>CM020006.1:9288760-14088760 GCA_009771035.1 Lupinus albus
TGATATTATAATTATGGATTAATATGATATTAGAATATAGATTAACATGATATTACAATTAGGTTGATATATATATGAAGAAATAGTGAGTTCGGGTACCGACGGGTCTGGGTACCTTATTATCCGGACTCAGACACATCTAACAGTAGGTCTTAAAATCGCGGGTCTCAATTACCTACGAGTCTAAAACATGGACCCAAACCCGACTGCGGGTACCCGCAGACCCGAGTACTCATTTCCATCCTTAGTGTCATGTCGTTTACACAAAATAAAGTTTTACGTATTGTTCCATGTATATGATTGTTTATTATGATAAATATATTTGTATATTTATGTGTAAACTATATATTGTTTATTTTGTATGATTAGTGTTTATACATTTATACATTTGTATGTATATATATATATATTCTAATTTTATTTAGGGCAGCCCACGAGCCCGCCATACCCATGTTCAGGGTGAGCAGAATAATGTATTTCATGCCCTATTTAAAAATAAGCATGTTCATGCTCAACTTAATTTAGATAGATATTACATGAGCACATGTTGAGGAATCTTAATTGCCAATACTAATGAGGAACCTATTTATTTAGTCAAAAACATGTTAGCATTGTGTACAATAAAAATTTGGACAAAAATATCATTTTTACTTTAGAGAAATAAAAACCTAAATGAAAGCATTTTAGTAATATCAATCTTCAAATTAAAAAAATAATACCAATCTTTTAATTTGAACATTGATATTACTAACATGTTTTCATTTAAGTTGTTATGTGTTCAGAATAAAAATGATATTTTTGTCCAACTTTTTATGATACACTACTAATATCTTGGTAACTAAAAAAATGAAGTTCCCTATGTTAACAAACTCTTATGCTTTAATTTGTTTAAAATATAAACAGAAGTAAGTTTTGGGAAATACAAACAAGTTGGAAAAGTGAGTGCTAATGGGAACATTAGTGTCAATAACCTTTCCCATAATTTGAATATTTAATTTTAAAACCCTGTCAATTTTCATAATAACAATTTCTAACATTTCATTTTCAATTCTCTATCAATACTATATTTTAAACATATTATACATGTAATATATTTTAAACATATGATACATGTAATATATAGAAGGTTTTAAGTAATTGAGTAAATGAGGTTGTGAGTTCGAGTCTCATTCATAACAAATTTATAAAAAAAGAGTTATAAGGTGGTTTGATGTAGTGAGAATGGGTTGAATGTAACACCCTAGATTTTAAAGTCATTAAATTATAGTATCAGTCTTGGGAGTCTCACTTGAGCGAGAGAATTGTCGCCTGGGCGAGAGAGGCTCACCTGAGAGGGTGAAATCCTGGACTATACTGAAGGATTCTCGCTTTGGCGAGAGCTGTCTCGCCTGAGCGAGAGTTGTCTCGCCTGGGCGAGAAAAGTGGCATTCAGGCCTGCGAGACAGTAGATCCTCGCTTGAGCGAGATGATCCTTGCTTGAGCGAGAGCTGCCTTTGTGGGTTGGTTTATGAAAGCCCCAAAACCCCCAAAAGGAAAATGTGGTTATAAGAGAAAATGTGTTAAATGTTATATGATGAAGAATATGTTGTGTGTGGTTTGTTTATAATGATGATGTATTATGAGTTGTTGATTTGTTATATAAGGTTAATGTTTACTATGATGAACATGTATGGGTACGTTTGTAACAATGATTGGGTGATAAGTGTTTAATGGCAACAAATGGAAGAGATTATGTGATATGAGAATGATTGTGTTATGAGTATGTGTTATAATGTTGAATACAAAGTGAATATGTATGTCGTGAATGATTGGAAACTCCTGAGGAAGGAGTTTTAGAAACATTGAACATGTATGAAACTCTTGTGTGTTTGACGATGAAATATGAGTCGTTTATGTGTTATTTTGAATAAATGACTGACATTGTTGTTATTGGTGGGGATGAGGAAAGATCCTAAGGTTGGAGGAGATCGTGGAGGTGTGACACCCTAGGTTTTAAAGTCATTAAATTACAGTATCAGTCCTGGGAGTCTCGCTTGAGCGAGAAAATTGTCGCATGGGCAAGAGAGGCTCACTTGGGAGAGTGAAATCATGGGCTATACTGAAGGATTCTCGCTTGAGCGAGAATGGTCTCGCTTGAGCGAGAATGGTCTCGCTTGAGCGAAGGTGGTCTCGACTGAGCGAGAGTTGTCTCGCCTTGGCGAGAAAACTGACATTCAGGACCTGTCGAGGCTGTGAGATTCTCGCCTGAGCGGGAGGATCCTCGCTTGAGCGAGAGATGCCTCGCCTGAGCGAGAATTGCCTCGCTTGAGCGACAGGGTCAGAAATGAAATTTTAAAAAGGCAGGATTTTCTCGCCCGAGCGAGAATGGGCTCGCTTGAGCGAGAACCCGACGATTTCACTTTAAAATAGGAACCCCAACCACATTTTCGGGTTAGAAATTGAGAGAGAAGAGAGGAGAAGGTGATTTTGAGAGCAAAAAATCGTGGAAATCATCTAGAAGCTTGAGAAGAGGTAAATCTCGTGACTCTAACTCTCTTTCTCCCTTTCAAACTCGTTTGTGGGTATATGGATCTCTTCTCAACGTATGAGAAACCATGGAAACTCTTCCTTTAGTGTTATGGTTCGTTTTATGTTGCTTTTCTCTTGTAAACTCTTGGTTTAGAGTTGGTATTTGATGAATGGAAAGGTTTTATGGGTTATTCATGAAAACACGAAAAAACCCCCAAAATGAGAATATGAGTAAAAAGGGAAAAATGGATGAAATGTTAAATGTGGATGATGAGTTTGTGCTTTGATGTTGATATATGAGATGAACATGTATGTTTAGATGTTTGGAAACTTTTATTGAAGTAGTTTTGGAAATCTTGAAAATATGGGAATCCCTTGTATGTTTGATGATGAAATACGAGTTGTTTATGTGTTATTTTGAATAAATGACTGACATTATGGTTATTGGAGGAAATCGCGGAGGAGACTTTTAATGTTACTCGGAACCGACCCCCAACACTCACCAAGGTAAGGGATAAGTGTCTCTAACTCACACTAGATGATGTGAATGAGGTATGTGAAAGAGGTGATGTATTTGTTAGAATACTGTTGTTACCCTACCCGAAGTGGTAGTGGATCATTATTGTTACTCTACCCGAGGTAGTAGTGGTTTATTGTTGTTACCCTACCCGAAATGGTAGTGGTCTATTGTTGATGTCCTAACCGGAGTGGTTGTGTGTTGTGTGGAATGAATAATGAACTCGACCTACCCGATGTGGTATGAGCGATGAACTCGACCTGCCCGATGTGGTATGGGGAATGAACTCGACTTGCCCGATGTGGTATGGGGAATAAACTCGACCTACCGGATGTGGTATGGGGATAAACTCGACCTGCCCGATGTGGTATGGGGAATGAACTCAACCTGCCCGATATGGTATGGGGAATAAACTCGACCTGCCCGATGTGTTATGGGGGATAAACTCGACCTGCCCGATGTGGTATGGGGAATGAACTCGACCTGCCCGATGTGATATGGGGAATAAACTCGACCTGCCCGATGTGGTATGGGGAATGAACTCGATGAATACGATTAAGGGTGAATACGACTAATGAGAAATGAAGATGTTAAGAATAAAAGTAATATGCATACTATAGGATATATATTATGGAATATGTATACTATAGTGTGAATATGAATGATGAGAAATGAGGATGTTAGAATGAAAGTAATATGTATGCTATATGATATATATTATAGGATATATATACTATAGGGTGAATATGAATGATGAAAATGAGGATGTTAAGAATAAAAGTAATATGCATGCTATACGATATATATTATGGGATATATATACTATAGGGTGAATATGAATGATGAAAATGAGGATGTTAAGAATGAAAGTAATATGCATGCTATAAGATATATATATTATGTGATATACGTACTATAGGGTGGATATGAATGATGAGAATGACAATGTTTAGAATGAACGTGATATGCATGCTATATAATATATATTATGGGATATATATACTATAGAATGAATATGAATAACGTGGAAATGAAAGAAAGAAGATATGAATGTTTACATTTATGTATTTGTGGTTATAATTTATATTAATGTTTAATCGTATTTGAAATGTGGATTATCATGTAATGTTAGTTTTGAACTAATGACTTACTCCCTTGTTTTTGTGTGTTGTTATGATAATCCCACTATAGGTAAATGAAGGATTTGAGGAGGAAGCTCACTTAGGAATCTTATGTGTTTATTAACTTGAATGTCTTTATCCTTACTTTGACATTGTAGTTGGCTAGATAATATTTTGGGATGAATGTAATTCTGATTTGGATAATACTGGAGATATGTAGTTATGGACATTATGACTCTTGGAAACCCATAATTGGTTGTATGTGGTAATTACTAATTGAATGAATTATGTTTTTCTGCAATATAAATTCTATGATAATATAATAGGTTAACAGGGTAGTTTCAAGGAATGATTCATGAGGGTTTTAAGTAAGATGATGAATGTATGTAAGGGAAGATTAAAATAAATGAAAAAATTTCATGGGTAGAATTTGGGTCCTTACATTATGGTATCAGAGCATAGTTAATTCTGCGGTCTAGGGTATGGCCTTACTTGCTTCTTTGTAACATGTTTATGATTTGACTAGTTGAGATTGTGTGAATTGAATGTTTAAAGCATGTAGCTTTGGTGTAGTGACATGTATTGTGCTATGAGACTATGTGATAACCTGACTTGTGTGAGTTAAATTTGTGTACTGACTATCAATGTGTGCGGGTTAAGACATGGCTGGACGAGGAATGAGTCAGAACGTTCCAAATGATTTGTTGGTTCAGATGGTGGCTGCACTACAACAGATGAACGAGAACTTGCATAATCTGAATCAGAATCCTACACAAAGTCCGAGTTCTGCAACCCCTAGTCCCACCCGAACCAGAAGAGTACCGAGGCCTGGATGAGTTTTGCAGGAGGAACCCTAGTCAGTTCCACGGGGGATTTCCTCATGATGCTGCCATTGAGTGGATTCAGGGAATAGAACGGATCTTCAGGGCAATGAATTGTTTGGAGGCTCAGAAGTTGGCATATGCCACTTACATGCTAGTGACGGAGGCCGAGAACTGGTGGGAGTTTACTAGACGCCGAATGGAGACGGAGGGACAATTGATTTCCTGAAGTACATTCAAAGTGAAATTCCTTCACAAATACTTCCCTGCTGATCTGAAAAGGAAGATGGAAATGGAGTTGTTGAAGTTGGAACAGGGAAATATGTCGGTTGGGGAATATGCGGCTAAATTCGAGGAATTGGCCCGGTTTTGTCCCTACTCTAAGTTGGAAGTGGACGGACGATCCAAGTTCTCTAAATTTGAATCGGGCTTAAGACCCAAGATAAAAAGGATGTTCGGACATTAGGAGACTGTTGACTTTGCTACTTTGGTCAACAAGTGCAGAATGTACGAGGATAATCTGAAGACGGTTGAGGTGGCGACGCCTGAAACAAATTTTCCCCGGGACTATGGACCCCAACACAACCATAGGCAAGGAAGAGGTAAAGAGAGAGTGGAAGATGACCAGAAACCTTATGCGGCAATTACTGTACATCGTGACCGAAGTTCCCAAAGGTCTAGCCCACTTACCATTCCTACCGAAGGGGTTTCTACTCCCATGTGCAATAAGTGCGGTAGACTCCATTATGGGAGTACATGCCCGGGAAAGGGAATGAATGTTTCCACTGCAAGGAGTTAGGACACATTAAAAGGTTTTGTCCCAAGCTAGATCGGAGACTTAGTGTCATTCAGGCTGAAGGAGCAAGGAACCATGGTCGAGTGGGTACCCCGAGTGGCGCAGGGACATCAGGTGTTGATGATCCGGCGAGAGGTAATTTCATGGTGGCAGGTATTCCTTTTAGTGTTGTTTAATTCGGGAGCGACACACTCCATATATTTGTTGAATGTGTGAACCGACTGAGATTGTACACAAAGTCGTTGTTTTCGACTTAGTTGTATCCACCCCACCCAGTATACTGGTGGTGAGTATCGATACTGGTGTCTTACTGTACGGTTGGGGTAAATGGTAGAACCTTTACCATAGTGTTGATACGCTCAATGATGTCTCAGCTGGATTTAATCCTGGCGATGGACTAGCGGTCAGCACATCGTGTTATGCCTAACTATGTGATAATTATTGATGTGAAAGATTCTTTTTGAATATCTTAGTGAGGATTTAAGATATAGTTTGCATTGATCTATGTATGTATGCTAAGAGGTAAAACTTATATTGTCCGGTAAGGAAGAAGGCTAGTTAAGTTATTTACCCCGTCAATGTGATGAATGCATTCGAATAGACTTGAAACTTTTGGTCTATGATGATCGGTCCTTTTGCAGTAGAACATTGGCAATGCACGATATAGTGGTGGTGTACACCAATTATCTGCTTGGAATATTGTACTGACAAAAGTTGTTTCTGTTTCATCGGCGTCAGTAATCGTTATGCATGATTGTAGTATAATCGTATAAGAGAAAGGGTTTTGAGTTATGTCGAAATGATTTTGAAAACTTTGTTTCACAACATGGTTGCCGTGAATCGTGGGTTCAAACCATTTTTGAAAATCATTCTTGGGTGAAACGTAGCTTGTGGCTAAACATTGATTTAGTATCATGTTGGAAAATCCCAAAATTTTAGCAATCGTATCTTGATTAATAGGAGGTTGTTACAAATTTGGTGTTCCGATAATGACCATGTATTTTAGACGTACTGCAAGTGGAGTACTGAAGAGTTCCCCATTCCCTTGGTTTCGGACGTGCTATTGAGAATTCTCAACTTATGTGAGGATTGGTAGCTGGATAGGCCAGAGAGACATATGGTCCTTGATGAATACTGAAAAATCTTTAGTTCGGTTACAGTTTCGTTCTCTTAGTTGTTCGAGTTGCTCGAGATTGGGATCTTAGTATTTGGACCTTGAGAAGATTGTCAATGAATTGGCCTTGTGATATCACGGTTTAGTGATGTATGCCCTTGGTGGTCGTTTAAGTAATCTTAATGGATTAGATGATCGAGTATGAATTTTATTGAGTATATCTTATGTCCAAAGTCTAGGCGATTATATTAATTTCCCGAGAGTAGCCCAATAAAATTTTCAGGGACGAAAATTCCTATAAGAGGGGGAGGATTGTGACACCCTAGGTTTGAAAGTCATTAAATTATAGTATCAGTCCTGGGAGTCTCGCTTGAGCGAGAGAATTGTCGTCTGGGCAAGAGAGGCTCACCTGGGAGAGTGAAATCTTGGGCTATACTGAAGGATTCTCGCTTGAGAGAGAATGGTCTCGCTTGAGCGAGGGTGGTCTCACCTGAGCGAGAGTTGTCTCTCCTGGGCGAGAAAAGTGACATTCAGGACCTGTCGAGACTGTGAGATTCTCGCCTGAGCGAGAGATGCCTCACCTGAGCGAGAATTGCCTCGCTTGAGCAAGAGCGTCAGATCTGAAATTTTAAAAAGGCAGGATTTTCTCGCCTGAGCGAGAACCCGATGATTTCACTTTAAAATAGGAACCCCAAACATATTTTGGGGTTAGAAATTGAGAGAGAAGAGAGAAGAAGGTGATTTTGAAAGCAAGAACTCGTGGAAATCATATAGAAGCTTGAGAAGAGGTAAATCTCGTGACTCTAACTCTCTTTCTCCCTTTCAAACTCATTTGTGGGTATATGGATCTCTTCTCAACGTATGAGAAACCATGGAAACTCTTCCTTTAGAGTTATGATTCATTTTATGTTGTTTTTCTCTTGTAATTGGTTTAGAGTTGGTATTTGATGAATGGAAAGGTTTTATGGGTTATTCATGAAAACCCCAAAAACCCCCAAAATGAGAATATGAGTAAAAAGGGAAAAATGGATGAAATGTTATATGTGGATGATGAGTTTGTGCTTTGATGTTGATATATGAGATGAACATGTATGTTTAGATGTTTGGAAACTTGTATTGAAGTAGTTTTGGAAATCTTGAAAATATGTGAATCCCTTGTATGTTTGATGATGAAATACGAGTTGTTTATGTGTTATTTTGAATAAATGACTGACATTGTGGTTATTGGTGGGAATGAGGAAAGATCCTAAGGTTGGAGGAAATCGCGGAGGAGACTTTTAAAGTTACTCGGAACCGACCCCCAACGCTCACCAAGGTAAGGGATAAGTGTCTCTAACTCATACTAGCTGATGTGAATAAGGTATGTGAAAGAGGTAATGTATTTGTAAGAATACTGTTGTTACCCTACCCGAAGTGGTAGTGGATCATTATTGTTACTCTACCCGAGGTAGTAGTGGTTTATTGTTGTTACCCTACCCGAAATGGTAGTGGTCTATTGTTGATGTCCTAACCGGAGTGGTTGTGTGTTATGTGGAATGAATAATGAACTCGACCTGACCGATGTGGTATGGGGGATGAACTCGACCTGCCAGATGTGGTATGGGGGATGAACTCGACCTGCCCGATGTGGTATGGGGAATGAACTCGACCTGCCCGGTGTGGTATGGGGAATAAACTCGACCTGCCCGATGTGGTATGGGGGATAAACTCGACCTGTCCGATGTGGTATGGGGAATGAACTCGATGAATACGATTAAGGGTGAATACGACTAATGAGAAATGAGGATGTTAAAAATAAAAGTAATATGCATGCTATAGGATATATATTATGGGATATATATACTATAGGGTGAATATGAATGATGAGAAATGAAGATGCTAGAATGAAAGTAATATGCATGCTATAGGATATATATTATGGGATATATGTACTATAGGGTGGATATGAATGATGAGAATGACAATGTTTAGAATGAACGTAATATGCATGCTATAGAATATATATTATGGGATATATATACTACAGAATGAATATGAATAACATGGAATTGAAAGAAAGAATATATGAATGTTTACATTTACGTATTTGTGGTTATAATTTATATCAATGCTTAATCGTATTTGAAATGTGGATTATCATGTAATGTTAGTTTTGAACTAATTACTTACTCCCCTGTTTTTGTGTGTTGTTATGATAATCCCATTGTAGGTAAATGAAGGATTTGAGGAGGAAGCTCACTTAGGAATCTTATGTGTTTATTAACTTGAATATCTTTATCGTTACTTTGACATTGTAGTTGGCTAGATAATATTTTGGGATGAATGTAATTCTGATCAGGATAATACTAGAGATATGTAGTTATGGACATTATGACTCTTGGAAACCCATAACTGGTTGTATGTGGTAATTACTAATTGAATGAATTATGTTTTTCTGCAATATAAATTGTATGATAATATAATAGGTTAATAGGGTAGTTTCAAGGAATGATTCATGAGGGTTTTAAGTAAGATGATGAATGTATGCAAGGGAGGATTAAAATAAATGAAAAAATTTCAATGGTAGAATTTGGGTCCTTACAGGAGGAAACTGGTAAAGTATTTAAAAACCGACCCCAACACTCACCGAGGTAAGGATAAGTCTTTATTTGTGTATTTGTAGTGGAAAATGTGTGTATTTTCTGGTTATGCAATGATTGAATTGTGAATTACGCAGTTAGTATAAACATATATGGGTATGCTTATACTAATATGGGCGTAGATTTACGGGAAATGAGAAATGGTGAAATCAAGGAAAGGAAAATATATTTTTAGCCGACTATGAATGGTTTGCGAAACTCTGGCTTGAGTATATAAGCGAAACTCTGGCTTGAGTATATAAGCGAAACTCTGGCTTGAGTATATAAGCGAAACTCTGGCTTGAGTATATAAGCGAAACTCTGGCTTGAGTATATAAGCGAAACTCTGGCTTGAGTATATAAGCGAAACTCTGGCTTGAGTATATTAGCGAAACTCTGGCTTGAGTATATAAGTGAAACTTTGTGTAAAGACCCAAATTCTACTATTGATTTTTTTTCATTTTATTTAAAATCTTTCCTTACATACATTCATTATTTTACTGAAAAACCTTCATGAATAATTCATTGACACTAATCTTTTAACCTGTTATGTTATCATGCAATTCATGTTGCGGAAAAACATAATTCATGCATTTAATAATTACCACATACGACCAGTATGGGTTTCTAAGAGTTATAACCTCCATAACTACATATCTCAGTATTGTCCTAATCAGATTTACATTCATCCCAAAATGTTATCAAATCAACTACAATGTCAAAGCAGCAACAAAGACAATCAAGATAATAAACACATAGGCTTCCTAAGTGAGCTTCCTCCTCAAATTCTTCATTTACCTACAATGGGATTACCATAAACAACACTCAAAACAAGGGAGTAAGTCATTAGTTCAAAAACTAACATTACATGATAATCCACATTTCCAATACGATTAAGCTTTAATATAATTCGTAAACACACATGCGTAATTATAAACATTCATATCTTCTTCCTTTAATTTCCATTTTACTCATATGCATCCTATAGTATATATATCCCATAATAAATATTCTATAGTATGCATATTACGTTCTTTCGGAACATCGTCCTTCTCGTTATTCATATCCACCCTATAGTATATATATCCCATAATATATATCCTATAGCATGTATATTACTTTCATTCTCAACATCTTCCATTTCCATCCTTCATATTCACCCTATAGTATATATATCCCATAATATGTATCCTATGGCATGAATATTATTTTTATCATTCACATCCCCATTGTCATCCTTCATATTTACCCTATAGTATATATATCCCATAATATATATTCTATAGCATAAATATTACTTTTATCATTCACATCCTCATTTTCATCCTTCATATTTACCCTATAGTATATATATCCCATAATATATATTGTATAGCATAATTATTACTTTTATCATTCACATCCTCATTTTCATCATTCATATTTCCCTTAATCGTATTCATCGATTTCATTTCCCATGCCACATCGGGCAGGTCGAGTTAATCCCCATACCACATCGGGCAGGTCGAGTTATTCCCCATACCACATCGGGCAAGTCGAGTTATTATACATACCACATCGGGCAGGTCGATTTATCCTCCATACCACATCGGGCATGTCGAGTTATTATCCATACCACATCGGGCAGGTCGAGTTATTATCCCTACCACATGAGGCAGGTCGAGTTATCCTCCATACCACATCGGGCAGGTCGAGTTATTATCCGTACCACATCGGGCAGGTCGAGTTATACTCCGTACCACATCGGGCAGGTCGAGTTATTATCCTCCATACCACATCGGGCAGGTCGAGTTATACTCCATACCACATCGGGTAAGTCGAGTTCACAATAATCCACTACCACTCCCGGTAGGACAGCCACAACAATCCACTACCACTCCGGGTAGGATAACCACAATACTCCACTACCACTCCAGGTAGGATAACAAAAATAATCCGCTTCCACTTCGGGTAGGGTACCAACCATAAACCACTACCTCTTCGGGTAGGGTATCAATAATAAACCACTACCTCTTCGGGTAGGGTATCAACAGTATTCTTACAAATACATTATCTCTTTCACATACCTCATTCACATCAGCGAGTATGAATTAGAGACACTTATCCCTTACCTCAGTGAGTGTTGGGGATCGGTTCCGAGTAACTTTAAAATTCTCCTCCGCGATTTCCTCCAACCTTAGGATCTTTCCTCATTGCCACCAATATCAACAATGTCAGTCATTTATTCAAAATAACACATAAACAACTCTTATTTCATCATCAAACATACAAGGGATTCACATATTTTCAAGATTTCCAAAACTACTTCAATACAAGTTTCCAAACATCTAAACATACATGTTCATCTCATATATCAACATCACAGAACAAACTCATCATCCACATCTAACATTTCATCTCTTTCTTTTTTTACTCATATTCTCATTTTGGGGGTTTTTGGGGTTTTTATGAATAACCCACAAAACCTTTCCATTCATCAAATACCAACTCTAAACCAAGAGTTTACAAGAGAAAGCAACATAAAACGAACCATAACTCTAAAGGATGAGTTTCCATGGTTTTTCATATTGTGAAAAGAGATCCAACATACCCAAAACAAGTTAGATGGGAAGAAGAAGAGTTAGAAACAAGAGGTTTACCTCTTCTCAAGCTCGAAGTGAGTCCTAAGGCTCTTTGCTCTTGAAAAGCTCTCCTCTCTCTCTTCTCTTCAAAGTTCTAACCCTAAAATGTTTTTGGGGTTTCTATTTTAAAGAGGAGTCGTCGGGTTCTCGGTCAAGCGAGCCCATTCTCGCTCAGGCGAGAAAATCCCGCCTTTTTAAAATTTCAGATCTGACGCTCTCGCTCAAGCGAGAATCTCATAGTCTCAACAGGCTTCCTCTCGCTCAAGCGACCCATTCCTCGCTTGGGCGAGACTCCCAGAATTTCCAATTTCAAAACACTGATCCTCTCGCTTGGGTGAGATTCTCTCACTCAAGCGAGAATCTGGCAGTATGCCCCATTCCTCAAGACTATTACCTATTCTCAAGGAGGATAAATTTGGGGTGTTACAATCCTCCCTCTCTTATAGGAATTTTCGTCCCCGGAAATTTTATTAGGCCATTCCCGGAAATAATGTCATCGCCTAGACTCTAGGCAAAAGAAATACTCCACCAAAATCATACTCGATCCTCTAATCCATTAAGATTACTTAAACGGCCACTAAGGGTATACACCACTAAATCGTGATATCACAAAACCAATTCATGAACCAACTCATCAATGTCCAAATATTAAGATCCCAGCCTAGAATAACTCTAATACCATGGGGACTAAACCGTAATTCAGACTAATGATTTTTCCTATATTCGTCAAGAACCATAGGTCTCTAGGACTTATCCGGCTAACAATCCTCACATACGTTAAGAATCCGATAACACTACCGAAACTAAGCGAATAGGGAACTCCTTATCCCTCATCCACCCCAATGCCTCGTCTAACATCCACCATACACTAGCTAGTTCTACTCCCACTCAAGAAACTAGCAAAATTTCATTTTTCTCATTCAACAAAACCTATATACAATAAAACTCTTAGTGTCTCTTCCATGATACACAATCACACTATCCAGTAATCATCCAATTACATGAGGTATTTATGTCATCAAATCTTACCATAGAAAGGAATTACCGATCCTTAGCCTCAATTAAACCCATAAAACCATCAATTCACCTCAAAACTAGATACTCTGTTACCAATCGACAAATGCAAGTCGACAAACACTCAATCCCTCAACAGGCGTTAGGTTTGGTTACTCCAATTTCGCTAGCAAATATAAATTGATCAACCACTCGCATCACGTCTAGAAATACATGGTCATCATCGTATCACCAAACCTTTTAACAACCTAATATTTATTCAGATATGGTTGCTAAAATTTTGGGATTCTCCAACATGATACTAAATCAATGTTTAGCCACAAGCTATGTTTCACCCAAAAATGATTTTCGAAAATGGTTTGAACCCACGACTCATGGCAACCACGTCGTGAAACACAGTTTGCATAATCATTTCAACGTAACCCAAAACTCTTTCTCTCATGCGGTTACACTACAATCATACACAGCAATTACTGACGCTCATGAAACAGAACCACTTTTGCCAGTACAACATTCAAAGCAGATAATTGAGGTACACCACCATTATATCATGCATTGCCTATGTCCTACCGCAAAAGAACCGGTCATTTGAGACCAAAAGTTTCACGTTCATTCAAAAGCATTCATCACATTGACGGGGTAAGTAACTCAACTAGCATCTTTCCTCAACTAGCAGTATAAGTCTTACCCCTTAGTATACACATACATATCAATGCAAACTAGATCCTAAATCTTCACTTTAACAATTATCACACAGTTAAGCATAACACGATTTGCTGACCGCTAGTCCATTCCCAGGATTAAATCCTGTTGGGACATCATTGCGCATATCAACACTATGGTAAAGGTTCTACCATTTACCTCAACCGTACACTGAGACACCCATATCGACATCCACCACCGGTACACTGGGCGGGGTGGGTTCAACTAAGTCGAAAACAACAACTTGGTGTACAATATCAGTCGGTTCACACATTCATTAAATATAGGGAGTGTGTCGCTCCCGATTAAACAACATTAAAAGGAATACTTGTCACCATGCAATTTACCTCTCACCGGATCATCAACACCTGATGTCCCTGCGCCACTCGGGGTAACCTTTCGACTATGGTCCCTTGCCTCCTCAGCATGAATGACATTAAGTCTCTGATCTAGCTTGTGACAAAACATTTTAATGTGCCCAAACTCCTTGCAGTGGAAACATCTATTCCCTTTTCACGGGCACGTACTTCCATAATGAAGTCTACCGCACTTGTTTCACATGGGAGTAGAAAGCCCTTCGGTAGGAATTGTAAGTGGGCCAGACCTTTGGAAATTTCGGTCACAATGAACAGTGATCGCCGCATAAGGTTTCCGGTCATCCCCCACTCTCTCCTTACCCCTTCCTTGCCTATGGTTGCGTTGGGGTCCATAGTCCCGAGGAAAATTTGTTTCGAGGGTCGCCAACTCATCTGCCTTCAGAACATCCTCGTACATTCTGCACTTGTTGACCAAAGTAGCAAAGTCAGCAATCTCCTGATGTCTGAACATCCTTTTCAGATTGGGTCTTAAACCCGATTCGAATTTAGAGCACTTGGATCGTCCGTCCACTTCTAAATCAGAGTATGGACAAAACCGGGCCAATTCCTCGAATTTAGCCGCATATTCCCCAACCGACATGTTTCCCTGTTCCAACTTCAAGAACTCCATTTCCTTCTTCCTTTTCAGATCAGCAGGGAAATATTTGTGAAGGAATTTCGCCTTGAATGTACTCCAGGAAATCAATTGTCCCTCCGTCTCCATTTGGCGTCTAGTGAACTCCCACCAGTTCTCAGCCTCCGTCACTAGCATGTAAGTGGCATAGGCCAATTTCTGAGCCTCCGAACAGTTCATGGCACGGAAGATCCGCTCCATTCCCTGAATCCACTCAAGGGCAGCATCAAGAGCAAATCCCCCATGGAACTGACTGGGGTTCCTTTTGAAAAACTCATCTAGACGTCGGTACTCCGTTGGTCCGGGTGGGACTAGGTTTTGCGAACTCGGACTCGGTGCGGGGTTCTGATTCAGACTACGCAAGTTCTCGTTCATCTGTTGTAGTGTAGCCACCATCTGAACCAACAAATCATATGAAACGCTCTGACTCGTTCCTCTCCAAGCCATGTTTAAACTTGCGCTCATTCGTAGTTAGTACACAAATTTAACTCACTCAAGACAGGTTATCACATAGTCTCATAACACATTACATGTCACTATACCAAAGCTACATGCTTTAAACATTCAATTCACAAAATCTCAACCAGTCAAATCATAAACATGTTACAAAGAAGCAAGTAAGGCCATGCCCTAGGCCGCATAATTAACTATGCTCTGATATCACTTGTAAAGACCCAAATTCTACCCTTGAATTTTTTTCGTTTTATTTAAAATCTTTCCTTACATACATTCATTATTTTACTGAAAAACCTTCATGAATAATTCATTGACACTAATCTTTTAAGCTATTACGTTATCATGCAATTCATGTTGCGGAAAAACATAATTCATGCATTTAATAATTACCACATACGACCAGTATGGGTTTCTAAGAGTTATAACCTCTATAACTACATATCTCAGTATTGTCCTACTCAGATTTACATTCATCCCAAAATATTATCAAATCAACTATAATGTCAAAGCAGCAACAAAGACAATCAAGATAATAAACACATAGGCTTCCTAAGTGAGCTTCCTCCTCAAATTCTTCATTTACCTATAATGGGATTACCATAAACAACACACAAAATAAGGGAGTAAGTCATTAGTTCAAAAACTAACATTACATGATAATCCATATTTCCAATACGATTAAGTTTTAATATAATTCGTAAACACACATGCGTAATTGTAAACATTCATATCATCTTCCTTTAATTTCCACTTTACTCATATGCATCCTATAGTATATAATATATCCCATAATATATATTCTATAGTATGCATATTACGTTCTTTCGGAACATCGTCCTTCTCGTTATTCATATCCACCCTATAGTATATATATCCCATAATATATATCCTATAGCATGTATATTACTTTCATTCTCAACATCTTCCATTTTCATCCTTCATATTCACCCTATAGTATATATATCCCATAATATATATCCTATGGCATGAATATTACTTTTATCATTCACATCTTCATTGTCATCCTTCATATTTACCCTATAGTATATATATCCCATAATATATATTCTATAGCATAAATATTACTTTTATCATTCACATCCTCATTTTCATCCTTCATATTTACCCTATAGTATATATATCCCATAATATATATTCTATAGCATAATTATTACTTTTATCATTCACATCCTCATTTTCATCATTCATATTTCCCTTAATCGTATTCATCGATTTCATTTCCCATGCCACATCGGGCAGGTTGAGCTAATCCCCATACCACATCGGGCAGGTCGAGTTATTCCCCAAATTACATCGGGCAGGTCGAGTTATTATCCATACTACATCGGGCAGGTTGAGTTATCCTCCATACCACATCGGGCAGGTCGAGCAATTATCTATACCACATCGGGCAGGTCGAGTTATCCTCCATACCACATCGGGCAGGTCGTGTTATCCTCCATACCACATCGGGCAGGTCGAGTTATCCTCCATACCACATCGGGCAGGTCGAGTTATACTCCGTACCACATCGGGCAGGTCGAGTTATTATCCTCCATACCACATCGGGCAGGTCGAGTTCACAATAATCCACTACCACTCCAGGTAGGACAGCCACAACAATCCACTACCACTCCGTGTAGGATAACCACAATACTCCACTACCACTCCGGGTAGGATAACAAAAATAATCAGCTACCACTTCGGGTAGGGTACCAACCATAAACCACTACCTCTTCGGGTAGGGTATCAATAATAAACCACTACCTCTTCGGGTATGGTATCAACAATACTCTTACAAATATATTATCTCTTTCACATACCTCATTCACATCAGCGAGTATGAATTAGAGACACTTATCCCTTACCTCGGTGAGTGTTGGGGATCGGTTCCGAGAAACTTTAAAAGTCTCCTCCGCGATTTCCTCCAACCTTACGATCTTTCCTCATTTCCACCAATAACAACAATGTCAGTCATTTATTCAAAATAACACATAAACAACTCGTATTTCATCATCAAACATACAAGGGATTCACATATTTTCAAGATTTCCAAAACTAATTCAATACAAGTTTCCAAACATCTAAACATACATGTTCATCTCATATATCAACATCAAAGCACAAACTCATCATCCACATCTAACATTTCATCTCTTTCTCTTTTTACTCATATTCTCATTTTGGGGGTTTTTGGTGTTTTCATGAATAACCCACAAAACCTTTCCATTCATCAAATACCAACTCTAAACTAAGAGTTTACAAGAGAAAGCAACATAAAACGAACCATAACTCTAAAGGATGAGTTTCCATGGTTTCTCATATTTTTAAAAGAGATCCAACATACCCAAAACAAGTTAGAGAGGAAGAAGAAAAGTTAGAAAAAAGAGGTTTACCTCTTCTCAAGCTCTCAGATGAGTCCCAATGCTCTTTGCTCTTGAAAAGCTCTCCTCTCTCTCTTCTCTTCAAAGTTCTAACCCTAAAATGTGTTTGGCGTTTCTATTTCAAAGAGGAGTCATCGGGTTCTCGCTCAATCGAGCCCATTCTCGTTCAGGTGAGAAAATCCCTCCTTTGCAAAATTTCAGATATGACGCTCTCACTCAAACGAGAATCTCACAGTCTCAACAGTCTTCCTCTCGCTAAAGCGACCTATTCCTCGCTTGGGCGAGACTCCCAGAATTTCCAATTTCAAAACACTGATCCTCTCGCTTGGGCGAGGTTCTCTCGCTCAAGCTAGAATCTGGCAGTATGCCCCATTCCTCAGGACTGTTACCTAATCTCAAGGAGGATAAATTTGGGGTGTTACACTCTGGCTTGAGTATATAAGCGAAACTCTGGCTTGAATATATATGCGAAACTCTAGCTTGAGTATATAAGCAAAACTTCGGCTCGAGTATATGTAGCATGTTTTCTTTTAAAAAGAAATGAGAATTTGATTTTAGCTAACCTTAAGGGGTGTAGCGACTTTGGCTCAAGTTATGCAGCAAAGAAAATGAATTTCAAAATGGTTTACTAACCCCTTTAAAATGTGGATTATCTTATAATGATGTTTATTGAACTAATGACTTACTCTTTTGTATGTTTTTTGTATTTGTCATTGATAATCCCATTTCAGGTAAGCTAGTAAATTGAGGAGACTCAGTTGGAGCCTTAGGAGCTTTAGATTTGGATTAATCTAATTGCGTTTTTGTACCTTAATTGACTATTTTTTCGGATTCGATTGATTGTAACAATGGTCATTGTTTATTCGGATACTTGTAACTCGGTGTACTGTTATTTTGGAGAACTATACTTTTGGGATCTTAATACCTGTGAGAAATTACTAATAGGAATTACTTTTTTCTGTTAAATCGAATGTATATGAATATGGGGACATGGAATAAGTAGGTTGAAAATATGATAATAAATGTAGGGAAATGCATGCAAAAGGAATATAACAAAGAAAAATTTTCAAGGGTAGAATTTGGGTCTTTACAATATGGTATCAGAGCATAGTAAATTCTGCGGCCTAGGATATGGCCTTACATGCTTCTTTATGATCTTTATGTGCCTGAATTGCTTAGTTGGCATTGACGATTGTGTGCTTATGTGATACTTGTTTGGTTTGAAAGAAGTGTACTATTTGGCTAAACATTGATTAAGTTTCATGTTGAAAATCCAAAAGTTTAACAACTGCATCCCGTGCGAATGAAATATTGCTAAAAACTGTGTAAAGTAACTTGGACTAAGTGTTTCTAGACGTGCTGTAGAGGTGAGTACTAAATGTATATTTTCAATTGTAAATGAAATATCCATACATAACGTAAATTATTAGGTGGAGTGTTTGTAAAATTGCAATGAGCATTGGTGGCCAAGCATGTGATTCAATTGAGTCTGTGACCTTGTATGCTTAGTTGGGACGATGAACTAGCAAATATTCTTGAACCGCAATCGTTGTAGTAAGAATGTTTGGTTGAGTGGATAATTACTTGGTAATTTTATTTGGTACTCGGAATGACTCCAAAAATCTGGTTTGCCTAAATGCTACTTGTTGGATGACTAACATGTTTCTGTGTGTAGCAAGTATGAATTCAGAAATTTTGAGTAAATTGTGATTATTGCGCATGTGTGGAATGAAATGATGTTATTTCTATTGAGTGGATGTCGATCTAGGTTTTGCATGTGGGATGCGAACTAGTACGTCTTGATAATATATGGGTATGGAGTCCCACTTTCTTCCGAATTCGAAGGTATTACTGTGAATCTCACTATATATGTTGATCGTTTTGAACGATGATTGTAGTAATAGACCAGAGAGATCTATTGTGACCGAGAGAATGTTTGGGAAATCTTTATTCCGGTTGTGATAATTTTCTCTTAGTTGTCCTGATGTTTGACCTTGGTATACGGACTCCTGAGGTTAGTCCATGAATTGGCTATATGGTGTCATGGTTGCGTGGTAAGTACCATTGCATGTCGTATAATAAATCTTGATGGTTTGGGAGGTTGAGTCTAAGCTGGGTTGAGTGTATTTTATCCCTAATGTTTAGGTGATGATGGTGTCTTCCTAAGAGTAACCTAATCAAATTTCGGGGACGAAATTTCTTTAAGGGGGAAGGATTGTAACATCCTAGATTTTAAAGTCATTAAATTATAGTATCAGTCTTGGGAGTCTCGCTTGAGCGAGAGAATTTTCGCCTGGGCGAGAGAGGTTACTTGAGAGGGTGAAATCCTGGACTATACTGATGGATTCTCGCTTGAGCGAGAGCTGTCTCGCTTGAGCGAGAGTGGTCTCGCTTGAGCGAGAGTTGTCTCGCCTGGGCGAGAAAAGTGACATTCAGGACTTGTCGAGGCTGTAGATCCTCACTTGAGCGAGAGGATCCTCGCTTGAGCGAGAGCTGCCTCGCTTAAGCGAGAAATCACTCGCTTGAGCGAGACCGTCAGATCTGAAATTTTAAAAAGGCGGGATTTCCTCGCCTGAGCGAGAATGGGCTCGCTTGAGCGAGAACCCGACGATTTCACTTTAAATTAGAAACCCAAAACACATTTTAGGGTTAGAACTTTGAAGAGAAGAGAGAGAGATGAGAGCTTTTCAATAGCAAAAAGCCTTAGGAATAATCTTAGAGCTTGAGAAGAGGTAAACATTTTGTTTCTAACTCTTCTTCTTCCTCTCTAACTTGTTTTGGGTGTATGGATCTCTTCTCAAAAAGTATGAGAAACCTTGGAAACTCTTTCGTTTGAGTTGTGGTTCGTTTTATTTATTTTCTCTCTTGTAAACTCTTGGTTTAGAGTTAATATTCAAAGAATTGAAAGGGTTTGTGGGTTGGTTTATGGAAACCCCAAAACCCCCAAAAGGAAAATGTGGTTATAAGAGAAAATGTGTTAAATGTTATATGATGAAGAATATGTTGTGTGTGGTTTGTTTATAATGATGATGTGTTATGAGTTGTTGATTTGTTATAAGAGGTGAATGTTTACTATGATGAACATGTATGGGTACGTTTGTAACAATGATTGGGTGATAAGTGTTTAATGGCAAAAAATGGAAGAGATTATGTGATATGAGAATGATTGTGTTATAAGTATGTGTTCTAATGTTGAATACAAAGTGAATATGCATGTCTTGAATGATTGGAAACTCTTGAGGAAGTAGTTTTAGAAACATTGAACATGTATGAAACTCTTGTGTGTTTGACGATGAAATATGAGTCGTTTATGTGTTATTTTGAATAAATGACTGACATTGTTGTTATTGGTGGGGATGAGGAAAGATCCTAAGGTTAGAGGAGATCGTGGAGGAAACTGGTAAAGTATTCAAAAACCGACCCCCAACACTCACCGAGGTAAGGATAAGTCTTTATTTGTGCATTTGAAATGGAAAATGTGTGTATTTTCTGGTTATGCAATGATTTAGTTGTGAATTACGCAATTAGTATAAACATATATGGGTGTGTTTATACTAATGTGGGCGTAGATTTACGGGAAATGAGAAATGGTGAAATCAAGGAAAGGAAAATATATTTTTAGCCGACCATGAATGGTTAGCGAAACTCTGGCTTGAGTATATAAGTGAAACTCTGGCTTGAGTATATAAGCGAAACTTTGGCTTGAGTATATAAGCGAAACTCTGGCTTGAGTATATAAGCGAAACTCTGGCTTGAGTATATAAGCGAAACTCTGGCTTGAGTATATAAGCGAAACTTTGGCTTGAGTATATAAGCGAAACTCTAGCTTGAGCATATAAGCAAAACTTCGGCTCGAGTATATGTAGCACGTTTTCATTTAAAAAGAAATGAGAATCTGCTTTTAGCTAAACTTAAGGGGTGTAGCGACTTTGACTCAAGTTATGCAGCAAAGAAAATGAATTTCAAAATGGTTTACTAACCCCTTTAAAATGTGGATTATCTTATAATGATGTTTATTGAACTAATGACTTACTCCTTTGTATGTTTTGTGTATTTGTCATTGATAATCTTATTTCAGGTAAGCTAGTGAATTGAGGAGACTCACTTGGAGCCTTAGGAGCTTTAGATTTGGATTAATCTAATTGTGTTTTTGTACCTTAATTGACTATTTTTGCGTATTCGATTGATTGTAACAATGGTCATTGTTTATTCGGATACTTGTAACTGGGTGTACTGTTATTTTGGAGAACTATACTTTTGGGATCTTAATACCCTAGGAAATTACTAATAGGAATTATTTTTTTCTGTTAAATCGAATGTATATGAATATGGGGACATGGAATAAGTAGGTTGAAAATATGATAGTAAATGTAGGGAAATGCATGCAAAAGGAATAAAACAAAGAAAAATTTTCTCGGGTAGAATTTGGGTCTTTACATTGAAGGTTTTGAGTCTTACCTCACAACAAAAATACTAATCTACTAACATTTGCCGATAAAAAATATATAATATATTTTGTGAACCTGGTGGAGTAAAATAAACTAGTTTTATTTTAAAGTTATAGCCAAAAGAATATTCTCAATAAACTATGCTTATGAAAACCAAAGGCTGGTTCAATTGAAAACTCATTAAATCCAACTATAGAACAATTATACAGATGAAATCATACTTCTGAAAAAAATCAGTTATATCAATAAGTTTATCATTTAAATCATTAAATCGCATTGATCAAATTAACTTATTTTTATTCAAAATCACAAAAATATTATGCAAGTATACTTTTTGTAGTTTTGTTTATATTTGTATAATATAAATAAATTCCTTCTTTTTAATAGGCAAAAAATATTACATTAATAATTTTAATGGTTGGGTTTTGAACTATTAACCTTCTTATCTCTTCATTACTTAGTGTCGGTCCGTTAAACCGATAAATTGGTGAACCAATCACAATATCAGTACGGTGCAACAATTATAGTGGTCAAAATCTGTCATACTAGTTGATTTTTAATTGAACCGTACTGGTCATATCAGACAGTTTGATTTAAAATTATTTTTTAATAAAAATAATTTATTTTACCAAAATGTTGGTATGAGAGATATAACACACAACTGATAATTTTTTATACTTCAAAACATGGTCTATTATGAAGTGATACATTTTTGTTTTAATAAATTGTATACATAAAAGTTGTTATTGTATTCTTTATTGATTTTTTAACTATAACGTTAATATAAAATATATGCATATCTAATTTTACCGATATATTGTTTAATTAAAGAACCATTTGTTAAACTGATATATCACTGTACTAGTATCTTGACCGATTTGATGACTCGTACGATATAAATAATAGTACTTGACAACTTTATAACTTCCTATCTAAAATATAAAACATTTTCTACCATCAAATTACACATTTTGTTTTACTAAATAACTAAATAAAAAATATTTATCACAGTGTTTCAATATTATTATAGAAAAATGTACATGAATATCTAATTAAAAAGTATACAATCAAGTTTCCAACTATCAAAGCTACAATATTAAGATACCAATAGTCTCATGGAATATTATTAATACCTTACCGGTTATCAAATAAGTCAGAATATTAACATAGTCATATAACCATGGTTCATTAATTAAACTGCATACCGATGAAGTTAGTTATACATATATAATATATTAACATTAATATAGAAAATCAATACAAAAATATATTTTTTATTTTTATTAAATCAAATATGACTAATTTTGGCTAATTTTAAACAATATAATTATATAACCGAGATAATTATTGTATCATACGGGTTAAACCGGTCCAAGAACATTGTTCTCATGGATTTGATGGCCCATACATGGATAAAATATGTCAAAATCAATGTGGGCCAAAATTGAATATAATACAATATCTTAAAGTGCAAGTCATTATGGGTAGAAATATTTTCAACTCCCACTTGGTTTTCAAAATGCATGAAAATGAAAAAGACTTAAATGTACTGTGTACGCGGTCTATAATAATTGGCTGTTCAAGTCTGACGCGGTTTCCTGATCTTATCCAAATCAATTTGATGTCAATCTTTTCATTTTACTATTATTCATTTTTCATTCATGGTAATAAAGTATTTCATATGTATGAAAACAAATTATTTTCTCCTATAATTAAAATTATGACCTTTATCTTATGTGTTCATTTTTTATAAAAGAATAGTTATTAAAATTGTTTTGTACCGGTCGGTTAAACCAGTAAATCGGTGAATCGGTCTCAATACTGGTACGATACAATAATTATACCGGCCATGTAATTATAAGATAAAAATCGGCAAAAATCGGTCATACTGACCGGTTTTCAATTGAATCGTACCGGTCATATCGGTCAATTTTTATTTAAAATTAATTTTTTAATGAAAATTAACAAAATTTATTGATTTTTAAACATTAATGTTAATATATTATATAAGTATATCTAACTTTACCGGTATGTGGTTTAATTAGTGAACTACCGGTTAAACCATTGCACTAATACCTCTACCTGTTTAATGACCAATACGATATTAATAACATCTATAAAGTAATCGTATAAAACTCTGGTACAAGTACATCATTTTCTCAAATAAACTAGTAGGATACCCATGCATTCACACGGGTGATACCATATTTTGGATCAATATATTTAAGTAGCATAAAGTAATTTTTAGCTAAACATTTTTTTATGATTATATCATGGAAAATGATATTTATGTATTTGAATGACAAATTTAATTAGTAACTCATAAACTCCATTTGTTGACAAATTATAATACTAACAAAAATGTAGAATAAGATGCAAGATAAGTTGTATAATACCTTCAAAGATTTTGGAAAACTTCTTTATAAACCACATTTGTTGTTGACTTCAGTGGTTTACCATCCTTGTCATGTATCAAAATCTTCAATCCATTTTTAGTTTGAACTCTTGACATAGCTACGTATAGTTGACCGTGACCGAACACTGGTTTAGGTAGATATAATCCAACACTTTGTAATGATTGTCCTTGGGATTTGTTGATTGTCATAGCATACGAAACAATTATAGGGAACTGTTTTCTAATGAGCTTGAAAGGCCATGGAGATTGGGATGGAGACATTGACATGCGAGGAATATATATGATATGACCAATGTTTTTACCAGAGATGATCCTTGATTCAAGTACATGGTTTGTCATTTTAGTCACCATCAGTCTTGTACCATTACATAATCCTTCTGTCTGATCTAAATTTCTCAACAACATTATTGGAGTTCCAACTTTTAACTTGATCTTATGATTGGGAAGACCAGATGTAGAAAGTGAGTTTAAAAATTCTGGAGTTAGTATATTGGCTACTTCAATTTCATTAGCATCAGACATATCAACTGAATCTGAACTCAGATATTCCTTTTCCTCACCTGCCGTTATAACATAAAATATTTATTAGTATAATTGTAGCAAAGATATTGTATACGTCATACCAAGAACTTGAAGAAAAAAAGATTACCTGGAATTATGCTTAGAACATATTCATTGATTTGATCAACAATGTCAATTGTTGATGCAAGTATTGCCTTAGTCTGCAGATAGTGTTCGTCCTTGTAGTGATGTTGTATGTTACGATAAGTGCTACACATTATTGCATCAATTGGGTTATCAAAATCAAGAATCAAAAGTTCTTCTGGAATATCAATTTCAACACAACCATCGTTAGGCTCAGATAATTTCCCATCTCCAACATTTAATATCCATTCTGAAAATTCCTTGATCTCCATTGTGTTGTCATTATTTTGTAAACGCATGTTCTTTGAAAGAGTTAAAATTTTACATTGATGCCAAAGATAAGATGAGTTGATTGTTGCATGTACAATATCTGAACGACATCCTCTCGGAATAACTGGCAAGATTTGTCTAAAATCACCTGCAAAAACTACAACTTTTCCTCCAAATAAGATTGAGTCGTTAGACGTTGTACCCATTATGTCTGCAAGACTTCTATCAAGTGCCTCAAAACAAAACTTATGTGTCATTGGAGCTTCATCCCATATAATTAGTTTTGTTTGTTTCAATAAATCAGCAAGTTCAGAACCTTGATGAATGTTGCAAGTAGAGTTCTCAAGACTTGGAACAGGTATTTTGAATGTGCAGTTCTACCTCCTGGTAATAATAAAGAAGCTATATCGCTAGAAGCCACAGTTAATACAATTTGTTTTTGAGCTCTCATTGCATATGTTAGAGTTTTCCACATATGTGTTTTACTAGTTCCTCCATAACCATATAAGAAAAACATACGACCATGTTGATGGTTGACAGCTTGGATGATGGTATGGAATATTTTAGATTGTTCTTCTGCAAAGTATAATATGAATACGTCTTAGTGAATTTTAATAGTAAATATAAATTAACAAACAATAATAAATGTATAATTACATAGGTAAGCAAATACAATACCTGTGAGAGATTGGTAAATGTATCCATTTGGGTAAGGCATGGGAGGATAGTCTTTCAAGCTTCTGCGATTTCATTGAAGTACTTTTTCAATTTCCAATAAAGTTAGATTTTGCAATTGTTCATCACTAAGCACCAATCCTACAATTGTTTCAAAAGGAGTTGTATATAATTGTTCAACACTTTAACATATATTAGGAAAGCAATTAAAAAGTAATTATTGTGTACCTTGATTGTTATAAATAATTCTCTGACTATGAAGAATACCATCAGATAACCATTGCCACATTTCTACCCAAACCTGATCAGGTTTATTTACAGAGGTTGATAATAACATGGTTACAAATAATTTCCTCAAGTAGAATCCAGAACCCCAATCCTTTGCTTCTCTTATAGCATCAATATATTCCCTATCATCTTTAAGTAAGCCCAGAGCAAAACATGCATCCCTAAAAGTGGGATATTGATTTTCTGAAATAGTCCTAATATCTTCATAACTTCTTGGCCCCTTAACTACTGTCAACATCATCCTAAGATAATATAGTTCACTGATGCATGGAGGAACCCAAATTAGTCTACCAATTGTATAACCAGATTTTCTTGGTTTCCAACATCTATTCCTTTTGAGATAAACAAATTTGGAAACATATTGTGCATAACTTAAAGTTCGACCTTCTTCATATTTTTCATTAGCTTCCATCCAAGATGTGAACATGGACTCTGATATTGTTGGTCTTGAAAGTATATTGTCAATGTCCTCATTATCATTGAAGTAAATTGGTTGTTCTCCTTGAAGATGAAAGGACAATCTTTCTACTGCAGGTTGTCTCCCATGAATTGAAAATCTAAAAATCCTCCAACATGCTTCTGATGGTGACACATATCTACAATCAAGATATTGTTTAACCTCGTCAAGGTTTGCTTGATTATGTACACCATTTGGTGAACTTTCAATAACAACTGTGATTCTATCATAACCTTTGTTGATATACTTGAATAAGTACTTAATTGAAGTACTTTGGTTACACCACTCCATATTAATGTGTGCTTGGTATTTCATCAACAAATGTGGGTTGTAAGGGACAACATAACGATTGTCAAGAGAAATACCATTGTTTTCAACATAGTTTCCATTATTTCTTCTCCTATAAACTGGATAGCCATCTTGATCAACAACTGTAGTTTGTTGGAATTGTTTTGGAAAATACCGAGAGCATTTACCATCTATCATACATGGAGAAGAAATATTGCAAGAACCACACGGACCATGAATCATATGTGATTTTACCAAGTTGTGTAATTCAGGATGGTCACTTTGATTTGGAATTTCTGCACAGATAATTCTGTCAATGTCATCAAGGGTAGGGTATTTATTAGACGGATGCAAAAATATAAGCAAGTGCGCATGTGGCAAACCTCTCTTTTGGAATTCAATTGTGTACATATTTGCAAAGTTGTTAGTAAAATAGAGTAAGTACTATGTAAAAATATTTACATAAATAAGAAATGAACAATTGGATGTGAGAAAATGTGTTGTTTTAAAAATATACTTACATGCAAGAATTTTACCCAAAATATGTCTTTTCTTCAAATCTTGTAGTAATTCTTCAAACTTCATTTTGAAAACCCTTGAGATGATATCTGGTCGATCATGTGGTTTTAAACCCATTGGCTTAAGTAATCTAGTAATTTCAGGCCAATTCGGATTGCATGTCATAGTCAAAAACAAATCGGGGAATCGAACTGAACCACAAATGGACATCCCATCAAAATATAATTGATCCATGTATCTACGACTACCAACAAAAGTTGAAGGTAGTATCACTCTTTTACCAATATTAAATGCTTGACTTTGTTCCATTGGTTGGGATTCACTCAAATTTCTATATTTATCCACCCTTAGTTTTTTCTGGTTTCTTTTGATGAAAGACAACCTTTCAGATTCCACCATAATGTAACCGTCAACTAAAAATTGATGGAATAGTCTTCTTGAACGAAACAAAGTTTGAGCCTCATTTTTTGTAGACTGCAAACAAAATGACATCCATTCTCTTACCGTTACATGGTTCCGTTTTCTGTTATGAGAATCGACTCTTACTCTATGACAGACATCATGTCGATACCCATCTTCTCCATATGGAAACAATAACGGATATTGGAAAGCCAAATAGCTAGCATGTAACTCATCAATTCTCTTCAATTGGCCACTTTGTGTCTCCATAATTATATCTCTTTGGCATGTTGATTCTATATCTCCAACTACTAAAGCAGCAACTTCAGAAACAGTGGATAAGTTGTTTATTCTCCCATCAGAATTTCTTTCAGCTATAAGTTTTAATTTTAAATTCTGAACAACACCATCTTTTAATCTTTCACTTGCCATTCTGAAGGACTTTGCATGTACATTGTTCTCATCTAACATTTTTGATAATTGCACAACAACATTTGGGTCAACCTTGTTATTCCAACAGTAGAAATGAATAATGGATATCATGATAATTAAATATATAATCTCTATATACTTTATATACTTCTTATTTACCTTATTCCTTCCATCCTATTCTGAATTTCATGCTCTGTATCATAGATATATAATTGTGCAAACTTCGGAAATTGACCAGGTATGGGAAATAAGCTACCAATGCGATGACATGGTTGTCCTTGTATCCTGATAGTTGGTGGACCTCTTCCACTATTGATAGATCTATCAATTTTTGCACCGAAAGATGTGAATGCAAACATCATATTGTATAAACGAATATTATCTTGATAATTCAAACTATTTTTGTCCTTTATGTCAAAAAGTAAGTGATGAAGGAATAGAGGAGGTGATTCTAGTAATGGTAATTGTACTCTTCCATCACCACAACATAATTCAAACTTTGGTGTTGTAGCATTTCTATGTTTCCGCTTTCTCTCCTGATACCACATGCATGCTCCACAATGTTGACATTGCATAATAGGATCACCGATATCAGAATATCCTAAAAAGAATAATTAGTTAGTAAAAACATATTTTTATTATTCTATTAAGAAAAAGATAGATCATAATGTGTAACCTTGATTTTTGTCGAATGTCGATGTCATAGTTGCATTATTAAATTCATCTTCATCTTCTGAACTAAACTCAATGTTTACCTCTTACAAATGTGAAGAAAAAATTCATTAGTGGACATTGCAAACACAAATTATTAAATGACTATAACAAATTTGAGATTTTTGCAAGTATAGTCAAATTTTATAGTGTAAATACCTTCCATGGCAATCTCAAAGATTTCATCATCTTCATTGTTGACATCACAACTTTGATAGCTATAACCTTGAGTTGATGAATAAGGCAACAAATTTTCCATATCATCGTTAGGCATAATGGTGCTTGGTTCATCTTCACAGAGGTTGTCATATTGATTCATTAGATTTATTCCTACCGAATTTTGATTGATAAATCTCTTTTTCCTTCTATAATCATGGATGCTACTCGGTTGAGTATGTACTGTAAAAGTTGAAGCTTCTTTTCTGTTTCCGGAAAAAAAAACACTGATCTCTTTGACTTCAAATATTTAAAGGAATTTGAGATAGAGGTGATCTACTCATTTGCATTATTGTTGTCTTTTCCTTTTGTGAAACCATTGATGAAGGTGGTTGCATTTTTTATCTAGAATAGTTTATACCCTTATCCCGTAAAGAAGACTTCCGTTTATTACGTGCAATTGAAGCACAAGTATCAGGATTATTACTTTCCATATCTGGTAAATTGACAAAGAAAAATGTTAATCCAACCAAGCTTGGCAATTACAGAAAGTATAGAGACGTTATATAATAACTGGAATTACTGTTAAATAATAACTGGAATTATTGTTAACATTAATTCATCTCCCTCCTAATATATATCCTAATGTATTATCGTTGTTTGTATTTAAGAGAACATAGTTAGAAAAGTGAATATTGTATATTCTTCAACTTGATCATTACATAGGAGAGTACATGAATATATACAGAGAAATAGTAAAGTGTTGATCCTACAATCAAGCTAGACATAATAGCAATGATTCTATAATGATCACAGTACACTAATGCTTATTGATTACATTAAAGAGCATAATATGGAATAGCTTAACTATAGGGATTGACTAATTCATATCATGATGCTCATGATAATCCTTCATTATAGAGTCCTTAAATCAAGGGAATGATTTATTCTCTAACTTCCCCTCTCAAACTGATGGTGAAGGAATCACCCCAAGTTTGTCTCTTAATTGATTGAACCTTGTATGTGTCAAGGCTTTGGTGAGGCAGTCAGCAATTTGATCAGCTGATGGAACATATGCTACAATGACTTTATCTTGTAGTACTTGATCTCTGATATAATGTACATCAGTTGCAATATGTTTTGATCGAGCATGCATGACTGGATTTGAAGCTAGTGCCTTAGCACTCATGTTATCACACCACAGTGTCGGTTTCCTTGGCTGAGGGAGTTTTAATTCAGTAAGCAGTGAACAAGTCCAAGCTATTTCAGTAGCTAGATCAGCCAAGGCTCTGTATTCTGACTCTGTACTGGACCTTGATACAACTTTCTGCTTTCTCGAGGACCAAGAAACAAGTGTCTCTCCAAGGAAAACACATTGACCTGCCATAGACTTTCGATCATCCACACTAGTGGCCCAATCTGCATCTGAAAATCCTGTTATGTCTAGGTCAGTAGAGCATTTAATGTGTAGACAGTAGTGAGTGGTGCCTCGGAGGTATCTTAAAATTCTCTTGATGCCCTGCCAGTGATCTAAAGTCGGAGAACTCATGAATTGACTGATTTTGTTGACAGAGAAAGCAATGTCAGGTCTGGTATTTGTCAAATACTGCAATGCTCCTATGGCTTGTCTGAACTCAGTTGGATTTTTCAGTTTCTCCCCTTCAACTGTAAACTGCTTTCCAATGATCATGGGAGTTGGACAGGATGATGCACTTTCCATTTTAAATTTCCTTAGCAAATCCTTTATGTACTTGGACTAATTTAAGTACATACCAGTTGCATCTCTGTGAACTTCTATGCCCAAGAAATAATGTAATTGACCAAGATCCTTTAGGGAGAACACAATGTTGAGTTGTTTGACAAAGGCTTCCAAGAACTTGGTGTTGTTCCCTGTCACTATTATATCATCAACATATATTAGAATAAAAGTGATATGGTCTTTACCTCTTAGAGTGAAGAGTGAGGTATCACTTTTTGTGTTCTGAAAACCCCATCTCAGCAAGGCATGTTTGAGACTGTCAAACCAGACTCTTGGTGCTTGTTTAAGCCCATATATTGCCTTAGATAATTTGCTAACCATTGAGAAAAGCATTATTTATGTCAAGCTGCTTTACTTCCCAATTGAGGTGAACTGCAATTGCAAGAATAATTCTTATTGTGTTGGCCTTGACAACAGGACTGAAGGTTTCTTCATAGTCTAATCCAGCTGTTTGTTGAAAACCTTTTGCAACTAATCTGGCTTTTCTCCTTTCAATGGTGCCATCTGCTTTGTACTTGGTTTTGAACACCCATTTGGAGTCAATGATGCTATCTTGAGCTTGATAAGGTATTAATGTCTAGTCTGATTGAAATTCAGTGCCTGAATTTCATTATGCATAGCATCTTTCCACTGTGATCTTTGAAGAGCTTTTGTTGCATTTTCTGGTTCCTTTTCTTCAGCACAATTTTCGGCTAATCCAATATATGGTAGCATCCTTGCTTCTGGTGCGCATCATGCTTGCCTCAGGAAGCCTTGTATTTGGTTCTAATTCAGCAGGTGCCTCAGGAAGTCCTGTGCCTGTATTTGATTCAATAGGTTCAGTGTCATTCTCCTGAACTTGTTCATTGGAAGATTCAGGATTATTCTTTTGAACTTGTTCATTGGAAGCATCTAAGTTCTCGGTTGGTTCTGGTTCAAAATGTAAGTCATTGTTAGCAGGAACAATGTCTTCTCTAAGTGATGTACCTGTATCATGCAATGGAAAAAGACCAGATGAGCTCTTAGTTAGTGTTTTTATAGGAACTCTTGTATTAAGAAAACCATCATGGAATGGGAAGTGGTCTTCATTGAAGACAACATGTCTTGAGATGAAGATTCTGCCATGAGAATTGACACACTTATACCCTTTGTGAGAATTGTTGTAGCCCAAGAACACACATCTAGTTGTGTGGAACTGTAACTTGTGTTGGTTATAAGGCTTGAGACAAGGATAGCATGCACATCCAAAAGTCTTTAGGTAGGTGTAGTCAGGTTCCTTTTTGTGCAGAACAAAATAAGGGCTTTTATTTTGGGTTACTGGTGATGGCAGTCTGTTTATAATGAAAGTTGCGGTGGAAAATGCTTCCCACCAGTAACTTAGAGGCATTTTAGCTTGTGCCAATAGTGTCAATCCAAGTTCTGTAATGTTCCTGTGTTTTCTTTCAGCCCTGCCATTCTGTTGTGATGTATATGGACATGACATTCTGAATTGCATTCTTGTTTCTATAGCATGCTTCTGAACAACTTTATATTCACCACCACCATCACATTGAATTGTTTTAATCCTTTTGTTGAACTGATTTTCTACCAAATTTTTAAACTGGATGAAGACATGTCCTGTATCTGATTTTTGTTTTAAAGGGTAAATCCATGTAAACCTAGTGAAGTCATCAATGAAATGGACATAATATTTAAAACCAGATGATGATATTATTGGTGCAGGACCCCATACATCAGTGTGGACCAATTCAAGAACATCCTGAGCATGAGAAGAAGAGGATTGAAAAGGTAAAAAATTCAACTTGCCATATTGACAAGCCTCACAAAAACTAAGATTATAACTAGGTGATAATTTCACATTACAGTCTTTTAAAACCTTGTCTAAGACTTTATTATTGGGGTGTCCAAGTTTCCTATGCCAGCTTTCTTTGATAGATACAAAAGCACATGAGTCTCTTTCTTTTTCTGAGAGTTGATATAATCCATTCTTAAGGTTCCCTTTTAGAAGTACCTTCCCTGTCAGCTTGTCCTTCACAAAGCAAGAATTTGCATCATACTCAACAAGAATATGATTATCAGCAGTTAGTTTGGACACACTCAATAGGTTTTTGGTAATATTTGGCACATATAAAACATCATGTAAGTTGATAGAATTTAGTTTTGAGGAACCTGTTCCAACAATTTGTAACTTTTCACCATTTCCAACTGCTAGAGAATTCTTACCATGGTGTTCAGTCAAATCACCAAACTTGTCTGTTTGATGTGAGACATGGTTGCTTGCACCACTATCAAAGTACCAGTCATAGTCTTGAGCTGAGTTTTGAGAAGCTAGGAAGGCATTGGGAGATCCTTGTCTGTCATTGTTTGTTGAGTGATTAGAGTTTGAGTAGGCTTTGTCAAACCTATAATAGCAATGCATTGCTGTATGTCCCATCTTGTTGCAGACCTGACATGTTGGCCTAGATGTTCTTCCTCTTCCTCTGCCTCCTCTCCAACCTCTAAAGTTGGAACCTCTCCAGTTGTTGTTTGTGTTGAACCTATTGCCCTTGTGATCAGCTTTGTTAACCACATTTGATGTTGCATTGAGGTTTAGGTTGGTGAGGCTATTTAGTTGCTCAAGTCTATTGTCAAAGGTTAGCAATTGAGCCTGTAGATCAACCCAACTGAGTGTAGTTTGATCAGATAATTTGACAACTACAGGATTATATTCAGAATCCAAACCATTCAGAGTTTGAATGAGCAGATCAGAGTTTGAGATTTCATTTCCTGCAAGTTTAAGTTTATCAGCCAGATTCTTCATTTTGGACAGATAATCATCCATTTTCATGCCTCCTTTTCTGGTGCTATGGAACTCAGATTTGAGGTAAGTAACTCGTGACCTTGTGTGGGCACCAGCTAGACTTTGAGCTTCATCCCAAAGTTGTTTTGAGGTTTCACAGTGTAATAATTGTGTTGCTATGTCAGCAGTCATTGAATTCATCAACCAACCAAGAAGTTGTTGATCATATGCTTGCCAATCTTCAAAATCAGGATTGGACTTTCTGGTTGAATCTGCAGCAATTATGAATTCTCCAGGGCACTCTTTTTTTCCTAACATATAACCATCGAGCCTGGCACCTCTGATAATAGGTAACACCAGTGATTTCCACAGTGGGAAATTGTCTATGTCCAGCTTGACAGATACAGTGGATGGAAGGTCAGTTTTGAGATTGGAATTGGCAGCGGATGACATGGTTTGCTTTTGGATCAAGAGCCTTCAAGGCTTAAGTGCTTTGATACCAAGTTAGAAAAGTGATATGTTGTATATTCTTCAACTTGATCGTTACATAGGAGAGTACATGAATATATACAGAGAAATAGTAAAGTGCTGATCCTACAATCAAACTAGACATAATAGCAATGATTCTATAACGATCACAGTACACTAATGCTTATTGATTACATTAAAGAGCATAATATGGAATAGCTTAACTATAGGGATTGACTAATTCATATCATGATGCTCATGATAATCCTTCATTATAGAGTCCTTAAATCTAGGGATTGATTTATTCTCTAACTAACATCATATGGATTGTAATGACATTCTAGAACTAACAAATACAACACATTTATAACAGTCCCTTTGTGAAATACAACACGTTTATTTTATCCAATATACAAACAATAAGTTTAATCACAAAGCATGTCATACATATCATATATTAAAGTCTGTCTTCTAAAGTTCATACATGTCAAATTAGCACCACAATATTTGTATTGTAATCTAAGTAGACAGGTATTCATCATTCAGTCCGTAACCAAAATCATGCTACTTAAATAAACTCATCAAAATAGGATCAACTATTAGTTGGGTTTGGTTGTATTAGGTAATATAAAAATTAAAACAAAATCGGTTCGGAATATATCTTGTGTTGTATCAACCATTAGAATGAGTAGGATGAAGAGAGAAAAAATTACCTTATGGACCACCTCACTTGCAATACCTTTATTAAGATGTAGACAAAGTTGGAATAATGGTATATAACAATGTTAAACAGTGAGAACAATGTGAATCAGTTGAAGAAGAAAATAATATATTTTGAGAACAATGTGAATCAGTTGAATCAGTTGTAGACTTAGTTGTCGTAGTCGTATTTAGCAAGAAGATTATAACAATGGAGTTTTGTTATTTTTAAAGGATTTTCAAAAGAAACATTGGTTTGTGTGAGGAAAAAGCAGTATTGGGTTTTGGTTTGGGAAAGAGGTGCTTCATAGTTTATTTTTTCAAAGTAGTATGGGTAAGCCTTGGAGTATGTGACAGAAAAAACAAACCTCTGATTTTGGAAAGTTATTTTCCCTCTAAAAGACTTTTTGTTGACATAGTGTTACTTATTGGATAGAAGTGTTACTTGCAGAAAAGAATATAAAGTATAAAGTTACAATGTTTAAGGTACACTGGAGAATAATAGTTGACTTACATTGTGAAATTTTGGTTTTGTATGGTAAACTTTTTCCCTTATTGTGATGATTTTTCCAATGTTAGATAGAAAGTAATATCTGCTGCAACCTGCAATATTATGATAGGTGAAAAAATTATCAATCATTTCTTCATCCAAATTCACATTTTAATGAAGTAAGTCTACAGTGACTAGGAAAAGCAGATAATTATAGATTAGGAAAAGTAGTATTAGGAAAAGTAGTATTTCAATGGTTGGATGGAGGTCTTACAGTGATGGTTTTTTTTAAAAGTACAGTTTCAATGGTTGGATGGAGGTCTGACATAATGATGGATAATCTGCAACAAAATGATTCAAAACAGTGAACTTATTTTTAGAATTGTGTCTATGAAAATCTAACAATTATATATGATTTGTTAGATGTTTAATGTGAGGGAAAACACATGTTAGACCTTGCAATGGATGTGATTATTGTCTTCCTCTTTGACGAATTATTTGGGTGTGGTGCTTCATTAACATTTAATAAGTTAAATGAATAGTAAGATATAATTTATTTATAGTAAGTAGGAGATATTAAAAACTTAAATGTACTATTTTCTAGTTCAGTTGGGTTTTTAATGTATCATTGTTAGTGATGATATTTGCTACATGATCTATATTATAAAAATAATACACAAAATTGAATGGAACAAAGTTAGACGGCAGTAATGGACTTGGTTATTGTCTTCCACTTTGAAGAATTATTTGGGTGTGGTGCTAAAAATTAATAAGTCAAATAAATAGTAAGATATAACTTATTTATAGTGATGATATTTCGCTACGTGATCTTTATTAACTTAATAGTTTTTTGTCTATATATATTCTATGTGGTAAAGGCTGTTACACTGTTACATGTAAATTAAAGAAAGTACTTCAATGATTTAAAACTAATTAGTAATTGAAGTCTTGGAATATACAAAATATTTAGAGGGTTATATATATGGTTGCCCACTGTATGTGAAAACATGGAAATACTATGTAACCATGTAACCACATAAGTTCACAAAATATGAGGTTAAGTCAAATACATCAGTGTGATGCATCAAAAGAAAGGTTGTTCAAAGGTTACATTTAATTAGTGAGAGGAAATAACTAAGTCAGTCAATGTTGATATGCTTTGCCACCTTTGAAGATGACAACTGAGTAGAATTATACAGTAGACTTTGTATGAGGTCCACGTTAATGTCAGCCGATAATCGTTTGGCTGGAGTTAAAACTTGTAAAAGGTCTGGATCATGATCAGCAGTAATAGACACAGACTACTCATCAAAGTTAACACAAAAGTTACCTGAATTAGAGGCATGATATACAATACCTTTGCAGTGTAAATTTTGTAAAAGAAAATATGTGATGCACTCACAGAGTCTAACTGAAAGGAATCATTAATATCAGACTTTGCTTTTATATCATCAGAATTTGTTGGCTGTGTAGTAGGACATAACATTAATTAAGATTGAAAAGGAAGAAATTTATAGTCATAAAACGAAAGTAAGAATTAAAGGGAGTATACATAATAGGAGGAGTTATTTATAAAGTACCTGAAATGTGACAATCTGATCAAGTATAGTCTTGATTAAATTTGGATCCTCAGAAAGTCTGATAACAGATGATTGGTTGTATATGGGTTGCACTTTGACCCTTAGAGCCATTGTTCTTGCAAGCAGTTCATCCAGAATTAAAGGGAATGCCTTGGGATCATCTTCACCTTCCTACAAAAAGATATACGATAATAACTATTATATAAAATTAAGACTTAAACTATTGATTTCAATTCATAGAATGAAATAAATCTATACTTATTGCAACCATTTCATCTCTTAAGTCAGATGCCGATACGCCAATGATGTCAGCACATTGACGATCCCATAAAACAAACCTTCCACTCCCATGTTGGTGTATGACTTTAATATCTAGTTTATACCTAACATAGAAAGAAGTGTATCGTTATAGACTAATAGGTACTAAATGACAAAAAAAAGATATGATAAGCAAACCAAATTGCCTTGGTGAAGACTTCTAATTGTATGTGCCACACTTGCATGTGAATGGGCCATCTTTAACATCATTCTTCTTTGTACATTTAGTACAACCTTCATAGTACCATCAGTGTTTGCCAACAACAAACATTCCTGTCGTCCCAACTGTTACACAGGTTATTTCCTACATATTATTAAAACATGGTTAGTAGGTTATAACCGTATTTTTATAAAAATCATCTAAATATGAAATATACCTTAGAAGATGTAATTGCAGAAATTTCTGTAATACTCTTGACTTCAGCTTTATATATAAATCGTTCATCATCAGATAAGTTAGAATACTATGACAGTTGGCTGTTACTATGGCTGAATGTATCACATGATAGACTAAAAGTTGAAAAACTACAATGAAGCATGAGACATTAGTAACTGAACATTTTGAAGCATCATAAATACAAAATAAATACCGCAGTGTCAACATACCTTTGTACTTGTCAATGTTGGGAATTTCTTCACCAATCAATATCTTTGATCCGCACCATGAGTTGGAAATGCTATGTGGATACTTACCCAGACCAAAAATTTAATATCATTGGAAAGTGTGTGATAACAAAATTAAAATAGAGGTCCAACATTAGAGTGAACAAAATTATCATCACCTTGTCCTTCTTTGATTCAAGCATGAGTTAACAAAATTATCATAGGTTCAACATTACAGTGGTTGTTATAGTATTTCTCGAATTTGGTAGCATGTGATTCCCACATAGTACAGTTAATGAAATCACCACTGTTCGTAGAAAAAAATATAAAGTCAAAAATCTATGATATAGCAGTATAAATTAAATAGATGAAAAATACCTAAAATCTTTCAAACTGAAGACAACTTTCTTCAAATTGCCTTATGTCTGGGAGAATATTACCTTCTCAAAAGCACCAATGATATATAGGAAAAAGAAATAGAATGATGTAAAAAAATAATCTACTAAATCAGAGAAACGGTTGAACCTATTAGTAAATCAGAGCAATAATATTCCCATTCAGGAATATCAGGAAATTCTATTTGTTTGAGAGTGGTATCGGCAGTGAATTGCATTCTGTAAACATGGTCACATGCCTTAAATTGGATGTCATTGTGCATGACATTAAAATTGTGCATGACATAAGTTGAACTCTCAACCAAATGTTCTCTCCATTCGTTAAACTGATCCTTTCGGACATACCAAATGTCAGTTATTCTGACTGCAATCTTCCACAGGTATTTGGAGTCATTCAAATCCATTATCATATCGAACGGCCGTGATGTAGACATGATGTTGATATATGAAAAAATTCAAACATCACACATGAATCAAATAAACATGATTCAGTAACTGTAAATTTTATAAATAGATGAAAAAATATCATTTTTTTTACATAAAAACATACAAAATGGTAAACATAAAAAAAGAAACATCCAACAGTGTAAAATGCAAAAATCACACATATGAATGAGATAAACATGATTCAGTAACTTGAATATATGAAAAAATGCAAACATAACACATATGAATAAAATAAACATGATTCAGTAACTGTAAATTTGATAAATAGATGAAAATGTCTCATCTTTTTAGAAAAAATGCAACATACAAAATGGTAAACATAAAAAAAGAAACATCCAACCATGTAAAATGCAAAAAATCATATATATGAATGAGATAAACACGATTCAGTAACTTGAATAGCGATAAATAGATGCAAATGTCTTATCTTTTTACAAAAAAATAAACATGCAACATAGTAATATGCAAAAATCATACATATGACATAAGACAAAGATGATTCGGTAAAGAAAATGGCGATAAATATATGCAAATGTCTCATCTTTTTACAAATAAATAAACATCCAACCGGGTAAAATGCAAAAATCACACATATGAATGAGATAAACATGATCCAGCAAATTGAATAGCGATAAATAGATGCAAAGGTCTCATCTTTTTTACAAAAAAAGAAACATACAACATGGTAATATGCAAAAATCACACATATGACAAAGATGATTCGGTAAAGAAAATAGCGATAAATACATGCAAAGGTCTCATCTTTTTACAAATAAATAAACATCCAACCGGGTAAAATGCAAAAATCACACATATGAATGAGATAAACATGATCCAACAAATTGAATAGCGATAAATAGATGCAAAGGTCTTATCTTTTTTACAAAAAAAGAAACATACAACATGGTAATATGCAAAAATCACACATATGACCTAAGACAAACATGATTCAGTAAAGAAAATAGCGATAAATATATGCAAATGTCTCATCTTTGTAAAAAAAATAAAAAATTTCTCAACAAATGAATGTTATATGTAAAACCTTTACAAAAATGAAAGCTTTACAAAAATATAAAAAGTACGTCAGTGCAAAGTAATTTCACATAAGATAGAGGATAAAAGAGAGAGTATCTGAAAGGATTCATAGATACAACAAAACCGTCCACTTTTTGGTCCACTTCCACATTCGATGAACCACAAATTACTTGAGAAAAGATTTTAGAGTAAGGGTGAGAGCGTGAAAGTGAAGCAGTAAAAAAATAAAGAAATGGAAGAGATGAAAGGGCTATTGAGATTGTGAGAGAAAGGGAAATAAAGAAATAAAGAAATGAAGAAATGAAGAAATGAAGAATTGAAGAATTGAAGAGATGAAAGAGAAATGTTATGATGATGAGAGTGAAATGAAGAGACATGAAGCATAAAATAGTGAAGTGGCAGACTTACATGTTTTGGTGCAATAAAGACAAACTTGTAAGGATCATTTTAACCCCTTATTTTTCTTCTATAATCATATTTTAGAGTTAGTCCTTTATGGTAATTTGAGTTATTTATTTATTTTTAATTGTTAAATATAATTATTTTTTTATCCCTGTAAAGAACAGGTATCAACAATATGGAATTCTATAATTGTAATTTTGCTAGCCCTTTCAATTTTTATACAGTAATAGATGAAATAATAAAAGATAGTAAAAATTGAATACAAATATTAGTTTTGCTCCATTGCTCACTCACTCCTCTTTCTCTCACTTATCTTCCATTGTTGCAATCCCTCTCTCCCCTTTTTTCCTTTCCGAGTTAGAAGAACGCTGCAATAATCTATGGCTAGCCACTGCCTCAGACCCGAGGTGCGTTCCTATTAATTTATTTTCTTGTTTTATATTCAATTTGACTCATACATTTGTTATTGTTTTGTTACTATTAATCCCATTTTTATTAATGAGTGTTTTAAATTGCAATCACAATATTGCAGTTTTGAGAGTATCGGTAAGGTTACTGCGACTGCAATTGTATTTGCATTTTCTCGTCATTGCGATAAATGACCGCAATTTAGAACCCTGGTTAGAATTATGGAAGAAAAAATGAATGAAAAAAAGGTGTGAACTTGTAAAGGAGAATTCATTTATGAGTAGGTGTCGAGTATTGGCAACACTTATTGATTGATTCAATTGCCTAGTTCAGTTGAAAGGTTAGAACTTTGGTAGCGTTTGAAGACATGGTAAAATGGGATTGAACATAACATGAGTTCTATGTTATATTTGATCTACTTTATAACATGGTAAAATGGGATTGAACATAACATGAGTTCTATGTTATATTTGATCTACTTTATAACATGGTTAAATGGGATTGAACATAACATGGTAAAAAGTGAGACATTTTGGTTTATCTAAAAGTGATGTCAGAGGGATAGAACAGAGCACCCTGTTTCATTCTATTTAGTCAACACATCTTGATTTTCAACTAAGCAGTCATCAATTGAAAGAGAGAAAAAAGCAATATCTCATCGTTGTTAGAAGTTGCTATCTTAGGTAAAGTATGCGGTGTTCAATGGAATAATCAACATTCGCGTTTTGTTTTTCATTTATTTAGAGTGAACAAGGTGAACAGGGCTGCTGGAGTGCTTGATAACTTTGCCGAGGGAGAGAAGTATGCAGAGAATTTCTTGAGGAAGTTTGAACGAAACAGAGAGCCAGAGATCATGCCTTCCCTCAACCGTATCTTCACTGACCCAAGTCGCAATTAAGTGTGCTTTGAATAAACAGAACTTTATTTGAGATGTGAACTCTAACTTTATCTGAGATGTGAACTCTATTATGTTTGACAATTTATGGTGCATTTATAATACAAATGTGTCTGATCTCTCAGGCTAAGCAGCATATACGCTGCGGTTGAGAGTAAAATCCCAAGTTTACTGTGTTTGGTGCATAATGATTGCTGTATTTTTAAGCTCTTTAACTCCTCTGATTTCCTCTTATCTTGCCACAATTGAGGGTCTGTTTGCATTGTGAAAGTATTTCCTATTTTCATTTCTTGAAATGTGTTTGTTTTATGTATTTTGTAAATGATAAAAAATATGATTAACTACGTTTAATTCACAAGTAAACATCAATTTTTAGTGAACTTAAAAGTTTAAAGGTAAATAATTTATGTTTTTTTAAATCGGCATTTGTCACAATGTTGAAAAGCATTTTATTATTGAATAATTTTTTTAACAAAATTATACTCCCAAACAATTATATAAGATATCTTAATGAATACATTTATTCAGTAAGAAAAATAAGATATAAAATTAAGGCATAGTCTTTGTGAAAAACAATTCATGTCTTATCCAATGGGAAATACTTATAAAACACACCATAATAAATTAATAACCAAGAAATGCAAGAACCGAAATTCTACCCTTGAATTTTTTTTTATTTTAATTCAATTCTGTGCGTTTACTCATAAATTACATTACCAATTTAATAACCTTATTTCCAAAATCTCACTTCCCTCATCACACTCAATCCATGAACCAATAATAACATACATAATCATTTGACAGAAAAACATAATTCGTATTAATGCAGCTTAGTATCTACCACATACAACTAGCTATGAGTTTCCAAAATACCCATAGTTACACATATCTAGAGTTACCACACCATGTCAGCTAATATATTTATCCATAGTTATAAATGTTTTAAACTAGCAAATATGCATTCATGTACAAGATAGTGTAAATAAATGAATCCAAAATATAAAGCTCTTTAAGCTCCCCAAAAATGAGTCCCCCCTCATGTCACCTGTTTATCTGCAATGGGATTATCAATGACAAAAGCACAAACACACAAAGGAGTAAGTCGTTAATTCAATAAACATCATTATATAATAATCCACATTAGATAAGTGTTACTAAACCATTTTTTAAATTCATTTTGCTTTGCTGCATAACTTGAGCCAAAGTCGCTACACCCCTTAGGGTTAGCTAAAAGCAGATTCTCATTTCTCTTAAAAGAAAACGCGCTCATATACTCGAGCCAGATTTTTCGCTTATATACTCAAGCCAGAGTTTTCGCTTATATACTCAAGCCAGAGTGTACGCTTATATACTCAAGCCAGAGTTTACGCTTATATACTCAAGCCAGAGTTTACGCTTCTATACTCAAGCCAGAGTTTTTGCTTCTATACTCAAGCCAGAGTCGCTAACCATTCATGGTCGGCTAAAACATATTTTCTTTTCATCGATTTCACCATTTCTCATTTCCCGTAAATCTACGTCCACTTTAGTATAAACACACTCATATATGTTTATACTAAATGCGTAATTCACAACTCAATCATTGCATAACCAGAAAATACACACATTTTCCATTCCAAATGCACAAATAAAGACTTATCCTTACATCGGTGAGTGTTAGGTTTGGTTCTTGGCAACTTCTCAAGTTCCACCGACACCGCCTCCAACTTTAGGATCTTTCCTCATTCCCACCATACAACAAAATGTTAGTCATTTATTCCAATATCACATAAATAACTCATATTACATCATTTAACCATACAAGATATTTATCATATTTTCAATGTTTATAAACTACTTTCATCATAAGTTTACAAACATCTAAAACATACATATTTATCTCATATTTCAATATTAGAATGCTTAGTCATCTTCTACCTCTAGCATTTTACTCATTTTCCTCTTTAACCTCATTTTCACTTTAGGGTTTTGGGGTTTTCATGAATCAACCCCAAACATTTTCATTCTTGAAATACTAACTCTAAACCGAGAGTTTACAAGATAGAAACAACATAAAAGGAACCATAACTCAAAAGGATGAGTTTCCATGGTTTTTCACATTCGGAGAAGAGATCCTTTACACTCCACAATGAGTTTGAAAGAGAGAAAGAGAGTTAGAATCAAGAGATTTATCTCTTCTCAAGCTTCTAAATGACTCACAAGCCTTCTTGCTCTTGAAAATGCTCCCTTCTCTCACTTCTCTCTAGGTTAATCCCCATAAATGTGTTTGGGGTCCCCTATTTAATGTAACAGCGTCGGATCCTCGCTTAAGCGAGCTCATTCTTGCTCAAGCGAGAAAATCCCGCCCATTTTAAAAATTCAGATCTGACCCTTTCGCTTAAGCAAGGTATTATTGCTCAAGCGAGAATCTCACAGTCTCAACAGTCCCAAAATGCCATTTATCGCCCAGGCAAGACAACTCTCGCTCAGGCGAGAATCCTCTAGTATAGCCCAGGATTTCACCCTTCCAGTTGAGCCTTTCTCGCTCATGCGAGAATCCTCCAGTATAGCCTAGGAATTCACCCTCCTAGGTGAGTCTTTCTTGCCCAGGCAAGAATATCTCGCTCAAGCGAGAATTCCAGGACTGATACTATAATTTTAAATACTTAAAGTTAGGGTGTTACAAGAAAGACTTGCATCTTATAAAGTTTATTTGAACATTTAACCAACTATAAAGAATGCAAGTACATAATATACGACATGGTCTTCAAAAAATGTTCTATCTATTTCATGTTTTATAATCTCAATAGAGATCTAAAACCCAAAGCACAAAACACATACTCAATTTAACATTCAATATTTTTTTATGAATTAGAAAGGAATCAACAAGGGTTGATTTTGTGGTGTATAGTTAAGGTAGATTCTGACAACGACCAAAATGTTAAGGATTCGATTCTTAGGGGCGACACTTATTGGAAATGACAGTTACACTCAGAAAGAAATGAGTTCCTTATGTGGCGGTTCCCGACAAAAATGCAGTGCTCATCAATTGTGAAGACGAAGATGAATAAGTTGTTGTCTTGTTTTGATTTTATTGCTTCCAAGGTGAGTTGAAAAACCACAAATTCTCTTTTAATTTAAGGAGCAACTCTCTTACCTTAGTAAAGAAATCGACAACTAAAGGTTGTCCACTAACCTCCTCGTGATGAAATGATGAATTTGTTAGTTCGTTTCCTTGTTGTTGAATGAATAGACCTCCATCTCTAGCATTGTAGAATCTGTCATCATTTTTTGGGTTGGACCAGGTTGGTTGGGAGGCCAGGGGGATCATCGTATCACCTACATTCCTAGGCCACTTCTGAGATGGGGATGACAAAATATCCGACTCGTGAGTACCCGTCAAAATACCCACAATGAAGGGACCATCGTATCACCTACGTTCCTAGGTCACTTTTGAGATGGGGATGACAAAATATCCGACTCGTGAGTACCCGTCAAAATACCCACAATGGGGGGATCATCGTATCACCTACGTTCCTAGGTCACTTCTGAGATGGGGATGACAAAATATACGACTCATGAGTACCCGTCAAAATACTCACAATAAGCACCGCAAAAATAACTCATGAGTGAAAACAATTATCATGATACCCGCCCCACGGGTATACCCGCATATATATTTTAATTAAATATATTACACTTAATTATTATTATTTTAACATTATATTTGTTTATTTTATTATTATTTCATAATAAAATTTAGTGATTGGAATATAATCATAAAATTATCATATAAATATATCTCATATTAATCATGTAATAATTATTTTTATATATTAATTATTGTAAAATATATAAAAATATAATTAAAATTGAAAACTAGTTGAGTACCCGCGGAAACCCGCTACCCGTATGCGTACCTGCAAATAGTGTGGGTATGGGCTTATAGCTGTTCAGGATCAAAGTGGATAAATGCTAACTGAATACTTATAAACACTAAAGCTTTGTGGCAAAGTGGTAATGGCTTCCTCTCATGCATTTTGGCAACAGAGAAAGGCTTCAGAAGAAGATTAAAACAATCAAACTAAAGCACAAAAAGAAGTAGAAAGTTGATGATCTGAAACTCCAGCAATGTTAACACTTACAAAGGTTTAGCATGATAATTTCTTATTTAGCAGCATTGAAAAACAATTTCTCAAACTTCTGTTACTTAAATGCATGACCATATATATATGTCTACTACCCAATTGTGCCAAACATGAGAGAGAAGTAAGATTCACTTGCTGGGTATAGCACTGAAATATAGGCGGCAATATACACATATACTCTTCAAATTCTCTGGAACTTATGTCATAATAAGTTATCATTTGTTCATTTTCCCTACTAAAAATCTGATTTCTATTCTCAAACTTCAAAAGATGTTGTGAAGCCTAACACACCAATTCACAATTTACTATATTGCAGGAGAAGCAGACAGAAACACAAGTTCTCATGAATCATATCCAACACTAGAAAGATTTCATAATTTCAAATGACGAGGGACTCGACCGCACCCGCTCTGCATTCTCATTATCTCCTTTGCAAAATCTTGATTGCCTGTTAGAGCAAGTCCATTCAACACCCGATTAAAAGTAAATTTTCGGGGCAAAAACCCTCTATCAATCATCTCTATCAACAACTTCCCAGCCACGACCAAATCGTCTGATTTCTTCCTCACAAACATTGCACCAATCAGAATGTTGTATGTGTCCAGATTGGGCAAGCATGACCCATCCCCCATCTTTTCAAACATGTTCAAACCCTTTTCAATGTCCCCAGCATCACAAAAGTAACGGATCACAACATTGTACGTCTGAACATTTGGCTGGCAGCCATCTTCCTCCATTCTTGCCATAAGCTCCAATGCCCTTTCCATATCACCAGAATGACAAAATCCCCTGATAAGAACATTATAAGTAGTCAAATTAGGCATACACCCCTTCCTCACCATCTCTTCAAAAACCAACGCTGCATTCTGCACATTATCCTTCTTACACAAAACCTGAATCAAAGCATTATAAGTCGCAACCGAAGGAACCACACCCTCTCTAACCATCATATCAAAAATCCTCTTTGATTTCTTAACCTCACCTCCAACACCAAACCCATGAACCATTGTAGTGTAAGTAACAACATCAATCTCACACTCCCTCTTCTTCATCTCCAAAAAGAAATTCCAAGCTTCCTGAAACTGACCAGTCCTAAAGTACCCTTTAAGCAATATATTATAAGTAACCAAAGTTGGTTCAATTCCACTTTCCACCATCTCCTTCAAAACCCGCAATGCCATCGGAGTTCGCTTAATCAAGCACCAACCATTTGCAATTACATTATAAGTAACACTATCACACTTAAACCTAGACCTCAACATTTTAAACAAGCTATACGCCATTTCAACACGCCTCGACTTACACAACACATCGAGGATAGTATTAAAGGAATTCAGATCCTGGCGACAACCGTGTTCGTGCATTGACAAGAAAACCTTAACAGCCCTATGAGCTTTTCCGGCGGAGACATACCTTTCGGCGATAATTGCGAACGTTCGAGGTGTGGGGCCGCAGCGGAGGGATCGCATCCGGTGGAGGAGGGTCCAGGCGGTCCTATAGTCGCGCAATCGGGCGGCGATGTCGATGGCGTGGTCGAATGAAGAAGAGGAGTGAGTGTATAAAGGGTTGCAGTCAAGGTGTTTGAAGAATTGCAGGGCTTTGGGTCCGTGATTCCAGAGACGCTTCAGGACCTGGTCGACGAGGTGTGGGGTCCATTGGAATGTGGGGTTTGTTAGGGCTTCAGAGAGGGATTCCGGGTCTGATTCGAGTATGAGTTTGGCTATGGCGGCGTCTTGCGGCGGCGATGGGAGTTCGGGTACAGTGGAGGTGTGACGTGGCAGCGGAAATCGGGGTTTTGGTGGAGGGAGAAGGTGTAAATGAAAAACAAATGAGATTTGTTGAGATACTTTCGTTAGTATTTGGTTGAACATGTTCCTAGCATACTAAGGTTCCACGACGATCTTCATTTTCTTATGAGTTCACTTCACATCCCCTTCTTCTATAGTTGTAAGTACAATACTAGAAATAGTGGCTAGTGCACTCTATGTTTAGTAGCTTAAGTTTGGAGAAAAATGAATAGAAATAAAAGCAATCTTATTAACACGTACCCTATATTAAATAAGGGAGAATTGATAAAGGTTATGGTGGTTTAAATATGATTTATTTATTAAATTGTATACCGGTAAAGTTAGGTACACATATTTTATATTAATATTAATATTAAAAAGTCAATAATAATACAATAAAAACTTTTATTTATACAATTTGTTAAAATAAAAAATGTATTATTTGAATATAGACTATATTTTAGAAGTATAAAAAATGTAATAGTTGTGTGTTTGATCTCCCATAGTAACATTTTGTTAAAAATAAGTTATTTTCATTTTAAAAAAATTAAATAAAACTAGTTGGTATGACTGGTACAGTTCAATTAAAAATCAGTTGGTATGACTAGTTTTGACCATTTTTTATTGGTTTTTTACCGATATAATTATTACATAGTACGAGTATGGAGACGCGACACAAACTGGATATCATAACACTGAATGAAAGACTTTGAAATATGAAATATAATTCTTCCATTTTTCTTTATTTCCCTCCAAAACTCAAACCATAAAAAATACAAATATATCTTTTCCCTTTAGCAAGAAATCAAATGTTTTGGGTGAAGGAAGATGTGTATTAGTGCCTAGTACCAAAGGAGAATGATGACATGTGGTATAAGAGAAATTAAGAAAATATTTAAGGGTTGTGATTTTAAATTATTTTTTAATTAAAAGATTTAAAAAATTAGAAAAATCTTTTACATTGTATATTCAAGTATGAGACTGGAGCACCAGATAGAATCTGTCTTTTACTTTGGGGTTCTCTCTCAATATTTAACATATTTTGTTATAAAAATATCATTAATTGAAAAGAGAATTTTTTTGCTTAATTGAGTATGCAGAGAAAATTAATTAGTATAGTTAATGAATGATGAATTTTAAAAATTACATATATGTTGGCAGATTTAAGGATACTAATAATATTAATCATATTCGTTAATAATTCACCAAAAAAATATTTTATTTTTAAATTATCAAAGCTTTGATATGTTACTGAGTACTCTAAGGATATCCTTTAATCCTTTAAGGAATATTAGACGAGAAAGTTAACATTGGAAAACTAAATCCAACATTTTCCACATGTTAAATATATCATTTTCCGATTCAAGTATTTTCCAATTCAAGTATACTTATATTACTTTGTTAAGAATGATTTCATGGTTTGTTTGTGAGTTGATATCGGAGGGGTAATAGAGGGAAGGAAATAACTTGTGAGACATGAAGTACACTTACAAAAGCATTTTTTTCATTCTTTCTCCTCTAAAATCTACTCGCGAACAAATCCTAATAGTATGTTTGCATGTTAGGTTTTAAAGAGACAAAAAAATGATTCAAAACCATCTCAAAAGTGTAATTCTTGTCTCTCAAGTCTTCTGTTTTCATTTTTCCCCTCTAAAACCTAACTCACAAAAAGATTATATATCAAACTTCATGATTAAGATTTTTGTGTTATGGGAAGTCACAAAATTTTGACATATGGAGTAGCTCAACTAGTGAGATAACAGATGTAATCACAAACTACATCCAATAACGATCCAATAAATGGAACCGAAGGCAGTCACAAGTTTTGTCAATATTGCTTTAATATTCTTGTTTATGGTGTTATTAATGTTGCATGCTAAGGTTGATTTTCGCGTATTTTTGGGCTTTAAATTTTCATTAGACCAAAAAGTGGATCTAGGCTTTAAAAGGATGCAACGTGAATGTAAATTGCATAAATTTATTGATCAAGAAAAGTACAATGAACTTTTTAAGTTATATAGACTTATAATACTATAACTACTTAATAAACTTCCCAGCCTAAATTCTAACTGCAATTGGAGCCAAAACTCTAAAATTAAAACTGCTAACGTTAAAACTAAAACTGCTAACACATAGTTACAATTTATCCAACTTCCTATGTTTATGGACCTCTTTTGTGGCTAAATTCATCTATTGTAGAGACCCCTCCACAAGCTGGCAGGTGAAAGTTGAGCATGCCAAACTTGGAAATGAATTTGTGAAATGGATGAGATGCTAAAGGCTTGGTAAAGATATCTGCAACTTGAGAAGAGGTAGAGATATGCAACAAGTGAATTGTTCCATTTTGTACCCTTTCTCTAACTACACCACAATCAATTTCAACATGTTTCATTCTTTCATGGAACACTAGGTTTGCAACAATATGAAGAGCTGGTTTATTCTCACAGTATAGGCTAATAGACTTAGAGCGTTTGACACCAAAGTCTTAAGGAGCAAAAACTACGACTATTGTGCTTCACAAGAGTCCATGGCCAATGCTTTGTATTCTGCTTCAGCGGATGATCTAGAGACTATTGACTATCCTTTGTTTTTCGAAGATATGAGAGAGGAACCTAAGAAAAAACACCAACCTATTATTGATCGTCTTGTATCCAAACATACTCCCCAATATGAATCTAAAAACCCTTTAATTCTGTACTATTCTGGTTTGGGAAGAAAATGACTTTCCCAAGTGATTGTTTAAGATACCTAAGAACTCTGTGAGCAACAAGTTGATGTTGATTAGAAGGAGATACAAGAAATTGACTAAGGTGCCTAATGGCAAAACTTATGTCAAGTCTGGTATGAGCAAGATATAGCAATTTTCCAAGAAGCCTTCTGCAAGGAGTTGCATCTGACAATGGAGTACCAAATGTGCTATGCAATTTACAATTGTATTCCATGGGAGTAGATAAGGGTTTAGATCTTAGCATTCCACTGTTTAGAAGTAAATCTAGGAAATACTTTCTCTGATAAAGTGTTATTCCTTCATTTGATCGAGCAATCTCCATTCATAGGAAGAATTTCCGATTCCCTAGATCCTTGATACTAAACTTGTCATCAAGTAGATGTTTGGTGTTTTCAATTTCAACAAGATCATTCCCTACTAGAACAAGATCATCTACATAAACTAATATAGTTGTGAAAGCAGAACCTTTTGACTTAGAGAAGAGTGAGTGATCAGAATTGGATTTGATGTATCTTGAAGCTAACAATACTTTGGTTAGCTAAGCATGCCATTGTCTGCTTTCCTGTTTCAGACCATACAAGGATTTATGCAATTTGCATACAACATTTGGAGGAGTTTGTAAGTCATGGGGAACCTTCATATAGACTTCTTCGTTCAAATTCCCATGGAGAAAATCAGTATTAACATCTTATTGATGTAAGAACCAATTATAAGTGGAAGCCAGAGAGAGTAAGAATCTGATTGTAGTTATTTAATTTTCAACGTGAGGACTGAAAATGTCCATATAATCCGCTCCTTCAGTTTAAGTGTAACATTTTGCCACAAGCATTGCCTTATATCTTTCGATTGAGCCATTAGCCTTATGTTTGATCTTGAATACTCATTTACATTCGATTGCCTTTTTTTTTGGTTGGGAGATCAGTCAAAATCCAAGTAATGCTCCTCTCTAGAGCAGATAACTCAATTTTAGTTGCAATGTTCCAACAATCATGAACCACAACATCCTTATAGTGTATAGGTGTTTTAGACGTGGAAATGGCTAAAGAAAAGTATTTGTAAGATGGGGATAATGACTCATAAGAAAGGTGATTAAATATAGGATATTTGATAAGAGAGGAACATAATGTAGGCCTACCAAAAGCTAAATTATAATGATAGTCTTCCATAACTTGATGGTTTTGATGGTCTAAGAGAATGCCTAACAACATGAGATGTAGGAAGATTAGGTGAGGACTCTAATGAAGTAGGGTGAGACTGAGTTTGAGATGTGTGTCTCTTGGGAGGGCTAGGATTATGAGTGTGATTGTTGTCATTGATGGAATAAACAAAAAGATCATGATGAGTAGAATACGAACTTCAAACACAAAGTTTGTAGAAGGTATGGAATTGGCAAATGAGAATATATGTTAATTGAATATTACATTCTTAGACACAAATATCTCATTAGATTGACAATCAAGAACCACAAAACCTTTTGAAACAAAGAAAGACACATCGCCTTGACCTAGGATCCAATTTCTTTCTATGTGAAACCAAAGTAGATACATAACGCAAACTTCCAAATACTTTCAAGTTTGAGATATATGACATATAATTATACAAGGCTTCAAAATGGGATTTATTAACCAAGAAGGTATTGATGTTTTCTTTCAACAATTCCATTTTGTTAGAGGAGATTCAACACAAGAAGTTTGATGTTGAATTCCTTTAGAAGCATAATACTCAGAGAGAAGAAACTCCTTCCCATTATCACTCCTAATACATTTAATTGGGGATCCAAATTGAGTATCAATGTATGAGACAAAGATTTTGATATTATGACTTGTTTCAGAATTTGATCTCATAAGAAAAATCTAGGTGTATCTAGTTCTGTTATCAATAATGGTGAGAAAATATTTGTGACCTAAAGTAGATGGAATAGAAATTGGTCCCCATATATCCATATGAACTAAATCAAAATTACAAAAGAAGATGGAATTGCTATTAGGATAAGGCAATCTTTTTTTTTGCTAAATGGCAAACTTCACAAGGAGTATTTGTTTTATTACATTGAATGGCAAGAAATTGAGACTACATAACAAGCATTTTGGCATGGGATAAATATCCTAATCTAGAATGCCAAACATTACACTCATTGTACCCTGAGAAAACATTGACACTATGTGGTTTATTTAAGCTCTAACTAGAGGAAATCAATGAATATAGGCATGCTTTGAGCTTAGTTGCACTAATCATCTTCAATGATTGCAGGTCCTGATTATGACAAGTAACATTTGAAAATATTAGTTTGCAGGCTAGAGAGGAAGTGAGTTTTGAAACTGATATAAGATTGAAATTGAAGCTTGGGATATACAACACATCAGTGAGATAAAGAGAAGAAGAAAACACAACACTGCCTGAGAAATGGGCTAAGACTTGAGTACCATATGGTAATTTGTTGGGTACATGGCTTATTTTCTTAAAGGATTGAAACTCTAGTAAAGAATAACAAACATGATCAGTGACTCTAGTGTCAAGGATCCAATACTTTGGTTTGCTCATACATGATAAAGTATAATGAGTACCTGAATCAAGTGGTTCTTGGTTGGTAGAATGGTTAGGTCCACTAATTATCTGGTTTGTGCTATGTTTTTGTTGGTTCATGGACTGCTGCAAGAGTGCCATCAATGATTTATGTTGCTCTGGAGTAATATTGAAACTTGATGTATTATTGGTTTCTTGCATTGTTGTATTAAGTGTTTCAACAGTATCATTCCCATTTTCACGGTTGGGATGTGCATCATAACTTTGTATAGCATTAAAACTTGAGAAATAATTTGGTGGAAACCCATGCTTTTTATAGCATGTATCTATAGTATGTCCTACTTTATAACAATATGTACACACTTTAGAATTTCTTCCTCCTTGAAATCTAGTTGAACCATGAAATCTCCCTGTGTTTTGACCTCTGTAACTTCTGCCTTTGTTTCTGCTATCACTTACATTGTTGTATCCATTGCTACTAACATTAGCTAACATTTTAGGCTCATCTAAATGCATTTGCATTTGTCTTTCTTGTTGAACAAGCATAGAAACGATTTTGTTGATTGTAGGTAGAGGATCCATTAGCATAATTTGTGACTTTATAACAGAAAACTGCTCATTCAGACCTCTTAAAAAACAAATGACATAGTCTTGTTCTCTGTACATTTTCACAGTAGGTATTATATTAGTGTGCATGTGCATTTTAACTCACAAGAACAAGAAGATATAGGTCTAAAATTATCTAGTTGTCATAGACCTTTCATTTGACTGAAATATGATCCAATTGACAAGCTTCCTGCTTAGTCATGTAGATTTCACCAATTAAATCAGAAATTATGAAAACATCTCCATGGTACCTTTTTAAGATCCTCCCAAATTTCATAACCAATTTCCATCTATAAAATGCTTTGTAATATGGATGGATCAATTGATTGATTAAACCAAGAAACAACTAGAGTATTACATCTATTCCAAATAGTGAAGTCTGGATAATTACCATGAGGTTTAGGGAGAGATCCATCAACAAATTGAAGTTTGTTCTTTGACTTCAAAGTCATGTTCTCTCCATTTAGAAGTGAGGAAACTAACACGGTTCCAGGATTTTCATTTGGATGTAAGAAATAAGGACTTGTAGGATCAAGAATATGATTAATATTCTGGTTTGTATGAGAACTTAAGAAGATGAAATAAATGAATGGAAAGGGAATTGTGAACAAAAACAAAGAATAAGGAAGTGTGGCAGAGTCACCTTCGATGAAGGTGTTATGATACCATATGGAAATTGATTCTCACCATGGCAGAACACAAACTCAAACAAAGACTGAATAGAAGGACGCAATGTGAATGTAAATTGAATGAATTTATTGATCAAGAAAAGTACAATGAACTTTTAACTTAATAGACTTATAATACTATAACTACTTAATAAACTTCTCAACCTAAATTCCAACTACAATTGGAGCTAAAATTCTAAAATTAAAACTAAAATTGCTAACATTAAAACTAAAACTGCTACCACACAGTTACAATTTATCCAACTTTCTCTGTTTCTAGACCTATTTTGTGGCTAAATTCATCTATGGTAGGAACCTTATATATTGACAACAAATGAAAAAAAAACTCATGACATTACTTTGTACATTCAACAACTATGAATGATTTTTTTTGGCTTATTGGCAAAATGGATGAATTCACTGTTTTTGATTCAGGAACTAGGAATTATACATAATGCATTCCAAAATCATAAGGAACATAGAAAAATCATAAATTGGAGCACTGAGCAGAGTAGAAAGGGTTCTATAAAAGAATCTCATCTTGAACACCAACATTTATTGAGAACACTAACATTTAAGGTCTTATGCAGAAGGACAATGCTATTAACAACCACTATTTCATCCTCAACTATCCCATATTCACCATGATATTAGTACCTTTGCACAGGGATGCTAGTAACTTATGCAATAAAGTTCTATTTCCAGTAACTTTACACATAAGATTAAGATTTATGACTCGCATAACATACATTTATGTCTAGCAGACTAAGCATGTGAAGTTGAGTTAAATGCAATACCTCAATTATATTGATCACTAATGTTTTGGTCTATACTAATACCTTATTAAAATAGCTCTATGTCTAGTAACTAGATTAATAAGATTAAGCTATATGAACCGTTAAACATGTCTCTATGTCTAGTAGTCTATGCTAACAAGTATGAGAGTTATGAAGTTCTAAAATTAGCTCTGTGTCTAGAAACCAATAAAATAACATGCATGAGATGACAAATTGATATAAATATGTCAGTTGTAGAATTATACAAGTTCAGAATTATGCAAGGATTTCACTAAGCATTCTATTCACAATTCATGCAATAAGATGATCAAACTTAAAGCAAGAATTAAACACATATAAAACTCAAAATAATCAAAATTTCATGAACTAATATAATTGAGTCATCTGTATACATCAAGCTCATATTACATTCAACCCAACAAGGGAGGACATAGCTACTCATGTTCACAATGTGTAACTTAAATAAGGATAAAACACAACTCAATGGATGGTAGAACCACACACAAAAGAGCATAGATTAACTCCTCTAATACTTACACCTTGATGCCATGACTCAAATAAGGCAAACTACCCTACGCTCAACGTACCGCCTGTGCATTGAGAGCAGCCCTTTAGCTCGCTAGGTGCGACCTTTCAGCACATCAGCCTGCACTGAGTGCCACAGATGTGCGAAGCGCACCTCCCTTTTGCCGCTAAGCGCAAGCAGGTGCGTTGAGCTTAAAATTTACGATGAAAAACTTCTTAATTCTTTGATACATACACTCAGCACAAGCTGAGCATAGAGATTGTGTTGAGCATGTGTCTTCCTTCGCTGAGCATGGCTTTGGCACTAAGCATTGGTCTTAGATGTTGGTCTTAGATGTTGTCTGATCCGCTCAGCATGTCCTTGTGCCAAGCCTGGTCGCTTTTTGTCTGCGCTGGGTGCAGAGATTGCGTTGAGCATGAGTCTTCCTTCGTTGAGTGTGGCTTTGGAACTGAACATGGTTTTGCCGTTGAGCGTGGGTCTCAGATGTTGTTTGATCCGCTCAACATGGTCCTTGCGCCGAACCTGTTCGAGTTTTGTCCCGAAACTTAGCTTTTTCCAACCATTCTTCCGGATTAAGCATGCAAAACACTTGAGAGATAATATTTGGCCATTTAAACAAGTTTTTATCATATATGTCTATAATTTAATCTATTTGAGTTGATTAAGTAGTTAAAGTACCATAAAATATGTGTATATTATATGATCGATTTATCATTTAACAATATGTCAATATGCAATTGGTTATGGGCCTATATGCTCAGGTCAACTTATTCTTAATCATTACATGTCTTAACAATGATTTTTATATATTAAATTACAATGAAAATGGTACAGAGTTATTTTTTTGAAGTACTATGCCACATGATGAGATTATCTCCAGTACTCTGAACCCTCTAATAGAATATGGAGAAAGAGAAATTTTATAAGTTTTTTATTTATTTACTTCAAAAATAATAATTAAAAAAGTTGAACCCTTCAATTTTTTTGGTGTTGTTAATTGTCAAAATCTGATCCTAAACTGGACTCTGCTGTACTGATCTCAGCCCCATGTAAGTGTCCATTTACCCTTATTTTATCATGTCCATTTCATACTACTTGGACCAGTACGAGGTATACGATTGCGTTCCTTATAGCTTTTAGAATTTGAACTTGTACAATTTGGGTCTTCCCAATAAATAGTTGATTATAGGCCTATATCATCGACCCAATAAATATAGCCGGTCTATTACATGTGTAAATAATGATTTTTTCATATTAAATTTTAAAATATGTTATGAAGTTTACTTTTTTTTTTTAACTATGTGTATTTTTTAATCAGAAAAATATGTATATATTGACAATATAAGAGATTTATGTACTTTCATTACTTCACTTATTAAAAATATTTTATCATTATTGACTCATAAATAAAAGTAATACAAATGGAAGATGAATGATGCAATGATTATATATAAATTTATATATTATATATGCATAAATAATACACTCTATTAAATATTAGACTCTTTTTAATAGAGATAGGATTGTATGAACGTCAAAGCTCTTCTAACCAAGTATTTAACACAATTTCTCTCTATAGGACTAGGGCATGATATAATAATTAAATAGATCTACACATTTACATAGAAGTGTTTTGTTCAAATTACACATTTACATAAAAGTGCTTTGTTCAAATTAATTATATTTGTCAAGTAGTTAGTTGGGTAGCATTAAAATAAAAAAATATTACTGGTTTTAAAATAATCAATTTTTTTCAAATAAGCTTTAATTTAAACTTCTACCTCCTTTAAAAACAAATTTTACCCCTATAAATACTATTTTTCATATTTTAATTAAATTTCTTAACCACGTCAAATAAAAAACAATGCTTTTATAGATAAAAAATGTAAACAAAATTTTAAATAAAAAGTTGTTTTCATGAAAAGTAATCTTTATCAAACATCTAAAGGGAATGAACCTATATCAACCTAAAAATCAATAATTGTGTTTTGATTGAATTTTATTTATATTAAAATGAATTTAAAATCTACAACAATCATGTACTACTTTGGGGGTGAGCATCCCTAAATATTGGTTGAATCATCTTTTTGAATTTAAATCAAGACTTGAAGTTAAAACGATCTTAAATATCGACCGGGTGATCCTTTATCCAAACTCGACCTTAGACACAATTAAATATAATGCATAATTATTTTAACTAAAATATTCTAAATATTACTTATTATTATTATGTATATGTAATTTGACATATAATATGATATATGTATATATATTGTTGATCAAGTATGTATTATGAAAAAATTGGATAATTAGTGATACTTTCAACCAAAGATATATCACTACTGTGTATAGAATTGAATAGAGACAGATACAAATATGATGAATGAGTGACCATGAGACAGGTCGGGTTGCATTATATTTGTCCCCTACTCTATCCTAAATATTGACCGAATCTGATTTTTGATCTGAAACTCAGCCATAGACCCGATGAGACTCAACCATATTCGAACCTGATCATGAACAGGCCATACAGGTGTGCAGGTAGGGTCAGCTCTCGCTCACTCCTATGCTACATCTTTATAGTCGACGAAATATGCAAAAAGTTCATCTTTATACTAGACGAAATATGCAAAAGAATAATACACTAATGGAAAAGAGAGATTTTAAAGTGGGGGTAATAAATGAGATATTATCACTATTTTAAATAAGGAAGCAATCACATTTTTGTAATTTTTTTCAAAGGAAATGAAACGAGGTAGTTTTGATATGATGCTGAAATTATTTTCAAAATCAGTTAAAACATATCCGATTTGAAGAGAAACATTCAAAATCAGGCATGTAAAAGAACTGACTTGGACATGTAGTGTCTAAAATTGGGTAAATTAAGTAATCAATTTTGTAACTAAACCTTCAAAATCGTGTTCATAAAGAACTTATTCACAAAATATTTTCTAAATTAGACATACAACTAATTTTGAATGTACTGGTTTCCGCATAACTCAAACGACATTCAGGAAGAGTGATTGGTGTGTCGTTTTAATCTATATGGAATTTTTTTTTTCCAATAGTGATAGTGGTAGAGACTATGTAGTTGTATTCTCTCAATTATATGAGGGAAAGTGGGTAAGAGGATGCATACACTAAAAAACAGAAGTAGCATGTGCAATCTATGTATAGATATTCCATTCAGAAACCCCATGTGATCACTAAATAATTTTGTCTCAAAAAACTGCCATGAAAAACTTCTGCAACTACTTACTAACTATATACTACAACACATGCATCATATTTCTTGTGACAAACATCAATGCTGAATGTTTCCTAAATACAGAAAATGGTCATGAATTAGCAATCACAAGATCACATGGTAAGAGACTGTGTTTTTCTGTTGTTTACAAATACAAACACACAGAACGAAAATGGTGGCATTTCATCAGATATATATTCCTAGTTAAATTCCAAGAGGAACATTGAAATTAATCTAATAATTATTATAGATATATGAGTACCTATCAGCCTTTTACATTTGTGAGTTGTGACCAGTCACAGACAAAATGTACAGGTTCTTGTAAGTGTGGTACAAATGGCTATCTACTTTCCTAGGTGCATTTCTAATATGGTTGCATGATTGGTCTCATATGTTTACTAATAGTATTGAAAATTAGCCAAATAGCTTTATTGAATATGAAATCTACGAAGCACAAGTTATCTATGTTACTTCTCTATGCCACTAGTTACAAATTCATATGTAGTTGCACCATAATAAGTAATCAAAAGTTAACAAAACATAAGTATGAGTTTGTAATTAGTGGCACATAGAAGTGGTATAGAAAAGTGATATAGACAACTTGTGCTCGAAATCTACTATTTTCATCCTTTATTTACACACACATAAATACATATACACTTAAACATATATATATATATATATATATATATATATATGCATATTGTGGAATAAAAATAAGATGTTGCATTCCGTATCACTTTACATGCTGAATATTTATGATTTGTCAAAAAAAGTATTCTATTTTAAATTTAAATTGTCAATTAAATTTATCGTAAGACTCATCTTTATTAATGGAGAAAAAAATACTCTAAAAAACCAAAGAAAATGTATGATACGATGTTATTTATGTCATTTTTATTTATGATGTGATTACATTTATATTCTCAAAGGTAAAAGAAAAGAATAACTTTTCTCTACAGTATTGAAAAATATATTTTCCATAGATTTAATCCCGGCCTCCATATATGAAATCAAATGTCTCATTTCACATATTGTTCCTTGTGCTGAAAATTTATGACTGGTCAAAAACGATTATTTTATTTTAATTTTTTTAACTAAATTTATTGTATTTTACCAATCGTATTACTATAATATATAAAGTGAAATATAAATTGCCACAACAAATTATATATAATAGTTTCGTCTCCCATTGGTCCCCAAAGTACCATTAATAACTACTTTTGTACGTAATAAACCTTCTATTTGGTTCCCATTGAATTTCAATGCGGAAGGTCTACAGGTTTTTGCTCATTGTTGCACTGCATCGAGGATGACAAAATGTTATAATATTTGTAGTATTTGATATTTTCTACAAAAGCGATAGGTCCTATTTGGACCTAATTATGTTTTATGTTCAATGAATAATTGACAATTTTGATAGCTTTTTGTATTTGCTATCAATTTTATAAAGGGAAATAGGCATATATATCACTTAAATCAAAAGCATACTTATTAAAACTCTTTTGTGCCGGCCGGTTGAACCGGTAAACCGGTGGACCGGTCCCAATACCGGTATAATAAAATAATTATACCGATCATGCAATTATACCAGTAAAAACCGGTCATACCGACCGACTTTTAATTGAACCGTACCGGTCATACCGGTCGAGTTTTATTTAAAATTAATTTTTTAATGAAAATAAAAATAATTATTGTTTTTTTATTGATTTTTCAATATTAATGTCAATATATTATATATATATATATATATATATCTAACTTTACCGGTATGAGGTTTAATTAGTGAATCACTGGTTAAACTACTATACCACTATACCAATACCCATACCGATTTGATGACCGATACGATATTAATAACACTGATGAAAACAACTTGAGCGATATAATTGATGTTTCTCAAATGCTAAGCTTAAGGGGAGCAAATTTAGGTGTTATTCAATTAGTGCTTGTGACTCATTTTCACTCAGAATCTATTGTTGCATGTCCAGCTAACTAACCAAATATATAGCATTTAGGTGTGTTCTGCCTCACCAACCACGTAAATAAATGCGAGAACCATCAACTCGCAAAGAGAAATAATATATTATCTTTAAATTTTAGCTTCAAGGTAATCTTTTATTAATAAACAAATAATTGCAGAGTGTTATTTGCGAGATAATGAATTTATCCTATCTTTCCTCCAATATTTACTTACATAATATTCGGACGATTTTTAGACTAAAATATTAGTACATTTAACATTACTCCTGTATAAATATTAAAAATATATAATAAATATTTATCAGGACATTTTAAAATTGTAGCCTTCTGTGGCCTAATGCAGTTGAATTGCAGCTTAATATAAACAATTTTTATGATTTGATGTCATCAAAATTACGGTTAATAGAATTGTGACAATCATTATAACCATAATATTGGTTCCCATAACTGTTGTAACTGATTTTATTATCAATTTACCCTTAAAACTCAATAAAGTAAAGACCCTTAATTCCCTTAAGAAGAACCCAAAATGGTTTTTATGAAAATGGCTAGAACTGAATTTATATAAACCTTAGAGAGAGAAAATAAGAAAGAAACTGGAGAATTATCATCACAATTTTAATGTCATATATAATAAGAATCGTGCTATGTTGAAATTTTTATCCTTAAAACATACTTTGACATAAAAATATCAATTACAAAGAAATAAAAACTTTATTAAAACTTAGAATATTTTTAAAAATTTAAAATTATTTTTAAGAATTATGTAATTTTAAGTATTAAAACCTAAATAACATTTAAAAAAAATTATTACGCAAATTTAATAAATTGGATATATAGTTGATTGAGAACTTTGATTTAACTCCAGAATAAGATTCTACAGGGATCCTAGCAGATGGAATATCTCTAGGCTCTAGCTAATATGATTGTACTCGCGTTCTATTTTTGTTAGGTTTATTCAAGTATGAAGTCTCACATTAGATATACGAGGAGAAGTGCAAAAATTTATAAGTAGAAAAGGCTCATGAAACTAATGCCTTAAGGTTTTGGTTCAAGACGTAGTGCATCACTTGTGGCTCTCCACTCTTCCCATACCCCGGTAACAATGAAACTCCCCGGTGGTTGAAGGATCCCCGGTCGCAGTCTGGTCCAACAAGTGGGTATCAGAGCCGATGGTTCGACTAAGACATTGTGAACTTAAGGGGGAGTGGACCGGAAAGTGTGTGGTACCCATACTTGAAGGAGAGATTGTTGGGTTTATTCAAGTGTGAAGTCTCACATTGAATAAGCGAGAATAAGTGAAAGACTTTATAAGTAGAAAAAACTCATGTAACTAATGCCTTAAGGTTTTGGTTCAAGACGTCCGATGGTTCGGCTGAGACATTGTGGACTTAAGGGGGAGCGGACCGGAAAGTGTGTGGTACCCATACTTGAGGGAGAGATTGTTGGGTTTATTCAAGTGTGAAGTCTCACATTGAATATGCGAGAATGAGTGAAAGACTTTATAAGTAGAAAAAACTCATGTAACTAATGCCTTAAGGTTTTGGTTCAAGACGTGGTACATCACTTGTGGCTCTTCACTCTTCCCATACCCCGGTAACAATGGAACTCCCCGGTCGCAGTATGGTCCAACACTTTTCGCTAACAATAAATTTGAGTATTTTTTTTATAGTATTTCTATTAGTAATCTTAATTGTAAAATGTGATGACACTTAGGCATGATGAATAAATTTCCCCCAAAAATGGACATGTGATGTCAAAACGATACATTTTTTCTGTATAATTAGAGTATCCCATCATCATATGGTAAGAAATTAATTTCTTTTGACATATGCCGTTATCCGTCCTAACAAATTTTGATCATATGAATTGAAACTTTAATATTTGACTTAATATTTTACTTATACCTATATATCCAATAAATACTTATATCATTAGACCAATATTTTACTGGTATAAAAAATGATCAGAAAATGACACTTCTAAGTACGTATGTTTGTTTTAACATTGAAATCTATGATTCTATATTGATATTGTTTTTCTTACATGTTTTTATTTACTGCTCTTCTTTCCAAAATATTTTTCAGAACAATGAAGAAGTCATGGTTACAGGTGACATGTCAATACGCCCATATGAAGAAACAGTTTGTGAGATACTTGAGGGATTTAAGACTATATTTTATTAATTTCAGTTTTTAGTTTAGATTAATAAATAATTCATTGAAATCTTAATATTCTTCATTGTTCTAACTTTTATTTGTATGCTACAAATAATGTATAATATATTATATAGATTATCTAGCATTGTTTATTTTAGTATAACACAATTACATCATATAACTTTGCAAGTAATGCAACATGTGAACCAATGATATTATCAGATATCACATGAGAACAATGGATTATGTTAATTTAGCCCTCAATCAGAATGAGAAAAAAGAAATAGATTCTTCTCCGGTACCGAGAATATGAGAGAATATAGTTTTTAAAAATATTTAATTTAAAAAAGTTAAAAGTTAAAAGTATGGACTATTGAAATTTTGTTTTTGTCATGTATTATAATCTTACTTATGCATTGTTATCTTATATAATGAACAGTAGTCAGACCGGAGAAAGACACACCTTAAAGAGAAAATAATAAGGTAAAATAATGCAAAATGTGAAAAGATGAAAATATAGAGTAAGAGAAGATGAATTGAACATAAGGTGTCAAGGTTAATAGATATCATCTAAAAAAAATAAAGAGAACAGAGTACTACAGAAAATTTAGAAAGAGCTAAGTTACTTAGAGAATGAGGAAATGAGATAGAGATTTACCTTAGATAAGAATGATAGAAAAACAAAAACCATTACAAGTTTAAAAATAAAAAAATAAAGCTTACAGAAGAAGGATAAAAAACCATGAAAAGTTTAAAATTAGAAAATGAAGAAAACAAAAAATGACTATATCAACAACCATAAGTTTGAATATTCTGAAATTTCATTTTCAACAAGAAAAAAATTAGAATTGATATAATTTCTTAAGCATTCTTTTGAAATTATACAATTAAGTTTTGATTGGTTGAATATGTAACACCCAACTTCACATGAGTCTCATCACCCAAAAATATATTAAGTGTAGCGGTAATTGCTCTTAATTATACCTATTTATTGAATCATTTAGGTTATAAATAAAATTAAGTGTGTCACTAATTTTATTATAATTTTAATAATAAGTTATTTATTCTCTCAAGTGGAGCCTACTATATCTAGTACCTATGATATCATAGACTATAGTCATAGACTTTCACCAAGTCATTATCTTGATGAAGTATATAAATAATAAATGTCATGAATATCATCATTTATAATTTTTTAAATAACTAAACTCCATTACATAGTATATGCATGACTCAGTAGTGTTAAAGTTAACAAGGAAAGAATGACCCATCTTCCAAAGATTTAAAGTTATGAATGTGTGTATCATTTCAGTAATCTATAAATGTCGAAAGTACTTAATATTTCCATCCACACAAAAACACCTTTGATGAAAAAGATTATGACTGCTTCGCATGTGATCAGAATATCTTGATTGTGAATTAACTATAATTTCTAAACCAATTTACAAGGACCATTATCGCATGTTTCCCATAAATATATCATCATGGTCCATATCAAATTAATTAATTATGAGAAGATAACATGCAAATATGAAAATTAAAGTGATGCCCACCATGTCCAAGTTAGATTAATTATCGTGGTTGTTGCAATGGGAGAGATCTAGCTAGGGTTCCTATCTTGTTTCTACTTCATTACACATTTAATGGAGTAGTTTTGGCTCCTATAATGTTTTTACTTGGCCAGGGCCATTTACAAGAATTTTGGGATCCTTTTGGGAAATCTAATTAGGGGGTAAGACTATATATATATAAGGTAGTCTAATCTATAACTAAGTAGCTTGCATTTACTTGATAATGTAGAAATGATGATAAATACAAGTTGGCATGTTTGTTTTACTCTAAAAAAATAGAGAGCCTACTCTAAAATCTAAAAACTACAATAACGTTAATAATCCACTTGATGTAGTACAAGTTCAGTCCAATTCTTAACTTATAATAACCTATTTCCTTACTCAAAGAAATAACAATGAATGGAGGTGGAAAAGAAACAAAACTTTTGGAAATATGGGTTGAAGCTATTGCCTAAATGAGATCAAATTACATGACCAATATTGCTTAAGGAACAAGATAAGAAGGCTTCATTCAATTAAATAGAAAAATAACAAAATCAGACATTAATATTTTAATATTAGTTTATGAAGTTTGATTGACTAGGGACATGAGGACAAAAAAATTATGGGACAAAAGATCATTGCCCATAAGATAGGTTACACACTGGCTAGACTATTTTCCATTAATAGAGATGAAAGTGATATATATATAATAAGGAAAAAATAAAATGAAATGACAATGATATCGTTCTACTTACGCTTGTAATGATATTTTTATCCTTCAAACTAAATGTGAAATTAGTAATTCATTATTTATTAATGAAGAATATCATAATATTAGCAAAAACATAAAAAATAATTGATGTTTAATTTTTTTAATTTATATTAAATGTTTTTATAAGATAAGATTGGTGACTGAGATAACATATCATTCTTTCTTATATGATAAAGACCCAACACATACACTTATATAAGTGGAGAAATATCACTACCCACTGCTATATCCTTCTCCTCTCTATAATAATAGCTCATTTCGCTTTCTTATTTACCATTTTTACTCACCTTACCATATACATCAATAAATCATGGAATACCAAAGCTCTTACAATGGTGGCTCTTCCTCATCTCACACTAACAACCTTCAACCAATGTTATCACTAAGTTCACAACGCAGTCTTGCTTCATTTCCTTCCCTTAATAATAACTCTCAATCTCATGATCCTCACCATCATTGCCTCACAACTCTCAAAGGCCACAATTCCTACATATCATCTCTTACCCTTTCGGACAAAATCCTCTTCACCGGTTCATCTGATCGCGAAATCAAATCCTGGAATCCAATCTCTTATGACTCTGAATTAGACCTTGAGAACAAAAACCGAGGTTCTATCTCTTCGACCATTAATACAGTGCTTGCTGGAAAGGGTGCTGTAAAGTCCCTAGTATTTCAATCTGATAAGCTTTTCAGTGCTCACCAAGACCATAAAATCAGGGTTTGGAAAATTAACAGCGTCAACGATGAACCTGAACACCAGAAGTACACGCGTATAGCCACACTCCCAACGCTTGGTGACCGTGCTTTGAAGATGTTGATCCCAAAGAACCATGTTCAAATTCGCAGGCACAAAAAACGCACATGGGTTCATCATGTTGACACAGTTTCTGCTCTAGCCTTGTCCAAAGATGGTGGCACCTTGCTGTACTCAGTTTCGTGGGACAAGACAATTAAAATATGGCGAACTAGTGATTTCTCATGCTTGGAATCAGTGAACAACGCACACGACGATGCCATAAACGCTATTGTAGTTTCCTACGATGGGCGTGTTTATACTGGATCAGCAGATAACACCATCAAAGTTTGGGAAAAATGCTATGGAGAAAAGAAACACTCCTTGATAGATACCTTAGAAAAACATAACTCTGGGATCAATGCATTAGCACTAAGCAGTGATGAGTCTCTATTGTATTCTGGAGCATGTGACAGGTCAATATTGGTTTGGGAGAAAGGGGAAAATGAAAGGAAAATGGTGGTGGTTGGTGCTCTTAAGGGGCACAAAAAATCTATATTATGCTTATATGTTGTGTCTGATTTGGTGTGTAGTGGTTCTGCGGATAAAACAATTAGAATTTGGAGAGGTTTAGGTAGAGAATATTCTTGTTTAGTTGTATTAGAAGGGCATATGGGTCCAATTAAATGCTTAACTGGTGTTGTTGATCATAGTAACTCATCTGAGTCTGAAGCTTCTTTTCTAGTCTATAGTGGTAGTTTGGACTGTGATATTAGGGTGTGGCAGATTTTTGTTCCTGTTGTCTAAATTCTAGGACTCCTCTTCCATTTTCTCTTTCTAGTTCTGGCACAGTAAAAAGGAAGATAATTACCATTTCTTTTTTTTTCCACACTTAATATGATTTTATCCTACATTTATAGTCCATGTATTTTTTTTTTAGTTTTTTTATCCTTTTGATTTTGGTGTTGTGGTTATTTTTGGATGGAAAATATTGATATAAAGATACTTAATGTTTTAAATAAAGAAAGAGATAACGAGCTCATTTTAGTTAATGTATTTTTATAGAAATATTTAGTTCATCAATGTTAACATACTCTACTTTTAGGGGTGGCAAAAAGGGCCGGTCCGCCAAAATATGGGCTGGGTTGGCCGGACCCTTATTGTTAAAAGGCTCAAAATACCAACCGACTCATATTTGACAGGGCTGACAGGCCAACAGACTGACCCGCTTTTCTTTTTCTTTTAAAAAACATATTTAAATTACACTGATATTTCATGAGTTTTAGTGAAATTACACAAACTATCATTCCATTTTACAAAAAACCCTTAATTTATAAAAATACATTACATTAATCAACCACGTATGAGTGGTGTAATTTTTTAAACAAAAAAAATGATAAATGTAATTAAGTTAAACAAAATATGATATATGATATAAATTAAACACTAATATGTAAATGTTTTGTATTGTATATGATATAAATTATATTGATAAGTAATTTACTTATAAATGTATTATATATGAATAATAAATTAGTTGCACACGATATGTGTAAAATGTTCAGTTGGAAAACAATATTAAATTGACTACATTATTGGAATCACATGTAACTTAAAATGGTAAAGCAATGTTAATGTTGGCCCGTCGGGCTAGCCCGGCCCGACCCGTCTAAAAAACGGGCTTCCAAACAGGGTTGAATATGGGCTTTTGGGCTAAAGTCTCTGGCTCGACCCGCCAAAAACGTCGATCAAAACGGGATGGCCCATCGGGTCAAGCCCATATTGCCATCCCTAATTCTACTAATGTCTGATATCAAAATCAACTAAAAATCAGCAACTAAATACTTTAAAATTAAAATTACAAAACTAAAATTAAAATGAAGATGAAAATCATATTTAATTTAAACTTATATTATTTTCCCTCTACTTTCCTAGCCGAGTTTCTTTTCCATCAAATATTTTTTGATAAGTTAAAATATTATAAATGATATACGGAATTCAAACCCAATTACAAGTTATAAAAAAGTTCAATAGAAGAAAAAGGAGTGATACACTAATGCATAAAAGAAATAAAAATTTCACAAACGATATTAGAAAGTCATAACCAGGATATAACCTAAATCAAGTCCATGATGTGAATATAACTAGGTTTTACTCCCCTAAATATAACTTTATTCCTTATAGTCCAGACAAACCAAGTAACAACAACCATAACATTCTTCATATAGATTTCTCTTTACGTAAAATACATAAAGCATCATGACTGACTGTCGACAAAATCAATAATAGTAGACGGGATATGAACCTCTACTTGAAGCCACAAGTTAAAACCCCTCCAAATTTTGGCCACAAAAGGACAAGAGATAAAAAGATGGTCCAAATTTTCATCATTCAGCAAACACAAACTACAAGTTATATCATCTTCACTCAAGATGTTTCTCTTGAAAAGCTCTTTGATTTTAAAACAACTTTGCTTCTAAGAACTTTCCAGATAAAACAAAAGACCTTAGAAGACACACATTTAATCCAAATCAAATTAAGAATGTTACCTGAAAATGATGGAGCAAAATTGAGTTGAGCAAGATAAGTAGATTTGACCACATAACAACTAGATTTGTCAAGATTTCACTTTCATTTGTCACTCACTCCACTATTGCAAGAATGATGTTGAATGAGATCATATAATTGTGTGACTAAGTCTAACTCCCAATCAAAGAGGTTTCTCCTCCATTGAATATTCCACAACCACTTCCCATTAGATTAGAAACCACAATCATCCACCACCACATTTTTGCTTATTGCTAAAAAAAAAATCTCTGGAATGTATCTTTTAACTTTTGTTGACCAAATTAGATATCATGCCAAAATAAAATCTATGATTCATCACCAAGTTCCCTCCACAGGTTCGCCTCTAACCAATTAAACTCCACACCTTGAAAAGATCTTATTTTACTCACACCCCTCAATCATTTTGAATTAGAAGCCGCAGAAGTGATAAGACCACCATTTCTATACTTGGAATTAATAACTTTAACCCAAAGAGCATTAGAATCCATAATTTTTCTCCACCCCCATTTTCCCAACAACGTATCATTAAACCAAGATAGATCTTTGACCCCTAAATCTCCAATACTTTTCTACTTACACACCTCAAACCAAGCAATCAATGGAATACCCTTAAGGTTTCTCATGTTACTCCATAGAAAATTCCTCTTTAAGAAGTTAATTTGGAAATAACCTTTTTTCAGAGCATTGTATAAGGAAAGCATATAAATAAGAATGTTTGAAAGAACATCATTGTTGAGAACCACTCTCCCTCCAAAAGAAACATGTTTTTATTTACACAAGGCCAACCTCTTTGCCACCTTTTCAATAATAGTATACCATGTAGAGTAGCTGCTTAGATTTGCTCCCACTAGGATTCCTAAGTAGAGAAACAACATTGAAGCAATCTTACAAGACAAGAATGAAGTTGAATCTGCTAGAAAAACATCAGTGACCCTTATGCCTATCAAAGAACTTTTGATGAAGTTAACCTTCAACCCAGAAATCAATTCAAAGCATTTGAGAATATTCTTCATGCACCAAGTATTATTAGGAATCAATTTACACGCAAAAATGGTATCATCTGCAATATGAAGTTCAGTAAATTCCACATTCTACCTCTCAACTTTATAACCTTCGAATAGACTACCAGAACACGCTTTTCTTACCACACCAGCAAAATATTCAACAACCAGTAAGAAAAGAAAAAGAGTCATAGGATCTTCATGTCTAATACTTTTAGAGACCAAGAATTTCATGAAGGGAGAGCCATTACTAAAAACAGACATAGAAGTTGATGCCAAACAAGCATTAATCAACATTCTCCACCTAGTCGAAAAACCCAATCTACCAAGCATATAAACCAAGAACTTCAAATTGACTAAATTAGAACCAATGTTATCTTTCTTAGCCGAATAAATTCATTAATCACCACCGTTGCTAGAAGTATAAACTGCTCCTGAATGAATGCCAATTGGGATGAAGAAATTAAAAAACCCACCACCTTGTCCAACCTCCCCGCCAAATATTTTTGCAATGCAATAAAAGAGGAATTCAAACCTTTCGGAATCTTGCCATTCACAAGAAAGTACCTTACAAAATGACCAATGTCCAATTTTAATAACTCCCAAAATTCCTGGAAGAACTTGAAATTTAACCCATGCATGTGGACCTGAACTCTTATCACTAGGATAACTCTAAACTACTACTTTAATTTCATCTTCCAAAAAAAGCCTCATCAATGGAACTAGCTTGGGAATCAGAAAGTCCAGAGAAATCCACCTCATCTAAAGTAGGGTTACCATCAACCCAAACCCCTAAAATTTGATTCCTCCTACGCCTATTATAAATACAAGTATGAAAATAGCTTGTATTAGTATTCCAATCCTTCAACCACTTACTCCTAGATTTATGAGACAACAAAGAATCCCGAAGAGAAGCTACGCTCCACCGCTCAGCCAAATATTCTTCCTAAACACTATTTGCTCCATCTCCAAACAAGTAATCTCGCCAACAAGATCTGTCTTTTGAATTTGGAATCCAAACAACCAAAAGAATCTTTATTCCACTCTTTCAATTTCACCTTTAGACACTTGAGCTTCTCTTTAATAACAAAAATCGGCCAACCAGAGATGTTAGCCTCCATCCAACAGTTTTTCACCAACTCCACAAGATCAGGATGTTTAAGGCAACAATTATTAAATTTGAAAGGAATATAATTTTTATAAATCTCCCTATGTTTAAGAATAATAGGACAATGATTAGAAAAGTCCCTATTAAAGGCCAATTTAGATGCCTCAGGCCACCAGTTAAGTCAGTCCACAGACAAAATGATCATATCAAGTCTGCTCAAAGCTCCTCTTCGAGATTGATACCACGTAAAACGTCTCCCAATAAGAGAGAGCCATTTCCCATCTACAACTCACTCTAGAACCCCCTATTCTTTCATAACCAATTCTAACTAAATTAAAGTCACGGAGAAGACACCATAAACCAATAGCCAACACATGTTTGAACACCATCAAATCCTCCCATAAATGCCTTTTCAAAGAAAGAATAAATGGAGAGTAAATGTTGACAAAACAACATTGTAATTGACCTAACAGCCAAAAACCATGAACAACAAGAAAACCCTGACTACTGTGAATGTTTAGTTTTGAGAATTTTGAAGTATGTCAGATACTTAGAATTCCCCCTGCACAACCACCAGAAGGGATGAACTGCCAATCACTCTTCCTTCAAAATGTTTCGAATTCTTCCCCTCGCCCCATTCATTAAGACTACGATCTCATGTACTTGTATAATAATTTTTAACTTTACTGTGTTTACCATTCCTCATAAAATATATGTTCTTCATGAGAGGCATTTTTAAGCATTAGTTATAACAACATATTATTTTTATCAAAGATTACTTCTTTGTTTATGTTTCTCAAATTTAATTGTTTGTTAATCTTCCAAACATAAGAAAAAATATAAGATTGATAAGTTGGTTTCACTAAAATATTTTTCACTTAAAAACATAAAATCACTATCGTATATCAAAGTTAGTGTATGAAGGGGTAGGAATTATCCAAATCTGTGTGGTTTAACCTCACACATAATTCCTTTCTCAAAAGTGTTTTTTTTAAATGCTTTATTAAATCATAATTTTTTAAAGGATTTTTTTCTTCCAATTAATGATTTACTAAAATGATTTCATTTCTAATTAATAAAAAACAAATGGATTAGATATTCATCTATCCAATCCATTAAAATGAATACATGGATGAAATGAATAATTTAAAAATATGATTTAATAGTTGTAGTTCGTTCAAGGGACCAAACCTTGGAATTATCAAACTATGACGAATGATAAAGGAAAAGGGCAAGTGCAAGATTATGATGTTAACTTTATTTCTCTGTTTTCTGCCTTCTTTTCTTCGTGTCTTCTCTCTTGAAGAAGATGAAGACTTTTTGCTTGTTTTTTATTTTCCTTTTGGGATTATGTTATTAAAGCCCATTTAGCTTCTTTTTCCTTTCTTTCTTTTCTGTTAGGGTTTGTTAGTTTTTCAGTTAGTTAGGTTAGTTTAGTTTCTATAAATAGATAGTTCTCTTTTCTATTTTGTAATTAAGTCAAGTTAGTATCAATAAACTCTCTCAAAAGGTTCACAATATAAAACTTACATGTTATCAGAAGTAATATTCTGAAACTCACCTTCTTCCTCCATTAACCTCTTCTTCTCTGGTTCTTTCGTTTCTTCCTTTCATCATCTCCTTTTTTTCCGTACAAATCATGGCAACCTTCTTCAATATTGACTACACCACCAACCCCTCAAATCCCTTCTTTGTTTCATCTAACGAAAATCCAGCTCTTGTTCTTGTCACTACTCTCTTGAATGACAAGAACTATATCTCTTGGTCTCGAGCCTTTCGTCTAGCTCTTCAATGCAAGAACAAAATCAAGTTCATCGATGGCTCACTACCTTCACCATCACTAGATGATCCAAGATTTGATCCTTGGACACGATGCAACACGATGGTCCTCTCTTGGGTTCAACATTCAATAGATGAGTCAATCTTGAAATCGGTTCTTTGGATGTATTCAGCTGCCACAGTATGGAAAGATCTACACGATAGATACTCTCAAGGTGATATTTTCCATGTCTCTGAACTCTTAAAAGAATTCTTTCGCCTTAACCAAGGTACTCTCTCAATCTCCGAATTTTTCACCCAAATAAAGAGTCTATGGTAAGAAATTGAAAATTTCAGGCCCATTCACAACTGCAAATGTTGTAGATGCATTACTCCTTGCTCTTGTAGCATGACTGCCTCTATTAGGGGATATAGAGAACAAGACTATGTTACTAGATTTCTTAAAGGATTGAATGAGAAATATGCTCATGTTAGACCTCAAATAATGCTAAGTGATCATTTGCCTAATATCACTAAAGCCTTCTATTTGGTTATACATCAAGAAAGACAATTAGATTGTGCTATTCTTTCTAACCCTGATCAGGATGCAAAAGTTCTTTCTATCAACTACACTCAAGACTCTCATTCTCCAAGAAACAACTTTGGCAACAATTACACCTTCAAAGGCAAAGGTGGCTACACCAAAAGAGGAAGATGTGGACGATCTGCTTCAAGAAACTTAAGCAACAAATATTGTACCTTCTGTAAAAGGACAGACCACACCATTGAGACATGCTTCTTTTAGCATGGATATCCCTTTGGCTTTCAATCCTCAAAATTTCAAAAGAGAGCCAACCATGCACCATATTTCCCTTTAGACAAACTAGAGTATGATGCGATAGATTCTCAGCACTCATCTCATCAATTAAGCACCGACTCAATTTTCACACAAGAACAGATTCAAGATCTACTCACCCTCATTGGTCAATCAAAAGAAGAGCACCATCCTATGGCACACTCTGTTGTCCACACCATATCTCCACACCCTATGCTAGGTAATTTTTATTCTCAGTGGCTCTTTGATACTGGAGCCACATATCATATAACTTTTAGCCTCAACAACTTTGACTCTACCAGGTCAATATCCCCTATGCTCATCACATTACCAAATGGTGCTAAGGTCTCCACATCTGTTTCTGGCATTATCAAACTAAGTCCTACTATTACACTTACTAATGTTCTATTTGTTCCACAATTTCATGTTAAATTCATTTCTGTTCATAGACTCATTACTACTGTTCATTGTCATTTACTCTTTACTCACAAGGACTGTGTTATTTTGCAGAACAATACTGTAAGGACCCAAATTCTACCCTTGAAATTTTTTCCTTATTTTATTAACAAATTCAACAACATTATTTTAATCCCACTTTCCTGTTCATACTCATTTCATAACGCAATATTCACATACACATTCATTTAACAAAAAATTATAACTCATATTAATGTATCCCGGTAACTACCGCATACAACTAGCTATGAGTTCTAAAATACCCATAACTACAAATATCTAGAGGTACAATTATCCATGTCTACAAACATGTCCAAATATCATGCCCATGGTTACAAATATTCAGCTCAAAACATAATCAGTTAGATTACAAAACAATGTAGATAAGGACTTCGAAACTAAAAGCCTCTAAACTCCTAATCCAGACATCCTTAAATCTTCCGCCTACCTGCAATGAGATTAACATTGACAATACACAAATAAAACACAAAGGAGTAAGTTGTTAACTCAATAAATGCCAATTTACATTAATCCACATTTTAATAAGGTTAAGTAAACAATTTAGAATAAATTATACTTAAAACCATTTCTATCGTTTATACTTTTGAAAATCATGCTACATAACTTGAGCCAAAGTTTGCTACATCGCTTGAGCCAAAGCTTGCTACATCGCTTGAGCCAAAGCTTGCTACATCGCTTGAGCCAAAGCTTGCTACATCGCTTGAGCCAAAGCTTGCTACATCGCTTGAGCCAAAGCTTGCTACATCGCTTGAGCCAAAGCTTGCTACATCGCTTGAGCCAAAGTTTGCTACATCACTTGAGGCAAAGTTTTCTACATCACTTGAGCCAAAGTTTGCTACATAACTTGAGCCAAAGTCGCTAACCAATCATGGTCAGCTAAAAACGTGTTTTCTTTTAATTGATACACCATCAATTCATAAACAGCAATTCCACGCATTTTCTCAATACGACATGCTAGTTAAAGACTTATCCTTACCTTGGTGAGTGTTGGGTTTGGTCCTTGGTAACTTTGCAAGTTCCACCAACACCGCCTCCAACCTTAGGATCTATCCTCATTCCCACCACATAACAACAATGTTAGTCATTTATTCAAAATAACACATAAACAACTCATATTTCATCTTTAACCATACAAGAGATTCATACATTTTCAATGTTTCCAAAACTACCGTCATTAAGAGTTTCCAAACATCTAAAACATACATATTCATCTCATATTCAACATTAGAACTTATACTCATATTCTACATCTAACATTTCATCCATTTCCCCATTTACTCATATTCTCATTTTGGGGGTTTTGGGGTTTTCATGAATCAACCCACAAACCCTTTCCATTCTTAAAATATCAACTCTAAAACAAGAGTTTACAAGAGAAAACAACATAAAACGAACCATAACTCAGAAGGATGAGTTTCCACGGTTTCCCACATTTTGAGAAGAGATCCCACACACCCAAAACGAGTTTGAAAGGGATAAGGAAAGTTAGAATCAAGAGAAGTGAGACAACTCGCTTGAGCGAGAGTTGTCTCGCCTGAGTGAGAATTGTTCTCAAGCGAGCCCATTCTCACTCAAGCGTGAAAATCCCGCCCATTTTAAAAATTCAGATTTGACCATCTCGCTCAAGCGAGGATCCTCTTGCTCAAGCGAGGACCCTCTCGCTCAAGCGAGGATCTTGTAGCCGCTACAGCTTCAGAGTGCCACTTCTCACCCAGGCGAGACAACTCTCGCTCAAGCTAGATAACTATCGCTCAGGCGAGACAACTCTCGCTCAAGCGAGACAATTCTCACTCAGGCGAGAATCCTTCAATATAGCCCAATATTCCACTCACCCAAGTGAGCCACTCTCGCCCAGGCGACTCCTTTCTCGCTCAAGCGAAACTTCCAGGAGTGATACTATAATTTAATAACCTCAAATTCAGGGTGTCACAATCCTCCCCCTCTTAGAAGAATTCTCGCCCCCGAAAATTAAACATATCTCGATTCAAACAAATGAGGGTAATCCTTCCTCATATCATGCTCCACTTCCTATGTAGCGTCTCTTTCCTCTACTTGACTCCATAGTACCTTCACCAAGGCAATCTCTTTGCCCCTCAACCTCTTGATACTAGTATCCAAAATCCTCACTAGCAAGGTAGGAAAAGTCAAGTTATCTTTCAATTCTATTTAGTCCGACTCAACCACACGAGAAGGGTCCCCAACATATTTCCTCAACTGAGATACATGAAACACATTGTGAAGATTCGACAACAATGGAGGTAAAGCAATCCAATATGCTACCGGCCCAATCCTCTTCAATATTTGATATGGTCTAATAAATCTTGGAGTAAGCTTACGAGACTTCAACACTCTACCAATTCTAGTAGTCAGGACTACTCTCATGAATACATGATCTCCCTCCTTAAACTCAAGAGGTTTCCGCCTCTTATCGTAATAGCTTTTTTGCCGACTCTGTGCTATTCACATATTTTCCCGGATCTTCTTGATCTTTTCCGTCGTTTCTCGGACCAACTCGGGCCCCAATACTAAATTCTCCACAGTTTCAAACCAACTCACTGGAGTCCTACATTTTCTCCCATACAAAGCTTCGTAAGGGCTATCCCGATACTAGTATGGAAACTGTTATTGTAGGTGAACTCAATCAGAGGCAATATGCTATCCCAACTCCCCGATTGTTCCAAAATACAATCCCTCAAAAGATCCTCCAATGTTTGTATAGTCCTTTCCGATTGACCATCCGTATGTGGGTGATAGGCTGAACTCAATTTCAACTTAGTCCCCAAAGCAGACTACAAACTAGTCCAAAAGTTTGAAGTGAAACGGGGATTTCTATCCGAAACAATGCCCAACGGTATCCCATGCAACCGAACAATCTCCTTGATATACAGTTCTGTCAATCGCTCCAAAGAGTATGTCACGTTCATAGGTAAAAAGTGTGGAGACTTAGTCGGTCAACCGATCCACTATTACCCATATCGAATCATACCTTTTTCTGAGTATTTGGAAAACCTGATACAAAATCCATGGAGATACTATCCCACTTCCAAACGGGAATCTCTAGTGACTGGAACCCTCCCGCTGGCTGATGATGCTCAATCTTGGATTTCTAACAGACGAGACAACTCAAGACATACAAAGCCACATCCATTTTCAACCCAGACCACCAAAACAACTTTTTTAGATCTTGGTACATCTTTGTAGTTTCCAGGTGAAAACTCATTTTACTATTGTGTGACTCTTCTAGAATACTCTTTTGCAATTTAGCATCAATAGGCACACACACCCTTCCCTTGTATCGCAACATTCGACTAGAGTCCATTGAAAAATATGTCTCATTCCCGCTAGTCATCAGATCTCGTTTGATCTTCAACTCTCGATCCTCAACTTGCATCTTTCTGATCTGGTCAAACAATTCATTGGTGACCTTAAGCATTCCCAAGATCATGCTTTGGGGTCCCACTTGAACTGCCAAGTTCATATCCTGAACTCCTCAATTAGTTTCTCTTCACGAACCATCAAAGCCGACATATGCAAGGACTTCCGACTTAAAGCATCGGCTACCACATTGGCTATTCCCGGATGATACTGCAATCCACAATCATAGTCCTTAAGGAACTCCACCCACCTCCTTTGTCTCATGTTCAATTCCTTTTGATCAAACAAATATTTCAAACTCTTGTGATCGCTGTACACCTCAAATCTTACACCAAAAAGATGGTGTCTCCAGATTTTCAATGCAAAGACCACCGCAGTTAGTTCCAAGTCATGTGTAGGGTAGTTTTGCTTGTGCGTTCTCAACTGCCGGGAAGCATAAGAAACAACCTTCCCTTCCTACATCAAAACACAACCCAAACCTTGCTTGGAAGCATCACAATAAACACTAAAATCTCGATCGGTACAAGGAAGAACCAATACTGGTGCGGTAGTCAACCTCCGCTTCAACTCTTGAAAACTTTCTTCACAATGGATCGTCCGCACATATGGTTCCCTTTTTCTGGTAAGTTTGGTTAGGGGTAAAGCCAACTTGGAAACCCTCTATGAACTTTTTGTAGTAACCAGCCAAACCCAGAAAATTCCTGATCTCAATAACTGACTTGGTCACCGCCCATTCCATCACTGTCTCGACCTTAGAAGAGTCTACTGCCACTCCTTCCCGGGATATCACATGTCCAAGGAAGTTCATTGACTCCAACCAGAAATCACATTTTGACAACTTCGCATACAACCGAATCTTACTCAGAAGATCTAGAACAATTCTTAGGTGTTCTACATGTTCCTCTCGACTCTTGGAGTAAACCAGAATGTCATCAAAAAACACCGCTACGAATGAATCTAAATACGGATGAAAAATATGATTCATGTAGTCGGTAAATATTGTTGGGGCATTCGTTACACCAAAAGGCATCACCAAATACTCAAAATGCTCATACCTCGTCCTAAAAGCAGTTTTGGGAATATCCTCCGATTTTACTCGAAGTTGATGATAACCTGACCGAAGGTCAATCTTTGAAAACACCACCGCTCCTCTCAGCTGATCCATTAAGTCATCAATCATAGGCATGGGATACTTGTTTTTGATAGTGACCTTGTTCATCTGTCTGTAATCACTGCACAACCTTATACTCCCATCTCTTTTCTTGACCAACAAGACCGGTGCAACCCACGGTGAGACACTAGGATGAATGAACTTCTTCGCCAACAAGTCTTCAACTTGCTTTTTCAACTCATCCAGTTCTAATGGTGCCATCTGTAACACCCTAAATTTACGTTGTTAAAATTATAGTATCAGCCTGGGATTCTCGCTTGAGTGAGGGATTCTCGCATGGGCGAGAAAGGCTCACTTGGGAGGGTGAAATCCTGGGATATACTGAAGGATTCTCGCCCGAGCGAGGGTTGGCTCGCTTGAGCGAGAGTGGTCTCGCTTGGGCGAGGAAATGTGATATTTTGGAGCTGTCGAGGCTGTAAGATCCTCGCTTCAGCGAGAGGACCCTCACTTGAGCGAGAGATGCCTCGCCTGGGCGAGAGTTCCCTCGCCTGGGCGAGAAGGTTAGATCTGAGTTTTTTTAAAATGGGCGAAATTTTCTCGCTTGAGCGAGAATGAGCTCGCTTAAGCGAGAACCCAACGCTGTTACATTAAATAAGGGACCCCAAACACATTTATGAGGGTTAACCTAGAGAGAAGTGAGAGAAGGGAGCATTTTCAAGAGCAAGAAGGCTTGTGAGTCATTTAGAAGCTTGAGAAGAGGTAAATCTCTTAATTCTAACTCTCTTCTTCCCTTTGAAACTTGTTTTGGGTATGTTGGATCTCTTCTCAAAATGAGAGAAACCATGGAAACTCATTCTTTTGAGTTATGGTTCATTTTATGTTATTTTATCTTGTAAACTCTTGGTATAGAGTTAGTATTTCAAGAAAGGAAAGGGTTTGTGGGTTGATTCATGAAAACCCCAAAACCCTAAAGTGAAAATGTGGTTAAAGAGGAAAATGGGTAAAATATTAGAGGTAGAAGATGAATAAGCTTTCTAATGTTGAAATATGAGATGAATATGTATGTTTTAGATGTTGTAAACTTTTGATGAAAGTAGTTTAGCAACATGGAAAATGTGTTAAATATCTTGTGTGGTTAAATAATGCAATATAAGTTGTTTATGTGATATTTGAAATAAATGACTAACATTGTATTGTATGGTGGGAATGAGAAAGATCCTAGAGTTGACGGCGGTGTCGGTGGAACTAGTGCAGTCACCAAGAACCCAACCCAACACTCACCAAGGTAAGTAGAAGTCTATAATTGGTAATTTGAATGGAAAATATGTGTATTTTCTGGTGGTGCAATGATTAATTAGTGAATCACGTATTTATTGTAAACATATATGAGTGTGTTTGTAATAAGAATCGCGTGGATTCACCGGGTATGATTGATAGTGAAATCAATGAAAATGAAATGTATTTTTAGCCGAATATAAATGGTTAGCGACTTCGGCACGATTTTATGTAGCAACACTTCGACCCGAGTTTATGTGGCAATACTTCGGCTCGAGTTTTTGTGGCAAAACTTCGGCCCGAGTTTATGTGGCAACACTTCGGCCCGGGTTTATGTGGCAACACTTCGGCCCGAGTTTATGTGGCATGTTTTCTTTGTAAAAGAGATGAGAAATTGCTTTTAGCTAACCCTAAGGGGTGTAGCGACTTTGGCTCAAGTAATGCAGCAAAGAAAATGAATTTCAAAGTGGTTTACTAACCTTTTCTAATGTGGATTATCTTATAATGACGTTTATTGAATTAATGACTTACTCCTTTATGTGTTTTGTGCTTTTGTCATTGATAATCCCATTGCAGATAAACAGGTGGTATGAGGTGATCTCATTTTTGGAAGCTTTAGGAGCTTTATGTTTTGGTTTCATTTATTTACACTATTTTTTACATGAGTGCATATTGGATTAGTTGAAATATTTTGTAACTATGGATATATAACTTGCATGATTTAGTGTAACTCTGGATACTTTTAGCTATGGGTATTTTGGAAACCCATAGCTAGTTGTATGCGGTTGTTGCAGGATATATTGAAATGAATTATGATTTTCTGTCAAATAAATGTGTATGTCATTTTGACTTATGAAATGAGTATGAATAGGAAAGTGGGAGTCAAATATGGTTATTGAAATTGTCTATAAAATTTATAAGGAAATGAATGAAAAAGGAATAAGATAAGGAAAAAAAAATTCAAGGTTAGAATTTCGGTCCTTACACCATCCTATAAGGGCTATAAAGATGGGTCTCGTTCAAGGTACCAAATCAATAGAGAATTCAACTTCTCTGACTAGAGGCGAATCCGGAATATCACCAGGAAATACCTCAGGGAATTCATGAACTATCGGAATATCCTCAACTATGGGATTCTCAATACCCTCCAGGGATGCCAACAAAACAAACACGGATCCTCCCTCCTTAAAGGAAGTCCTGACTTCCTTAGCCAACAACGGCTTCAGAGTGCCACTTCTCGCCCAGGCGATACAACTCTCGCTCAGGCGAGACAACTCTCGCTCAGGCGAGACAACTCTCGCTCAATCGAGATAATTCTCGCTCAGGCGAGAATCCTTCAATATAGCCTAGTATTCCACTCACCCAGGTGAGCCACTCTCGCCCAGGCGACTCCTTTCTCGCTCAAGCGAGACTTCCAAGAATGATATTATAATTTAATAACCTCAAATTCAGGATGTCACAAATACCAAGAGGATGATTGGTTCAACTAGGCTTCAAGATGACTTATTTGTCCTCATAAGCCAGCAGCCTAAGCATCCTGCTCCCTTTTCTTTTAGCTTTTATAATTCTGTTGGCACTTTAAATAATAAATCTTTTTTGGCACCTTAGACTTGGCCACACATCTGAACATGTATTGATCTTGCTTATGAAACAATTTTCTTTAATAAATAGCATTCATAATGATTCATCTTTACCTTGTGATATTTGTCATCTTGCAAAACAAAAGAAAATACCATTTCCCTATAGCACCAGTAAAAGTTCCACCCCTTTTGAAATTTTGCATGCTGATATTTGGGGCCCTTATGCCACACCATCCTCTTTTGGCCACAAATATTTCCTCACCCTTGTAGATGATTACACTAGGTTTACCTAGACCATGATGATGACTACCAAAGCTAAAACAAGAAAGCATTTGATCAATTTTATATCCTATATAGAGACAAAGTTTAATTCTAAACTTAGGACTTTGAGAAATGATAATGGGGTTGAGTTTTTACTCACTGGTTTCCTTGCTTTTAAAGGAATCATCCACCAAAGAATATGTGTGGAAACCCCTCAACAAAATGGGATTGTAGAAAGGAAACACCAACACATTTTAAATGTGGCCAGAGCCCTCTTTTTCCAATCTCATCTTCCCTCAAAATTCTGGAACTGTAGCATACAACATGTTGCCCACTCTTGACAATCTCAAAGTTTTTTGGTTGCCTTGCTTACTACTCCACCTTACAATCTCATAGGACCATATTCCAACTTAGAGGCAGAAAATCTGTGTTCATAGGCTTCAAACCACACACCAAAGGCTACATTCTATATGATCTAACCTCTCATTCTCTTATTATCTCAAGAAATGTTCTCTTTTATGAACATTTCTTCCCTTTTTCAACTACTTCCGTTAACCAGAATCCTCATATTCCCAAGATCCAACCCTTATCTGAAAATCTTGATCCAACCTATGAAATTTTACCCTTATCTAGTATACATGCACCCACTACTTATATATCCCTTCCTTCCAGACATTCTACAAGAACCAAGAGACCTCCCTCTCACTTAAGGGATATCATTGTAACATTGCCTCATCCAATTCATCTCTTGATTCCTGTCAACCTAAATATCCTCTATCTTCTGTTCTCTCCTACAACAGATGCTCCGCCCCTTACAAAAATTTATGCTATTCTGTTTCTATCACCAAAGACCCTACATCCCATACTTAGGCTTCTAAACATTCATGCTCGGAAAGTGCTATGCAGCAAGAGCGTCATGCTCTGAAACTTAATAATACATGGTCTTTGGTCCCTCTACCTCCCAACAAACCTATTATAGGATGCAAATGGGTTTATAAAACTAAATTGCATGCTGATGGCAGCCTTGAGAGACACAAGGCTAGGCTACAATCAAACAGAGGGGGTGGACTTCTTTGAAACCTTCTCCCCTATTGTCAAAATAACTACTGTTAGATTGATCATTGCCATTGCTGCTGCTAAATGCTGGACCATAGAACAATTGGACATAAACAATGCCTTCCGTCATGGTGATTTACACGAAGAATTTTATATGCAACCACCCCATGGCCTACCTCTCTCAAACTCTTCTCTTGTTTGCATACTACATAAATCCTTATATGGCTTAGAACAAGCTAGTAGGGAATGACATACCACTCTTTCCTCTAAACCTCTTTCCTTAGGCTATATACATTCCCAAGCTGACCAAACTCTATTCACTAAATCTTCTAACAATTCCTACACCGTTATACTTGTTTATGTTGATGATTTAATCTTAACTGGTAATGATCACACAAAAATCAACCATGTTAAACATGTTCTTGACATCTGCTATAAAATCAAGGATCTAGGTCCTCTAAGATATTTTTTAGGCCTTGAGATTGCTAGGTCCAAATCTGGGATTCATCTTAACCAAAGAAAGTATACCATCTCTTTACTTGAGGACACAGGCTGTTTGGCTGCTAAACCAGCCACTATTCCCTTTGATCTCTCACTAAAACTGCAACTCAATCAAGGATCCCCTTATCCTGATCCCTCATTATATAGGAGACTTGTAGGGAGACTTATATACCTCAACATCTCTAGACCATATATCTCATATGTTGTTCAACAGCTTATCCTTTATATGGCTCATCCTATGGATATTCACTATAATGTTGCCTTACGTGTGCTTCATTATTTAAAAGCTTCCCCTGCAAAGTGTTTATTTTTTCCATCTAATTCTTTCACTAAAATCACTGCATTTACAGATTCTGATTGGGCATCATATTTAGATGCTAGGAAATCAATTACTGGTTTCTGCATATTTTTTTGTTCTTCTATAATTTCTTGGAAAACCAAGAAACAAAATACTGTTAGTAGATTATCCTCTAAGGCTGAATATAGGGCTCTAGGAACTCTTGTATGTGAGCTTCAATGGTTACAATATTTACGTAAGGACTTGCTTATGCCTCTGCAATAGCCAATCACTATTTTTTGTGATAATCACTCTGCAATCCATCTAGCACACAATCCAGTCTTCCATGAACGCACAAAACATATAGAGATTGACTGCCACATCGTGAGGGAAAAGATTCAACAACGTCTTGTTCATCTACTACCAATTTCTTCCTCAGAACAACTTGTAGATATTTTCACTAAACCTTTGCATCCCAAGCTTTTCAGCATTTCGTCAACAAGTTGGGACTTTGTGACTTACATAGTCTAACTTGAGGGGGGTGTTAACTTTATTTCTTTGCTTTCTGCCTTCTTTTCTTCGTGTCTTCTCTCTTGAAGAAGATGAAGGCTTTTTGCTTGTTTTTTATTTTCCTTTTGGGCTTCTGTTATTAAAGCCCATTTAGCTTCTTTTTCCTTTCTTTCTTTTCTGTTAGGATTTGTTAGTTTTTCAGTTAGTTAGGTTAGTTTAGTTTCTATAAATAGATAGTTCTTTTTTCTCTTTTGTAATTAAGTCAAGTTAGTATCAATAAACTCTATCAAAAGGTTCAAATTATAAAACTTACATCTGAAGAGAAACCAAAGACCCGTAATTGTTAATGACTTGAAGGAACATATATATAGATCAAATGGCAAAGAAGAATTTGATTGAATGATAGCTATAGTCCAAAACCTGCATATTTGTTTTATATAAGTATTTTATATGATATCTTAATATCTGTCTTATATAATATTTGATATTACGTGAATCTGCTTCATATTATATTTGCCTTATGTAAGTAATTGTCACAGTCTAATAAGTTGAGTTACTCATATGTTATGGAAAACTATTTTGCACATCCTTTGAAAAAGCTTTAAGAAAAAGCTTTTTGTTTCATAGCCATAGGGGAGCCTTGTAATTCTAGGAGACTTTCTCAATCAAATTTATTTAGTTTTTGTCATTACTAAAAATCGGGAGATTTTTATTATCTAATAAAGAAGATGGCAACTCCATTAATGAGGAAGAAGACATAGTTGTTTGTTGTGCAAGTAATCTATCTAAAGACACTTAACTAAGTTATGGTAATTTTGTTTAGACTTAGTTATTCTAATTAATGTGTATTAGTTTGCCTTCTATTAGTTGAGTCTGGATTCTCTCCAGTATAGGAAAGGCCAATAATAGGTCAGGATTACAACATATGGCAAGATAATTTTTTAATGACCAAGATTTTAAATTAAAAAAATAGTATATTTTAATTAAATTAATTCGTTGGAAAAAAATCATATCATCTCTTCCTCTACCTGTACAACACTCAGATCTTAACCTAAAATCTTGATCTCACGGTGACGTTGAACAGTTACTCTTGGTTCAGTTGAAAATGTTGCTAATGTGGTTATGCCAATGAAGGTTTATTCATCGGTGTTGGTGGTATGTTTGATTTAGATGACAGTTTGCTGTCATTTCTGCTCAGCTTATTGCAACATCGTTTTCGTATTGAAGTCTATTTTAGGATAGCATAGTGATAACACCATCTTTTATAGGTCTACGAAGTCATTGGACAAAGAGTTGATGAGTCATCTCAATGGAGTAGAGGAAGAGGAAGAGAAAGAGATGATATGATTTTTCTCTAAATTATTTATTTAAAAATATATTATTTTCTAATTTAAAATCTTGGCCATTAAAAAATTATCTTGCCATGAGTCGTAATCCTGGCCTAGTACTGGCCTCTCATGTATAGGAGAGGATCCATACTCGTATTAGTTTGGCTTGACCTTACAATAAGGGAAATATGTGGCCTAATTCGTTTATGAAGTGTAGGATATTTTTAGTATGAGTTAATTAAATAACTAACTTCATGTATGTATATATATATATATATATAACTTGAAATGATTTGAATTTTAGTAATGAGAATATTCAAATTTATTCACACTTTTCAAGCTTCTCCTCTATGCACATTCTCTGTCCAGATCATTCTCACTAAGCTTCTTTCTCTTCTCACCATTGTTGTCTTCTTCAAGCTTCGAATGGAGTTTCATCATCTTCACAATTATTAGAACCACAATGGTTTTTATTTCAAATGAAGATTTTTTTCAAAAACCAAAATATTAATCTCTATTAGAATATGTTAAAATATCTTTGCTTAAATGTTTATATTAGAATGAAATTATAGAGGAAAAGTATTCCCAATCTAGTCCGGTGACAATTATGTCTAGTGACATGTGCATATAAAATCAAGTTACATACATTTAAGAAAAAGTATGTCCAAATGACAATTGCGTCTAATCTCCTTCACACCCAATGATATTAACCATATCGATTTCAATATTTCATACAATGCTTTATCCCGTCAAATCATTTGAACTTATTTCAAATAATTGTTTTGCACATTTAATGCATATGATTAATTTTTGAAATATGAAATGCTCTATTTCTTGGTAAGAGAAACTTAAAGTTGTGAGCCCAATAGAACCCAACATTGATGAGGAGGCCATATGTGGCCTACTTTCTAACCAGCATTGCAACCTTTGATTCTTTGAACTTTGCGGGTCCTTTATATTTGATATCCATAATATCTCATATTTCTTTTGTATAATCATATGCGCATACTTTTTCAAACGGGTAAGTATCAACACAGACAAATGAACCTTCCCGGACTCTACTTTTATGTTTACAAACTTAGACATATATTTTACTCTTTGATTTAATTACCCATTTTAGATAGATAAGGTAATGATCAAGTTAAAAACTTAAGTGGGGCATAAAGAATGACAAATGAGTTCACCCAAACTGGAAATATGTTAGTCCTTGGCAGAGTAAAGATTTCAATATACCTAATAAGAATAATGATGTTAACAAGTTCAGAAAGCCTCTCCTCACATCTAAGTAATATTTTCAACATAGCTTCTTCATCATCCAGCTCACAATAATTATTTTCATCATAGCCATTCCAAGCACATTCATTTATAAACTAGATCTTGTCTAATACTTATGTAGATAAATAAATTAGGCCCCATTAGATCTTGTATTGTATACTTGCTGCACACCCATAGAGTTTGTCATGTGGCCCATTTTAATTGTGATTACAACATTTTTACATTTTTTATATTGATACTTTATGAAAATAATGTGATAATATTTAGAGTATCACATATAGTTTAGTTATAATACCTTATTTTACATTAGTAATCAACACATTCAATGATTGCATTAATATGTCTTCACTAATACAAATATAGAATTTAAGTATATTATTAAAAAAAATTATTTAAATATACATAAATTTGTATTATTTTTTTAAAGTAAATTAAGCTAACACATCTCAAGTGATTATCCAAAAAAAGGAAATATTCTATGCGACAGGCAGAAAGCAAGTCTATAACTCTGAATCAGGCTATTGTATAAAAATAAAGTACTAAGGACGCACATTAGAAATCAATTTAACTACTATATTCCATTTAATGAAGTTGAGCCAGTAAGCTAACAACTAAGGATGTCTCTAACATATCTCAAAGGATGAAGGCTATAAATAGTAAAGACCATTAAAAACTTCACTCAAGATTTATTGATAGTAAAATGAAAAGCTTGAGAATGACGACAAATTGAAAGTTCTGAATAAAACATGTAAATAACTTTTTATTCCTTCTACAATTAGTCTTCAATCTTTAGAGTGGATTACTGGCTTATCTTTATGAAATTATATTTATATCCACCCATTGAATGATAGGGAAAGAGTAGAATTTGATTGTATTTTATGTAAAACCTATTGTTGAACAAATATGTTAGGTTCCTAAAGAGCGTAAAAATACTTTTTTATTGAGTTTATAGAGATTCCGAGAACACGAGACACACCAAATAACACTTAAAAAGTTAAAAGATACTTGGTTATCAAACAAACTAAAAAAAATAAAGTTTGAGAGACTAGGTTAATAAAGAATACTCATTTGTTTAGAGAGAGATGACTTTTTACTTGTTTGATCCTTGAGGCATTAGTTTCACGAGCCTTTTCATTTATAAACTATTTCACTTCTTCCATCGTATTCAATATGAGACTTCACACTTGAATAAACACAACAATTTCTCCCTCAAATGTGGGTACCACACACTTTTCCACTCTATCCCCCTTAAGTCGACTATGTCCTAGCCGAACCATCGACACTGATACCACTTGTTGGACTAGAGTGCTACCTGGGAGCCTCCAACCACCGTGGAATTCCATTGTTACCGGATATGGAAAGAGTAGAGAGACACAAATGAGACACCACGTCTTGAACCAAAACCTTAAGGCATTAGTTCTATGAACATTTTTGAGTTATAAACTCTTTCACTCATTCATTCATATCTAACGTGAGACTTCACATTTGAATTGTTGGTGAAGCGGATCATCGCGTAGCATTGGTCACAAGCAATCAAATAATGCATAAAATAAATAGAAGAGAAAAAACAAAGAATTTGGTAACGGAGTTCAGCCAATTGTGTCTACATCCCCGAGAGCGTTGAGTGACTACCAATATATTATTAGAGAATAAGGATTATAAACCCTAGCACATCCATGGGCCTAAGTGCTCATGAGGTGTTTCTATTTGGTGCTTATATCTGGTGTACATTACAACAAAGAACCTGGGTCCAATATATCCACAATTTTATATCCAATAACATAATTCAAGCATTCTAAACTTAACGATAAATAATTTTATATCCACAATTTTTATAAAAATATCACTGACATGACAAGTCAACTCTTGCTTTTATTCTTTTTAAATTTGGTTGTGTTATCAATTTTTATTATTCTATACATGTATTTGTTTTGTATTTTGTTGGGTATATTGATCATTGTATAAAATGCTATATAATTAATGTGTAATTAAAAAAAATATTCAACTTAAGGTGATGGAAGTATGGTATCATTAAACAATTATTAAGAAGTTAGACCCAAAAAAATATCTTACGCTCAATCTATAATAAGTAAAAATAATCGAACCTAGAAAAAAAAAACATCTTACATTATTATGATTTATATACCCTTTTTGAAAGTATTTTATGAAAGTATTACATAATTAATTTTTTATAAAAATATAGTCTTCAATTTTTATTTCTATCAAAATTTATTTTGAACCAAGAAGTGCAAATTTGATATAGTGAAGTTTAAATTTATTGCATTTGGAAGTTTACAATTTATTGCAAATTTAATTTATTCCACATTCAACCTATAAAATGTTAGGACTTAACTTGATGTGACATAGTGAAGTTTACAATTTAATGCATTTGGAAGTGAAGTCTCGCCAGCAGACAAAGACTTTTGATACCCACTAATGTATCTCCCATTGGATAAATATTAAAAATTAATGTTATGTTTTGAAAATTGTTAGCTTAATAATTAGAAACTTATTAGATAGAAGTTTTGATATCAGAATAATTTTAAAAAAGTGTGTGACTGAAGTATATAAAATTAAAAGACATTTTTTAAAACAAAAAATAAAACTATCAGTAGGAGTGATAAATTTATATGAACAATTACACTAAAATCTTTCATGTTCTATATTTGTTTCAAGCCAAATGTCAGTATAAATCTCTAAATGAAAAAAATAATATTAACTTTCTCAAAGCATATTCCTCTACAGTCTAGACAGTTATTTTTATAGATAACTATATAGATTTTTTAGTAAGGGTAATTCACATTCCCTTGCATATAGTTTGCTGTTATGAGATTTTCCTACCCCACCTTGTCTCTGTCTAATAACTTTTGGTATCTGTTACTTATTTGTTATTCTATATATTATATAAGAAAATTAAGTTATTGTCACATTAGCTATGACATGTGTCATTACCACAATTATTCTTCTCCCTCCAAAAAAATTTCTCCTCATTTCCCCTCCAACATCGTCAATCTATACATACATGTTCATTTCACTTAAGTTTCTTTTTCATATTTGATATTTGATTATGTGTCTTTAAATAATTCAAATGTCAAGAATATAATGTTTCTTCATTGTTCTAAAAAGAGATATGCAACTTTTCATGGAAGTTAACTTAATATATTCTTTTATTTTTAAGTATATGTTATGGTAAAAACAAAACTTTATTGTTATCAAATTAAAATATACTATGAATACAATTTTTTTATCTTATATTTTTATTTTTGCATATGTTATATATTTATTAAAAAATGACACCATAATTTTTTAATTATCTCTCAAATGTATCGTATAAGTTAATTAAAGATAATAAAATGTCATAAATTATAATTTTTTTACATCTAGACAAACTTTTCAAGTATTAAAATGATCATTTATATAAATTGTGGATAATTATGAAATAATAACGGTTTTGGAGATAATTACTTTCGAGATTTAAGAGTAATTAATGTGAACAATGAAATATAAAAATGAGTAAATAACACTCACACCACTGAGTTTTAGTGAAATTACACAAATCAGCCTTCACTTTTTTGTCATTACACGAACCACCAATAATTTTGTACATATGTTACATTGACTACCCTGCATGATATAAAAGTGTAATATTTAAAACAAAAAACGTATGATGTGTGTAATTAATTAAACAAAATATTGTATATTGTGTAGAGAAATTCAAATAATATAAGAGTCAATGAGTCTTCATTATTTGGCTCATTATAAGATAATATAAAAGTTATTTAAACATTTATTTGAAATTATTAATGTATTTTTGAATGACAAAAAAATAATAAAGATACACTCGCTTTTGTACTATTTAAAATGTTACACAATATACAATATTTTGTTTAACTTAATTATTTTCAGCACACATTTTTCTTTAAAATATTACACTTTTATAACATGCAGGGGTAGTCAGTGTAATATATGTATAAATTTAGGGGTGATTTGTGTAGGAGGGAGGGGTAGTTGGTGTAAGGTCAAAGAAGGAAGAGGTGGTTTGTGTAATTTCATTAAAACTCAGGGGGTGTGAATGCAATTTACTCTATAAAAATACATAATAGAAAACTAACAATAAAGGAAAATTCATAAGGAAATAAAAACTGCGTAGGTAAATAAATATCGACAACATTGAATAAATATCGCTTAACAATTAATAATTACTTTGAATAAATATTGTCGATCATTAGGAAAGAAATAAAACTGATGAACATAAGGGAATATAAACACATATTGTCATTTAATGTGGTGCTTATGGGTGATATTGATGATGTTATTAAAGGTGGAAAATAATGTATAGTAATCACTACATGCAAATTAGTATGTCTGCTTTATTTTTTAAAAATCTAAAAATTTAATTATAATTTTCTCATTTCCATTACTATCTTTAAAATATTTTAACAATTTTAATCCTAAAGAATTTAGGCCTCCATTATTTTGAGAGAAAAAAAAACAAACTATATAACTACAACTTCTCTATTTCAATGATCTTTTATTACTAAATTTCATTTATATCTATTAAAATATTATTTTCGAAGTTGTCATACTAAATCATTAAACTCATAAAATACTAAGATCACATGTGTCTTCTTAATGCACACGTAATATGTGTGTTTTAACAATGCAAATACAAAAATAATGTGTGTTCTTAACCATATGAATATATGTTCTGAATCATACAACAACAAAATACCGTCCCGTGCAAATGCATGGGTCACTTGCTAGTATAAATCAATAACCATATCCAGCAGGCTCAGTTCTCAAATTTAAAGGAGTGGAGCCCAGCAGGTGGCTAAACTTCGATTGTCACTTAATTAAAAGCAAAATTATGAAATGTGGTGTGAGCATTGGTTTAACAATAAAAAAAAGATAAATATTTAAATAATATTTAATCATTACTAACTCTTCAAAAAAATAATCCGAATGAATGGTAAATAATATAATAAGTATCTATAAATCTTTATGTTGTGATTTTATAAATATTACACTCATGAAAAACAGAGATACAATCATGCATAGATTTTAACTGAAGGAAGTGAATAAAAAATCTAGACAAGTAAATTAGAATCTTTTATTTGATTGAAGAGTAGAAAATGATAGAAGAGAGATAAGGGAGAAAGAGAGACGTGAGAAATAAAAAATATGAGAAATAAAGTAGATTTTTATTTTGTTTGGTATAAGAGATAGAAAAAAAAGTGAAAAGAAAATGTAGATGTAAATTATTATATGACAAAAATATCCTTAGAATAAAAGTAATATGAAAGAGATTAAAGAAATTGTTTTTGTCATTTCACCCTCCCTAACATTTTCTATAGTGAAAGAATTTTGGTGGGTCTCATGCACTTTTTATTTCTCTTCTCCCTTACATGTGTAAGATTGCACCCATTTTCAAATGAAAAAAATATCTTATTATTTGGCCTAATTTATCAAACAAAAGAAAAAATGAGGGTCTTTTATCTTGTGAATTTTACATGTGTAAGATTGCACCCATTATCAAATGACATTCAAGCATTTATGCATATAACATATATATTAAAATACTAGAGTGCAATGTATATCAATTACATTCCAATGTATTTCACATATCCATTATACTGCGACGTATTTCATATATCCATTATACTACAGTACACTTATCTTTGAGAGGAGCACCCTTGGAATAAGAATCATCTGTTCCAAAAAAATCTTTGCCCCTATGTCTCAAGCCAATCACGCTGCACCAGATAATGTAAAAAGATTATTTTCCATATTTTTAATTTTCTTTTTAAGTACGTAACACTTTTTATGTGGATCGGGACACTTTGAGACACAAAAAATGGAACAGTTGATCTCCATTTTTATATTTGAGGGGCAATACACTTATTCTTTTGGAGTAATTCACATATCTTTTTGGTACGACACCTTTCTTTTACAGTCAACAACCTTTTGAACTTGAGTGACAATAGCTATATTCTTGAGTGGTAGTAGACACTAGTCATATTGTTAAGTGGTTGTTGAGTAACAATGGCCATAACAATGTAGATTTGACATTAGCCATATTGGAGAGTGGTGAAAGCCATATTGTATATGTAATTCTAGAACTTCCATTGCTATCAGATATAATGAGCTAAATTGTTTAATCATAATGTTGATAGTCTGTTTTTATAATTTTTAACTGTATCACAAAATACTTTAAATAGATTGAGCTAGTCTGAGTGTAATTGATATTTTTAATTTGATAACAATTAAAAACATAATCCACTAGTATAATGACATTCTTTTGTTAGATACGTAGTTGATGAAATCTTAATTTTTTTAGAATCAAATTGACTATTAATTAAGTCATATCTTGAATCATGCCGATAGGCTCTGAATCAGATCGTTTTCCATAAAAACAAATGTATATGCTAATGAAGGAAAAACAGTTTAATTTTCAGCTTCATCGAAAACATCCTCCACGTTAAAAGGATCTCGAAGGATTCATTCTTCCATCATTTTTATTGAAATAAAAATATTCTTTCTTCATTTGCTGTTGTGTGATTTTTATCTATTAAGAATATTATTTTTATTAGAACATTGTTGTCGTTATTCTTATCAGAAAATGTGAACCATTAAAGAAAAAGATGATAGAAAGAAACCGTGTACAAAGTTAAGGTTGTAATACCCAAGTAAAAATAAGTATAATGTTTAAAATATATGCTATTTTTAATTTGTAAGGATTCAAATAAGGATGAATTTGATATTGTCCAATACACACACTAATGTTTAGACAATGCTGAGGTGGGAAAAACGGATGCAGCTGTTTTTTCATCTTTCTAAAGCACATATAAAATGTGCACACCGACTAGATAATTGTAGAGAAAATTAAATTCAAAGCAATTAAAACTATGATAATAAAATAACAAAAAACCACAGAAAAGATTTAAACATGTTAGCTAATTAACGATGAAATTTAATAAAAACAATACTTAATTTTGAAGTTATATTTTTTAGGTAAAATTTTCAAACAATATACTTCATATCTTTCGAAATTAATATTATGAACAACTTTAAAAAATCATAAAATGATGTAAAATTTAATATAAATTGTCCAAAATAACCCCTTAATTTATACTATATTAATGATGTGTATATAGAGCAATTAATTTATGGATGATATATTTGAAGAGAGAGTTGGAGAAAAATTAGGAGAAAAGGAGGCCCGATAATAATAATATAATTGTAAAGACAAAGTATAAAAAAGTCTTGAACTCTATAAATCAATAGATTGAGAATGAACCAAAAAATAAATGTGCTATTGACACTCTTATATGTTTTACTAGCAATCCTATTTTCTATCTTCTTGTATTGTCAAGGGAGCAGGAGACTGTCTCTGAACAGCAACAATGGAGAGTTCCTAAATGAAAAGCTTTTCGAACAGGTAATCAAAATATATTGGGGTATCCTGTGCATTTACGTTGTCAATGACTCCTATGTAGCCGTTGTCAAGGCCGCGCAAGACATGATCACTCATGTCTTCAACAGAGACAGGAGAGCCAAGGGATGCAAGCAAATCTGTTGTTTGCTTGACATAATGCATATAGGTTGTAATGGATTGGGTACCTTTGAAAACCGTACGGAGACGCTCCTTTAACTGCTTGAGATGGCTGCGAGATGCCTTGACATAGGTGCTATTGAGAAGGGTCCAGAGATCATACGAGGTCTTTGTCTGAGACACCAGAGATGCTACTTCGTTGGAGAGGGTGGTGAGGAGAGCACCATATATGAGGCGGCCCTGTCGACGCTAGGTTTGATAAAAAGGATTCAGAGTCGTCAACGGAGGCGATGCAGTGGTGGAGATCGTTTCTGGCGGCGCAGGAAAAGATCCATCTAGATATTTGAGGAAATCATAGCCATCAAAGAGAGCTTCAACTTGGAGTTTCCAATTAAGGTAATTGGTGGGAAGAAGCTTGGTGACACTAATGAGAGTGATAGGGGTTGGAGATGAAGGAGTTGTTGTCGCCAACCATGGGAAGTAAGGGGGAGGAACGACGTCCTCCTGATGGGAAGAAAGAGGAGGAGGCTAGATCGGTTTAGGCTCATACCATATAGGAGATAGATATGTTACAAATTGAATTGTTATTTGTTATTCGTACTCAGCAGTATATATGTGTAAATTGACAACCTAATGTGGAGAGAATTAATCTAATAAATCTCCTACTGATTCTTCACTAATTACAAGGCTGAAATAATTAAAGAAGATAATGTGGAGATAATCAATCTAACAAATCTCCTACTGATTCTCCACGAATTACAAGGCTAAAATAATTAAAGAAAATAAATGTAATTATTATTATCGATAGCCTCATATTAAGATGACGAATGTTCCTTGTTATAACATGTACCAATTAGAAGCATATCAAAAGTCTTGAGTTCATGGGTGTGCTAGAACTTCTAATTATTATTATGCAACGATGTTATGGCAGAAAATACATTTGGTCAAACTCCATTAACAAATTATTTTATCTTCTTCTCTTCTATTTATTCTATGCCGTTTTAAGTAATTCCTTGTGGTTATCATTGCCCATTAATTACATCCATTATATCAACCATGATAATTACCACCCCTTCAAATTAAAACACTACATTCACCTCGAGTTAGAATGGTCAATAAAGTTACACTTATATCTCTAGCAAATTTGCCTAGTATAATTTATATAAACTAAGAATAATTTATACATTTTAATATACCTGAAGGTTTCATGTAGTCTACTTTATATATATATATATATATATACTAATATATAAAGGGAAAACATGTTATAACTATCAAGATGATGTATTTTTTTTAATTTCCCGTATTGCCCTTGCTAATAACTATACCTCAATAATAATAAAAAATACTTATTTCCTCTCACAACTTCATGACACTTATATTTCATTTATAATAAAATCTAAGCAAGCCAACCAATTTTGTAGAGTTGTAAAAAAAATTCAATCTCAAACTATCAATTCATTAAGATTGAACAATTATCCCAATCGAATATATTTAACTGCAAATTATAATATCTAACACAATTTATTACATTAGACATTTATTGCATGCTCACTATATATTACAAACGATAGGAAAATGAGTTGACAGACACGACAACATATTAACCACTTAACACTTTTTAATTTCTACAAAAAAACCATATAATTATATGTAACCACCAACATATTAACCCATTCTCTCAGCTTAAATTGAACATTTATTGATCTATATATAAAGACAAAACATGATATAACTACCACCACAAACTAATTTTCAATTCTCTATTTTGTACTTAATATTTTTTAATTTCAATTATATTAAAAATTACACTCACTTAAAGCAGATTCACATTAATATCGTTATGTGCTGACAAAAAAAATATTAATATCGTTATGAATATTTATAGCATGTAGAATACACATTACAAACAATAAAAAATTGAGTTGGCAGACACCCGAACATATAAACATAAGAGCAAATTTGTGACCCAAATTTTGTAGAATATATATCCTTTCATTTTCATTTGTTCATAAAATATAAATATTATACATTTCTAATTTCTAATTCATTTGTTACCTTTTTCATCAATAAAACATAAATCATAGGTGGTACATAATTCTAAGAAGACTTCTCTCTACTATAGGTAAATAGAGTTGTTGTTTTTATACTTCATTATAAAGATAAAAATGTTATTACATATATCTAAAGAATAAAAGCATTCCAATAATATATTTTTTCTTTTACTTTTGTTGCACTAACCTCCCGTTAGTGACTCCAATTCTAGATATATCATTGTTTTTCACTTTTTCCTATAAATTGATACATATGTTGGTTGTGTCTTGAAACAAGTTGGCTCCAAAAACAAGGGAGATTAGAGATGGAAAAGAGGTGCAAGGTATGCGTCACTGGTGGTTCTAGCTATATTGGTTCTTACCTTATCAAGAAGCTTTTGGAAAAGGGCTACATTGTCCATGCAACGCTTAGAAGCTTAAGTATTATACCTCTCTCTCTCCACATACTCTCACTCTCACTCTCACTCTCACTCTCACTCTCACTCACTCATTCCATTTGCTCTTTCTCTCTTTACATGTTCATCATCTAATTTCAATATTCTGTATGCAGTTTGTTCATCTCTCATTTTATTTTATGCTGTTCCTTTTGTCCTTAACGCTAACCTTTCCATGACATCTATTCCTTAATTATTACGCAAGAACAATGTCTAATTATTAAAGTGAGCACATTCTTCAACATTAGGACCTGCGTATATAATTTTTATCTTTTCCTACCCAAAATCTTTGTCTATGTTAAAAAGAAAAGAAATCTAATTAATAGTAAATGCATTCCAGATGATGAGGCTAAGATTGGTATTCTGAGAGGCTTTCCTGAAGCAAATGCTAGATTGCTGTTATTTAAAGCTGACATTTACAAGCCACATGAGTTTGAGCCTGCAATAAAAGGCTGTGACTTTGTCTTTCACATTGCTACACCCTACGAACATCAAATAGATTCTCAGGTTACCAATTCATTTATCAAGAACTTTTTTATTTTATCTATTTACTTTTCTTTCTTTTTTGGGCAAGCTGTAATTGTAACTTTTTAGTAACTAATACCTCTTGTAATGCTTAGTTGCATTTATGAAATATAAACCAATAATACATAGTAGACACATTTTTCAGAAAGTCAAAATAAATTTATTAAATACACTCATATTTAATAATAAAGATCTGTTGTCCTAAATTCTATAGCGAAATCTATCATACATAAATGATAATACAGTAAAATTAGTCGTGATAATGAATGTTTAAAATTTTTAATTAACATCCAAAAAATTTATTGGTGTGTGAGACCATTTCAGAAAACATATCTATAGCTAGGAGGAAGTGATAATATTTGGTATTATTTGTTGCAGTTTAAGAGCACAAGTGAAGCTGCAGTAGCCGCAGTAAAAAGCATTGCTAGTTATTGTATTAAATCAGGAACGGTGAAACGACTGATTTACACTGCTTCCTTGCTTGCTTTTTCTCCGTGTAAGGATGATGGAACTGGTTTCAAGGATTACATCGATGAAACTTGTTGGACTTCTCTTAACCTTTCAAATAGAACCATTGATGAAGATCTTAAGGTAAATTGTACATACACCACTTTATTATATTAACTTCGTGTTCTTCTTTTGCTAGTAAAAGAAAATTAATGTCATTGGAGGACTTTGAAAACTAAATCACGCTTAAAATGGTGAATTATTAGTTATTTCGGGACTAATTTTTCCAAATGTATTATCATTCTATATTATGAATGATTTGAAGGAAATTAAATATAAAATAAATAATAAATGATAGTGATACATCATGGACCATAAGTTTGGGACCACCTAATAATTCTTTTTAACTTTCATCTCTTACAAACTTTTTAATATATTGTATTAGAACAAATTTATAATTTATATTTTCATATCCAAGTAAGTTGTCATTTTTTCATTCTTCACTTGTTGGCCTCTAATTGAACTATTGGTAGTAGAATGATTTTTGTAGGATTGGTATTGGCTTTTGAAGAGAAGGAGAAAAATTATCTCATCGTACCAGGAAATAAGTTATCTCCTCGTACCAAAAAATAAATTATCTCCTCGTACCACTAAAATGATGAAACATGTTTTATTTTTCTTCTTTTATAAATATATTTATAGAAAATAGTTAAATAAGACACATGTCATAAATTTAATGGTCAAAAGAGATAATATATTTTCTTACATAAGGAAATACTTTTTTATGGTGAATACCCAGGTATTGCAGTAATATAAGTTAAATTGATTTTTTTATAAAGTGATACAGAATTATTTTCCTTCTGTTTTAGTTTTGTAACACCAAAACCAACAAATAAACATTAGTTTTAGGCTTTTAGCCTACAACTAGCAAGGTATAAAATTTTGTCCTTTGTATCTTGAAGTATGTAAGAGGAAATCAAAGCTACTTAATTCTTCTAATGGAGAGAGTTAGAAAATGTTCACTACAATCTTTAGTTCTTAAGTCTCTTCTTTGTTGATATTAATCTTACCTTTGATCTTTATTAGATTATGGATAGATTTATTCCTTTTATACAAAAGTATATCTCATTGGAGAATTATCCATTAAATAAGATTTATCCTAAAATTATCTCATGGAAATGTAATAATATAACAAGATAATAGGACTCCTCAAGGTGATCTATCGATATTTTGGCTTTTCCGAATTTGCAAAGTTTTGCAGGTAATAGAGGATTAAGTTGGCATTCTGGAGGCTATATTTGAAATCTTTATCAATCTTATATTCTTATAATTCATGGGTTTAAATACAATTTGAGTTACAAGTTCGTGTATTGATCATATTAGTTTGTCTTAAGATATGTTTTTCTTCAAAATAAAGATAAGAAGATTGACCCTTTAATGTCGGGATCACTCTAACTTATTATGCTCAAACATTAGGGTTTCTTATTATCTTTATTTTCTAAAATATTTTTCTTTCTAATTTATTTTGCTTCTCTGATAAAACATTAACCAACAAGTAATGTTTTTTAAGAATGATTTACATAATTTCTATTTTATATTTAGTAATATCTAAGAATTATATTCATTATTTTGATTTTTTAAAAGATAATGATTTGTAATATTTATTTTATATTAACTAATGTAAAGAAGTATATTTTTAGTTTGATTTTTTGGAATTGCATTTATATATATTTATTAAATTTTATATGAATTTTTACACATTTTTTTATATGTATCCCAAATATAGATTTTCCTATATTTTTCAAATCCTAGAGTATCTTTATTGTGGTTCTTATCTTATAGGCAATACAATTTACATATTTAAAAACAAAAGACTTCCACAATAATTGAACACTTGTGCATCTTATATTTACAAATATATGGTTGCAAATATTTCTTCTCATTTTACAAGAAATATTGTAATGATTCTAGCTTATTAAGTTGTGATTAGCTTGCAATGAATTTTTCGTAGTAGAAATAACACTGGTCTATATAAATCATGACAAATTTTCAGAACTATATTCATTCGAAGACACAAGCTGAGAAAGAGTTATTGAGTTATGGAAATGGTGAAAATGGCAGTGAAATTGAAGTGGTAAGTCTGGCTTGTGGCATAGTGGGAGGTGACAATGTTCTCAGTTACATACCCGAGAGTATTGCTGTGCTTATCTCTCAGGTAAAAGATGATGAAACCACATACCAAACTTTGAAGTTCATAGAAGACTTGGATGGAAAGATCCCCATTGTTCACATTGATGATGTTTGTGAAGCTCATATCTTCTGTACTGAGAATCCAACAATCCATGGTAGATTCTTGGTTGCTGCAGCATATGTTTCGTCTTCAGACATAGCAAATTACTATTTCCAAACCTATCCAGAGTTCAAATTGAAGAGGAAGTAAGTTATGATAACAACGTTGTATACCGCAATAAATATTACCTAAACTAATATCATACATGCCAATTTCACATGGCTAGAAATTGTCATGTTTCACTTTTCACAAATTAGGATGATATTTTTCTGATTTGTTAAGAAGATATAGCAATTTCCAAGTTATTAATTTCTATATGCACATATGGACAAAAGACACATAATTCCAGGAAAAGAATAACGATTTGGAGATAGTATAATGTTAGAGTCAATTGTGAATTTGTAAAAGTCTAACATTAATTAATTATGAGTAAGTATTGATCATAAATGGATCTATATATTTAATACTATAGAGTTTTATATTCGTATTTATTCTTAATAACATTGTTTGTAGATCTTCTGTCCCCAATTTCTAACATCTATTACATCCCTTGTGTTCTAGGTCTAATTGTGTTTATATCCAACGGTCTGTGCTTCACGTTTTAAAAATAATAATTGATCTACACATTTTTTGTATGGGTGAGGATCCACTTATTCCAAGAGTAAGTTTTGTAAACTTACTCCACATCTTAGTCATCAATTATTGGGAAATCTAATGGTTTAGATTATCCACTAATTCAAACCATTGGATTTCCCTATAATTGATGAATAAGATGTAGAGTAAGTTTAAAAACTTTACTCTTAGAGTCAATGGATCCCTCATCTTTTTGTATTTGTAAAAAAATATGAGAACTTGAAATTAAGTTGTAAATGTGTAAAGTCTAAAAGTATTTTACATTTGATTTCAGGTATTTTGAAGGCCCTAAAAGAGAAATTAAATGGGCATCAACAAAGCTTAAAGACAAAGGATTTGCATACAAGCATGACCTCAACAAGATATTAGATGATTGTATCATAAGCGCAAGAAGGATAGGGGATCTCTAGTGGGCATTGACGTCTAAATTGTGCTAAATTAATTGACGTCTGAAAATGCACCCAATAAATTTCAAATAAAGACTTTAGGGTCTTTTCGTTAGGTTATTATTCTATTTCAAGATAATAAAAGCGTTGGTTTGACCCTTGTTTATGGGACAACTTGCTAGTCTAGTTGAGTCTTCTGGTGAAGAATTGAGGTTTCATGCCATGCAGAAAATGTGATTATAAAATGAATAATTATGTTCTGAGATTAAATATGACTATTTCTATAGGAGTTGATAACCAGGTTGCACTCTAAAAGTTTTGTTTAAATACTCTCGCTAAGAGAAATTAAAGATTAAGTGAGTTAAGTCTTAGATTGACAAGAAATGGACAAAGCGAGGACTATAAAATTGAAAGAACTTGATATGGTCTAACATAATTGTTGGGTTTTAACGGGTAATAGAAGTAATAGTTGAACATCAGAGGAGATTGTGTTAGATGAAGAAAACATATATTTGATTGATCAATAGTTGGAGGAGTACTTTAGTGGAGTGAAGTGCCTAGATTTTCATATATAGTAGAGCACCATTCACCACCACACACCCTACTATTAATCTATAAGTCCTTTTTATAGGACTATTTTCAATACATCAAGAATATCATGAAGGTTCTAGACCATACATGTTATATATCATAATGTGATTTATTTAGAACTCTCTAGGCACATGCTAAATATGTCACATTCTTATAGAACTCTCTAGAAAGTTGTGACACATTTCAACACTCCTCCTTGACACAATTTTCTAGAACTCTCTTAGAATTCTTTGTAACATTTTTCTCGTCCTCTCCTCCTACATTGATGTTCAAATGATATTGTTGAACTCCAAATTATAACTTATACATTCTTTTATATTTGATTTGATGAGTCTCCTTGGCTGCCTTATTAGATACTTCCGATACGGACTCTTGTTAGCTCTTGAGTTGTGTGCTAGTATCATTGTCGGTCTTGTTAGAGACTTTTGACAGGAACTCCATATTGTACTTCTGATCTTCTTTTCGGGCTTGTACTCAAGCAAAGCCTTAGAGGCCACATGTCTTCTATTTTAGTCATTGCATGGGCTTGTGCTCATTATATAAGCTTGAGTCTCAGAGGCCACAAATCCGAAGCACTTAGACAAATAAATGATAGTTGGGTTGAGTCTATTATGGCTCTAGAAAACTTTAGAAGTAGTTTAGTATTGTTAGTAACTACGCCCAATATATGATCGAACGTAGTTCTGATACCACTTGTTGGGTTTTAACAAGTGATAGAAGTAATAGTTGAACATCGGAGGAGATTGTGTTAGATGAAGACATATATTTGATTGATTAATAGTTGGAGGAGTACATTGTTGGGGTGAAGGACCTAGATTTTCATATATAATATAACACCTTTCACTACCACACACCCTACAATTAACCTTATAAGTCCTATTTATAGGACTATTTTCAATACATCAAGAATATCATAAAGGTTCTACACCATACATGTTATATCTATCATAATGTAATTTACCTAGAACTCTCTAGACACATGCTAAATATGTCACATTCTTATAGAACTCTCTAGAAAGTTGTGACACATTTCAACAATAATCAATGTTCTTATATAAGGTTTTAATATGAATATGAGTATTTGAATAAAAGAACATTGTGCGAATAAGGTAAAGACCTATAAGCAATATTTTTTTATTTTTGAGAGTAAAGTCTCACACTGGATGTTAAATAATACCTAAAGGTAGGGGTGGCAATATGGGCTAGCCCGGCCCGTGTAACACCCCAAATTTATCCTCATTGAAATTAGGTAACAGTCTTGAGGAATGGGGCATACTGCCAGATTCTCGCTTGAGCGAGAGGACCTCGCCCAAGCGAGAGGATCAATGTTTTGAAATTAGAAATTCTGGGAGTCTCGCCCAAGCGAGGAATGGGTCACTTGAGCGATAGGAAGCCTGTTGGGACTGTGAGATTCTCGCTTGAGCGAGAGCGTCAGATCTGAAATTTTTAAAAGGCGGGATTTTCTCGCCTGAGTGAGAATGGGCTCGCTTGAGCGAGAACCCGACGACTCCTCTATAAAATAGAAACCCCAAACACATTTTAGGGTTAGAACTTTGAAGAGAAGAGAGGGGAGAGCTTTTAAATAGCAAAGAGCCTTATGACTCATCTTAGAGCTTGAGAAGAGGTAAACCTCTTGTTTCTAACTCTTCTTCTTCCTCTCTAACTTGTTTTGGGTATGTTGGATCTTTTTTCAAAACATGAGAAACCATGGAAACTCATCCTTTAGAGTTATGGTTCGTTTTATGTTGTTTTTCTCTTGTAAACTCTTGGTTTAGAGTTGGTATTTGATGAATGGAAAGGTTTTGTGGGTTATTCACGAAAACCCCAAAACCCCCCAAAATGAGAATATGAGTAAAAAGAGAAATGAATGAAATGTTAAATGTGGATGATGAGTTTGTGCTTTGATGTTGATATATGAGATGAATATGTATGTTTAGATGTTTGGAAACTTGTATTGAAGTAGTTTTGGAAATCTTGAAAATATGTGAATCCCTTGTATGTTTGATGATGAAATACTAGTTGTTTATGTGCTATTTTGAATAAATGACTGACATTATTGATTTTGGTGGAAATGAGGAAAGATCCTAACGTTGGAGGAAATCGCGGAGGAGACTTTTAAAGTTACTCGGAACCGATCCCCAACACTCACCAAGGTAAGGGATAAGTGTATCTAATTCATACTCGCTGATGTGAATGAGGTATGTGAAAGAGGTAATGTGTTTGCAATAATACTGTTGATACCCTACCCGAAGAGGTAGCGGTTTATTGTTGATACCCTACCCAAAGAGGTAGTGGTTTATTGTTGATACCCTACCCGAAGAGGTAGTGATTTATTATTGATACCCTACCCGAAGTGGTAGCGGATTATTGTTGTTATCCTACCCGGAGTGGTAGTGGAGTATTGTGGTTATCCTACTCGGAGTGGTAGTGGATTGTTGTTGTTATCCTACCCGGAGTGATAGTGGATTGTGGTGGTTGTCCTACCAGAAGTGGTAGTGAATTATTGTGAACTCGACCTGCCCGATGTGGTATGGAGGATAACTCGACCTGCCCGATGTGGTATGGAGGATAACTTGATCTGCCCGATGTGGTATGGATAATAACTCGACCTGCCCGATGTGGTATGGATATTAACTCAACCTGCCCGATGTGGTATGGATAATAACCCGACCTGCCCGATGTGGTATGGATAATAACTCGACCTGCCCGATGTGGTATGGATAATAAATCGATCTGCCCGATGTGGTATGAATAATAACTCGACCTGCCCGATGTGGTATGGGGAATAACTCGACCTGCCCGATGTGGTATGGGGAATAACTCGACCTGTCCGATGTGGTATGGGGAATAACTCGACCTGCCCGATGTGGTATGGGAAATGGAATCGATGAATACAATTAAAGGGAATATGAAGGATGAGAATGAGGATGTGAATGATGAAAGTAATATTTATGCTATAGAATATATATTATGGGATATATACTATAGGGTAAATATGAAGGATGAAAATGAGGATGTGAGTGATAAAAGTAATATTTATGCTATAGAATATATATTATGGGATATATATACTATAGTGTAAATATTAAGGATGACAATGAGGTTGAGAATGAAAGTAATATACATGCTATATGATATATATTATGGGATATATATACTATAGGGTGAATATGAATAATGAGAAGGACGATGTTTCGAAAGAACGTAATATGCATACTATAGAATATATATTATGGGATATATATACTATATGATGAATATGAGTAAAGTGGAAATTAAAGGAAGATGATATGAATGTTTACAATTTCACATGTGTGTTTACGAATTATATTAAAGCTTAATCGTATTGGAAATGTGGATTATCATGTAATATTAGTTTTTGAACTAATGACTTACTCCCTTGTTTTGTGTGTTGTTTATGATAATCCCATTGTAGGTAAATGAAGGATTTGAGGAGGAAGCACACTTAGGAAGCTTATGTGTTTATTATCTTGATTGTCTTTATCGCTGTTTGACATTGTAGTAGATTTGATAACATTTTGGGATGAATGTAAATCTGAATAGGACAATACTGAGTTATGTAGTTATGGAGGTTATAACTCTTAGAAACTCATACTGGTTGTATGTGGTAATTACTAAATGAATGAATTATGTTTTTCCGCAACATGATTGCATGATAATATGATAGGTTAAAAGGTTAGTGTTAAGTAATGATTCAGGAAGGTTTTTCAGTAAGATAATGAATGTATGTAAGGAAAGATTTTAAATAAACGAAAAATTTTCAAGGGTAGAATTTGGGTCCTTACAGTCCGGCCCGCCTTTGGCCCGCTAAAATATGGACTGGCCCGACCCGACCCTTATTGTTAAAAGGGCTCAAAATGCCAGCCAGTCCCATATTTGGAAGGGCTGGCAGGCCGGCAGGCTGACCCGTTTTTTTTTCAAAAATAAATAATCATCGCACTTCATAAATGCCTTTTAAAACAAAAAATCACAAATCAAAGTCCACAATCTCATAGTAGCATAACATCTTAGTTTAAAACTTGTAATTTCTAAACAACATACCAACATAATCTTAAACTTTTAGACTCCTAGAATCTAAGTTCAAAATAAAGCTTCTAAATTATGTACATGATTAAATTAATATATACTTATATAAATAATTAATTAGAAAATAAATGATAATCACATTGAAAAACAATAAATTACCTTCACAACAAAACCATTCAACCAATTACGAGCACAAATCAAAGCTTCCACATTTTTGGATAAAAGTCAACTTCTATACTTGTTAAGAATATGTGAACCAATGCTAAATGCAGATTCAGATGCAATAGTTGTAATAAGAATGCAAAGTAAGTCACGTGCCATGATTGATAGCTCCGGAAATCAACTTTTATTTTCTTTCCACCACTGTAGCACATCCAAATCATTATTATCTTTAAAATTTAAAGACGTCTCCTCCAAATAAAGATCAAGTTGTGACTTTCCCGTTTTTGTGGCAAGTTGTGTTTTGTGCCTATCGAGTTCCTATTAAATAATTCATAAATAAAACATATTAATATCAAATAAATATATAATTAAACCATTAAATATTTAAACTATTAATCCAGAAAAGTATAAAATATTTACATAAAACACATAACGTAAGTCTTGAAATTTGGCCTTATTCCGAGGAGCATCAGAAGTCAAAGTTTGCATAGAAGTAGGAGCATTTGTGCTACGGTATTGTTCAAATAGCATGTACATTTTTTTCTTAACTAACAGCAACTTTGTTTCAAAAGTAGAATCATCAACTATTTCAAAACAATAATTCAATGTCTCTAACTTCACCCTTGGGTCAAGAATTGCCCCCATTGCAAGCACAACACTATAATCATCCCAATATTTCTCAAACTTCTTAATCATCCTATTAGCCATGCTCATCAAAACTTCATCTTCATCTCTTAAAGTATCAAGGACTACACATTGAATCTTCCAAACTTACATAAAATACAAGTTGGAAGTAGGATAAGATGTGCCCGAAATAACTCTAGTTAATTCCCCATACCACATCGGGCAGGTCGAGTTTATTATTGTACCACATGGGATAGATCAAGTTGTTCCACTACCACCTCAGATAGGTCTATATTTCACATTATTCTCACATCACATGTTCGTCATAGCATACACCCAATAAACACATCTCATTGTTCCATCACCATGAAATAACAACACAACACCTTCATTGTCACAAACATACCCATATATGTTTATAACAATAAAATGACTCACAACATATTCATTTTGATAAACATACTCATGTCCACTTTTACAAATCAACAACTCATCAAACAATTATTGTTACACACACCCTCCCTTTGTAACGCATCATCCCACTAGAGTCCATTACGAAGTCGGTTTCCTTCCCGCTCATCATCAAATCTCGTTTGACCATTAGCTCACTATCCTCAACTTGCATTACTCGAATTCGATCAAATAGTTCATTTGTGACCTTAAGCATACCCAGTATCATACTCTGAGGTCTTATTTGGACGTCCAGGTTCATATCCCTGAACTCCTCTATCAGTTTTCATTCTCTAACCATCAAAGCCGACATGTGTAAAGATTTTCGACTTAGCGCATCAGCCACTACATTGGCCTTTCTCGGATGGTACTACAACCCAAAATCATAATCCTTTAGGAATTCCATCCACCTTCTTTGCCTCATATTCAATTCCTTTTGATCGAACAGGTACTTCACACTCTTGTGGTCGCTATACACCTCGAACCTTACGCCATAAAGATGGTGTCTCCAGATTTTTAAAGTAAAGACCATTGCAGCCAATTCTAAATCATGAATAGGGTAGTTTAGCTCGTGTGTTCTTAACTGACGAGAAGCATAGGCAACAACTTTCCCTTCCTGCATCAGAACACAACTCAAACCTTGCTTGGAAGCATCACAATAAACACTGAAATCCTTATCGGTACAAGGAAGAACCAACACTGGTGCCGTAGTCAACCTTCGTTTCAACACTTGAAAGCTTTCTTCACAACGAAGTGTCCACACATACGGTTCCCTTTTCCTAGTGAGCTTAGTCAATGGTAGTGTCAACTTCGAAAATTCCTCAATGAATTTCCGATAATAACCAGCCAAAACCAGAAAACTCCGGATTTCAGTAACCGACTTGGGCACTGCCCATTCCATAATCGCTTCAATCTTTGAAGGATCGACAACCACCCCTTCCTTGGATATTACATGTCCAAGAAAGTTCACTGATTCCAACAAGAAATCACATTTAAACAATTTAGCATACAACTAGTTCTTACTCAAGAGTTCTAGAACAATCCTCAAGTGCTCTGCATGTTCCTCCCGACTTTTGGATTAAAGCAGAATGTCATCAATAAATAACACTACGAATGAATCCAAATACGGATGAAAAATCTGATTCATGTAGTCGGTAAATATTGCTGGGGCATTCGTTACGCCAAAAGGTATGACCAAATATTCAAAATGTCCATACCTTGTCCTAAAAGCAGTTTTAGGAATATCTTCTGCCTTCACATGAAGTTGGTGGTAACCCAACCGAAGGTCAATCTTTGAAAACAACACCGCTCCTCTCAACTGATCCATTAAGTCATCAATTCTAGGAAACATATACTTATTCTTGATAGTAACTTTGTTCAATTGTCTGTAGTCAGTACACAACCGCATACTATCATCTTTCTTCTTAACCAACAATACAGGCGCACCCCACGGCGAGACACTTGGACGAATAAACTTCTTTGCCAATAAGTCTTCAACCTATTTTTTCAACTCAACCAATTCTAATGGTACCATCGTATAAGGAGCTATAGAGATGGGTCCCGTCCCAGGTACCAAGTCAATAGAGAATTCAACTTCTCTCACTGGAGGCAATTCCAGAATATCACCAAGAAATACCTCAGGAAACTAACGAACTATCGGAATATCCTCAACCTTGGGTTTCTCAATACCCTCCAAGGATGCCAACAACATAAATACGACTCCTCCCTCCTTACAGGAAGTCCTGACTTCCTTTGCCGACAACGGCTTCATATAACTAATCTCATCAGAAATCCCAGCTGGATCTCCGAATACTACGGTCTTATCAGCACAATTAAGCACCACATGATTCGCCGACAACCAGTCCATTCCCAGAATTAGATCTAACTGAGACAGTGGTAAGCATATCAAATCCATGGTAAATGTCCTACTGTTTACCACTATCAGACATCGAGGCACAACTGTCGACACCACCACAAGCCATTTTGTTCCTCTTAGAAAACCATACCCTTCCCTTTTCCATAACTCCTTTGAGGCCCAAAGTGTTTCGGAGGATTGGTTCGAGGAGTCACAACTTCCTCTTTAGTCAGGTCGACCTCATACATCCTGCACTTGTTTACCAGGGTGGCAAAATCCGCCATTTCTTGATGCCTGAACATCCTTTTTAGCTTGGGCTTCAGGCCCGATTCAAACTTAGAACATTTGGACCTTTCGTCTACTTCCAACTCAGCGTATGGACAAAACCGGGCCAATTCCTCAAACTTGGCTGCATACTCTCCCACAGACATGTTACCCTGCTCCAACCTCAGAAACTCCATTTCCTTCTTCCTCTTCAGATCAGCAGGAAAATATTTCTGAAGGAATTTCTCCTTGAAGGTAGTCCATGTAATCACTCGGCCCTCCGTTTCCATCTGCCACCGAGTAAATTCCCACCAATTTTCAGCCTCCCTCATCAACATATAAGAAGCATACGTCAACTTCTGAACGTCACTACAACTCATGGCTCGGAATATGCGTTCCAAGTCTTGAATCCACTCGTTCGCCGCATCAGGAGCGAACGCACCTTGGAAATGGCTAGGATTCTACTTGCGGAACTCATTCAACCCACGGTACTTGGCCGGCCCAGGTGGAACTAAAGGTTGTGAACTAGGACTTAACGCGGGGTTCTGGTTCAGATTGTGCAAGTTCTCATTAACCTGTTGTAATGCCGCCACCATCTATGCCAACAGGTCGTTCGGAACATTCTGATTCGCTCCTCTTCCTGCCAAAGGTACCTGTACTCAAGTACTAGTCAGTAAACACTTTTCTAATAAGATAAGTGTCATATAAACACACAACAGTCAATGCCAACTAAGCAATTCAAGCACAAACATATCACAAAGAAGCATGTAAGGCCATAACCTATTCCGCAGAATTAACTATGCTCTGATACCATATTGTAAGGACCCAAATTCTACCCTTGAAAATTTTTCCTTTATTTTAATCCTTTTATACATACATTCCACATCTTACTCTAATTTTCCCCCATAATCACTTCATAAAACTACCTTTATAGTACATGATGTTAACATATATCTCATGTTGCGAAAAACATAATTCATATATAACTTTCATCGGTAATTACCGCATATGTTTAACTATGGGTTCCCAAAATATCCATAGTTACTAATATCCAGCATTACACAAAAATGTTAGTAAGTTTAATGGTTACGAATACAATCATCCAAATAGCAATTTTACAACACAAACAGCAAAAATAGAAGATCCAAGTCCTAAGCTCCTAAAGCCTCGAACCGAGCATCCTCAACTACCCTGTTTATATGCAATGGGATTATCAATGGCAAATACACAACATACAAAGGAGTAAGTCATCAAAACAATAAATACCATTATAAGATAATCCACATTTCAAAGGGGTTAGTAAACCATTTGTTATATAAATTCATTTATGCTACATTACTTGAGCCAAAGTTTTGCTACATAGCTTGAGCCAAAGCATCGCTACATAACTTGAGCCAAAGTATCGCTACATAACTTGAGCCAAAGTTTTGCTACATAGCTTGAGCCAAAGCATCGCTACATAACTTCAGCCAAAGTTTCGCTACATAACTTGAGCCAAAGTTTTGCTACATAACTTGAGCCAAAGTTTCGCTACATAACTTGAGCCAAAGTTGCGCTACGTAACTTGAGCCAAAGTTTCGCTACATAACTTGAGCCAAAGTTTTGCTACATAACTTGAGCCAAAGTATCGCTACATAACTTGAGTCAAAGTTTTGCTACATAGCCTGAGCCAAAACATCGCTACATAACTTGAGTCAAAGTTTCGCTACATAACTTGAGCCAAAGTTTCGCTACATAACTTGAGCCAAAGTTTCGCTATATAACTTGAGCCAAAGTTTTGTTACATAGCTTGAGCCAAAACATCGCTACATAACTTGTGCCAAAGTCGCTAACCAATTATGGTCGGCTAAAAACATATTTTCTTTTCATTGATACATCATCAATCCGTAAATAGTAAATCCACGCGTTCCATTATCATAAACATACCCATATATGTTTACCATAACTAAGTGATTCATCACTTTATCATTATACACAATCAGAAAATCCACATATTATCCATTTCCATATGCTATTTAAAGACTCCTCCTTACCTTGGTGAGTGTTGGGTTGGGTTCTTGGTAAATGCACTAGTTCCACCGACACCGCCGCCAACTCTAGGATCTTTCCCATTCCCACCATACAACACAATGTTAGTCATTTATTCCAAATATCACATAAACAACTCATATTGCATTATTTAACCACACAAGATATTTAACACATGTTCCATGTTACTAACCTACTTTCATCAAAAGTTTACAATATCTAAAACATACATATTCATCTCCTATTTCAACATTAGAAAGCTTATTCATCTTCTACCTCTAGCACTTTACCCATTTTCCCTTTAGGGTTTTGGGGTTTTCATGACTCAACCCACAAACCCTCTCCTTTCTTGAAATACTAACTCTATACCAAGAGTTTGCAAGATAAACTAACATAAAACGAACCATAACTCAAAAGGGTGAGTTTCCATGGTTTCTCTCATTTTGAGAAGAGATCCAACATACCCAAAACAAGTTTCAAAGGGAAGAAGAGAGTTAGAATCAAGAGATCTACCTATCTCAAGCTTCTAAATGACTCACAATCCTTCTTGCTCTTGAAAATGCTCCATTCTCTCACTTCTCTCTAGGTTAACCCTCATAAATGTGTTTGGGGTCCCCTATTTAATGTAACAGCGGTGGGTTCTCGCTTAAGCGAGCCATTTCTCGCTCAAGCGGGAAAATCCCGCCTATTTTAAAAACTCAGATCTGACCCTCTCACTCAAGCGAGAATCTCACAGTCTCAACAATCCCAAAATGCCATTTCTCGCCCAGGCGAGACAACTCTCGCTCAGGTGAGAATCCTCTAGTATAGCCTAGGATTTCACCCTCCCACGTGAGCCTTTCTCGCACAGGCGAGAATCTCTCGCTCAAGCGAGACTTCCATGACTGATACTATAATTTTAAAGACTTAAATATAGGGTGTTACAATTCTCCCCCTCTTATAAGAATTTTCGTCCCGAAAATTAAACATACCTCGATTCGAACAAATGAGGGTAATCCTCCTTCATGTCACGTTCCATCTCCCAAGTAGCATCCCCTTCGTCTACTTGGCTCCACAATACTTTCACCAAAGGAATCTCCTTACCTCTTAGTCTCTTGATACTTGTATCCATGATCCTCACAGGCAATATCGAAAAGGTCAAGTTATCCTTCAACTCTATCTGATCAGATTCTACCACATGAAATGGATCTCCAACATACTTCATTAACTAAGACACATGAAACACATTATGAAGGTTCGACAACAACGGAGACAAAGCAATCCGATATGCTACCAGCCCAATCCTTTTCAATACTTGATACGGTCCAATAAATCTCGTAGTCAGCTTGTGAGACTTCAACACCCTACCAATTCCGGTAGTCGGAACTACTCTCATGAAAACATGATCTCCCTCATTAAACTCAAGAGGTTTCCGCCTCTTATCGTAATAGCTTTTCTACCGACTCTGGGTGATCCTCATGTTCTCCTAGATTTTTTTGATCTTATACGTAGTCTCTTGGACCAGCTTGGGCCCTAATATCAATTTCTCCCCAGTCTCAAACCAACTCACTAGAGTTCGGAATTTCCTACCATACAACGCCTCATAAGGTGCCATTCCAACTCCCTGGTTGTTCCAAGACGCAAGCCTTCAAAAGATCCTCCAATGACTGTATTGTTCTTTCTGATTGACCGTCCGTTTGTGGATGATAAGCTAAACTCAACTTCAACTTAGTTCCCAATGCGGACTGCAAACTAATCCAAAAGTTGGAAGTGAAACGGGGATCCCTATCCGATATAATGCTCGATAGTATCCCATGCAAACGAACTATTTCCTGGATGTACAGTTCAGCCAATCGCTCCAAAGAGTATCTCATGTTTATAGGCAGAAATTGTGCAGATTTCGTTAACCGATCCACTATCACCCATATCGAATCATATCCTTTCTGAGTTTTAGGGAAACCCGATACAAAATCCATGGAGATATTATCCCACTTCCACACAGGAATTTCTACGGATTGTAACTCTCCCGCCGGTCGCTGATGCTCAATTTTGGCTTTCTGACATACTAAACAACTCGAGACATACGAAGTCACATCTCTCTTCAATCCAGACCACCAAAACAACTTCTTCAATTCTTGGTACATTTTTGTTGTCCCCGGGTGAAAACTCATCTTACTCTTATGGGACTCATCAAAAATACTCTTCTGTAATTCCTCATCATGAGGTACACACACCCTCCCTTTGTAACGCATCATCCCACTAGAGTCCGTTACGAAGTCGGTTTCCTTCCCGCTCATCATCAAATCTCGTTTGACCATTAGCTCACTATGCTCAACTGCATTACTCGAATTCGATCAAATAGTTCATTTGTGACCTTAAGCATACCCAGTATCATACTATGAGGTCTTATTTGGACGTCCAGGTTCATATCCCTGAACTCCTCTATCAGTTTCCCTTCTCTAACCATCAAAGCCGACATGTGTACAAATTTCCGACATAGCGCATCGGCCACTACATTGGCCTTCCCCGGATGGTACTGCAACCCAAAATCATAATCCTTTAGGAATTCCATCAACCTTCTTTGCCTCATATTCAATTCCTTTTGATCGAACAGGAACTTCAAACTCTTGTGGTCGCTATACACCTCGAACCTTATGCCATAAAGATGGTGTCTCCAGATTTTTAAAGCAAAGACCACTGCAGCCAATTCTAAATCATGAATAGGGTAGTTTTTCTCGTGCGTTCTTAACTGACGAGAAGCATAGGCAACAACTTTCCCTTCCTGCATCAGAACACAACCCAAACCTTGCTTGGAAGCATCACAATATACACTGAAATCCTTATCGGTACAAGGAAGAACCAACATTGGTGCCGTAGTCAACCTTCGTTTCAACACTTGAAAGCTTTCTTCACAACGAAGTGTCCACACATACGGTTCCCATTTCCTAGTGAGCTTAGTCAATGGTAGTGCCAACTACGAAAATTCCTCAATGAATTTCCGATAATAACCAGCCAAACCCAGAAAACTCCGGATTTCAGTAACCGATTTGGGCACTGCCCATTCCATAATCGCTTCAATCTTTGAAGGATCGACATCCACCCCTTCCTTGGATATTACATGTCCAAGAAAGTTCACCGATTCCAACAAGAAATCACATTTAGACAATTTAGCATACAATTGGTTCTTACTCAAGAATTCTAGAACAATCCTCAAGTGCTCTGCATGTTCCTCCCGACTTTTGGATTAAACCAGAATGTCATCAATAAATAACACTACGAATGAATCCAAATACGGATGAAAAATCCGATTCATGTAGTCGGCAAATATTGTTGGGGCATTCGTTACGCCAAAAGGCATGACCAAATATTCGAAATGTCCATACCTTGTCCTAAAAGCAGTTTTAGGAATGTCTTCTTCCTTTACAGGAAGTTGGTGGTAACCCGACCGAAGGTAAATCTTTGAAAACAACACCGCTCCTCTCAACTGATCCATTAAGTCATCAATTCTAGGCAACAGATACTTATTCTTGATAGTAGCCTTGTTCAATTTCCTGTAGTCAGTACACAACCGCATACTATAATCTTTCTTCTTAACCAACAAAACAGGCGCACCCCACGGCGAGACACTAGGACGAATAAACTTCTTTGCCAATAAGTCTTCAACCTGTTTTTTCAACTCAACCAATTCTAATGGTGCCATCCTATAAGGAGCTATAGAGATGGGTCCCGTCCCAGGTACCAAGTCAATAGAGAATTCAACTTCTCTCACTAGAGGCAATTCCAGAATATCACCAAGAAATACCTCAGGAAACTCACGAACTATCGGAATATCCTCAACCTTGGGTTTCTCAATACCCTCCAAGGATGCCAACAACATAAATACGGCTCCTCCCTCCTTACAGGAAGTCCTGACTTCCTTTGCCGACAACGACTTCATATAACTAACCTCATCAGAAATCCCAGCCGGATCTCCGAATACCACGGTCTTATCAGCACAATTAAGCACCACATGATTCGCCGACAACCAGTCCATTCCCAGAATTAGATCTAACTAAGACAGTGGTAAGCAGATCAAATCCAAGGTAAATGTCCTAGTGTTTACCACTACCAGACATCGAGGCACAACTGTCGACACCACCACAGGCACGTTAGTTGGGGTGGATACGACCAAGTTGAAAGGCAACGACTCAGTTTGCAATTTCAGTCTATCCACGCATTCAATAGATACAAAGGAGTGTGTCGCTCCCGAATCAAACAACACTAAAAGAGGGGTACCTTCCACCATGCAATTACCTTTTATCAGGCCATCTACACCCGATGTCTCTGCGCCACTCATGGTGAACACTCTACCAGTGGTTCTAGGTCGTTCAGCCCTCACATCATTCATACCCTACAATAGCTTAGGACAATATCGTTTGATGTGCCCAACTTCCTTGTAGTGGAAGCTGCTAAGTGTCGTCCCAGGGCAAAACTCACCAATATGATTCTTGCCACACTTGTTGCAAAAGGATGGAGATATAACTTGTGATCCTCCCGTCTTAGCATGTGGCCTCGGCCCATGCGAACTATTTCCACGATTCCCAGTAGTAATGGAGTATGGTTTTTGTTCCTCTCGAAAAACCTTACCCTTCCCTTTTCCATAACTCCTTTGAGGCCCAAAGTGTTTCGGAGGATTGGTTCGAGGAGTCACCACTTCCTCTTTAGTCAGGTCGTCCTCATACATCCTGCAATTGTTTACCAGGGTGGCAAAATCCGCCATTTCTTGATGTCTGAACATCCTTTTTAGCTTGGGCTTCAGGCCCGATTCAAACTTAGAACATTTGGACCTTCAGTCTACTTCCAACTCAGCGTATGGACAAAATCGGGCCAATTCCTCAAACTTGGCCGCATACTCTCCAACAGACATTTTACCCTGCTCCAACCTCAGAAACTCCATTTCCTTCTTCCTCTTCAGATCAGCAGGAAAATATTTCTGAAGGAATTTCTCCTTGAAGGTAGTCCATGTAATCACTCACCCCTCCGTTTCCATCTGCCGCCGAGTAAATTCCCACCAATTTTTAGTCTCCTTCATCAACATATAAGAAGCATACGTCAACTTCTGAACGTCACTACAACCCATGGCTCGGAATATGCGTTCCAAGTCTTGAATCCACTTGTTCGCCGCATCAGGAGCGAACCCACCATGGAAATGGCTAGGATTCTACTTGCGGAAATCATTCAACCCACGGTACTCGGCCGGCCCCGGTGGAACTAAAGGTTGTGAACTAGGACTTGACGCGAGGTTCTGGTTCAGATTGTGTAAGTTCTCGTTAACCTATTGTAATGCCGCCACCATCTGTGCCAACAGGTCATTCGGAACATTCTGATTCGCTCCTCTTCCTGCCATAGGTACTTGTACTCAAGTACTAGTCAGTAAACACTTTTCTAATAAGATAAGTGTCACATAAGCACACAACAGTCAATGCCAACTAAGCAATTCAAACACATACAGATCACCAAGAAGCATGTAAGGCCATACCCTATGCCGCAGAATTAACTATGCTCTGATACCATATTGTAAGGACCCAAATTCTACCCTTGAAAATTTTTCCTTTATTTTAATCCTTTTATACATACATTCCACATCTTACTCTAATTTTCCCCTATAATCACTTCATAAAACTACCTTTATAGTACATGATGTTAACATATATCTCATGTTGCGGAAAACATAATTCATATATAACTTTCATCGGTAATTACCGCATATGTTTAACTATGGGTTCCCAAAATACCCATAGTTACTAATATCCAGCATTACACAAAAATGTTAGTAAGTTTAATGGTTACGAATACAATCATCTAAATATCAATTTTACAACACAAACAGCAAAAATAGAGGATCCAAGTCCTAAGCTCCTAAAGCCTCGAACCAAGCATCCTCAACTACCCTGTTTACCTGCAATGGGAATATCAATGGCAAATACACAACATGCAAAGGAGTAAGTCATCAAAACAATAAATACCATTATAAGATAATCCACATTTCAAAGGGGTTAGTAAACCATTTGTTTTATATATTCATTTATGCTACATTACTTGAGTCAAAGTTTAGCTACATAGCTTGAGCCAAAGCATAGCTACATAACTTGAGCCAAAGTATCGCTACATAGCTTGAGCCAAAGTTTTGCTACATAGCTTGAGCCAAAGCATCGCTACATAACTTGAGCCAAAGTTTCGCTACATAACTTGAGCCAAAGTTTTGCTACATAACTTGAGCCAAAGCATCGCTACATAACTTGACCCAAAGTTTCGCTACATAACTTGAGCCAAAGTTTCGCTACATAACTTGAGCCAAAGTTTTGCTACATAACTTGAGCCAAAGTATCGCTACATAACTTGAGCCAAAGTTTTGCTACATAGCTTGAGCCAAAGCATCGCTACATAACTTGAGCCAAAGTTTCACTACATAACTTGAGCCAAAGTTTCGCTACATAACTTGGGCCAAAGTTTTTCTACATAGCTTGAGCCAAAGCATCGCTACATAACTTGAGCCAAAGTCGCTAACCAATTATGGTCGGCTAAAAACATATTTTCTTTTCATTGATACATCATCAATCCGTAAACAGTAAATCCACGCGTTCCATTACCATAAACATACCCATATATGTTAACCATAACTAAGCGATTCATCACTTTATCGTTATACACAATCAGAAAATTCACATATTATCTATTTCCATATGCTATTTAAAGACTCCTCCTTACCTTGGTGAGTGTTAGGTTGGGTTCTTGGTAACTGCACTAGTTCCACTAACACCGCCGCCAACTCTAGGATCTTTCCCATTACCACCATACAACACAATGTTAGTCATTTATTCCTAATATCAAATAAACAACTCATATTGCATTATTTTACCACACAAGATATTTAACACATGTTCCATGTAGCTAAACTACTTTCATCAAAAGTTTACAACATCTAAAACATACATATTCATCTCCTATTTCAACATTAGAAAGCTTATTCATCTTCTACCTCTAGCACTTTACCCATTTTCCCTTTAGGGTTTAGGGGTTTTCATGACTCAACCCACAAACCCTCCCATTTCTTGAAATACTAACTCTATATCAAGAGTTTGCAAGATAAAATAACATAAAACGAACCATAACTCAAAAGGGTGAGTTTCCATGGTTTCTCTCATTTTGAGAAGAGATCCAACATACCCAAAACAGGTTTCAAAGGGAAGAAGAGAGTTAGAATCAAGAGATCTACCTCTTCTCAAGCTTCTAAATGACTCACAAGCCTTCTTGCTCTTGAAAATGCTCCATTCTCTCACTTCTCTCTAGGTTAACCCTCATAAATGTGTTTGGGGTCCCCTATTTAATGTAACAACGTCGGGTTCTCGCTTAAGCAAGCCCTTTCTCGCTCAAGCGAGAAAATCCTGCCTATTTTAAAAACTTAGATCTGACCCTCTCGCTCAAGCGAGAATCTCACAGTCTCAACAGTCCCAAAATGTCATTTCTCGCCCAGGCGAGACAACTCTCGCTCAGACGAGAATCCTCCGGTATAGCCCAAGATATCACCCTCCCAGGTGAGCCTTTCTCGCCCAGGCGAGAATCTCTCGCTCAAGCAAGACATCCAGGACTGATACTATAATTTTAAAGACTTAAATTTAGGGTGTTACACTCCTTCTCCCTCACCTCCTTCAACCTTCATTGTTGCTTTTTCATCTCTAAACCTCTCCAGTGTTCCATTAAGAAGCAAAAGGAAGAGGTTTTGTTGTGTTTTTTAGGATTAGTGGAGGAAAGAGTCGAAATCCATGGGGAGCCACCATTGGGAATGAAAGGGGAGAAAAGAAAATGAAGATTAGGGTTTGTGAAACCCTTTCTTTTCTTTTATAGTTGGGCACTTTCGTCCGGGCGAGAAGCCCACGATATTTTAAGTTTCAAAACACGGACCCTCTCGCCTGGGCGAGATTCTCTCGCTCAAGCGAGAATCTCACAGCCTGCCCAGGCTTCTCTCGCTTAAGCGACCAATTCCTCGCTTGGGCGAGGCTCCCAGAATTTCCAATTTTAAAACACTGAGTCTCTCGCTTGGGCGAGTCCCTCTCGCTCAAGCGAGAATTTGGCAGTATGTCCCCTTCTTCAGGACTGTTACCTCTTTTTAAGGAGGATAAATTTAAGGTGTTACAATCCTTCACACCTAAAAGAAATTTCGTCCCCGAAATTTTATTAGGTTACTCTCGGGAAGATACTATCATCGCCTACACATTAAGCATAAGATATACTCGACCACACTTGGATCTAACGGTCTAAACAATTAGGATTATTTAGACAACAAACTAGGGTACATAGCACGTAACAATGATATCACAAAGCCAAATCATGGACTAAACCTCTGGAGTCCAATACCAAAGTCAAACATCAGAACAACTAAGAGAAAATTATCGCAATCGGAATAAAGATTCTTTAGTATACCTCCATCACAATAGATCTCCCTGATCAATCACTACAACAATCTTTTAAAACGATCAACCTATACAGTCAGAATCGCAACAACACTTTCGAAATCACTTCGAAGTTGGACTCTATACCCATCATTTACCAAGATGTACTAGCTCGCACCCAAAATGCAAGAGCTAGATCGACATCCGCTCGATGAAAACAACGTCATTTCTTTTCACACATGAGGATAACCATGATTTACTCGAAAATCCTCACTAGCATTTCAACTTAAATCCGCTACAACATAGCAATAATGCGTTCATTCAACAATTAGCATTTCGGCAGACAAGATTTCTGGAGTTTTTCATAGCAGCAAATAAAATTACCAAGTTTTTAACATCATAATTATCAAGATACGGTTGCTAAAGTTTTGGATTCTCCCACATGACACTAAATTAAGGTTTAGCCACATGCTATATTTCACCCAAGCATGATTTTTTAAAAAATGGATTGAACATACGATTCATGGCAATCATGTCGTGAAAACAAGGTTTACATAATCATTTCAGCATAACATCAAAAACCCTTTTTCTCATACGATTACACTACAATTATGCATGGCAATTACTGACACACATGAAACAGAACAAGTTTTGTCAGTACACATTCAAAGCAGATATTTGGTGTATATCGCCACTATATCGTGAATTGCAAATATTTTACTACTAAAGGTCGATCATCTTAGACCAAAAGTTTCACATACCAAAAATCAAAATAACTTTGTTATTCCCTATACCACTTCCACAAACGCATAGAACAAAAATTGTGTTTATCAATTATCCCGCTAAAACTTAAACCACACAACATTCAGGTGCATTATCAACGCCTAGATATATGCACTTATAAGAAATCACTATAACATTTGCTTCTATAATTTATATGTCACGAAACAAATTACTGGATACTAGCAACTAATCTCAATGAGATATTTCACCCTATAGCATATACATCCCATAATATATATTCTATAGCATGAAATATTCACTCTTTCTAAAGCATTTTTTTTTCTTCAATGACAATCAACATTAATTTTACGCTTGACCACATCCGACCAGTTTACACTGCACATATATTCCGCTACCACTACGGGTAAGCCCTCAACTCACAATGATCCACTACCACTTCGGGTAGGTAATTTCTCCAATGATCAACTACCACTCGGGTAGGTAATTTCTCCAATGATCCACTACCACTTCGAGTAGGTAATTTCCCAAATGATCCACTACCACTTGGGTAGGTAATTTCCCCAATGATCCACTACCACTCGGGTAGGTAATTTCCCCAATGATCCACTACCACTCGGGTAGGTAATTTCCCCAATGATCCACTACCACTCCGGTAGGTAATTTCTCCAATGATCCACTACCACTCGGGTAGGTAATTTCCCCAATGATCCACTACCACTCCGGGTAGGTAATTTCCCCAATGATCCACTACCACTCGGGTAGGTAATTTCCCCAATGATCCACTACCACTCGGGTAGGTAATTTCACCAATGATCCACTACCACTCACGTAGGTAATTTAGCTAATGATCCACTACCACTTCGGGTAGGTAATTTCCCCACTGATCCACTACCACTCCGGGTAGGTAATTTTCCCAATGATCCACTACCACTCGGGTAGGTAATTTCCCCAATGATCCACTACCGCTCCGGGTAGGCAACTCAACAATGTGCTTACAAACATATTATCTTAATATTGTCCTACTAGAACCATAGAAACATATAAGCAAACATCCAAGAAAGTCAATTTAATCATTCATTTTCAATTATCTTAGTCTTAGTGATAAAAGAAAATTCACATCAAGAGGTTGATCAAACCTCAAACAAGAGATTCACCACTAGGAACTCTCAACAAATAAATCTCACACCAAGAAATCCAACCGGAAAATTATAATCACAAACTCCCCATAAACAATTTCAACAAGATGTTCAAAACCAGAAACTTTCAGCAAGAGTTTCAACGGAGAACCCCCCAACAAGGGTCTCACACAATAAATTCAACAACAAGTCCATACCAGGGAATTCGACAAGAGTTTTACAACAAGAAACCCTCTACAGAATTCACAACAAGGAGTTTTCAACAAGCACTTCATCAATAACTCACAACAAGACATCCAACGATAAGTTCACAACCAGACGCTTACTGCAAGGAATTTAACATTCATCTTCACATCAACAGTTTTCACATAGTTAACAAACTATCAACATAAATTAAGCAATTAACTCACACAATTTCACAAGGAAGCACGTAAGGCCATACCCTAGGTCGCAGAGTTGACATATGCTCTGATACCATATTGTAAGGACCCGATTTTCGTAATCCAAAAATTCTTTTTTAAAAACCTTATTCATGAAAGTGAAGTGATTACTTTTGAAAGACATTACTTGAACAGTTTGGAAACTTGAGTGAATACAAATATTAGTTCCATTTATAAATCACAAGGCAAAAATATTCCAAATACATTTCACTTCAAAAGCATTTCATTACATTTCCCTTCAAATACATAATTTGAAAAATTATCCTTTCTTAAGGAACACTTTTAATACAAACATTAAATCGTCTTCATTATACACTTAGGGGAAAGATACTTATACATAAATCCACTTTAACATGTTCTTCATATTACAAACATTTATCATATAACGTATCAATTACATAAAAACCTACTCTACCATGTACTCTTCTCCACAATTGTCCGATGCGCTACTGCCACAACCTGAACTCAAATACACAACACATACAAGGAAAGACAGAGGGAGTAAGAACCAACTACGGCTACCGTAGCGTGGATTTACATGGAGTAATAACATTAAAGTAATATAACCTATACAACGTCTAACATCAATCATGATAAACATATACCAATCAATATATTATACCACATAACAACCATATATCCAATTAGCATACTCATCATATCTCTCTTAGACAATTCATTCCAATCCCATATAACATATTATTCATTCAGCTCCATCGTTATCATGATCACCACATAATAATTAAATATTGAGGTGGAACACATTTCATGAGTATATAAATATAGACATTCATACTTTCTTTGTTCTATTTCCATATTATCCATATTCACCCTATAGTATATATATCCCACAATATATATTCTATAGCATGTATACTCCTTACATCCAAACATACTCATTTCTCCTCATTCATATTCACCCTATAGTATATATATCCCATAATATATATCCTATAGCATGCATATTTATTTCATTTCAAACATACTCATTTCTCATTAATGATATTCACCATTGACCACATCCGACGTGTCTCCCCACAAAGATAATCCTTTATTGCATCGGTAGCTCTAGTTAATTCCCCATACCACATCGAGCAGGTCGAGTTTATTATTCTACCACATGGGATAGATCGATTTGTTCTACTACCACCTCGGATAGGTCTATATTTCACATTATACTCACATCACATGTTCGTCATAGCACAAAATATCAACTCAATGTCATACACCCAATAACCACATCACATTGTTCCATCACCATGAAATAACAATACAACACCTTCATTGTCACAAACATACCCATATATGTTTATAACAATAAAACGACTCACAACATATTCATTTTGATAAACATACTCATCTCCACTTTTACAAATCAAAAACTCATCAAACAATTATTGTTACAAACACTCTCATATATGTTTATGACAATAAAAAACTCACACAATCATTATCACACAACATAACCATTTTTACTTTTGACATTAAACAACACATCCCACAATCCTTATTACAAACACACCCATATGTGTTTGTAATAAATCAACCATTCATAACACATCATTATCATAAACAAACCACACACAACATATCCTTCATCATATAACACATTAACATTAGGCTCATCTTTCATGACGGTGTATTACCATAAATGAGCATATTGCGTTTTACTTAAATAAACGGCTTTCCCACACATATATCTCCGCTTTTATGGCTAATACTTCCTCATGTAAAATAAAGACTCTCACATGGACCACAAACACCCAAGAGAGTTTCTATCTGTTAATATGCTCCGATTCTTGAGGGAAATCGGAGATGATGACTCTAATGAAATACTCTAAGACCACAATGGTCTTCTCCCTCACCTTAGGTTTCGTAAGCTCCATAGATCCGCAAAGAGTTCCATCTCCCTCACCTCCTTCAACCTCCATTGTTGCTTTTTCATCTCCAAAGCTCTCCAATGTTCCATTAAGAAGCAAGAGGAAGAGGTTTTGATGTGTTTTTGAGGATTAGTGGAGGAAAGAGTCGAAATCCATGGGGAGCCACCATTGGGAGTGAAAGGGGAGAAAAGAAAATGAAGATTAGGGTTTGTGAAACCCTTTCTTTTCTTTTATAGTTGGGCACTCTCGCCCGGGTGAGAATATCTCGCTTGGGCGAGAAGCCCACGATATTTTAAGTTTCAAAACACGGACCCTCTTGCCTAAGCGAGATTCTCTCGCTCAAGTGAGAATCTCACAGCCTGCTCAGGCTTCTCTCGCTCAAGCGACCAATTCCTCGCTTGGGCGAGGCTCCCAAAATTTCCAATTTTAAAACACTGAGTCTCTCGCTTAGGCGAGGCCCTCTCGCTCAAGCGAGAATCTGGCAGTATGTCCCCTTCTTCAAGACTGTTACCTCTTTTTAAGGAGGATAAATTTAGGGTGTTACATGACACCTATATAAAGTGATGAGAATTGGCGCCACCTAATTTTGGTTATGGTCCATGAAATTTCATTGTGTTTTGATTTTACTCACTAGAAATTTTATTATCACGATTAGCCCTTAAATATTGAAAAGATTTGGTTTTGGTCCCTCTTATCAAGAATCTATGTTAAAATTTGATGTGACTAACCAAACACTTCGTCAACCTTGCCATCTTTATGAAGTAATATAAGTTAGTCATACATGTTTGATTATGTGCAAAGTAGAAAATAGGCCTATGCCAAAACTTGCCCAAACACATTCTAAAAGCTGAACCAAAAAAAAAATTCAATTTAAAAATATGTAGTCTTGATTTGTTTATTGCACATGGAGATACATAGGAGTAATATAAACTCTTGTGAGATACAGAGAAAAAAATATTATTTTATTTTAATAATTCAAATTTTAAAAAAAAAATACATAGGTTCCAAAGGCAATAGCGTTTTCCTTAGTTCATGATCGATTCTAGACTCAAAAGTCATGTTCAATGACCATATCTTTCAAAGTTGACTTAAAAGTGAGTTTTTTTGCCATTTGAACACAAAACATAATAACGAATCCTGAATATTTGGAGTGGTAGAAATCTTTTCCTAACATAAGGGTAGATAAGTCTTCACACTTGTTTTTAGATAAAATACTTTTTATAGGCCAATAACGTGTTTAGAATTATAATTCCTTCGCTAATATACCTTACAAATATTCGTTGTCCAAAATTATGTCATCCACCAATGATAATATATCATTTCAATTAAAAAAATTAAACATTCATTATTTCTCTATTTTTGCTTCAACGTTATTGATGCGAGACAAGGTTTGATATATGATTTGGGACAACATATCATTGTTCAGATTTAATAAAGTTATTGTTTAGTTAGAGAGAATGTCATTGTGATATTTTGTAGACCAATTACTCCTTAAGAATCATAACTCCTTAGGAAATTGATCAAAGTTGATTTTTGGTTTGTGGGAATGTCAATGTAGGTAAGTTTTATTTTAATCGATGTGATTGATAATATTCTTGATATTCTAAACATTTCTATCCCATTCACAATTTCATATTATGCTCCAAGATACATTTTTTATAAACACTTTATCAAGCGTGACATTGACATTGAAAAATCATATGTTTACAATTAAATCCAACATTTATACCTCTTTTACAATTCCATGTTTGAAGTTCTATTTTCTACCAAACATCATATTCAGAATCACATTTACTTATAATACTCTCATGAATATCGTATAATTCTTATGTTCTTATATTATGCATATCCTAAAATGATGTCAACAAATCAATGACCGATCTATATTACTTTCTTTCAAAAGCAACAATGATCAATTCTTACGATTCTAACAAAATATTATCTGGCTTATTTTAAAAAAATTAATTTTTAGTCTCTTTAAAATATTTAAATTGGAAAAGGAAATGAACCATGATTTTCTTTAAAATAGTGTTTTTCTCTAAAATAATGTTTTTCTCATATTGATTATGTACTCTAAATTAAACTAATATGCACTATGACTTTAAATGCTCTCATTTATGTTTTGAAGACTAAATTTGATATCAAATCTATATATTTATTTGTTAATTACAAAATATGTCAAATCTAACCTATGTCAAAAAAGTGACATTTTCATAACAAATCTAACAATTGTTAAAAAGTTACCTTTAGTTTAATAATAATTAGTCTACAAAATATAACATATGGTAAGGTATACTTCGAAAGTTATAGAACTTCAAAAATGTAAAGTTGAAAATAAATGATTACTTTATGTGAGAAGTTATATTTGTCAACATAAAATTCAATAAATAAATTAATTATGAAAAAAATACTAAAAATTTAATTTTTTTTACGTACACCAAAAGTTAATTTTATTTGATAGGATGACATGTGACACCCTAGATTTTAAAGTCATTAAATTATAGTATCAGTCCTGGGAGTCTCGCTTGAGCGAGAGAATCGTCGCTTGAGCGAGAGAGGCTCACTTGGGAGGGTGAAATTATGGGCTATACATTCTCGCTTGAGCGAGAATGGTTTCGCTTGAGCGAGAGTGGTCTCGCCTGAGCGAGAGTTGTCTCGCCTGGCGAGAAAAGTGGCATTCAGGATCTGTCGAAGCTGTGAGATTCTCGCCTGAGCGAGAGGATCCTCGCTTGAGCGAGAGATCCCTCGCTTAAGCGAGAGCGTTAGATCTGAAATTTTTAAAAGGCGGGATTTTCTCGCCTGAGCGAGAACCCGACGATTTCACTTTAAAATAGAAACCCCAAGCCCATTTTAGGGTTAAAAATTGAGAGAGATGAGAGGAGAAGGTGATTTTGAGAGCAAGAACTCGTGGGAATCATCTAAAAGCTTGAGAAGAGGTAAATCTCTTGATTCTAACTCTCTTCCTCACTTTCAAACTCGTTTTTGGGTGTATGGATCTCTTCTCAAAGTATGAGAAACCATGGAAACTCTTCCTTTAGAGTTATGGGTCGTTTTATGTTGTTTTCTTTTGTAAACTCTTGGTTTAGAGTTGGTATTTGATGAATGGAAAGGTTTTGTGGGTTTATTCATGAAAACCCCAAAACCCCTAAAATGAAAATATGAGTAAAAAGGGAAATGGGTGAAATGTTAAATGTAGAAGATGAGTTGTGCTTTAATGTTGATATATGAGATGAAAATGTATGCTTTGGATGTTTGGAAACTCGTATTGAAGTAGTTTTGGAAACCTTGAAAATATGTGAATGTCTTGTGTGTTTGATGATGAAATGTGAGTCGTTTATGTGTTATTTTGAATAAATGACTGACATTGTTGTTATTGGTGGGAATGAGGAAAGATCCTAAGGTTGGAGGAAATCGCGCAGGAGACTTTTAAAGTTACTCGGAACCGACCCCAACGCTCACTAAGGTAAGGGATAAGTGTTCCTAACTCATACGAGCTGATGTGAATGAGGTATGTGAAAGAGGTAATATGTTTGTAAGAATATTGTTGTTACCCTACCCGGAGTGGTAGTGGATTAATGTTGTTGTCCTACCCGGAGTGGTAGTGGATTAATGTTGTTGTCCTACCCAGAGTGGTAGTGATTATTGTGGTATAGACCTGCCCGATGTGGTATGGATAATTAACTACACCTGCTCGATGTGGTGTGGAGAATGAACTAGACCTGTCAGATGTGGTATGGATAATTAACTAGATCTGCCCAATGTGGTATGGGAAATGAACTAGACCTGTCCGATGTTGTATGGATAATTAACTAGACATGTCCGATGTGGTATGGGGAATGAACTAGACCTGCCCGATGTGGTATGGGGAATGAACTAGACCTGCCCGATGTGGTATGGATAATTAACTAGACCTGCCCGATGTGGTATGGAGAATTGACTAGACTTGCCCGATGTGGTACAAATAATTAACTAGACCTACCCGATGTGGTAGAGGATTATCTTTGTGGGAAAACTCGTTGATTTCGATTAATGGGAAATGAGTAGGTTCGGTTAAAAGTAATATGCATGCGATAGAATATATATTATGGGATATATATACTATAGGGTGAATATGAATGATGAGAAATGAGTATAGTTGGAATGAAAGTAATATGCATGCTATAGAATATATATTATGGAATATATATACTATAGGGTGAATATGAATGATGAGAAATGAGTATGTTTGCATGAAAGGAATATGCATGCTATAGAATATATATTATGGGATATATATACTATAGGGTGAATATGAATAACATGGAAATGGAAGGAAAGAGATACAAATGTTTATGTTTATGTGCTTGTGATGATAATTTATTCCAATGCTTACTTATACTTAAAATGTGGATTATCATGTAATGTTAGTCTTGAACTAATGACTTACTCCCTTGTTTTGTGTGTTGTTTATGATAATCCCATTGTAGGTAAACGAATGATTTGAGGGGAAGGCTCACTTAGGAATTTTATGCGTTTCCTAACTTGGATTTCCTTATCTATACTTTTGTATTATAGTTGATTAGACACTATTTTGGGATGAATGTAATTATGATAATGGTAACATTGTGTATGTGTAGTTATGGGCATTATGATTCTCCATAACTAGTTGTATGCGGTAGTTAGTAATGATTAATTGAATGAATTATGTTTTTCAGCAATATGAAATGTATGATAATATAACAGGTTAAAAAGGTGGTTTTACGGAATGATTAATGAGGGATTAAAGTAAGATGATGAATGTATTCATGAAAGGATTAAAATAAATGAAAAAATTTTAAGGGTAAAATTTCGGGTCCTTAGATGACATATTTTAAAAAAATTAAAATTTTTATAGATTAATTTGTTTTTATGGACATAGTCGTTAGATCACACTAAATTCTAGGGAATAGAGGCCTTATTTAAAACTTTTATATTGGATGGACATTTTCAAATGTTTATTAAAATGATGTGGTGTACATGAGTATTTAATCATTAGTTTATAGACTAGATAATTGATATGTTTTAATACCTAATGAGAGGCTCACCCTACATACGGGTGAAACTTTTATTTTATCCGCAAAGTAATTTTATTAAAAGAAGGAATTATTTATAAGAGAAAAAGTTAAGAAAAAGTTTACAATGTAATGTTTAATGTTTAGACAAGTAATATGATTAGAGGTCAAATCTAAATAAGAGATAGGTTACTTCTACTCCTGACTCTTGATCCATAGCCAAGATTTTACCCTTGCATATTCGAATATGTGATTTTGTGAAAGCTTAGTAGCGTTGAAGATTAGCTCGTTCTGCGAGAGCCAAGTCGCCCATATTGTAGCGAACCAGAACGCGCTCCAAAGGGGCCAACGTTTTTTGTCCTTTACCATGCCCATATGATAGATGAAGTTATGGATCTGTGAACTATGTAAGACGACATTGATGTTCAATCATTTATAAAAATTTGCCAGACGGAATAATGAGATGGCAGGAAGAGAAAAGATGATTAGATGATTTTGTTTCTTCATTGCAAAATGAACAAGAAATTCCACCTCCAATTGTGATGCTATCTCCCCTTCTGAAAAGAGCATCCTTAGAAGAAATTTTGTCCTGAAAAAGTCTCCAAATAAATGTGGTAACCTTCAAAGGAGCCTTCGACGTCCAAATAAGTTGTGAATGCTTACTCACACGGGTGAAACTTGATAATGAGTAGCACTTTCATGCTTTGTTTGCACAACGACAGCGGCTGGACAGGGTCGACGAGTTTGACCAATATAAATAATGCTACTAACAATGTTTCTTCACCATTTGCGACATATTGGGATCATTCAACTTCTATTTCAAGTAGGTATTTAATTTGCTAAAAATAAATTCGTATTTATCCATTTAGGTCTGGTTACGTTAATAGCCCAGTTTAATAGGTTTTGGATTGATTTATCACATATGATACTAGCTATGTTGCGGATGGAATTGATTACTTTGACTATACTAAATCTGGATTTGAATCAAATTGATTTAGTCAAGATATGATTTCAATCATACTTATTTCAATAATAAACAGACAAAACACACATATGCTATACTATTTTTATTAAAATAAGCATGACTTAAAAATGATAGAAAGATTATATAAATATGGAAAATGATATATTCTCCTATTTTGTCAAAGCGACATATGTCAAAAAGTGATATTTGTTTATTAATAATTAATATACAAATGACATATATCACTATCTTATAATATAAAAAGATATTTAGAAGGAAAATTTGGTAAGAGGCTATGTTATTACTCTACCAATATTATTATTATTATTATTATATATAAAGTATAAGTTTCATACCGTTGGAATTTCATGTCATATGAGGGTTGGTAATATAGTTCCCAAGATGGGATGACAAGGATATTTGGTTACTCGTGAATTTTCAATTTGGAATCCCAGTGCCAATTCATACATTTACATTTACCTGTTTTTTATTTGAAAGAGTCTGATAATAATGTGAATATGGGTTCTGTATTTCAGGCTTGATTTGACTGAACAACTATAAATCTTTCTAAATGTTGACCCCGAAAAATATGGTAAGGTATGAAATACATTCTTGATATCCAAAAAGGTGTGTTATACATAGAAATTTTATTAACTTGGAAAATTTAAAGTTTAGAATAAATGATTATTTATGTGGGAAGCTAAATTTGCCAACATAAAATTCATTAATTAGGAAACTAATTATGAAACAAAATACTGAAAATGTCATTTTTTAAGTACACCAAATGTTTTCCTTGTTATTCATGAAAGACTAATTCATTTTAAAGCGCATAGATTATCATATGAAATTTGTATCTATGAATACAGTTTTTCCATACACAACATGAATCGGTCTACTAATGTTATGCTTAAGGAATTCAACTCTATGAATGCAACTTACAAAAATATAATTTTATAAACTTTTTATCTCTTAGAATCTTAGGGCATGTTTGATTGTACTGATATGAAAACAATTGCATATAACTGGGATAGTAAATAAATCTCATTCTAATATATAAGAACTTTTTATATGCAAACCTTAATGCACACTATATAATAACAAAGTAATATATTCATAAATAAAATTCTTAATTAACTTTAAAATTGTCAGTCAACACACCTATATCCACTATATTTTTATTCTTTTCATTTATTTTATTTAGAACTTTCACTGGAACAACCTCATTTTTTAATTAGATAAAAGATGTCATCATGTAATACAAATTATTAATAAAGAAAAGTAAGGCAAATGTAAATGTCCATACCTAAATATTTATTGATTTTATGATAGTGCTAGTCTTATCGTTCTTATAAACTCCCATTTAACTATTTAAAAAAAATATTATAAATTAAAACTAACATAAAAAATAAAATATTTATATTTAAGCTTTTGGTCCTCAAAAGTGTAGTGTATTTTACTTTTATTTTAGGAGAGGGATTCACTTACTCCAAGAGTAAGTGGAAAAACACTTACTCCAGATCATGATCATTCATTTTTGGGAAATCCAATTGTTTGAATTGGTGAGTACATCTAAACCATTGGATTTTTCAACATTAGGTGGCTAAGATGAAGAGTATGTATTTTCCACTTACTCTTGGAGTAAGTGGATCCTCCCCTTTATTCTATGGAGGTGTTTTATCGTGACTAATTCTTAAATGTTGAAAAGCATTGATTTTACTTCATATATTTATGGAATTTCCATTAATTGTTAATATGACTAACAAAACTACATATCAGTTTTGATACCTGTCTAAAGTGATCGAAAATTGGCGCCACCTAATTTTTGTTATGGTCCATGAAAGTTCATATTGTTTTCGATTTTACTCACTCGAAGTTGTTTTTACCGCGATTAGCCCTTAAATATTGAAGAAAATTGGTTTTGGTCCCTGTTACCAGGGATCTATGTTAAGAATTGATGTGACTATCCAAACACTGCATCAACATTGCCACCTTTCTGAAGTTATATAAGTTAGCCATACATGTTTGATTGTATTGAAAGTGGAAAATGGGCCTTGCCGGCCGAAACTTGTCCAAACACATTCCAAAAGTTAAAGGAAAAATATTCCACCTAAAAACTACGTAGTCTTTATTTTTCTATTGTACATTGAGATACATACGAGGAAGATAATGAAAAAATATTATTTATTTTAATAATATAAATGAAGGTTACAAAAACCAAGACGATATTTTAATAATAACGACTCTAGAATATTTGGAGTGGTCCGAATTTCTTCGTAACGACTATCATTTTACACATGTTAAAACGTGTCTAGTTTGAAATATATATTATCTACATTTATGATGTAAATCACAATGTAAATTTTTTAATTTTTAAATTATATATATTTGATGCAATATTTTTGGAATATTTTTTATTGTGTACAATATTTCTCTTTTTATTTATTTTACATATTTTTTTTTAGCATTAAGAATATTATACTTGTGTCTCTTTTGGTATTGCCTATTTAATGTTTCTCATAGATAGGTATGAGATTTCTTCAAGGGTGTAATTTAACAAAATTTGAGAGTAGAAGTCACACATAGTGGATCCTAATTATTTCAATTTGTCTCATCATTTTTAATTAAATTACTGTATGTAGTATGTTGTAAAAAAATCTCTATTGTGAAAATGTATTTGATTAAAATTACAACGATATTTGTAAGTGATTATTTGATAATTGTATTGAGAGTACAACTTATAAATTAATTTCTCTAACAAATACTACAAATTGGTATTGTACTGTGTATCTTGTGTTTGATCTGTTATGTGAATTATTTTCACATATCATGTTATATACATTATATGACTTCTTACTAACAATTAATTGTATGATAGTGTAATTAAATAATAGAATAACAGTATTAAGTTGTATAAACATCTAATTTTGTCCAACAAACTTGAGAAAGTATAAATATTTATGTAATATTTATTTCAAATAATTATTACATCAATAATAAAATCTATATCCGTTTTAATTTATAAAAAAATGTATCATATAAATAAAATATTTAATTAAAAAATAAAATTTCAGATACAAGGATATCCGTGAGGCGAATATGGTGATACATATTCTCACTCATAAACTATTTTTGCAATTGTGAGTATTTTTGCGAGTAAACATGAAATGTGTATTTTGGCCATCCCTATTTGTGAAGGCGTGAAAGGTGATGACATTTTTTAATTTTTTTAGTAGGCTACAAGATTTCAGATTCCTCATCCAATTATCCTTATAGGAGCCAAAAATTAAACACAAAAGAGATGATGAGAAAGGGAAACTAAGAAATGGGGAATAAAGTTAGGTCAATATTGGACTTAGAGTGGAAGATAGTTGTTTGGTTGGCATTTTGAAATTCATTCCTTATAATTTTTGGAGGTTTTTTTGGCTTTCTGGATACATAAGTTGTTATGACATTTTTATATTTCATAAAAAAATGTACCCAAGGAGGAAAATGTACCCAAGTGTGGGAATTTAAGGAATGAAGTTCAAATTGCCAACCCAGCAAATCTTTTTTGTAGCCCATAGTTGACATTCATCTTCCATTTCTCAGCTGCCCTTTCTGATCAACTCTTTTATGTTTCACTTTCATAATCTTGGCTGATGAAGGAGTTCATAATGGAGAGGGGATACAAAAATTGTTGCCTATATATATAGCCAACAATTAATATAATGGTGGCCAAGATTTATGCTTTTAAAAAATGGAGGAAGGAGAAAGATAAATATTGATGAGGCTAGGTTTTTCAGAGAAAATGTCTGATATGTGGACAATGGTGGAGGGTACTCTAGATGAGTGTTCATCCTTGTGTTAGATAAAAGGCCTTTTATAGGCCAATTACATGTTTAGAATCATAATTCTTTCGAAAATATACCGAACAAGGATCTATTGTCTCAAATTATATCTCACACCAATAAAAATATATCATGTCAATTAAAAAATCAAACATTCAATATTTTTCTACTTTTGTTTCATTGTTGGTACAGGACAAGATTTGAGACAACATATTATTTTCCATATTTACCAAAGTTGGTGTTTACTTAGCGAGAATGTCAACGTGATTTCTTGTCGACTAATTACTCGTTAATTCCATGGAAAATTGATCAAAGTTTATATTTGCTCTGTGGGAATGTTAATGCGATAACAAATTAAGTTTTATTTCAATTGATGTGAGTCATAACATTCTTGATATTCTACACATTTCTATACCTTTTACAATTTCATATTATACTCTAAGATACATTTTTTATAGATATTTTATTAAGGGCGACATTGAAATTGTAAAGTCAACTCATCTAGGAACTTCACATTAAATCCAAAATTTATACATCTTTTACAATTCCATATTTCAAGTTATATTTTCTACCAAACATCTGATTTAGAATCACATTTCCTTATAATACTCTCGTGAATATCATAGAATTATTATGCTCTTATATTAAGCGTATCCTAAAAGGATTCAAACAAATCAATTCCAAATCAATATTGTTTATATTCAAAAGCAAGAATGATCAATTCCTACAATTCTAATAAAACACTATCGACATATTTTAAAAAATTAATGTTTATTCTCGTTAAAATATTTAAATTAAAAAAGGAAAAGAATCATGATTTTCTCTAAAATCACATTTTCTCATGTTGATTATACATTCTCAATTAAACTAATTTGTTTTCATTTTCAAATAAAAACAAAATGGAAAATAATATTGTATTTTCTTATTGTCTCTCTTTTATATTTTCAAGACGTAATTTGATATCAAATCGTAATTTTTAATTGTTAATTACACATTTCCCATATTTAGAGTGGATTATTAAATTAGGCTAAATTATTTATTGTGACTACCATTTTACGCAATCTTGGCATAGACTTTAAAAGTTTTTAATTAATTTCATATACTTTTGAAATAATTTAAAATTTCTTATTATATGCCAATAAAGTTTATAATCAACTTTGCATTTAATTAATTATATAATTTTTTAATTAAATTTTCAAGTTGTGATAGGAATTAGTTAATTATGATTCTTATTAATTATATAATGTATTTTCCTATTGCACATGCCAAGATACGCTTTTTTATAAATATTTTATCAAGCTTGATATTGACATTCAAAAATCATTTCAATTTAAACTTCACATCAAATCCAACATTTATATCTCTTTTATAATTGCATGTCAAGTTACACTTTTTACCACACATCTAATTCATAATTACATTCCCCGGTAATACTTCACATTACATCCAACAAATCAATGCATGATCAATATAATATTATTTATTTTTCATAGCAACAATGATAAATTTGTACAATTCTAACATTGACTTATTTTAAAAAATATTAATGATAAGTCTTTTTAAAATATTTAAATTAAAAAAGGAATAGCATCATGATTTTGTTTAAAATAACATTTTCTCGTGTTGATTATGCACTCTAAGTTAAACTACTTTGTTTTCATTTTGAAATAAAAAGAAATTTGGTATCAAATCATTATTTTTTATTGTTAATTACACATTTCCCATATTTATAGTGGATTATTAGATTAGGATAAATTAATTTTTTGTTGCTACTATTTTGCCCAATCTTAGCCTTCAAAGTTTAATTTTTTAATTAATTCCATATACTTTTAAAATAATTTTAAATTTATCATTATATGTCCAATAAAGTTTCTGATCAACTTTATATTTAATTAATTATATAATTGTTTTAATTAAATTTTTAAAACTTGTGATAGGATGACTTTATATTTATATTCAAAGATACAAATTTTTTATAAATATTTTATCAAGCGTGATATTGACATTGAAAAAACATATGAACTTCACATTAAATCCAATAGTTATATCTCTTTTACAATTCCATGTTTCAAGTTACACTTTCTACCAAACATCTTATTCAAAATTACATTTCCTCGTAATACTCTCATGAATATCATAGAATTATTATGTTCTTATATTATACATATCCTAAAATAATTCCAACAAATCAATGGCTGGTCAAAATTATTTACTTTCAAAAGCAACAATGATCAATTCATACCAATCTAACAAAATATTATGAGGCTTATTTAAAAAATTAATGTTTAGTCTTACAATATTTAAATTGGAAAAGGAAATGAACATTAACTTACTGTAAAATAATATTTTTCTCATGTTGATTATGCACTTTCAATCAAACTAATTTGTTTTCATTTTCAAATAAAACAAAAATGAAAAATAATGATCGTCTTTTCATATTGTCTCTTAATTATATTTTAAACACTAAATTTGATATAAAATCTTTATATTTATTTATTAATTACACATTTCCCTTATTTAGAGTGGATTATTAAATTAGGTTAAATTAATTTTTGTTAAGAATCATAATTCCTTCAAAAATATACCGAACAAGGATCTGTTGTCTTAAATTATATCTAGCACTAATAAAAATATGTCATGTCAATCAAAATATTCAAACATTCAATATTTTTCTACTTTTGTTTCATTGTTATTGGCGCGGGACAAGATTTAAGACTAGATATGAGACAACATATCATTCTCCAGATTTACCAAATTAAGTTTTATTTCAATTGATGTGAGTCATAACATTCTTGATATTCTACACATTTCTATACCTTTTACAATTTCATATTATGCTCTAAGATAGATTTTTTATAAATATTTTATTAAGGGTGACATTGAAATTGTAAAGTCAACTCATCTAGGAACTTCACATTAAATCCAAAATTTATACCTCTTTTACAATTCCGTATTTCAAGTTATATTTTCTACCAAACATCTGATTTAGAATCACATTTCCTTATAATACTCTCGTGAATATCATAGAATTATTATGTTCTTATATTAAGCGTATCCTAAAAGGATTCTAACAAATCAATATTATTTATATTCAAAAGAAAGAATGATCAATTCCTACAATTCTAATAAAACCCTATCGACATATTTTAAAAAATTAATATTTAGTCTGGTTAAAATATTTAAATTTAAAAAGGGAATCATGACTTTCTCTGAAATCACATTTTTTCATGTTGATTATACATTCTCAATTAAACTAATTTGTTTTCATTTTCAAATAAAAAACAAAATGAAAAATAATATTGTCTTTTCTTATTGTGTCTCTTTTATATTTTGAAGACGAAATTTGATATGAAATCGTTATTTTTAATTGTTAATTACACATTTCCCATATTTAGAGTGGATTATTAAATTAGGCTAAATTATTTTTTTGTCTGCTAGCATTTTACACAATCTTAGCATATACACTTTAAAAGTTTTTAATTTTTTTTAAACCAAGGAAGCCAATATATTAAATAAAAAAGAATGGAAATAAGAGATCAAGAGTTACAAGAAATTACACCTATAATTAGGTAAGCCTAATCTATTTTTGTTAACTTCCTCAAATATGAAATTAGGAGTAACATCCCACCAAGTGTACACTTTAGATGAGACACCAAAAGAAGATAATTTATCTGTACAAGTGTTACCCTCCTTAAAAGTTTTTAATTAATTTCATATACTTTTGAAATAATTTAAAATTTCTCATTATATGCCAATAAAGTTTCTAATCAACTGCATTGAATTAATTATATAATTTTTTAATTAAAAATATTGACATTCTTAAATATTGAAAAGTTTCAATTTTACATCATATCTTTAGGGAATCTCTATTAAATGTTAATATGATTAGCAAAATATCACATCAGTCTTGACACCTATATAAAGTGATGAGAATTGGAATCACCTAAATTTTTTATGGTCCATCAAAGTTCATTGTGTTTTGATTTTACTCACTAAAAGTTTTACTAGAACCACTAGCCCTTAAATGTTGAAATTAATAGATTTGGTTTTGATCCGTGTTATTAGGAATATGTTAAGAATTTATGGGACTAACAAAACACTATATCAGCCTTGCCACCTTTATGAAGTTATATTAGTTAGCCATACATGTTTTATTATGTGAAAAGTGGAACGCGCCTATGCCAAAACTTGCCCAAAAACATTACAAAAGTGAATGAAAAAAAATAAATTTAGAACTCCGTAATCTTCATTTTCCTATTGCACATACCAAGATACGTTTTTTATAAATATTTTATCAAGCGTGATATTGACATTCAAAAATCATTTCACTATGAACTTCACATTAAATCCAACATTTATATCTCTTTTATAATTGCATGTCAAGTTACATTTTCTTCCACACATCTAATTCAAAATTACATTTCCTGGTAATACTCCACATTACATCCAACAAATCAATGCATGATCAATATAATATTATTTATTTTCCACAGCAACAATGATCAATTCGTACAATTCTAACATAACATTATCTGACTTATTTTAAAAAATATTAATGTTAAGTCTCTTTAAAATATTTAAATTAAAAAAGGAATAGCATCATGATTTTGTGTAAAATCACATTTTCTAATGTTGATTATGCACTCTAAGTTAAACTACTTTGTTTTCATTTTGAAATAAAACGAAAGTTGGTATCATACCATTATTTTTTATTGTTAATTTCCTTATTTATAGTGGATTATTAAATTAGCATAAATATTTTTTTTGTTGCTACTATTTTACCCAATCTTAGCCTTCAAAATTTAATTTTTTTAAATTAATTTCATATACTTTTAAAATAATTTAAAATTTATGCCAATAAAGTTTCTAATCAACTTTATATTTAATTAATTATATAATTGTTTTAATTAAATTTTTAAAAATTGTGATAGGATAACTTTATATTTATACTCAAAGATACAAATTTTTTATAAATATTATATCAAGTGGGATATTGACATTGAAAAAGCATATGAACTTCACATTAAATTCAATAGTTATACCTCTTTTACAATTCCATATTTCAAGTTACACTTTCTACCAAACATCTTATTCAAAATTATATTTTCTCGTAATACTCTCATGAATATCATAGAATTATTATGTTCTTACATTATGCATATCCTAAAATAATTCCAACAAATCAATGTCTGGTCAAAATTATTTACTTTCAAAAGCAACAATGATCAATTCATACCAATCTAACAAAATATTATGAGGCTTATTTAAAAAATTAATGTTTAGTTTCTTTAAAATATTTAAATTGGAAAACGAAATGAACATTGACTTACCGTAAAATGATATTTTTCTCATGTTGATTATGCACTATCAATTAAACTAATTTGTTTTCATTTTCAAATAAAACAAAAATGAAAAATAATGATCGTCATTTTATATTGTCTCTTATTTATATTTTAAACACTAAATTTGATATAAAATCTTTATATTTATTTGTTATTTACACATTTCCCCTATTTAGACTGGATTATTAAATTACGCTAAATTAATTTTTGTGACTACTATTTTACCCATACTTAGCCTTTATAATTTAAAAGTTTTTAATTAATTTCATACATTTTTAAAATAATATAAAATTTGTCAGTATATGCACACTAAATTCAAAAAGATAGAGGTCTTATTAAAAACTTTTATATTAGATCGAAATGTTTAAATGTTTTAGTAAAATTATAGGGCTAAGTGAGTATTTAATCATTAATTTATGTACTAGATAATTGGTGTGTTTGAAAGCCTAGTGAGAGGTTCACCCCGCAGGCGGGTAAAACTTGATAATGGGTACAACTTTCACGCTCTGTTTTACAGCGATATTGGATGGGCAGGCCCTGGGCTTGATACAAATAGGTAATTCTAGTAACAATGTACCTTAACCATTTTTGAAATTTGAATCAATCAATTTTTTAAGGTAGGTATTTGTTAAAAATGAATTACGAATTACCAATTTAGGTTTGGTCACTTTAATAGTACAATTTAACTGATTTTGGATTGATTTATCAAATAAAATACCAGTTATGTTGTGGATGGATTTGATTACTTGGACTATACTATTTTTTATTGATATAAGCATGACTTAAGAAGGATAGAAAGAATATACAAATATAAAAAATGATATATCCTCATACTTTGTCAATATAACATATGTCAAAAAGTGACATTTTGTTTATTAATAATTAGTCTACAAAATATAACATATGTTAAGGTGTTTGTTATACATAGAAAAATATAGAAAATGAAAAATATAAATTTGAAAATAAATGATTACTTTATGTGAGAAGTTATATTTGTCAACATAAAATTCACTAATAAGGAAATTAATTTTGAAAAAAATCCTAAAAATGTAATTTCTTTACGTACACCAAAAGTTTTCCTAGTCAATAATGAAAGACTAATCCATTCCAAAGTGTAGAGATCACCATATTAAATTTGTATCTATGAATAAAGTTTTTCCATACACACAACATGAATCAAACCTCTAATGTTATGCTTAAGGAATTTAGCTGTAACTTACAAAAAAAAATATAATTTGCTAAACTTTAGGTGCTACTAAACTCTTCATTTGCTACAACCATAGGGCTTGTTTGATAGTAATATATAAATAAATAAAAGACTCAACTATCTTTAAAGTTTTCAGTTAAAAAACCACAATCCAATTTTTTTATTCATTTCAATTATTTTATTTAGCAGTTTGATAAGTAAAACCTCTTTTTTAATTCGATAAAAAATATTATCATGAAACAAATTCTTAATAACGAAAATGCAAATTTTGATTTCTAATTACTAATCGATTTTAAAATAGTGTTAGTATTATCGTTTTTATAAACTCACAATTAACAAATTAAATAAAAATTATTTTTATAAATTATCACTGACATAAAAAGTAAAATATTTAAAAAATTGTATATTTAAGATTTTTGTCCTTAAAAGTCTAGTGCATTTTAGTTTCAATCTATAGAGGTTTTTATTGTCACTAGTTCTTAAATGTTGAAAACCTTCCATTCTACTTCATATCTTTAGGGAATTTCCATTAATTGTTAATATGACTTGCAAGGTATCACATCAGTCTTGACACCTATATAAAGTGTTGAGAATTGGAGTCCCATGATTTTTGTTATGCTCTGTGAAAGTTCATTGTGTTTTTATTTTACTCACTAGAAGTTTTATTTCCACGACTAGCCCTTAAAAGTTGAAAATATTTGGTTTTGGTCCCTGTTACCAGGAATCTATATTAATAATTGATGTGCCTAACCAAACACTATATCAACATTGCCACCTGTATGAAGTTATATTAGTTAGCCATACATTTTTGATCATGTTGAAAGTGGAAAATGGGTCAATGCCAAAACTTTCCCAGAAACATCCCAAATGGTGAACGAAAAAATAGAACTACATACTCTTAATTTTCCTATTGCACATGGAGATACATAGGAGTAAGATTAACTCATGTTAGACACATTTCCTCGTAATATTATAATGAATATCATAGAATGATATGTTCTTATATTTAGCGTAACCTAAAATGATTCCAACAAATCAATGCCTAATCAATATTATTTATTTTCAGAAGTAACAATGATCGATTCTTACTTTTTAACAAAATATTATCATGCTTATTTTAAAAAATTTAATGTCAAGTCTCTTTAAAATATTTAAATTATATAAGGAAACAAATTATGATTTTCTCTAAAATAGCATTTTCTCATGTTGATTATGCACTTTAAATTAAACTACTTTCTTTTCATTTTCAAATAAAACAAAATGGAAAATAATGATTGTCTTTTCCTATTGTCTCTCATTTGTATTTTTAAGACTAAATTTGATCTCAAATATTTATATTTAATTATTAATTACACATTTCCCTTATATAGAGTCAATTATTAAATTTGGATAAATTAATTTTTTGTGGCTAGTATTTTACCCAATCTTATACTTCAGAGTTTAAAAGTTTTTAATTAATTTCATATAATTTTAAAATAATTTAAAATTTGTCATTATATTCAAATAAATTTGTTTTTATGGAGATAGGGGCAAGAGCACACTAAATTCTACGGGATAGGGGCCTCAAATGTTTAGTAAATTTATATGGGGAACATGAGTATTTAATCATTAATTTATAGATTATATAGTTGAAGTGTTTTAATTCCCAATGAAAGGTCACCTCACATGCATACGAAACTTGATAATGGGTACAACTTTCACGCTCTGTTTTCCAGCGATAGTGGGTGGACAAGGCCCACAAGCTTGACCCATATAGTTAATGCTAGTAATATTGTTCCTTCACCATTTGCGAGATATTCGAATAATGAATTTTTATTTCAAATAGGTATTTGTTAAAAATGAATTTGTAATTACCAATTTAAGTATGGTCACTTTAATAGCCCAATTTAACTGATTTTGGATTGATTTATCAAATACAATATTAGATATACTGGGGATGGATTTGATTATTTTGACAATACTAAATCGGGATTTGAGGCAAATTGATCGAGTTGAGGTATGATTTCAATAATACTTATTTTAATAATAAAAAAACAAAACATGCATATTCTATAGTATTTTTTTACTGAAATAAGCATGACTTAAGGATGATTGAAAGATTATACCAATATGGAAAATGATATATTCTCCTACTTTGTCAAAGTAACATATGTCAAAAAGTGTCATTTTGTTAATTTTGTTTTAAGGCAAATGTGCTCGGGCACTATATATAACAAAAGAAACCTTACAAGAGCATTACAAGTTTCTGAATCTATATGAAAGAACGCCTAACCTATTCCTAATACAATCTTCCGTGATTCTAGTTGGAGTTAAACTCCACTAAAAATAGGACTTAATATTAATTCCATAATTGGCTAACTTATCCGCAGAAGTATTACATTCCCTATAGATATGAAAAATTAAGAAAGTCATACATGATAGAAGATTCTTGCAAATCAACCACTTGTTTAGCAAAGAAAAAAATTTATTTTATTTTAATAATTCAAATTTAAAAAAAAATACATAGGTTACAAATGTCATAGCATTTTCCTTAGTTTAGGATCGATTCTAGACTCAAAAGTCATGTTCAATGACCATATCTTTCAAAGTTGACTTAAAAGCGAGTTTTTTTACCATTTGAACACAAAACATAATAACGTATTTGGAGTGGTAGAAATCTCTTCCTAACATAAGGGTAGATAAGTTTTTTTCATACTTGTTTTTAGATAAAATGTTTTTTATAGGCCAATAATGTGTTTAGAATTATAATTCCTTCGCAATTCATTGTCCAAAATTATGTCATCCACCAATAATAATATATCATGTCAATTAAAAAAATTAAGCATTCATTATTTTTCTATTTTTGCTTCACTATTATTGACGCGAGACAAGGTTTGACATATGATTTGGGACAACAGATCATTGTTCAGATTTAATAAAGTTGATATTTAGTTAGAGAGAATGTCAATGTGATATTTTGTAGACCAATTACTCGTTAAGAATCATAATTCCTTGGAAAATTTATCAAAGAGGATTTTTTTGGTTTGTAGGCATGTCAATGTAAGTAAGTTTTATTTTAATCGATGTGATTCATAATATTCTTGATATTCTAAACATTTCTATCCCTTTCACAATTTCATATTATACTCCAAGATACATTTTTTATAAACACGAGTGTGACATTGACATTGAAAAATCATATGAAACTCACATTAAATCCAACATTTATACCTCTTTTATAATTCCATGTTTCAAGTTACATTTTCTACCAAACATCAGATTCAGAATCACATTTATTCGTAATACTCTCATGAATATCATATAATTCTTATGTTCTTATATAATGCATATCCTAAAATGATGTCAACAAATCAATGACCAATCAATCTATATTACTTTCTTTCAAAAGCAACAATGATCAATTATTACGATTCTAACAAAATATTATCTGGCTTATTTTAAAAAAAATTAATATTTAGTCTCTTTAAAATATTTAAATTGGAAAAGGAAATGAACCATGATTTTCTCTAAAATAGTGTTTTTCTCATGTTGATTATGTACTCTGAATTAAACTAATATGGACTGTGACTTTAAATGCTCTCAAAGACTAAATTTGATATCAAATCTATATATTTATTTGTTAATTACAAAATATGTCAACTCTAAAGTATGTCAAAAAAGTGACATTTTGATAACAAATCTAACAATTGTTAAAAAGTTACCTTTAGTTGAATTTAGTTTAATAATAATTAGTCTACAAAATATAACATATGGTAAGGTATACCTAGAAAGTTATAGAACTTGGAAAATGTAAAGTTGAAAATAAATAATTACTTTATGTGAGAAGTTATATTTGTCAACATAAAATTCATTAATAAAGAAATTAATTATGAAACAAAATACTAAAAATTTAATTTTTTTACGTACACCAAACGTTTCCTATTCCATATTGAAAGATTAATCCATTTCCAAGTGTAGAGATGAACATATGGGATTTATATCTATGAGTAAAGTTTTTCCATAGACACAACATGAATCGAACCTCTAATGTTATGCTTAAGAAATTCAGCTATCTAATTGTAACTTACAAAAATATAATTTGTTAAACTTTAGGTCCTACTAACTCTCCATTTCTTTGGGTTTGTTTGATAGTAATGATATGATAACAGAGAGCAAATAAATCCCATTCTAATATATAAGCTCTTCTGATATGTAATTCTTAATGCACACCAAATAATAGCAAAGTAATATATACATAAATAAAAGACCTAAATATGTTTAAATTTTAAGTCAAAAAACCGAAATCCAATTTTTTTTATTCATTTCAATTATTTTATATAGTACTATGAGTGGAAGAACTTCATTTTTTAATTCGATAAAAAATATTACGATAAAATACAAATGTTGATGTCTAACTACTAATTGATTTTAAAATAGTTGTAGTGTTTTCGTTTTTATAAACTCACAATCAATAAATCAAATAAAAATTATTATAATAAATTAACAATAACATAAAAAGTAAAATATTTAAAAATTTGTATATTCAAGTTTTGGTTCCCAAAAGTCTAACGTATTTTAGTTTTAATCTGTAAAGGCTTTTATTGTGACTAGTTCTTAAATGTCGAAAAGCTTCCATTTTACTTCATATCTTAAGGGTATATCCGTTTATTGTTAATATAACTAGCAAAATATCGCATCAATCTCGACAAGTGTAGAACTATTTACTCTTGATTTTTTTATTGCACATGGAGATACAAAGAGCAAGATAAACTCTTATTAGACATAAAGAAAAAATATTATTTTATTTTAATAACTCAATTTTTTTAAAAATAAATGAAGATTACAAAGTCCATAACACTTTTCTTAGTTCATGGTGGATACTTGAGCTCAAAACTAATGTTCAATTACCATATTTTTCGAAATTGACTTAAAAGCGAGTTTTTTACCTTTTGAACACACAAAAACGTAATAACGGCTCCTAAATATATGGAGTGGTCGAAATCTATTTCTAACAAAAAGGTAGATGAGTGTTCACTCTTGTGTTAGATGAAATGCTTTTTATAGGTCATTTACATGTTTAGAATCATAATTCCTTTGAAAATAAACCTTACAAATATTCGTTATCCCATATTATGTCATCCACCAATTAAAATATATCATTTCAATTAAAAAAATTAAACATTTATTATTTTTCAATTTTTGCTTCATTGTTATTAATGTGAGACAAGATTTGACACCTAATTTGGGACATCAGATCATTGTTCAGATTTAATATAGTTGATTTTAATTAGAGAGAATATTATTGAATATCTTGTAGACCTGTTATTCGTTAAGAATCATAGTTCCTTGAAAAATTGATCAAAGTTGATGTTGGGATTGTGGTAATGTCAATGTGATATCTAAGTAAGTTTTATTTCAATTGATGTGAGTTTTATCAAGCTTGACATTGACATTAAAAAGTCTTTCCATAAAAAATTTATAAATATTTTATCAAGGGTGATATTTTTATGAACATTTCCATCCCTTAGTTCATGATCTATTCTTAAACTCAAAAGTCATTTTCAATTACCATATTTTTCAAAGTTGGCATTCACATTGAAAAATCATATTATTCTAAATATTCTAAATATTTCCATCCCTTTCATAATTTCATATTATACTCCAAGATACATTTTTTATAAATATTTTATCAAGCGTGACATTGATATTGAAAAATCATATGAACTTTACATTAAATCCAACATTTATACCTCTTTTACAATTCCATGTTTGAAGTTACATTTCTACCAAACATGTGATTCAGAATCACACTTCCTTGTAATATTCTCATGGATATCATATAATTCTTATGTTCTTATATTATGCATATCCTAAAATTATTCCAACAAATTAATGCCCGGTCAATATTATTTACTTTCAAAAAACAACAATGGTTAATTCTTACTGTTCTAACAAAATATTATCAGGCTTATTTAAAAAAAAAATAATGTTTAATTTTTTTAAAATATTTAAATTGGAAAAGCAAATGAGCCATGATTTTCAATAAAATGGTATTTTTCTCATGTTGATTATACACTGAATTAAACTAATTTGTTTTCATTTTCAAATAAAACAAATTGGAAAATAATGATCATCTTTTCATATTGTCTCTCATTTATTTTTTGAAGATTAAATTTGATATCAAATATTTATATTTATTTGTTAATTACACATTTTCCTTATTTAGATTGGATTATTAAATTAGGCAATTATTTTTGTGTGGCTACTACTTTACCCAAACCTTAGCCTTCAGAATTTAAAAGTTTTTCATTAATTTCATACAGTTTTAAAATAAAATAAAATTTGTCATTATATGCAAATAAATTTCCTAATCAACTCTGGATTTAATTAATTATAAAAAAAATTATCTATGACCTACTTAAATATTTTAACCTTTTTATTGATTACTTTGTTTTTATGGAGATAGGGGCAACAGAACCTTAAAATCTAAGGGATAAAGGCATTATTAAAAATATTTATATTGGATCAAAATGTCTAAATGTTTAGTAAAATTATATGGGGTACATGAGTATTTAATCATTGATTTGGGGACTAGATAATTGGTGTGTTTGAATGTCCAATGAGAGGCTCACCCCGCACGCGGGCGAAACTTGATAATTGGTACAACTTTCACACTCTGTTTTCCCGGTGAGATTGGATGGGCCGGGCTCCGGGCTTCACTAATATAGGTTATGCTAGTAACATTGTACCTTCACCATTTACCAAATATTTGAATCGTTCAATTCTTATTTCAAGTTGGTATTTGTTAAAAATAATTACTAATTACCAATTTAGGTCTGATTAATTTAATAGCCTAGTTTAACTGTTTTAGTTTGATTTATTAAATATAATACCAGTATATTGTGGATGTATTTGATTACTTGGACAATACTAAATTAGGATTTAAGGAATATTGATTGAGCTTAGGTATGATTTCAATCATACTTCTTTTAATAATAAACAAAAAAAACATGCATATTCTATACTAATTTTATTAAAATAAGCATAACTTAAGAATGATAGAAAAATTATACAAATAAGGAAAATGATATATCCTCATACTTCGACAAAATAACATATGTCAAAAAATGACATTTTGTTTATTAATAATTAGTCTACAAAATATAACATTGGTGTGTGTTATACATAGAAAATAGAGAACATGGAAAATGTAAAGTTGGAAATAAATGATTACTTTATGTATGAAGCTATATTTGTCAACATAAAATTCATTAATAAAGAAATTAATTATTAAAAAAATACTAAAAAAGGTAATTTATTTACGTACACCAAAAGTTTTCCTAGTCAATAATGAAAGACTTCTCCATTCTGAAGTGTAGAAATCGTCATATTAAATTTATATCTATGGATAAAGTTTTCCACACAACATGAATCGAACCTCTAATGTTTTGCTTAAGGAATTTAGCTGTTTGATTGTAACTTACAAAAATATAATTTGCTAAACTTTAGGTCCTACTAAACTCTTCATCTCTTACGATCTTAGGGCTTGTTTGACAGTAATGATATAATAACAACTAGATAGAAGTGGGAGAGCAAAGAAATGTATTTATAATATACAAGCTCTTCTCATATGCAATGCTTAATGAGCACCAAATAATAGCAAAGTAATATTTCAAAAGACTCAACTATCTTTACAATTTTCAGTCAAAAAAAAATCTCAATCCAATATTTTTTATTCATTTCAATTATTTTGTTTAGCACTTTGAGTGGAACAACCTCTTTTTTAATTCGATAAAATTAATTATCATGAAATACAAAATTCTTAATAAGGGAAATGCAAATTAGATATCTACCTACTAATAGATTTTAAAACAATGCTGGTGTTATCATTTTTAAAAAGTCACAATTAACAAATTAAATAAAAATTATTATTATAAATTAACACTGGCTTAAAAAGTAAAATTTTAAAAAATTCGTATATTTAAGATTTTCGTTCCCAAAAGTCAAGTGTATTTTAGTTTTAATCTATAGAGGCTTTTTTATTGTAACTAGTTCTTAAATGTTGAAAATGAAAACTTCCATTTTACTTCATATCTTTAAGGTGTTTTCATTAATTGTTAATATGACTAGCAAGATATTACATCAATTTTGGCACCTATATAATGTGTTTAGAATTGGCGCCACCTGATTTTTGTTATGCTCTATGAAAGTTCATTCTATTTGATTTTACTGACTAGAACTTTTGTTATCAGGAATCTATGTAAATAATTGATGTGAATAACTAAACACTACATCAATATTGCCAACTTTATGAAGTAATAATAGTTAGGACATGTTTGATTATGTGGAAAGTGGAAAATGAATCTATGCCAAAACTTGCATGCCCAAACACATTGTAAAAGCAATGAAAAAATATTCAAATTTAGATTTACATAGTCTAAATTTTCTTATTACATATGGAGATACATACAAGATAAATTTTTTTGGTAGACACAAAGAAAAGATATTATTTTATTTTAATAATTCAGATTTTTAAAAAAAAATATGAAGGAGGTTACAAAGGCAATAACACTTTCCTTAGTTCATGATCAATTCTTAAGCTCAAAAGTCATGTTCGATGACCATATTTTTCAAATTTAACTTAAAAGCGATTTTTTTTACCTTTTGAACACAAAATAAATTAATAACGACTCCTGAATATTTTGAGTGGTCGAAATCTCTTCCTAACAGAAGGGTAGATGAGTGTTCACCCTTGTGTTAGATAAAATGTTTTTTATAGGTCAATTACATGTTTAGGATCATAATTCGTTTGGAAATTTACCTTACAAATATTCGCTGTCCCAAATTATGTCTTCCACCAACGAAAATATATCATGTCAATTAAAAAAAATTAAACATTCATTATTTTTCTATTTTTGCTCCATTATTATTGGTAAAATTAAACATTCTTGGGAAGATGTAAAACTCTTGATTCTAACTCTCTTCTTCCCCTTAAAACTTGTTTTGGGTATGTTGGATCTCTTCTCAAAATGGGAGAAACCATGAAAACTCACCCTTTTGAGTTATGTTTCGTTTTATGTTGTTTTCTCTTGTAAACTCTTAATTTAGAGTTAGTATTTCAAGAATGGAAAGGGTTTGTGGGTTGGTTCATAAAAACCCCAAAACCCTAAAAGGAAAATGTGGTTAAAGAGGAAAATGGATAAAATGCTAGAGGTAGAAGATGAGTATGCATTCTAATGTCGAAATATGAGATGAATATGTATATTTTAGATGTTTGTAAACTTATAATGAAAGTAGTTTAGAAACATTGAAAATGTGTTAAATCTCTTATGTGGTTAAAAATGCAAAATGAGTTATTTATGTGTTATTTGGAATAAATGACTAACATTGTGTTATATGGTGGGAATGAGGAAATATCCTAAAGTTGGAGGCGGTGTCAGTGGAACTTGTGAAGTTTGTAAGGACCCAAATTCTACCATTGAAATTTTTTCTTTATTTTATTCCTTTTGCATGCATTTTCCTACACTTACAATCATATTTTCAATATACTTATTCCATATCCTCATATTCACATACATCCAATTTAACAGAAAAACATAATTCATATTAATAATTTCCCACGAGTATTAAGACCCCAAAAGTATAGTTCTCCGAAATAACAGTACACCAAATTACAAGTATCCGAATAAACAATGACTATTGTTACAATCAATCGAATCCGCAAATAGTCAGTTAGAGTACAAAAACGCAATTAGATGAATCCAGATCTAAAGCTCCTAAGGCTCCAAACCGAGTCTCCTCAATTTACTAGTTTACCTGCATTGGAATTATCAATAACAAATACACAAACATACAAAGGAGTAAGTCATTAGTTCAATAGACATCATTATAAGATTATCCACATTTTAAAGGGGTTAGTAAACCATTTTGAAATTCATTTTTCTTTGGTGCATGACTTGAGCCAAAGTCGCTACACCCCTTAAGGTTAGCTAAAAGCAGATTCTCATTTCTTTTTAAAAGAACACGTGCTACTTATACTCGAGCCAGAGTTTTGCTTATATACTCAAGCCAGAGTTTCGCTTATATACTCAAGCCATAGTTTCGCTTATATACTCAAGCTAGAGTTTCGCTTATATACTCAAGCCAGAGTTTCGCTTATATACTCAAGCCAGAGTTTCACATATATACTCAAGCCAGAGTTTCGCTTATATACTCAAGCCATAGTTTCGCTTATATACTCAAGCCAGAGTTTCGCTTATATACTCAAGCCAGAGTTTCGCTTATGTACTCAAGACAGAGTCGCTAACCATTCATGGTCGGCTAAAAATATATTTTCTTTTCATCGATTTTACCATAAATCATTTCCCGTAAATCCACGCCATCATTAGTATAAACACACCCATATATGTTTATACTAAATACGTGATTCACAACTTAATTATGGCACAACCAGAAAATACACACATTTTCAATTTCAAATGCACAAGTAAAGACTTATCCTTACCCCGGTGAGTGTTGGGGTCAATTTTTGAGTAACTTTACCAGTTTCCTCCACGATCTCCTCCAACCTTAGGATCGATCTTTCCTCATCCTCACCAATAACAACAATGTTAGTCATTTATTCAAAATAACACATAAATGACTCATATTTCATCATCTAACACACAAAAGTTTCATACATGTTCAATGTTTCTAAAACTACTTCATCAGGTGTTTCCAATCATTCAAGACATACATATTCACCTTGTATTCACATTAGAACACATACTCATAACATAATCATTCTCATATCACATAATCTCTTCCATTTGTTGCCATTAAACACTTATCACACAATCATTGTTACCAACATACCCATATAAGTTTATCATAATAAACATTCATCTCTTATACAAATCAACAACTCATAACGCATCATCATTATAAACAAACCACACACAACATATTCATCATCACCTACAATTAACACATTTTCTCTTATGACCAGATTTTCCTTTTGGGGGTTTTGGGGTTTTCATAAACCGACCCACAAACCCTTTCCATTCTTTGAATATTAACTCTAAACCAAGAGTTTACAAGAGAGAAACTAAATAAAACGAACTACAACTCAAACGGAAGGGTTTCCATGGTTTCTAATATTTTTTAGAAGAAATCCATACACCCAAAACAAGTTAGAGAGGAAGAAGAAGAGTTAGAAACAAGAGGTTTACCTCTTCTCAAGCTCTAAGATGATTTCTAAGGCTCTCTGCTCTTGAAAAGCTCTCATCTCTCTCTTCTCTTCAAAGTTCTAACCCTAAAAATGTGTTTGGGGTTTCTATTTTAAAGTGAAATCGTCGGGTTCTCGCTCAAGCGAGCCCATTCTCGCTCAGGCGAGGAAATCCCACCTTTTTAAAATTTCAGATCTGACGCTCTCGCTCAAGCGAGGGATTTCTCGCTCAGACGAGGAAGCTCTCGCTCAAGCGAGGATCTTCTTGCTCAGGCAAGGATCTTACAGCCTCGACAGGTCCTGAATGCCACTTTTCTCGCCCAGGCGAGACAACTCTCGCTCAGGCGAGACCACTCTCGCTCAAGCGAGGCAAATCTCGCTCAAGCGAGAATCCTTCAGTATAGCCCAAGATTTCACCCTCCCAGGTGAGCCTCTCTCGCTCAGGCGACGATTCTCTCGCTCAAGCGAGACTCCTAGGACTGATACTATAATTTAATGACTTTAAAATCTAGGGTGTTACAAAGTTACCAAAAACCAAACTCAACACTCACCGAGGTAAGGATAAGTCTTTAACTTATGCATTGTGATAGAAAATGCGTGGATTTTCTGGTTGTGGATAATGAATTAAGTTGTGAACCACTTATTTATATAAACATATATGGGTATGTTTGTAATAATGATGGCGTGAATTTACTGTTTATGAATTAATGGAGTGTCAATGAAAAGAAAACTCGTTTTTAGCCGACCATGATTGGTTAGCGACTTTGGCTCAAGTAATGTAGCAAACTTTGGCTCAAGTAATGTAGCAAACTTTGGCTCAAGTAATGTAGCAAGCTTTGGCTCAAGCGATGTAGCAAACTTTGGCTCAAGCGATGTAGCAAGCTTTGGCTCAAGCGATGTAGCAATCTTTGGCTCAAGCGATGTAGCAAGCTTTGGCTCAAGCGATGTAGCAATCTTTGGCTCAAGCGATGTAGCAAGCTTTGGCTCAAGCGATGTAGCAAACTTTGGCTCAAGTTATGTAGCATGTTTCTCAAAAGTGTAAAAGATAAAAATGGTTTTAAGTATATTCGATTTTAAATTGTTTACTTAACCTTATTAAAATGTGGATTAACGTACATTGACAATTATTACGTTAACGACTTACTCCTTTGTGTTTTCTGTGTATGGTCAATGTTAATCCCATTGCAGGTAGGTGGAAGATGTAAGGACGTTTTGATTAGGAGCTTAGAGGCTTTTAATTTTTTGGAAGTTCTTACCTTCATTTTTTTGTAATATGACTGATTGTATTTTGAACACGAATATTTGAATCTCTGGATATTCGTAGCTATGGGTATTTTGGAATCTCATAGCTAAATGTATGCGGTAGTTACCGAGATGCATGAATGGATTATGATTTTCTGTTAGGCGAATGTGTATGTTATTTTGGACTTATGGAATGTGTACGAGCAAGAAATTGAGTTTTAATATAAGTTATTGCCATTTATATTTAAAAGTCGTAGGAAAATGTATAAAGGATGAATGAAATAAGGAAAAAATTTCAAGGGTAGATTTTGGGTCTTTACATACCCTATTAGCCTGTTTAAAGACATGTTAAGGTAAAAAAATCAACACATTATTTACAAGCCAGGAAACATTACCTACTTACATGGATTGAGTTATGTACTTAAGCCCAAGTCTCAACAACTAAATATCTAATTATTAAATAGTCTAATATCTAAGTCCTAGTGGATTTACATAAAAAAAATATTATTTAGTTTTTTTGTACATATAAAAAATAACTTATAAATATATAATAACATTACAAAGGCTGGCCTATTAGGCTTAATAAGCTTTTTAAAAGGCCTGAGCCTGACCTATTTAGGTTAAATAGGCTACTAGAGAAGCCTAAGTCTGACATGTTTACCAAAAAGGTCTGGTCTGGCTTGTTATAGGCTAGGTATTAGGCCCCTGATAGGCGGTCTGACCTGTTTCCACCCTTATATATAATGTTTAATGTTCAATATTCAATGTCTGCTCAATTATTTTGAATACAATTTATGTTTTGTTCAATATGTTTTGGTGTGCTGGATGTGTTTTGGCGTTATATGTCTTTTTTGTTGTTCTATTCAAGTTGTTCAATGCATTTCATGTTGATGTGCGTGTGTTTTGTTGTTCTGTATGTGTTGTGTTATGTGTGTGCTTAACTGTGTAGAATTAGGAATTATGATCTTCAACAACGCTCATTTGAATGAGCGTCGTTGCATATATGAACATCGAATGTACCATGACACTCTTTTATGAAAGTGTTGTTGATTTGAATATATACAACATCGCTGCTTTACAAAAGTGTTGTTGATTTGCATTCATTTAACAGTGCTTCTTTATACAAGTGTTATTGAATTGCAAGGATTCTACATAGTCAAGTGCACATAACACAACACATCTAGGTTTTAATTAATTGTCATTATTTCCTTTATAATTAATTCTTACATGGTATATTTTTATTATTTCCTTTATCTCATTATTTTAATTAATTTTCATTATTTGAATGTCATTAAAAACAAAATTAATTAATTATTATACATATTGATTAATTGTTCTATATATATATAATTATCATTATTTAAATGAGATATCTTCAACGATGCTTTTTGTAGGGAAGACTGTTGAATTGGATATCTTCTACAACACTCATGTTAACGAGCGTTGTTGAATATTTAATGCTCAACAATACCAAACTTAAGAATTTAAAATTAATTCTTAAATTGTAAGTTTTGTATTATTCCCTTTTGTGTCATTATTTGAATGTCCTTAAAATACAATTAATTAATCATTCTACACACCTAATTAATTGTTCTACATATATATAATTAATTGCTATAATTTGAATGTGATATCTTCAACAACGCTTTTTGTAAGGTACACTGTTGAATTGTATATCTTCTACAACGCTCACATTAACGATCATTATTGAATGCTTAATGTTCAGCAATCCCAAGTACCAATTGATCCTAAAAAACTTAAAACTTTCTCGCATTCACACACATTCAACAATCCCAAAACTCACATACTTAGCACCAAAACTCATTTACTCTCCAAATCACAAAATCATTTACTTTTAAAATCATCCAACACTGAAAATTTATTTCAACCTCAAATCATTCAACATGAAAGTCATTCAACACCGAAATTCATTCACTCATTCAACCTCAAAAGCGTCCACTCATTCATCACCGAAAGTTCATTCATCCAATACTGAATTGAAAGTGAATTTTCTTTATAAATATTTGCTTGTATTAAGTTAGATTTCACCTTATTACATGAGTTTTCCTTAATATCTGAATTGAAAGTTCGCTCATTCACTCATTTAGCTTGTATTGAGTTAGGAATTCCTCTTTCACCTTATTACATAAGTTAGAGTTTCTCCTAATAATGTATTTGCTTTTCGCTTAACTCCAAGCTTTTAAGGATTTATATATGCCCTGCTTGGTTTTGAATTTTGATGCGGTGGAATTTTGTTAAGAGGAATTATAAAATGTACACACATAGGTATTGGAAAAATATAATAAATGGGTAAAGGACATATTGCAAATAGAAGTATATTGAAGTGTTAAAAAGGTGGAGTTAATAGGCCATAAATAAGTGTTATTAAATTATTATCCTCATGATCATGTTAATAAAATGGATGAAAGTACTATTAAAAATGGAAGAGTGTCAATCGATTGACGAAGGAGTATGAAGATGAAGTGAAATCATTTGTTAGGTTTGCAACTAAGAATGTTGGAAACCCTCATAGAATTGTATGTCCTTGTTTAAAATGTTGTTACTCCAACCGAGTTACTCCAAATGAGTTAACAGTTAATTTAGTGTGTCACGATATCGATTAGAGTTACACCTGTTGGAAAAGACATGTTGGTAAAAGAGATGTTAAGGATTATCATGAGATGCATATGAAAGAAAACAACACAAATGCATTTGAAGGCTATCGTTTCAAAGATATGGCAAATGTTGTCGAAGAGGGTCTTCAGGATTGTCCTGAGATGTTTCAGAGATTGATAAGTGATGCTGAGAAACCATTATATGATGGTTGTAATAAATTCATGAGATTGGCAGCGGTGTCAAGGTAGTATAAGTTGAAATTTGTTAATGAATGAAGTGATAAGAGCTTCACAGACCTACTTGCACTTTTGAATGATATATTTCTAGAGGATAATGTGTTCCCTTCTCGAACCTTTGATGCTAAACAAATGTTATGCTCTACTAGCATATACTAAAAGTATGCTTCTTTGAAGTTTTGTCCTAAATGTAATGCACTGCGATATAAAATGGAAGACTCAATTCTCAAAAAGGTTATATGATATTTTCCTATCAAATCAAGATTTAAGCGTATGTTTAGCAATGCGAAAGATGCAAAAAATTTGACTTGCCATGCTGATGAAAGGATTAATGATGGCAAGCTTCAACATCCTCCAGATTCTCCTGAGTGAGAAAAATTGATCACGACTATCCTAGTTTTAGTCAAGAATCAAGAAATTTACGCCTTGCATTGTCAACTGATGGAATTAACCGACATAGTGTTCAAAGTAGCTCCCACAATACATGGTCAGTGATGTTAATGATATACAACTTACATGTTGTCACTTTGCATGAAGCCCAAATTTATGATCTTATCTATGTTAATTTCTGGATCTAAAGAACTAAGAAATGACATAGACATATACATCGCTCCATTAATTGAAGACGTACTTGAATTAAATGTGGGAGACTCGTGCGTAATTGAGACCCGCAATTTTAAGATCCGCTGTTAGATGAGTCTGGGTCCGGGTAATGAGTTATCCAGACCCGTGACTATCTGGATCCGCTATTTCTTCATATATATATATATATATATAGCAACATAATTGTAATATCATGTTAATCTATATTTTAATATCATATTAAACCATAATTGTAATATCATATTACTTCATAAGTGTGATTGTTATGTTGTTAAAGTGTGATGTTATGTTGTTAATCAATATTATTATATTGTTAATTCATATGTATGATATAATATTATGTTAATTGAATAGTTTTTACTAAATGAATTTTTCATCATAATTTTGAACTTGTTTTAATATTTGTTTGAGTAAAATGAGTTGTGTTTAATATTCTAAATTGTGTTTAAATAACATATAAGATCATAAGAAACAAATATACAAGTGTATAAATTAGTTGTAATTATTTCAATATTTTTGAATTTATGGGTACTCATGGATCCGTTGGGTACCCAGAGACCCGCGGGTAGTATGCTCGTTGGGTATTAGCATGGGTCTAGGGCGGGTCTGGGTAATGCACTACTCGGACCCATCCATACCCATTGCCATCCCTAACTTCAATAACTAATTAAATTTTGATCCGTTGTACCAAGTGCCTATGCAAGCCTCACTAGCACCCAACATAATTTTCATTGGACAACATCAAGGTCATACTTTAATGGAAATCCCATATAAACCAAGAAAATATGGTGCACTTAAGTTGTCTAGGTATATGTCCTTACATGCACCCGAAAGGAACAAATTCTTTCCCGTATCGGAGATGAGAGTTCTTGTTTTTTCCTTTTGATTTCAATAATAATAAAAGTGCTATTTAGTTGTAAATAAAATAATAAAAATATCATAATATATTGTTTTCTCTTTAGTTTTTGTCACACATGCCACTCAGGTATCGAAGAAACCATGTAGCATTGACCATTTAAAAATGCCGGCATCCAAATTTACTATTGTTACTTTCTGCCCCTTGGCTCATTTCAATGGCTTCCTATACAAAATTATTGTTGCTATATCTCAACCATTTGGTAATGAAATCCTAAGCAGATTTTAAGTGACATTGAACATAATCAATTATAGACCATTTTCACCTAGACAGTGAAACCAAAATATAGAGCCACTGTAGACCAAAGGGTCTAATTCTTCTTCTGCAAAAATGGGTCTAATTCTAAAACTATTATTCTCAACTTACATCATTTTGTTTTTTCTAACAGCAAATTCAGACAAAGAAGAAGTGAAACAGGCCTTAGTCACATTCATGGAAAAACTTGCTCCAAAAAATGCAATGTGGGGTTGGAACCTTACATCTGATCCATGCATTGATAAGTGGCATGGAGTGAATTGCAATTCAGACAATTATTATGTTAAGAGTATAGTTCTTGACAAATCCAATCTCATTGGTGTATTAGATGCTACTTCTCTTTGCTTAGTAAACAATTCTCTTCAAATCCTTAGCCTTAGTGACAACATGTTACATGGTTTGATATCAGAGGATATAGGAAATTGTAAGTCCTTGACTCACTTGTTCCTAAATGGGAATGAATTCTCCGGCGAGATTCCGATTTCTATTGCTAGACTAAGTAACTTGAAAAGGCTTCATATTTCGAACAACTTCTTCACCGGAGAGCTTCCTATTGTTGCGCGAATTTCAGGTTTGATATCCTTTCTTGCTGAAAATAACAGCTTCACTGGAGAAATTCCTGTTTTTGATTTCTCCAACCTTGACAAGTTTAATGTCTCTAACAACAATTTACAAGGTCCTATTCCTAATGTTGGTGGAAAATTCCATGTAGATAGCTTTTATAGTAATCCTAATTTATGTGGAAAACCACTTTCAAAGGCATGTGTTTATCCACCTTCTCTAGCTCCTTTTCCTATGCTATATGAAATGAAGGACAAAAAATCTTTCGGTTATGGTTTGTATATTTATTCAGGATACATAATTCTTGGCGCCATTGTCCTTGTTTTCATCTCCTTCAAATTGGTAAGAAAATTCAAGACCAAGGAAGAAGCTGCAAAAAAGGAAATGGGAGAAGAAACTATTGGTGGCAAGGTTAGTCAAACTTTCAATTCCAATGGATATAAGAGTAGCATTGGGTTTAGATCAGAGTATTCGATGACTTCGGAAAGTGGAATGTACAAATCGTCTCCAGTTGTTCTTTCGAGTCCGGGGCTTAAGGGTTTGAATTTTGAGGACTTGCTGAGTAGTCCTGCTGAATTGGTTAGAAGAGGAAAGCATGGAAGCCTCTACAAGGTGATGGTTAACACTGGGGTGTTGTTGGCAGTCAAGAGGATAAGGAATTGGGGAATTTCAAAGCAAGATTTTGCAAAGAAGATGGAACAGATAGCACGAGCGAAGCATCCACGTGTGCTCCCACTTGTTGCGTATTATTGTTCGGAGCAAGAGAAACTTTTGGCATATGAATATCTTCAGAATGGTAGTCTCTTCATGTTGCTCTATGGTATGTTGTCAAAAAAAGTTTCAATTAGTATTTACTAGTAAAGTATGTAGCATTTGGTATAAGAGTTAGAATGAGAGAAACATAACACATGAGTTCGTTTGTATAATTGATATATTTTATAAATGCAACAGAACAAAGTTATGAGACTAAACATTGATGCATTGAGTTTCAATAAAATAGGTAGAATCAAAGAGAAATCAGTCTAATTGTGTTCTGTTCCTTTTGATTCCACCCAATAGTACAAAAATGTTTGATTTCATATACTTATTTCTTATTTTATTCAATTTAAAAATTGCATCAAACGTAAAGTAGAACTCGTGTATCATCTAAATTATGATAATAACTCATTGCTTATACCTTTTCCAATATGATACTTACTTATTTCCTTTTGAGATATCTCTTGAACTTTACATTCTCTTCAAGTCTAATACCTTCTTTTATATGTTGCAAGTTGCCTCCAAGAATACATCTAACCAAATACTTGTTGTATTCACTTCTAATGATTTCAGGACCCCAAAGTGGACACTCTTTCGACTGGGGGAGCCGACTTAACGTTGCTGCAAACATAGCTAAGGCTCTGGCATATATGCATGAGGAGCTTCATGAAAGTGGAATAGCACATGGTAACTTGAAATCAAGTAACATTTTGTTTGACAAGAATATGGATCCATGCATAAGCGAATATGGCCTAATGGTGGCTGAAAGTCGAGATCAATTGGTCGCTTCTCACGACAAAGACATCAATGACATAAATTTGATTGCACCTGCTATGTTTAAAGCTGATGTATATGCCTTCGGCGTGATACTTCTCGAGCTTCTGACAGGAAAAGTAGTTAAAAACGATGGGTTCGATCTGGTAAAATGGGTAAAGTCGTTAGTCTCAAAGGAATGGAGTGTTGAAGTTTTTGACAAGTCCCTAATCTTACAAGATGCTTGTGAAAAGAGAATGATTGACTTGTTGCAGGTAGCATTGAAATGCATAAATCCATTTCCAGATGATAGACCAAGTATTAGACAAGTTGCAATAATGACAAGTTCTTTGAAAGAGGATGAGCAAAAATCCATTTCGTTTGGTTCATGAACCAAGTGTAGTCATAGATATCAACAAGTCAGATCATAGATAAAACTTCTTTCAAGGAGTATCTGTCTCTAATTTTCGTTAGTTTCAAGCAGATCAAAATATGTACCCATTCATATGGAAATTTAATTAATATGGTAAAAAGATTAGAAGATTGCTTGTAATATCAATTTGTATAAGTATCTAATATTTTCAAGGGGCTGGTTTTATGCACAGTCTAAAACTTGTCTCTAGTTACTCTTAGCATCCCTATATGTGTGCATTTTTACAGAATTCAATGCCTCGCAAGTAGAGGCGAACTTTTAAGTTACCTTAGTAAAAACAAGAACTTTTCTCTCCTATATTAGTATTAGTTATTGATTGCTTGATTACTTTCCTTATGAGTGTAAACAAATTTAGTAATGAGATTAGCAACTTGGTAGCGTGAATTTGACAACTTCAAGAATTGGACAAGCAACACCATTGCTGCATAATATAAAAACAGTTTTGAATGACTCTTGAAGTCTGAATTTGATTTTCTTTGTAAAATAAAGAAGCAGAGTATTTGTATCAAAGTCTGAAATAATATCCTTGAAACTTCATTTAGAAAAAAACAGAGTCTACTTCTTTCCATATAGCATAAGGAAGATGAAAAGTATAATGTAATCCAACTGTCCAAGTCTATATAAACCCAATGCCATAACATCCATATTGCCAACTTACCACATGCTACACTTGTGTACCGCATACCATTTATCAGACTATATATACACTTATTCTTAGCGTACCATTTATCAGACTATATATAAAATAAAGGGGAGGGATCCACTTACTCCAAGAGTAATGAAAAATACCTACTCCACATCATGATCATTTATTCTTGTGAAATTCAATGGTTGAATTAGTAAATACATCTAAACCATTGTATTTTCCAAGATTAAATGTCTAAGATGTGGAGTATGTATTTTTCATTTACTCTTGAAGTAAGTGGATCCCTCTCCTAAAATAAAGCTGGTAATAATAATGATAATATAAAAGTGACTAACCACAAATGAGCACTGGAACCAGTAAGGTGAACCATGTAAGTGTAACTATGTTTTGTTTTACGCTGACCAGTAGAAGCAAAATTTCTCACGATCAATATCTAGTTCAATTATGGTTCCTATTTGTTTCTCTTTTCTTTCAAATATATGCTATTAGATTCGATCTTTATATATTAGAACTTAGTCACCAACAATCCTAGCATCAGCTAATGTTATGATTTTACTCGCATTAAACTACACTCACCATCTCTAATTTTCAACGAAATTATATAAATCACTTCTTCTTTTTTTACACCTACACAACCCTCATAATTTATATACATATATTATATTAACTACCTTTGTAAAAGAAATAAATGTAATATTTTAAATAAAAATATGATATTGTAATCAAGTTAAATAAAATATGTTATTTTATAGAGAAAATTACAAATAGTAATTTATTCGTTATTTTTTTGTTCGTTATAATATAGTATAGTGATTTAAACAATGTCTCCTTAGAATTAATAATATATTTTGTAACAAACCAAAAATATTGAAAATACATTGACTCTTATACTATTTGGATTAGTCTCGATAATGTACCATATTTTTAACTTGATTACATTCATCATCTTTTTTGTTTAAAAGATCATGTTTATTTCTTCTTATGAATAGATATTTAGTGTAACATATGCATATAACTTCAGGTGTTTTATATAGGTACAAAAAAGAAATGAATAATTTGTGTAATTTTCATTAAAACTCATTGAGTGTCAGTATAATTTACTCAATTGGTTATTATCACTTATTTAAATTGTGGACCACATCACATGTTTTGGCCACAATATTGCAGTTGTGATTTCTGTCACAATCGCATCACACCGCAATTACAATGTGACACTGAATCACAATAATGTGACCGCATATGATAGAAACACAATCACATCGGATCACAATGCAAACTACATTAGACCATATTTAAGACACTAATTATTTTGATTTTGATTTAAGACAATGGTCATTTTGACCTCAGAAAATGCTTAATGTCATCAAAGCCCGTTCTTAATTTTGGAAAGCCTTTTGTGCAGTGCAATTTAATTTTATGATCTCCTTTTCCACTATCTTCTTGAAATTTGCCACCTTTTTCTCATAGTTACTGCCACATCAATTTGTAGTGAGATTCTAGTTTAGCACTGTTGTTTTTTGGACATAATAATCAATGGAATATGATGTCAAAATTACTTTTATTTTGTAACTACTTCCGATCTACAGCAATAGAAAGATAAGTTCTTTTGTTGTTATAGCTTAATAGGTATACCTGAGTAACTTAGTAGTGAGTAGTGAATGAACATAAATTACTTAACAGTGATTGAACATGTGGTATGAGAATTGTAAATCCTTCTTAATTGATGAAGAGCCTAATTTTAGTTGATGATTCATTAAATGCATTTAATGATGGTCTTTACAAGTCTTCAAATTATTTTGTGACTCTTAAACACTATCAAGTAAGATAGAAAGTAGAAGATATCATTTTCAAGGTGAATTGAAAATATAAAAAGCATTAATTATTCATTATCTCTTTTTTATGATACTACTAAGGGTATGCCTTATCCTATGGATAAAAAACTATTCTCTTTCAGGTGTGTGATTGTCTCTCCCAATAAGTATTGCTCTAAAAAATCAAACATTTGACCTTGGTCTTTTTGGGATCTACCACAAACTTATACCACAAGACCAACACCTTGTTGGTTATTCATCATCTCTTTATGAAGAAACATTCCTCTCCTTCAATATATAAAGGGAACACTGTGATGAAAAAACGAGGAGCAATTGAGAGACAACAACCTAGAGACAATGTGAGAGAGTTGATATCAACTATAGTGTGAGATTAATATTCCTATTGATATACTATATAGACTTTGTATTCCATCATTCTTGAGGTTAAGTGTTATCCTATTAGAGCGAGACAAATATTGTATTCATACTTTATAAACTAGAGAAATTTTTAGACTAAGTTTCGTGATTGTTTATTTCTCGATTTGAGGAGCTTTTTCAATGTCAAAATTCTTGATATCATTTTTCTACTTTTGATGTATTTTATCTATCCACTTAAAGCTTAGTTGTAATGACTCAAAGGAATATATGGCAAGTCCCTAAGGTCATGGGTTCAAGTTGCAGGAGGCTCCCTTTCGAGAGAACAAAATACTGCAAGGGTATTTACGCTTAAAGGGTGACACACACAATAAATTCATGGGCACAAAGGGGTTGTATGTCAAGACTGGAGTATTACAATTAAAATATCGCTTCCGCGAGCATCCATTTTGCATCAAATAGAGGAGAGAAATTAGTTATGAATTTCTCAACTATTAGGTGTGAAAATTACATTAATTCATAAGGGTAATTTAACACTCTTTGATTTTAAAAGCTAATTTTATGCATTCATACTTACAATTTTGATAAATTATTATATTAATCCTATAATTTGAGTTTCCACAACATTTTAGGACTTAAAAAAATGAGTAAGGATCGGTGTGAAAAGGGCAAAAATCAACTTAAGCCCATATTAGCTTGCATGCGCCCAACGTTGGAATCGCGCCAAGCTTAGCCATGCTAAGTGTGGATGATCCGTCAAGCGCAACTTGACTAGAGGAAGGGTTGAGCCAGATGAAGAGATACGTTGAGCGCACCTCCCCTATGCCTAGTGAAATGTTAAAGAATCTTATTGTTAGGAGGAATCGAAAAATACTTTGTACGAATTCGAAGTAGTTCATACATACCATTTCGATGTAAATTAGGATGTTTTTTATTTCCCTCAACTTCTAGGCTAGTATAGGTTGAAAACAAGATGTAAATACGAGTGAGAATGATTAGAGAAGTTTAAGTAAGCTCATGGAGGATGTACATGTTCTCTTTGGTGTTTTATTTTCTCTTTTATCTTTGCTTTAATTTTTTATGAAAATGTTTAGTTGAGTTTCTCCCTTGTTGGGATTGAATGTGATATTCACTTTATGTGTACACTTGGATTCAATTGATGTTTAATTATGATGTGTTTATTTTAATGAGTTGCCTATGTTATGCTTAATGCTTATTTGGAGGGTGACGACTTCCCCTTATATTATTTTGGATATATGAACTTGTAAAGAAATTCTGGTTTCGAAACCTAAACTAGGAATTCATCTTGTTAGTTATTATACATATAGCTAATTTAATAAGCTACTAATATGACCATGACATTGACAATTAGTACATTTAAGATGTTGCATTTAACTCAATTTCACATGCATAGACTACTAAACATTGATGAATGTTTTGTCGGTCATAATTCTTTATCTTGTGTGTAAAGTTACTATGCATAGAGCTTTATTGCATAAACTACTAATTTGATGATGATGCTAGCTTTTAGTACCATTGCGGTTCCTTAATGTGTAAGAATTATTTCTAAATAATTTTATGTGATTGATCCTACTGTATATGGATAGTGAGTAGTAAAGTTTGATCCAAACATCTAAATTCAAGCAATTTTATCTAATAGTTAAATTACATTAATTAGTAAAAATCAATCAAACAATGCTTTGAAAATTAATTTGCAATATCAATTGTTTGTTAAAATGCTAGTCCTTAGCAAGTCCTTCTAGATTCGATAACTCTTTTATACTTGTTTGCGAGATTAGTTTGGTTCTTTATAGACCAATTTGTCGGTTAATACCAATATGTCAACCTTTCTTCTTTGGATTGATAGGAACATCATGAATTCATAAACATTCCCATTTGTGGAATTTTTATTGTGGAAATTATGATAATGATTATTGTCAAACTATTATAAATGACAAATCATTAATCTCCATTTTTTTCCTTATTGTTTCACTTATGGTTTTTCCTGGCTTCCTTCTTCCTCTAGAAATTCGACAATCCTCCATTTGATTTACTTTTCTTACTAAGACTTCTAGCAGTCTTCACTATATATGCTCAGACGACCTAAGACGTGATTCTATCATCTTTTCTATAATTTGAGTCACTTCAACTTTCCACTTGATATTTATAATAATATCTATGTCCACTCATCCAACTCAAAATTCACATCTCTACTACATTGAGTTTATTATCTTGCTGGCATTTTAACGTCCAACATTCAGTATCATTTAACATTGCATGTAATATAATTGTGAGAAATATCTTCTTGAGTTTGGGTGACACATTTCTATCACATATGACACCTGATGCACTCTGCAATTTCATCCACCTCGCTTGATTCCTATGGTTTACATCTTCCTCAATTCCCACTTCGTGTTATATGATTGACCCAAGATAATTAAATTAAATCTAGTGAATTTTGATAATATGAGAAGGAAAACCGTGCTTACGATAATAGACATCAATAGTGTGTCATTTGCGACGACAACACTTGCAAATTGATATGGAGCAATGTGGCATGAAAAATGAGTTGGATGGCACGGACTGTTGTGTTGAGTATAGTTGGCCCTGTCATAAAAGGATTGTTGTTGGTGGTTATCACGATTGAGAAATATTTCAAAATCAATGAATATGTCATAGAGTTCATCAAACTGCACGGGAGTGTCCTTTGTGCGAATCGAAGCAGAGAACTCACAAAAAGTGGGTCCAAGACCATTCAAAGCAGCAATAACGAGGTCAATATGATCAAGTTGATGACAATAAGAGCAAGTTCATCACTGATGACTCGAATTGAATGAAGGTAATCACTAACATTTGAAGTATATTTTGAGATTGTAGTAAGGCATTCTTTATGAGACAAAACACCGATATGAGAGCGATTAGAATATTATTCGTTCAAGCTTGTCCATGTTGCAGCAGAGGAATCAGCAGAGGTGATGACAATTTAGGCATGAGGGACATATGATCCGAGAAGATCAAGATAGACATAATGATCTTGACGTTATTAATAAGAGCACTTTGGGTTATCAACACTGTGCCACCAAACTCAAACATCGGAAGAGGAGAACGAATATCACCAATGACATAGCCATAAAGATCATTGGCTTTGAGGAGATAAACGATTTGGTTCTACTAGGTGTGGAGATTTCCATAATTTACTTCGATGGGAAGAGTATAGGTAGTTGTGACTTCAATAATGGATTTATTGGAAGTAGTAACATTGGTCATTGAAGCAAAAAAGGATAAAGAAAAAGATCATAATACATCGTTAGGATTATCATAATCTGATACCATATAGAAAAGGAATCAAATTCTCCTATTCATTAAATTAATCAAAACAAGTACATATGAATCTACTTACAAATAATTACTTCAATAAATTACACTCATGGCCTTGAGTTTTGCTAAAATTATATAAACCATTTATCATTTTTCTACACTTACACAACCCTTAATTTAAATACATATATTATACTAACTACTCTAATAGAAAAGATAACTGTAATCTTTTAAACAAAAAATGGTAATAAGTGTAATCATGTTAAACAAAATATGATATACTGTTGAGACAAGTTCAAATAGTATATGAGTCAATTCATCTTGATTATTTTTGGTTGATTACAATATAATATAAGAGTGATTTAAATAATATTTTTTTAGAATTATTGATGCGTTTTATAACGAACAAAAAATAATGAATTGATAAGAACAAAAGAGCATAACTTAGCAAATTAAATGACAATTAAATGACAAATACAATGCTATTAATTTAGTAAAAAAAAGATCAAAATACATTGCACGCCAGCAATGTTCTGCACGCCAGCAATGTTCAACGCAAACCTATTCAAGTAATCAAATACACTATTAAAATAAAGCCTACTTCATTCCTTTCATAAATCAATAAAAAATAACATAAAAAAAATGAGAATTGTGTATTACAAGCCTACTCATTCCTTTCATAAATCAAAAGCGCCCTCCTATCATTTTCCTCACGACAACACGCCGTCATATACTATTAAAATAAAGCCTGATATTTAAGATTTATCTATAACTAGTATGTCAGAGATGGACATGCCGACCCATATTTTTATTGAATGTTATGATTTATAATATGTGTCATTTTATTTGTGGTTAAAAAATTTATAATTCTTTTATTCTTATTTTAATTACCAATTTATAATATGTGATGAATAAATAGTTTGAATGAATAAACAATAATCACACATATATAATTTATATAAAAATAGTGCATTGTTTAAAAATAATATAGAATATGCATCGGGTATAGAAGAACATTGAGTTATATATGATTTTTGGTAGAAATTATAAAATAAAGAGAGTAAAATAGAAAACACAAATTACATCGTGACGAGGGGTTAACTTAAGTTTTGGCTAAAACATGAAATAACTACTACATGGTGTAATTTCTATTTTCCTATTTTGCCCTTACATTTTTTTATTTTCTACAAAAAAAAAACATACAATCTTAAGTAATTACCATTAGCACATTGATCGTCTATCTCATCTTAAATTGAATTATAATAAATACATTTTTTAACATAAAATATTTTTAATACAAAAATATTCTAATTATATAAAATAAAATATATAAAAATTGAATACTTAATATAATAAAATAACAATATGACTCTCGACACAATAGTACAGTATAGAAACAAAAAAAACTTATATTATACATGTCGACTAAAAATAAAATACTGAAAATTGGGATAGGTCAAAAAAAGTGACGCAATGTTGCATCTGACGCTAACCTCGTGCAATAAGCGTAGTATCACACTGGTACAACTTAGCATACACGGCGCACTCTATCTTCCTTCACATTCTCATCTGAAAACGGCCACGTCTTGACCCGCATCTGTCGAAACGGACTTAATCGGAGTAGCAGCAGCGTAACGGGTACCAAAATTCCGAAACCCTTCATAACCCTCATCTTCGAAATCTCCATTTTGACCCGGTCCCTCATCGAAGTTCAACGCGTAACTCAAGGGGTCGTATTGGTATTTCCCATTATTCCTTAAACCGCCGCTCTTGTTCCGATTGAAACGGCGAATGAAAGTCTTCCACCGCGGACCGGCAACGATCTCAGACCACTCGCGCACTTTCATGAAGTCGCGAGACCACCATCGGTTACCTGCGCTTCCGGTTACGGGATGAGTCTCCGACTGGGACGTGTTTCTCACGCGCTCCCACCACGTGAAGTTGATGGACGGTGAGCGACGGGAACTGAAGCAGCAGGGGAAGCAGAAAGTGCAGCGAGTGTTGGCGGAGGAATCAAGATCTATTGGGTCGAAATTGGACATGGCAGAAGCTCAATTTTTCGATCGCTATGGCTATATAGTACACTGGTTTTGTTTCCCTCTCTCTATTTTCTTGGTCGGGTCTGTCTCGTGTGAACTCAAATAGCAGTTCTCTGCTATATAATGTAACGGTCAGTAACCCAATCATTCACATTCACAGCTGGAATTCGACCAAGTCCGCGTAAGTGTTGAATATTTTTTTTTTGTATTATTAATGATACTTTCTCATGGTAAAGAAATAATTTTTGTTAAGATGTATGATTGTCCCTCTCAATAAGTATTGCTCTTAGGAATTAAATCGTTGAAAACCTAGCAGAAAATAACACCACTAGACCAACCAACGCGTCTATACACCTATGATTTATTATTTTGCATTTTAGTCCTTGAATAATATTATGATTTATTAAATTTGATTGTATGATATTTGATATGCTCATTTTGTATTATGATTGTTTTTTTTCTATTATCAAGAGCATTCATTTGGTTTATGATAAAAAACTAATCTCTTTTCAAATGCGTGACTGTCCCTCTAAATAAGTGTAATTCCTATGAATCAAACCCTTAAATTTTTTATTTTTCTAGGAATCTAGCAGAATCCTATATTACTATATCAACGTCTTATTAGTGTATTTCGATTGATATGCATGTACTATCTCAAATATAAGCAAATTTAATTATATTACCATTTCAATCATAGATTATATGAGATTTCAAAAATAATATATTTTAAGCAAACACCAACAATCTCCACATTGATTAAAATATCTTGCTGCTTGGGAAATTTGTGTGATAATCTGTATCTTAGCAAATATCTCATTCTACCTTCTTCAATGCTTAACTTTCTTTAATAGCTCCTCTACATAAGAACCTACTTCTCTTTAGCATAAGCTTTTACAAGTATCATTGGTCATGTTATCAAGAGTCTAACTCTCCAAACTTGTAATGCAACTGTCTGTTCCCTAGCCAACAGAGTAAGCCGCTCAACTCTCTATTGGTAGGCAATTTTTCGATATTATGTAACATTTATACCAAAGTTCACAAACAACCGTCTTCTTAAATAATCACTCTAGGTGAACCATGGAGCTTTCTTGTAAAGCCTAGACCACTACCACTATTGTCTACTCTGATAATCATAGTTCAAAAGAACTATTATAGTATACCATAAGGAGCATATCCACAACAAACACCTTGCATCAATGTCAACCAATGCTCTTGCCACATTCTTGCATGCAAACCAATGCATGCGTACATCCAGCATCTCTACCAATATTTGTATTACACCCTACATCCAAGTCAATGTTTGTGTTACAACTTACTTCAAAGTCAGCTAGCGCGTGTATGCTTTTCTGGATCTATTAGTAATAGAAATCTTTCATCTTAAATGAAACTATCCTTTCAAACATCTAAAAAGATATTGTCATCAATTGTCTCAGATCTTGGCTTGACACTTGAGTCCCTCTCTCCAAATTGGTTCCCACTACTGTCTCACCATCTTCCTTTCTCCTTCGATTCATCTAGTTTATTCTTGTATAGTGCATTTGATAGGCCTTGTCCAATTAACACATTATTCAACATCTTTTGCCACAATCTAAAGTTGTAAATTTCATTGATCTTCTCCAGCATTAATGTGACGTATGAGTTAAGAATCATATATCAATTGGTTCTGTTACCAATTGTGTGGAAGCGATTGTTGCATAGTGTTGACCATAAGGAATCAAATAAAACACATATAATAAATAGAAAAGAAAAAAATGAGAATTTTTTAATAGGGTTTAGTCAATTATGCCTACATTCCTCAGAGCATGAACATCTACCAAAATATTATTAGAGAATAATGATTGCAAGTTCTAGTACAACCATCCGCCCAAGGCACATTGGGTGTTTATATTTGTTACTTATAATTGGTACAAGTTGTAACAAAAAACTTACCCAAATATTTAGTCTTGGTTCATACCTCAATTGAAGTCCTAGGTAATGTGTGATTGCATACAATATCATATGTCAAGCAAATCCCAACATAACCAATAATTAGAGATTAATATAAATTAGGCAAACTCCTTACTCTACTCCCTTAACTTATTTTTAGGTTAGTACTTGTTACTGTAAAAACAATTATTTCAGATAAGTCCCATAATTTTTGAACTACAATTAAATCAGTTCCATCAATTTTGTAAAGAATAGGTTACCTGGCATAAAAAAAATTTGACATGTGTCACGAGGGAATTATTTTCAAAATGCAAATAACTTTTTCATGTCGGCACATGGTAAAAAAAATTCATATTACATATCATTTTTAACAGTGACTAATGGAAAATATTTATTTGTAAGGTGTCAAAAAGTTATGATTAATTTGAAAGGAAAAAACATAGGTGACCATATCCTAACTTAAAGAAAGTTAAGGATGAAAGTAGGGGTTCTGCCTATAATTTATGAACAAGACATGCATGATATTATGATCGATGCGAATAAAAGCATGCATCACATAGGAGATGTTCCCATTTTTTTTTAACATTGGAGATTTGTTTCCCCCCGTTACAAACATAAATTGATATCAATAACCAAAATATAAATGAAAAAATATAAATAAATAACCAAAATCCAAAATACCTCCATGAAAAATAAAGATAACAGAAAAATAGAGACTAAAGGTTATCCATATCTCCGGTGAAGTGATATCCATGAAAAATAGAGAGCATTTTGATTCAATATATAGACTATTTTTTTATATGGGAAACTGATATCTTTAATGTGAGAAACTGATATCTTTAATGCTTCAACCACTCTCTGCGAAACCCATATAACAAAGCAAAACTGCAAAACCATTTAAAAAAGAGTCGTTACACATATTCCATTTAGATATTTTTCAATCTTCAATAACGATGCGCTTAACTTTGCTGTGGATAGTTCATTATTTTCTATATTCAACAGCGATGCGTTTTATTTCGTTGTCTAAAGTTTATCATCCACAACGAGACTTATATGTACCAATTTAAAACTTTAAATAAATCTGAACATTTTCACAGCGTAGTGATATACTTTCTCTGTTGATTATTCATTTAAGTTAATAAGTTGTATTTTCACTTGATTTTAAAATAATTACAAGTTACAACTACTTTATAGTTTCTAACATTAATTCATTTTCAATAAAAAATAATTCCCATTTTCGACAGCGCAACATATTTATTCGCTGTGATAATTGAATTTTGCACTGTTTAAAATGAATATGTTGCGCTGTCGATAATGAGAATTATTTTCTGCTGATTATTCATTTAAGTTAATAAGTCTTATTTTCACATAAATAGTTAAATGATTAAACTAATTACAAGACTTAGTAGCATTAATTCATTTTCGTTAAAAAAATAATTCCAATTTCGACAGCACAACATATTATTTCAATGTGATAAGTTGAACACGGAAGTTATATACATTGAAATTGAAATTGATATTGTACAAAATACACAATAAACTGAAAGTGAAATTGAATGTTATATATATTGAAAACTGAAATGAATGTTACATGGAACAATGCTAAATGTTACATTTTTGTTCAATATTGAAGATCTATTAAATATGCTAAGTTGAATATTGTATCTATGAACGTTGGATATATGCTCTTTTGCGGTTCTCTTCTGAAAGATATAACACCAAACAAAGTGAAGGATCCAATTCTCTTGTTAATTCATGTTCTTGTAAGCAAGGGAATAAAAACCAAAGCAATTGAAGGAACCAGCGGCTAAACCTCAAGAGCTAGAAGAGTCTTCACTTTTTTATTTTGAAGATTTGGGAAGGCTGACACTTCTAGTTATGCACGACACAAATAAGATAGTGTTGAATCAGAGAAAAAGTGTGTTGCAAAAAGGATCAATGGTCTTGTGAGGATTGTGAAAATATATTGTAAAAGATGAGTCTTTTTTGAAAATAAGTAAAAGATGTGAATATAAGAGTTGAACATAAAAAAAGACTCATCTTTTACAACATTCTTCAAAGTGAAGGATTCAATTTTCTTGTGAGGACCAGCGGCTGAACCTCAAGAGCTTGTTGATATTATGATCGATGCTAATAATAGCATGCATCACAAAGGACACGTTCCCATTTTTGATAAATATTGGAGCGTTGTTCTCCAAATATAAAATAACCAAAATAAAAAATACCTCACGATCAACGAAAATAAACATAACACAAAGATCTCGATGAAAAATAGAGAGCAGCTTGTTTGAATGAAATCCTTCTTCATTTTCTTTCAATATATAGACTAAAAGATTTATGAGAAACTGATAATTTAATGTTTCAACCATATCTCTGAGAAACCCATATAACGAAGCAAAATCATTTAAGAAAGAGCTGCTACACATTTCTAGTTAGATATTTTTCTATCTTTAACAATGATGCGTTTTAATTTGATGTGATCATTCATTTTTTCTATATTCAAAAGTGCATAATTTACGTCGTTGTGATTAATTTATATATTTTCAATATTCTATATTCAACAGCGATGCGTTTTATGTCGCTGTTGATTATTAATTTATGTTATATACTTTCGATGTTGATGATTCATTTAAACTAGACAAATAAATTATTATTTCGCTGTTCATCAATCACATTTTCATTCTTTTACTTCGTTGTTAATTAATAATTTAAGTGATATATTTTCGCTGTAGATGATTCATTTATAATAACTTATTATTTCGCTGTTGATGATTCATTTACACTAAACGAATAAATTATTATTTCGCTGTTGATCATTCACATTTTCATTCTTTTACTTCGCTGTTGATTATTAATTTAAGTGATATACTTTCGTTGTTGATGCTTCATTATTAACTTATTATTTCGCAGTTCATCATTAACATTTACATTCTTTTAAAACACGACAGTTATAAATTGAAGAAAAAGAAATTGTAAGCTAATTGTCATATATATTGAAATTGAAATTGTACAAAAAAACACAATAAACTGAAATTGAAATTCAATATATTAAAAACTGAAATGAAAATTGTTTGTTGGAAACATTAAATCCTAAAATCTAAATGTTACATTTTTGTTCAATATTGAAAATCTGTTAATCCTCACAACTGGATTGTTGAATGTTGTATATGTGAGCATTGGATATTGATGTTCTGTTAATCCATAGCATATTTTCATCAAGGTTATATCTCTATTAACCTTATGTTCAATATTGAAGATTTGAGCTTGAGAATAATAGTGTGCATGCTTTGTGTAAAGTCTGAATGTTGAGGCAGCCCTAATGCCTTTTCAAGTATCTCAGATATCAGTTTCCCATAAATCTTTTAATGAAAATAATCATGAGTTACTTGAAAAGACATTAGGACTCTTACGTGAAGAATATCACATTTGAGATCTGGATTCTCTTACGATTTTCTTCATTTTTTTCATCAACATTTGAACAAAGCATATTGATCGATAAGAATAATAGAATGCACCACAAAGGTCCGGTTCCCATTTTTGTTCAAAATTGGAGCTTTCTTCTCCCTCTGTTACGAAAATAAACATGAAAAATGAAAATCATAAATCATAAATGAATTTTTTTAAAATAAATAAACAAAATAAAAAATACCTCATGATCAAAGAATATAAACATAACACAAAGATCTCCATGAAAAATAGTTTGAAGTTCCATATCTCTGATGAACATCATTTTGTTTCAATATATAGACTAAAAGATTTATGGGAAACTAATATATTTAATGTGAGAAACTGATATCTTTAATGCTTCAACCACTCTCTGAGAAACCCATATAACGATGCAAAATCATTTAAAAAATAGCCATTACACATACGCTAGTTAGATATTTTCTATATTTAATAGCGATTCGTGTTAATTCGCTGTCATTAAGTTATATATTTTCATTATTTTCTATATTCAACAACAATGCGTTTTACTGTCATTAATTTCATTATATTATATATTCAACAATGATGCGTTTTAATTCATTATCATTTAGTTCACTATTTTCTATATTCAACAGCGATGCGTTTTACTTCGCCGTTATTAATTTCATTTTGTTATATATTCAACAACGATGCGTTTTACTTCACTGTCATTAAGTTCATTATTTTCTATATTCAATAGCGATGCGTTTTACTCCGCTGCCATTAAGTTCATTAATTTCATTATTTTCTATTATCAACAGCGATGCGTTTTACTTTGTTGTCATTAATTTATATATTCATCAGCGAAGTGTTCTACTTCGCTGTGGAAACATATGTTTTAAGTTTATTAACACGCCAAGTTGCATACTGGCATTAAGTATTAAACATACCATCCAAATTGTAAGCTAAATAATGTTACAAAAAACATAATAAACAATTGAAATTGTATGTTGTATATATTAAAAATTAAATGAAAATTACATTTTATTTATGTTTTGTTACATGGAACAGACTATATACACATTAAAATCCTTAAAATCTATACAATATATTAATCAAACTATTATGAAACAAACTTCTAACTTGACTGGAGAGTTGAACAATCTTGATTGCTGAAATTTCAGATACCTGCATATATATACAACAAAATTGCCAAACATAGAATTGTCAAAAAAATAGAATTGTCAGAAAATAAATGTTCATCATTGGTAAAATATCCAAAAAAGACAACAAAACAGAGAAAAAAAGAAATGTCCAGAATTGCATAGTGCATCAACATTGTTCAATCAGACTCAGAGAAATTAAGTAACTCTAGATCTTCTTCATCTTCCAAAATAGAATTAACAAATTCAATAAAGCGTGGGTCAGCCCCTTCAGTATTGGATAATTCCCAGAAAATAAAATTCATAAGATTCATGAAATAATTAAACATGATTACAAATTCAATAATCAAACAGAAAAAATGAATCACCTCTTCAGTATTGTTCTTTCTTGAAATATTAGTTTGTAAGGAATATTTTTAGAAAATGCATATAACCCATCATTTGACACAACATCAAAGTTTTCAAGAGAATAGTTAACACCCTCCTTAGGTTTAATTGGCAGTTGTGGAATATACTTCTCATTCACTATAGCCTTAATTTTATCCTCATATTATATAAACATATAATATGATGGATCAAGTCAAAATCTTAAATTATAAATGATTTTTTTAAATAAATAAGTAAATTAAAACATCTGACGATCAATGAAAATCAACAAAACGCAAGGATATGCAAATATTTCCATCCGACGAAAAATAGTTTTAAGTTTCAATTTCAGAATCCATGAAGTATTCTTACAAGATAAATCAATATCTCTAATGAACTCAAAGATTAACATACTAAACATCTCTAATGAATTCAAAGATTAACATGCTAAATATATAGACACAAATATTTATGGGAAACTGATATCTTTATTGTTTCGCGTGAGAAACTCATATCACGAAGCAAAACGAATTTTGGGGGTTCGAAAATAAATTAATACACATATCTAATACACAACGCAAATTATAGATTACGCTGTATAAGATATAAAATCCACAGCGTAAACTAACTATGGCGCTGTTAAACATATTCTAATTAACAGTGATGTGCAAAATAGGCGTTGTTAAAAATTACGAATTAAAACAAATACATATTCAACCGCGAATATTATCTGTTACGTTGTTAACATTATATTCGCTAATCCATTTGAACAACGAATTCTTAATGTTGCGCTGTATAAGTTTCCTCCGCCTTTTGTTTTACAGCATTTTTCTAAGTTGTGCGGTCAAAGACTTGCCTTTAAAGATGTATTATGGCGTAGTGTTTGAAGGGTGATTTTTTTCTTAAGTTTTTTTATTTATTATGTAAGGACCCAAATTCTACCATTGATATTTTTTCATTTATTTTATTCCTTTTACATGCATTTCCTATAACCCATATTCATCAACTCAACGACCTTCTCTACTACCATTAATTATCATTCACATACACATTACTTAGCAGAAAATCATAATTCATGTCAATATATAATTATCGGGTAACCACCGCATACAATTAGCTATGGGTTTCCAAAATACCCATGGCTACACATATCCCGGGTTACAATAATCTAGTTTCACAAATATTCATCTCAAAATATAATTCAATTAAATTACAAGCCATGAAGATTAAGACATCAAGATTAAAAATCCCTAAGCTCCTAATCAACACACCCTTAATCCTCCTTCCTAAATGCAATGGGATTAACATTGACAATTCACAGAAAACACAAAGGAGTAAGTCGTTAATCAAATAAAAGTCAATATACATTAATCCACATTATTAATAAATTGAAATAACAGTAATACATATTTTCATTAAAACCAATTCCATCCCTTTTCACTTCCATCAGTTATCATGCTACATAACTTGAGCCAAAGTGTCGCTACATAACCCGGAGCCCACGGGGTTCGCATCATTAACCCGAGCCAGGGTGTCGCTACATAAACCGGAGCCCACGGTGTTCGCATCAATAACCCGAGCCAGGGTGTCCCTACATAAACCGGAGCCCACGATGTTCGCATCATTAACCCGAGCCAGGGTGTCGCTACATAAACTAGACCCCACGGTGTTCACATCATTAACCCGAGCCAGGGTGTCGCTTCATAAACCGGAGCCCACGGTGTTGCATTATTAACCCGAGCCAAGGTGTCGCTACATAACCCGGAACCCACGGGGCTAACCATTCATGGTCGGCAAAAATACATTTTCTTTTCATTGATATGCCATCAATTTATAAAGAGTAATTCTCGCATCCTTTATCATAAACACACCCATATATGTCTATGATAAATAAGCGATTTACTTCTCAATCACTTCATCATTTTATAGATAGTAATTCTCCGCATCCTTTACTATAAACACACTCATATATGTTTATAATAAATAACGATTTGCTTCTCAACCACTTTCACAACCAGAAAATACAAACGTTTTCCTTTTCGAAGTGAAATTAAAGACTTATTCTTACCTTGGTGAATGTTGGGTTTGGTCCTTGGTGACTTTGCAAGTTCCACCGTTACCGCCTCCAACTCTAGGATCTTTCATCATCCCACCAACACAATAAAAGTCAGTAATTTATCACAATAACACATAATAAACAACTCATATTTCATGGTTAAAATATAAGAGATTTACACATTTGTGATGTTTCTAAAATCACCTCCTTATGATTTTCCAACCATTACAAACATACATATTCATCTTCTATTTCACATTAGAACACATATTCATCTTTAACATCAAACATTTTACTCATTTCCCTCTTTAACCACATTTTCATTTTAGGGTTTTGGGGTTTTCATGAATCAACCCTCAAACCCTTTCCATTCTTGAAATACCAACTCTAAACCAAGAGTTTACAAGAGGAAAAACAACATAAAACGAACCATAACTCAAAAAGATGAGTTTCCAAGGTTTCTCACATTTTGAGAAGAGATCCAACATACCCAAAATAAGTTTTAAGGGGAAGAAGAGAGTTAGAATCAAGAGTTTTACCTCTTCTCAAGCTTCTAGATGAGTATCAAAGCTCATTGCCCTTGGAAAAGCTCTATTCTCTCACCTCTCTTCAATTTCTAACCCTAAAATGTGTTTGGGGTTTCTCATTTAATGCAAACTCATCGGGTTCTCGCTCAATCGAGCCCATTCTCGTTCAGGCAAGAAAATCCCGCCTTTTTAACATTTCAAATCTGACGCTTTCGCTCAAGCGAGGGATTTCTCGCTCAAGCGAGAATCTCACAGTCTTGACAGGTTCAAAAATACCACTTCTAGCCCAGGCGAGACAACTCTCGCTCAGGCGAGACCACTCTCGCTCAAGCGAGACAATTCTCGCTTAAGCGGGAATCCTTCAGTATAGCCCAGGATTTCACCCTCTCAAGTGAGCCTTACTCGCTCAAGTGAGCCTTCTCTCGCTCAGGCGAGGCTTCCAGTTAAAATCATGTGAGAAACTCTGACTCTCTCGCTTGGGCGAGGACCTCTCGCTCAAGCGAGAATCTGGTAGTATGCCTCATTCTCTAGGGCTAATTCTTTAACTTAGGAAATATAAATTTAGGGTGTCACAATCCTCTCCCTCTTATAAGAATTTTAATCCCCAAAAATTAAACATACCTCAATTCAAACAAATGAGGGTAATCCTTCCTCATATCACGCTCCACTTCCCAAGTAGCGTCTCCTTCATCTACTTGGCTCCACAAGACCTTCACCAAGGCAATTTCCTTGCCTCTCAACCTCTGGACACTGGTATCCATGATTCTCACTAGCAACGTCGTAAAAGTCAATTTGTCCTTCAACTCGATCTGATCGGACTCAACCACATGAGATGGGTCCCCAACATATTTCCTCAATTGAGACACATGGAATACATTGTGAATATTGGATAACAATGGAGGCAACCCTATCCGATATGCGACCTGCCCAATTCTCTTCAATATCTGATATGGTCCAATGAATCTCGACGTAAGCTTACGGGACTTCAACACTCTACCAATCCCAATGGTCGGAACCACTCTCATGAACACATGATCTCCTTCACTAAACTCAAGAGGTTTCCGCCTCTTATCATAATAGCTTTTCTGCCGACTATGTGCTATTCTCATATTCCCCCGGATTTTCTTAATCTTTTCCGTCGTTTCCCGGACCAATTCCGGTCCCAAAATTAGATTCTCCCAGTTTCAAACCAACTCACCCGAGTGTAACACCCTAACTTTAAGTATTTAAAATTATAGTATCAGTAATGGGATACTCGCTTGAACGAGGTATTCTCACATGGGCGAGAAAGACTCACCTAGGAGGGTGAAATCTTGGGCTATACTAGAGGATTCTCGCCTGAGCGAGAGTTGTCTTGCCTGGGCGAGAAATGACATTTTGGGACTGTTGAGACTGTGAGATTCTCGCTTGAGCGAGAGGGTCAGATCTGAAATACTAAAAAGGCGGGATTTTCTCGCCTGAGCGATAATGGGCTCGCTTGAGCGAGAACCCGACGATTTCACTTTAAAATAGAAACCCTAAACACATTTTAGGGTTAGAAATTGAGAGAGAAGAGATGAGAATATGATTTTGAGAGCAAGAACTCGTGGAAATCATCTAGAAGCTTGAGAAGAGGTAAATCTATTGACTCTAACTCTCTTTCTCCCTTTCAAACACGTTTGTGGGTATATGGATCTCTTCTCAACGTATGAGAAACCATGGAAACTCTTCGTTTAGAGTTATGGTTCGTTTTATGTTGTTTTCTCTCTTGTAAACTCTTGGTTTAGAGTTGGTATTTGATGAATGGAAAGGTTTTATGGGTTATTCATGAACACCCAAAAAAACCCCCAAAATGAGAATATGAGTAAAAAGGGAAATGGATGAAATGTTAGATATGAATGATGAGTTTGTGCTTTAATGTTGATATGTGAGATAAGCATGTATGTTTAGATGTTTGGAAACTTGTATTGAAGTAGTTTTGGAAACCTTGAAAATATGTGAATCTCTTGTATGTTTGATGATGAAATATGAGTTATTTATGTGTTATTTGGAATAAATGACTAACATTGCTTTTATTGGTGGGAATGAGAAAAGATCATAAGTTTGGAGGAAATCGCGGAGGACAATTTTAAAGTTACTCGGAACCAACCCCCAACGCTCACCAAAGTAAGGGATAAGTGTATCTAACTCATACTAGCTGATGTGAACGAGGTATGTGAAAGAGGTAATGTGTTTGTGATAATACTATTGTTACCCTACCCGAAGTGGTAGTTGATTATTATTGATACTCTACTCGAGGTAGTAGTGGTTATTTGTTGTTGTCATACCCAGAGTGGTAGTGGAATTATGATTGTTGTCCTACCCGAGGTGGTATGGGTAAATGAACTAGACCTACCCGATGTGGTATGGGTAAATAAACTAGACCTACCCGATGTAGTATGGGTAAATGAACTAGTCCTACCCGATGTGGTATGGGTAAATAAATTGGACCTACCCGATGTGGTATGGGTAAATGAACTAGACCTACCCGATGTGGTATGGGTGAATAAGCTAGACCTACCCGATGTGGTATGGGTGAACAAACTAGACCTACCCGATGTGGTATGGATAATAATCTAGACCTGCCCGATGTGGTATGGATGATTTAACTCGACCTTCCCGATGTGGTATGGGGAATAACTAGACCTTCCCGATGTGGTATGGAGAATTAACTAGACCTACCCGATGTGGTAGAGGATTATATTTGTTAAAGGACTCGGTGAATACGATTAAGGGTGAATAAGAATGATGAGAAATGTGGATGTGTAGAATGAAAGTCATATGCATGTTATAGAATATATATTATGGGATATATATACTATAGGGTGGATATGACCGATGAGAAATCAAGATGTCGAGAATGAAAGTAATATGCTTGTTATAGGATATATATTATGGGATATATATACTATAGGATGAATATGAATGATGAGAATGAAGATGTTTGAAAAGAATGTAATATGCATGCTATAAAATATATATTATCGGATATATATACTATAGGGTGACTATGAATAATGAGAATGAAGATGTTTGAAATGAATGTAATATGCATGCTATAGAATATATATTATGGGATATATATACTATAGAATGGATATGAATAACATGGAAATGAAATAAAGAAGATATGAATGTTTACATTTACGAATTTGTGAATATAATTTATCTCGATGCTTAATCGTATTTGAAATATGGATTATCATGTAATGTTAGTTTTGAACTAATGACTTACTCCCTTGTTTTTGTGTGTTGTTTATGATAATCCCATTATAGGTAAATGAAGGATTTGAGGAGGAAGCTCACTTAGGAATCTTATGTGTTTATCAACTTGAATGTCTTTATCTTTACTTTGACATTGTAGTTGATTGGATAATATTTTGGGATAAATGTAATTCTGATTAGGGTAAAACTGGGGATATGTAGTTATGGACATTATGACTTTTAGAAACCCATAACTGGTTGTATGCGGTAATTACTAATGGAATGAATTATGTTTTTCTGTAATATAAATTGGATGATAATATAACATGTTAAAAGGGTAGTTTCAAGGAATGATTCATGAGGGTTTAAAGTATGGTGATGAATGTATGTAAAGGAGGAATAAAATAAATGAAAAATTTTCAATGGTAGAATTTGGGTCCTTACACGGAGTCCTATATTTTCTCCCATACAAGGCTTCATAAGGAGCCATTCTAATGCTACTATGGAAACTGTTGTTGTAGGTGAACTCGATCAAAGGCAACATGCTATCCCAATTCCCAGGTTGTTCTAAAACACAAGCCCTCAAAAGATCCTCCAATGACTGTATGGTCCTTTCTGATTGACCATCCGTTTGAGGATGATAAGCTGAACTCAGCTTCAACTTAGTTCCCAAAGCGGTCTGTAACCTAGTCCAAAAGTTTGAAGTGAAACGGGGATCCCTATCTGATACGATGCTCGACGGTAACCCATGTAACCGAACGATTTCCTTGATATACAACTCAACCAATCGTGCCAAGGAGTATTTTATGTTCATCGGCAAGAAATGAGCAGAATTCGTCAACCTATCCACTATTACCCATATCAAGTCATGCCCCTTTTGAGTCTTCGGGAAACCCGATACAAAATCCATGGAGATACTATCCCACTTCCATACAGGAATCTCTAGAGATTGTAGTACTCCCGCTGGCCGCTGATGTTCAATCTTGGCTTTCTGACAGACAAGACAACTCAAAACATACACAGCCACATCCTTTTTCAACCCAGACCACCAAAACAACTATTTCAAATCTTGGTACATCTTTGTAGTCCCTAGGTGAAAACTCATCTTACTCTTGTGTGACTCCTCTAGAATATTATTTCTCAATCCTTCATCATGAGGCACGCACACTCTCCCTTTGTAACGCAACATTCCACTAGGGTCCAGTGTGAAGTCGGTCTCCTTCCTACTCATAATCAAATCCCGTTTAATCATTAACTCACTATCCTTCACTTGCTTCCCTCAGATTTGATCAAACAACTCATTGGTGACCTTGAGCATTCCCAAAATCATACTATGGGGTCCCATTTGAACTGCCAAGTTCATATCCCTGAACTCTTCAATTAATTTCCCTTCATGCACCATCAAGGCCGACATATGTAAAGACTTCCGACTCAAAGCATCGGCTACTACATTGGCCTTTCCTGGATGATACTGTAATCCGAAATCATAGTCTTTAAGGAACTCCATCCACCTCCTTTGTCTCATGTTCAATTCCTTCTAATCAAAAAAGTATTCCAAACTCTTGTGATCGCTATACACCTAGAATCTTACCCCGTAAAAATGGTGTCTCCAGATTTTCAATGCAAAAACTATCGCAGCTAATTCCAAGTCATGTGTATGGTAGTTTTGTTTATGTGTTCTTAACTGCCGAGAAGCATAGGCAACAACCTTCCCTTCATGCATCAAAACACAGCCCAATCCTTGCTTGGAAGCATCACAATACACACTGAAATCACGATTAGTACAAGGAAGAACCAACATTGATGTCGTGGTCAACTTCCGCTTTAATTCTTGAAAACTCTCGTCACAACGGATTGTCCACATATACGGTTCTCCCTTCCTTGTAAGCTTAGTCAAAGGTAGGGCCAACTTCGAAAATCCCTCTATGAATTTCCTATAGTAACCAGCCAAACCAAGAAAACTCCTGATCTCAGTCACTCACTTGGGTACCGCCCATTCCATCACTGCCTCGACTTTAGCAGGATCTATTGCCACTCCTTCCCGGGATATCACATGTCCCAGAAAGTTCACTGATTCCAACCAGAAATCACACTTTGACAACTTCGTGTACAACCGATTCTTACTCAGAATATTTAGCACAATTCTCAAGTGTTCCGCATGTTCCTCTTGGCTTTTGGAGTAAACCAGAATGTCATCAATAAATACCACCACGAATGAATCTAAATGCGGATAAAAAATCCTATTCGTGTAGTCAGTAAATATGGTTGGGGCATTCATTACACCAAAGGGCATCACCAAATACTCAAAGTGCCCAAACCTCGTCCTAAAAGCAGTTTAAGGATTATCTTCTGATTTCACCTGAAGCTGATGACAACCCGACCAAAGATCGACCTTTGAAAACACTACCGCTCCTCTCAACTGATCCATCAAGTCATCAATCCTAGGCAAAGGATACTTGTTCTTGATATTTACCTTGTTCAACTGCCGGTAATCGGTGCACAACCGCATACTCCCATCTTTCTTCTTAACCAACAACACCGGTGCACCTCATGGCGAAACACTTGGACTAATGAACTTTTTCGCCAACAATTCCTCTACTTGCTTTTTAAGCTCAGCTAGTTCTAACGGTGTCATCCTATAAGGAGTTGTAGAGATGGGTCCCGTTCTAGGTACCAAGTCAATGGAGAATTCAACTTCTATGACTGGAGGTAATTCCGGAATATCACCAGGAAATATCTCAGGGAATTCATGACTATAGGGATATCCTCAACTTTGGGTTTTTCAATACCCTCCAAGGATGCCAACAAGACAAACACGACCCCTCCCTCCTTAAGGGATGTCCTGACTCCGTTAGCCGACAACGGCTTCATATCACAAGCCTCATCAGAAATCTCACCCGGAACTCCAAACACGAGGGTCTTATCGGCACAATTCAGCATCACGTGATTTGCCGGCAACCAGTCCATTCCCAGAATTAAATCTAGCTGAGACAGTGGTAAGCAGATTAAATCCACGGTAAATGTCCTACCGTTTACCACTACCAGACATCTAGGCACAACCGTCGATACCACCATCAGCACACCAGTTGGGGTGGATACAACCAAGTCGTAAGGCAACGACTCCGTGTGTAATTTCAGTCTGTCTACACATTCAACAGATACAAAGGAGTGTGTCGCTCCCGAATCAAACAACACTAAAAGTATAATAACTGCCACCGTGCAATTGCCTTGGATCATTCCATCCACACCTGATGCCTCTGCACCACTCATGGTAAACACTCTGTCCGTAGGTCGAGGTCGTTCGGACCTCACAACATTCAAATCGGGACGTAACTTAGGACAGTTCCTCTTGATATGCCCAACCTCCTTACAGTGAAAACAACTGAAGTTAGTACCGGGGCATACATCACCGACATGAATTCGACCACATTTGTTGCAATATGGTGGAGCGTTCAGCTGTGTCCCCCTTGCATGGACATGAATCCTTGGAACATTATGCCCTTCCCTTTTCCATGCCCAAATTTCTTGGGAGGGTTCACTCTCGGTGTCACCGTCTCATCAACTGCCAGGTCATCTTCATACATCCTACACTTATTCACCAAGGTAGGAAAATCAGCAATCTCTTGGTGCCCGAACATGCTCTTCAGCTTGGGCTTCAAACCCGATTCAAACTTAGAGCATTAGGACCTCCCGTCCATTTCCAACTCAGCATAGGACAAAATCGAGCTAATTCCTCGAATTTTGCCGCATATTGTCCCACTGACAAGTCACCCTGTTCCAATCTCAGAAACTCCATTTCTTTCTTCTACTTCAAATCCGCAAGGAAGTATTTCTGAAGAAACTTCTCCTTGAAAGCTATCCAGGTAACCACTCGCCCCTCGGTCTCCATCTGACGCCGAGTAAACTCCCACCAGTTCTCTGCCTCCTTCATCAGCATGTAGGTGGCATATGTTACTTTCTGAGCGTCAGAACATCTCATGGCCCTAAAGATCCTTTCTAGACCCTGGACCCACTCCATGGCAACTTCAGGAGCAAACCCTCCTTGGAACTGACTAGGATTCCTATTGTAGAACTCATCCAGACCTCAGTACTCTGCTGGTCCAGGTGGGAGAAAGGGTTGCGAACTCGGACTTGGTGTCAGGTTCTAGTTCAGATTGTGCAAATTCTCATTAACCTGTTGCAGTGCCGCCACCATTTGGGCCAACAGATTACTCAGAACACTTTGTCCCGCTCCTCGTCCTCTTCCTGCCATGGGTACTTGTACTAATTTACCCCATTAGTAACCACATTTTATTTAAAGCAGGATCACAAAATCATTCAGCAGTTTGGCACAAAAAAACAATTCAAGCAATTACAGACAACAAAGAAGCATGTAAGGCCATATCATAGGTTGTATGATTAACTATGCTCTGATACCATATTGTAAGGACCCAAATTCTACCCTTGAAAATTTTTCATTTATTTTATTCCTTTCACATGCATTTCCTATAACCCATATTCATCAACTCGGCGACCTTCTCTACTCCCATTAATTATCGTTCACATACACATTACTTAGCAGAAAATCATAATTCATGTCAATATATAATTATCGGTAACCACCACATACAATTAATTATGGGTTTCCAAAATACTCATAGCTACACATATCCCGAGTTACAATAACCCAGTTTCACAAATATTCATCTCAAAATATAATTCAATTAAATTACAAGCCATGAAGATTAAGACATCAAGATTAAAAAGCCCTAAGCTCCTAATCAACACACCCTTAATCCTCCTTCCTAACTGCAATGAGATTAACATTGACAATTCAAATAAAACACAAAGGAGTAAGTCGTTAATCAGATAAAAGTCAATATACATTAATCCACATTATTTATAAATTGAAATAACATAATACATCTTTTCATTAAAACCATTTCAATCCCTTTTCATTTCCATCAGTAACCATGCTACATAACTTGAGTCAAAGTGTCGCTACATAACCCGGAGCCCACGGGGTTCACATCATTAACCCGAGCCAGGGTGTCGCTACATAAACCGGAGCACACAGTGTTCGCATTATTAACCCGAGCCAGGGTGTTCCTACATAAACCGGAGCCCACGATGTTTGCATCATTAACCCGAGTCAGGGTGTCGCTACATAAACCGGAGCTCACGGTGTTCGCATCATTAACCCGAGTCAGGGTGTTGCTTCATGAACCGGAACCCACGGTGTTGCATCATTAACCCGAGCCAAAGTGTCGCTACATAACCTGGAACCCATGGGGCTAACCATTCATTGTCGGCAAAAATATATTTTATTTTCATTGATATGCCATCAATTTATAAAGAGTAATTCCCGCATCATTTATCATAAACACACTCATATATGTCTATGATAAATAAGCGATTTACTTCTCAATTACTTCATCATTTTATGAATAGCAATTCTCCGCATCCTTTACTATAAACACACCCATATATGTTTATAATAAATAATGATTTGCTTCTCAACCACTTCCACAACCAGAAAATACACACGTTTTCCTTTTCGAAGTCAAATTAAAAACTTATCCTTACCTTGGTGAATGTTGGGTTTGGTCCTTTGTGACTTTGGAAGTTCCGCCGTTACCGCCTCCAACTCTAGGATCTTTCATCATCCCACCAACATAATAAAAGTCAGTAATTTATCAAAATAACACATAATAAATAACTCATATTTCATGGTTAAACATATAAAAGATTTACACATTTTTGATGTTTCTAAAATCACCTCCTTATGAGTTTCCAACCATCACAAACATACATATTCATCTTCTATTTCACATTAGAACACATATTCATCTTTAACATCTAACATTTTACTCATTTCTCTCTTTAACCACATTTTCATTTTAGGGTTTTGGGGTTTTCATGAATCAACCCTCAAACCCTTTCCATTCTTGAAATACCAACTCTAAACCAATAGTTTACAAGAGGAAAAACAACATAAAACGAACCATAACTCAAAAAGATGAGTTTCCATGGTTTCTCACATTTTGAGAAGAGATCCAACATACCCAAAATAAGTTTTAAGGGGAAGAAGAGAGTTAGAATCAAGAGTTTTACCTCTTCTCAAGCTTCTAGATGAGTATCAAAGCTCTTTGCCCTTGGAAAAACTCTCTTCTCTCACCTCTCTTCAATTTCTAACCCTAAATGTGTTTGGGGTTTCTCATATAATGCAAACTCGTCGGGTTCTCGCTCAAGGGAGTCCATTCTCGCTCAGGCGAGAAAATCCCGCCTTTTTAACATTTCAGATCTGACGCTCTCGCTCAAGCGAGGGATTTCTCGCTCAAGCGAGAATCTCACAGTCTCGAAAGGTTCCAAAATATCACTTCTCGCCTAGGCGAGACAACTCTCGCTCAAGCGATAATCCTTCAGTATAGCCGAGGATTTCACCCTCCCAGGTGAGCTTTTCTCGCTCAAGCGACCCTTCTCTCGCTCAGACGAGACTTCCAGATAAAATCCTGGGAAAAAATCTAACTCTCTCACTTAGGCGAGGACCTCTCGCTCAAGCGAGAATGTGGCAGTATGCCTCATTCTCTAGGGCTAATTCTTTAACTTGGGAAATATAAATTTAGGGTGTCACATATTACATCCTACTCCTTCATATAGCCTTATAACCCAAAACTATAAGATACCTTCAATTTATTTTCCCTCTATCACAACTAACTTTTTTTCTTAGAAACATTTGGAGATAGCTTGCAACAAAGAAGAAAAACAAAACAAAGGTAATGTATAGTCTCAATGGTGTATATGACCTTTAGGTTAAATTTGTCTCCACAAATTTCATTCGTAGATTGGGTGCAACAGGTATACCAACGAATCTAAGCTCCATCGGGACACAATAGAGAATCTTTGTTTGGTTTGCTCACTCTAAACCAAGCGTATTTACAATGGTAGGCAAATAGTCTCTTTAACTCTCTTTGCGCATAAATGAGAAAAGAAGTTGATTTAGAGTTGAAGAATTTCGTTGTATCTTCTTCATATGCAGATGGTTTTATTTATAGACCAATATGTGTCACTTAATGAAAGAAAATAACTTTTCAAAAAAGTTATCTATCAGTGTAAATCTAATCTAATTTAAGTAGTAATAACGAACATAAGCTACCAGTACATAATTAGTTGCATATTGGAAAATAAGTGTATCCCACGCATGAATAAGCCTCGGTTTCCAGTCACATAAAGATGTGTGACATGCAAAATTTGAACCTAGATGCCCAATGATTAACGTCATGACTATTGAGTCACACAACAATGTAATGTTTATCATGCACTTTTGTATAACTTTGATCATTTCGTAATTTTGAAATTTACTCACAATTCTCAACTGTTTTTAAGATAAATCTATATCTCATTATCCCAAGAATCACATGCTTTCAGGCAAAGGCATCTTAGTATCTTTGTAGATAAATTTTGAACAAAAAATTCTCCAAAAAAAGTGCGCATAACATAAACATGAAATATTGATAGCAATAAATGATATGATAGCGTAACACGTTTGATAAGGACTTGTGTCATGTATCCTCTTTTTATCGGAGCTTATAGAAAAGTCCAACACTAAGAAGCAACCTCATTTCACTCACGTGGACTTTACCAAAAGGTTCCCCTATATTTGGAAACTTCAACACAAAATTACATAGGTCCATTAAGAGCAAAAATTCACCCTTTTCTTTATATACTTATGTTTTCCAAGTTTGTTTAAACCTTGGTATGTATGTACGTGTCAACTATTTGCGGTTACACTCATAATGTAATTTTTGTCCCCTTGAATTCTAGACTTGATTCTACTCAAGTGTAAGTCAAGTTTTCACCATTGGTAATCACATTGATATGGGCTTGAGTCCCATCCCTCGTGAAATATCCCTTGTTGATCCTTTGATAATATTGGTTGACTATCGCAATGTATGGTTATTGGTGCTATTGTGGCTTTGGCCAAATGTTTATCTCATATAACAAATTTTTAAGCTATTCAACTTTTTTGCTTCCAGCTGCCAATATTATGAATTATGCAGCCATAGTGGAGTCAGCAAATCCTTAATTTCTAAGAAGATTATAAATTTCTAAGCTATTCAACTTTTTTGCTTCTATTGGAGGTATGCTTCCATTGTTCAACATCAAGCCAAACCTCTTTCTTCTCATTGATGTTCCAAGGTCAGTCAGATAACAAAAATCATCGGAATTAGAACAATTGCCACTTTTAAGAGAGATTTTTTGAAATTATCCCTTCGCCAAATGCTAAGAAGATTACCGGATTTCCCAATTTAGGGTTGGAAACCCAAATCGAAATCAGAACAATCCCATAATTTTTTGCACAGATTATAATCACTTAATTCCAATTGTTTTTCTTGAATGCAAAGAAAGTTAATTTTCGCCTTCCTAACCATGGAACTCACAACCCTCTTCTTCATAGCTCCTTCTAACCCTCTCACATTCAAAGTGACTAACTTCATGGATGAACTTGTCCATTGCCAAAACATCCTAGTTTCAAAGTTTTGTAGTTTTTCCAAAGATCCAGATTCTGTGATAAGATTGGTTGAAGAAGTAGATGATGTCTTTATTCTGACTTCTTTTGACTTGGAACTTCGTTTCTGATTACAAGGAAATCCTTTCAGATTAGGAGGAATTGAAGGATGGCCTAGATCAATCCACAATTCGAGGTCACGTTTTTTAGGGCCTTTGGTTGGATTTGAGTGAGACAAATATTTAGGGAAGGTTGTGGTTGGATGTGATAGTGATTGTTTGATGTCTGGTTCTGAGAATGATGAAGGTAGGGTTAGGTGTGGTCAGAGGCGTGCTATCGGGTCTGAGTAGAGTTGGTTGCTATTGGGTTGTGGCCGAGTATTATTATTGATGTGGGGTTGGATACAGGTTTGGTTGATGGTAGGTTGGATAAGGTCAAAGCCTAGTGGGTTAGAAAGAGAAGGGATTAATGTTTCAGGTTTGGACATCCTTATTGTTGTTTTCCTTGTTTTTCTCCAATATCCCTGAGTGTGGATATTGGAATTACACTTGTTGTTTATGTCATCTTCACTTTTTAATAAAATCCTTTTTATTTGGTGATGAAAAAGTTTATGGAATTTTCAAAGTTCCAAAGAGGTGGCGAGAGTGACTCATGATAAAAGGTAAAGATGAAACATAAAAATAAAAATGTCACTTCAATTTTCTGTTTAACTATTAAATGAGTTTAACAGTGGAGGGCCGAAGTTGATGCCGTTGATGAAGGGAAAATGAGGAACCCTTCATATAGTTAATTATAGTTAAACCTAAGTACAAAGAACTTACAAGATTGTTTGAGTACTTTCATATACATAATTGGAATCATAAAAAATAAAAATTATTAAAAATTTGTAATTATTAATGATGATTGAAATTAAAACAAGAAATTTTCACACACAAATATTAATTAGTGTTGTAAAGGTATTTGTTAAAGAAGAAAATAAATAAATTTTGTATGAGAAAATAATGTTTTTACTTTTTTTGAAGGAAAAATAATTTGTCTAATGTATTACAAGTGTTGAATTTCGATTTCCAATATGAATTTATGGGAGGATCCACATACTCAAAAAGTAAGTTTTTTAAACTTACTCCACATCATAACCATCAATTATAGGGAAATCTAATTGTTTGAATTAGTGAATAGATCTAAACCATTGAATTTCCTTAAAATTGATAGTTATAATATGGAATAAGTTTAAAAAACTTACTCTTTAAATAAGTGGATTCATCCTCTAAACTTATTTATGTTGTATTAACAATGTATTGGTTCCTACCTTTTAGACGTAAATGTTATTTTCACCAAAATTTAATTTTAGATGTAAAATGAATTCTTTTATCTTTCCCATTCCATATTCTTTTCATATGTGGTGAATGTTAAGTTAGAAATATAAATTCCATATATGTGTAACGCCTCATTTTACTAACACGTAAAATTTCAATTTTGTTTCTAGATTATACTACTCGAAATAAAGATACTTCATTAAATCTCATCTAGAGATTTAATACAAACAGTAGGAAAGTTAAAAGAACGTTTTTCCAATATTCATTCATACGCAATCAATTCAAATAAAACAATATCAAGACTAACCATAGAAATTCCCACATACGGGTTCAATATCTTTCAGATACAATCTTCAACTAAATAAAACATAAACTCAAATAAATCCAAGCAACGAAGAGACTCTCAGACAGTGAATTCTCTACTCCTTAAATTTACCTATAACCCGATCATCACGGGTTGAGCAACAAGAAAACATAGAGAGAGTCAGTCATTAAATTCATGCAATATATAACATGGTGGATTTAAATAGAATAATAACATTAGAACATTGCAAAAGAGGAATTATACAAATCATTCCAGCACAAACACACTCATAATCCTCAGTGAACCATTACTCATAACCATCAAATAATCCATGGTGCAATCAACTCCATGTCATCAAAACCAAAACTGAAAATTCATACCACAAGGGCAAGTCAAACATCCATACTACGAAGGCAGGTCAAATATCCATACCACGAAGGCATGTCAAATATCCATACCACGAAGGCAGGTCGAATATCCATACCACGAAGGCATGTCTAATATCCATACCACGAAGGCAGGTCGAATATTCATACCACGAAGGCAAGTCAAATATCCAGCATAGTCAAACATACCATTCACATCAGTAGGATTGACGCGGTTAAATAGGAAACTCATGAGATTTCCCGTTTAATCGTGTTAGCCACTTGAAATCCTCCAACTAGTGAGTATCGTTGGAGTTTCCAATATTATCATTCCAATACCACAAGGTTTAATGTTGCTCCCTCACCTGAGTATTCGTTAAAGCTTTACACTAAAGGTTCAGTTGTGTTCTCTGCCGTCTCCTCCAACCTTAGGATCTTTCAACCCAAAACAACAACAATTACAACACATCATTTTGCATATCAAAACAATAGTAGTACTAACCAATACTCACAATCCATAAGAAAACATCATCTATTCCGTTCATTTTCAACAAAAAGGGTTTCCCTAATATTTCAATGACTCTACGGTTTTGAAAACAACTTCTCACACACCCATTTAGAAAAACAACTCATACTCTATGAGTTTTATAAGGTTTTCCAAAGCAAAACGAACAACAATGCCAAGAGAGGGTTTATGGGGTTTTATCCCTAAACATGGAGAAGAGACCCCATCCAAAAATCATGACATTCAACCATAAAAGAGCTAAATTAAGTGATTTACCTCTTCTCCGATCTTTTCTTTGACTCTAAGGGTGCACAATCTTCCTAACCGCTCATCTTCTCTTGATTTTTGAAAATAATGACCCAATTCTCACTTGGGACTTCTATTTTAGGTTTTAGGATTTCGAACTCTCGCTCAAGCGAGAATAGGCTCGCTTGGGCGAGAACCCACGACTCTTCGCATCATTCAGGAACTGATGCTCTCGCTCAGGCGACGTTTTCTCGCCCAGGCGAGATTCGTCCAGTCTCAACACCCTTTCTCTCGCTCAAGCGAGTTCCCCTTCGTTCGGGCGAGAATCCCAGAAAATGCCTGAGAGCAACTCTGAGTCCCTCGCTTGGGCGAGCTGATTCTCGCTCAAGCGAGAATCATCCAGTAGCTCCTAGACTTCCTGATATCCACACTACTCAAGAATTGAAAATTTTGGGATGTTACGATATGCATGTTAAGAATATATATAACTTATCCACACATTATATTTGTGGGTTAATTTATCTAAAGAAGTTACATTGTTGTGTGCGTCATATTTGACCATACCATGACTTTAACCATATGCAAACCCACCTGTAACACATTTATGGATGATTGGACTTCCACCCCTTCGTGTTGTGGCTATGCCCTTGAAGACTTCACCCAACACCACTTCGTTTCATGAAAAACACGTCACACTAGAAGCCTTAGAAAGTTCACAGGATAACCGCAACTACCCAAGTGGACACTGTGTGACCAAACCAGCGCCTCAACAACCCATATATTTCAGTGGGACAAGCCTACACCATGCCAGATTCTTGTCCACCAACATACTTTGTTTACTATGACTAATAACTTATTATTCTTCAATAATTTGATATAAATTTATAGAAATATATATTCAAATTATCTTTGACTTATTTTCCTTATTCATTTGAAAAACTAATTTTTGAAAATTAAAATAGTACTAATTTTAAATGGAAAATATATTTATTATCAATTTTATTCTTTGAAAATGATATTATACTTATGAAACATGCAAAATATATTTTGAATCTCCAAAAGAATATTTTTTAGTGTATTAATCATGTTTGATATTTTCAAAATTCTTAAACTCCAAACCTTGTATAGTTAAAAAAAAGTGTCCATTTTTTTAACAAATCTCAATTTTATTTTCAAATACTACTCTTTTTGTAATATCCTAAAAAAACTACTAAGTCTAATATATTATAACATCTCTTATTTACTATTACTAATAAGATATTATTATTCTTCACCACGATATAAAACTAAAGACATGTACATTCAAATTATCTAGTTTACTTTCAAAAATAATATTACACTTAGAAATATTCAAAGAAAAGGTTGACAAGTGTGCCTTACATTTCCAAAATTTCATTATTTTAAATTAACTTTAAAATCCATATAATAGTTTGAGGAATAATAAAAAATTTAGTCATTTTTCAAACAAAAAAAATAATTTTATTTTCAAATACTACTATTTATATAAGACCATCAAATATTACTGATTATACGATATACTAAAAAAATATCAACTCTATTATTTACTAATATATTTATCATTAAAAATTATGTATTATTATTATTCTTTATAATATTGGGTCGATATAAAATTGTATCGATCAAGATACAAATATATTTCAATTAGATTATTTTATTTTGAAATTTATTGTGTGGAGTTAAGATAATAATAATTTGAAAGAAAAATAAAATTGGTATGAATTTCCCTTAATGAAAATAATATTATATTTAAGAAATGTTAAAAATATAATTGAAGACATTTCTTGTTCAAACTTATTTAGCAAGTTTGAACTTTTCAAAATTTCTTAGGTTATAAGTTCCAATTAATGACTTTTACAAACTATGAACTTCAAAATTGTTAATTTATATAATAAATTTAAAAGTCTATCAGTTTTGCTTTTATTATCACCTACTTCATTTAATATTATAGATTAATAATAATATATTTATATTCTTCATGAATAATAATAAAATTATTGAGATGAATCACGATTCCTTATTTACATCAAATATTACTATTTATATAATACCCTAAATTTTTTATCAACTATACTCTACTATTATCACCACTTTAATTATTATTACTAATAATATATTATTATTCTTCATCACTTCAATTATAGATATGGAGATTCATAATATATTTGGTTCCTTTTTTGTTTGGAAACTTAATTTTGAGAATGAAAATAGTAGTACTTTTAAATAAAATGTAAAATTGTCATCAATTTTCCTTAAAAATATAATAGCCTCAATAATATTTATCATCTACTTTATTTACTAATAATAATGTATTATTATTTGTCGCGACCCGATTTTCGGTTGGAAGACCGGTCATGCGACTTAGGGAGAGGTGAACTCGATTTCTACCTCTTCCAATTATTTTGGAGTCGCCACTACGTTTTTTGCGGTTAAAACGTAGAAAACTCTAAATTACGCCCGATTAGGATAATTTGGTCATTTAACAGAGATTCTGAGCTCGGGAGTCGATTACGAATCGGGGAAGGTGTTAGCACCCCGTCCGCCCGTATTAAAACGGTACCCTTGCTAATAACATGGACTTTTATACCCTTAAAATAATCTATTAAAATTGAATTACTTAGAGCGAAATATTTTTATTTTTTATTGTTGTGCTTGACAAGAGTTCATCTTGCTCCTACGTATCCCTAGGTGCAAAAGGGAAATCAAGGCTACGTAGTTCTGGTTTGAAAATTAATTGGTGTTGGTTTAGTTTGTTTGAAAAGTTGATGTAAATTGTATTCTCTTTAAGAAAAGATGAAGCAGCAGAAACTAATGTCCGCACCATATCAAATCTTAAAGAGATTTTGAAAGTTATTAAACTACTGTGTTGGAATTTATTTATCTTTAAGATATATATTATTTTTTGAAATAATTGAGATGCATTGTTTGGAATTATTTATTTTTAAGATATATGAAGTAGCAAGACTAATGCCCGCGCCGCATCATATCTTAAAGAGATTTGAAATAGTTTTAAAATATATTATTGAAATTATTTACCTTTAAGATAGATGAAGTAGCAAGACTAATGCCCGCGCCGCATCATATCGTGAAGAGATTTGAAATAGTTTTAAAATATATTATCGAAATTATTCACCTTTAAGATAGATGAAGTAGCAAGACTAATGCCCGCGCCGCATCATATCTTAAAGAGATTTGAAATAGTTTAAAAATATATTATCGAAATTATTCAGCAAGACTAATGCCCGCGCCGCATCATATCTTAAAGAGATTTGAAATAGTTTAAAAATATATTATCGAAATTATTCACCTTTAAGATAGATGAAGTAGCAAGACTAATGCCCGCGCCGCATCATATCTTAAAGAGATTTGAAATAGTTTAAAAATATGTTATTAAAATTATTCACCTTTAAGATAGATGAAGTAGCAAGACTAATGCCCGCGCCGCATCATATCTTAAAGAGATTTGAAATAGTTTAAAAATATGTTATTAAAATTATTCACCTTTAAGATAGATGAAGTAGCAAGACTAATGCTCGCGCCGCATCATATCTTAAAGAATGTTTGAAATAGTTAAAAAATATATTATTGATAAAACTAATTTGTCTAATAACATATAATTATTAGAGTTTAATAGAACCTCTTTGATTAAATAAGATTACTCATTTGGTATAATACAAAAAACAAATAAATAAAAGAAGACATAAACAAACAAAAAAAAAAAAAAAAAGTTTACTGGGCTCGGGTTAGGCCCAGCTAAGAAAACGGATTGAAGGGGGGAGGGGTTAGATTTAGGTTTGTCATTTTTGACTTGGATGGCATGGGAGAGGAGAAGAGGGAAGTGAGAAGAAGAGAGAAAATCGCGGAGGTGAGAACTGAGGGCGATTCGTCGCGATGAGAAGACGAAGGCGGTTCGTCACGGCGGGAAGACGAAGGCGATTTGGTTCTCCGGTCTTCTTCTCCGATTATCTTCTCCGTTAACAGTGACGCGGTGGTTCCGACGAAGGTGAGAAGACGAAGCCGAGGAGCAAATCGCGATTCCTCTTCCGTTTTCCTCCGACAGTGGCGGAGGCGGTTTGCGGTGACTGGTAAGGGGTAAGGTCGTCTCCTTCCTCTTTCTTCTCCGACGAGCGGCGATGGTGGAACGAAGTTACAAAAACAGCGGCGGGTTCGTGGTTGGTCGTCTCCTTCCTCTTTCTTCTTCGACGAGCGGCGATGGTGGAACGAAGTTACAAAAACAGCGGCGGGTTCATGGTTGGTCGTCTCCTTCCTCTTTCTTTTCCGACGAGCAGCGGCAACAGTGACGGCAAAAAAATAATCGACCTACTGTTTTGATGCTTGAGACGATTGGGATTAAACGGATTAGGTAACAAGCTATACACCCTCTATGTCCCTACACTCAGCTATTTTTCTTGGATACCTCGGTGAATTATTTGCGAATGCTAACTCAGAGTACAAATTCACAATCCGGATTATATCAATTTATGGGTCGTTTCTATTTTAAAACACATAATAAAACGTATCCCATGAAACTGGTTGAAGTAGATGCCCTCAATTACGTATTTCGGTATACAAATGCACACAATAGCTAGGAAACAAACTAGATGATGATTAACCAGGAACATATGCTTTTTATGCTTTGGAATTTGAATGCTCCTTGATAATTGCCATGAGTATAGATATGCACTATCTGAAAACATGATTCAACATTTGTAATTATGCCAACATAATGAGTAACAAACCTGTGTATGTACCTTTCCTTTAACTATGAGTGTTGATACTTTATGGATTCCCTGTTTGAATGCTGGACTGATGCCACTTTGATTACTATGAGTGATTTGAATATAGTTGCAGGCTTATATGTATGTGTAAGTGTATAGACTGGTTATGTTGCTTGTGTGGTTGAAAGAGTGATGAGTGATGTCTACTTCTCAATGGTATCCTCCTTTTCTGGTTTGATGTGTGTCTATATATAGCACCCATCTGTTAGCCTTGAAGGTTAGTAATCTGCCATGACTTTTTGCTTTCCTGATTATTGCCTCTTTCTAAAACTGCTCAATGAATATTGCCATTTATGATTAGTATGTGTAACTAGTGACTTTTGGTTAGTATCTGATGGTTGTCTCTTCAAGTAAATCACGGCTGGTTGCTTAGAATTCCTTGTGTAACTGACTTGATTGCCATCCTTTATTAATTTCTGATATTTGCTAATACCACACTGATCATTGATATGCAATTGTAACAGTTTTGCAGTTGTGTATGATGGACCAAATACCATGAGTCTCGTTCTTACCTCCCTTGAAACCCATGTGAAGATTTGATTTTTTGCTAGTGTGACTGAAGACAATACACCTCAAATATGACAGATGGCAGATAACATGTACAATGTTGAAGATGATTTGCTATAAGACCCAACTAAGGCCTCTTAATGTTCTTGCTCCTTATGATATTATATGTTTAGTCTAGAGCTTTAGATTTATCAGAAGACATTCCATATTTGTAATTGCTACTATTGTTAGTTCAATGAGTAGTATTATTAATAAATTCATACCATCAAATGACGCCACATCAATCTTTTATTTTCCTACCCTTATATCACATTGGCAATACAATGCACATGCATCCACTTCTCTTAGATTCTTGGTATAACGTTAATTGAGTTTTCTTTCTTGCTTCCAACTTCAATACCATCTAATGTTGTTGGCATTGATGAGCTGTCCTCTTTTATGCCACCTGAATATATCCACAAAAGGGCAGTCCAAACTGATAATGAAAAGCAATAAATGATTACCATAATATCATCTTAAAAAATTATCCATGTTCCTCTCATTTTTTTTGTTTAAGAGACAAACATTTTGGTATTGACATTGGGGTAGGACAAAATTGGGTGTTCACATTATTTATAGGACTGTATAGATTTAAAATAGGATTTTATATGTATATACTGAAAGTATAAATGTTTTTTATACTGTCGGCACATCATCTATCATTCATATAATGATAGCATGGATTCTCAAACAAAAGTAATAAAAATCAATGGTCAATAATGTAAAAAAAACTTTATACTAACTGTGTATGATATTAAATTCTTTAAGATATAGTGACGGCCATTCAATATTTTTCATATTCGTTGAGAAATTATTTTTCTGGGATCGAAATAGTGATAATTTTAAATAAAAAATAAAATAGATATCAATTTTGATCATTGAAAATTTTATTATACTTAAAATGAAAAATATAATTTGAGATGCAAAATAAGGTGTTAGCTTTTGCAGAACTCTTTAACATCATATTTCATTGGAGTTTGAATAGTGAAGATCAACAATGAGAATGTAACATACAACTTATTTACTTACTAATAATATATTATTATTTAGTATTATTTATAAAATATTACTATTGTTCAGCACTTCAATATAAAATTATAGTCATGCACATTCAAATTATATATAGTTTATTTCCCTTTTCAATGGAAAATTTAATTTTTGAAATCAAATTAGTAATAATTTTAAATAAAAAAATAGCATTATTATTTTCCTCATTCATGGGAACGACAAAAGTATATTTTGATACTCAAAACTATTGTATTAAAGATTATTTAGCATTTTTTGACATTTTCAAAATTCAATCAATTCTAATTTTTATAAAATAGTTTAAGAATGAACTAAAACAATTTCTTTTATTTTAATATATTCTAGTATCACATACTTTATATGTTACTGAAATAAAAAAATATGAGCTTTATTTAATGTTTCAAGATTGATAGATGATTCATTCAGTTTATTGTTAACTTTTCAAGTCACGAAAAACTCTGAAAATTTTGGACAAAAATATAACTCATTATATTTGTTTTCAATTATTTTCTTCTCGTCTTTTCTAAAGTTTTTCAAATTGATTAGAGATTAGAATAACATATTTTAGATCCACATTCTTGTTGATATCAAACAACAAAGTTTCATTTTTAATTTGTGAAAAAGATAAAATTGATAGATTTGGAGCGAGGAATCTTATATTTAGGAGAGTGAGATTAGGATACTTAAAAATAAGGAAGTTGTGGGGAATCAACCACGGCCAAGCTTAGTAAGAAAGATAATGGTGTCTTTGCTTAAAATGGTGTCTCCATTATTGATAATCCTCAAACTAATCTAGGAATTAAATGCAGTGCATCCTTATGTATAAAAATAATTGAAGCACTAAAATAGTCACACTCCAATTCATCTCCTCTAAGTAGCAATAGGACTCATGTAACCCAACATTACATACTTTCCTTTTAGCATTAAATCATTAATATCTCAACTTTCTTTTTCTCTAGGAACAACTCATTTTCTTCTATCAAGTCAATCATATTTGTAGCAGTCACATCACCAAATAAGGATTACATGTCCATAACTTCTATCAAGTCAATCATATTTTAGCAAATAAGATAAATATGTTATTTTTTATTTTCTTTATATTTATATGATAATTGGGACACCACTACACCATAAAACGTCTTTAAAGGCGGTTCTTCAACAACGCATCCTAGAATAATGTTGTTAAATTCGAGGTGGAGGAAAATAAACAGCGCATCTTTAAGAAATCGTTGTTAATACTGATAGGCAGGTATAGCATCAATAGCGCAACCGCGAATGTGCGCTCTTTAACAGTGCTCTTTTTCGCTGCGCTATTAATAGGAATATATTTAACAACGCCTGTTTTTTGTTACGCTGATGATGAGATATCTTCTACAGCACATTGTTCAATATTCACTGTTAATTTGTTATCTTATACAACACTTGCTACAATATGTGTTGTTGCTAGTTAAACATTATCAAAACACATTCACTATAAAACTTGTAAAATAAAAAAGAAATAGTAAAAAAAAAATTTAATTTCAGGGTGCACATTTCTAATGTAGTGAGCAAAATTGGATAGAATGAATTTTTCTACCCCAAACGCATATATAATATGTCCAGTTCTGATTAGTGGTTCAAAAGTTATGTAAAAAATAGTGATACAATACCTTTAACATCGCTTATTTACGCAAGCGCAGTTGATATGACATCTTTAACAGCGCTTATTTACGCATATATTGTTGTTATGACATCTTTAACAACACTTATTTACGCATGTGTTGTTGATATGACACCTTTAACAGCGCTTATTTATGCATGCGGAGTTAAAGATGTATTAAATAGTTTTATGATAAAATATTATTTTTGACATAACTTTTGAACCACAAATCAAAATTGGACATATTATATATGTATTTGGGGTAGAAAAATTCATTCTATCTAAATTTTTCCACTACATTAGAAAGATACACTTTGAAATTCCAGAAAAAAACAATTTATTCTAATTTTTTTTATTTTACAAGTTTTATAGTAAATATGTTTTGATAGAGTTAGTGTAGCTTCAAAGTCACACATTTTATAGCGCTTTTTTAGATAGCACTGTTAAAAGTCATACATTTTTTTAGTGACGCGAATCTTTGCAGATTTAAAAACAAAACCTCACACACAATAATACACATATCATTCAGCTCTCACTCTTCTTCTCTTAGTTTCTCTCTTCAAGCAAGTTATTAGTTTTTGATTTCTCTATCCGAGCACAAAGTGAATCATTCTCTTATTTTACCTCGTTTATTGCTCTTTGATTCACTCTTGTTCCTTTCACTTACATATACATTAACTGTTTATTTTATATTGCAGTGTAATGTAAAAGTTCATGTTTTATATGCCCCAATTAGAATTTATTATACTTGTTTCCTCACAAGTTACTTAAAATTGTTCTCATATAATTATGTAACATGACTGAATTGATGAAAAGATCAAATGGTGCTTACTTTCCTGAAGAGGTATCCTTGTTTCACATATGTGTTTGTGCATTGTTTTGCACTTTTGCCAAAACTTGAATTGGTGTTTAGATTTTGTTATGACTCACATTGGAAGTTGTTGACATTGCTCAGAAACTCTGCAAATGGTTCAGATTGGATGTTGTTGACATTACTCACCGTATTATTTTGTCCATTAGTCATTTTCATTACTACATATGGTTAACGAAGATAAGTTCACACAATGGTTTGATTTCATTCTTATTATATTGAAGCTTCTTATGGGTTTGATAAAATGTTTGAGAGAATTTTTGCCTTATTTAATATGAGTGCTGTTAAATTGGTATTGTTAAAGGTGACATATTAACAGCACTCATGATGAGCGCGGTTAAAAGTCATGTACATATATAACAGTGTTTGTTGGAAGTGGCTCTGTTGTATGTATGACATACAACAGCGCACACATAAGTACTGTTAAATATACTATCTACGACTTCGGTCAAACATACAGCGACAGGACACACTATCCTAAAGCAAAAAAAATACAATTACTCAACGTATCTGATATAGTGCACGCTTGAGGACAGAAGATCCTCGTTCCACGTAACCATTGTGATATAATTTTACACTGAATTTTATTGTTCTTGCATAGCGTGCCACAACCTGGGCCACAATTTAGTAAACTTTATTTTATTTATAATATCTATAACTCAAGCTTATTTATAATTGGTTAACCAATCACAATTTCCATAAGAACACTTGGACACACATGAGACACATTATTTCATCCGAACTTTAGACCCCACTAAGACATCACTTGGACACATTGAACAACGTTTCAAACCGAATCCAATTATTATATGGATCATGGAGCGATATAGGAACCATCCACAACAAGATCATGGCCAGTGATAAACTCAGAATCATTAGAAGCAAGAAATAACACAGCATCCGCTATATGTTTAGCAGTGAGTATCACTCCTTTCAGCCTCGCCGTATTCGCACAAAGCTCATAAACCTTCTCTTCACTCCCTGAATATTTCAACGTCATCGGAGTTACCAATGCATTTGGTGAGACACAGTTTACCCTTATTCCATGCTCCGCTAACTGTATACTCGCCGAACGCACCAACCCTAACAATGCATGCTTCGACATGGCGTAATCCGTACCATCAGATCCACCATTGCTTCCATATATGCTTCCCGTGCATACTATGCTTCCCCTTACGTGCTTCTCCACCATGGCACGTGCGGCGTGTTTCACACACGCCGCCATTCCACTAGCATTTACGGCAAATAAACGGTTAAGGTCGGTTATGTTAAGTTCAAGGATGGTTTGTTCTAACTCACTGCTGATACCAGCGTTGCTGAACATGATGTTGATTTGTCCGTAATTGTTGACCGTTGATTGAATTAGGTTTTGGACTTGTTCTTCATCTGCTACGTTGCAGTGTTTGTAGGTGCACTTGTTGGTTCCAATAGACTCAGCAACTTTGTTGCCAAGATCGTCTTGAACGTCTGCAATTACCACCATACCCGCACCTTGATCGGCAAAGGCACGCGCCGCTGCCTCACCGATGCCACCGGATCCTCCGGTGACGATGACCACTTTGCCTGCAAACTTTGCACCACTGTTGTTGGAAGTAGTTTCTAGCATTTTTGTTTGTGAATTGTTCAATCAATCTAAGTGTTACTATGTGATAGAAGATATCAAAAGCTCCTAAATTCACTCACTCTTTATAGGCCAAATAAAATAACATAATAAAATATTATAAAATACTTCTCCATGTTCTTTTTTTACAATAATTTTTTTTTTATTTTTTTGGTACGGTATCCTTCACTTTTTATACTTTTTATAGGAACTAATTCATTTCGGGATGTTTGACTGCCTATCTTAACAAATATTACTCATAGAAATCGAACTCTTGACTCATAGGTAGTGCCGGGATCTTACACTATTAAATTAACAAGGATATTCTCTTAACTTTTAAGTTTGTTTCGATGATATTTTTCAAATTCTGAATTTGTTAATTAAATACACTTATATACTCAAATAATTTAAGGCAAAACATTGCATTTATTAGGTGGAGTTAGGGTTAGGAAATATAATAATTGCTCTCACCTTACTGAGCTCTGATAAAACATTGCACTTATAAGGTGGGGTTAGGAAATATAATAATTGATCTTACTTCATTGCACTTATAAGGCGGGGTTAGGAAATATAATAATTGATCTCACTTTATTCAACTAAGGTAAAGAATATTCCTTCATTCCATATATTTTAATGATTCGGTTTTTTCACTTTATTTCAAAAAAAAAAAATTTTAGAAACTCAATATTTTTATAATTTTTCAATTATATCATTAATTACTACTCGTCCATTATATATTTCTCTCCTTTTCCTTCAATATATTTATTTGCTTTATACAGCCCGGATAATAATTTATTAGTTATCAAGGAAATTAGGAGAAGGGAATCTAGTTGTATTAGGGATATCAATCGATGTGAATGAGTTCAGGTTATGTACTATCCAGACTCGTCTCATTCAATTATTTTGGGATTCAGATCTACCCTGAATTCACTCAGATACCTGATGGGTCTCCTACCCACATATCCTTATCCAACGAATATGTGGGTACCCACAAATTCAGAAAATATTTTAAAAAATTTAAAAATTAACTTATATATTTGTGCACGTGTTTATTACCATCATGCGTGTTATTTTAGAAAATCAGAAAAAGAATAAAAATGAAAATAGTACAAAGCTTTAAATTGCCACTTAAATATAATTTTTTTTACTACAAAACATAATTAAAATAAGACAATAAATCATATCAAATTTCTAATATTGCTTCATCAACATAACAATACTTCATAATTATTGCGGGTCTGAGTATATGTGGATCTGGATATCAGTGAGTCTGAGTACCTCATTATTCAGATTTAGACCCGCTCAACAGCGGGTTTCAAAATCTTCTCTCTCAGCTACTCACAAGTCTAAAAACATGAATTCAGACTCACTTGCTGTGTATATTACCAATGAGTATCTACGAATTTGGGTACCTTTGTCACCCTATATTGTATTATGAACATCACTACAAAGGTGAAAACCTTGATCATATGAGATATATATCCCGAGTAAACTGGTGGGTAGCTATAGTATCTAGGGATGGTAAGGGCACGGGCAGTAGCTACCCGCTACCCGTTTTAAAAGCTCAAAGCATTACCCATACATGCGGGTAACCGCATGTAGGTTTTTTCGCAGGTATTTCTGGTACCCGCAGATACAACGGGTACCCGTAGATTTCCTGCATTATCAATGAATTTCTAAATTTTTATTTTTATTATGTTTTGCATGAGATGAACTTAATTATTTTTGTGCCTTTTGGTTGAAAAATTGGCAATAATATTAAATTTATAATTAAAAATATCGAATATTGGAGTTTTCTATTTGTGTGATTTACTGTTTTCATTCCTTAAGAAAAAAATTATATATTTTTCTTTGTAAGACATATGTGTTTCTACATATATAATGATATATGTAGGGTATTTCACCACCAAATTCAATAAAAGATGTAAACAAAATAAAGGGAAAATATATACATAGTGTAAATGAAGTCATGGTACTTTACTTATTATTTTAATTAAATGTAATATTGTAATCACATAAATAACGAGCACCCACTGGTACGGATTGTACAATACTCATGCCCACCCATATGTATTACGGGTATTTTAGAAACCCGTTTGTTAAATCCGTGGGTACCCGTTTGTGACACTATACCCGTGCCCATATGAGTTTTACTCGCAGGTACGAGTTTTTTGTCATCCCTAATAATATCCTCTCCTAATTGATATTTGTTATAGAAAATTCCCGTGTCACGAACTCACGATGCATCAACAACAGAATATTAATTTATTAAATAATAAAATGTTAGTTTCATGAAAACTAAAAGGCCATTTTACGTTTTCATGCAAAATAAATCGCCATTTCAAACTTTAGAGTTTAGAGGCTTATTGAGTGATTATTTTTTAAAAGACTAATTTGATAGATATTTTATATTTGGATGATCAATCTCATATTTTATTATATCCTTCAATAGAAAAACTTGTATTAGATTTGGTTTATATGTGAAGAATTATATATATGTGTGTGTATGTATGGGGTAGCATTTTATTTTAAAAACATTATTTTGTTCTTACAAACACACTCGTCACTCGACCTATTACCATTATAATAAAGTTTAATTTTAACATATAGTTTGCATGAACTTTTTAACTCTCTCAATGTTATATCATCTTACATCTAAATATTTAGGTAATTAATAAAATAATGATATATTAAGTTTAATTATTCTCTTTGCTCCATTAAATAGAATGAAATATTTAGGGATAATAAAAAACTAACACAAGATTATGCATATTTAAGCAAAATTAGTTTTTAATAGAAAAAAAGAGATATATATATATACACATTGATAGTATAAGAGATTTTTACACTGTTAATGCATCATTCACCATTCATATTTTGTCATCATTGACTCTTAAGTAAAATTAATACAAATGAACAGTGTATGATTGTGTATAAATCTTTACACTTTCATTGCGTAGTTATTACACTTTTTTTAATAATGTACATTAAATTTTTAATGTGTTGATTACTAATTTAAAATAATGTTTGTGATTAAACTACTTTTAACAATCCATAATCACCACTTTTACACTTTATTTAATGTAATAAGACTAAAATGAATAAAAAATAACAGAACTTGATTATCTAGAGTGACAATATAAAAAAATAATAGTATAATCACAATTAAAATGCGAGTGATGCATTAAATTTTTACTACTTTACAATTTATTGCAATTGGAAAGTGAAGTCCCCACCGGACAATCTTTCTGCTGACATTTTCCTACCTCCTCTTTATGACATTAAAACGTTACTTCTAATTCACACTAATACAACTCCTATTTGATTTATAAAATTAATTTTTTTTAGATAATGTAGATGTAATTTTTTGATATAAGGGTAATCCACATTCCCTTATATAATTTGTTATTATGAGATTTTCTTGCCCCACCTTATCTCTTATCTTTGTCTCACAACTATTCATATCTGTTCCTTGATTAGCAATATAAATCAATAATAACTCAGCACTCATGGATGCTTATGGACGTGAAGAGATAGAATAGATGAGTGGCAGTGCTACAAAGAAAGTGATTTTGATTTTAAAAATCGCTTTCAAAATTTCCTATAAAATAACATGGAGGGCACTGATGACATATCTTTGTAAAAATTCTCTATTAATTGATGAAATATCAATCATACAATCTTGAATCTTATAATTCTCACACATTATGTAAAACAAGGATACAAAGTCATATATGAATCTATGTTCTCATATTTGTTCCTTTGCGTATGCATTCGTAGAGAAGTTTTTGTATGATGATTTTCCTCAACCAAATATTTGATTCCTCTTGGGACCTTCGTTTTCTCTCTAATGGGGAGAGATAAAAATTGTGTCTGATTTGGTGTATTGGATATCATAACCTTCTTGATGTGATAACTAAATGGAGTTCTCATTATTCCTTATGGATTAACTACTCTGGGTATCCACTTATGAAGTCCATATCCATTTTCAGTTTATTTCAGAAGTCACAAGGGTTGTTAGTAATAAGATCACTTATTTTATAACCCAAAAGCCGATATAATTGTATAAATATATGATGCCCACCTTAATTAGAAATTATGAATTTCTAACCATCTCCCACTTGGGCTTCATATTTTCTTGAACCAATTATATCACATATCCTTTAGGAGCGCTTTCATATGCTATTTATATTTAGACTTCTCCTTAATACAATCTGGTCCATCTTATATATCAATTATGGAACCACCGCAATGTTCATCACATATAAGCGTGACTCGACCACGATGATCACCACATTAGTATACTTAATGACATAGATCAAATATGGATGAATGACATGGAAAATTTCATGCAATGTGATCTCAAACATGTTTATTTCCAACTGATCCTTCTTTAATCTTTAGTGAGATCAATCCAAAAGTCTTTAATTGCAACACAACAGTTACAATAAACACATTCAAAATGGAACAACAAACCATCAACTTTATTATGCATAAAAAATGTGTATAACAACCAAAGTAAATCATAAAACATATAGAGTCTCACTGAACTAAGGTATCTTAAGGAACAACACCATATGAGCAACATGCTCGTGAAAGACTTTAGGTACCAGACCCTTAGTCAGTGAATCAGCTAGCATAAAATTTGTCCCTATATGTTCTATGAAAATTTGTCCATTTTGAATACTTTCTTTAACAACTAGAAACTTGATTTCAATAAATTTTGACTTTGTAGAACTCCTATTATTATTGGAGTAAAGAACTGCGGATTTGTTGTCACAATAAATCCTCAGTGGTCTTTCAATACCATCGACCACACGTAAGCCAGTGACAAAATTCCGCAATCATATGTCATGGTCTGATGTATCGAAACAAGCCATAAACTCCACAGCCTTGGTTGAAAGAGCTATGAGTGTCTGTTTAGCAGACTTCTAAGAGATAGCACCTCCAGCCAACACATATCCAGAAGTTCAGCGTCTACTGTCTAGACATCCTTTAAAATCGGAGTCCGAATACCCAATGATCTTTAAATTCTCAGACCTCCGATAAGTGAGCATGTATTCCTTTGTTCTTTTCAAATAACACATAACACGTTTGACTGCCTTCTAGTGATGCATTACATGATTGCTCATATATCTTCCCAAAACTCCTACGACAAATGCTATGTCGGGGAGTTTGAATACTTGAGCATACATTAGACTTCCTACTGCTGATGCATAAGGAGTCTTTTGCATCTCGTATCTTTCAATGTCATTTTTGGGGCACCTTTTCGAGACTAAACTTGTCTCCCTTAGCTATAGGAGTATCTCCTGGTTTACTATCTTTCATGCCAAATCTATCTGAGACTTTATCAATAAAGCTTTCCTTTGACAACCTTATGATACCTTGAGAGCGATCTCTTAGTATCTGAACGCCTAATACAAAATAAGCTTCCCCAAGATCTTTCATTTCGAAATTATTTGTTAGAAATCTCTTGGTCTCTTACAATAGTCTCATATCACTGCTCACAAGCAGTATATCATCGACATATAATACCAGGAATATAAATTTACTCCAACTAAACTTGTGGTACACACAATCTTCAACTTTATTTGCCTCAAAACCATACGAGGTAATAACTTAATGAAACTTGTGATTCAACTGACGAGAGACTTGTTTAAGGCCATAGATGAATTTCTTTAATTTGCACACCTTAGATTTTGAGCCAATTGATTCAAAGTTTTCTGGTTACAACATATATATTGTTTCTTTAATATCACCATTTAGAAACGCAGTCTTAACATCCATCTGATGTAGCTCTAAATTAAAATGAGCTACTAGTACCAATATTATTCTAAAAGAATCCTTCGAAGATACTGGAGAGAAAGTTTCTTTATTATCAATGCATTCTTTCTGAGTGTAGTGTAACGCCCCGAAAAATACACCTTAATTTTAATGCGGAAAAATGGGTAATTTTTTTTTTTTTTGAATTGGTGATGTAAAAATATTGTTTCCTTTTCGGGACATCACCTTAAGTAACATATTATGCGGAAATCACTAACTGTTACCTAACGGTAACTAGAATGATATAATACTTCCCTGGAATTTACTTTATCATTAAACAGTTAGTATTTATACAAAATATCTATTCATGGCGGAACATACACATCGCCCAACTAACATATCAAAATGCTATACTGCACAACACCCCCAAAACATGCACAACAAAAAGAACAGCAAACCCAGAGCTCAACGGCTAGATACCGCACTAGTAGGAGTGCTAGAACACTCATTGGGATCCTCCTCTGTGCTAGAGTCGGATGAGAGTTCTATCACCTCGATGGAACTCTCTATGTTCACCAGCTCTATCACTTCATCCTCGTATACGCGTAGAGTTCCCGTCCATCTGTCCAATTATAAACAAGTACAAGAATAGACAAGTAGAGAGAGTAAGACATCTAATGAACAAAATTCATTGACGGCGTGGACTTACTCTGAATAGGACACTCAGAAAAAAATATACTTTTCATAACATGCAATTCAATCATCTGACAAATCACATAATAATATACAGTCATCCTACAGTATAAATATATCATCGTAATCAATATATCATGGATCTCACATGCACAATACTAAAGAGGAATAATGATTATATCTCAAGTATAAAAATAAACGTTCGTGCAATGCAATGTATGAATGCTATGTCATTTCATCCACCTTACACCATTATCCACCCAAATAGCCTATTCGGAAACAACCGAGAGTACAGGTCCCATACCAAGCCGATTGTACGCACCAAAATAAAATAACATCCTCGCAAGGATGAATGATCGATCTGTTCCAAAGGAACTGTCCATAACAGGACGGTGTCGTAGCAACGCTTTCTAGGCATCCCTCTCATCGATCACGATTTTAAATCGAGAGGTCATCAGAGATAGTCTAGTTTGCGCTGTGGGAACTGTCCGATGTAACAGGATATCCTCTCCTAGGAATACAAGGGACTCGTCTCACCTAGACTCTCCCTCAAGGCTTTGTTGACGAACCACCGTCAAGCAAAGTCGCCCTCCTTACATCTCAGTGCTCATACGTCATCCTGTAATGTTTCCTCTCCACTACTTCGTTATTCATACTGCACATGCTCTCTAACCGAAGTTAGCAAAATCCGAACTCTTAATCATTCTATTATATAATCGGCCCATCTTAAGACATATCCTAAAGGATGTCCGTTCCAAAAGGAATGCTTCTTATGGGAACCAATTTTTGCTTTATCATTCAATGAGGATTCACACTCCTACCACTATGATCCGTCGCTGAATATCCTGGACGGTCACCCGACCAAGCCTCTTACGGTCAGACGACATCGCTGTATAGTAGCAGGTGTTCCTTGATAGGCCTTGCCCCAAGTCACGACGCCATGGTCGGACACTTGTCCTTAACAAGGTACAAGTACATTCATAATTATATCCTCACCACTACGACCGTTGTTGAATCCCGGAGCCGCCATATGGCTTTATCTCAACAGGTCAACAACCGCGCTCCGCGGCATCATCGGAGTCCTTTTTCCAACGCTCGTAACATCATGATAATCAAATGCAATCTTAACAAATAGTCAATCAATCTCAACTCCTACGAAGGCACAAATACATTCATCCTCGCCACTACGAACCATTGTTGTATCCCGGAGCCACCATATGGCTTAATCTCAACGGGTGAACAACCTCGATACATGGCATCATCAGATTTCCTTGACACAACGCCCATTCCATTCCAATAAAATCAGAATAATCCAATACATTCATAGCAAGTAATTCAATCCATCTTATAACAATCGATAAGAACATAGTAAGTAATCCAATCAGACTCTAACCACGACATTTGGTTTTTGCGGTTGCGTGACTCCTTACTTTGAGTCACAATCTTGTTTATATAGAAAACATATCATACATTCAATTAGGATCAATGTGTAAGCCATAAAACACTCAAAAACAATGCAAAACATTGCCTGGATCGCGCCCAAGCGCAGAACCGTCGCTCAAGCGCCCAACGCAGGAAAAACTGGGCATCTTGGTGCTGTGTAGCTCGCCCAGGCAAGGGGGAGCTCGCCCCGGGCGAGGCCAAGCTTGCTCAAACGAGCCTGGGATGCCCAGGCGAGGATGGTCCAGAACCGGGACCATCCTGGCCTCTTCCGGGCTTCCGAAACGCGACTGTTTTGCCATTTTTCGATCCCTGCACCTAGAAAATTGTCACACAACATTCTAATATCAATTTTTATATTATCACACACTATATCACATCAATATACATCATCATATCGAGATCTATGATCATTCAATACGAAAAATCGCTTAGTTTTACGGGTTTCTTAAAACCCAAGATAACTCCAAACTTTTGAGATAGTTTGGAGATCCGGGTGCCATATTCGGACACCACTATGTCGCGATGTGTTCTCTCTCACCTGAGTGTGTCGGGTCGTTAGGTTCTCTGTTTGCAAGTGAGCTTACTTGATCCGTTCTCCTTTCGAACTCTTCATTATGCCAAAATAACGTTAATTAGTTAAATGACGATAATTATTATACTTACGAAATAACTTTTTACGCGAAGATAAAACTTCCGATTTAAAATGAATTTAATTGCTTTCGTCCATCCAATTCAAGGTTGAATATCATTGAATTATCATTTGTCATCGAAAGTCTTACAATCAAATAATACTTTTTAAAGTAAAATTTTCAATAAAACTTATACCGAAATTATGTCGTAATCCGTGGATATACATCAGGCTTGTTCCCATGAAAGAGAGGTGGGTCATAAAGACACCCTTAAATACCAAGTCTTTCCTTAGACAGAACCTTTGTAGACATGTATTCCCACTTCATTGCATTTTTCCGATAATTCATAAATCTTATTTTTTTGTAAGTAAAACATTTTTACTAAAACCAACCTTTTTAAAATAAGATCATTAAGCTAGACTTATCCTTTTTAAAGTAAGTCAATTTAAACAAAATCAATATTTTTAAATCAATATTTTTTAAGTAAATCTTGTAAGAACCCAAAATTCACCCCTTGAAAATTTTTCATTTGTTAAACCCTGGCGTCTACCGTATACAACTAGGTATGGGTTTCCAAAATACCCATGGCTACATGTATGCGGAATTGCAATCAATAAGCACTCATATACAATGTACAAAATATTTCCAAAATATTTCCAAAATAATTCAATAAGCACTCATATACAAAATAGTGCAAATAAAGAAATTCCAAAATATAAGCTCCCTAAGCTCCCCCAAAAATGAGTCCCCCTCATGTCACCTGTTTATCTGCAATGGGATTATCAATGACAAGAACACAAACACGCAAAGGAGTAAGTCGTTAATTCAATAAACGTCATTATAAGATAATCCACATTAGAAAAAGGGGTTAGTAAACCATTTTCGAAATTCATTTTATCTTGCTGCATAACTTGAGCCAAAGTCGCTATACCCCTTAGGATTAGCTAAAAGCAGAATCTCGTTTCTCTTAAAACAAATCACGCTTATATACTCAAGCCAGAGTTTACGCTTCTATACTCAAGCCAGAGTCGCTAACCATTCATGGTCGGCTAAAACATATTTTCCTTTCATCGATCTTCTCATAAATCATTTTCATGCTTCTATACTCAAGCCAGAGTGTATGCTTCTATACTCAAGCCAGAGTGTATGCTTCTATACTCAAGCCAGAGTGTATGCTTCTATACTCAAGCCAGAGTGTATGCTTCTATACTCAAGCCAGAGTGTACGCTTCTATACTCAAGCCAGAGTTTACGCTTCTATACTCAAGCCAGAGTCGCTAACCATTCATGGTCGGCTAAAACATATTTTACTTTCATCGATCTCCTCATAAATCATTTTCATGCTTCTATACTCAAGCCAGAGTGTATGCTTCTATACTCAAGCCAGAGTGTATGCTTCTATACTCAAGCGAGAGTCGCTAACCATTCATGGTCGGCTAAAAATGTACTTCTTTTTCATTCGTTTCACCATAAATCATTTCCGGTAAATCCACGCCCACATTAGTATAAACACACCCATATATGTTTATACTAAATACGTGATTTACACTCAATCATCGCATAATCAGAAAGTACCACATACTTTCCTTTCCGTAAATCTACGCCTGCTTTAACGTAAACACACCCATATATGTTTATATCAAATGCGTACTTTACGTATCAATCATTGCATAATCAAAAAACTCACATTTTCGATTCCAAATACTCAATTAAAGACTTATCCTTACCTCGGTGAGTGTTGGGTTTGGTTCTTGACAACTTCTCAAGTTCCACCGCCACCGCCTCCAACTTTAGGATCTCTTCTCAAGCTCTTAGGTGAGTATCAAAACTCCTTGCCCTTGGAAAAGCTCTCTTCTCTCACCTCCCTTCAAAGTTTTTTTAACCTTAAAATGTGTTTGGTTTCTGTTTTAAAGAGGTGTCGTCGGGTTGTAATCGATTACCAACATGGTGTAATCGATTACAACGTGAAAAATGCGCATATCTGATGCTTTTAATACGATGTAATCGATTACCAGGAGTGTGTAATCGATTACCAGGAGTGTGTAATCGATTACCAGCAGTGTGTAATCGATTACCAGCAGTGTGTAATCGATTACACTATGTCAAATGCACATATCTGATGCTTTTAATACGATGTAATCGATTACCAGCAGTGTGTAATCGATTACCATCAGTGTGTAATCGATTACACTGTGTCAGATGCACATATCTGATGTTTTTTTATACGATGTAATCGATTACCAGCAGTGTGTAATCGATTACACTATGTCAACAGCCCAAAATTGCCATTTATCGCCCAGGCGAGACAACTCTCGCTCAAGCGAGGCTTCCAGGACTGTTACTATAATCTTGAAAACTAAAATTCGGGGTGTTACAATCCTCCCCCTCTTAAAAGAATTTTCGTCCCCGAAAATCAACATACCTCGATTCAAACAAATGAGGGTAATCCTCCCTCATCTCTTGCTCAACTTCCCAAGTAGCGTCTCCTTCGTCCACTTGGCTCCACAACACCTTTACCAAGGCAATCTCCTTACCTCTCAATCTCTTTATACTGGTATCCATGATTCTCACAGGCAACGTCGCAAAAGTCAAATTATCCTTCAATTCTATCTGATCAGACTCAACCACATGAGATGGATCTCCAACATATTTCCTCAACTGAGACACATGAAATACATTATGGAGATTGGAAAACAACGGAGGTAAAGCAATACGATACGCTACCGGCCCAATTCTCTTCAATATCTGATAAGGCCCAATAAATCGAGGAGTCAGCTTACGAGACTTCAACACTCTACCGATACCGGTAGTCGGGACAACTCTCATGAAAACATGATCTCCCTCGTTAAACTCAAGGGGTTTTCGCCTCTTATCATAATAGCTCTTCTGTCGACTTTGGGCGATTCTCATATTCTCCCGGATTTTCTTGATTTTGTCCGTTGTCTCCTGAACGACTTCGGGTCCCAATATCAAGTTCTCCCCAGTTTCAAACCAACTCAATGGAGTTCGGCACTTCCTACCATACAATGCCTCATAAGGTGCCATCCCAATACTCGAATGGAAGCTATTGTTGTAGGTAAATTCAATCAGAGGCAACAAGCCATCCCAACTCCCTGGTTGTTCCAAGGCACAGGCCCTCAGGAGGTCCTCCAATGACTGTATTGTTCTTTCCGATTGACCGTCCGTTTGCGGATGATAAGCTGAACTCAACTTCAACTTAGTTCCCAATGCGGACTGTAAACTAGTCCAAAAGTTCGAAGTGAAACGGGGATCCCTATCCGATATAATGCTCGACGGTATCCCATGTAAACGGACTATTTCCCGGATGTACAGTTCCGCCAATCGCTCCAAGGAATACCTCATGTTCATAGGCAGAAAGTGAGCAGATTTAGTCAACCGATCCACGATCACCCATATCGAATCATACCCTTTTTGAGTCCGCGGAAAACCCGATACGAAGTCCATGGAGATACTATCCCACTTCCAAACAGGAATTTCCAGGGATTGTAATTCTCCCGCTGGTCGTTGATGCTCAATCTTGGCTTTCTGACATACTAAACAACTTGAGACATACAAAGCCACATCCCTTTTTAATCCAGACCACCAAAACACCCTTTTCAAATCTTGGTACATCTTGGTAGTCCCTGGATGAAAACTCATCTTACTCTTATGGGACTCCTCTAAAATATCCCTCCGTAATTTCTCATCACGAGGCACACACACCCTCCCTTTGTAACGCAACATTCCACTAGGGTCCATGGTGAAATTGGTATCCTTACCACTTAGCATCAAATCCCGTTTATCCATTAGCTCAGTATCCTCAACTTGCATTACCCGGATTTGATCAAAAAACTCATTTGTGACTTTAAGCATTCCCAAAATCATACTATGAGGCTTTATCCGAACTTCCAAATTCATATCCCTAAATTCTTTAATCAGTTTCTCCTCTCGAACCATCAATGCCGACATATGTAAAGATTTCCGACTTAACGCATCGGCCACCACATTGGCCTTTCCCGGATGGTACTGCAGCCCGAAATCATAATCTTTAAGGAACTCCATCCACCGTCTCTGTCTCATGTTCAATTCCTTTTGATCAAATAGGTACTTCAAACTCTTGTGGTCGCTGTACACCTCAAATCTCACACCATAAAGATGGTGCCTCCAGATCTTTAATGCAAAGACAACTGCAGCTAATTCTAAGTCATGGGTAGGATAGTTCTGCTCGTGCGTCCTCAACTGTCGAGAAGCATAGGCAACAACCTTCCCTTCTTGCATCAACACACAACCCAAACCTTGCTTGGATGCATCACAATAAACACTGAAGTCCCGATCAGTACAAGGAAGAACCAAAACTGGTGCTGTAGTCAACTGTCGTTTTAACTCTTGGAAACTTTCTTCACATCGAAGTGTCCACACATACGGTTCCCCTTTCCTAGTGAGTTTTGTCAAAGGTAGAGCCAACTTCGAAAATCCCTCTATGAACTTCCGATAATACCCAGCCAAACCCAGAAAGCTCCTGATCTCAGTGACTGACTTGGGCACCGCCCATTCCATAACCGCTTCAACCTTTGAAGGGTCCACCGCCACTCCTTCCTTGGATATCACATGCCCAAGAAAGTTTACCGATTCTAACCAGAAATCACACTTTGACAGCTTTGCATACAACCGATTTTTACTAAGAAGCTCTAGCACAACCCTCAGGTGCTCAACATGCTCCTCTCGGCTTTTGGAGTAAACCAAAATGTCATCAATAAATACCACTACAAATGAATCCAAATACGGATGAAAAATCCGATTCATGTAGTCGGTAAATATTGCTGGGGCATTTGTTACACCAAAAGGCATGAGCAAATATTCAAAATGTCCATACCTTGTCCTAAAAGCAGTTTTAGGAATGTCTTCCGACTTCACCCGAAGTTGGTGGTAACCTGACCGAAGGTCAATTTTTGAAAATACTATCGCCCCTCTCAACTGATCCATCAAGTCATCGATCCGAGGCAACGGATACTTGTTCTTAATAGTGACCTTGTTCAATTGCCGGTAGTCGGTACACAACCGCATACTACCATCCTTTTTCTTAACCAACAAAACAGGTGCACCCCATGGCGAGACGCTAGGACAAATGAAATTCTTCGCCAACAAGTCCTCAACCTGCTTTTTCAATTCAGCCAACTCTAACGGTGCCATCCTATAAGGAGCTATAGAGATGGGTCCCGTTCCAGGTTCCAAATCAATAGAGAATTCAACTTCTCTTACTGGAGGCAATTCCGGAATCTCACCAGGGAATACCTCAGGAAACTCACGAACTATCGGAATATCTCTAATCTTGGGTTCCTCAATACCCTCCAGGGATGCCATTAACATAAACACAGCCCCTCCCCCTTTACAAGAAGTTCTGACTTCTTTTGCCGACATCGGCTTCATACAATCGACCTCCTCAGAAATCCCAACTGGATCTCCGAATACCACTGTCTTATCAGCACAATTAAGCATCACATGATTCGCCGACAACCAGTCCATTCCCAGAATTAGATCTAACTGGGACAGTGGTAAGCAGATCAAATCCACGGTAAATGTCCTACCATTTACTACCACTGGACATCGAGACACTACTGTCGACACTACCACAGGCACATCAGTTGGAGTGGATACGACCAAGTCGAAAAGCAACGACTCGGTTTGCAATTTCAGCCTATCCACACAGTCATTAGATACAAAGGAGTGTGTCGCTCCCGAATCAAACAACACTAAAAGAGAAATACCTGCCACCATGCAATTACCTTTAATCAGGCCATCAACACCCGATGCCTCTGCACCACTCATGGTGAACACCCTGCCAGTAGATCGAGGTCGCTCAGCTCTCACAGCATTCATACTCTGTGGAAATTTTGGACAATATCTCCTGACATGCCCAACTTCCTTGCAGCTATAGCAGCTAAGTGTCGTACTAGGGCATGAGTCACCCACATGAATTCGGCCACATTTGCCGCACAAGGATGGAGAGTTCAACCGTGACCCTCCGACATTACCATGAGTCCTCATCCCATGTGAAGTATTTCCCCGACTACTCGTTGGTGGAGAGTAAGGCTTTCGTTCCTCCTGAAACATTCTGCCCTTGCCCTTGCCATGTGAGAAGTTCCGTTGAGGGCCATAGTGTTTTGGAGGGTTATCTTTTCTAGCAGCAGCGTCCCTCCTCCTCACATTATCCTCATATATCCTACACTTGTTCACTAGTGTAGGGAAATCAGAAATTTCTTCGTGACCAAATGTCACCCGGAGTTCGGGCCTCAACCCCATCTCAAACTTCACACATTTGGACCTCCCGTCCAACTCTAGTTCAGCATAAGGGCAATACCGGATCAATTCTTCAAATTTGGCCGAATACTCCCCCACCGACATGTTCCCTTGCTCTAATTGCAAGAATTCCCTCTCCTTTTCCCTTTTTAAGTCTGCAGGAAAATATTTCTGGAGGAATTTACTCTTGAAAGCTCCCCATGTGATGATTTTCCCTTCGACCTCCATTTGTCTCCGGGTCATCTCCCACCAGTTCTCAGCCTCCTTCACCAGCATATAGGTGGCGTAGGCCACCCTCTGAGCATCAGAACAGCTCATGGCCCTGAAGATTCTTTCCAATCCTTGGACCCATTCAATGGCCGCATCCGGAGCGAATCCGTCTTGAAACTGACTGGGGTTTCTCCTGCAGAATTCATCCAGACCTCTGTATTCAGCCGGCCCAGGTGGAACCAATGGTTGCGAACTCGGACTCGGCGTCGCGTTCTGGTTCAGGTGCTGTAAGTTCTCGTTCATGTTCATCAGCACTGCAGCAATCTGAGCCAATAAGTCATTCTGACCCGATCCTCTTCCTCTTCCAGACATCTCCGTAATGGGTACCTGTTTATCTCGATTCTCATGGGTTAGTAAACCAGGTTTTAACTAAACAAATCAACACATAACCACACAGCAGTTCACTTAAATCACATAGTCCAATCATTTAGAAGTTACAAAGAAGCAAGTAAGGCCATACCCTAGGCCGCAGGACTAACTATGCTCTGATACCATAATTGTAAGAACCCAAAATTCACCCCTTGAAAATTTTTCATTTGTTAAACCCTAGCGTCTACCGTATACAACTAGGTATGGGTTTCCAAAATACCCATGGCTACATATATGCGGAATTGCAATCAATCGTATAAGTCATATATCCATAGTTACAAAATATTTCCAAAATAATTCAATAAGCACTCATATACAAAATAGTGCAAATAAAGAAATTCCAAAATATAAGCTCCCTAAGCTCCCCCAAAAATGAGTCCCCCTCATGTCACCTGTTTATCTGCAATGGGATTATCAATGACAAGAACACAAACACGCAAAGGAGTAAGTCGTTAATTCAATAAACGTCATTATAAGATAATCCACATTAGAAAAAGGGGTTAGTAAACCATTTTCGAAATTCATTTTATCTTGCTGCATAACTTGAGCCAAAGTCGCTATACCCCTTAGGATTAGCTAAAAGCAGAATCTCGTTTCTCTTAAAACAAATCACGCTTATATACTCAAGCCAGAGTTTACGCTTCTATACTCAAGCCAGAGTCGCTAACCATTCATGGTCGGCTAAAACATATTTTCCTTTCATCGATCTTCTCATAAATCATTTTCATGCTTCTATACTCAAGCCAGAGTGTATGCTTCTATACTCAAGCCAGAGTGTATGCTTCTATACTCAAGCCAGAGTGTATGCTTCTATACTCAAGCCAGAGTGTATGCTTCTATACTCAAGCCAGAGTGTACGCTTCTATACTCAAGCCAGAGTTTACGCTTCTATACTCAAGCCAGAGTCGCTAACCATTCATGGTCGGCTAAAACATATTTTACTTTCATCGATCTCCTCATAAATCATTTTCATGCTTCTATACTCAAGCCAAAGTGTATGCTTCTATACTCAAGCCAGAGTGTATGCTTCTATACTCAAGCGAGAGTCGCTAACCATTCATGGTCGGCTAAAAATGTACTTCTTTTTCATTCGTTTCACCATAAATCATTTCCGGTAAATCCACGCCCACATTAGTATAAACACACCCATATATGTTTATACTAAATACGTGATTTACACTCAATCATCGCATAATCAGAAAGTACCACATACTTTCCTTTCCGTAAATCTACGCCTGCTTTAACGTAAACACACCCATATATGTTTATATCAAATGCGTACTTTACGTATCAATCATTGCATAATCAAAAAACTCACATTTTCGATTCCAAATACTCAATTAAAGACTTATCCTTACCTCGGTGAGTGTTGGGTTTGGTTCTTGACAACTTCTCAAGTTCCACCGCCACCGCCTCCAACTTTAGGATCTCTTCTCAAGCTCTTAGGTGAGTATCAAAACTCCTTGCCCTTGGAAAAGCTCTCTTCTCTCACCTCCCTTCAAAGTTTTTTTAACCTTAAAATGTGTTTGGTTTCTGTTTTAAAGAGGTGTCGTCGGGTTGTAATCGATTACCAACATGGTGTAATCGATTACAACGTGAAAAATGCGCATATCTGATGCTTTTAATACGATGTAATCGATTACCAGGAGTGTGTAATCGATTACCAGGAGTGTGTAATCGATTACCAGGAGTGTGTAATCGATTACCAGCAGTGTGTAATCGATTACCAGCAGTGTGTAATCGATTACCAGCAGTGTGTAATCGATTACACTATGTCAAATGCACATATCTGATGCTTTTAATACGATGTAATCGATTACCAGCAGTGTGTAATCGATTACCATCAGTGTGTAATCGATTACACTGTGTCAGATGCACATATCTGATGTTTTTTTATACGATGTAATCGATTACCAGCAGTGTGTAATCGATTACACTATGTCAACAGCCCAAAATTGCCATTTATCGCCCAGGCGAGACAACTCTCGCTCAAGCGAGGCTTCCAGGACTGTTACTATAATCTTGAAAACTAAAATTCGGGGTGTTACAAATCTTACCATTTTAAAGTAAGTTCACTTAACTAAGATTCAACATTTTTAAATCATTTTACCATCTAAGACTTCATAACACTTTAAGTTTATAAAGTCAAGACTTTTAGGTAACTCTCATTATTTCAAGTATACTACTAAAACAAATTTTCATGAACATCTTAACACCTCCTAATTTTTTAGGAAAAAACCTCAAGGGTTAGTAAGTGTTATTTTCATAGTCATGAAAATAAATCCTAAGGTAAGACTTTCTACTACTTTAATATCTAAAACTTCATCACACTTTAAGTTTATGAAGTCAAGACTTTAATAAATCATCTTTTATCCCAAATCATTATTTTAACTTGGGAATCAAAGAGTAAAATATGTTAAACCACTTTTAAAACATAATACTTTCTAAAAATGAAATATTTTCAACAACTCATCAACATCATAAACTTTCAAGAATAAAATACAAATTTTTTCCTAAACACGTTAAAGGTTCCTTTGATGTTAAAATCATCACCTTTAAACATATTCAAATACTAACAATAATTTCTAATATTTCCAAATAAATAACTCATCTAACCTTGTCCAAAGATATAGTTTTTCTATCTAAGAACGAGGAAGAAATTTCAAGATTTACAAAAGTCAAAAACTACATAAAGGTTCATATGATTTTATTATCATCCCCTTTAGTTATGCTTTCATAAAATACTTAAAGAACAAATTAAACTCTACTTTATGAACAAAATAATAAAAGCTCATAACTTTCTATGAAGTATGAGAAGAAGATGAAGAAGATAAAATAAAAGACTACCTTAGTTTGTATAAGAAATTTAGTGTAAAAATGAGAGAATGAGGTGAGGTATTTATAGGAGAGCCTCACCCTCATCAAATCATAAAATTTAAAGCAAAGTAAGTAGCTTTAGACTAGCATAGGTGATGTGTCTAATGGTGGTGGAGTGAGAGGATTTGTTGAGTGATTTAGGGTTTTTTGGAAGCTTTTGCATTACTTGTGTAACAAGTAAGTGGCTCATGAAATGATGACTTCCAACTTTATTGATATGATGTAATTTCCCAATGAACGTCGTGTCCGAACATCTTCGGATAGTTTCGTCCGGAAATATACAATCTCCCGATTTTGGTTTACGGTTAGAACTTCGAAACACCGAATTTGGAGTGAAAATATTTAGAAATGCGTTATGAATGAACTTGATGTCTATCTTGACTCGAAATAATATTTCGAAGCCAATGGCGCAATCAGAATTCGATTCCGAGTTACGGAACTCAAAAACACGTTATTGGGCCGAATTCGGGCTATTTGGGCCCGACGACGGTTCAAAAATATTTCGTCACATAAAATTACGAAAATTTACCACAAAATAGGAAATCACAAAACAAGACTAATATTCAACTATGGCTTAGCCTAAATCCACACTTATTAATTTCTACAATTAATCGTTGATAAAATAAATAATTAATAAAAACTCATAAAAATTCATAATTCCAAATCAGAAAATTTGTGGTGTTACATGTAGCCTTTAGCAACTAGACGCACTTTATATATGTAAATATTACCTTTTGAATCCCTCTTGGTTTTTAATATCCATTTGCAACCAATAGGTTTCGCACCTTCAGGTAAATCGACAAGATCCCAAACGTCATTATTATGCACATAATTTATCTCATCCTTAATGGCTTCAATCCACTTTTGAGAGAGAGAAACTTTCATGGCTTGACAGAGGTTCAATAGATCATCCTTTGTTAATCTGATGGCATCATCATGTTCTTGAAGAAATACAATATAATCATCTGAAATTGCATTTCTCGTATCTCTAGTGGATCTCCTTAATGGAACTTTTACTTCTTGAGGTTGTTGAATTTTCTCCGAAGGTACTTCAGCGAGAACCTCATTTTTGTTTTGTTGTGGAATATTGTCAGGATCAATATTCTAAATATTTTTGTTCTACTACCGAAGTTGTTCCTTGAATGGTAATAGGCACAAGAACTTGTTCACCATTAGTGATAGGTTCTTCCTCAAAGACAACATTCCTTATGCTCTCTTCCTCCAAAAATCAACTTCCTCAAGAAATCTCACATTTCCCGTCTCAAAGAAAAGTCTTGTTGTAGGATCATAAAATTTATAGTTCGGTGAACGTTTAGCATAGCCAACAAAGTAACGGTTAACTGTTCTTTAGTCCAATTTTATTTTGTGTGGCCTATAAGGCCGCACCTCAGCTGGACAACCCCAAATGTGCAAATGTTTTAAGCTTAGTATTTTACAAGTCTAAAGCTCATATGGAGTTTTGTTAACTGCTTTACTTGGCACCCTATTAAAGATTTAAACCATGGTCTTTAAAGTTTCCCCTAAACAGACTCTGGTAAGGAAGAATGATTAATCATACTTCTCACCATACCCTTAAGAGTTCAGTTTAGTCACTCAGCAACACCATCCATGATAGGTTTGTCTAGCATAGTGTATTGCAGAACAATTCCATTTTCTCTTAGGAAAAATGCAAATAGCTCTTTCACAGCATTCTTATTGTTCTTTCTTTTCTTATTCTGATAGGTCATAACCAAATGAGCACTTTCAGTCTTATTTCTCTGTAGCCTCTCTCCCTCTTGCGTGTTATAGCTCAATTTGAGTTTTCCAAAGTGTGCAGAAAGCGAGATCAAAACCAAGTGCACAAGCAAATCTTCACCAAGCTCTAACTTTAGTGACTTGAGTTTCAATGCAAGATTAGACATCTCCATAATTTACTCCCTTATTTTCCCTCTGCTTCATACCTTATGGAGATGAGTTTAGCCAAAAGGCTACTCGTCTCCGCCTTTTCATTTTTTTGGAAAAGTACTGCTCTATTTCTTTAAGGAATTTCCTTGCATTTTGACTCTTAGAAATAGAGCCCCAAAACACTTCTGAAATAGAGCGTTTCATGATCATTAGACACATTCGATTAGAGTGTTCTCATTTATGTATTTTAACCTCATCGAGGTTTTTCGGAGTAGAAATAGGTTTATTCAAACGAAGTACCAGATCTAAATCCATACAGTCGAGAATAATCTCTACGGCTTCCTTCCAAACATTAAAATTTGTCTCGTTCAATAATGGGATGTTGTTAATTTGAGCAGAAATATTTGCAGAACTCGTAAAAGACACTGAATCAAGTAGAACAAATAACAGAATAAATTGCAATTATTCTTGGAATAAACTCACATCAAGTTTAACCCTTAATATCCAATGGGACACATCACGAGTTACCTAGTACAACATTAATATTCAGTCTTTGGACAAAAATATTAACTTTTAAGTGATATACTCAATGTAGTAATCAAATATTGATAATCAGTCCCGTAAAACAATAAACATTTCTTTGGACCGACTTACTATTCACATGGGAAGCTGTAACACCCTAAATTTAAGTCTTTAAAATTATAGTATCAGTCTTGGGATTCTCGCCTGGGCGAGAAAGGCTCACTTGGGAGAGTGAAATCCTGGACTATACTAAAGGATTCTCGCCTGAGCGAGGGTTGGCTCGCTTGAGCGAGAGTGGTCTCGCCTAAGCGAGAGTTGGCTCGCTTGGGCGAGGAAGGCTTAACTGGGAAGGGGAAATCCTGGGCTATACGGAAGGATTCTCGCCTGAGCGAGAGCTGGCTCGCCTAGGCGAGAAAAGTGATGTTTGGACCTATCGAGGCTGTAAGATCCTCGCTTGAGCGAGAGATGCCTCGCCTGAGCTAGAGGGTCAAATCTGAGTTTTTAAAATTGACGGGATTTTCTCGCTTGAGCGAGAATGAGCTCGCTTAAGCGAGAACCCAACACTGTTACATTAAATAGGGGACCCCAAACACATTTATGAGGGTTAACCTAGTGAGAAGTGAGCGAATGGAGCATTTTCAAGAGCAAGAAGACTTGTGAGTCATTTAGAAGCTTGAGAAGAGGTAAATCCCTTGATTCTAACTCTATTCTTCCCTTTGAAACTTGTTTTGGGTATGTTGGATCTCTTCTCAAAATGAGAGAAACAATGGAAACTCACCCTTTTGAGTTATGGTTCGTTTTATGTTATTTTATCTTGTAAACTCTTGGTATAGAGTTAGTATTTCAAGAAAGGAGAGGGTTCGTGGGTTGATTCATGAAAACCCCAAAACTCTAAAGTGAAAATGTGGTTAAAGAAGAAAATGGGTAAAATACTAGAGGTAGAAGATGAATAAGTTTTCTAATGTTGAAATATGAAATGAATATGTATGTTATAGATGTTGTAAACTTTTGATGAAAGTAGTTTAGCAATATGGAAAATGTGTTAAATATCTTGTGTGGTTAAATAATGCAATATGAGTTGTTTATGTGATATTTGGAATAAATGACTAACATTGTGTTGTATGGTGGGAATGGGAAAGATCCTAGAGTTGGCGGCGGTGTCGGTGGAACTAGTGCAGTTACCAAGAACCAAACCCAACACTCACTATGGTAAGGATAAGTCTTTAATTTGTGCATTTGAGATGGAAAATGTGTGTATTTTCTGGTGGTGCAATGATTAATCGGTGAATCACCTATTTATTATAAACATATATGGGTATGTTTGTAATAAGGATGGCGTGAATTCACTGGGTATGATTGATAGTGAAATCAATGAAAAAGAAATGTATTTTTAGCCGACCATAAATGGTTAGCGACATCAGCCCGAGTTTATGTGGCAACACTTCGGCCCGAGTTTATGTGGCATGTTTTCTTTGCAAAAGAGATGAGAAATTGCTTTTAGCTAACCCTAAGGGGTGTAGCGACTTTGGCTCAAGTAAGGTGGCACGGAAAATGAATTTCAAAGTGATTTACTAACCTTTTCTAATGTGGATTATCTTATAATGACGTTTATTGAATTAATGACTTACTCCTTTATGTGTTTGTGCTTTTGTCATTGATAATCCCATTGCAGATAAACAGGTGATATGAGGTGGTCTCATTTTTAGAAGCTTAGGAGCTTTATGTTTTGGTTTCACTTATTTGCACTATTTTGTACATGAGTGCTTATTGGATTAGTTGAAATATTTTGTAACTATGGATATATAACTTACATGATTTATTGTAACTCTATATATTCATAGCTATGCGTATTTTGGAAACCCATAGCTAGTTGTATGCGGTTGTTGCATGACATATTGAAATGAATTATGATTTTCTGTCGAATAAGTATGTATGTCATTTTGAATTATGAAATGAGTAGGAATGAGAAAGTGAGAGTTAAATGTGGTTGTTGGAAATTGTCGGTAAAATTTATGAGGAAATGAATGCATAATGAATAAGATAAGAAGAAAATTTTCAAGGGTAGAATTTCGGTCCTTACAGAAGCTATATGATTATCACATATTTATTACCACATGTATGTTTATAATTTTGGCCAAATAGTAGTCTTCCTTTTGGCATATCACTATTCGCATAAAAATGCAAACATACAATTAGCTTGATATTCCATATTCGTTGATAATGGAATTCTTGTTGTAATGGTCAAACGTTGATCCTAATGCATGTCAAATAATAAACTATTATTTGGACTGATGTATTATTCACATTTGCAACCTTATAATTATCACATGTTTACCATCATATGTGTGTATATAACCCGGCCAAATAATAATATCTCTTTGGACCGATTAATACTCACATGAATATATATAAGCACTAGCATTTGACATTTATTATGAACAATTACACAAAAGATGTCACTTTGGTGACGTCTTATTTTTATAGGTTCACTTAAAAAAAAGTCAAACAATCTTATAATCCAAAAAAGACAATCATGTAACATATAAAATAAGACATTCACATAATAGACTCATCAAAAGATACCTAACACAACATTAATTTCTTGTCTTTGGATAGAGAAAATCAATTTGCAAGTGGTATTCTCAGTGCAATGATCAAATATTAAGAATTAGTTTTGTCAAACAATAACCTTTCTTTGGACCGAATATTATTCACATGAAAAATCTTTATAATTGCTACACATTTATCATCACATGTTTGTTATTATTTGGCCAAATTTTGTCTTCCTTTGGGCCGAACACAATTCGCATAAATAATCTCATACTCATCTGTGTAATTTTAATCAATTTCCACAACAAATGTTACTTTGGCAACATATTGTATCAACTGATTCCAAATAATTACCAGACAAAACAAAATACTGTAGTCCATTATAAGGGTACAATTTGAAATTAAAACTTCAAGATTTGATCTCTTTAATGATTACCAAATCTAATATCATAATATATTTCCAAATAAATAAATAAAAAGATATATTACATATATCAAGGCATAAAAATGGATGCAATCTTAATCAAATGCAAAATAGATCTGGAGTGAAAAGCATAAAAAATAGATGCAAATCATTATCGGAAATTCCAAATCTAATATGATCATCCATATCTTAAAACATATATGTAACACTATATATATATATATACTTTCACACTCTAACGTAGTAAATGTATATATAATTTTAAGCATTTACTGTAACCATTTTATATATATATATATATATATTAACTTCACTCAGTAATCCCATAAATCACAACAACCTCACGCTGGAAACAATTATATATGTATATATGTACATTTCAATTCGCAATATGTATATAAGGCCATGAATTCCAGATTGTATATGTATAAAATAAAAAACACGTCTTAACCCATATATACCTTAGAAATATACTTTAACAAATTACAAAAATTGTGAAGTGACAAAAGTCAATGTCCAGCAGAGTCATAAAAGCCGTTAGTGCACATATAATATACATATTGTATAACATAGTCATAAAAGTTAATGCAATATCCATGCACAGATCTGAATATATACTTCAACGCATGCTACAAGGATTCATAATACAAATTACCCATAATTCAAATAAGTGGAAGCATATAAGAATTATTCTCATTATTCATAAATACCCAATTTTCATAACCATAGTGGAAGCCTGAAATCTCTCAAATTTAAAAATAGGGTTCATAAAAATTGGGGAAAAAATACATTTAATGGAGAATAATAAAATTCAGAACCTAGAGTTGTGATACCACTTGTAAGAATTCTCTATTAATTGGTGAAATATCAATCCTAGAATCTTGAATCTTATGATTATCACACATTATGTAAAACAAGGATACAAAGTCGTACCTGAATCCATGCTCTCAGACCTGTTCCTTTGAGTGTGTATTCGTAGAGAGGTTTTAGTCTGATGATATTCCTCAACCAAATCCTTGATTCATATGGGTTCCCATTATTAGAAATTCAGAACTCGATGTATTAACTTAATAGGGTTCTCATTATTCCCTATGAGTTAACTACTCTGGGTATCCACTCATGAAGACCATATCCATTTTCAGTTTATTTTAGAAGTCACAAGGGTTGTCAGTAATAAGATCACTTATTTTATAACCAAAAAATAAATAGCCGATATAATTGTATAAATATATGATGTCCACCTTAATTAGAAATTATGAATTTCTAACAATCTTCCTATAGTGTACAAATTTTCCTACGCTCTACATGAATTTGACATAAATTATTTGTGAGAATAATTAATTTTATTTGGCCCAAAATTCTAACAAAATATTTTTTAACAATAAAATAGTTTTAATAATTTGATAAAAAAACAAAAATACATAATAAAAACAACTAAAAATGTGATATGAAGATTATAATCGTATTTGATTAAAAAAATAGTAAATGAAAGATTTCATTTTGAAAAAATAAGTTGAGTGTCGCGACCCGATTTTCGGTTGGAAGACCGGTCATGCGACTTAGGGAGAGGTGAACTCGATTTCTACCTCTTCCGATTATTTTGGAGTCGCCACTACGTTTTTTGCGGTTAAAACGTAGAAAACTCTAAATTACGCCCGATTAGGATAATTTGGTCATTTAACAGAGATTCTGAGCTCGGGAGTCGATTACGAATCGGGGAAGGTGTTAACACCCCGTCCGCCCGTATTAAAACGGTACCCTTGCTAATAACATGGACTTTTATACCCTTAAAATAATCTATTAAAATTGAATTACTTAAAGCGAAATATTTTTATTTTTTATTGTTGTGCCTGACAAGAGTTCATCTTGCTCCTACGTATCCCTAGGTGCAAAAGGGAAATCAAGGCTACGTAGTTCTGGTTTGAAAATTAATTGGTGTTGGTTTGGTTTGTTTGAAAAGTTGATGTAAATTGTATTCTCTTTAAGAAAAGATGAAGCAGCAGGAACTAATGTCCGCACCATATCAAATCTTAAAGGGATTTTGAAAGTAATTAAACTACTGTGTTGAAATTTATTTATCTTTAAGATATATATTATTTTTTGAAATAATTGAGATGCATTGTTTGGAATTATTTATTTTTAAGATAGATGAAGTAGCAAGACTAATGCCCGCGCCGCATCATATCTTAAAGAGATTTGAAATAGTTTTAAAATATATTATTGAAATTATTCACCTTTGAGATAGATGAAGTAGCAAGACTAATGCCCGCGCCGCATCATATCTTAAAGAGATTTGAAATAGTTTTAAAATATATTATTGAAATTATTCACCTTTAAGATAGATGAAGTAGCAAGACTAATGCCCGCGCCGCATCATATCTTAAAGAGATTTAAAATAGTTTTAAAATATATTATCGAAATTATTCACCTTTAAGATAGATGAAGTAGCAAGACTAATGCCCGCGCCGCATCATATCTTAAAGAGATTTGAAATAGTTTAAAAATATGTTATTAAAATTTATTCACCTTTAAGATAGATGAAGTAGCAAGACTAATGCCCGCGCCGCATCATATCTTAAAGAGATTTGAAATAGTCTAAAAATATGTTATTAAAATTTATTCACCTTTAAGATAGATGAAGTAGCAAGACTAATGCCCGCGCCGCATCATATCTTAAAGAATGTTTGAAATAGTTAAAAATATATTATTGATAAAAACTAATTTGTCTAATAACATATAATTATTAGAGTTTAATAGAACCTCTTTGATTAAATAAGATTACTCATTTGGTATAATACAAAAAACAAATAAATAATACAAAAGAAGACATAAACAGAACAAACAAACAAAAAAAAAAGTTTATTGGGCTCGGGTTAGGCCCAGCTAAGAAAACGGATTGAAGGGGGGAGGGGTTAGATTTAGGTTTGCCATTTTTGACTTGGATGGCATGGGAGAGGAGAAGAGGGAAGTGAGAAGAAGAGAGAAAATCGCGGAGGTGTGAACTGAGGGCGATTCGTCGCGATGAGAAGACGAAGGCGGTTCGTCACGGCGGGAAGACGAAGGCGATTTGGTTCTCCGGTCTTCTTCTCCGATTATCTTCTCCGTTAATAGTGACGCGGTGGTTCCGACGAAGGTGAGAAGACGAAGCCGAGGAGCAAATCGCGATTCCTCTTCTGTTTTCCTCCGACAGTGGCGGAGGCGGTTTGCGGTGACTGGTAAGGGGTAAGGTCGTCTCCTTCCTCTTTCTTCTCCAACGAGCGGCGATGGTGGAACGAAGTTACAAAAACAGCGGCGAGTTCGTGGTTGGTCGTCTCCTTCCTCTTTCTTCTTCGACGAGCGGCGATGGTGGAACGAAGTTACAAAAACAGCGGCGGGTTCATGGTTGGTCGTCTCCTTCCTCTTTCTTTTCCGACGAGCGGCGGCAACAGTGACGGCAAAAAAAATGACGGCAAAAAAAATAATCGACCTACTGTTTTGATGCTTGAGACGATTGGGATTAAACGGATTAGGTAACAAGCTATACACCCTCTATGTCCCTACACTCAGCTATTTTTCTTGGATACCTCGGTGAATTATTTGCGAATGCTAACTCAGAGTACAAATACACAATCCGGATTATATCAATTTATGGGTCGTTTCTATTTTAAAACACATAATAAAACGTATCCCATGAAACTGGTTGAAGTAGATGCCCTCAATTACGTATTTCGGTATACAGATGCATACAATAGCTAGGAAACAAACTAGATGATGATTAACCAGGAACATATGCTTTTTATGCTTTGGAATTTGAATGCTCCTTGATAATTGCCATGAGTATAGATATGCACTATCTGAAAACATGATTCAACATTTGTAATTATGCCAACATAATGAGTAACAAACCTGTGTATGTACCTTTCCTTTAACTATGAGTGTTGATACTTTATGGATTCCCTGTTTGAATGCTGGACTGATGCCACTTTGATTACTATGAGTGATTTGAATATAGTTGCAGGCTTATATGTATGTGTAAGTGTATAGATTGGTTATGTTGCTTGTGTGGTTGAAAGAGTGATGAGTGATATCTACTTCTCAATGGTATCCCCTCTTTCTGGTTTGATGTGTGTCTATATATAGCACCCATCTGCTAGCCTTGAAGGTTAGTAATCTGCCATGACTTTTTGCTTTCCTGATTATTGCCTCTTTCTAAAACTGCTCAATGAATATTGCCATTTATGATTAGTATGTGTAACTAATGACTTTTGGTTAGTATCTGATGGTTGTCTCTTCAAGTAAATCACGGCTGGTTGCTTAGAATTCCTTGTGTAACTGACTTGATTGCCATCTTTTATTAATTTCTGATATTTGCTAATACCACACTGACCATTGATATGCAATTGTAACAGTTTTGCAGTTGTGTATGATGGACCAAATACCATGAGCCTCGTTCTTACCTCCCTTGAAACCCATGTGAAGATTTGATTTTTTGCTAGTGTGACTGAAGACAATACACCTCAAATATGACAGATGGCAGATAACATGTACAATGTTGAAGATGATTTGCTATAAGACCCAACTAAGGCCTCTTAATGTTCTTGCTCCTTATGATATTATATGTTTAGTCTAGAGCTTTAGATTTATCAGAAGACATTCCATATTTGTAATTGCTACTATTGTTAGTTCAATGAGTAGTATTATTAATAAATTCATACCATCAAATGACGCCACATCAATCTTTTATTTTCCTACCCTTATATCACATTGGCAATACAATGCACATGCATCCACTTCTCTTAGATTCTTGGTATAACGTTAATTGAGTTTTCTTTCTTGCTTCCAACTTCAATACCATCTAATGTTGTTGGGTTCACCACTGGACCCTTTAAAATCCAAAAGCTAGCTTAACGTTAGTATGCCACCTAAGGTTGTTGGCATTGATGAGCTGTCCTCTTCTATGCCACCTGAATATATCCACAAAAGGGCAGTCCAAACTGATAATGAAAAGCAATAAATGATTACCATAATATCATCTTAAAAAATTATCCATGTTCCTCTCATTTTTTTTTGTTTAAGAGACAAACATTTTGGTATTGACATTGGGGTAGGACAAAATTGGGTGTTCACAGCTGCCCCTCTTTACTTGTTGCTTACTTGATAGCAAGCAAACTGATGTTTGTGTGTTATCATAGTAAGTAATTAGTAAAGAAATGAACATTAATTTTGTCAAGGCCTTGACAGAAAATAAATTTGCGAGCTCTCAGTGGCTCGAGACATGAAAATAAATTGCGAGCTCTCAGTGGCTCGAGGCATAAAAATAAATATGCGAGCTCTCAGTGGCTCGAGGCGGAAAATAAATTGTGAGCTCTCAGTGGCTCGATGCGGAAAATAAATTGCGAGCTCTCAGTGGCTCGAGACAGAAAATAAATTGCGAGCTCTTAGTGGCTCGAGGCATAAAAATAAATATGCGAGCTCTCAGTGGCTCGATGCGGAAAATAAATTTGCGAGCTTTCAGTAGCCCGAGACAGTAAAATAAATTGCGAGCTCTCAGTGGCTCGAGGCATAAAAATAAATATGCGAGCTCTCAGTGGCTCGAGACAGTAAAATAAATTTGCGAGCTTTCAGTAGCCCGAGACAGTAAAATAAATTGCGAGCTCTCAGTGGCTCGAGGCATAAAAATAAATATGCGAGCTCTCAGTGGCTCGAGACAGTAAAATAAATTTGCGAGCTTTCAGTGGCTCGAGACAGAAAAATGAATTTGCGAGCTCTCAGTGGCTCGAGACATAAAAATAAATTTGCGAGCTCTCAGTGGCTCGAGACATAAAAATAAATTTGCGAGCTCTCAGTGGCTCGAGACATAAAAATAAATTTGCGAGCTCTCAGTGGCTCGAGACAGAAAAATAAATTTGCGAGCTCTCAGTGGCTCGAGACATAAAAATAAATTTGCGAGCTCTCAGTGGCTCGAGACATAAAATAAATTTGCGAGCTCTTAGTGGCTCGAGACATAAAATAAATTTGCGAGCTCTCAGTGGCTCGAAAAAAAATAAATTTGCGAGCTCTCAGTGGCTCGAGACATAAAATAAATTTGCGAGCTCTCAGTGGCTCGAGACATATGAGAATACAACCTATTTAGCCGACATTAGGCTAAGGGACCAGGACGGTTGATTCTAACTGGTCTACCCTTTTACCCACTAAGGTCTAAAAAAATTTTGTTGTTTTTTTTCTTTCTATGAATGTATGTTATGAATGAATGCATGGTATGAATGAACTAAATGGTTGGACTACGTGTATGGAATGTGTATCAATTAGGTAATATCCTATGAGATTCATTTTACAAAATTTTGCTTTCTCGCTTTATTAAGTGTCGCAATCATTGCATTTGGTTTAAGACACCTTTACATTTTGGAATGAATAGCTGCAACTTCCGGCGATAATCTATAAGTCGCTAGTGTGTGCCATTACTTTGTTTTTTAGTCGACTATCATCAAAGGTTGTTTTATTGTTCATCAGTATAATTTATATAAACATAGTCATGCATGGAGGGAATAAGGTATGATGGAGGAGTGGAAAAATTTCGGGAAAGTGTATATGACATCTCTTTCAATTGTCTATACAAGAATGACAACACTAATCTTCATTTGTTGATTTTCAAACGAATTTTTGATCCTTTCAAAAATTTGCCCCAGTATTTCTCCAAAGTTATTACTGATTGATGACACCACCGAGTTTTCGGCCCAAGAGTTTAAAGAATAACTGTCCAATAAACTGCCCCAGTATCTTGCTCGCCCACGTTGAAGCTCTGGCCTTATGCTCAAAAGATTTTAAGATCATTGCTAAGAATTTATTGGAGGAGAGTGTTTCATCCAATAATTTCTGCCCCAGTATCCTGTTTTAAAAACCCATATCTCTAGTGATGCATATGCATCGCCTTTTCTGATTGGGGTGACTTCCTTCTTTATATTCCCTAACTTTTGCTTAGGCCGCCCTTCCGGGTTTTCGACCTAACGGGTCATATTTTCTTCATTTTTTTCATTATTCGTTAGGAACTTCGATGTAATGATCACTTAGTGTTGGTTTGATAGTAAGAATGCATTTAAAAATTTGTGTTTTTCGGAGTCAGTTTGCTTTTTTTTACCCTAGTGTGATCCCAAACGATCTATTCCTCAACAAGGACTTTTCTGGCTTGAATTGTGGCCTGGCGGAATAGTTTTTTCAATAAAATAGGTATAAAGGCTCGAAATGTGTTTCCCTTCCCCCTTCATCTCCTTTTCTCCAATATCCTACATCCAATTATTCCTCTCTTTGACTTTTACTGTTTTGCTTTTTTTTTCATTGTGAGTGAGGTCTGATATGTCTTCGTCCTAACTTTTGCCTAAGGCACATCATGAACCTTAGCGGAATTTTTCTTTGGGACATTCTTTCATTCATGGAATTCTTAGGCTCTCACTCTTTTAGTCTGTAGCTACATTTTGAGCTTTTTGAGGAATATTGGAAAGCTACCCTTCCCTGGTTACAGATATTTTTACGGGTTCATTTAGAATGGATCTCGTTTCCTGACGTCTAGGCTCGAAAGGGGTAACTAGGGATATCTTCCATGGTGTTTGGGGATTACAAAGAAGCCTTATTTCATTGGAAGTAGTCATTTGGGGGTTCACACTTTATGGGAATTTTCCTACATCATTCTCCATTTTAAAACATGCATGAAAAATGGTGATTATGATCATTACATCGAAATTTCTAAGGAAAATGTTTTTTTTTTGTTTTTATTTTTATTTTTCATTTTTTATTTTTTAGGAAGCCGCTTTATGCATAGTATTTCTTCACTGCATCAGAATTTACTGAAAGACGAAGGTCTTCTCCATCCATGTTGGTTAGTATGAGAGCACCACCTGAGAAGGCCTTTTTTACCACATACGGGCCTTCATAGTTAGGGGTCCACTTCCCTCGGTGATCTTTCTGAATCGGCAATATCTTCTTAAGCACCAGGTCACCTTCCTTGAACTCTCGAGGACGTACTTTTTTGGCATGAGCCCTCATGATCCTCCTTTGGTACAGTTGGCCATGACATATAGCTGCCAACCTTTTCCCTTCGATTAAATTCAACTGGTCATGTCGGGCTTGGACCCATTCTGCTTCTTCTAGCTCGGCTTCAGCTAGTACCCTCAATGAGGGAATCTCAACCTCTATCGGTAGAACTGCTTCCATCCCATAGACCAACGAGTAGGGTGTTGCCCCAGTTGATGTGCGGACCGAAGTTCGATACCCATGCAGTGCGAATGGCAACATCTCGTGCCAATCTCTATAGGTTACCACCATTTTCTGGACTATATTTTTTATATTCTTATTGGCTGCTTCCACCGCTCCATTCATCTTGGGTCTATATGGTGAAGAAGTGTGATGCTTGATCTTGAACTCTTCACACATCTCCGTCATCATTTTGTTATTGAGGTTGGTGGCATTGTCTGTGATGATTTTCTGGGTTAACCCATAACGACAGATCAATTCCTTCTTCACAAACCGGAGCACTACCTTGCGAGTCACACTTGCATATGAATTCGCGTCAACCCATTTGGTGAAATAATCGATAGCAACAAGGATGAATCGATGTCCATTAGAAGCTTTGGGTTCAATGGGCCCAATAACATCCATTCCCCACATTGAAAAAGGCCACGGTGCTGATAATACATTGAGCAGGTTGGGGGGTGCATTGATGTTGTCGGCATATATCTGGCACTTGTGGCATTTACGGACGTGATCCCAGCAATCCCCCTCCATCGTTAACCAAAAATATCCTGCTCTTAGGATTTTTCGAGCCATCGCACGCCCATTAGCATGGGTCCCAAACATACCCTCATGTATTTCCTCAATGATTTGCTCTGCCTCTTTGGCGTCTACACACCTCAACAATACCATGTCGTGGTTCTTTTTGTATAGGATATTCTCACTAAGAAAGAAACCCATAGCTAGTCTCCGCAGAGTTCTCTTGTCATTATCTGTTGCTTCTGGAGGATACTCCTTGCTTTTTAAGTATGTCATTGTCATGATACCATGGATTTCCATCTGATTCTGATTCTATTGCACAACAGTATGCTGGCTGATCTTTACTAGCTATCCGGATAACCGGTACGCTATCTCCCTCTATTTGGAACATGGATGACAAAGTGGCCAAAGCATCTGCCAACTTATTATCTTCCCTCGGGATGTGGTAGAAATCTATCTGCTCAACCAGTTGTTGGATATAGTCTCTATAGGGTATCAGCTTGTTATCTCTAGTCTCTCATTCTCCCTTAATCTGGTGAACCACTAGAGCTGAATTCCCGAACACTTCCAAAGATCTGATTTTTGTTTCTAGTGCTGCTTCCAGACCCAATGCACATGCTTCATATTCCGCCATGTTGTTTGTACAATCAAAGCACAACCTGGCGGTGAAGGGTATGAACTTGCCTTCCGGAGATATTAATACCGCTCCTATGCATGACCCAGTATATTTGAAGCCCCATCAAATACTAGTGTCCATCCATTATCCCGTCTTTCGTTATCCGGAGATACCACCATAATTCCTTCATCGGGAAATTCTTCCTTCATCGAGTCCTCTTTAACTACCGGTTGGTTGGCCAGATAATCGGCAATGATGCTTCCCTTTATGGCCTTCTGAGAGACGTATACGATGTCATATTCAGATAATAATACTTGCCATCTAGCAATTCTTCCTGTCATAATGGGCTTCTCAAAGATATACTTGATTGGGTCCATCTTGGATATCAACCAGACGGTGTGGCTCAACATGTACTGCCTCAATCGACGGGCTGCCCAAGCCAAGGCGCAACAAGTACGCTCCAGTAATGTATATCTTATTTCACACCCAGTAAACTTCTTGCTCAAATAATATATGATATGCTCTTTTTTGCCTGATTCATCATGTTGCCCTAGGACGCAACCCATAGACTCATCTAACACAGTTAGGTACATTATTAATGGCCGACTTGGCATAGGAGGCATCAAGATCGGGGGTTTTGTCAAGTATTGCTTGATCTTGTCAAAGGCTGACTGGCAATCTTCGTTCCACTTCACGACCTGATTCTTCCTCAGCAACTTGAAGATGGGTTCACAGGTTGCAGCCAGTTGAGAGATGAAACGAGAGATATAGTTTAGTCGACCCAAAAATCCTCTGACCTGTTTCTCCGTTTTAGGAATTGGCATTTCCATGATTGCTTTGACCTTTTCGGGGTCTACTTCTATGCCTTTCTGGCTGACGATGAATCCAAGGACTTTCCCAGATTTTACTCCAAAACTGCATTTGCTTGGATTCAATTTGAGTTGATACTTCCGTACCCTTTCAAAGAGTTTTTGCAAGTAGGCGACGTGCTCCCCCTCCGTTTTGGATTTGCAAATTATATCATCTACATAGATCTCAACCTCTTTATGCATCATATCGTGAAAAATAGCTACCATAGCCCTCTGGTATGTGGCCATGGTGTTTTTTAACCCAAATGGCATCACTTGATATCGGAATGTCCCCCAAGGGGTAATAAAGGTTGTTTTGTCTATATCTTCTGGAGCCATCTTGATCTGATGGTATCCTGAATACCCATCCATAAATGAGAACAAGGCATGGTCTGCTGTACTATCGACTAAAGCATCGATGTGAGGTACCGGAAAATCATCTTTTGGACTGGCTTTGTTAAGATCTCTATAGTCGACACATATGCGAAGCTTTCCTCCTTTCTTTGGGACTGCCACTATGTTTGCAACCCATTCAGGATAGGTAGACACTGTTATGAACTTTGCCTCCAACCACTTCTGTACCTCTTCTTTAACCCTTAGGGAGATTTCCGGCTTCATTCTTCGCAACTTTTGTTTTACTGGTTTAGAATCTAGCTTTAGTGGTAGTTTATGTTCCACTAAATTCTGATCTAGGCCTGGCATCTCTTCATATGACCATGCGAATACATCCTTGTATTCATGCAGAAGCTCGATGAGTTTCATTCTTTCGGAGGTATCCATGATAGTGCCTACCCGAATCTCCTTCTTATCTTCTTCGGAACCTAGATTTATCAATTCAACCGGTTCTTCATGGTGCTGGATCTCTCTGCTTTCTTGCTCGACTAGTCTTAGCAATTCCGGGGACGCCTCCCACTCTTCATCGTTATCCTCCTCTGCTTGATATATTGGGTGATCAAAATTCGGCAGGTGATTATTAAAGTTGTCATTAGTTATAGATTCATTGTCAGATCTGCATTATGGTTAGTGGTTTGTATTAGGTTGATTTGTTTTTGGTTGGTTGGAGACTCTAAAAATAAAATGGAAGATATTGGATGAAATGCAATACTTAGTTTTATTGAAATCATACTGATAAACTAAAAACATGCCCTTATAAATAAAAGAACCATATGCCTAGGGCTGGACATGTGACGACTTAAAACGTTTCATAATTACATTGCATAATAAACATCACTAGCAACGTCTTCCTCCGCCCAATTGCTTAATCCTGTGCCTGGGATGCATTGATACACAGGCCCCAAATCGCTTTCTAGTTGACCATCTTCTACCACGGCGATTGTATCTGGCTTGATGAAGCATGTACTTATGAAGCTTTGACTAATATGAGGAATGAGTACTTTTCTGCCTTTATACATGAATGTACCTAACTGAGCCACTCCACCTTCTTTATCCTCTGAAGCCCCCTCTCGATAGTTACTAGGACTGTAGCCTAGCCCAGCTCGACCACTATTGGACGGGAGGACTAATGTGTTCTTCATCCCTTGTCCATACTTCCCCAAACCCTTTCCAGGTTGGAATCCTTTCCTCAACATAAATTTTGCCATCATAATTGATGCATTGGATGGTAGAGGATTAAGCATTGGGTGTCCTTTCTCGATAGAGGAAGCATTTGCAATCTCCAGTGCTCTGAAAGAGGCTTCCAAGGCTTCACTATCAGCTTCCACTTATGGGGCATCGCTCAGTTGAGACACTAGCGTGTCCTCCTCCCCCATAACTGTTATAAGTCTACCGCCCGTAATGAACTTGACTTTCTGGTGAAGCGACGACGGTATGGCACCAGCCGAGTGTATCCATGGTCTTCCCAATAGGCAGCTGAACGAGGGGTTGATATCCATCACTTGGAAGAGAACTTTGAAGATACAGGGTCCGATTTTTATCGGCAGTTCTATTTCTCCCAGTACATCACGTCTTGCTCCATCGAAGGCTTTGACGACTGTCGAACTAGGTCCAAGAATTGCGTCTCCTACTAACAATTTGGATAGGGTCCTCTTGGTCATCACATTTAGTGAGGCTCCGTTATCAATCAGCACTCGCCCTATCACAAAATCCTTACACATGACGGATATGTGTAGAGGACGAGTATGCCCTCTGCCCTCTATTGGGACCTCCTGATCACTGAAGGAGATGAAGTTGTCAATCATGATGTTGTTGATGATTCCGCCGAGCTTATCAGTTGAAATATCGTGATTGACGTGTGCCCGATTTAGGACTTTGAAGAGGACTTCTCTGTGAGCCTCCGAGTTCATCAGCAATGATAACAACGACACTTTGGTCGGAGTGCGGCTCAGTTGATCAATCACTTGGTACTCACTTTGTTTTATAAACCGGAGGAACTCACATGCTTCCTCCTCAGAAACTTCTCTCTCCATTTTCTCCGGAAACAGCTCGGTAACCTCTGGCTCTGGTCTATCTTCCGATGTTTCAACAATTTTTTCTTTGTCCTTTTAGGCATTGATGATCTTTTTTGATAAATCGACAGGGCTATAAACCCTGCCACTCCTGGTCATGTTGCCAACCCCAGCTAGGTTCACAACTTCCTCCGCTTGTTTAGATTTCGCCACCGATTTCCCCTGATACTTCCATGGGACGGCCTTGTCAGACTTGTAAGGGAAAGGGCCCAGATGCCTCGTTGCCCCTAACTCTATATATAAATGTGGTACCCATTGGGGCGGAGCGGTATATGATGGGGTTCCAGCGGGTATGTTCAATACTGGCACAAACTTCTTCGTGATTATTCTGTCTTGGATCTTTTGGTCTCTTTCCAGGACAAAAATATCAGAACCTTTTACTTTTTTCTCGATCACCAGTAATCGAGAATCCACCAACCTTTGTACTAAGGCTTTAAACTCAGTACATGTCTCTAAAGTATGGTCTAATATCCCATGCATCAAACATACATCATCTTCATATGCACCCCCTTCCACCATTTCCACCAAACCTTGCTGGCACAATACCTTGAATATAACTTTCAAGGGAGTCTTCATATCCTCCACTTTCTCTACCACAGCCATATCATCGTCCTGCTCTAGAACGTTTATTCCCTGATTCCCGTGGTTGGGTAGAGGGTTGCCTGTGATGGTGGGAACAGTGTCCTTGAACTCTAGCCACTTAAAGTCGATCAAATCTTGGATCCTGTGCTTTAGTGCCCTACAGGTCTCCGTGGAATGCCCGATTATTCCGGAATGGTAATCGCAGTTAGCGTTTGGGTCGTACCAAGGTGATGTGGTATTTGGGGTTTGTCCTGCTATTGGGGCCAATATTCTCTCTGTTTGAAGATGTGCAAACAGTTCGGCATACGTGACCGGGATTGGGTCAAAGGTTCTTTGGGGTTGGAAGGGTCTAGGTTGGTTGCGGTTGAAATTTTGGTATGGACGGGTTTGATAGTTGTTAGGAGGCCTATTTTGTTGGGCAGGGTATTGGTTGGGACGAGGCTGGTTGTAGTGGGGTGTAGGGTTGTGTTGGGTTGGTGGGCGGTTGTGGTTAATGTATGCTATGGGTTGGTATAGGGTTTGTTGGTTAGGTTGGTATTGTGTTTGGTTGTAGTGAGGACGAGGTGTGTATGGTCGCGGGTTATGGTTGTTTTTGTTGGGGGTTTTGTGAGATTCTCCAGACACGTAATGGGCTTCCGCTTCTTTTTTCTTCGCATAATTGGGTTTTTTAGACTCCACAGTCTGTTCAGCAGCAATTTTTCCAGCTTTTATGCTTTGCTCAATCCGATCTCCGACTTTTATTAAGGAATTGAAGTCGGATGTATTGTTCCCGATCATCTTTTCAAAGAAAGGATTCGGCAGAGTATTGATGAAGATAGTAATTTGTTCATCTTCCTCTAAACGAGGCAAGACTTGTGATGCTATCCCTCTCCATCTTTGAGCATATTCTTTAAAGGACTCAGCGCCCTTCTTTGTCATACCCTGAAGCTCAGCCCGATCCGGCGCCGAGTCTTCGTTGAACTTGTACTGCTTTATGAAAGCGTTGGACAAGTCCAGAAAGGTTCTTATATTCTTGCGCTCGAGGCGGATGTACCACGAAGCGGCAATTCCCACAAGGCTATCTTGGAAGCAGTGAATTAACAGTTTATCATCGTGATGGTATGCCGACATCTTTCGGGCATACATATGGAGGTGACTCTTCGGGCATGTCGTCCCGTCATATTTCTCAAAGTCGGGCACTTTGAACTTCGGGGGAAGCACGACATCTGGGACCAGGCACATCTCAAAGGCATTTTTCAAATCCAGACAATTATTCCCTTCTACAGCCTTGAGTCTCGCATTGAGCATATCCCACATTTCATCATCCTTTTCCTTCTTTTTATTACCGTGGGTTTCCTTTCCTGTCTGTGGGCCTGTAGGTTGTTTGTCATCCTTGGGAGGACGGCAATTCATGTCATCGTTGGGGTTAGTCTCGTCAATGGGTTGTTCAGTGTTCTCATCATCGGTTTCTTCAGTCTGACTCATGTTGTCATTTTGACCATCATGTTGCTGCTCTTTTGTTTCAGACCCCTTTCCTTTTCCCTCTTTTGTGGTTTGTTTTGAGGAGGAGCCTTGGCGAGGTGGAGGAGTGGTTTTAGCCCCAGGGCTAGATTTAGAAAAATTTCCAGTAGTATTCTCCTGTTGCATTTTCATCATCATCTTCATCATCTCCGCCATTTGTTCCTTTAACTCGATCATTTCTGACTTTCCTTCCATATCTGTGGGGGTTTCTTGACCGACCATGGTTCTGGATTGCGACCTTGTATTGTAATGATGTCTTTTAGCAATGATTACTACACCTGTGTATGATTTTTTAAATAAAAACAGTTGTAAAGTTTTGTAAATTTTGACAAAAAATAAAATAAAAAGAAAATTCCTTGTTTCTGGAGAAGCTTGGTATAGTAAGACATCTTGACCCGCATGTGATGACTATGAGGCGTGCCCCATTAGTTTCTCTTGCGTTGATACCAATCTTTAGACGAAACACTAGGCTTTAGACCTTGATCGCATCTAAATTTGTTCTCTTGTTGCAGATTATGAACATTGAACCCCTTGCCCTGTATCTAGTGACTTGGGAGCGTGCTCCACAAGGCCATCTACAGTTGATAATAATCTTTAGAAGGAACCATGGGTTCTCGACCAAGACCATATCTAAATGCGAGGGCTTCTCATTTATCAAGGCTTATAGTGCATTGATTGGTGAGTTTATATAATGAAGGAAATCATGGAGATACTTGAGGGAAAATGAAACTTTTATTGCTATTCATTGGAGATTACATCGAGATTCTACTCATGCTTATTTTTTCTTTAATTTTTTTTATTTTTTACATGAAATATCAAAAGTCCCTAGTTGCAGCAATTCTCCATTTCCTCAGCTTCCAGGCCAACCCATCACATGTTTCATAGAATGTTTTCATTGCCGGGCGTAGCTCTGTTTCCGGATACATGTGTAGTTCTCCCCGGGCCTCTTCGAAAGTTCTCAACCAGCCATCCGCAAAATCCCCAAAACCATCAATTATTTTTCGGCACCTTTCTTCCCATCTGTCCTTATCCCATTTGCACTCTTGGAGCATATTATCCCAGTTGTGCGACCACTCCTGTTGTCTGGTTACCAACTCTTTGTGGGTAGCTTCAAGGAGAGTCATTTGTTCTGAGAGGTATACTTTATCATCATTGGCCTCAGCCAATGCTTGGTGGTGTGCCTTCTCCATTTCTTCCATTATGGCCTTTAACTGATTTTCCCTCTCGAGTGTTTTATCTAGAGCTGCCTGATATTCCTTCATGGTGGCCCATGCATGGTTCTCTTCATTCTTGGCGTCCTGAGTAATGGCTTGTAGCCTTTCAGCTTTTGCTTCCAAAACCTGGATATCCATTTGCGCCGTATGCAAGGCTCGACTTCGGATCTTCAGTTGATGGTTTAGATCGGATATTTGCTTATCTTTCTCTTCATTAGCACTGATCAACTTAGCTATCTTTTCATCTTTATTCTTCACAGCTCGAAGGAGGCTATACTTTTCAGATGTAGAGCACATGTTGGCATAGTCCCTCTTAAGACTGACTTCTTCTTTTTTCTGAGCATCTATAATCTTGTAGAGTTTCTCGATAGTCAGCTCATGCTTTTCTTTCTGATCCCGAGTCTCTTCCAGCTTGGCTCCTAACACTTTGATCTGCCCGGTCAGTAATAGTTCAGTTTCAGATGGACCGGCCGGTTTTGGTGGAATGTCAGCATCAGGGATTGTTTTTCCTTTTCTCCTCTCATTCTGCCAATATTTGTATTCATCAGTATAGAAAGCCTTGCGCTCCCCCAACTCATGTATCCCGGAGATATGAATGCGCTTCAATGAATACCTCACTGCATCTAATGTTTTTTCAGTCGCTTCTCTGTCTTTGTACCATATCACTAACCCTTGTAACTGTTCTTCACGGACTGGGGTCATACCCCACTTCATTTGGCCAGGTACTAAAGCAGGAGTGAAAGTAAGACATCCCCTAGGACCCATTAGGACCATGTTGGAGTAATCCCCACATGAGTACATTATCATATCATGTTGGTCATACATGTTGCATTTAGTACCGAAGTTCTTAGGGGTAACCTCCCTAAACAACTTTTCCCATTCAGACAACATCATTGGTTTGACAAATGTATTCCGAAACCTGCGAAGTGGGTTTTGGCTCCAATCTGGGTATTGGTGATGCTTGAACATGGTCATCATCCACACATATAGCAGTTGTACACAACATCGGATCTTGGGAATACTCTTTTCATGGCTTTTCTGAAATGCAAGGAGAGTATCCGATAATATGGCTGGGACTGGATTCACTCCAAACTTTCTGAACTTATGCATAACATCAATGGCACCCTGATCCACCATATCATTAACAAAAGGGAACAGAGTTTTACCGTATATGGCTAATGCTAGTGTTGGCTTAAACATTTCCCAATCTCCCTGTTTCACTACCTGATCGAGATGTTTTCTCAGGAAACTCCACTTTAATCCATAATAGGGTCCTTGCTTGATTATATTGGAGGGTGCCGGGGCCACACCTATTAGCTCTTTGATGATATCTTCATTTGCATCTTGGGTGCCTGTGAATAACTATACTCTCAATCGGTTGGACAAAGGAATGTCTAGAAGGACTTCATATTCCTCGATAGTGGGAGAGGCATCTACATTTGGGAACTCGAAAATTCGCAAGATTAGGTTCCAATATTTTGCCATTTCTCCCATAACTCTTAAGGCATCAGCATCGATGGGGACGAGGATAAGGTCTAACAATTTTCCATACTCTTTTGCAAACTGTTCTTCGACTTCCTTCAGAATCTTGGGGACAAGCTCCACCAAATAACTCACATCAATCATTTGCAACTCAAACTTCACTTTGTTTTTCATGGTTGGAGTATTGTTATGATCTGTAACTTGAGAACTAGTCATCGTGTCTTACTATACCAATAACCTCTCTGAATCAAGTAACCTGAAAAAATATAATATAAAAAAAACATGAAAATGTTAAATGTTTGGACGATATGTATGAATGATATGCATGATGAATGTCCCTTAGGTCGTAACCTTATTTGGGATGATAAGGACATCAAAGTGTGAAGAGATCTTTGTGTCGCTTATACATGAATGGTATGCTTTTCTAAATTAAAGATGATTAATTTCGAAATATGAAACAATAATAAATGTTCCGCTTCCCGTGTCTTACGTTGGTAATTCCTACAGAGTTTTCGGAATTTCTAGAGATGACAGCCCTAGAGCGAGGAACTAGATTTCATTAAAGTGAACTCGAGAAAAGAAGTTTTAGACTTCTAGGTTACCAGATTGCATCCAATCCCGAAAGAAAGGAAACCCAAAATATTGCAGGTTATAAACAGGAGAAGTCTAGCCCCTCAAGCGTATAACTCACAACATTTGGTAACAATCTGGGTGGTCCAACATGCTAATGCCAGTGAGATAGAATCTAACACCAGGCAGAGCGGATGTTCCCCTTATTGCAAACTTACTCTCTAACACCCGGGTCTAGGGCATTTGTGTGTGCAAAACTCAAGTGAACCGTGTTGGTGTGTGAGGAAGCGACAAACCTTTCGTACAAAGAATTAACTCTCATCCCAAAGCTACAAAGAAGGTTAAATACAAGCTCATGGATAATTAAATTGAAAGTAAAACAAATAACAACATATTATTCTAAAAATAAGACCAAAAAAAGAAGAGAAAAAAAAGGGTATTCTAGTCCATGTAATTAGCGGCTCTGGGCCTGACTCTCTTATGGGTTGTCCCCAGTGGAGTCGCCAGCTGTCGCGACCCGATTTTCGGTTGGAAGACCGGTCATGCGACTTAGGGAGAGGTGAACTCGATTTCCACCTCTTCCGATTATTTTGGAGTCGCCACTACGTTTTTTGCGGTTAAAACGTAGAAAACTCTAAATTACGCCCGATTAGGATAATTTGGTCATTTAACAGAGATTCTGAGCTCGGGAGTCGATTACGAATCGGGGAAGGTGTTAACACCCCGTCCGCCCGTATTAAAACGATACCCTTGCTAATAACATGGACTTTTATACCCTTAAAATAATCTATTAAAATTGAATTACTTAAAGCGAAATATTTTTATTTTTTATTGTTGTGCCTGACAAGAGTTCATCTTGCTCCTACGTATCCCTAGGTGCAAAAGGGAAATCAAGGCTACGTAGTTCTGGTTTGAAAATTAATTGGTGTTGGTTTGGTTTGTTTGAAAAGTTGATGTAAATTGTATTCTCTTTAAGAAAAGATGAAGCAGCAGGAACTAATGTCCGCACCATATCAAATCTTAAAGGGATTTTGAAAGTAATTAAACTACTGTGTTGAAATTTATTTATCTTTAAGATATATATTATTTTTTGAAATAATTGAGATGCATTGTTTGGAATTATTTATTTTTAAGATAGATGAAGTAGCAAGACTAATGCCCGCGCCGCATCATATCTTAAAGAGATTTGAAATAGTTTTAAAATATATTATTGAAATTATTCACCTTTGAGATAGATGAAGTAGCAAGACTAATGCCCGCGCCGCATCATATCTTAAAGAGATTTGAAATAGTTTTAAAATATATTATTGAAATTATTCACCTTTAAGATAGATGAAGTAGCAAGACTAATGCCCGCGCCGCATCATATCTTAAAGAGATTTGAAATAGTTTTAAAATATATTATCGAAATTATTCACCTTTAAGATAGATGAAGTAGCAAGACTAATGCCCGCGCCGCATCATATCTTAAAGAGATTTGAAATAGTTTAAAAATATGTTATTAAAATTTATTCACCTTTAAGATAGATGAAGTAGCAAGACTAATGCCCGTACCGCATCATATCTTAAAGAGATTTGAAATAGTCTAAAAATATGTTATTAAAATTTATTCACCTTTAAGATAGATGAAGTAGCAAGACTAATGCCCGCGCCGCATCATATCTTAAAGAATGTTTGAAATAGTTAAAAATATATTATTGATAAAAACTAATTTGTCTAATAACATATAATTATTAGAGTTTAATAGAACCTCTTTGATTAAATAAGATTACTCATTTGGTATAATACAAAAAACAAATAAATAATACAAAAGAAGACATAAACAGAACAAACAAAAAAAAAAAAAAGTTTACTGGGCTCGGGTTAGGCCCAGCTAAGAAAACGGATTGAAGGGGGGAGGGGTTAGATTTAGGTTTGTCATTTTTGACTTGGATGGCATGGGAGAGGAGAAGAGGGAAGTGAGAAGAAGAGAGAAAATCGCGGAGGTGAGAACTGAGGGCGATTCGTCGCGATGAGAAGACGAAGGCGGTTCGTCACGGCGGGAAGACGAAGGCGATTTGGTTCTCCGGTCTTCTTCTCCGATTATCTTCTCCGTTAACAGTGACGTGGTGGTTCCGACGAAGGTGAGAAGACGAAGCCGAGGAGCAAATCGCGATTCCTCTTCTGTTTTCCTCCGACAGTGGCGAAGGCGGTTTGCGGTGACTGGTAAGGGGTAAGGTCGTCTCCTTCCTCTTTCTTCTCCGACGAGCGGCGATGGTGGAACGAAGTTACAAAAACAGCGGCGGGTTCGTGGTTGGTCGTCTCCTTCCTCTTTCTTCTTCGACGAGCGGCGATGGTGGAACGAAGTTACAAAAACAGCGGCGGGTTCATGGTTGGTCGTCTCCTTCCTCTTTCTTTTCCGACGAGCGACGGCAACAGTGACGGCAAAAAAAATGACGGCAAAAAAAATAAACGACCTACTGTTTTGATGCTTGAGACGATTGGGATTAAACGGATTAGGTAACAAGCTATACACCCTCTATGTCCCTACACTCAGCTATTTTTCTTGGATACCTCGGTGAATTATTTGCGAATGCTAACTCAGAGTACAAATACACAATCCGGATTATATCAATTTATGGGTCGTTTCTATTTTAAAACACATAATAAAACGTATCCCATGAAACTGATTAAAGTAGATGCCCTCAATTACGTATTTCGGTATACAGATGCATACAATAGCTAGGAAACAAACTAGATGATGATTAACCAGGAACATATGCTTTTTATGCTTTGGAATTTGAATGCTCCTTGATAATTGCCATGAGTATAGATATGCACTATCTGAAAACATGATTCAACATTTGTAATTATGCCAACATAATGAGTAACAAACCTGTGTATGTACCTTTCCTTTAACTATGAGTGTTGATACTTTATGGATTCCCTGTTTGAATGCTGGACTGATGCCACTTTGATTATTATGAGTGATTTGAATATAGTTGCAGGCTTATATGTATGTGTAAGTGTATAGACTGGTTATGTTGCTTGTGTGGTTGAAAGAGTGATGAGTGATATCTACTTCTCAATGGTATCCCCTCTTTCTGGTTTGATGTGTGTCTATATATAGCACCCATCTGCTAGCCTTGAAGGTTAGTAATCTGCCATGACTTTTTGCTTTCCTGATTATTGCCTCTTTCTAAAACTGCTCAATGAATATTGCCATTTATGATTAGTATGTGTAACTAATGACTTTTGGTTAGTATCTGATGGTTGTCTCTTCAAGTAAATCACGGCTGGTTGCTTAGAATTCCTTGTGTAACTGACTTGATTGCCATCTTTTATTAATTTCTGATATTTGCTAATACCACACTGACCATTGATATGCAATTGTAACAGTTTTGCAGTTGTGTATGATGGACCAAATACCATGAGCCTCGTTCTTACCTCCCTTGAAACCCATGTGAAGATTTGATTTTTTGCTAGTGTGACTGAAGACAATACACCTTAAATATGACAGATGGCAGATAACATGTACAATGTTGAAGATGATTTGCTATAAGACCCAACTAAGGCCTCTTAATGTTCTTGCTCCTTATGATATTATATGTTTAGTCTAGAGCTTTAGATTTATCAGAAGACATTCCATATTTGTAATTGCTACTATTGTTAGTTCAATGAGTAGTATTATTAATAAATTCATACCATCAAATGACGCCACATCAATCTTTTATTTTCCTACCCTTATATCACATTGGCAATACAATGCACATGCATCCACTTCTCTTAGATTCTTGGTATAACGTTAATTGAGTTTTCTTTCTTGCTTCCAACTTCAATACCATCTAATGTTGTTGGGTTCACCACTGGACCCTTTAAAATCCCAAAAGCTAGCTTAACGTTAGTATGCCACCTAAGGTTGTTGGCATTGATGAGCTGTCCTCTTCTATGCCACCTGAATATATCCACAAAAGGGCAGTCCAAACTGATAATGAAAAGCAATAAATGATTACCATAATATCATCTTAAAAAATTATCCATGTTCCTCTCTTTTTTTTTTTGTTTAAGAGACAAACATTTTGGTATTGACATTGGGGTAGGACAAAATTGGGTGTTCACATTAAGCAAGAAGATAACTTTGGATTTCTCACTCATATAAAAAAGATTTAAATGACTTAAGAATATTTATTGATGAGATATAACCTCAAAATTAACTTCCTTCCAAAAAAAATTTCCTTTACTGATAAAAATACAAAATGTATTTTATATTGATCTTTCACTTTCATATCAAAAGATAGAATTTCCAAAGTGTTTTTGAAAAGGAGAGAAAAGAGAGATAAGAGAATACTTCATGAATCTTTGAGAAGTATTTCAAGATTTACATTGTCAAATCTTTTATAAAAAACTTTGCATCTCACATCTTTATACTCTCGTTGGGTAAGACTTTTAGAGAGGTTCTTAGATTCCGCAACACGTTTTAGGTGCAATAACTCATTTGTACACTTACTTAGACTTTGATATTAACATTTCTCTTTGGTGTGGTATCACTAAGAAGAGAAAAGGTTTGGGAAACTCTGGTTAGAAGTGGTGAGGAGACATTATAAGTTAGGTTCACTGTATAAGAGTCTTTGTAGGAAAAATTAGAAGTGGTTAAATTGTCCATTGGAAGTGATGAGGAGCCATTAGAACTAGGTGAAGCCAAACCATTAGAAGTTTGAATTCCAAGATTGTCTTGGTGGAAGTGTGTTTGTAAAACATTGATTTCCGTAGTGAAGAAAATCTCCCAAGACCAGAAGAGAATTTTTGGATGTAGTTTACACGTGGACCAGCAAACAGACCAGGATAAAAGTCATTTTCTTATTCTCCTTGTCCCTTAACTTGTTACGTTTACGCATTGTTTAATTTACTTAACTTGGCATTCATATCATTTTGTGTTAATTGCATATTTTGTTTCAGTACCATTAACTACATGTTATCATGTGTTAGAGTGCATACAAGTTTAGTCAAATTTTTGCATCTTGATATTTAAAGAAAACAAGTTTTCAAGAAACAAGAACTGGTTAATCGATTAAGTTCTTGGTTAATCGATTATATGCATAAGGAGTTAATCGATTAAGATATCAATTAATCGATTAAATAGTGAGGAAAATTATAGAATATCTTTGTAAATTGAGTAACGATAATCGTGTATCAAACCACCTATTCACCCCTCTCAAGGTGAAGTTTAGAGCCTTTGTGTACTAACAAGTGGCATCAGAGCTAGATCAAAGATACTAGCTTGGTTGCTAATTCGTGTCATCCCCGGGATATACACTATGAGCTCTACAAATCATATCGGTGATGAAATATCCTCGATAAACCACTATCCTATTACCAAATTTTTCATTCAAACAAGGAAACCAAACAACTCATGGCCACCATGGAAACCATCACGAGCTCAGCTGCTTGTGATTAGGGATGTTCAAATCTAAACTTGTCCAAAAATAAAACCGAAAATCGATTCAAAATAGACCAAAACTGCAAAAACCGAATGCGTTTGGATTGTATTGGATTTATTTTTTAAAGACCGGTTAGTCTGGTCTGGTTTTTGGTTTCACCTCTTAGATCCAGACCGATCCAGACTAGACCGAAATTATTTAAGTTTAACCATTTTAATAGAAAAAATCGATCCAAATCGAACCGAAACCACATATAATATTTGGACTGGATTGGATCGGACATATTAATTTAAATAGATCAGACCGAACCGCATATTAATTACGTATTAGGATTAGGCGAATTTTTACTTAAAAGTCGATCCAAATGGACCCCGAATACCCCTACTTGTGATTACCTCCAAAAGATAAAGGAGACCATATCTCTCTAAAACTCACAAAGACTTACTCAACTTTAGTTTGGAACCCGGAAAATACATTGAAGAAAATAAAGAAGATGAGGAGTGGAAATCTGAACTGTTTATAAGAAATGAAAAACAATCTCAGTCGTCTAGGAAAAGCACAATCTGTGCCCAATCCTCTACACCTCTCCCATCGTATCATGTGACATTTCCAACACCTCACACCAAAACTCATCCAACTTATGTTTTTGAAATAGACCTATTGAACTACACCCATTTGCCTTGTGTTGTACCTGTGACATGTAGACCTCACCTCATTATTGCCCTACACAAATTTCTCCTAAAATGGTGGACCCTATTAATTTTTTTTCAAGGTGAAAGAGGATTATTTTCACCCAATATGACCTAAGTAAATCCTCTTCTTTGTGAGACAATGTGGTATATTTGTGATTCTATACGGCCTCCGTTAGTATTGACAATATAGATATAATACACTCATTTTCAAAAGTTGATGGTTTTATCAAGAATTACTATTTTATTATCAAAACCCTTAAGGATAATATTGAGTCCACTAAGCAGTCCAACCATAAAGATAAAGTTAATTTTAAAGGGGTTGGTAACGATAAGATGTATGTTATGATATTTTTTTATAAGATTCATTAGTAAAAAATATAATAATTGTTTTTATTATTATTTAGAAAATAGTTAAATAATTAGTATAATTTATTATTTGAAGTTATAGAGTGTTCTTAGTCAATGGGATCTTGCCACTTATATGGCTATACATAATAATAGAATTTATTATTCACTATATAAGTTATATTCACTGATCATCAAATCAATGAATGAGATACAAATTTTATCTTTTAATTTTATCTATTATCTTAAGAGTAGAATAATTTCTATAATATTCTTGTTAGAATGTTTGTCTAGTGATAAAAGGAAGATTTGTTGGGTTAGTTGGGAAAAGGTGTGTAAGCCTAAGTTTGAGGATGAGCTCGGGGTTAAGGATGTTCGCATTTTTAATTTGGCTCTTTTAGGGAAATGGAAGTGGCGTTTAGTGTCGGAGCCTAATTCCTTGTGGTGTAAAGTGTTGTTCTCTAAATACGGTCATGTCTCAAATAATGTTTGGGTGGGTTCTAGGTCCTCGGTTAGGAATTATTCTGCTTGGGTTAGGGATTTAGGTTTTTCTTCTTCTAGGAATCCGGTTGAATCTGATTGGTTCTGGAATAGTCTTGTTCGCTGTTTGAGCGATGGGTCCTCTACTAGTTTTTGGCATGACAAATGGTCGGGGTCTTCTAATTTTTTCACTAGATATAGACGGCTTTTTTACATTACCACTCTTCCTAATGGCATTATTTCTGACTTTGGGAGTTGAGTTGAGGGCAAATGTGTAACACCCCAAATTTTAATCTTTAAAAATATAGTATCAGTCCTGGAAGCCTCGCTTGATCGAGAGATTCTCGCCTGAGCGAAAAAGGATCAGCTGGGAGGGTGAAATCCTGGACGAGGATTCTCGCGTGGGCGAGAAATGGCAATTTTGGGCTGTTGACACAGTGTAATCGATTACACTCTGCTGGTAATCGATTACACTCTGCTGGTAATCGATTACACTCTGCTGGTAATCGATTACACTCTTCTGGTAATCGATTACACTCTTCTGGTAATCGATTACACTCTTCTGGTAATCGATTACACTCTTATGGTAATCGATTACATCGTATTAAAAGCATTAGATATGTGCATCTGACAGAGTGTAATCGATTACACATTTCTGGTAATCGATTACACATTGCTGGTAATCGATTACACATTTCTGGTAATCGATTACACATTTCTGGTAATCGATTACACATTGCTGGTAATCGATTACACGTTGCTGGTAATCGATTACATCGTATTAAAAGCATTAGATATGTGCATCTGACACAGTGTAATCGATTACACACTCCTGGTAATCGATTACACACTCCTGGTAATCGATTACACACTCCTGGTAATCGATTACATCGTATTAAAAGCATCAGATATGCGTATTTTTCACGTTGTAATCGATTACACCATGTTGGTAATCGATTACAACCCGACGACACCTCTTTAAAACAGAAACCCAAACACATTTTAGGGTGAAAACTTCGAAGAGAAGAGAGAGAGGAGAGCTTTTCAAGAGCAAGGAGCCTTAGGACTCATCTTAGAGCTTGAGAAGAGGTAAACCTCTTGTTCCTAGCTCTTCTTCTTCCTCTCTAACTTGTTTTGGGTATGTTGGATTTATTTTCAAAACATGAGAAACCATGGAAACTCATCCTTTAGAGTTATGGTTCGTTTTATGTTGTTTTTATCTTGTAAACTCTTGGTTTAGAGATAGTATCTCAAGAATGGATAGGGTTGTGGGTTGATTCATGAAAACCCCAAAAACCCCAAAAGTGAAAATGTGGTAAAAGGAGAGAATGAGTAAAATGTTAGAGGTAGAAGATGAGTTTACCCCCAAATATTGAAATATGAGATTATGCATGTTTTAGATGGTTGAATATTGATGATGAATATTTTGTATGATTAAATGATGCAATATAAGTTGTTTATGTGATATTTGGAATAAATGACTAACATTGTGTGATGTGGTGGGATGAAGAGAGATCCTAAGGTTGGAGGCGGTGTCGGTGGAACTCGAGAAGTTGCCAAGAACCAAACCCAACACTCATCGAGGTAAGGATAAGTCTTTAATTGAGCATTTGGAATCGAAAATGTGAGTTTTCTGATTATGCAATGATTGATACGTAAAGTACGCATTTGATATAAACATACATGGGTGTGTTTACATTAAAGTACGCGTAGATTTACGGAAAGGAAAGTATGTGGTACTTTCTGGTTATGCGATGATTGAGTGTAAATCACGTATTTAGTATAAACATATATGGGTGTGTTTATACTAATGTGGGCGTGGATTTACCAGAAATGATTTATGGTGAAACGAATGAAAAAGAAGTACATTTTTAGCCGACCATGAATGGTTAGCGACTCTGGCTTGAGTATAGAAGCATACACTCTGGCTTGAGTATAGAAGCATACACTCTGGCTTGAGTATAGAAGCATACACTCTGGCTTGAGTATAGAAGCATACACTCTGGCTTGAGTATAGAAGCATGAAAATGATTTATGAGGAGATCGATGAAAGGAAAATATGTTTTAGCCGACCATGAATGGTTAGCGACTCTGGCTTGAGTATAGAAGCATACACTCTGGCTTGAGTATAGAAGCATGAAAATGATTTATGAGGAGATCGATGAAAGGAAAATATGTTTTAGCCGACCATGAATGGTTAGCGACTCTGGCTTGAGTATAGAAGCATACACTCTGGCTTGAGTATAGAAGCATGAAAATGATTTATGAGGAAATCGATGAAAGGAAAATATGTTTTAGCCGACCATGAATGGTTAGCGACTCTGGCTTGAGTATAGAAGCATACACTCTGGCTTGAGTATAGAAGCATACACTCTGGCTTGAGTATAGAAGCATACACTTTGGCTTGAGTATAGAAGCATACACTCTGGCTTGAGTATAGAAGCATGAAAATGATTTATGAGGAGATCGATGAAAGGAAAATATGTTTTAGCCGACCATGAATGGTTAGCGACTCTGGCTTGAGTATAGAAGCATACACTCTGGCTTGAGTATAGAAGCATACACTCTGGCTTGAGTATAGAAGCATACACTCTGACTTGAGTATAGAAGCATACACTCTGGCTTGAGTATAGAAGCATACACTCTGGCTTGAGTATAGAAGCGTAAACTCTGGCTTGAGTATATAAGCGTGATTTGTTTTAAAAGAAACGAGATTCTGCTTTTAGCTAACCCTGAGGGGTGTAGCGACTTTGGCTCAAGTTATGCAGCAAGACAAAATGAATTTCGAAAATGGTTTACTAACCCTTTTTCTAATGTGGATTATCTTATAATGACGTTTACTGAATTAACGACTTACTCCTTTGTGTGTTTTGTACTTTTGTCATTGATAATCCCATTGCAGGTAAATAGACGAATGGAGTATGCTAGTTCGGGAGCTTTAGGAGCTTTAGACGTTGGATTCACTATTTGCGTTTTTGTACTTTAAATGACTACTTGTGGATTTGAATGATTGTAACCATGGCTGACATTTATTTGGGTATTCGTAACCATGGGTATTGTTATATTTGGAGTATTATAACTTTTGGGCTCTTAGTACCCAATGGGAATAATAATGAATGAATTATGTTTTTCCGCAATTTAAATTATATGATAATATAATAGGTGTAAAGAGTATTTTTAAGGAATGATTCCTGAAGGTTTTAAGTAGGATGATGACTGTATGTAAGAGGGAATTAAAATGAATGAAAAAAATTTCAAGGATAGAAATCGGGTCGTTACAAAATGGGTGTGAATTTTCACTTGGAGACGTCAGTTCTTTACATGAGAACTTGAACTTTTTAACTCTTTTTGTATTAATTAAAGCTTGCAGCGCTTCAAACCAACAAACCAGATTCTTGGGAGTGGAGACATGACAAGTCCAAGATGTTCACTGTTAGATATGCTTACTCTATTCTCACCAGCCATGACCATGTACCTGCTACTCCTTATAATGATTCGTTCCTTCTTTGGAAATCTAGAATTTCGCTGAAAGTTCTCTCTTTTGCTTGGAGACTCTTCCAAAACAGAATTTCTACAAAAGATGCACTTCTTAGACAGGGATTCTCTTCATCCGATGGTGGAGGTATTTTGTGTTCGTTTTGTAATGAGCATCCAGAATCCACATATCACCTTTTTTCCTCTTGTAGTATCTCTTACTTGGTTTGGCAAATGATTTATAAATGGTTGGGCATCAGTGTGGTTTTACCCAACATTCCTTCTCATCACTTATCTTACCACCTTGGATTGGTAAAAAATAGGAAGTCTTGGAAATTCTGAAGCGTTACCTGGTTCGCTATTATTTGGGCGATTTGGCTCTCTCGAAACGACTTTATCTTCAAAAAAGTCAAGCCTTCTTTACTTCATATTCTGGACTCTGAAAGATGAAATCCTGGCTTTGGATTAAGAGGCAGAGAGGATTGAAATCTACTCTTTATTCTCATTGGCTTTGTAACCCTCTAGAGTGTCTTTTTATTGTGATGTAATTATTTTTGTTATTGTTATTTTCTTGTTCCTTAATCTGTAATCATTTCTTTATTAATAAAATTTATTTTGGTGACGAAAATAAAGAATAGCTTGTAACACTCTATCCCAACACAAATGCTCCTCATAATTTTAGTTGGAGTTGAAGGAATGGAATAAATCACATGCTACCTACTAATATTAGATAAGTACTAGTAGTTGAAGTTTGACTTCACGGAAGTCCTTAAAAACTATTAAATCTCAAACTAATATTCAAATCAACTAGCAACAGTTGTTATAACATAATTAGAGAATATAATTTCCTACGATAGAAATTTTAATAAGGGCCTTATTGTCTTTTAAGAACTATTTTTAATAAATCTAATGGTTGATATTTGATACTGTGTGTTTGTGTTCATTAAATAATCTCCTACAAATTATTCTCAGTTGCAACTCTACAAATATTCTTAGACAAAAAGTTAGAAAGCTAATAATATTAACAATGCAACCATGTATCAATTTTTATTTGTATATATAATGAACATATCATTTCGATAAATCCTAAGAGTGCAATAAGAATACATAGAGACTAAAAACTCAAAAATTTAAAATAAAACTTTTGTATTAAACCAAATAAAAGAAAGTCAGTGTTTTTCTTCAACCTCTCTTTGTGGAGAGAAAAATGACTTCAAGTCTTCAAGTACGTATATTCACTATCCTAATATTAAGGGATGAATTTGTTGTAACTTATTTACTAATGGTTAAGGAGTTAGTCATGTCCAATCTATGATCATCAAATGAGTTAAAAAGTTCAATTTTAAAATATGTTATGATTGGTGTGATAATGTAAAAGTTTTTATTATATCCTTCTAATATACTTCTAGATATCCTCTTAAAACTAAAAAATTATTATGAAAAAGTAAATGAAATAGTGTCTTGCAAATATAAAAAACTCATTCCATAAAATAATTTGGAGGTTTTTTTAGGATGATTAATAAGAATACTATTGGCTTATTGAAATACTCATTAGATCATACATAAAAATTTGTCACTAACTCAGTCGAGATAAGTAATGCTTAATATTAGGCTTATAAATATCAATTATGTATCTTGATAACAATACCACTAAAAATCCTTCTCATTATAAAAAATGGTATATGTCAACATGTTGGTTGATTCAAACAACTTCCAGAGCACATAAATAAGTAGTCTAACATAATGCATTCATTCATATCACAATTTATTAAAGATAAAGAAAAACAAAAAACAAAATGCAAAATTGTGAATGATTCACAGTGATTGAGACAACAAGTAGTCATCCTTGCCAATGAGGTCATCTCCAAGTGTTCTAGTCAAGTCTTATGCATCAGCCTCATCATCATCATCTTATGCACTATGAGTATTTGGTAACTCTCATCCTTAAAATAAGTGACATTTTTCAAATTGAAAAAAAAAAAGAATTACAAAAAAAACATTAAAAGTAGAGTTAAAAAAAATAAGAAAATATTTGTAAAAGTGGGATGTCTCCCAACAAGCACTTCTTTAATGTCATTAGATTGACTGATCATGTGACCTTAAGGATCACAAAGTTGGATCAGCCAAAGCAACACAATATTTGGCTGCATATATCGCTTCAGTACAATATCCAAAATTTTCAAACATGAGTCAATAATGACTCTCTTCTCATTTTCTTTTCTACTCTTTGACCCCAAATTATTTACTATTTTCTCATTTATCCTTTTTTCAACATGTATTTCTCTAATATTTATGTTCAAACTTATCTTCAACTTCCATATTTATCCTCTTTTCATCTGGTGTATCTGGAATGACATAAAAATTGATATCATAAGATATGATCACTATTTAACTCAATTCATAATATGAATGACATTTATGTAAACTTTTGGAGTGAAAAAATGTTCAAATCCTTATTATCTAAGGAAATATTTGAACTTAACAGAGTGGTAATCCATTTAGCAAGTATGTAAGCAGTTGAGCTTCACATCCCGCCAAAGCTAATTCATGATGCTCTGCCTCTATAGAAGATGTTGAGATAGTTCTTTGCCTTTTATTTTCCAAGATATCAATGATTGACCTATGAAGAAACATAACCACTAATAGACCTCCTTGTATCCATACATGAAACCCAATCAAAATCATTGAACCCCTTTACCCTAGTCTATGTGTTGGAAGGGAAGAATAGCCATTTTCCAGGTACATTTTTCAAATACTTAATCACCCTAAAGCTGGATGATAATGAGAATCTGTAGGAGATGTAAGGAATTGGCTTAGTGTCTTCCTGCAGAAGAAATACATGGTCTTGTGTGTTGAAGATAAATCAACCTTGAGGTAATGGTGTGCCTAATTTCTCAAAGAGCATCACATTGTTGTCCATGGGAGTGGCGCATCGCTTTGCTCCCAAGTGATGCACCACGTCTTGAACCAAAACCTTAAGGCATTAGTTCCATGAGCCTTTTCTACTTATAAACTCTTTCACTCCTCCCCGCATATCCAATGTGGGACTTCACACTTGAATAAACCCAACAATCTTCCCCTCAAGTGTGGATACCACACACTTTCCAGTCCGCTTCCCCTTAAGTCCACCATGTCTCAGCCGAACCATCGGCTCTGATACCACTTGTTGGACCAAACTGCGATCGGGGAGCCTCCAACCACCAGAGAGTTCCATTGTTACCGGGGTATGAGAAGAGTGCAGAGCCATAAGTGATGCACCACGTCTTGAACCAAAACCTTAAGGAATTAGTTTCAGGGCCTTTTCTACTTATAAACTCTTTCACTTCTTCCCGCATATCTAATGTGAGACTTCACACTTGAATAAACCCAACACTAGTATCTTGAAACACGTCCATGATGTATTTTCTTTGGAACAATTTATTCTTATCCTAAATCGTGTAACTCACATTCCTAAAAAAATACTCGAGGATACCGAGATCCTTTATACTAAATTTTGTATCTAATGAGTTCTTCAAAAATTTGATTTCTTGAATATCACTCCCAACAATGACCAAATCATCAACATAAACAAGTATGACAATAAAGGGTTCTAAGGTTGCCTTAAGAGTTCAATTTGACATTCCTTTGCCTACTACTGACTACTTTAATCCATAGAGTGATCTTTGTAATATCCAAACCATTTTTGAGTTGGCCATAGATATACTAGAAGGCGATTTCATATAGACTTCTTCGACTAGATCACTATATAAGAAGGTTGCGTTTACCTCTAACCATTTTTAAAACATGACTACATGTATTTGGGTAGTTTGTCCTAGTTGTTCGAGTGTAACGTTTGGCCACTAGACTTGCCTTGTATCTTTTTATAGTTTAATTTGTATTATGTTTTACTTTAAAACCCATTTACAACCAATTGATCTCTTATCACTAGGAAGTTTATTGAGTATCCAAGTGTCATTTTCTTCTAAGGCCTTCAACTCACTATCTATAGCATTTTTCCAGCATCTATTATACATATGTACATGGTTATGCATATACTATTTTGTCCCATTCTTAAATCCAAGGAAAACACATTTTCTTTATCTAAGATCAAATTTCTTTATGTGCCCAATTAAAGTGGATGCAAAACATAAGCATCCAAAGACTTTTACATTCATTGTATTAAGATCTTGGTTAAACAAGACTTGATGTTTGTATGTGTCTCTATTCAAATGTGTACAGAGTAATGATACATTTTTTATTGAAAATATATTGATTCTCTAATTTTTCATCATACATATTCAGAATAATAAATAATATTTAGAATACTTTATATAAAATGAGTATACATTATATTTAATCCGGGTTTAAAGACTGACGCTGTTAATATTTAGGGTCGGTTTAACTTCGAATCTATGACCGGATCCGGGATAAAAAAAATAATTCGGCTAACATTTAGGGTCGGGTAAGGACAAGCCTTAACCCGGCCCACGCTCACCCCTAATAAAGGGACTAGGTTGCCTAGTAGTAAGATAAACTGCATGACTAAAGGCATAATCCCATAAGCATTTAGGAGGAGATGATTGAAACATTAATGGTCGTGCAACAGCTACAATGTGTTGGTGCTTTCTCTCAACAATCTCATTCTATTGAGGGGTCTCATCACATGTGGTTTGGTCTTGAATTCCCTTATAGACATAAAAATCATGAATTCTAAATTCATACCATTATCTGATCTCATGCTCTGCAACTTGACACGAAATTGTGTTTCAATTAAACTCAGGGGATTTTATAAGGGCATAGGATTCTGATTTCAATTTCATGAAGAAAATTCAAGTGTGCCTAAATTTTTCATCAACTATAGTGAAGAAGTACTTATTTCCTAAGATCGATGACACCTAAATTGGCCCCTAAATATGAACATGGATTATATCAAAGACATTAATGGATTATGATGTGCTTATTTGAAATTGAAACTTCCTTCCATTAACAAAGTAACAAATTTCACAAGGATAGGCAATTGTGTTACGTTGAATGAAAGGAAACTTCGTATCCATTGTTAACAATTTAGCATGAGACAAATGACCTAAAGTCCTATGCCATAAATCATTGCTATATGTGTGAAAGTGATTTATACAAGAGATATACTCAATTGGAAAACTACTACTATTCACTGCATATAAGCCTCTTATAATTCCAGATACATCAATTGTCCCCAATGTATTCTGCTCCCGAATTAAGCATTTCATTTTGGAAAAGAATAGCTTATAGTTTAGAGCAGTAGTGAGTTTAGAAACAGAGATAAGGTTTAAGTTAAAACTTTGTATATATAAAACATTGGATAGGTATATGCTATTAAAAAAGATTAATGTCACAAAGATTGAGCTTAATACTTCACTTCCATCAGACAATTTAACATATATAGGTTGGATTTTTTGAAAAAGATTGAAACTCTGATATTGAGTAACATACATGATTTGTTGTTCCAATGTTAAGGACCTAATCTTTAGATTCTGTTGAACAAATTAGAATGTGCATGATACCTGTAGAGTTAAAGGATATTTGGTTGGTGGTGTGCTGAAATTGTGAGCTAGATTGTTTTTCAGCATACACAAAATTGCTTGTTGATCATGAGTTAAAGGCACTGATGATTTTTTATCGACTTCTTTAAACTACACTTTCAATTCATTAAAAAAATTTGGTCAGAAACATAAAGATATGTCACAACAAGAAAGAACAAAAGGAGAAAACTCCATCTACCAACATAAATATAGACAAATTTAGTAACATGTTATCGTAATTATAGTCCTTAGTAAACATATATATACCAACATGTGTTGGTTTCCATCGAGTAAAAAATAGTTAACACGAAGAATGGGCTAAATGGTTTTATTATTGGACATTTTGCATAGCATTCATGTACACAAGGGACTAGTTCAAATATATAACTTATTCTAATATTAGAATGCCTAGATTCTATATCTATGAATATATATTCAGCACCCTTGCTTCAAAGGTACTGCTAAAATCCACCAGAAAAATCTATAAGTCACCACTTACCAACCACTGATATTCCCTATGCCAACTTTCTATGATCTGAAGTTGCGACAATCTATATAATCAAAACTATAAAATCAGATTGAAAACATTTCCTTAAAGCATGGCTATGCGGGCGCCTAGACAGTTAAGGAATTTCAAACTATATTCTCGAAGAGAATTGCGGTTTTTTAAACAGCAGCTGCAGCAGATCTTATCATAATGGCTGAAATAGCAGCAAGACCTTGAAGTATCATGATCGCCTCCACTGTATCGTCTACGTAGTACCTTGCCTTGCTAGGTTTTTGCCCAACAGTACAAGCAAACATTTCCGGGGAGGTAGAGGAGGTTGCACCATATGCTTTGGTTAGTATGCTCTCAAACATATCCTCGTCGGATCGATCGTCCCCAATGCACAACACAAAATCCGGAGATTTCCCAGCCCTGGTTAGAGCAGACAGAACTTCCTGTGTGACTGACCCTTTAGTAACCCACTGCAACGATTAGCCGAGTTTAGCATTTAAGAACAATAAGACATGAAAATGTTGAGAAATGAAGTGGTAGATGTATACCTGAGGCTTGACTTCAACAATCTCCTTTCCTTTCTTAACAACAACTGGCTCATTTGCAAGCACGCTTTCGAGGTGCTCCAACAGCTCTATGGACTGCCAAGATCCAAACTCGGGATCAGCGCGGTGATGATGCCATACCAAGGCACTCTCTTTGGCTTCTATATAGGAGCCATCGGTGGCCTCAGTATATGATCTGAAAACAGGTTCAGCAATCCTTTTCCATGCAAAATCTGTACATACATGGCTCATTTTCCAGCTCGATTGCTTACCCCACCTATGGCAAAGATCAAACAATATCATCAGTTTTGAGAAGTTTCGAGTAACATGACATCATCAGAATAAGCAAACACTCGAATGAAATAATTTAACCAAAAAATGTGAATTTCATTTTCAATGTACAAAAGTAATAAGTCAATGTCATAAACCGTGGCCAAAAACCACCATCAGTTCATTTTACTTCGTTTTCGATTTCAAGGGATGTCATTCGGATTGGCAGTTTAATTGCACATGATCATGTCAGATCAACTACAAAAAACTAACCTTATAAAATAGCCATGCTCAGCTGCTATACCAAGTTTCTTACACTGATCAAACCATTCACTCAATGAGATTTTCCCTCTGCCACTTACAATAAACACGGTGTTATTAGGATCACTGCAGAGCTTGTTTAGCATAGATATTAGAGCGGGACTGGGGGCTTTAACAATGGAATTTTGGGGTACAAGTGTACCATCATAATCCAAAAAGATTGCCCTGCGACTTGTCCTTTTATATGCAGAAACAATGTGGTCTATGGACAACTTCCTGAAGCTAGGGGAAAGTGCTAAGACTCTAAAGTTCAGGCCAAAGCCAAGACCCCAGCAACGTTTATCATAGTGATCCTTGCAAGAGAACGCTAGATCTTGCTCAAAACTTCGGGCCCAGTAACCCACATCATGAGAACTAACATACCGATAGTGCTTCTCATGCCGCAATTGTTTCTCTCCGTCATCCATTGTTATGGCTAAATTTAATGCATCAGCTATGGCATTAATATCCCATGGGTTTATCCTGATTGCTCCGCTAAGAGATGGCGAGCAACCTATAAACTCTGAAATAACAAGGGAACTTGTACGAGGGGAATCAGAATCAATTTTTAAGACTTCATCCAATTTAGGACTCCCCTGCCTACAAACAATGTACTTGTAAGGAACCAAATTCATACCATCACGGACCGCATTCACAATGCAACATTCTGCCAAAGCATAATAAGCTGTCTTCTCGTTGAAAGGAACATAGCGCTCAATGATGATGATAGGTTCATAAGAACCTGGGATACCAAACCTTCCATTTATCCTTCTAGCAGTAATGTGAGCCTCCTTCATTTCTTCTTCAATATCATTGCCAATACCGATTGGAGGATTTAAAATTTGGATCAATACTAATTCACCTTGTAGTTCTGGATATTGCTGCAGGAGTTGTTCAACAGCCAAGAACTTTAAACTGATACCTTTGAATATGTCCATATCATCAACCCCAACGATAACTCTTTTTCCCTTCAATTGTTGGCAGATTTCTCTGGCTTTGATAGAAAAAGAAGGGTGGTTCAAGGCAGATTGAATACGACCCATATGAATTCCTGCAGGCAATATTTTAATGAATATTGTACGCCCAAAGTATTCAAGCCCAAGGTAACCCCTTCTGGACTCATATTGCAAACCAAGAATTCGACTGCAGCAGGACAAGAAATGGCGAGCATAGTCAAATGTGTGGAAACCGATTAAATCCACATTAAGCAGTGCTTTCAAAATTTCAATTCTGACCGGCAGAGTTCGATAAATTTCTGATGAAGGGAATGGAATATGAAGGAAAAAACCTAACTTGACTCGAATGAATCTCTTCCGCAGAAATGTTGGAAGAACCATAAGCTGGTAATCATGGATCCAAACATAGTCTTCTTCTTGATTAACAACCTCAAGGACTTTATCTGCAAATATCTTGTTTGCAGAAACATAAGCCAGCCAAAGAGACCTATCAAAGATATTGCAGTTGCGTGGATACATAGGCATCATGTAATGGAATAGTGGCCACAACTGTTGTTTGCAAAATCCATCGTAAAACTTTTCCATGAGGTCTGGAGGAATAAAGGTAGGTACACAATTGAAGTCCTCCAGCAACTGAGCAGCAACTTCCTCTTCTTCACTAACATCGATATCTACCTTCAAAGATCCCACATACACAACTCGAGTATCAGAAGAAATACCATGCTTTAACTGCCAAAATATTGAATCTTCGTCATAGGTGAAACACCATTTGCCAGATAAGTTATCCTTTCTCGCATTGATGGGAAGAAAGTTTGCCACAATGATCATCTTGTGGTGGTATTCTGAATCATTTTCGTTACTTTGTTTGCCGCCATTTACATCAGATTTAATTCCTGGATCAGTCATAACTCGCGGAAGAGGTCTGAGAGTTTGAGGGATATTAAAAATGTCTGCTGTCACCAAGTCCAACAAATCACTACCGGATCTTGTCACCATCTTTACACTAATTTCCAACTTTTGAGATTGATGTGTAGTACTATGCAGGATCCAGTATCCGCAATGAAGGAGATCTTCAATATATAACACTCACAAAAACAAGAACCTGTGAAGAGAGAAGAGAAGTATTTATAATTATACAATGCAGCAATATAGGACACAAGTACATAAAATCATGTTCAAAAACAAATTAATGCTATTCTATAAATACCTTAGTTAACTTTGGCATTGCTTATTGAAAATTAACTTCAACAAGTGGCTAATTTTTGGATGCTACATGGATAATTTACATATACATACATGCGAACAAAAAATTGCACAAAAATACCACCAGTGTGCATTACTACTCTGACCATATATAATGCAGCATGCTAGAAGCACAGATATACAGTTACAGAATTATATACCACTTAATAAAGAGAAAACATTAACTTATAAGTTACTAAGTAGAAGCATCAAGTTGTTCCAGGTAATAACATGTTCACATTGTATTTCACTAACAAAAGTTAAAGAATAAGAAACCAACAACCACGTCTTTTCCCGTAGTCAGCTATTTGGATCAAACAATAATAACAAAACATACTGTAAGAATACGAAAACAAACTACTCGTGTCAAAGCTATAAAATATGAAAACAAGACTCAAAAAATAATCATCATTAAACATCATGAATACAATCTTTCCAACAATCACTTTTCTTCCAAATCCACAATAATCAAAATAAAACAATGGACTCTTTCATTAGACAAAGTAGAAAATTGCAGAGAGTACGTTCAAATGACCACATTCTATAAAATTACAAGCAAATTAAATCAGAAACACATAATGAAAAAATAAAACAAAAAGATGCTAAAGATCAAAACACGTATAAGAAGGCCGACACACATTTGCCTGAATTTAATTCAAACTCATGCAGCTAACCTCATGAATATCTCTTCATAACTTTTCGTCCAACCATCCCAGTGTATACAAGCACGGTTGTGTTTGATCAGAAGCGTAGTTATGAAGTTAAATTAAAAAGCTATTCACGATAAAAGAGAATATAAGAAAAACTCACAAGTATAACTAGCTTGTGCATAAACTCAGGATCACCTCCTTAAAATTACAAACCTTTCACACAATTCCTCACTCCCTGTCATATGAACCCTGTGAATGCAAAGGCGTTACAATAAAGGACAGCTAGCCAAAACGCGTCTTAGGGGTCCTACCATGTACAAAAGACTTTCCATTTACAACAGAATGACTCACATCCCAATGCTTATCGCTTAAAAAATTCAGCAAAATAGTTTAATTACATTTTTAGTTTTTCAACTTAATACATTAATTGAATTAATTTACTGATAGAGTTCCTCCCGGATTCACGCACCTAGTACAAAACATGAAATAAAATATAGCGAATTCCAGCCATATAAACCGGAACAGAAAGGACAACTATACCTACGGTTTTAATCAATGAATGGATTAGCATTTAAAACACCAGGAAAGTTATTTGTGATGGACAAAGGACTAGTAATTAACACTAAAATTAGAAGAACAAATATTTTTTCCCTGTAAACCAGATATGGAAATTGTCAGCGCTAATGTGTTACTCGTTAGTTTCAGCTAAACAAAAATATTAGGGATGATTCTTTTGTTACATTTTCTTTTTGTCCAAGACCATCAGTATCCGTAAGTCACATTTAACTCTAACTCATCTGAGTTGCGCTAGGAAGACCTATTTCAGGGTGCAAAGCTCTTGCCCTGCATTTATCTTTCATGCACAAAACTCAAACCCAAGATCTTGCTTAAGAGAAACCGAACTCCTGCTACTCAAACTCACAAGTGTAGGTTACTCTTTACTGCATAAAAGATTTAATTAACATGTTGCATTTCCAATTTTATGTTTAGTTATTACAAATCTATCAAGACTCCCATATACACACATACATTGTCTAACATATGCGCGCAAAGCCTTAGGATATCAAGTATCAATCGTACCAACTTCAGCAACATGTACATGATTACAAAGAGATTAGTCCAAGGAAGTACGAACATTTCACAATAGTCATTGTGTTCGTATCATATTCGACAATGGCTGTATTAGACACTTTTGGACACTCCTAACTAAATTTTGTATTCGTTTTGCCATATATGTGTCGATGTCATATGTCATGTCCATGCTTCCTTAGATAATAAGTCCATCAAACTGAAACCAGTCCTATGTTATCTAGTGGGTCCCAAATGATCTCTAAAATGTGTCTTAGAAAATAAATCGAAATTTTTTTTGTAACACTCCTCTTACGTTCATGAACATTTGCAACAATTGGGTTTCCATGTCTTCTTTTCTATCTGGGCAAAGACATTTGAAGTAACCGAACATGCAAAACCCAAATAGCATGAAACACAGAGAATGAGCAAACAACATTTACCTTAAAAGTATCAAACTGATCCAAAGAGCGATTGTACATAAACTGATCAACCCTGCTTGGGAAGAGAGATAAACAAAGCAAAACAAAACAAAAACAAATATTAAAAGTTCATGTCATTATGATCACTGAGGAATGAACATAAATGAAAATTGGAGAAGTTAATTCAATCCGAAAACAGAGTTAGTCGATGAAAATTGAAGTAGTCAATGTAGTGAATATACCTTCATTGTTTTGACTAATTTAGAATGTGATATATGAACAAAACTGAACAAGAATGTAAGAGTTGTGAGTAAAGTTTATGTTTTTGGATAAATATATCAAATATGGGTTAGATTGGTGGAAGCTGGTGAAATTGTGGGAGAAATAGGGAAGAATAATATTTTGATAATTATTATAGTTATTGATTAATAATTAATAAGGGAAACATAATATGTTGAAAATTGGTTTCAGAGGATTCGTTTGGTGTTTTGATTTTGTTAGTAGAAAAGTGTATACGGAAAACATTGACATGAACAAAGTCAAACATAGAAGAAAAACAGATATTTGGATATCATGTTTGGATAATTGATTCTTAGATTGGACCCCGCTGATATGAGTCAATTAATGTAATATATTTAATGTAGCGGAATTATTGTAGCGAGAGTAAATAAAGAACTTCGATCCAGAAGCGTTCACACACGGAAACAAATCTCTCTATTTTTTCCCTCAATTTAAAATTTTTATTTCTTAATACCAAAAATATATTTTCTGTTATCCAGTTATCCATAAGGACTAATCCTTTCTGCAAGACTTTATGGTTGGAAAAATATTTAAGATATACTTTATATAATGATGGGAGACTTTATATACTTAAATATACATAATATTAAAGATGATAAACAATATTATATCATATATAACCAAAATCTTTCATGTCAAATCATCAAGAACTAGAACTTGAGCGGAAACGTACATTAATATATTCATTGAGAATATGATGGATGAACTTTAATTGTCTTTAGTCTTGTATGCAAATACATGTTCATAGTAGAACATGTAGGTTCTTTGGTCTTCCAATTGTAGACCACTCTAGCCTTAGTTTCTCATATAATGGGATAAAGACAATAATGATTTTGTTGTTGTGTCTACAATTGGGGACCATAACCCCTATTTATAAGACATGCATTCCCTTTCATGAAGGGTAATGTCTTTTGTATTTTCTTATTTCTTATTTTTGCCCATCATAAAAATAAAAATAAGATATTTGGTATCTATACAATAATTTTCATAATAAATATGTCTATAGCCATAAACCTTACTTGAACTAGATCACTTTAATTTGGTTAATCAAAATAATGACACAAACATATTTAAATATTATATGTGTGACCCAAAATTTCTTACAACCTCTCATCGGTCACATATGTAATTTTACAAAATTGTTTTAGACCTTATGGGCTCAGAAATATGTCATTATAAACCTTAGACATGTGTCTATCTCGTCCATTGATTATATTAATATATACGGCTTTCGTTATATCAATTATAACTAAACTCATTAATGATCACTAATATTGACACAACTAAATGACATAGATCAATCATGAAATGTGCAACATGATAACCACATGAAGGTGATCTATACTTGTCAATTTTCAACTGGTCTTACTTTACTTCAGTGAGATCATTAAAGACTTATCATACAAAGTGCAATAAACTGAATATCAAACTTTATTTCTAATCAAAACAATATTCAATTGTAAGAGTATGCATACATAATTCTAAAACATAGAACATAAAATGATATCAATGACAAACTCCCACTACACCAAAGAATCCTCAAATTGTATAACTCACATGTGAGGAGTATGCTCATGAAAGACCATTGGGGAAGGCCCTTCATTAGAGGGTCTGTTATCATGAAGTTTGTCCCTAAGTGTTCAATGTAAATTTGTCCTCTTTGTACTCTCTCCTTTACAACTAGGAACTTGATGTCAATGTGTTTCGACTTTGTTGAGCTCCTATTATTATTAGAGTATAGGACGGTTGATTTGTTATCACAATATAACTTAAGTGGTCTTTCAATTCCTTTTACAATTTGCAGCTCAGTGACAAAATTTCTCAACCAAATCCCATGATTAGATGCCTCATAACATGCTACAAACTATGCGGCCATGGTAGATGAAGCGACTAGTTTTGCTTGGAACTACACCAAGAAATTGCACCACCAGCCAACAAATAGACATAGCCCGAAGTGGATCTTCTACTATCTTGGCACCCCGCAAAATTGGAGTCGGAATACCCAATGATCTCCAAAGAGTCCGACCTCCTATAAGTGAGCACATGATCCATTGTTTTCTTCAAATACCTCATAACTCTTTTGGTTGCTTTCCAATGATCCATTCTTGAATTGCTTAAGTATCTGCCAAACACTCCAACAATGTACACTATGTCCGGACGCGTACAAATTTGAGCGTACATTAGACTCCTTATAGCTGATGCATAAGGGACCTTTTGCATTTCCTGAATCTCAAGATTTCCTTTTGGGCACTAACTGAGACTAAATTTGTCTCCTTTGGCTACCAAGGTGTTACCTGGTTTGCAGTCCTGCATGCCAAACCTTTTGAGCACCTTATTGATATAGCTTCTTTGTGATAATCTTAGGATACCCCGAAAACGATCTCAGTATATCTGGATCCCTAATACAAAATAGGCTTTACCAAGATCTTTCATCTAGAAATTTCATGAGAGAAATTTTTTGGTTTCGTGCAACATGCTTATACTGTTGGTGGCAAGTAGTATGTCATCAACATACAAGATGAGGAAAATATATCTACTCCCACTGAATTTATGATACACACACTCATCAACCACATTCATCTCAAAACCAAACGAGTGACTAACTTGATGAAACTTATGGTACCATTGACGAGACATTTGTTTTAGCACATAGATGGATTTTGTCAATTTGCAAACCATTTTCTTTGGGTCTCCTAACACATAGTTTTTTGGTTGAGTCATATAAATTTTTTCCTCAACGTTTCCATTGAGAAATGTTGTCTTGACATCCATCTAATGAAGCTCCAAATCATATTGTGCAACAAGATCCATGATTATCCTAAAAGAGTCATTTGATGAAATTGGAAAGAAAATTTCTTTAGAGTCAATCCCTTCCTTTTGAGTATGGCCTTTGGCTACAAGACGAGCCTTATACATCTCCACATTACCATTGGAGTCTCGTTTTGTCTTAAATATCCATTTGCAACATGAAAATTATTCATATGTGACCATAAGCAATATTTAAGTCTAATGTCAATCCAAATTTTAACATATTATGAATATTGAAAATTTAGTGCAAAGAGATTATAATCCAAACCACCACATGTAGGCATTGCATTAAATAAATAATGACAATTCATACCAAATTTTAAAAAATGAATTTATGATAACTCAAAAAATTATTTCTCAATGACATGACATGAAAGTGACTCTCATACCACTTGAAGGAAAAATACTCAAGATAGACTTTATATAATGGTGGGAGACTTTACATACTTAAATATACATAATACTAAAGATGATGAACAATATTATCATCATATATAGCCAAAATCTTTGATGTCAAATCATCAAGAAGAAATATAGAACTAGAACTTGAGCGAAAGCATACCTTAATGTATTCATTGAGAATATGATGGATGAACTTTAATTGCCCTTAGTCATTGCAAATACATGTTCATAGTAGAACATGTAGGTTTTTGACCTTCCAATTGTAGACCACCCTAGCCTTAGTTTCTCCTCTAATGGGATGAAGAGAATAATGATTTTGTTGTTGTGTCTGCAATTGGGGACCATAACCCTTATTTATAAGACATGCATTCCCTTTCATGAGGGTGATGTGTAACGACCCAAATTCTACCCTTGAAAATTTTTCATTTATTTTATTCATTTCTTACATACAGTCGTCACCTTAATTAAAAACTCTCAAGAATCACTCTTTGAAAATACTCTTTACCCTATTATATTATCATACAAATTTATATTGCGGAAAAACATAATTCATTCGATTAGCAATTATCGCATACAACCAGTTATAGATTTTCCAGAGTTATAACGTCCATAACTACATATATCCGTAATTGCCCTAATCAAATTTACAGTCATCCCATAACGTTATCAAATTAACTACAACGTCAAGTAGCAATAAAGACAATCAAGTTAATAAACACAAAAGCTTCCCAAGTGAGCTTCCTTCTCAAAATTCTTCATTTACCTACAATGGGATTATCATAAACAACACACAAAACAAAAGGGAGTAAGTCATTAGTTCAAAAACTAACATCACACGATAATCCACATTTCAAATACGATTAATCTTTAATATAATTCGTAAACGCACATGCGTAATTATAAACATTCATATCATATTCCTTTAATTTCCACTTTACTCATATTCATCCTATAGTATATATATCCCATAATATATATTCTATAGTATGCATATTACGTTCGTTTGAAACATCATCATTCTCATTGTTCATATCCACCCTATAGTATATATATCCTATAGTATATATCCTATAGCATGTATATTACTTTCATTCTCCACATCTTCCTTTTTATCGCTCATATTCACCCTATAGAATATATATCACATACTATATATCATATAGCATGCATATGACTCTCTTTGTGACATTCCCTTTTCTCATTATTCATATTCACCCTATAGAATATACATCCCATAATATATATCTTATAGCATGCATATGACATTCATTGTGACATCCACACTTCTCATCATTCATATTCACCCTATAGAATATACATCCCATAATATATATCCTATAGAATGCATATGACATTCATTGTGACAATCACACTTCTCATCATTCATATTCACCCTTAATCATATTCATCGATTTCATTTCCCATACCACATCGGGCAGGCCGAGTTATTACCTCATACCACATCTGGCAGGCCGATTTATTACCCCATACCACATCGGGCAGGTCGAGTTATTACCCCATACCACATCGGGCAGGTCGAGTTATTATTTATTACCTCATACCACATCGGACAGATCGAGTTATTATTTATTACCCCATACCACATCGGGCTGGTCGATTTATTAATTATTACCCCATACCACATCGGGCAGGTCGAGTTATTACCCCATACCACATCGGGCAGGTCAAGTTATTACCCCATACCACATAGGGCAGGTCGAGTTATTATTTATTACCCCATACCACATCGGGCAGGTCGAGTTATTACCCCATACCACATCGGGCAGGTCGAGTTATTACCCCATACCACATAGGGCAAGTCGAGTTATTACCCCATACCACATCGGGCAGGTCGAGTTATTATTTATTACCCCATACCACATCGGGCAGGTCGAGTTATTACCCCATACCACATAGGGCAGGTCGAGTTATTACCCCATATCACATCGGGCAGGTCGAGTTATTATTTATTACCCCATACCACATCGGGCAGGTCCAGTTATTACCCCATACCACATAGGGCAGGTCCAGTTATTACCCCATACCACATAGGGCAGGTCGAGTTATTACCCCATACCACATAGGGCAGGTCGAGTTCACAATAATCACTACCATTCTCGGTAGTACACAATAACAGTCCGCTACCACTCCGGGTAGGGTACAATAACAGTCCACTACCACTCCATGTAGGGCACAGTAACCGTCCACTACCACTCCGGGTAGGGCACAATAACCGTCCACTACCACTCCGGGTAGGGCACCAACAATAAACCACTACCTCTTCGGGTAGGGTAACAAAATAAACCACTACCGCTTCGGGTAGGGTAACAACAATAAACCACTACCTTTTTGGGTAGGGAAACAACAATAAACCACTACCTTTTCGGGTAGGGTACCAACAATAAAACTTACCAACACATTACCTCTTTCACATACCTCATTCACATTAGTGAGTATGAATTAGAGACACTTATCCCTTACCTCGGTGAGTGTTGGGGATCGGTTCCGAGTAACTTTAAAATTCTCCTCCGCGATTTCCTCCAACCTTAGGATCTTTCCTCATTTCCACCAATAACAACAATGTCAGTCATTTATTCAAAATAACACATAAATAACTCGTATTTCATCATCAAACATACAAGGGATTCACATATATTCAAGATTTCCAAAACTACTTCAATACAAGTTTCCAAACATCTAAACATACATGTTCATCTCATATATCAACATCAAAGCACAAACTCATCATCCACTTCTAACATTTCATATCTTTCTCTTTATACCCATATTCTCATTTTGGGGGGTTTTTGAGGTTTTCATGAATAACCTACAAAACCTTTCCATTCATCAAATATCAACTCTAAACCAAAAGTTTACAAGAGAAAAACAACATAAAACGAACCATAACTCTAAAGGATGAGTTTCCATGGTTTCTCATATTTTGAAAATAGATCCAACATTCCCAAAACAAGTTAGAGAGGAAGAAGAAGAGTTAGAAACAAGAGGTTTACCTCTTCTCAAGCTCTAAGATGAGTCTTAATGCTCTTTGCTCTTGAAAAGCTCTCTTCTCTCTCTTCTGTTCAAAGTTCTAACCCTAAAATGTGTTTGGGGTTTCTATTTTAAAGAGCAGTCGTCGGGTTCTCGCTCAAGCGAACCCATTCTCGCTCAGGCGAGAAAGTCCCGCCTTTTTAAAATTTCAGATCTGACGCTCTCGCTCAAGCGAGGGATTCTCACTCAAGCGAGAATCTCACAGTGTCAACAACCCCAAATTGTCATTTCTCGCCCAAGCGAGAATCCTCCAGTATAGCCCAGGATTTCACCCTTCCAGGGGATCCTTTCTCGCTCAGGCAAGAATCTCTCGTTCAAGCGAGACTTCCAGGACTGATACTATAATTTTAAAGACTCAAAATTAGGGTGTTACATGATGTCTTTTGTATTTTCTTATTTTGCCCATCATAAAAATAGAAATAAAATATTTGGTATCTACACAATAATTTTCATGATAAATATGTCTATAGTCATAAACCTTACTTGAACTAGATCACTTTCATTTGGCTAATCAAAATAATGACACAAACACATTTAAATATTACATGTGTGACCCAAAATTTCATACACTTATATGACAATATCATGCTAGGGTTGAGCAGAATTCGATTCTACCCGCTTACCTAGTTTGATCTAATCACAATTAGGCCTAACTAGGGTCAGGTCTCATCGGATTTGGTACGGGTTCAAAAATTAGACTCAGACAATAGTTGGTTCTATGCTTTTGTGGAAAGTAGTATTGGGAATAACAAAATCATCTTGATTTTGTACAATAAAACTTTTGGTCTATGATGGTTGACCTGTTGTAGTTGAATAATTACAATGCACGATATAGTGGTGATGTACACCAAATTATCTGCTTTGATATTGTACTTACAGAACTTGTTTCTATTTCATGTGCATCAGTAATTGTTATGCATAATAATGGTGTTATTGCATGAGTGTGTTTCTGTAAATGAAATATGATGACTCTACTGTCCTGAATGGAATGTAATTCCAGATCTAACTAGTCTTTAGAATATTGTGATTTGGACTTTCGGTGGCGCAGGAGAAAAATGGTTTTGATTTATGATGAAATGATTATGAAAACATTGCTTTCACGAAATGATTACCATGCATCGTATATCTAATCTATTTTTTGAAAATCATTTTGGGTGAAGCGTATAATTTGGCTAAGCATTAACTTAGTTCCCTGTTGAATATCCAAAAGTTTAGCAGCTGCATCTTGTACGAATGTGATGTTGTTAAACACTTTGTGATGTGATTCTGACTATGTGTTTCTAGACACGTGTAAAATTGAGTTCGAAATGTATGCATACCATGATAGTTTGAGTATCCATGTAATGCACATGTTATTGGGTTGAATGTTTATAAATTGCAATAATCATTGGTAACGAAACATGTTATTTGAGTGGACCTACGGTCTTGTACGCCGAGTTGAGACTAAAATTAGCGAATATTCTTCTACCACATCCGTTTGTTGTAGGAATGTTTGATTGGATTGGATAGTTACTCGGTGATTTTATTTTATGCTCTGAAAAACTCCGAAAATCTTGTTTGTCTAAATGCTACTCGTTGAATGAATGACTTGTTTCTGTGTGGTAGTGAGTACAAGTTTGAAATGCTATTTAGAATTTTGAGTTAAAGTGTGTCTATTTTTCATGTTTGAAATGAAATGACACTATTTCCATTGAGTGGATGTCAATCTAGCTATTGCATGTTGGATGCGACCTAGAGCATCTTGATAAATGATGGGTATTGAGTCCCACTTTCTTTTGAATTCGATAGTGTGATTGTGAATCTCACTGTAGGTGTTGATCATTTGAACGATTGTTGTAGTGATAGATCAGGGAGATCTATTGTGATGGAGGAATACTAAAGAATCTTTATTCCGATTGCGATAATTTTCTCTTAGTTGTTCTGATGTTTGACTTTGGTATTTGGACTCCTGAGGTTTAGTCCATGTTTTGGCTTTGTGATATCACTGTTACATGGTATGTGCCCTTGTTTGTCGTCTAAGTAATCTTAATGGTTTAGACCGTTAGATCTAAGTGTGGTCGAGTATATCTTATGCCTAAAGTGTAGACAATGATAGTGTCTTCTCGAGAATAACATAATCAAATTTCGGGGACGGAATTTATTTTGGGGGGAAGGATTGTAACACCCCAAATTTATCCTCCATAAAAAGAGGTAGCAGACCTGAAGAATTGGGCATACTGCCAGATTCTCACTTGAGCGAGAGGGTCTCGCCCAAGCGAGAGACCTAGTGTTTTAATTTTGGGAATTCTGGGAATCTCGCCCAAGCAAGAAAGTGGTCGCTTGAGCGAGAGTCAAGATTTTGAAACTTAAAATATCGTGGGCTTCTCGCCTAAGCGATATATTCTCGCTCGGGCGAGAGGGCTCATCTATAAAAGTAAGGAAAGGGTTTCACAAACCCTAATCTTCACTTTCTTTTCTCCCCTTTCACTCCTAACGGCGACTCCCCATGGATTTCGACTCTTTCCTCCACTAAACCTCAAAAACACATCAAAACCTCTTCCTCTTGCTTCTTAATGGAACATTGGAGTGCTTTGGAGATGAAAAAGCAACAATGGGGGTTGAAGGAGATGGAGGGAGATGGAGCTCTTTTGCGGAATAATGGATCTTATGCAACCTAAGGTGGGGGAGAAGACCATTGTGGTCTTAGAGTATTTCATTAGAGTCATCTTCTCCGATTTCCCTCAAGAATCGGAGCATGTTAACGGATAGAAACTTTTTTGGGTGTTTATGGCCCATGTGAGAGTCTTTATTTCACATGAGGATGTATTAGCCATAAAAATGAGGATATATGTGCGGAAAAACCGTTTATTTAAATAAAACGCTATATGCTCATTTATGGTAATTCACCGTCATGAAATATGGTTCTAACGTTAATGTGTTATATGATGAATAATATGTTGTGTGTGGTTTATTTATGATAATGTTGTGTTATGGATGATTGATTTGTTATAAGCATATATAGGTGTATTTGTATCAATGATTGTGTGATGAGTTGTTGATTTGTTAAATGTGGAGATGAGTATGTTTATGAAAATGTCTAAGTTGTGAGTCGTTTATTTGTTATAAAAATATATGGGTATGTTTGTAATAATGATTTTGTGATGAGCGGCTTGTTGGTGATAAATGGACATGATTATATTATGTGATGATGATGTTGTGAGTGGTTTTATTGTGGTAGGATATGAGATACAGTGTGTTTATGACATTGATGTGGTATCTTGTGTTTTGATGAAGTTGCGATGTTAGAATAATGCACTGGAAATATTATATTGTGATTGATGTTGTTGTATGGATATGAGTAGAAAACTAGATTGACTGTGAGAGGGATATGAGGAATGTACATGTTGAAGGTGATGTGTTATTGGCTCTTTGAGCAATGTACTTGCCTTTGTGGTATGGATTTTGACCTGCCTTTGTGGTATGGATTTTGACCTGCCTTCGTGGTATGGATTTGACCTGCCTTCGTGGTATGGATTTGACCTGTCTTCGTGGTATGGATTTTGACCTGCCTTCGTGGTATGAATTTTGACCTGCCTTCGTGGTATGGATTTTGACCTGCCTTCGTGGTATGGATTTTGACCTGCCTTCATGGTATGGATTTTGACCTGCCTTCGTGGTATGGATTTTGACCTGTCTTCATGGTATGGATTTTGACGTGCCTTTGTGGTATGGATTTTGACCTGCCTTCGTGCTATGGATTTTGACCTGCCTTTGTGGTATGGATTTGACCTGCCTTCGTGGTATGGATTTGACATGCCTTCGTGGTATGGATTTGACCTGCCTTCGTGGTATGGATGTGACCTGCCTTTGTGGTATGGATTTGATTGGTCCTTTGTGTTTATGACATTGATGTGGTATCTTGTGTTTTGATGAAGTTGCGATGTTAGAATAATGCAGTGGAAATATTATATTGTGATTGATGTTGTTGTATGGATATGAGTAGAAAACTAGATTGACTGTGAGAGGGATATGAGGAATGTACATGTTGAAGGTGATGTGTTATTGGCTCTTTGAGCAATGATTGACTTGCCTTTGTGGTATGGATTTTGACCTGCCTTTGTGGTATGGATTTTGACCTGCCTTTGTGGTATGGATTTTGACTTGCCTTTGTGGTATGGATTTTGACTTGCCTTCGTGTTATGGATTTTGACCTGCCTTCGTGGTATGGATTTGATTTTGACCTGCCTTTGTGGTATGGATTTTGACCTGCCTTTGTGGTATGGATTTTGACCTGCCTTTGTGGTATGGATTTTGACCTGCCTTCGTGCTATGGATTTTGACCTGCCTTCATGGTATGGATTTGACCTGCCTTCGTGGTATGGATTTGACCTGCCTTCGTGGTATGGATTTTGACCTGCCTTTGTGGTATGGATTTTGACCTGCCTTTCTGGTATGAATTTTGACCTGCCTTCGTGGTATGGATTTTGACCTGCCTTCGTGGTATGGATTTTGACCTACCTTCGTGCTATGGATTTTGACATGCCTTCGTGCTATGGATTTTGACCTGCCTTCGTGGTATGGATTTGACCTGCCTTCGTGGTATGGATTTGAACTGCCTTCGTGGTATGGATTTGACATGCCTTCGTGGTATGGATGTGACCTGCCTTTGTGATATGGGTTTGATTGGTCCTTTGTGATATTGGGTTGTCGTAGGAGTATTGTATTGTTTTGGAAGTGTTGTATTGTTTTGACATTAGTGTACCGTCTTCGGGTCTGGGAGTATCATTTGGTATTTGTGAGTAACTATGGTAATAGGAATATTGATGAAGATAAAATTGGATAAACTGTGTAAGTAAATTGTAAAGATTGTTAATTGAAGAAGTAAATATCATATGGTTTGTTGTACTGATGTGTTGAATTGTCTAAGTGAAATGTGGTGATTATACCGATTGAATATGTGGACATTATGTGGTTTAAGGTATTGACTGGTATATAAATGGTATATGGTTACTATGATTGATTTTAGATGATTGTATAGGTTGTTATACATTAATGATATTACTCCATGTAATTCTACGCTACGGTCGCCGTAGTTGGTTCTTACTCCCTCTACTTTCCTTGTCTATGTGTTGTATGTGAATTCAGGATGTTGCTGTTGCGTCGTGGATGTTTGGGAGTATAGACTGGAGTAGTCGTTTTTGTATTCCGAAATTGTATTTGTATAATGTATGTAATATGAGAAATATGTTGAAGTAACTATGTTGTATAAATGATCTCTTTCGAAAGAGGCAATAAGATTAGCATGAATACCTTAACCAGTGTTGTAATTGAAATAAAGGATAATTGTACGGATTATGGATTAAAATAGAATGTGATGCCATGTTTTTGATGAAAATGTATTATTGATTATTTCCGCATTTTGAATTGGGAAACTTAACTAATATTTAAATTCAATAAGGTTTTCCAAATTGGCTAAGGGGTACCTTTCCATAAGCAATCAGTTCACTTTCATGAATAAAGTTTCAAAAAGTTTGGGTTATAAAATCAGGAAAGCAACGTTAATTGAATAGATAAGAATAGATTTTGAGTTAACACGGTTAACAATAACGTTTATTAATGAATGTTGAGTTGAATTTTTTTTTTACAGTTGTCCTTATATGGTTGGGTACTAGACCTCCAGTTCTTAAGATATTGTACCTATGTTTAGTCCTTTTAATAAATGATATAGTTATAAATAAAAGTTATGGTCAAATACAATGAATAGATAACTATTTTTAAATAGTAGTCTTAAGGTACAATAGACAACGGTTTATAAAACAATATAAAAAACCACGGCCTATTGTGCCACATAAATGTAAAAAATTATTTTAAAAAATTAGTAAATAAGAGAACAATATTAAAAACCATTGTCTATTTTACTTTAAGAGTACAATTTTAAAACCATTGAAAGTGGAGGTGTTGTCTTAGGATAAAAATGTAAAAAATTAACAAAGAAGATAATAATATAAAAACTATGAACTATTGTACTTTAAGACTACTATTTTGAAACTGTTGAAAGTGGAGGCATAGTCGTAGACAAAAAATGTAGTAGTGAACCTAAAAAACTAAATGTGCCACATGTACTATACCATAAAGAATGGATCGAGATCATATATCCCAAAATTATGTCCTCAAATATGTCTCATCCAATGAAAATTTGACATTTAGTGCATGTTTGGTATGGATTAAATTTGTGAGTTTTTGCTTATGTTTGAAAAATAAGCTTAAGTTGTAAAAACAATCAAATGAAATTATAAACTTAATTTGTTTTTGGAAAATATGTCAAAAGTAAAAGCTCCAAAATAATAGGTTGATTTATTTTTTGTTAGTTTCTTTTTTTTTCTTCAATTTTTATACTTCCCATTTTAACCATTGTGAGATTATTAAAACTTTTGTATAAAATTTGACATTTATGTATTATTTATTTTATGAATTGTGTAATTCAAGTTTAATAACTTCTATTTTGTGTGTCATGTTGTTTTTTAATATTGATATAGATTTTTATATTGTATTTTATTTTAATATATTTTTTAGTCTTTGTTATACAATATTAAAAATTAAAAAAATTATATTACAAATATATATATGATGATACATATTTAAAAAAATTATACTTAAAAAAGAATGTAAAAAAAAACCAAAAAAATCATTACATAAATAAATAATCTCATATCACTTTATGTAATTTACTATGTAAAAAACAATCTTTCTACTTTACCCAAACAAAATAAATTAGTTTATATTCAGTTTTCAGCTATGGTATCCAAACATAAACAAATTATAATCTTACACTTTATTATAGTTTCACACTTTATAAAGTGTGAGATTATTATAATGTAAGGAGTGTGATTTTCTATTTTTCTCATTTATTTTTGGAATAACATTTTCAATCATTTTCTTATCTTTTTAGAATGTAAAGAGTATTATAATGTAGATTATCTAGTGTATGATTTTAAATACAAATACTTAGTGCAAAAATTAATAATGACATTATTACTGGATACTTTTATTATGAAGAGATAATTAATAGCATCCATTATTTTGTAACAGTAAATTTCTCAGGATTTTTGCAATAGAGAAATTGAATTTTCAAAACATTCATTAATGTTGTAACACTTGTATTAAAAGCATTGGACAAATTTATTCTAAACATGTAGTTTATTAATTATTATTGTGAATTGAAACAATTAAATGTTTTGGGTATGCTTGAGTGGTATTCAACTTTGGTAGTAAACATCTTCAATGGTAAATGCATGTTTGTCTCCTTGGAAGCTTATGAATAAGTTGATTCATTGTAAACAGTATTTGACATCCATGGGTTACAAAGTTATTTATATTTTAGGGATAGATTAGCAAACTTTCCTATTTCATCCAAATGTTACACTGCTTGGGAAATTATAAAGGTGGAGTTGATTTGTAAAAAACGTGAGAAGTAGTTGAATATGAGGTTTTTTCCATCTTGTGTAAAAAAACGGGATCCAAAGAAAGTCTTTTAATTTATTGATAGAGGGTGTAAAGATGGAGTTGAATAGTTGATGTGTTGATAGAGGGTGGTAAAGTAATAGCCATATAACAAAGAATTAAATTAGTAAATCAAATAATTGAACTTGATTTGTATGGATTTATTTTAACTTTAAATAAAGAATATATTTAAAAAAATCAGAAGGAAGTTGTTTGTTTTTTTAAGCAAAAAAACATTTCAGTTTTAGTAAGTACTATTTCCTTTTATTAACAACCACTCTATGATATTTCACAAGAAACCTTCAATCCCATTCTCCCCCTCCACAATTTTTGGAATCATTAGTTTCTCTCTATGAAAAACCCATTTGTGACATTCCACATATCTCGATCACCATAAACATAATAACCGAGAGAAGAAGATAAAAGAACAAACACAAAGATGAACAGCGAATTCCAACGATTCGCAGTTTCATCTCGCTTTCGTCCATTCCCAAAATCCTTCTCTCTACGTAAGAAAGTTCCATGGTGGTATCAAATTCTTGACCCTAGGTCCAAATTCATTGCCAAATGGAACCGAACATTCCTCTATGCATGTCTTTTTGCATTGTTTTTGGACCCTCTTTATTTCTATTTTCCCATTACAGGCGACAAAGCTTGCATGCAAACCGACATTGTTCTTGGTGTGTTTGTTACATTTTCTCGTACTGTGGCTGACCTATTTTTTCTGTTCCATATGGTGCTCAAATTTCGCACGGCTTACGTTAACCCCAAATCTCGGGTTTATGGACGCAAAGAACTTATCACTGATCCTCACCAGATCGCTACTCGCTACCTGAAGTCAGATTTCATCATTGATCTCCTTGCCACCCTTCCTCTACCCCAAGTATGTTTTACCCATAGTTCATGCCATCTTAGCTTGAAGTTTTAATTCACTTTGTTTTAGGGTCACATTTCTAAGGTTGAGGTAACCCTACAACGATTTTTCATCCCCACACATGTACTCAAGCTTATTCCGGACCAATCAAAATATGTTATGTCAATTAAAAAATTAATATCCCTAATTTTTTTTCTATTTTTCCACAATCACATTACATGCTATTGCACGCCGTGACATTGATCACACTAGATTGTATCTAATTAAAAAAATTAATTACAAAAAAGTTCACTCTTTAATATCCGTAACAACAAAGTGCATCACAACCGACACCATAACCATAATTTCAATTGCCATAAACTGCAATTTTAAAATAGTGTTTTTAAATTTTTGTTGCATGAATAATTACGTAGATTTCCAAAACCATTATGGTACGGACTATTACAGAAAATTGTTATAGTTATAGTTTCGTATACTATCAAATTCTTAATATTGATTATAGCTTCAGCATTATTCTAAATTCATTTTCATATCAATGGTAGTGCAAGTTTATTTTCCTACCCCCAATATTTTATTGATCATTATAAAAGTGCATTGAAATAAAGGATTCATGTGCACTTCATACATTAAAAATTGCTTATTTTCTTCTTTTTTCATTTATGCAATTGCAGATTGTGGTTTGGTTCGTGATTCCAGCGCTGAAAAATTCAACAGCAGCTCATGTAAATCACACCCTGTCTCTGATTGTTCTTAGCCAATATATTCCTCGGTTGTTTCAGATTTTTCCCCTACAACGCCGAATCTTAAAGACTAGCGGGCTTATAGCAAAAACTGCCTTGGCTGGAGCATTGTACAATCTTGGTTTCTACATGTTAGCGAGTCATGTAATTTCTTTAATCAATTATTTACTATACATTTACATGAATTTAAATTGACAATGGTTTCTATCTAGTTCCCAGGATTAAAAATAATATCAATTTGTTCTCCAACTTTGTATATTATCAATCAATATGATCATTATATCTTATGATGGATCAAATTGATTGATTATTTGCAAAGTAAAAAACAAATTGACATTTTTGAAATCTCCAAACCAAATTGATCAACCATTTAAATGTTAAGGAACAAACTTCTATTTTATGCCTACTTTTATCGTATATTTAATATAATCTTAAACAACTTTGTAATCTTAATGTTATAAAAACTTCTACTACATAGTTCAATTTTGTTGATAACTTGTGTTCCAACTTCCAAATGGGAAAGGATCCTCTTAAAGTAATCCATATGTAAATGATTACTTTTGCATTTTCACATATATATCGTAAGGATAAAAGTGTCAAATTATATTATATTTTTCTCTTGTTTTGAGTATACTTACCACTCCCATTAATGGAGATGATCCTAACTCCTTCCAAATATTGTGATGTCAGTGCAGGTTTTAGGTGCTTCATGGTATGTGACATCAATTCAGCGCCAATACGAGTGCTGGAGAATAACATGTAAGAAAGAGATGAATAAAACTCATTCTCCATCTTGTAATCCTAAGTTTCTTGATTGTGCTATATTGGGGGACCATGAACGCGAAGCTTGGTTCAGACGCACTAGAGTTCTCACCGATTGTGATGCTCTCAATGATAAAAACAAATTTCAGTTTGGAATGTTCGCTGATGCTTTCACTGATCATGTTTCTTCATCAAGATTCTTCCAAAAATATTTTTACTGTCTTTGGTGGGGTTTAAAAAATCTGAGGTATGTATGCTACTCAATTTAGTTTTGCCAAATTAGTTTTAACTACCTATCTATAAGGGAAATGTTTTTCTATACACCAGCTTGCTACACATATCAGATTTGTAGCTAAAAGTTTAGAAGAAGATCAGATGTCCCAAAATATGTCATAAACCATCGGGAATGACTTTGATACAGAAAAAATAATCATGAAAAGTATTGTGCAACGCTGACTCTATCTATGATGAGAACATATATTTGTGCCAGTCTCATTCATTGTTTACCAATGAAAATATTGACAAATCAATTAAAAAATTTAAACTTTCATTATTATTATTATTTTTGGTTCATTGTCATTAACGCTTGACAACATATCATTATTCCTAAGATGGTATTTTAAAAGTTTCCACCGAAAACATTAGTGCACCAAAGTGTGTCGGTAGGGAGATGACACATTTTTAATGATAAAAAAAAGCGCCCGTTAAAGAAAACGAATTCAAGTCAAAGCTTATTCAAATGCGCACATTTGTGGTTGCGTCATTGATGTTATATTCACCTATCAATATTAACAGAGATTATTTTAGGATGTATTGTTGAAGAACCGTTTTTAATACCATTTTCTAGTGCCAGAACTATGTTTACAACCCAAAACACAATACTTTGTCTTATGGTATTTAAAGTTGTGAGTCTACTCTAAATTGAACATTTGTGTTTTAAACCCTACTATGATGTGCAGTTCATATGGACAAAATCTTCAGACCAGCACTTACAGTGGTGAAACGTTGTTTTCAAGTTTCATCTGTATCTCGGGTCTAATCCTGTTTGCGCATCTCATTGGTAATATGCAGGTATTTTTCTATACCTTCTTTGTACAAATTTGTGATATATAAAATCCAATTATTCTTCTCATCATCCTTAAGCATAAATTAAAATTATATGATTGTGACCACATTGTTGCGTCTATATAGTTTATACACTAAGACAAGTTTAACAATGTTACCAATACCACTGGTGTTTTAAATTACGTCCACAGTCGCAATTGTGGTAATGGTTGCGTTTAAAGTAGTTGAGGTCATTGTAGCCATCATGATATCGATTGCAGCTGTTGTGGTGTAAATTATTTTGTGATTAAAACAATTTTTGAATTCGATGGGTCTGATGCGGTCCAACGCAGTTGCATTGCGGTCCGATGCAATTGTAATTCTGAGTCACACCGCAATTGCGGTATGATGCGATTGCAGTGGCCACCGTGACCACAATATTGTGGCCGCATTACGTGATCTGGTCCACAATAAATCACTGAATAGTATACCATTATTTTCTTCTTGTGTATTAGGATTATTTTTTTTGTTTCAGAATTATCTGCAATCTTCAACTGCAAGACTTGAGGAGTGGAGACTAAAGCAAAAAGACACAGAAGAGTGGATGAATCACCGTCAACTTCCACCTGAACTTCAGGAACGTGTTCGGCGCTTTGTTCAATATAAATGGCTTGCCACTAGAGGTGTAGACGAAGAAGCTATTTTGCGCTCTTTGCCTCTGGATCTTCGTCGCCAGATTCAGAGGCATCTCTGTCTTGACATTGTTCGTCGGGTAGGTTTATTGTTATTAGTTAAAATTATATACTATACGACACATCAAATGATTTATGTCCTCAAATGACATACGGAGCCGTAATATTGTGGTTGTGGTTATCATCATAATCGTCCATATTAAAATTGTAATATAACACTAAATCACATTGATCAAATCGTATCCGGTCACATCAAATTAAAAGTCATTTTTGTAATCACATCATAATAACCACGCAATCCACCTCATAAACGACCACAATAAATATGATCAGAGTACTGCAATCATAACCTCATCCATAACTTAAAACACTACTTCATATATCAAAAAAGCTTATGTTATCAGTGGAGAAAAGAGGTCCAAACTTGGTACCATATCCAACTTACTCATTCATGGATTTTGCAATGAAATCTTTACGATATTATTTTGATCATATCAACATAAACTAAACATAATAGATTTCATTCTAAAAAAGAAACATTTACTGCAAGGTTGAACTGAATATATAATATGAACATGGATTCATTACCAGGTACCATTTTTTGGTCAAATGGATGACCAGCTCCTAGATGCAATATGTGAACGACTTGTTTCATCATTAAATGTAAAGGATACATACATCGTTAGAGAAGGAGATCCAGTGAAAGAAATGCTTTTCATTATCAGAGGACAAGTAGAAAGTTCCACAACTGATGGTGGAAGATCAGGGTTCTTCAACTCTATAACCCTAAAACCTGGTGACTTTTGTGGTGAAGAATTGCTTACATGGGCTTTGATGGCTACCTCTAGTCTTAACCTTCCATCATCAACTAGAACTGTTAAGACACTAACTGAACTTGAAGCATTTGCACTTAGAGCTGAAGACCTCAAATTTGTGGCTAGCCAATTTAAGCGTCTCCATAGTAAGAAACTTCAACATGCTTTTAGGTATTATTCCCATCAATGGAGGGCTTGGGGTGCTTGTTTCATACAAGCTGCATGGAGACGTTACCGTAAGAGACAATTAGCAATGGAGTTGATAGAAAAAGAGAACATCTATACAAATATGATGGATCAAGAAGATTATGAAGAAATTGGTGTAGAAGAAATTTCAAGCCATATACAAAATCTTGGGGCTACAGTTTTAGCTTCAAAATTTGCAGCAAACACTAAAAAGGGAGCATTTAGAAAAGTAACTATAGCTGAAAGCAATTTAAAGATGCCCAAGATGTTCAAGCCAACAGAACCTGATTTCTCAAGATTCCAGGAAGATTAATTAGATGAAATCGCATCATGAGGGCTGAATTAAGATTGGGAACATAAGCCATTCTTGATTCTTATTTTCTTTTTGTATTTAGGCAAAATATTTTGTCTCAATAGATTATCAAAATTATTATATATAAAATATAAAGTAATTTATTTTATTCGCTGCATATTTAGCAAATTGGTGCCCTAAGTTTTCTTGCCAAATTTTGACGAATGTCATAAAATGTCAAACGAAATCTTTCTTGACCATTAGTTTAATTTTTAAAAAAATAAAAAATAGAAACACATGTAGTAGAAGGTCTCACTCCTATGACATTTTCATCTTAATTATGAACCACACAAAAAAATACAAACATCATCTTCATCTGAAACATAAATTTGAATACCATGTAGAAATATTGTGATTTTGATCATTGTTTGGTTGTGTTGGAAAATAAATGTAAATTTGATAAATGGTTGGTTGTGTTGGTTTTAGTTTATAGACATAGTTATCCAATCTGAATTTGGTTGTGTTGGCTTAACTAATGTTTTCGTGTTTCTATCTAAGTGGTTCAGATGAAAATAAAGAATGAGACTATTTGGTTCCTTATGTTTCTATTTTCAGGTTTGTGTTTTAGATGAAGATGAAATTTGTGTTTTTCTTTGGTGGTTCATAGTTAAGATGAAGATGGAGATGTCATAAGAGTGAGACCATTTGTTTCCTTGTGTTTATATTTTCATATTTGTGTTTCAAATGAAGATGCTGTTTTTCTTTAGCGGTTCATAGTTAAGATGTCACATTCCTACGAAGATGCAGTTTTAAACTAATTCTAATTTTAAATGAGTCATTCGTTTTTTATGACACGTGTCACAATCTTATGTTTCCCTACATGTATCATTAAATTGAGGATACTTTTTATGTCTATTAAAATGGATTAAATATGACTTTCCTCCCTACTTGTATCATTCACTTTGATATTAGGTTTTATATGTTTTATTTACTTTAACTTTTTGTTAGGGATGGAGATTTGGATAGAGAAGAGACAGGGTTTTTGGGATAGAGAATCTATGTCCATTTGTTTGGTTAACAATGATCATTTTCATTAATGAAGAGGCAAATGCGTGTAATTCCTTTTATTTTTAATGGCAAAAGTGTAATTTCATTGTAATTAGAAGGATAAATATGTCATTAAAAATTGTATTTTCATTTACTTTTTGAAGAACTTGTCTCTCCATTAATGAAGAGAATTCTAACTCTTATATGGTAGGGTATAGTTAGACAAGATGGAGAAAAAAGTTAAAGAGAAATAATAAGTTTCTCTAGTTTGGTTGAAAGGAGAGAAAGAAGGAAGAGAAGAAAGTGAGAGGAGAATGGGCAAAATTACCTGGGTGGTGCATTTTGACTTGTTTATTATGTAATTGGTGTAACTTTTTTAAAAATTATTGAGGTGGTGTATATTTGCCTTAAATTGTGTATATAAATCATGTTTTATTGGCATCGCGCAGTAGCCATAATATCACTCTGAAAACGTGGATGGCATAAACGAATGAAAAACATGGATATGGTCCACTAATCCAATGGAAAACATGGATAGGTTATTCAGGCTTTTAAGCCATGCATTGAAGGGTTTGCATATTGCAAACCAATTCTACAAGTTTATGGGACTTTTTTGAATGTCAAACAACTAGAACATTGCTAATAGCAAGTTCACAAGATGATAACAGACATATATTTTCAGTTGCCTTTGCTATTGTTGAAGGAGAAATGAAGGAAGCTCGTGAGTGGTTTTTTTATAACCTTCGAACTTTTGTTACCCCACAACCGAATATATGTATAATATCAGATAGGGATACATGGTTGTTGGCTGCACTTCGTACTCAAATGCAAGAATGGTGTAATGTTGAATCAGTTTATTGTATTCGTCATCTTGCGAGTAATTTCAACAAGGAGTTTCGAGATTCTGATCTACAGGATAAATTTATTCAAATGGGTATGTATATTTCTTAAAATTTTAATGTTATATATATATGTATTGAGTAATTTTATTAATTAATTAAAAACAAATATAGGTTATGAGTTGATGCGATCACGTTTTGAGCAAATGCTAAGTGCTTTGCGTGAAAAAATCTGAGGGCAGGAGCATGGTTGGACCAGATCCCTAAAGCAAAATGGGCTCAATGTTACGATGAAGGGAGACAATACGGCCATATGACTACCAACCTTGCAGAGTGTATTAATGGTGTTTTGAAAGGATCTAGAGCTTTGCATATCACTGCCCTTATCCGAACAACATATTATAGGCGAAATTCGTGATTTGTTGATCATAGAGATGGGTCGTTATAATGATTAAGGCAGAGCATGTACACTACGAAGCGTTGACAAATGTGATCAAAGAAAATCAACGTCAATCTACATATTAACTTGTTCGTAGTTTTTCAAGGGAGACGGGATAGTCGAGGTTGACGCTGCTTCTAGATCTGGTGGTCGACATTCAAAGGTATTTACGGTGAAACTAACCGAAAATTGGTGTGATTGTAGAAAGTTTCAATCATTGAGATTGTCATGCTCTCATGAAATTGTTACATGTTCAACATTAAATTTGGACCGTGGCCAATTTATTTCACCAATTTATCGGTTTGATAATATTTTGAATGTCTATGGACATCAGTTTTAGCCAATTGGTAATGAAGAATATTGACCTTCTTATTTTGGACCATCATTCATTCCAAATCCTGTTATGCGTAGGAAATAAACTGGAAGACAAAAAACTACACGAATACATAATGAAATGGATGAAGTTCAATCGCAACAGATTAAGAAATGTGGATAGTGTAGAACAGAAGATCATAACCAGAAGAAGTGTTCATATCGTATGAGAGAAGTGTGTCATAATAATAGATTACTAATAATAAATTACTAATATTAATAGATTACTAATATTAGATTACTAATATTAGATTACTAATACTAATAGATTACTTACTAATAACTAATAGATTACTAATCACTAATCATTTTGTAATTTGAATTTGAATTTGTAACTCTTTAATTCATGTAGTTAAGTCATTTATTAATGTAATTTAATTTATGAATGTAGCATAATTTGCATGTACTATATTTAATTTATGACTCAATGTAATATATTTTACCAATGAATATTGTATATTTTATCAACGAGTGTACTATATTTTATCAATGTGTGTTAAAATCAGTCTATGCATGCATGAAATGACCAATGCATGCCAAGGGAATCAGATTCCCTGGGTTTTCCAAGTCTGAAAAAATCAGACAGGATCCGTGGTCCATGTGCACGGGTTCCCTTTATTGAAATTGGCAAAAAAATGTGGTCCAAGTCCATGTTTTCCACCCTATTTGTGCCTAACAGCCACAAATTCCACACAATTCGTGGACCAAGTCCACGTTTTCAGTCAATTTGTGGACCAAAGCCACAGATCCCTCCTAAATTATCCTCTAGCCGTTAATTACATGCACGGTTTCAATGGCTTGGATTAGAAGGGCATGAATTGCTCTATATCCCATCCCTATAAATACCCTAACCCCATCAATCTCAATTCACACCATCCTCTGTTGGATATTTCCGATTAATTCTAATCGTATCCCCGAAACAGAATGATTAGGACATTGTTCTGAAACCAAATGTTTATGCCCATACATAAACTCTAATGGAACAATCCTAATCCAGACCGAAAAAAACCCCAATTGGTTTCATAGTGAAGAAGAAAACGCATACCTTGGTTAGCCATTCCGAATGCTCCAAGGTATGTGGGTTGTAGGATGTTCCGGTTGCTAGAGCTTGATGGTTTTCCGTTCGCTCCGCTAGAGGGGAATCCAGAGAGAACGAGAGTGCTCCTGATGTTCCTTTTTGTCAAAGTGAGAATGAAGGGCTCTTCGCTTACCTTATGCCTTTCCCCCTTTCTTTATATATTGGTTTTGTGACATAAGTCACATATCCTCATAAACCAATCCTTATAAAATCAGTTACTCAATAAAACCTGTTGCTCTGCAACTGGGGACCATAACCCATAAAGGTAACATTAACGGTTACCACTTAAGTTGCAACATTCTAATTCAGTCCCTTCATCAAACTAGAAATTGCCCGAAGGTATCTACACTCATAATATTTCATGACACATATGCCCTTAGCCACCAAATTAATCCATAAGACCATTTTATATATATTGGCTAAATACATAATGGCTATAACATAATTATAGAATTATATTTGTGACCCATAAATTGTTAGAAATTCCAACAATCTCTCAGTGGTCACATATATGATTCACCATACGTGTTATCCTTATTGCGCGCTTAATATACCATTATGTCACAGGCATACCCAAATTATCTCGTCCATTAGTCCTGTCTCCGTATCGAACCACAGTGAACTTCGTCATATCAATCATGACTAATTCAACAATGATCACCAACTTTGACACAACCAAATGACATAGATACATCAAGAAATGTGTAGCATGAAAATCACATGAATATGGTCTTTACATGTCAATTTTCAACTGGTCCTACTTTACTTTAGTGAGATCCTTAATTATAACATAAAACCTTATTGTACAAAGCATAATGACAGAATACCAAACTGAATGATTAATCAACTGAAGTTTGAATACAAAGTATTCATACATAATACTGAAATTCCACAAAACATAAAAGTGTACACACGTTCTAACTCCCACTAAACCAAATGATCCTCACACTGTAGAACACCCATGTGAGCAGTATGCTCATGAAAGACCTTGGGTGTGATAGCTTTTGTAAGAGGATCTGCAATCATGGAGTTAGTGCCTAAGTGTTCTATGGAAAGTTGTCCGCTTTGTACTTTCTCCTTAACAACTAGGAACTTTATGTCGATGTGTTTCGACTTTGATGTACTCCTATTGTTATTGGAGAACAACACGGCTGACTTATTGTCACAGTATATCCTTAGTGGTCTTTCAATTCCTTCCACAATCCGTAGCCCAGTGACAAAATTTCTCAGCCATGTCGCCTGATGTGATGCCTCATAACATGCTATATATTCTGCCGCCATTGTGGATGAAGCCACAAGAATTTGCTTGGCACTGCGCCAAGAAACTGCACCACCTGCTAACAGATATACATAGCCCGAAGTGGATCGTTTGTTGTCTTGGCATCCCACAAAATCGGAGTCAGAATACCCAATGATCTCTAATTGGTCTGATCTCCTATATGTGAGCATATAGTCTTTTGTTCCCCTTAAGTACCTCATGACCCTTTTGGCTGCTTTCCAGTGATCCATTCCTGGATTACTCATATATCTGCCTAAAACTCCAACTATGAACGCTATATCCGGACGCGTACATACTTGAGCATACATTAGACTCCCTACAGCTGATGCATAAGGGATCTTTTGCATTTCCTGAATTTCCATATTTCCTTTAGGGCACTGATTGAGACTAAATTTGTCTCCCTTAGTAATTGGAATATCCATTGGTTTACAATTCTGCATGCCAAATCTTTTAAGTACCTTTTCTATATAGCTCTTCTGTGATAATCCAAGAATACCCCGAGATCTGTCTCAGTGTATCTGAATTCCTAATACAAAAGAAGCTTCACCAAGATCTTTCATTTCAAAGTTACTGGAGAGAAATGACTTGGTTTCCAACAAGGTACCCACATCATTAGTGGCAAGCAGTATGTCATCCACATACAAGAGCAAGAAAATGTGCTTGCTCCCACTGAATTTGTGATACACACAATCCTCGACTGAATTCATCTCAAAACCAAATGAGAGAATCACCTCATGAAATTTGTGGTACCACTGACGAGACGCTTGTTTTAGTCCATAGATAGATTTTGTCAATCTGGAAACCATATTCTTTGGGTCTCCCGACACAAAGTTTTCTGGTTGCACCATATAAATCTTTTCATCAATGTTTCCATTGAGAAAAGCTGTTTTGACATCCATCTGATGAAGCTCCAAATCATAATGAGCTACAAGAGCGAGGATTGTCCTAAGAGAGTCTTTCGATGATACCGGAGAGAAAGTCTTTTTATAGTCAATCCCTTCCTTTTGAGTAAAACCCTTAGCTACAAGACGTGCCTTATACCTTTCCACATTGCCGTTAGTATCCCGCTTGGTCTTAAAAATCCATTTGCAACCAATGGGTTTCTTACCTTCTAGTAATGGGACAAGTTCCCAAACTTTATTGTCTTGCATGGATTTATACTCCTCTTTCATTGCTTCAATCCACTTTTCCGAATTGGAACTTTGGATGGCTTCTCGAACGTTTGAAGGATCGTTATCCATAACGCCATCACCCTTATGTTCCAGGAGAAAGAAGATGTAATCATCTGGAATTGCATTCCTCCTTTCTCTAGTGGATCTACGCAAAGCTATAGGCTCTTGCAACTCTTGTCTATGTTCTTGAGGAATTTGAGTTTGTCCTTCATGAATTACTAACTCATCTTAAGTAGGGAGAGTGTCTTAAGAGGTTCCAAATTTGCTTCATCAGAAGCAACTATATGAATCGGATCTGGAATTGATACCGATTCTTCCTCTAAGACAAAGTTTCTTACCTTATCTTCCCCCTCAAACTCAATATCCTCAAAGAACGTGGATGTACCCGTCTCAAATATGGATCTTAAATTTGGATCATAAAATTTATAGCCCCTTGATTTTTCAGAGTAACCAATAAAGTAGCTGCTCACTGTACGGGAGTCCAATTTCTTTTCATAAGGCCTATAAGGCCTTGCCTCAGCTGGACATCCCCACACATGAAAATGCTTAAGACTAGTCTTTCGCCCAGTCCAAAGCTCATAAGGTGTTTTGGCAGCCGCTTTAGTTGGTACTCTATTAAGAATATAAGCTGCAGTCTTAAGTGCCTCTCCCTAGAGTGACTCTGGTAAGGTAGAATGACAAATCATACTCCTTACCATATCCTTAAGAGTCCGGTTTCGTCTTTCAGACACACCATTCATGTTAGGCGATCCTGACATAGTGTACTGTGGGACTATACCACATTCCTCTAGGTATTTGGCGAAAGGCCCTGGACGTTGTTCACCTGAACCGTCATATCTACCGTAGTATTCACCACCACGATCAGATCTGACGCACTTTATCCTTTTGCTGAGTTGATTTTCAACTTCAGCCCTAAAAGTTTTGAACACGTCCACTGATTGGGACTTTTCATGAATAATAAAAATGTATGCATAACGAGAATAATCGTTTATGAATGATATGAAATATTGTTGACCATTCCAGGAAGCCGTAGGGAATGGCCCACATATGTCTGTATGTATCAATTCTAAGACGTCCGAAGCTCTATATGCACCAGTTTTCGATTGTTTGGTCTGTTTACCTTTTATGCACACAACACAAACCTTATGGTCTGTGAAGTCAATGGAATCCAAGATCCCATCTGACACAAGACGCTCAATTCTCTTTTGATAAATGTGACCTAGGCGCTTGTGCCATAATGCACCTGAATTATCATTATCAATTTTACGTTTAGTATCACGTGATTCCACATTCAAGGTTTCGCTATAATCAGCTACAGTATTCAACATATAAAGGTTATCATTCATCATAAGAGTATCAGTTCCAACAATATTTGAATTTAAAGACAATTTAACCGAATTGTTTCCAAATGAACAATAATAACCAAATTTGTCCAAATAAGAAACAGAAATTAAGTTCCGTCTAAAAGACGGTACAACAAAGGTGTCTTTCAAATCCAAATATAAACCAGTACTTAATAATAACCTAAAATGTCCTATAGCTTCAACTTCTACCGATTTTCCATCGCCAACGAATATGTATCTTTTAACAAAATTAGGCTTTCGGTAGTTCAAGCAACCCTGTAGTGAAACACTGATGTTAGAAGTTGAACCGGAATCTAACCACCAAGTGTTTCCAGGTACTGAAGTTAAATTGACCTCAGAACAGACCAAAGCAAGAAATGTACCTTTCTTAGCACGCCAAGCGTGATACTTTTCACATTTCTTCTTTAAATGTCCAGATTCTTTGCAAAAGAAACAAACAGTAACTTGTTTCTGCTTATTTTGCACTAGACCCTTTGCAGCTTCATTCTTGGGCTCCATAATTATTTTCCTTTTGCCCTTGTCTTTAGAGGTACTAACAAAATGGGCACTTTTTGTCCTCTCTTGCTTCATCCTTTCCTCTTCTTGCACACAATATGAAATGAGCTCATTAAGAGACCATTTCTCCTTTTGACAGTTATAAGAAATCTTAAACTGACTGAATTGTGCAGGAAGAGAAATTAAAACCAGATGGATAAGCAAGTCTTCCGACATCTCAAGCTTAAGAGCCTTCAGCTTTGAGACAATGTTGGACATTCCCATAATATGTTCCCTTATATTTCCCATGCCTTGATATCTCATGGAAATCAAGTTCTGTAACAGGGTACTTGTTTCCGCCTTATCGCTTTTTGCAAAGCGCTTTTCTATCTCAGCAAGGAAAAATTTGGCACTTGTCGTCTTATCACAGACAGTACCCCTAAAGACTTCTGGAATACCGCGCTTAATGATCATGAGACACATGCGATTGGAGCGCTCCCACTTCTCATAATCTTTCCTCTCTTTAGAGATGCTGGATTCCAAAGGAGAAGGTGGTTGCTCTACCCTTAATGCATAGTCCAGATCCATGCAGCCAAGAACAATTTTCATGTTCTTTTTCCAGTCCTCAAAATTTGTTCCATTGAGGACCGGAACCGAATTCATATTTGCAGATATAGAAGCAATAGTTGGTGCTAAATAGAACAAAAGACAATATATTAAAACATGCTCACAACTCAAAATCATCAATATGCTATAAACAATGGTATGTCCTAATCAAGATACCTAGCGCACCATTAATATCAAGTCTTTGGACAGTAATATTAATTGCAAGTGGTACTCTTGTTGCAATGATCAACATTGATAATAAGACATGTCAACGGATGAACCCCTCTTTGGATTGATTCATTAGTCACATGTATAAAACTGAATAATTATCACATGTTTATCATCGCCAGTGTGCATGATCTTCGGCCAAACATTAACTTTCTTTAGGGCCAGCTAATATCCGCATGAATAACCACACACACCAACATCTAATATTCCTTATGAGTTATATCCATGAAAGAGGTCACTTGGGCGACATTCCACTTCAATTGGCTCACTTGAAATAACAGACAACTCAACGGGTAACCATATCATAACCATGTTTAATGCATAAAAATACCAAAGCCCCAAAATTTTCTTGAAAAAAGACCCCAAAAGTGTCCCTCAATCTCGCTTGAGCGAGGGGGTCTCGCCTGAGCGCCAGGGGTCTCGCTTGAGCGAGAACCCAACCATTTTTGTCGTAGCTACTGCCTCAACGTCGCTTGAGCGAGAGGAGTCTCGCTTGAGCGAGAACCAAACGTTTTTGTTGTAGCTACTGCTTCAACGTCGCTTGAGCGACAGGTGTCTCACTTGAGCGGCAAGTGTCTCGCTTGAGCGATAACCCTTCGTCTACCCGAGGGTTTTGACGAAGATGGAGGTTCACCATCGGGTTTTTTTCGCAAAATTCACCCCAAAACAGCCAAAAATACATTATGATTGCTATTGTTTCAAAATAATGTTATAGCAATCATCAATTTTGCAAAACAAAACCCAATTTGGGGAAAACATGAACAACATCATACAAAACCCAAATTTCACATATGAACCAAATTGGGGTGGCTCTGATACCACTTGTTGGATATTTCCGATTAATCCTAATCGTATCCCCGAAACAGAATGATTAGGACATTGTTCTGAAACCAAATGTTTATGCCCATACATAAACCCTAATGGAACAATCCTAATTCAGACCGAAGAAAGCCCCAATTGGTTTCATAGTGAAGAAGAAAACGCATACCTTGGTTAGCAATTCCGAATGCTCCGAGGTATGTGGGTTGTAGGATGTTCCAATTGCTAGAGCCTAATGATTTTCCGTTCGCTCCGCTAGAAGGGAATCCAGAGAGAACGAGAGTGTTCCCGATGTTCCTTTTTGTCAAAGTGAGAATGAAAGGCTCTTCGCTTACCTTATGTCTTTCCCCCTTTCTTTATATATTGGTTTTGTGACATAAGTCACATATCCTCATAAACCAATCCTTATAACATCAGTTACTCAATAAAACTCGTTGCTCTGCAACTGGGGACCATAACCCATAAAGGTAACATTAACGGTTACCACTTAAGTTGCAATATTCTAATTCAGTCCCTTCATCAAACTAGAAATTGCCCGAAGGTATCTACACTCATAATATTTCATGACACATATGCCCTTAGCCACCAAATTAATCCATAAGACCATTTTATATATATTGGCTAAATACATAATGGCTATAACACAATTATAGAATTATATTTGTGACCCATAAATTGTTAGAAATTCCAACATCCTCTGCCTTAAATAATCTATTTCCTCTCTTGTTCTCATATCCTTATATCCTCTCAAAATGGAGCATTTTGTTTCATGTCCCTCAAACACCTCCTTCTTGAGACTACAACAAAGTCAAGCATCTAGATATGTATGGGATGGTGAGGAAATCACATTCCGGACTAGAAGCAACTTTTGGCAATCACTACCTCATGAGCGAATGTTGCAATTGATTCGCAACACTGCGTTCAGCAACATCTTAGATATCGATAGTGTTGAAATCAACAACCATCTCTTAACAAGAATGGTTGAGAGATAAAGACCAGAAACACACACTTTCTATTTCCCAAATGGAGAGTGCACTATCACATTGGAAGATGTTGCATACCAACTTGGTCCCCCTATTGACAGGAAAACTATTACTGGAGACACAACTATGGATTGGGAAGATCTTTGTCTCCAATTGTTGGGTGTTGCCACAACAGACAAACAAATCATAGGTCAATGGGTACAACATACTTTGCTTGAAAACATCTATCAAGAACTTTCAGAAGATGCTAATAAGGAACTGGTAGAGCAACAAGCTAGAGCATTTACCCTCAGAATGATAGGAGGATTCCTTATGTCGGATACATCAGGGTCCCGAGTTCATGTGATATATCTTATTTTGCTAGATGATTTGTCAGAGACATTCAAATACAGTTGAGGATCAACTGTATTGGCTTGTTTATATCGAGGACTCTATCGTGCGGTTGTATTTAAGGAACAAAAAGAGGTTGGGAGATGCATGTTATTACTTCAATCATGGGCATACAACCAGAAAGAAAGGTGTGAAAATGGCTTATCTTATTAGTTTGACAAATTGTGTTCATATACACAATGGTAGTATAAATGAGATCCTATACATATGTTAGGAGTAATTACAATGATGAACATAAAAGGAAAGAATTGGTCATGATAGCTATACATATGTAGTGACCAAATCATACAATAAATGTTCATAATACTGAATAGATAAATGATATAATTCCAGTGATATTGTAATTAATATGAAGTTATTGGAATCATTACTTTCTCTAACTCCCCCTCTCAAACTGATGGTGACATAGTTACCCCAAGTTTGTCTCTCATCATGTTGAACCTTGTGTGTGAGAGAGGTTTAGTTAGGCAATCTGCAATTTGATCTGTTGTGGGCACGTAGACTATTGTGAGTTGATCTTGAATTACTTGATCACCTATGTAGTGGATATCTATCTCAATGTGTTTGGATCGAGCATGCATCACTGGATTGGATGCTAGTGCCTTGGCACTCAAGTTATCACACCATAAAACTGGTTTTCTGAGCATATGAAGTTTTAGCTCACCTAAGAGTGATCTAATCCAAGCTACTTCAGCTGCTAGGTCAACCAAGGCTCTGTATTCTGACTCAGTACTTGACCTTGACACCACTCATTGTTTTCTTGAGGCCCATGAGATTAATGCTCACCAAGGAACACACATTGTCATGCCATGGATTTCCTATCATCTATGCTAGTAGCCCAATCTGCATCAGAGAACCCAACAATATCAAGATCAGATGAGGGCTTCATATGAAGACATAAATTTGTTGTGCCATGGAGATATCTCAATATCCTTTTTATTCCTTGCCAATGATCTTTGGTTGGGGAACTCATAAATTGGCTGAGTTTGTTGACCGAGAATGCTATGTATGGCCTAGTGTTGGTTAGGTACTGTAATACACCTATAGCTTGTCTGTATAGTGTAGGGTTGACTATAGGTTCTCCTTAAGCAGTTAGTTGTTTCCCTGTTACCATTGGTGTGGGGCAGGATGAAGCTTTTTCCATATTAAACCTTTTGAGTAAGTCTCTAATATATTTTGTTTGTTTCAGGTACATTCCACCAATATCTCTGTGTACTTCAATTCCTAGAAAGTAATGTAAAAGACCTAAGTCTTTAAGAGAGAAAACAATGTTTAGTTGAGTGATGAAGGTCTCTAGGAATTTTTTGTTGCTCCCTGTTACTATTATGTCATCAACATATACGAGGAGAAGTGTGATATGGTCAGTTCCTCTAAGGACAAATAGTGATAAATCACTCTTGGTGTTTTGAAATCCCCATTTTAGTATAGTATCCTTCAACCTGTCGAACCATGCCCTTGGGGCTTGCTTCAGGCCATAGATTTCCTTGGTTAATTTGCATATGTGATAAGGCTTGGTTGGATCTGTATATCCTTCTGGTTGATGCATAAACACTATTTCTTTAAGATTGCCATTCAAGAATGCATTGTTTATGTCTAATTTCCTAACTTCCCAATTTAAATGTGCTGCAATGGATAGAACAATTCTTACAGTGATGGACTTGATCACTGGACTGAAGGTTTCATCATAGTCCACACATGCGGTTTGTTGAAAACCTTTGGAAACCAGTCTTGCTTTTCTTCTTTCAATTGAGCCATCTGCCTTGTACTTGGCTTTAAAAACTCACTTTGAGTCTATGATATTGTTCTGCCCCTCAAATGGTACCAGTGTCCAAGTGTTATTTGTTGTTAGAGCTTTAAATTCTACATTCATGGTTTCTTTCCACCTCGGTCTGGCTTGTGCTTCATTGACATTTTCTGGTTCCTTCTCCTCTTTATGTGTCTTTGCCAGTCCTATATAAGACAGTTTGGGCTTGTAGATCCCTGTCTTGCTTCTAGTACGTATCTGCTGGACATGTTGATTGTCCTCTGATGTATCCTCTGTTGGACCTATTGTTGATGGTGCTTCATTTGTATATGGAGTTGCCTCATCTGCAGAGATCTCACTAAGAACTGGTTGATTGACAGCAAGGTAATCTTCCTGAGGGTTCACATCACTGTTAGCTGGTTCAATTGTGTGACTTGTAGTGGTACCTATAGGTAAAGGATAAAGAATAATATAGTCAATTTCAGTTAGAGTTTTCAGTTAATTCCTTGTGTCAAGAAAGACATCATGAAATGGAAAGTGATTCTCATTGAAGACAACATGTCTTGAGACAAAAATTCTTCCATGAGAATTGAGGCACTTATATCCCTTGCGAGAGTTGCTATATCCCAAGAACACACACCTAGTGGTGTGGAATTGAAGTTTGTGTTGATTGTATGGTTTGAGGCAATGGTAGCAAGCATAGCCAAAAGGCTTCAATGCATCATAGTCAGGTTCCTTTCCAAATAATAATGAATATGGACTTTTATTTGGGTTAATTGATGAGGGTAATCTATTGATAAGAAAAAATGAGGTCGAGAAGGCTTCCCACCAGTGGTGTAAAGGCATTTTGGCATGTGCTAGTAGTGTGAGTCCTAATTCAGTCATATGTCTATGTTTTGTTTCTGCTCTGCCATTCTGCTGAGAGGTGTATGGATTCTGAATTGGATTCCTGACTCTATGGCTATTTTCTAAATAGGTTTATACTCACCTCCATCATCACATTGGAGGATTTTTATTTTCCTGTTAAAATGGTTTTCAACCCTGTTTTTGAATTGAGTGAAAGCATGTATTACTTCTAATTTTTGTTTCAAGGGAAAAATCCAAGTGAATCTGCTGAAATCATCAATAAAGTGAACATAGTACTTGAAATTAGATGGAGATAAAATTGGGCTGGACCCCATACATCACTATGAATTAAATCTAAAGGTTCCTTAGCATGAGAAAATGATGATGTAAATGGTAAAAAGTGAAGTGTTCCAAATTAACAAGCTTCACATAATGAAAATTGATCATTTGATGATGTCTTCACATTGCAGTTCTTCAGCACCTTTTCCAAGACTTTATTGTTGGGATGTCCAAGCTTTCTATGCCAATTCTCCTTGACTGACATGTAGGTACATGGGTCTTTATTGACTTGGGAGTTGATACTTGAAAGTTGGTATAATCCATCTCTAAGTTTCCCTTTTAGCAGTGCATTCCCTGTTAATTTGTCCTTCACATAACAGCGGTTTGCATCAAATTCAACAATTGCATTATTTTCTGCAGTTAGTTTAGATACACTCAACAGATTTTTGGTTATTTCTGGAACATACAAGACATTATGCAGTTTGAGTTTATTTAGTTCAGTCGAGCTTGAACTCAATATTCTCAACCTGTTACCATTGCCAACTAGCAGAGAATTCTTACCATTGCTTTCACTAAGATCTTAGAGTTTCTCATTCTGATGAATCACATGATTGCTAACTCCACTGTCAAAATACCATTCATAGTCTTGGTCGTGGTAAGGTGAGGCTATGAAGGCACTATGATCTTCTTGTCTTTTGTTCCCACTATAGTGATTTGAGTGTGTGTATGACTTGTCATAACGATAAAAATATTGTATTGCAGTGTGACCTATCTTGTTACATACTTGGCATGTTGGTTTAGATCTACCTCTTCCTCTACCTCATCTAAAGTTAGACCCTCTCCAGTTGCCTCGTGTCCCAGATTTGTTGCCTCTGAATTGAGTTTGGCTTGTAAGGTTTGCTGAAGCATTCATTGAGAGATTACTGAAATTGTTTAGTTGTTTTATTCTGTTTTCAAATGCCAATAATTGGGCTTGCAGATCAACCCAAGTAAGGTTGATTTGATCAATGCCAATATGAAATTCTGATTTGAAGTAGATTATTCTTGATTTTGTGTGTGCACCTGCTAGGCCATGGGCTTCATCTCATAGTTCCTTAGCGGTTTCACACTGCAACAGCTGTGTTGCAATGTCAATGGACATTGAATTTCTTAACCATCCTAGGAGAGCTTGATCGTGTGCAATCCATTCTTCATAGTCAGGATTGTTTTTCTTAGTTGTGTTATTTGTGGAGATAAATTGTTCAGGGCATTCTTGAGTTCCTAGTATGTGGCTGTCAAGTTTGCAACCTCTAATCAATGGAAGAACTAGTGACTTCCATGGGAGATAGTTATCTCTATCCAGCTTGACAGAGACAGTTGTAGGTAGGTCATTTTTGTGATTTGTGTAAACAGCGGATGAGGATGACAAGATTGGATCGCCTTCAAGCTTAAGTGCTCTGATACCAAGAAAGAAAGGTGTGAAAATGGCTTATTTTATTAGTTTGACAGATTGTGTTTATATACACAATTGTAGTATAAATGAGATCCTATACATATTTTAGGAGTAATTAAAATGATGAACATAAAATGAAGGAATTGGTCATGATAGCTATACATATGCAGTGACCAAATCATACAATAAATGTTCATGATACTGAATAGAGAAATGATATAATGCAAGTGATATTGTAATCAATATGAAGTTATTGGAATCATAACTTTCTATAACTCGACCACATCTCAATTCTCGCTCCAAGGCTGCATGACAACACATTACAATTTTTCGTTAGTACAAAGGTATATTTTTTTTACAATTTTTCATTTTAAGTTATCATTTTTTAATATAAATTTATTTTCTGTCAATTTAAAAAGGTGATCATAATGTCTTATCACCACCAACATTCCTGGGCATGCAGCCAACATCATTCGCGCATGTTATATCATTTGCGCATTGATCAAGTAAGTTTAAATATTAATTTGTTACCTAATTATTTATTTATTAACCTTTAAATATCTACTTGTTTCTCTCACTTTTTTAGTTTGTCTGGACCACTTATAGAATTATCAATATTATGGGACAAGTCCTAGATATTTGCTAAGCACATGTGCCGTTAATTTGTTTCGCAACTGTTGAATGATATGATGTTGATCGTGTCATGAGACAATTTGAGCTGCAACAAATAATCTCACAAGATCCACCAAACATCGACAAACTTCATAAGATGGACTTACGCGGCAAAAATGAATACAACTAACCACAGAAGCATAAAGTATGGATTCAAATATGGGAGAGTCGGGAACAATGTGTGATCAACGGTGTTCTTGACACTGAGTCTTTGTATCACCACTTGTAGTATATGCAATGATATTTACAAAGGACGAGGGATACATCTCCCCAGACGGGGCATATTTTGTTGTAGTAGTAAGTTTAAATTTATTTCATTTATTTAATATACGATTTCTTATATATTTATTTAACTATTTATTATATATTTTTTAACTATTTCTTATATATATTTTCGCAGTTCAACTTTGCAACTGAACTTATGGAAAGAACCGTTGCTCCTCAGTCTTACAAAAATTCCATCAAAACTATTGACTATGTCCACCTTGCATGTAAAGAATTGGTGAAGGCATTGACATAGTTAATCCAACGGCCTTCAACATTTCCCGACATCGAGCTCCTCCTGCTCAACATTTCGCTATGCATGCGTATGACTCTGAACTTCAACATCAAAATTCAAGTTAAACACAGTTTCAACCACAATATATTCAACCAACTATCATATGGATCAAAGTTCTCAAGTTCAAGGATCATTACCATCAATGTTTGCTACAACTTCAAACACGTCAATGTCGGAATATGGGTCACAAGATTTTACAGTCCTACTATGCCCTCACAAGTAGAATACGACAATATTTATGGTAATGAAGATAATGAGGGTGATGATAGTGATAGTGATAAGTAGAAAGAGGAGCAACAACTTCGAACACGAGGTAGTGGAAGAGCAACAGAAATCTCTCAACAACAATTAGGAGTTCTTCCACCACGTACGAGAAGGCCACCCCGTGTGGTACTTCATCACATTATAGACATCAATGATAGTTTAGGGATTGTTTGCATTTAAATATTTTAAATCTATATGTCTTTTTCATTTCAATGTTATTATTCTATTTCAATTTTTTTCTCTTTATGTAGTAAGTAATTATGAATTAATATTAATAGTCAATTAATAATAATAAATTAATCTACTTAATAATAATAATCTTAAAGGATAAATTTAAATAAAATAAAAAACCCTAACAATTACATAATAACCTTAAGCAATTTATACAAATAAAATAATAACCAAATAATATAATTGTTAATAATCAAATAAAATTAAATAAATATAAATCATAAATCCATAAAATCCAAAACCTAAATAAACTCTAACAAAATTATACAACTAAGCACCGGAAAAAAATCATAATTCGTGGCTTTCAGCCACGTTTCTAGGAAAATGTGGATAATATCCACGACACCACTGTATTCGTGGAATTTAGCCACAATTTGAGGGGAGATAAAGTGTATCCGTGGACATTGTTCACAAATTTAGGGAAGAGAAACAAAAACGTGAACTGCATAAACGATTTCAATGCCTTATATACATAGTCAAAATACACCAATGCAGTAAATTTTCCGATGAAAATGAGTAGCTTTATATAAAAATGTCAATAATATCTTCCTGATATCCAAATTTTACATCTTCTTATCTACTTAATTAATATATTTAAATATATTATTTTTTTACTAACTAACAAAAAAACAATATTTTATCTTATATATGTTTCAAAGACATTTTTTACATTTAAAAAATAACATTGTTTCTTCCTTCTTCGTTTCTACCTAACCAAACAAACGAAATAGAGAAGAAAACATATTTTTCTTCCTTTTTTTTCACATTTCTCTTGTACCAAACAATGGAAAAATTCACTTCTTTCTCACATCTTTCTTTCTTCACACTAATTTCTCACCTTTATTTTCTCTACCTCTTTCTTTCTTCACACCATATTTGCCCCTTCATTTTAGATTGGTGTTGATTTTCGTCCCTATCATAATAGAAATATTAGACTTTAGAGGTAAAAAAGGCCACAAATATTGCAAACTTCACCTACAATAGTATTGCAAACAAAGAATTGGGTTAGTATTTCACTGGAACCAAAACATGGTTGCATGCTTGAACTTTCCTTTAATTCAGAATCATTACTCGAGTTTACACCAAATACATCTTAAATCTTACCCGTTCACATCCATATGCGCACTTTACTTAGTTTTTTAATCAGGTTTGCTCCTATTTCCACACGACATATCCATTCAATTCGCTAAGAGCGAGATCAACTTATATGAATAATACTTTATAATGTAATTATAAGGGTCAATGTTGTTGTGCCGGATCAGGGTTCACGAACGAATATATGATGAGTAACTTATATGAATAATACTTTATAATGTAATTATAAGGGTCAATGTTGTTGTGCCAGATCAGGTACTTATGTTCAAGAACGAATATATGATGAGTTCTTGGAGAAAGCCAAGGCAACTGCTATGAAACGTGTTGTTGGTGATCCTTTCAAGAAAGGCGTTGAGCAAGGTCCTCAGGTACTCTCTTTGGGCAACTTTCTGGATAACTTCACTCTTTTAAAGCAAAGTAGTTAGTTTGTTTCATAAAAACAAAAGACGAGATCTTTGGCTCTGTTCAAACCATCCTGAAATTCAAGTATATGTCTCATAAAACTTCAAAACTCCCATTTTCATATTTAATTATATAACACTATGCTTTATTTGTTTCTGCCATATATAAATAAATATATGAGAGATTTGTATATGAGAGGAATCCAAAAGTAAGTTTTTTAAACTTACTACATAACTTAGTCATCAATTCTACGGAAATCTAATGGTTTAGATCTACATACCAACTCAAATCATTATATTTCCCTAGAATTGATGGTTAAGATGTGGAGTAAGTTTTTAAACTTAATCTTGGAGTACGTAGATTCATTCCCTAAATATAAAAGTAAAAATAAAGAACTTAGACTGCCGCAACCACAATGTTGCAGTTTTGGAGTCTCCACAATGAAATTGCGACCGCAATTGCGATCTCATTGGCCCATTGTTTCCGCAATTGCTATAAACACAATATAACTGTAACCGTAAAAGTAAAACACTTCCCTGAACTAATTGGTTTTGGGGTAGTCATAATCATATTGGCTTGATGCATGCATACACAGGGACACTGAAGAGGTTATAAGAAGAGCAAACAAGACACGTTATGGTCTTGCTGCTGGCTTGTTCACCAAGAACATGGACACAGCCAATACATTGATGCGAGGACTGAGGGCTGGAACTGTATGGATCACTCGTATGTCTTAACCATCTATGTGAAAGACCTTTAGAGTTAAGTATAACTTTTGCTTCTTTAACACAAATAATTTATAATTAATTGTGAAGAAAATACGTGTAAAGGTTCTCAAAAACTTCCTTCATGATTAACCAGCATCATCATGTATTAGGCTTATAACATAATCATTTGTTTGATGAACAATTACAATTTTCGACGCAAGTATTACCCTTAATTGAAAAACTCCTCATTCTTTTATTGATGTTCTAAATTTGGACACGTGCTATAATTAGTTTGAAAAAATCGAACAGAATTCTTATATCAATACAGTGTGGCAGTTATACTAGATATGCATTCAATCAAAATAGTTCAAAAAATACCGACCAAACCATATTTTTCAAAATTACTCATTAAAGATTTTGAAACTAATAATTATTTGTAACAAGATCAACCTTCTAACAATTTCAATATTTAAGTTATAATAATATTTATTTTTAAATTTATTATGTTTTTGTAATTCAACTAGTATGTATTTAACCATTATATCAATACTATGATGAGTATTATTAATAATAAACAATTTTCACCAAAAATAAGTAGCTACTAGTAAATCGATTTGCTGTAGAGTAATTTTTCATCCTTGAAAAAGGAACTAATTTTTCATCAAAAATAAGTTTTCAAAATCAAATTTATTTCTATAAAAACTATAATAAATGCACACGTTGGCTTCCAATCAGTGGGGATGAGGATGCCCAGAAGTCAATTTAATCCAGCCATCTCATGCAAAAACAAATGGCCTTGTAGAAACACTGAACGGCAAGGACAAATTTCAACCCAAGTGATTTTGCCAAAACAAAAAATAGGACACAATATTTGAAATTTTAAGCCAATTATCGAAAGAAGAGGAGATACCCTTGATTATACACAAGAATGCAGATGCAAACTAAAGAGATAGAATTTAGTTTAAGTAGGACCACAAAAGCTACTATGCAGATGTTATTTGAGAAAGAGCAGAATAATTATGTCCTTATGTTTTGATCTTACTGTATTACATTTCCTTAAAAAAGAGGCTCTGTTTCCATTTCTTTTGCAGGCAAGAAAGCAACGATAACTCAAATAACTACTAACAGAAATGGTCTATCAAGCAATGATAACCTGCTGTTGGTTTAATTCTTTTGAGTATTGTTTTCCAGCTCCCTCCTCAGCTGAAGAGAGAAATCGTCACTGACATCGTCATCATCCCAATCATCCTCCCACTGTTGAGTCACTTCTTTCCTTTCCTCCTTGTCATCCCATTCTGTAAGATGTATAACAATACCCGGGAAAGAAATAAAAACAAACATTAGAATGTGAAAGGACAAGATTGTTAAACCCTAAAGCTCCTAATTTGAAGTGCCCAAACTAATCAATTGCCATAATAAGATAAGCAAGTAAGTGAATCCTATTATATGTATAAAAGTGCTTATGACTAATGAGGCAGGATCAACACCATCAAGAAATAACCATTCAGCATTGTGAGTAATGATAGCAAAATGACTAATTTGTAATGTACTAAGGTAGCATCTGTCAAGAGTACTAATGGAATAAAACATGAGTTTTGTTCTAAGATTGACGTAGTCTATATGTAGAACATAACAAGACAGGAGGGCTAAAAAGTGGGACACTACATTCCCACTAAAAAGGCGGAACCATAGATACAAGATTGTATAGAACACTTTGTTCCATTCTTTTCTATCCACACAACAAACACTACCTAAAGTAGCATTTCGTAGACATAGTAGAACGTGAGACGTGACTAAAGTGTATTTTATAAACAGGACAGAATAGGGTCAAGAGGTAAAATTGGACCTTTCTGTTCCATTAAAAGAGTGGAGCCAAAGAAAACAAAATAGAATCCCAAACACTACCTAACTATATCACTTCTTTCAGTGGCGGACTATGCAAAGAGCAGGTGAGAGCTGCTACTCTGCCAAACAAATTTTTAACCGTTTGTATAATATATTTTATATTGTATACAACCTCTAAAATAATGTCATTTTGGGTATTAAAATTACTAAACCACTAAATTTTAAGTGTGTTTGACATGACAAACTTATAATATATATGCTAATATATAACTTTCAGTCAAAAAAATTGAGTTGTTTTGTGAACAAAATATACAGGGAGATTATAAACTTTTAGAGGGAAAATTATAGCTTTTTAAAGTTATAAGTGCTTCCAGTAATCATGTCTCACTTTTGCCCTTTGATTGTTAGCAAATGACAATTTTTACTCCAACCCAGTGTAATATACATGTCCTTTTAGAGTTTGTCATTAAACGGATTTCAGTTAGTTGCACAACTACTTTCACCAAATGTCTCTAATTCAATCTACTAGCTACACAGTAATAAGTTTTCAACTACAACCTCAGAGCTTTCAGCTAGTGTCATAGTCATAAACAACAATCTCACAGTTATTCTAATTTTACCACAGAGCCAGATTCACATTTGAGAGGGTGAGGGGACATTGCTGCATTCGTTTGACCATTTGGGTGATTTACAGTAAAAAAGAATAGGTAAATGTTTTAGATCCGATTCAGCCATTGATGATTTCAAGTCAGTAAAAGAACGAGGAGGAACACTTTAAACAAACGTACTTTTATTTTCTAAATTTAAATGTTAATTTGCATATTATATTGTTAAATGGTAAATTTCATTATGAATTTTGGTCTAACATCCGTCACTGACTTAAATGTACAACACTACAGCACAATATGCAAAAGGGTCGTTTTTTTTGTATAACCAAGGGAATCCTTCCCCGATGGGTAAGAAACTAATCACTTTAGGAGTGTTTGTTTGTCCCTCCCAACAAATGTCGCTCAGGGTAATCAAACCCTTAACCTTTTGGTCTATGTGGGGATCCATAGGGGTCTTACACCTCTACACCAAAAACGGACTCATATTTGGGTTTATGATAGATCCAATCTACCATTACAAAATACAAACCCTACTCAATGAAGAAATCACTAAATAGTTAAACAACAATCATCTAATGAATATTACTACTGAAGTAATGACTGAATCTGATTAATAAAAAAAAAATCACAAGCAAGCAGCGATAACCACCGGAAACCCACAAAGTAAAAATGAAACAAAAGCGATGAAATTAAATCAGAGGTTGCGCAAAAGAATAAGAATTACTTAGATTTAACTACCTTCATTGATTTCAAACTCTTCAAATTCATCATCGTCTTCAAAGAGATCAATCTTGACGTCCTCAGTGGCTGCCTTTGTTTCAGTTGCCATCTATAAACCTAAATCTGAAATCAATTCAAATCCAAGAGTGCATTAATTTGATCAATTCAGAAAGAGGGGAAATATTAAACCCTAATATATCAGGAATCAACTGAAATTTCAGATGATTAGTGATTGGAAAGAACTAAATACTTACGAGGGATCAAAAATCTGTGGGAAGAAACAACAACGAAAGTTGAGTGACTGAAGGATGAGTCCAGAATCTTCTGCTTTGAAAGAGTAAGTAACGTACTCGAGTGTTTATGCTTGAAGAGAGAGAGAGAGAGAAAATAGTGGAAGATAAGAACATAACCGAACGAAATGGAATACGACGCCGTTTGTTAAGATTTTTTTTATTTTTTCTAACAATAAAATATCTGTCTACTATTTAATAATTATACATTGATTAGGGGGCTGAAATTACATTTTTAGAAATAATACATAGGGTTAGGGTTGGGAATAGGTCGAATTAGAGCTTCGCTCGATTAAGCTTAATAAGGATTCGCTCAGCTTGAAACTTGACTCAAGTTCGATTGAAACTTTGTTTATTAGACAACTCAAATAACTAATTCAATTTTAAAAAATATTGGTTCACATATCTAGCTAACTAGTCGAACTATATTCAGTTCAAGTTCGATTTGTTTATTTAACAAGTTAAATTTGAAGCTCAAGTTTAACCCATTTGATTAATGAACCAAAGTTGTCGAGCTAAATAACGAGTCGAGTTTCATACAAATACCTAGTTGGTTTGGTTCATTGTCAACCCTATTGATATATTTGGTATCTACTACTTATAAGGTTAAATTAGTAAATGGGATCTATACGGAAGAACTCATCTTCAATAGCATTCCCTCTAGTCTAAACAACTTTTTCTAGAATAAGATGATGAATAAAGGATCTCAGTTGATTACAATGGATTTTGAAACGCCATGCAAATGGACGATCTCCTTTGTGATCACCTATACTATTTTCCTAGCAGTGTAAGGATGTCTCGAGGGAATAAAATGGTCATACTTCGACAATCTATCCACAATGACAAAAACAACTTCAAACTCTTTCAATTTAGGAAGACTAATGATGAAATCAAGAGAAATATATTCCCAAGTTTGCCCCGAGATAGGGAGTGGTTGCAACAAACCTGATGACGTTGTAGAAGTAGAATAATATCCCTTGCTACAAACTAGAGTTGGGTTGTGTACTAGGATCAACTGATACCTCCTTAATGATCTTATTCAACTCGTCGTCCTCCCTCACTTTTCGGAAAGGAAGTGATACTTATTAACTTCTCTTCATCAAACATCCTGGACAAAGAATTCATCACCTTGTTTTTAGGACCGGGTTTATACATGACCTCAATGATAGGCTAAAAGCTTAGCCATCCAATTTTGTTGATCTGCCATAGTTATTTTTACAAGTGTCTCAAGATCTTTTGATCAGAATAAAGAACAAGTTTCCTTCAAAGAGATAGTGTCTACAATGTTGCACAGCTAATACAAGTGTCGTCAATTCTTTTATAGATTGAAATTGAAAATAAGGGCTAAATCAAAATATGATGGGTAATAGCTATAGCTACAATAATTTAACTTTTAAGATCTGTTGGATTCACATATCATCGTTACAAGTATTAATTTCTGTATCAACTATCAACTAAGCTAATATGGGTTAATAAATTACTCTGGATCAGTATGAATAAAAGCAAAACAAATTCCATGAGAGAGTTGGAGTAAGTTGCAATGTTGCATCATACTTTTTCTGTGTACATATTTCTTTGCCTTTCTGCCTCTTCAGCCATAGCAAGACTTAATCTTCTTTAGTCTCTCTTAGCTATATTCTCTGGAAGATCATGAACAACATTTGGAATGGAGATCAAGGAATAACAACTACCAATAATCTCCACAAGAACATGTACCATTTTTGAAATGGTGGAATCTGCTAGCATCGCGCACAATAATTTCCAATTTTTTTATCTGTGATATATACTTGATGGCAACATGACAGTCATTGCAAACCCGCAAATTCTTCATGACCCTTATTGGCACTCCCTCTGGAGTGCTCATTAAAGCAAAAGCAATTGCCAATTTCTCACTGTGGTGAGCCAAATTGTATTCTTTCTCCTCGTTGTCCATGTCATACAAAACAGAGCTAGTATCGGGGACATAGCCATGCATCTTCATTTCCGAAATTAGTTCTTCCAGATATAGATTAATCTTCATAGATTTTGGGTGTGATTCATCGCTCATATGGAACTGGTGAACCTGATTCTTCATTTCTACCCAGCTTATGCCTGGTTCTTTCTTCACCATCTTGTCTCTCATGACTTTCCTCACCTCAGAAACATCCTGCCACCTCTGATCTGAAGCATGAATATTGGCAAGTAGAACATACGAAGCTGAGTCTTGAGGATCGATTCTAAGAACTTCTTCAGCAACCATTCTTGCCATTTCTGCATTCTTGTGGATTTTACATGCAGATAATAACGTTTTCCAAATAATTGCATCTGCTTTTAGAGGCATGGATCGTATCATAGACTCTGCCTGCTTTAAACAACCAGACCTACCAAGTAGGTCAACCACACAAGTATAGTGTTCTAGTCTAGGCTTGACTCCATACTTTTCTACCATCAACTCAAATAATTCAAGCCCTTTATCCTTTAGTCCACAATGACTACACGCATATAACAAGCTCAAGAATGTAACTTCATTTCCTGCCAAATTTTCCTGTTCCATCTTATTGAAGAGTTTGATGGCTTCTTCTCCCTGCCCATGAAACCCAAAAGCAGCAATCATTGAGCTCCATAATACGATATCTCGTTCTCCACATTCCAAAAAGGCTTTGATGGAGTCTTGTAAAGATCCTGATTTAGAGTACATACTTACTAGTGAACTAATTATGTCAACTTCAACACTAGCTCCTGCTTTGATTGCTTCAGCATGAATTTGCTTCCCTTGACCAAGCGTTGCTAACTCCGAACATGAACTTATCACTATCACAAAAGTAATCCTATCTGGTCTAAAACCTGCCATTTTCATCACACTGTATTGATCCAGAACTCCCTCAAAGTTCTGATTTTGAGCTTTTCCAGCCATAAGTGTATTCCAAGCAACCACATTACCATTCGGCATCAATTTGATAACTGTCTCCCCATCATTCAATCTTCCAGCTTTCATATACATATGTGCTAAAGAGCATGTAACAACCAAATTAAGCTCAAACCCACATTTCATAACATAAGCATGAACCTGTTGCCCTGCAAACAAAGCTCTCAAATGTGCACATGCCCTAAGCACACTACCCAACGAGTACTCGTCTGGCATGAAACCTGACTCATTCATGCTCGAAAACAAGAACAAAGACTCTTGGTTCATTTCAAACTTAGTTAACCCTGTGACCATAGCGTTCCAAGTGGCAACATTTCTCTCAGGCATTTCATCAAACAGCTTCTTAGCACTCTCAAAATTGCCCATTTCAAGAAAAGACTTGATCATAATGTTACATGACATGATGTTCCTCATTGGCATTATATCAAATAGCGCAACTGCACCTTGAAAGTAACCAAATTTTGAGTAGAGGTTCAAAAGATGGTTGCATATGAACTTGTCTGAGGAACACCCAGAAGTGATAATCAAAGAATGAAGCTGTTTTGCCAAAGAAACAGACTTTGTGGGAATACATGCTTGAAGGAGATTTGCGAACAAACGAGGTTCTAACCATATCTCAGATATGAAATTGTTAAATGCTTCTTTTATGCGCCCTTTGAAACACAAGGTGGTAAATTGTTCTTTTCCATTATAAAAGCTACAATTTTGAAAGTGAGAAATTGATTTTTGAAAGTTGGTACGAGGAAGGCCAAACCTACCCATGCATGAAACATGTGCTTAGCTGTTCATCCTTTTTAGTTAGAAAGAACTAGAGGTGACTTCTTCTTCATAGTCACAAATTAAACAAACAATTAGGATACCAAAATATGTATTAAAATCATTTCTCATAAATTGTCTCAAATCTTATATAACACAAATCAAGTGAAAATAGAAAAATTAATGATTTTTACTTTTTACATATAACATGTGTTCATTGGTACTTTAATATTCTTTGAGAAAACAAATTCATGTTTCCAAAATATATACTATTAAATGAGTTTAATATCTACTATTAAATGAGTTTAATATATGGGGTTTGCTAACATGGGGATTAGGTACATGTTGTACCAAAAGATTTGGACAAAATTACCCTTAAAGTTTTGTCTAACATGTTTTAGTAACTAGGGGTACTTATGTAATTTAAATTTGGTGTAATCGATAACACAAGTTAAAAATTTCAAATACAAACTCAACAGGTTTATGTAATCGATTACCAAACATAGTGTAATTGACTAGAATGTGTAAAATGCACATATCTGATGCTGGTAATCGATTACTATTATAGTGTAATCGATTACATCATGCAAAATGCACATATCTGATGCTTTTAATATGTTGGTAATCGATTACATGACTCATGTAATCGATTACATTATTAATGTAATCGATTACCAGGAAATAAAGAACAAGTTTCCTTCAAAGAGATAGTGTCTACAATGTTGCACAGCTAATACAAGTGTCGTCAATTCTTTTATAGATTGAAATTGAAAATAAGGGCTAAATCAAAATATGATGGGTAATAGCTATAGCTACAATAATTTAACTTTTAAGATCTGTTGGATTCACATATCATCGTTACAAGTATTAATTTCTGTATCAACTATCAACTAAGCTAATATGGGTTAATAAATTACTCTGGATCAGTATGAATAAAAGCAAAACAAATTCCATGAGAGAGTTGGAGTAAGTTGCAATGTTGCATCACTCTTATCATGTAATCGATTACCAGGATAGTGTAATCGATTACCAGGATAGTGTAATCGATTACACTGTTTAAAGTTAAATTACATAAGTACCCCTAGTTACTAAAACATGTTACACAAAACTTTAAGGGTAATTTTGTCCAAATCTTTTGGTACACCTTGCTAACATGTACCTAACTGAAAATATAGATTCCCCATGTTAGCAAACCCCTATATATATATATATATATACTTTGAATTATATATTAAGAGGAAAAGTATATATTGAAATATGAAATTTATACATATTTAGTACATTACTCACCATTCATTTTTAATTATCATTGATTTTTAAAAAGTAATACAAATAAATAGTAAATAGTGAATAACTGTGTATAAATTAATAGAAATGATTGATAGTTGTTTTTGTTTTATTTTATTTTATTTTAATGCTAATGATTAGAACAGGGAATGACTTATCTTTCCCAGAGTTCCTCCCTAATGACATTTTCATTATCAATCCAAATGATGTTTTGATACCCAAGATATAACTTTGTTATAAATAGAATCATTCTTGGGAGGCTTTGCAATTGATCCATCCACAAAATCTAGTTTCTACTTTGAGATCAGACTCATTCTCATTGATCCGAGTGCTATGATTCATCGGTCAAGTGGTTGGTTTGGACTTGAATTGTGTTTTCTGTCTGATAGTATTATCCTATCCTCCCCATGTCTTCTTGAGTATTCTTAATTAACCTAGCATCTTCAATTTTAACCTCAATACATAGCAACTACATTGTTTGTGTTTATATATTACCACTCACACCTGAGGATACTATAAGGGATATTTACTTGGAGTTTATAAGGATCTAAACAAATTCTTTTATTAGAGATTTCTAACAATATAACCTAATACTTCAAATCTATTTTCTCTCTTTACCTTTTTCTTTTTAGTATATACAAAACGCTATATTATCATATCACGCACAAGTCCATCGTTTTACAATTTTTTAACATTTTTATATCTTTCTTTAGATATCATCTATTAATCATGAATTATTTGGTTATGACCAGATTATATAATCATGAATTGGATTAAACCTCCATTTCAACAACACAAGTGTACATACAAAATAGGTATCAAAACTTGTATTTAAGCTTGTGTTCATTTCTTTATTGACTCATATTAATCATTTGAGTAAATTACATAGACCTCCCTAAGTTTTAAAGAAATTACATGAATCATCCTATCTTTTTTGCACCTACACAAACCTCCCCTCATTTATATATGCACGTTACACAAATTACCTCTGTCGTTAGTTGACCGTTAAATATTAGTGTCATGTGCATATCACATGTCATTTAATGAAATATTATGACGAAAATACTCTTTCAGACTTTATATAAATATGTTTCAATATAATGCTCACAACTTGTTTGATAAAATGATTGAAAGAATTATAATCAATATTAATCTAATATATAATACAAACACATAATATCATTCTTTTTTGTAATATTTCTCATTTGTTATCACGACCAATATTATTATAACATGACAATGTTGCTCCTAAAAATTTCATTAATCCAACTATCCAAAAAAAGTAATTATCCTTATCATGGATGTCAAACATGGTACAAACAGAATACAATAGAAAATCAAAAAAACATAAAAAATGATAATAGAGTAGAAAAAATGATAGATGAAAACAATAGAAAACATAAGAATACAATAAAAAATGTGATATGGTTTTTACTCACCTCTTATCTTTAGAATAATCAATTGTCAATTTTGTTTTTGAGTCTTTTGAACCATAGTTTAAGGAAGCTGTGTTAAAAAAAAGAGAAGAGTTGTGTTTTTGAAAATAAAAAAACATAAAAGATGAGAATAAAGTAGAAAAAATGATAGATGAAAACAATAGAAAACATAAGAATACAATAAAAAATGTAATATGGTTTCTACTCACCTCTTGCCAATTTTGATTTTGAGTTTTTTGAACCCTAGTTTAAGGAAGATGGTGTACTGTGTTAAAAGAAATGAGAAGAGTTGTGTTTTTTAAATTAAGGGTAGTTTAGTATTTTACTTAGTGAGTTTAACTTTTGGTTAACGGTGTTAGATGGATGGGAGATATGTGTAACTAAAAAAGGGAGGGATACTATGTGTAATTTTATTAAAACTGAGGGGAAATCCGTGTAATTTATTTTTATGATTAAGAATTCCTAAAATTGCATATTATTTTTATGAAGTCATAATCAATAGATCTAAAAATGTAAGTTACATATTATATGAAGAGTGTAATACATATGTATATGGATATAAAGATTTAGACATAATCAATATATCATCAATTATTTATTTGTATTATTTTAAAAGTTAATACTGGTTAAATATGAATGACAAATAATTCTGTAATAGAATAAAAAAACTCTTATATTATTTTTTCCATCTTATATGAATCTTCCCCATTATGTAAAAATATTATATGTCATTAGGTATCGTAAAAGTGTAAAGATTAAATTTTGATATTCAAAATATTACATAAATTTTGATATCCAAAACCTTAAGACATTAATTTTATGGGCATTGTCTACTTATAAACTCTTTTTCTCTTCCCCACATATCCAATGTGGGACTTCACACTTGAATAAACCCAACAATCTCCTCATCAAGTGTGAGTATCACATCAAGTGTGGGTACCACACACTTTCCGGTCCGCTCCCCCTTAAGTCCACCATGTCCCAGCCGAACCATCGGCTCTGATACCACTTGTTGGACCAGACTGCGACCGGGGAGCTTCCAACCACCGGGGAGTTCCATTATTAACGGGGTATGAGAAGAGTGTAGAGCTACAAGTGATGCATCACGTCTTGAACCAAAATCTTAAGAAATTAGTTTCATGGGTCTTGTCTCTCATTAATAGAGAGACAAGTGACACATAATAAAAAAAATAAGACAACCTGCAATGATACTTTTATCGTTCTATTTACTATGAAATCACATTTTTGTTATTGAAAATTGTCATACCTAAAGTGAAAAGGGGTTAAATACCAGGCAAAGGATTGTGGGTCCTCATTGCCTTATTTTTCTCCTGTCATACCACCAAGAGTGTACACTTTATTGGACACCCACTAACCTAGTGAGGACTATGGCTTTGAGCCATGCTTGATCATTTCTTGGGTTTCACTTAAAGTTGCAGTGTTTGCATGCCGTTTATGCTCTTACTTTTGAAAGCATAATCACTTCACTCTTCAACATGCGCACTTCAACCATCCTTCTATGTTCAAACACATTAACCCTACAATGACACACCAAATGAGGCATTGCAAAGCCATAACGGTACTTTGTTCCCATCCCATCATGACAACTTTGAAATTCTTCTATATTGTCACACCCCTTTATTAACATTTCTGTCCAAAGATTGAAGTCCCGTTCTATATTTGAAGTCACAAAATAAGAAATAAAAGTATTCATTTTAAAGTAATTTTTATTTAAATTGTACTTCTTATTATAGTGGGTTCCGGACACACTTCGAGCACTTAGCATACTAGTTCTGCATTTTGTTACATGAACCTTCACGTCTTTTTATGGAGAAAAAAGAGCATCACAAAAGTGAACAGGATCACTATCATAAAAGCATTAGATTCCACCACCGTGACAAAATGTGAGAAATGATAAAAAAAAATATGAATTGATTGGTAATTTCGACACACTATTAAATATTAAATGATAATATAAACTTAAATCATATCACACACCAATGAAAACATGCAATGTCAATTAAAAAAGTAAACATTTATTATTTTATTTATTTTTTATTCATTATCATTGGTACAAGATAACCTAGCTGGAAGCTTTTATTTTAAAGAGAAATCAGAAACTCTTAATTAATGCTATGTGGCTACACACCCAAAGACAATGTCTTCTTAGATGTTCATGCTATTTTCTAATAACAAGTATACTATGTCTAATAGACATTACACAAGCTTGTTATACATGCATATATTTTTTTACCAAAGCATATATAACACCACAAACACACACAAAAAACAACACCTAATAAGCCCCTTTAAAAGGAAAATGATATATGCTGGTACTAAATAATTAAATTCTTCTCATATAACATAGTGCCAACTCAAAAAACATCAAAGTGAAGATTTCCTTCTATTCAAAAACTTCCAATTGTCCAAGTCATATCATTCTGAAAAATCCAATGGCAAACCTCAATTTTTCCAGGTCTAGACCCTAATGCCAAGAATGCCCCATGTTGTGGGCCCCATGATGACGTGTCCAGGTGACAAATTGCAACCCCATGATTAATCTTCACCTTAGTGTCCATGTCAAGAATATCAACTTCATACACTCTCACTTTAGGAACAGAGTGACAATAATATAGTAAGTGAGGGTACAAACTTTGATGACATGAAACTGATTTCGTCACTTTTCCATTGTTCACACTAATTACTCTTCCAGTTATTACACTCTTCTTTGACCCATTCACACTCTCAGTGGTTCTAACCATTACACTAGGACCCAACACTGATACTGCAAAGTTAATCATACCCTCTGCTGATCCAACGCACCGTTTTGTTTCACCTATGCTTGGATTTCTCTCACATTCTCTCAGCGCGTTTAATATCACGCGCTCTGTCGCGGATCCTTCATGCACTTGAAACATTTCTTTTATGTCGGTCAACCTTGACGTTGAGAATGGTAATTTCGATGAAATAGATAAGGGTAGAAATGACCTTTGAGGCATTTTATCGTTAATGTCTGGCATTATTATGATTTTTCCTTCTTTTAACATTGACTCCCTGAAAAATTTACCCTCCTCGATTAACTTATTCACGATTTTGCCACTAGATGGGGTGAAATTGTGGTACTGAGAAAACGACGCGCCTTGCTTGTTGTACTCTTTAAAATCGCGGCCCAAATCGTAGGACTTGAATTCGAATGTGGAATGACCTTTTGACCCTTTTCCGTATTCCTTGAAACTATCGTTTCCTAGATTGAAGGATTTGCCGTAGTTGGTGAACGTGGCGGTGCCGGAGTTAGATTTTGCGGCGTAGCTTTGGAACGAATCTGAACCGACATTTGCACTGTTCCGGTAACTAGTGAACGAATCTGTGCCGGAGATAGAGCCGGCGCCGTAGGTTTGGAAGTTGCTTTGAGGGTTGTTGCCGGAGGAGCTATAGAACTTGAAAGAGTCGTTGCTAGCTTTGGTACCTGAATCAGATAATGAAGAAACATTTAGAAATTAGCGAAAGACACATGAATTGAATACATTTTGACTTTCTTGAACTGCACATATGTAATAAAAGCATGTTAAGAATGAACTCGAAATTATCAACTTATTTCAATAGTAAGTGGAAAAAATTTAATTCAGTCATTCATTTTTCGAAAATTTAATAATTTATATGTATTCACTAACCCAAACCATTAGATTTTCAAAAAATATGTAACTATGATATAGAGTACGTTTTTTTCTCCCATCAATTAAAATATATGCATAAGCGTAAGTAGTGCATAACATAAATATTTTGAACATAGCGTGAATGTTAAGGGAAATTGTATTATAAAGTAAAGTGCACAACTTAAATGTATAGGGCACTAAATACATGTTATTTTGCTGTTGTTTCACTTAAATGGATGCATAGAGAAGTCAATAAAATGCATGTTAGGTGTTTCAGAACATATCAATATAGAAATGATAAATGACATTTTTCTATATAAATGTCATTTAATATTTTAATGTGCTCTAGATTAAATTTGTTAATTAATATAATAATTAAAGTGAATTTGAGAGAATAAAAAAAGAGTAGTAGAGTTCTAAATATATATAGAGAATAAAATATTTCATCTCAATATAATTTATCTCTTTAAATTCAGTGATTCTTTGTTATTATTAATAATTGAGGAAATATGTGTATAATGGAAAAGAGAAATATAAAAAAAAAATGGAAACCAAAACATAATCTTAGTATTGAGATGTGTGTCCATGTAATAATTTTTCTAGGGTTCATCTCAAACCGATAGAGATCATCCATCCCAAACGGTGTCCCAAACGGTGTCCCGAGCCAATAAGAATTTTACGTTTTGTTTTTTAAAAATTTATTTTATTCATATGACAATATGTCATTGGTCCGGGACACAGTTCGAGACAAGTGATCCTTCAACAAACCTTTTTAAATGAAAATTAAATGAAAATTAAAGAGAAAATATATGAATAAAATTAAAAATCACAGCAATTACTTACCTAATTCACCATAACTTGTGAACCCGGATTGGAGTATGTTAGTGCTAACAGCATAGTTTGTAAACTCACTAGTTCCTCCACGCACCCTCTTCCCATAGCTCGTGAACGATTGTGTTCCAGCGTTAGTTTCATTGCCATAACTAGAGAAAGAGAGTTTATGATCCGTTGCGGCGGAGTCATAGGTGGTGAAACGGAGATTAGGAACATTACCAAACTTATCGTAGTTATCGAAGCCGCCGGAGACAGCGGTGGCTCCAGAACCGTAGCTGGTGAAGTTAGCGTTTGCTACATTGCCGTTTTCTGCATAGTTACTGAACTGGTTACCGTGATGGGTCGAGCTCGTACTATATTTCTTGAACGAGTCGTTGATTGTGTTCAACCCATTGGAGTAGTTTTTGAATGAGTCAGTTCCAGAAACTCTTGAGGATCCGTAGTTTCCAAAGTGTTTGTTTGAGTATACAGCGAAATTTGCATTGTCTTTTGTCGCATCAGAGAATAATTGAGGTGTGTTTTGGTCGAAAGAACAGAATAAGTTTGGTATGGTGCATAAGGAATAGTGGGATTGTGAAGAGAAGGGATTGTTAGTGAGAAGATTGTTGAGAATTGCATAGTGTTGTGGGGTTAGAGGGGAAGCTTTAGAGAGAAGAAAATGAGGGATTGGGTGTTTATTTGAAACATGGGTGTTCCAGTAACGAATGAGAGAGGCTTTGGGAGTGAATGGGTTAATATTTGTCTTGAAATGTTGTTGTGTTGTTGTAGTTATTGCTGCTTGAGAAACCTGCATTAATTCATATATTATGATCAGTAGCAGAATATTAAATGAGATATATGTATATGAAATTTAACACATTGTGATGAAAGATTGTGAAGCTAACTGAAGTGTATGTTGTGCTGGTTCTTACATGGAAAGATGAGAGTGAGAAGAACAAGAACAAGTAGATGAAGTGATGAATACTCATTTTGAGTTGTTTGGTGTGTTTTGTGCCCAAAGGAGGAAGTGATATAGAAGAGAAGTAGAGTGTTTGAGATAACATTTGTTCTTTCAATTTGGTGTATTTTTCTGTTGTTATTTTTTATAACTTTTAGAGTAAGTGATAAAGACTTACTCTTTATTTTAGTCATCTAATTTGGAAAATCCAATGGTCTAGATCTACTTACCAATTCAAACCATTGGATTTCCAAAAAAATGAATAATCATGATGTAGAGCTTACTTTTCCCGTTACTCTTGGAGTAAGTGAATCCCTCCCCATTATTAAGAATAGAAGTATTAAGAAATAATACTATTTTTTAATCATAAATAAAATATGATTGGACAAAGTCATCTCTCGTACTATTAAAGATTGGTATGAGCCTTAAAAAAATGGTTTTCTTGATTAATCAAGATGAAGAGTGAGAAATGAAAATCTTAAAAAAAAAAGAATGAGAAATGAAAAACTTAAAAAAAAGAATGAGAGAAATAAAACTTCAAATTATTCTCATTATCTGGCAAGAGTTTATAGAATTGAAATATAAGTTTAACTAACTAGAAAAAACATATTTACTTTAACACGTACTGAATAGGAGAATATTGTTTTTCCGGATAAAAATATGTTGGTGGTAAATTGATACAAGCATGTTGTTTTTTCCACACTATTCTTTTTGTTACTAGTGATGATTCTCATTGAAAATTATAAGATACATAGTGAGAAGTAGTAACAAATATTATTCCAAATGATCACTCAGTGGACAGTAAATAAAAGGTATTACAGACATAGCTGCTTTACTACTCATGACACAAGACAAGTATTATAATCAATGACTAGAAGTTCCTTTATATTTTATGACAGTATCTAAAGATAAGTGTGGGCATAAGCATATAAAATGATTTTTTTATTTGCTTCCCTTTTTTCCCGTTGGTCCTCAGAAAGTGAAATGTGGCAAGATCATGGCCTCGATTTTGTTAATTAAGGAAAAATAATGCAGATTGGTGACTTCAATTAGTGGACTACAAATGGTTTAGTTTTAACAATAAATAAACTGCATTATCGAGATTATAATCAAATCAAATCAAATCAAATCAAATGTCTGATAAAAACAGACTCAACCTAATTTAAGATATTCAATGGGTTTTGGTAGGTTAGTACTTAGTTAATACAAGTAGTAACAAGTAAACTAGGCAATGGACTGAAAAAGTAAAGGACCACATACATATTTATATTTATATTTGTAGGAGTAAGTATAAAGTTTCTCACTTTTTAATATGAATAATCATATTCCCATATAGAACTTTTTACACTAGTTGTCTTTTCTTTCTTTCTTTCTTATTGTATTGTTAACCACATCTTTTTTTTATTTTTAAACAATACTTCTTAGAGAAAAACTTTTGGAGACTTATACAACACATTATATTTAGATATAGGTGTATTCATGTTTTTTTATACTATATATCATTTAGAATTAAATTTTAATTAGAATTAAATTTTAATTAGAATTACATTTTTAATATGATGTCAAGATTTTATTAATTATCTCTATATACCTAAATTATGGGTCACTTCTAGTTTCAAAAAATAATATAGTTAGAAAATAAACAATACTTCCTCCTATCATAAGACTACCTACCCTTAGACAAAATAAATAAATAAATAAAGATTTTCAGTTATTAAACTTGGGCACAATTTGATTTATCGAATTTCGTAACTTTCCACTAATTTTTAATTTAATAATTATAAAACTTGAATTAAATTTAGATCAAGTAATTTTGCAACCATTTTATAGTAATTTGTCATTTATATGGAAGATTAGACTCGATCAATCAATATTTGATAAATGAATTCTTATAAAAATACATTTATTTACTCAAATAATTTAAGTGGGAAGAGAGCATGATTTATTTTGGTACATTAAAAATTATTTTTTTTAATAAATGACAATTTTAGTAAAATACATATAATCATTACCAAATTTAATAATATTTTCAAATTTGACCATCTAAAATACCATAAGAATATATTTTAAAATAGTTTGATAACAACACTCATAGTACATCGAAAATATATTGTTAGCACATCATTCCTCATTTATGTGTTAAAAAATATTAACTTTTAAATAAAAGTAATACACTTAAATTGTACTATATGTATGGATGACTCATATTCCAGCCAGATTTTTTTCTCTGGATAACAACATGGTTAACAACAATAAAAGTTATGTGTTTGGGTTGATGTAAATGATTGTGGTAGAGATCTATATATTTATATATTATGTAAACCTAATGTGCAAGAATAACACTAGCCACAAACACTGATTTTGATTCTCTAATACGTAGTGTTAGTCTCTCAATGCTTTCAAGAACATTGACCAAACCTCGTTACCAAATTTGGAATATTATTATCTCTTCTTCTTATTTTCTTTTACTATTTGATTGTTTATTATGAACAATATGTATAAAAACTTTATAATAGTTTATTGATATTATACTTTATTCTAAATTAACAGAAAGTATCAACAAGACATTGGTATAGTGGAAAGACCAACGATTTATAGAGTGTACTCCCACCTTAGATGTTTCCTATTTAACTTTAGGTAGACAATAACTCGGTAGTTTGTGCATACAGCTAGCTGCCTTGGCTGTCGGTTCCCAGTTCCCGAATGTCGTTACAAGGTTTACTCTTGTTATGAGTAATGATATATTCTCCTACTAAATTTTCCTACTAATCATCTTACCTACAAAAAAGTGACATATATGTTACTTTAAACCAATCACTAATAAATGAAGTATCACTTTTTGACATATGTCACTCTCTTGTGGGTAGGAGAATTAGTAGAAGGATTTAGTAGGAGAATATATCATTTTCCATCTTGTTATTTCTATTACATTGATTCTTAATTATTTGCAGGGTTGGCATGTGAGGTTGTGAGCAAAGTGTAGAACATAGAGCCCATAATTAATAGGCCCACATATTTAAATTTACACAACTATTGTTTTAATTACATTGTTTATTATTTTAACATAAGTACGTTATTGTTTGTAATCTTTTTGTAATTTATTTTGCTGTGAATTATTATTATTTTACAAATAAATATGTTTTAATTATTAGTTGGTTATAATGATCATTATTTTTTTTTATAGTTGAGTAAGAAATTAATCTTTTTTTTTGAGTCATGGTTGTTTCCCTCAATAAATGTTATTCGTAATAATCGAACTCTTCATATTTTGGCCTATCTAAAGATCTAATGGTTTTATACCACTAGACCGAAGCTTTATTGATGGTCGTTGTTTTATATTATTATATAATTGACGTGTTATTAAAATAAGAGTCTCGCGTAGAGTGACAAGAGACTCTTCAAAAAAAAGTGTATTTTGCGTTCTCATAATTTGTATGGACCTCTTTTATTCAGAATTTAATATAAAAACATTACTAAATTAAATTATTTTGAGCTCTCAATTTTTATTTAGTCGTAACAATTTCTTTTAAACTCGCAATTTTGTTAAAAATTTAACATAATAATTTATATGATTAATTTAGGTTCCTAAATATTTTTCTTGTACCAGACCTACAAAATATAAGAACCGATACTGATTTTTTGTGGTATTGTAAAAAATCAAATCTCTTAAGAAATGTGATTATATCAATTTGCATAATATCTATTGTTTTTATTACACCCACCATAAATAATTTTTTTCATCAAATCAAAAATATTATTATAAGAAATTTTTTGTTCAAAATGCTTATATATATAGATTAAAAGGGTTTTGTTATCAATACTCTGAATTGATGTTAATAAATTTAAAGATAATTATTTTTTGGAACTATTATATTTAAATAATTACTGAATGTTGCATTTCGATTTTTGGCTGCACGACTTTGTTAAAGTCATCACCATATTTTATGGTGAAAATGTAGAAAAATATTTTAACTCAATTACATTGGGCTTTGGATTTTTGATATTCAGGTTCAATAGTCGGTTACAGATTAAAGAATGTATTAGCACCCCATCCGCCTGCTTTATGTAACACCCCGAATTTTAATCTTTAAAATTATAGTATTAGTCCTGGAAGTCTCGCCTGAGAGAGAGTTGTCTCTCCTGGGCGAGAAATGGCAATTTTGGGCACTCTGAAACAGTGTAATCGATTACACAATACTGGTAATCGATTACATGCTGATAAACTAATCAGATCTGTGTATTTTATATGATGTAATCGATTACACTATACTCGTAATCGATTACAACATATTAAAAGCATCAGATATGTGCATTTTTCACATTGTAATCGATTACAACATGTTTGGTAATCGATTACATCGAGTCGTTGAGTTTGTATTTTAAATTTTTAACTGATGTAATCGATTACATCATATGGTAATTGATTACACTCATCACTGTGACTATAAAAGTGAAAAGGGGACCTAGAAACCCTAATCTTCATTTTCTTTCTTCCCATTTCTCTCCCAACGGTGGCTCCACCCAAATGGACCATTTTTCCCTCCACTAAGCTTCAAAACTCATCAAAACCTTCCTCTTGCTTCATGGTGACACATTTGGAAAAGCTTGGAGGTGAAAAAGCAACAATGGAGGTTGGAGGAGATGAAGGGAGATGTGGCTCTTTTGCGGAGCAACGGAGCTTACGCAACCTAAGGTGAGGGAGAAGACCATTGTGGTCTTAGAGTATTTCATTAGAGTCGTCATCTCCGATTTCCCTCAAGAATCGGAGCATATTAACGGATAGAAACTCTCTTGGGAGTTTGTGATCCATGTGAGAGGCTTTAACTTACATGAGGATGTATTAGCCATAAAAGTGGAGATATACTGTGGGGAAAACCGTTTATTTGAATAAAACTCTATATGCTCATTTATGGTAATACACCGTCATTAAAGATGGTTCTAACGTTAATGTGTATATGATGAAGAATATGTTATGTGTGGTTTGTTTATGATAATGGTTATGTTGTGTGATAATGATGGTGTGTGAGATATTTATGGTCATAAGCATAAATGAGTATGTTGTAAGTGGTTGATTGTTATAAACATGTATGGGTGTGTTGTAATAATGAATGTGTGATGAGTTGTGAATGTGTTAAAATGGAATGAGTATGTTGTGAGTAGTTGATTGTTATGAACATGTATGAGTGTGTTGTAACAATGAAGGTGTGATGAGTTGTGAATGTGTTAAAATGGATAATTGTATGTTTCTGACAATGAAGATGTTGTATGTTATTTATGATGATAAAATAATGAGATGCCTTGTGTTGATTGTGTATGACATGGATGTGAGTGTAATGTGGAAACTCGACCTGCCCGAGGTGGTATGGGAATTACTCGACCTGCCCGATGGGGTATGGTGATTATTTGTACGGTGCAGAATTGTTGAATGAGATCAAGGGTAAATTATTATTGAATGTGAAGGATGTGAAAAGTGTATACTCAGAATGAAAATCATATGCATGCCATAGGATATATATTATGGGATGTATATCCTATAGGGTGAATATGGATAATACGCGATAAGTAAATATGCACACTATAGAACACATATAGTATGGGATGTATGTATACTATAGGGTGAATATGGATAAAATACGATGAATAAGTATGCACACTATAGAACACATATAATATGGGATGTATCTGTACTATAGGGTGAATATGGATAAAATGCGATGAATAAGTATGCACACTATAAAACACATATAGTATGGGATATATGTGTACTATAGGGTGAATATGGATAATATGTGTTGATTGATATATACATATCATGATTGATGTTAGATGTGTGTGATTTTAATACTTTAATGTCATTACTCCATGTAAATCCACGCTACGGTCGCCGTAGTTGGTTCTTACTCCCTCTGTCTTTCCTTGTATGTGTTGTATATTTGGGTTCAGGTTGTGGAGGTAGCGCATTGGACGCTTGCGGAGAAGAGTACATGATAGAGTAGTGAATAATATGTAATTGATATGTTATATGATAAATATTTGTAATATGAAGAACATGTTAAAGTGAAATTCATGTATAAACAACTTTCTTGTAAGTGTATAATGAAGTGGATCTAATGTTTGTATTCAAGGTAAATTTTGAGAAAGTGTAATTGTATAAAGGATGTATTTGAACGGAAGTGTAATGACATGCTTTTGAAATGAAGGGTGTTTGGAATATTTCCGTCTTGCAAATTTATAAACGTATTCACTCAAGTTTCCAAACTGTTCGAGTAATGTCTTTCAAAAGTAATCACTTCACTTTCACGAATAAGGATTTTAAAAGAGAATTTTCGAGTTATGAAAATCGGGTCCTTACACTTTAGACGGTATCCCTCACTAAATTATATGGCTTATTTTATACTTTAAAATTATTTGCGTTATTTAATAAATTATTAAAAAGGACAAATTTTATTTATTTTTTGTTGTGTTTGACAAGATAAAATCTTGTTTCTACGTATTCCTATTAAGGGAAATCAAGGTTATGTAGTTCTGTATGTGATTCTTGGATAAGTATTATAATTAGGAAATGAGCGGCGTAGTGCGATCGTTCAAAATATGAGTTGAGGAAATGAGGTCCTTATGGGTGACATTCCCTCCATCCTCCATCATTGATAAGGAAATGAGGTCCTTAGGGGCGACCATCCCTCCGTCCTCCATCCTTGATATCCACCCACCGGATTTGGCTCCCAAAATCAAACATGGGCAAGAAGGTCTATCCGCAAGATAGATCGAAGTTCTACAAATTTCATAGTGCCTTCGGAAACATAACCGATGATTGCACCCAGTTGCAAGACACCATCGAGGACTTGATCCAGGCAGGACACCTACGACGCTTCATCGTAGGGCTGGAAAAGCGAAGAAGATACTCTCCTACTCGCAGACCCTAAAGGCCACAATAAAAACCACCAAACCGAGGTCGGGCCAACCTGAATCGACCAGTTAAACAAAGACAAAGAAGCCCGATTGACATCAACACCATCTTCAGAGGATTTGTAGTTGGGGGCATGTCCATGTCGACCTAGAACACATACGTGCGGGAAGTCATGCAAGTGACATCCAGAGGCACTCGACAACGACAAGAAAACAGAGCAGCCCCACCACTCTCCTTCGGTGATCGAACCTAACAATCTATAATTGAGCAAATCCGTTACAAGTCTTACAAGCTTACATCAGAGGCAGACTTCAAATATTTTAACCAATGGTCGAGCATGGGCAAAAGAATCTTTACAAGTCTAATCTGCAGCCAAGAAGGACCGCAAGAAGCTAAGAAGACTCCTAGAAAAACAAATACATGTTTCACAAAACTTCCTCGGACTTAAGATTCATTTCTAACACCACTCATCTACATCAATGTCTGACATGAAAGAATGGTTGGACCGAACTCGAGCTCTTATTCCATGCGACCACATCGATCGACACGCCATGCCTCGGAGAAACTAAAAGTCATGCGGGCAGCCTTGACGATCCTTTTAGTGGTCAATGGCCCTCTTTCGCGAAGGAAATCAGTGTAACCGTCAAACATGGATGTTAGGTACTACTACTCGAGTAGAGCAACCTAACATTGTCCAAGCTACTGATAGGCTACCCAGAGCAACGACCTTTAGGTACTGCTACATGGGAAGAATGACTCAAAGAAGAATTCACCCTCTTCATCGAAGCATGACCGCCCTTCACGACCTGCACAGAATGAACAAGTTCATTTCTGGCCAACTTCCACAATATGAGGGACAGTAGCTTCCAAAAAGGTTCCGTCAAGACTCCTCCATTCCAAGGCAGATGATCAAGGCATAAGCTGGCTGAGAACTCCTTACATCATCTTCGAATAAAAATAGAAGATGGCTTAGATGTCCTATGGAGAATGATAAAGCACTCGAACCCTCTGGATGGAGGAATGTGACAAACCGACCAAGGTAGCCTCCTCATTGGGGGAGGAGAATCAAGGAGGACGTTCCCCACGACTATCTTCGGCGACATTTCAGATAACGGAGAAAAATCCCCTTACCACCAAGGAATCACTCTCAGGTTGAACAAAGACACCTTTCTGTAGAGAAGACAACATTGCAGCATAAAGACATGAATGAAGAATGATGTGGGGAATGAAATGAGCCCATCTCTCTATTTATAGGGAGGGATTGTAAGATGACATAAGCGAAGTCAATATCTTTTCTCCTACACCCACCGTTGAGATGGAATTTGGACAAAATGATCCAACAGTCGACACAAAGATCGAAGTGGGGAACCGACTATAGATCCGAACTAAACCCATTCCCACCATTCAAATAGGAGATCCAACGATGTTCCGAGATTTGATGCACCTTATTGATTACGAGTGGAGAATAAGGCAAGCCATTTAATATGGAAGTCGAAAAGACGAAAGGGTAGAGTCACATCCATTCAATGTGCCCCATCTTCATGGGATGCGATAGCCTAGAACGCCTCGACCAACCACGTGTCCAAACACATCCCATAACACTCAAGGGCGACCTCCGAAGCGCCAACCGTCATAAGATGTCAATAGACACCCAACATCATCAAACATTCACAACTACAAGAAACAAGTCATAATGATCCTCCACAACACTGCTCGACCTGAGGTAACAACTTTCAATTCTACTATCATGCCTGACTTTCGGCCACGCTAATAGACTTGGGGCAACTATTCCGTCCTGGTCAAACATCTACTTATTGACCAGACTAGATTACTTAAAGATGACCAAACTCACAACCCTAATGAAGACTTATACCTTCAAGGCCTACAGAACTAGCCGACCAACTAGACTAGCAAGGGAAGAACTATCATCAACGGGTTGGAACTCAAGACAAAGGTCATACCTCTGTCACCTGTTTGATGTGTTGCCAATAACTGTTATACGTCACCTGCACCTCTCACCTGACTTCATGTGCTAGGCTAAAGCATGGCTAGACTACGACTACCATAGCCTACTACAAGCTATAAGTCAACTACGCTCAGAGTACGGTTTAGCGAGGCCGCCCAACACGCCTAAAGCATCCAAATGCTCTACTAGAGACAGACCAACAAATGTAGATGGTCGACCATGCCAACAACACCAGACAGAAGTTGCTCCACCCACATCCACTATAAATAGGGGCTCTTCCCCTTACAACAAGAAGCTTTAGACACCTAAGAGATATCACAGTACACTTGGGCTTTACCTACTCTCTAAACTCTTTTCTTTATCTTATTGACATCTTACTAATTGTTAATGAGTTATTGATCGCCCTCCATCGTCATACATTGCCTTAACCATCAAAGCACTTTTTTAGTTACCTCCCCGACGAGCCCAACCTAAACCCGAACGAACTCATCAGAAGCAAACCACATCAGGACGCACATCTCCAGTTCCAGGCCAACTCACTAGATCGTGATCCCTGAGCCCGACCACTGTCTGTCACCCTCCCATCGCAAGAGAGGAGAATAGGTAGACTATCTTGAGAAAATAAATAATGGTTAAATTTTTTCTTGGCCGATTTATTTAAAATTAGGAGAAAATTTTGGTAATAATGTTATGGTCTTAAACTTTTGGTCATAGATAAAACTGTTGAAAGGTTTTTTTTTAAGAATATAATAATTATATTTTTGACCTTTCCAAATTATCTCATATATATGTGAAATAGCAACAAAAGCTTTTATTCCCATTTTCCATATATTTGTTGTGGAATTGCACCACCGAAGGAAAAAAACATTTGTACAATAAACATTTTCCTTTTATTACGTCACTATACAATACACATATATAGTTAGCAGTTTAGTTAAGATTCTTCACTGTGCTTCCTTTATGCTTTTTTTTTTTAATGTTCCAAACTAACTCATTTCATGAAAGATCATCTTACTTCAATTTAGTTAAGATTAATGCATTTTCCACTTTTCCATAACCACGATCTTTCAATACGACACCGTTTCATTCTAGGGTTTCCCAAAATCAATTTCAATACTACATGGCCGTCAGAGGCGTCAATTTCAAGTGGTTAGTCTCAATTTCTCTTCGTTCGTTTTTATAGAATCAATCTTTTTGTCCCAATTTGATATGTAACTCATTCTTACTTGTAGGTACGATGGCTTTTTCTTGTCCATGCTCGCCATTAGTGTGTATCCTTCAATAATTCACATTTTATTGTGTTCTCACGGTTATCCAGTGCTTCATTGATTCTACATTCTAAATTGCTCTGAAATCAGAATTAATTAATTAGTTAGTTAATTAGTTTATTTCTGCAATCCATTGTAATAATGAGGTGTGCAAATAAGAAATCAGTGTATGTATTCTTTGACCATTTGAATTGTAGAGTTATTGTGGTGATTAATTGGAAGCGGTACGATTCTTGTACACACCCCTTGCACATATGGATTGTGGTAGGTTCATTATATTAATTATGGTTTTTAATTTTGTTTCATCATTGGTTTTTATCTCATTGTGGATCTAAATGGTTTATATGTAAACATGATTTGCAATTTTGCACTAGGCAAAACTATTAGATTAGTCCCTCTAAGTTACTTATTATTTTCAATTTGGTCCTTCGACTTTTTTTTGTTTCATTTTCGCTATACCAGTAGGTTTTTCCTCCCAGCTCTATGAACTCAACTCAAATTCACAATTTTGGTTGATTGGATTCAGAATGTAAAAGATCAACAAAATCCCTCTGTGGCTTTAGGCTACAAATCTAACCGAAAAATAGTTAATTTGAAATAGAAGATAACATAAAGGACCAATTCGAAAATAGAAAATAACTTGGAGAGCCTATTTAAAATGAAAATAACTCATACGACCAACATGGAAATAGAAAATAATTTAGTGAACGAATCTAATGGTTTTGTCTTATAAATGACTGTTTTCTCTTTTTGATGTTTCAGGTTGATTACACTACTGTGTTCACTTTCCGGATTTTGATGTTTGTTGATAATGGGATTGCATCAGGATTGGGTTTGTAAGGCCTTCAACCTTTCAAATTTTGCGGTTACTGCTTCCTAGAATTTCTTATTTTGGACCAAATTGAATGAAGACAGTTTATGTTGGTTGTATCTATATGAATTAGTGTAGGAAGCCCTGGTTAAATTAGAGTATGATGATAGATGAGGCATGGTCGTGTTTCAGTATCCTCATGTGTTTTATTAAAGGTTTTAAATTGCAGTTGCAAATTATGGTGATGGTTACACTGTGTTTACCGCAATTGCAGACAATTGTGACAAAATGTAGCCATCGTTGTGGTCGCGGAGACTATAAAAATGCAATCTTGTGACCTCAATTGCGATTTCAGAGACTACAAAAATGCAATTTAAAGCCCTGGTTTCATGTAACCTATCTGGCTGAAAATTAGCCACATCTGAATAAGTAAAAACATGCGTTTTGTAACTAAGATCTTGTACATATGATAATCATGGCATCAACCAATAGCATGTTTGTGGAAATGAAATCAATCAACATGAAACTAATGTAATTCTGTATAGTATGGATAACACTAAATGGTTTCAACTTTTAACATTAGAGAAAAATTGGTGAGACTACGGTGTCATATTTTGACTCATAATTACATGGACACTATATGTGGTTCGTACACTGTTTATCACTTTTTACCTTATTATTGCAAGGCTTCCTTTATGATGAACTCGGTATGTGGTACCTGATATGATGAATTTGGTATGCGGTACCTGATATGAGGAATTTGGTATGTGGCATATAGGGTACATGAAATAATTATGTAACTATGGTTTTACTTACACAATGCACCTGAAATGGACGGTAATGCTTAGGTTAATACTTTACTGTGGAAGAGGACATGAAAATTACTTGAAAATATATACTATCTTTGTTTCTCATGATTTTATGATAACATAATGTTTCTATGTGAAATTCTGGAATATGAAATTTTGAGGGTTTATTTCTCATAGTTATACATGATTGTCAATCACAGAAGTTCAAAATCATTTATTTCATGGCTGACTTATTTGATTTCATTGCATAAAACTTCAGCAAATTGTTCTGGATTTTGTAATATGGCATCAACTAATGTCAAATGATGTTTTAATTTGTCAAATTCTATTACTTATTCAGTTGCACTTTTGCTTTCCCAATTTTTTCTATGCTTCTAGAGATTTTGGTCGCCAGCAGAGATATTCTCGTTTCTGTGGAAGAATAGTTGTCCTTTCAATACTAGCATTGTTACTCTATCCATTTCTTTGGACTTGGACTATAATCGGTTCCGTGTGGTTCTCCAGCACCAAGATTTGCGTATGTTTTATCTATGTTTAATCTTCAGGTGGTACTATTTGAACAAGCTTATGATACATAATGCAAATAATTACCTGCAGTTGCCTGGAGAGGGTCAGAAATGGGGCTTCCTCATCTGGTTACTTTTTAGCTACTTTGCACTCACTTGTATTGCTTGCATGTCTACGAGGAAGGTTAGTGGTGCTCTGTTGTTGTGCATCGTATGTTTCCATGACTTGTTTCCACTTTCCTTGGTCCAACACTCTTTTTTGTTCAGCTTGCCATGCATGTTCTTCTTTCCGAACAACCTATCATCTGCACTTGTTTGCAGAATACTATTCTCGCTTGATATTTCTTATCTGTAAGTGTTGCTCTTATTTTGGTTAATTTAACTCTTTGCAGTGGTTGGCTCGAAGACAGGCACACTTTTTAGGTTCCCGACAGGGTATCCCTATATCCGAATACAGGGTTAGTTTTACCTTAACTATGATTATGTGTTATAGTGCTAGTTAGTGCCTCATGGAAACTCCATCTTCTGATGGCATGATCCTGCAATATTTGATGTCAATTAAAATGGGGAGGGATCCACTTTCAAGAGTAAGTTTTTTAAACTTACTCCACATCTTAGCCATCAATTCTAGGGAAATCTAATGGTTTAAATTAGTGATTAGATCTAAACCATTAGATTTCCTAGAATTGATGGCTTAAGATGTGGAGTAAGTTTAAAAAACTTATTCTTGGAGTAAGTGAATCCCTTCTCATTAAAATGGGGGTATTTGTAAATCATGTCCTGAATGATGTGGAAAGAAATTTCCTTCCGTTTATTACCATCTGAAAGGGAAAGGAAGGACAATAAAAGATTCTCTTATTTTGTATTTCTTGAATCTATAGTTGGTGATGTCAAATATGTGTTGACTGTTGACATCTAGAATATCTTTTTATTCATATACGGGGTTCATGGGTGTTCTTAGCAATCTAAATTTTCCTGTGTTTGATTCACCCAGTTTAGGACTATTTGGTGGTATTGGTAACATTTGCTATTTTCCTTATGTTAGGTTTTACTTGAAATGATCCAAGTGCCTGATTGGGCATTTGAAGCTGCAGGCCAAGAAACAAGGGCTATGGATGAAGATGCTGCTGCATATCATCCTGGAGTTTTCCTAACTCCAGCTCAGGTTATTTTAGCTTGTTTCTACCTGTCTTGATCACATATTGAAACTCATGTCAAGAAGTAGTTCATGTTATTTTGTGCCAAGCAGAGTGAACTTATTGTCACATGCTATATTTAATGAAATAAATTGTTTGGTTCCTCTGATGATTATTCTAGCATTATCTTGTGCTTTGAAAAAGGGTTGGTTAAGATTATTTATTTGATATGTCTCTTGTTTGAATATCCTTTTGTATAATCATTGCTAGTTTCCCTCCTGATACTTGAGTTTCTTTTGAGTTGGGTGCAGAAAGAAGCAGTTGAAGCTTTAATTCAGGAACTGCCGAAGTTCAAATTAAAGGCTGTTCCTACTGATTGCAGTGAATGTCTCATCTGCTTAGAAGAATTCCATGTAGGGAATGAGGTATGCTTTTTCTCAAAATGACCGGGCCTTATGTTGTTTGCTATCTGCTACTGAAAAAGACAAACTTTCTCTTATCTAATTACTTAAATGGATGATGGCCATTTTGTTCCATCTTACTTACTGACTATATATGGAAGTAATGGAACCATATTTGGGGATAGCAAAAATGTTTGATGTACATACTACATATTCCATCAGTTACATTGCATTAAATCATTTTTCTGGACTCTCATCTTAAAGTTCTAGCAACCCAGTTTACGAGGCTTCCACTTAGTGGGGTCTGGGGAGGGTATATGTTCGCAACCTGTCCATCACAAGTGAAGAAACTATTTTTAGGGTCTGAGCCCATGATTTCCAGGTCATAAGGCTAACAGTCTTACCGTTGTGCCAAGGCTCACCCTCTTCTCATCTTGAAGTTTTATCTACACAAATTATTGGAGATCTATACTTCAAATAAAGTTGAGATACAATATATGAGGAATTGAGAATTAGTTTCTAACGTAATGTGGTGCAGGTTCGTGGCCTGCCTTGTGCTCACAACTTTCATGTTGAATGTATCGATGAGTGGCTTCGATTGAATGTGAAATGTCCCCGGTGCCGTTGCTCTGTTTTTCCAAATCTTGATCTTAGTGCTCTGTCCAACATCCGCACCGAGTCGGAACAGTCTTCTGCAAGTGTTGTGACAACAAGGAGATATGTGAGAGGTCAATCTTCTAGTCAGGTTTACTTCTCAAGGTCACAGGGACATGTCCACCCAGTACATGCTGAAATTGCAAGACCAGTTGATGAGACAGACATTGGTTTGGAAAATGCTGAAAATGGTATTGCATCTATTGTAACTTGAAATACATCAACCTGAGAAGAGGTCTCATCTGTGGAATGCATGCCTGTTAGTCTTCACAAAATTAGGCTTCTTTTTGTGTTCTTTCTGAACTTCTGTTATACTTCTCATGTATAACACATTCTAGAGAGGCTGACGTTGCGCCCCGATATTCTGCTACGCGACAATGGGTATATACATATATACATGCATTGCCAGAAGCAATAGAAAGGCTGTACACTATTGCAAGTTTTCTGATTGATCCATAAAGAACTGGACCAATTGTGCCTTTTTGCATAGAAAATGTAACCTAATTTCAATAATATCATACTACCCGGAAACATAACCAATTGAAAGAATATATTATCATTTGATAACATAACTAATAACTAGTGACTCATTATATCAATTTGTATATTGCGACTTTAATTATCTTGAACCTCCTATCCTTGATTAAAAGTTTGCACATAACGTGTATGTTGGAGGTGCATGCCCCAGCCTAGTACCACAAGTTCGTAGGAATGTCTTATATTGTTTCCAAAATAAGTTCGTCTTCGTCTAATTATGAATTTGTTTGTGTGACCTCTTAACAATCAATATAATTGGGTTTTAGATTCTTTTAAGAGTCAAATATTTGGATCATAAACCTTCTCATTATTTATATTTTTTGTGGAACAAGCTAAGAATATAAAAAATAAATAAATAAAATAAAGACTAATTCAATATGATAACTACTGGAGTCAGTTCGAAACACGCGAAGACAAAAGGCATTCATTCTACATACATTAGATACGTATTACATATCATTAGAAAAAGTAAATGTCACCTATCATTATAATGTTAAGTTTATTATATACATTAGATCCATAATATTAACAGAAACAACTTATCTAATGATAGTGCGCAAGAAATTTATATATTGTCAGTTCACCATCTAACATTCATTTTTAATTGTTATTGACTTTTAAAAAAATACAAATGAATGGTGAATAATATAGTGATTGTGTATAAATCTTTATACTGACAGTACAATTACATTCTATTATTAGGATATTATATTTTAAATAAATATATTTTGAGTGTAATTGTAATATACCATCAAATTCTTGAACCTGGAGTGTTTAGGAGCATATGTGATATATACAAAGGACAAAACATCATTGTTACAAATCATGTGTATATATTAAGCATTCTAAGTGGATGTTCCTCCTCCACAATATAAGTATTTAATATATAACAATGAAATATTTATGCAGAGTTAGTAGAATGTACAGACAATGCATCATCTACTATTCATATGTATTACTTTTTTCAAGAGTTTTAAGTATGAATATTAGATAATGCACTAATAATGTATAAAACTTTTATAGCTACATCTGTATTCTTCAAATCTCCAAGTTTTTATAGCTACATCTGTATTCTTCTGGTTTGCTATAGGTAATTGCATGATTTTCTATTATCTCGTCAAAGTCATTTTTAGGGCACTTCCATAGCATTGATTTGTACATTTCCCATGCATCACAAAGGATTCATTTGCTCTTGAATCTAGCAGTTCTCTTAATTTATGGATCAAACACTAGGTGGCCCTTTGATACTTTACCTCACATAGAAATAATTATCACTACCAAAAACATATTATATGGTCAATAGAATCAAATAAGATGAAATAAACAAGACATTAAAAATACCTAAGAAAACCAAATTTACTAACTAACAAATTGGTTGATGAAATAACTCAACTTATTGTCACAAAAGAACCGTAAAAGTTATAATTTCCAAAAGTAGGGAACGCAACGGGCGGGTTAGGGTTGGGTTTGTGCTTACCCAACCCCGAACCCGAAATCTAAAACCCAAACCCTAATTGAGTAGGGTTGAAATTAACAATATCATCCCTGAACCCATCGGGTTTCGGTAGTCCGGGAAAAAAATTACATACATTTGTTATTTTTCAACAAAAACAGATATTGCAAAAGAGAATATCTATCAAATATGGTTCTTTTTGTTCGTAATTTTTCATTACTAATATTAGGTATATAACCCTTTCTGCAATCATACATATGCAAGTAAGACATCGTTTGAGAAAGATATATTATATATTTATTCAATTTATACTAAGGACGAGTTTGTGACGGATTCGAGGTAAGATACCATATATACTAAACCCGAACAAGAATATGAAACGTAGCGAGTTAGGGACAGGTTCAGTTCTACAAAATGACAATAACTTATAGTAATAAGTTTTCCCTTGCATTTGATTGAAAAAGTAACATTGAACTCCTTTAGCTCTTTTTTAGAACAACATTCATGCTTTCTAGTTATCTATTTTTTATAATTATATTTTGTGACTTTTAAGCATGAGAACCAACAGAACTACTCAACCCAACCCAATCAAGAGGGGGTTGGTTCAGCTCTTAAGATCTATATCATATTTACCCTATCCAACCAATGGTGCTTGGTTAAAATGGGGATGAACTGTCCCCAAATCGTATTCTCAACCATGTTCTATCCAATTTGATTTTGACATTTATTAATAAAATTAAATAGGATGGAGCAAAATTTCCATCTATTAAGTAAAGCACATGCGGTCCACTTGATTCAGTTCTAACTTTTCTAATATAACATACTAAAGCACATGCGGTCCAACTATTAAGTAAGCTGAAATTCCGTTCAATTTTAGTTCATTTAATAAATGACCCAAACTTGAGTAACATTGTTTTTTAACAAGTCAAGCATGAAATTTAAGTACTCAAATTGGCTCTTGTAGAAAAGTCAAGTAACCAATTTGATGTTGTATTTGATAAATTCTTGAAAGATGTGAGGGGTAACAAAAGATTTTGTTGTATAGTTGAATGTGTAATGTGTGTCATCTTTAGTTCTTTACTATAACATTAAAAATAGAGCATTACTATATCCTCCAAACATATATTTCTAAAAATCCTCCTATTACTTAATAAAGTAAATTTTAAACAAAAAACAAATACTCTCTGGGAATTTAAAAAGCAATAAAAAGTTTCTCTCTATAGTAGTTAGGACTTAGGTGTCAAGTGCATCTATTAGGAGGATGAGCATTTCTCTTTAAAATAAATGTGTGGGAGAGGATGAAACTTGAGTTGATACACATTTAATAGAAGAGGAAAAAATGCTTTAGTCCTCACTCTACAAGTGTACTATAATTTAGCCTGTGGATTTCCCTCTGTTTATTCTATCAAATTTAGTTGATATATGATAGAAAGAGTTTACTGATATGGCAGGTATTGCTTAATTGGGAATATTATCTCATTTGCATACTCTTCTGGATTACAATCATGTGATCTAGTTTGTCATTTAAGTCAAAGGGAAACTTTACTCAATCACCACTTTGGTTACCCACCGGAGGATCTAGGATTGATACAAGTTGTAATAAATACAATATTTAATTCGATCGACTGATCAGCTATGAACCAAAACTGATTTGAATTGATTCGATTTGGCTATTTTGCATATAAAACTAATAACTCGGTCTATCTATCTAGTTTAGTAAGCTAAATTAATCATTTTTTAAATGACTTCTTATGAGAAAAAAGAATATTGTGTTTTCAACTTATTTGTGTTTAAGTTTGTCATTATTGAAATTTTGTTTGTCATTTTTAGCTTATATTATAACAAAATCTAATTTGTTTAATGAAGGTTTAAAATTATATGTCCGCTTTTGTTGCAATCAAATCGTAAAAATTATATTATTTGACAATATTTTCAACTTATTTTTGACATTTTATTATCGTAATAAAATTGTTGGTTGTTTAATTAGTATTTATGTAAAAATAATATTTTAAAATTGAAGTATAAAATTATTAAATGCAGTATTATAAAACTTTAATAATTTTTTAAGATATATCAATTTAACTACTCTAACTAGTGGCTTACAAATTTCATCATTGAACTAATAATTGACTAAGTTGATCACTCTACTATAATAGTAATGGTTAAGTGACATAAAATTTAATATAACAAATCAGCGACATTGATACAATTTAATATAATAAGTGAGTGACATTGATACACTTGAAGTTAGGATCCTCTCCATTAATGGAGAAAGTAAGGAAAAATGCAATGTTCAATGACACATGTATCCTTAATTTCTTTAATTAATATAACCAAGAGATGCAACAAATAGTAACTATAAAAATATTATACAGTTGACAGAAAATTGAGGTTGTACATGTGTGCACCCTAGGATATGACTACCTTCGTCCCTGTTGTTACCACTTTGATTTATTCATGGATTAGGCAAATAAAGAACAACAACTAAAACTTTATCCTAATATATGGGTCCGCTAAAAGACATTAAAATGTTATATTATTAATTATATTTATTAACAAAATATTAAAATCTAATTAGTCTTTCTTTATATTTCCCCTCTAAATTTTCTTCATCTCCATCTTCTTCATGCAAGTCATGTAACTCAAATTTCAATTAACAAGCTTTCGTCTATTTTCTATCTAAAAGTGTGTGTGGTTTTTTCGCAAAGTGAGATGGGCTGTGTTGTGCAATATTACACTGTTCATTAAAGAATGAAATTTATGTTATCCCTATCACTATTGTGGCCTTCATATTGTCATTTTACTAAACAATGATCACCGTTGATTTTAATGTCGTACTCTCCTCTGGTATGAAGGAATGCATTGAAGAAATTGTTCATGTCCATGGTTTTTCACTATAGACTTATTTGTTCTAACAAATGGGAGGATTGAGAAGGGGAGAATTTAATTGGTGGTAGAAAAACTTGTAAGAAGATATATATAGCACGTTATATTTGGAAAAAAATGATACTTATGTTTTTTGTGTTATCATTTATGAATCTTGGATGGTGCAACCATCCCTAATCTGGCATATGAGATATGGTTCTTTTGTGAGCGTGCTCTTATATGAATAATGATCATTTCCATTAATAGATAGACAAATACTTGCTTTTGTTTGTTTTTTCAAAGTCAAAAGTGTTATTTCATTACATATAAAAGGATAAAAATGTCTTATTATATTATTGTTTTTTTAACTTTTTGTAGTATTTGTCTCCTCGTTAATGGAAAAGATTTTACTAAAATGAAAGATACTTTATAAAACATTCTAGTGACACCTCTTGCTAGCTATGGCCAGCTGTTAAAGCTAATTATACTGATCCAACAATAATCTTTGGCATGCTTGCATTTTCCACTTATACCTCAAAATTCTAAAGCAAGTTCTCAAAGGCAATGAATCCATCAATGTCTCCAAATCTCATTTTCATTGTTCTTCTTGTCAATTAAGTAAAAAGCCATAAAATACCATTTGGTGAATCCTCTGTAACATCAGATTCACCATTAGCACTTTTTATTATGATGTATGGGATCCTTCACTAATTACCTTAATAAATGATTTTCATTATTTTCTCATTTTAGCTAATCAATTCACTTATGGATGGATGTTTCCATTAAAATTCAAAAGATTTATGTTTAAAAAAATTTCTAAATTTTGTGCTCACGTAGAATCTTTTCTTAAATCATAAAGTTCATTTTCTTTACATCAATGGGAGCACCAAATATATAAAACAAATCATTCCTTTAAAACTACGACATTTTCCATTATCTATTTCCACCAACACCTGTGAACTTGTAGAACGAAAACATAAACACATTGTCAAAATTGGTCTTGCACTACATAAGAATGCCAACATGCCTGCAAAATATTGGTGTCATGCTTTCTAGTCAATAATACACCTCATAAATCGCATGCCAACTTAAAACCTTTAAAACACCACTCCTTTCTCCAAACTCTTTCAAAACTCACAACCCACCAAATAATATTAAAAAAAAATTTATTTTTTTAATTTTCATATTAATTACGTGACAGATTTTTAGTGGGTCGGGACATATTGAGACACCATTTTTTGAACAGATGATCTCTATGTTATTCTTGGCTTCACCCATATTCCAATCATAAGTTTGATCATCACATCATTCCATGTGTCTTTCTTACTCTTCACACCATCACACTTACAAATCTCTTGAAAAATTCGACAATAAAATGTACATTTTTAGACATGTGTTGTTCTTTGAAGCTGAATTTTCATTCTCCTTCCACTCAAAAGGCAAAACAATATCTTCACTACCTGACCTCACAATGTTAGGCTTTAAAATACTTTTCGTAAGCCTTTAATGGTTCATAAGAACCTTTTAATTAAGACCTTGACATTATGACATTCACATGTGATAAATGAAGAGATTGAAAAATACATGGTTCCATTGTGGTATCTCTTCTACTACACTTTCTGGTTGCCTTTCTGATTGTCTTTGTTCTCACATCTCCGCCTTCCCTTTATGCGTTCCTTGATGATTAGGAACTCAGTTTCCTTCCTTCTCTATATGGCACTGCACTTTCCTTACTCATCCACTGATGCATATCTGATTACCACTTTGTGTTTGTATTTCTATTCATGAGATAGCAAAGAATAACATCGCTTCTACAATGCACAAGTGCCTCTATTTATAAAAGGAGATTAGGATGAGTTACAACTCCTACTCTATCATAGAAACTACCCATGAAGTGAGAGGGGAGGAAGTTACCAATAACCCCCACTAGTTTGATCCATCAATTGCAAACCATCATCACATTAGGCACTTTCATTCAAACTAGTAACTTCCAAACACAAGGACCACTTAATTGCTGAATTAATCTAATAATCTCCCACTTGGTCCATGTGACGACTTGAAGATTCATAATTTAATTGCGCACTTTAATTGAACCTTACAAATTATCATACTTGATTGAATTGAAATGGTTGAATCATGGCGGTCACAAATTATGTGAGCCAACCTGATCCCTTCCATGTATCACAACCATCTCAACTCAACTAACTTTAATTTGAGTTTTCATTTACCTTTCGAAAACTCACCAAGTTATCTCATTAATTTAAACCATACAAGTACAATCTTTAATATGGATAACTTAAACTTAATTACGGAAATGAAACTTTCATTGAATTCAAATGTGTCATACAATGTAAACAAACATCTATAAATCTATATATACTATCACATTAACAATGACTTATCTATAACGCCCATCCTTTCTACATGGCCAATGTAAATTTTGGGCGATAATCCATTAGTTAACGAATCCGCTACTATTAGATCGGTATTAATATGCTCTATAGACACATTCTCTTTCCGTACTTCTTCTTTAACTGACAGAAACTTTAAGCCCATGTGTTTGGTACCTCTGGAATATCTGTCATTCTTAGAGAAGAAGACAGCTGCAGAATTATCACAATAAAACATCAGTGGTCTGGCTACGCTGTCTATAATGTCAAGCCTTGAAGTAAAGTTCTGCAGCCATAATGCATGGTTTGTGGCCTCAAAGCATGCCACAAACTCAACTTTCATGGTGCACGTAGCAATTACAGATTGTCTACCGCTTCTCCATGATATGGCTCCTCCAGCAATTAGGAAGACATACCCAAATGTAGATTTCCTTGAGTCCACACATCCTGCATAGTCTGAATCCGAATAACCGATCACCTCAAGATGATCTGACCTTTTATACGTGAGCATGTGATTCTTAGTGCCTTGCAAATATCTTAGAACCTTCTTTGCAGCCTTCCACTGGTCCATTTTGGGGTTACTTTGATATTGGCCTAACATTCCAACAGCAAAGCTGATATCTCGCAGAGTGCATGTCTGAGCATACATTAAACTCCCAACCACTGATGCATAGGGTATAGATTCCATTTTCTTACGTTCCAAATCATTCATTGGACATTGTTTTACACTGAACTTGTCCCCATTTTGGATTGGAACTATCCCTGCAGAGCAGTTTTCCATTGTGAATCTCTTTAATACTTTATTCATATATCCTTTCTGAGACAATCCCAACAATCTTTGTGATCTATTACAGAATATTTCTATTCCTATCACATAAGATGTCTCACCCATATCCTTCATTTCAAAATTATTAGAGAGAAACTTCTTTACATCATGTAACAATCATTTATCATTTACAGCAAGCAGAATGTCATCAACATATAGGACTAATATTATAAACTTGATTCCACTTACTTTCATGTAGATACATCGGTTAACAGTGTTTTCTACAAACCCATATGACGTAATGGTATCATTGAACTTTATATACCATTGTCTGGAAGCTTGTTTTAGTCCATATATTGACTAGTTCAATCTACACACTAGATTTTCCTTTCCTGTGGTCACGACCCCTTCGGGCTGGTTTATATAAACTTTCTCGTATAAGTCACCATTTAGAAAAGCGATTTTTACATCGATTTGGTGAAGCTACAAGTCATAATGAGCCACCAAATCCATAACAATTCTTAAAGAATCTTTCTTAGAAACCGAAGAGAAAGTTTCATTATAATCAATTCCCTCCTTTTGAGTGAAACCTTTGGCGACAAGTCTAGCCTTATATCTTTCAATGTTGCCTTTTGTGTCACGCTTGGTCTTAAAGACCCATTTAAAAACAACTCGTTTTGAACCCTCAGGCAACTCAAGTAGATCCCAAACTTTATTATCGTCCATTGATTTCAACTATTCTATCATAGCATTGAGCCACTTTTCAGAATTGTCATTTTCCATGTCTTGTATGAACGAGACTGAATCTTTATCAATGCTTAAGTCACATTCATGCTCAAGTGAATATACAATATAATCGTTAGAAATAGTTGGTCTTCTTTGCCTTTCAGACCTTCTTAATGTTATTTCTTGCGGTTCCTCCATCACTTGATCATTAATGACTACATTAATCGGTTCATTAACTATTTGTTCATCCTGTGAGTTTTGGATATTATCTTGTTGTCTCTGTGAGTTATTTGACGGTAATATAACAAGAGGAACAATAACCTGATGAGACATCTATGGTGAAAAAGATTTATCTAAAGTCTCTATAATATGCACATTTCGTTATTTATCACTCCCACTGATTTGGACATTCTCAATGAACCTAATATTTCCAGACTCAACTATTCTCGTACTATGGTTAAGACAATAAAATCTATACCTTTTTTATTTTCCGGATAGCCGATAAAGAAACTACTAATGGTTCTTGCATCAAACTTATTTTCATGTGGGCTGTACACCCTTACTTATGCTGGACAACCCCAAACATGGAGATGTCTCAAACTGAGTTTCCTTCTAGTCCATAACTCATAGGGAGTTTTAGGAACTGCCTTACTAGGAACCCTATTCAACAGATACGCAGCGGTCCTTAATGCGTACATCCACAACGATAAAGGTACATCACAATGATTCAACATTTATCTTATCATTTCCATTAAAGTGCGATTCCTCCTTTCAGCCACACCATTTTGTTATGGTGTGTATAGTGTACTGAGCACATATGCCTCAACTCTCGAGAAACTTTGCAAATGGTCCTGGACATTGTCCATTCTCATTATATTTTTCATAATATTCACCACCTCTATGAAACCTCACAACCTTAACCTTCTTTTCAAGTTGTCTTTCAACCTCATTAATGAATACCTTTAGGACATCCAATGATTGAGATTTTTCATGCAACAAATATAGGTAACAATAACATGAGTAATCGTCAATAAAAGTGTTGAAATACTTTTGACTACCCTAAGATGGAACATTAAAAGGATCACAAATATCCGTGTGTATCAATTCAAGAAGTTTGCTACTTCTTCTGACTGAGTTCTTTGATATGTGTTTAGTTTGCTTTCCTTTAATGAAATCTAAACAAACATCCCAATTTCCAAAATCCAAAAGAGGTAAAATATCACTTTTTGTTAACCTCATTATTTTTTCTTTGGATATATGGCCTAATCTTTTATGTTACAAGTAAGCAGAATTCTTATCAAAATCTTTAAGTTTGCTACTAACTTCATGTTCAACATTAAATAAAGATTCCTTAAATTTAAAATCAAGATTAAAGCAATATAAACCATTCATTAATGTACCAGAACCGAAATAGTACGAATGTTTATAAAAATTAAAACTAGAATGCTCAATCTTAAAATTAAATCCTATACAATCGAGCCTAGCAACAGAAACCAAGTTCCTGACACATTCATGAACATAAAGACATTTTTCTAGATCTAAATAGTTTCCACTATCTAGGATCAATCTCTATGTTCCATTTCCATGAACTCGTGCCTTCATTATGTTCCCCATGTAGAGAAACTTCTAAGTTTTCTGGGTTCGGATTGAAAGGAATCCCTGCACAATATGTGACACATAAGTTGTTGCACCAGAGTCTAACCGCCAAGTATTATTAGGAACCTCAATAAGAAATGATTCATCTATAACGTAAACAAAATGTTTATCTTTCTTTTCGAACCATTTCTTCCTTTTAGGACAATCCTTTTTGTAGTGTCTATTCTTCTTAGAGAAGAAACACTTCATCTATTTATGGATTTTCCCTTCTTTAATGGATATTTTTTCCTTCCCCTTTCATTTTTTCCTATTGCTTGGTTTGAATCTGCTGGTGCTACCTGGCTCCTGAATAGACAAGTGAATAGAGTCATTCTTCATTTTCTTTAACTTCCCCTCCTCCTGAACAAGCATGGCCTTTACTTCCTAAAAATTCCATTTCTCCTTTCTGGTGTTATAGTTCACATGGAATTGGCCAAACTAAAGAGGAAAAGAGTTAATGATGAACTGTACTAAGAATGCTTTTGTCACCTCCATTCCCATACCTTTCATTTTTGCAGCCAGATTTGCCATGCTAGTTACATGGTCATGAATGGGCTGTAACCAATCAAACTTCTTGGTTGTCAGCTCTGTCATGAGATTTACCATCACAGACTTATCAGTAATGTTTGATTAGGAGTACTCATTGATCATTCTCATAATTTCTCTTGCATTATCCATCTTAGGCATAGACGACTTGACATTGTCAGAGATTGACATTTTCATCAAGCTAAGACTCAAACTGTTTGACCGCTCCCAAGCCTCATATAGAGTCTCTTCTGCCTCCGAGCTAGTCTCGGTTATGGTTGGCACATTATCCATAATTATAGCCAAGTCCAACTCCATCACAGCCAGTGAGAACTGGATCTGTTCGGACCAATTAGCGTAATTCAGTTCGTTGAACTTGATACATCCATTGCCTAAAACGAATGCATTGAAGGAAGCTGAAATAGCAATCTACCAAAAAAAACTATAGAATTAATCTACTACTAAGAAAATGGATAAACTAAGAAGATAATAAACATAACATTCTTCATTTTTCATTGATTTCTTTTGGATGAACACTAACATATTTAAAGAGAATGAAAACAACATGATAGGATGACGACCCTACAAGTGTCATCATCTTACAACACTAGAACATTCTAGAAATACTAATGTAATATTAACTATTTAATTAAATCTAAATAATCAAACATAATATTCTATCATATCTCTTATCTAATAAACTCCATAACAAGCATCCTATGAAAAGGCTTCCATAAATGGCCATGCCTTCACTATATATATACAAGCATTTACTCCACTTATTAAATATGTATTAGTTCTCTTAGTACTCTCTATTGCTCTGCAACATCAGTGGATCATTAGATAGAGGTGAATAACACTTTTCTGCATGGTCACTAGAAAGAAAAGGTATTGATGACACAACCACTCAAGTTTGTCAATCATAACTTTGTCCATCATGTTTGTCGCTTTAAAAAATCAATTTAGGACTCAAGCAGGCGCCTCCATGCATGGTTTCGTACTTTGCGTTCTTATCTTTGTTTATATGGATGTCATACCTCAAAATTAGACTCCTTTCTTTTGACCTTCAATCAAGATAACATTCTCAAGTATGCACTCATCTACATAAATGACATTTTAATTACATAATTGTCTAGTTTGGCCATCCAACATTGCATTTAATTTCTTCTTTGTTCCAACTATTTTCTTTCAAAGATTTGGGTTTTCTACTTTTCTTCATTACTTCTAAGGCATAGAGGCTATTTCTACCAAGCCATGCTTTTTCCTCAGCCAACACAAAGACCTTCACGACCTCCTTGAATGGACAAATGTGGCAGAAGCAAAAGAGAATCATGTTGGATATCTTGTCTTGTTGGGGAGTAAGCTACACCACTTGGATAAAGAAATAGTTGATGGATATGCACGTAAAACCTCCAAAGCGTGTGTTACCACAGTAACCTTTAGGTTCGATTCCTTCCACCAATTTAAGTATATTGGATGCAAATGGAATGAACAGGGAATCCCCTTCAGGATACTTTAGAAAACCTTGATATGATTTGCACAAGCACAACAAACGTATCTTTCGATAGTAGTTTAAAGGTTTATGGTTCCTACACTTCTCTCATGCATTAGAGAAATGAATGATGATTTCTATACTTTGAATTTTCGTTTTCGTTCTCTTTCATTCAGCCTAAAAATGTCTATATTTATAGAGACATTCATGTCGCTTGGTGAAATGAAATACATTTGGGTTTTTGCATCAGTTTAGCCAAAAGGTTATGTATAATAACCGTTCACAATTTTACCGAAGCAGCATGATGGCTCTGAACAAAACATTCAACCAAGGATTCGAACCAACAACCTCTAACTTATTTCCCAATAATTACAACCATTGAACCAACTGATATTATATGTCATATTTCATTCATAAAACGTATATATTCATTATTGCAATTCAGATATTTTGGAAATATCTCACAGATCAAACTCCACTTTCCGTTAGCACATCTCTTACATTCAATGATAGCACTATAGTATTAGACAAACTCATTACAAACACATAAATGATGCTTTCCGATATTGATAAAAACTAGGTAAGGGTAACCCTTGATTCAAGGGACAGCCACGACCTAGGAGACCCTATGACTAGGGCAGGGGCCAAAAGTTCATAAGATAGGCTTGCAAAGGACACCATTCACTCTGGAAAGCCACCTAATGAACCATGATCTTGGGAGCATTATTGTCTTTACTTTAGTTGTTTATTTTATTTGTTTTAATTTGTAATAAGTGAGATTAATTTCCATGGGTAATTTAAATTTTTTAATTCAAGTATTTATTTATCTTTGCAAAATAAATCATGTAAAATTGGGTTTGGGATTATTAATTGTAATTTGTTAAGGTTTCATCTCAAAACCAATTGGCAATGAGAGGAGTAGTCCAACAAGTATTTAAAAAATTTCTGAGACAATGAGGTAGGCGATGTGAAACTTACTTCCCAACATGCCCCCTCCACATAAGCTTGTCGGACCAGACGAATAATTATCTTTGACCCATAACTAAAGGGCATCTTTTGGCCCATGACAACCGGAAAGAAGTTGGGCTCCGGCTCTAATACCATGTTAAGGTTCCATCTCAAAACCAATTGGTAATTAGAGGAGTATCCCAACAAGTATTTAAACAATTCCCGAGACAATGAGGTAGGCGATGTGAGACTTACTTCCCAATATAATTCTTGTAAATGGAACATTAGTGACCAAAAGATGGGTTAGGCGTGAGGTGTATGAAGTGGCCAAAGTTGGATCAACCCATAGGCTTCTTGGTTGTGTCGCCAACTTACAAGCACGGAGATTCTCAAGCCAAGACTTGACCAAATCATGGAGTGCAAGATGTAGTCGTGGAGGTCACAAGGCAAGTCAAGTTGGACTTGACCTCCTTTCATCTTAGGTGTGGCTCTTGTGTGAGTAGTCAAGTTGGACTTGCCTTCTCGCTAAGATAGGCGTGGCTACTATTGTGCAACAAGGAGAAAATCTTACTCACTTGAATTGAAGATAAGATAAATGAGCATGTGGATGATATGATGAGCCGAGCTTGTTTCCATATGGAGAAAATTAAGGGATTTGATTCACATCCATGAAAAACTAGGCGTGTGGGAGATGAAGTAAAGATCAATTTGGATTCTAAGCCAATCTAGTTGGTTGTGTGACTTATCCCATGTGGATATATGAGGGTTCGTCGTGTATCTCTTGATTTTAGGAATATATAGTTGTGGAGATTACAAGCTCATCCAAGCCACCCTATATTCATGGAAGACTTAATCAAAATGCCTTTGACTTGTCACCTAGTGTTGCAACCGTGTGGGAGTTTATGATAGTTAAGGATCAAGTGGTGCAAACTTTTAGGATAAGGTAAAGGTTATCAACTCTTCTTGATCATGAACCCATTTCCTAGCTGTGACCTTGAGGGTCCAGCCCTAGCCAAAGCAAGCCCAAACCATGTGAATAATTAAGGGTTCATTGAACCACCCTAAATCTTAGCTTTACATGATAAGTTAGTTTATTTTTTGATTACCCTTTAGCTAATTTTGTGGAGTACTTTTTGGCAAGCCACAAATCGATATGTATTTCATTTTCATGATTGAATAAAAGAAATTTGAATTAAGTTAATTATTGGAATCTGATTTCCTTAAGTTGAGTTTAGCTCCTTACCCTAGAACTTATCAAGAAACCTTCTTGTGGCGTTCATAGACTTATCACCTTAGGGTGTGGCGTCTTCCCCATAGTCTTAATCAACAATCCATTCTTGTGGCAGTCATTCTAGGCTTATCAAACAACTTAGCTTGTGGCGCCTTCACCTTTCATATCAAAACACAAACTGTGCCCATACTAAATTAATTTCCTAAACCTTGTCCAACAATCTTACATGACACTTAACCATACACATCCAAAACCGTGATCAACAACCCATACACATATCCTACAATTCAAACCGCGACCATATACACCCAAAGCCCAAAACACAACTGGCCTAAACACTAATTCATATACTAAACGTGGATTTGGCATTTCAAGTCACATTTGACAAGTCCTTTTGAGGTTCAAACAAGAATGATCGGCTTAAACACAACCACCCTTTAGTGGTGTCGATTGGGTAGGCAACATAATAACCTGATGCAACGAAATATTGCGGTTGCGATGGCCACCACAACCGCATCACACCGCAATTGCGATGTGACTCTGAATCACAATAATGTGGCTGCATCATATCGTTACTCAATTGCATTGGGCCATATTTGGACCGCATCAGACCGTATCGGGCCACATCAAATTCAAAAATATTGTTTTAATCACAAAATTCACACTGCAATAGCCGCAACCCGCATCGCGACGACAACAATCACATTAAACACAATTGTTACCAGAATCGCAACCGCAACCGTAATTTAAAACATTGCCAACAAGGTAGATTATAATTCAACTTCCACTTATCTTGTTTTATAGCAAAGCCTTATCTCTTGAAAATCTTCCAAACAATATGTAATAGCTCTTTCATCCATATAATCTGAATATCGATCCCTAACTGCAACCTTAGCTGAACTCACAAGGATTCGATCTTTACTATGTGAACTTTTCATCCAAGTTCAACATGTTCCAACGATCCATTGTGACAATCTCAGTGCTAAATATCTATCAATTAATATAGTCATGCACAGTAGTAGGATGAAGCATATAGTAATTGATGTACACTTTGTTGGTCACCTTGTTAAACAAGGTATTCTACGAGTTCAACATGTCTCCACCGCGGATCAGCTCATTGATTGCCTCGTAAAATCATTATCCAAGCATTGTCATCACTTTCTTAAGACTAAGATTGGTGTCCTTGATGACAAACCTCTCCTGCGAACCAGACCCCTATCCATTACTGGAAATGGAAATGGAAATGCTATGAAAAGAAAATTAAAAATCAAAATATAATAACAAGTATACTCTTATGTTTATATTTATAATGATATTTTTATCATTAAAATTAAAAGTAAAAACATCACTTTTATCTTCGAGGATCCATAGTCCTCTCTTGCATGGGCATGCCAACACAATGAGTCATTATATATAAATTATCATAACTCACTACATAAAGATCAATTACAATCCCCTAAATCATAGGCATCTAATTGCTTCCTTTTATTAAATCATAAAAAATATCTCATCTCATTTATTTTAAATTGTAGTGGGTGATTTGTTTGGTAAGTTATAGGAACTAATTTAGCCAATTAATTTTAAATACAAATATAACTAATTGTTGTATAATCAAATTCATTCTCTCTATATATTCTATTAATAAAATTTCTAATAAATATTTAAGAATAATATATTACACACCAAAAAACCAACATTTTACAGAAACAAATATATTAATATTTTTTATATTGTATTTTGAATATTTGATTTCTTATTATATCGAAATCTTTATTGTGTTATTGAAATGTACCTTATCCTGAATTAAAAAATATAACCTATAATTGTTTATCATAATTGTACTGTGGAAACTTGTGAAATTGGGAGGAACTAGGAAGGGAATCAATCACGTGATTACTCAGAGAATCACGTTCATGTTATAACACATATTTCTACTAAATGACAAAAATTCCTTGTTACACTCATCTTTTTCTCAACACAATAAATATTGTCAACTCCTTTTCAACTTTTCAGTAACCTTTTTCTCTGAACTTTGTACCTATGCTCCTCCCACTGTACTATAAATGTACAAGGTACAGTACCCTTCCCTTTACCGTACACCCAATCTAAACCATCCAATTTTCATCACCAAATTAAAGTTTTCCCAGATCAATTAATGAGGAAATAATATTTTAGCTTCGTTAGATATATGTTTGAGTTTTTTCAAAAAAAAAAAAAATATAATGAAATTAATTATCAATGTATCTCCCATCGTCATTAAAATAATGACATGTGTTTTATTTTTATTTTAATTTTTAGAAATATTTTTTTGTAGAAAATTGTTAAATAAGATAGAAATCATGATTTTAGTGACTATATGACATAATTTATCTTCTAAAATGAGTAAATAATTTATTAAAAAAATGTATATTTTATACTAATATTGGTCTTACCTAACTAAAACATATCTTCAATTGCAGGAAGATATCTATGATTTTGAAATATAAAAAACTTCAATCCTTCCTATTACTTCATTTATTCTCTTTTAGAACCAAATTTAATTAATTTGACAGGTATTAAAGAAATCAGTTAAAAATTAATTAGTTACTTTAAGTAAGAATTTAATCACTTTTGGGGTGTGAGTTGTCCTTCCAGATAAGTGTCTTTTCGAGAAATCGAATTCTTCACATTTTGATTATTATGAAATCTAGCAGGTCCTTACACCACTAGACCAAGTTCATGTTAGTAATTATTATTCACCGTATGATATATGAGATTTTTTTTAATTAAAAGAGATATTAAAATATATAAAATACAGATAAAATAATATTTGGGATAAAAAGTGATGATGCCTTTTATAATTTAGAAATCTTTCAAAGTTCAAAACAATTCTCGAGCATCATTATCGCATAACAATAATTGGATTTAGCACATCTCAACCATGTTTAACTACGCGCCAAAATATTATTAATAATGGATATGCTATATAGTCTATAGACAATGATCCTCTGTTACATAATTTTCATGTCTCCATATTTTTAGCCAATCAAACTTCACAAAATAATATTAAAATATTAATTTTTAATTTTGTTATTTTTTTTAATTAAATATAGATTTCTGATTGGCTTGATACACAAAGTGAGATATGAATGACCCTATCTATAGTTTGTACCATCAAACCATGCATACTCTATTATTGAATTTTGTCCATTTTATTCCATATTACGTCCTATTAGTGCATGTGCTGCCATCATAATTAGGTGACTTTTGATACAGCAAGAAGGTAACAAAATCAGCATTATATCAATTACTACTTGTCAACATATATATGATTCACATTAAGAAATTAAATTACCCTTAAGAGCTGTCACCTAAAACAGATTTTGAAGTTGTCTGATTATTGGCTAAAAAATATTGTCACCCAACCGGATTATTTTATACATTAATTCATATCATTATCAAACTTCTTATTAAATATCGTAATAATATACATACTACTAAATCCTCGTATTTACCACAATAAGACATTGATCTAATGATTTAAGGTTATGCTAGATTTTAGAACAACCAAATTGTCAAAATGTTCAATTCGTGTGAGGGAACTTGTTGGGAGAGTAGTCACACACCTCAAAATGAATTAGTTTCTTACTCGTAAGGTGATGAAATATATTTGGTAGTATAAAAAAATCTTCATATACATATGAAAGTGACACATGTCACTTGTAAACTAATCATTACTAACAACAGAATCACTTTATATCATATGTCAATTTCTTGTAGTATAAGAATTTAATAGGATGATAGTACAATTTTCTATTAAATACCATAACTAGCATAAAAATTAGCATTCCATTGGTTATTTTGTACGTGTAATTATGAACGGTTTGAATTGATCTAAAATAAAATTAAAAATCAATGTACTTAGAGTGTTTAAGGAAAAAATGTATACAATGACAGTTTAATAGTTTATATATTGTCAGTCTATTATCTATTATTTATTTTTAATCATCATTAATTCTTCAAAAAATAATAAAAATGAATAATAAATGATATATTAATTATGTATAAATATTTAAATATTACGCTTAATTTTTAAATGCTTCAAACCCCAATATTAATAAGCTAAAGGAACACTTCTATAATATTAAAAACAAAAGTACAAAACCATGGGAATACACGGAATATATTTTTATTTTTCAGTAAAGAAAGAATAAATATATAGGAATCTCCTATCTAAATATAAAATAATAAAAAATCTTACGGAATCTGATAATTAACCAAAACCACAGTTTGCATAGGTGGATGTAGTCGCTGCTACGTTCCAAATTTGGTCACGTAATCTTAAGATATGTATTTAGTGTTGGAGGGTCCAATATTCTTTATATGCGGTACACAAAAATAACACAAAGGTCCAAATATTTATTCATTTTTAAATTAAATAATATAAAAAATTAAAAAGAAATTTCTTCAAGTATGATAGATGAGTACAACCTTAATCTTACATGATACTGTGGCATGGGTTACTCCAACATGATTAAAACAAAATTGAGCAGTGCAATTGCAGCAAAACAAACGGAATAATTACACTGCACTTCTTTTGAGTGTGGTATTAAGATAGCTTTGGGTTTCTTTTCATAGTTTAAAGAATAGAATAAAAGATTAGACAATGACTTGGATACTGTCTCATAAAATATGTTGACTGATTAAAAAAATATATTTAAATTAAATTTTAATAATGAAATATTTTTTGACCAATAAAAAATAGTAACACATGAATTGGTACACTTTTGTGGGATTAAAAATGTCAACCTATTCGATACGATCTTAGGCACCAACATGAAACGGGGTAATAAAAACATAATAGTTTACTACATGCAATGAATTTGTAGCAATATTGTGACTAATTTTGGTTAATATATAATTTCATTATTGATTGTTGTCATTGTTACGTTTTGGAGATTAAATGTAAGTGACAACAAAATTAGTCACTATATTGATTTATTTTTAGGAATTTTTTTATAAGATATTAACCCTATTTTTCTCGGCCATTGACCCAAGAGAAAAATTTGCATACATATAACTACAACACTTCATATTTAGAGACAACTAATTAAATAGTGGCAACTCATTAAATTGTGGGTCCTACATCATCAATTCAATTTTTTTCTTTCCCTTTCTCATTTTCTCTCCATTCTCTCAGCCATTAACATTTTCAAGCTTCCTTAAACCTCCAAAGTCCTTCTTCTTCATCTACCTCATTCTTTAGTTCACCCACCACCATCTCATACGGCGCCACCACCACCACCAACATTCTCTCCTCTCTTCCTACCATTTCTCCTCCCATTCCCTTTAGAGAACTCATGTTACACTGAAACAGGTTTACCTAAAGCTGTGAAACTCAAATGCTCTCCTTGGAACACTATTTTTTCGCTTAGAATCCTTCTTCAGGGCATTTCAAGCATGGTATTTGCCCCAATTTCAGTTCTTTGCCCAAACTCATTTCTTCTATATTTAGATATACTGTGAGAAACCATTATTGACATTTGTGATGGAGTGGAAAAGATAAGAGAGGAAGAGAGAAATGGGGAGGAAAAAAATTGGGACTTGGAGGTAGGTGAAGAAGAAAGACTTTGAGGTTAAGGAAGCTTGAAAATCTACTGCTAATGGCTGAGAGAAGGAGAGGAAATGAGAAAGGGAAAGAAAAAATTTGAATTGATGATGTAGGACCCACAATTTAATGAGTTTGTCACTATTTAATTGGTTGTCTCTAAATATGAAGTTATATGTATGTAAGTTTTTCTCTTGAACCAAAATATATTCAATGCTTTGTCAATAAATATGTTTTTATTTTAAATTATTATTGGGTCGTTTGATCCATGTAGTTAATCTCACCTAATAACATAAAAGTTTGGTAGTTGTTATTGCATGACCCAAAATATAATATATCAACCTATCTTCATAAGCAGAAATATTATAACTCTCATATCCATTGTTTTCTTCCCACGATGCAAATCCTAAATATATACCACAAATCTATTTGATTTTAGTAATGTTTAAATTCATAACCCCTTCCTTAACATCAAACCACAATCAACCTCAAATCTTCTTTTGAGATTCCATGTTTGAGTAATAGTTGAATAAAAGAAATATCACGTTGAAAAATAAATAAGTTTGAAGTGCATAAAAAGGGTAAAACCTCATTCTTAATGCCTTAGGATGTTGGGTATGTCTGCCAAAATTATTCATGGGCTCATAGTCCATTCAATCTACCAAAAACAAATTTCATATAATTCATATAATCCATTAATTAATAAAAATAGTAAATTGAATTTGATCATATTTATTAATGGCTAGATAATGTTCATCCAAAGAAGTTAAACGTATCGATTTCAGGGTGTTGAGCTTGAGTCCCGATTTTGAGATCAACAATGAAAAATGTTAGCAAGCACCTTAATGATATTTGTAAATATTTTTGTAGTTTGATAATTATGATGTTTATTCCGGGGCAAATGATTTATAAGTCTAACCACTAACCGATCAGCTAAGCAATCCTAATTCTCACTAGTAATTGGACTATTGTTTAGTTTTTATGGACTGTGTTGATTAGGTTAAATTCGAATAATCTCTACCAGCAAATCGAACGATTTAATTTAAATCAATAAAATCACCAAGACATGTATGAAATTATTGAAAGGCAATACAAGAAGATGAAAGAGAAGGGTACGAGCCGATAGAATCTCCTCATGAAGATTGAGGGGTCGTATATATAGGACTCATCATGATTGTTATTTCAACTTATTTGTCTAGATAAATGTTTACTATAAATTATTTTATATAATTTATACTTCATTTAAATATTTTCTGGGTCTAAATTTTGAACTCAAACCTAACATAGATTCGATGAGATCCAACCCTATTCAGATTCGATCATGATCGGGTTATATTGGATGAACAGGTAGAACCGGGTTCTGCTCACCCCTAATATGTATTACCACTCCATGTGCCACTCTTTATAGTTGGTCATAAAAATATTTAATTATTAAAATTTTAAATTAAATATATTTTCTTAATCAATTACAAATAATAATTCATGAAAGTGGTACAATTTTATGGCATAACACATATAATAATATCTAAACGGAATGGCAGAACCTTATACGGAATAGGACAATACGGTTTGTCCGACAAGTCCACGGGTACCACCAACGCGTGGCCCCCACCCAAACTGTACAGCCCTGGGACCCACATACCCCTCATTTCTTTGTTCTCTTGATTTACGTGTCTGGTGATTTCTTTTCAACTCATAATAATTGTTTCAAGTAAATATATTTTTATGATATGTAATAAGTGATTTTGAAATCATTTAATAGCAGAAAATGATTCTTTTTTACTAAAATAGTACTGCCGGTCTTATTTTTTATATTTAATATTATGCATACCGGTGGCCAAATTATTAAATACTTTTATTTAATCGTTATATACTTTTACAATTAAAACTTACATAAGGGATAGTCTAAAGGAATGTAAAATTAAAAGTTATTGATTGTGATTACTTATAAAGTTTTTAACTTAACTATCATATTCAATATCTAATACTATGTTATATATTTTAACATATTTGTATGATGTTATTTTTAATATTGATATTAATTTGTTACGCAATATAAAAAATTTAAAAAATAGTTAATATATATATATATATATGATGGTTAACATTAAAAATATATATTTAATAAATAGTGTAAAAAACAACCAAAATAATCCTAACAAACAAATTATCTCATGTCCTTTTGTGTAATTTACTATGTACAAAAACAATCTATCTACATTGTCTAAACAAAACATATTATTTATATTCATTTTTCAATTAAGGTATTCCGTATTCACAGTTTATAATGTCATAATTTTTATGATTTATTATAGAAATTATTTTGACTCATTTTACCACTTTTAACTAACTACTAATTTTAATTTTTACTTTTTTAAAGATAAAATTGATAGACATAAGAAAGAAGAATACATAATATTTGATGGTTTGAGTAAGAAGTGAAAGGAAAAATAAGAACGGGAATGGCAATGGTGGAGAAAGTGGGAGAAAGAGAAGGGTAAAGATGTGAAAAGAAATAGGTAGCGGTCATTATCACTTTAGACCTGGTTTGTCTCCTCAGAAGTGGATCTTCGCACGTTACGAATACCAACGTAACACACTCTCTAACACTATCTAATGTAATGTATCCAACACTCTCTAACTCAAACTCTTCAAAACAACCATAATAATATTCATATGCTTTTTCTTTCACTCTCTTCACCAGAAATTCCATCTTCTCCAACCACCAACATCAACAACAACTAATAACTATTTCACCTTCTTTTCTCTCTCTCTTTCTATTGGTGCAGGCTTTTGATTTCAAGTTGCAAATCATACTATACTTATCTTTCTCTGTGGTACCTTTTGCTAAAAAAATGTTCTTTTTTATATAACTTGTAAAGGGTTGTGAGATGTGAGTTTCTCTTTGTCTCATTTCAGATTCTTAGGTTTATGTTAAAATAATGGACCAAGTTTCATTTTCCTTCTTTTTTTGGGTGGTGGTATTAAGTTAACGAAATGCTAACACATTATAATTTCTTTGATTCCATGCTCTACTACTACTACTACTACTAATAATAATAATAATAATAATAATAATAACAATAGCAATAGGAAAACAAGTTAGAGTTCGTTTGTGTTTTGTGTTTTGTGTTTTGTTTTTTAATGCTTATAAATAATGAGAAACTAATATTCATAATGTAGTTACCTCAAGAACTATTTAAGGTATGAAATTGGAAAAAAAATCAAGTTTTTACGAAAAGGGTACTCTTCAAATTGATGCATTTGTCTAAAACATTAGTCTATCTATTGGATCTGCATTTTGGGGTGGTTTGTTTTTTCTTCTAAAAAGGGCACTTTGAAATTTGATGATTTTGTCAAGAACTAACTGTGACTGACCCATATGAAGAATTTACATTGGTTCAAAAAAAAATCTATTAAGGGCAAGCAAGGAGGGAGAAGAATTTCATTTGGGGAATACAAGAGAGCAGTGTCATGGTCAAAGTATTTGGTGTCACCAGGTGCTGCTATAAAGGGAGAAGGAGAAGAAGAATGGAGTGCAGATATGTCTCAGTTGTTCATTGGATCCAAATTTGCTTCTGGGAGACACAGTAGAATCTACAGAGGTGTTTATAAGCAGAAAGATGTGGCAATCAAGCTTATAAGTCAACCAGAGGAAGATGAAAATTTAGCTGCTTTTCTTGAGAAGCAATTTACTTCTGAGGTTTCTTTGCTGCTTCATTTGCACCATCCAAATATCATTACTGTAAGTTCTTTTGGTTTTTTAGTATTTTTTCTCTTAATTTGTTTTCTTGTTTTGCAGTTCTTGTTTTTTGTATCAAAGTGATATAATTCTTTTGCCAACCTTAGAAGGGAATTTGTATTAGCTTTGGCTTGGAACATACTTGTAAGTGTTGTAACTTCTCTAAAACATAATATAGGTGGTAGCTTATTTACCTACCTTAAGTTTTTGATGGATCAATGGTAAGGTCGCTTTTTTGTCACTGCCTAAGCCGTTGTAGTCGTTCTTATCTTTTAGGATATGATTGAGACTACATTTGTTCGGAAGTACGAGATTCCGGTGTGGAGTTTCTTTCAAGGTTCTTATTAATTGGTATTAGAACCTTTCATCATGTCACTTAGGTGCAAATGAGAGGGGTGGATGGTTATGCTGACATGACATTGTTTTTCCGAGACTAGTTATGGGGTACTTGTATTACTGCACATCATCATTATCTTGTTATTACTAACTAGACAACTTTCATTAATGAAATATGCATTTGCTTGTTCCGGAACGATTAGTTGGAAAAGTGGCGTGCAAGAAGCTAAATTATCAAAGGTGTTGTTCTTCCAATTCCTGTTGTGTCACTCCATTGGTGTGATTTACTATATAGAAGCAAATGTGATTTACCATATGATGCTGTTGCTTATCAAATATTGATTGTTTTTAACTTCTTTCTTAGTGATAGGTGTTGTGGTTGGTTATTTTATCCTCTTGAAAGTGATAATATGGCATTGTGACCTTATTAGTTAGTGCTACAAGCAGTTTATGCTGAGAAATGAGAATTGCTTTTATAAAAGAGAAAATAATGCTTTTTCGGTAAGCTATTGATATCTATTGATCTTGCAGCTCGTTGGTGCTTGCAAAAAAGCTCCCGTCTTTTGTATAATCACTGAATATTTGGCTGGCGGCTCATTGAGGAAATACCTGCATCAACGACAACCATATTCAATTCCAGTTCGACTCGTTCTGAAATTAGCCTTAGACATTGCGCTAGGGATGCAATATCTTCATTCTCAGGGGATACTTCACAGGGATCTTAAATCAGAAAATCTTCTATTGGGGCAAGATATGTGTGTAAAAGTAGCAGATTTTGGGATCTCATGCTTAGAATCTCAGTGTGGTAATGCAAAAGGTTTTATCGGAACTTACCGCTGGATGGCACCTGAAATGATCAAAGAAAAACACCATACCAAGAAAGTAGATGTCTATAGTTTCGGGATTGTTCTGTGGGAGCTTTTAACAGGATTAACACCGTTTCACAATATGACGCCAGAGCAAGCGGCCTATGCAGTTTCCCACAAGGTATTGCATCGAAACTCAATTATTTGTGTTTTTACATATTCTTATTGTGGAGAAACTTGAAGTTTCTAATTACATAATCATGTCATTTGATTAATCTACATGTTTAATTCAAATGAATATGCTTCTAGTATGTTTGGTTTCATGTCTTACACACATTTGAGCGAAACCTTGCATGCGAGGTTCCACTGTAAAAACTAAAACTCTGCAGAAAGTTGGCATCTCTATATTTAAATTGTGTCATCTTTTACTTCTAATCCTTCCGAAAATTACAATTAGATCGGCATGTGATTATCACAAGTCACAACCGGTAAATCAAAGCAACAACATTACTGTTCTGCCAAGCTCACCCTCTAAGAAATATTATATGTATGTTTTTAAAAGTCATTGATTTGGCAGAAAATATGAATCTAGTCAAGTAAGGTAGACTCGGAACAACTTTACATTAGAGAAACACTCACATAAGAAACGTTAAGCAAGCGATAAAAGTGCAGTCCTGTGCACGAGGCTCCCAAATGTAATATAACATTTGGTTAGGACTATAAAGTGATTTATAAATTATCTGTTTCATTCTTATTCTCTGTTCATTCTATATTACCTTCTTAGTGAACCTTTTTTGTTATTAGGAATAGTATATTAATTCATCAGTTTGCAAAGGAATCTAGGCAACCATATTTATCTATGTAAAGCATTGATTGTTCCTTATGTTTTCATTTTATATTGTTAGCCAATTATATTCATGAACTACTTTAATCAATACTATTATATTGTCTCAAAATTAATCATTTGATATGTATATGTAAAATATACACAGAATATTCCTCTATTCATGCATTTAGAGGCCTTTTTGATGGTTAATGTGCCCTATATCTTTCTCAAACTTGTGGTAGGGGTTGGCAACAATCATTCATTGTCTATAATCTTTTGAAGGCATGTGCTTGTGTTTGTGATAAGATACCCTTAACTAATATAAGATAGGCACCTCAATAACAATATTGAATTACAATAAGTTTAGATGTTTCTTTATTTTGTCTGACATGTAGATAACTCCTGAACTTTTCTAACATTAATATTTGGTATATGTTATGCATATTAATGAAAATCAATGATTGATATTACCCTTGTTTTCTCTGTCACATGCACTGAGCATCAGAACAAGATATGCCATACAATTGAATCAATCAACTGATTATAAGAAAAGGTTTTTTTCTTCTTGCCTTTTGATAGTGCTTACAATGAGTCAGAGACGCAAAGACATTTATTGTGTCCAATCAAACATGGAGCGCATATTTTGTCCAAAAATATGAGTTGTGATTCATGAGAAAAAATACTTATTAATTAAACTTTTAACTTAAATATATATATTTCAACAAATCACAGTTCATGACATATGGAGTGACACATATATTAGCATCCCAATCAAACATTTCACCTTCATTGTTTTTGCCCATGCTAAAATATCCTTAAATGAATCATATGTCCCGAAATGTATCTCATTTCCTGTCATGTTCTAAGCCAATGACATATTGACAAATGAATAGAAGAAAATTTATAAAAACAAAAAGTAATGAAAAATAATATTCTGATTGGTTTGAGACAGGAAATGAAACATCTTTCGGGATAGCTAATTTCTGGACGTAATATCTGGATTATACATACTTTGGATCTAAAGCCATAAAAATACTTTAAAATATAAAGAAGACACTACTTGCCACGAACTGAAGACAGGTTTTAAGTTTTTGTTGGGACTTGTGAAGCTCAATCATTTTCTAGAAGGGAATAGTCTCACCCAAATCCTCATTGATATATTAATGATTTAAAATTAACTACACTGATGATTTCTCATCATTTTGGCTTCATAAATTTGAACACACTTATTTTTATTATATACCATATATCATATTTCATGTTTCATATCTTTTATCTTTATTTCACCTCTTTTAATGATGAGAAAAATATGTATACATTAACAATATATGATGAAAATATGTATACATTCACCTCTTTTAATGATCATGACTTTTAAATTAAAGTAATACAAATGAAAGGTGAATGATACATTGATTGTATATAAATTTTTACACTGTAAGTGTATATACATTAATGTCTCTAATGATTTAGAAACTCTGTACACATTTATATATTTTAATTGTACTATTATTTATCACTCATCTTTCTCACCTCCTATTTCTCTATTTTTTAAAATTTAGTTTCTAATGTGAATTATGATTCTGCTATCTTTATGATTGATTAATGTATATTATTAACCTGTCACACTAAAGTTTGATTTTTATATTTATAAATGTAGAATGAAAGGCCTCCATTGCCATCAGAATGTCCATGGAGATTTAGTGATCTAATCAATAGATGTTGGTCAAGCAATCCAAATAAAAGGCCACATTTTGATGAGATAGTTTCCATTTTGGAGAACTTCACTGAATTATTGGAGCATGATCCAGAATTTTTATCAACTTATAAACCCCCTCCTACTAATACATTTTTTGGATGCTTACCAAGATTCAATGCTACTCATAAATCACCTATTTCCAAAGATTAGGATATTTTTCAGTTGTATTGTGTGACATATATATTGTATTATATTTAATGCTATGAACGGAAAATATGTTCAATTAAATAATTACAGTTCTCTTCTGTTTTAATTATCTCCAATTCTCTATTAGTTAAGGGTCTTAATTTATTTTCCTAGAAAGTCAGGGATCCACAAATGCAAGGGTGATCGGCCACTTAATGAAACTCGGGTTGAATATCAATAAGTATATTATTTTCTCAAATGCTAATACCCTAAAAAACTAATGTTAATTACACTAGAATCTTGAAATATGTAAGAAAAAAAATGAATTTTTGTGTTGTTTGATTGTATAGAAAAGTGAGAGAAAAAATTGTTTTTTCTCCCTCACCTAGCCTTTTCCATTTTCTCATATAGCCTTTTAAATCAAATGAAGGGAAAGTGATATTTGTCTTCAACTTCTCTCCTCTCATAATTTTTATCTCCTCTTTTTTTATGATACCAAATGAAGTATTAATATACCTATAGTATACACGACTCCTTATAAAACATGGTAAAAGATTAAAAGTAAAAAAAATAATTGAATATATTTTATGATATTTCTCCTAACAAATTAACCAATAGTTTAACTCATTTTCATTGAATTGATTGCACAATCACATTAATAATATGTAATTCCAAGCATTTTATTTTTACTGTGATTTTGATGTGAGACAAATTTTTTTAAGGTTTCATCTCAAAACAAATTGGCAATGAGAGAAGTAGCTCAACATGTATTTAAACCATCATCGAGACAATGAGATAGACGATGTGAGACTTACTTCCCAACATGCCTCTCTCTGTATAAGTCTGTCGGACCAGGCGAACGGTTACCTTTGACCCATAACTAAATGTATCTTTGGCCCATGACAACCGGAAAGAAATTGAGCTTTGACTCTGATACCATGTTAAGGTTCAATCTCAAAACCAATTGGCTATGAGAGGAGTAGTCCAACATATATTTAAACTATTACCGAGACAATCACATAGGCGATATAAGACTTACTTCACAATAATTTTCTATACAATTTTTATTCAATCTTTTAAAAATAAAGGATACAATTTAACATTAGAGAAGTGAATTCCAATGATTGAAGAGAGTTAAACTGTAGTTTGTAATATGTAAGCACATGTCCGTGCAGCAGATGTATATTATTAAATATATTTTGGTTTTAGTTTCATACTTTAATTTTACAATACATTATGCATGATGTTAAAGTTATATAAGAGTTAATTATACTCATATCTCTCAGTTTTAATAAAATTATATAGACTACTCTTTCATTTTTACCCATATAAAAAATCCACTGGTTTTTGTATATATATTACACAAACTACATCTGCATGTGAAATAAGTGTGATTTTTTTACATAAAAAAGATGGTAAATGTAATGAAGTTTAGTAAGTGACATGTTTACAAATGATATATTTCAGAGACAAGTCAAAATAGTATACGAGTAAATACATTTTTATTATTTTTGGTTCATTACAAAATGCATCAATAATTATAAGGATATATTATTTAAATCACTCTTATACGATATTATAGCGAACAAAAAAAAATGAAAATGTGTTGACTCGTATACTATTTAGACTTGTTTCCACAATATACCATATTTTGTTTAACTTCATTACACTTATCATCATTTTTTATGTAAAAATCACATTTATTTCACATGCATGAGTAGTGTGTATAATGTATGTACAAAAATCAAAGAGTTTTTATAGGGTAAAAAATGGAGGGTTGATCTGTGTAATTTCACTAAAAGTCAGGGGTCACTGTAATTTATTCTTTATATAATTATTTATCTGGTTTGTCCAATTTCATTTAGGTTATTATTATATGAGTAAATTAACAAATCTCAGATGAATTTTAATAAAATTGCACATACTAATCATCCCTTTTTACAGTTACCCATATTTCCTTTTAATGTAACAATCTTAACTAAAATTAAAATGAGAGTAAATATTAAAATATCTCCAACTTCAAAAACCACAATTTTTATTTTCTTGTAACACACATATCGCTTTCTTTGTTTATTATTAACTTTACTATAGGTCAAATCAACCTCAGTCTTTTGTGAGTTTACTCGAGTAGTTGTTGTAAATGATTACTAGGTTACCCTGGAATAACGTACGAAGTAGGACATGGTTTCACTACACTACAAGCCCAAAGACGAATCCTTTATGTTGAGGCCCTCAAGTTTTAATGTCATCAACAAGTTGAAGAATGACTAATGATTAAATGAGTTGATGCAAAGTAAGATGCAACTGTTGGTACTGCTGTCTTCCCAAATCTTTATTCCTAAGTTGAATTAGGTATTGTGGAGAAATCTCCTAATTGTGTGTAGGATTCATGGAGAGAAAAAATATTTCTAGAACTAAACAAAACAATACACATGTCATTCTTGTACTGGTGGGAGGAGGTAATTTATCTTTTGGTATAAAGAGATCCATTATTCTCTATTTCTCTTCAACTTCTATACTCTTATAATCTTTCTCTCCTCTTTTTATGATACCAAATGGGGTATTAATATGCCTAGAATATACCAAATGGAGTATAATGGATTGACTTTTTTTATATGTTTAGTGCATCACTTATCATTCATATAAATATTGTTTTTATTTAAGAGTCAATCATTAACATATGAATATTATATTGATAATATAAAGAACTTTTACTGTATATAATTTATATAATTTGGGGTATCTACTTAAATTTTCTGAAATAGTTCAAGATCTAGTGTAATTAACATTAGTTTTTTAGGGAGTAATTAACAAAGTTAATGGTGAAAAAGTTATTCCTTAAACTATTTTGATGAATGTCCATATGGAAAATAAAATATTATGGGTTAGATGCAAGTTCCTCCGATATGTGAGAAATATAATGAATTTTTGTGTTATTTGATTGTAGAAAAGTAAGAGAAAATTTTGTTTTTTCTCCCTCACTCATCCATTTCCATTTTCTCATCAAATGAGAGGATAAGAAATTTGTTGACTCCACTACATTTTTCACTTTCTCTTCTCATACTCTCTCTAAATCAAACTTGAGGAAAGTAATATTTCTCTTCAACTTATCTCCTCTTATAATCTTTCTCTTCTCTTTTTCTATGATACCAAATAGAGTATTAATATGCCTATAATATACACCACTCTTTACAAAACATGGTAAAAGATTAAAAGTCAAAAGAAATAATAGAATATATTTTATGATATTTTTTCTGACAAATTAACCAATCATGAATTAGTAGTTTAACGCATTTTGTTTTTACACATTAATAATATGTAATTTCAAGCATTTTATTTTCACTGTGATTTTGATTTGAGGCAACTTTCTTTACAATTTCTATTCATCCTTTTAAAAATAAGGGATACATTTTAACATTAGAGAAGTGTTACTCCAATGATTGAAGAGAGTTAAACTATAGTTTGTAATAAGTGTAATATGATCGACATAGATATAGAATACAAGTGCAGTAGAACACAAACAAAGGAGGATATGTTATTTATTTAGTACTTATAGAACATAGAATACAAGTGAAGTAGAACATAGAAGCAACTCAATGAAAGAAAAGCAGGTACTAATGCAAAGCTTGAGTCCTCCTTTTAGAATGAAGAGAGTAATATCATTTTGGTGATGAGAAAGGAATGGTAATTGATTCAGAATTATACTCCCAAAGCTCAAATTTTCCATTCACAAAATCATAGTAACCACCCAATATCTTCAAACTCTTGTCACACACTCCTTTTTTAACAAATGGATATGTCTTCAGGTTCACTATGGAGTTATTCACTGACTCCTACAAATACAAAATGTCATGTTTAGTTGGCTTAGCTTTTATTACTTTTTTTATTAAATCATCTAAAACATCATGAATTTATGTCTTAATTATTTATTTTAGCTAACCTTTTCACATAATTCGCATTGTTTTTCAAAATTAGCATGTGGGTGTTCTTCCAGAACCTTGATTTTGGCAGGTAAACCAATTTTCAGCCAATCATCTATGAAATCACTGCACAATTTAATCAAACCATGAAAAGGGATAATAATATAATTTAGTAACTTGGAGCTAGAGTAGTGAAACTAAATACATATATATATAATATATTAATTTATATAGATAATAAAGTCTTACTAGTCAGGAGAACCTTCCTCTGGATGACTCATGAGTCTTTTTATTCCACCACACTTACTATGTCCAATTACCAGAATGTTTGATACCTATCAAAATATTTGAAATACATAAGAACTTAGCTGCAAAAATATTATATTTGAATGGTGTTCTTCCATAGTCAATAATGATTTTTGTTACTATTGTTAATACAATATAGGTTCTTCTATGCATTATCAATTATCAATAAAAAATGAAAGAAAAAAATGTTGAGAAAACTTTAGCAAATTTAAAAATAAAGTAATTATCACCTTAAGAGCTTCTATAGCGTACTCAATTATTGCACCAACTCCATTGTCCCTCTGTGAAACATGATAGGAAAGTATGAAATTAATTATTAAGATCACTTATTTGACGAAGAGATGCATAATGAATTTCAATTATGTAATTTGAACATAAAGATATTTATTTGCTATATAGCAATTTATTCTTGAGAAAAATTAAGAAGCATACCTGATTATATGTAGGAACCATGTTAGCAATGTTGCGGGCCGAGAAAGCTTCTCCAGGTTGAAAGTTTAGGATAACATCAGGACTCACTCGAGAGTCAGAACAAGCAAATATCAAAAACTACATCATACATACAAATTGAAAATAGACCAAGATTAAAAAAAACACATAAAATGACAAATAAAAAAAAGCAAATTTTCACCTAGTGATACCCATTACATGTAAAATAAATCAAACCATAGTTAGATGGTGCACAATATAGGTTATAGTCTTCTTTGTAGTTGATCATTTTTAACATTATTACTACAAAAGTTCATTATAAAGAACTCAATACAAGGGATTAATGAAATTACCCTTGGGGATTGGTGGAGAGCAAGTTCTTTGTAAAGCTCAGGATTTTTGCTGCAATGTATAAAAAGTTAAAAAGAAATAACCTAACACATGATCCAAAGTCCTTTAAAATTGTAACTGAAATCTATCACAGAAAAACTGTATACATAAACCAGACAGAAATTGTATATACTCGAAGTTGTTGAGCTTAAAGTAAGTGAAGCCATATATGATCCTCTGCACATCAGGGTCAAATGGAGGCAAACTATGTTCATTCAACTCAGTAGTAACCTCATCTCTGAAACAAGAATGTTACAGTGTTACTATACATATAATGTACACAACACTCAACTAGTTTATGTTTGTATCCTAGTTTTTTAACCTGATAAGCTTATTAAGTTCTTCTGTGGCTGGCTTAGATGACTGTGTTGCCATAGTTATATATCACTTTAATTTCTGCAGATTCCAAAAACTATAACTCATTAAAATACTAAAATGCAAAAAGATTAATATAGTAAACTCTATGTAAATTATTACACTACAGAATTGAATTTTTCATCCAATTCCAATGCTGGAAACATGCTATAGTTTATTTTGTAAGAGGGGGTCAAAGAAGAGAAACTATAAATGAAAGAGATAAGGAACAAATTTCTTTCATAGATTTCAAAAGGAAAATGATTTTGGTCACAGACAAGATTTACCCTATGATTCAGCGAGCTAAGTAGAGTACATATTTTGTGGTACCTGGATGTCCCTATTTAAGGTGGCATATGGATTGATTTGGATGAAAATGGATGGATGAAAAGTCATTCATCAATCCATATAAATCCATTTAAACCACATTTTAAGTTATCCAATTCATCCATATTCAATGAATTATAATCCATCCAATTCATTCATGACTTAATGTTCATGGATTTGGATAGAAGAATATCCAATCCATGACTTCACATTTTTAAAAAATGTTTTTAAAACAAACATTTTTAAAAAGTGTTTTTCAAAAAATATTTTTAAAAATGTAAACTTTTGAATTTTATATCCAAAAACTTAAAAAAATAATAAACTTAAAAAATTAATTTTTAAGTTTTTAATGATAAATCGCATGATTAAGCTTAAATTTACAGTCTTAAAACCTTCAAGTGAGTTTCAGGTTGGTGTTGTTAGAAAAATTTGACATATATCATAAAATTTATATAACATAAATTATATTTATCAAAGTTAAATGATATGATTGATAGATAATTGAAATATTCAATTGAAGTGAGTACAAGAGAAATAGAACCAATCCATATAAATGCAATTATGTGAAGACTAAGTAAAAAAAAAGATTTTATACCCAAAGTAAAATGACCAATAAACTTCTAGTGAGCATCAATCCACAAAATTAAAACATATTCTCATCAAAACTAAAACATATTTTCAAATGTCCTTCAGGGATGAATTTCAATACCTATTTTTTTAATTTCCCAAAAAACAAAAGTTAGGGTTTTAATGAGAGAAAATGAATCAAAAGATATATCAATCAATCTTGAAGGAATATCAAAATTAAAATAAACCATTGGGGAAAATGAAACCTCCAATAAAGATGAGAAGGAATGAAGATATTGGAAAAAGAAATCTCCATAGGTGAAGTAAGCTGACTTTTGTTGAATGAATGCTCTTATTAGAAAGGGTAATGCAACTTTGTTAAATGAATCACTTTGTTAAAAAATAAGGTGGGATCATGTTAGCAAACCCCTTATATATTTATATGTATATATATATATATATATATATATATTTTTTATATATATGATTATATATTTAATAAATTTAAAGATTATCTATATTTATGTGTATACATAAATACGTATATGATTATATATTTAATACGTATAAATTTAAAGATTATCTATATTTATGTGTATACATAATTTAATTAGTTTATAAACCTAACATGGTGATCTGTATTTGCTTTAAGTTCCACTCCTTAATTTAATGAGCTCAATATTTAGTTCAAGTTCAACTCTGCTTGGTTTATAGACCAAGTTTATTGAGTTAAACAACTAATTGAGTTTCAAACAAATGTCGAATTTGTTCAGTTCATTGTCAACCGAACCAAAAGTTGAAAATTTAGATTTGGATTGTCTAAGATTTTTTTTTACATTGTAATGTAGTTTCTTTTATGAAATTTGTAAGAATGAGATTGCAACTAAGAGGGGGGTGAATTAGTTGTTGCAAATAAATGACCAAATTTTCTGCAATATCAAAGTTAAAGTGCAGCGGAAATATTATGCAGAAAAATATTGACTTGGAATGATAGAAATGAAACAAAGATAAGGAGAAGAGAGTACACAAGTGTTTTATACTGGTTCATCTTCTTATCCACCGAAGGCTACGTCCGGTACTCTTGACTCGCAAGAGATTCCTTTATTAAATATAATGAGTTGCAATTATAATTATCTCACCCCGAGATCTCCTTGTACCTTACACACTCACTTATATCTAATCCCTTGGAAAACCCTATTCCAAGTAACACCATTGGTAAACACTATACCAAGTCACTCAACCCCTTTATCTTCACACCCTTGTGAAAGAAAGTGAATTTTGGAAAAGTGAAGAATATACAATATAGCTTGGATTGCCTTACAAGTGTATATGGAAATTTCTAGAACTTTCAATCCAACAACAACTCTTATACTTAAGATAATAATGCTCTTTGGAAGTATGAAATACACTTAGAAGCAACTTCAAAAATAACTTTGAAAGTTTGAGAGTAGGTTGGTTGAAAAGTGTAGGAAAAATCAGAAAGTGTGAGAGCTTTTTGAGAGTTTTAAATAAGAGTTTGTAATCTGAGTTGTGTGTGAGTTAAGAGTGTTTCAATGCCTTTATATAGGCTTCCAATCAACCATAGTACCTCTAGGTATGAGTAGGTTTCGTTTGGAATGAAACAAATCAGTTTGGAGTGAAACCTATTCACTTTGAATTCTAAAAACTGATACAACAGCTCTCAGTAATTGATTACAGCAAGTGGGTAATCGATTACCCAAACATACTGTTAACAACTTTTTGAAATTTCACACAGTGTAATCGATTACTGGATTTGAGTAATCGATTACCCAAAGGTATTGTTTGACAGCTTTGTGAAATTGCCTTAGTGTAATCGATTACATCCCTTTGAGTAATCGATTACCCTGTTTTCTAAAAATGGTAATATGTTACTTCAAAGTCAGTAATGGTTACTTATAGCTGTTAGAGGTTTGAAAACTCTTTTCTCACCCATGTAACTTGTTACTCAAGTATGGTAACCCGTTACATGTTGTTTTTGAAAATTATTTTTATTCACACTTAGATTTGTCTGATTTTATTGAAAACAATTTTGAGCATTATTAACTAAGTAAATAAATGAGTTATAAGGATAGAAGTACCTAAGACTTAGACTCTAATTCTTTGAAGCTTTGTTTTCGATAGTCTTTGTAGGTTTTCTTCCTTTCTTCCTTTTGTGATGTTGGTGTATTCATCAAAACCGTCCCAAGGTCAGGAGCAAAATCTTCTTCACAATCTCCTCCTTTTTGATGATGACAAACCAATATCTTCTTGAAGGTATAGTTTTCTAAGAGCAGCATACTGAATGATATATCTTGACTTGTCTTGAGTATGCTCCCATTTATTTTTGGAGTTATGTGTCTGAAAGAATATTACAGAAAATACACTACTCCCAATTTTTCTCTCCCTTTTGACTTCATCAAAAAGAAGAAAAGCCAAGAGTCTAGCACAATAGACTTTTGTAGAGCATAGCGTACAATATTTTCATAGGATATGAATTTTTAATAATATAATCAAAATAATATAGAACTATGTATGAAGCACAAATTAAAAACATTGCATAACAACGCAATAACATGATGTTCATACAGAGTTATCCAAAACAGTAAGAAATTAAGATAAACAACCACAACAATGTTCAAATCCATATAGAAAAATGCACAACCATAATCATTACATAACAGAAACCTAGACAAATATCTAAGACTCAGGCTCAAAACTATCTTCATCAACATCCATGTTGCTCTACCTCGATGAAAGACGATGAAGTTCATAATGGATTTGTTGGTTTTGGGTATCGAAAGCATCCATCCTTGTGGTGATGTAGTCTCGAAGAGAAACCAATTCATCCATAATCATCTGTGTCGCGCCCCGATTTTTGGCTACGCGACCTCTTTCAGAGTCGCTACCATGTTTTTTTTGCTGTTAAAACATGGAAAACTCATTTTGAGCCCAAAAATGGATAATTTGGTCTTTGAACAAATATTCTGAGATCGGGAGTCGATTACGGATCGGGAAAAGTATTAGCACCACGTCCGCCCGTATTAAAACGGTAATTTGGTCTTTCATGAAGGTGTATAATTTGGGAGGATCTTCCCATTAGTTTCTTCCCCCTTTTCTCTGGGAAATAGGATCTTGAATTATTTGCACTTTGACTGTGATTCCAATTTGATTTCTTGATTATGTGGCATGATTATTCATAAAACAATTTCTTTTCTTCATATATCACCATCGATATAAGCATTGATTATGGGATTATTTGTAGCTAATAATAGCATCATGAAAGATATATATGAGTGATAGAAGAAACACGGTTGTTGTAGGAAAACTATGTAATCAACTTAAGTTAACTTATATACCAAACACTTAAATCAATGAAATTATGCATAATTTTTGTTTTGGTTTTTGTGTGTGGAAAAAGTAAATGGTCGAACAAAATTGGGTGTTCACAATCTGATTAGTGGGCATTGCAGCAGATGAAGAAGATGGAGCATGAGACTCGGGCTAGTTTGGTGCAATAGGTTCTGGTTCGACGGTAGAAGCAGTTTGACGGTCGGTGCGATGTTTATAAGTTCGACGAGTGACAAGATCTATAACAAACCCCATCTTGTGGACAACCTCTACATCAACATTGCTTTCGCGAAGATTGATGGCTACTTTTGTCTCACCATCTAAAGATATGCCGAAATGCTCAAGGATTTTTGTAATGAAGATGGCGTAAGACAACGGACTTTGGGAGCCGCGAACATGTCACATTTGTTGCATTATCATCTTAGTCCAATTTATATTGATGTTATACTTAATAGCATGCACCAATTGGAGCTCTATGTCACGAATTTGCAAATGATTTGAAAATTTCGGCAAAATGACATAGGTAAGAAAATAATGAAGCAAACGATCTTCCAGCGTGAGATATCCAGCAGAGAGGATATCACTGTTCTTAACCGTCTCAACAAGGCTTTGTTGTTTTCGCCCTTCTATTTCCTCTTTAAAAATTCTACAAATAGAAAGATAGAATTTCTTGCGATCGTAATCGTCCCAATCACATACAAGGCCGAAATCAGTGATGTCGCCTGTCATCGGTATATGACAACAAATAGAACTGAAGGTTTTGATATCCAAAACTATGTCATTTCCCTTAACATGGGTTTATGAAAATTTTACTTGTGAAAATTTGAATATGGAAAAGTTGCGAGGAAGGTAGACAAAATGTTAACTTGTGAAAAATAGTAAAATGAGTGATTAAATGAAGAAAAAATGATAGAAAAGTCTCACCCTCGTTTCTTCAGTTTTGAAAAGATTTACCTATGGAAAATTAAACATGAAGAAGGTAAATCACTAAGGTCCATGAGTTATGTCTTAATTTTTTAAAGGTAAATCACTAAGGTCCATGAGTTATGTCTTAATTTTTTAAAGGTAAATCGTGGTTATTGGTTAAGACATGTGAATTAAAAAATGTAAGTACTAATCAGTCTTATAATAATAATAAATTTAAAATAATATACTGGTCAACTGGTCAAGCGAAACCAGTTTTGTAAATTATCCAAAAGTTGAGCATTTGTAAAACAGTTTAATATTTAAGCATTCAGTAAGAGAATTCTATATATTTGTATTACTATTTCTATTTAATAATCAATTGTTGCTAACACATAAATCTTCAATGAAGCATTCACAATGTAAAAACTATTTCCTATTCAAACTAAAAATCAAAATTGAGTCAAAGGAACAAATATTTTTTGTTATGTTGATATGTTAATAATAGAGTGTAACATTTTGCACTTTCACCGTAAAAATTTATACACCATTATTTTATCATCCATCATTTATTTCTATTATTTTTTAAGAATTACTGATGATTAAAAATGAATAATATATGATAAACTAATAGTGTATAAAACTTTTATATTATCAGTACATATATTATTTTTCTTTAATAATAGTGCATAACCGATATATATATATATGTGTTAATTTTAATTTTAAATAAAATTATTAAGCATGACCATCAAAGGTAATTTTGAGTATGCTCAATTATATCCCAAACAGGCGCATAATAAGTATTATGTCTAAAATCAGAAAATAATAAAGATACATGTATGTTTAATTTGTAAATTGAGATCAATATGAAATAAATATAAAAATAAAAAGGGGGAACAATATGAGTTGACCAATAACGGATACAATGAATTTACTAAGATTTATTGGAAATGGAATCAGTTGAGATTTGATATATATAATAACCTAAAATTACAATATATGAATCTGCCTTGATAAATCCTTGTTTGGATTTATATTGAGAGGTATATTTAAGTGCAAAACGGTTTTATGCGTTTCTTAACCAACCTGTATGTTTGTTCTAAAAAAAACAAATGAAACTCGTATAAACATTTAATTGAGTTCCACACATATTGTACTTTGGAAAAATCCAAACAGATGTACAAAGTGACTAACTCAATAAATTATAAGTGAATATTCATAAGAAAAAAATATAGGAATAACATAAAAGTTGCATTAGAAAAAATAATAAGAGTTTGTGAATGAGAAGAGAAACATATGTTTTCATTTCTTGTATTCCTAATTCTTGTAACCTTTTCCTTTAATATTCTCCTTATCATGCGATTTTACATTACATTTATTTATTATTAGCGTGTTGACTGGCCCAATCAGACTTGTCAATCCGTTTTCCTATCGTATGTAACGTATAGTCTATATGAAATCAATGTTTAATGTTATAATTGTGTTACATATTCTAATGTGCAGTTAAATATATAGTTTTTAACATTATACATCAGGAATATAGTCTTATACTTGGTCTTATTCAATTGGTGTAATGGTTAAAAAGTTTAAAATTGGAAATTCAACACAATCAACATTATCAAATAAATAGATAAAACATTTCCTAAGTGAGTTCCATCTTAGAAAATGTTAGTTCCCTCTAATGTATTTATCAATTTGATAAAACATTTTCAAATGTTTAATGGGGTCTGGTATATTCTGGCTACTACCATTACTGTGGGTCTGATTTAATGTCCGGTATTAAACAAATATCTCAATTCCCTCTAATCCATCTTTTATCAAATAGATAGATAGATAAAATATTTTGGGGCTTCACAGTGAATATGATTTTAGAGGTATTATAATTTGCATAAATACTGATGATGAATATATTGTGTAATCTGTTTAATATGATGATTTTATAACAAAACATTCATTAATATGATGATTTTATATTGTGTATATTGTTTCATAAAATTGATGTGTTGATATACTCGGCAATATTGACATATAAATAAACATTCACTTTGGCATCAACAATGTTGACATACAAATAAAGAGTGACTTACCTTGATATTATGTAGTGATTTCTGGAATGTGTTTTATATTTTCTCCTACTTATGTTGAATTTATGCACTTATGTACATTTTGTTCGGACAATGTAACTCAGTATAACAAATTTAAATATATGCAGGAAATGTGACTTTGATGAAGAAAAAATGAGGAGTAATAAGTTTGCTTCTTTACCTCCTTTTGCTTATTTTGTTGATAATCAAAATAATGTGGATACTATTATAACATTGTGATGATTATATGTAGGGATGACAATGGGTCTGGATGGGTCTGGGTAGTGCATTACCCAGACCCGATCCACTGCTTTATTTTTGGACCCAGACCCATGCTAATACCCATTGGGTATGCTACCCACGGGTCCATGGGTGCCCAACGGATCCACGGGTACCCATAAATTCAAAAATATTAAAAATAATAGCAAATAATTTATGCATTTATGTATTTGTTTCATACGATCTTATATATTATTTAGACAATTAGTAAGAGAAAAAATTATAAAACTTAATTTAAAGTTTAAAAAACAAAGTAACTTGACTATTAAACACAATTCATTTTACTCTAACAAACATTAAAAACAACTTCAATATTAGGATGAAAAGTTCATTTAGTATGAACTCTTCGATTAACATAACATCACATTATACATATGAATTAATAACATAATATCATTACTTAACAACATAACATCACATTTATGAATTAATATGGTATTATAATTATGGATTAATATGATATTATAATATACATGATATTACAATTAGGTTGTTATATATATAGGAAGAAATAGTGGGTCTGGGTACCTTATTACTCGGACTCAGACCCATCTAACAGCGGGTCTTAAAATTGTCGGGTCTCAATTACCCACTGGTCCAAAACATGGACCCAGCCCCGACCCGTTGCGGGTATTTTTTGCGGGTACCCGCAGATCCGGGTACCCATTGCCATCCTTAATTATATGTGGGAGAAAATAATTGAATGGGGAAAGAGAAGAGAAATACCTAATGTTAGAGGAGAGAATGTAGCATTGATGCATAATAACTTCATACTTTTATAAGATGTTTACATGTTCATAATTCAGTTATTCGAAACAAAAACTTCAATATGTCATATTAAAAAAAAACTGCAATAGTGCAATGTGATCTAGTAGTTTAATATGGTAACGGCACGTTAATGAGTTTTATATGAGCCATACAACATATAAAAATAATTCAGTTTTATATGTTTGAAGATAATTCAGGTACACAAACTTAGATACAATATTACTCAAATTTCTTATATGTGTTTATGATTATTCATTCTGAAAGCATTGTATAATGCTTTCATATTAGTTTAAATATTAGAGTATGAATAATCATTCTCTGTTAGTTTATTTTTTATTCATAAACACATAGACATAAGTTATGTTTTGATCCAAATTTTAGAGTATTATATAAGTTTATAATTTATTAAATTAATCCTATGATTTATTAAACTAATGGACAATGATTGGTTAATATGGGATCATCAATTTATATGTTTCCTGTAAAACATATAAATCTGCAATTAATAATTGATTTGGTAATTTACACATAAAGTAATATTTTACACTAATATTAAATTATAAATTATGAGGGTAAAATAGGTAAATAAGAAATTATACCATGAAAAGTTAATGAAAAGTTAATTTAAATTTCCCTTTATTAAGTAGTATAGATATATATAGATATTTGATTCAATTAATATATAATGCGGTGAAAGAGTGTTTTCGGTTACAAATATAATATAACTTCTGTCACTTATTAATATTAATTGTTTTCTCGGCTACGGAGAAAGACAAATTGTTTTCTAGTTGATTGTAATTTATTCCTTATAATATGATTTTACATTACGTTTATTTATTATATTTCATTCAATTAATATATAATGCAGTTAGAGAGTGCTTTCGGTTACAAATATAATGTTGATTTCAATGGTTCCTCTTAGATTGTTCTTTGGGAAAATCAAAGCAGATATACCAAGTGACTAACTCAATAAATTATATGGGAAGATTATATTGAGAAAAAGCTAATGAATAACATAAAAGTAGCATTAGGAATAACAATAAGAGAGTGTGTGAATGAAAAGAGGAGCATCTATTTTCATTTCTTGTAATTATTTTCCTTTCTTCTTCTCCTTATAATCTAACTTTACATTACCTTTGTTCATTCTACTTTTATTCAATTAATATATAATAAGGTTAAACTAGTCTTTCAAGTTACAAATATGCTATCAATTTCAACCACTTATTTATTGACACATTGTTTATGGAGATTGAAATATTGTTTTCTTGTTGATTGTAATTTATAATTCCTTATCCTCAGATTTTATATTAGGTTTATTTATCATATTCCATTAAATTAATATATACTGTGGTTAAAGTTTTTTTTTAGTTACAAGTATAATATTAATTTCAATCACTAGTTGATATTTATCGTTAAAATTATACTATATTAATGCATCCAAAAATTATAATAAATTTATTATAATTATAACCAAATAGGTAAAAATAATGTATTGATATTGACAAAATATAATGATAAATTTTAACAGAATGTAATTTTAAAAAATAAGCAATTAAATATTAAGACTATGAAGGCCATGTATACGTTATACCATGAGATAACATGTACAGAGTTAAAAAGTTACTTTAAAAAAAATGTATCTTCTCATAATAAAAATACACAGAGTACAAATAATAACATTATAATTGGATCGATGGTTTAATGTGTACAACAATGATGAGGGGAACAAAATACATATAAAAAAAATTATGTTGAGTCTATAATATCAAGCAGGTTTAGTGAACATGTAAAGAGTGAAAACATTATTGTTTAAAAAAATTGATTCTAGGAAATCCGTTGATGGGAAATGAAAAGATGAAAACTTGAGCTACCTAAGTAACATTGAAGAAGAAATGAAGAGAAAGATGATACAGATATGTGTTGAATAAGAAATGGAGAGATAAATGATGTAGAGATGTGTTTAAGAAGAAATGAATAGAGATGATCGAGAGTTGTGAAGAGATAAACGAAGAGTGAATGAGTAATTCTGGGAAGAATAAATGAGTAATTTTGGGAAGAGTAAATGAGGAGTAATTTTATTTGATGTTTTGAATGATTTCGCACCCCAATTTACATTTTTTATGGTTAACAATGTATAAAAATATTTTAGCCCAACAATATTGGGCTTTGGATTTTGATATTTTCATTCGAGAGTCAGTTGTGAAGTAGAAAATGTATTAGTATCTTATATACCCATACTAAGATGATACTCATCTTATACGCCCATACTAAGATGATACCCTAAATAAATGCATCGATTCCTCTATACCCTTAATTTTTTTGACAATTTTACTATTAATAAAAGGAAAAATGTTATTTTTTTTGTCTGACAAGATAAGATCTTGCTCATACATATCCTTAAGAGAGTGAAGTACAACCCTCGTGTCTGATATCATATTAAGGAGGAAAAAACTTTTTAAATTTTCATCATTTTATATTAAAAAATATTTTAATTATTACACAACTCTAATTAATTCGACCAATTTTAAGAAATTGTAGTGTGCTGCGACCCGATTTTTGGTTTGAAAACCGTCTCTGCGACTTAGGGAGAGGCGAACTCAATTTCCACATCTTCCAAATGATTTGGAATCGCCACTATGTTTTTTGCAGTTAAAATGTAGAAAACTCTCTATTGTGCCCAAGTTGGATAAAACGGTCTTTAAGTAGAGATTCGGAGCTCAAAAGTTGATTACAGATGGGGGCATGTATTAGGACTGTGTCCGCCCGTATAAAAAGGTACACTCACAAATAACATGGACATTTATACCCTTAAATAAATTTATTAACAATTTGATTATCAAAGCAAAATATTTTATTTTTTATTCTTGCGTCTCATAAGAGTTTATCTTGCTTCTACGTATCTATAGGTGCAATAGGGAAATCAAAATTAAGTAGTTTTGATTCAAAATTTGATTAATGTTTGGGTTGATTTTTGTTAGTTTAAAAGATATCAATTTGGTTGAATTCCATTAGGATTTTACCACTTTAAGAAATGATAAAGTAGCAAAAACTGATGTACGCACCGCATCAAATCTTAAAGAGATTTTTGAAATGATTAAAATATAGTTGAAGTTTTATCATCATTAAGATAGGTGAAACAACAAAAACTAATGTACGCACAACATCAAATCTTAAAGAGATTTTTGAAATAGTTAAAACTGGTAGGAACTTTATCATCTTCAAGATAGATGAAGCAACATAAACTAGTGTCTGTACCGTTTCGAATCTTAAAGATATTTTTAAATAATTAAAATATAGTTTGAATTTTATCGTTTTTAAGATAGATGAAGCAGCATAAGCTATTGTCAGCACCACATCAAATTTTAAAGACATTTTTGAAATAGTTTAAAATTGTTGGAACTCTATCGTCTTCAAGACAGATGAAATAACAGAAACTAATGTCTGCACCATATCGAATCTTAAAGAGATTTTTAAATAATTAAAATATAGTGTGAATTTTATCGTTTTTAAGATAGATGAAGCATAAAAAACTAATGTCTGCACCGCATCAAATCTTAAAGAGAGTTTTGAATAATTAAAATATAATTTGAATTTTATCATTTAAGATAGATGAAGCATCATAAACTAATACATGCAGTGCATCAAATCTTAAAGAGATTTTTGAATAATTAAAGTATAATTTGAATTTTATCGTTTTTAAAATAGATGAAACACCAAAAACTAATGTATGCAGTGCATCAAATCTTAAAGATGGTTTTGAAATAATTTAAATGTGGTTGAAATTTATTCATCTTCGAGATTGATGAAACATCAGAAACTAATGTTCACACTGCATCAAAAAAAGTTTGGATTTGGTGAGATATCAATTCATATATTGTTGTGTCTGAAATGAAGATCGGATTGAAGGTCGTTTGCAAGACTTGATTTTTGTGATGACTCTAATTTTCAATCAAGTGTGCATGCTTGAAAACCCAATTTGTGTCTTAATTTCCACATTTGCTAACTCTAAGGAGAATATCAATATTATGAGGTGGTTGTGTCACTTCCTATATCAGTCCCAATTGTAGTCTCACCTTATGTTTGATGCTAATCCACAATTGAGAAACAATTCAAATATGTATATCCACTCCACACATTTTTATGTTATTTCGATACCTTGAGAGTCGTTTAAATTACAAAATTATCATAACTTTTTTTAATAAAATTTACATTTTGTGTCCTTGTTAATGAATAAGAGTTTCAAAAAATAATACATCATTGGCTCATACGTGCGACAAATCTCCACGTTGCACCCAGAGAAAGCTTAAAGTAGCGCCATGTACGAATTGTTAAATTGGTGTAAGTTTTTATAAAACTCATGGTTGCCATGTACGAATTCTTTGTTTATTTAACTACATAGTACAAGATTCGTGACTCCCATGTATAAATCTATATTATGTTTTTCTCTCACCTATACTCGTACCTTCTGTGTACAAGGACTAATTGTTTTCCCAATAGGGTGGATGTGGCTAGAGGACATGTATGTGGGCTCATGGCATTGATAAAGTTTGTTTTATCAAGCTTTTTAGGAAGACATTCTCACCTAGATTAAATAATAGAAGTTGAGAGGGAATAAAAATGAGAGAATATTATAAACAAAACTAGGTTTGGGGTTGATGGCTCTAAGTAAAAAAATTAATTCAGCCAAAAAGTGAAAATTTCCTCTGGGCACATACAAACTTTGATGCCATGTTGAATAAAAGTAGATTTAAGAGAAGATTGTAAACAAAGTTCGTTATTAGAAGAATTTTATTATTTACATTGTTCACAACATGAAAGTTATAGTTATTCTTAGGTGATGTTTGGTATTAGCACATTTTTGGCAAATAATTCCAAGTAGTGTTATATATGTGGGTAGATTCATATATTTGATCAAAGTTTGGTTCATATAAAACATTACCCACTTCTTAGTAAAAGTTTGTTAAAAATATTGTCACGAATTAATGTTGTAATAATGACTAAGAAGAATTTGAAATTACACATATTATTGTTTGTGATCGAGCATCAATGAAATTTGCATTAATGTATTAACTTAATAAATGATTGATTTGTTAGTTAAAAATTAAGAAAATATTCATAACTTTTTGTTATAAAATAAAGAAAATGTAGAAATTAAGAAAATTAAGAAATTACAAAATTATTATAACTTTTTTGTTATAAAATTTACATATTGTTGTCCTTGATAATGAATAAGAATTTAAAAAATATATTACATTATTGGCTCGTATGTTATTTATATATGACGTGTAGCTAGACAAATCTCCACGTGGAACCCGGAAAAAGCTTAAAGTAGCGCCACCACACCTACAGAAACTGTATATTACCTATTCATTGAAGTAAAAATTTAGAAAAAATAAATTTTGAAAGTGAAGAAAATTATATTTGGCATGATGAAAATGGATATGTAGGTAAACTATTGACCTTAGGTGTAATAAACGGTAGAAGATATCACGCCCAAGATTGTAAAAATAGCAAACACTAGGGATGATAATATGGGCTTGGCCCGTCGGGTCAGTCTATTTTAATCGACATTTTTAGCGGGTCGGACTAGGGATTTTAGCCCAAAAAGCTCATATTCAACTCGTTTGGAAGCCCGTTTTTTAGACGGGTCAGACTAGCCCGGCGGACCAACATTAATATTACTTTAGCATTTTAAGGTTATATGTTATTCCAATCATGTACCCAAATTAATATTGTTTTCAAACCAAACATTTTAAATTTACCGTATGTTACCAATTTATTATTCAAATATAAGACATTTATGAGTAAATTACTTATCAATGTAATTTATATTATATACAAGACATTTACATATTAGGGTTTAATTTATATCGTATATCATATTTTGTTTAACTTAATTACATTTATCACTTTTTTGTTTAAAATATTACATTTCTCATACAGGGTTGATCAATGTAATGTATGTTTACAAATTAAGGGGTTTTCTGTAAGTGTAGAAAATGGAATGATAGTTTGTGTAATTTCACTAAAACTCATGAAATATCAGTGTAATTTGCTCTTTATATTATTAATAAACTTTTGCAAATGTTCCACACATTATACTAAATTGATCAGTAATATTAATACTAAATTGATTATATTATTATGTAATATTACAATTGATAAGTAATTTATGTGTAATTTATATCAAATGCAAGATATTTATATTATATACAAGACATTTGCTTATGAGTATAATTTACTGTATAAATATTTTTGCATAAAAAAGTTGAGACATATTCTTCAAACAAAGTATCTAATATTTAAAACTTAGGAGTTTGAAACTTTATTATGAACTAGGAATCTAAAAGTTTAAGACTATGTTGGCTAGTTGTTTAGAACTTACAAGTTTTAAACCAAAACGATATATTATTGTGAGATTGTGGACTTTAGTTTGTGATGTTTTGTTTCAGAAGACATTTATGAGTCGTTATGATTATTTATTTTTGAAATTGTGATTTAATTGATTATAAATGTATTTTTGAAAAGAAAAAAAACGGGTCTGCCCGCCGGCCTGCCAGCCCTACCAAATATGGGGCGGACTGACATATTTTAGCGGGCCAAAGGCGGGCCGGACTGCCCGTATTGCCACCCCTAACAAGCACCCACTCATTATCTATGTATTGCATTTTTTGGGTGACAAAACTCTTTATACAAGTTCTTCAAGTACACTAAACCCCAACTATATCAGTGAACTTTTACTAAGATTGCCTTTTATTACATCTTTTCCCAAGCATTCCATGTATAATTCGTTCCAATAAAGAAAGTTAGTGTGATTATTGGTAGACCATTAACGTTAATTGATATTACAGTCCTAAACAATGATGAGAGAGGGTTCTTATTCAAGAACTATTATCCTTCCAAAAATTTAATCCCTGAAAAATAAAAATCCAAATTGATACTCAAATATCTTAAACGCGGGTCAAAAAATATATATTAGGGGTCACAAAAAATTCTAAAATTTAATATACATTTGATATTTTTGGGAACCTTTTTAATTTTTCAAAATTTCAGGAACTAAACTGATATACACAAAAGTTTTAAGAGACAAAATAAGTGTTTACTTTAAAATTTATATTAATTGGATCATATCAAAATACAATATAGCTGATCTGGTTCAAGAATGTCTTGATTAGGTGATTATTATTATTGACTAAATAGTAGTTTTTCCTCAATTGATATGAGGCGAATGTCTTAATTGGTGATTATTATTAACAAAGTTGTCACTACTCAGCAGTACTCCATACAATACAAAAAAATGATGAGACATCATTGACAAGCAAGACTCCTCTTAATTGGTATAGTTTTTATAAAACTTAGGGTTTCCATGTACAAATTTTTTGTTTATTTAACTACACAGTACAAGATGCACAAATCTATATTATATTTTTCTCTCACATAGACTCGTCCTTTTCATGCACAAGTACTAGTTTTTTCCCCATATGTATGTGTGGCCCATGACATTGACAAAGCTTGTTTCATCAAGATTCATAGGAAGACATTCTCTACTTAGCTTAATGAGTTTCATATTTATTTTCCTTTATGTTTTAACTTTCTGATTATACCATTACCATTTATTTTAAAATTCTCATCTTATACCTGCTCAAAATCTAATCCATTAACTCAATTCTATGTGTTTTAAAGGCAAATGAGTTTCAAACTCGTTAACTCATGAGCATCATAGAAAAACTAAAGGTGCATGCTGAAAGAAGCTTTGTCAATGCCATGGGTCCCATATACACGTCCTCTTTTAGATTAGCCACACCCACATTACTGGTGGAACCAGATTTGGGTAAATAATTCGCATACACAGGAGTAGTGGATTAGTTCCACGAGATTCTTTTCATAGCCTACGTGAGAGACAAAATATAGTATAGACTTACATATCATAGACACGAGTCTTGTATTGTGTAATTGAATAAATAAAGAATTTGTGCACATCAACCATAAATTCTACCAAAAATACACCAATTTAATAAATTTTCAAAAAGTTACACTATAAACATAATAATCTAGTCAAAGTACAAAATTTCCACTTGCACATTTACTTATCATATTTGGCAATTGATGTACAAATGGCTAGGCATTTCTAGCGCCTTACCTCTTACTCTATTCAACCATTACTTATCTCACTTGGGTATGATAAAAGATAAAAATGGGCGAAATGTTTGGTGCATCATTTGGCTGACCACAATTTGGGCTATTTGGTTGCATATGAATGACATCATCTTCAATCAAGTTCGACTTTCTAGTCTTCATCTATTGGACTCAGCTAGGGTGAATGATTGACTTTGGATCAAGGGTATTAGGCGATGAAGTCCATTACTTACTCTGAGTGACTTTCTAAACATATTGTTTGTCTTAACTTAAATTTGTAACTTTCCTTCTATTTATCTCTTGTTTGTTTTGTACACTTCTTCTATAATAAAATCTACTTTTGCTGATAAAAAATACAAAATTTCCCCCTCATTGCTTCACTATGCGTGACCATATGGGAATACAGATTAAATAATAGAAGTTGAGAGGGAATAAAAATGAGAAAATATTATAAACAAAACTAGGTTTGGGGTTGATGGCTGTAAGTAAAAAAAATTAATTCAGCCAAAAAGTGAAACTTTCCTCTGGGCGCAGACAAACTTTGATGCCATGTTGAATAAAAGTATATTTAAGGGAAGATTGTAAACAAAGTTCGTTATTGGAAGAGTTTTGCTATTTACATTGTTCACAACATGAGAGTTATAGTTATTCTTAGGTGATGTCTGGTATTAGCACATTTTTGGGAAATAATTCCAAGTAGTGTTATATATGTGGGTAGATTCACATATTTGATCAAAGTTTGATTGATATAAAACATTACCCACTTCTTAGTAAAAGTTTGTTAAAAACATTGTCACCAATTAAAGTTGTAATAATGAATAAGAAGAATTAGAAATTACACATATTATTGTTTGTGATCGAGTATCAATGAAATTTGCATTAAAGTAATAACTTAATAAATGATTGAATTCTTAGCTAAAATTTAAGAAAATATTCATATTTTTGTTTTATCTTTTGAAGTTTGTTAATATGAAGCTAAATATTCATCAAGGTGGATATTGTAATATAGATTTCCTGAGGAATGAAGGCTCTAATAGAGGATCTTTGTCTATCGGAATTAATGTGGAGATTATTCGAAGGCTTCAAATATTTTTTTCTTATAAATTATTACATTCCTAGAATTGAAATGGAGGAGAGAACCCAAAGTTATACATTAGACTCAAGTTTTTGGTATAACTTGTAATGATTAGAAGTATCAATTGCAAGCACCAATTAGAAACACGCATTGGTCTACTATAGTTTAATATGATAGAGTTTGTAATATTTATTCTCTCTAATAATATATTGGAAGTCACACAAACACTGAACATAGGCATAGAATACAAGTGCAGTAGAACACAACCAAAGGAAGATGTTATTTATTTAGTACTTATTAGAACATGGAATACAAGTGGATGGAACATAAAAGCAACTCAATGAAAGAAAAGCAGGTACTAATGCAAAGCTTGAGTCCTCCTTTTAGAATGAAGAGAGTAATATCATTTTGGTGATGAGAAAGGAATGGTAATTGATTCAGAATTATACTCCCAAAGCTCAAATTTTCCATTCACAAAATCATAGTAACCACCCAATATCTTCAAACTCTTGTCACACACTCCTTTTTTAACAAATGGATATGTCTTCAGGTTCACTATGGAGTTATTCACTGACTCCTACAAATACAAAATGTCATGTTTAGTTGGCTTAGCTTTTATTACTTTTTTTATTAAATCATCTAAAACATCATGAATTTATGTCTTAATTATTTATTTTAGCTAACCTTTTCACATAATTCGCATTGTTTTTCAAAATTAGCATGTGGGTGTTCTTCCAGAACCTTGATTTTGGCAGGTAAACCAATTTTCAGCCAATCATCTATGAAATCACTGCACAATTTAATCAAACCATTAAAGGGTTAAGGACTGAGTTATTTTTAGTCTAATACATTATGCTAGTAATTATATAATTTTGTAACTAGGAGCTAGAGTAGTGAAACTATATATATATATATATATATATATATATATATATATATATATATATATATATATATGATATATTGATTTATAGAGATAATAAAGACTTACTAATCAGGAGAACCATCCTCTGGGTGACTCATGAGCCTTTTTATTCCACCACACTTACTATGTCCAATTACCAGAATGTTTGATACCTATCAAAATATTTGAAAGATCTTATGTATTTAACAACTTAGCTGCAAAAATATTATATTTGAATGGTGTTCCTCCATAGTCTATAATGATTTATGATACATCAAAATGACATAAATCAATATAGGTTCTTCTATGCATTATCAATTATCAATAAAAAATGAAAGAAAAAAATGTTGAGAAAACTTTGGCAAATTTAAGAATAAAGTAACTATCACCTTAAGAGCTTCGATAGCATACTCAATTATTGCACCAACTCCATTGTCCCTCTGTGAAACATGATAGGAAAGTAAGAAATTAATTATTAAGATCACTTATTTGATGAAGAGATGCATAATGAATTTCAATTATGTAATTTGAACATAAAGATATTTATTTGCTATATAGCAATTTATTCTTGAGAAAAATTAACAAGCATACCTGATTATATGTAGGAACCATGTTAGCAATGTTGCGGGCCGAGAAAGCTTCTCCAGGTTGAAAGTTTAGGATAACATCAGGACTCACTCGAGAGTCAGAACAAGCAAATATCAAAAACTACATCATACATACAAATTGAAAATAGACCAAGATTAAAAAAAACACATAAAATGACAAATAAAAAAAAGCAAATTTTCACCTAGTGATACCCATTACATGTAAAATAAATCAAACCATAGTTAGATGGTGCACAATATAGGTTATAGTCTTCTATGTAGTTGATCATTTTTTACATTATTACTACAAAAGTCCATTATAAAGAACTCAATACAAGGGATTAATGAAATTACCCTTGGGGATTGGTGGAGAGCAAGTTCTTTGTAAAGCTCAAGATTTTTGCTACAATGTATAAAAAGTTAAAAAGAAATAAGCTAACACATGATCCAAAGTCCTTTAAAATTGTAACTGAAATCTATCACAGAAAAACTGTATATATAAACCAGACAGAAATTGTATATACTCGAAGTTGTTGAGCTTAAAGTAAGTGAAGCCATATATGATCCTCTGCACATCAGGGTCAAATGGAGGCAAACTATGTTCATTCAACTCAGTAGTAACCTCATCTCTGAAACAAGAATGTTACAGTGTTACTATACATATAATGTACACAACACTCAACTAGTTCATGTTTGTATCCTAGTTTTTTTAACCTGGTAAGCTTCTTAGGTTCTTCTGTGGCTGGCTCAGATGACCGTGTTGCCATTGTTATATAATACTTTAATTTCTGCAGATTCCAAAAACTATAACTCATTAAAATGCTAAAATGCAAAAATATTAATATAGTAAACTCTATGTAAATTATTACACTACAGCAATGAATTTTTCATGCAATTCCAATGCTTGAAACATGCTATAGTTTATTTTGTAAGAGGGGATCAAAGAAGAGAAACTATAAATGAAAGAGACAAGGAACAAATTTCTTTCATAGATTTCAAAAGGAAAATGATTTTGGTCACAGACAAGATTTACCCTATGATTCAGCGAGCTAAGTAGAGTACATATTTTGTGGTATCTGAATGTCCCTATTTATAAGCTAAAACTGAATGCATGCTTTTCCCATGCATGATATAATAATGTTTAATGTAATACAAAAGTATATATAGATAAATAAAGAAAAAGTAAAGAACACAAATAATTATTAACAGTCTCAAACATGTGTATATATTATATAGAACATTGTCTTTGAAAATTATTTCCATGGTCTACGTGCTAAACGTTTTATTTTAGATGATAAAAACTAAAAGAATGATATAAAGTCCAAGAGTACATTTAGAAGAAAGAAGGAGAATGGGTACACTTAGAAAAAATATGACAGAATTCTTATACTATTTTGAAGAAGAAAAGAGAGCTTTTGCTTCTTGCAATTCACCAACGTTACATTGTTATTTTTCAAAGTCAGATGTATAAAAACAGAAAATAGTGGTTCAGTTCACATTGGTGTGTATTTAATGCAATTTATTAGAGTTTATCCCCATTCAGCATCACCTTCATATGGGTTGGAATAGGTAGGGTTATCCTCACTATTATCCAATGTTTTAAATTACGGTTTTGGTCATGATTGCGGTAATGGTTGTGCTTATTGCGATTGTGGTCATTGTGGCTGTTGGGATGCGGATTGCGACCATTGCGGTGTGAATTATTTTGTGATTAAAACAATATTTTTTAAACTGATGCGGTCCAATGCGGTCTGATGCGGCCCGGTGCAGTTTGATGCGGTTGCGTTGTGGCCGATACGGCCACATTATTGTGATTTCAAGTCACACCGCAATTGCGATGTGATGCGGTTGCGGCGGTCACCGCAACCGCAATATTGCGGCCGCATCACGTGATGCGGTCCGCAATTCAAAACACCGCTATTATCACATTCTTCAACAGTTCAAGCCTGTATACTTTCACATTCTTCAACAGGTCAGTGAGACAATAAATAATGCACGAAAGTGATACAATAAAACATGTGAGATGTAATATACGGAGGCAAGGTTTTGGCATATCAGCAACACATGGCTACAAGGATTAAAATTAAAAAGCATAATATAAAATAAAAAAAAGTATAATTTACATGGAATAAAATAAACTTTTTATTTTTAAAAAAATAATAAGATTTGATTATTGTACTATTTGTCTAATTTATTTTTCCTATTATCATAACCACCAACTTCTCTAATTAATTCTCACTTTTATCTCCATCATCCATAGCTTATTCCTCTTCTCTAAACAGGAAATAATTTCATAATCCTATATCACACTCACCCAAGATTCTATAAAGAGAACCAAATCTCTATCATTGAGATTTGCAACCATAACCCAATAATTAGCGTCGTTGGAATCAAACAGATTTAGATGGAAGTCCTCTATAAGTGGGATTTTTTATGTTCCTTCTGAGTTTTTTATAGATAAATGTTTGTACGTTTATATTTTTTTGGTGAGATGAATTTGAACCTTAACCTCCTTATTATTCTACTTCTTAAGTCTTTCACCCTTACCACTTGACCACCTTATGACTCCCCTCTTCCATAAGTTTTGTTAGGTCAGCATTTTTCATCGAAACTTGGCTTCGACACCAAAATGTGAATGAAATTACATACCAAAATAAAAAGAAAATAATATATATTCTCATAACAGGAGATAACTTACATCCTTCAGCCAGTAAAAGAATGACATGTATGTTGTTTTGTTTAGTTTTAGAAATATTTTTGTAGAAAATGCTTAAATGGTGGTACACGTGTCACAATTTTAGTGGTTGGATGAGATAAATTATCTCCTTATATCATGATATACGTTATTCTCAAATAAAAAATAAAATAAATTGCATGGACAAATTTCAAACAACTAACCTTTACATGAGCAAAAAAACATATTTAAGCATATTAATTGTGAAGACTAAGGATCTCAACTGTACCATTTTAAATAAAGGGGTTTGCTAACATGGGGAACTCTCTTTTTTAGTTAGGTACATGTTAGCATTAAGTACTGTAAAAGTTGGACAAAAATACCCATAATGCTAAGTTGAAATAAGTATAGGTGAGATGAATATTTTAGTAAGTTGATATAAAAGAGAGATAAACTACACATCTCAACCATTCTTTTAATGATAATCCAACAGCCAATAATTAACATTTTTATCTTCTAGCCATTGAACCTCTTCTTCTCCATCAAAACTAAAAAGAATATCCTGTAATGCTTTATTGATACCAATGTCGTTTCATGAATGTTTTAAATATTTTCTTTTAGGTTTTCAATCAACACATAGATAGATGTATTTTATACTAAAAACAATAATTTTATCATCCATAAAAGAAAGTCCTATAATACAAAACACAGATAGGAAGCTTAAATGTTGGTTTTAAGGAAATGCTTCAAAACATTGAGAAAATAGAATGTGTGGAATGTTTGAGGTTGGTTTTAGGTTCGCAGACTAATGGTTTGAAATGAGGAGGAAGTGGTTTTATGGAGAAGAGGAAGTTAGAGATTTGAAAAAATTGGGTAATAGGTTCTTAGTTGGATTGAAGAAAATAGTTTGAATGTTTGAGATGGTGAGTGAGAGGAGAGAGAAAATAATAAATTCTTATTTTTAATTTTAGAATAACAACTTACCAAAATACCCTTATCATTACTACTTATTTCAATGTGACATTAAGGGTATTTTCTGTCCAACTTTTATGGTACTCAATGCTAACATGTAACTAACTAAAAAAGAGGATTCCCCATGTTAGCAAACCCCTTAAATAAATACATTTAATTTTAAGTTTTTTGTTTGGGACATTGAAAAAGAAAATAAACATATCAACTAGAGTGATCCTTATTTAAAATCTCTTTTGCTCCTTCTAGGGAAAATTCCAAAATTGAAGACTTGGTTTCCCAATCTTTGCTATATAATAATATAATCTGCCATTGCATTTGTCTCCTTTGCAATGAGTCAAACTGAACATACCACTTGCATGCGAGTAACTCAGGAATATTTTTCACCAATTTTGATTCTTCTTGCTTGCATGTGAACGACTTAACACTCATTAATAGTGCGAGCTCGTAGTTTATAGTCGTAAGCTTGTTATTGTGAGTTTGTAACTTGTAGTTGTGAATTTGTAGTTTATAGCGGTCATTTTGTAGCTTGTAAATGTGATAATAGGTGGAAGCCTGTAGCTGTAGGTAGAAAATTAAAGTAGAATTGTTTTGTAAAACTAGTATGGTAATTAGCTAAAATTTTACAAACTACTAAAAAATACATTCAATATTTATGTAGGGCAAAATGTTAATATGTTAATATTTATTATGTGTGAGATTCGAACTTTCAACCTCCTACACTCAAATCCTTCACCCCGACCATTGAAACATCTTATAATTTTTTTCCTATTTATTATGGGTGCGACTCGAACTCACAACTTCTATCACTCTATTTCTTAAACCATTTACCCTGGCAATGAGACCCCTTTAATATTTTATTTAACAACATCGAAGATTCAATCCTGTAGAAACAGTGCCTTTCGAGACAATGTTAGTGTTTAAGATTTGATGTAAAGACATTTTCCAGAATATGATAAGATAGTAAGGTTAAATATATATACCCACTTGTATCGTAACAATTTTCTCACTGCTTACAAGAAATACAAAGCAGTACAAAAACAGTGGAAAGTAAAAGGCAACACAACAATTTGCAAGAAATAAGGTGAAAGGATAAGTGAATTATTGAAATATACTTTCATTCTAAGAGTGAGTGAAAAAACACTTACTCCAAGTTATGATCTTTCATTATTGGGAAATCCAATTATTTGAATTTGTAAGTACATCTAAACAATTGAATTTTTTAAGATTGGATGACTAAGATGAAGAATATGTATTTTTCACTTGGATCCCTCCCCTTTTTAAAAGCTATCAATGCTCTTTGATTTTTATTTACCCAACTAGCTCTAATAACTTATTATTCGAATAAAAAAACTACTGAACTACCAAAAAGTATACAAGCTTCTAACAGTTGAAGAATGTCATAATAGTGCACAATAACCCCTACCTATTCTAAGCCATGTAAAGGTGATGGTGAGTGGGGATAAACTCTACTAAAATAGCATTAAATACACACCAATGTGAACTCAACCACTATTTTCTGTTTTTATACATCTGACTTTGAAAAATAACAATGTAACATTGGTGAATTGCAAGAAGCAAAAGCTCTTTTTTCTTCTTCAAAATAGTATAAAAATTATGTCATCTTTTTTCTAAGTATACCATTTCTCCTTCTTTCTAAATGTACTCACGGGATAAAGACTTTTCCAAAATAAATTTTATCTTCAATCACTCATTTTACTCTTGTCATAAGTTAATATTTTATCTATATTCTTCACAACTTCTCCATGTTTAGTTTTTATAGGTAAATTTTTCTTTCCTTAGGTTATTTTATATATTTATATTGTACTAATTGACTTTAATATACATGAGTATTTTATAAATTGTAACGTGATTCCTACATTATAATGTAAAATAAAATAAAATCTTAAACAATCAAATCTAAATTTTCAACTCTTGGTTGAGATGACAATGAACGAGACAAATTTGACTTTTGTTCGAAACTCAATTATTTGTTTAGCTTAACAAATTTGGTCCATAAACCAAGTAGAGTTGAACTTGAGCTAAATATTGAGCTCCTTAAATTAAAGAGTTGGACTTAAAGCAAATACACATCACAATGTTATACGAATTAAATATATAATCATATATATATATACCCATATATATAGGGATTGAATCGAGTGAGAATGATTCTCATATAAACACTGTGAGAATAATAAATTTGGGTCTTACAACTATGTATGGATGATTATGATTAAAACTTAGTTATTAGACATTTAATCACTTATTTTAATATTGACCAATCAAATAAGATCCAACGGTCCATATTATCTTTTCTTATTTCTCACAATAACAACTATTCTCACCTAAGTGACATACTATTTATGTAAACATACTATATACATTTATATATACTAGCGTGTTGACAGACACTCAAGTGTCTGCCAACCCGTTTTTTTATTGAATGAAACATTCTTTTAATGATAATCCAACAGCCAATAATTAACAATTTTATCATTTTGACAGGTCTACTTAACACCTCGCATTCCTGGAAAAAAACAAATCAAACTCATTTTGTATTTACTAACACTGCAATATTTTTTACAATGTCAATATCATTCAAAATTTATGTATTAACTACAATTGATTATTAAATAAAAATAATATAAATGAATAATACAATAATAATATAAAAATCTTTTATAATATCAATCCTTAAATATTAAATTCTTTAACAAATGCTCAACTTTAGCTTGAGCTGTATATTATTTTTAATTTACTATTTTTATAAAACGTGATTATTAGTTACAATTTTCTTCCTTTCTTGGTTTAAAAATCATCACGCTGAAACACTATTTTATGGTTCATTTGTTTTATTCTACATAAATTAATCACATGTCTAACCAATAACCACGTTTACCTTTAAAAAATTAAGGCACAACTCATGCACGGTAGTGATTACTTCCTATATTATTAAAAAAATACACGAAGTTGTGAAGACGTGAACCACAATAATAACTCTCTATCATTATAAAAAAAAATACACAGAAGTTGTGAACATGAGTATCAACTTCTTCAATTATTAAAATAATATACATGCTTCTTCTATTAATAAAAACTTCTACTACTACTAAAAAAATACACATAAGTGAAGATCACCAAAAACAAGTTCCACTCCAGTGAAATGATTAAGCCAATTTATGTATTGTTGCTTATGAAGATGTGTTTCGGGAAGTGTATACAGCACAATTAATACATAAAGCAATGAGTGTTTTTATTTTTATTTTTTGGTTTTAATAGATTAAGCAGAATCAGATTTGAAGTGGGTGGTAGTATTAGTACCCCATTTGTTTTGTATATTTTCGGAGGATTGCAATTAGGGTGGAAAATGAATTATTCCAGTTCAACATTTAAAATTTGAAATTGTTATTAAATTTGAATTATGAATTAAACAAATTAAAAAATTTAACTCGTTAAATAACTAAGTTGAACTTAAGTCAATTACAGTTTAACTCGTTGTGTTCATAAACTAGTTCGATCGATTATAAATATGTAACAATTTTAAGTTTATATATTAAATAAATAATCACTGAACTGAATAATTGAACAAATTTAGTTAAAGAGTTGACCTTAAAAAGGTAATATATTTATGAAAATCAAACTGTACAAAATTCTTAAATCTTAGTGCTTGTTTCTTGAACTTGCATCCGAGCATTTGACTTGAATTGAGATCATCTGTCCAAATTCCTATCCCAAATTTATGTCCCGATCAAATAAAATGGTGACACCTAATTAAAAAGAAAAATTATAAAAATATAAAATAACATTTTTATATTACTGAGACAAAATTGATTAGCTTGAACATGAAGACGTAGTCATTTTAAGACAGCGGATCCCCACTCATCTGACTTGAGGGTAGAAAATCACATGGCACACTTTTTCCCTTTGTTTGGTAGAGGAGAGTTAGAGAAGAGAGAAATGAGGGATAGAGAAGTTAAAAAGAAAATAGAAGTTTCTTCCATTTGGTTGAAAGGGGAGAAAGAATGGAGAAAATAAAAAAGTAGGTGGGTCCCACAAAAACTCTTTATCTCCACTCGTGAGAAGAAAGTGAGAGGAGAAGAAATGGAGATAATAAATAACACATTTCTCATGTTTTTTTTTCTCTTATACCAAACAATACAAAAATTTCCTCTATTTCTCACATATTTCTTTCTTCACACTAACTTTCTCACTTCTTTCTCTCTACCCATTTTCTTCTCTTAAACCAAACAAATCTATTTAATATGTTATTTCATAACTCAAAATTTAATCATTGACAAAAAAAAATAGGATTTTAATTATAAAATTAAAAATTTATAACCAATTATTAAATTATCCATAATTCATTTGTAATACTTATATTTAAAAGTAACTAATTATTAAATATGAATGATAAATAATATAATAATCGTGTAAAAACTTATATTCTATTTTTTTGTCAAACAATATATCTAATGAATTAAGTTTATTTTATTTAGATCACTTCGTCTCAAAGTGTGAAGCCTTAGACATCATGTGGTCCATCTTTTTATTTTAGGGCAAGATGATATTTGCTATCTCATTTATACTCAATATCTTGATAAATTAGAGTAAATGAAATTTAAAATAAATTAATATAAATATTTATTAACTTAAGTATTTTTTGACTTGTAAAAAATATGATACAATAAATAATGCAAGAAAGTGAGACAATAAAACACGTGAAATATCAACAACACAGAACTTAAATAATACCGGAAGTTGTAAAGACGTGAACCACAACAATAAATTTCTTTATCATGTAAAAAATACACAAAAGTTGAGAACAAGAGTATCGACTTATTCAATTATTAAAATAATTACATCCCTATTCTATTTTTAAATAAACCTTCATAACAATAAATTTGAATTTTATAACCATTTATGATGGTTATGATTAAAAGTTAGTTATTAGTCACGTAATAATTTCTTTTAATATTGATCATTCAAATGAGATTCATTAATTCATATTAATTTTTCTTATTTCTCACAATAACAACCATTCTCACGTGTGACATCCTATCTACGTAAACATAGTATATACATTTTTATACATATATATACACAATTATGTATATCAATGATGAATAATTGAGTTTGTTAACATGAGTATCGACTTCTTCGATTATTAAAAAAAATATACATGCTTCTTCTATTATTAAAGACTTCTTCTACTATTAAAAAATTACACATAAGTCAAGATCACCATCTATATTAATATTGTATTATTAAATTTATTTAATAATCAGTTGTTGCGAACACATAAATCTTGAATGATGTATTGGCAATATGAAAATTATTTTCTAATGCAAACTAAAAATCAAAATTGAGTCAAAAAGAAACAAAAGTAAGTGGCCTCATTTTTTTATTATGTTGGTATGTTAATAAAGTGGATCTAAATATACCATTTACATAAAAAAAATACACACTAAGGTGATTTATCATTATTTTCATATTTTATCATGTTTTATTTCATCCTTATTTTCTTATTGAATATTCTTAAATTTAATAATAGAATATAATATATATGAACTATCACTGTAAAGTATTCATCATTCATTTGTATTAGTTTTTTAAGAGTCAGAGTCAATGATGTTTAAATATGAATTATGAATAATGAACTGATAGTTTATAAAACATTTACATTGACAGTTTAAAGATTATTTTTCCTTAATAATAACTAAGAATATAAAATTTCATATACTACTGGCATGTGTTAATTTTAATTTTAAATAAAATTATTAAGCATTGCCGACCACCAAAAGTAATTTTGAATATGCTCAATTATATCCCAAACATGTCCTCAACAAGTATTATGTTTAAAATTAGAAAATAATAAAGATACATGTAAGTCTAATTTATATGACGAGATCATTATGCAATAAATAAACATATAATAAAGCTGGAACAATATACCAATAAGGACACAATGAATTTATTAAGAATTATTCAATATGAAATCACTTGAGATTTGATATATATAACAACCAAAAATTACAATATACCAATTTACCTTAATAAATCATTGTTTGTATTTATATTGAGAAGTATATATGTAAGTGCAAAAAAGTTTTATGGGTTTCTTAACCAACATGTATGTTTGTTCTAACAAAACAAAAACAAATGAAACTTATATAAACAATTACTTGAGTTCTACTCAGATTGTTCTTTAGAAAAATCAAAACAGATGTAAGAAGTGACTAACTCAATAAATTATAAATGAATATTCAGAAGAAGAAAAAATCAAGGAATAACATAAAAGTTAGATGAGGAATAATAATAAGAGTTTGTGAATGAAAAGAGATATCTATTTTCATTTCTTGTATTCTAATTTCTTGTAACCCTTTCCTTTATTCTTCTACTTATCATGTGAATTTACATTATATTTATTTATTATATTCCATTCATTTAATATATGATACAGTCAAAGAGTGTTTTTGGTTACAAATATACTGTCAATTTCAGTGGTTCATGGCACATTGTCCTTTGGGAAAATCAAAATAGATGTAGAAAGTGGCTAACTCAATAAACCATAAGCTAATATTCAGAAATAGTCAAGGAATGACATAAAAGTAACCTTAGAAATAATAATAAGAGAGTGTATGAATGAAAAGAGGAACGATTCCTTTGAGTCACACTTGTTGGGAGCGATAATCACAAACATCGAAAATGATTAGTTCCTTATCCAAGAAACGAGAAGATACCTTCGATAGTAGTATAGTACAACAAAGAGGAGCATCTATTTTCATTTCTTGTAACTGTAATTCTTGTCTCCATTTTCCTTTCTTCTTCTCCTTATCATTTGATTTTTACATTACATTTATTTATAATTATTTCATTCAATTAATATATAATGTGGTTAAAGAGTTTTTTGGTTACAAATATAATATCAATTTCACTCACTTATTGATATTAATTGTTTATTAAATAATAGAGATTGAGAAATTGTTTTATGGTTGATTATAATTTACTCTTTGTCATCTGATTTTATATTACATGTATTTATAATATTTCATTCAATTAATATTTAATTTGGTTAAAGAGTGTTTTCACTTATAGAGTTTGTGTGAATGAAAAGATACGCATCAATTTTCAATAGGAATAATAATAAGATTTTACATTACCTTTATTTATTATATATTTATTGAATTAATATATAATATGATGATAGAGTTTTTTGGTTATAAATATAATATTAATTTCCATCATTTATTGATATTAATTGTTTTCTCGGTAATGGAGAATGACAAATTATTTTCTAGTTGATTGTAATTTATTAATTATAATATGATTTTATATTACGTTTATTTATCATATTTCATTCAATTAATATATAATGTGGTTAGAGAGTTCTTTCGGTTACAAATATAATGTCAATTTTAATGGTTACTTGCAGATTTTCCTTTGGGAAAATCAAAACAGATATACGAAATGGCTAACTCAATAAAATATATGTGAAGATTCAGAAAAAGTCAATGAATTATATAAAAGTAGCATTAGGAATAACAATAAGAGAGTGTGTGAATTAAAAGAGGAGCATCTATTTTCATTTCTTATACCCATTTTCCTTTCTTCTTCTCCTTATAATCTAACTTTAAATTACCTTTATTTATTCTAATTTATTCAATTAATATATAATAAGGTTATATAATCTTTTCAGTTACAAATATAATATCAATTTCAGCCACTTATTTATTGAAACATTGTCTATGGAGATTGAAATAATTTTTTCTAGTTAATTGTAATTTATCCCTTATCCTCTCATTTTATATTATGTTTATATTCCATTAAATTAATATATAATGTTGTTAAAGAGTGTTTTTAGTTACAACTATAATATTAATTTCAATCACTAGTTGATATTAATTGTTTTTTCGATTATCAACATTGAAAATTTGTTTTCTAGTTCATTTTAATTTATTATTTGTTAAAATTACACTATATTAATGCATCAACATATTGTAATAAATTATTTATTAATTATAATGGCGAGGGGAAACAAAATACATATAAAAATTGAATCTATGATATGAAACATGTTTAGTGAACATGCAAAGAGTAAAAATATTAATGTTTAAAAAATTGATTCTTGGAAATCTATTGAGGGGAAATGAAAAGATGAAAACTTCAGTTACCTTTACCAATAAATGTTTAGTAGTAAGTCGGAGAGAAGGACATCTTTGAGTAGCCTAAGTAACATTGAAGAAGAAAAGAAGAGAAAGATGATACATAGATGTGTTGAATAAGAAAAGAAGAGAAAAGTAGTGTAGAAATGTGTTTGAGATGAAAGGAAGAAATATGATCCAAGTTGTGAAGAGAGAAACCAAGAGTAAATGAGTAATTTTGGAAGAATAAATGAGGAGTAATTTTACCTTTTTATGGTAAAAAAATGTAGAAAAATATTTTAGTCCGTCAATATTGGGTTTTGGATTTTGATATCCGAATTTGAGAGTTAGTTACAGAGTAGGAAATGTATTAGCATCTTATATGTTCATACTAAGATGATACCATAACTAATTACATTGATTCTTTTTATACCATAAAATTGTTTGATTATTTTAATATTAATAAAAGGGAAAATATTATTTATTTTTTGTTTTTTCTCACATGCTCATACGTATACCAGTATTAGGGAATCAAGACAACATAATTCTTTGTAAAAGTTGTTTTGTTTGTTGGGTTTTATTTTGAAGAAGGTTTAATTTTAGTATGTGATTCTAACTTAAATGAGTGAAGTATAATTCTCATGTCCAATACTAGATATCATATTAAGCATAAAACATTTATTGAAATTTCACCATTTTATTACAATTTTTTATTATTATTACGCAACACTAATTAATTAGACCAATTTTAAGAAAGTAAAGTGCAACACCTTTGTTTAACATTGCATTATACCTTAAAATTATCATCAATATTTTTTCAATTAGTTTAGTAATTATTCAATTCTAACCTGACATTAAGGAAAGAGAAACATTTGTTAAATTACTATGGACATGTAAAGAATCATTTATTTATTTTTTATAAAAAGGTGAAAAACATATACTAAAAAACTTACATTTACTATAAAGCATAAACATCCTTTTACGGTTTTGTTATTTCTTCCCTACTAATTAGGGATGACAATAAAAACTGAATCTGTGGGTATTCACTCAAAGTCAACCCGAATTTAACGGAGAAAATCCAATATGATTCCTGAACCCGATTAATATATATATAATTATAAAATTACAGATAAAATACATATATAAATATATAAAAGCTAATGTTGGTCTATTTCAGAGAAAAGATTGAGTCACTGACATCCCCTCCATCAAAGAAATCTCCAAGGTGTGGTTCTCCCAGAAGGCTTCTAGCACGTTGCAGTGCATAATTAGAAATGGATATAGATCTTCCGCATGCAGTGTGGAATTTAATCCGAGAAGTACACATATCTGGTTGACGAACTTCTATTTTGAAATCATTCTTCCATGTATGACTACTACCAAGTGAACGATTTATACACGATGCAACATTAAGATATATATATATAAATAAATATATGTCATTCGGTTTTTTTCGAATTCGGGTTACCCGAAATCCGACGGGTTCGGGAATGATATCATTATTTCTAACCCCGCTTATGATTCAGTCAATAAACTATTAGTGTCATTCGGTAAATAAGAAGTGCAGTAGAACACAAACAAAGGAGGATGTTATTTATTTGGTACTTATAGAACATAGAATACAAGTGAAGTAGAACATAAAAGCAACTCAATGAAAGAAAAGCAGGTACTAATGCAAAGCTTGAGTCCTCCTTTTAGAATGAAGAGAGTAATATCATTTTGGTGATGAGAAAGGAATGGTAATTGATTCAGAATTATACTCCCAAAGCTCAAATTTTCCATTCACAAAATCTTTCATTAAACCATGAAAAGGGTTAAGGATTGAGTTATTTTTAGTCTAATACATTATGCTAGTAATTATATAATTTTGTAACTAGGAACTAGAGTAGTGAAACTATATATATAATATATTGATTTATAGAGATAATAAAGTCTTACTAGTCAGGAGTACCATCCTCTGGGTGACTCATGAGCCTTTTTATTCCACCACACTTACTATGTCCAATTATCAGAATGTTTGATACCTATCAAAATATTTGAAAGGTCTTATGTATTTAACAACTTAGCTGCAAAAATATTATATTTGAATGGTGTTCCTCCATAGTCTATAATGATTTATGATACATCAAAATGACATAAATCAATATAGGTTCTTCTATGCATTATCAATTATCAATAAAAAATGAAAGAAAAAAATGTTGAGAAAACTTTGGCAAATTTAAGAATAAAGTAACTATCACCTTAAGAGCTTCGATAGCATACTCAATTATTGCACCAACTCCATTGTCCCTCTGTGAAACATGATAGGAAAGTAAGAAATTAATTATTAAGATCACTTATTTGATGAAGAGATGCATAATGAATTTCAATTATGTAATTTGAACATAAAGATATTTATTTGCTATATAGCAATTTATTCTTGAGAAAAATTAAGAAGCATACCTGATTATATGTAGGAACCATGTTAGCAATGTTGCGGGCCGAGAAAGCTTCTCCAGGTTGAAAGTTTAGGATAACATCAGGACTCACTCGAGAGTCAGAACAAGCAAATATCAAAAACTACATCATACATACAAATTGAAAATAGACCAAGATTAAAAAAAACACATAAAATGACAAATAAAAAAAAGCAAATTTTCACCTAGTGATACCCATTACATGTAAAATAAATCAAACCATAGTTAGATGGTGCACAATATAGGTTATATTCTTCTTTGTAGTTGATCATTTTTAACATTATTACTACAAAAGTTCATTATAAAGAACTCAATACAAGGGATTAATGAAATTACCCTTGGGGATTGGTGGAGAGCAAGTTCTTTGTAAAGCTCAGGATTTTTGCTGCAATGTATAAAAAGTTAAAAAGAAATAACCTAACACATGATCCAAAGTCCTTTAAAATTGTAATTGAAATCTATCACAGAAAAACTGTATATATAAACCAGACAGAAATTGTATATACTCGAAGTTGTTGAGCTTAAAGTAAGTGAAGCCATATATGATCCTCTGCACATCAGGGTCAAATGGAGGCAAACTATGTTCATTCAACTCAGTAGTAACCTCATCTCTGAAACAAGAATGTTACAGTGTTACTATACATATAATGTACACAACACTCAACTAGTTCATGTTTGTATCCTAGTTTTTTTAACCTGATAAGCTTCTTAGGTTCTTCTGTGGCTGGCTCAGATGACCGTGTTGCCATTGTTATATAATACTTTAATTTCTGCAGATTCCAAAAACTATAACTCATTAAAATGCTAAAATGCAAAAATATTAATATAGTAAACTCTATGTAAATTATTACACCACAGCAATGAATTTTTCATGCAATTCCAATGCTGGAAACATGCTATAGTTTATTTTGTAAGAGGGGATCAAAGAAGAGAAACTATAAATGAAAGAGACAAGGAACAAATTTCTTTCATAGATTTTAAAAGGAAAATGATTTTGGTCACAGACAAGATTTACCCTATGATTCAGCGAGCTAAGTAGAGTACATATTTTGTGGTATCTGAATGTCCCTATTTATAAGCTAAAACTGAATACTATGTTTTTCCCATGCATGATATAATAATGTTTAATGTAATACAAAAGTATATATAGATAAATAAATAAAAAGTAAAGAACACAAATAAATATGAACAGTCTCAAACATGTGTATATAATATATAGAACAATGTCTTTAAAAATTATTTCAATGGTCTACGTGCTAAACGTTTTATTTAGATAATAAAAACTAAAAGAATGATATAAAGTGGAAGAGTACATTTAGAAAGAAGGAGAAAGGGTACACTTAGAAAAAATATGACAGAATTTTTATAATATTTTGAAGAAGAAAAGAGAGCTTTTGCTTCTTGCAATTCACCAACGTTACATTCTTAATTTTCAAAGTCAGATGTATAAAAACAGAAAATAGTGGTTCAGTTCACATTGGTGTGTATTTAATGCAATTTATTAGAGTTTATCCCCATTCAGCATCACCTTCACATGGGTTGGAATAGGTACGGGTTATCGTGCACTATTATGAATTATCATATACTTCGACAGTTCGAACCTGTATACTTTTTTGGTACATTGTAGTTTTTTCACTCGATTAATAAGTTATTAGAGCTGGTTTGGTAAATAAAAATTGAAGAGAGTCGATAGCTTTTAAAAAGTACATAAGCCTTTAGAAAGTGAAATCATATTTCAGTAATTTACTTATCAATTTCACTTTCAAAGTTTTAAAAAATTATATTAATTATCATAACTGAAAAAATCCTATTATTTTCTTTTGCCTTACCTTATCTCTCACCCTGCCTTCTTTCACCTCATTTCTTGCAATTGTCGTGTTGCCTTTTACTTTCCACTATTTTTGTACTGCTTTGTATTTCTTGTAAGCAGTGAGAAAATTGTTCCAATTAAAGTGGGTATATATATTTAACGTTACTATCTTATCATACTGGAAAGTGTTTTTACATCAAAACTTAAACATTAATATTGTTTCTAACGGCACTGTTTCTACAGGATTGAATGTTTGATGTTGTTAAATTATCTATATACTTAACTGCTGTTAATAAGTACTTAATTAATAAATAATTAAATAAAATATTAAAGTGGTCTGGTGGTTAAGGAGAAAAGTTTAAGAAATAGAGTGACAAAAATTGTGAGTTCGAGTCGCACAAATAATAAATTAGAAAAAAAAGTTATAAGATGGTTCGATGGTCATGTAAAACAAGCTAAACGAGGAACCTAACTAAATATAATCTAAAATTTATGATTGAAATTTGATTTTGGGGAAACATAAATCTCTAAAACATTGATTTAATTTCACATAGCAAGCAAATACATTATTAGGAAATTCCTAACTCATGTAATACAAGCTAAATGAGGAACCCTAACTAAATACAAGCTAAATGAGTGTATGATTGAACTTTAAATTTGGGTATACATAATAACTCATGTAATAAGATGAGATCTAACTCAATATAAGCAAAGTATTTACAAGGAAAACTCGCTTTCAATTTTGTGCAGAATGAGTGAACTTTCGATGTTGAATGAGAGAAAGAGATTTTGACGTTGAATGTGTGAATGATTTTGAGGTTCAATGCGTGAATGATTTTCGATGTTGGATGTGTGAATGATTTTGACGGTGAATGTGTGAATGATTCAATGGGTGAAAGATTTTGAGGCTTTCAGTTTCACTGCTGCTGAGAAAAAGAGTTAGTGTAAATTGTAAAAGAGGTTTTCGAATGAGGGATAGTTTTAAGTTTTATTTTGATAAGCCTTCAACAACGAACCTTGAGTTCGCATTGGGGCAGATATAAATTCCACAGCGAATGTAGAACACTGCGCTGTGGAAGTTATCAATTCCGCAACGAAAGTATAACATTACGTTGTGGAAGTTATAAATTCCATAGCGAAATTATAACACTACGCTGTGGAAGATATTAGGGGGCTTCCTTTTTTGTTGTTATAATAGGTTCTATTCCACAGCGAATGAATAATTTGCGCAGTGGATTAGACCATATACAACAACGAATTCTATAATTTCGTTATTGTATATGTTCTCTTCAACAACACAATCTTCAACATGCGCTGTTGAATTACTTGTTTCCTAAATCTAAACAGTTAAGTATACATCAAATATCTGAGACACAATAAATTATCAAAAAACAAAATGCATTGAACAAAATAAGGCATAACATGAACCAAAACAACTATTTATATTTAACAGAACCATTGTATATTACAAATTGTATATATTACAGTACTTTTTTAAAAGAATGTACAAATTTTGACCAAATTTCCCTAATCCTATTGATTTGGTCAATTATATATGTATCAACATTAAATTGGACTTCAGTTGTGCCTTGGATAATGACCTCCTTCATGAAGTTAATGACATAATAGTCGCAATCTTTGTCATTGTTTTTGGTAAGGGATCTACAAATAAAATCAGGTAAATATAAGTATAACCATGCATGCATAATTGAATTATGAATACATATAACTGTTTGATGAGATGAGTAGTGCTAATACCTTAACATGAGTCCACGAGATGGGTGATGAAGATCTATGACGTATATTTTAGGCTTTATATATATTCAATGCCCTAAACAATAGAAAATAATGTTTAAATGAAAGTGATAATGAAAGGGTAGCAAAATTCAGAAAATTTAAATGAGTTGTCCACTTACCTAACAAAAATTTATTTCATAATGGGGTACTTGTTCGGATCGCCATGTTTTAGTGAATCAAAATAGAACAATTGTTGACTGACCCGATTAATGACAACCAAAACTCAATGTTGCCTAAGAAAACACATATATGCATTCCGTTAATAAATGTTCAGAAAAAACATAGTTAAAAACAATTAAAAAATGATGCTTACCCGATGTTAAGAGGTGCAAGGAATAAGTCAACATTCTCTTTATTTTTATCAAGAATGTTAACAACATATTATGCATGCTCTTTCTTCCTTATGTCATTGGTAAGTGTAACCAATGTGTTAGAATGAGGGGACAAAAACATCACATTCTTTTTACTTTTTGGTATAAAGTTGTCATACAAGTACCTAACATATAACACAAACGTTAGTTAATTATAATACACCAATTAATGATTAAATGCGAAAATAAGAAGTTTACCTTTTATACACAGATATAATGAATGCACCGATCCAATCATGATCATGTACATCCTTCACTTCATTTATACCGATGAATTCATCGGCAGAAAACTCATAGATGGGTTAGGGGAGTTGATATCACAATCGTAGAATCGACAGGTAACTTCTGTACATAATTCATGAGTTTTGCACAGAAGTTGGTTTTCTTGGGGGTCACCTCCCCTAACGATTCTAGATTTGATTTAGACTGTGGCTTAGACTTCACAACTTTTGCCTTTTTAGATGCATGTTCATCTATTATGAGAGGGGATGTTGCACTATGGTCAGCAGACACCTTTCCTTGAAATATTCAATACATAGGTTATCAATTACATATCAAAATATGTAAATTAATGAATGAGCATATATAAGGTGAAAACCATACCATAATAGAAACAACATCTATAAGATGTACTGGCCAAGCCACAAAAGTGCCTAAAGCCCCTCTAACTGTGATGGTATCCTCATCAACAGGAATTGACAGCAATGCACCATCTTCAATTGAAATATCAATTGAGACCCTCAAATGATTGGAGGGGATTTGTGCATTATGTATCATTGCATCATGTGTGTTGTACATCGTGTCAATTCCTACTGCTCGGGTATATGAGATATCCAGAAAAAGTTTGCAATTATTGATTATTCCCTATATGATAGTTAAAACATATAATCAGTTAGTTTAGCAACAATGAAAACAAATGATAGTTAAAACAAATTAGTTTATTAAATTACCTATGGAATGAGAATGAAGTATCTTGGATGAATGAAACTTTCATTCACGGTGCTTGAGGCCCCTCAACAAATTTACCAGCTTCCATCTTACATTTCATTTCAAGGAATCGTTCAGCGAGTAAATTGTATTTGTCCTACAAGACAGCTACATCCGCTTTTGTTGCACGCTTTTCAGTAGGGGCAGGGAACGTTTGCTAACCCCAAATCCAGCACCGCAGATACGGCCAGGGTACTGACGCAACCCTAATGCCTTTTCAAGTATAGCCTAACTATTCGCGGTCTGGAAACTTTCAATTTCTTTTAGGGTAACCCGAGACATCAAGAAAACACATAAATAACCACATTGATAAAGAAAGTATGGAAATCAACATAGATTAATAAAATGATAAGCACTTACAACACGGTTCACTATTTCTTGAACTTTTTCATTATCGATAACACATTGCATGTTCTTACGAGCATCCACCCATAGAACATCGAGGTCTACGGCAGCACTCGAAGGCGAAGGTGTCTCGCTTTGTTCGAACTGCAAATACATAACCAATAATAATGTAATTAAATATGAATACAAAATTAAACTAATTAATAATTAATATACTAAATTACATACGAATTAACAATACTTGCAATTTTTTCTTCAACTCCTCTATAGCCCATTCGAGAAGCTCTATATGGATAAATTGGGTTAGATGCTCTCTTATAGTTTTCTTCACTTATTTTTTGCAAAAACAAACAACATTAACATTTTATATTATTGCACAAAAGCGTATAAGAATTTAAAGTCAATATAAAGAAATATTATATTACGGAGAATTTTTCGTCTTGTGTGCAATAAGTGACAAATTTCATCCAATCCACCTTATCAATGAGATTTGCATATTTGGTTGGAGGCTTGAGGTTGACATTGTCTTCAGCATCTCTGAGACATTTCCCACAATTGGTTCTAAATTCTCGGAGAGCCTTGCCAACACTTTTCATGATGTAATCTTTGTGTTGTTCATCAACATCAAAATAAGCATAAACAGAAAAATACAACAAAAATTGTCTAAACAGATTGCATGGAAACACATTCTAATTACATAATAGTTTCATAAACATTTTCATGCATAATCATACAAATATACAGATTGTCGTGTTCTTGAAATACAAATAGTTTCATAAACAGTTTCAGAATAGTTTCATAAAAAGTTTGAATGGAAAACAAATATATTGTTACATAAACACAAAATATATTTTTACATAGACACAAAATATACTTTTACATAAACACAAGAAAACACAAAGAATACAAATATACAGATTGCATGGAAACTTACAGTTATATCATTCCAAATAATATCATTCAATGCATTCAATCTCTCATCAGATCAATGTTTGAACTTTATGGATACATTTTTCCTTACCAGAACTCCAATGTAGCTTATTAAGGTGTTTCCACCTTTATTGTTACATGGTTGGCCATGTGAGTTCCATTCAACCGTCAACTTTATGTTCTTGCTTCTTGCACGGATGATACTCTTTATGGAAGTGACTCCACGTCGTTTACGTTTCTGTTTTTGTGTTACTGGAGTTTGAGTGTAAACCATTGTTCCTTGATTGTTTTCTTCATTTTGAGAAGACATTGTTGAAGGGTTTGAGAGGTTTTTGTTTCTGTGTATTAAAACCTTAAAAGTTTAAGAAGTACGTAACCAACGTTTGTGTATCAACTTTTGATATTTTAATTTCCATATACAACAGCACAACGTTAAATTTTCGCTATGGAAAGTTTCTCAACAACAGCGCATCGTTAAAATTCGTTGTTGTAATTGCAACATTAACAACGAAAATTATATGTTGTGTTGTTGAATATGTATCAGTTAACAGCGAAATATAACTAAACGATGTTGAAGAGGTAACATGAACAGTTTCATCTACACATTTCATCATGACAACTAAAAAATGAGACTCATAGACTTACGACACATATCCAATCACTTAATTAAACTTACAATTTAAAATTATTTTTTTAAAATTAATCATTTTAACTTATAAAATTATTATCAATTATTTTCAGTAATTTAAATAAATTTAACATATATATAATCACTTAAATGATTTAACTAATTACAATATAAATTCATTTTTTTAAGTTAATCATTCTCTATTATAAAATTATTATCATTTTTTTCAGTTATAAATATGTAACAGAAAATTATTATCATTTTTTGCATTGTCAGAAATCAGAAAGGCTAATTCATTTTCGTCAAAAAAATAATTCCAATTTTCGACAACGCAACATATTAATTCGATGTGATATTTCAATTTTTCTATCTTAGACATCGTATTGTTAACCTTTCGTTATTAAATAGGTAACATCTACAAATTGCAATGATGACTATTGTAACGCCTCAATTTACTAACATGGAAAATTCAATTCTTTTCTAACAGAATGTATTCTGAATAGATATAATCATAAAAAAAAAAAAAATTCAGTTCAACCATTACCACTCCATTAGTATGAGTGAAACAATAAAAGGAAAAACCATACAGTAATTCCCCAACATCAGTCTTTTAAATCTATTAAAAGAACGTCAAGACATAAAAGAACAATTCCCATAAACGGGTCCAAGATTAACATAAACAATCCTTTGAAAATCATTACAAAACACATGCTAAACTCCAATGCAAGCTAATTCACTTCAGGACTATGATGTCTCTTATTCCTTAACTCCACCTACAATCCGATTACCACAGATTGAGTAAACAAGACAACATAGAGAGAGTCAGTCATTAAATACATGCAATATATAACATGGTGGGTTTAAATAGAATAATAACATTAGAACATCGATAACAAGAATTACACATCATTACAGCACAAACACATCCATGAGATTCAATAAACCGTTAGTCATAATCATACCACCCATCCATAGTACAATCAACTGTCCACCATTCGAACCACATTCAAAACCACAATACAAGAGCATACCCAAAATTCATACCACGAAGGCAGGTCAAAATCCATACCACGAAGGCAGGTCAAAATCCATACCATGAAGGCAGGTCAAAATCCATACCACGAAGGCAGGTCAAAATCCATACCATAGTCAAACAAACCATTCACAACAATGGGACTAACGCGGTTAAATAGGAAACTCATGAGATTTCCCGTTTAATCTTGTTAACCAAATGAAATCCTCCAACTAGTGAGTGTCGTTGGAGTTTCCAATGTCATGAGTCTAATACCACAAAGTTTAATGCTACTCCCTCACCTGAGTATTCGCTAAGGTTTTGCACTAAAGCTCAGTTACGTTCTCCGCCGTCTCCTCCAACCTTAGGGTCTTTCAACCCAAAACAACAACAATCACAACACATCACTTTACATATCAAGACATTAATAGTACTAACAAATACACATACAACATAAGAAAACATCATCTATTCGTTTCATCCTCAATAGAAGGGTTTCCCTAATATTGCAATGACTCTACGGTTTTGAAAACAACTCCTCACACACCCATTTTGAAAAACAACTCATACTCTATGAGTTTTACAAGGTTTTCCTAAGTAAAACGAACCACAATGTCAAAAGAGGATTTATGGGGTTTTATCCCCAAACATGGAGAAGGAACCCCATTCAAAACTATGACATTCAACCATAAGGGAGGCTAAATTAAGCGATTTACCTCTTCTCCGGTCTCCTCTTTGACTCTAAGGGTGCACAACTCTCCCACCCGTTCCTCTTCTCTTGTTTTTTTTCGAGAATAATACCCAATCCTCACTTGGGACGTCTATTTTAGGTTTTAAGATTTTGGACTCTCGCTCAAGCGAGGGTAGGCTCGCTTGGGCGAGAACCCACGACTCTTCGCATCAATTCGGGTCTGATGCTCTCGCTCGGGCGACAATTTTTCGCTCAGGCGAGATTCATCCAGTGGCAACACCCCTCTCTCGCTTAAGCGAGCTCCATCTCGCTCAAGCGAGATTCCCAGGAAAATACCTGGGAACAACACTGAGTCCCTCGCTTGGGCGAGCTCCTCTCGCTCAAGCGAGAATCACCCAGTAGCTCCCAGACTTCCTGATATCCACTATATTAAAAAATTGGAAATTTTGGGATGTTACAACTACTCATAGACTTACGACACATATCCAATCACTTAATTAAACTTATAATTCAAATAAATCCTGAATATATATATCACTTAAACGATTTAACAAATTACATTTCAAATTCATTTTTTTTTTCAATGTCAACAGCGCATCATACTATTTCGTTGTTGATCATTCATATTTTTCTATCTTCAACAACACAATATTTTAATTTGTTTTTGATCACTCATTTTTTTCCATTATTAAACAGCGTAATGTTAACTTTTCATTGTTGAACATATGTTTTATCTTTTAAAACACGCCAGTTATAAGTTGAACAAAACTGAAATTGTAAGCTAAATGTTAACACTTAACAGTACAAAAAACACAATAAATAACTGAAATTAAATTGTTTGATACATGGAAACATTAAATCCTTAAAGCTAAATGTTACATTTTTGTTCAATATTGAAGATCTAGGCCAAGCTGGAGTGTTGAATGTTGTATGTTTGTTTGAGAGTATTAGATAGATGCTCTCTTACGGTTTTCTTCACTTATTCTTAACAAAACCAACTTTGCAAATACTGACTCTATTCCTTTTCAAAGAAATCAAGGTACTTGCAAAGTGAACAAGGACGCATCATTAACTCATGTCTTCAATGCCCATTTTCTTGATAATAGAGACCATTATCAAGAACAAGGACATTAACCATTGCGTGCTATGAGAAGAGAAAAAGTGTGCAACACAAAGGACCCATTCCCATTTTTGTTGAATATTGAAGATCTGGGCCAAGCTGGAGCTTTCTTCTCATGCATGTTATGATATATATGAGCTTGGTATTTTGATTGATGAGAATAATAGTGTGCAGCACAAAGGACTGGTTCTCATTTTTGTTCAATATTAAAGATCTAGGACCGTGTTACGAACATAAACATATAATATGATGGATAAAATGAAAATCATAAATCATAAATGATTTTTTTTAAATATATAACTAAATTAAAATACCTCACGATCAACGAAAATAAACAAAACACAAAGAAATCCATGAAAAATAGTTTGAAATCCTTCTTTATTTTCTTTCAATATATAGACTAAAACATCTATGAGAAACTAATATCTTTAATGCTTCATCCGAGAAACTCATATAACGAAGCAAAATCATTTAATACCTATGTAATAAACAGTTGTTACACAAATTCCATTTAGATATTTTTCTATCTTCGACAGCGAATCCTCTAGACTCGCTGTTGATCGTTCATTTTTTCTATCTTCAACAGCACATCATTTTATTTCGCTATTGATAATTCAATTTTTTTATATTCAACAGCGATTCGTTTTACATTGTTGTGGATCATTCATTTTTTTTTATGTTTTAACTTTTATTCTTTTAACACGCCAAGTTGCATGTTTGACATTAACATGTCATTCCTAGTTATAAATTGAACAAAACTGAAATTGAAAGCTAAATAATGTTTCAAAAACATAATAAACAATTGAAATTGTAAATATTAATTGAAATTGTATGTTGTATAAATTGAAAATTAAATGAAAATTACATTTTATTTATTTTTGTTACATGGAAACATTAAATCCTAGCTTATGTTACAATCTATATACTTTAAAATCCTTAAAATCTATACATATAATTTGTTGCAAGTAATCTATTCTGAAACAAACTTCTAACTTGACTAGAGAGCTGGACAATCTTGATTGCAGAAATTTCCAAATACCTGCATATATATTTATATATATATATATATAACATAATTTTCCAAATAGAAAATAAAATAGAATTGTCAAACATAAATGTTCATCATTGGTAATTAACATCCAAAATAGTAATAAATTTCCACACAAAAAAAAAACAATAAAACAGAGAAAAAAAGAAACTAACATGCATAATGCATCATCATTGTTCAATATGAGAAATTAACATGCAGAAAAAACAAAATCAAGAAACTCTAGATCTTTTTCATCGTCCAAAATTGAATTAAGAAATTCAATATAGTATGGGTCAGCACCCCCTACAGTTGTGAATAATACCCTCAAAATAAAATTCATAAGATTTAATAAATTATTAAACATGATTACAAATTCAATAATTACAAACAGAAAAAATGAATCACCTCTTCAATAATGATCCATCTTGAAATATTAGCTTGTTAGGATTTTTAGAAAACACATATAACCCATCATTTGGCACAACATCAAAGTTTTCAACAATATAGTTAAAATTTTGTCTAAGTTTATTTGGCAGTTGTGGAATATAATTTTCTTTCACAACAGCCTCAATTTTATCCCCCTATTACACAAACATATAATATGATGGATCAAATCAAAATCATAAATCATAAATGAATTTTTTTTAAATAAATAACTAAATTAAAACACCTCACGATCAATGAAAATAAAAAAAACGCAAGGATCTCCACATATTTCCATCCGATGAAAAATAGTTTTAAGTTCCAATTTCAGCATCCATGAAGTATTCTTACAAGATAAATCAATAACTCTGATGAACTTCATTTTCTTTCAATGATGTAGTTAGAATGAAATCCTTAAGTATAATTAACATGCTAAATATAGACTCCAATATTTATGGGAAACTAATATCTTTATTGCTTCGTGTGAGAAACCCATATCACGAAGCAAAACAAATTTTGGGAGTTCGAAAATAATTTAATACATGAGATGATGAGAGAATGTTGTTCAGAAATTGTAAAATTTTAAAAACATATCTAACAAACAGCGCATGTTATAGAGTACGATGTATAAGATATAAAATCCACAGCGAATACATACGAATGCACCGTAAAGGAGTACCAATCAACAACGAAAATTAAATATGGCGTTGTTACACATATTCCTATTAACAGCGGTGTTCAATATTTGTGTTGTTAAAGATTACGAATTTAAACAAACACTTATTCAGAAATTGTAAATTTTTAAAAACATATCTAATAAGCAGCGCATGTTATAGAGTATGTTGTATAATATATAAAATCCACAATGAATACCTACGAATGCGTTGTAAAGGAGTACCAATCAACAGTGAAAATTAAATATGTTGTTAAACATATTCCTATTAACAGCGGTATGCAATATTTGCGCGGTTAAAGATTACGAATTAAAAGAAACACTTATTCAACTACGCATATTTACTGTGTGCAATATACAGGATTTTACTTTTAGTCCCGCTAAAGTGGATGAGGATCACCTATCCCAAACGGTGTCTCATTCTCTGTCCCGGACCAATTACATATTATCATATGAATAAAATAAAAATTTTAAAAACAAAACGTAACATTCTTATTGGCTCGGGACGTTGTCTCATTCTCTATCCTCTAAAGTGAGATTTTTTTTACGTTCCTTGTTACGTGAGTTTTGATAGGTCATATTAGCATTTTTCATATAAGCTCGACACCAAAACGTGAATGAAATTACGTAACAAGATAAAAAATAAAATAAATTGCATGGACAAATTTCAAACAACTAACCTTTACATGAGCAAAAAACATATTTAAGCATATTAATTGTGAAGATTAAGGGTCTCACCTATACCATTTTAAATAAATACATTTAATTTTATGTTTTTTTGTTTCGGACATTGAAAAAGAAAAAAACATATCAACTAGAGTGATCCTTATTTAAAATCTCTTTTGCTCCTTCTAGGGAAAATTCCAAAATTGAAGACTTGGTTTCCCAATCTTTGCTATATAATAATATAATCTGCCATTGCATTTGTCTCCTTTGCAATGAGTCAAACTGAACAAACCACTTGTCTGCGAGCAACTCAGGAATATTTTCACCAATTTTGATTCTTCTTGCATGTGAACCACTAAACTCTCATTAACAATGTGAGCTTGTAATTTATAGTCGTGAGCTTGCGTAAGGACCCAAATTCTAACCATGAAATTTTTTCCTTATTTTACTCATCATTTATACATTTTCCTACGTTTTAAATAATAATTCTAACAACTCAAAATAACATACATGTTCGCATAGCAGAAAATTATAATTCATTCATGCATCCCGGTAACTACCGCATACCATTAGCTATGTGATTCCAAAATACCCATAGCTACGAATATACAGAGTTACAAATATTCATGTTCAAATGACAATTAGTCATATTACAAAAGAATGAATATAAGGACTTCAAAAAAATTAAAAGCCTCGGAGCTCCTAATCAAATGTCCTTACATCTTCCACCTATCTGCAATGGAATTAACATTGACCATATGTAGAAACACAAAGGAGTAAGTCGTTAACGTAAAATAATGTCAATATCCGTTAATCCACATTTTAATAAAGTTAAGTAAAAACTTAGAATTAAATATACTTAAAATCATTTGCTTTGTTTATACTTTTGAAAACATGCTCCATAACTTGGGCTAAAGTTTGCTACATTGCTTGAGCCAAATCTTGCTACATTGCTTGAGTCAAAGCTTGCTACATTACTTGAGCCAAAACTTGCTACATTGCTTGAGTCAAAACTTGCTACATTACTTGAGTCAAAGTCGCTAACCAATCATGGCCGGCTAAAAACGAGTTTTATTTCCATTGGCACTCCACTAATACATAAACAGTAAACCCACACTATCTTCATTACAAACATACTCATATATGATTATAATAATTAAGTGATTCACAGTTCATTTCATTATTCCGAGTTTTATTTTCATTGGCACTCCACCAATACATAAACAGTAAATCCACACCATCGTCGTTACAAACATACCCATATATGCTTATAACAATTAAGTGATTCACAATTCCTTTTGTTATTTCGAGTTTTATTTCCATTGGCACTCCACCAATACATAAATAGTAAATACACACCATCATCATTACAAACATACTCATATATGCTTATAATAGTTAAGTGATTCACAATTCGTTTCATTATCCATAACCAGAAAATCCATGCATTTTCCATCACAGTGCATAAGTTAAAGACTTATCCTTACCTCGGTGAGTGTTGGGTTTGGTTCTTGGCAACTTCGTAAGTTCCCCCGACACCGCCTCCAACTTTAGGATCTTTCCTCATTCCCACCATATAACACAATGTTAGTCATTTATTCCAAATATCACATAAACAACTTATATTGCATTATTTAACCATACAAGATATTCATCATATTTTCAATGTTGCTAAACTACTTTCATCATAAGTTTACAACCATCCAAAACATACATATTCATCTCATATTTCAACATTAGAAAGTAAACTCATCTTCTACCTCTAGCATTTTACCCATTTTCCACTTTAACCACATTTTCTTTTTAGGGTTTTGGGGTTTTCATGAATCAACCTACAAATCCTTTCCATTCTTGAAATACTAACTCTAAACCAAGAGTTTACAAGGTAAAAGCAACATAAAACGAACCATAAGTAGAAAGAGCGAGTTTCCATGGTTTTACACATTTTGAGAAGAGATCCAATATACCCAAAATGAGTTTCAAAGGGAAGAAGAGAGTTAGAATCAAGAGTTTTACCTCTTCTCAAGCTTCTAAATGACTCACAAGCCTTCTTGCTCTTGAAAATGCTATCTTCTCTCACCTCTCTCTAGGTTAACCCTCAAAAATGTGTTTGGGGTTCCCTATTTAATGTAACAGCTTAAGCGAGAATCCCATGACTGATACTATAATTTTGAAGACTTAAATTTTGGGTGTTACAGCTTGTATTGTGAGTTTGTAACTTGTAGTTGTGAGTTTGTAGCTTGTAAATGTGAAAATAGGTGGAAGCCACTAGTTGTAGGTAGAAAATTAAAGTAGAATTGTTTTGTAAAACTAGTATGGTAATTAGCTAAAATTTTACAAACTACTAAAAAATACATTCAATATTTATGTAGGGCAAAATGTTAATATGTTAATATTTATTATGTGTGAGATTCGAACTTTCAACCTCCTACACTCAAATCCTTCACCCCGACCATTGAAACATCTTATAATTTTTTTCCTATTTATTATGGGTGCGACTCGAACTCACAACTTCTATCACTCTATTTCTTAAACCATTTACCCTGGCAATGAGACCCCTTTAATATTTTATTTAACAACATCGAAGATTCAATCCTGTAGAAACAGTGCCTTTCGAGACAATGTTAGTGTTTAAGATTTGATGTAAAGACATTTTCCAGAATATGATAAGATAGTAAGGTTAAATATATATACCCACTTGTATCGTAACAATTTTCTCACTGCTTACAAGAAATACAAAGCAGTACAAAAACAGTGGAAAGTAAAAGGCAACACAACAATTTGCAAGAAATAAGGTGAAAGGATAAGTGAATTATTGAAATATACTTTCATTCTAAGAGTGAGTGAAAAAACACTTACTCCAAGTTATGATCTTTCATTATTGGGAAATCCAATTATTTGAATTTGTAAGTACATCTAAACAATTGAATTTTTTAAGATTGGATGACTAAGATGAAGAATATGTATTTTTCACTTGGATCCCTCCCCTTTTTAAAAGCTATCAATGCTCTTTGATTTTTATTTACCCAACTAGCTCTAATAACTTATTATTCGAATAAAAAAACTACTGAACTACCAAAAAGTATACAAGCTTCTAACAGTTGAAGAATGTCATAATAGTGCACAATAACCCCTACCTATTCTAAGCCATGTAAAGGTGATGGTGAGTGGGGATAAACTCTACTAAAATAGCATTAAATACACACCAATGTGAACTCAACCACTATTTTCTGTTTTTATACATCTGACTTTGAAAAATAACAATGTAACATTGGTGAATTGCAAGAAGCAAAAGCTCTTTTTTCTTCTTCAAAATAGTATAAAAATTATGTCATCTTTTTTCTAAGTATACCATTTCTCCTTCTTTCTAAATGTACTCACGGGATAAAGACTTTTCCAAAATAAATTTTATCTTCAATCACTCATTTTACTCTTGTCATAAGTTAATATTTTATCTATATTCTTCACAACTTCTCCATGTTTAGTTTTTATAGGTAAATTTTTCTTTCCTTAGGTTATTTTATATATTTATATTGTACTAATTGACTTTAATATACATGAGTATTTTATAAATTGTAACGTGATTCCTACATTATAATGTAAAATAAAATAAAATCTTAAACAATCAAATCTAAATTTTCAAGTCTTGGTTGGGATGACAATGAACCGAACAAATTTGACATTTGTTCGAAACTCAATTATTTGTTTAGCTTAACAAACTTGGTCCATAAACCAAGTAGAGTTGAACTTGAGCTAAATATTGAGCTCCTTAAATTAAAGAGCTGGACTTAAAGCAAATACGCATCACAATGTTAGGTCGTTCATGAACTAATTTGACTATATATATACATAAATATAGAAAATCTTTAAATCTATACGTATTAAATATATATAGGGAGTGAATCGAGTGAGAATGATTCTCATATAAACACTGTGAGAACAATAAATTTGGGCCTTTCAACTATGTATGGATGATTATGATTAAAACTTAGTTATTGGACACCTAATCACTTATTTTAATATTGACTAATCAAAAAAGATCCAACGGTCCATATTATCTGTTCTTATTTCTCACAATAACAACTATTCTCACCTGAGTGACATCATATTTATGTAAACATACTATATACATTTTTATACATATTTATACACAAGTATGTATTTCAATGACCGATCATTCTAATTGATAAACAAAATAAATTTAAGCTTGTTAACTCGCTCGAAACTGTCTAATGTTTAATTGAGGTGATATCTATATATCTACAAGAAAAAAAAGTTTTGTCACATCATCACTAGACACATGTCACACTCTCCTTCACTATTTCCCTCCTAAACAAGTTAATATCTTATCATGTTCACTCACACACTATATTAATCCTTCATTTTTTCTATCAAAGACTAATTCATATTCTCATGTTCTCATATTCTCATATTTTCTTCCTTTTAAAATGTTAATATGTTAGTATTTATTATGAGTGAAACTCGAACCTTCAACCTCCTACACTCAAACCCTTCACCCCGACCATCGAACCATCTTATAACTTCTTTTTTTCTAATTTATTATGGGTGCGACTCGAACTCACAACTAACTTTAGTCACTCTATTTCTTAAACCTTTTACTTAGGACCACTTTAATATTTTATTTAACAACACCAAAGATTCAATCCTGTAGAAACAGAGCCTTTCGAGACAATATTAGTGTTTAAGTTTTGATGTAAAGACATTTTCCAGAATATGATAAGATAGTAAGGTTAAATATATATACTCAATGCTTACAAGAAATACGAAGCAGTACAAAAATAGTGGAAAGTAAAAGGCAACACAACAATTTGCAAGAAATGAGGTGAAAGAAGGTAGGGTAAGTGATAAGGTAAGGCAAAGGAAAATAATAGGATTTTTTTCACTTATGATAATTAATATAATTTTTTTAAAACTTTGAAAGTGAAATTAATTTTTTTAAAACTTTGAAAGTGAAATTGATAGTAAATTATTGAAATATGCTTTCACTTTCTAAACGCTTATTTACTTTTTAAAAGTTATAAATTCGATTTTTATTTACCAAACGAGCTCTAATAACTTATTAATCAAGTGAAAAAACTACACTGTACCAAAAAAGTATACAGGCTTGAACTGTTGAAGAATGTGATAATAGCGGTGTTTTGAATTGCGGACCGCATCACCTGATGCGGCCGCAATATTGCCTGTGACCAAAATCATTTTCCTTTTGAAATCTATGAAAGAAATTTGTTCCTTGTCTCTTTCATTTATAGTTTCTCTTTTTTGATGCCCTCTTACAAAATAAACTATAGCATGTTTCAAGCATTGGAATTGCATGAAAAATTCATTGTTGTAGTGTAATAATTTACATAGAGTTTACTATATTAATATTTTTGCATTTTAGCATTTTAATGAGTTATAGTTTTTGGAATCTGCAGAAATAAAAGTATTATATAACAATGGCAACACGGTCATCTGAACCAGCCACAGAAGAACCTAAGAAGCTTATCAGGTTAAAAAAACTAGGATACAAACATGAACTAGTTGAGTGTTGTGTACATTATATGTATAGTAACACTGTAACATTCTTGTTTCAGAGATGAGGTTACTACTGAGTTGAATGAACATAGTTTGCCTCCATTTGACCCTGATGTGCAGAGGATCATATATGGCTTCACTTACTTTAAGCTCAACAACTTCGAGTATATACAATTTCTGTCTGGTTTATATATACAGTTTTTCTGTGATAGATTTCAGTTACAATTTTAAAGGACTTTGGATCATGTGTTAGGTTATTTCTTTTTAACTTTTTATACATTGCAGCAAAAATCCTGAGCTTTACAAAGAACTTGCTCTCCACCAATCCCCAAGGGTAATTTCATTAATCCCTTGTATTGAGTTCTTTATAATGGACTTTTGTAGTAATAATGTAAAAAATGATCAACTACATAGAAGACTATAACCTATATTGTGCACCATCTAACTATGGTTTGATTTATTTTACATGCAATGGGTATCTGAAAATTTGCTTGTTTTTGTTTGTCATTTTATGTGTTTTTTTTTTAATCTTGGTCTCTTTTCAATTTGTATGTATGATGTAGTTTTTGATATTTGCTTGTTCTGACTCTCGAGTGAGTCCTGATGTTATCCTGAACTTTCAACCTGAAGAAGCTTTCTCGGCCCGCAACATTGCTAACATGGTTCCTACATATAATCAGGTCTACTTCTTAATTTTTCTCAAGAATAAATTGCTATATAGCAAATAAATATCTTTATGTTCAAATTACATAATTCAAATTCATCATGCATCTCTTCATCAAATAAGTGATCTTATTAATTAATTTCATACTTTCCTATCATGTTTCACAGAGGGACAATGGAGTTGGTGCAATAATTGAGTATGCCATCGAAGCTCTTAAGGTGATAGTTACTTTATTCTTAAATTTGCCAAAGTTTTCTCAACATTTTTTTCTTTCATTTTTTATTGATAATTGATAATGCATAGAAGAACCTATATTGATTTATGTCATTTTGATGTATCATAAATCATTATAGACTATGGAGGAACACCATTCAAATATAATATTTTTGCAGCTAAGTTGTTAAATACATAAGACCTTTCAAATATTTTGATAGGTATCAAACATTCTGATAATTGGACATAGTAAGTGTGGTGGAATAAAAAGGCTCATGAGTCATCCAGAGGATGGTTCTCCTGATTAGTAAGTCTTTATTATCTCTATAAATCAATATATTATATATATACATATATATATAAAAAGGCTCATGAGTCATCCAGAGGATGGTTCTCCTGATTAGTAAGTCTTTATTATCTCTATAAATCAATATATTATATATATATATATATATTCACTACTCTAGCTCAAAATTATATAATTACTAGCATAATGTATTAGACTAAAAATAACTCAGTCCTTAACCCTTTAATGGTTTGATTAAATTGTGCAGTGATTTCATAGATGATTGGCTGAAAATTGGTTTACCTGCCAAAATCAAGGTTCTGGAAGAACACCCACATGCTAATTTTGAAAAACAATGCGAATTATGTGAAAAGGTTAGCTAAAATAAATAATTAAGACATAAATTCATGATGTTTTAGATGATTTAATAAAAAAAGTAATAAAAGCTAAGCCAACTAAACATGACATTTTGTATTTGTAGGAGTCAGTGAATAACTCCATAGTGAACCTGAAGACATATCCATTTGTTAAAAAAGGAGTGTGTGACAAGAGTTTGAAGATATTGGGTAGTTACTATGATTTTGTGAATGGAAAATTTGAGCTTTGGGAGTATAATTCTGAATCAATTACCATTCCTTTCTCATCACCAAAATGATATTACTCTCTTCATTCTAAAAGGAGGACTCAAGCTTTGCATTAGTACCTGCTTTTCTTTCATTGAGTTGCTTTTATGTTCTACTTCACTTGTATTCTATGTTCTAATAAGTACCAAATGTTGGAATTTCTAACAATTTATGGGTCACAAATATAATTCTATAATTGTGTTATAACCATTATGTATTTAGCCAATATATATAAAATGGTCTTATGAATTAATTTGGTGGCTAAGGGCATATGTGTCATGAAATATTATGAGTGTAGATACCTTCGGGCAATTTCTAATTTGATGAAGGAACTGAATTAGAATATTGCAACTTAAATGGTAACCGTTAGTGTTACCTTTATGGGTTATGGTCCCCAGTTGCAGAGCAACGAGTTTTATTGAGTAACTGATGTTATAAGGATATATAAAGGAAAAGAGAAAGGCATAAGGTTAAGCCAAGGCTCTCTCACTTTTCACTCAAGAAATTCAGGAACATCAGAGCACTCACGTTCTCTCTGGATTCCCCTCTAGCAGAGCGAACGGAAAACCATCAGGCTCTAGCAACCGGAACATCCTACAACCCACATACCTCGGAGCATTCAGAATGGCAAACCAAGGTATGCGTTTTCTTCTTCACTATGAAACCAATTGGGGTTTTGTTCGGTCTGGATTAGGATTGTTCCATAAGGGTTTATGTATGGGCATAAACATTTGGTTTCGGAACAATGTCCTAATCATTCGGTTTCAGGGATACGATTAGGATTAATCGGTAAAATCCATCAAGTGGTATCAGAGCCACCCCAATTTGGTTCATATGTGAAATTCGGGTTTTGTATGATGTTCTTCATGTTTTCCCCAAATTGGGTTTTGTTTTGCAAAATTGATGATTGCTATAACATTATTTTGAAACATTAGCAATCATAATGCATTTTTGGCTGTTTTTGGGGTGAATTTTGCGAAAAAACCCGATGGAGAACCTCCATCTTCGTCAAAACCCTCGGGTAGACGAAGGGTTCTCGCTCAAGCGAGAAACCTGTCGCTCAAGCGACATTAAGGCAGTAGCTGCAACAAAATGGTTGGGTTCTCGCTCAAGCGAGAAACCTGTCGCTCAAGCGAGAAATCTGTCGCTCAAGCGAGAAACCTGTCGCTCAAGCGACATTAAGGCAGTAGCTGCAACAAAATGGTTGGGTTCTCGCTCAAGCGAGAAACCTGTCGCTCAAGCGAGAAACCTGTCGCTCAAGCGAGAAACCTGTCGCTCAAGCGAGAAACCTGTCGCTCAAGCAACATTCAGGCAGTAGCTACGACAAAAGGAGCTGGGCTCTCGCTCAAGCGAGACCCCTCTCGCTCAAGCGAGATCCCTCTCGCTCAAGCGAGACCCCTCTCGCTCAAGAGAGACCCCTCTCGATCAAGCGAGATTCAGGGACAATTTTGGGGTCTCTTTTCAAGTAAAATTTTTGGGGCTTTGGTATCTTTATGCATTGAACATGGTTATGATATGGTTACCCGCTAAGTTGTCTATTATTTCAAGTGAGCCAATTGAAGTGGAATGTCGCCAAAGTGACCTCTTTCATGGATATAACTCATAAGGAATATTAGATGTTGGTGTGTGTGGTTATTCATGCGGATGTTAGCTGGCCCAAAGGAAAGTTAATGTTTGGCCGAAGATCATACACACTGGCGATGATAAACATGTGATAATTATTCAGTTTTATACATGTGACTGATGAATCAATCCAAAGAGGGGTTCGTCAGTTGACATGTCTTATTATCAATGTTAATCATTGCAACAAGAGTACCACTTGTAGTTAATATTACTGTCCAAATACTTGATATTAATGGTGCGCTAGGTATCTTGATTGGGACATACCATTGTTTATAGCATATTGATGGTTTTAAGTTGTGAGCATGTTTTAATATATTGTCTTTTGTTCTATTCAGCACCGTCTATTGCTTCTATATCTGCAAATCTGAATTCGGTTCCGGTCCTCAATGGAACAAATTTTGAGGACTGGAAAGAGAACATGGAAATTGTTCTTGGCTGCATGGATCTGGACTATGCATTAAGGGTAGAGCAACCACTTCCTCCTTTGGAATCCAGCACCTCTGAAGAGAGGAAGGATTATGAGAGGTGGGAGCGCTCCAATCGCATGTGTCTCATGATCATTAAGCGCGGCATTCCAGAAGTCTTTAGGGGTACTGTATCTGAAAAGATATCAAGTGCCAAGTTTTTCCTTGCTGAGATAGAAAAGCGCTTTGCAAGAAGCGATAAGGCGGAAACAAGTACTCTGTTACAGAACTTGATTTCCATGAGGTATCATGGCAAGGGAAATATAAGGGAACACATTATGGGAATGTCCAATATTGTCTCAAAGCTGAAGGCTCTTAAGCTTGAGATGTCGGAAGACTTGCTCATCCATCTGGTTTTAATTTCTCTTCCTGCACAATTCAGTCAGTTTAAGATTTCTTATAACTGTCAAAAGGAGAAATGGACTCTTAATGAGCTCATTTCATTTTGTGTGCAAGAAGAGGAAAGGATGAAGCAAGAAAGGACTGAAAGTGCCCATTTTGTTAGTACCTCTAAAGACAAGGGCAAAAAGAAAATGATTATGGAGCCCAAGAATGAAGCTGCAAAGGGTCCAGTGCAAAAGAAGCAGAAACAGGTTACTGTTTGTTTCTTTTGCAAAGAATCTGGACATTTAAAGAAGAAATGTGATAAGTATCACGCTTGGCGTGCTAAGAAAGGTACATTTCTTGCTTTGGTTTGTTCTGAGGTCAATTTAACTTCAGTACCTGGAAACACTTGGTGGTTAGACTCCGGTTCAACTTCTAACATCAGTGTTTCATTACAGGGTTGCTTGAACTACCGAAAGCCTAATTTTGTTGAAAGATACATATTCGTTGGCGATGGAAATTCGGTAGAAGTTGAAGCTATAGGACATTTTAGGTTATTATTAAGTACTGGATTTTATTTGGATTTGAAAGACACCTTTGTTGTACCGTCTTTTAGACGGAACTTAATTTCTGTTTCTTATTTGGACAAATTCGGTTATTATTGTTCATTTGGAAACAATTCGGTTAAATTGTCTTTAAATTCAAATATTGTTGGAACTGGTACTCTTATGATAAATGATAACCTTTATATGTTGAACACTATAGCTGATTATAATGAAACCTTGAATGTGGAATCACGTGGTACTAAACGTAAAATTGACAATAATAATTCAGGTGCATTATGGCACAAGCGCCTAAGTCACATTTCTCAAAAGAGAATTGAGCGTCTTGTGTCAGATGGGATCTTGGATTCCATTGACTTCACAGACCATAAGGTTTGTGTTAAATGCATAAAAGGTAAACAGACCAAACAATCGAAAACTGGTGCATATAGAGCTTCGGACGTCTTAGAATTGATACATACGGATATATGTGGGCCATTCCCTACGGCTTCCTGGAATGGTCAACATTATTTCATATCATTCATAGACGATTATTCTCGTTATGCATACATTTTTCTTATTCATGAAAAGTCCCAATCAGTGGACGTGTTCAAAACTTTTAAGGCTGAAGTTGAAAATCAACTCAGCAAAAGGATAAAGTGCGTCAGATCTAATCGTGGTGGTGAATACTACGGTAGATATGACGGTTCAGGTGAACAACGTCCAGGGCCTTTTGCCAAATACCTAGAGGAATGTGGTATAGTCCCACAGTACTCTATGCCAGGATCGCCTAGCATGAATGGTGTGTCTGAAAGACGAAACCGGACTCTTAAGGATATGGTAAGGAGTATGATTTGTCATTCTACCTTACCAGAGTCACTCTGGGGAGAGGCACTTAAGACTGCAGCTTATATTCTTAATAGAGTACCAACTAAAGCGGCTGCCAAAACACCTTATGAGCTTTGGACTGGGCGAAAGCCTAGTCTTAAGCATTTTCATGTGTGGGGATGTCCAGCTGAGGCAAGGCCTTATAGGCCTTATGAAAAGAAATTGGACTCCCGTATAGTGAGCAGCTACTTTATTGGTTACTCTGAAAAATCAAGGGGCTATAAATTTTATGATCCAAATTTAAGATCCATATTTGAGACGGGTACAGCCACGTTCTTTGAGGATATTGAGTTTGAGGGGGAAGATAAAGTAAGAAACTTTGTCTTAGAGGAAGAATCGGTATCAATTCCAGATCCGATTCATATAGTTGCTTCTGATGAAGCAAATTTGGAACCTCTTCAAGACACTCTCCCTACTCAAGATGAGTTAGTAATTCATGAAGGACAAACTCAAATTCCTCAAGAACATGGACAAGAGTTGCAAGAGCCTATAGCTTTGCGTAGATCCACTAGAGAAAGGAGGAATGCAATTCCAGATGATTACATCTGTTTTCTCCTGGAACATGAGGGTGATGGCGTTATGGATAACGATCCTTCAAACGTTCGTGAAGCCATCCAAGGTTCCAATTCGGAAAAGTGGATTGAAGCAATGAAAGAGGAGTATAAATCCATGCAAGACAATAAAGTTTGGGAACTTGTCCCATTACCAGAAGGTAAGAAACCCATTGGTTGCAAATGGATTTTTAAGACCAAGCGGGATTCTAACGGTAATGTGGAAAGGTATAAGGCACGTCTTGTAGCTAAGGGTTTTACTCAAAAGGAAGGGATTGACTATAAAGAGACTTTCTCTCCGGTATCATCGAAAGACTCTCTTAGGACAATCCTCGCTCTTGTAGCTCATTATGATTTGGAGCTTCATCAGATGGATGTCAAAACAGCTTTTCTCAATGGAAACATTGATGAAAAGATTTATATGGTGCAACCAGAAAACTTTGTGTCGGGAGACCCAAAGAATATGGTTTGCAGATTGACAAAATCCATCTATGGACTAAAACAGGCGTCTCGTCAGTGGTACCACAAATTTCATGAGGTGATTCTCTCATTTGGTTTTGAGATGAATTCAGTCGAGGATTGTGTGTATCACAAATTCAGTGGGAGCAAGCACATTTTCTTGCTCTTGTATGTGGATGACATACTGCTTGCCACTAATGATGTGGGTACCTTGTTGGAAACCAAGTCATTTCTCTCCAGTAATTTTGAAATGAAAGATCTTGGTGAAGCTTCTTTTGTATTAGGAATTCAGATACACCGAGACAGATCTCGGGGTATTCTTGGATTATCACAGAAAAGCTATATAGAAAAGGTACTTAAAAGATTTGGCATGCAGAATTGTAAACCAATGGATACTCCAGTTACTAAGGGAGACAAATTTAGTCTCAATCAGTGCCCTAAAGGAAATCTGGAAATTCAGGAAATGCAAAAGATCCCTTATGCATCAGCTGTAGGGAGTCTAATGTATGCTCAAGTATGTACGCGTCCGGATATAGCGTTCATAGTTGGGGTTTTAGGCAGATATATGAGTAATCCAGGAATGGATCACTGGAAAGCAGCCAAAAGGGTCATGAGGTACTTAAGGGGAACAAAAGACTATATGCTCACATATAGGAGATCAGACCAATTAGAGATTATTGGGTATTCTGACTCCGATTTTGCGGGATGCCAAGATAGCAGACGATCCACTTCGGGCTATGTATATCTGCTAGCAGGTGGTGCAGTTTCTTGGCGTAGTGCCAAGCAAACTCTTGTGGCTTCATCCACAATGGCAGCAGAATACATAGCATGCTATGAGGCATCACATCAGGCGACATGGCTGAGAAATTTTGTCACTGGGCTGCGGATTGTGGAAGGAATTGAAAGACCACTAAAGTTATACTGTGACAATAAGTCAGCCGTGTTGTTCTCCAATAACAATAGGAGTACAGCAAAGTCGAAACACATCGACATAAAGTTCCTAGTTGTTAAGGAGAAAGTACAAAGCGGACAGCTTTCCATAGAACACTTAGGCACTAACTCCATGATTGCGGATCCTCTTACAAAAGGTATCACACCCAAGGTCTTTCATGAGCATACTGCTCACATGGGTGTTCTACAATGTGAGGATCATTTGGTTTAGTGGGAGTTAGAACGTATATACACTTTTATGTTTTATGGAATTTCAGTATTATGTGAATACTTTGTATTCAAACTTCAGTTGATTAATCATTCAGTTCAGTATTCTGTCATTATGCTTTGTACAATAAGGTAATTAAGGATCTCACTAAAGTAAAGTAGGACCAGTTGAAAATTGACATGTAAAGACCATATTCATGTGATTTTCATGCTACACATTTCATGATGTATCTATGTCATTTGGTTGTGTCAAAGTTGGTGATCATTGTTGAATTAGTCATGATTGATATGACGAAGTTCACTGTGGTTCGATACGGAGACGGGACTAATGGACGGGATAATTTGGGTATGCCTGTGACATAATGGTATAATAAGCATGCAATAAGGATAACACTTACGGTGAATCATATATGTGACCAGTGGGAGATTGTTGGAATTTCTAACAATTTATGGGTCACAAATATAATTCTATAATTGTGTTATAACCATTATGTATTTAGCCAATATATATAAAATGGTCTTATGAATTAATTTGGTGGCTAAGGGCATATGTGTCATGAAATATTATGAGTGTAGATACCTTCGGGCAATTTCTAATTTGATGAAGGAACTGAATTAGAATATTGCAACTTAAATGGTAACCGTTAGTGTTACCTTTATGGGTTATGGTCCCCAGTTGCAGAGCAACGAGTTTTATTGAGTAACTGATGTTATAAGGATATATAAAGGAAAAGAGAAAGGCATAAGGTTAAGCCAAGGCTCTCTCACTTTTCACTCAAGAAATTCAGGAACATCAGAGCACTCACGTTCTCTCTGGATTCCCCTCTAGCAGAGCGAACGGAAAACCATCAGGCTCTAGCAACCGGAACATCCTACAACCCACATACCTCGGAGCATTCGGAATGGCAAACCAAGGTATGCGTTTTCTTCTTCACTATGAAACCAATTGGGGTTTTGTTCGGTCTGGATTAGGATTGTTCCATAAGGGTTTATGTATGGGCATAAACATTTGGTTTCGGAACAATGTCCTAATCATTCGGTTTCAGGGATACGATTAGGATTAATCGGTAAAATCCATCACCAAATAAATAACATCCTCCTTTGTTTGTGTTATACTGCACTTCTTATTTACCAAATGACACTAATAGTTTATTGACTGAATCATAATGCTACAAACTATGTAAAAAGCTACATGCTCGGGTTGCCGAATAGTATCATAATGATAATACTCTAAGACCCATTAAAAATAATCAATAATTTATGGATGAAATTAAAATGTACTTGAATTGATTATCTTACGTGAAATTGTAAAATAATATAAGGTAGAGTGTATGAGAGTACTCATTTAAAAGAGAAAAAAGTGTATGCATTAATCTTGTATAAGTTTTATACATTGTTACAGTACCATCCATCATTAATTCATATTTAATTATCATTGATCCTTTAAAAAAAGTAATTCAAATGAATGAAGAATAATATAATATTTTTATATAAATCTTTATATCGGTAGGACATTGCATTATTTTAAAAATAAAATGCAGGAATGGCAAAGGATGGTCCTCTCTAATAAGCATAAGATCAGCATTATTTATTGCACTCAAAACCAAAAGATAAGAAATATCAAACAGGTTTGTATATAATGTTTGCTTTTCATTTCTTCCTCACAAATCTACTATCTTCTAATTGGGTACTTTAATGGCCCAATAATGGTGGACAGGATTTCTTAATATTTCCCACCCAAATTTTTGTTTTCCATAAAAATGAAAAATAAATGTACTAAAATGTTTAAAAAATAATTATTGGCTCAATAATGCTCAAATATTATCTGATTTCTATTTTTTGATTTTATATATGATTTAAAAAAAAATTAAGTGACTTCATGGTCACTTATCATCCTAATTATGGAAATATCATATCACAAAATCCGTTTAATTTTCGTTTTATATTTAATTATAAAATAAAAATTGAGCATAATTTATCTATTTGTGATTTTATAAAATTCAAAAGATTGTTTTTTTATGCTCAAAGGCAATAGAATTATTTTGGATTTTTAGAGTCACAATAACATTTTTATCCACACAAAAAAAACGATTTCAACGAAATTTAATTTTTTAGGGTCAAATAAATTATTTTTACTCATTTAGAGATATTACAATAATGTTTTGGTTCGATAAAAATTGTTGGGATTTTTTTAGTACAAAAAATATATTTTCTAAGATGTCACAGCACCCTTAAGTATCTCATTCACACTTTTAAATTGGAAGGAAAAGGTAAGTTTGAATTTAATTTGAATAGCATTTGATGTGGTAAAAATAGAAGAAATTTGAATTTTATTAGGATAGGGAATATCTTCCCTTAATTCTCTCCATAATATTGAAGTTAATAGGTATGGTTCTCCACATGATTTACTTTTTGTTTATCCCACATTTTCATATTAAAATATGTATTAGTAATGGCATATTAGTATCTAATAGTGGTAATATTATTATAATTAGTAGTAGGAATGACAACGGTGCGGGTCGGGTTTGTGCTTACCCAAACCCGAAATCTAAAACCCGAACTCAAATTAAGCGGGGTTAAAAATAATGATATCATCCCCGAATCCGTCGGGTTTCGGGTAACCCGAATTCGAAAAAAACCAAATGAAATATATTTATTTATATATATATATATCTTAATGTTGCATCGTGTATAAATCGTTCACTTGGTAGTAGTCATACATGGAAGAATGATTTCAAAATAGAAGTTCGTCAACCAGATATGTGTACTTCTCGGATTAAATTCCACACTGCATGCGGAAGATCTATATCCATTTCTAATTATGCACTGCAACGTGCTAGATGTAACATCCTAATTTTTAGTCCTTAAAATTATAGAATCATTCCTGGAAGTTTCGCTTGAGCGAGAGATTATCGCCTAGGCGAGAAATGACAATTTTGGGCTGTCGACACAGTGTAATCGATTACATGGTCTTGGTAATCGATTACATACTGATATCTGATCAGACATGTGTAATTTTTCATGATGTAATCGATTACATGGTCCTGGTAATCGATTACATACTGATATCTGATCACACATGTGTAATTTTTCATGATGTAATCGATTACATGGTCCTGGTAATCAATTACATGGTCCTGGTAATCGATTACATGCTGATATCTGATCAGACATATGTAATTTTCATGATGTAATCGATTACACCATTATGGTAATCGATTACACTTTACACGGTGAGATTCTCTGAAAACATAAATAGACGTCCCAAGTGAGGATAAGGGTTATTTTTCGAAAAACAAAGAGGAGAGGAACAGTTTGAGGAGTTGAGCACCCTTAGAGTCGAGAAAGAGGCCGGAGAAGAGGTAAATCGCTTAACTTAGTCTCTCTTAGGGTTGAATGTCTTGTTTTGGATAGGGTTTCTTCTCCACGTTTAGGGATAAAACCCCATAAACCCTCTTTTGACATTGTGGTTCGTTTTGCTTTGGAAAACCTTGTAAAAATAGTAGAGCATGAGTTGTTTTTCGTAATGGGTGTATGAAGGGTTGTTTTCAAAACCGTAGATTCATTTCAATATTATGGAAACCTTTCCTTTTGAGGATGAAGTGAATAGATGATGTTGTCTTGTGTTGTATAAGTTTTGGTTGGTATTATTCTTGTCTTGACATGTAAATTGATGTGTTGTGATTGTTGTTGTTGTGGGTTGAAAGACCCTAAGATTGGAGGAGACGGCGGAGAACGCAACTGAGCTTTAGTGGAACCATTAGCGGCTACTCAGGTGAGGGAGTAGCATTAACCTTTGTGGTATTAGAATCTTAGCATTGGAAACTCCAACGACACTCACTAGTTGGAGGGTTTCGGTGGATTAACACGATTAAACGGGAAATATCATGAATTTCCTATTTAACTGCGTTAATCTTATGGTTGTGGATAATATGTTGATTATAAATTGTGACCTGCCCTTCGTGGTATGGAATTGTGACCTGCCCTTCGTGGTACGGAATTGTGACCTGCCCTTCGTGGTATGGAATTGTGACCTGCCCTTCGTGGTACGGAATTGTGACTTGCCCTTCGTGGTATGGAATTGTGACCTGCCCTTCGTGGTATGGAATTGTGACCTGCCCTTCGTGGTATGAATTGTGACCTGCCCTTCGTGGTACGGAATTGTGACATGCCCTTCGTGGTATGGAATTGTGACCTGCCCTTCGTGGTACGAAATTGTGACCTGCCCTTCGTGGTACGGAATTGTGACCTGCCCTTCGTGGTATGGAATTGTGACCTGCCCTTCGTGGTACGGAATTGTGACCTGCCCTTCGTGGTACGGAATTGTGACCTGCCCTTCGTGGTATGGAATTGTGATCTGCCCTTCATGGTATGGAAATGTGATCTGCCCTTCGTGGCATGGAGTTAGACCCGCCTTCGTGGTACGAATTGTGGTGCACTTGTAGTGTGGATTTTGACTGTGGTTCGATTGATGGACATTTGATTTATATTATGTATGAGTGGTATGATCATGGTATATTGGTATATGGACTCTCTTGAATGTATTTGTGCTGTAATGTTGTATAGTTTCTTGAAGTAATGTTTCAATGTTACTATTCTATTTAAATTCACCATGTTTATATTGCATGTATTTAATGAGTAACTCTCTCTATGTTGTTTTGTTTACTCAATCCGTGGTAATCGGATTATAGGTGGAGCTAAGGAATAAGATATTGTCGAGCCTTAGGGTGATTGCGTTGCTTTGGATTTAGTGTGCTTTTGAATTACTCTAGGAGTCTGTAATGGTTGATATTGGACCCTTTCATGGGAATTTTCATTGATGTATTTGATGTTTAGTTTACTAGACTAAAGAGTGTAGAACCTAGTATTGTGGAATCACTGTGTTGTTTTACTTTTTATGGTTTACCTTACTATTAGAGTATTCTTAATTGAAAGAAAATTTTAAATGGTATGAAATTTTATTATGTTAGAAAAAGAATTGAATTTTTCCGTGTTAGTAATTTGAGGTGTTACACTAGAAGCCTTCTGGGAGAACCAGACCTTGGAGATTTCTTTGATGGAGGGGATGTCAGTGACTCAATCTTTTCTTTACATAATCTGAAATATACCAACATTAGCTTTTATATATTTATATATGTATTTATCTGTAATTTTATAATTATATATATATTAATCCGGGCGGGTTTGGGGTAGGGTATTAATAATACTAAACCCGAACCCGAAATTTGAACTCGGGTAAAACCCGAATCCAATCATATTGGATTTTCCCCGTTAAATCCGGGTTGAGTTCGAGCGGATACCCATAAGTTTGGTTTTTATTGTCATACCTAATTAGTAGGGAACAAATAACAAAACAGTAAAAGGATGTTTATGCTTTATAGTAAATGTAAGTTTTTTAGTATATGTTTTTCACCCTTTTTATAAAAAATAAATAAATGATTCTTTACATGTACATAGTAATTTAACAAATGTTTCTCTTTCCTTAATGTCATTAGAATTGAATAATTACTAAACTAATTGAAAAAATATTGATGATAATTTTATGGTATAATGCAATGTTAAACACAGGGGTTGCACTTTACTTTCTTAAAATTGGTCGAATTAATTAGAGTTGCGTAATAATAATAAAAAATTGTAATAAAATGGTGAAATTTCAATAATTGTTTTATGCTTAATATGATATCTAGTATCGGACATGAGAATTATACTTCACTCATTTAAGTTGGAATCACATACTAAAATTAAACCTTCTTCAAAATAAAACCCAACAAACAAAACAACTTTTACAAAGAATTATGTTGTTTTGATTCCCTATTACTCATAGGTATACATATGAGCATGTGAGAAAAAACAAAAAATAAATAATAATTTCCCTTTTATTAATATTAAAATAATCAAACAATTTTATGGTATAAAAAGAATCAATGTAATTAGTTATGGTATCATCTTAGTATGAACGTATAAGATGCTAATACATTTCCTATTCCGTAACTAACTCTCAAATTCGGATATCAAAATCCAAAACCCAATATTGACGGACTAAAATATTTTTCTACATTTTTTATCATAAAAAGGTAAATCAAGACGTGACATCATTCAAAACGTCAATGAAAATTACTCCTCATTTATTCTTCCAAAATTACTCATATCTTTCTTCCATTCTTCTCAAACACATTTTCTACACCACTACCTTTCTCTCCTTTCTTATTCAACACATCTATGTATCATCTTTCTCTTCATTTTTCCTTCAATGTTACTTAGGCTACTCAAAGATGTCCTTCTCTCCGACTTACTAAACATTTATTGGTAAAGATAACTGAAGTTTTCATCTTTTCATTTCCCCTCAATAGATTTCCTAGAATCAATTTTTTAAACTTTAATATTTTTACTGTTTGCATGTTCACTAAACATGTTTCATATCATAGATTCAATTTTTATATGTATTTTGTTTCCCCTCGCCATTATAATTAATAAATAATTTATTACAATATGTTGATGCATTAATATAGTGTAATTTTAACAAATAATAAATTAAAATGAACTAGAAAACAAATTTTCAATGTTGATAATCGAAAAAACAATTAATATCAACTAGTGATTGAAATTAATATTATAGTTGTAACTAAAAACACTCTTTAACAACATTATATATTAATTTAATGGAATATAAACATAATATAAAATGAGAGGATAAGGAATAAATTACAATTAACTAGAAAAAATTATTTCAATCTCCATAGACAATGTTTCAATAAATAAGTGGCTGAAATTGATATTATATTTGTAACTGAAAAGATTATATAACCTTATTATATATTAATTGAATAAATTAGAATAAATAAAGGTAATTTAAAGTTAGATTATAAGGAGAAGAAGAAAGGAAAATGGGTATAAGAAATGAAAATAGATGCTCCTCTTTTAATTCACACACTCTCTTATTGTTATTCCTAATGCTACTTTTATATAATTCATTGACTTTTTCTGAATCTTCACATATATTTTATTGAGTTAGCCATTTCGTATATCTGTTTTGATTTTCCCAAAGGAAAATCTGCAAGTAACCATTAAAATTGACATTATATTTGTAACCGAAAGAACTCTCTAACCACATTATATATTAATTGAATGAAATATGATAAATAAACGTAATATAAAATCATATTATAATTAATAAATTACAATCAACTAGAAAATAATTTGTCATTCTCCATTACCGAGAAAACAATTAATATCAATAAATGATGGAAATTAATATTATATTTATAACCAAAAAACTCTATCATCATATTATATATTAATTCAATAAATATATAATAAATAAAGGTAATGTAAAATCTTATTATTATTCCTATTGAAAATTGATGCGTATCTTTTCATTCACACAAACTCTATAAGTGAAAACACTCTTTAACCAAATTAAATATTAATTGAATGAAATATTATAAATACATGTAATATAAAATCAGATGACAAAGAGTAAATTATAATCAACCATAAAACAATTTCTCAATCTCTATTATTTAATAAACAATTAATATCAATAAGTGAGTGAAATTGATATTATATTTGTAACCAAAAAACTCTTTAACCACATTATATATTAATTGAATGAAATAATTATAAATAAATGTAATGTAAAAATCAAATGATAAGAAGAAGAAGAAAGGAAAATGGAGACAAGAATTACAGTTACAAGAAATGAAAATAGATGTTCCTTTTTCTTGTACTACACTACTATCGAAGGTATCTTCTCGTCTCTTGGATAAGGAACTAATCATTTTCGGTGTTTGTGATTATCGCTCCCAACAAGTGTGACTCAAAGGAATCGTTCCTCTTTTCATTCATTCACTCTCTTATTATTATTTCTAAGGTTACTTTTATGTCATTCCTTGACTATTTCTGAATATTAGCTTATGGTTTATTGAGTTAGCCACTTTCTACATCTATTTTGATTTTCCCACAGGACAATGTGCCATGAACCACTGAAATTGACAGTATATTTGTAACCAAAAACACTCTTTGACTGTATCATATATTAAATGAATGGAATATAATAAATAAATATAATGTAAATTCACATGATAAGTAGAAGAATAAAGGAAAGGGTTACAAGAAATTAGAATACAAGAAATGAAAATAGATATCTCTTTTCATTCACAAACTCTTATTATTATTCCTAATGTAACTTTTATGCTATTCCTTGATTTTTTCTTCTTCTGAATATTCATTTATAATTTATTGAGTTAGTCACTTCTTACATCTGTTTTGATTTTTCTAAAGAACAATCTGAGTAGAACTCAAGTAATTGTTTATATAAGTTTCATTTGTTTTTGTTTTGTTAGAACAAACATACATGTTGGTTAAGAAACCCATAAAACTTTTTTGCACTTACATATATACTTCTCAATATAAATACAAACAATGATTTATTAAGGTAAATTAGTATATTGTAATTTTTGGTTGTTATATATATCAAATCTCAAGTGATTTCATATTGAATAATTCTTAATAAATTCATTGTGTCCTTATTGGTATATTGTTCCAGCTTTATTATATGTTTATTTATTGCATAATGATCTCGTCATATAAATTAGACTTACATGTATCTTTATTATTTTCTAATTTTAAACATAATACTTGTTGAGGACATGTTTGGGATATAATTGAGCATATTCAAAATTACTTTTGGTGGTCGGCAATGCTTAATAATTTTATTTAAAATTAAAATTAACACATGCAAGTAGTATATGAAATTTTATATTCTTAGTTATTATTAAGGAAAAATAATCTTTACACTGTCAATGTAAATGTTTTATAAACTATCAGTCCATTATTCATAATTCATATTTAAACATCATTGATTCTTAAAAAACTAATACAAATGAATGATGAATACTTTACCGTGATAGTTCATATATATTATACTCTATTATTAAATTTAAGAATATTCAATAAGAAAATAAGGATGAAATAAAACATGATAAAATATGAAAATAATGATAAGTAAATAATGATAGATCACCTTAGTGTGTATTTTTTTTTTATGTAAATGGTATATTTAGATCCACTTTATTAACATATCAACATAATAAAAAAAATGAGGCCACTTACTTTTGTTTCTTTTTGACTCAATTTTGATTTTTAGTTTGCATTAGAAAATAATTTTCATATTGCCAATACATCATTCAAGATTTATGTGTTCGCAACAACTGATTATTAAATAAATTTAATAATACAATAATAATATAGATGGTGATCTTGACTTATGTGTAATTTTTTAATAGTAGAAGAAGTCTTTAATAATAGAAGAAGCATGTATATTTTTTTTAATAATCGAAGAAGTCGATACTCATGTTAACAAACTCAATTATTCATCATTGATATACATAATTGTGTATATATATATGTATAAAAATGTATATACTATGTTTAGGTAGATAGGATGTCACTCACGTGAGAATGGTTGTTATTGTGAGAAATAAGAAAAATTAATATGAATCAATGAATCTCATTTGAATGATCAATATTAAAAGAAATTATTACGTGACTAATAACTAACTTTTAATCATAACCATTTATGTATGGCAGTAAAACTCAAATTTATTGTTATGAAGGTTTATTTAAAAATAGAATAAGGATGTAATTATTTTAATAATTGAATAAGTCGATACTCTTGTTCTCAACTTTTGTGTATTTTTTATATGATAAAGAAATTTATTGTTGTGGTTCACGTCTTCACAACTTCCGGTATTATTTAAGTTCTGTGTTGTTGATATTTCACGTGTTTTATTGTCTCACTTTCTTGCATTATTTATTGTATCATATTTTTTACAAGTCAAAAAATACTTAAGTTAATAAATATTTATATTAATTTATTTTAAATTTCATTTACTCTAATTTATCAAGATATTGAGTATAAATGAGATAGCAAATATCATCTTGCCCTAAAATAAAAAGATGGACCACATGATGTCTAAGGCTTCACACTTTGAGACGAAGTGATCTAAATAAAATAAACTTAATTCATTAGATATATTGTTTGACAAAAAAATAGAATATAAGTTTTTACACGATTATTATATTATTTATCATTCATATTTAATAATTAGTTACTTTTAAATATAAGTATTACAAATGAATTATGGATAATTTAATAATTGGTTATAAATTTTTAATTTTATAATTAAAATCCTATTTTTTTTTGTCAATGATTAAATTTTGAGTTATGAAATAACATATTAAATAGATTTGTTTGGTTTAAGAGAAGAAAATGGGTAGAGAGAAAGAAGTGAGAAAGTTAGTGTGAAGAAAGAAATATGTGAGAAATAGAGGAAATTTTTGTATTGTTTGGTATAAGAGAAAAAAAAAACATGAGAAATGTGTTATTTATTATCTCCATTTCTTCTCCTCTCACTTTCTTCTCACGAGTGGAGATAAAGAGTTTTTGTGGGACCCACCTACTTTTTTATTTTCTCCATTCTTTCTCCCCTTTCAACCAAATGGAAGAAACTTCTATTTTCTTTTTAACTTCTCTATCCCTCATTTCTCTCTTCTCTAACTCTCCTCTACCAAACAAAGGGAAAAAGTGTGCCATGTGATTTTCTACCCTCAAGTCAGATGAGTGGGGATCCGCTGTCTTAAAATGACTACGTCTTCATGTTCAAGCTAATCAATTTTGTCTCAGTAATATAAAAATGTTATTTTATATTTTTATAATTTTTCTTTTTAATTAGGTGTCACCATTTTATTTGATCGGGACATAAATTTGGGATAGGAATTTGGACAGATGATCTCAATTCAAGTCAAATGCTCGGATGCAAGTTCAAGAAACAAGCACTAAGATTTAAGAATTTTGTACAGTTTGATTTTCATAAATATATTACCTTTTTAAGGTCAACTCTTTAACTAAATTTGTTCAATTATTCAGTTCAGTGATTATTTATTTAATATATAAACTTAAAATTGTTACATATTTATAATCGATCGAACTAGTTTATGAACACAACGAGTTAAACTGTAATTGACTTAAGTTCAACTTAGTTATTTAACGAGTTAAATTTTTTAATTTGTTTAATTCATAATTCAAATTTAATAACAATTTCAAATTTTAAATGTTGAACTGGAATAATTCATTTTCCACCCTAATTGCAATCCTCCGAAAATATACAAAACAAATGGGGTACTAATACTACCACCCACTTCAAATCTGATTCTGCTTAATCTATTAAAACCAAAAAATAAAAATAAAAACACTCATTGCTTTATGTATTAATTGTGCTGTATACACTTCCCGAAACACATCTTCATAAGCAACAATACATAAATTGGCTTAATCATTTCACTGGAGTGGAACTTGTTTTTGGTGATCTTCACTTATGTGTATTTTTTTAGTAGTAGTAGAAGTTTTTATTAATAGAAGAAGCATGTATATTATTTTAATAATTGAAGAAGTTGATACTCATGTTCACAACTTCTGTGTATTTTTTTTTATAATGATAGAGAGTTATTATTGTGGTTCACGTCTTCACAACTTCGTGTATTTTTTTAATAATATAGGAAGTAATCACTACCGTGCATGAGTTGTGCCTTAATTTTTTAAAGGTAAACGTGGTTATTGGTTAGACATGTGATTAATTTATGTAGAATAAAACAAATGAACCATAAAATAGTGTTTCAGCGTGATGATTTTTAAACCAAGAAAGGAAGAAAATTGTAACTAATAATCACGTTTTATAAAAATAGTAAATTAAAAATAATATACAGCTCAAGCTAAAGTTGAGCATTTGTTAAAGAATTTAATATTTAAGGATTGATATTATAAAAGATTTTTATATTATTATTGTATTATTCATTTATATTATTTTTATTTAATAATCAATTGTAGTTAATACATAAATTTTGAATGATATTGACATTGTAAAAAATATTGCAGTGTTAGTAAATACAAAATGAGTTTGATTTGTTTTTTTCCAGGAATGCGAGGTGTTAAGTAGACCTGTCAAAATGATAAAATTGTTAATTATTGGCTGTTGGATTATCATTAAAAGAATGTTTCAGATGTGTAGTTTATCTCTCTTTCATATCAACTTACTAAAATATTCATCTCACATGTACTTATTTCAACTTAGCATTATGGGTATTTTTGTCCAACTTTTATGATACTCAATGCTAACATGTACCTAACTAAAAAAGAGAGTTTCCCATGTTAGCAAACCCCTTTATTTAAAATGGTATAGTTGAGATCCTTAGTCTTCACAATTAATATGCTTAAATATGTTTTTTTGCTCATATAAAGGTTAGTTGTTTGAAATTTGTCCATGCAATTTATTTTATTTTTTAGTTGAGAATAACGTATATCATGGTATAAGGAGATAATTTATCTCCTCCAACCACTGAAATTGCGACATGTGTACCACCATTTAAGCATTTTCTACAAAAATATTTCTAAAACTAAACAAAACAACATACATGTCATTCTTTTACTAGCTGAAGGATGTAAGTTATCTTCTGTTATGAGAATATATATTATTTTCTTTTTATTTTGGTATGTAATTTCATTCACATTTTGGTGTCGAAGCCAAGTTTCGATGAAAAATGCTGACCTAACAAAACTTATGGAAGAGGGAAGTCATAAGGTGGTCAAGTGGTAAGGGTGAAAGAAGTAGAATAATAAGGAGGTTAAGGTTCAAATTCATCTCACCAAAAAAATATAAACGTACAAACATTTATCTATAAAAAACTCAGAAGGAACATAAAAAATCCCACTTATAGAGGACTTCCATCTAAATCTGTTTGATTCCAACGACGCTAATTATTGGGTTATGGTTGCAAATCTCAATGATAGAGATTTGGTTCTCTTTATAGAATCTTGGGTGAGTGTGATATAGGATTATGAAATTATTTCCTGTTTAGAGAAGAGGAATAAGCTATGGATGATGGAGATAAAAGTGAGAATTAATTAGAGAAGTTGGTGGTTATGATAATAGGAAAAATAAATTAGACAAATAGTACAATAATCAAATCTTATTATTTTTTTAAAAATAAAAAATTTATTTTATTCCATGTAAATTATACTTTTTTTTTATTTTAGTTATTTTATATTATGCTTTTTAATTTTAATCCTTGTAGCCATGTGTTGTTGATATGCCAAAACCTTGCCTCCTTATATCACTTTCGTGCATTATTTATTGTCTCACTTTCGTGCATTATTTATTGTCTCACTTTCGTGCATTATGCCATATTTCTTGCATTTACTCTAATTTATCAAAATATTGAGTATAAAATGAGATAGCAAATATTATCTTGCCCTAAAAAGACGGACCACATAATGTCTAAGGTTTCACACTTTGAGAAGAAGTGTTCTAAATAAAATAAATTTAATTTGAATTTCATTAGATAAATTGTTTGAGAAAAAATGTATATACGGATAGAATGGAAGTGATTATACTCTCATTATATTATTTATCATTCATATTTCGTTATTATTTACTTTTAAATATAAGTATTACAAATGAATTGTGGATAATATAATAATCGTGTATAAATTTTTACTACTAATAATATACATATATTATAATCTTTTTTTTTTGTCAATGATTAAATTTTGAGTTATGAAATAACATAAAGTGCTCCATGTGATTTTCTTCCCTAAGGTCAGATTCTAGTTCAAGAAACAAGCATTAGAATTTAAGAATTTGATACAGTTTGATTTTCATTTGTATATTACCTTTTTAAGTAACAGAACTATTTTTTCTGAAGTATATATTATGGAGAAGTTGTGATGGCTGCAATTAATGTTGGAAGTAAGCAGAAAAGAGTTGAACTTGGAATTAGTTAGCTTTGGTGGATTGGTAAAAATTGGTTCAACTCGAATCTCGACTTAAGTTGGAAAGAGTTATTTTTTAACTCGACTCGGATTGAGTTAGAGAATTGTTTAGTTCCGTAAGTTAGTTTAAATTGATTTAGTTTGTTAGGAATTTACGAACTATTTATTCAACTCTTTAAGAAAATTTGTCCAGTTATTTAGCTCAGATAGCGATTATTTATTTAATATGTATAAATTAAAATTTTTACATATTTATAATCGAACTAGTTCATAAATATAATGAGTAAAATTGTAATTGACTCAAATTCGACTCATTTATTTAACGAGTTAAAAAGTTTAATTTGTTTGATTCATAATTCAAGTTTATCGAAATAAATAAATGTTCAAATTTTGAATGAATGTAGAAGTGGATTAATTCATTTTCCACCCTAATTACAATCCTCCAAATATATACAAAACAAATGGGGTAATACATCTTGCTTATGTATTCATTGTGCTGTATACACTTCCAGAAACACATCTTCATAAGCAATACATAAATTGACTTAATCATTTCACTGGAGTGGAACTTGTTTATGGTTATCTTGACTTATGTGTATTTTTTTAGTAGTAGAAGGAGTCTTTAATAATAGAAGAAGCATGTATATTTTTTTAATAATAGAAGAATATCGATACTCATGTTCACAATTTATGTGTATTACTTTTATTTAATTATCAATTGTAGTTAATACATAAATTTTTAATGATATCGAGATTTACTTTTGCAAAGTTGAATGAAAACTATTTTTTTAAGCTAAATATGACCTCAAGTAAATATTATATACTTTTAAGCGGATTAACAAACTCAAATTTATATTGTTCTTAACGTTTATTTAATAATAGAAAAAGCATGTATATTTTTTTAATGATTGAAGAAGTCGATACTCTTGTTCACAACTTCTCTGTATTTTTTTAATGATAGAGAAAGTTATTATTGTGGTTCACGTCTTCACAACTTCGTGTATTTTTTTAATAATATAGGAAGTAATCACTACTGTCCATGAGTTGTGTCTTAATTTTTTTAAAGGTAAATTGTGGTTATTGGTTAAGACATGTGATTTCTGTAGAATAAAACAAATGAACCATAAAATAGTGTTTCAGCGTGAAAATTGTAACTAATAAGCACGTTTTATAAAAATAATATGCAGGTCAAGCTAAACCAATTTTTTAAATTATCCAAAAGTTGAGCATTTGTAAAATAGTTTAATATTTAAGCATTGACACCTTTGGTAAGAGATTTCTGTATTATTATTGTATTATTAATTTTATTTAATAATGAGTTGTTGCTAACACATAAATCTTGAATAATATTTTAACTTATCATTGTTGCTCCAGATCAGGTTGTGATGAGGAAGACTATATACTACTTAATAAAGCAAAAAATATAATGTAACTATCTTCAATGGTGTAATTTATAATTCCCCACTTACTATTTTTTATAAAAAAATATATAAATATAATCTAATGTCCTTATCCTACCTGTTTCATGTTATTTGGATATGTTATTTGGTTAATTGTTTCTTCTTTTTCCAACAATTTTCTTTGTCAAGAGAACATGGAACTTCACAATTTGGCCTACACAATGAAAGTAATACTGTGAATTCAAGAATAATTATGGCTACTGTCGAGAGAAATGAAGTTATTATCAATTTTTTTCAATTGAATGCTTAGTGTCTAAACTCAGAACAGTGGAGAGTAACTCAATTGAATTAAATTAATCGTAGAAATAAATTTATATTATTGTGATATTTGCACATTTCTACTTTGAAAACAATAAAGAAATTGAAGTAATTAAAATAAAGCCTATTAGTTTTTAAAAACTTCCGGGTTCATTACTTTTTAAAACTTCGTTGATAGAACTTCTTTCTAGAAACTGACATGTTCATCACTAATGGGTTAATAATTTAGCAATTAGTTTTAATAGTAGGTTAATAACCTAGAAGCACGGCCTAATATATTCACACTTATAAAAGTACTTCATCTCCCTTACAATCTAAATTACTCTACCAATGTTTTTCCTTTTGTTGAAAATAATTGTATTCTCACATCCTAAAACTAAATCATACATTTATGAAACTAACAAAATTGATTTAATTTACTTAAGTAAATATCTATTAGTTAATTATTCAATACTTAAAATATAAACATTTTTTTTATTTAAGTTTGCTACTATATAATTTTTCATTTAAGTTTGCTACTACACTTTTCAATAGGAAAGCGGGTTGACAGACACGGGAGTGCCTGTCAACACACTAGTGTTAATAAAGTGGATCTAAATACACCATTTACATATAAAAAATATACACACTAAGGTGCTCTATCATTATTTTCATATTTTATCATGTTTTATTTCATCCTTATTTTCTTATTGAATATTCTTAAATTTAATAATAGAGTGTAATATATATGCACTATCACTGTAAAGATTTATACACCATCAGTTTATCCTTCATCATTCATTTGTATTAGTTTTTTAAGAGTTAATGATGTTTAAATATGAATGATGATAGTTTATAAAACATTTACATTATCAGTGTATAGATTATTTTTCCTTAATAATAACTAAGAATATAAAATTTCATATACTACCGGCAGGTGTTAATTTTAATTTTAAATAAAATTAATAAGCATTGCCTACCACCAAAAGTAATTTTGAATATGCTCAATTATATCCTAAACATGTGTGCAACAAGTATTATGTTTAAAATTAGAAAATAATAAAAATACATATAAGTCTAATTTGTATGACGAGATCATTATGCAGTTGACGAATAAGGACACAATGAATTTATTAAGATTTATTTAATATGAAATCAATTGAGATGTGATATATATAACAACCAAAAATTACAATATACCGATCTACCTTAATAAATCATTGTTTGGATTTATATTGAGAAGTATATATGTAAGTGCAAAAAAGTTTTATGGGTTTCTTAACCAACATGTACGTTTGTTCTAACAAAACGAAAACAAATGAAACTTATATAAACAATTACTTGAGTTCTACTCAGATTGTTCTTTAGAAAAATCAAAACAGATGTAAGAAGTGACTAACTCAACAAATTATAAATGAATATTCAGAAGAAGAAAAAATCAAGGAATAACATAAAAGTTAGATGAGGAATAATAATAAGAGTTTGTGAATGAAAAAAGAAATCTATTTTCATTTCTTGTATTCTAATTTGTTGTAACCCTTTCCTTTATTCTTTTCCTTATCATATGATTTTACATTATATTTATTTATTTATTCCATTCATTTAATATTTGATACGGTCAAAGAATGTTATTAGTTACAACCAAGTTATTCGTGCATATGCACGGACGGTATTTTTTGGAGCACAAGTTGTCTATGCCACTTTTCTATGTCACTTCTATGTACCATCAATTACAAATTAACACGTCAATTAAAGTTGCACCATAATAACTAACCAAAATTTAACAAAACATAGATGTGAGTTTGTAATTGGTGGCACATAGAAGTGACATAGAGAAGTGGCATGGACAATTTGTGCTCTATTTTTTGCTGCATGATCAATAACACACATGTTACTTATACATTCAAATTGTTAAAAATATTTATGTTACTTATACATTCACATGGTTAAAAATATGTAACACCCTAAATTTACGTCTTTAAAAATTATAGTATCAGTCATGATATTCTCGCCTGGGCGAGAAAGGCACACCTGAAAGGGTGAAATCCTGGGCTATACTGAAGGATTCTCGCCTGAGCGAGGGTTGGCTCGCCTAGGCGAGAAAAGTGATGTTTTGGACCTGTCGAGGCTGTAAGATTCTCGCCTGGGCGAGAGGATCCTCGCTTGGGCGAGAGGGTCAGATCTGAGTTTTTAAAATGGGCGGGATTTTCCCGCTTGAACGAGAATGAGCTCGCTTAAGCGAGAACCCGACGCTTTACATTAAATAGGGGACCCCAAACACATTTATGAGGGTTAACCTAGAGAGAAGTGAGAGAATGGAGCATTTTCAAGAGCAATAAGGCTTGTGAGTCATTTAGAAGCTTGATAAGAGGTAAATCTCTTGATTCTAACTCTCTTCTTCCCTTTGAACCTTGTTTTGGGTATGTTGGATCTCTTCTCAAAATGAGAGAAACCATGGAAACTCACCCTTTTGAGTTATGGTTCGTTTTATGTTATTTTTTCTTATAAACTCTTGGTATAGAGTTAGTCTTTCAAGAAATGAGAGAGTTTGTGGGTTGATTCATGAAAACCCCAAAACCCTAAAGTGAAAATGTGGTTAAAGAAGAAAATGGGTAAAGTGCTTGAGGTAGAAGATGAATAAGCTTTCTAATGTTGAAATATAAGATGAATATGTATGCTTTAGATGTTGTAAACTTTTGATGAAAGTAGTTTAGCAACATGGAAAATGTGTTAAATACATTGTGTGGTTAAATAATGCAATATGAGTTGTTTATGTGATATTTGGAATAAATGACTAACATTGTGTTGTATGGTATGAATGGGAAATGTCCTAGAGTTGGCGGCGGTGTCGGTGGAACTAGTGCAGTTACCAAGAACCCAACCCGACACTCACCAATGTAAGGATAAGTCTTTAATTTGTGCATTTGAAATGGAAAATGTGTGTATTTTCTGGTTGTGCAAGTATTAATTGGTGAATCACGTATTTATTATAAACATATATGAGTATGTTTGTAATAAGGATTGCGTGGATTCACTGGATATGATTGATGGTGAAATCAATGAAAATAAAATATATTTTTAGCCGACCATAAATGGTTAGCAACTCCGGCTCGAGTTATGTAGCAACACTTCGGCCCGAGTTTATGTGGCAACACTTCGGCCCGAGTTTATGTGGCAACACTTCGGCCCGAGTTTATGTGGCATGTTTTCTTTGTAAAATAGATGAGAAATTGCTTTTAGCTAACCCTAAGGGGTGTAGCGACTTTGGCTCAAGTAATGTAGCACGGAAAAGGAATTTCAAAGTGATTTACTAACCTTTTCTAATGTGGATTATCTTATAATGACGTTTATTGAATTAATGATTTACTCCTTTATGTGTTTGTGCTTTTGTCATTGATAATCCCATTGCAGATAAACACGTAACATGAGGTGGTCTCATTTTTGGAAGCTTTAGGAGCTTTATGTTTTGGTTTCACTTATTTGCACTATTTTGTACATGAGTGCTTATTGGATTAGTTGAGAACGCATGAGCAAAACTACCCTACCCACGATCTAGAGTTAGCTGCAGTGGTCTTAGCCTTAAAAATCTGGAGACACCATCTTTATGGCGTAAGGTTTGAGGTGTATAGCGACCACAAGAGTTTGAAGTACCTGTTCGATAAAAAGGAATTGAATATGAGGCAGAGAAGGTGGATGGAATTCCTAAAGGATTATGATTTTGGGTTGCAGTACCATCCGGGAAATGCCAATGTAGTGGCCGATGCGCTAAGTCGGAAATCTTTACACATGTCGGCTTTGATGGTTAGGGAAGGGAAACTGATTGAAGAGTTTAGAGATATTAACTAGGAAGTTCAAATAAGGCCTCATAGTTGATTTTAGGAATGCTTAAGGTCACAAATGAACTGTTTTATCAAATCCGGGCGATGCAAGTTGAGGATGATGAGCTAATGGCTAGATGGGATTTAATACTAAGTGATAAGGAAACTAATTTCGCATCGGACCCTAGTGGAATGTTGCGTTATAAAGGGAGAGTGTGTGCCTCGTAATGAGGAATTACGGAAGAGTATTTTAGAGGAGTCCCATAAGAGCAAGATGGGTTTTCACCCGGGAACTACCAAGATTTGAAGAAATTGTTTTGGTGGTCTGGATTGAAGAGAGATGTGGCTTTGTATCTCTCAAGTTGTTTGGTATGTCAGAAAGCCAAGATTGAGCATCAGCGACCAGCGGGAGAGTTACAATCCCTAGAAATTCCCGTTTGGAAGTGGGACAGTATCTCCATGGATTTTGTGTCTGGTTTTCTGAAGACACAGAAAGGGTACGACTCGATATGGGTAATAGTGGGTCGGTTGACTAAGTCTGCTCATTTCTTGCCGATGAACACGAGATACTCCCTATAACGATTGGCAGAATTGTACATCCGAGAAATAGTTCGTCTGCATGGGATATGTAACACCCCGAATTTTAGTCTTTAAAAAAATTAGAGTATCAGTCCTGGAAGTCTCGCTTGACCGAGAGATTCTCGCTTGAGCGAGAGAGGTGCATCTGGGAGGGTGAAATCTTGGGCTATACTGGAGGATTCTCGCCTGAGCGAGAGTTGTATCGCCTGGGCGAGAAATGGCAATTTTGGGCAGTGTAATCGATTACACAGTCCATGTAATCGATTACATGCAGATAAAAGCATCAGATATGTGCATTTTACATGATGTAATCGATTACACAATACATGTAATCGATTACATGTTGATAAAAGCATCAGATATGTGCATTTTACATGATGTAATCGATTACACAATACATGTAATCGATTACATGCTGATAAAAGCATCAGATATGTGCATTTTACACGATGTAATCGATTACACAATCCATGTAATCGATTACATATATGCGCTAAGCGAAAATTGCTCACTGTGAGATTCTCGCTTGAGCGAGAACCCGACGACTGCTCTTTAAAAATAGAAACTCCAAACACATTTTAGGGTTAGAACTTGAAGAGAAGAGAGAGAAGGGAGCTTTTCAAGAGCAAGGAGCCTTAGGACTCATCTGAGAGCTTGCGAAGAGATCATAAGGTTGGAGGAAATCGCGGAGGAGACTTTTAAAGTTACTCGGAACCGATCCCCAACACTCACCAAGGTAAGGGATAAGTGTCTCTAAATCATACTTGCTGATATGAATGAGGTATGTGAAAGAGGTAATGGTTTAAAATGATACGTTTGTAATTTATGCATTATGTTGGAAAATGCGTGGCTTTTCTGTTATGGTAATAAAAGTAACATTATTGGGGGAGAACCAATGGAAATAAGACTCAAAACGAATTCAATCTATTTGGGGGAGTACCAAAGGAAATAAGACTCGAAACGAATTCAATCTATTTGGGGGAGTACCAAAGGAAATAAGACTCAAAACGAATTCAATCTATTTGGGGGAGTACCAAAGGAAATAAGACTCAAAACGAATTCAATCTATTTGGGGGAGTACCAAAGGAAATAAGACTCGAAACGAATTCAATCTATTTGGGGGAGTACCAAACGAAATAAGACTCAAAACGAATTCAATCTATTTGGGGGAGTACCAAAGAAAATAAGACTCGAAACGAATTCAATCTATTTGGGGGAGTACCAAATGAAATAAGACTCGAAACGAATTCAATCTATTTGGGGGAGTACCAAAGGAAATAAGACTCGAAACGAATTCAATCTATTTGGGGGAGTACCAAAGGAAATAAGACTCGAAACAAATTCAATCTATTTGGGGGAGTACCAAAGGAAATAAGACTCAAAACGAATTTAATCTTTTTGGGGGAGTACCAAAGGAAATAAGACTCAAAACGAATTTAATCTTTTTGGGGGAGTACCAAAGGAAATATGACTCAAAACGAATTCAATCTATTTGGGGGAGTACCAAAGAAAATATGACTCAAATGAATTCCATATTATTGGGGGAGTACCAATGGAAAGATGACTCATACGAAAGTAATATTATTGGGGGAGTACCAATGGAAATATGACTCATACGAAAGTAATATTATTGGGGGAGTACCATTGGAAAGATGACTCAAAAGAAATGAATATTATTGGGGGAGTACCAATGGAAATATGACTCAAATGAATGTCGTATGCATGCTATAGGATATATAGTATGAGATATATATTCTATAGGGTGAATTTGAATGATGAGAAATGTGAATGTCACATGAATGTCGTATGCATGCTATAGGATATATAGTATGTGATATATATTCTATAGGGTGAATATGAGCGATAAAAAGGAAGATGTTGAGAAAGAAAGTAATATACATGCTATAGGATATATATTATGGGATATATATGTTATAGGGTGGGTGGATATGAATAACGAGACCGATGATGTTTCGAATGAACGTAATATGCATACTGTAGAATATATATTATGAGATATATATATTATAGGATGAATATGAGTAAAGTGGAAGTTAAAGGAAGATGATTTGAAAGTTTATAATTCTGTATGTGTGTTTATGAATTACATTAAAGCTTGATTGTATTTGAATGTGGATTATCATGTGATGTTAGTTTCGAACTAATGACTTACTCCCTGTGTTTTGTGTGTTGTTATGATAATCCCATTGTAGGTAAATGAAGGATTTTGAGGAGAAAACTCATTTAGGGAGATTTTGTGTTTATCAATTTGTTCGTCTTTGTTGCTACTTGACATTGTAGTTGAATTGATGACATTTTGAGATAAATGTAATCTGATTAGGATAATACGGAGATTTGTAGTTATGGACGTTATAAATCCGGAAAACCCACAACTGGTTGTATGTGGTAATTGCTAATTGAATTAATTATGTTTTTCCGCAACATAACTTTGTTTGATAATACGATAGGGTAAAAAGTATTGTCAAAGTGAGATACTTGGCAGTTTTTAATGAAGGTGACGACTGTATGTAAGAAAGGATTAAATTAAACGGAAAATTCTCAAGGGTAGAAAATCGGGTCGTTACAGGATACCGTCGAGCATTATATCGGATAGAGACCCCGTTTCACTTCGAACTTTTGGACAAGTTTGCAGTCCGCATTGGGAACTAAATTGAAGCTGAGTTCAGCTTATCATCCATAAACGGACGGTCAATCGGAAAGAACAATACAGTCATTGGAGGATCTTCTGAGGGCTTGTGTCTTGGAACAACCGGGGAGTTGGGATGACATCTTGCCTCTGATTGAATTTACCTACAACAATAGCTTCCATTCGAGTATTGGAATGGCACCTTATGAAGCGTTGTATGGTAGGAAGTGCCGAACTCCAGTGAGTTGGTTTGAGACTGGGGAGAACTTGATATTGGGGCCCGAACTGGTCCGAGAGACGGCAGATAAGATCAAGAAAATCTGGGAGAATATGAGGATCGCCCAGAGTCGGCAGAAAAGCTATTATGATAAGAGGCGGAAACCTCTTGAGTTTAATGAGGGAGATCATGTTTTCATGAGAGTAGTCCCGACTACCGGAATTGGTAGAGTGTTAAAGTCTCGCAAGATGACTCCGAGATTTATTGGGCCATATCAAGTATTGAAAAGAATTGGGTCGGTAGCATATCGGATTGCTTTACCTCCGTTGTTATCGAATCTCCACAATGTGTTTCATGTGTGTCAGTTAAGGAAGTATGTTGGAGACCCATCTCATGTTGAGTCTGATCGGATAGAGTTGAAGGATAACTTGACTTTTTCGACGTTACCCGTGAGGATCATGGATACCAGTGTCAAGAGGCTAAGAGGCAAAGAGATTCTGTTGGTGAAAGTACTGTGGAGTCAAGTAGACGAATGAGATGCTACTTCAAAGGTGGAACGTGATATGAGGGAGGATTACCCTCACTTGTTCGAATCGAGGTATGTTTAATTTTCTGGGACGAAAATTCTTATAAGAGGGGGAGGATTGTAACACCCTAAATTTACATCTTTAAAAATTATAGTATCAATCCTGAGATTCTCGCTTGAGCGAGGTATTCTCGCCTAGGCGAGAAAGGCTCACCTAGGAGGGTGAAATCCTAGGCTATATTGGAGGATTCTCGCCTGAGCGAGGGTTGGCTCGCATAGGCGAGAAAAGTGATATTTTGGACATGTCGAGGCTGTAAGATTCTCTCCTGGGCGAGAGGGTCAGATCTGAGTTTTTAAAATGGGCTGGATTTTCCCGCTTGAACGAGAATGAGCTCGCTTAAGCGAGAACCCGACGCTATTACATTAAATAGGGGACCCCAAACACATTTATGAGGGTTAACCTAGAGAGAAGTGAGAGAATGGAGCATTTTCAAGAGCAATAAGGCTTGTGAGTCATTTAGAAGCTTGATAAGAGGTAAATCTCTTGATTCTAACTCTCTTCTTCCCTTTGAACCTTGTTTTGGGTATGTTGGATCTCTTCTCAAAATGAGAGAAACCATGGAAACTCACCCTTTTGAGTTATGGTTCGTTTTATGTTATTTTTTCTTATAAACTCTTGGTATAGAGTTAGTCTTTCAAGAAATGAGAGAGTTTGTGGGTTGATTCATGAAAACCCCAAAACCCTAAAGTGAAAATGTGGTTAAAGAAGAAAATGGGTAAAGTGCTAGAGGTAGAAGATGAATAAGCTTTCTAATGTTGAAATATGAGATGAATATGTATGCTTTAGATGTTGTAAACTTTTGATGAAAGTAGTTTAACAACATGGAAAATGTGTTAAATACATTGTGTGGTTAAATAATGCAATATGAGTTGTTTATGTGATATTTGGAATAAATGACTAACATTGTGTTGTATGGTATGAATGAGAAATGTCCTAGAGTTGGCGGCGGTGTCGGTGGAACTAGTGCAGTTACCAAGAACCCAACCCAACACTCACCAAGGTAAGGATAAGTCTTTAATTTGTGCATTTGAAATGGAAAATGTGTGTATTTTCTGGTTGTGCAAGTATTAATTGGTGAATCACGTATTTATTATAAACATATATGGGTATGTTTGTAATAAGGATTGCGTGGATTCACTGGATATGATTGATGGTGAAATCAATGAAAATAAAATATATTTTTAGCCGACCTTAAATGGTTAGCAACTCCGGCTCGAGTTATGTAGCAACACTTCGGCCCGAGTTTATGTGGCAACACTTCGACCCGAGTTTATGTGGCAACACTTCGGCCCGAGTTTATGTGGCAACACTTCGGCCTGAGTTTATGTGGCAACACTTCGGCCCGAGTTTATGTGGCAACACTTCGGCCCGAGTTTATGTGGCAACACTTCGGCCCGAGTTTATGTGGCATGTTGTCTTTGTAAAATAGATGAGAAATTGCTTTTAGCTAACCCTAAGGGGTGTAGCGACTTTGGCTCAAGTAATGTAGCACAGAAAAGGAATTTCAAAGTGATTTACTAATCTTTTCTAATGTGGATTATCTTATAATGACGTTTATTGAATTAATGACTTACTCCTTTATGTGTTTGTGCTTTTGTCATTGATAATCCCATTGCAGATAAACAGGTAACATGAGGTAGTCTCATTTTTGGAAGCTTTAGGAGCTTTATGTTTTGGTTTCACTTATTTGCACTATTTTGTACATGAGTGCTTATTGGATTAGTTGAAATATTTTGTAACTATGGATATATATAACTTACATGATTTATTGTAACTCTGGATATTCGTAGCTATGGGTATTTTGGAAATCCATAGCTAGTTTTATGCGCTTGTTGCATGACATGTTGAAATGAATTATGATTTTCTGTCGAATAAGTATGTATATAATTTTAGTTGAAATATTTTGTAACTATGGATATATATAACTTACATGATTTATTGTAACTCTGGATATTCGTAGCTATGGGTATTTTGGAAATCCATAGCTAGTTTTATGCGGTTGTTGCATGACATGTTGAAATGAATTATGATTTTCTGTCGAATAAATATGTATATAATTTTGAATTATGAAATGAGTAGGAATGGGAAAGTGAGAGTTAAATATGGTTGTTGGGAAATTGTCGGTAAAATTTATGAGGAAATGAATGCATAATGAATAAGATAAGAAGAAAATTTTCAAGGGTAGAATTTCGGTCCTTACAAAATACACATGTTACCTGTGTATTCGTATTGTTAAGAACAAACATGTGACCCATATATTTTAATAGTTAAAAACACATATGTTACTCATAAATGAGATGAAAGGAGTAGAGAGGAAATGACTAAAGTATACATAAAGAAATATATCATACAATTTACATTACAATGATATTAAAAAGTCATTATGTAATGACAAAGTTGTCCTTCAAAAATCCAAGTGTCAAACATTGGGTATCCCCTCTTAATAATTACTATTTCCTCTATGTTATTATGCTGGCCTATGAAGTTTGGACGTGAAAAAAATGGATGTGGTTGTGACACATGTGAAAATGAATAGTGTTGAAACTTTTTTTCTTATATAGTATATATATTATATGTTATTATTATTATTATTATTAATCTTATTAAATAATACATTGGGTAATAAACAATGAGTATGAGCGTATTTTTATCATGTGTGAGAGACTGTACAAAGTGAGGTGTTTTACTATGATGCGCTAGTTTTATTATTATTATTATTAGAGGAGATATTTATTGACTCCAAGAGTAAGTTTTTTAAACTTACTCCACATCTTAGCCATCAATTCTAAAGAAATTCAATGATTTGAATTAGTGGGTAGATCTAAACCATTGTATTTCCTTAGAATTGATGGCTAAGATGTGGAGTAACTTTAAAAAACTTACTCAAAAGAGTAAGTGGATTCTCACCCTTATTATTATATGTTATTAAATAATATAATAGTTAATAAACAATGGGGAGATTATACTTTTATCTTGTGTGAGAAATTATATATTAAGAAAAGTGAGGTATTTTTATGAAGGAAATTTTTTGTTGAGGTTGTAACACTTGTCATAGCCTGAGATGACATGACAATACTTTTTTATTATATAATATATAGATATAATGTCAATTTCAGTGGTTCATGGCACATTGTCCTTTGGGAAAATCAAAATAGATGTAGAAAGTGGCTAACTCTATAAACCATAAGCGTATATTCAGAAATAGTCAAAGAGTGACATAAAAGTAACCTTAGAAATAATAATAAGAGAGGGTATGAATGAAAAGAAGAGTGATTCCTGTGAATCACTATTGTTATGGTTGGGAGCACAATCACACACCGAAAATGATTAATTCCTTACCCAAGAGATGAGGAGATACCTTTGGTAGTAGTGTAGTACAACAAAGAGGAACATCTATTTTCATTTCTTGTAACTGTAATTTTTATCTTCATTTTCCTTTCTTCTTCTTCTTATCATTTGATTTTACATTATGTTTATTTATAATATTTCATTGAATTAATATATAATGTGGTTAAAGAGTTTTTTTGGGTTACAAACATAATATCAATTTCACTCACTTATTGATATTAATTTTTTTTTCAATTATGGAGATTGAAAAATTGTTTTATGGTTTATTATAATTTACTCTTTGTCATCTGATTTTATATTACATGTATTTATAATATTTCATTCAATTAATATATAATTTGGTTAAAGAGTGTTTTCGGTTATAGAGTTTGTGTGAATGAAAAGATAAGTTTTCATTAGGAATAATAATAAAATTTTACATTACGTTTATTTATTATATTTTATTCAATTAATATATAATATGGTGAAAGAGTTTTTTTTTTTTTGCTTATAAATAGTAGCGTGTTGACAGGTACTCATATGCTTGTTAATCCGCTTTTCTATTGAGTGAATTGTAATTGATTTGTATATTTTTATTACATTTTTTCATAACTATAACAAAAACAACAAAAAATGATTTGCAATTTTGCATGTTAAAAAATGAAAAAAGATAAACTATCGTGTTCAAATATTGTCTTGATTCATGTGGAAAAATTGTCATGTTCAAATGGAAAAATTGTAAAAGTTACTTAAACAAACATAAAATATAAAATGAGGAAATATGTTATATGGTTTTTTGGTAGAAAATATAGATTAATAAGAGCAAAATATGAAACAACAAATTACATCATGAGTAGTTATTTTATATTTTCCATTTATATATTAATATAGATAATATTACCTTCCATCATTTATTGATATGAATTGTTTTCTCGGTTATGGAGAATGACAAATTATTTTCTAGTTGATTGTAATTTATTCATTATAATATGATTTTACATTACGTTTATTTATCATATTTCATTCAATTAATATATAATGCGGTTAGAGAGTGCTTTCGGTTACAAATATAATGTCAATTTTAATGGTTACTTGCAGATTTTCCTTTGGGAAAATCAAAGCAGATATACGAAGTGGCTAACTCAATAAAATATATGGGAAGATTCAGAAAAACTCAATGAATAATATAAAAGTAGCATTAGGAATAACAATAAGAAAGTGTGTGAATTAAAAGAGGAGCATCTATTTTGATTTCTTATACCCATTTTCCTTTCTTCTTCTCCTTATAATCTAACTTTAAACTACCTTTATTTATTCTAATATATTCAATTAATATATTATATAGTTATATAATCTTTTATGTTACAAATATAATATCAATTTCAGCCACTTATTTATTGAAACATTGTCTATGGAGATTGAAATATTTTTTTCGAGTTAATTGTAACTTATTCCTTATCCTCTGATTTTATATTATGTTTATTTTTATATTCCATTAAATTAATATATAATGTTGTTAAAGAGTGTTTTTAGTTACAACTATAATATTAATTTCAATCACTAGTTGATATTAATTGTTTTTTCGCTTATCGACATGGAAAATTTGTTTTCTAGTTCATTTTAGTTTATTATTTGTTAAAATTACACTATATTAATGCATCAAAATATTATAATAAATTATTTATTAATTATAATCAAATACATAAAAATAATGTATTGATATTCAGAAAATAGCAGGATAAACTTTAACATAAAGTAGTTTTAAAAATAAGCAATTAAATATCAAAACTATGAAGACCATGTATAATAACATTATAACTAGATCAATGGTTCGATGTGTACAACAATGGTGAGGGGAAACGAAATGAATGTAAAAAATGTATTTTCATTGAATGAAAATACAATGAGCATAAATAATAATATTATAACTTAATCGATGGTTCGATGTGTACAACAATGGCGAGGGGAAACAAAATACATATAAAAATTGAATCTATGATATCAAGTAGGTTTAGTGAACATTCAAAGAGTAAAAATATTAATGTTTAAAAAATTGATTCTAGGAAATCTATTGAGGGGAAATGAAAAGATGAAAACTTCAGTTACCTTTATCAATAAATGTTTAGTAGTAAGTCGGAGAGAAGGACATCTTTGAGTAGCCTAAGTAACATTGAAGAAGAAAAGAAGAGAAAGATGATACATAGATGTGTTGAATAAGAAAAGAAGAGAAAAGTAGTGTAGAAATGTGTTTGAGATGAAAGGAAGAAATATGATCCAAGTTGTGAAGAGAGAAACCAAGAGTAAATGAGTAATTTTGGGAAGAATAAATGAGGTGTAATTTTCATTGACGTTTTGAATGATGTCACATCCCGATTTATATTTTTATGGTAAAAATGTAGAAAAATATTTTAGTCTATCGATATTGAGCTTTTGATTTTGATATTCGGATTTGAGAGTTAGTTACGGAGTAGAAAATGTATTAGCATCTTATCCGTTCATATTAAGATGATACCCTAACTAATTGCATTGATTCTTTTTATACCCTAAAATTGTTTGATTATTTTAATATTAATAGAATTGAAAATATTATTTATTTATTTTTTCTCACAAGATAGGATCTTGCTCATATGTATACCTATGAGTAATAGGGAATCAAGACAACATTATTCTTGGTAAACATTGTTTTGTTGGTTGGGTTTTACTTTGAACAAGGTTTAATTTTAGTCTGTGATTCCAACTTAAATGAGTGAAGTACAACTCTCGTGTTTGATACTAGATATCATATTAAGCATAAAAAAATTATTGAAATTTCACCATTTTATTGCAATTTTTATTATTAGTAGGCAACTCTAATTAATTCGATCAATTTTAAGAAAGTAAAGTGCAATTGTGACACCCTAGATTTTAAATCCTTAAAATTATAGTATCAGTCCTGGGAGTCTCGCCTGAGCGAGAAAGTGTCGCTTGGGCGAGAGAGGCTCACATGGGAGGGTGAAATCCTGAGCTATACTGAAGGATTCTCGCCTGAGCGAGAGTGGCCTCGCTTGAGCGAGAGTTGTCTCGCCTGAGCGAGAAATGACATTTTGGAACCTGTCGAGGCTATGAGATTCTCGCTTGAGCGAGAATCCCTCGCTTGAGCAAGAGGGTCAGATATGAGTTTTTAAAATAGGCGGGATTTTCTCGCTTGAGCGAGAACCTGACGCTGTTGCATTTATTAGGGACCCCCAAACACATTTTTGGGGATAACCTAGAGAGAAGTGAAGGAAGAGTGACTTTTCAAGAGCAAAGAGTCTTGGGAATCATCTAAGAGCTTGAGAAGAGGTAAAACTCTTGATTCTAACTCTCTTCTTCTCTTTGAAACTTGTTTTGGGTATGGTAGATCTCTTCTCAAAATGTGAGAAACCATGGAAACTCATCCTTTTGAGTTATGGTTTGTTTTATGTTTTTTTCTCTTGTAAACTCTTGGTTTAGAGTTGATATTTCAAGAATGGAAAAGATTTGTGGGTTGATTCATGAAAACCCCAAAACCCTAAAATGAAAATGTGGTTAAAGAGGGGAATGGCTAAAATGTTAGATGCAGAAGATGAGTATGCACTCTAATGTTAAAATATGAGATGAATATATATGTTTTAGGTGTTTGTGAACTTATAATGAAAGTAGTTTAGAAACATTGAAAATGTGTTAAATCTCTTGTATGATTAAAGATGCATTATGAGTTGTTTATGTGTTATTTGGAATAAATGACTAACATTGTGTTACATGGTGGGAATGAGGAAAGATCCTAAAGTTGGAGGCGGTGTCGGTGAAACTTGTGAAGTTACCAAGAACCAAACCCAACACTCACCGAGGTAAGGATAAGTCTTTAACTTGTACATTGCAATAGAAAGTGTGTGGATTTTCTGGTTGTGGATAATGATAAAATTGTGAACCACTTAGTTATTATAAACATATATGGATATGTTTGTAATAATGGTTGCATGGATTTACTATGTATGAATTGATGGTGTATCAATGAAAAGAAAACTTGTTTTAGCCGACCATGATTGGTTAGTGACTTTGGCTCAAGTAATGTAGCAAGCTAAGCTTTGGCTCAAGCGATGTAGCGACCTTTGGCTCAAGCGATGTAGTGACCTTTGGCTCAAGCGATGTAGCAAGTTTTGGCTCAAGCGATGTAGCAAGTTTTGGCTCAAGCGATGTAGCAAGTTTTGGCTCAAGCGATGGCAAACTTTGGCTCAAGCGATGTAGCAAGCTTTGGCTCAAGCGATGTAGCAAGCTTTGGCTCAAGCGATGTAGCAAACTTTGGCTCAAGTTATGTAGCATGGTTTTCAAAAAGTATAAATGATGAAAATGATTTTAAGTATATTTAACTCTGAATTATTTACCTAACCGTGTTAAAATGTGGATTAATGTATATTGGCATTTATTGAGTTAACGACTTACTCCTTTGTGTTTTCTGTGAATTGTCAATGTTAATCCCATTGCAGGTAGGTGGAAGATTTGAGGATGCCTTAATTAGGAGCTTAGAGGCTTTTAGTTTTTGGAAGTCCTTATCTTCATTGTTTTGTAATCTAACTGATTGTATTTTGAACATGGATATTTGCAACTCTAGATATTTGTAGCTATGAGTATTTTGGAATCTCATAGCTAATTGTATGCGGTAATTACCGGGATGCATAAATGAATTATGATTTTCTGCTAGGCGAATGTGTATGTTGTTTTTGGACTTATGAAATGAGTACGAGCAAGAAAGTGGGATTTAACATAAGTTATTGACATTTATATTTAAAAGTTATAGAGAAATGCATAAAGAATGAATAAAATAAGGAAAATTTTTAAACAAAGGGTGGAAAAACATATACTAAAAAACTTACATTTATTATCTATACTATATATATACTTTTATTCTTCTTCTATATATCTATATATAAAGCCAAAATATGAAATAACTACCACCATGGTGTAATTTCTATTTTCCTATTTTGCCCTTACATTTTTTAATTTCTACAAAAAAAAACCCATATAATCCTAAGTAATTACCATTAGCACATTAATCATCATCTCAACTTAAATTGAATTATTTACATTTTTTAACATAAAGTACTCTTAATACAAAAGCATTCTAATTGTTTAAAATAAAATATAAAAAAATTGAATACTTAATACTTAATATAATAAAATAAGAATGTGGGTCACGAAATATCTATCGACACACTAATTATTATAAAGCATAAACATCCTTTTACGGTTTTGTTATTTGTTCCCTACTAATTATAATAATATTACCACTATTAGATACTAATATGCCATTACTAATACATATTTTAATTTGAAAATATGGGATAAACAAAAGTTAAATCATGTGGAGAACCATACCTATTAACTTCAATATTCTGGAGAGAATTAAGGGAAGATATTCCCTATCCTAATAAAATTCAAATTTCTTCTATTTTTACCACATCAATGCTATTTAAATTAAATTCAAACTTACCCTTTCCTTTCACTTTAAAAGTGTGAATGAGATACTTAAGGGTGCTGGCACATCTTACAAAATATATTTTTTGTACTAAAATAATCCCAACAATTTTTATCGAACCAAAAAATTATTGTAATACCTCTAAATTTAAAAATAATCTATTTGACCCTAAAAATTAAAATTCGTTGAAATCATTTTTTTTGGGATAAAAATGTTATTGTTACTCTAAAAATCCAAAATAATTCTATTGCCTCTGTGCAGGAAAAAAAAATCTTTTGAATTTTATAAATTCACAAAAAGATAAATTATGCTCAATTTTCATTTTATAATTAAATAGAAAGCGAAAATTAAACGGATTTTATGATGAGATATTTTTATAATTAGGATGATAAGTGACCATCAAGTCACTTAAAATCTTTTTAAATCTTATTTAAAATCAAAAAATGAAAATCAGATAATATTTGAGCATTATTGAGCCAATAATTATTCTTTAAATATTTTAGTACATTTTTTTTTAATTTTTATGGAAAACGAAAATTTGGGTGGGAAATATTAAGAAATTGTGTCCACCATTATTGGGCCATTAAAGTACTCAATTAGAAGATAGTAGATTTGTGAGGAAGAAATGAAAAACAAACATTATATACAAACCTGTTTTGATATTTCTTATCTTTTGGTTTTGAGTGCAATAAATAATGCTGATCTTATGCTTATTAGAGAGGACCATCCTTTGCCATTCTTGCATTTTATTTTTAAAAGAATGTAATGCTGCCGATATAAAGATTTATATAAAAATATTATATTATCCTTATTAATTTGAATTACTTTTTTTTAAAGAGTAATTATGATTAAATATGAATTAATAATGAATGACACAGTAACAATGTATAAAACTTATACATAATTAATGCATACATTTTTTCTCTTTTAAATGAGTACTCTCATACACTATTTTATATTATTTTACAATTTCAAGTAAGATAATCAATTCAAGTACTTTTTAATTTCATCCATAAATTATTGAATATTTTTAATGGGTCTTAGAGTATTATGATACTATTGAGCAAACTTTTTACATAGATTGTAGCATTATGATTCAGTCAATAAGCAATTAGTGTCATTCAGTAAATAACAATTGAAAATAGCTTATAGTTTTTAAAAAACAAGCTTGTAATATTTCAAAGTTACTTTTAGAAAGTTATTTTAAGGATCGTTTAGAAAGTGAAATTAACTTTCAATAATTCGCTACCAATTTTACACTTCTAAATCTTAAATAAATAAAATAATGCCCAATTATCTCCAAATAGAAAGTAAAAATAGATTTGAATACTTCAGTTATTATTTTTATTGTCCCACCTTATCCCCAAATCAATAAGATAATTTATAACCATAAATAAAATAATAAAATGAAGGAATATTGAAAATTTGATTTTAAATTATCTATTAATAATTATTTAATTAATAAATAACTAAATAAGTAATAATAAATATTCTATATACTTTTTAGTTGTTTTCAAATTTTTGTTAGTTACAAAATTAATTTTACTTTTAGTGAATAGCTCAAGTTTAATAAGCTAGTTGTACACTTACAAACTTTCACATATCTTCACAACTATAATCTGCAAAATTACAACTAGAAGTTATAAGCTCACATCTCCAAACTCACATCTCCAAACTCACAGTTAAAAACGCCTATATTTTTCATATCTTTTTTTCTACGTAGCCCCACAATATTGTAACAACCATTATTATAATTTTCTTATGATCGATGAAATACCAATTTTAGGTTCTTGAATCTCATTATTCTCACACATAATATAAACAAGGATAAAAAATCCTTTTGTATGTCTTTGGAGAGCGTTTTAGTATGACGGCCTTCCTCAACCAAATCATGAATTCCTTTTGGGACTTTCATTTTCTCTTATTGGGAGATGTGAAAACTATTTATGATTTAGTGTTTCGGGACCATAACTGTTCCTTATTTAACTTATAGGACTCCTTTTATCCCCTATAGGTCAACTGTTTGAGTATCCGCTTATTAAGCACATAATCAATATCAGTTTTTTTAGAAGTTCTATGAGTTGTCAGAAATTAGATTTCTTATTTTTAAACCCCAAAATAAATAACTAATATAAATTTTGAATTTGTATCACTTCTTTTATTATTGGAGTAAAGAACTTAAGACTCGTTGTCAAAATAAATTCTCAATGATCTTTCAATATCATCGACGACTCGTAAGCTAGTGACAAAATTCCACTACCATATGTCATGGTCTGATGTCTCAAAACAAGCCATGAACTCCACAGCCATAGTTGAAAGAGCTATGAGTGTCAGTTTTGCAAACGTCCAAGAGATAGCACATCTAGCCAATATAAATACATATCCAGAGGTAGAGTGTCTATTGTATTGACATCTAGCAAAATCGAAGTCAAAGTATCAATAATCTCTAAATTCTCAGACCTCCGATAAGTGAACTTGTACTCTTTTGTTCTCTTCAAGTAACGCATAACATGTTTGACCGCCTTCCAGTGATGTATTCAAGGATTGCTCAAATATTTTCCCAAAAATACCATGACAAATGTTAAGTCGGAACATGTGCAAACTTGAGCATACATTAGACTTCTTAATGCAGATGCATAAGGAATCTTTTGCATATCCTATCTTTCAAGGTCATTTTTGGGGCACTGTTTAAGACTAAACTTGTTTGTCTTAGCTATAGGGGTATCCCATGGTTTACTCTCTTTCATGGAAAATCTATCTCGGACTTTATCAATATAACTTTCTTGTGACATCCTTAGGATACCTTGAGAGCTATCTCTTAGTATCTGAATACCTAACACAAAAGAAGCTTCCCTAAAATCTTTCATTTTGAAATTCTTCGTTAGAAATCTTATGGTCTAATGTAATAGTTCCAGATCACTGATAGCAAGCAGTATATCATCAACATACAATACCAGAACATTAACATACATTAACTTTACTCCCATTGAACCTAAAGTACACACAAACATTAACTTTATTTGCCTCAAATACCAGTAATATAATTTTACTTGTAATCACTAAATACACCAGGACACCTTGTACTGTACCATGAATAACAGGACTACTATCATCCCATAAATATATCATCATGTTCCTATTAACACTTCAAATACAACTATTTTTTCTTCCCCCCAAGATTTCAATGTTCTATATGATCCTTTTATTTACAAGTTACAACTGTTACTATAGAAAACTTTAATCCTTTATTCACTTTAGTATAACACAATGAACATCTTAAATATAGCATACTTCCCTATACGATTTTGTTTTCTCTTTCAGTTCTGTATATTGAGCTATCAAACTCTGCATGATTCAAGAGTGGACTTAGCCAGCCACAATAAGCCAGGATCATTCCGCTTCAGCACCAAATAAGCTTCTGCTTTCCCAAGATTGTCCAGCGCAGTATCCTCGCTAAAGCCAACCAACAAAAGAATTTCCAAGGCAGCTGTAGCAATAAGAATTGAAGATAGAGCATCAAATACTGCAAGGAGTTGTATATTTAACATAAATTGTAATTATTAACTTTGGCATTGCCTTCTAGAAAAACAACACTTCGAATGATAAATTAGTTTAGCCTTCTAAGTAGTCTATGATTATGTTGCCATTCAATTTTACCCTAGTCACAACAAAATATAATACCAAGGATCCTTTAAAAAACTTGCATATAAGACTAACTATGTCGCAGTTCTACAAAACAAGCATCATTAAAATAAAAAATCAACGGTTTAAAGATGCAAACCTTTATTATTTAGGATATTCTTTTTGATGACTGGATTATCCTGCAAATGGAACATGCATTATATAGAAACTGAAAACTTTTAAGGGAAGTCTTGGGATAAAGCAATGTCTAAGGCAACAACACAAAAGGTAACATTGAATGTACCTTCCTCAATCTCTTGTATTTCGTCTCCTCTGGGTGTTCGATCACATTTCTGTCATCAAATGGTAATTAGTAAAAAAACATGCAGAATGGAACACTTTAAGTCCTAACTAGACAGAGATTCAGTACAAAGTATTTTCTAGAATTTTTTAAATCTAACCTTTTAAAGCAAGAGGATGTCTACTCAACCCATAAAGGGTATCAAACTCTCAATAATCACACACAATAATCTTGTGTAGTATATAAGCATACCTAATTATTTTTAAGAGCGTTTGGAGGCTTGAAGCAGTTTGCATTGAACTAGTATCGCTTCTCAGCATTTCCAGGGCCTTCTGCAAACGGTTATAAACAGCAGTCACTGGATCATTAATCCTCTGAAATTCTTGGTCATCAGGATCTGGCTCATCAGTTTGCATAGTAGATGATTCCTCGCACATATCAGGATCAGGTTCTGCCATCAAAATATGAAATTGATCATCAGCGGGTTGTTAATAACATGGTTTCATTAATTCGATGTCCAACATTAAGGACACTGGTACCAACTTGATCAAGCAACATACCGCTTCCATGTTTGGAATTCTTCTTTTCTGCTTCCAAGTCACCACTGTCAGGTTTATGAATGTCCATCCTTGACAGATTATGCCTATCCAGACTAATTTCTGTAGAACAGTTGCTATCTGTAGAATCAACAGGTTTTAAAGAAGTTTCTGCATCCTCTGGATCAGGTTCTTTAGATTTGTATAGTGAAGTCAAATTCACATTACTAGGCAAAGTTTCTGCTACATCAAAATCAATAGCCTTTCGTTCAAATACATTCTGCTGTCAGTAATACCTGATCAAATATCATAAGAAACAACCTTACCATGGTGAGAATCGTCTGGATCAGGCTCCTGCTTCATTCCATTGATATTATGATCATTAGGGTCGGGCTCACTGTTATACCCTTTCTCAACAAGGATGGGCATGCCAATATCTATGATTGCATTGGAGTCAGGTGTCATAATATCAGGTGTTTCACTTGTATAACAAGGATCTGGCTCTTGATTTACTTCAGACCCACCTGGCTTGTCCGCAGAAACATGAACCATCCGATGGTAAGCAGCAGTAACTGAAGATTCCCGAGCACTTGTTAGCCGATCTGTCCGATTACCTCCAAGCTTCTGAGGAATATTACTACTTTCTGCTATAAAATCTTCCTCAGAGATTCTAGAATTCCTTATTTCACTCAAAGTGTGGCTTGCAGATTGAGTCCAATCTAAACTAGTAGCTTCTTGGTTTAACTGCAAAACAAAACATTTTAAATTAACATACAGAATTAAATCACACTGCACAGCCAAAAACAAACATGTGCACGCACCTGCTTATCTAGAGCATAGAAGTTCGCATCGTGTTCAGAATATATCATGTGAGCCTGAAACAAAACAGACATTAGTTCCACAACTTTCATTTGACATTTACACAATTGTACTTTATTTTTAGACATTTTTTAGGCAAAACTAGTGGATTAGTCCTGTAATTATTTTCGAGTTTCGAGTAAGCAACGGAAGTTTTTTTTGTTCCAAATGAGTCCGTAGATGTTCGCAAAATAAGTCATTGTTTGTGTTTCCATTTAACACCGTTAAAAAATCAGTTAAAAGTAATTAAAATATTATTTTTCTCTATTCATTCTTCTCCCTTCTCTCCAGTGACCTTACATGTTTTTCTGGAAACCAACCATTTTTCCGGTGACCTTTAAAAAATGACGGCCTAGTGCACGAGACTCCTACCAAGCAAGGTATGGGGAGGGTAGATGTACGCAACCTTACCCCCACAAGCGGAGAGGTTGTTTCCAGGATTTGAACTCGTGACCGCTTGCTCACTAAGAAGCAACCTTACAAGTGTGACGAGGTTGACCATTGACCCTCTATTTTTTCCGGTGACCTTTGGTGAGGAAAATTTCCTTTGCTTTCTTCTCCATCTCACCAAGGGAGAACATAAGTTATCTTCTCTCGTGTCTGTATCAGCATCTCACCAACCCCACCATCCACCTTAGGAGGCATGAATGTTGTAAGAATAAGAGATGCTTAGAAGTTGTGGAGAGTGGAAGTTGGAACAATGCTTGCCAGAAAAGAAGCTTCACACCGAAAATAAATGGAGAGATAAAAGGGAGGGAAAAATAGCTGAATGGGTTTTAAATTATTACTTTAGCTTGTGAGATGGAAAGGATGATAATGAGTAACTTTCTAAACTTCCAGGACTTAATTGAAACTCAAGAGTAACTAATATGACTAACTTGAAACTCAAAAAACAACTTACAGGACAAATCCACTAGTTTTGCCTCGTTTTTATTTAAAATTTAAAATACTTGTTGATTAAGGAAAAACCATAATAGTTTTCTGCGAATGATGTCATATAAACATATGATACTCGTGGTCCATGTTATAGCTTACAAGTTCATGCAGAAGAGTTTTCTTGATGCTTTGGTATTTCCTGAAACCCTTGAGGTCATCAGTTCGAAGACGCAATGAAATTTCTTCTCCTTGATTCTGTAACCAAAATTGAAAGAACGAGAGTAATTAACAATAGGATAATGCTGGATACTAAAACTGTCATTCTTCCTCATGCTGAAGAAGTCATCACCTTATTTAAACCCAAAAGGCATTTTGGGCTAACACCAACATAGCCAATGGGAGGCATCTCAGTCATAATTCCTACCCGCCAACGATGCTATAAGATGCAAATTAAACACTGTCAGAACATTCACCATATAGTCACCCCGACACAATCAAATGTATAATTATGTAAGAATTCATGTAATGTACCTTGTTCATGACAGCAACAATTCCAGGATCTGCAGCAAGCATGTGCATTCTTTTCAGTGCCTCAGAGGGGGGAGGATGTAGCTGAAGATAATGGAGAACATCAATGAAAATTGTAAAACCTCCACTCAATTTTATGTCATAAGGAGAGTGCAAAGAATATATTGAAAAATCATTCACCATTAACACAACTAACTTCATGAAGCATTCAGAGTTTGATCATAACTTGTTATCCTATATTATTCCATGCTAGTGCCTGACAAAGTGTGTTATAGCTTATCGATTCACTTCACCCTCTTTTCATTTTTATTATATGGTGTATCTAGAGCTTAAACCTTTTTTTGTAGACAAAATCAAAGAAAAAGAAAAACCTTTTACTTTTTCAAAAAACACTATTACCCATTCCCCCTTTCCATTCGTGCAACAAACTCTCCCTTCTTGTTCATCCTGCAATGTTTCTGGAATGAAGACCAGCAGATACTCACCACCCAAAAACTGGTTAGCACATACATCCAATATGTGGCTGCATGGTGTCTGTCATGCATTGGATCTACCGAGAGTGAGGACACGATCTACTTTGGGTGAGTAGATGGTGGCTAATCCGTGGCATCCAGAGCGATTTCTAGCCAGACTTGTGTTTGTGGGCAGTTCTCTGGAAAGGTTTGAGGTTGGTCAGGGTTTTGAGGCTTTCAAGTCAGGTTCATGAGGTCTTACTCGGTTGGTAGTGTCTTCTTCTAGCCTCACTTCCTGTTGGCTAGTGATGGCAGTGTCTGGTCTGATTTATGTGAGCTTTTGGCAATTTGTGAATTTCGGATTTGGTGTTATAGTCTGTTTGTGATGTTTCTTTCTCTATTTCTTTGTGTGTGACTTTTCTCCAGTAGTTTGGTCTGTTTTTTCCTGCAATTGACGGTTTCTTTGGAAAATAATGTGGGACATGGCCAGAGAGTGGTATCGAGAGAGATGCAGTGGTGGTGTTTCTCATGATTTATGTTACACTCAGGGCTAACGATGGTGGGTAGTGCATGACCTATGCAAGAAAGGATCAGGCAAGCGTTCCTAGGCAGAGGGGAACATGAATGAACCGACTACACACTGGAATGAGAGGGATGCTGAGACTGCGTAGGTATGTGACTATACAGTTAAAGATGACTAATATAGATTGATTCATGCTACTTATACCAAAATTATGCATCACCTTTTCGGGAGCCCATCACTTAAGAACTACATGGTTAATTGTGACAATGGTAACGAGGTTGGGTTTTACTTTCCCCAACCCCGGCCTTGAAACCCGAACTCGAATCCCTCAGGGTTGAAAAATGAATTCCATCCCTGACCCCGTTAGGTTTCAGGTTTCCCCAACCCTACCCCAAACTCGCTTCAGCCTATATATATGGAATGTTGTGACTCAAGTGAGAACATATCTCATATAAAAACTGTGTGAACAATAAATCTGGGCCTTACAACCATACATCGGCTGCACTTTCCCATTCATAAGAAAATGTACATATTATTTCCAAAACACCTTGACATTAATAACAAAGTAAATGCCAGAGAAGAACCTATAAAGTATGATTTCATAGATGCATAATTCTTTGATTGAGCACAAAGATTAATAATCACATAATAAAATAATACCTTGATTCCTGGAATTTCAAGCGTGCGAAATTCACAAAAAATATAAGGCCCTTGTGGAAGTTTCAATGAAAATCCAGGTCCATGTGAGACTTTTTGTTTTTGTCTCATTTCCTCATCCTCAAATCCAGCTATTCTCAGATTCGCCTTCGCATTTTTTAGAACTTCTTCTACCTCATCAGTTGACACACCCATCATTTTAATTGACTTGGCCTGAAGAGCGGGGAAATGAAACTTAGGGAACAATAAGCCTAGTAATTTTAGTCAACACATAGACCATTTCCTATGGTACTATAGTGATCATCACAAGCATGAACTGATGAAGTAATTTTGTATATGAAAAAAAACACTTAGATGAATCTTTAGGAAGAAATAAATTGAGATTAAAATAAAAGGATCAGTGTTTTTTCACTACAAAGCAACTCACACCTCCTCAACAGAAAGGCTTATCAGAAGAAAACAAATATCTGAATTACTTATAGAATTCTAAAATGGAAGGCATGAATATGATATGGCTGGCAGTAGAATAGCATATAAGAAGAACTCGATCTTTCTGAAGAATGAGCGTCCAACAACCGATTGCATCTCATAGTAATAGAAGTTTGCTTTGCAGAGCACTTGATGATAATTTAGTTCAAATAGGACAATCATTTAAAAAAGCATTTTCAGAGAAATAGAGCAGACCAGATAACATAATGCAAAGTTTTATAGAACAATAAAACCTAAACTTGTTAGCTACACTAGTAAGAAACATATATTTCATGTTGAAAAATATTAAAGCACATTAGATGATAGTTACCTCAGCAATGGAAGTTTCCTGCAAACTTAAATGTGCATGCTCAGTAGAAAAGGGAGCAAGCAGTTTCGAGGATTTGCCAGAAATCGATGGAACAATGAACCGCATTGTATCTTCTTGGATATTTGTTAACTTTTGCAATTCCTGACCCAACTCCTTCAAATTGGTACCTAAATCCATCTCCACAATAAACTTCTTTCCCCTCCATGTAACAGAGATTTTGAGCAGACTTTCCGGCGTTTCCATGTTCGACCTACAAGAATCATTAACATGTCAAGTCATTTTAAAATGACTACATTTTTGTGTTACAACTAGTGGTCCAAAATTAAAGGCTGGTATATCCCATCAGCAGAGGTCATGGGTTCAAATCCGGGAAATAGTATCTTCGCTTGCAAGAGTAAGACTGTATACATGTATCATTCCCAGACTCAACTTGATGGGAGTCTCGTGAACTGGATCGGCCTTTCCCATCAACTACTAATATTATATATTAAATAATGAAATATAAGTCCATATGCTATATATACTATTCAAATAACGAAGATATATGATAGTTACAGAGAAATTTATCAGGTTGAAGCACATAAAACTCGAGCTAGAATTACAAGAGTCAAAATTATTCACCTTTGGATTGAATTTCACAGAAATAATTTAAACATATAGATAAGCAAGATCAAAACAATTACCACAAAAACATAACAAAAGATGTGTTACAAAAACAACAGAAACAATTTGTAGCATAGGAAAAAAAATCAGAAAACCACACAAACCAGAGGAAAAACTTGGGTTGTTTCTTCTTTTTGATCTACTTCTTGAGAATTATGGATTAAAGCAAAAAAAAATCATAAGGGGTAGACATACCTTAAGAATTAGTAATGGAATCAAAGGGATTAGATTATTCGATGCAGAGAATTGATATGTGAAATTGTTATTAACGAAGATGAATAAAACAGAGCAGAATGATGGTAAGGGCAAAATGGGCAATCTAATTTCAATTAATAATTGATGATAATCAATAAATATAATTATAAATAATACAGCTACATTATTTTTTGTTAACAAATTTAGGGGATGAGTGGGTAAGTGGAAAAGACTCACTTCACATCTTAACCATCCAATTTTAGAAAATTCAATCGTTTAGATGTATTTACCAATTCAAATTATTGGATTTCACAAGAATGAATAATCATAGTATGGAGTAGGTTTTTTCACTTACTCTTATAATAAGTGAGTTCAACATGTTTTTTTTACAAAGATTTCCCATGGTCCCACAAATTTAATAAGAGAAAGGGAACTTATAAAAGTCTGTGTAACCATATAAGATTTGTATGTAATGGGAAATATCAAATGTCAAAGTTTTATATTTGAGATCTATTTTTTGTTAAAGGTAGTTAGTTTCTAAACAATGATGGAATATATTAAGAGTCAATATTATATATTTTTTATGACGACTCAAATTAATAATTTCAAATTTAAATAATTCAAATTCTTCTCAAACTATATCCCACAGTATAAATTTATCTTTATCCTAACCTTTCACTTTTTAAATTTTGTAAAAAAAGTTAAAACTAATATCCCATATGCATTAAAGTCAATTTCTAAGTAAGTATTAAAGACTGGTTGATAGATATTGGAATTGATAAACAAAATTAAAAAGTTTAATATATCTGTTATATCAATATAAAGATTTATACACAATAAATATATATTTAATTATTTATTTGTATTATTTTTTGAATGAATATGATAAATAATAGACTGACGATATATAAAATTGTTACGGGTGCATTTTTTTTCCTAAATAAGATTTATAGAATGTATGAGATAAGTAACCATACCATACAGCTATCGCATGGATTTCAACTCATATCGTGTTGCTTCATAGCTGCAAACTATAATAAACAATATAAATTATAAATAGACATTATAATAATATATATCTAGAAGATAACAATTTTTAATTTAAAAAACAAAAAGAAAAGAAGGGACTAGAAACTAGACAAAATGATATATATATATATAAATAAATAAATAAAGATATAAGTAAAGCAACAAAATAGAAACAATCAAACAAACATGAGAAAACCTTAGGTGGATATGAAATCCAACAAGTTATTTTTATATATAAGTGAATTTATGTTTTTTGGCGTTATAATTTGGAACTAAATTTTAATTAGAATTTTACTAAACCAACATTGTTTCTAGTGGATAACAAAAAAAACATTGTTTAGAGGAAAATTGAATGGGAAAATATAAAAAAGAAAAGGATGAATGGAGAGAAAGAATGGGAAAAAAGAAAAAATATGTTTTTATTAAATAAATAATTTTATCATAATTAATGGAGGTCCTAAATACTTTTTTCAATTATACAATTAAAATTATATTTATATATAGTATCTTATTGTTTTTATTCTTTGAAATGTTATTATATTGTCAATTATTATTATTCTATATATAAATTCATGATTTAATATTATATTGATGATAATGATTATTATTGTATATTATTATATAATTGGAATAATGATACAATCTAGAGTAAGAAAAATATGAAACTCTTTAATGATTATTTAGAAGAATACATAAAAATAAATTAGACTTAAGCCTCCAATAAATAATATGATTGAATTTGACAAAAAATATATTTTGTTCTCACATTTATATTAGACCATTTGTTCAAAATTAATTGTAAAAATATTATATAATTAAAATATTTAATATTCAAGTTTTATAATGCTCACAAAAATTAAGAACTGGGAATCATAATAACGAGTATATGATAAATATAAGAATATTATAGGAAATGCAAAAAAAAAAAAAAACTTTGGAAGTCTAACCTTTCTTCTCACTTTAGAGAATATTCTAGAAATTAGTAAGTTTCACCATTTTTATTTTCTTTTTCTCCTTGTTTCTTCCCAATGAGATAAATAATTTCATTGTCACTGGACTTTTTTTCTTTTCTTTGCTTACTCTCTCTTACCAAATGCATCTTATAGCTTTAAGGTTAAAAATATATATCATTTCAGATTAAATAAAATAATATAATTATCATTATATTTTTTTTCCACACACTTCCTTCTGTTGTGTTAATTCTTACTCAGATATTTTGGGGACAAAACTCTCCCTCTGTATTTTCAAGTGGAGATGAAGCTAATATTATTTAAATTGTTGAAACTTTATACGAATACATTTTTAATAAAATTAACATTAATTGACTTCACAAACAAGAGAAAAAAATAATGCACCAATAGTTTTATATACTATTAGTCTTTCATTCCCTATTCATTGGGTTGAGTTGGATAAGGTTTGTCCCTTACCCAACTTAAATATTGATTGACTTATTTTTTGAATTCAGACTCGACTCTATATCTAAAGTTAATTTGAGCTTAAATGTTGATGGGTTTAGTATTTTGAACTAAAGCAGATTAAATATAATTCTCATAATACTTTATTTAGCTGGTGTGAATGATCCTAGTTGGGAAAATTTACTTTTTGGTGTGCTTTGACCGATGTTATTAAAACCGTACCAATTATCAAACCGGTCGGGGTACTAATATAGTTGTATAGTAGTTCAACTGGTGGTACAATAATTAAACCGCATGCCGGTTAAACTGGACATACATGCTTATATTTATATATATGTAAACCTATAACATAATATTTTTAAATATGTAAATATTCAAATTTATAATTCATATTCATAATCTTCTCCAAATTCACACAAACAAACAACCTTAAGTCTCTAACAAAATCAAAGTCTAAAGTTCAAAGTATATTGCAAAATATAAATAAATGACATAAGTTCACAATTTAGTCTACAAAATATATAAATTTAGAGTTTTAACATTTATCATTTATTTATTTATGATTGATTGACTTTTTCAAAAAATAAATATAAATATAATAATGGATAATGGAATGTTTCTACACTAATAGCATGCAAGTCAAGGTTGTCACTTTTTCTCACAAAAACTCTCTTATCCCCACTTGTTGCTGCCTCAGCCATATCTTCCTTCATTTATACCCAACAAGCCATGTAATAGATTATGTGTGCATGAGTGAAAAAACTAAAACTGAAATACCATCATCAACAACACCATATATCAAAGTTCATGAGAAGAAGATAAGATGATGAACGGTGATAAGGAGGCATCACAAACAAGAACTAGAGAGAATCAATGTACTTCTTCGCTTGTCAAACACATCAAGCCACTATTCATCTTGTTAGTTTTTGCTCACTTCTAAAGATCTGAGTGATTTCCCCCTAAATATGTATACAAAATTTAGGGAATGGGGTTTAGAAAAAAGGAATATGTATAATCGGCCGATTTCTACCGGTTCACCGGTTTTGGTCAAAACCGGTCGGTTTTAACCGGTTTTGTTACTTGACCGGTATAACATCCGTACCGTACTGGTTATAGGTCCGGTTGAACCGGCCGGTACGGTACGGTTTTTATAACCATGACTTTGACTTTTAAATTACTCTTCTAGTGTAGGTTTTAGAAAATTTACGAAACTAGTGTAGAATTTGGAAACTTGAGTGAATACATTTATAAATTACAAGACGGAAATATTCCAAATACCTATCATTTCAAAAGCATGTCATTGCACTTCCTTTTAAATACATAATCTAAACAATTACCCTTTAACAAGTACACTTTTAATTACAAATAGTAAATCAACTTCATTATATACTTTAGAAGGAGTTTCATTTTACAAAAAAGTTAAACTAACAAGGTTCTCATATTACAAACGTTTCCATATAACATGCCAATTACATAAAACACAATACAAGGAAAGACAGAGGGAGTAAGAACCAACTACGGCGACCGTAGCGTGAATTTACATGGAGTAATAACATTAAAGTATTAAAATCACACACATCTAACATCAATCATAATAAACATGTACTAATCAACCCATATTATCCATATTCACCTTATAGAACACATATATCCCATAATATATATGTTCTATAGTGTGCATATTCCTTCATCATATATTATTTATATTCACCATATAGTACACATATATTCCATAATATATATGTTCTATAGTGTGCATATTTCTTACATGCAACAAATTCATTTCTCCTCATTCATATTCATCCTATAGTATATATATCCCATAATATATATTCTATAGCATGCATATTTATTTCATTTCCAACATACTCATTTCTCATTAATGATATTCACCCTTTGACCACATCCGGCATGTCTCCCCACAAGATAATCCTCTACCGCATCGGTAGCTGTAGTTAAGTTCCCATACCACCTCGGGTAGGTCGAGTTATTATTCTACCACATGGGGTAAATTGAATTGTTCCACTACCACATAGGATAGGCCTATAATTCACATTATCCTCACATCTCATGTTCGTCATAGCACAAATTATCAACTCAATGTCATACACCCAATAAACACAAGACATCACATTGTTCCATCACCATGAACTAACACACAACACCTTCATTGTCACAAACATACACTTATCCATTTTAACACCTTAACAGATCATCACACATTCAGTGTTACACGCACACCCATATAGGTTTATAACAATCAACCACTCACAACATACTCATTTTGATAAACATACTCATCTCCACTTTTACAAATCAATAATTGAAAGTAATTTGTTCACTGTGTATTTGTTTCCTACGATCTTTACGTTATTTAGAAAATCAACTAGATAAAAAAATTACAAAACTTAATTTAAAGTGTTAAACACAACTTAATTTGACTATTAAACAAAACTCATTTTCCTCAAACAAACATTAACAACAACTTCAACATTAGGATGAAAAATTCATTCAGTAAAATTCTTAAGGTAACATTATATCATACATATGAATTAACAATATAATATCATTGTTTAACAACATAACATCATAATTTAACAACATAACAATCACATTTTTTAAGTAATATGATATTATAATTATGGATTAATATGATATTACAATATAGATTCACATGATATTACAATATAGATTCACATGATATTACAATTTTGTTGCTATATATATACATATATTTAGATTTAGGAAGAAATAGCGGGTCTGGGTACCTCATTTCCTGGACCCAAACCCATTTAACAGCGGATCTTAAATTTGTGGATCTCAATTACCCACGGGTCCAAAACATGGATCTAAACCCGACCCGTTGCGCGTATTATTTGCGGGTAGCCGCAGATCCGGATACCCATTGCCATCCTTACCTTGAAATGATCTGATAATGATGGATGTGCAAGACTTACACGGATACTAAATTTATTTAGCAGAATATATTATTTTTTGCAAAAAATAATCTGTTGATGGCCTTGAAGATTGAAGTCTTTGCTCATCCAACTAGATTTATTACTCTTCCATTCCTTAAAGGTTGATATTCAGAGTTATGCACATAAATTTAAAATAATTAAATGATGTAATTAATTTGGTGAATTTTGTCTAAAATATCTTTATTTAATCATTGTTTATTTTTCATAATTAAAATAGAGATAAATTAGGAGGTGAAAAAAGAATTTGATAAATAAGATTACTCTTGAAAAAATATATAACTTAATCTTGCGTTTTTAAGACATCAAGATATTTGAAACAAAATAAAAAAATCAGAACATTGAAAAAAGGGAGAAAATTGTCAAGAAATACTCAATTAGTTACAAATTCAAAAAGAAACATACGACCAACAAGTCCTAAAATGTGGGATACTAATTTGAAAACTAAAACTGATGATAGACAATTGATTTGGTCTTTTTTTAACAACCAAAGAAACTTCCCACTAAAAATTAACACAACATTCTAATTTCTATCTTCAACATCTTCCCCGAAGCTTCTCATTTTAACTTCAAGTTTTTAGTTTACTTTAATTTGAGGAAACATCAAGAGACTTTCACAACTTCAAGAATACTCTTTGTTTCTATGGTTTGGTCATAAGAGATGCTAATTGTTCTACACTATCATACTAAATTAAATTTACAATTCCATTTTTTTTGGATATATCAAGAATTAAACGAAATTCGACATCAATGTGTTTACTAAGAATATGTAACATCCCACATCAATGTGTTTACTACAAATATGTAAAATTGTGTTTTTGGACAACTTAAATACATAATTGTTGTCACAATTAACAAATATGAATTTTCTCTCTCAGAAATCTGATTTAACTTTGTGAGAACCCTTTGCAACCACACTGCTTGACAATAGATATGACAACGAAAATCGAACTCACGGGTAAACCCAAATTTAACGGGGAAAACCGATGTGATTGGGTTCGGGTTTTACCCGAGTTCAAATTTCGGGTTTGGGTTTGGTATTGTTGATACCCTACCCCGAACCCGCTCCGAACCTGATTAATATATGTAAAATTATAAAATTACACATAAATACATATATAAAAGCTATGTAAGACTAAGATAACAACTAAGAGGAGGTTGAATTAGTTGACTTAAGATCGTGATCGATTTTTCTGCAGTTTTAGAGTTAGTAGCAACGGAAAATATAATGCATAAAAATATCAAATAAAAATCAAGGAGATAAGGGAAAATAGAGTACACAAGGATTTTATACTGATTCACCTTCTTGTCCACCGAAGGTTACATCCAGTAAGTACTCTTGCAACACAAGAGATTTCTTCACTAGATATCAAGAGTAGTAATTACAAAATTCTCACCACGAGACTTCCTTGTACCTTACTCACTCTCCAGTACCTATGTCACTCTCTTGGAAAAGAACATTTCCAAGTGACTCTAACCCTTTTCTAATCACACCCTTTTGATAGAAAATATTGTCCAAACTTGAAGAAAATAGTTAGTAATGGCAATGATTGCTTTATACAAGATATGACAAGTAAACTTTCTTGCAATCCAACAACTCTTTGTATACTTAGTTCATAATGCTCATAAGGTTTGAAAGACTTTGAAATTTGCACTTCACAACTTCAAAAAGTTATTCCGAAAGTTAAAAGCGAGTTGTAGAAAAAGTGCAGAAAAAAGTGTTTTAAAAGTTCAGATTTGCATAAGTGAGTTGTGTTTTTGTTGTACGAAAGTTCTATAAAAGTTGTGTGTTGAATCTGAGTTCCAATGCCTTTATATAGACTTTCCAATCAGCCATAACACCTTTAGGAAATGATAGAATTCATTTGGAATGGAACCATTTCGTTTGGGATGAAAGCTGTTCAAATTGAATCTGAAAATCTGATGTAACAACTCTCAGTAATCGATTACATCATAGAGGTAATCGATTACACAAGTGTACTGTCCAACTTAGAAACCAATTTTCATGTTGAGTAATCAGTTACTCTTGGTGTAACGGTTCTCAGTAATCGATTACAATACTTAGGTAATCAATTACCTAAGTCTATCCAATTGACTACTTATCAAACTGATTAATCGGTTACACTGATAGCAGTAATTGATTACTGTTTTTCAGTTTTTGTTAGTTAACCCATATCTCACTCATGTAACTGTTACATGGTTCCAGTAATCTATTACTCAATCATAGTAACATGTTACTTAGATCTAGTAACCTGTTACTTAGATCTAGTAACCTGTTACTTAGATCTAGTAACCTGTTACTTAGTGTTTTGAAAATTGTTAATCTTATTTTTCTTTAAAAAGATACATTTTGAGCATTCACTAATATTATATTTAAAGAGTGTAAGGATAAAAGTAACTATGACTTAGACTCTAAATGTCTTGAAGCTTTATCTTCATTGTCTTCATAAATATTCTTCCTTATTCTTCTTTTTGTGATGATGGTGTCTTCATCAGATTTATGCCAAGGTCAGGAGCAATATCATCTTCAAAAGTTATATATATAGAATTTAGCATATATATATATATATATATATATATATATATATATATATAAGATATATATATATAAACATGTTTTGTTCGGGTTTTTTTCGGATTTGGATTACCCGAAACCCGACGAGTTTAGGATGATATCATTGTTTTCAATCTCGCTTAATTTGGGTTCCAGTTCGGGTTCGAGTTTTGAATTTCGAATTTGGGGTTAGGTAAGCATAAACCCAACCCACTCCGTTGCCATTCCTACTTTACAAGCACAAAAGGCAAACTGCTATAATTTAGCTTCTTTTGTGGAAATGCAAACCACATATTGTTTGGTCGAGCCTCATTTTTTCAGATTGTAAAGAATTTTAAAATTAGATATACCCTTTAAATAGCGTAATATTTGTTTTGCTACTTACATACGCTTCACTAAAGGATTCTACACGTAACGAATAAGGAGGCTGATAGCTTATGTCAAATCGATCCATGTAGCAATTGTTAGATACATGTCACGATTTTAGTGGCTGGAGGAGATACCTTATCTCCTTATACAAGAAGATACATTATTCTCATAAAACAAATACAAATCAATATAAATGTGGTCACAATAGGTTATTCTTTGTAGCTTGAAAGGGTGATGGTGCAATAATTAGACCAAATGACGTAACTAAAAATTCATAATGTTTATCAAATGTACAAAATTTTGTCTTATGAATATGTTTTCTGCTTGTACCTTAATTTGATGACAAGAAAATTTTATAATTAGAATGGTTAAAAATATAAAATTTGCATTATATGAATAATTTCTACATATAATTACAATTCTATACTTTAATTTCTAAAATTGGTTATGACAAATTGACAATAATGGCTTGAGAACAATCATGATGGCCAATTGTGACACCAAGGTTAATGGGACAGAACTGTGGTTGCAAAGATCTGCTGATGAACATGATGGTCAAATCATGTGACAGATATTAAATAATAAGTATAAAATATTGTTAACGTTTTATACTTGCAATTGATAATTCATAGAAATCTTGGCTGAAAATAGAAAATAAATTATTTTTCAATTTCAATGAGTTAAACTCAGAATTTGGATTTTACAAAATAATTGGAATTGGAAGGTGCTTCACTATAAACTTATCCCATTCAAATTTTAATATAATGGGCAAGAATTTGAAGACAGAATGAAGAAAATAGAAGCCACCTACCTATACAATATGATTCAGTGTGAAGGTGATGAATGGACCATGGAGCAGGTCACTATAACCAAGCTCCCCAACCAGGAAACATCTGACACAACCGTTCAGAATCTATTGCATCTTGGATGAGTTGTTGGACCTGCAAATAAACATCATAAGTATATTTTTCATGGGATATTTACACATGTAAATTAAGATTTCATTTTTCTTTGCTCAGGTTGAAGTTAACAATGGTCTTATTCAGCTAGACTAACTTTGTATTTTGAAAATATTGGCGATTGAAGAAGCTTTATTCACCTAAATGTTCTTATTTGGTGTTTGAATAGTAGAAAGTGAATGCCTGCAACTAATGTACAGTTACAGGCCGATAAGATTAAGCCTAAGCATAAAATGTGTATAGAAGGGGAAATAGGAAAATATGGATATAGATTTTCTAATTGTAGTACATTTCCTAAAATGTCCCTAAACAGTTAGTTTGTTAGACTTTCTATAACAATGTTAGTTAGGCTATAAATTGGGAGTGGATTCTGATTGTGGACTCAGGGAAAGGTCGTGGGACCTCTTGTACATCTCAATTCTTGTTCTACTTGCATTCTTTCTAAATAACACTACTGTTTCTGCATCCCTACCAAGATTCTGATTCTGGTTTGGGAATTGATCCCTTTAATTCAATTCTTTCTTATTGTGTTCGGCCAGTGTTTATCACTAGTATCAGAGCACCAATTCTGGTGCCATGGAAAACACGATTATCAAGTTTCGAATGAGAACAAGGAGTATGGCGCAGAGTTCTGATGATTGGGAACAAGAAAGGGAAGTGTTGAGGACCCGATTGGACCTGAATGAGGCTCGAACCAATAGAACATAGGAGCCTCTTGCTGCGATTGCAACAAAATTAGGGGTGGTGAATGAAGAAACCCCCAACGAGGGAAGAAGTGAAGCGAGTGTTGGACGCGAGGAATGGGGAGACAAAATGCACGATCGATGGCGACGATTAGAGATTCCGATTTTTGCAGGAGAGGACACATATGGGTGGATTAGCAAATTGGAGCGTTATTTCCAATTGAGGGGAGAAAGAATGGATGAAGGCTACTATGGTAGCATTGGAGGGGCGAGCTTTGAGTTGGTATCAATGGTGGGAGCAGTACAATCCGATGTCGACATGGGAAAGCTTCAAGATCGTAGTGGTGAGACGTTTCCAACCCTCGATGATACAGAATCCCTTTGAATTGCTACTTTCTTTGAAACAAGAAGAGAGTGTCGAGAATTATGTTGAAGAATTTGAAAAGTATGTTGAGGCCTTGAAAGAAATTAATCATGATTTTGTTAGGAAAATATTCCTTAATGGGTTAAAGAAGAAGGTTAGGGTAAATGTGAGGTTGTATGAGTTGGAAATTTTACCTGAGGTAATTCAGAAGGCTGTCCTCATTGAACAAAAAAACAGCATAGTGACCAAGAAGTCCAATAATAGTTATACTAAGTCTTTGGTTCTTACGAAACCAACACTTACAATAAGGTGGTGACCTTGGACCCCATTCTTCGACTAACAACCAGAGATAGTGGTCTTATGTAGGGAGTGTGGTTGTTACTTCCAGAAATACTCAGGAAGCTGCAAACTCTAGGAGCAAGACAAATTATAAGAGGTTAACTAGTGCAGAGATGGAAAAAAGAGAGAAAGAGTTGTGTTTTAGATGTAATGAACTCTACACTAGGGACTATGTATGCAAAAACAAATAGTTGAGGATGATTCTACTTGCCAAGGAAGATGATGATGAGAATGAGGTGGATGTGGGAGAAGGATTGGAAAGTTTCCATTCTCTACAACTATCCATGTATTCTATGACAACACTCACATCCACTAAGTCGAGAAAGGTAGGGGGAACCTTAGGGGATAATCTTGAGGTGATTCTTAGAAATTGCGGAGTTTCTCACAATTTCATTTCAAGGGAATTGGTGGACAATTTGCAATTGAAGGTGGAAGAAACTCATGCTTATGTTGTAGACGTGGGAGATGGACATAAGGTCAGGTGCAACGAAAAAAGTGCACAACTCAAATTCTCTATGCAACAACTAGAGGTGATTCAAGACTTCTGTGTTTGGCTTGAAGGGAGTGGACCTAGTGTTGGGGTTTAGGGTTGCAAGCCTGGGAGAAATGAAAGCTAACTTTGGAAGGATGAAATTAACTCTCAAGAGGGGGAACTCAGTAATCACAATAGCAGGGGACCTTGCATTGAATAGGACAAAACTTTCCTATGGAGCATTCGTGCAAGTGCTTTTAGAGGAGAGGGAAGGTTTGCTATTGCACTATGATACAGGACAAGGTTATAGACAAGAAAGAGAGGGAATTCCAACGGAATTGAAGGGAACCCAACAATAGTACCAGAATGTGTTCCAGAATCCACAAGGGTTACCACCATTCATTTGAAGAATGGAGTTGAGTTCTGGTTTAATTCCAACTATAACAGCTCAGCATGACTGTCTCCTTTTCGAGCTTTGTATGATAGGAAACCTCCTATATTGTTGAAGGCAACGATCGTACAAGACAAATTCTCAGACTTCCCACTTGAGGACAAGTTAATTCTTTTAGGGGGAGTATTGATAAGATTAAGTCTGTGTATAGAAGGGGAAATAGGAAAATATGGATATAGACTTCCTAATTGTAATATATTTCCTAAAATGTCCCTAACCAGTTAGTTTGTTAGACTTTCTATAACATTTTGTTAGTTAGGCTATAAATAGAGAACTAGCCTTATGGAGAAGGGAGAGTTAGTAATTGGGAGTGGATTCTGATTTTGGAATCAGGGAAAGGTAGTGGAACCTCTTGTACATCTCAATTCTTGTTCTACTTGCATTCTTTCTAAATAAACTATTGTTTCTGCATCCCTACCAAGATTCTGATTTTGATTTGGGAATTGATTCCTTTAATTCAATTCTTTCTTACTGCAGTCGGCCAGTGTTTATCACAGGCTAAATCCTTAAACCTAAAGAAAGATCCATTTTGACAAGTATATGTGGCAACTTGGTAAGACCCCTTTTTTTCTATAACAGCTACACCTAGGTACCTTGAAGAATCAGGACCATGCAATTTACTATCACAACGGCATGATTTTATTTGGTAAGAATCAAGACAATGAAGTCTCAATGTGGGACCTTGGAGTCTTACAAGTTACTATACAGTATTCAACTTTATCAGACTAAAGAGGATAAATAATAAAACGGAAAAGAAAATCAAGTAACAAAAGAATATGACATGTATATTAAACAAATACCTGTCCATGGATGCTGCGCATTTCACCTTCTTCATATCCATCTAGCTTTTGCTTGACGCGTAGAAGTGCACGCGCAGCATCCTTATTTCCTTCATAATCATTTTGAGGATCCTCCAAACTTGTATCCAAAACATCATCCATATCCTGGGGAAAAGGTTGATGCAGGTGAATCAATCAAGTATTACAAGTTGAGCTTACTTATCTCAAAATCTACAGGCAGCAAAATATCATTGGAAACCAAATAAAGAATAGGGTCATCTAAAAAGGACTCCGCACAGGTTATCAGCTCCCGTATTTCAATACCCATTTTTACAATTCTTACTGATTTCAGCGATTAACTCAAGAAAAAAAGTTAAGGGTCTAACATACCTTTTGACGTTGCAAAGCTTTCAGAGGGGATAAAGCCCACTTATAAAGAGGATCATGGATAAAAACCTGGAGAGGACATTCATCTGTTACAGAAAAATGTAAAAATAAAAGTTCAATTCACATTATATAAAATTGAGTAAGTATAATTACTTCCACTATAGTTAGCAATGCTTCTTTGTTTGTTCGCATTACTGATAGTGTTTCCTCGCAACATCTTCGGAAAACCCCCTCTACTCCAGTAACACCCATTCCATCAATTACGTCTCTTGTAAGCCTAAAAGGAACCTGCCAGCAATTACAGAGGATATCCACCATCAATATGACTTATGAAAATGAGTGAATGACCCAAGGATTATGAAGGACATACCCGTTCCGGGGTCTTGAGCATCAATCCTTGTTCAAAAGCAACACCAAGATCTATGTGAACAACCTCTGCAGTGGCCTGGTCAACCAAAATATTCATTGAGTGTCGATCTCCAAGTCCAACTATATAGCCAACCTGAACAGAAACATATTCATTCTGACAATGTTACACTAAAAAAAGGCTAGACGTATGTGTTAAAAGTTGGGAAATTAATTGCACATAAAACCTGCAGACAAGTGCACTAGAAATGATTTGATTCGAATTAATCCTTCTTTTATTTGAGCTCGTGTTCAATGGGTTTCTTTAAATTTTACTTCGACAACGACCATTAACACTACACTTTGAGATGCTACTCAGCAATATAGGGCACTAGGAGGATCCAATAATCCAAATATTAAAAAAAAAACAGGAATGCACTGAACATAGAATGCACTTGCCATAGAGCTTGCAGCGACGCTTCTTGTGTAAGCAAGTCTCTTCTCAAACCACTCTGCTGGTTGTAAAAACCTTTCCAAGAAAAAGTAATGCATAACAGGCCTGCAAGACAATATCATTAAGCTATGAAGTTGACTATGTGTTCATGGTCCTTTAAAAGAGATGCACATGAGAAAACCTGAAATTCCTGCAAACTTCCTGGAAGGCTTTGCGCTTGTCCCTTTCCTATAAAAAACAATTACACATTTCAGCACTATTGATCCGATATATCAGAAAATAGAATGTAATATACTAATATATATAAACTAACTTAATAATATATTTATGATGTGTCAATTTGCATTCTCAATTTTATTTTGCATTCTCTTTCTCGGGCTCAGAGCAAGGATTGAATGAGTAAAATGATTGTATAATGAATGAGTAGAACTAATCCTTTTTTTTTATTTGAATGGCAATATGGAAGTGTTCTACTGTGAAGAAAATGGCGAAAACAAGAAAATGTTTTTACGATTTGATTCACAAAAATCTAAAAACAGAAAAAAAAATGAAAACAATGTATACATTTGTAACCATCAGTGAAAAGGAAACAGAAAACAACGAAACATTCCCTGATCTTCAATAAATGAAAAATGGAGAAAACAGAACAATACAAATAAGAGTGAAAAATACATAGAACAAAGCTACAACCCCTCTACTTATCTAATGAATATCAGGCTTGTCAAAACAGTTAAGAACATTTACTCATGTGATTTGAGTTGTCTTTTCTTGGGGGAGTAAAGAGTGCAATTCCTAATGGCAGTTGTTGGAGCATATACTAGTTTTAAAGAATGCAATTCCCAAACATTTCCAGATATATTTTACTATTACATCTTTTGAAGAATATAATGGTTTTCTTAGCATCATAATGGTGCACAATTAATTACTAATTTAGAGAGGTTTCTGTATTGGATATGAAGAGACAGGGCAAAGAAACAAATTTGCTTTGTACAGTTCTTATTTTATTTCTTTAGGATAACATCCTCTGATTTTTTATTCTATTCTTTTAATCTCTGATATTAGGTTTATGAAAAAATGCTCTTCATTCCTTTAACAAAGCAGCAAAAACATTACCAACATGGAGTTGGTTTAGTGGTGTAAGGCTCTGTTGGACCCCAAGGATCATACAACTTTAAGGTTCAATCCCTAGAAGTGACACTTTCTAGGAGGGATAGCCATGCACTCCGGAAGGGATTAGTTCCTTACCCATTGGGTGAAGTGATACCATTGGTTAACAAAAAAAGCAGCAAAAATATCACTCATAGTACCTTAAGAATTGATGTCTCACTGGTTTAATTTTGAACTGGCATTTTAACATTATTCACATTCTATTTTGTTGATGATGATTTCATGTTTTAGGATGCTCATGCTTACCAAACTACTTCAATATTATATTATTTTCTTACATTTGCCATGTGCTCTCGGCATTTGAGAAATGACCAATCCCCAATTCCATAGCGACCATGAGCACCTCCATTTCTCAAGCTGAAGTTCAAGGAGGAGCTATCACTTTATAATTGAACAGAACAAGAAACTTTGCAGTAAAACATTTTTCTTCAACTGACCTTCCTATAAGATATTCACCTAGAGGAAGAGTGCCATTAACCCATTCAAGAACACCAGCACTTGGAGTAAAAGGAACAACCTATTTCATCAAAAAATAAACCTCAATAATTTAAAAAGTCCAATCTCTTTCTGCCATAACTCTAGAAAGTATTATTATACACCGTAGGAAAGCAAAATGTTTCTAGGTATACTAGTATTACATACAAGAAACTTCACAAAACCATAGGCATCACCAAATAATCAAGAAATAAAAAATATGGTTAGAGAAGAGACAATGTATACGGAAATGCTAACCCTCAATAATATGTAAGAAAACGGGAAGTTTGCATATTTCAAATACAAGTAGCATCAAAATGCTTTCTTGCAGAAAGAAAAGAACAAGTACTGTATGTTATGAATAGAAATGCTAAGGCTTGCTTACATTATGTGGGAAGTTTGCATTTTTTAAATACAATGGAAGTAAAAGTAATTTGCGTGGTAATTGCAAGGTATAAGTACTTAGCCTTGTGAATTATAAATGCTTTCAGCCAACAATGGAAAAAATGATTTTTTTAAGTATTTAAAATTGGTGAAAATTTTCTAGAAATTAGAAATGCAAAATTTCATTTTACAGGAAAACTTCTCTTCCCATGTATTGAGTTCTGATGCATATATCAGATTTCAGGAAGCAGCTTTTCAAGTCCTAAGAGCAAGAATTAAGAAAAAGCAACCCTGGGAACAGGACCCTGCAAAAGCATATTCTATTCTAGAGAAATTTCAACAGAGGCATAAGTAACAATAAAGAAAAATGAATCCATCATCTCAGGTTCCTTTCCATTTTCCCTTGTTTATGGCACTGCATAGGAGCAAATTACCTAAAAACTGTTTACTAAAAACATATATTGCACATGGCTGTGTTACCAGTTACCACCTGATAACCAATACAACAGCCAGAATCACAGACCAATAACGCTAAAAATGCAGAATATACCTTGTAAGTGCGTACTCCTAGCCTTCTTTTCCGGGTATCTTGATGATTCCTCAGGAATGTGTTTACTAAACCAAAGAATTGTTCCATTACCTATCAATAATTGAAAAGGTTAACTTTTAGTGTAATGATGTACACAAGGGCAATTAGGATCCAAAAATATGTATTTTCCTCGTGGTGGAAAAAAATTGTGATTCTACCAAAGAATGAAATAACTTCTTTATTTTGTGACTAATATATATTAAAAGTTATCTTGGACAAACCACGAGTTAGCTAGCTAGATGAAAGGTATGTTTTTTTGGAGATCTCCCAGGGTAACCCCACACCTTTCAAGGGTGTGAGGCTAATCCCTTAGGCAACGGAGTGATACAATTAGGCCTGCCCCACAACAAGTATTTCAAGGGACCTCTGTTGTTTGGTAGAGCAGTTTGCTTACAAATACTCTCAGCCCCTTGTGGGCAGAAAAACATGAATTGTCAACTTAAATGATAATTTAAACTAATATTGCAATTGATATAAAAAAGAGGCTCATAAAGGTAACAGAATTCGTACGGCATCCTGTCTTAAATCATCATTTCCAGATTTCGCTAGTTGCCGATATCTACAACCATCTGAACCCAAGCATTCAACCACTTTTGGGGCATTTATACCGTTCATTATCCTGTACCTCAAACCAATATAAAGTAGATTTAAGCATCATGTATTGCTATCTAAGAGAACTGTCTCTAAATGCTACAAATGATTGAGACATACATAACTGAATCAGCTAATCCTTTGAAATAAGGAAAAGTTCCTTCATTATACTGACAACCTGGATCAACTGAAACAGGAGCTGTCACTACAGGCACCTAAATGTCCAAAGCAAATGCAAAGAAAATAGGTTATCAAAGAAGTAGCTACAAAAAGGGAAGACAGCAAATTAAGACACCAAATATTAATATCAGGCATACAACATATAGGCAATGCATATTAATGTCATAACCAAAAGTTGATAAGAAATGCATATATTGCTTGATAAGAAAAAATACGCAAGAAAATAATCGATTTAAATTAATATCTTCTGTTGAGGTAACACAAATATCTATGCTATATATAAAAGCTACGACCAATGAGAGCAACTAAGTACAAGTGTCCCTTAGAAAGTGATCAATAAAGACTAATTAATGAAAGTTTAATGTATTGAAGACAAACAGATGACGAAAATGCATGGGATTCTACTAGTATCAAATAATATAGTGTCACATAATTCAGGGAAGACTAAAAACTTGATGCATTTATAGAATTCAAAATATTTAATACAGCAAGAAAAAGGTGATAAAATGAAGGAAATAAGAGTAGTAAAAAGAGAGAAAGAGATTATAAAATCAGAAACTGAGAACTACAATTCTTAACTGAATCTAAAGGGTTTAGGCACATACGGTTGCATCTTTTAATTCTAGAACATTGTGGAGACCAAATTAACTTTACAGCGGGTGACAGCTAGTGTGACACGCCAGCAACCTTACAAGCTAATATTATAATGCTACATATTCAAATGGCATTGATGGGGAAGGATATTAATAATACACATGATAAATTGGTATTAAAAGGTAATGAAAATACATGTTAACATGTAGAAATTAAATATAAAAAAATCCTTTTTAGTGGTTGAGACTCTGGAAATGCCAATGATTATGAGAGAATATTCTTCATTGTCCACCTTCAACAACTAAGATGAAAAACAATCTGAGTATTGAGACTTAGATGACATCTTACGATGACATAAATTAAACAGACATTGGGAAATATGGAAAAAAATATAGCTTAAAGATGATAATAAATAATCCACCCTAATTAAACGATAACCTATTTTAAACCTTAATTCATTCTGGGTATGCTAGGTTCAGAGGATGATGCCTCAAGTTTAAGTTCAGAGGAGGATACATAGAGAAGATGATGGCGACTCACCCAAATCGATCAACTTGGATGAATTAATGGGCCTAGGTGGACCCATGACTCGGGCCAAGGCCAAGAAGGCCCGAAACACTCTTGGGCAACTAATGCTACATATCCAAACTTCAATTGGGCCAAGTGTTGACACAAAGCCCATAAATTGCCTCATGCTTGAGGAGGCCACACCCCTTGAAGGCCACAGCCAAGAGGGGAAAGCATAAGCTTTTCTTCCATATTGCTTGTTTTAAATAAGTGGTTCAACACCACGTTTAAACTTATTTATTTTATTCCAATAAAAGTTTGTCTTAATTTTTATTTTATATTTTGACACTTATTAATGGGAACTTGCTTGTCTTTTTAGGCACACTTGACATTGGCCAATCGTGTAGATAAATGAGGGAAACATGGACCATGGCTTAAAGACTTACCAAACTCGGCCATTGAGGAAAGAGGCATATTTATTAGCGTGGAAAGGCTTGAGGAACACATGGATTATTTCCTATTTCGGCCACCCAAAGAAAGAGGCGTGTTGCCTTATTGGGAAGACATCACATTGAAAGCCGAATTCAAATATTGGACAAGTAATAACAAATTTGATTGCCACATTGATCACAAATTCATTCCAAATTCGGCCAGCATTAAGACTTTCCAAAAGCACGACCAACAAAGTAATACCACATTAAATGTTGCCTTATTTGGATCACCATTCAAATTCGAATTTGGCCACAAAAGGGGAAGCAGCGTGTATTCATTGATTGTTGCCTTATTTGGATCACCAAGCCAATTTCGAATTCATCCCACATAATGGTTCCACGAAACTTGGCAAACAAAGTTTCTCCTTCCGTATTCGGCTAACAAGGGAAATGAGGTGGTTTAATGTTTTTATTCACTTAAATTGAAACAGGCCACGTTGTGCAAAGTCAAAGCCATGAAGAAGCCACGGCAATTGGTACTAAAGAAGACAAAGTTTGAAAGCCAACTTAATGAGCCGATGATTTCTTCCCTAGTTTCTTGCCTAGTGTTAAAGTGTAATTCAAATTCAAAATGTTGCATTTTAATGGCTGAATTAACACGACCTAGTCTCTTGCTATGTAATAATTTGCATTTTAAAGGCTGAGGAGCATTGTAAGGCCGAATTCAAATTCGGCCAGCCAAGTCATTAGGCTAGACATTAATGCCTCGTTTTGAATTGTTAAGGGAGCCTTAGGCCAGCTCTCACTATATGTATTCGATAAACACATATGAATAAAACACCTTGGATTATATGAAAAACGTGCTTAGTGAGAAATCTCTCCTAGCTTCTTGGTTGAACCAAGAAAATCAAAGTTCTTATCAAAGTTCCTACTTTGTGGCGAACAACAACCGGCTTATCAAGTAACCATACTTGTGGCGCCTTCATCACCTCAGCCTACCTTCACATTTCTTTTATCCTAACAAAAATCATATACAAAAAACCACTAAACAAAAGACCCAAATTTCGTCCAACCAGAAACTGCCCAGGATCATTAAGCCTCGGTCAGGATTCTTGTCTCATCGGTCAGCCCAAGACCAGCCTCGGTCAAGCTGACTTTGTCCCATGCAACAACCAATTTCCAAACTCTCAGCCAAACACAAACCCGTGACTCCATATACCTTACATCACCCCACCTACCAAAAGCTATACTCAGCCTATTGCCAAACACATCAAATCCCCTAAGCCATACACAATATCACATCAAAAACAAAATACCCAAACAAACAACCAAACACAACCCGAATTCCCCCAAGAAGACCTTCCAAACAAAAACGATCGTGAAAGCATACCAACCCCCACAAGGAGGTTGCTATCAGAAGAAGATGGAGGGATAAAAAACATTTAAAAAGAAAAGAAACAGATCCTCTTTCTACTGATTTATGGTACTTTAAGGTAGTAGCATAAATTCTTGTATGATAAAAAGAAAACATAGATGATTCAAAACAGGGAAAACAGATATGCGATCAACAAGAGGAAAACATTTAACATTTTGCAAGGAAATGTTATTTTTGAATCTTCTATAACAAAAGATGTTGGAAGAGAGACGAAACTAGGTTTGTGATATAGGAAGATAGAAGGGAAAATTGTTGACGTATTTCTGTCAATAAAAATATAATCTTGTTCCGTTCTATTGTGTTCCACTCTTTTCAGTGGAACCAATGTGTCACTCTTTTAACTAAATGTTCTGTAGTATTTGTAAATTGTAATATGTACCAAACAGAACATAAACCATGTCCTATTTTGTATCATTCCAGTGAGTCTACCAAAGGTGCCTATACCATCATTCAATCATTCCATAAACCAGAAAACTTCATCAAATATATTGGAAGTCCAGCAAGACAAATACTTACAAGTTCTAGCGCTGGGAGATTACGCAAGTCCCTTGGTAGTGTCACCCTTCTGTTGGTATCCTGCATAAATAATTCAATCAGGGTTGTGGATAAAAGAAAAAAAATATTCATATTAATTAGGATACCAATCATAGATATTTATCCTGTACTAAGTTTAGGATCAAAGGAAAAATGGAATAGAAAATGCTTAAATAACTATGCACCTCTCTCTTTGTTTCCATCTCAGCAAGTTTGATATAAATCTCTACCATTTGCTTCATCTATGTAGGTAACACAAACATTTTCATGATATGATTAGTAACTAGGACTAATAGAAGAGAATATAAAAAAAGGGTGATGTTACTTGTCGCATGATAGCTCCGTGATAAGATGACAACTCATTTAGAAGATTTTCTGCAGCATGTTTTTTGTCCATATCAACAACAAACGAACTTCTACTACGCTGATTGCCCTTGATACGGTCACCATTTGCCAGAGCCAGAAGCTAAGCAAAACAAAACAATGAAAAAGCAATGCACTGGAAAAGAATATAACCAGATAGAAAAGGTTTTGTATGTTCCCCCAATCACAGATGTAGAATCACATACTTGAAGTATTGTATGGTATGGATGATCAATGGACATTTTCTTCACCAGACAAACCAAAGCAAACTGCATGGTCCTTGTTTATATTAAATAATGGAAAGGCAAAAAAGAAACATTTAAAGCTTATAAAACTGGTGAAGCCTGAACCTGGAAATTAAGAGGTCCCTGACCATCCTTTGAGCTTCCCATTCTAGAGGCAATTTGGTACACTAAAGGTATAAATTTGAAAGATTGAACCTACAAACAATTCAAATGCAGTGAACGTACAAAATCCAAGTAGTCTAAAAAACGAAATGTTTTTATAATCAGACTAATTTATTGTCAATGATTTACTGCATACCTCATCAATAGTGCTAAGCATGCTATTTACAATATCTTTTCGAGAAGAAAGACTGAACCACAAGGAAACTATTCGAAACACCTGAAAGAAAGTCAAAGGAAATCAGATCACCGTAATGTGCACAATGTCTACATATAGTGTACAAGAATGAATCCATTAGTCGCAAGGGAAACTACGGGCAATTCCATACCACTCTCACATCATACTTGTCGCCTATGACTAAACAACGTTTGTATCCCTCCAATGCCAGACTAAGAAAATTGTCCCGGTCATCCTGAGATGTTGAAAGGCAGCTAAAATTACATATATTTGTCACATAAAAAAGGTTGACATTGTACCCCAAAAACAGGGTTGAGATTGGCAGAAGAAAAACAGTGCAGTGTATCTATCAATTAGAAATAGTTAAATTTATTCAACAGAAGCCACATGATTTACTATCTTCATCAGACCCTGCCATGTTGTGCACAAATTAAAAAAATATTCCTTCCCAACTAATCAAACAAAAGAAATACCTGTAATTTCTGGGATTCTTCCTTGTCCATAGCTACTTGCTTTTGTAGTTCTTGGATTTTCATGGAGTAGTCAGTTTTCTCCCCCTTAAAGATTTAAAACGATATTTGGGAGGATATATATTAGGTGAGTAAAAAAAATATATAGAAGACAAAAAAAAAAAGCAAGAAAAATATAGATTTATTGGAAGGGAAATTATTTTCAAATAGTATTAGAGAATACTGCTATTGTAATATTAGTTTTGAGTTAGCGTAGCTTACTAAGCAAGCTATCAGTTAGGCTTTCTATTGTAATGTTAGTTTTGAGTTAGCTTGGCTTAATAAGCAAGCTAACAGTTAGGCTTTCTGTTAATAGGGTTTAGTTTATCTTGTTTAGGAAGCCTTAGCTTGTTGAGCAAGCTAGCCACGTGTGCATCTCTATAAAAAGAGATACTCACCCTTTGTACAAGTATCTTTTCATAATGAAAAAATAGTAACCGCCCTAACGAAATTCAGTTACAATTCTCTTCTTTTCTCTCTGGTCTCTGTTTTGTCTATTTCTCTCTTCTCTTTACAAATAGGAAAAACCAATCTGGTAAAAAGAGAAGATAAGTAACACCTTTGTTGAACTCCTTAACCGTTTTATGAGTGCTTCCAACTCTATGGTCTGCAATCAACAATATCATAATCATAATTAATAAGTAAACATTTAATGTTTTATCCTATGATTGTCTTAGTCTGTTTGTTTGATTAAGTGAATTAGGTACCTTATGCTTCCTTAAGCGCATTGCTGCTTGCCACTCATTAGAATTAAGTCTTTCTTCATGGCTCCTAAATAGAGCATCGGCATAGTGTGCAAGATGAAAATTAGTTTGACATTTCCTTTCCATGGCCTTCTTGTCTGTAGTGTTCACATCTTCAGCAACAGAGACTGCAGGTTTCAAATACTTCTCCAAAATTGTTCTTGAGCTGCAATTTTACACCGAAGCAAGGGAGGGACAGGATTTAAGTGAATAAGGTGAAAAACGAAAGTATACTATTAATGTTAGACAGATTCAGTATCGTATAACTTGCTAGATCTGGTTTCTGCCAGCCACTTCCCAATCAACCGATATACATCTGAAGCCTCCTCACTACAATGAGAATTTTGTGATATATATATTGCAAGGTTGATAGCCATCTCATTTTGACCTTGAGCACGAAAAAGCTTTGCCTCTTCAAGCTGCCAACAGAAGCTACAACACTTAGTATACTTCACAATTTGGATAGCACTGATACTCCTGATGACTCATTTCTATTGAATGTATTAGGAAGAAGCTAAAAAATCAAGCATATTTTAATGGCAATCCACAAATAGTTTTCCAAAATACAATTTGTTAGTTAAACTTATAGTTTTTAACAATATTATAACTGATCTTGTCAGGCTTGATATATGTTAATGTTGAGATCCCACACTGGATGGGCAATGGTGAAATATAATCCTTATAAGCTTGGGCATTCCTCACCCCAAAATATAACATTTCGGGTAGAGTTTGGCCCGATTATTTTAATGTGGTAATGAGCTAACTTTTAGGATGAAGATAGGCCCAACCCAATTATTCTAAACAATATATAATCATATTCCTCAACCCCATCACTACATGAAGTCGTAGTTCATGGAATTTTTGCTACAGTGAAAAGACAATAAATAATCTCCTGACAGCTGACATTTAGGAACATAGCAGACACTGTTCATCTCCATATACAAACACACAGACAGTCATAGTAGCTCCCTTACCCTTCCTAGCCAATATAAGGATGAGGATGGGCCTTTGGTTTCAACAGAAAGGAACTTAAATTCATGCAAAGCAGCAGCTGCTTGAGAGAACCTAGATCCCTGTAAAATAGAGAAGAGCATAGAAGGAAAAAAAAGTAAGATTGAATCTTGATAGCGTTATAATTGTTAAGGATCAACTCTCCTAAAAGCAGAAGTTGTTAGCTGGAGACCCAATAATAATTATGTCTAAAACTCACCCACTCAGACAAGAACTACGAGTTTGTAGTGTAATCTAAACAATGCAGAGGCTTACTTTATGCTGAAATTAATTTAGAAGGGCTTGGCAATGATAGAGGCGCAGGATAGAGTTTATATCTCCCAGAGTACCTTACGAAGTGTGGAGGAAGACTGCAGAAGATGTTGCAGCATACAATCTTTACAACTTAAAATTTGAAGCAGTACTCGTCGAAATGCTATAAATGGCTCTAGCAAATTCATATGCAGTTGCATCCTTTTCAAAATTGAGAACCAATCCATATCCAGCCACGACAACTACTTGACAATAAAATATAAAAAAAAACATCAAAATCTATGAAAAGACGTAGTTAGATGAACTTTGTGATCATTTTATGAATTCTGAAATACATTTTATACAGTCAAAAATGAATTTTCTGCCATACAGTTACAGGATTCATACACTTAATACCTGTTCAAAGGAAGGTATCACAGGCTCAAGAGACACATTTTGCTTCTGCAGACAGAACTTTGTGTTATGATCTTCAAAATTCCCCCAGCGTAAATCCCAAGCCATACCAAGATGATGAAGCATCTGTCAAAAAGATAATAATATGGGAGATAAAAGGATTTTTCCCTGATTAAATGTTCCAGATAAGATAAGTGATTATATGATAAGTTGGGAGGTATATTATCATCCTAAGAATGAAAAATGATTCTTTGTAATTTTGTGTCCAACAAAATTTGCTTTGGCATTTGACCTAATCCCCTTGACAACAGGTTTTCTGAAGCAAGTATGGTTTAGACCAAAATGGGTAGGATGCCTATCACCATAGTCATCGAAGCTTTCTGAAGGAACAATGGGTAGAATTCCCTATTGCTACACCTATGGCCAGTACTTGTCAGTTGACAAGGCATGGCAATGCTGTTTTTGAAGATCGTACTCTCTATGAATCCATTGCTAGTGTTCTACAGTATGCAGCAGTCATTAGGCCAGATATTGCCTTCAGTGTTAATAAAGTTTGTCTGTTCTTATCTCAGCCTCTCAGATCAGTGGTCTTCTGTTAACAGAACCAAACATATAGAGCATGATCTTTTCTATGTCCAAGACAGAATTCAGGCCAAAACTATTCAAGTCCAACACATTTCTTCAGAGTTTCAGACTGGGGATGTTTTAACCAGGCCTCTTTCTACAAACAAATTCCTATTGTTCAGGAGACATCTAAAAGATCAATAGGCACCTAGCTAAGTGCAGTTAGAGATTGTTAGACTAGCTAAGTGCAGCTAGAGATAGTTAGACTAGCTAAGTGCAGTTAGAGATAGTTAGAACTATACTAGCTATTACAGCTGTACACTTGCATTACACTTTTACTATCAGTTATTGACAGTTGTACCGTTGTAGTACAAATGTGTACTATATCTACTTATCTCTCATTTTAATGATGTAATGAGAATTCATAATATCAAAGTCAGAAAAATTCATAACACCTACACTGTTCTGCTTTTCTATAAGGAACTCCTTGTTTTTGCATTTTGGTGAATATCGAGTAAATCCTAGGTCCATGGACTAATTTTTGGTAAGTGTCTTTGAAGGCCTTGGTAGAATTGAAGGGACAATTTCTGGGTGGGTCTTGACCATCTATAAGGATGGGGTTTTCTCTCAGAGTCTCACTTTCTGTTATGGTCTTAGTATTCTAACAATTCCATAATTTGTTCTGGTGTAAAGAGAATATCACTAAAACCAGTTCAGATTAGAGCGTAATTCTCCTTCGTCCAATTATACTTGATTCAGACTAAAATTAGGCATTTGGCTTTTACTTGGTGCTAAAAAACATGACCTTTTTACGGAGGTTTTGCTAATAGAGATGTTTAGGAATTATGCAACTTGCTCTGATGACTTTCTCTATCTCCCTCATTGTTTCCAGGAAATATTGCACTTCATCTTCCCAAACTAGAAGCTAAGTCCAACAGTCCCCATTGTTCAAAAAAGTGTATTTGAATCCCCAACTTTTGCAAAAAGTGAAGGATTGTCTTAGTCGGTATAAGTGGTCTTTGGCTCATATTCTCAACTCGCATGGGACTTTGACAATTAGCATACAGTACATCATGAAGTTTGCACGATTGAACATTGCAAGTGACCAAGCGAATTATTCTAACATGGTACCATAGTTAGAACCCATCTCCATCTTTCCTTCCTGGGGTGCGATTTATAAACTTGTTGGCAACTACACTCAATGCTATTTGGTTTACAGACGAGTCAAACATTAACCTTGCATTGTGGAATAATCAGGTGAATCCAAGGATCTCAGCACTTGGCTTACTAATTAATAATGTTGTAAAGAGTTTCCCTGAAAACATTAAAATTCAACCAAATCGGATAAATGGGTACCTGGAGTTTGATGATAGACAGGTAAATGTACTCAGTGCTTTCTTCACTTGCATGAGAAACAGACCACACAAGCTCCTAGGACACATTAAACATTTGTAATTTCACAAAGTCCACAAGCAATTAAACAGAACTTAGGAAACAAATATTACCTGCTTTGAATCTCTTAGTTTTAGTTGGAAATCACACAAATCACCCTCCTGGAGTGACCTTAAACAACTGCATATAAGAATAATTAGATGCACTTCTCTAGAAAAAATACATTTTTCTAATGGTACAAATTGACTTCAATTCCTAATTGACTTTTGAAGTGTGCTGCATAGATCTTTTAAGTAACCATGTACTAAGTCTGTCAGTGCCTTCTACATAACAATTATATTTTGAAAGATAAGCCTTATGCTTACATTACAAGTTATTCATCAAAAATAATAAACCATCCAATAGCCATAATGTGTAAACATGGGAATATCATTAAGGTGAGACTCGACCCAACAAAGTAAGGTTGTTTGCCTTGTGATTGGAGGCTTGAGTTCAAATCCTGGAAACAGTCTCTTGGCTTGTGAGAGTAAGACTGTGTACATCTACCCTTCCCATACCCCACTAGGTGAGAGTCTCAAGCATGACCACCCTTTTTTATAAGTTGAAGGTTAAATTCATTGCTTGGTCCCAATAGTTTCACTAAATTTTTAACAGATCCATGTACTATAAATATCTTCAATTAAACTGTTACAATATTAGAAAATTTAACATAGTACCTTATATTTAATAATTTTTTATTATTAAATCCCCAGTAGTTATAGAATTTTTGTAATTAAGTCGCTCCAACTTATGCTCCAAGGGATCTATTTAACTTTACTATGAGATATAGAAACCTAATTGAAAAATATTAAACTATAGGGACCTATTTAAAAATTCAGCAAAACAATACACACCGAAAGATTAATTTATCCTAAATTGAATCTAACTAGACCAAATAGATGATTGGAATTTTTTTTAATGCCAAGGTTAACAAATAACAGACACCCATGCCACCTAATTGCCACAATGATTATATGTAGATTATCATATAGTTGAAGATATGATGGTTGCTTGTAAGTTAGAGAGTGTTGTCAATGGCGGATGACAGCCCATGGCTGTTGCAAGCAAATAGCGTACCCCATCATGGAAATTGACAAAATTTAAAGAGATAAAAAGGGAGAGAGAGAAAGACAGAAGGAGGATTTGAGAGAATTCTCATAATCTTATTAATGAATTGAATACTTAGTACATCAAATGGGATCGGGTATTTATAGCTAAGCCTAAAATTCTAAATAACTAGCACTAACGAACGTGTAACTAACTCTTATTACGCTTAGTCCTATTCTCTAATACACCCCCCCTGAAACTGAGGGTGCTGAACCAAGTTGCGGTAGTCTCTGACTTGCCATTGCTTTATGAGTGAAACAAACTTTGCATAGAAAGAGGCTTAGTAAGGATATCTGTTGTTTTTTTGAGGCACATGTTTCACTATAAGAGTGTTATTCCTGATCTTGTCTGTGACGAACAAGCGAGAGAGAGAGAAATAAAGAAGACGATGATGAGAGAGGGGTTCGATTTTCTTTGCAAATGAAATAGACAACAATGACTTTGACTCGGGGGCCCAAATATTTGGGTAAACACCAAAATCGGGCATAAAAAACTTGAAACCCAGAATTAAAACCCGAAACCAACAAAAGCCCATTGGCATTGCCTTTTCCAATATGAGTCTCCACAACCAAGGAGGCTCTAAAGCAGAAAATGGCGGATGTTGCCATTTGAAGGGTTTTTTGTAATAGCAAATAGAGTTTGGCAAAAAAACACTACCACTCTCTGCCAGGGCCGCCATTTGCTAACACTGATTAGAGAAAAAACAAATTGAATTAAAAAAGAAGATTCATTGAGTTGTGAATGCATTGCAGCCTAATTATATGGAAAATCATGGTATTTCCTTGTTTAACCTCAACGATCTTTTTTTATCATTGATATCCATCTAGAAAAAGGAAAATTACAAAAGGGACAAGAGATTTGTTGTTAAAATAAGAATTTTATGTTGGATGAATGAACACAATAGAGAAGATAAGAATAAGAATGAATGCATTAGGGAGAAAGTTAGGGTAGCTCCTATTGTAGAACATATGGCAGAACAACACCTTACATGGTTTGGGCATATGTGTCGACCGTTAGAAGCCACACTAAGGAGAGTAGATCATATGGAGGTTAGTCCAATTTCTAGAGGCAAAGGGGGCTAGTAAAAACCATAGGTAAAACAATTAGGAAAGATTTAGATATCAATGATTTGTCAATGAAAATGATTTTATGATGGCATTACGGTGTCGTTTGATATATAGTCAATATCATCTAGTGAGACTAAGATTTGGTTGTTGTAAATATTTCTGCAAATTATAATACTGAAAATGATTGAACAGAGAAATTGAGTTCACTAAAATCAACATAAGAAATTTTTTAATACCTGTGCAAATTTTCATTGAAATGATTATATTTAATATTCTGAGTTGGAGGAAAACTAGCTCCCACATGTGGTAAAGAGAAATCCCAGTTCCCAGTACGCCAGGCAGACTCAAACTGCAGTTCAGCAAACTCTAAATCATGCTGGAGCTGGTCCTTGCTTGATGTCAACCCTTGGCAATATAAGTCAAGCACATGTGTGCAACCAATCTGCTGCAATGATCTAATCAACCCTTTGTATGGTCTACTTTGCCTCAACTCATCTACTTCCGTTGCAAAAGTTGAATGATTTGCTGATCCAGTTTTATCCAATGATAAACACCTAGAACTGCCATCCTTCTGAACTGAGACACCTGATCGCACTTGCAAGTCATAATACTCAAGGGCCTTTCCCCAGTTTCCTTCATGCTCCATGGTGATTACTTGAGACGTTAACTATTATTTACAACAACCAATATAAAAGAAAATCAGAGAGAAGCAAAGAACCCAAACATATACCAGTAAATAACATAATTGAACCTAAATCTGGCACGAAACAAAACTCTCTTATCCAAAAGAAGAATTGCAAATGAAGAATTTTCTTGAGCCAGTGGTTTACAATTAAGCTGTCATGGATAACATGGTCTGATAAATTCAAACCTTTTTTTGCGAGTGTGGGAAATCAATGAATCAAGATGTTACATAAATATTTCAACCATTACAAATCAATCTAAGATTATTAGTTATAAATTTTGTAATAGGTGTGAATTATAGTTGTATATAGTAGTCATAGCATTAGTAGTACTGCAGCTGTACAAAAGACTATAATTAGCTATCTACACTCTACAAATACAGCCAATTACAGAATATACAATCACTTTACATAAACAAAACCTGAGCCTCCAGCTCTGTACCTAAAAGCAAGCTTAAGAATTTAGGTTGACATGTTCCTGACAACATACTATCCACCACTCAGTTATGGGATAAAATAGTTGGAAATATAGATAAAATAATGGAACTATTATCCTAGTAAACAGCTAGAGTTATTTATGCATAGGAATAACTAATTATTTCTAGCATATAAGTGTGTTTATTACCATTGTAAGAATATATCAGCTGCCAAATGTTTTTCTCACTTAAGACTCTTCACAAAGCTAATTCTCTAAGTTTGTCAATCTAAAACTAATAAGAAGAAGAAGGATTATGCTGACCACCTTGTGCGACTGAAGGATTCCATATAAGCTATCAGGTTCATTGATTCTAGTGACTGCCGAGACAAGTACTTCAATATGATCTGGCAACTGATGTGCAGAAAACCAATAGTATAAAAAGATTAGTTAGTTATCCACATGAATATGAATCTAGTTAATCACCATTGAATACATATACAAACCAACTGTCCAGTTCACTGGTTTAAGAACAAAATGATTAGAAATAGTGAAACAAATAATATAATCTAATTAAGCCTGAAAAACAGCATAAGATATAAAAAGTATTCATATAACTTACCATTTCATTGTGGGAGAAATCTGGACCTCCTACTGTCATACCTTTAAAGTGTTCCTCACACCAATGTTCCACATACAGCATTGAAGTAAAATATGATCCACAACTCTAAAAATGAAAAGAAACAAATAATCATAATTTACAAAAACATAATCAAACAAGAGCAAAATAAAAAGATAACTAAAGACAGAAAAAGAGAGAACTAAAATCAAGATAATCTGCCACTTACAACTGCTGACTTGGCGACAAGAAGATAATCAATGGAAAGCCAATACACCTTGGAAGATAAAACCAAAGAAAGAAACGAAGTTAAGTTCAAAAGGAAACTACTACACTGTTTTCATATAGTTCAAAACCTTTAGGTAACACTGAACTCTATGAAATAAAAATGGAAGGAAGATGATACTTTCTCCCAGGAGAACGGCGACTTTGCCAAGGCACTTGAAACAACAGCAGATTCTCTTGCCTTTGAAGGAGTAGACCGGGTTTTTGAGCCATAACTTGATGGTTTTGAGTTCTACATAATAAAACAATGTTATAACTTTCCTCTCTGTTTTAGCTGAATACCAAAGCAAAATATTAAAATAACATTGAAGACAGCTTAACTTGGCATGTGGTGCTTGAGAAGTAAGTGAAATGTGTGCAATGTGTAGATAAAGCCATAAACTATTATAGCCCAACTTTTTTTTATACTGAAATTAACATAGCAGTCAATTAAGATGGAGCTATCCAAAGATCACCAGCATCTCATCATCTAATTAGGAGGAACGAAAAAACACATCGACTCTGAACCTCAATTCTAACACCATCAACAGTTGACAATAGTAAAATTCACTTGTCTGTTGTAAATATGGACCTAATCTGGAAGGTGCAAGCAGTATATGGATCATTGAAGCATACTAGGCATATCAACAAAAAAAAGGTCAAACAAACCACTTTTAGAATAAATCAATGGATGTAAATTATCACCTGCACTAGAAAGGTTTCTGAAAAAAGTTCGAACCAAAAAGATAAATATAATCCATGAACATAGAACATTTGAATTCTATTCACCTTGGACGTTTCACGCTTTGATGACACAGATGATCTCTCCATGACATTACATATGCGAAGTTCATTGAGACAATTCAACACCACTTGAATCGATTTGGTCAGCTTATTAGATTCTGTGAATATATGCTCCTTCAACTACAAATGGAACAAAAATTCATCACATGTTTACAGCAAACAAAAAGTTTTTTATAATCATAATAATAATAATGAGAGGAGAGGCAGAGTTTCCAGCTTTGGAATACAACCTGCAGACAAAATAAGTTGTGAAGATCAATCTCCAAGTCCTTCCTTGCAGCGATGTTAACAAAAATACGTGGTAGAAGAAGCTCAGCAACTTCAGCTTTAAACAATACAATATCTTGACACAATCTGGACGTACAATGTTCTAGGAAAATGAGAAAGTGAAAAAGGAATAGAAAACATCATAAAGGCTTGCTACTTGCTAACAACTCAAAACTTTGTAACAATACACATTTAAAACAGTTAGATTAGACCATAATACCTTAGTATCACATCATTGCAGTAGACAATAAGTGAATACACCAATGGACAAATCCACTTCTCAAAAGATTTACAATCTGTGACCCACACATCAGACTTCTCCAATGGAAATGCTTCCACTAGTAAGAGAAAAGATCACCACGGCACAGATAGATTATTAATCATGTATTAAGAAACTAAGGAGCATAAGAGGAGATGAAAGTCAGATCTAATACATTACATAAAGGTGTGTGTGTGTGTGTGGGGTGGGGGGATTCCAGCTGACTGGAAATTAATAAATGTTGTACTCATGTAATTTAATCTGGTTTATAATGTTACTTTTTATTATAAAAGTAAAACTTTACTGTTGTACTACGGCCATATTATTGGGAAGTAAGTCTCACATCGTCTGCCCCATTCTCTTAGGCATGGTTTTAGTACCTGTTGGGCTAATCCTCTCATAGTCATCTGGTTTTGAAATAAAACTTTAACATGGTATCAGATCCAGAACTCAGCTTCTTTCTGGTTGTCACGGGTCAAAGGTAATCTGATAAGTACCGGTACAAAGAGATACAAGAAAGATTGAAAGAATGCCCAATTTCCCCAAACAAGAATCCTTGGTTCTTGGTTTGGTCAATGTGAACACTAGTTTATTGAAAGAATTACAAGAAAAATGAATTGTACACAATAGAGTCCCACGACCCTTCCCTTTGGTTCCTCAACCAATTCCAACTATTTTTCTCCTTCTCCTTCCAAGAAGTCAATTCTCTATTTATAGACTAACTAACAAACTAAATGCTTAAGGACATTTTAGTAAAAGTGTTATAATTAGGCAACCCTTAACCAAACTATCCTATTCCCATTTTATACACATTTTTAATACTAGGCCTAATCTTATCAATACTCCCCCCTAAAAGAATTAACTTGTCCTCAAGTGGGAAGTCTAGGAATTTGTCTTGTATAGTCGTTGCCTTCAACAATGTAGGAGACTCCCTATCATACAAAGCTCGAAAAGGAGACATTCCTGTTGAGCTGTTACAGTTGGAATTATACCAGAACTTAGCTCCATTCTTCAAATGAATGGCATGATCTTGCCTCTTAGAAGGTAGTAACCCTTGTGGATTCTGGAACACATTCTGTTACCGCTGTAGGGTTCCCTCCAATTCTGCTGGAATTCCCTCTCCTTCTATAACATTGTCTTGTATCATAGTGCAATAGCAAACCCCCCCTCTTCTCTAAAAGCACTTGCATGAAAGCTCCATAGGAAAGTTTTGTCCTATTCAATGCAGGATCCCTTGTTATTGTGATTACTGAGTTCCCCTTTTTGAGAGTTAATTTCATTCTCCCAAAGTCAGCTTTTACTTCTCCCAAGCTTGCTAACCATTTTAATCCCAACACTAGATCCATTCCCTTCAAGCCAAACACATAGAAGTCTTGGATCACCTTTAATTGTTGCATGGAGAGTTTGAGTTGTGCCCATTTTCCCTTGCACCTAACGTTATGTCCATCTCTCACTTCTACAACATAAGCATGAGTTTCTTCCACCTTCAATTGCAAAATGTTCACCAATTCCCTTGTAATGAAATTGCAAGAAGCTTCGCAATCTATAAGAATCACTCCAAGATTATCCCATAAGGTTCCCCCTACCTTCCATGACTTAGTGAATGTGAGTCCCGTCATAGAATACATGGATAGTTGTAGAGAATCAAAACTTTTCAATCCTTCTCCCACATCCACCTCATTCTCATCATCTTCTTCCTCAGCAAATAGAATCATCCTCAACTGTTTGTTTTTGCACACATGGTCCCTAGTGAAGAGTTCATCACATCTAAAACACATCTCTTTCTCTTTTTTTTCCTTCATCTCTGCACTAGCTAACCTCTTATAATTTGTCTTGCTCCTAGAGTTTGTAGCTTCCTGAGTATTTCGAAGTAACAATCACACTCTCCATAGAAGACCCTTTTCTCTTGTTGTTACTGGTAGTATAGGAATCTAAAGAAACAACCTCATTGTAAGTATTGCTATGATAAAGACCAGCAGTTGTGGCATACCCCTCAATGGACTACTCCTCTCATAGCCAATTAGTTTTGAGATGGAACCTTAACACACATATAGCTAGTAATCACACAATTAACACTTCATATTAAAAAAAAGCTGCTTTATAATTTGGGTTATCAACTGGACAACAGTTTCTGCAGATTCAATGGCCTAGGAAATAATATGACAAGATATTAACCTGCAGAACCAGCTGCCTTAAACAATGGAATGCTGGGAGAACTTCTTTCAGATGCAACAGAGACTCACACCAGAAACTTCACAATCAGGACACGGTAAATCTTCCAGGTTGAGTATTGTCAGACATCTTGTGTTAAAGTTAGACTAGAGCTCAAGAGGAATAGGGACTGGACTAAACTCGTGTGACAAATGTGGGGAGAAAGAAGTACACATGATGTGGGTTCACATTGTAACAACATGCCCACAGGCAGGCGTGGCAGGGAGGAGCAGATTCAGTTAGTAGTAGAAGTAGTATAAAAAATGATAGGGAGGAGAGGGGGTCAGTTAATATGTGAATCACAGTGTATAAAACTTTCTGCTACTGATATCATCTATCAGTAACCAGAAGGAGGAATTCTAGTGATTCAATAAAAAGGTGATTTGACTCCTAGTTTCCAATAAAGATTTATATGAATTAAGGAAGTGCTGAAAATAAAATTTAAGTGTGACTGCAACTTGATTAGCACACAATATTTGGACAAAATATGGTTGCAATATTCCTCTAGCATCTATTATAAATTGGAGCGTAGCCTAGGGGATATTAGTACACGCTGTAGTGCTTGAACCTACAGTTTTGCATATTACCCCTGCCTTTCTCTCACTCTAACAGGCTCAGCTCACAATTATCAACCATCATTAACTTAACTGAAACAACAAATTTTGCTCCATGTCTCTCAATATTGCAACTGCAAGCTTCTTACTCACAAAGGAATTTGGACATGCACAACAGTAGCGTCAACACCCCATGTGACACAAAGGTCAGTCCCAGCCATTTACACTGTTATTTTATTCTGCTAATTATTAAATTAATGTTTGAAAAACAATTCACCGGAAGGAAAAAGAACCATTCCCAACACAATGTCAACAAAAATTATATACCCAAGAAAAAGATCAATTGAGATCAAACCAGTTCCACTAACCCTCACAACAACATTCATGTAAGGGATGTGCAGAAACCAACAAAGATACCTTTCGACTTCCTTTCCAGGTCCAAAAGGAAATTTTCCACAAGTTCAATATTAACACCTTTCGAATGCACCTGCATTAATACACAATAATGATTAAGTACGAGAAAATAGTTCTGAAATGTAGACAAAAACACAAGAACATGCTTGTGTTTTCATCAATTTTATGCTTACAAACCTAAGCCCACAAAAGAGTAGAGATGGACTTAAAAGGCAAGCCATGGGATGCACAAAATGACAAAAATCATGAAGAAACATGGGTCAAGCATGCCATGATTTAAGTTGGAATGAAGAAAATAAATTGACAGTGAAGATAGAAAACATGGCCTACCCATGTATGCATACATGGTCGTGTCCGAAATGCAAAAATTGGCCAAAATTTCATAGACAACCACACCTTGCCCATGTGCTAAAGCAGTCATATACTGAGGTACGATCTGTGTGCCATCCAATGCCCAAAGCTCAACATGAGCTAAAGAGATCCATGGCCTGGCCGTGTATGGTGGCAGAACCGTGGGTTGGCACCCTTCGAAAATTTTGTCTATTGTATCTTTTATTTTTCATGGGCTTGGAACCAAAACTTGTCACTTGTATAAATTAAACCCTAGTGATCAGACTTAGACTCATTTCTAGATGGCTTTAAGTTAAGTTTAGCTTGTGATTGAGAGGAAGGCAATAAGGATGAATTCAATCATCTCAACCGCGATAAGCAGTTATTCTTGTTAATCTTTCCGATACTTTCATTAGAAAAGCAATTGTTCTTAAATAGAATACAGGAGGTCTAGTAAAGGAAATTCAAAAACTATTGCACACACAGTTAATTCCTATGTTTAAGGGTCAATGATTCCTATACAATAAATGGAAATATTCTATCATGGTCAATCCTCAAGGATCCTGACATTACGATATTGCTATGCCATTTGATTATTAATGATTATTAGAATATAGTCTTATATAGAAGAGTTAGCATACTCTCAAGGAAGCCAACAGATTGTAACTGACAATCAGTTACAGTATTTATTACAGCAAGTCATTAAGTCTTGAAACTGAAACAGTTTCTTAGTTTAATGCAATGACCCTTAGACTTAGACTATCAAAAGCTATACTCTAATATACCCCCCATAAACTAAGGGTGGTTGACTAGTTATGTTGAGTCAACTACTCTGAGTTGCTTCCTTAGAGATAGAAACCTTGCAGTAGGTAGAGGCTTTATTAGTATATCTGTTGTTTGAAAATCTGAGGGAATATGCTTGACAAGAAGAGTTTTGTCCTGAATTCTGTCTCTAACAAAGAATAAATCCAGCTCTATGTGTTTTGTTCTGTTGTGAAGAACAGGATTATGAGCCATAGCAACTATGCTTAAGTTATCACATAGAATTAAAGGTGTTTGATAAGGAACTCTTAGTTCAGCAAGAAGAGATTGAACCTAGATCATCTCTTGAGCTGCCAAGGTCAGGCTTCTGTATTCAGCCTTAGTGCTGGATCTAGAGATGGTTTGTTGTCTCTTTGACCACCAAGTTATAATGTTAGGACCAATAAAAAGTGTAGCACCTGAGATAGATTTCCCGTCATCAGGGTCTGTGGCCCAGTCTGCATCACAAAGAGCAGTAAGAGTGATAGGTAGGGAGTGTGACACAGATGCTGACTTGAGATGTATCCCATGGGAAATAATTCTTTTTAGATACCTAAGAATCCTCTTCACAGCTACCCAATGCTCCTCTAAAGGATTACTCATAAACTGACATACTTTGTTAACACTAAAAGCTAAATTTGGCCTTGTTATTGCTGCATATTGTAGAGCTCTCCCACTATGTACCTGTACAGAGAGGGTCTGTCAAACACTTTGTCTCCAGTCTTGGTCAGTTTGCATGTGCTGGCCATAGGTGTAAGACTAGGCTTAGCAGTGTCCATACTTGCTTTGATGAGCAAGTCCTTAATGTATTTAGCTTGAGAAAGGAAGAGAGCCATTTGAGAGATACTTGACCTCAATTCCTAGAAAGTAGTCCAATTTGCCCAGCCTTTTAAGTGCAAATTCTGAACTGAGATTGACAATGACTTGAGACACTGCTGACTTAGATGACCCAGTGATGATAATATCATCAACATAAACCAAAACAAACATTTTGTAGGAGGCAGTGACACACACAAACAGAGAATTGTCACACTTACTGTTTTTAAAACCCAATCTAAGAAGAGTATCTTTAAGCTTCTCAAACCACTGTCTAGGAGCTTGCTTGAGACCATAGAGAGCTTTGTGTAACTTGCAAACAATAGTTTTATCACCATTTTGGAAACCAGCTGGTTGAGTCATATAGACTTCTTCATGCAAAATGCCATTTAGGAAGGCATTGTTGATGTCTAGCTGTTCTAGGACCCATCCATAAGTTACAGCAAGAGTAAGGATGACCCTAATAGTAACAGGTTTGATAACAGGTGAAAAAGTTTCATTGTAATCAATTCCTTCTTCTTGATGAAACCCCTTAGCAACCAGCCTTGCCTTGTGCCTATGAACTGAGCCATCAGGGTTTTCCTTTACCCTAAAAACCCACTTGCAACCTATGGCCTTTTTGTTAGGTGGGAGATGCACTAGAGACCAAGTCTGCAACTGCATTAAAGCATCATATTCTTCTTGCATTGCAGACTTCCAAACAGAACTTTGTAGAGCCTCTTGAGTGGTGGTTGGCTCATGGTTAACTAAGAACAAACTTGCCAAGTTAGGAACAATAGACTTATTGATACCTAATTTTGATCTTGTAGTCATTGGATGAGTAGAAATAGGTGCAGACAAGGAGAACTGAGTGTCTGATCTGGTAGATGAGGAAGATTGATGAGTATGACTAGATGTACTGTTAGGTGAGGATTGAGAAGAAGAAGAGACAGTAAGTGAATTGTTGTTGTACGAGTTGTTTGTATGTTGTGAGGGTTGATGAGTGATGGTAGGAGACTGAGATGAAGAATCAGTGGATTGTGAAGGAAATGAGTGAAAGATAGGTGAATTAGCCATGCTTGAAATATCAGTGGTATTTGTAGGATTGATAGACTTGTAGGGAAAAGTTGCTTCATTGAATGTCACATCTTTTGATATGTAGAGTCTGCCATCAGTAGATAAGCACTTGTAGCCCTTGTGACTAGGAGAGTAGCCCAAAAAATTACACTCTGCAGACCTAAATTGAAGTTTATGAGCATTGTAGGGTCTGAGTAAAGGAAAGCAAACACATCCAAAAATTCTGAGAGTAGTGTAGTCAGGCTGCTTGTTGAAGAGTGAGAAATATGGTGAATTGTAGGCTATTGTAGGAGAGGGAAGTCTATTGATGAGGAATACTGCAGTGGTGAAAGCATAACTCCAAAAGTTCAATGACAAGTGAGCATGAGCAAGTAGGGTCAATCCTGTTTCAACTATATGCCTGTGTTTTCTTTCCACTGTCCCCTATTGATGGTGAGTATGAGGACAAGAGAGTCTATGTTGTATGCCTAAATTAGTTAGGAAGGAGGTGAAGGGTCTAAATTCACCTCCCCAATCTGTTTGGACAGCTTTAATCATAGAGTTGAATTGTGTTCAGATAAGAGTGACAAAGTGTTTGAACACAGTAAAGGTGTCTGACTTTAGTTTTAAAAGATACAACCAAGTGAATTTAGTTTTGGCATCAACTATAGAAAAATAGTACTTAAAGTCTTGATCAGATAAAACAGGAGCAGGTCCCCAAACATCAACATATACAAGATCAAAAGAGTTAGAGTAAACAATGGTAGACTTAGGGGCATGAATTCTGTGAGATTTGCCAAGACAACAAGCATTGCAAAAGTCAAAATCTGTTTTATTGACAGTGGGAATATTATAATGGGAAAGTACTTTGTTTACAATAGTGGCATGAGCATGCCCTAGTCTGCTATGCCACAAATTGTAAGTAGAACTAGACTTAGAAGTAGTGAAAACAGTGGGCTTGCAATCTGTTGGAGAAACAGAGGCAAGATGAGTGAGTTTCTTTGAGAGAAGATTTGGGAAGGCATATAATCCCTTTGAGGTGAGAGACCCTTTGAGGAGGATAATTTTAGAATCCTGTGATTTCACCAAGCATTCATTAGCATGAAATTCAAAGAAGCAATTATTGTCTTTGGCAAATTGAGAGACACTAATTAAGTTTTTAGTGATTGTAGGAACAAGAAGTAGGTTGTTAAGTAAAAGAGAAATATTGTTATTGTAAGGAGATAAGAAAGAAGTAGTGCCACTATAAGAAATAGGTACTTTGGAACCATTACCCATGTATAGATGCTCAGGCCAAAACTGTTCAACAGACTCATGAACCAAGGCAGGATCTGATGTGATGTGGTTTGTGGCTCCAGAGTCAGGGTACCACATGGAGTGCTTGATATCTGTTGGTCCAGTGGTGACATTCATGGCATAAGACTGATTTTGTTGATGAGCAGGTCTAGGAGTATAGTATGATTGTTGATTGTAAGCTCTAGAAGAATAAGATGATGCATTGTTTCCATGGTAGGCATTGTCAGTGGAAAATTGTTGAGGAGGAGGTCTTGAGTTGTTGTAAGTATGAGTATGATTAAATCTAGAGGGTCTAGAAAACATAGGATATGTAGAATGAGGATGAGATGGTTGATGAGGAGGGTAGAAAGGATAAGAGGGATCTTGTGGGGCAAAGTAGCACCACTCTAAATCATGACCAGGTCTGTTGCAGTAGGAACAAAAATAGTTAGATCCAGGCCTACCTTGATTTCTTCCTCCTCTAGAGAATCTGCCCCCTCTTCTTCCAAAACGACCATTTCTTGCATTGACATTCAAGTAGTGAGGTGGTTGAGATGTGGAGTTAAATCTGTGAGAGGGTGGGGATCTTGGTTTGGAGACAGAGGCTAGTGATTGATTGGGAGAGGACATAGATGCCACATTATAGCAGAAAGAGCATCTGATATAGCTTTATGTTTGTTCTTGGTCAGTCTTGATTCAAATGTTAGCAATGACTGTTCTAGGTCATTGATGGATGGAGGCTCAATTTGGCTTTCAATGGCTATGATAATAGTCTGAAAGTCTTCATTGAGCCCATCTAATATGCAATCCACATGCTCTGCAGTAGAGATTGGAGTGCCTATGGATGCAAGAGAGTCAGTAATGACCTTTACCTTAGAGAAGAAGACAGAGATGGAGTTAGTGCCTTGAGAGAGTTCTAATCTGAGCTCTTAGTTGTTTGCTTCTGGCCTTTGTGTGAGCATTGCAGAAAGCTTTCAATTCTTCCCATAGCTGGTAGGAGGAGATGCAGCCAAGAACTTTAGGTTGAATGGACTCAAAGATAGAGTTGAGAATCCATGAGAAAACTGTTTGATCTTGTTCCTCCCAACTAAGATAAGAGGGACTAATATGTTGATGAATTCTGTCAAACTCAAAGAGATACATGGCTGGTACATCAGGAAGGTGCACAAATCTGAGAGCTCTATTAGATTTAAGGGCTACAGTCATGAATTGGCTCCATGTAAGGTAGTTTTTCTCACTAAGTTTGGTTGTTGGAATAGGTAAAGAAATGGAAGGAGAGACAGCTTGTAAAGGAGCAGAAGGAGGTGGGGATGGAGGTGAAGGAGGAGGATTTGTGGCAGAGGCCATTAGAGGTCTGATACCATGTAAAAACTATAAACTGAGCATAAAAGAAAAGCTAAAATAATCTGCTAAGAGCATAAGAGATGCTTCTTTTTATTATTTATTTGTTATTGTACAAGCAATAGGCTCAACTCTTATATAGAAGAATTAGCATACTCTCAAGGAAGCCAACAGATTGTAACTGACAATCAGTTACAACATTTATTACAGCAACCCAAGTTGACTAACAACCGTAAGTTAGTCGTTCTTATTCTAATTGTAGAAAACCTAGATTTTCCTACGACATCCATATTAAAAATAAAATCCTAGATTGTCCTCTTTAGATTCGAAGATCTACACTTTTCAAGGTTAAAAAAATTAATGTTAGTCGTCTCATTTCAATGAGACAAAGATGTGTTCGCAACAAGCAAAGTCAGTCATTGTGTGCATTTCATCTAGCCTGCAACCTAAGTTCAATGCTGCTGGTATGATAACTAAAAATATCCTGAAGTTCCTACTTACAGATTTCAACCAAAATGTGAACCACAACTAAATACATTTTTAGATGGATCAAAATATTACCTCAATAAGAGATCTCTGATAAGAATCAAATGACTGTAAAGCACCTTGGCCTCTTTCGGTTGAAAGTATTCCCTGTAAATAAATCCAAATAGCAGATGCAATTAATATTCTAAGAAGGAAGGAATGCACCTTTTGGCAATTCACTGATTGCAAAAAAGATGCAAACTCCAACGTACTATACACAGTAAAAGTAAATGCGCTCCTGAAATGGTTTGGAAAATTCACAGGGCTATATATAAAATCCAGGGAAAAGTGTATACAAACACCTTAAACTTTACACCTTTTGTAAATAGGAACTACCAACTTTAATTTCATCACAATTAAGCCTTAAACTTCTCTCATTCATAAAATAGGCTCTTTTGTTAAGTATATGTTACATTATTTAACAGTGAAATCTAACCATTCAGTTTTTTTAATCTATACTGGTAATTGATTTATTTAAAAATATAATTAAAAAAGAAACAATAGTGGGAAAGATTATTCTTCTTTCAGTTAGAGGAAAATATCATCCCAGCCACCACGTATTCATCAGAGAGAGAGAGAAATAAACCAGTAGCCTTGGCTCCTCTGTTCTAACCATACAATCCCCCTCTCCTCCTTTAATATTCCCCTTCAACCCCATATCAAAAATGCATATATTTTCTTCCATTTAACTTTGCCACCGCCCACCGCCTCCTTCCCACCTAGACTAAGAAATCTCTAAGTTTGCAACTTCTTACCTTTGCAATTGAATGATTCAATTTTTTTATTTATTTTCTATGTTCTTCAAACACAATCAAGGGTCAAAAGGTCCCTCATTGGTGACCTTTCATGTTCCACGACTGCTTCTCCAAGAGTTCACCCGATACATAGGAGACAATCTTCCACTGACCTTTTCACTGTGTTGGATCACATGAGGAGCTTGACGCAAGAATCCAAGGAGAGAGAGTGCAAGCTGAATGTTGAACTACCAGAGTGCAAGAGGAGGAACCTTCCTATCCACATAGGATCAACTAGAAAGGCACTAAAATGAAGAGGAACCTTCTGTCTCTTAATATTTTTTTTTTTGTATTAAATAATTCATTTTTTTTTTGTGGATGTACTGACTCACTTTATTTGATGATATTATGCAATTTTGGTTAACTATCTTTATTTTCTTGGTACACTGCATATTCGGTTTACTGCATTTCTAACCCAAACGTAACATAACGATCTATTTTATGAATGGTAGAAGTTTAATGCTAGATTGAGAAGATACTAAAGGTTGTGATTCCTATTTGCAAAAAGTGTAAAGTTTAAGAGGGTTGCATACATTTTTCCTTTATATTTTAAAATCAACAAATCAAGGGTATAGATTAAAAAATTGAAAGGTCGGTTTCACCGTTAAATAATCTAACAAACTTAACAGAAGGACTTATTTTATGAATGAAAGATGTTAAAGGCTTAATTGGGATGAAATGAAAGTTGATGGTTCCTATTTACAAAATGTGTAAAGTTTAAGGGGGTTGTATACACTTTTCCCTAAAACCAATATCTAATTTAAATTTTACATTTACATACAAAGCCCAACTGATGATTTTTCATTTACATTATATATATTAACAATAATTTTAATCAGTACTGATGTTTTTCATCAAAGCCCAATTACCGGTCAGAAGCACTTACGCGGAGTGTTTGTGATGCCATATCAACAATTTTCACAGAATCATCCATCAGATACTTCTTCAGAATTTTCAGAAGGACAACCAAAAGTTCTTCAGATATGCATGTGCCCATGTTGGAACCGATTTCCATTGCACTGGTGATATCAATAGATTTACCAACACGAATATGACTACTTTGGCCAGGAAGATGGAAAACAACAGAGTGTGGGTCCCCTGCACCAACCTGCAGCATGCAGAAACAATGGCAGTTCTTTATGGGAGAGGATGGAAATATGATATGGGAAAAACAAATTTCTAAAAGCAGTAACAAAACAAAGACTAGAGTTAACAACAATTTAATTAAATAACGATAATTAGTGCGTGCAAAATGTTTAAATAATGATAATTTTAACAATACAGCAATTATTTTCAAAATTACATATAATTCAAAGACATGGAGACTTTCCTGTTGTTTCCTCTATTTTCAAATCCAGGAAACAGCCTCTTTACTTGTGAGGGTAAGGCTGCGTATATCTACTCTTCCCAGTCTCTACTAGGTGGAAGTCTCATGCACTAGACCACCGTTTTAATAGATCAATAACAAAATTTAGAACTATAAAAAGTATAAGATTTGTGCAGAGAGTGATGCTGGACTCATAACCACTAACCGAATAAAATACAATTAGGCTCTGCAAGCCACAAGATAATTATCTTAAAAGAATGATCACCATAGCACAGTTTTCATTTTTTATGTATGTATGGGGTATGACTATATATAAGAAGTCAGGAAAGAACATAAAAATAATATTAATACCCGAGAAATGAAATCTGACACGAATTCTCTAACACCACTTGCATCATTTGAGCCACACATGTGAACAAGTGTCCAAACAGCATGCACAATTTCATGATCATCATGCCAATATATGTTGTCTGCTCTCCCTCCTCTCTGAATGGCTTCGCCAATCATTAACTTCTTATGCAATGCCTGGAGACTGAAGCAGAAAACCAAATTCAATAAGCGAGCACCACAGGAGCTTCTTTATTATAATATAGGCTTGAATAATGGGAAAAGGATCAAAGAAAATTCAAATTCCAAAGACCTCATCCATCTATCTACCTATCATCTACTTATCCTAAAACCTAATAATTCATTATCTAGACAAGTCACACACACACGCAATAAGACTAATATTCCTACAAAATCTTACGTTGCATTCAGTTTGTCAAGCTCAGGATCAAACCCACAGAAAATTATGAAATTGACATAGGAAAGATTGTTAAACAAGGAAATCACCTTGACAAAAGTATCCTTGGCGGAAGGTAGCAAGACCTCTTTACCAACTGAAAATGAAAAACGTGTCAGATATTTGAGTATATTAGAGCCTTAGGCATAAACAAAAATGATAGTTTGTAAAGTCTAGCTTAGTTATAGTGCAAGTTGAGTTAGTCTGCATTAATTTAGTTAGTTAGTGACAGTTGAGTAAGCTGGCTTTCATCTCTATAAATAGAGATCATCTCCACTTGCAAAGTTAAGTTTCCATAATAAGAAAACTGTAACTGAATCAGTTACACTACTCTCCTCTCTATCCTCTCTCCCTTCCATTATACTTCTCACGTGATATGACACCTTCAATGGCAACTGCCAATGATTCTGGTTCTCCGCCACCTCCTAAGGCAGTTCCAGTCCAGTTATATCTTCTCATTCTCTCACACTGCCACTCCCAATGACAAAGTTATGCAAGAAAAACTTCATGGTGTAGCAACAGTTTACTGAAGAGGTTCTCAAATTGAATCGTGCTAATCATTTTTTCTACAATCCTGAGATTCCAGAACACTTCGTCACTGAAGAGGGTCAATTTCACCGTCGTGTGAATCTACCATTCCTAACCTAAACTTGGCATTTTTATATAAAAAATATTAGAATATTGTATTAACTTTATCAGTTTTTGGTTAAACCATTAAACTCTCATTGGACTGCAGTAAAAAGGATCCTTAGATATCTTCAAGGAACTCAAACCTTAGGGTTATCCATTACTTATGCCAATGTCAACTCTGGACTCTCCCTCGTTGCCTACTATGATGCTGATTGGGCATCTGATATAGATGACAGAAAGTCCACTTCTGGAGCTTGTCTCTATTTAGGATCAAATCTTATTACTTGGCAGTCCAAGAAAAACATACAATCTCAAGGTCCAGCACTGAGGCTGAATATAGAGGCCTTGACTTCTCAAGAACTAATGTGGATTGAGTCTCTTCTTAAAGAACTTCAAATCCCCTACACCACTCTTGTTATTTACTGTGACAATTTGAGCACTGTTGCTATGTCCCACAATCCAGTTCTTCACAATAGAACCAAACACATTGAGCTAGACCTTCTATTTTGTCAGGGACAAAATTCAAAATAAGACCCTTACATTCAAGCATATTTCATCTGAGTTTCAAACTGCAGATATTCTAATTAAACCTCTCTCTAACAATCAGTTTCTGGCCTTGAGGAATCAACTGCACATTCTTAATATCAACTCTGACATCTAATCTTGTGCAGCTTCTCAACCACCCTCTTTTTCAGGGGGATATATTAGAATATTGTATTAACTTTGTATTCAGTTACTTTGTTAAGTTTTATGTTTAGTTGTTAGTCTAGCTATTAGCTAGATCTTGTGATGAGCTGGCAAGTTTGTTAGTTTGTTAGATCTGTCTCTTGCTCTTATAAATAGCTAATCATCTTTGTAATAGAATTAACTTTTCAATAAACAAGATTTGAGTTACATTCTTCATCTCTCTCTTTCTGTTTTACAAATTTAAAAAAAAAAATAAGTCAAAAGTAGAAACTCCAAAATCATGGGTTGATTTACTTTTTGTTAGTTTTTTTTTTCAATTTTTTCACTTCCTCTTTTACCCCTTTGTGAGATTATTAAAACTTTTGTATAAAACTTGGCATTTGTGTATTATTTATTTTGTGAATTGTGTAATTCAAGTTTAACATCTTCTACTTATTTATGTGTCATGTTTTTTAATATTGATATTGATTTTTATATTATATTTTACTATAATATAATTTTTTAGCCTTTGTTATGCAATATTAAAAATTAAAAAAATTATAGTAAAAATATAGATGAGGGTAAATATAAAAAAAATATTAAAAAACAACCAAATAACCTAATACACTTTTCTGCAATTTACTATGTAAAAACAGTCTTTCTATCTTATCCAAACAAAATAGATTAGTTTATATTCAATTTCCAGCTAAGGTACACAAACATAAACAGATTGTAATCTCACAATTTATAAACTAAAACTAAAAACATAATCCATACCAAATGCATGTTAAAGGAGACTTTTCTTCATCTTGTTTGCTCGAGTGTATGTAGATGATGTTATTATAACATGGACATCTTTATCTCATGTCAAATATCTCATTAACTATCTCATCTCTACATTTGCTCTTAAAAAGCTTGGTCATCTTGACTATTTTCTTGGCATAGAAGTTAAATTCTTGAAGAATATTTCCCTACTGAGTCTACATGCATTAGAGATCTCATTGAAAGGGATCATATAAGTGATGCAAAACCTGTTCACTCTCCCATGCTCACCAATTTCAAACTAACAAGAGAAGACTCTAACTAGTTTGAAAATCCTTCTCTATAAAGATCAATAGTTGGTGGTTTGTACTATGCAACAGTTAGTATATCTAACATAGCTTATTAAATTAACAATGTTTGTCAACTTCTCTTAGCACCTCTAGAAGAATATTGGATTTTAGTAAAAATGATCATAAGATATCTTAATGGAACTTAGAACCATGGTCTTTGCCTACAAACTACTTCACCTACTACAACTTTCTCTCTTACAAGTTTCTGTGATGCTAATTGAGCATCTTATTGTGATGACAAAGGATCTACATCAGGTGTCTGCATCTTTGTAGGACAAAACCTTGTCACAAGGTGGTCTAAGAAACAACAAACCATTTCCAGATCCAGCACAGAGGCTGCATAGAAAAATTAGGATTTGATTGCTTAGGAGTTTATGTGGGTGCAATCTCATCTTTCTGAACTGAAGTTCTCCTACTCAGCTCCACTGTTACTATGTGATAATATAAGTACAGTAGTTATGGTACATAATCCAATGTTACACCAAAAGACAAAGCATATTGAACTTGACTTTTTTATGTCAGTGACAAGGTTCAAAACAAGTCTATTCAAGCCAAACATATACCAACCAATTTTCAGACTGCAAACATTCTTAACTATTAGATTAAGTGAATGTAATAATAATTAGATTAAGTGAATGTAATTCAGTTACCTTAAGCATGTGTTAGTAACAGAATTTGTTAGAATTCTGTTTTAGATATTTTAGTTACAAGGGCAGTTTTGTAACTTTGCACTCTCAATATAAATAGCTTTCAAGCTATTCATTGTAATCAAGCTTTTCATTTTGATTAAATAAAAAGGATTCACGAAGCTTCTTCTTCTCTACCTTTCTCTCTTATTCTTCTACGTTTTTCTTCATTTCTTACATGGTATCATCGTGTTATGGCGGCAACAACGAATACCGCTACCGATCCTTCTTCTTCTTCTCCTCTTTCACCTTCCGCTGCATCTCCGATACAAGCTGTCTCATCTCCTTTGGTTTTACCTCTCCCTTCTGTCAAACTCACTGAGAAGAACTATCTTGTGTGGAAACACTTCATGCAAGCTACTCTCACTTCAAATCGTGCAAATCGATATGTGTTAGGTACCGAGATTCCTCATCGGTTTCTCACTGATGATGATCGGTTGATTAATCGTGTTAATCCGGCGTATTTGCGATGGGAGGAGGTTGATCAAATTATTTTTTCATGGATGATGAACTCACTCTCTGAGAGTCTTCAACCTCGAGTCTTTGGCTGCATGCATTCTTGGCAGTTATGGGAAGAACTAGACTCTTACTGCAACTCACAAACAAAAGCTCGTAGTCGTCAACTTAGGTCTCAACTTCGCTCAATTTCTCAATGTGCAAATTCGATTTCGGAATATTTCAACAAAATCAAGAGTCTCGTTGATGCTCTAATATACATTGGAACTCCGATTTCAACCTCTGAGCACATTGACTATATCCTAGACGGTCTCAATGAAGAATATCAACCTGTCATTACTTCTATTGAAACTCAGGTTGACACTCCATCGCTGCATAATCTCGAATCGTTTTTGTTGACCTATGAATCTCGGCTTGAGAAGAACAAGCACAAGGCTCTCTCTGATGCCTTGTCGGTCAATGTTGTCTCAGATTCTACTTCGAGGTCTTCACATCAGGTGAATTCTCAATCAAGACCTCCATCAATGGTTCCTTCATCACTCTATGCACCTAGGACAGATTTTCAAGCACCTGGTTCTAACTTCAATGGCTTTGGTAATTCTGGTGGTTATCGTGGTAGAAATAGTAGTCGTCGTGGTCGTCAGAGAGGAGGAAGACAGTTTGGACGAAATACGTCTTCATTTTGCATCTATTGCAACCGTCATGGACATGACGTTGCAATGTGTTATTATGCACCATCTCAGTTTGGAGGTCAACTAACCTATGCTGGACCACCTGGACGAATTCAATCACCTCATCTTGCTGCTTATGAGCCACATCAATTTCTTCCACATCAGTCTAAGTTCACTTTTGGACCTTCCGTCTATCCAGCTCCAATCTACTCACAATATCCTCAAGACTTCTACACAAATCAACAAGCAGCATACTCTCCTTCACCCTATGGAGATTCTCTGCTTGGGCCTGGACCACACTCAACAAACAAATACATTCCTCCTCCTCATCAATCCTTTGTTATGAATACACAAGCTAATCACAGAGAAGCAGAGACACCTAAAGAGTTGAAGAATGCTATCTGGTATCCAGACTCTGGTGCTACGAATCATCTCACTGCTGATTCTTCTCTTGTTTATGAACCTACTGAGTCCTTCAACCACCAACAGATTTTCATGGGTAATGGTACTGGTATTGGTATACATTCTGTTGGATACTCTTCCATTGCTTCTCATTTTAATTCAAACTCTAATCTCTCTCTGAATAATCTTCTCTTAGTCCCTTCCATTAAGAAAAATCTAATCAGTGTTTCGCAATTTACAAAAGATAATTGTTGCTATTTTGAATTCCATTCTGATGTGTGTTTTGTCAAATCTCAAGTTACTAATGAAGTCTTACTTCAAGGTTATCTCACCAAGGAAGGACTCTATGCCTTTCATGGTGTTATGTCTGGGTCTAAGTCTTCTAATTGTCCTTTATCTTTTATTCAAACTGCATTGTATCCTGGTTTGCATACCTCTGACTCTACTACTTGTAATAATTCTAGTTTTCATACTTGTAATAATTCTAGTACAGTCTCTTCATTTTCACTATGGCATTCTAGGTTAGGCCATCCTCATGAACATGTTGTTAAAACTGTTCTTACTCAATGTAAGGTTCCCTATACTAATAAATCAAAGTCTGATTTCTGTTCTTCATGTTGTATGGGTAAAGCACATAGATTGTATGTCCCTAGTTCTACTACAATCTATGATACTCCTTTTGTTTTGGTCTATATTAATCTGTGGGGACCTGCACCTGTGCATTCAGCAACAGGTTTTAGGTACTATTTGTCCATTGTTGATGCCTATAGTAGACATACATGGATATTTTTGTTGAAATTGAAGTCTGAAACACATTATGTGTTTCAGTACTTTCTCAAGTATGTCAATACTCAATTTCATCACTCTGTTAAAGTTGTACAGAGTGACTTTGGGGGGGAATTTAGACCTTTTAGTGAAGTCTTAAAAGGTCTTGGTATTGTTCATAGGATTTCATGTCCTCATACCCATCATCAACAAGGGACTGTAGAGAGGAAACATAGACATATAGTTGAAACAGGGCTTACCTTGTTAAGTCATGCACATATGCCTATGAGTTTTTGGGATCATTCCTTTGTTACTGCTGTTTTTCTAATAAACAGACTTCCCTCTACATCTCTTAAGCATAAGTCACCTCATGAACTTCTTTTTGGTTCAAAACCTGATTACACTTTTTTAAAGGTGTTTGGGTGTGCTTGTTATCCTCTCCTTAGAGCATCCAACAAGCACAAATTAAGCCCTAGAAGTTTTGAGTGCATCTTTTTGGGTTACTCACCAAGTCACAAAGGCTATAAATGTTTATCCAAAGATGGCAAAATTTATATTTCAAAGGATGTTATCTTTAATGAACATCATTTTCCTTCTGTTTCTGAAACTTCATCATCCAGTCAGTCTCTTGATAGTCATCTCTTGAATACTGTTCCAACAATGGTTTTCTCTCCACAGTCTAGTCCTATTGTGACTGAATCACATTCCCAAAATGTTCACACTCCTCACATGTCTCAAAACACACCTCTTAGTTCTAATCCTTCTCAATCTGAGTATTCTCCAATAATTCCTTCTTCCAGTACTTCTTTGTCTCCCTTAACAACTAACCAGCCTTGTCATCCAATGCAAACAAGATCCAAGTCAGGAATTTTTCAGAATATTCTTCCTAGAGTTCATTCTGCTCAAATTGAACCTACCAGTGCCAAAACAGCCCTGCTTGAACCTGTGTGGCAGCAAGCCATGCAAGCTGAATATGATGCACTCATGGCTTTAGGGACATGGTCCCTTGTTCCTCTTCCACCTCAAAAAAGGGCTATTGGATGTAAGTGGGTTTTCAGAATCAAAGAAAATCCAGATGGAACAATCAACAAGTATAAGGCTAGACTTGTGGCCAAAGGATTTCATCAAAAGTATGGTGTAGACTACAATGAAACCTTTTCTCCAGTTGTCAAACCTGTCACCATTAGAATCCTTTTTACTCTTGCAGTTTCTCATCAATGGTCCATAGAGCAATTGGACATTAACAATGCCTTTCTTAATGGCATTCTGGATGAGGAAGTCTATATGACTCAACCAATTGGGTTCCAACATAATGATAAAACTCTAGTATGCAAGTTGCATAAAGCCATTTATGGCTTAAAGCAAGCACCAAGGCAGTGATTTGAAAGACTAAAGGGCTCTCTTGTCTCTTTAGGTTTCAAAGTCAGCAAGTGTGACAACTCCTTGTTTATTCATGTTTCAGCTAATCACAAACTATATGTGTTAGTTTATGTTGATGACATAATAGTAACAGGGTCCTCCATTGTCCTTGTTCAAAAGCTGATAAAGGATCTTAGTCACACCTTTGCACTCAAGCAACTAGGTCCTCTGGATTATTTTCTGGGTGTTGAAGTTAAACACATGCAGAATGGCTCTCTGTTTCTGTCCCAATCAAAATACATCAGAGATTTATTGGCCAAAGCCAATCTCTCTCAATCAAAGACTAGCAGCACACCTATGGCTACAAACTGCAAACTTACTAAGCATGGTTCTGATGAGTTTGAAAATCCTACATTCTATAGGTCGATAGTTGGTGCTCTGCAGTATGCAACAGTGACAAGACCAGATATTACATATTCTGTAAATAAAGTCTGTCAATTTTTGTCCAAACCATTGAATTCTCATTGGACTGCTGTTAAAAGAATTCTGAAATATCTTCAAGGAACAAAGTCCTTAGGATTAACCATTTCTGCTGCCTCCATATCATCTAACATTCCTATTACTGCCTACTGTGATGCAGACTGGGCATCTGATATAGATGATAGGAAGTCTGTTTCTGGTGCATGCCTTTATCTTGGACCTAACCTTGTCACTTGGTGGTCCAAGAAACAAAACACTATCTCCAGGTCCAGTAATGAGGCGGAATACAGAAGTCTGGCTTTAGCCTCTCAGGAAATCATGTGGATATAGTCTCTACTGCAAGAACTCAATGTGCCATATCAAACTCCTGTTATATTCTGTGACAACAAAAGCACAATTGCTATGTCACATAATCCTGTCTTACATAGCAGGACTAAACACATTGAGCTTGATCTCTACTTTGTTAGAGATAAGATTCAAAGCAAGACTCTTCTGGTTCAACATATTCCTTCAGAGTTTCAAACTGCTGACATTCTCACCAAACCTCTTCCTAACAACCAGTTCATCACTCTCAGAAATCAACTCCATGTGTTTGACATTCACTGATTTGCCTAGTCAAAGAACCCTCAAATTCAAGGGGGTATATTAGATTAAGTGAATGTAATAATAATTAGATTAAGTGAATGTAATTCAGTTACCTTAAGCATGTGTTAGTAACAGAATTTGTTAGAATTCTGTTTTAAATATTTTAGTTACAAGGGCATTTTTGTAACTTTGCACTCTCAATATAAATAGCTTTCAAGCTATTCATTGTAATCAAGCTTTTCATTTTGATTAAATAAAAAGGATTCACGAAGCTTCTTCTTCTCTGCCTTTCTCTCTTCTTCTTCTACGTTTTTCTTCATTTCTTACATTAACAAAGCCATTATCTTCAAGAACGTTTATCACTCTCAGGAATCAACTTAAAGTATTTGACCTTACTTCCTAGGACAACCCACCTTTGGATTCAAGAGGGCATAGTAGAGTGTATTAGAGCTTTAGGCTTAAGTAACAATGATAGTTAGTTTGTAAAGTGTAGTTTAGTTAAAGTGTCAGTTGTGTTAGCCAGCTTTATCTAGTTAGTTAGTGACAGATGTGTTAGTTGGCTTTCATCACTATAAATATATATCCTCTCCATAAGTGAAAACAATGCATTTCAACAGGTATAGTTAAGTTTCCATAAAAAGAACACTAACTGAATCAGTTACACTTCTCCATCTTCTCTCCCTTCAGTTTAAACTTCTTATATCAGATAAGAAGTCAAAAAAGAATTGTCCTTAAACTTACAGTTAAAACAAAAATTATTTACCTTCAATAAGTGATCACGTATAGAGTAAGTGTTGCATAATTCTTCGTGGAACCTCCTTATCTCATCAAAGACTTCTAATTCAGGGAACGGCTCCAACTCCTGAAATTAATTTCACACATCCAACAAAGCAAAACAAGAGCAAATCCGTAATGTAACAGATGCAAGTTATATGGCAGCAACTTACTTTGACATAATCATACATAGAAGGATCAGAATCCACAGTTAACAAGTGGAGCAGAGAGAGAACATGTGATGTACGGCTATAACATGATCCTTTAGTTTCAGAAAGAACGCAACATGCCACCAACTTCGAAACAAGAAACTGCACAAAACACAAACTATAAATATAGATTTAAACAGGATTACAGAGGAAGTCAATACATTATAGAAATGAAACAATATATGCCTGGAGCTGTTCCCCGAGCATACTGATGATATCTGCAGATGGATTCTCTTTTAATCGTAGTAACAATGCAGAAAGTATACGGAAACATTGATCCCGTAAAGGATGACATCCAATCAATGGCCCAATCAAGTTGAAAAGGTAACTGCATTTGCTCAATTTATGAGAAACAAATATGAGTTTAGTTAATCAGAAAAAGATAAAAACTGAGAAATAGGGGAGTCCAAAATGAATCCAAAATGCATAGATAATTGGGTCTTGATGCATGAGGTTCAGGTTTGTGCAAAAATCTTACTTGCATATGCTTAAAACAGCGACTCTCCGACCAAGAATACTTATAAGAACCTCAATTCCAGCCAGTCGGTGGCACTTATGCCTGTAATGAGAGGCAGCTGCAATTTTATAATGAATTTCTACCAAAAACTGCCAATTGCAACATCAACAATGTCCATTAGAAAGCCAAGCCAAGAATAGAAATAAAACTATAGGCAGGCAACAGAAATCTAAATGGTGTCGTCAAGTTTTGTCATTAAAAGCTACCATGAAAGCTCTATCAGGGCGAAAAATGTTGATCTTGTCAGCAACTGCAGCACTTGCATGATTGGCATCCCTACATCTCAATATAATCACATATTACAAATCAAAAAGAGAGAAATAAAGTCGAAAGTAGAACAGAAAATAAATACTGAGGCAGAAAAGAAAACTCACATGTCCAGAAATCCATCAACAACAGTTTTAATTGCAAAGGACACTGTATCATTGGAAAAGAAAGGGACTACAGGATCTGATGAACAAGAGGACAAGGATAAAATACAGCTCACAATAGACACCTAAAAGTACAGAAGAAGCAGAATGAAATGTTAAATTGACAAGAAATTGTCTCTCCTTTAACAAACTCAATTCACACTGATAGAGGAAGTATTGCTATCATATCAGATATATAAATGTCAATGGATGGTCTCTAAGTCACCATGCTTCACACTACAATGATACAAAGATATCAACACAGACATCTAGTATGTATAAAAAATTATGGCAGACTTTTAAAATATAAATGTGAAACAAAGATGAAGCTGAACTTCATTAAAAACCATCAAAAAATCAAGGCTCCACTATATTTTTCAGAAAATAAATTACTAACAAATTTTTTAGAAGTGAAAACATTTTCTGAGTGTGGATATTTTCGTATAATTCATATTACTGAACATTATTACAGACAATGATGCATTTGTAAAAAATTAATATTATTTGATATGTTCAGGAGAGAGAGACTTTCCCTTCATCTAATAGGGTTGTAAAACATGATCAAGAAAATGTCCCTATGAGCTGATTACACCAAACAAAGAACGTTTTCCTGAATACTTATTATGCATAACAGACAGACACTAAAGTGCAGACAACAGACCATATGTCTCTTTATGAGCTTGTCTCGTTCATTCTCAGATATCTGAGCAAAATGCAGAATCGAGCTCTGAAGCACAAGGGTTCCCCTTTCTGATCCAGGTTTATTACTGCAATGTAAAGCCATACAGACAGAAAATATTGGAGCGAAGTTGTTTTTTACAATAACTGTCAGTGGTTGACAAATAACCTGTAACACAAAAAAGAACTTCGTCACAGAAAACAACATATAGTGACTGACAGTATAACACACTACATTTAATAATAAAATGACCAGAATAAACACGTGCAACTATACAAAGTCCTGCATCTAGATATGGAATGGAAGAGTATTAGAATAAATAGCCTATAGCTTTTGTAATTGTTTGACTAACTAACAGTGTTAATATTGTTAGTTAGTTATAGACTGTTATCAGTTTGGCTGTTGAGATTTTTTTTAAATTTGAATTGGGCCCTATGTTATACCTTTGTACAATAAGTAGCTGTTGCTACTCATAGAGAGATTAAGAAATTCATTCCAAAAAATCCGAACTGAATCAGCTCTCTCATCTTCTCACTAGAATCTTCTTTTTCCTCAACCTTTAATCCTCATGTCTCCCTTTCTTTAAATAATCTCCTTTGTGATCTATCAATTACTAAAAACCTCCTTAATGTCTCACAATTTGGTAAAGATAATCTATGCTACTTTGAATTTCATCCTAATGTTTGTTGCGTGAAATCATAGGCTACTAATGAGGTTTTACTTCAAGGATCTCTGACCAAGGAAGGTTTCTATGTCCTTCATGGTCTACATCAGTCTTCTGGTCACACTACTTCTATTGTTATGAACAATAACTCTGGTTTTACTGATTTGTCAGTTTCTAACACAGTCTCTTGTAATAACTCTAGTACATTTTCACTTTGGCATTCTAGGTTGGGTCATGTTCATGAGACTATTGTCAAGAATGTATTGAAACAATGTAATATTCCTCATGTCAATAAAACTGTTCTTGATTTCTGTTCATCCTGTTGTTTGGGAAAATCACATAGATTACATGCACCTTACTTTACTACTGCTTATCATGCACCTTTTCAACTAATTTTTGTTTACTTGTGGGGTCCTGCACTTGTTTACTCAATTACAAGATTTAGGTATTATTTTTCCATTGTTGATGCTTATTCTAAGCACATTTGGACTTTTCTCTAAAAACAAAAGTCTAAAACACTTTTTCTATTCCAATATTTTCTTAAATATATCCACACAAAAATTAATCACTCCATGAAGGCTGTACAAAATGATTATGGTGGTGAATTTAGACCTTTGGTGAGTATCTGAACTCTTTGGGCATTGTCCATAGAATTTCTTATCCTCATACTCATCATCAACAAGGTCCAGTTGAACGCAAACATAGGCACATAGTTGAAACAGGTCTAACTCTATTAGCTCAAGCTAATCTTCCTATGATCTATTGGGGTCATGCTTTCCTCACAATTGTTTTCCTCATAGATAGACTCCTTTCTTCCACTCTTGGACATGAGTCTCCCTATAAGCTTCTATTTGGTCAGTCACCTGATTACTCACAACTCAAAGTTTTTTGTTGTGCTTGTTTTCCTCATCTAAGACCCTTTAATAAACATAAACTTAGGTTAATAAGCTCAAAGAGTGTTTTTCTTGGCTACTCCTTGAATCAAAAGGGCTATAAATGTCTGTACAAAGAAGGAAAAATCTATATCTCAGAATATGTCATCTTCAATGAGTACAGCTTTTCATTTACACAACTTTCATGATACATCTGCTTCTAATGATAGTAATCATGGGTCATCTATCATTGATATTTTACCTATGGTTTGCAAGCCAATATCTCGTACTACCTTTCCATCTTCGTCTCCAAATCCTAACTCAATTACTTCATTATCTTCTCTTTGCTACTGGCTCACCTTCCTTTACAACTGTTGGTCCACCTCAAACAAATAGTGAAATTTGTCCTTCTACTTCTCCCAATATCTCTTCTATTCCCTCTTCCTCTTCATTGCCTTCCTCTCATCCTCTTACTTCTTCAGTTCACCCTATACAAACCAGGTACAAATCTGGAATTTTCAAAACCGTTTGTCCCGGATTAATCTTACTAATACTGAACCTATTAGTGCCAAAAGTGGACTCAGTATTCTAGTCTGGCAGGCAGCTATGCAAGCTGAATATGATGCTTATGGCCCTAGATAATTGGGCTTTGGTTCCTCTTCCTCCCCATAAGAAGGCCATTGGCGGCAAATGGGTTTTCAAAATCAAGGAAATTCTTGATGGCCCATCAATAAATTCAAAGCTAGATTGGTTGTAAAAGGGTTTCATCATAAACATGGTGTTGACTACAATGAAACCTTCTCTCTTGTTGCCAAACCAGTCACTGTTAGAATTCTTCTAACTCTAGTTGTTACTTATCACCGGAAGCTTGAACAACTGGACATAAACAAGGCCTTCTTGAATTGTTTTTTTGAGGAAGATGTCTACATAAATCAACCTGTTGGGTTTCAACACAGTGAAAAGACAGTTGTATGCAAGCTAAACGAAGTCATGTATGGTCTTAAGCAAGCTCCTAGGCAATGGCTGGAAAGGCTAAAAGGATCTCTTCTTAAGCTTGGGTTTCAAGTAAGCAATTGTGACAATTCTCTATTTATTCACACTTCACCTACCTATCATCTTTATGTCTTAGCCTATGTAGATAACATCATAGTGACTGGATCCTCTCCTTCTCATGTTAAACAAGTCAATTCTGATCTCAACAACACCTTTGCTCTAAAACAGCTTGGTCTATTAGACTATTTCTTGGGTATTGAGGTCAAACATAAACCTAATAGCTCTCTATTTCTTGAGAAAGAGTGTGTGAAGAAAGAAAGAGGTGATAAAGAGGGTGGGATTTTGTCTTGTTTGGTATGAGAGAATTGCCTTGAAAATGCATGTCTAAGGAATATAACATTAACTTGGGTTAATCCCACCCTGGTTCTTCATATTTTTAAGGTCCTTCAACATTAAACGTAAAACCTGATTTATTAACATGAAATATACCATTAATTATAGAAACTGCTCATACCTTGGCTACCCAATTGAGGTTAGAACTGCTTTCATGAAGAAGCAGGGCAGGAAGAAGCCAATGGCAACAATACTGTAGGAAATGACCAGGCTCTGCATCAGGTACGAAAAGATGCCTTGTCTGCAGAATAACATTTTATTTATTTTATTAAAGAAGAAAAAAGTTCACCATTGAAAACAACAGAATACAACAACAGAATATCACAGTCCAAATAAAAAACTAATGCATCAGAAGGACTTCTTTAATAAAAATAAATAAATTTCCACATCTTTGTATTTAACAGTTCTGAACACTTAATTACATTTACAGGGAGACAAATCTATTTATAGATACCAAGATAGCTTCTTAAAAAAGCTATCAGTGTTAGACTAACTAACACTCATTACAAAAAATTGGAGTGTCTTTATTCATATTCTCTAATATACCACCTTGAAACTGAGGGTGATTATTCAGAGAGAGAAAATAAAAAATTCTAAGAGATAAAGAGACTTTCTGAGATGATGAATCCTGCTGTAGCTAGGGGCTTGGTAAGCACATCTTTTGTTTGAAATTCAGTAACTTGTCCTTGGATTGGATTCTATCTCTAACAAAGAAAAGATCTAATTCAACATGTTTGGTCTTATTGTGTAGAATAGAATCGTGGGCCATGCCTACAGTGCTTAGATAATAACAAAGAATGAGTGGTGCTTGGTAAGGAAACTTGAGTTCTTAAAGTAATGATTCTATTCAAATCATTTCTTCAGACGCCAAAGGAAGGTTCCAGCTTCAGTGCCAGATCTAGAGTGTTTGCTACTTCTTGGATTACAAGGTGACAATGTTTGGTCCAACAAATAAGCAAGCACCTGAAATGGACTTCATATCATCCGGATCATAAGCCCAATCAGCATCACAATATGCAATAAGAGGCAGTGGAGTAGAAGGTGCAGCAGGCCTAATGTGGATACCAAATTTTGAAGAACCCTGTAAGTAACTCGGGATTCATTTTATTGCACTATAGTTTTGTTATAAGAGCTGACTCATATATTGACATACCTTAATGACACTGAAGGCGAGGTCAGGTCTGATCACTGTAGCATATTGTAGTGCACCAACTACAAATCTATATAATGTAAGATAATCAAAATACTTTGAACCAGCTTTAGTTAGTTAGCAGTTGCTAGCCATAGGAGTAGGAATAGGCTTGGCATCACTCATATTAGAAAGTAATCAGAAGGGCCTTGTAAGAGAAGAAAACATAGAGAAGGGAAACAAAGACGAAAAGTAGAGAAAAAGAGGGGAAGAGAGTAACAGCTCTCTTTAATATTTTTTATTGAATGAATTAGTTAGCTACATTTACAATAGGAACACCTCTATTTATAGAAGGTGAAATAGATTCTCAAGGAAGCTATTAGTTTAACTAACTGATCACCTACACTAACATACACTGTAATAGAACTACAGTGATTTACATTTTAGCCCTTTACTCTAATACACCCCTTCAAGCTGCACTTATCTCATCTTTATCTCTACTGTTCTCTTCAACTCTGTCTCTCTAAAAGCACCGCCTTGAGGCTGCACTTATCTCATCTTTATCTCTATTGCACACTTCAACCCTGTCTCTCTACAAACACCCCCATGAAGCTGAAGGTTAATGGGTAGAGAAGACAGATCAAAAACTCTGAGATTTTCTGAGGATGATAAACCTTGTAGTTAGGGGCTTAGTAAGTAAACTCAGAAGGGATGTGTTTAATTTGTACAACTTTGGACTGAATTCTATCTCTAACAAAGAATAGATCAAGTTCAATATGTTTGGTCCTGTTATGGAGGATAGGATTATGAGTCATGAAAACTGTACTCAAGTTGTCACAAATAATAAGTGGAGCTTTGTGATGAAATTTGAGTTCTGAAAGTAAGGACTCCATCCAAATGATTTCCTGGGAAGCCAAAGCAAGGCTCCTGTACTCAGCCTCAGTTTTAGACTTAGAATTTGTTGTTTCTTAGACCACCAAGTGAAAATATTTGGTCCAACAAACATGTGTAAGTACCTTAGGACTAAAAGCCCAGACAGCATCACAGTATACTATTAGAGGTAGGGGAGTAGAAGGAGCAACAACTCTAATGTGGATACCAAAATTTAATGAACCTTGTAAGTACCTTAGGATTCTCTTTACTGCACTCTAGTGTTATTGCAAGGGTTAACTCATATATTGACAAACCTTATTGACACTATATGCAGGCCAAGAAAAGAAAAAGCCAAGAGTGAAAACATCCAACAACATGTGGTTGTAGGCCTTGAAAAAGCGAGTTTAGAAGCCAATAAAATGGTTTGGTCTTGTTCCTTCAATACTAGATAGGTAGGATTAACCTGGTTGATTAATCAATCTACCTCAAATAGAAACCTAGCTGGAATTTCGGTACCTTCGCCACACCGAGGCTCGATTCGTGCTAAGAATCGCATTCATGAAGTGTTGGCACACCAAAAAATTATTCTCTATCACTTTCATTGACGGTAATGGAAAATTGACCTACACTGGCACCGTGTGAAGTGGTACAACACTTGAGGATAGTGGCAATGAAGCCATATGAGGTGTGGTTCTAGCAGCAGGATCGATGTTTGTGGTATTTAGCCATTGCTCGACGATACCATGTAAGAAGATAGAAAACAAAGGAAAATAGAATGAAAAGATGAAAGAAAGAGAAATAGACCAAGAGACAGAGAAGTAAGTGTTCTACAATTGTTTTGTTTTCTATTATTAGAAGTAAATGATTTAGTTACAAGTTTATAACTGAGAACTATTTATGGGAATAGCTTGAACACTATACTTATAACTACTTTGTTAGCCGTTTAATTGTACTGTTGTCACATGTTGACAATTTGTCTAAGTTTACAACCATAAACTCTACCTGACTACATAGTCTTTATCTCAATCAACAGAAAATGACATCCTTTGAAATGTATAGTTTACATCTCTAGAGAAGCAGTTATAGCCCTTATGAGTTAAAGAATATACTAGGAAGGTACATTTAGCTTACCTTAGCTCTAGTTTGTGCTTGCTATTAGGTCTCAGTAAGGGAAAACATGTTTAACCAACAAAATTTACAGAAGTATAATCAGGTGTTGTCCCAAAGAAGTAGATTGGCATTCCAAACATTATGATTCAAACCATACTTACAACAAATAACATGATACCATAAGGAAGCAGCTCTTGAACCCTTCTCATAGAGGCTCCAACGCCATGTCAAGTTCCAACACTCTTGAAATCTTATGGTGTAAGGTAAGGGTTCATCTACATATTTATTGAGAATGTATACATGACAAACATCCTTTTTGTGTTGTTTTCCACTGAAATTTTAATGTCCTATATATAAATAGCACAATGGGCCTTTTTAACTGAATGGTTTGTCTATTTGCATTTATGATGGAACCAAGCTCTTACCTCCATAAAGTATCACTACAAGATTAATAAAAGTTACAAAAACTAAACATCATTAGCATATTACCTCAACAAGTGCAACTAAGCTTACATCACAGGCAACCCAACAAAAGAGAATCGATCCCAAAAGCTCCTCCAAGTACTGCATATAAGATGATTTTAGTGGAAAAAAATGATTAATCAACCATAAGCTTTTCAAAATCAAATGCAAAGTTATATAACTTTTGGACACCCTAAATTATATTCTGCAACATTTTAGAATTATAGTTTGACTTTTTATATTAGTATATATGAAAATATTACAATAATTAGATACACATTAAAATTTTATTATGTTCACAATTACTAAAGCTAACTTTTAAACATTATTTCTCCCTTTTAATGTAATGTGCAATTTATGTTTTTGTGTGAACTTTATTGTTGAGAAGTAAAGCCTATATTGCCTTCCTCATTCTTTCGGGTGTGGTTTAAATATTTGTTGGGCTACTACTCTCATTACAATAGGTTATAAAATGGAATCATAATATGGTATCATAGTTAGAGCCCAACTTCCTACCGGTTGTTATATGCCATGTCCTATTGTTTTTTAATTTTACCACATCCCAGAGTTTCGGTAGCATTTCTGTGCTTCCTATAGCACAAGGGTGAGATTAAAACAAAAATAGATACAAAACAATAACATTGATTACCTTCATTCTAGTCTTGTACTGGAGCTCTCTAGAAAGATTGTCAAGTACAGCACAGACCAATTCCCTAAACGAAACTGCTGACAATAAGAAACTAAAGTGTCGATTTTAAGGTGATAAAGAGAAATATGTTACCTATGATTAGGATCAATGGCAGAAACAACACACATCATGAAAACAGCCTGCATGTGCCACCATGAATCAGCAAAGAACCCGAGGGCAATTATAATCCATATAAAATATATCCAAATAACAGAATGAATCCTAATAATAGCCTCTCAGCCGAGTTAACCATGTAGGAAAGCATCAAAAATGAAATTTCTAACTAAGAAAGAAAAACAAATGACACAGTAACAGTTTACCTCCAACTCGATCTTCTCACTATGTACGGCAAGATGCATGAGAGTAATCAGCACAGTTTCCATCATGGGTTGAGGTTGAGGGCCAGCAGCAAGCACCTCCTTTGCATTGATAACTTTCACTTTGGAATAAACCACCAATTGAACACCAAAGTTTAAACTGGAAAAACAACCAAAGGAAGACAATGAATCTACTTAAATGAAAGCAAGAAATGGGAAAACTACTTAAAGGTTTAAGGACAGCCTACACAAACATGAAAGAGCAAATAAATACAAAAATTAGATAGTGCTGAAAATCCCAAATTTATAAATTAACCGAAACGAGTCTACAAACAAAACAATCAAGATAAATAAAAGTACAAAAACAATTGCCTTAAATAACATCATAATTAAAGTATTTGAGCTCATTTAAAATGCAACCCACCAAATGTCCTGAAAAAGCTCGTCATGACCATCCCATGTCTGGAAAAGAACACTAATCCTCCGTGCCAGAAATAACCGAACTCGATAATCAGTATCTTTAAGCATCAAAAGCAACCGCTCTATCATAGTCTGTGAAACAGAAAAGTTTAGGGATTGACAAAAATTTAAGTCAGAAGTAATACAAGCTAATTTTGAAGGATATAACAACAAAATGAGAGAAATAGAAACAAAGGAAACAGTATTTTTGTTTTGATCCATCAGCTACATAAGGAGTGCTAGAGATTCAATGACAAAGAGATAGGAGGATAACAAATCATCCTTAAAAAAACACGATCGAACAAACAGAAGAGAACAAAACACCAATGAATTAAGTTACCTAATCCGTCAACATATCTGTAAGCAAAACCACTTGAGAAAGACCAAAGGGTACAAGTGTACAACAATTACCAAACCAACATTCCACAAAAAGTGATTAACAAACATTTTGTTTCGAACTCATGAATTACATGCATATGGTTAGCAATATCTTTAAGCCTATATCACTTCATTGGATTCAATATATTCATTTTCTCTATCATATCATTAAGTCAAAATTTGTGCCTTGTGTCTTGACAGGAAATATTTTGATTCAAGAGTCACCTGACCAATTTGAGGATTTAGTAACACAAGATGGCAGATGCAGTCAATCAACTTCACTCGTCCAAACCAGTCGATATCAAATTCTGAAAGTTTACTCACCACATTTCCAAGTAACAGAAAGCACTGCATGAGCAAAACAACAGCTGCTTAACTTAAGAAAAACAAAACTTAATATCAATTAAGAAAAAGGATGTCATTTGCACAAATAATGGCATTTTAGAGGATGTTTTGTTCAAATTATTTTGATGAAAAACAACTGTTGCTGCTCGAGAATGAAAATCTGAAGAGGGGGAGGTGTTTGGCAGCAACAGCCTGACTGTTGCACCAAGGCCCTCTATAGAGAATATCTTTCATTATGACTAGTGTTGACAGGCACTTTGTGACTGCAGGTCCATATTGTATGGTACTAATTATTCAAGGTGAAGTGGTGACTGGTGGTTAATGTGTTGGTGGTAGCTACCTAGGATTATATGATTTTTTGTATAAATTAAATAATATTAAGGGTAAAATGGGAGAGTGGAAATTACACCATGTTTTGCCTTTATATCTCTTCTTATGATAATTATATTTCATATTTATTTAGAGTATCTTAGAAGATCTCTTAGGATTGAGATAACTCTTGTACCACAATATCATCACATCATCATTCACAATATAATCAATACAATTTACTATTTTGAGCATTCTTTTTTATCCTTCCATATCTAAACCTTATAATTTCAATAATTTCCACTATGTTGAAAAATGCATTGGATTATAACCTTAATCATTAGATATAAGAGTAATAAGCCTCAAAAGTAATATGGGTGTTTCCCTTTTCCAAACTCTCAAGGGCCTCTAAAACAGATTTCACATAAACGCTGAATTTCCAATTTTACAATGGTCTCCTTAACATCCCTAACCATCTGTCGTAGTTCACCCTTGACATTCGGATCATTTCTTTCCTTCAGCTGATGTGTGACTAATTGAAATGGAAGAAACTACGGATGCAAGATATTCCTTCTGTCCACAGAGCAAAGCTCCAGTAGAGACCAAAAGTTCCCCATTCCTTACAAAATTAATGATTCCAAAATGATAACCCATCTCTCCTCACGCTTTCTTCATATACCCAAAACTGGCTACGCACTTGGCATACCCTTCTCTCTTGGCCACATCATCATTCTTTCCCACACCATTCCTACTATTGCTAACATAAACATGACATACCTCAGGCCCAGTTGACAAATGGTGTGCTAACAGACCATGTGGATTCTGGGCCCAAGCTCTCATAGTCTCAATTTGGGTCATAACCTTCTTTATCCCATCAAATCATTCTCAATGGTATAGATTTGACAATATTTGATAAAAGTACTATTCTGCAAGCAATTTCATTCAATAAAACTTTCAAACAAAAAGTACGAAAATTCCAAATATTATTCTCAAGTTTGCACTGTTGTACATGTACATCTTATTCTAATCATTTTTGCGTTTATTAATTTATATGATGTTTAAAAGAAAATTCCAATGATCGATGTCCCTAGAAGCCAATATTCCTTAAAAATCAAAATATATTAAAACTCAAGATACCTGTTCTGTTTCCACTTCTCTCAAATAAAGGCCACATTTGTCCTTACCAACAGCATCCAAGGAAGATAAATTAGCTAGTAAAGCATGAGTAGAAGTCAATACATCACCACAAAAAAGCTTAAGTCTAACTTCCTCTAAAATGATATCATTCATTGCATTGACCTGTAAAACAGAGTAGAGACACAAATGGCGATGGCAATCAGTGGCATGTGTCTTAATATGAAATACGTAATTGAAATTTTGAAAAGGTAATTTTCATACCAAATCTATAAACTTTGAAGAAGAGGACCAATAGGGATGTTGACAGAGATGATACATTATTTTTCCACGCACCTGAATTTAAAAGGATATAAGTCACCAGAAAAAAATAAAACAACGCAGCAACAAAGAAAACATTAATAACTATTAAAATGACAAAGTATACCTTACGATCAGATTCTTTCTCCATTAGTTTGAAGAGAACATCCCATGTAAGAACATGTGAAGCAGAGAAAAAACTGGAAATAAGCAATACCACTCCAAGTTTCCACTTCTCTGCAGATGATGAAACACCACTACCTATTGTCTTTCCAACCGCCAAACTATCCACATCTCTGGAGTCATCATTAACATCCAATTCTACATCCACAATCCTACTTTTACTATGGTCATATGGACAAGAACTTTGAATACTGTCAATAGCAGCAACATCTGGCATAAGTGGCTCAGACTGAAGGTTCACCACATGCTGAGAATAACTTTCATATAAGTTGACAAATGCTTTCAATAGTCTCTCTACAGATTGTATTACCTCACCAAAATCAAATGGGACAAAATCCAAAATATTTTGATCTGTCCATTTGTTAAATATCGGAGTTGAAAGAAAACTACAAACAGAAGCAGCAAGAGAACTCGTTTCATCACAAGAAGGATCATAACTTAAGAAATTAAAAGCCTGGAGATCATTGTCTTCTTCAATGATTCTGACAGCATTATCAAGCATCACTTGTAAGTACTGGCTTAATTTTGAAATAAATGGAACATTTATTTTCCTGAAAGAATGCAAAGGACAAACGGTTGGAAACAACTGTCAAGCCTAAAACAAACATTATTTTTAACTATATAAACTCAGAACAAAAAGTATTCTTAGGTGTAGGACATGTTCCACATTGAATCATTCTCACATTCGCATAAAGGATGTTTAAACTTCAAACCAACTAACATCACAATTCTTAGTTTTTAGGTGTTACTTTTTGTTTTTTGTGAAAATGTCTTGCCTCTTCTATTTTTCCCTCTTCTCATCTTATGATACTTCTTATATTATCATATATAAATATATATATATATGTATATGAGGAGGGATCCTTTTACACCAAGTAAAATTATGTCAATTCTTACACAGCTAAAATCTTTCTATACAATATAAATTACATCAAACCATCTATTGATAATAAATATGTGTCGTCTAGGTCATTTTTCACAAGTGTGAGAAAATTTGAAGATCAATGAAGATATGATCCATGTGTGTGTGTATATCTACTCTCAATTCCATAGGAGAACCAAGAAAAACCATTAAGAACAAAACCAACAAAAATCTTAAAATTCTTAATGGCCAATATAGTGGATGACAACTGGCTACCACAAAAGTCACTGAAGTAAAAAGTAGTTTTTTGATACAAGTCTCCATTACTATGCTTCATATGTGGGAGATAAGTCTCCAACAGAATCATTGTTGGTGGGAGAAGCAATGATCGTTACAAAATACTAACTCAATGGTCTTATTTATACTAATACTAGATACCTAATCTTGAATAATGAAATATAACTAATAAGAAATAATAAAGATATTAGAAATCTTCCAGATATTCTAACATGTACATATCTTCAGTACAAAAAGTACAAAAAATACGTAGAACAAGACCAAATGTGACAAACCTTATGAAAAAAGCACCATATAGTATGTTAGACAAGAGAGAACATATAAAGAAAAGATTAGGTAAACGCCTCTCATCATTCTCTTCTTCCACCAAAGCACCAAGAATAGCAGTTTCCATTTCATGCAGAAGCTGGTCACTTATTTCCTGGGGAACACGTACACGTGGACAATTTTGCATTTGGGGGTCCTGAAAACTATAATTGCCTTAATAAAGGTTGAACGATAACAGATACAAACCTCTTTAGGTAAAGGACAAGCACCTGAATTTTAGAAATGTTGTCAATTTTGGTAAGAACTTCAATAGAGCAATCCAAATAATCATGTAGACATTGGTGTTTAGGGTCTTCTAACTAAAGTTAACATCAGAAACCAGTTTCTGAGCGACAGTTCAAATAAAACACAATCAAATAACATTTAGTGGTGGGAAAGGAGAGACTAAAGCGTACCTTATGATAGTCGTCTACAGCCTCAACGGCATCAAAAAAACTGTAAACTAGAGGAACATCTTTAAAGCATTGAGTGAAAGGAACACAACCTGCACAAAGTGCATACATAGCACTAGGTAGGAACAAAACCATTCGTTCATTCAATGCTGAACACCCCTGCAAAATAGGGAACTGGAAGCTGAAACTATAGCGAAGGTACATATGCTTTCCCTGAATGGCTCGTGCACTTTGGCAATGTTATCACCATATTTTTCTTTATTATATACAGGATAAAATGAAAGATTATATTACTTTGATCATAAAAAATTTAAGCAAACAAACCTTCCAATTAAGATGACTCAATGTTGCTCTCAAAAGGCTCTTTCTCAAATGTAAAACATCCCTGAGGTCAGCCTGAATGATACACAGTAAATTAAATACAACAGTGACTCAGCACAGAAAGATTATTTTTCCTAAGAAAGCCCGAAATTTATACCCACACATGCAAATTTGAAAACATCCACATTAATATATAACAAGAAATAGAAAATGCTGCTGAAAGGGACTAAAAGAGTAGATGTAGAAAGGGCCTAAATGGAGGCTTAAAGTTTGCTTCTTTTTTTATGTGCAAGTATACTTACCATTGGTAGCAAAGACGAAAACTTGAATAGAGTATTGACAAATTTACTACTTTTAGTTACCTATTCAATTACAATCGAAACCCATTGGTAAAACCAACTTTTCATCATTATTATTATTATGACACTATTAGATTATGAAAGAGGGTGAACCTTAACGCAATGGTGATGTTATTGGTGGTCATGAGTTCAAATCCTATAAACAACGCTTCTATTTGTTTGCACGGGTAAGGCTACATTTATCTACCCACTCAAACTTTATTACAGTTACATCTCAAAACCAATTAGCAATGACAGGAGTAGTCAAATAGGTATCTAAATCACACTCATTAGAATGAGGCAGCTAATGTGGAATTTACTTCCTGTAGAGATTTGTTAAGATTGATGTTATCCTTATCTGATTCTGTCAATGAATGACAGCCTTAGAACCTAATCACATATGGACACTTGTCCTTCTTCCATCACAGAAATCTACAGTGGGTTTTCAGTGGGTCTTGCTATCAAAGTCAGCCCAGATGGTCATGTTGATCGATTGAAAGCCCAATTGATGGCTAAGAACTATATTCAGCAATTTGGACTTGATTATGGTGAGACATTCTCCCTAATTGTCAAAATGCCCTATGTTCGTCTCTTTCTCTATATGGCAGCCATGTGTGCATGGTAGTTGCATCATTTGGAGATCAAAAATGCATTTCTTTATGGTGATATAGTAGAAAAAGTTTACATGGAGCAACCACCTACTTTTGTTACCCAGGGGGAGTCTTGTGGATTTTTCTGGATGTTTAAGTCCTTACATGGCCTTAAGAAGTCTCCTCAAGCGTGGTTCAACATGTTCAACTCGGTTCTCCAACGGTTGGTATTATTCGTAGTAAAAAAGACCATTTTGTGTTCTATCACCATTCCTCCTCTAGTTAGTGCATTTATCATAATGACTACAAAAGGCTTAAGACCTTTACACTATTTTTTTTGGAATTGAAGTAGCTTGGTCACGATCAGGTATTGTCATATCCCAATATTAGAGTATAGGAATTAATAGTCTAAGTCTAAGTAGTATTGCATTAAGCAGTTACAGTTTCAGACTTAGTTCAGGTTGTACTTTTCAGTTGTAACTGTTTTGTAACTGGTTGACAGTTACAAGCAGTTAGCTTGTTAGGCAAGGAAACGTGTATTACAAGTTTCCTTGTAGGATTTGGCTTCCTCTACAATCTGCTTACTCTTCTATATAAGAGATAAGCCTAATGCTTGTATTTCATTATTTTCAATAATACAAAAACACATATTATACTTTTAGCAAATTCTCTTAGTCTTTTCTTTATGATTTTCACATAGTTTTACACCCACAAGAAGTGTGATCTAGATATTCTGAAAGAGACAGGAACGTTGGAGTGCAAGTCTATTGATACATCGATGGACCCTAATGTTAAACTTATGTTGGACCGGGGGACCCTTATCTAGAACCAGGGTGTAAGAAGATAAGAGAAGGAGAGATTAAATAGAAAGTATCTAGAAAGAAATAGAGAGAAGAGTAAAGTGAAAATAAATTGATTTTATATTATTCAACTTTATACTTAATACAAGAGAGAGCTGATATTTATAGATGAGCTGGAAGCACTAAACTGAATGTCAGCTCATCACTAACTAAGTAACTAACATTGTTACAGAAACTGACTTAGTTAGTTAGGCTAACTGATTACTAAAGTATTAACTGAATACAGTATTAATACAGTGACAGAGTACAATACATCAACTGAATACAAACTAATGCATATTCTAATAGATCCGCCTGAAAAGTAGGGTGTAGATGAAGCTTTTGCTAGGTTGATTTGTCAGCACTAGCTTCAAGAATATGAAGTTGATTCCTTAAAGTGACAAATTGATTGTTGGGTAGAGGCTTTGTAAGTATGTCTGCAGTTTAAAATTCTGATGGGACATGTTTCACAAAGAGAGAGTTGTTCTGAATTTTGTCCCTAACAAAATAAAGATCCAGTTCAATGTGTTTTGTTCTGTTGTGTAAAACTGGATTGTGAGACATGGCAATGGTGCTCAAGTTATCACAGTATACAGTAGGAGTGATATAGGAAACCTTGAGTTATTTAAGTAAAGACTCTATCCACATAATTTCTTGGGAGGCTAGTGCTAGGCTTCTATACTCTGCTTCTGTACTGGATCTAGAAACAGTGTTCTGTTTCTTAGACCACCAAGTGACAAGATTTGATTCTAGATAAAGGCAAGCCCCTGAGGTAGACCTTCTGTCATCTAAATCTGATGCCCAATCAGCATCACAATAAGCAATGAGAGGTAAAGATGAGGTGCTCTTACAGGAGTGATTGATAATCCTAAAGATTGAGTGCCCTGAAGGTATCTAAGAATTCTTTTGACAGCAATCCAGTGTGAGTTTAATGGTTTTGACAAAAATTGTCATACTTTGTTCACACTGTATGTGATATCTGGCCTAGTTACAGTAGCATACTGCAGTGCTCCCACTATGGATCTATAGAATGTTGGATCTTCAAAGATATCTGAGCCATGTTTGGTGAGCTTGCAGTTAGAAGCCATGGGTGTGACAATAGGCTTGGCATTAGAAAGATTTGCTTTGGAAAGCAGATCTCTAATATACTTGGTTTGGGACAGAAACAGAGATCCATCTGTTGTGTTTAACCTCAATTCCTAGAAAATAATATAGGGTTCCTAACTTCTTTAGTGTGAAATTGTTGTTGAGATCCTGAATAGTTTGTTTAACAAAGGAAGGAGAGTATCCTATCACTATGAAGTCATCAACATATACCAAGATGTATAATTGATGGTTAGATGAAGTGTGAATAAACAGTGAGTTGTCACACTTGCTAACTTTGAAGCCTAGATTTACTAGAGATCCTTTAAGCTTTTCAAACCATTGTCTAGGGGCTTGTTTTAAGCCATAGATAGCCTTGTTCAGCTTGCAGACCAGTGTTTTGTTGGCATGTTGAAAACCAGTAGGCTGAGTCATGTATACTTCTTCTTCAAGAGTGCCATTAAGAAAGGCATTGTTGATGTCAAGTTGTTCAATCATCCAATGGTGAGTTACTACAAGAGTGAGCAGAATCCTAATGGTAACAGGCTTGACAACAGGAGAGAAAGTCTCATTGTAATCAACCCCATGCCTTTGATGAAAGCCCTTGGCAACAAGTTTGGCTTTGTATTTATTAACAGACCCATCTGGGTTCTCCTTAACTCTAAACACCTATTTGCATCCAATGGCTTGTTTATGGCAAGGGAACTAAAGTCCATGTTCGTAGAGCCATCAGAGCATCATATTCAAGCTGCATAGCTTGATGCCACACTAGATTTGATAGATCACTTTTTGTGCTAATAGGTTCACACTGAGTAAGTTGAACACTTGGAGCAATATTGTTATGAATTCCAGATTTAGATCTGGTTATCATAGGGTGTGAAGTTTGAGGTGGAATGACTATAGGAGATGAAGATGACAAAGAAGAAGGAGATGGAACATATTCAGAAGGAGATGACAAAACAAACAGGGAAGGAGAGGAATGTGTAATAGGAGAAGACACAGAATGAATAAGTGTAGAGATTGGTGACTGATGTAATGAAGGATTAGAGAAAAATTGAGGAGACCAAGGAGTAAGTTGATGGTTAGTATATGGTGAAATAATAGGTTGTGAAGTATTTGGTTGAGGAGCAGAATTACTGGCAACAGAATCAGTAAGAAACAATGAGGTGTAAGGAAATTGATATTCATTGAAGACAACATTTTTGGAAATATAAATCTTTCCAGTTGGTGAGAGACATTTGTATCCCTTATGATTTAAGGAATATTCTAGAAATACACATTCAAAGCTTCTAGGATCTAGTTTATGTTTGTTGAAGGGTCTCAATAGAGGGTAGTAAGCACATCCAAACACTTTGAAATCTTTATAGATAGGAGTTTTGCCAAATAGAAGATAATATGGTGATTTAGACTTTAAGGTCAAAGAGGGCAGACTGTTTATGCAAAACACGGCAGCTAGAAAGGCATGGTCCCAGTATGTTAAAGGTAAATGAGCATGGTTTAACAAAGTGAGACCAGTTTCAACAATATGCCTATGCTTTCTCTCCACTGTTCCTTGTTGGTGATGTGTGTGAGGACAAGATATCCTATGCACAATCCCAAGGGATTTTAGGAAAACAGTGAAGAGCCTAAATTCACCCCCATAATCACTCTGAACAGCTTTTATAGAGTGATTGAATTGGGTTTGAACATACTTAACAAAATACTGAAAGATAAAAAGAGTTTCAGATTTTTGTTTTAACAGAAAGATCCAAGTATGTTTGCTATAGACATCTACTATAGAGAAATAATATCTAAACCCATTTATAGAGTAAACAGGAGTAGACCCCCATAAATCCACATACACAAGATCAAAACAAGAAGTATATATTGTGGTAGAACTAGGAGCATGAAGTTTATGTGCTTTTCCCAAACAACAAGATAAACAGAAATCAAGAGTATTTTTATAAGTGTGAGGAATTTTGCATAATTGCAGAACAGTTTTTACAACAGTTTCATGAGGATGGCCTAACCTAGAGTGCCAAAGAGCAAAACTAGAAATTGGAATAGGAAAATTACAATGACTAGAACTAGAGTTATTACAATGACTTGAAACAGACTTATTACAATTAGGAATCATGGTAACAGACAAACCAGAACCCTTGGTGTTACAATTGAATGCAGAAGATACATCGCAAGACTTTGGATGAGGAAGAAAATCATGAAAAGCATAGAGTCCCTCCTTTGTGAGAGATCCATGAAGAAGAATTTCATTAGTAGCCTGTGATTTGACAAAACAATCATGAGAATGAAATTCAAAATAAAACATGTTATCTTTGGCAAATTGAGACACGCTAATTAAATTCTTTGTAATAGAAGGAACATGAAGAAGATTTTTCAATTACCCATGAAGATTTGGTCATGACCAAATTTTTCTGTGGGTTCATGAACAAGAGATGCATCAGCAGTTAAATGATTCGTTGCACCTGAGTCTGGAAACCACGTCACATGTTTGTTGTCTTTAGAAGGAGGAAGATTTTCAGTGTTCCCAACAAGAGCATTCATAGCATAAGATGGAGCATAAGAAGGGTGAGGGTGTCTTGAACCAGATTTTGGACCAGGTCCAAGAAGAGAATCTGAATTAAAGTTGTAAGTTGAAGCTTGTTGAGTGTAGAAGTCAATTGGATATTCTGGGTAAAAATGGGCCGGATACTTTGAGAGCCCATATCCTGGTAAAAATGAGGAAGTATGAGGTGGATACTGACGTGGCAGAGGCTGAGACATTTGTTGCATGTAGTTGCCATGTGGATAGGTGCAGGATAGCTGATTTGGAAAGGCAGGTGGCGCATAATAGCAAGTCATGACATCATGGCCATGACAATTGCAAAATGAACAGAAGAGGGAAGAGCGAGACGAAGACCTTCCTCCACGAAAACGACCACCATAACCACTTCGTCTTCCACGATTTCCACCATATAAACCACGAAGTTGATTAGGAGAAACATTGAAGTGAGAATGATGTTGAAGAAAGTCATTTCTTGGTGCATGTTGCGATGAAGGAGAACGAAGCGTAGAAGTCACGGGTTGAGAAGAAGGAGAAGAATGTGATGCCACATTAACTGAAGCAGTGAAGGAGCGGAAGGTGAGCTAGAGCGAGGAGGTGAGGAGGGCAAGGTCCCAGAGTTTGTGTTGGTAGTCGCCATGGCGGCGTGATACCATGTAAGAAGATAAGAGAAGGAGAGATGAAACAGAAAGTATCTAGAGAGAAGGAGAGAGAAGAGTAAAGTGAAAATGAATTGATTTTGTATTATTCAACTTTATACTTAATACAAGAGAGAGCTGATATTTATAGATGAGCTGGAAGCAGTAAACTTAATGTCAGCTCATCACTAACTAAGTAACTAACATTGTTGCAGAAACTGACTTAGTTAGTTAGGCTAACTGATTACTAGAGTATTAACTGAATACAGTATTAATACAGTGACAGAGTACAATACATCAACTGAATACAAACTAATGTATATTCTAATACAGGGAGATATCGAAGACTTGCAGCAAAGCTCAACTATCTAACCATATCTCCCTGACAGCTATACAAAAGTGCAGTACAGTGTAATACACATGTACAGACAATATCTACTAATTCCTCTTTGTAGTGATGTAATCAGATTTTTCATAATTCAATAACAGAAAACAGTTACAGTTTTCAGCCTCTCTCTCTTCTCATCTTTCTCTCTTTGATGAAGTAAGCCTCATGTCGCCTTCCTCGTTATCCTTGATGCATTTTATATTCATGATAGACTATTCTCATTGTCAATTGGTTTTGAGATAGAAATTTAACGGTCATTGAATTTGGTTCAGTTTTTTAACCATGATAAAAAAATATTTAGTGGAGCCAAAACTAAGGGGGAATTATTAGCTTACTAAGAGTATCTGAATAAGATAAGGGCACCTAAAATCAACCCCATCCCACCCATGGTTGGAATAAAACTTCACAGGGGCTCAGTTGAATTAAATTAGTAAATCAAAAACTGAGTCCTACCAAAACCAAGTACTGTAGAAATGGTTCTCTTCAAATTCAATCCTGCAAATTAACCCCGAGCACAAAAAGTCTGCAGCTAATTCGATTCTATACAAAAACTTTTAAGCCAATTACAAATCCAACATTAAAATAAACAGATGAGCTAAAAGATATATAATGGTCCCTCTGCAACTTACATGGGAACTTTTCCTCGAAAAGTAGCATGAAAAGAAATACAAGATGGGCCTGCATAAAAGGCAAATAATGAGCAAATAAGAATGCTGTAACAATATCTTATAGTATGCAAACAAATTTCATAGTCAGTAAAGAAATAAAAAAAGGAAGGGAATGAAAATGCTTTAAATTATCAAGTCAGAATCCAAGGATGGTGCATCTCCTCACTACTGACTCTGGCTTCCTATTTTCCATAGAGACTTCATAAACACTAATTAATCCACTTCAGTAAAAGCCTACAACATAAGTACTCCAAGATTGGAAAGGGTGAGTGCTACTCTCTTATGAAATGTGTCAAGTTAGTACCTTGATCAGAGTGACCAAATAGCTGTGGAAGGGTTTTTCATTGTCTACTCACTCATTGATTGTGTTGGAATAACATCATTCCAAATAATTAGCTCATAGGCAGAGGGATGCCGTTATTATAAACGGCTCTTGACTCAAATTCTTAAGCAATGTGACTTCAATGCTTTAACAAATTGTGTCTACAATAACTACAAATTAGAAACTTGGTCGTAATTAACTCATTAAAAATATCCATGATAGGACACCCAAATTCTGTCTCATCTTTCAAAATAATTGTGACAACAGTATCTAGGAATTGTATTGATCGGAGGAAACTTGACCACTTGAGCTCCAAGTAGCTTCTATATGTGTAACAATGTAAGATTTAAATATTTACTGAGTAAAATCATATTCTTTGATTTATCCAGTAACAATCTTCAAACCATACTTTCCATGTGATGTAATCATATGATTCGATTTATCATGTAACAATCTTCAGACTATATTTTCCATGAGATGTAATCAAGGTAAAATGCACTTACATTGAAGTTGGTCTTTTGAAAAACTGAAGGTCCCATACATCTTGAGGTATAACACATGTATTAATTAAATCCTGAATAGAAGCATGAGATGTAAGTTTCATTATAATGGCATGCCCAACTAATTCAAGTCTATAATCACACTCACATTTGAGGTTATATTGCTAAGAAGCACCAAAGCAGCTTCCACCTGCATCAGTGAGTACTTAGCAAAATAAAAATGGCAACTTACGAGAAATAACCATCTGGAAACATTTTTGTTTTCTGGAAAAACGTAAAACAGTAATATATAATAAAAGATAATGTTATCTAGACAAAAATACTAACTCCTGCCAAAAGGATTGTTAAAAAATACAAAGAAACATATTCAAAAATTATACTGAGTTTTAGAATAGTTCAAGTCTTCTAGACATCCAGTCTAGAGTCCAAATTTGACTCATGCTGTTGTAACAAAGTACAGTCAAGGTACTGCATCCAGTCTAGTCGAGCGGCCTCAGGCCGGCCGGTTTTGTCAACTCCACGAACACTGAAACAATTGGGCCTGAAGTGGATGATACTCAACTTAGACAGGGAGGGGTAAGACCACGGAGATGGGCTAAGGAGGTGAGGAAGGGGGCCTAAAATACATGTTAAAATTTCATCTCAAAACCAAATGACAATGAGAAGAGTTGCCCGACGGTATTTAAACCACACCAGGAACAATGGGGCAAGCGATATGGGGGTCGCTTACTTCCCATTTTCCCCCTCCATACAAGCCTACCGGACCAGGCAAAGCATTAACTTTGACCAATGAAGAAAGAATAACTTTCAATAGGGTTTGTACACCTCTTATTAAACTTACACACTGTATACTTCATCTTGCTTCGACTTATATGAAAGTCATATGCATCTAAAGCATGTCTCCACATTTCTAGCTTCCTATTCAATTCCTCACTCGATTCTCCAACTACGACAATATCATCCGCAAAAGGTATACATTGTGCCACTAGTTCTTGGATATATTTAGTTAACACATCCAAGCTCAATGTAAACACGTAGGGCTTAATGTTGACCCTTGGTATAGTCCTATAGCAATATGGAAATTTTGAGACCTCATCTTGTGTTCTCATACTAGTCTTGACTCCATCATACAATCTCATGCAAAGAGTTTTTCCTTCACAAAGGGTTAACCATCTTGTACAATCTCTAATTCTTTGAATGGATGTTTTTTTTACTATTATTCCTCCTTTATTTTAATTGAACTCCCACTAACTAACCAACTACTCTAACTTTTTCTAATTACCCATTTTTCCTAACAAATCACCCACTTGAAATTCAAACTTGCCTTAAGAAGAGAATAGGGACGATATGTCTAGTATGTTAGAAGAAGACTGAGCAATTGGATGAAGGTAGGGGCCTTGTACAGGCAGAATATGAAGTACCACTCACGTGAATGTGATCCAGTTTCAGTTAGCTATTTTCAACCTTGAGGACAAGGTTCAACTTCAAGGGAGTGAGTGATATTGTTAGGCGCAACAAAGTTAGGAGATGGGAGTTAGTTAAATAGGTGGTATAGATAAATAAATAGATGAAATTTGGAGAAAAGAGACGATCTTCGATTTGTTAGTTTGGGGAACAAAGCTTCATCTCAATTGTAGAAATGGAAACCCTTTATTGAAAGGGCAACCCTTATAAGGAGATCATTCTCCAATTCTAAGATTCAATAATACATCTTTTTCTATAGTTCTTGCAAGTCTCTCTCAGAGTTCTTAAAGTGAGAATGAGCAAGGAAGTGATGGAAAGAGACAACATAACATGGGTGTAATAGTCATTTTCTGAAAATCACATATCAGAAACAGAACTTGAGTGTTCTATTCTATACAGTGGTCCTAGAACTATTTAAAATAACAGAGCAAATCCTTGAAGCTACAAACAGAATATAACAGAGTATACTAACTGAATTGTACATACAAGCAATTCAGCATCATTACAGCTATTTCAAACTAATTGCACATACAAGCGATTCAGCATCATAACATAATCTAACAGTGCAGAATTTAAAAAAGATAACTAAAAATGAAGACGAAGGTTCTATTAAGAAACCTACAACAGTGGTTATAATGCTGAAAATCGGCAACCCATGCACTACAGTACTCCATACTAGTTGCCAACCATTGATGAACTGCAAAAATTAGGTTGATTTAATCCATGCATACTTTAGTATGAAATACCATACTGAAGAAGCGACAAGGAGAGTGACAATTGTTCAAGACAGATATAAAAGTAATCATTTTATTTTACAATTATAATGATAACATAAAATTCTGTGACTTTTACGTGATACAATTTTTTAATTGGACCTCAAGTTTCAACGGAAAAATATTGAAAACTTGAATCAGCCTCAACCAGACATGGGAAGTCAATTCTTGTCTGTATCGCATTTTTGTTATCTATTTAATACTCAGAAGCGTTTTCAGTAAATTGACTGCTTCATTGACTACTACAACCATTAAAATGAAATTTATATATCCTCAAATCATTAAATAATTAACTGAAAGACATAAAATTGTTCCAATTTTTCCTTCAGAAAATTCGAAATGCATGGAAAAATAACAGCAGAGGAGAATAAGATATCTTCCTTAAACAAGAAAGTGGAAACAAAAGGAAACACGACAAAGGAGGAACAAGCTCCCCAATGCCCTTTTCAAATATCAATCTTCCATCATCAACCCTAATTATTATTGTTGTGTTGACTGTTGAGTGTTAGAATGTGTAGGCATCAGTGTGGCAAACATCAAGAGTGGTGAACCCTTTGTGAAGGCATATATTTAGATATCTTTAGCCTATCTTAAAGTGACTTTAGAATATTTTGTAAACTCATTAATAATCATCTAATTGAGGAAGCAGCCTTAGAACTCTGATTTGCTTATATTTCCTAACTTTTTAATCAATTTAACTAGGGTTAGTAATCTTATCTTTTTGGTGGACTTGGGCTTGCATTAGTAGTACTACATTAGTACTTCAACAAATTATTATAAATAAATAACTATTCAATCAGTATTTTGTATCACATTACATCCTATCAATAATAATTCAGGTTATTATTATTAGTCATCTTTCTCCATTTTTATTCCCTAATCCTAAAACTAGATCATAACTAAAAACAATTGTGTGTGTGTCAGAGAGAGAGACCTCATTTAAGGTAGAAAGTGACATTGACGATATCTCCATCATTGAATTTGGAAGCAACAGAACAGAAGAAAGTTCCTGCAAACTCCTTTAAATGCAAGAGAACAAACACAAGTTCACAACATTTAGAGGGTAAGTGGGTAAGTGGGTAACCAGGATCAATGGTACCAATTCAAGTAGGCAAAATGACATGTTATATGAAAACGGCGAATAAACTCCTTGAACTGATCTGAAGTAAACTAGCACCACACTGTCTAATTCACATGCATATTCCAAGAGCCAGCAAAATAATGTAAAGAGAACACTTATGGTCATTCACAGCAGCATACCGTAGAGTCCACAACAATCCATCATAGGCACGTTCCACATTTGCAGAATTCAGTATGCTGCAATATTATCTCAATTTAGGCAATGCAACAATGATCATGAGCGTTCTTTCTAACAGATTTGACATGCATGCATAAATAAATATTCATTTCAAACTATGGAAAAGTTACAGTGTTCAAAGTAAGTCCACATTCAGACCAACAAATTATCAAGCATAAGTTGCCTCCTTCAATATGAACAATATTTTTACAGATAATATTAACTTAATGTTATTAATTTAATGGTAAATTTCCTTTTGCACCCCCCCCCCCCCCCCCCCCCCCACTATGGTTTCATCAGTTATCACTCAACCCCCGTGAACTTCTTTTTGCATCACAAAACCCCTCCAAACTTAGGGTTAAACTGAAAAACATTAAAAACTGGTGTCCCTATATCCATACAAGATTTTAATGGCCACAAATTCACATGTGACTTATCAGCCTAAAATCATGTCTAAATTTTAAACATGTGCACCATAGATACCATATATGTAATATTTGTCTGCACCTTTGCCTTCACTGTATTATAATTTGTCTATGAGTCTGTAGTAGCAGCACCTGTCTCTTTATCATTTACATGAACCACAGCTTCTGCACTTCACATTAGTGATGATGCATGTAAATGATGAAGAAATAGGATCTGCTATCGCCCAGTAACTACACTTAACAACAAGTTGAAAGGGGTTATAGTAACAAAAAAAAGTTCAAAGGGCCAAGTGATAATTGGTGAAACCATACGGAGTTTAAATGTAATTTATCCAAAAATTAAGAAACTTAAACATTAGATTGTGTTAAAACCAAAAAAATAAATTGAATTGTGTAAGGAAAGAGATGGCAAGAGAAAAAAGAAGTGCATGCATGAAAATTGACAATGATTGCAATCCCAAAAGGTTTAGGTTTTAACACTATTAAAAGAAAAGAAATGGGAAGGGCAAGAGGTTCTGGAAACATAACAAGAAATAATATCAATGCAGTTTTTTTATGTGCATAAAAACATCTATAATTGTGAATAAGGCAAATATGAATGTTCCAGGTGAAATAAATGACAGCAGAAACCGTTCCTTTGTTTACCCTATCAATCTCAAGTTACCTATCAAAGCTCATCCATATGCCTTCAAACCAGTAGAGAAACAGATCTTTGCACATGCGAGTATGGTAGTTTCGAGTGAGAAAACAAAATGCAGCAGTCCTGCAGCATAAATCCTCCATTAAACTTGGACAAGAAGATTCATTTAAATAATCCATATCAATAATGCACAATGCAATGAAAATGATTTTTGCATCATGGTATCAGCAGAAGCATTCTTAGACTTCACTTATGGTACAAGGACAAGATCTTTTTCTTTATAATAAAAGAAATATTATGAGAGGGTAAGCCTCGACATAAAAGTAAAATTGTTGTCTTGGGACCTCTAGGTCATGGATTCAACTCATGGATATAGCTTCTCCACTTGCAAGAGTAGTACTATATATACTTACCCTTCCCAAATCCCACCAGGTAAGACCTTTGTGCACTTGGCTGCCCCTTTTTTCAAAGAAATATTATTAGAAGTGAAGAGGAAAATACAAGGTCAAAGGATAAAGTACTCTCACAAAACAAAACAAAACAAAATAACTAAAACCTATATGGCAGAGCCATGCAGCAAAGCACATTAATCCCTTTGCATATCTAAGAGAGACACCACTAATTAGCCCATGGGCAGAGCACTAAAAGGATACCAAAAGAGTAATCATATTCCAACAAAGTCTAGGGTAAAAAAGCAGTCATTTAAATTTCTACCATTCCATACAATCCAAATACACCAAAGAACAATGTAAACAGATGAATACTGCTACTCCGCTAAAAACTTTTGCTTCACGACTTGAACCAAAACCTCTAAATTTAGTATGGACAAATTGTTGCAAATTCACAGTGAAGACCTAGGACTATGTAAAGATCCCAGACACTCTATTCAAAAGAAAATTTGTCATCAAGCAATGCGAGAAAAAAAGATCAGGTCTTTTTCAGAATCTGAACCACAACTTCTGGATCAGGCTAATGTTAATCCTGTTAAGAACAGCAATCAAGACAAAAGGTTTGGCATTTGAGGGAGCTTTGTGCTTTCAGATGTCGTTATCCAAAAGAAATTTATTTGTACTAGAATAGTGAATCAAAAACTTATATAAGATTTACAAGTGAACTCCAAAACTTGAACTGGAAGCAGAAAAATGATGAATATGGTCAATTATAAACGAAAAGATATTCCAACTCTTAATCCTCTCTATCATGCAAGTTTCTGGAAAAATGAAGGTTCCAAGAGAAAATATCCATTGGATAGACAAAATTCCAATCATGTGGCATTGGTTGGAATTTAAATCAAATACACTTATGGTGATTAATTTCTTGTTTATTAGCTAAGCATTATATAGATATTCTCTATAAAGTAATTTACAATATCATGAGATACTTTTACACATTCTAACAAGTTAGTTGGAAGCAAATGGGTATTCACAGTGAATTACTGTGGAAAGGTTTAAGGCTCAATTGGTTGCTTGAGAATACACTTAAACCTATAAAGTTGACTATAAAGAGACCTTTGCTCCAGTGACAACTTAATATAATATGGGTATTGTTGTCTTTACCTGCGAACTTGGACTGGGAACAAAACCATATGGACATTAAGAATGCTTTCTTGAATGGCATATTGAATGAGGATCCTCCAGAACTTGAGGCACATACAAGACAAGGAAAGGTTTGTAAACTAAAAAAATCCCTTTATGGTTAAAACATTCTTCTAGAGCATGGTGTACAAGATTTAGCTCCTTTATGAAGAAATTGGGTTATAAACAGGACAAGCATATCACACCTTATTTGTTAAAAAGGGTGCTAACCAGAATCAATTTGTTCTGATTGTCTATATGGATGACATGATAATCACAGGTGACAACAATGCGAAGATTGTGCCTCTAAAAACCCAGTGGCAGTAAAAATTCCAAATAAAGGACATTTGTACTTTGAAATATTTCTTGGGGACAGGGTTCGCAAAGGAGAAAATAAGGGATCTTCATCACTTAAAGAAAATATGTTCAAGATTTGTTGAAAGAAACTGGAAATTTGGGGTGTAAACCCACTAATGTGCCTTCAAAAAGGAATCGGAAACCGGAGATTTCAGATTATCATCCCATGGACAGGGAGACATACCAACACTTAGTTGGAAAAGTGATCTATCTATCCTTAACTTGTCCAGACATTGCCTTTAGTTTGAGCATGGTCAGTCAGACAGTCAGTTCAAGCATGCTCCCATAAAAAGGCATATGGATGCGGCAAACCACATTTTGAGGTACTTAAAGGGAACATCAGGTAAGGGATTACTGTACAAAAAAACAGTAGTAGAGAAATAGTGGAGCACTCCGATGCAAATTGGGCAAGTGATATAGATGACAGCAAGTCTACAATTGAATATTGCACTAAAGTTTGAGGATGTCTAGTCACTTGGAGAAGTAGCACAGAAGCCGAGGTTTATGCCTTAGCTAAAGGAGTTTGTGAACTCATTCGGATTCAAACAATGATGGCAGATTTAAACATAAATGTCACCTATCCTATGAGACTTCACAGTGACAGTAAATCAACTATAAGTATAGTACATAATCCGGTTTAGCATTACAGAATGGAAGACGTCGGGATTAACAGACATTTCCACAAGTCAGACCTGGATAGTTGAACTATCTCTTTGTCCTATGTTCCCACAATAGCAAAGGAAGATGATGTTCTTACAAAAGCTTTATCTAAACCAAGCTGAGTCATGTGTGTGCAAGTTGGGAATGATTGACATCTATTCACCAGTGTGAGGGAAGTGTTGGATGGAGAAAATCTCAATTATGTGGGATTGAGTATTTGATTTGGATTTAAATCAATTACACTTATGGTGATTGATTTCTTGTTTATTAGCTATGAGTATTGTGTATGCGCGTTATGACAGTTTTTTAATATTAGCTATGTTTTAGGGAATTTGATTATATTCTGTCCTATATATTGTAACTTCTTATCTGAGAATAGTAAAGAAAAGAATTGACAAACACGGGTATTAAGCAAAGAAAATAAACAAAAGAAGGTAAACCCTGAGAAATAAATTTCCATGGACTAGCATAAGTGACTCTACACATGGAATTGGTGTCCAACCCATTTGGATGAAAGGGGATCTATGCATTATGAAAGCATTAAACATGTTTACAAGTTTTTCTACAATGATTAAGAACAGAACTTGGAACAAAGAGTTAAAGACTCAAAAAGAAATAAACCCGAAGGGTACACATAATACATTAGAGGCAAACATATGGAGAAGCCTGAAAAATCCCCCAAGGGTACACACAATACAGTAGAGGCAAACATATGGAGAAGCCTCAACCCCCCCCCCCCCCACACACACACACACACACACACACAAAAACAAAAAAAAACAAAAACTGCTGAAATAAGAATGGAGATCTTAAAATAATGCATTCTTATTAAAGAATGGGTTTATAGGACCACAAAAAAGAACTACAAAAATAAAGAGAATTAAATTAATTCATTAACAAGCATAAACAATAATAGTTATTGCCAGTATAGCATACTATATAGAATGGGCTTTACAGAACAACCCTGAAATAAGCTTATAAATTACCATAGCCATTTGCCTTTCATGAGTGCCTCCCTCAGGAGAACAGCAGCAGGCTCCCTCTTGGCCCGTTTTTCACTTAATAAGGCTCCGGTTGTATTAAGGCATGCCTAAGAAGTAAATCAGGTTAGCCAGTAATATATAAATTATAATACATTAAAATAAAATAAAACTTAGAACTTAAACAAAATAATAACCCCAAAAAATTGCACATTTTCAATTTAACATACAAACATTACTTTGAAATTATATACATAAATAACTCAAAGTCTCAAACTAATATATGAAAAGATAGCTAAAATTCACAAGAAAGTCTGCAAACCAATAAGAACATTGCAAAAAGGAAAGAATAATGTTACTACAGAGAAAAGGAGGGCACGTAAAACTAAGGGGACGCTAAGATAACCTCCAAAACAGAAACATAGATACCAAAGAAAATAATAAAATAAATGAAGAGACCACAGGAGCTATTCATAAAGACAATACTATCTTAAAGTAAATCTAAGGCAAAGAGATGCCCTAAGAGATGCAATGCAAGCATTCTACTGAAACCAAATACATGAGCACTGCCAACAACCATGCATTACACTGGTATCTTTGCTTCCATGTTTTTATTGAAACCTCGAAAACAAACCATGAGAAACTGCTTCACATTAAACCAGCAAATCCAATATCCATTAAGCACATCAAACAAAAACACTCAAGAAAAAAGAAGAATAACATAAAAACCATGAACACTATAATGTAATTAACTAATTATATCTGAACAATCAACATGATTTTCAGAAAAAATAGATAAATAATTATCAAGAATTAAGCACAAAAGCTTCAATATTGATCCAGGAACGAGTAGCTGAGTTTCTAGTAACTACCCTATAAAATAGAACTGATGCAAGTTCCACTAAGCCAGATTGTGAGCTACTCAAAACTCCGAGTTTATCATCTTTGTTTCCGTCACTCCTGGTTAGAAAATTCATTATGATCAATATAAACTACTAGAGACTATGATTAAATATATAAATGGATAAACCATAGAAACACCCACCGGGGCATGGAAGTGCCAGACATGCTACCTTGATCAAGATCTTTACAAACCACATCTAAAAGCTGTTCTACCAATAAACATCTATCTGTGGCACCCCTCATTAAATTTAACTGTAACTTTGCATAGAACATAAGCGAGTCCTGCAATAAAAATATTAATAGAAAAATTTTAAAAAAATGTAAGTTTAAGCTGCCATTTAGCTTTAAAATTCAATGGTGAGAGACCTTAAGAAGTCGATCATGTGTTGTCAGCCAATAGCAGAACACAAACTGCTGCATGGCATTATGGATTTCCATCAACTGATGGCCCAAATTTGGACCATCATTTAACAAATATGTATTAATACACTCAATAAGCTTGCGTGATATCTTTCCCTCCTCCCTGAAGAAAGTAACAAAAACAAAAGCCATATTGTACTCTAGAAATGATAGTAATACTAATACCCAATAAAATAAATACACATTTCCATTGCCTTAAGATGTACCTGATGAAAGAACAGATATTAACAAACCCCTTAACAATATCTTCTCTTAGATTATCAGGGTAGTCTCCAGGAGGATTTTCCATAAGCGAATGAAGCGTCAAAACATAACGGAAGACCTCCTCCTTGGAAGTACACTGATTAATATTTTTCCCATCCAAACTCACTTCAACCTTCTCAATGTACAGAAAGACCAGGCCTTGCCAAAAGAATTTAATACAATGAATGAAAGAAGAATTAAAAAGATCGTATTGCTGAGAGGTGAGGATGGTGCACATCCTATGTTTACAGAAACTTACTGCAGTAAATGCGCTTCCTCATCTGGAAACTATAATCCTTAACAGCCAATAGATGCCGGAGGATTATCCCATACTCTGAGTGAAAGCTTGGAATGTTGCTCAGCACATCCCAAACATGGCTAAAAAGTGGTTTAACCACAGATGACAGAGGCAGAATTTTGCCTAAATCAAAGGAAAACAGGTAACTAAGAAAGAAGAAAGTTCACAACATAAATTTCACAGCATATATAGGATTTTATAAATATAAAACAAAAAGGCAATTTATTGATTTTTTTTCTTATCATTACGAATTTATTCCATAACTCTACCTATGTTGTGCTTTGTTGCAAATCTATATTGTGCTTTTTTCTTAGCCGATCCAAGCCCGGATAAGAGATGAGGGTAGTGTTAGGCAATTGATAGTCAACATAAGACTTGGTCGAATCTCAATGGCATGGACGAAGAGTTTATTATATCATTTAACAACTTTATTAAATTAATTACTCATTTTTTGATAAAACATTTTACTGCTCAATCTTTAAGCTGTTGACATGATGTACATCTCTACCAATGGAAATGACTGAATAAGCCACAATTAGCAGTGATTATTCCCCTTCCCCCAATCATTTGAGTTCCCATAAAGTTAAAATTAAAATCTAGAACAAATAGTATTCCTCCAGGGTACAAACATGAGAACCAGTGTATTACAAAAAAAACAAGGATAGTCAAAAAGGGGATTTCAAAGTACACCGAGATCACAAATGATAGCTAATAGAATAACTAAGCCTGACTTCAACCTAAAAACTAGCTCAAATTGGGGTAGGGTTGCCCAAGTCATTATAGATGGTTCATTATTCATATACTCAACCAATGTGGAACTTAACACTTAAAAAACAAGAGCAAATACTAGAAGCATCAAGGGAGGGGAAGATTAAGCTCATTACATACTAAACTACCTCCAACTGACCTGAATACTTAGCATCTTCCGCTCGTTGCACGACAACTCTAAGAGTCTTTGCATATATCATCTTGGGATTTCTCCGCTTGCTGGAGGATATTTCCGATGATGTGGATTGAATAAGTAAAGAAACAAGAAAAGGCCATGTTTCAGCTGCCCAACAAAAATGTAAAATAAAAAATAAATCACATGTCAAACTTACATCTTTGCTTGAATAATCTTATATACTGCATCCACCTATGCATGTAAATTTGATTTTGTTTTTCCTTAAAAAAAATAATGATCTTACAATGAGGAACTTCATCTGGTCTAAGCCTTGCAGTATTCAGTCCAAGATATTTGCAGAAGTTATAAGATCTTTCTCCATCTAACCAAGTATTTAACAACTTGATCCCTTCCTGATAATGAACAAAATAATAACGCTAATGATAAATCAAGTACACGTCCTTAGAGAATATACATAATCATATAATATATAGTATAGTATAGTAAAAACAAGAAATGAAATGCATTTATTTTTTGGGAAATTAGGCTATAGTTCATTAGAAAAAGGGTTACCATTGACATTAGAAAGCTTTTATATTGTCAAAGCATCATTACCATTGATATTTATGACTTTTACTTAAATGCCGACGAAATTCAATATGAGAATGGTGGACAATACACTAATACCATAAAAACATTTACACTATCTGCACACGCCCATTAAAACCAAAAGCTACTCTTAAACTCGCTGATTTCCGCAATTAGTGTGTTTGGAACAACATCGAATCATCACAAACCGTATAAAAAGGTCAATTACTAAAATAAGTCCCTATCCATAATGCTGCAATTTTTTTAGCAGTTGAAAGGCAAATAAACTAATCACAACTATTTAATCACATGATCCTTCAATACAACACTGTTCAATTAACTGTTAAAGTCCTAGTTTCTAATTTCAACACTAAATTTAACATTGCAGGAGTAATAATAACAATAATCACGAAGTGAAAACATTTAGTAAGATCAGGAAAAATGATATAAGGCATTGTGGCAATATAGTGGATTGTTGAAAAGGGAAAGTGAAGGTTACTTCGCGAGCTTTAACTTTAACAGAAGATAATTTGTCTACGATCTCTTGAACGTCCCTGGAAGTGACAATCGCCATTATTGAAGCATGGAAGAAATGATCGAAGCAGAAGCTAGGGCTTTAAGAAGGGAAGAGAAATGGCGCGGAAAAGTAAGGGTTTTAGGCTACAGAAATATTTCTATTTAAATGTTTATGTTTTTAGAGTAAATGAATGATGTTTGGCTACAGAAATATTTTGATATTTTCAAAAATCTCAAGTCCTTATTAATTAACATATGATTAGTAGATTACGTTTCACATAAAAAACATTAAATATGAGGTCAATTTTACATACAGTCTAATATATAGGGGAGGGATTCACTTACTCCTGCTTTTTAGAGTAAAGAGTTAATTACACTAACACCTACTGATTTTTAGTGAAATTATACAAACCACTCATCCATTTTTTGTCCTTACACGAACCACCCCTAATTTTGTACATATATTAGACTAACCACCCCCGATGAGATGTAAGTGTAATATTTTAAACAAAAACATGTGATGTGTGTAATTAAGTTAAACAAAATATTATACATTGTGTAGACAAATCCAAATAATATAAAAGTCAATGCATCTTCATTATTTGGTTCATTACAAAAATAATATAAGAGTTATATAAACATCTCTTTAGAATTGTTAATATATTGTATAATGAAACAAAAATAATAAAAAGACACTCAGTTTTGTACTATTTGGAATTGTTTACACAATATATAATATTTTGTTTAACTTAATTACACTCATCACATGTTTTTTGTTTAAAATATTACACTTATATCTAATCAGAGGTGGTTAGTGTAATATATGTATTAAATCAGGTGTGGTTTGTGTAAGAGTGAGGGGTGGTTCGTGTAAGGACAAAAAATGGAGGGGTGGTTTGTGTAATTTCACTAAAACTCAGGGGTGTGAGTGTAATTAACTCTATAGTAAATGATGTTTGGCTACAGAAATATTTTGATATTTTCGAAAATCTCACGTCCTTATTAATTAACATATGATTAGTAGATTATGTTTCACATAAAAAAACATGTCCACCGTCAATTTTACATACAGTCTAATATATAGGGGAGGGATTCACTTACTCCTGCTTTTAGAGTAAATGATGTTTGGCTACAGAAATATTTTGATATTTTCGGTCCTTATTAATTAACATATGATTAGTAGATTATGTTTCACATAAAAAACATTAAATATGAGGTCCACCGTCAATTTTACATACAGTTTAATATATAGGACATGGATTCACTTACTCCTGCATTTTAGAGTAAATGATGTTTGGCTACAGAAATATTTTGATATTTTCGAAAATCTCACATCCTTATTAATTAACATATGATTAGTAGATTATGTTTCACATAAAAAAACATTAAATATGAGGTCCACCGTCAATTTTACATACATTCTAATATATAGGGGAGGGATCCACTTACTCCTGGAATAAGTGGATTAAGTTACTCCCCATCCTGAGCCTTCATTTTATAAAAGTTCAATGGCTCAGATTTATTCTTAAAAATAATGTGAAAACTTTTTTTCCATGTGAGTCCCTTCATCTACCTCTCATCTTAAGGAGCAAAAACAACAAGGAAAGAAAACTCTCTGCATTATCTTCTCATCTTCAGCTAACCTTGAAATTCATACAGCATGTTCTCACCTCAATCAAAGTACCTTCTATATGAAGGTTGTAGAGACAACATATAAAAAAATGCATCACCTATTGTATGGTCATTCAAGCATTTCATCAAACACATGGGAAACATATAAAATTTGATAATTTCATGAAATTATTATTTTAAAGAAGAGAATGGTATATGGTTGTAGAAAAAGAAACAGCAACACAAAAAATGAATTTAGACGAAGAAGAAGGATAAAGAAGAAGGGTTAATAATTCTTGTTCCAGCAGCAATAGAATAAGGAAAACAATGAAGAGTTAATGATTATTAGAGGATAACGAGGTGTTTGGTGAAATGGTGAGAATGAATGTGTTTTAAGATGATAACATGTTGCTTCACAGAAGATGAGAAGATAATGCAGAGAGTTTTATTTCTTTGTTGTTTCTGCTCCTTGAGATGGGAGGTAGATGAAGAGACTTGTGAGTGAGGAAAAAAGTTTTCACATTATTTTTAAGAATAAATCTGAGTCATTGAACTTTTATAAAATGAAGGCTCAGGATTGGGAGTAACTTAATCCACTTACTCCTCATATATATATATATATATATATATAGTCAATATATACATTTTTTTACTCTTTTACATACTCCTTTATTTTTTCCTTTGTGTAACCAAAAGTTACATGTCAAATTTGTTATGAACATGGGTGTAAGTGATACCTTTTAAACCATGGAATTGGTGGGACCGAACCAAATCAAACAACAAAACATAGTTTGGTTTCATGATTCGGTTAGATTTTATTTTTAATAAATTGTTTAATTTTCAGTTCACGATTTTGAAACTTAAGAATTATTTGAACCGAACCACATATTGAAGAAATAAATACTTGAGAATAATGTTGCAATATTGCTTGAATTCTTCAAACAATTTTGTGGCTTAAACTAATATTTTTAAGTAAATTATAATGTTATATATGTTACTTATTAGTAAAATGTTATATATATATATTTGTATGTGCATGTACTACTTTTCTAGTTTTTTTATAATTTGCAATATATCTTCTACTCAATTTCAAACTAGCATATAACATACATTATTATATGTTACTAATTAATATATATGCTATTAATTGTGAATTAGATTGTTATATAGGTGACTATTTTATATATATATATATATTATTAATTGTTATATATAGAGTAAATTACACTCATACCCCCTGAGTTTTAATGAAATTATACAAACCATCCATCCCTTCTTTAACCTTACACCAACTACCCCTCCCTCCTACACAACTCACCCCTAGATTTATACATATATTACACTGACTACCCCTGCATATTATAAAAGTGTAATATTTTAAAGAAAAAACGTGTGATGAATGTAATTAAGTTAAACAAAATATTGTATATTGTGTAACATTTCAAATAGTACAAAAGCGAGTGTTTCTTTATTATTTTTGTATCATTAAAAAATACATTAATAATTTCAAAGAAATGTTTAAATAACTTTTATACTATCTTATAACGAGTCAAATAATGAAGACGCATTGACTCTTATATTATTTGAATTTATCTACACAATATACAATATTTTGTTTAATTAATTACATACATCATACGTTTTTTGTTTAAAATATTACTTTTATATCATGCACGGGTAGTCAGTGTAACATATGTACAAAATTAGGGGTGGTTCGTGTAAGGACAAAAAAGTGAGGGGTGGTTTATGCAATTTCACTAAAACTCAGGGGGTGTGAGTGTAATTTACTCTTATATATATTATATTTCATATTATGAGATAAGTTATCTTCATCTGCCACTAAAATTATAACATGTGTCCTATTTAACCAAATATAGGACATGGGTCATGATTTTAATAGATTAAGGAGATAACTTATCTCGTTATATGAAAAAAATGTTTTATTCAATTTTTTATATATGTTAATAGTAAACACTTATGAGTTTCAATTTGTTTACTTATCTATTTATGATTTATATTTTCTTTTATATTATGGACAAGCAATGTCTCATGAAATGCATTTTGAACATTCAATTGAATTGATGGTGAATTTTTTTTTCAAAAAAAAGAAGATCAAAACGAGGGAACCAAACCAAACAAAATAAATTTAGTTCAGTTCAGTTCTTAAAATTGACAGTTAATTGAAGTAAATCGGACTATGTCTTTGTGTTCAGTCCAATTAGTGAATTGTACCAAAAACTGAACATAACTTTTACAATCTAATTATAAACATTAATAGTTCAAGTGCTATAAATGATTTATGTTTTATTTTGTTGAGAATATCCCATTATCTAAATAATAATGTAATTAGTTTTCATATAAAGATTTGGTTCCTACTTATTATCTCCACTCTTTAATTTGAGCTTCCATCATTCACAAAAAAAGAAGAAGCAATCATTCATTTCTTCTTCATACTTGAAGACCTCTTAGAAAATTTCTTCTAGAGATTTGGACTATTTGCCTTGATTTATCTAGGCTTCTTGCATTCATAACAAATAAAATCATTTGACTTGTTGGTGTGTAACCTTCCTTGCAATAAATCTTGCAAGGTTTGTCTTTTCTAAATTTTCTTTTGTTCCAAAGTTTCTTCATCTTTCTAGTAATAAAAAACATTCATCATCATATTCTTTAGACTTGTGTGATTCTGAGAAGTTATATTCGTTTGGAGATTCTTCCACTCTTTGTAAATTTATTTTCCTCCTTAGAGAACAATGGATTTGTTTTTCTTTCCATTGTTTCCTTCAATCGGCTCATTCTCATGGATTTGAAGAGTTACAAGAAACTCATCGAGCTTCATTATAGACAAGTCTTTAACTTTGCAACAGTCACATATGCATTAAGCATGCGAATGCATATATCACATGTGTATTCTTAACCATGTGACAAAAAAATATCGCCCTATACAATACACAGGTTACTTAACATTTTAACTATATGTATTAACTATTTACATTGTTAACGAAGCACAAGTAACATATATGTCCTAACTACGTGTGTTCTCGTAAGGATTTCAAATGTAAAATATGTAGCTCGAATGGTCATTGTTGGTTTTCAATCTATAGTTTAATTAAAACTTATCGAATTACTACTTACTAACTACCATTTACTAAGATCTTCTCCCATCTAAGTACTAAAATATATTGGAAGCCATATTATGTTTTCCAGTTTTGTGCAACTTTTTTGATTTGCATAAAAATAAAATTACAATAGCAATAGCAATGATTATTATGTATTCTTTATTGTTTTTTTTAACTATTTTTACATTAAGCTACCTTATTTGAAAATGATACTTATATTTAGGGATAAAATTAATGTTTATATTTTTTAATAAGCTATAAGATATTGGGTACATAAAAATTGAATGTATTATATGTCGTAAATCTCATCCATTATAATTAATTGCATCAATAACACATTTTTTAATTTAATAATTTGGTCTTCAATGCAGGTTTACTATACCCTACTATATTTGAAAAAACATATAAACTTTTGCTATATATATTAATATTTCAAATCAAAGTTAGGATTATATTGTAAACAACTTATCAATGACTATTTTTATATTTCAATTTATTTTATGAAATTATTACACAATATTACTAATATATATAATAATATAGATATTTATGTGATTTTAAACATGCATTAAACCCAACACATCATGTGTATATACATGGGTAACACATGTGTACTTAATCATGCGGCAAAAAATATTACCTTATACATATACACGGGTGACTTACTAGTTATTATTAATAAATTTAAGCGCATGGGAAACACTACCAAAGGGTGAGTGCAGCGGACATGGGAAGGGTATGAATCCTTTACATTAATGGAGAGATCGGTATCAATGTAGGATTATGTTTTTTTATTATAAATTAAAGAAATCTGAAAAATGTTTCTAACCCCTTTCATCTTAGAAGTTCTCTCTCATTCGTTAACTCCCTTGATGCCCTCAGAGAAATACATCTCTTTCTCTTCCCCAAATTTTAATACAACAAATTTTAATACAAGTCATATCTCTTTCTCTTCCCCAAATTTTAATACAAGTCATATCTCACCACATTATGGAGGAGGTTAATGGAAGAAGAGAAAACTTGCCACAAAGATAATCCCATCAGTGTTTTATAATCACACCATACACGTGATGATTTCACATGGTTTTACATTCGGGAGGTTTGGTCTGTGAGGGTGTTAAGGATGTTAATGGAGGAGAGAGAACTTCTAATTGTTTGGTATGATGGTTTAAGGGAAGAAGAAAGGGGTTAGAAACATTTTCCAGAAATTTTTAATTTTTAATTAAAAGAAAATTTCAATTTAAATCTTGACTCTTAATAATAACTTCGTCACATGTCACAATCCTATATTGATACTAACCTCTCCATTACCGGAGACGATTTACGCTAGTAGGGGAGTGGGTAAGAGATCTTGTTGAAAAATTGTTGGTTTTTCAAGATACATTAAAGCTTATTAAAGTGGTCATTAAAGAGAAAGCTTGAAGTATGAATTTTAAAAAACTCTCCAAGTCCCACATTGGTTAGAGAAAGGAAAGTGAAAGACCTTATAAGGCTTAAGTCCTACCATTGGGGTGTGCCCCAAGGGGTACAATGAGTTTTGTGAGTTGGTGATGACTCACACAAACAAAACCCCACACACAAGCGCGCACCTCCACCGCCATCCAGTCGGGTCGGGTCGGGCTTGGGCCCAACATTCTTTTTAGTGAAAATAAATATTTTATTTATTTATTTCATTTTTATTTAGATGGCCATTGGGCCTTGTCTTTGGCTTTGGGTCCGTGTGACCAAGTCACTTGACCGAGTCCCTGCAGGAAGGATCGAGAAATAGAGGGTGTATTCAGATTTTTGGGAGATGGATTCGCGCATGACTTCCTCCAAACCGTAGATGAGATTAGATGATCTTTTTTGGTGTCGTAGGATGGAGGGTCGGTTGGAGGCCTCAAGCTATAAATAGAGGCATCTCCTCCTCATTATAACTTGCACCAGAAGCTTGTACGCTTATACATGCTTCTTTCTTTCTCCCTCCTTAAATTATGCCGACGCATTTTCGGCCTACTTTCTCTCCCTTTCTTTCCGTGACACTAGAGTTGGAACAGAAATCCAATATTGTGGGAAATTTGGAATACTGACACTGGTAGTCAGTTTGTTGGAATAGAATTGGTACGGGAAGCCAATATTGTGGGTACTTCGGAATTGGTACTGGAAGCCGTATTTTTGGGTGTATTCGAGAATGATTCTTACAGTGCAGTAAGAAATCGTATAACAGAGAGCTGAACTGTTTTATCATGGGGACTGTGTGATTGATAGTCTGCTTGCACATTAAGGCAGTACCACGAAACGTCTTAAAGAGAGCGATTTGGTCGTGACTCAGCGAGTAAAGATTATCTTGTGTCATTGTTGCGGGCTACTGATACAACAATTTTAAGACGTTTCTACTGCAATGACACTCGTAGATAATATTACTGGTCCGAACAACTTCGACCTAAGCAAACCATTTAGGTTTGACGGGACTAACTTCAAACGCTGGCAAACCAAGATGGAATTTTTCCTAACGGTTAAAAAGGTTGCCCATGTTTTGAAGGATGATGTCCTAGTGGTCCCTGAAGAAGCTGAGAAAGAGGAAAGAGAAAAACTAGCTATTGATATAGCTTTGTGGAATGAAAATGACTACTTATGTAAGCATTTCATCCTTGGTGGGTTGTCAGATGATCTATATGATTACTACATCTCATATAAATCTGCCAAATTAGTTTGGCAAACACTCAAAAAGAAATATGATACTGAGGAAGCTGAGACTAAGAAATATGCTGTTAGCCTCAAGTGTCGAATGACTGATGATAAATCAGTAGAATCTCAGTCCCACGAGATTCATAAAATTGCTCATGAGATCATCACTGAGGGTATACCCTTAGATGAGCAATTTTAGGTAGCTGTCATTATTGACAAACTGCCACCTAGCTGGAAGGACTTTAAAAATGTCCTAAGACATAAGACTAAATATTTTTCTTTGGAATCTTTGATCACTCGTCTTCGTATTGAGGAAGAGGCTCGTAAGCAAGATCAAAACGAAGAAGTGTTGGCTTTATCAAGCAATAACACTAGAAAGAAATTCTCAGGTGCAGTTCTGAAGCCTTCGGGCAGCAACTTTAAGAATCAAAACCGCATTGGGAATAAGGCTAAGATCATCGGCCGCAACAAGAGTTGGAACCCTAAAAAGGTCAAATATGCTAAATCACCCGCTAAGAATGACTCTGACAACCTATTTATCTGGTTCAAGTGTGGGAAGCCTGGTCATATGGCACGAAAGTGCTGGAACCAACCAGTGGATCATCCTCCATAAGCCAACATAGTTGATGATCCACTTGTGGCCGTGTTAACTGAGGTCATAATGATTGGAGGAAGTGATGGGTGGTGGGTAGATACTGGTGCATCTCGCCATGTCTGCTATGATCGTGCTATGTTCAAAACATACACGAATGCTGATAACAAGAAAGTGTTGTTGGGAGACTCTTACACCACTACTGTTGCTGGAACTTGTGATGTGGAGCTGAAGTTTACATCTGGGAGGACTCTGATACTCAAAGATGTGATGCATACTCCAGAGATGAGGAAGAATCTAGTTTCAGGTTTTCTTCTTAATAAGGCTTGTTTTACCCAGATCATAGGAGCAAACTTGCACACTCTTACTAAGAATGTGGTATTTGTAGGGAAAGAGTACGCCACTGATGGCATGTTTAAGTTAAATGTTGAAGCTTCTATTAATAAAATTTCTGATTCCATTTACATGTTATGTGATTTTTCTATTTGGCATTCTAGACTTTGTCATATAAATAAATGTGTCATTTCAAATTTAAGCAACTTATGATTAATTCCTAAGTTAACTAAAAATGATTTTGAAAATTATGAATCACGCAATCAAGTTAAAATAACAAAAAAATCACATAAATCAGTAGTGCGAGAATCTGAACCTTTAGATTTAATACACTCTGATATATGTGAATCAGATGGAACGTTAACCAGAAATGGTACACGATATTTTATAACTTTTATAGATGACTGCTCTGATTTCACTTATGTTTATCTTATGAAAAATAAAAGTGAAGCACTTGACATGTTTAAAGTCTATGTAACTGAAATTGAAAATCAATTCTATAAGAAAATAAAGAAACTCATGAGCGATAGAGACACTGAGTATGATTCTACTATGTTTAATGATTTTTATAAATTAAAAGGCATTATTCATGAAACAACTACATTGTATTCAGCTGAAATGAATGATAAAGTTGAATGAAAGAATAGAACATTAACTGAATTAGTAGTTGTAACGACCCAAATTCTACCCTTGAAATTTTTCATTTATTTTAATCATTTCTTACATGCAGTCGTCACCTTCATTAAAAATTGTCAAGTATCTCTCTTTGAAAATACTTTTTACCCTATTATATTATCATATAAATTTATGTTGCGGAAAAAACATAATTCATTCACATAGCATTTACCAAATACAACCAGTTATGGGTTTCCCAAAGTTATAAAGTCCGTAACTACACCTATCTGTATTAATCTAAATCCCATAATATTATCAAATTAACTACAACGTCAAGTAGCAAATAAAGACAAATAGGTTAATAAACATAAAAGCTTCCTAAGCGAGCTTCCTTCTCAAAATCCTTCACTTACCTACAATGGGATTATCATAAACAACACACAAAACAAAGGGAGTAAGTCATTAGTTCAAAACCAACATCACATGATAATCCACATTTCAAATACGACTAAGCTTTAATATAATTTATAAACACAATTACGTAAATGCAAACATTCATATCTTCTTCCGTTCATTTTCACGTTATCCATATTCATCCTATAGAATATATACCCCATAATATATATTCTATAGCATGCATATTACGTTCATTGGAAGCATCGTTTTTCTCATTATTCATATCCACACTATAGTATATATATCCCATACTATATATCCTATAGCATGTATACTACTTTTACTCTTACGTCTTCATTTTCAACATTCATATTCACCCTATAGTATATATATCCCATAATATATATCCTATATCATGCATATGACTTTCGCTCTTAACATCCTTGTTTCTCATATGTCGTATTCATCCTTAATCGTTTTCACCGAGTTCTTTCACAAATATAACCCCCTACCATACCAGGTAGATCCAACTATATCTCCATACCACCTTGGGTAGGTCTAGTTCATCGTCCGTACCACATAGGGCAAGTCTAGTTATTATCCATACCACATCGGGCAGGTCTAGTTATCATCCATACCACATCGGTAGGTCTAGTCATCCTCCATACCACATAGGGCAGGTCTAGTCATTCTCCACACCACATAGGGCATGTCTAGTTATCATCCATACCACATCGGGCAGGTCTAGTTATCATCCATACCACATCGGGTAGGTCTAGTCATCATCCATACCACATTGGGTAGGTATAGTCATCTTCCATACCACATAGGGCATGTCTAGTCATTCTCCATACCATATAGGGCAGGTCTAGTTATCATCCATACCATATCGGGCAGGTCTAGTTATCATCCATACCACATCGGGCAGGTCTAGTTCACAATAATCACTTCCATTCTCGGTAGTACACATTAATAGTCCACTACCACTCCGGGTAGGGTACAATAACAGTCTACTACCACTCCGGGTAGGACACAATAAACACTCTGTTACCACTCCGGGTAGGACACAATAAACAGTCCGCTATCACTCCGGGTAGGACACAATAACAATCCACTACCACTCCGGGTAGGACACAATATTAAACCACTACCTCTTCGAGTCGGGTAACAAAAATAAACCACTACCTCTTCCGGTAGGGTAACAACAATAAACCACTACCTCTTCGGGTAGGGTAACAACAATAAACCACTACCTCTTAGGGTAGGGTAACAACAATAAACCACTACCTCTTCGGGTAGGGTAACAACAATAAACCACTACCTCTTCGGGTAGGGTAACAACAATAAACCACTACATCTTCGGGTAGGGTAACAACAATAAACCACTATCACATTACCTCTTTCACATACCTCAATCACATCAGTGAGTATGAATTAGAGACACTTATCTCTTACCTTGGTGAGCGTTGGGGATCGGTTTCGAGTAACTTTAAAAGTCTCATCCGCGATTTCCTTCAACCTTTGGATCTTTCCTCATTTCCACCAATAACAACAATGTCAGTTATTTATTAAAAATAACACATAAATAACTCGCATTTAATCATCAAACATACAAGGGATTCACATATATTCTAGATTTCCAAAACTACTTAAAAACAAGTTTCCGAACATCTAAACATACATGTTTATCTCTATATCAACATCAAAGCACAAACTCATCATCCATATCTAACATTTCATCTCTTTCTCTTTATACTCATATTCTCATTTTGGGGGGTTTTGGGGTTTTCATGAATAACCCACAAAACCTTTCCATTCATCAAATATCAGCTGTAACCCAAGAGTTTACAAGAGGAAAACAACATAAAACGAACCATAACTCTAAAGAATGAGTTTCCATGGTTTCTCATGTTTTGAAAATAGATCAAACACACCCAAAACAAGTTAGAGAGGAAGAAGAATAGTTAGAAGCAAGATGTTTACCTCTTCTCAAGCTCTAAGATGAGTCCTAAGGCTCATTGCTCTTGAAAAGCTCTCTTCTCTCTCTTCTCTTCAAAGTTCTAACCCTAAAATGTGTTTGGGGTTTCTATTTTAAAGAGCAGTCATCGGGTCCTCGCTCAAGCGAGCCCATTCTCGCCCAGGCGAGAAAATCCCGCCTATTTTAAAAACTCAGATCTGACCCTCTCGCTCAAGCGAGAATCTCACAGTCCCAACAGGCTTCCTCTCGCTCAAGCGAGGGATTCTCGCTCAGGCGAGAATCTCACAGTGTTAACAGCCCCAGTTTGTCATTTCTCGCCCAAGCGAGGCAACTCTCGCTCAGGCGAGAATCTTCCAGTATAGCCTAGGATTTTACCCTCCTAGGTAATCCTTTCTCGCTCAGGCGAGAATCTCTCGCTCAAATGAGATTTCCAGGACTGATACTATATTTTTAAAGACTCAAAATTAGGGTGTCACAGTAGTAGCTATCATGTTAAGTTCTAGTGCAGCACCCTTTTGGTGGGGTGAAATTTTATTAACTGTTTGTTGTGTCCTAAATAGAGTCACCAAGATTAAGAGCAAAGTATCCCCATATGAACTCTTTAAGAATAGACAACCTAAATTGTCTTATTTTAGAAATTGGGGTTGTCTAGCTTATGTCCGGATACCAGATCCCAAGAGAGTTAAACTCGCTTGTAGAGCCTATGAATGTGTATTCATTGGGTATGTTATAAACAGCAAGACATGATGGTTTTATGACCTTAACGCTAAAGTGATCATTGAGTCTAATGATGATGACTTCGATGAAAAGAAATTCTCTTTTAAATTGAGGAATAGTGGGGGCACATCATCTCGTTACACACTTGTGACTAGAGATAGTGATGATGAGTTAGTAGTAGAACCTAGAATGTAACACCGTAAATTTTCTACGTATGTTATATTAATTATTTATTTTGTCAACGATTAATTGTAGAAATTAATCAGTGTGGATTTAGGCTAAGCCATAGTTGAATATTAGTCTTGTTTTGTGATTTCCTATTTTTTGGTAAATTTTCATAATTTTCTGTGACGAAATATTTTTCTGTGATTTCCCAAATAGCCCGATTTCGGCCCAATAACGTCTTTTTGAGTTCCGTAACTCGGAATTGAATTCCGATTGCGCCATTGGCTTCGAAATATTATTTAGAGTCAAGATAGAAATCAAGTTCATTCAGAACGCATTTCTAAATATTTTCACTCCAAATTCTGTGTTTCGAAGTTCTAACCGTAAACCAAAATCGGTAGATTGTATATTTCCGGATGAAATTATCCGAAGATGTTCGGACACGATGTTTATTGGGAAATTACATAATATCAATAATGATGGAAGTCATCATTTCATGAGCCACTTACTTGTTACACAAGTAATGCAAAAGCTTCCAAAAAAACCCTAAAACACTCAACAAATCCTCTCACTCCACCACCATTAGACACATCACTTATGCTAGTCTAAAGCTACTTACTTTGCATTAAATTTTCTGATTTGATGAGGGTGAGACTCTCCTATAAATACCTCACCCCATTCTCTCATTTTTACACTAAATTTCTTATACAAACTAAGGTAGTTTTATTTTATCTTCTTCATCTTCTTCTCATACTTCATAGAAAGTTATGAGATTTTATTATTTTGTTCATAAAGTAGAGTTTATATTTGTTCTTTAAGTATTTTATGAAAGCATAACTAAAGAGGATGATAATAAAATCATATGAACCTTTATGTAGTTTTTGACTTTTGTAATTCTTGAAATTTCTTCCTTGTTCTTAGATGGAAAAACTATATCTTTGGACAAGGTTAGATGAGTTATTTATTTGGAAATATTAGAAATTATTGTTAGTATTTGAATATGTTTAAAGGTGATGATTTTAACATCAAAGGAACCTTTAATGTGTTTAGGAAAAAGTTTGTATTTTATTCTTGAAAGTTTATGATGTTGATGAGTTGTTGAAAATATTTCATTATTAGAAAGTATTATGTTTTAAAAGTGGTTTAACATATTTTACTCTTTGATTCCCAAGTTAAAATAATGATTTGGGATAAAAGATGATTTATTAAAGTCTTGACTTCATAAACTTAAAAGTGTTACGAAGTTTTAGATATTAAAGTAGTAGAAAGTCTTACCTTATGATTTATTTTCATGACTATGAAAATAACACTTACTAACCCTTTAGGTTTTTTTCTAAAAAATTAGGAGATGTTAAGATGTTCATGAAAATTTGTTTTAGTAGTGTACTTGAAATAATGAGAGTTACCTAAAAGTCTTGACTTTATAAACTTAAAGTGTTATAAAGTCTTAGATGGTAAAATGATTTAAAAATGTTGAATCTTAGTTAAGTGAACTTACTTTAAAATGGTAAGAGTTACTTAAAAAGTATTGATTTTGTTTAAATTGACTTACTTTAAAAAGGATAAGTCTAGCTTAATGGTCTTATTTTAAAAAGGTTAGTTTTAGTAAAAATGTTTTACTTACAAAAAAGTAATATTTATGAATTATCGGAAAAATGCAATGAAGTGAGAATACATGTCTAGAAAGGTTCTGTCTAAGGAAAGACTTGGTATTTAAGGGTGTCTTTATGACCCACCTCTCTTTTCTGGGAACTAGCCTAGTGTATATCCACGGATTACGACATAATTTCGGTATAAGTTTTATTGAAAATTTTACTTTAAAAAGTATTATTTGATTGTAAGACTTTCGATGACAAATGATGATTCAAGGATATTCAACCTTGAATTGGATGGACGAAATCAATTAAATTCATTTTAAATCGGAAGTTTTATCTTCGCGTAAAAAGCTATTTTGTAAATATAGTAATTATCGTCATTTAACTAATTAACGTTATTTTGGCATAAAGAAGAGTTCGAGAGGAGAACGGATCAAGTAAGCTCACTTGCAAACAGAGAACCTAACGACCCGACACACTCAGGTGAGGGAGAAAACATCGTGACACAGTGGTGTCCGAATATGCATCAGGACCTCTAAACTCCCTCACAAGTTTGGAGTTGCCCTGGGTATTAAGAAAGCTTGTACTTAATCAATTGCATGTTTGTTTGGATTAAGTACAACAATATTTCTTATACCGATTTATGTTATGTGCAAATACCATGTTTACTCTTGAATTATAATGTTTGAATGATTATGATGGGAATGATATGTATGTGATAATTTTGAAATTCAAGGTTTAAAAACATTTGATATAAATGAGAAATATTTTCCTTGAGAAAAGTAATTAAAATGATATTTAGGTTCTTCTCGCTTGAGCGAGACAACTCTCAATTGAGCGAGAAGTGTCTAGAGAAAACGAGTGTTTTAGCTCGGGGCGAGACAACTCTCGCTTGAGCTAAAATAGGCACCAAGAGAACTGATTGTTTTCTCGCTTAACCGAGACAGCTCTCGCTTAAGCCACAAATGCCTCAAAAAATGGACGTGCCCTCGCTTGAGCAAGACAGCTCTCGCTTGAGCGAGCGGGCTCCTTACTGACATGACTTCTTTTTAAGTCGTCTGAATGATAACTCTCATATATACGAGAGCCTAATGACATGTTTGCCATCAAGAATTTGTAAAGGTAAATAACTATATGAAATTCTTGAAAGTAATAAAAGTAAGGAATTGCTTTGTTAAAGGCGAGGCCGAGGGTGTGATATTATGCCCACGCAGCGAGATTGTTTGACCGTAAGAGGCTTGGCTAGAGGAGCCGTCCAAGATAATGCAGCGATGGTTCGTAGTGGTGCCGAAATTATTCTTTCTTTTTGTTATATGTGTTAAGATCGGGACCCACTAGAAGCATTCCTTTGGGAGATGTCTTAGGTTGGGCCGATCATTTAAAAGAATGATTAAAAGATTTAATTGGCTAACCTCGATTAGTGTGCATACTCATTATGAATAATGAAGTAGTGGAGAGGAAATTTACGGGAGACGAACGAGCCCCGAGATGTTGAGAGGGACGGCGATGGCGGTGATTCGTCAGCAAAGTCTTGAGGGTGAGTCTAGGTGAGACGAGTCCCTTGTATTCCTAGATGAGGTATTCTGTTGGATCGGACAGTTCTCACAGCGCAAACTAGACGATCTATGACAACCCCTCTTTGCAATCAGGATCGATGAGAGGGATGCCCAGAAAGTGTTTGATACGACACCGTCCTGAAATGGACAGTTCTTTTGAACAGATCGATCATATATCCTTGCGAGAAATATTTTGGTGCATTCAAATCGGCTTGTTATGGGACCTGTACTTTCGGTTATTTTCGAATAGTTATTAGGAGGATAAAGGAGTAAGGATGGTGGACTCATGCATCGCATTGCATACATGATATTCTTCGATATTGATTCTAAATCCTCAAGTTTTATATTTCATTCATTGTTTTTATATGCTTGTATAATCACATGATATATATGTACTCATGTGTTGTCTTGGTGTATTATTCTGTGTAATTCCATGACGTCAATGATAAGTTTTTCATTAGATGTTTTACTCCCTCTCTTCTTTCTATTTGTCTTCTATCCGCGTTTTGTTCAGATGGATCGTTCGATCGTGATTCAGAGTTACCACTTTTCGATGTCCCAGGAGGGGGCATGGAGGATTGAGGGAATCTGTTATACCTACACAGGCCCTTGTACTTTTTGATTAGTGTACCTGTGTAGGGAATTTATTTTGTTGTAGTTTTTATTTGGGCGACGATTAGGATTCCGCCTTGTACTTGTACCAACATTTTCTAATGAAGTATGATTCAAAGTTATATTGAGTTTTTCTAGTTACCATTAAGTAATGGTTGTGATTTTCCGCATTGTATGTTACTTAAGTGATGTTCCGAAAATGAAACGAATATAATGACATAAATTTTACCCATTTTCGAGAAAGATTATTGGAGTAATTTTCGGGGCGTTACATAGAAGAAGTAAGAGAGCAAGAACTACTAGAGAGTATGGACCTGATTATATGGTCTATCCATTGTAAAACTTTTTAAGAACACTGGTGAAGGTGTAAGATAAACAGAGTATGCTAGCATCATTGCCAGCCTTCGGTATGCCACTAATTGCACTAGACCCGACATTGCCTATGTTGTTGGACTATTGTGCAAGTTTACTAGTAGACCTAGTATGGAGCATTGGCATGCTATTGAAAGGGTAATGAGATACCTTAAGAAAACTATGAACCTTGAATTACATTACCAAAGGTTTCCAGCTGTCCTAGAAGGATACAACGATGCTGATTGGAACACTCTTTCAGATGATTCCAAAGCAACCAGTGGTTATATATTTAGTATAGCCAGTGGAACTGTTTCTTGGAAGTCTAAGAAACAGACTATTTTTGGCTCAATCCACTATGGAAGTTGAGATGATAGCACTAGCAACAACTAGTGAAGAAGCAAGCTGGCTTAGAAGCTTGCTAGCTGAGATTCCCATATGGGAAAGACCGATACCAGCTGCGTTGATCCATTGTGATAGTATCGCGACTATTGCAAAGATTGAGAACTGTTTTTACAATGGTAAGAAACGACAAATACGTCGTAAGCACAACACTATTAGAGAGTTTCTATCTACAGGAGCTGTTAGAGTGGATCACGTACGCACTGAGAGTAACTTAGCAGATTCTTTGACGAAAGGACTAGCTAGAGAGAAAGTTCATACTACTTCTAAGCTTATGGGACTATTGCCTTCAGAACGAAGATCACTCACGATGGTAACCCGACCTAACTGACTGGAGATACCAAGAAGTAGGTTCAATGGGTAATAATAAGTCTTGAAGTGATATGAGAATGAACATGCTATGAAATTATGAGAAGCATGATTCATGCAGTATATATAAGGATGAGTTAAACTCTTAATGAGATCTATACTCCAATTGGAGTGGAGTACCTAGACTACAAGAGTACTCTTGATAGGCTCACCTATGTGAATGTGAAAGTGGGGGCCACTTGCTACGAAATTTTGGGGGCATAAATTTCTAGAGCGTTCACTAAACTGGGATAAACGTGCATGATCTTTAACGCACAAGCTTTATTGAATACACATTTGAAAATGTTGTGTATGGTTTGATGTCGGAGATAGAGTTCAAGACTACGAGTCACTCTAGTAAAATATAGATCTTACTCACTATGCAAAGGTTCAAGTCGAATGACACATTTGTTTATGTACAATCTTATTGAGACCACAGAAATTCCCGAAAATCGTTTTTTAAAATATCAAGTGGGGGATTGTTGAAAAATTGTTGGTTTTTCAAGATGCATTAAAGCACATTAAAGTGACCATTAAAGAGGGAGCTTGAAGTGTGAATTTCAAAAAACTCTCCAAGTCCCACATTGTTTGGAGAAGGGAAGGTGAAATGTCTTATAAGGCTTAAGTCCTACCATTGGGATGTTCCCCAAGGGGTACAATGGGTTTTGTGAGTGGGTGAGGACTCACACAAACAAAACCTCCCCCACACATGCGCGCGCACCACCACCACCTCCTCCACCGCTGCCGTCCGGCCGGCTCGGTTCATGTTCGGGTTCGTGTCGGGCTTGGGCTTGGGCCCAACATTCTTTTTAGTGGAAATAAATATTTTATTTATTTATTTCATTTTTATTTAGATGGCCATTGGGTCTTGTCTTTGACTTTAGGTCCGTGTGACCAAGTCACTTGTCCGAGTCCTTGCAGGAAGGATCGAGAAGCCTCGAGACGCACATGAAGCCACTTCCACGTAACTGACTCGTATTTTTGGGATATGGATCCGCGCATGACTTCCTCCAGACTGTAGATGAGATCATATGATCTTTTTTTGGTGTCGTCGGATGGATGGTCAGTTGGAGGCCTCATGCTATAAATAGAGGCCTCCCATCCTCAATATAACTTGCACCAGAAGCTTGTACGCTTATACATGCTTCTTTCTTTTTCCTTCCATAAATTATGTCGACGCATTTCTGGCCTACTTTCTCCCCCTTTCTTTTCGTGGCACTAGAGTTGGAACATGAATCTAATATTGTGGGAAATTCGGAATACTAACACTAGTAGTCAGTTTGTTGGAATAGAATTGGCACGGGAATTATTCTTACAGTGCAGTAAGAAATCGTATAATAGAGAACTGTGCTATTTTATCATGGGGACGGCGTGGTTGATAGTCTGCTTGCACATTGAGGAAGTACCACGAAACGTCATAAAGAGAGCGACCTGGTCGTGACTCAGACAGTAAAGATTATCTCGTGTCATTGTTGCGAGCTACCGATACAACAGATCTCAAACAAAAGTCCAAGTTCATGGGATTTTTTTTTGTGGATGAAAGGAATCTATGAGATCCTGGTGAGGTGGATAATATCTTCATCAAAAGTATTATTACAATCCTAAGTCTATAATTTCTCGCTTCTTTTGACATCCAATTTGTTTTGCCTAGCAAAAGGTAGGTAAGAAAAAAGAGAGAATACATATTATTTTACTCCAAGATCCTAAGTAGTCCATTTGTGGACTCACCCTTCCCCTCATCCATGGCACTATCAATCATTCTTATAAGATTGTTGTTATGTTGTAAATTGTAATTAATCATGACATTATAATATAATTAGAAGTATAATATATATGTATTGATAATGTAAAAATTTATACATAATCATTATATTATACACTATTCATTTGCATTACTTTTATTAAAAGCCAATGATACTTAATAATAAATAGTAAATGATTCAATGACATTGTAAAAAACTATTATATTGTTAGTGCATACACCTTTTCTGTACCATTAAATATTCGTCATAATAAGTTATTGATTTAGTTAATTTATGTTAGTTTTTTTTTTGTTAAACAATATTGAAATTTGAATCTTGTATATGAAATAAAATAAAAATTGTTAAGAAATAAGTTAGTCTCATTATATTGTGGATGTTTCTATCTCACTGGTTGAATAGAAATTTCACATAACTAGATAAAAAATAGAGGATGCTCCCAACTTTTCTTTGAGAAAGCTTAACGTCTACTAAAAATTATATTTCTTTTCTCATATTACATCTTAATTTTTAAAATGTATTATTGTTATTAAAAAATATTCTTTTATATGAGATCATGTCTTTTTCTAATCTGTAATAAATAAACTCCACATCAATATTCATAAAGGATTATAAGAAATACTTAAACTCATATTTAGCAAATAACTTTGTTCTCCGAGTTTAATAACGTTCTTTGAGCTTGATGGAAAGGATGGCATAGTGTTGATGTCTCTAGTTGGACCAGTTTGGAGCCAGTTTATAAGTGAGTGGATTGGACTTGAACTAGATTGAAGATCAATATTGGTGTGCATAAATAATGATGAAATGTGATGAGATTCAACCTTAAACTACCTTGGGTGGGTACCTGAATAAGGACTTCGACACTCAAGTCAATATTTATATAGGGCAAATGTATAGTAGAAAGTAGGGATAAATAAGAGAAATGATGAATGAATATAATGTTCTTCCTATTAAAATGTCCTCATCCATTTATAATGAGTGAGATTACCTTACTTTACTCTAAAGGAAGATCCAATAATGTCATCTAGAGGAGTCTTCACTTGTAAGTTATTTTGCAAACCAGATCATGGATTCTCATTTGGTCATTCTGGATCTTGCATCAATCTTGAGCTTTTCAGCTCATCGTCTTGTACCTTACAAGCGAGATGAATGGATTTTTGACATGATTAGCCGAATCTTGACATTCGTTGATTCTAGACCTCATTGGCCAACTAGTGGCTGGTTATATGTGATATTGGGCACCTGGAGATCGTCATATCTATAATTTTGTCCACTTGGCATCCACTTTATGGACAATTTTGTCCAGCTAGTGGCCAACTAATGGACAATGTTTGTCAACTTGTGGGCAATATTGATCACATAGTGACTGGTTGTTGGTTGTGGGGTACTTATGGTCAGTTGGGCTGGTTGATGGGCAGTGCTAGTCGGCTGATGGTCAATGTCAACCAATTGGTGGACAATGAGTGTTAGATGTTTGACACTAGTGGCCAACTAGTGGACAATGTTGGCCAATAAGTGGTTTTAAGATGGGAATTGTTGGCTAGTTGCATGCTAATGGGATGTGTTGGCTAATTGATTGACTTGTTGTCTAGCTTGTGGCTGGTAAAATATCCTCTAGTTGACATTGTTGGGTGATAGGTAATGTTGCGCACGGTGAGCAATGTTGGCTAACTTATGGATAATGTTGGCCAATCAATAGTCGGTGGCAAAATAATAGGGCAATGTTGACCATGGTGGGTAATGTTCTTCACTTGGTGGCCAATGGCCAAGTAATGGGCATTGTCAACCATGTGATTGACCTATTGGGCTGCTCGTGGTTGGTTCAATATACTTTGGATGATAAAAATTCCCTTTGTCTTCTTCATACATTAGGTTTTATGTTCTTCTGTGATCAATCATTCTCGTCTTACTTAGTGTAACATGAGACAAGGTTAAAACATTTTGAATATCCTAAACATCCCTATTGATCACTTGCATATCATCTCATGATGACCTGTATAAGAGGTTATGCATTTTGAATGCCTTAGTTGTTCTTATAAGATCATCCTCATCCTATTCAATTTGAGATTGAATAAGAGGGGATACATATGTAAATTCTTGACCTTCACTAGATTCAAATGAGGAATACCCGTATATTTGCCTAATTTGTAGCACATCTTTTATTCATGTGACACTATTGTAAATTGGACAACAATTGAGCTTGTTATTGGACTAACGACTCATTTCCCTCCAACCTTGCCATTGATTCTTGATTGGTAGATGGTTGGGCGTTTAATACAATTTTTGGTGGTGCTCTTGTCATTGGGATTGAAAGGGTTCATTTGGCTTAGTAAGAAGGTTGAAGCAGAGAGTGCAGATGATACGATTGTGGCTATTCATGGAAATGACCTTCTTTTATATGGTTGCCCTTGAGGTGAAATCTTCCCCACAATCAATTTCTTTGAGGCTAATGGAGGGGATGACATGTTATTGATGTCTCTAATTTGACCGGTTGGACCCGATTTAGAACTGACTAGATTGGAGTTGTACCTGGTTGAGAATTGATCTTGAAGTGCCTGAATAAGGTTGAACTATTATGATATATGGCCTTGGACTACCTTGAGCGAGTACTTGAAAAGCGTGTCTTAAGTTTAAGTAGTATTTATATGGACAAGTATATAATATATAGTATTTATATACCGAATAATATAGGCTTGTAATGCTCTAAATAAAAGTCCAAGGATATTATGGCTGAGACAATGCTCCTGTCAATCAGTTAGTCTTGCCATGCCTATTTCTGAGCTTGTGATGGCTTCTTGATGATAAGGAAGCATTCCCTTATAACTTACCATGTAGATCATATCTTGGGTAAGTCTTCTCATTAGACAGGTCTAAAAGTTGAGTCAATGTTAAGCCTTCCAGGTTATAATCTTGGACATTAATGATCATTTGGTAGAACAAAGTAAGCTAGATTTTTGATTAGGTGGCCAAATCTAGACCTTGGTTTAGTTTAGACCTCATTAGCTTGTTAGTAGGCCATTTTGGCCAATTGGTGGTTGGCCGGTGGGCAATGTTGGTCAGCCAGTGGCCGAATGATGGACAACATTGTCCAACTTATGGTCAATCTTGGTCAATCGATGAGTGGGTGATGAGCAATGTTGACCAGCTTCTAGGCAGTGTTCATTTGATAGGTAATGTTGGCCAGTTAGTTAATTATTGGTTGGCTGACAGGCAGTGTTGGCCAATTGATGTCTAATGGGTATCATTGGTCAATCGATTAACCTGCTCATGGTCTTTAGATATGTGAATGAATAAAGATAGAAGAGACAATAGAATTTTCCCATAGTTTAGATTTAACATCTTTTGTAATTTTTCCATTGTATTTTGCCCCAAGGCTCTAATTTATATAATTTGCATATAAGAGAACAAATTTCTAGAATTTGTTCCCAAGTATGGGATTCAATCTACAACATTCTCCAAAAATTTTAAATTTCTAACATGCCACCTTTGAGTTGTAATAAAATTCACAAGTTTTCATCTTTGTTTTTTTTTGTTGGTATAGTTTTATATATTTATACAGTTGCTATATTTAATATAATATAGATAATTTAGTTGGTATGTAGTTTAATTACCATATTGTTATACTAGTTTTAAGACTAAATTATTTTAAAAAAATAAGGAGAATAAAATCGCCCAAAAAAAATAAGAAGAATAAAAAATGCATTTAAGCCTAATAGATATTTATACCAAAAAAATTGAAACAACCATCCTTCCATTTTTCCACAAAGAAAGGTTCATATATAATTGAATATGAATAAGGCACAAACTATCCAAAATCACAGAAAAAAGTTAAACTATTGCATAAGATGTTTAAAAAAGAAGTTAAGGCTTAATTTAAACACTATCATTTTCCCTTAAAGATCCATTCATTTTGTATCTAAAATAAAAGAAAAACTGGCACTGCACCAAAAGAAGCAAAAACATTAAATTTGTTCAACACCAAGGTTAAATTCCAACATATTTTATTAGAAGTTTCATTTAGATTCCCCTTCCAAAGACTGAGTAAAAAACATGGAAGCTTTCAACTTGAAGGCTCATACTTGCAAATGCAGTCATATATGTTCCCTTTAACCAGCTTTTCAGCCAATCTCTGATTTTTCACCATTGCAAGCTGCCAAAAGTATTTACAAGAGAAGAGGGACAAATGTGTCAAACCAATTACTTAAAGCTAATATTTGCAAATACGGGAGCACTATCTACTGTCCCAAAAAGTATGTCACTCCAAGTGCCCCTGCTATGATTGGTTGAAAAATATATATATGTTTAAGTTAAAAGTTTAATAATTAAGTGTTTTTCTGACCAATCACAGCAAATGGAACATGCAGTGACACACTTCACTTTTTGAGATAAAAGATGTGCTTCCTACGATTACAAGAGATACTATTAACACATTCAGCGCAGACAGATTCAGAACTAGTATGCTTCACAAAAATAATGGAGTCCCGGACAAGGCGGCAATGATGAGTAGAAGGAAGTAATAAAGATTGATCATAGAAAACCAAGTAAATGCATAATTCTAGATATTGCTGAATGAGAGAAACTCATGTGATGATTAGAAACATCAACTTTAAATCAAAAACCCAAGGATGGAATATGTGAGATTAGAGTTCAACTAATCGCGATGATAGCTACAAACAGATGACTTTACCTTCAACGCATCACATTTAAACCGAGCATTAAGGTTGGTATGAAGAGCTCTACCCATCCCTTCCAAAATTATCTGCAGAAAAGAAAAAGACTCATTAGAATAACAACTTTCTCCTTGATACTCTTAAATCCACAGAGTAATGCTTAAATAGAATGAGCATCCCACCAAATCTGCATCTTTTGCGGTTGCAGCGAGCTCAGAGCTGACCTGTCTAAGGTCAATACACGGACTACCGCAGCCATTTTCAACAACCATCAAGGGGACCGAAGGTGAATTTTCGTTTAAGCTGTCTGAGTTATTGATCATTGCATCCACAAGCAAGCCTCCAGCTTCAGCAGCTCTCCTTAGAATGTCACAATGCTGTAAACTAGCAGAGTTAGTTCCACTGAATAGTACTATGGTCATAGTAAAATCAACAAATAGACATCGAAAATAATATCAACGATAGTGGAAACTTCTATTGACTCTTTCGTAACTTCAGCAATTTATTTGGATTTAAAAGTACACACAATTAAAGGGTCGGTTGCATGTAGAGAAGAAGGAAGAACTTTTTTGAAGATAAGGACATGTGATACAGAAGGTAGCTGAAGCTTCCATTAAATGCATGGCAGAAGGAAAGTGCGGTTTACATAACATAAACGCATACACAATTTATTTACAAGCAGATTCTTCACCAAGACTTGGAAGGAGGGTATTTTCTATCAAAGGTAACTAAAATAAAATTGACTGAATAATGGCTAAGACATTCAGATGAATTTATAAGGGGATATCTGAACATCACAGATACTGCAAAGACCAACAAATAAGAGTACACAAAAATACACAAACCTTGGCAGCCTCAGCTACAATATCAGGAAGCTCCCTTGCAGTCACATCATTTAAAGCAGGAAGTGAGTTCGCAACCAGAACTACCTGCAAGAACACGTCTATTACTATTTCAACATATAGGGTTTTAGGTTTAGGGGAAAAGGGAAAGTCAAAATAGTACATTGTTTGATCATTGTAAATGATGATGTTATATAAAAGACATAACATTAACCCCTATTTACACTAATATTAGAATACTAATTACTTAAGGAAACAAATTATAAAAGATAAGATAACATATCCAACACAAGAGTAAACAATAGCTTGACCACAATAGATCCCCACCATACGAGATCCGAAACACTTCGATAACTCAATATCCAAGATGGAGCATACACATCATATGCATTAAACTTGCCATGTCTGGAAGAGAAAACTGGTGACGCTTGTGATGAAGATGAAGACATTGGATCCATGAAGAATGGTGATAATTGAAGCTTCAACAAAATCGTTTACAAGCAAGATCTAAACCATAACATATTCAACACACTAAATATGGAAGACTTAGGTAAGCAGAGCCTATTTCACATTGGAAACAGCTACCATTAGATCTTGGAGATATTATGTATCTCTTTTTTACCAAGGATACATATACAACTATAAGCCGTGTATCTTTAGTAAACCAAGTTACCAAAACATTCACTGAAATTACTGTTAGTTGAAATTAATGTCAAATTATTTTAATTTTGAGGAGGGGGAGTGTGGAACACTTAAAATTAGAAGAAACGTATTCACATATAACAATTTTAAATATCCTAACATACAGATAGTGAACTCACTTCAGTTCCACGGCGGAGGAGCTCCCTTGCCAGAGGAAGCATCCCTAGAACAATGTCAGCACCTGAATTATCAACAAAAAGTAAAGCTCTTCTATGAGGGGGCATTTTCTTAGCCCCTAACATTCTCTCTTTGAAGGCGTCAAAATCATCCACCTAGATCACAAACGTAGTTTAGTATTCAACTTTTGACAATGATGAATAAATTCAGAATCAAGTACCATCATCAATGAATATCTTTACGTCCACTTACTCGCCAAGGTCTCTGCATCTTATTGCGACTCATTCTGTAAATTTCAATAATAGTTCCTTTATGATAGAGATCCACACATGCACCAGAACCCCAGTCAAAAATGTTTGCAGCAAGAACTCCTTCAATTAGAGTAAGCAGCCTAGTATTCTGAAACAAAGGAGGGATTCATATTACGAACGACATGGTTTATGAGAAGCTAAGGTGGCTTATGCCCATTACACAACCAAGAACTATATATTTGTGACATGAATAAGTCACCGTGGCATAGGCATTAAGGTATCTTATACATTTTTACTTTTCTTTATAAAAAAACTGATACATCAAACACATTTTCATTAAGAATGAGTAACAAGTTAATTGCATAAACCAGTCAAAAGTACCACACATGTAAGTGAGTATTGACTCCTCCCAGCACATCAAATTCAGAGGATTATATTAGTTACCTCATCCATTCTGTCAAGCTCCGTCAACAAGTCAGGTAAAACAGCAAGTGATGCCTCATTTTCCCTATTATACATACACACAAATGATAAAGTTATTAAAAGGACCTCGTTAGAAGAACATATTTGTGAAGATGAGATAAATTTATGTTTACATTGTAAGCAGGAATTTCCTTTTAATGAACGTTCTTAAATTAAAAACAACAGTTGTGGGAGTCTTCAATGAACAAGAAGGATAATGTTTTGTGAGCTAGTGGTCACAGGTTCTACTCATAGCAATAGCCTCTCCGCTAAAGTGGTTAAGCGCAAGACTATATGCATATATTGTCCTTCCCTAGACCCGCACAATGGTAGGAGCCTCATGCACTAGGCTACCATTCAATTTATTTTTAGATTCAAACTCTACATCTAAAGCGGCATCTTTGTTCATGAAATTAGATAAATAGAAACATTAAAAGGATATTTGGATTTCCAAATAGGCATCAAGAAGAAAATATCTATTAATATTATGAGAATGAGTAACTAAAAAATAGAAGTTACAAGGAAACATACAGAACGAGTCAAGACTCAAGAGCACAAATTCTCCCTTTATTATTTCAATTAAACTTTTACATTGTACTCTCAGACACCCATTCAATAATACAAATGGTTGAGCATGCATTTTGCATGTGACTTGGAATGAGAAGAACAATAATCTTACTGCTTGAATAAAACTACAACAAGTGACTACAATTTATAGGCTAAGAGTGACCAAATTAAGGAAATAAGTAAACATGTACAAAATCTCCTAATTGATACTATGAAATAAAATAATAATGGGAGCATAATTTCTAATAATAAAGTGAATCTCCTAATGTTACAATAGTTTCAGTGAGCTACTATACAGCATTTTATGCTTACCACTAAACAACTTATATTGTGATAAGCCAATTTCTAGGTAAAGCTTGCACATGTATCAAAAGGGTACAAAATAAAATTCATATTTTTAAATCTTTATAAAGAAAAAACACAATTACCTTTGCTTGATACTTCTATAGACATCACCAAACTGGAATTCCCTCAAGCACTCTTCCCTCATTTCCAATAGATTCGCCAGGCCTAATTTCCCATATGCATTAGGCTCCTCCATCAACCTATTCAGTTGGTGTGGGAGTTGATTAGTGGAAAATGCTTAAGACAAGTAAAATTCATAAATTTTATTAAACCCAACAAATACAGTGACATCAGTAAAAGTAGAAAAGTGATCCAAAAGGAATGAAACACAAGAACTTTACATTTCAATTAGACAAATATGCCACAATATGCATGAGGAAGAGAGTCTCAGCACAATCCCAATGGAAACACTTAATTTTTTCAAAAAAATTCACAAGATTTAAGCTGTGATCTCATTTTTTGAAGGTTCAAGTTCTGAAACCTGAGCACTTTGTGCTTCAGCTCCACCCCCATTTATTGGAGGTTTACACAAAAGTTATAGCTCCATTTAAGCAACTATTTGTATATCATCTTGTGTTATTCATGATCTAGCAAGGGAAAGAGAGAGTATAGGCACTAGAAATAGGGAATTCAGTTTTAGGGATGAACAAAAGGGAAAGTTTCATCACTCTTCTCTTGTAAGGAAAAGCACAATTGTTGGAATCTTTCAAGTTAGTGGGAGCTTGATGTGTGGAACTGGACCAAGTTTACCAGAAAAGTTGTCACCAAACCACTATAAATTTGGTTTGCACTCTTTTATATCCTTATTCTCTATAAATTTACATTATTTGGTTATTTATCAGTCATGAGTTAGAAATTTGTCTATAAACTTGTGTCAAAATAATGTCCAACTCAACCCCAAAAGCTGCTCATAGGGTTGGGAAGCCCAAGCCTCATAAGCACTTTTCGGTCATATTCCCATCTGATGTGGCACTATCTTAGCAACTTGAATGAAACTTCCAAAAGTACTAATGTCAGAGTTGTGTTCAAAAACCAATTCAATTCACTAGCTTATCATCTCACACACATAGGCCTTTCATTCACACGCTTTCATTGGAGAAAGAGTGATGTGCTACAAAATTAAGAACCCATGGGTAACAGCGTACAGGGACCAAAGTAGTCAAAGTTATGAGTTCTATCAATTTTGATGTGATTCATGTATATATACCAATACCAGATTCAAGCAAGACAGTTTTGTTCCAAAAGCAGTGTGATGCTCAGCAACTGAAGATGCTTCTCAAATTTGATTTTTCATTTCTATCTATTAGTTTCTCGAAAACCATGAAATACGTGGCAAGGGATTTTCACCCACTATAAATGAACAACAACAACCATGCCTTAGTCCCACTAGATTGAGTCAGCTACATCGATCAAACAACGCTATAATGCTCTACCACAAATCTTGTCCATTGATAAGACACTTATCTCTAAATATTTCCTATTTGTTTCGCCTACGGTTTTTCTTGGCCTCCCTCTGCCTCTAGAAGTTGAATCAACCTTCATTTAGTCCACTCTCCTTACTAGAGATTCTAACAATCTCCTCCACACATGCCCAAACCACCTAATGCACGATTCTACTATCTTTTCTATAGTAGAATCTATCTCAACTTTCTCTATAATGTATTCGTTCCTAATATTATCCTGTCTATTTTGTCCACTCATCCAATGCAACATTCTCATATCTGCTACATTGAGTTTATTCTCTTGTTAGCATTTTACTATCCAACATTCAGTCGCATATATCAATGCGAGTATATAGTTTTACGGTAAAAATTTCCCTTAAGTTTGAATGTCACATCTCTATCACGTATGACATATGATGCACTCCACCATTTCATCCACCCGACTTGATTCCTAAGGTTTGCGTCTTTCTCAATTTCCCCTTCGTGTTTTTTGATTGACCCAAAATACTTAAATATGTGAATTATGATATTGAATGATCTCCAATCTTTACCTTTACGATAGGGTTTGTCCACCATTTGCTAAACTTACACTCCAAATACTCTGTCTTATTTCGGCTCATACAAAATTCTAAGCTTCTAAAGCTTGTCTCTACATTTCTATCTTCCAATTTAATTCCTTTCTTGATTCTCCAATTAGGACAATATCATCCACAAAAAGCATATTTGTGGCACCGGTTCTTGGATATGCCCAACAAGCATATCTAAGACCAATGTAAACAAGAAGAGCCTCAATATTGAACATTGGTGAAGTCCTATAACAATAGGGAAATCTTTTGAAACCTCATCTTGTGTTCTCACAACTAACTCAATTGATTAAAGATGGTAAACCAACGAAGATCAAATAATCACAAATGCTTACACAACTAAGTTTGCATTAGGATAAGTGGATAGATATTGATGCTTCAACGATGATAGAAAGCCTGCAAAACAGGAATCTTATGTTACCTTGCCAAGTGAGCAGAAAATGCACGAATCTCCTTACTAGAGCTTCTAACAATCTCCTCCACACATGCCCAAACCACCTAATGCACGATTCTACTATCTTTTCTATAGTAGAATCTATCCCAACTTTCTCTATAATGTATTCGTTCCTAATACTATCCTGTCTATTTTGTCCACTCATCCAATGCAACATTCTCATATCTGTTACATTGAGTTTATTCTCTTGTTAGCATTTTACTATCCAACATTCAATCGCATATATCAATGCGAGTATATAGTTTTACGGTAAAAATTTCTCTTAAGTTTGAATGTCACATCTCTATCACGTATGACATATGATGCACTCCACCATTTCATCCACCCGACTTGATTCCTAAGGTTTGTGTCTTTCTCAATTTCCCCTTCGTGTTTTTTGATTGACCCAAAATACTTCAATATGTGAATTACGGTATTGTATGATCTCCAATCTTTACCTTTACGATAGGGATTGTCCACCATTTGCTAAACTTACACTCCAAATACTCTGTCTTATTTCGGCTTATACAAAATTCTAAGCTTCTAAAGCTTGTCTCTACATTTCTATCTTCCTATTTAATTCCTTTCTTGATTCTCCAATTAGGACAATATCATCCACAAAAAGCATATTTGTGGCACCGGTTCTTGGATATGCCCAGCAAGCATATCTAAGACCAATGTAAACAGGAAGGGCCTCAATATTGAACATTGGTGAAGTCCTATAACAATAGGGAAATCTTTTGAAACCTCATCTTGTGTTCTCACAACTAACTCAATTGATTAAAGATGGTAAACCAACGAAGATCAAATAATCAAAAATGCTTACACAACTAATTTTTAATTAGGATAAGTGGATAGATATTGATGCTTCAACGATGATAGAAAGCCTGCAAAACAGGAATCTTATGTTACCTTGCCAAGTGAGCAGAAAATGCACGAATCTCCTTACTAGAGCTTCTAACAATCTCCTCCACACATGCCCAAACCACCTAATGCACGATTCTACTATCTTTTCTATAGTAGAATCTATCTCAACTTTCTCTATAATGTATTCGTTCCTAATACTATCCTGTCTATTTTGTCCACTCATCTAATGCAACATTCTCATATCTGCTACATTGAGTTTATTCTCTTGTTAGCATTTTACTATCCAACATTCAGTCGCATATATCAATGCGAGTATATAGTTTTACGGTAAAAATTTCCCTTAAGTTTGAATGTCACATCTCTATCACGTATGAAATATGATGCACTCCACCATTTCATCCACCTGACTTGATTCGTAAGGTTTGCGTCTTTCTCAATTTCCCCTTCGTGTTTTTTGATTGACCCAAAATACTTAAATATGTGAATTACGATATTGTATGATCTCCAATCTTTACCTTTACGATAGGGTTTGTCCACCATTTGCTAAACTTACACTCCAAATACTCTGTCTTATTTCGGCTCATACAAAATTCTAAACTTCTAAAGCTTGTCTCTACATTTCTATCTTCCCATTTAATTCCTTTCTTGATTCTCCAATTAGGACAATATCATCCACAAAAAGCATATTTGTGGCACCGGTTCTTAGATATGCCCAGTAAGCATATCTAAGACCAATGTAAACAGGAAGGGCCTCAATATTGAACATTGGTGTAGTCCTGTAACAATAGGGAAATCTTTTGAAACCTCATCTTGTGTTCTCACAACTAACTCAATTGATTAAAGATGGTAAACCAAAAAAGATCAAATAATCACAAATGCTTACACAACTAAGTTTGCATTAGGATAAGTGGATAGATATTGATGCTTCAATGATGATAGAAAGCCTGCAAAACAGGAATCTTATGTTACCTTGCCAAGTGAGCAGAAAATGCACGAGCAAAAGCATCACCCATTTTTTTCGCATCATCAGTTCCACCTTCACTTGCGATAGCCTATCACAATTACACGCGAATCACAATCATGTACTGCCTAGCAATTTTTCGAGGCATACATTATCATAAAGATCTGACAAAGTTTCACGTCTTGTGACATATATTACTTCTAATAAAATTGAATCCAGTACAGTCTAACAATAACCAAATAAGCCAAGGTTCAACCCAGCCCATATAAGCTAAATGCATAACTATAATATTTTATAAGAGCAATTGCACTATTGGCTCCAACTGCTTGCCCAGAAAACAAAGTATAAATAATAAAATTTAACATCCATAAAATCCCAATCATTCAATAGATCTGAAGTTCACAGACGATGCAGAACTTAAGCATGGAAGCTAGGGGTTTAAGATAACCTTGTCCATAAGATCTGGCAAGTGGTCTGACAAAACTTTGAGCCAATATCTACATCAGATGCAATAAAATTGTTAGCTACATGAGAAATACAAAAAACTAAGAGCCCTGATTGAGCATTAGTTAACAATAATTTTCTTACTCTAGTTCACTGGGATCTGAGAGATCAATTGTGTTGGGTTCATACCTGTAGAGAAACAGTTTTATATTTGTTAAAAACTATACAAGCCTAATATCAGTCAATAAAATTGACATTATAAAACTGAATTTTGAAAGAAGTAACAAATAGTCTAGTGATTAATAAGCAAGTAAACCACACTCAATAAATATAAAGCATGCCAGGGGAGAAAAGTGCCTTATGGTTTACTATGAGTGAGAGGATCAAATATGAACATTGGAGCTTACATGGATGATTAAAACTAGAAATTAAACAACATTTATTTCACGCATACAGATATGCACACAGACACATAGCTTTCTATTGTCACATTCTTTGGCAATTCAAAAAACCAAAACATATCAAAGCAAAGGCAGCCCAATAAATGAAAAACTATTAATCTATTAACAGCCACAGTATTTAGCAATCATACTTACGTTTTTTTGTCTGCTAGTAATGGAAACACCTCCAGAGTTGGTACTAGATGGAGGACACCAACATTCAGAGCACTTGCATCAGGTCGCAGAGTACTTCCTTTTGACAAAGGAACTTCAAAACCCCCAAGTCCAGTAGTTCCAGCAGTTGGAGTCATTGGGACAGGTGCAGTAATCTCATTTCCCTTCTGCAAGAATTTATCCATCCACGAAATCTGCATTGAAAATCAGAGTGTAAATGAAATGTTGCTAGAATATTGATTGAAACTTAATCGTATTAACCGAAGAATGGAGTCTAGCTCCTTACAACAGTGCAAGTACTCTGTAAAACTGAAAGCAAGCAGTAGAGAAAAAAGACCAGAATTTATCCGTTCAAACCCAATTCACCTTGAATTTATTCATATCTTTTACCTCTCTCCCATCACACCACAACCCTGCTCCCCAATTACCTTATGCCATCTGTCCCTTTTATTAAACCCCCACTATGTCTCCTCTAACTTATTCCACCTGTGTCCCCAAGATGTAGCACGGATAGTAGAACTGTGGGACATAAGTGTGAGTAGGGTTCAAACCCTGGAACCTAGACAATTTCCCTGCCCCCGCCAAAAATTTTGCATATGAAAAAATAAAATGATTTCAGATCTGTTTTATTCTCATCACTAAGTGAAATTCCCTCCACCTACCCAAGATGCATAACTCATTTCTTCCTGTTGTAAGCATTGGTAAAGAAACTATCAAATACATAGAAAGTGGAATTTTCAAACAGATTGAACTGCTTCTGAGGTTAAGAAAAAGAACTGAATAAATAAAAGCAGATGGCATATTAAAGTTGGGAGCCATCTAGAAGAATTGACAATAAATGAAAAAAATGAGTGACCGAGAATTTGAAATTATGACTAAGCTTTAGCAGACATTAATCACTTTCTGAGTTAACCATATTTTTTGTAAGGTAAAATGCAACCACTGCTCCCTCTCTTTCTATGAGCTCCAATTAAAAGCTTTTTAATATCTGTAATTTTGATAGCTTATTTCATTTGGAAAAAAAAGCGTAGCACAATAAACAGGTGCAAGTAAGAAGTACAACAAAACAAGACTCTAACTCATAACATTACAATAACAGTATTAACACAGGAAAGTGAAACAGGTAATCAAAGAAAAGAAATGCAAACCAAGGTAGTACACTGACAACATAAACAGAAACCACTAGAGTTTGCAGGGAATTAACACAATAATATTCAATATCAGCATACACTTGTATTGCGAAGCTTTTTACAAGTTCAATAGCAATCATTACAAACTCCACATTTGACAACCTTTACTTTTTTTTCATTTTATCATTTCATGCTTCATATTTAAAGAAATTGTTCATTTCAAGATTCCTTTTTATATAGTAGCTTCCATTTTGGTTGTCAATTGTTGCAATAAACATGAATATGATTACAGGTGATGACATGGAAAATTACTCCAGAGAATTTCATTACTGGAGTTACTATTTTAGAAATTTTATTATTGCAACATCGATAGAAAAATTTGACAGAGCAAGGTAGGACCTTCTTGATGGTGATGGAATTGATGCCCCATAAAAATCTTATTCTTATTAAGTAGATTCTCTATAACTATGAAGTTGAGCAAAAACATCTACAGATTACCAATTTCAGTTATCGAATTCACCCCTTTGCTTAATAGTTCACGCATACCGATTTGCAGTACTGTTGTGTTTTAGAACGTTGATGGATTGAATCCAAATTGTTGCTTACCAAGAATGCCTGTGTTGCTGAGAGATGCAGCGCACGGTAGAGAAGAAGAAACCAAAGAGGATAGTGTGGCTCTGTGCAAGGAGAGAAGATACCCTAAAAGTTCTATCAAAATGGACAGTTTAGTACTTTAGTTTTAGAAAAACACTTGGATTGACAGGTTTAGTTCGACGGTGGCTTTGTTTTATAGCATAATTTTTATTTATAATAAATTTATTGCATAACTTTGGTATGAAACTTATTATAAAAAACAGACGCGTAAACTGGGCAACCCTTTTAAATGTTATTGCACAATTGTACTTAAATTAGTCAAATATGCACTTACGGCGCACTTAAACCTTTAGTAAATTGGCCTGTTTAAGATTTAGATTGAAGAAAACAATAAAACATATTATAAAACAACAACAACAATAGTAGTAGTAGTAGAGTATACAGTACCAAGTAGCTAGGATCCATCGATATCAACCAAGCAACCAGCACAAGTCAGATATTTCCAATTCGTATCACTTACCTTCTCATTCAAATCTCCAAGTGGTGGGCCATGTATTTTGCCTCCTGTATATGGGGCACCTATTGGGAACCTTTCAACCAAGTGATGAACCATGAGGTCATCTAAACCATGCTTTTCATAGCTCATAAATGCACCTAAAGCTCCTAGAAATCCTTCATGTCGCAAGAACATAGCTTTTGCTTCCCCTTTTGACCTGTATGAAAAATGATATAAATTGCAAGACAACATAGATTCAATTTAAATGAACGGAAAATAATCCAGCTAGGTGAAGTCATTAGTATGCACCAGAAGTGAACTGCAAAAGAAATAGTGTCCATGGTATAGGCATGACCCCTTATAAAAAATCCTCCAAAAAAGATACGCTTCAACCCAAATCGCAATGCATTCAAATAAGCTATCTACACAAAAGAAATGAAAATAACACAAGAGTGGTCAAGTGCCTGCTGAAGAACAGACACGAATAGAACACGAAAATCACTAAGTGAAGGTTCCTCATAATGCTACAAAGTATCACCCAGAACCAGAAATAGTTTCACCGATCATCTTCACAGATTAAGAGTTTCTATATTTTATTTAAGTTGCATTAGGATTAAAGGAAATTATTTTTGGGACGTCTTTATAAGGAAAACATTAAATTTAAAATTCAACATATTATACTTAGATTGTAAAAATAAAGGTTCACAAATTGCTAAAGGACCAGTATGAACTTTTGTCAACATAAATCAGATAACCAAATTATAACCAACGTGAATTTTGCAAATATTTGTAGAAAAGCTTATATAGAAAGAAAATAATTATTCACTTATATATATGTTTGAGAGTTAGTCCTTGATATGGTATAAGAGCCTACAACCAAGAAAGGAAGGGTTCAATTCATGCTGCCACCAATTTTTCTAAAAAAAACAAGAATTTGGCACAAGGAAAAGTGGGCCCATGCATTGTCCAGATTTCAAGCCCAAAAAGGCTCTAGCCTGAGGGGGCATGTTAGAGATGTAAAATCATTCGTATGCCTCAAACTCCTTTTGGTTATGAGAGTTGGTTATCAAAGTTGGTCCGTGATATGGTAATAGAACCTCTATAACTAATTGGTTAGAGAGTTGATCCTTGATGTGATAATAGAACCTCTAACCAATTGGTCAATAGTACTATTCTTGCTACTCCCATTCTTTAAAATAAATAAAAAACTGGATTCAGCACAAGTTGGAGTGGGGGACTACGCATTGTCCATGTTTGAATGCCACAGGGTTCTAGCGTCACCACATTCGGGGGCATGTTCGAGATATAAAGCCATAGGGTGGGGGGACTATGCATTGCCCATGTTTGAAGGCCAGAGGGCTCTAGAGTCACCTCGTTTGGGGGCATGTTACGAGATATAAAGCCATAGGTGAGCCACCATGGCTCCACCTAACACATAAGTGAAATTTGACAGGACTAAAATTAAAAAAACACTGTATTCCTACATGCCTAATTTACAAAACTGTCCCTCGAGATATATCAAACAACGAGTTGAATAACATGATAAGCTGAATGAAACAGTTTAAATTTTAATCAATAATATGTTCAAGATCTGCATTACTGCATACATTTGGCAGTTTACATTTATGAATAAAAAAGGATAACTAATAAATGTCAGCTCACTTGACCAATATTGTATGAAATCATCCGTAAAAGAGAGAGTGATATATCTTCAGGTCTGTAGTCTGCAAGCTCCTTTTTTTCTGATATAGTTTTGCCAAAACTTGAAGCAATAGTAGACGCTGATAGGCCAATCTAGAATTATTTAACACAAGGAAATACCCAGTCATGTTGATTGACAAAAATATCAAAGGATTCATATCTATATAAAGTTATTTCAAAATTATTATTTCCTTATAGGGTGATAATTTATATTGCAATAAGATCAACAGAAAAAAAATCACCTTAGAATAGTCCAAACCACCATAAATGTCCCCAACGAGCATATCAATATTACTATTATCTCCTTTCTGACTCAGCTCAAGCAATTCATCAAAGCTGGAAATTCAATTTCAGCAAACACCTCGTCAATAGTTCAAATATAGCAATAAAACGAAATAATAAGGAGTCAAATGAAAATGACCTCTTGCACTTCGTTAACAGTATCCCCAAACCCCAGTAAGTACCGCCACCAACATTTGTCCCACTAACCCTTTCGAATTTTCCTTCCCCGTCAACCTAGTCAAAAAATAAATTATAAGTGTAAACTAGAACCTGTTAGCCTTCACGAAGCAGAATCCAAAGAAATCAGAATTTTAATAAAATTATGAAACAAAATAAAATGTACCTTGATCATACTAACACCAGATCCAATATTAACTAGAAGATAAGGGTACAAATCATTAGGGTCAATTTGAACAAACTCTTTCTGGCCCTCCATGTGTGTGAAAGCTTCATGACGAATTGCCTAATAAAGCATGGTAAAATTTTAATAAAAAATCATTGATTATTAAGAAGAAAAACTATAGATCGGTTGGCAAGAATGAATTAAGAGCAAAGAACATACCCTTCCATATTCCAAAGTCCAAACAAAATGATGTTTTATTATAACAGAAAAGGGTTAACATAGTTCTCAATCATATCTTGGTTAGTACTTAATAGCAAGAAACATGTGTCGTCAATAAGGAAAACATAGAAAAGAGCATAAGTCGGCTATGGTATATTAACATATAAAACTATATTAAAGCATATTCCTCCAAGCAATTTGCGAATGAATGGAGCATAAATGAGAATGTAAAAACTCCATATATAACGGCTGACCAGTCTTGCCAACTAATTGGATCTTTATCTTCAGAAACAAGGGAAGAAGACAATAATCTTATTAAAGAAGCAAAGCTAGACAAACAGCTTCTTCCTTTGATTTTTTGTTTGAATAAGCATGGAGTACCTATTCATATTTATGATAAGTTGATAACTATCACATAACGAAATTTTGATAATGCAAAATATGAAGATTCATATACATATTTCAACTCAAAAAGACACATTACATCCTCTCTATCAAGCTGACTTAAATAAAGTGCAAGCAAAACAGAAAATGCAGGACAGGGGCCACCTTTAGCAAGAAATTTGCACCTGCCACAAGACAATCCATTTCATCTTCTTTGTCAAGACTGACCCCGAGTCTTTCTTTGAAAAGATCAGCATACTTGTATGCTCCACCACCAGTAGCCTTTGTCACACAACGAATGCGTTATGTTAGTATGTCACCAATATCAATACAGAAGATAAGCAGTAAAGTACTACTTGCCTGTACACACCTTTCTAAAACAAATATTGTTCCAGATAACAAACACCAACAACATGAAATAAATAGAAAGATCATAAATTTGAGTTTTTATTTTGATATGTTCAAGTTGTTCAACCAAATTTACGATTATAGCCCCTCCCTAAAATGGTAACTCCGGGATTTGAACCCCTAACATTGCAGGTGAGGTTCTAATTAGTAGTCGTCCACTGCCACTCGGTTATCATTTTTGCAATAACTACTTCTACATGTTATAAGTCGTAACAAATTATAGTCTCATGAACACAAACAAACAAAAAATTATAATTGATAATCTAAAGATATGATATAATCGAAAAAGATAATACAATCAAGCTTTGAATAAGCCAAAAAACAGACAAATACCCGAAGTTACCTTAATTATGGCATTCTGGTCAGCATCAGTATAATGTGATTCCAAACCTATAAGAATTAATTCATTAAGGTGTAATAATGTACTGAAAATTGTTAGAAGTATTGAATTAGTTGAGCACAAAGGACCAACAAAATTATAAAATGTTATTGACTGTGCAATACTATTTTAGCAATCAAATGTGGTAGAAATGAGACTGATAAAAGTAAAGTGAACAAGACTATACCACCACAATGAAGCTGCTTTGAAGATATGAAATCTAAGCACTCATTAATCTTTCTTGTCTCAAATTTCACAAAGTGAAGCCTCCCACCAAGAATAGGGTAGCTTCTCCTATTACTGTTAGAAAGTCCCAGTCGCTCCTTCACACTTCTCTTCCTTTTATCATTAGCTGATTGGTCCTCATGCCTTGAAAAGTAAACCAACTTTATCAGAGATCCTGCCCATAAAATTGAATAAGATTAAGTTTCAAACATACTCCAGATACCATCAACCCTTTTTTTCCTAAACTTCAATGAATTAACATAGAACTCATCGATTATACATCATTGAGTATAAAACCAACTGTAAAAAGATCAAAACGGAAAAAAAGGCAAACTGCTATAGATACTGTTATAGGGTTCAATTCTCCATGAAAATCCAGAACAAAGGGGCATAACCAAGCCTAAAAGAATGATATAAAACAAGAGAGAAAGAGAGAACTGAGAATCTCTTTAGGTTGAGAAAGATAAATTCCTCAAAAGATGGCAATTATTTTATATACATTTCATATTTCAAATGCTGCTTCATGGTGGATACTAAGCAAAAAATGCAAAATTAAATCTAAACCTACCCAAAAAAAGAATGCACAACAAAAACCATTTACCAACAAAGTGAAATGAAATGAAGGTCATAAAACATAAGGAAAAATCAACAATAAGCATTTGAACATGAATTTGAACAATAAAAGCAATCATGATTATGATACCTCCAATGTCAAGAGCCAAGTGAAATAAATCATCAGATTGATTAGGCAACAAAATGGTTGGATCCTTTTCTTCTGAATTCCCTTGAATCTCAGCTTTGCTGACATCAAGTTGAGGCCTAGAACTGGACCTATGGATACAAGAATTCCCTGATGGTGGAGCCATGTCTCTTTTCCCTTGACCACTCTCACTCTCTTCTTCTTTCTCCTTGACCAATGTACTATTGTTATGATTATGATCCTTGCTTTTCTTATTTTTGTAATTATCCTCACTCTCTTCTTTTTTGTCAATTCCAATAAAAATTTGTTTTTGATCCTCTTCTTCTACAAGTCCAGCCATATTTATATGATATAATCCACACACTACCTAAAATATATATTTGGTCACTAGTTCTATGTCCTACACTATAACAAACAAAACAATTTTTTACTAATAGATAAATGATGCAGTGATTGTATATAAATCTTTACACACACTTGCCGTACATATTACACTCTAGATAAATATAAATATACTAATATATAGTATTGATCATTGAATAATAAATCATTAACATGGAATATAGGTTGTGTAAATAAAAAAGAACAAAAAACAAATTGGACTACTTTAACATTACTAAAATTATAAAATTGATGAAACTTACTCGGATTCAAAATTTCACAAATTGGGTGTGGAAAACGGGAGGTGGATATTGAATGCATCTAGTGTACCGAGCAAATGAATTCAATGAAGTAATTTTTTTTAATGTTATTGTAACAAACTTTTTTGATATAAGTACGGTATCGGTCATATAAACCTTTGACCTTTTGGTTTATGTCAATGAGGTCTTATATAACACTAACTTATTATTGGTATGTAACAAAATTTAGAGTAACATTTGAAAGGAAGAGAAATGATGAAGCACTTCGTGATGAACGAAAAAAAGGAAATGAGTTTGAGATATAATAATAATAATAATAATAAATGAATAATTAGTAAAGAAGTGAAAAGGGATATATGTATATATAAATATATAAGAATAAATAAAGTGGTGAATTAAATGAATAATACCTTTGAGGAGTGTGAGAAGAGAGAGAAAGGAAAGGAGTGAGTAGATGTTTGTTTTTGGTGGGATGATAACTGATGCAGTTGTTGATGAAGGCAAACATGTACGCACAAACATGTACGGTGTGTCTCAAAATGATGTTCTCATTCATGTCTTAATGAATGATATTATGGATATGTCATTTAAAAATATACATCAATATTCTACTACAAAATATTAATTTATGATTGAACTTTTAAAATAATGTGACACAATATTATTGGTTGGGACATGAATATGAACATCATTTTAGGACACGTGATCTACATCCTTCCAATCCACCAAGGGTAATATCAATATCTATTTTGGTCTTAAAATTTGAAAAACTTAAAATAGTTTCAGAAAAATATAAAATGCAAGTGAAATTAATTAATTTTAACATTTGTTTAGGGTTTAAAAATAAATGGATATGATAGAATTTTATTATTAACTAAGTTTTAATTTTAATTATATAAATATATAGTTGTAAGGTGCATTAATTGAATAAAATTATAAAATTAATGGACTGTTTAATACAAATTTTGTTCGGTTAGTCCATAAATGTATTGCTCTAATGTTTTCTTTGTTGATAGTTATGTTTGGGAAAACTAGATTGTAGTTGTGAAGTTAACTTATTAAACTAGAGTCATGAAATAAAACGAACTTTGTAACTAGCTGAAATTTAAAAAATGACCTACATTATTTATTTATTTATTTATTAATTGAAATAATAAATACATAGATAATTTAAAATAATCATTTATTTTTTATATTTTAATTATAATTGGATATATAATATTTTATCCGTCATAAAAAAAATCCATTAGAAAATAATTTATCCATCACAAAAGATTATGAAAAGAAAATAATTAATCTCATTTACTCCAATAATAATGAGAAACATTAGGGTAAATCCTTTAAAATTTGAATAACTATGATGACAACTCTTCACAATAAATGAGAATATAAGTCAAAGAAAAACCTATATAATAATTTAACTCATACATCAAACAATATCATATATGTCACTGTATAGAATCAAATACTAGGAAAAGTTCTAACTATATGACAAGTAACCATGTCAAAAAATAAAATAAAAAATATAGAATCACTAAAGTGATAATCAATGAGAAGCCAAAGGAATGGTGGGGGCCGCTGGTTTCTCTTTGTGAAATAAATGTAAATGGAGGAAAGGTAGGAGTGAGAGAAAAAATTAATAGGTTTTTTTATTTAAGGTAATGTAATGTAATTTGTTAAAATATTGAATGACAAAATTGGAAAGTGAATTATTGAAAGTTAAATTCACTTTCTAAATGCTGCTTGAAGTAGTTTTATAAAAAGTAACTTTCAAACTTTACAAACTCATTTTTTAAAAACTACAAGTTACCTTCCACTTTTGTTTATCGTACAACTTTAATCTTTAATCGAATAACTCAAAAGTTATAAGTTACCTGAAAATCTACTCTTTAAGGTTTTGGCCAACAATGCTAAGAACCTTTATATTTGACATCTGCCTATACACGATAACCTTCCTAAGTCATATTTAGGGGTGAGCAGAACCCGACCATACCTACTCATCTGGTATGACTTGATCATGACGGGCCAGAAAAGGGTCAGGTCTCATCGGGTCCAGGGTCGAGTTCAGATTCAAAAATTACACTCAGTCAATATTTAGGGTCGGGTAGGGACCAAGCATGACCCGTCCTGACATGTCCCATGGTCACTCAGTCATGATGTTTTATATGTGTCTCTGTTCAAATATATACAAGGTAATGATAATTTTTTGATCGAAAATATCATTGATTATCTAATTTTTCATCATATATACATGTTTAATAATATATATATACATATATTATTTTATATGTCAAATGATATATTTATAATAATAAATAATATTTAGAATATTTTATGTAAAATAAGTATACATTATATTTAATCGGGTCTAGGGTCGGGTTCAGGTTTAAAGACCGACCTTGTGAATATTTAGGGACGGGTTAACTCCGGGTCTAGGACCGGGTCCGAGTTTAGAAAAATAGTCTGAACAACATTTAGGGTCAGGTAAAAACAAGTCTTAATTCGATGCACACTCATCCCTAGTCGTATTCCTCTTTACTACCTTCCAGAAATCTGTGTTTGTGTTGAAAAGCAATTATTCCAATATTGCAACTTCAATCCACTTTTAACTTCATGTTTTAACTCAAACTAGAGGTAGTGCTAGGTAGATAACAAAATCTTCTTCTAGAAAAAGGTAACCCAAACCAAAAAATCATAACCAAAGCCTCTAGACAGTATGAATCCAATTCAATATTCCTTATGCCTTTCATAAAATGATTCATCTTCATATTTAGAACAGGGAAGACATAATATTTCATGTCAATTTTATAAATAAATATATTCATTTTTGCCCTAATTTAGACGAATATTACGTGAACACAATCATAGAATTTATATGCATATATAAATTTTTATTACATTCTTGGTTAAGTTATGGAGGTGGGTTTTCAGTATGTAATAGCCAATTGTCCCTTCAGTTTCCAATCCATAGTTGATTTATCTCATCTGTCAATATGTTTTATGTAATAAATAATTCACCCTTTATGACACAAGAGTCATACTCATCTTTAGTAATGGAGATGACAATTATAATTTTTAATGTAAATTTAAGAATAAAATAGTTATTTCAATGTAAAGTAATGGAAATGTTGACTATTTATTTGTATCTTGTGATTTTACCTCAAGTATCTGGAAAGGTTTTTATGATTGGTTACAGATCTCTGTTATAAACCCTTCCTCAGTATTAGATTCTTTGAAGCTTCATGATTTCGTCCGTAGAGGTTGTTGTCCAAAATTATGGAGAATGTTTTGGTTCACGGTGGTTTGGTCGTTATGGATTATGAGAAATGAAGTTATTTTTATGGAGAAAAAGCCGAACTATGTTAATCTTATTGACATTATCCAAACTAGATTTTGGATTTGGTTAAATTCTTTTGTGTCTCATAGATCTATTTCTTTTGCTAATTGGTGTTTCGACCCAAAAATTTGTATAACTCTATGCTCTACAAAGTAGATTACTTTGTTTCTTTTGTTTTGGGTGGGCACCCCTTATACTCCTTTTAATACAATTTTTCTTTATCAAAAAAAAAACGTTTGTATGTATTTTAAGGGAACTGACACAAAAAGAGATAGTTGAATTATCTCTCCTCCTATGTTAGATTATAGCCATAACTTTGAATGGTAATTCATCTAATTCTACCAAGTTTAATATTTATCTAAGGTAAGTGCTAAATTTTCTTTATAATCGCATTACATCATTCAATAGCATGCAATGATAAATGATGCATGTATTAACATCCTAAAAGAACCCTTGTATGAAGTGTATGACTTAATATTCAACACATGTGAACGGCCTTATTCTAGCATATGTGCCACACTTGAATACTTGATTATGCATGTGAATGGTAGTGATTGTTATAATAGTTCTGATTCTATACTATATAATCAATTAACAGTATAGTTAATTGATTAACTGTTAGTTGATTTTAGTTTATTAGTTGTAATATTGTATTCATTAATCATTTAACAATATAATATTTGATGAACTGATTAGTTGTTGAGTTAGTTAAGCTGAACTGTGTGTGATAATCAATTGGTCAACCGAGTTAATCGATTGTCTCGCTAAAAGTTTTTGGTTTATGTTTTTAGTAGATGTAGTATATAAATGATGATTTTCTTAATCTTTGTATTCATTCAACAATGAGAATATTATTCAATGATGAGAAATGTAGTTTTAATGTTCTATTAAGTGAAAGCTGCTTTGATTCTCATTCTCTTTTGTTTCTTCTTTCTTTAAGCTTTCTTTCTCATTCATTCGTTTCCCATCCTTCTTGTTCATTAAGAATAATTATTTCATGACTCATACCAAACTTTAACACTGATGAATAATTCATAGGTAACAAGTCTACAGGAACGTAAATCAGATATCTCATTTAATTAAAAAGTTACATTTTATTAAAAATGAAGTTATAAAAACATAATTTAGCATTTTTATATTATCTGTTGAAATATGATTAACTATATGAACATGAAGATATGATTTTTTGGGACATGTGATATTTGTTCAACGTATATTGCTAATTACTCCATTGACCATTGACTCATTAAAACCTCCTACTTTACCAACCCTCCCCATTTTCATCTCCTTGATGCTTCACCACCTTCTTCAAAGTTCACCATAGACTTTTCTTCCCATATTCCATTCAAATCCATTATGTCTAAACCAGCACCTAGATTATACTAAACAACTAGGCAGAATATATCTGAATATATTAAGTTAATAGTCACATGGATACTACAATAGATAAATATTCGTGCTTGAATTGTAGGTAATAGTAGTAATAATAAAGAGCGTGTTGAAAAATAATGAATAATGGATAATATAAATAATAATTAGTTAAAAGAAAGAAAGTTATTGTGAGTCAATAAAGTTACAAATATGGCATGATAGATTACTGGATTCGCATTAGATTCCTACATTAAAAAAACCCTATAGTCATATTTCTGCATAAATACAATCTTACATCTTAATAACAATTATTACCATATTGTTTTTAGCCAAAGCAATATAAAAATTTGAGTCAATAGTCACATGGATACAGTAAATTCGTGTCTGAATTGTAGCTAGATAATAGTAATAATAAATAGCATGCTGAAAATACACATGTTATTATGAAAAGGTCATATCATAACATAAACATTTTTTTTTACAAAATTACATATATAGGACAAAAATCATTTGTCCCAGAATTTTTCTGTCCTCATATTTCTAACTAATCAAACTTCACAAAATAATATTAAAATATTAATTTTTGATTTTGTTATTTTTCTTTTTGATTGAATAAAACATTCTGATTGATTTGGTATAAATAGTGGAACATGAATGAGGAGTTGCCTTATTATTTATCATTGACTAATTTTTCAACTTCCAATTATGTTCATATAAAATAGGCTATTTATATGAATCCTATACCCTTGTCATCCCACTACTGCATCAAGCCATCAACATATTTTCTATTTTCCTTCACAAAACTCCATTCAGACAATAGTTATTATGTCCCAACAAGAACAACCTCAAACTCTAAGGTACTGCATAGGGTATGCCCTACATCCTCAAAAGATCCAAAACTTAATCCAACCTTCTTTTCTCAATTACACCAACCAACATGGCATTGATCTTGTTCATATTGATCTCACCAAACCCTTAATCAAGCAAGGTTCTTTTCACTGCATCATTCATAAACTACACTCTCATGATTGGGACAAACTACACTTGCATGAGTATTTGGAAAAACACCCAAACACTCTCATCATGGATGACCCAGATCTTGTGGAACAACTCCATAACCGCGTTTCGATGCTTGAATCAATGACCCATTTGGAAATATCTCTTGGAAACTATACTGTTGGGGTTCCTAAACAAGTAATGGTTGATGATAACAATGCAATGGAGGAGATTGGTTTGAGTTTGAGATTTCCTATCATTGCTAAGCCTTTGTTGGCCGATGGCACCGCGAGTTCTCACGAGCTATGTTTGATTTTCGACCGTGAAGGGCTTAGAACATTGAACAATCAGAACAACGATAGTCCAGTAGTGTTGCAAGAGTTCGTGAACCATGGAGGTGTTGTGTTCAAAGTTTATGTTGCTGGGGAACACGTGAGGTGCGTTAAGCGAAAGTCACTGCCTGATATATTGGAGGGAGAGTTAAGAACATCGAGAGGGTTGGTTAAGTTTTCTCAGATATGGAACTCGACACTTGTTGAAAGAAGCAAAAATGTAACTGAAAATATTATCGAGAAAGCGGAAATGCCGCCCGAGGAATTGGTAAAGGAATTGGGAAGAGGGTTGAGAGAGACAATGGGGCTTAACCTTTTCAATGTGGATGTGATTAGAGATGGTAAAGATTATAATAAGTACCTTGTGATTGATATCAATTACTTTCCTGGGTATACAAAGTTGCCATGTTATGAACCATTTATCACTGCTTTTTTGTTGGATTCTGTATGTAATAAGACTCCATAGAATCTGGATCCTCTCATAGCCAGTACTGGATGAGATCATGACATGTGACATTTGATATTTTTTAATGGTTTTGATTTTAACTTAAAATTTTATTGCAAATGATCAAGTTAATCTTGGCCTTACATTCCTGTACTGGACTCTACCCGACTCCATAGGTACGTGAATTGTTATTATCATGTGGAAGAACATCATTTAGTTATGACTTTAATATCTACTCCCATGGTCTATGTAAAGTGTTTTATAGGGTGAATACATCATTTACGTACATTTATTATGTTTAAAAATTGATTAACATATAAATATAAATAATAAATCATATATTAACGATATATATAACTCTTCCCACATTTCATGTCTCATGATGTCCGAAACCAATTATAAGATGTCATCTACTTCAACAGAAAAATATAAAAACATAAAATAACATTTTTATTTATTTGATGAAATATGATTAGTTTAGTACATAGAGAGAGTAAATTTTGGGACAAATGATTCTGATTCATTAAATTCATCACCACATACCATATAGGTAGTGTTTGACACATAAATACATAAAGAAACAAGATAATGAGATTTCTATAACTTGTTTTACTCCTATTTTTATCATCAATTTTAATGACACGATTTAGTGCGATTATTAAGTTATTCTCCAACGAATACATTAGATTTTTCTCTTAGAGAGCTTAAAACTCATTTTTGTCTATATTTTTTTTTACAAAGTTGCTTCAGTATGTACACACAGAAAATAGAAAAATGCTTGAATATGTATCACACAGCCCTATTTATGCAACAGTCCGATTCAGGTTTTGATAATACTAGTTGCAAAACATAAAATATTATCTATATCAAACTTTTTTTGATAAAAAATTACTGAAATGTGGACATGCTATGAATGAGTGAGATTTATTCAACAGCAAACACTATCGAGTTTTACTCCACATTAGGATGTTAAATGAAAGATGAATAATTTTTTTATAATAAATTTAAAGTCTACAAAATTGGGCTATTTTTCAGAGGCTTATTTTGATTATAAGAATTTTTGCAGACTTTACTGGACAAGAAATATATCCATGACATTAGATAATCGACTTCAGAAATTATATCATGTTAATGGAAAGAAATTATATCATGTTAATGGAAAGAGCTAAGGACCTAATAAGGATTGATCTACTTCCTCCAAGCAAGAGCTTCATTTTTACTCAACCCTCCATCACATATCTACTTGGTTGATGATATAACTGCATTTAATCATATTACCAAAATGAGCTGATTAGGTCTATTTGCGAATTGAGTTTTGGAGTAGAATGAAGGGAAATGGAAAACTTCGGAGCCATGAAATACACTTGTGAAGTGGCTCTGATGTATTCCCTTTCCCTTCCTTTCCCATCAAAACCCAACTCAAAAACGAACCATGCATCTTCAAGTAATTTTAACAAGATGAAATTAGCTGGTCAATTGTCAAGACAAGGCTATCATGGGAGTTATTGTGAAAGGATAAAGCCTGAATTCTTCAGACATTTTTTAATTACTTTTTAATTTTCAGACGAGAGGGAACAAATGCTGTTCCTGACATTTGAACCGGGTACTCTCACTTTTGGGGACATGTTCTTCAGCTAATTTTAACTACATCAAATTAATAATGCGCTTTTACCCACAAAAGAGTGTGAACATCCATCACAAAACTCTCAGGCTAGAAGACCCTTCACAACCAGAAATAATCAATTTTGTGTTATTTGATTATTTCAATCACATTTCAATGGCAGAACACAGCCCATTTTTCAGAAATAATCAAATCCCACCCCAACTCATTTGACCTCATCAGAACACCCCATTAGACCTCATTCTCTCATTCTAAAGTCTAGTGCAACAATCTGTGTTATTTTGCATGAAATAATGAGACGTAATCATGACCATCGAGTAAATCATGATCATTGAGTACATGACGACTATCTGTGTGTGTATGAACCATATCAGGTGAGGAAAAATGCATGACCATTGCAGTGGCATTCCTGTCTTCAATGTCAGAGAACCAAGTTGATTCACAGATGAACATAAGCTTTCAAAAATAATTGTGGAAACATGATGCTTTTCACCTCAGTAAGGATTTACAAAATGTTAACGTGTAAAAATTCAGCTTTATTGTCATATGTACATAGTATAATAAGAAACATGATTTGATTCCTGTAAAACACGTGGATAACGAACTATAGGAATCAACACATGTATGAAGTATTCACTCACATTTTAATAATACAATCTAGCTGACCAGCTCCACCCAAGAAAAGTGTTACCTGAAGATGTACGCTGGACTCGCTAATACCATCACAAAATTACACTAATGGTTCATTGTAGACATGGAAGAAATCAAGTAGTGGCTGCTTTCTCTCCAGTTGTTGCCTTTCCGCTAGTAGTTGTTGAGATACGCTTAGCTTCATAATCTTTAACAGCTGCTTTTATAGCATCCTCAGCAAGCATGCTGCAGTGAAGCTTGACTGGGGGAAGTGAAAGATGCTTGGCAATTTCACTGCAGGACAATCATTATGTACTTGAGATGCATTTGACCAAAATTATTAATAATGGAAGCATAATCAAAGGCTAGAAATAGAATAATCCAGCATGACTAAACTCCTACATATGGTGCATGATCTGAGAACCAAAAGGTACAAGAAAAAACAGAAAATGAAGGTAACATTCTTAACCAGACATTAGATTTACCAGATCATCCATCACCGACAAAGGAGATTAAAGGAAGATACGTATATTAAAAACATCTCCTGTTATTAATTTAACCCTTAAAACAACCAAAAATGCTAACTTTTTTTTGGCATTGAACGAATCCTGTTACCTTCTACAACTACCTAGCAACCATTTAGACATTCAAAAACTCATATTGTACAGAATTCATCTATGACTTCTTCAACAGGCACAAGCTTGTTTTAGTTAAAAACAAGGCCCTCGAATATAGCACAGCTGTGCATGGAAGAAAATAAATAAAAATTGCTCTAACTGGTAAATTTTAGCATACTATTTTTTTGTTTTTTTGTGAAGACTGCATAATCTCAAAGACAGCCATTGTAAAAATTCTTCAATATCAGGCATTAAGAAACAGATACAAGGACCTATTTTTGCACTCAAAAAACAAGGCCCTATACTTCAACAAAGCTGTGCATGGAAGAAAATAAATAAAAACTGCAATTTCTCAGAAATTTTCTCAAACGGCATACTATTTTCACATTACAACTTAGCACCCAACAACATATGCAACAAAGACAATTATATAATGAGCCAACCATCAAATAAATCATACCATATCATAAAAAACACAAACCAAACCAGGATCATACAACTACCACATTTATTTTCAAGATTTATAATACAGTTAGATACTCACTTATTCTTAATGGATAAAACTTCCTCCATTTGCTTCCCCTTCACCCATTCAGTAGCTGCAAAGATATATAAAAAAACATATTACAATTTAAAAACACTATCCATCAACAATGAAATTTGTTAAGGTTCCATCTCAAAACCAATTGGTCATGGGAGAAGTAGACTAACAGATATTTAAACTATTTCCGAGACAATGAGGTAGGCTTTGTGCGACTTACTTCCCAACATACCCCTCCACATAAGCCTGCCGGACCAGGAGAACGCTTACATTTGACCCATAAATAAATGACATCCTTTATCCTATCACAACCGGAAATAAGTTGGGCTATGGATCTGATACCATATTAACTTTTCATCTCAAAACCAATTAGCTATGAGAGGAGTAGTCCAACATAAATTTAAACAATTTACGAGACAATAAGGTAGGCGATGTCAGACTTAATTCTCAACAAAATTCTCATACATGAAATGAAATTACTTTATTAACCTCTCCATTCAAGTTCCAAAAACCAGAATCTTACGTTACAAGGAACTCCAAAATTCAAGGAACAAAAAAGTAAATAATAATAATAATAATAATAATAACAAAATGAAATTACCGAGAGAGGAAGAAGCAATGGCGGATCCACAACCGAAGGTTTTGAAGCGAGCATCAACGATCTTTCCGGTTTGATGATCAACCTTAATCTGAAGCTTCATGACGTCACCACACGCGGGTGCACCGACTAGACCAGTTCCTACGGTCGGATCGTTCTTATCGAATGATCCCACATTCCGAGGGTTGTTGTAGTGATCAACCACCCTCTCGTGGTACACACGCCCCAGAACCCTAGCCACCGATGACGACGACGACGACGTCGTTCTGAGAATTCTCTTTGCAGATTCTCTTTGTGTTAATAATTTCATAAATATGAGATTAAAAAATAAGGTAAGTTAATGTACAAAATAAATAATATATATGACCCAAAGATATGTATGTTCCCTGATAGAGTGTCAACTAAATGCTATTTATACATGACTCAAATACATATATGTCCACTGAAAGAGTGTCAACATATATGACCATCTTTATGTTCAAAAAATACATATATGTTCATATATGTTTACTAACGCAAATACATACATATTTATTAACCCAAAAACATATATATTCATTGACATAAATACATATATATTAATGTAATATATTCATGAAATACAAAATAAAGATACAAAAATAGTGTCAACAATCCTATCAGTAAATATTAATAACTGAAGTGAGGTTCAAAAATTTAGAGCACAATGAATATATATCACATTTGTCATCCAAGAAAAAAGGCAGTGGTCACAAAAAACACATAAAATTTAATGTAGAAAACTCATTATGTCTTTATATGAACATTTGAAAATGACATTTCAGATTCAACATGTAAAGGACTTGGAGAATTGTCTGCATCAGTCTCACACCGTAATTTCTTCGATGAACTTATGACTTGAATGTTGTCTGGGTCATGTTCATCAGTAGATGATACAGTCTATAAAATAAAATAACAAACATTTCGATGTAAGTTTATTCTATATCGAAAAAAGATTATTAGATTTTTCTATGTGAAAGAAATTGTAACAATTCATTCAACCTAAAACATTTAATTCAAAATTTTATTCATTCGAATCACTTGTATCACACCTCACATAGTCTAGGGTTACATCCAAGAAGGCTAAGCCATGCATTCTTTATGAGTTAAATTGCCTTCACTAGAAAATTTATGTACTTTTTCTTGTGGAAGTATGAATAAGATAGGCTTAAGTCTTTGGGAAATATTGGGAAACTTCTAAAGAGAAATGATGGGTTTCAGGTAATAAGCAAGATTATGTCCACAAATTAATGGTTTCAGGTAAAATCTATATTCCATCATGATTAAGTTTATCAAATCATATTTTTTTGTCTACTTATAAAAGTAGTGATTATTGAAGACTTAGAGATTGGGTTACAATTGATATCGTTGTTTAATCTCTCCTTGTCACTTGCATCTTAAAAAATATAAGTCTTTATTAGAATATAATATATGTCCTTATAAACAAACTATTCTTGTCTCTGTTTTTGTCTTCTAAAACTCATTTTTAGCAAATGCGTATTCGCAAGTTATTATAATTGTGTTCATTGCAATATAGTAGTTGAGGTGTGAATCTTTTATGATTCAAATAACATTTTTCAATTTATTACAATCTCATGCAACTTAAATGCAGTTTGATGTGATTACGATGAAGTTGCTATATAATTAGGACTTATTTGGAGATCCCATGTGTGTAGCTAAATCAAAGAATTCTTTTTTAAGAAGAAAACAAGATTGATTATTATCATCAATAGAAGATTGAGCATAAATGAAATTTGATCAAAGTCAAGTATGAAAATCTACCAAGCTGAAGGCTAATCATGAATATCAAAGACTTGCTGTGTCTACTAAATATAACATGTCATTACTGATATAATGCATTTGTTAACATAAGTAGGTACAAACATGGTTAAGTTTTCAAACTAAACCATATGAAACCAAAATATATGGTTTGGTTTTACAAATTGAATTAATAGGGTGCATCTTTCTAAGCAAAATAAAAATACAACAAAATGAATACACGGATGGTAAAATTAAGCACGTACTTAATTTTACTTATATTTTTAATGACAAAAGTTTTATTTTATTATATATAAAATGATAAAAATGTCTTATTATATTATGTTTTTTTTGTAGTACTTGTCTCTCCATTAATGGAGATGATCCTTAAAAAATGTGAAAAATGAAGAATGAAAACTTTATATTTTTCTTTGAATAAAAGATAGTTAGAATGAGAGCTTTGTAATGGAATCCTATTAAAATGAGAGCTTTTAGCATATTTCCAAATCATCTGACAAGATTTAAACCTTACAAGATAAGCAACAAAAAATGTATATAGAGTATTAATTTCAATGAAATATAGCTATAAATTACAAATAAAAGTAATATTATTATTATGCTTCGTGATTTATTAAGATAAAGGGCTTTGCAGAATACTTTAATCCTATTACCCATTATTCCCATTATTTATCCATTACATCACATTGACTTTCAATAAATAAAATTTAGTAAAAGTCTTATACATTATTTTATATATGAATAATAGATGATATTACATTATCTTTATACCAATTAAACTCTTTTATTTCTACAAGTGAAAATAATATTTAAAAGAAAAAAAATGAAAAGTGTTGAAAATAGAATTATTTTTTATACCAAATAACACCACTCTTCTACAAATTATTAATATTGATTACTAACTAATTGATGAAGTTGGTGATTCAGCATCAACATCAAATAAAAGACACTCATTCCATAGTTTTTCACTATTCTCCAATATTAGGGTTTCCTTTGACTTAAACTTTGATGATGTAAACATATTTTTGACCAAATCATCATGGCAGATTTTTCCCACATCATTCACAAGGTTGGAACAACAATCACTACTCAATGTTTTGTTACCAAATAATAAAACATAGAAAATATCTTGGCCACAACTAGGGTTTAAGTTTGATACACAATTGAATAAGTACTTTTGTTCTGATGTCAATGGACTTGGTGCATCAAAATCAGGTTCTGGTTGAGGAGCTTCATGTTCATATGAGAATCCTGTTTGGATCAACAAAACATGGCTAAACATAAATACCAACACTACACAAAGGTTGCATGATGTAGCCATAGTTTAATTTGAAGGTGGCTTTGTTTATGGTTAGTGATGAAGATGTATTAATAGTTTCATAAGTCTTATAACATTTGTATTAATTGGCTTTTCGTTATCTTTGATGGACAATAATTAATGAGTATTTGTGAACTGATAATAAAACGTCTATAATTTAATTTACATGATAACGATTCCAGAAAATTATTTCTGTTTGAATGCAAATTCCAAATTAAATTTGATGTTATGGTTGCAATTTTAGTGCAATTTTTTAAGGACAAAACTTACGTAAAGTATTATAGGGGCTAGTGGTATAAGTGACATATTAGATGATGACACGTATATCTTTTGTATACTTTCAAAGAAGGAACATTTATTAGATTTACAATCAAACATTTTTTGACCTTGAAATTATACAAAAAAATTAATGTGTTATCCTCTAATAAATCACATGTATCTCTAGCACATATGATACTTTAACTAGGTTGTGTCCTTTTATTAATTGTAGCTAAGGTAGGATAAGATTGCTTAAAGATTAAATAAAGTTTATAAAATAAATAGATTACAACTTCACGTTTAAATAAGCTAATAGCATTCATAGGTTGATGAGCATGATATATCTCTCCGGTATTAGGAGGTAAGTGATTAAAAAACAAATGGAAATGTAAAATGTTATTACTCATTTATCCTTTTAATTATAATGAAATAATATTTTTATCATTGAAAATAAATATAATAATTAAAACTTTTTTTTTCTCATACCGGAGAAGATCTTGTTGGCGTATTAGACAAATAAGTTACTTGGTCTCTACTTGTAATACTTGATGAACTATTATAAATACTAAAATCTAAATAAGGCTGAATTAATATTACTAGGTTTATCTCATGATCGGTTTAGCTATATGAGTTTTTAATACGGCTGAATATAGAATTAGGGTAGGATGTTTATGTGATGTTTTAATATTATTTTTCCCTTATATTATGATAAGGTAATTATTAGCGGCTTATATTGTTTTGATGATATATATATATATATAATTGATAAATAAGGAATCTATTATTTGATTACAAAATTATGAGTATTTTATAAATTTAACAACTTGTGATTGATGTATTTGATTAATAAGGAAGCTTTGATCCAGATTTAGGTTTGGTGAGATTTAGAAAATTTGATTATGATGGATACATTTAGAATCAAAGAATATAGAGAGAGGAATAGCATCATGTGATTTTTCCTTCTCTTCATATAATGTTCTCTTAAGAATGTTTATTAATTAGTTTCTTTTGAATTTGTTGGGTATTTCATGATATAGTGATGAGATTAACCCAAGTTGCATTCGTGGTTATGTTTATCTTATTAGTTATTATTTAGGTCGTTGTTATTTTATATTTATAATAGTTTTTGTCTATATAATAAATTGTTTAGACCAACTCATATTTGAGTTTGATCAATCTTTATTATCATAAATTTATATGTATTATTGGAGATATTTTAGAGATTATTTTAGAAGTTGGTTAGGCTATTAGGAAGTTAGGTAGTTAGTTAAGAGTTAAAGTTAATTTGTTAACCTTGTATAATTTAGTCTTAGATCACAAGCTTCCTTTATATAAATAAGTTATTATTGACTCCCTTTTCCATTAATGAGAATGAGCTCGATTTCGAATAGTAATAAAAACTACAACATGATACTTTCACCATAAAATTAAAAAAATATCAAAACCATTTAGAAAATATGTGAAAGAATTTTTTTTTCACTTCTTTGATCTTAAATGCCTAATGATATTAGGAGTAAAGGATTTAAATGTTAGTAAAATGATTTAAACGTATGCAAAGCTCACATCAATTGTTATTCAAAATTAATATCAATGAAAGTAAATTAATGCTCTAAACATTGCAATTCTTAGATTTTCTATATATATGCTTCAATATGTAGGCAACATTGGAACAAATTATGTAGTGATCATACTATTTAAATATGGCTACGTGACTACGTGAGGCATAATTACATGGAAGAAAATTAAATCAATATTGAAATATTGTTATTGAGCAATTTCCCATCAATGTTGTAACATTAATCATATAATGTTAATAACCCCTTCCACGTTCCAATTATATTTATAGGGTTATATGTTGCAATTATATTAGTTATTAGTTAGAGTATAAAATCTATGTATTATTAGTGCAAAGATTTATACACATTTAATATATTATTCACCACTCATTTGTGTTACTTTTTTGAAGAGTCAATGATGATTAAAATGAATGGTGGATGATAAAATGTTAGTATATATAAAATTTTTACACTATAAGTTAGTATATGTATTAGTTAGTACGGGAATAGCGTCATCGTTTGATTATATTAGAGAGCAACTGTCTTGAGGCAATCCACATTGTTTCGAATAGGACGCAAAGTAACTTGTGGTATTTATCTCAAGCTATTCATAACATTAGTGTTTTACTTATAAGTAACTTGTGGTTTTTATATTCTTGGATTGTACCCAAAAAATTAGTGTAAGTATTAAATTTGCTTATTGTAGCTCAAATATAAGAAACTAGTTTGGTGCAAGGAAGGTAGACAAGCAAGGATAAATTTAGTTTAACGTAAAATGTAAATTTGTTGATGTAGTTTATAATACAACTTTGTTGAACATGTCTTGCATTCAAAGCAATAGGTGCAATAAAGTTTATATGTAGAATATAGTTAGGTAGATTGTTGGCAATAATTACCCATAATGGCTGTAATGATGGTTTCCAAGAATGATGCCAATAAGTTGGTAATGGTTTGTTTCCAACATACCAACTCTTTCACTAACCTCCCATCCTAGCATGCACCACAACCAAACTTTCATCACATAGATATTCGTTAATCAACAAACTATTGGTCTAGTGGTGTAAGGCTCCGCTAGATCTCCAGAAAGACCAAAAGATCAAGGGTTCGATTCTTGATAGCGACAGTTGTTAGAAGGGATAGTCATACACCTTGAAAGAGATTAGTTCTTTACCCATAAGGTGGGGAAATACTCTTGATAGTACAAAAAATTGACCTTATTTATATTACCTTCAGCAAAAAAAAAAATTTGACCTTGGGTTTAATACATATGAAAATTCAGCAATTTTATTTATTAATACTAACTTGTACAATCCATAAAAAAGCTAAACCATTTTTTAAGCGTAACAAGTGAAGTAGTAATTATTATGTTTAAAGGAGTGTGACATACTTTGTTAATTGTCACTAACATTTGTCATCCCATAATTAGGGCCGAATAATTAGACTAACATATAATATATTGATTCATATAAATTCTGAAGTGATTTTTGCATGTTTATTTTCGGACTTACACAAAGCAAAAGGTATTGTGTGTTTTGGTCTCTATATTTTATAGGGGAGGGATCCACTTACTCCAAAAAACATTTACTCTTCATCTTAGCCATCCAATTACACATATATAAAAATGAGTAAATTATATTGATATCTTATGAGTTTTAATGATATTATTACACATATCATTCCTCCATTTTTTACCCTTACAGAAAACCCATGATTTTTGTACATACATTATTCAGACTACCACTATATGTGAAATAAATGTGATTTTTACATAAAAAATGATGATAAATGTAATGAATGAATATGATATATTATAGAGACAAGTCAAAATAGTATATGAGTCAATATATTTTCATTATTTTTGGTTCATTACAAAATGATCAATAATTATAAGGATATATTATTTAAATCACTCTTATACGATATTATAACAAACAAAAAATAATGAAAATGTGTTAACTTGTATACTATTTGAATCATACTTATTTCACATGCAAGTGTAGTCTGTGTAATGTATGTGCAAAAACTATGGGTTTTTTGTATGGTTAAAAAATAGAAATGTGGTGTGTGTAATTTCATTAAAACTCAAGAATGCGAGTATAATTAACTCTATAAAAATCACACAGTTTATATACATGAATATTAGCAACAAAAATATTTTAAATGGGATGGGTGTTGATGTAATTAAACTAAACATTAGAAGTTAATAGTATATTTTAGTATTATTTTGGATCACATAATAATGAGGGATATTGTGATGCCTTTTAAGAAGATAATTCTAGACATTTCCACAATACAAATGCGAAACATAACATGATTAGGCTCGTTGATTTATTCTAAAAAGGCAAAATACATTCAAAGCGAAGAAACCTTACCTAAATATGAAATATAACTTAAAGCACGTATTATATTTTTATTCCACTATTTTCACTAATAGTTCCCCAAATCAACAGCTCAAAATTAATACCTTGATTTTTGAAGAGGTTCTTCATTTGCCAAGAAAGTATTTCTGTATTTGATAAGCATTGAACCCTTAATACTGCCAAGCGTGTTGGACCTTATTAGTTTTTTTATCCTTTCTTTAATAATTTGTTTGTTAGTAACAAAATTATTACATAATAACGGTTATGGACAAAGTAGTGAAAATTGTGATCATACTCGTTATATTGCACTATTTAATGATCTTCAACCCTAGTTATGCTCAATCTTAGTCTTGCATGCATCTTTGTGAGATTGGGTGGGATCATTGTCTAAGTGCATAAAACTAGATATGTCAAAACGGGCTATCAGGATGAGTTCAGGCTAGCCCACATCGTATTCGAGCTAATCCAGGCCGGGCTAAAAAGTCCGGATATAAATTATGCGTAGCCAATTGTAGCCCAATCTCCTTAGCTTAAGATCCTTCATAACCCCATAAACTTATTTAAAATACAAATACCCATTGTGAAACCTATTTTTTACTTGGAACTTTTGTTATTTTAGTATTATGACTTACGGAATATTAAAACATGAATAATCCTAATGATTTGAATTTGTATTATTTCATAATATTGTCATTGTCATGAATATCTTTAGTATTATGACTTAAGAATATATGTACTTTATTTATATATATATATATATATATATATATATATATATATATAAAGTCATTCCAGTAAGACATTTTGTATATAAAAATTGTGACAACAATAAATCTAAGACATTTAACTATAAATTTGATATTTTTGCAAAATTCATTAATCTCTCATGAGCACAGGAGCAGAACCAATAGGCACTTACCAAGACAAATAATAAAATCCACAAGTTTTTTAAAAGATACAAAAGGGAACAGAAATATAGGTATTCAGCTTTTATTATGGCACTAGCAAAATTTTGCCCTTGAAAATTAAGCTGTTTTTGGCTTTGACTTAATTCTCTTCACCCTTGAATAGAGGAAAACACCTGCAAGAGCTATAGCAGTCCCTGTAGAAATATCTTATGGTTAATAAAACTTCGAAACAAAGATCTTAGAGTGTTTTCCACTTGAGAAAGCTGAGATAAGCAATTTTACCAAAAGCATTCACAGGAGAGACAGCTGTTTTGAAGAAGATGACAGAGCTTACAATGACCACCACCCGTTTCACGCAATTGCCAACCGAGTGGGTAACCGGTGATACCCTCTGCAATATCATATAAGAAACCTGCTCCAATTCATAGAAAACCGTCACTAAATCGTAAGTAACATAAGCCGATTAACTATTATAGTAACCATGTCGAAAAATATTGTAATAAGACCTTAAAATAAACACATTATACATAAGGCACTAGTTAGAAGCAATGAAATATCTAAGCGACATGACATAGATAGAATACAAGTAAATGAAATATCTCACAGCACAGTTGTCATTCTAAGTAGCTCAACTAGCACTAGCCCCAGTCCCTAGTATGGAAGGTCGGACCCTCCATTAGGCCATTCTTGCACCTTAAATGTGTCCCCCTCCTCGCCGAAAAAGTTTAAAACTAGAGTAAAAGGGAACAATTATGCATAGAATTGGAAAGCTTACCTGCTGATAGGCATGGAAACAAAGTGCAGCAAGAAGAGATCTGATGTACACTTGTCTAACATTTAAACCCTGTCAAGGAAGATAATGTGACGACAGATTAGAAACTTCGACACCGTATATCTTTTGATTATGATACGATAGCAGCGATCCTATCCATTTTTAACATCAAGATACTCACAGCAGATTGCAGGTAAGCAGGGGTAAATTTTACACCCTCCAAGAAGACAGCCACAGGTGCTAACAAGAAGAAGGACATCACTGTTATTATAGAGAAGAGTGTTATGTTGTCCATAGAATCCTGAGAAGAACGAAGTGTTTGTTACTATCTGTTTTCTATGAAAATGTAAGAAAAGTTTTTCGTAAAATGCGTTCTGAAATGCAAAGAGCCAAAGACTAATGTCAATAATGAACTATATACAAAACTTTCACAGCTCGTGTTACCTCTTTCTTAACCATGGCCTTTTTGCTAAGAACATTACGAGATTGGTTTGTAACATTGGAAGCCATTGCACTCCAAAATCCAGCCCTATTAAATTTCACCAAATAATATTAGAATTTGAATGACCGAATCTTCTCTTTTCAAATCAAGCCAGGCCACCTATTCTGTACCTCCCGGCAGGAAGAAGACGTCGAGATCTTACCAATTGAAAGAGGCCTCGGTAAGAGATGCCAATGCAACTCCACCAACAATAGGAACAAGGGAGCCAACCACCCATGGTGTAGGCATCTGTAAGAAAGCAAAGCAAGGGTTCACCAATAAATCGGAGATTAAATGCCAATGCTACCTTTAACTATGTCATAAATTTAATTGTATTTTTTCCAATGTGAAATGATCAAAACCATACTCAAACAACTAAACCATTCTTAAGTGATCATTCACAAACAACTGTAGAAACAAGCCTGAATGATACTCATTGATGATTTTTTTACAAAAACAACTAAACCGTAAGTATTCATAGAAATTAGCTTTACAATAGCTTAAACTACATTAAGCAATGCCAGGAAAATATGATAATATAATATTCTAACCTCTCCCATGAACATTGCAGAAAGGATCACCGAAAAGAAAGGCTCCATGGCTTTGATTGTATGAGTGAACGACACAGCTACCTTTCCAAGACTCATGTTAGTGAAAAGGTTCCCTAACGTATGCACCATAGCTAGCGGTAATATGGCTGCAAGCTGCCAAGGAATCAAACACATAGGTCATCAACACAGAACACAATATAAACAAATCGGAACAAACTGAGTGTGTTTGGGTTCAGATCATATCTATATAGGAGAAAGTTGTTTTTGGTTTAATTTGACATTTGGCAAACCTGATTATGATTAAATCATGAAAAAAAAGAAGTTTGGGATAAACAGTGTTTTAAAGTGAAACTAAAAGGCATGGGTCCCACTATTTTTTTATTTCCTTCTCTTCATTGAATGCAACCAAACTGTGGAAAAGGTTCCTTTCTTCTTTCTTTCATTCCTTCCCTTTTCACCCCAACCAAACATAACCTAAAAGTTTGAAGCTTATTTCAAAAAGTTCAATTATTTTGAAATCAAACACATTTTTCACATTTCACCCATATGGACCTAATTATCAAACATATATTTAATGATTCATATATAGAATTGAACCCAAATAGATTACCTTAAAATCACCTTTCAGTAAATACATTCAACCATAAGACCAATTCTATTATACTCAATTATAGCAATATTAGTAATCGATTAGACGAATTATATATAAGTGGTTATTAAAACAATATACTTTTGCAGCTGATCCAAAAACACATTAAGTAAACTCAACATATACCACAATATGTCCCAATAGGGGTTCAGCTCAGTTAATAGATCTGCGAGACATAAAGCGCGATAATCGCAGAATTTTCCCTCTTCCTCCTCCATCGAAAACTTCGGCATTCCAAAATAAACTACAATTAAAGAAAAAAATGCCACAGTACCTGAGCACCACTGAGCTTTGGTCTCTTATAAAGATTAAAACCCCACATAAACGCTACAAGCACTGTTCCAACAGCAAATTGAACTGCAGTAACCGTTACAGGAAAATGTGCAGCCTTCAAAACCTGAATTAAACAAAAAAAAACCACATTAGAATCTTCTAGAAACCAATGCATAAGAGATGAATAACCGAAAACCGAATTACCTGTTTGTTATAGATATTGAAGTAAATATTAAAAAGGTACCAAAGCCCAAAAAGGGATCCAAGCTGCAGGGTCTTGATTAAGCTTCCGGAGTCAGCGGTGGCGCCGTCGTCGGATACAGAGACGGCGGTGGGTTGAAAATGATCGGAGGAAGGGGAAGAGAAAAGAGAAGGGCGTGGTCTGAATTTGAAAGAGGAAGAAGAAATGGGAAGAGGCCATGATCGACGAGTAAAAGAAGAAGAAGAAGAAGAAGAAGCATTTGAAGTGGTTTCGATGTTGGGTTTGGAAGAGAAACGAATTGGGTTGAAGAAAAGAGAGTGTTTTTGTTGAAGGTTTTGGTTATGGAGGAGAGAGAAGGAAGAAGAGTGGTGAGAGAGAGTGAATTGCATTTTTGGTGTGAGATCTGAAAGTGAGAATGGAGAGAAGAGAGATCTGAAACAGCCTCAAGTGTTTGTTACTAGCAATGTTTTTGGGTTGGTGTGTCTGGGAAAAAGGTTGGTGGAAAGTACAACCAACTAACAATACAAATCTACTACAATATTGTCCGACAAAGATCACTTATCTCATTTTTTGTCTCGGGCTAATGAGAATGTTATGATTTATTTTTTAAATTTTTTTTTATTCATATGGAAATATATTATTGATGCAAGACAGAGAATGAGACATTGTTTGGGAGAAGTGATTCAAATTCATCTTACACCAAATCAAAACCACCTAGGATTCTCGCATATTTGTAATTTGTTTTTTAATGGTAAAAATATAATTTCATTATATCTATTATTGAAGGTTACATTTTCCATTATTTTTGAAGCATTTGTCTCTCTATTAACGGAGAAGATCTCAACTCAATCAAAGCATGTCATATTAATTAAAAAATTAAATTCTTATTGTTTTTTATTCAATATTATTTGTGCACTACATGGTAAGGTGTAATATTTAGAAGGGTAATTTTCTCAACCTAATATTTTTACTTTTTACTATTTTTGTAATTGCACCAGTAATAAATGTAAAGTGTTTCACTCTTTTTTTTAATATTCTCACTCCATTTCTTTTCTTTTTCATTCCGTTGTTGAGTTATATTTTTTTTCCGAATAGTCATAACAATCAATAAACACTTGTAATTACTGAAAATAAATAAAAACTGAAAACAAATAAAGGGAGGAAATTATACTTTTGCAGAAAACTGAACTGAAACAATTTATTCTGTAATGATAAGCATATAAAAATTAATATCAATAATAAAAAAATATAACACACAAATAAATAGTAGTTGCTAAACTTGAATTACATAATTCACAAAATAAAGAATACACAAATGTTAAGTTTTATACAAAAGTTTTGAGGCTTATACATATTTCACAATTTTTTTAATATTGCATAATAAAATTTTATGCATAATTCTCTGTTCATACACGTATATAGATAAATAAAAGTGTTATAAGGGGTTATGAAGTTTGATGATAATAGAGATGGAGGAAACTCAGAATTATGGGGTTTAGGGCGAATATATGAAGATTTATGATGTTTGGTGGAAGAGTAAAAAATGATGAAAAGAGATAACATTTTGATGGGTTAAAATGAAAAGTGGAAAAATTGAGAAAAATATAATCTAATAAAAAATAAATCAACCCATAATTTTGTAGCTTCTACTTTTATCCGATCATGAAATCTGCACTGATTCTGAATTGGTGAAGCAATAAATGTTGTTGCTTGAGGCAATAATGGTGTCTCAAGAGTCAATAATTGCCCTCTCAGGTTTTCGGGTTGGACATTAATTTGGTAAAACCGTAAAAGTATGCTAATAAATCCTCACCAAGCTCAAACTAAACTAGACTTGTCAAAACGGGCTACCCGGACGGGTTCGGGCTAGCCCGCTTTTGATTCGGGCTAAAACGGGCCGGGCTAAAAAGCCCGGTTATATTTTATGTTGCTAAAAATGAGGCCCAAACCCGCCCAAAGCGGGCTGCGGGCTGCGGCGGGCCGACCCGGATTCTTTTATTATTTACACCAATGCAAAAAACTGATGCTTTTAATATGTTGTAATCGATTACGAGTATATTGTAATCGATTACATCATGTAAAATGCACAGGTCTGATTAATTTATCTGCATGTAATCGATTACCAGGATTGTGTAATCGATTACACTGTTTAAAAAACAGAATACTACCAATGCAAAAAACTGATGCTTTTAATATGTTGTAATCGATTACGAGTATATTGTAATCGATTACATCATGTAAAATGCACAGGTCTGATTAGTTTATCAGCATGTAATCCATTACACATCCATTACCAGGATTGTGTAATCGATTACACTGTTTAAAAAACAGAACACTTGTGCTTTAGTGCAAATGATCTTAGTTTCATGCATGAGTTTTTCAAAGATCAGCCAATGGTCCGAACCCGAACGGGTAAGCCCGGCCCGAGCCTGAATTTATTGTGGCCCGACCGGGCCGGGCTAAAAAACCCGGTTTAACTAAAATACTCAAACTTTAGTACCCAAGCCCTATACCTTTTCGGGCCTTGGCGGGCCGGCCCGCTATACCCGGTCCATTTTGACAGGTGTAAACTAAACAAAAAAGTAGAGAAGTGTGCACATTATGCACAGATTTTGAGAGAAGAGAGGGAATATGTTTTTATCATAATTAATGTTATATTCTCCTAATAAATTTTTCTAATAATCATTTTACACACAGAAAAGTAACATATGTTATAAAATGATAATTTACTTATTACTGATTAGTTTACAAGTGACATATAGATAAGAGAATTAATATGAGAATTTAATAGGAAGATATATCATTTTCGTTGGTAAATCTCTCCCCTCTTTGTTTTTGTGTATTTTCTTTGGTATCTGTTTGATGAATTAAAGATAACATAAAAGAGTGTATTTTTTGTGGTGTTACTATGATAATCTTTCTCAAGTTTTTTCCATTAGATTTTCTATAGTTTTTTCTAGTTATTAACCTAATAACCTAAGGGTCTTATTTAGCCACACAAAAATGCTAAAAACTTTCATTTTTACCTATTTATTAGGGATTAGCATCTTAACCGATTTTATTTATTCTAAATTTTGTTACTTATTTTTTTTTAGAGATGAACATTAACCAATTTTAATCTTAATTTTCGTTTTTTTTTTATTTTAATTTTTATGGGGTATTTGCAACCAACTACTCTATTTTAGGGAATATTGTCTTAGTTTTTTATTTTATTTTTATAAAAACGAAATTACACCTATTCAACAAGATAAAATATGGTAAAATTTAAGCATTTTTGCTCAAAAATAAAAAGAGAATAATATGATGAAATATTAACAATATTTGCCTCAATAATATCAAGGAAAATTGAGATATAGATAATATGAAGATTGTAAAAGAGAGTTATAAAGAAAAAGAAACTTGTTCAACAAACATTTTCCCAATTTCTAATCAACAAATTTCTTATTGTAACCAGATGCCCACTCTCACAATGAATCATAATTAGCATGTAAATTATTTCAATATTTATCCAATTCCCCAAAATACCCCCGATACAAATCCCATATTTTCATCATTGAAATAGAGAATGGTTAAAATATCTATTTATGACATTTAGACACAAAATTAATGTCTTAGCTTAATCCCGTGATAAAAGGTCGCAGCAGCCTCCGAATAAAACGTGCTTGCACATAAAGTGCAAAATAAATATCTCAAACCCACTTATTCCATTCTGATTTTAAAGTTTAAAATCTGAAGCAAAATGCAACCGTTAAGAATGAAGACTTGTTTGGATATGAAGTTACCGGTTTTCACGTGTTTGGATGAAGGGATTAGAACGCAATGGGTGAATTGCAGGAGAAGGAACTGTAGAGGGATTGTAGCTTGTAATGAGAACCGTAGAGGAGAGAGTTCAAGTTCGAGGTCGTTTTTCTCTCGGAACCATAACTATGCTCTATTGAAGCATCAAATGGAGGTTGCTGCAAAATCTGAGGTTAGTGCTTTTTTGTTATGGTTAATAACGCCTTTTACCTTTACCGTTATAAAACCCGAATCAGACATAGGCGGAAGAGTTTACGTATTAGTTAATTTTAAATATAATTAATATTTTTTATTTATAAATATAATTATATATAATGTGAAATTTTATATAATTAATAGAGTAAAATATATTTATCTTTTGGACTAGAATAAACAAAATATTAGACATTTCACTTCCCATGTTATTCTGTTTTAAAATTGTTTTTAGCATGGTGGAACCGAAATCTGTTTCAAAGTGCTTCAACCACTCATTCAATTAATATTAAAAACTAAAATCATTTTCAAGTCGGTCAGCGATTGACAGTCTTTTTTAATGTCCGATTTCATCTGGTTATCACAATGCTTCAGACTCACTAAATGCCAGTGGCCGTCCTTTTTTTAATGTTAGGCACAGTGTTTTAAATTTAAATTTAAATTGTAACATGTAATTATAATTGCTGCCAGAATAGTACAGTTATGAGAATAAGTAATATGTTACAATTTTGACATAATATTGTTGTTATGAGAGTACATAACCACAATTATAGCCACATTTTCCCACAGTTTTCAACAATTGCAGTAAACACAAACACTTATTAGCAGAATAGCAGTTTAGTTCTAGAAAGAGGGTTTAAGTTGTTATTATTTTGTGGAATTTGGAAACATGTTGGTAGGATTATGAACAGGCTGCGAGGATTCGTGACTCGCTGAAATGTTTTGAAGAGGACGTGCCGGTTTTGCGTTTGCGGAAATTGTTGAAGGAAGCAATTGAGGATGAGAGATTTCAGGTATTTATTTTGGTACTCATGTTTAGAGGGAAATTACACTCAACTCTTACATTTGGTATCTCTCTATTTATATACAAAATTATACTGATTTTTCTTGAGATTGTTTATACTGTCATTAGACTTATCATGAGATTAATGTTATCTTTATAGTTATTTCCCCTGAGGTTCATGTTATCATTATAATTGAACCCCTAACAGTATAATCCTCTGCAGAGACTAGCGTAATTTCTAAAAGAAGATGAATATCAATATAATTGAATCAAACTTATGGAAAAATGTAAACTTTGCTTTTTCAATTGTATCTATTTCATGAGCATTTTTTCTCTATTGTTTAAATTAAAATCTCTGTGGCAACAAAGGTTTGTCTAAGGATCCAGGCTCAAACTCTACAAGGGTGAATCTAAATCCTGTTGTCAATGTGATGATCTTATTGATTATAATCTTTAAGTAGCTTTGTAAGCGCTATCTAAGTCAGTGTTGTATGGCCGATATTGCTATCTTAAGTGGGGAGCGGAATGTAGGCATGAACTTAGTGTCTGCCAAAAACTTTGTACTTAAAAAGGTGTGACGGTTGTTGGGGGTGAATTTTACTTGGTCTGCACATTCTTTTGTTATAGGTATAATAAATTTATTAGTGTGCTTTCACCCAATAGCTTAAGCTTTTGGATGATATGGTTCATGACATGTTATCGAAGTCTCTATGTTCAAGTAGTTATGAGTTCCTTCCTGCTCCAATTCTACTAATAAAATTTGGATCAATGATAAAGACATTGTCAAGAAAAAGAAGGTTTATCCTGGTTGACTAAAAAGTACATGGTAAAATGGGCATGTACATTGTTCACGCTTCTAGCCCAAAGAACTCCGGCATGAATGGTAATGTTAGAGATACAATCATGTTACTTTGACAATCAAATTGTGACAACTTTAAGTTGTCCTTTGGTTTTAGATGAATTTTTTAAGGTCTGTGTAGAAATTAAAGATGAAAAGTAAGAGAGATAGTGATGGTTATATTTGTTGTAAGAGAAATTGTTGAATTTGGTTTTCTAAATAGCACAATTTTATAACAACAACCAAACCTTTATACCACTAGGTGGGGTCGGCCAAATAAATATCTTGGAGTCCCTGTACCTACAATTGTACAAAGCCACCTCAACCAGTAGGCCACTTGCAATTCTTAAAATAGCACTACCGAAAGAGATGGTTGAAGACACTTCTCGACAAGTTAGTTTGGACAGGGGACAAAGTTACACTGCTATTTGCATGTTTTGGACTATGATCATGTTTTTGCAACTTGATGTTCCAGCATATATTGTTTCTTTCAAGCATCAGCTCAACCATTAAATGTTGCAATAAGCACATATATCATCTTTCGGAACAGCACACTGATTGTTCTTTTCTCTCAGAGCAATGCATACTTGCGACCTATATTTCCAATTTTCCATATGTATAAATCTACATTTTGACCATTTACTTATTTCTATTATACTCAGGATGCAGCTAGATATCGTGATGAGCTAAAAGAAGTTGCTCCATATTCTCACTTAAAATGTTCCAGTGATGCTACAACAATGGTAGGATTACATCTCATTTGTATTAACAGCAGTTCTGTTTTGACCTTTTAACTTATTTATATACATAATGAGTTAAGCTGAAGGAAGATACATAGTTTTCATGTTAGTTGCATCAGTAGAATAGTTGGTTCAGCAGCATTCACTTGTAAATAGAGATTTTCAGAATACTCGTTCCTTTCAAATGCTACCGTTTTCTTTTCTTTTTGTGGTAGAAAACAGTATAGTCTTCTAATTTTGGCTTGCAATGATACTTGAGTATATATTTGTTATCCTGTGTATTCCAAAAGCAAATAAAATGAGGAATCCATATTTCATCCAAGATATCACATTCTTGTAAGCATCAGAAGAGGATTGTACAATGTCATGGTGTTTGTTATAAGGGAGGAGATCAACTTACTCCAAGAGTAAGTGGAAAAACCTACTCCACATCTTAACAATCAATTCTTGAAAAATCCAATGGTTTAGATGTACTCACCAATTCAAACCATTGGATTTTCCAAGAATGAATGACTATGATGTGGAGTAGGTTTTTTCCACTTACTCTTGGAGTAAGTGGATTCCTTCCCTTGTTATAAACCATGCCTTCAAGAAAGTCATTTTGGATCAAAGTCTCTTTTCAATGGTCTCACCTTATGAAAAAAAAATCTGGTTTTTCTGTATCTGTAGTTACTTGGCTATCTTCCATTTGATCCATTATAATTATTTGGACTTTTGATCCTACACTTGTCTTGTCTAGTATATCCACTTATCCACTACACCACCCTCATCTGTGCAACCTGTGTATATTGTATGCTCTTGTTGCATCTTTACGACCCAGCATTCATTGACCTTATTGTATGCTCTTTAACTTTGCTGATACCTGGAAACTGAGAAAAAAACTAACATTTATTTTCAACTTGTTCAGGGAATCAGAGTTCAAGTTAGGAGTGCATATATAGAGGGCAGAAGTCAGCCTTCAGAGGATATATACTTCTTTTCTTATAGAATCAGAATTACCAATAACTCAAACCGCCCTGTTCAACTTCTTCGAAGACATTGGATTTTAACCGATGCTAATGGGAAAACTGAAAATGTCTGGTGAGTTAATATCTCTTCTCTTTGCCATGTATGCTGTTTATACTCCCCAGCATTGTTTCAGATTATGGAATGCATCACGTGATGTAGCCACAATATTGATGTTGCAGTGGCCTCCGTATCTGCATCACCCCGCAATTGCGGTGTGATACCGAATCACAATTATATAACTACATTAGGAGGCATCAAACCACATCAAATTCAAAAAACATTTTTTTAATCAGAAATATATTAACACCTCAATGCTGCATTCTGCATTGCAATGATTTGTCCACAATCGCAGTAACCACAATTTAAAACACTGATGGTGTTATTAATTTCCTTTTAAAGCATGTCCGTTCAAGTTCAATGTAATTTCAGAGGTTTACTTTCCTCATGACAGGGGGCTTGGGGTTATTGGTGAACAGCCAGCTATACTTCCCAGGACTAGTTTTGAATACTCTTCTGCATGCCCATTAAGCACACAAAATGGTAGAATGGTAAGAGTTTTTTTTTTGTCTTCGCTCTCATTTCTATTTTATGAAGTTAGATATTTTTGATTTAGTCAGTTAAGACTTACGAATATTGGGTAATAAGTGTTTCTTTGACTTTCTTAAATGGAGGAGTTGCCCTTAGAGTATTGCTAGTGGGCTTTGGCAATGTTACCTATTTATCAATTAGGTGCATTATAGATTCATCTAGGATGAGTATTATGCATCTAACTGGTAATATAACCAGCAAAACAGATCAAAGCATCAGATTCCCCTTTTGTTTTTCTGCTATGTTATTGTTCAGATTTAAGAATTTTGATCGATTTGCTTCGTAAGAGATTTTATATTCTTAAATGTCATCAAAACATAACATGATTCTTTAAACATATATATCTGGAGAAGAGATAAAAATATTCTCTAGAAAAACCTGCAGTAGTTCTACTTTGGAGATAAATATATTTGATATTTAAGTCTCAGTTGGTGCAGTGGTACTGTGATTTAAAACCAAAGTATCATTATTTCATTTATTTGCATAATCAATTGATAATGTTCTTGAAAAAGGAAAGAAAAGTTAAAACCCTGATGTATTTGAAGGCCATGTTCTACATGCTTCTATAATGTAGATGATTGGTTCCATTTGCATATTTGTTTTCTTCATGATTTCATGACTACTTTTAGCATTATTGCAGAATTATTTTGTACCATGATTTTAACTAAGCTACTACACTCAGTTTTTTCATCTTACTAGAAATTGCACAAAAGAGAGATTGATCATATTTAGATGCTTAATGATTTGGACAATATTGGTTAAATCTGCCTCTTTGATTAATGTTTGATTTCAACTTTCAAGTATTTTTAGATATCTCAGCCTATCAATCTAACATAAAATACAAGGTACTCAAATCTCATCATCTGCATTATAATGCAGGAAGGTGACTTTGAAATGATACATATTGACAAAGTAGGCTCAAGATCTTTTAATGTGGCCATTGCTCCCTTTTCCCTCTTCCTTCTTGGAGATGGTGATGGTGATACCATTTGACATCGAATTGCATCGCCATTTTCTGAGATTGCGCTGAATTATAAGCGACCGGAACATGTCATAAGTTGTTGTACAATCAGATGTAAATATGTCTATTTGATGTAAATAAGTCTAGTTGATGTAAATAAGTGATCAGTTATTGTTTGTTCTTATGATTTTTATTTTGGTAGAAGTTTAGAGATGGTGCATATATTGAATGATTTGTACAGAACCCAAGAAAGTAATCAATTGTTTTCATGTGTGTACATAATAGACATCTTAAATTGTATTTTTGTTTCCAATGTGAGATTTACTTCTCAATATGTTCCGTTTATAAAGTTTATCAAAACAAGTGAAGGGTTACTTTTGACCAATGACTAAAGGACATTTTTGATGTATGACAACTTGGAGAACAGTTTGGCTGTGACTCTGATACTATGTTAAAATTTTATTTTGAAACCAATTGGCACGAGTAGATTTGCTAAACCTACCTCATTATTGGTTCTGATCTATTAAATGAATTTTATTATTGTAGTTAATAGAGATAGATCTACTTATATTAAAGTGCTAGCATAAACCAAGACATTGGCGGCTAGCATAATTGAAGTGTTTTATTTTAACTCAACTTACATGTATAATTCACTAGACACATGAGCATGAGTTTGTAAGTCATATTTCTTATTCTTATGTATCAAAGTCACTAGACATAGGTCTTTATTAAATAAGTGACTAAGTGGCTAAGACATTAGCAGTTAGTCATATTGAGGTGTTTATATTGATTGGTCGTTCTAAATAGTATGAAGGAAATGAATAAGTGGAAACTGAGAGAGAGAGTGAACTTCAACCACAACTATCTTTAATACATTCTTATACTACATTCGAAGTGTTTGTGTCACACAACAAACAACCCAAAAATATCAAGCTTAAAATAATAAATAATTGAAAGGCTATAGTTTAAGCAATTTCCTGTGGAGACGATAAAATTACTTTTTTATATTTGTTTGCGACACCGAAGTAGTATTTATACACCTACTTGTCGGTTAGTAAAATGATACTATTTTCTTATATATTTTGCAATATTATTTGTCAATATGTTCTAACCAATTAAAAATTTAACTATATGAGAGAATTTTTGTTTCAAGATGAGAATCTAGATCTTTTTGCTATGTCTGGGCAAGAGTCAATCTTGAAGTGCTTTGGACCGTCTTAGTTGAATGCTTGAAAAAGGGGCTCGACGATCAAGTCAGTATAAATTTTGACTCTAGAGAGATAATAGAGTAAGAGTGTATGAGAGTAAGCAATTCTTCTTTAAAGGGATTTTCTCTATTTGTATAGAGGTAGAGTGAGATGTATTCCAATATAGGTACTCTAATCATGATGGGTTGTCCTGCTATGCATTTGTGCTTTAATCACGGTGGACCACCCAGCTCCACCAATGTCCAAATTGACACTAAGTGTTTTAATCGTGGCATGCCTCTCCACTTTTGTCAGATTGTCATCGCCACGAACTTGGCTTACCTCTATCGTGTGGAGAAGGATAACATACATTGCTCAGGTGGCGCAGTCAGCCCTGCAACAGAGTTTTCCGTGTTGTGAAGGATAACCTGCGTTGCTCAGGCTGCGTAGTATGTCATATAGCAGGGTTTTACTACTTTGAAGGTGCTAACTTTGCCATATCTTATCATTATCGTTCTTTACTATAGGTAGATCTACCATCCTGACATGATCAACAATTACATGAACCCGACCTTATTTATATATATATATAGTCATCACCCAATGTGAAAAAATATATCTTATACTTATTTAGCTTCTCACATAATTTTACTTCTCAAGCGTATGCTAATAGTTAACGTAAGAAAAAACAATATTCAAATTCAATCTAAAAAAGAACCCAAGATCACAACCTTTAATTTCATAGCTAGTTAAAGAGTTAAGCAAGTGGATTTAACACACCCAAAATCTTTAAAATATTTCTTTGAACACATGTTCCTTCATCTAGAGATGCTGAATTACGGATCATAAAATTGCAATATCATGGTTGTGACCACTTACCATTATTGTTCCAATTTAAATGAAGTCAAGTTGGTCTCAACCATGGGTCCCATTCCATGTCCCAAAGCATAAATACCCTTATGCTTTAACTAAAACACATCTCATCATGGTTCCTCTTTTACATTCTTAACAACTTTCAATCATTTCCCATATTATCCTTTGCATATTGCAATTGTGTACATATAATATTGTGAGCCCCATTTTGATGAATCATTGAATCAACCATAATGTTTCCTATCATTGTTCGGAAACCTTTAATAATTGTAGTATATGGTTTACATCCTTTGAGTGTGAGTATAAATCTAGTATTGTAAAAAATATTATGAGTATATCTAGTATTGTAAAATTTACTAATTTAATATTCGTCATTCAATCATCAATCATTTATTTTTAATATTTTATCTATACATAAAAGATGAATGATAAACTGACTATATTAAACTCTATATTTATTACATAATTTATAGATTATAATTGAAAGTTTTTCCCCATTCATTCATCTCTCTCTTGCCACATAAATTGGTCTCATGTTAACTAGGACAAGTAATTATTAAAAGGATTAAAATTAATCAACTACATAGCTTCCTTTAAGGATTTGCTTTAACCCTTTTTTGGTTAATCTCTTTTCTTATCCCTACCATCTCCTCCCACTTAATCAACCACTTTCTTCCTTTATAAGCAACTAAGGTCTCAAACAAAAGACAACTATTCTTGGAATACATGAAACATATCCACCACCAAATCCAAATACAATTGTACAATGTCTCTCTGGTCCCTTTCCTCTTTGTCCCTCTTTCTATCATATTTTTAGATAAGTGTAAAAACAATATTCACATTCCTACAAAATCCCACAACTAACATGCATGCATTTCCTTTGTTGTGACAATAGTGAACTAGGATAATGACATATGATATATAAAACTATGTAATGGTCTTAAATTTAAATTATTTTCCATAAAATAAATTTAAAATTAAGAAAATATCTTTTGCACTTTATTCTAGTATTGGAGAAGAGTTGTACTCGTTTGTGATTTATTTAAAATATAAAAATATTACATGGGTATGGAGATCACCTGTCCCATAAATGGTGTCCCAATATATTAAAAAGTTGTCATATAATCAATATGAAAATTTAAAAAATAGAAAATTATTTTTTTTACATTATTTGGTGCAACATGATTGACTTGGAATTTTTTGAGACAAATGATCCTTGTTCATGTGGGGCTAATTAGAAAAGCAAAAGAAGGAGAAGCTTGTGCTCAAAGCATACAATCCTATATACAAAAAAGCAAAGAACGAAAGCATCTTATGTTATAGTACCCTACATTCCCTTGTTTTCCTTGCAAGTTTCAACTTTTTTCCTTGCTTAAGAGTTTATGTAACACTTTATTTCACACCCTTTATAGACCAATTAATCTACTATTAAATCTGTCGGTGTATCTTTCTGTGCAATAAATACACCTAAAGTTTGGAATATATACTTTTCTAAACTATTAATGTGGTCAAAATGGATTAAGAATTATCAACATTTTTGTTCTTGATAGCCCAATTTTTTTGCTCCTGTTCCTATTTTGCAGTCCATGAAAAACCAACCTGAGTAAATTCCCATTGAGTTCCTCTTCTTTTCTATATGATTAGACCCATTTCACTAGTTTCTATTTTTTCTCTCTAGTTTCTTTAGTTCTAAGAAATCAATAATAGGAAACATTCAATTTGTTCATACAGTAGTTGTTTTTTACCAACATTTCCTTCACTCACCCTATACCATTTAACTTTGGAAAATAAGAAGTAAAGTAACTCAATGGTTTCTCTAACAAGCTCTTCCAAAGTTTCATGGCAACCAACCATAACTGCTAAGACAAACATGCAGAGTTATTGGCTAAACTGGAGGGTTTTTCTTTGTGTTTTTTGGGTAATTGTTACAATAGTCCTCTCATGTTTACTTATTTGGAAGTATGAACATTTAAGAAGAAAGCATGCAAGAAATGGAAGAAGGGAAATGAGCCAAGATGTAGGAGCAATTTTATATGATCATGAAACTTGGAAGCCTTGCTTAAAAGGAATTCATCCTGCATGGCTTTTTGCTTTTAGAGTTGTTGCATTTTTTGTGCTTTTGGTGCTTCTCATAGTCAATGCTAATGTTGATGGAGGAAGCATTCTTTACTATTACACTCAGTAAGTTTTCATTCCTTTCCTTATTCAATTTTATCTCAAAATTTGGTTGCTTTGGAAGGAACATGATGCAGGTAATGGTTGCATGAGTTAGCTATGACTGCTACACAAAATTTTGAAGTCAAGTTTCTCACATGTAAAGCATTTGAAAAATATATGTTCATTGTTTAACTTGGTTCCCTTAAATTAAGTATTGTTCTTCTTTGGCCTGCTCAATGAAACAAAAACAAACATATGTGAAGAAACAAAGAAAGTATTATAAGTTTATAACTAACAAAAAAAAAAACAATGAAAATGTATTGACTCGTATATTATTAGACTTGTTTCACTAAAACTAATGACATGTCATTCTAATTTACTCAAGTTTTAAACTGAGTGAATTTCAAACTGTAATGAAGCTAGCAGTTTTTTCAGCTGGAGGGATTTGTTGTATACCATTTCATTTTGTCCTTCTCTGCTATAAGAGATGAGGCTACATATTCATTGTGATTAATCACTTGTGAATTTAGTTAGACAGCACTTAATTTAAACATTTCTTAAAAGAAAGTAATGCCTTGTGTGATTTATAATGCCAGTTTAAGCATCTAGTCAACCATCATCTAATGTGTTCGACTACCCCTCTTAAGACGTGTCGTTCCCACAAATCGAACCCTTGACCTTTGGTCTATCAGGGGATCCAATGAGAACTTCACACCACTAGACTAATGCATTGTCGGTAGTCAACCAGCATTTATGAGTAATCACCAGAAGCTTATCTCAGCACCTACTGAATTAATTATGCAATCTCTACATTTTTTGTGTGCCATTTATTGATTTTTTTCTTCTTGTGTTCTGAACAGATGGACTTTTATTTCAATCACAATTTACTTTGGGGTAAGTATGAAAAGGCCTAATATCTGATTTTTGTGTACTTATGCTACTCATTTCATTTATCTAGTATGTATTTTTTCATGTACTTACTTGTTTGATGTTGTAGCTTGGATCATTGCTCTCCATTTATGGATGTTACCAACATCATAAAAAAGCCACTGGTGATAAGGTTGATAATGTTGATGTAGATTCTGAGCTAGGAACATATGGTTCTAATGCAACCAACCAAGACAAAAGTTTAGGAGCTACAAAAGATCTTGTTCACCAATATGCAGGAACTTGGGGTTATATCTTTCAAATAATGTTCCAGGTACATTTAACAACCAGGATGATTTTTTCTCTCTATGAATTTGTGGTTGCGGTTGCGATTGCGGTAACAGTTGCGGCTACTGCGATTGCAGTCATTGCGATACGAATTGTGACCGTTGTGGTGTGCATTATTTTGTTATTAAAACAATATTTTTGAATCTGATACGGTCCAAATGCGGTATGATGCAGTTGCGGCGTTCACCGCTACCACAATATTGCGGCCACATCAGGGGATGTGATCCGCAATCTAAATCACTAATCTCAATTATTAGTACATTATGCTCCTATTTTCAATTAGATCAGCATGCTGCTTTTCCCATATTTTGGAACATGCCACATTTTTAAATTGTGGTTGCGGTCACAATTATTTGGGAAAAGCAGCTATTGCGGCCATTGCGATGGGAACTGTAGCCGTTGCAGTGTGAATTATTTTATGATTACAAAATATTTTTGAATTCAATGCGGTCCGATGTAACTTGATGTGATTCCAATGTGATTGTGCTGCGACATGATGGAGACACATCATTGTGACTTAGTATCACACTGGAATTGCAATGTGATGCGATCTCCGCAACCACAATATTGCGGCAACGTCATGTTATGCGGATTGCAATTTGAATAACTGCTACATGACTTTTTCTGAGTTTTATTTTTATAAAAGTGGTGGCTAGTATTGACCATATTCTTGATTTTTGACTCTTCAATTGTGAATAGATGAATGCAGGTGCTGTGATGCTCACTGACTGTGTCTTTTGGTTCATAATGGTTCCATTTCTAACCATCAAAGATTACAACCTAAAATTTGTAAGTATCTATTATCACCTATCTTACTATGTCTTACAAAACCCTTCAAAGCTAAACCATATCTTAAATTCTCTTGTCACAGTTGGTAGTCCTTATGCACACAATAAATGCTGCTTTCCTTATAGGGGACACATTTTTAAATTCTCTGGTGAGTATCAGTTTATTTCATATATATATATATATATATATATATATATATATATATATTCTGTTTACGAGTTGAGTTTCATGCTATAATAAAAGTAAAATGAATACTTCAGAATCATCTCACAAGTGTATTTCATGGCTATGAAACTTTTCATTTCCCTTTCTTTCTCTCTAAAACTCAATTCTCAAAACATACTCTTAATTTTTCATTTCTAATAATTATGATTAATCTGAAAATTCTTATCCTTACCTTTCCCTATTCAGAGGTTCCCTTGGTTTCGCATAGGATACTTTTACCTATGGACAGTGACATATGTGACTTTCCAATGGATCATTCATGCTTGTATTAATATCTGGTATATGTCTCCATTTTTATCTTTGCTTAATTCGTATGAAAATATGTCATACATAAATTTCTAATGTAAGTTTCTTTTTGGGAATAATAGGTGGCCATATCCATTTCTTGATTTGTCATCCCAGTTTGCTCCACTATGGTATTGAATTTTTTCCTTCTAATATTCTAAGTCTGATTCATCTTTCTAATAAAAAACCGACTTAGTGCATGAGATTCTCACTTAGGAGTAATAATCTTCTTTATTAACGAAGAGAGAAGTACTCTGCAAAACCATAGAAAATAAAAGATGAAATGTCAGTTATGTCCTTCTTGTTTATGAAGAGATTACAGTTATACCCTTAAAAGTAAAGGAAAAAAGTAACTTCTCTCTCCATTAATAGAGAAAATCATTTTCCCTCACCTAGTAGGGTGAAGGTGAAAATAGTTTTACCCCGGAAGTAGAGAGACTATTTTCACGGTGGCTCATCTTTCCTATAGGAAATTTAACTTTTCTCCAATTTCCCATTCGAAAATTTCCCCCTCTTATTTTATTGACCCTTTTTTCTATGACCTTATTTTGATTCTTAGGTACCTTATAGTGGGATGTTTGCATATTCCTTGCTATGGTATTTTCACTTTGGTGATGAAGCTGAAACATTATGTGTTCTCAACTTGGTACCCAGACTCATATCAATGTGTTAGATGACTTCGGATTAGGACTAAACTATGTTGGATTTTCTAAAGAATACTAATTTCATCATAGAAAGATGGAAGAGAAGAGAGAGGAGAAATGAGTCATTATATATACTATAGGGCGACCCAATAGATCAGACTCCCACTTAGTGAGGTTTTCGGAAGTTTAACCTTAGTTTTGCGTCAGACTCATCTTATAGTCATACATACTATTAAATTATAAATATATCATTATTTTTGTTTTTCAAATATTAGCAGTTGAAATGGCAATGGGAATTAAGCTTACTTAACATATCTCAATGAGATGTCATTAGTTTTGAATTGTATTGATTAATTTGTACCCATTCTCGAATTATCCTTTAGTTTCACTCTGTTCTTAAGTACATGTACTTTTGAAAATTTATTTTGTTGTAAACTATTTGTCAGTTTTGAAGAATGAAGAAATTAGTTATTGCATGTGCCATATATTCACTTATAAAATACCAAGAATCACCAAAAAGAGATTAATTAGAGTGAGTTTTAATACCAAGAATCACGAAGACAGTTTTTATAGTTAGTAAAAATAACCACATCTGCTTCAGTGAACACAAAACTGGTGTTTTATATGTGGTTGGGTGGACTTAGACCATAGTATATAGGTACAAGTTATATTAAATGTTATTAAATTTCAGTTATCAATCCAGCTTAGAACTATACCAAAACTAATCTGACTTATTCATCTGATTACCCATAAACCATAATCAGTTAATTTATAATAAAAAAAAGTTAAAATTATATCTTCACATGAGGAAAAAGATTCTCATGTTTCAATGGTTGGAACTCTTCAATGATTAAAGACTCCCCACTAACTAACTGATCATAACAAATAGTATCATGATTCAGCTAAAATATAATATATTTAAGTGTGAAGTATCACAAAGGAGGAACATATTATTAGGTATATTAAGTGTCAGTCCCACATTGGATAAAATGAGATAAACGAAAGAGTTTAGTATATATATATTAAATTTACATGATTTATTAACTATTTTTAATGTTAATTTTCTTCTTGTTGTTTCCTTGGTAATAACTAAAAATATGTTTTTACAGATAGCTAACAAAGACTTTTAGGGTTGCACACTTATTAATATAATTAGTAATGAGAAAAATAATTTCTTCCATTAAGAATATAAATAAAGTATAATTTTTTTCTATTGAAAATCATTTTTGAATTTAATCTGATGCAAATATGGTTTTATGTGGTTGCTTTACAATTTGATATCGTGCTAATCAAAAAATAGGTTAATGGAATACTAAATCGGATTATCATAAACAAGTATAAAGATTTATCGTATCCATATGAACTTGAACAATATGAGATGTTCCTACACTCTTACCCTATGATATTTTTCTCAAGCAATTTTGATTTTTGAATTAAGCACCTAGAAATTAAAATAAAGATTAGATATGATAAAAATGACCGAGATTTGATTTCACTATTCAATATTTCAAAATTTGATTGATGTAACTAACAAAAAAACTATCTACTATTTGATTTTCGTGAATGATTAACAAAGTAACTTCTAATTATCAGACTAACTCTATTCCTAGAAATTAGACCCACTAAATGATATATTATAGTTCAAACTCAAACATGTGATTTACAAAAAACACATTCAACAAGAGTATTCAATCATCATCTTGATCCAAGGGTAAACAAATACAATGTCATAATGTTTGTTAAAATATTATGGTTTTAATTCTCACATTTTCTTTCGAAATATATCTAAGTAAAAGATTAATTATGTGACGTTGATATTTCCATCTATAAACAAATTATAATAAACTTAAGTCAATTAATTATATATGTAATCAATTAGAGTCTAAATTTGCTAACATTTATTAATACTCCCCAACTCTCTTATTTTGTGTATTGAATTGACCAAAAATCAGTTTTAATATTGTCTAAACAATTATCTATAATAAATATGCAACATCGATTACTTAGGTCATAATAAAATTATAATTTATTTGACCTTCAAGTAATATGATTTTTCTTGATAAACAAGGGTTAAGAGAGCAAATAAACCACAAAATTATAATTTATTCTTTGTACATAAGTGTTTCATGCTTGACTCCTTTTTATAATACAACCACAAATCTTCATCCTTTTTTATTTTATTATCACATGTGTTAGAAATTCATAATTTCTAATTAAGCTGAATATCATATATTTATACAATTATATCATCTATTTATTTTCGAGGTTATAAAATAAGTGATCTTATTACTGACAATCATTGTGACTTATAAAATAAATTGATAATGAATATGTGTTTAATGAGTGTATACCCAGAGTAGTTAACCCATAGAAAATAATGGGAACCCTATAAGTTAACGCATTATGAAGGTTATGATCCCCAATACACCAAATCAAACATAGTTTTCATCTCTGACCATCAAAGAGAAAAGGAAGGCCCGAAGAGAAATCAAATATTTGGTTGAGGAAGACCATCATACCAAAACCCCTCTACGAAGGCATATAAAGACAAATCTTTAAACATTGATTCAAGTATGACATTGATTGAAATCTCTGTTTTATATTCTGTGTGAGAATTATAACATTCAAGATCCTAGTATTGGTAGTTTACCAATCATAAGGAAATTCCATTAACTCTATCGCATTCATCTTATTCCTCATCTTCTTATGAGGTTTTTAATTTCACATACACAATACAAGAATTGATGGTTCATAATCTATATCTTTATAACTAATTTGATTTTATTCCACTTTTTTCCGATCATTTGACTTTCTCTCCTCAACTTGAATATAATCAAAGCAAACAAGAAAAGTATATCAGAATCAGGATGTATTTATTGTTTTTATTTTATGGCTTAAGGGTCTTACTCATAAAATAAACTTTTTAGGTTCAATTGGGTTCTCAAATGATAATTTTTTGGGTAGGTTGTTTGGCTGAGTGGCCTATCCTAAAAAAAATTGCATTAATCCTTTCCATATATTCCTCTACTATGAAAATAAGAGACACAAGCAAAATAAAAAAATGCAAAACAATGATACGTTGCTCACACAACTTTGTCCATCATGCATTCCCTGATTTTATTAGACAATTTCATACTAAAATTTAACAAAACTCACTCGATTATAAAAATAACTAAATATTGCAATGCTTATTATCAGTACAACCATAAAAATCCTTGAATACAATCTTTTCAACATTATATTTTTTTTATAAATTTGAGGCATACATCAAATATGGTTAAAGAAAAATCATGGCATTTCACAATGAATCTCGGACAAATATTCAAATAAGTTATAAAATTCTGCGAAACTATAAATTATCACCCCAAAAAAATAAGCTAAACTAAAAAATATAGATAACTATAAGAAACTAACGAGAAAGTTAACTTTACATATTTGATGCTCAGGATCCTGAATTTCAATCTGGACGTTCCTATTTTGTCCTCTCTAGGAGCTTTGGACTATCCCCAAGCCAATTGACTAAGCAGTAAAGGTATTTGTTACGGGCTCTCAAATTGCTTACCATTTTTATGAAAAGGGAGTGATCCACTTAGTCCAAGAGTAAATGGAAATGATATATTTTTCATTTTAGTCATCCAATCTTGGAAAATCCAATGGTTCAGATGTACTCACCGATTCAAACCATTAGATTTCCCAAGAATGAATGATCATGATGTGTGTAGTATGTTTTTTCTACTTAAAGAGTAAGTGGATCCCTCCATTTTTCTAAATCTACAAAATGAAAAATAAACTATAGAAAACATTAAAATTATAAATGACATAACTAACAATGAGAGTTAGAAAACTGGGTTGCCTCCAAGCAAACACTACTTTAACGTCAAGAATCATATAGTTGAATGCGCCAGATCAACATAATATTTGGAAAACATGAGCCAAATTAGTCATAATATGATTTTATTTTCCTTCAATAGAGTCAATTAAGGATTATTTCATACATATGCTATATTTTAAATGATGACATAATTTATTGAAGGTTTTTTATTTTTAAAGCTTTTTTTTATACAAAGACCAATTAAGTTTATAACGTTAATTTTTTTGGCCTTTTTTTTATAAAATTATACTATATTTTAATAAATGACATAATCTATATTCTAATACTTTATGTGACCCTAATTGAGATTTTGATGATAAATTATACTAATTCCACTTTTTGAGCTTTCATATTGGTTCTCTAAGTCCCTGAACATATCTCGTCCCAAGTGGGAGTAGACCTTATTTTGATAAACTGACAACTAGGGGTATAAAATCTCCATATGATGTTCTAAACAAGTAAAAAGAAGTAATGAGTTGTCGGTATTCAGAAGGACTTGTTAACTCATCATTTCAAAATCAAATCACTATTTTAAGCTAGTTTTCAAAAGGGTTTTCAATTTGTTGTTGGTTTGGTTGAAGAGATTTGATACTAAAAGTGTTTGAATTTAGATGTGAGGTTGACTCACTATTCATATAAGTAGATTAGACAACAATTAAACAAATAAAACAAGTATGATTCTACACAACATGAGACCTCAATTACACTAAGAACTAATACTTTAGTCTACTTAGCAACTCATGAAATAAATCCAAAACCTCAAACACAAGATCCACGATTATGACACACTCACATACCTCTATTTAGCAAAAATGCATATGAGTTGAGCTTAATGCACACCTTCAACTGTGTTAGCCTCCAATATCTTGGTCTATGCTAACATTTTACCAAATTAGCTCTACGTCTAGCAACTAAATTGATAAAATTAAAATTTATGAACCATCAAGCATGTCTTTATGTCTAACAACACACATACCATCAAGTTTGAGAGTTTCAATGCAAATATAAATCTATGTCCAGCAAACATATGAACCTAGGTATTCGTTGTGACAATTAATCATGCAACTACGTCTAGTTTTATGCATAAATGATGAATTACTTGCTTTGGGCTATCGAACTGGAATTTCTTCACAAAGTTCTTTTCTTAAGACGAAATAGATATTCCGTCAAACACATAGTAAGTATTAAATTACAACAAGAAAAATTCATAAAAATCAAATCATTTTATTCATAAATCAAATTCCAATAATAGAAAGAACCAATCCCAACTAAGAAACAATATAATTAAGTATTTTCATACATAACTCGATAAAGATAGAATTCAGAACTTATAGTTCATGGAGAAGTGTCGTCAACTCCATGAACATCACTATTCTTACTTCCTAACTGTTACATTAAGTTTCCAACTACATAAATCTACAAACTAAGAAGATCAGAAACCATTCTAAGAAAATACATCATAAAAACCCGATTCCTAACCCCCTAGCTAGATCTCCCCCTAAAATAGCTTCTTGGACCTCGTTTTGTAATAATGAATTTTTCCTCATGAGCTAAGCGCACCACTTTTAGCATCTAACCCTTTACCATCGCGTCCTGCGTTGAGTGCGTGTGAGCTAATTTGTGGCATTACATGCTCATGCCATTTTTAGCCCAATTAACTTTTTTCAGCCCGAAACACATATAAAAGCTTGGAAAGTAGGATTCGTATAATTTTATCATCAAAATCTCAATTATGAATTCATAAAGTATGTATTTAGAGTAAAAAAATGTTAAATTAGCCTTATGAATTAAGGTAACTGACACTTAGAAGGTGGTCATGTGGCATGTGTAGTCCCGTACCACAAAACCCTTGTATCCCTTTGGGTATATCCCATGTAGCACATCTCTTATAAATATTTTTTAAGTGTTTCCTCTATCCAATGTGAGACTTATTTTCCTTTTTCATTGCTAATTGCTATATCCTTCAAGGAGATCGAGAAATATTTTATAATGGATCATGGTTCTCTTGAGGTATCTCATGACTCTCTCATTATCATTTCAATGCTCTATACTTAGTCTATCGGTAAAGCTGCACAATAATGTCATGACATAGGCAATGTCAAGTCTAGTACAATCTGTGACATATATAAACTCGTTAACAATACTCGGGTACTCACTTTATTGTATAGCTTCACTAGTTTTGAAAATATTTTTATATTTGGATCATATGATGTTCTAGCAAGCTTACAATCAAAATAATAATATTTCCTTAGATTTTCTCAATGTAATGAGATTGATGCAAAAAAGTTTCATCTTTTGACCAATTAATCTTAGTTTTATATCAATGTTGTTACACAACCACAATTTCACATTATTCACAACATGAATTTTGGAACCATATATGAGTAAGTCATCTACATAGAAACAATATAGTACAAAATTCATTCCATTTTTGTAATAAATGTATTTGTCACATTCATTCACTTAAACTCGTTAGAGATAATTCAATTGTCAAATTTTTCATGACACTACTTAGTTGTTTGCCTAAGACCACACATAGACTTATTTAACTCACATAACTCCTTTTTTCTTATTCCCAAATTACAAACTATTCACATTGCTACATGTATGTTTCTTATTCCAATTCACTATTTAAAAGAGTAGTTTTAACATTCATATGGTATACTACTAATTTTTGTAAAGGAATAAAATAAATCAGTATGCTAATGGATGTTATTCTAGTGACTAATGAAAAAATGTTAAAAAAATTTACATTTCCTATTTGCATGAAACCCTTGGCTACAAAGCGAGTTTTGTATTTACTCGAGTTTTGTGGATATAAGGATAGTGTTTATGAATTTTGGAGTTGCTAATATGATGGATTGATATGAAAAATTAAAGGCCAATTGTTTACACTCCACTAGAGGTCAAATTTCATGAATAAAAACAACAACCAAGGGATTTTGTGGTGACTTAAAACTAATGCTGTGAAAGAAAAGAAAAATGATAGAATGAGGAGAAAAGGATACCGAGAGTGATAAGCCCTTAGAACGCTAGAGAATAATCTTGATAATTTATTGGTTAAATGGGAACCCATAAGAATCACTCACACACTATGCTCCAAGCAAAGGTCTAATCAAGATTACTCATGTTCTCTAGATTCAGAAATATGAAGTTCATTTATAGGTAGTTGAACTAGACAAGAAACAACTCCCATGAATAAAAGTGCAAATTCTAAGAAAGCAATAAATGTCTTGTCCTTCACTAAGTCCCTTGGGTAAGGAAGTGACAAACCTTTTAAAGGTCAAATACAACATAGTAAACATATGGATTTTAGCCTAGAAGGGTTTAGAACCATTTATTCAAAAGAGACATTATAATTATTCAAAAAATTGCAAGAAAATTGAAAAGTTGTTCAACCATTCGATCCTCAAAGTCAAATATGAACCTCACATACTCATCATTTATTTTAACAATTCCAAGCATTATTTTGTACCCAAAAATCTTTAATCCTTCACTTATTGGATAAGTATAAGCCTTGTCATTAAAATCATGGGTTGCCTACCCTTGGCACACATCATAAGTCTATTAAGTGTCAAGTGTGTTAGATTCGTAATAGGACGAACTATTTTTCTCATCAAGCAATTTTTTATCGCGAACATTTGAAATTATATCCTTCAAACTGAAAAAAAAAAATTGATGTCAAAGCCGTCATGATAGAAGTTAAAATCTCAAAATTGTTCAAAATGAATTAAAACAATTTATGATAACAAAAATATATTGGTTGAATCACGAGCTATATCGCTCTCTTTAAAAAATTATATGGTACTGCCAAAATTGTATAAGCAAACTTTCAACCATGATGCCCCTATTATTACTTAGCATAATTCTCTATATGACACCAATGTACCATGGTAATCGTTCTAGAATTACACGCACAAATATGACAAATACCACGTCTACTACCACTCCATAGTACCACATAAAAAAAGAGAAGGAAGGAGACTAAAAATTCTTTTTCAGAAAAAGGGAGGGAGGAAATGAGTCTCACCTAGATAATTTTTTTAAATGAGGGAGGCTCTATTTATATGAGATCCTAAACAACCATAAAAATCAGAAAGTGAATGACCAAATTAAGATGAAGTAGACGAAAACTTATCTATTGTCAGTTGTGTTTATCCATTTTTAATAATAAGAAATATACTATGGCCCAAGACCAAGCCGGACACATAACATCATGTCTGGTGGTCACGTGATATGTGTCCTCCTCGATCATAAAACTTTTGTATCCCTTGGAACATACCACAAGTAGTACATCTCTTATTTGTAAAGACTATTCAAGTATTTCCATTTACCTAATGCAAGACATTTATTTTTCACTTGAAAAGAACCAATAGCTACTCACATTGGTTTTCTTAGCTTAGCATTTTACATTTACACCCAATCTTAACTTCAAAAACTTAGAATCCTAGAATAAAATATTTCTTTCCCTAGAGTAACATCATTCGTCTCTAGCAAAAAATATATCATAAACTAAGGATATAAACTAATACATCCAAAACTAAATCAAATTATTGTTGTAAATCTCTTCAATCACTCATGTAGAACATGAGGCCTTCCAGGTCCCTTCCAGTGGATCCAGTTTATAAAACTCAAATCTGATTCAGGCATCATCTTTAACTGCCTGCTGTAGTTGAACAGAGAAGATCAATGAAAATTAGAATACTAGATTGGAATGAAACAGACTCTCCACTTGCGAGGGTAAGACTGTGTACATCTACGCTCTCCCCAGACCCCACTAAGTAGGAGTCTCGTGCACTGAGTTGTCTTTTTTATTGGAATGAAAGTAGTAGATGTAGGAACATATTTAACTCACATTTGAAACATCCTTCCACAAGTTGAGAGTCTTGAGAGCCTTTCCTGATTGTTGTGTTTCGCGTGCCATAGCTACTCCTTCAGCTAGGTTCCTCACATGGCCACTAACAAAGAGAGCAGCTGCTGCATTGAGAACCTACACATTTTTTGTAGGTATTAATCTTAAAAGACAAGTATCAAAATAACATGCAGGAAATAACAAACCATGTTAACCAAAATAATCTGCACAGGTAATGAGCCCGCACGAATATAGAATGGAACAAACCATCTTAACCATAATTTCAAAAGCTCCTACCTAAAATTGAAAATAATTTGCACAAACAAATTCTGTTTTTCTTTCCAGAGCCAGCATTACCATGACCTAGACATCACCCTGTCAGCTACTTAAAGATTAGAAAACCGAAGATACTTACCAAAGCATCAGCAATAGGCCCTCTCTCTCCAGCTAGAACACGCTTCAGAACCTGCGCATTGTATTCTGGGCCACCACCTTTTAGGCTTTCAAGAGTGCACCGAGGAATGCCATAGTCCACTGTTCCAATTAACAAAACGATGTAAGGAGTTCACTCAACTATGCAAATCTGATAAAAAATCCAATATAGCACTCAATAGTTGCAGAAGAGCTTTATCAATTTAATTCATAACAAACAGATTTTAAAACAAAAAATTATCAAATGTTTACATGGATCAAATGAGAACTTGTCAGTCCTATCTGGAGTAACATCAAGCACTACACCAGGTCCTGCATGTAACACAAACAATATGTCAAAAGGGACCAGTCACCTCTCAATCAAATACCAACATCTTCCCAATGAACATTTTCCAGACGAAACAAGCAAGAAATCTTACCAAGAGGACTCATTTCATCCAAACCTTCAGAGTGAACGACTAAAGCTCTTTTCATGCCGAATCTTTTAAGGGCTTTAGCCATTTTCAAGACCTATTCAAAAGACCAAGGCAAACAGCTTATAAGAGATGACTCAAATGGAGAATAACAGCAGGAACTAGATCCTCAATCTCTCAGGACCTAATTTTTTATGAAAGGAAACAACAAATAAAAAAAACATATTTATGGAAAACATGTACAGATGAAAAATAACTGCATAGCCCAAAGTTTTAGTTTCAAATATAATTTACAACAAAGCTTTCCATATGAAGTTTGCTGCAATAATCACTTCAATAAAAACAACATTGGTGAGTCAAAGGCAATTTGAAAATTTTAATTCCAGCAGAAACAATCAATGTCGATGGATTACTCAATCAATGGAATATAAGGGTACCTAATCATACATATGAATGTAATGTACATTTTTTGGGTAGTATAAAAATACAAAGATTGTAAAAAAGAAAAAGGATCTGAAACCAAAAAACACTGTCCCAGTATAAGGAAGAAACTTACTAAGTCTTCTGTATATACTCCGACAACAGCATAAGGTGCCCGCGCTGGATTTAACATGGGACCCAATATATTGAATACAGTTTTAACTTTTAGCTTCCTTCTTACTGGTCTGACAATCGCCATCGCTGGGTGATACTTTGGAGCCATCATAAACCCAATTCCGGCTTCATTAACGCACTTTGTTACCCCCTGCATTGCAAAAAAAAAAAACAAAAATACATTACTTCATGCATTAAATGCTAACAATTTCTCCTGGATAAATTATATTCATTAAACAAACAGAAACACCCGAAGACATACTAGTCAATTTACCACTATTATTTTCTAAAAGTAACAATAAAATGTTACTACAGTTTTAGACAATCAACATTCCATTTGATTTTATCAACATGAACCCTGCTGATAAGTCTCACAAAGTCAGCAGTTACTCATGCAATTGTTTTCCACACAACAAACATGGCAAGTGTGAATTGACACCTACAGTTACATGTCAAGAAAACTAATCAGAGATTTCTATTCTCAATGCAATTTGCACTAACCTGAGGGCCTAAGTCAATAATGACTCCCAACTCTTCTAACACATCAGCACTTCCACATGCAGAAGAACTCGAACGGCTTCCTTGCTGCAACAAGTAATAATGTTCTGTTATTTAAACACCCAGACAGCGACACTCGGACAATACCACACTCATACTAGCACACATACAGTACAAGTATCAAAGCCCATGGTATAAAAAACATCATCACAATTAAAACGACCAAATAGCACATCAAAACCAAAATTGATTCAGCCAAATCAACATTTAACCCTACGAATATTCATACTCACCTTTGCAACTCTGGCACCGCAAGCCGCAGCAAGGATCGAAGCCCCTGTCGAAATATTGACAGTATCTGCACCATCCCCTCCGGTTCCAACAATGTCAACAACATCACCTAAACCTTCAACCTTCGTAGCATGTTTAAACATTGCCCTAGCCAACCCTACAACCTAAAACCATAAACACACCAAAAAATCCAAACAACCTCAATTTCACAACAAATTATGAAATTAAATCAACAAAGCTAGTATTTCTTACTTCTTCATAAGTCTCCCCTTTGGCTCTAAGAAGAACAAGAAAAGCACTAATCAATGCATCACTAGCTTCACTCAATAACAACTCAAGCGATTCTTCCGCTTCGATTTCCGACAAATCAATTCCATTGATTAGCGTTTCTATCAACTGCAAACGTCAATTTCACACAAATCAATCAAATAACAGCTAACATAATAATAATAATAATAATAATAATAATAATAATAATAATGATGATAATAATAATAATAATAATAATAATAATGAAATTCGTAGAATCCAATGTGATTTGCGGATATGGAAAAAAATAAAGACGAACCTTAGTTGGATACTGAATGGAGGAAGTGATTGCGGATGGAACATGTGAAACGACGGCGTTTGAAGCAGTAGCGATAATTGGAGAAGATCTTAGTGTAAGAGGAGAAATTGAGTTAATGTGAAGCTTAGGAGTGAAAAGGGTTGAAGTTGTGTGAGTGAAAGAAAGAGAAGTGATTGTGGAAAAAAGTGATTGTGTCATGGCTAATGTTGTTATTATTATTAGTGAGAGATTTAGAAAAAGAGGGAAGAAAGAGAGGGAGTGGAATGAACTTAAGTGAAATAATTTCTTTTAGTTTAGAAGAGAATATGAGAAGATAGAAAGAGAAGTATAGTGAGATTTATACAATTTGTTTCTACTTTTATGAATATCAAATTCAAACAAGATAAAATCAATCATATTTATATAAATGTATCCTTTCATTTATTTCTCTTTATAACCTAATAAAGAGCAAAATTTGTAGAGATATATTTAGAATGGTTGGTGGTGAGGGAAAATTTTAGCTTCTCTTTATTTTTATTTTTATTTAAAATCAAATAACATAAAAATCTATTATATTTCTCATTTATTGTTTTTGTCATTTATTTCTCTCTTTTCACTTCTTCTTTTTATTACCAAATATGGAGAGTGAAATTTATAGGGTGAATGAGATATAGATTTAGAATGGTTGGTGTAGTTTGGTTTCATAGTTTTTTTTTTGTTAATCAAGAGTTGTATAAAAAAGGGAAATGTATTAAATGGTAAGGGGGAATTGTTTTATTTTTTTAAATTTAAACTAGTTAATTATAATTGTTTTTTTTCCATTATTGGTATTTGGTTGGACTATTTTATTGTTTTCCTTTTTTTGTTTGAATTGTTTGGATATGAATGGGAGATAAATGTCAACTTTGTATTTAGTTTCCATCCTTGTCACTACAAGACATAAATCCTGTATTGTGTCTCCATATATTTAATGCTGTCATGGATAGAAAAAAGTAGTTATTAATTTTTTTAGTGACATATAGTACAATTTTGACTACATAAGTTTTGTTCTCCCTCATTATTAGTATGCATACTTTGTTTTTTTTAATATAATTTTATACATTTTCATTATAAAGATTTATATATACTTAGTATATTATTTGGAGTTAATTACAATGACATCCTTTGAATTTTACCTTTATGAGTCATGACAAATCAAAGCAGTATTCGGTTAAGTCAACATATTCTCTCCTGCCTCATCATGTTCGGCAGCATTCCCTTCTAAGTCAGCACTCTCAGTCTCTTTGAAGGTCCAAAGCTCCTTTGAAAGTTAGAAGCTTTACTTGGAGGCTTTTTCAGGACATAATTCCCTCTAAGGACGCTCTTATCCGCAGGGGAGTTTGTCTTGCTTCTAGCGATGAAATTTTTGTAATGATGATATGGAATCCACCGAGCATCTATTCTCCTCATGCCAACTCACCATCTCTGTCTGGCAACTTTTTTACAAATGGTTGAACATCTCTGTCGTCCTTCATTATTTACCCTTTCATAACTTCAACATTCACATGAGTATGATAAAGGACAAAAAACAGTGGCCTCTTTGGAGTGCACTTTGGTTCTTTATTATTTGGGCAACTTGGCTATCGCGGAATGAGCTCATTTTCAATGCGTCCAAGCACTCTCCAAACCACATTTTTGAGTCTAGAAGGGTTAAATCTTGACTTTGGATCAAAAGTCAAGCGTGAAATGAACCTTTCCCTTATTCTGGTTGGATTACTAACTTTTTTCTTGTCTTAACCTCACTTTGTAGTTTTTTTCCTTCCTATTCTTCTTGTAATTATTTCCTTCTTTTAATAAAATTTCTTTGCTGACTAAAAAAAATACACAGACCACCCCTTCATTTTTTACCCATACAAAAAGCCCATTGATTTTTGTACATACATTACACTAACTACCTCTACATGTAAAATAAGTATGATTTTTTACATAAAGATGGATGATAAGTCTGATGAAATTAAACAAACTATGATATATTCTAGAGACAAGTCAAAATAGTATATGAGTCAATATATTTTCATTATTTTTTGTTCATTACAAAATGCATAAATAATTATATGGAGATATTATTTAAATCACTCTTATACTATATTATAACGAGCAAAAAATAATGAAAATGTATCGATTCGTATAATATTTTGATTTGTCTCTACAATATATCATATTTTATTTAATTTCATTACACTTATCATCATTTTTAATGTAAAAATCATACTTATTTCACATACATGGATGGTTAGTGTAATATATGTATAAAAATGAGGGGGGTTTTGTAGACGTAAAAATGGAAGGGCGATCTGTGTAATTTCACTAAAACTCAGAGGTGTCAGTATAATTTACTCTATTTTTATCACTCATTTGCATTTTTTTAAATTTTTATACATTATCAATATATACACAGTTTTTTTTTTTTTTTGCGGTTTTGTTTCTATCACAATATTTATTAAAAGGAAAACATACACACATCTCATTATCTTCATAAGAGCTATCTGTTTTGATTTTGTTTTTGTTGCTTTGTTATTAGAGAAAATAGGTTGTATATTGATTAATCCATCATTAGTAGGTTAATGTTATTACATCTTAAATAAAAACAATTCATATTAATGAATCTTCTTTTAATTTACTTGCAAAGTCTAACATTCTAAAAATTGCTATATTTTTTTATTAATTTTTGAACCACATATTATATAGTTTATTTTATAGTTTATATTTTTTGATTTTGCAATATATCATTTGTATATAGGTTATATTGTTTTATATGTTTTCTTATATAACTTTTATTATTCTGTTAAGTTTCTAAAATGATAGAAAATTATATTTTATCATTATTGTGATGATACGATTGAATGAAATATTTGATTTGTGATAAGATTTAAAAGTTTATAATTATTATAAAAAGGTAATAAATTATTTAGAGTAAAGATTTTATCTTTAATAAAAATAAGAATGTGATTAAGGAAAATGTGAGTTAGTATAAGAGGATACAAGAGAAAAACATTTTAGCTTTAGATTTTAGTCATCAAACTACAAAGCCTAACACTTAGAGAAGATGGAAGAAGAGAAAAAGAGAGGAGATGAAAGCAAGGAAGGAGAAAAACATCTTCATCAATCATGAGTAACGCTATAACCTTAAAACTTATTAATTTGGTAATGATAATTAATGTCTTGACAAACTTACTTCTTTATGTGTATTTAGATTTCATCTAACACGTTGAACTGGAATTTTTTTTATTGGTTCAAATGCCTTTGAATTAAAGAGGAAACCTAGAATATTGTATATAATTATAATATTGCACCATATATGATTACATCCTTCAACTTTATTAATATTTCATACTCATGAAATCACATATAATTATGAAAATTAACAAATACTTTATTTTTGTCATGCTATATAGTTATACTTGTTAATACATGTAATAATAATATATTTTATATACTTTCCTATTTCTTATTCAGTCTCCTTGTATTTAGTAAGCTGCGTCATTAAGTATATATCATGTTATGTTAACCTTTAGTTCTATATTCTTCTTATTTTAAAAAGAATTATATTGATCGATTATTGTTGAGGGACTTTATGATCCAATTTTGTTGATTGATGATTGTTGTTGTCTATGACCCAATTGCGTTGGTTATTGATGGGATATTAGGATTCGTTTATTGGCCTGACACGGGCAGACAAATTCTCTGACGCATTAGGATGAATTATTTTAAAGAAACAGGGTAAGATATTTCCTACAAGCTTGGGGCACTAGGTGAAGGAAATACACCTATAGAAGGCGTGTTGTATATAAACTTTTAATCATAGACAAAGGGTTCGAGACAATTAACATCAATATGCAAATTGAAGGTGTTATTATTTTTTTATAATTTATCTTGTATTTGATATTGTATAAGTTATAAGTTGAAATATATTAGTTATATTATAAGATGATGTATTATGACTATTAATCTCTATTACTATTCTTTATGGATATTTTTCACGATGACTAGGAATGTAACAAATTGAAAGTTTTTAAAATAGTTTTACTGAAATTTGTTGGAGAAGAACTCACTCACTCACGAGAAGAAGAAGAACAATGTAGGGAAGAAGAGAGGATTAGGAAAATTGTTAGAGAGAATAGAATGGTTTTTGTAATTTGCATATGTGTGTTAACTAACACAAATGCTAAACCTCCTTTTCTATTTATATCATTGACTTTTGCAACTACTACAACTAACTTTCTAATTATAGTTTCTTGAATTACAACTTCTAATACTCTCTCTTAATTCAAAAAACTTACAAACATACAACACTAAGCATTTTTCTCAAGTCTCTAAATCTATCAAACTTCAAAGCCTTTGTCATAATGTCTGCAACTTGCAAATCTGTCCTGCAATGCTTCAAGCTGATTTTTCCTTTTCCAACTTGATCTCTTAGAAAGTGATACTTTCTCTCTATGTGTTTGCTTCTTCCATGAGCTATTGGATTTTTGGCAAGATTAATGGCAGATTTGTTGTCCACAAACAGCTCAATTATTTCTTCAAACTCCACCTCAATCTCTTCCATTAGTGACCTGATCCATAAAGCTTGACATGTAGCATGACAAGCTGAGATATATTATGCTTCACAAGTGGACAAAGCCACAACTTCTTGTTTCTTTGAACACCAAGAGATGGGAGAAACAGAAAGCATGAATACATAGCCCATTGTGCTCTTCCTTTCCATCAAATCTCCAACCCAATCTGAGTCAGAGTAAGCCACAATCTGCAGCCTACAACTTGCTTGGTTTTGAAGCAGAATGCCAAAATCAGGTGTACCACATAGGTATCTCAATATTCTCTTAGCTGCAGCAAGGTGAGATTGCTTAGGATCATTCATGAATATGCTCACTAAGCCAACACTATAGGAAATCTCTGGTCTAGTGTGACAGATGAATCTCAAGCAACCAACCATTTGTCTGAACATAATGTCATCTGCATTAGGTTCATTCTCACCCTTGCCTAGCTTTAGGTTGACTTCTGCTGGAGTGTCTGCGCCATTACAGATTTGCATTTTAAACTTCACTAGTACATCTTGGATGTACTTTTTCTGATGCATAAAAATCCCTCCATCAACCATTCTGAATTTATGCCAAGGAAGTATGAAAGCCTTCCTAAATCTGTCATTTCAAACTCTGATTTGAGGCTTTGCTTTACTGCTTCAATTCTAGTTGAGTTGCTGCCTGTGATCAAAAGGTCATCCACTTAAAGGCATATGAATAAGGTGTCACTCTTGCTTATGTTCTTTACATAGACATCATGCTCAACATCACACTTTTTAAGTCCTAGGCTTGAGAAGAATGCATCAATCCTCTTGTTTCAAGCTTTAGGAGCTTGTTTCAAGCTTTAGGAGTTTGTCTCAAGTCATATAAAGCCTTTTTCAGCACATAAACTTTATTTTCACTGTCCTTAATCTCAAAGTCTGGGGGGTGCTTAACATACACTTCTTCATCAATTGGACCATTGAGGAAAGCTGATTTCACATCTAATTGCCACACATTCCATTTGTTCAAGCTAGCTAAAGCCACTAGCAATCTAACTGTCTCTATCCTTGCAACAAGAGCAAAGACATCAGAGTAATCAACCCCTTCTCTTTGCATAAACCCCTTAGCAACTAATCTGGATTTATGTTTGGCTATTGACCCATTTGGATTCAGCTTGGTCTTGTACACCCATTTTACTGCAATTGGAGTTTTATCAGTGGGTGAATCCACTAGCTCTCAGGTCTTGTTCTTAATGATTGACCTCAACTCCTCTTGCATAGCCTTTTTCAAAACCTTGCTGTTCATTGCTTCATGAGTTATAAGTGGTTTCGTGTCCATAAACAATGCCATGTATTGAACCAAATCCCCTTCATTTGTCACAACATCATCAGGTGCTATTTCATAATCCCTCAATCTAGCTGGTAGACTTCTAACCATTGTGGATCTTCTTATTATATCATCAATGGTTGTAGTCTCATATTGAAATTCAACCTCACTTGATTCTTGAGATGCAGAATTGTTGTTTTGTGAACTCCATTCTAGAGGGAACAGCATACTAGGTTCTGTTGTTGGCTTCTCCACATCCTTCCAAGTGCTTGATTCAATGAAGTGCACATCTCTGCTAAACATCACTTCATTTGTTGCTAGATTGAGCAGCTTGTAGGAACCTGTAGGATGATAACCAACCAGAATCATTGGTTCACTTTTGTCATCAAGTTTTTTTCTCCTCTGATTAGGAATGTGTTTGTAGCACAATGAGCCAAAAATTCTCAGGTGTTTGATTGAAGGTTTCCTACCATACCACACTTCTTCAGGAACCTTGTGCTCTAACCTCTTGGTAGGACAATGATTCAAAACATAGGCTGCAGTTGTAGCAGCCTCACCCCATAGACCTTGTGGCAAGTCTCTGCTCCTTAGCATGCTTCTGACCATGTTAAGGATTGTTCTGTTTCTCCTTTCAACTACTCCATTGTGTTGTGGAGTGTAAGGAGCTGTCACTTATGTAGAATGTCATTCTCACTGCAAAATGCTTCAAATTCTCTTGAATTGAATTCACCACCACCATCTGTTCTCAACACTTTGATTGCTCTTTCAGATTGTCTTTAAACCATGTTCTTGAAGGATATGAATATGGTGAATGCATCAATCTTTACCTTGATCAAGTAAAGCCAAAGTTTTCTACTGAAGTCATCAACAAAGGTTATGAAGTACTTGTTACCTCCTAATGATGGAACCTCAAAGGGTCCACAGATATCAGAATACACAATATGCAAGATGTTGTTGGCTTTAGATACAGTGTACTTGCTAAAAGAGGACCTGGTATGCTTGCTTATCAAGCAAGTATCACATATCTTCTTAGGAATCTGAATTGATGGTAAGCCACTCACCATATCTTTAGACTTCATGAGACTGAGATCCTTGAAGTTGAGATGTCTAAGTCTCATGTGCCACAACCATGTGTCACCTGCCAAGACTTCCATGTTGAGACATTGAGACTCAACTGCATCAAGATTCACTTTGAAGGTTCTGTTCTGAGTAAGTGGAACCTTCATGATCTTCCTTCTTGCTTGATCAAATATTTCTAGGTGCCCATTTTGCATATTCACAGTGAATCCTTTCTCAAGTAATTGACCCAAGCTTATGAGATTGTTCTTTATATTTGGGACAAAAAACACATATGTTATGATTGCTTTCTTCCCATCTTTCTTCTCTATTACTACATCTCCATTGCCTTCAGCTTGCACTGTTCTATTGTCAGCATACTTAACTTGGCTTTTCTTGCTTGAGTCAAAGTTGACAAACCAATCCCTATGGCCTGTCATGTGATTAGAACAGCCAGAATCCATGTACCATGTCTCTTCTTGATTTTCTTTTTGAATTGTTGTCATCATAAGCAAGACAGGACCACCACCATCATCATCTTTTTCTGTTCTTGCTTCTTTAACCATATATGCTTCACTGGAATGCTTTTTGGCTTCAAATTGATTGCTTGGTGGAGCTTGACATTCATTTGAGAAATGCCCAATCTTGTTGCAGTTGAAGCATTTGATCTTTTTTCTGTCAAGCTTTTTCTTGCCTCCTCTCCAATTATTGAATCCTCATATTCTTGATGAGCTTGTGTTATGATCACTAACAAGCCTTTCTTGATCTTGGGTTTGTAGACTTGTGCTTTTGCCTTTAAACCCTCTCCCTCGGCTTCTGTTACCCCCTCTGCTCATATAGCCTCCTCTCTTGAAAGATTGAGCCTGCAGAGCCTGGTTTACTGACCTATCAGTTGTCCTCTCCATAAGCCTCTGCTCATGAGCCTCGAGGGAGCCTTGAAGCTCCTCTAACTTCAATTCCTCAAGCTTCTTTGATTCCTCAATTGCAACCACTATGTGGTCAAAATTAGGAGTAAATGTTCTCAAAACCTACTCAATTATGGTTTGATCAGACATCAATTCACCACAAGCTTTCATTTGATTTGTATGGCAGATAATTCTGTTGAAGAATTGAGCAACCCTTTCATTAACATCCATTTGCATTAACTCATATTGTCTTCTCATTGTTTGAAGCATCACCTTCTTCAATTGTTCTGCTCCCTTGTTACACTTCTCTAGAATCTGCCATGCTTCTTGTGAAGTTCTTGCAGCTGAAATTTTCTCAAAGTGTGCCTCATTAACGCATTGATGAATAAGACACATTGCCTTGAAATCTTTCTTCCTATTCCCCTTAGAAATTTATAAAAACCTGCAAACTAATTCATTTCTTATCCAAGATGGACTATTCATCCTCCAATGTACTCATATGTGAAGTCTTATATAAGGAATATCATATATCACTTAAAGTATTATTATTTATTCACTTGAAACTATGCGCTTAATGATATTAAAAAAGGTTTTGTTTGTATCTAAACAAATAATATAACTTAATATTATAATAATCTTTCTAAAATGAGAAGATTTTGAAAAGTATTATTATTTATTCACTTAAAACTATTCACTTAAAACTATTCACTTGATAATATTAAAAAAGGTTTTGTTTGTATCTAAAAAAATAATATCTTCTAATATTATAATAATCTTTCTAAAATGGGAAGATTTTGAAAAATCATTGTAATGGATACAATATTATTTTCAAAGAATAAATAAAATACATTAAATCAATACCTATATTCATAAAATCCTTATACTTTAGTGGTATAAAATTAGGAATGACAACAAGGTTGAGCGGATACGGATTGTACATACAAGTGCACATACCTGCACTGTTTGCGAGTACCCGACGAGTTTTTAATTTTAATTTTAGTTTTATATATTTTAGAATAGTTAATATGTAAAAATAATTATTAATTGAGTAATATGATTTGCATATGGTAATTTTATGATTATAGTCTCATCACCAAATTTTATTATGAAATAATAATAAAATAGACAAATATATTACTATATAAGAAAAGGGTTATTTGTCACATCAGCTATGACATGTGTCATCACCACAATGATATTTTTCTCTCTAAAAATCTTTCTTCATTTTCCCTCCAACATTGTCAACATATACATGTTCATTTGATTTAAATTTTCTCCCCATATGTGATATTTGATTATGAGTTTTTCAATAATTCAAATGTCAATAATATAATGTTTCTTCATTGTTCTAAAAAGAGATGTGCAATTGTTTATGGAAGTTAACCTAATCATATTCTTTTACCTTTGAGTCCATGCTATAGTAAAAATAAAACTTTATTGTTATCTAATTAAAATATATTATGAGTACAATTTTTCTTTATCTTATACTTTCACTGAATTTATTAATATTTATTAAAAAATGACACCATAATTTTTTAATTCTCTTTCAAATGTATCGTATAAGTTAATTAAAGATAATAAAATGTTATGAATTATAACTTTTTGTTTTCTTTTCTTTATACATCTACACAAACTTTTCAAGTACTAAAATAATCATTTATATGAATTGTTAATAATTATGGAATAACAACGGTTGGAGAGAATTACTCTCGAGATTTAAGAGTGATTAATGTTAACAATGAGAGGTACAAATTCATATAAAAATACATAGTAGAATGACAATAAAGGAAAATTCATTACGGAATAGAAACTCCATAAGTGAATAATGACAATAAATTTTGTTATATTATTGTAATTTGTAATCGAATAAGTGAATAATGTCAACAGCGTTAAATAAATATCGTCGATCAATTGTAAACTAATAATTAATAATTACTTTGAATAAATATCGTCGATCATCATGAAAGAAATAAAACTGGTGAACATAAGGTAATATAAACACATATTGTCATTTAATGTGATGCTTATGGATGAGATCGATGATGTTATTCAAGCTAAAAAATAATGTATAGTAATTAATCACAACATGAAAATTAGTATGTGTGCTTTATTTTCAAAAAAATCTAAAAATTTAATTATAATTCTCATTTCCATTATTATCTTTAAAATATTTTAGCAGTTTTAATCCTAAATAATTAAGGCCTCCATTATTTTGAAAAAGAACCGAACTATATAATTATAACTTCTCTATTTCAATGGTCATTTATTACTAAATTTCATTTATACCTATTAAAATATTATTTTTGAAGTTGTCCTACTAAGTCATTAAACCAATATTTATTTTGAAAAAAATCTTAGTAACGAATTACAATGTCCTCTTTTGTATACTTATTAAAAAATATGAAATAATAAATCAATTATACTAACAACTACTAAAATTATATCTTAGAAGTAAAAGAAATTATAAACAATTTACATTAAGAAATTATCACAATAAATCATAAAATTAAACAAGTTATCCATATATACGTCTATATTAAGAATGAACAATATAAATTTTTATTATATTTATTAGTTAACTAAATATATAGACTATAGAGTATGAAAATCAATCAAGAAAATACAAAAGTGTATGAGTAACATGTATTTTCCTATCAATGCGAATGTATGATAACATATGAGTTTTTAACCATGCGAATGCACTGGTCACATGTGTCTTCTTAATAATACAAATGCACATAGAACATGTGTGTTTTAACCATATAAATGCACAAATAACATGTTCTTAACCATATGAATGCAGATGTAATGTGTGTTCTGAATCATACGGCAAAAAAATACCGTCCCGTGCAAAAGCACATGTAACTTGCTAGTATAATGTTAAAATATTAATAATTAAATATTTAATTAAAATTTATATACATATATCTGCATGGTAGATATCATGATACTTATTCACACCCATAAACTATTTTTGAATACCTATTGTGAGTATTTTAACATGTACCCACATGTCCGATATTTTTTCCATCCCTACACAAAATTGGGAATGTTACACTAAACAGCAACTAGAATTTCAAGTGAAACAGCAACAATGGCATTACCCTCAATTAGATTTAGTTTTATTCATAAATTATTTGCCATGTTAAACAACATGATGGTAGTTGAAACAATGCTCGTGGAAGCAGAGGGATACTGAGAGACATAAGGATATAATATATGCCAAATGATAAATTGCAGAATGTAATCAATCTCATATAGAACCTTGAAACATTAACAAGACCAATAACAATTACAACTCATTTAATGATAATAAAATAACATTCTCAAGATAACAGTAATATGGAACTTAATTCCTCACTACCACTTAACTTGCTCAAAACACCAATATCCCATAGCAGAAAATGGGATTGGCCTGATCTAAGTTGAAAATTTCAACAATATCAGAATATTATCTCCTTTCAAATCCCTTTAACCATTCCCTCCAGAATATTTTCAAATCTAAATAAGATTAGCCTTCTTCAAAAATCTGATTGTTCGACAATAATAGGGCCATATTGATTCCACACAGTCAAGATACTTCTCCATTATCCATACCTGCAATTCTTTCAACTTGTTTATTGTTAGCTGTTTATAGTCTCTATTTTTAATGTCCAATATAGGCTGCAAAAGATAAGCTCTGATATCTTCTTTGAGCTTGCCGCGAAATACGTAGTTGAAGACCAAAATGCAGTAAGAGGGTAAATTCTTAATTACTTTGATAGTCTGAAAGAAGGTGAAGGCATAAAGCGAACACAGCCACCGAATTATCATGACATAGAGAGCCACAATGAGTGGGCCAAAAACCCATAAAGGAGTTAAATCCTTAGAAACTTCAACGCCATACTTTACATTAACAGCCAAGTAGAAAGGAACACTGCAGATAAAAGATAAATTAGAAGACAAACGAAAGCATATAACATTTTTGTGAAATTAATGTTGCTGACATGATTTAAAACACAAGAAATTTTTTTTAACAACAATGCTAAACTACACATAGACTATATTGACTCAGGAGTAAGCATGTCACACAACCCCACCCCCAGGTTTGAATTTCCCCCATCCAAGTTGATACATAATAAAATCAAATGTGACAGACATCAAATTAAGCTGAAGACTCCAATAAAAAAATGGACATGCATCTTAGCTTTGCACAAAGATATCATAACATGTAGAGATGACAAAACCAACATACTTATACTTACAATATCAACAGAGGAACCTTTATTGTTGCATCCAGCGCCAGAAAATGAGACCATGCCACCTTCAAAACCCCACTTTTTGCCTTACTTTGAGTCCCTTGGAGAGTTTCCCCACTTGGAGGTGGTTCTCCTAAATTTTCATCATCGTCTTGATTTGAAGGTTGTGCGCGCATTATCATCAGCCATTTCTTGAAAAGCCTATGAATAGCAGATGATGTTTCAAGGCCCTCATTTGCTCCAGATGCATATGAGAGTGGAACATTGTGGACTTCCCCACTCTCTTCTAATCTAACAGAAGTCTTAGGCACCTTCAATCGATTAGCCCTGGTTCCCGAATCATCATTTTGGGCATGGCCTTTGAAGCCTGAAATCCTCAAAGGTTTGAGCTTGGCTACACAAAAGCAAGGAGGCCCTACACTGGAAACAACAAACCCTTTACATGAAGCAGAAATTAAAGGTATGTGCTTTTTTCAGTTCATGTATGATTGCATATTTTTGTATGTTTTTTTTTTCAGTTCATGTATGATTGCATAGTTTTGTATGTGCAACAGTCCCCAGGACATGCAACTTAATTTTTTAATTGAAATGTCAAAAGCCTTAAAAAATAATTATAATATTGAAATTTGGTATTATAAACAAAAGGTGTAGATGCATAAGGTCTTCTCAAACATTTGGCATGAGCAATGTTTACAAGCACAATGTCATTTTTGTCTCCCCAAATAGTATCTTCCTTGCATAACATGAACGTCCAATTCTACATGCCTAAGAAAACTATCCGAGGATGGAAAATTCATTGATTAAATAAAAAGTACTATTATTAAAATCAGTCTATCCAGACTTTTACTTATTTATTATTCTTATTTCAAGGGGGCTCCTTAGAGTTGCATAGCAATTTGATTATGCTAGCTCTTCTCTTAAGTTCACCAAACATCCTTCATTATATTAAATTGATAACTTGTTCCAAATTTCTTAAAGTGATCTGGAAACCAAATACCATATTTAATTTCCACGACAAGGACATGAGTATGTCTCCACCTTAAACAAATATTAGGCTTTGATAGGTAATGCCAATCAGTTCTTCCAATCATGTGGTATTTTGTTAAACAATGCTTCATCTGCAGACTTTTGCTCCATGACATACGCCTCGAGGAAAATGTCACATCAAAACCCTGGAGACAAGAAAATAAAACACTTATAATGTTCATAATTCATATATCCAAGCATTTGAAATCTAAACATGGAATTCGTGATCGCAAAAAACCAAAATTTTACAACAAAATACAGTACACAGTAAAGGAAGTCAAAATGGCTTAGTAGATCAAGCAAGAATTTGAGGGATAGGGGTGTGTATACACCAATTTTTTAAATTGCACTCCACAACCGCAATTGCATTCTCAATATTGCAGTTTCAGGAGTCTCCACAAAGGCATCACGACCGCAATTGTAACTCCACTGGCCGCAATTTTATGCAATTGCTTTAACCGCAATTTTATGCAATTGTGTTAACCGCAATTTAAATCACTAGTATAGATTATAGCCTCAGCTCCCAACAAAATTTTGGGACTCAGGCTTCGAGATATTTTAAAGTAGAAATTGAAACTATGGTGATCAAATTACTAAATTTGATAGAACAGTTGAACCCTTTCTATCAGAAAACATCATTGTTAGTCTAGTACAGTACTAATAGTTTGCCAAACACACATATCTCATTGAAGTTTGATACAGCAACAATCTGCAATGGGAACTAACCTTAAACATTTAATTTGGCAAGCAAAGCTAAAGATTCTAAAGCACCATTTACAACAACAACCAAGCTTCTGTACCACTAGGTGGAGTCGGCCGTCGCGATGCAGATTGTGTTGTGAATTATTTTGTGATTAAAAAAATATTTTTGAATTCGATACGGCTTCATGCCATCCGATGCAGTCCAAATGCATTGTGTTGCGGCTGATGTGGCCACATCATTGTGATTCAGAGTTAATTACGGTGTGATGCAGTTGTGGCGGTCACCACAGCCGCAATATTGCGGTCTGATTAGGTGATGTGGTCCGCAATTTAATCAGTAGGCGGCGAAATGCCGGAGACTCCATTTTAGCCTCGGGCGCAAGGATAAAGTTAAATTGTTACAATCGAAGTACCTGTGGTTGATGGGATACTAAAGCCATTTTGCGACTTTATCCGTTATGCTTTATCCAATCACCTCAATGAACAGGACCTATTCAAAAAAAATAACAACAGTGGCGTAAGGAAAATATAACGAACATGACCTATCCAATTCTATCATTGTCACAAAAATTGAAACAGATAATATAAAAAAAAGGAAAAATATGAGAATATGTGAGGGGTGTGGAAGGAACGAAACGCGGTACCGTATAGGTAGAAATTGATAGGGGAGAGAAGGAAGGAATGAATGAAAAGAAAGGATGAGAGGGGAAAGTGGAAGGGTGTAAACCCTAAAGGACTTACCAAAGGGGCTAACAGTGAACGAACAAGATGATAGCGGTAGCGTTATCTTCATACACCTGGCACTCCTATCTATCTTCTTCTTACACTTTTTTTTTATATTTATTTGGATTAATCTTTTAAGATATCCTACCTATATTCTAAATAATATACCCTAGTTACATAAGATATATATATTGTTGGTGTAGCGGAAGCGATTCTTGCGCAACGTTTATCACAAGTAATCAAATAAAGTACATAGAATAAATAGAAGAGAAGAAACAATATAATTTTGTAACGGAGTTCAGCCAATTGTGTTTATGTCCCCAGAAATGATGATTGACTATCAATATATTATTAGATATTAAAGATTACAAGCTCTAGCACACCCAAGTGTCCATGACGTGTTTCTATTTGTTGCACATAATAACAATGTATCTTAGTCCAATATATAACATTGATACTCTAGTCTATTCTAATTATGGACAATGTGAGACTTATTGTAATAATATATTTCAAACATCTCGAACGTATATATATTTAATTGAGATGACAACTCATGATACTCGTTATATACACAGAAAAATTTACTTGTACTCATCTGTATGAGTACGTTTACTCGAATATGGGTTTTCTATGGGTTTTAGTGGATATTCGCTAATACAACGAATATCCACGGGTATATGTTAGGTCACTTATGAGTTGACTCTATGTCCAAAGACTAGACTCAGTATTATACGATTGGCTTGTGATATGTTGTTGTCATTTGGTATTTTATCATTATAAATTTGGTTCTTTATAGTTTCATTAATGTTAGTTCGGTGTTTGCCACCATTAATAGTATATCAATGTTGTATGAAATAATTTTCAAGGTATGCAAGGAAGTTGTAGATATAATTCTCAGCGGTATGAATTTAGATATGAAAATTCAGATAGAGAAATGCATTCTTACTTTGTAGATATAATTTTTAAGGTCGTGAAGCGCTTTATTCTAAAAATATTTTGGGCTTTATTTCTCAAGGTCCAAGTGTCGGGAAGTTCATAAAAAAGTTGAAAAAGTGGAGATGAATAACCTAAATCTTATCTCCATAAAGTATAAAGGTAAAGGGAACATAAGAGAATATATTATACAAATGTCTAATCTTGTGTCGAAACTCAAGTCAATCAGGTTAGAGTTTGATGGGAACTTGCTCGTGCACTTGGTTTTGATCTCAATTTCTGCATATTTTGAATATTTCAAGGTGATATAACATTTGGAAGGATAGATGCTTCCTTTTGTGTGCTAGAGGAAGAGAGACTGTGAAGAAATAAAACTGAAATTTCTTAGTTTATTGTGAACCCTTGGAATAAGAAACGAAAAATAATGAAGTGCTACAAAAGGTCATCCAAGCAAAAGAAACGGAAGAATAATGAGAAACTTACTTGCTACTTCTAAGAGAAGTAAGGATAGTTAAAGAAATAATGTTCTAAGTATACTTCATTATGTATAAAGAATGGTAAGTTTCTTCTCACTCTAATTTGCTATGAAGTTAATTTGATTTTTGTACCAAGTGATACTTGGGGAGTGGATTTTATACTAATACTCACATCAGTATCACTATGGAGGATACAAAGGTAAAAAAAGCACACATCAAAGGTTAACATGATAAAAAAAGGCTATGAAGTATCACTTGGTAAGACTCATTTTTGTGAGTGATAAAAAAAATGATACAAAGGTTAACTTACATGTAAATGTAAGATTTATTCTGGAAGTTGAATTTGGGAAAGAAGAGAGCACAATGAAATATTGTCTTTGAGAAAGAACCTATTATTAACAATTACCGAGTTCTTGTAGCTATCATCATTCGAGAATCAACTTCGTTAATAGAAGATAATGTTCATGTTATTATTCCTGACAATATTCCAAAACAAGACAATAATAAGGTTCTCTCAAGTACCTATAGAGCAACCTCAATAATATCAAGAAGTGAAAGTATAATTAAGGAGATTCACTAGATGAGAGAAATTGAATATGTGATCATTATATTATTTCTGTAAGAACATGAGGATAATATCAGTTTAACAGAGGATGATCCTATCAACTTCTCTCAAATTATGCATAGTTCTAATTCTCAAAGTGAATTGATGCCATTAAGGATGAGATGAAGACTATGCATGATAATAAAATTTGGATCTGATCGAATTACTCGAAGGCGTGAAACATATTGGTTATAAACAGATAATTAAAACCAAGAATGATTTAAAGGTTAATATCAAAAAAGGCGTTGACTATAAAAGTTGTTTCCAGTATATTGGTTATACATTGGGAAAGAAGGCGTTGACTATAAAAAAATAATATTATTTTCAGTATTTTTAGAAGATTCTTTTAGTACAATATGACACTAAATTAGATGGATGTTTACATTGTGTTTCTAAATAGTAACATTGAAGAAACTATTTATTTAGTACTACGAGAAAAGTTTGTGTCAAGTGATTAAAGTCTCTGACTCAATAGTAGGTAAATTAAAGAAATTCATTGGGAGCAAAAGATAATGCCCTCATGCATGTACACAAGTAACTTGCTAGTTTGCTGTGTAGAACAAACTAACTCTTATTTATGCTTTATGATCTCTTATTTATACAACAAATAAAAGTGGAGCTACATTTGGAATGGGGTTACTAACACTAAACCCTCTTGATTATGTTGTCAATTTGAGTTACCTTCTAACACTTCTCTAGTGCTATTTACTTACCATAAATGAATAGTCTAATATACATATATGTTTAGGTCAAGAAAATGAGAATAAATACTTCAAATTGTTGCTTGACATAGTCGCTTGTGAAGCAAGGCATGTGTGTTATTCCATAGCTTTTGAGCTACCCATTCATCATTTGCTAGATTGGAACAATTACTCTCATTACAATCAGTGAAATATTTCCCACTTATTCCTTCTATTTTTGGGCTCAGAGCCACATAACATGTAGTTGATGCACCCTGCAAAACAAGCATTAATGTTAAGTGCTCTAGGATTTTATTCCAAAGAGAAGTTGATACATTGAAATGTGAAGTAAAATTTGGAACAAAAGTTAAATGAGATTAGGTAGGGAAAAAGTACTTACATAAATAAATAAATAAGGTAAATGCATATAATTCATCTCAAGTTTTGGAACAGAGAGAAGTGTATTACTCCAAAGGGGCATTATTTGATATGTTTAATAATGTTGTACTATGCTTAAGGGTGTCTTTAGGAACTTGTTTGCAAATATGAGTTATGATAAATTGGGTTTTACAACTTGGGTATTATTAAAAACTTGTTTATGATGAAACAATATTTTTTATACCACTATTTCTTTATCCTTTTATATTAATTAATTATGGTTTTGTCTTGTTGACACCTATATAAAATTTAGGGATGAAATCAACTTACTTCAATAATAAATTTTTTAAACTTACTCATCTTAGTCATCAATTATATGGAAATCTAATGGTTTAAATTAGTAAGTAGATATAAACCATTAGATTTCCCTAAAATTTATATGTAATTTTATTTATCGTCTATCAAAAAGTAATAATTGTATTAATTGACATAATTTTATTAACTTGATATAGAGGAATAGAAAAATAGTGGTATAGAATATCTTCATTCATTTATAATATATAGCTTATGTTAAAAAAATGATTATGATATAAAGAATATTGTTTTTCCATGATAATCAAGCTGTATCTTAGTCGTAGAATTACAAAAATTGGTTGGTGATGTCAACATTGAAACAGAAGTAATTAACTCTCTAAGGATATTATTGCATATATAGTAGTTTTTTTTTTTTTAATTTATTCCATCTAAGTTTTAATTTAAAATGCAATTACAACTAATCAATTTTTGAAAATATTAAATATGCTGAAAATTTCAAAGTTGAGTTTGAAGACTCCAAACTCACTTTTTTGAGCTATCAAGTGGATGTCATACACTAATAATTCATGTGATGTATTTGATTACAAACCTGTGATGTAGATTTAAGTAACTTTGATGCAATGAAAAATAAGGAATCTGCAAGAAAATTTCATTAAATCTTAGTTGTTTCAACATTTGATTAAACAAAAACTAGGATACAAATCATTAAATTAATAAAGTGATGAACATTTTAATAATTACCGGTTAGTAAGCCCTTATGAGCTCTAATAATTCCTGTCTTTACAATTCCTGGATGTACTGCATTGATACTCACTCTTGCATTCCTCTCCTGTCATTATATTCCATTTTTCATGAATACTTTAGTGTACCATTATTCCAAGTTTTTTTATATTCTAGTAAAATGATCATCACTATTCACTAATCACATAATATGAGACATAGAATAATTTTTTGGGAAATCATCAATTCTTGGAAAATCTAATGATTTGAATTAGTGAGTAGATCTAAATCATTAAATTTTTAAAGAATAGATAGTTAAAATGCAGAGTAAATTTTTTCCGCTCAGTAGCTCCCCTCCCTAATTTTTTTTTTGGGTTGTTTTGCATTCTAAGTTTCTAACCTTTAGTTGTCTTGCTATTTCCTTTGCATGCAGAATATTGGCCAATTTTGACTGAGCATAAGCGCGTGTCCCATTGTAGCTGCATTTTGTATCATAACAAATAATATTAGTATCAAAATAGAAGAGTGCAAAAATGACACTTAATTTCACACAATGCTATTTGTTATTCCTTGAATTTTATATTGAATATTCTAAATCATTAATTAATAAAAATAATTACAAGACTCACATCTATAATATTTGTCATATATTTTGACTTTAAAAGACAGAGTTTTGATCCTCTACCTTATAAGCATGGTTTAAATTTAGCATTGATAATCATTATATGTATCCACTCTATTTAATGGATCATACATCAACCTTATATAATTGTTGGGCCGAACAATGGTCGGTGAGCCTCCGGCCATACATAATTTAGCATTGCCAATCATTATATGTATCCACAAAATGTAGCATTGTTAATCATCACGTTTTGGATTAAAACTTTGAGCTAATGGTTCTATGAATTTTTTCCCTTATAAACTATGTTATTTTTCTCCTCATATCCAGACTTCGAACATGGAGAGATAAATGATATTTTCCATTTGTTTTTAATGATAAAAATGTAATTTTATTGTAATCAAAGATATATGTGTTATTAAAAATTAAAAGATAATGTTTATAATTTTGGAGAGAAGCATGAAATTGTACTTTGTTCCTGTGAGTATGTGATTGAAACGAAAAGCATCTCTCTTTACCCAGCTATGGATCACAGAAGAAACATTTATTATTCTCCCTTCAACACCTGTCTTCTCTGCACTTTCTATCATTCTGTCTAATAGAATTTCTGTTAACAAAAAGTGACCTGCATTCAATAAACATTTTTCTATCATTTTCTTCACTTATTCTAACTTTGTCGGATTATAATATGACAACAAAACATCAACAACTGTGTAATTCAATATGAAGACAATATATGATTCCCAATAACAGAAGCATAGCACTTTAGAAACTGAACAAGTAATATTAGAGAGACAAATACTTGTGTTTTCTTATGTTTTAATAACAAAAATGTTACACTATCGCATGCATGAGTATCCTACTAATTATATAGAAGGATAAAAATGATTTACTATGTTATTTTTTCATTTATTTTTATAATATTTGTCTCTTCATTAATAGATTACACTTTGAGTCACATAGGGGCTTCGATATGGAGCCCATAAAGAATAGCGCATGCCTCGTGCTCAATGTTTGTGGACCAAAATGAAGCCTAAAGTGATGTATGTAAACTTTGGACCATAACCAGAAAATTTAAACTTTCCCCATATGTACCGGTATCGTAAGAGATATTTATAATATTATTGAATCATCTATCATTTATATTTAGTTGTCTTTGAAATACAAATGAATAATGATCGATTATGTATAAATCTTTATAATAATCTATTATGGTAACACCTATTGTGTACAGTATCAAACTCAACATTCCCACCTCAATTATAACCATAAGTCTAATTTAAACCTTACTTGTGAAAATAAGAATTATATAAGGAATAAGATACCTTAATAATGAAAAGGAGGACAACAATTCAATATTTAATGATTTTCATGGATCATTTAAATGACTTTGAGTTCTTTGAAAACTTCAGCAGTAGCATCATATAAGGTGAAGAAGTAGTAGAAAAATACCTAAATAATTTGTAGCAAATGTCATCTCAATTTTCTCTTCAGAAAACTCCAAGTTTTGAGAGAACATCCCTGCATTGTTTCTATAAAATTCATGTATTCCCACCATTAGTATATCATAAATAATTAAATATGATTCCAAAAACAAGAAGAAAAAGTAGAAAATGATGATAAAGCTTACATGAGAATATGAAGGGGAAGTTGTAAAGCTAAAAACTGAGAACAAAATCTCTGGACAGAAGCAAAAGAACTAAGATCAATCTGCAACAGAATAACCTTAGCATATGGACTCTCCTTTTGTATATTCTCTTTCATTTCTCTGCCCTTATTCATGTCCCTTGCACCAATCACAATTCTCACTCCTCTCTTTGCTAACACCCTTGCTGTTTCTGATCCAATACCAGATGTTCCCCCTATAATTCAAATTTACCATTCATAACTTCATTAATTAACCTATTCCTATATATATATATATAATATATATATATATATATATATATATATGATCTTTTGCTACTCATTCTTGAAAAATCCAATGGTTTGAATTGATATGTACATCTAAACCATTGGATTTTCCAATATTGGATGACTAAGATGTAGAGTAAGTATTTTCCAATTACTCTTGGAGTAAGTGTATCTCTCCCCAAATAAATTTATCTACATCCATTTTATCCCAATCAACAAACTACAAAATTTTGATCATTCTATTATTTGATATTAGAGATAATCATATCCAAGTTGGTAGGGTCACCACGTTAAGGATTCATCTCAAAATCAATTGACTATGAAATGGAGTAGTCCAATTGGTATTTAAGTCATTCCCCAATATGTCTCCTTTACATAAGTCTGTCAGATTAGGCGAATAGTTATCTTTGACTCATAACTAAAAGATATTTTTTAACTCATGACAACCGGAATGAAGTTGGACTTTAGCTCTGATATCATGATAAGGTTCAATCTCAAAACCAATTGGTTACGAGAGGAGTGACCCAACAATTATTTAAACTATTAGAATGAGACATATGATATGAGACTTGTTTCCCAACAAACCATATATGTGATTAAACATTCTTAGTTCATCCTTATATGAAAAATACTACTAGAATTGTATCCATTAAGGTGACTTATTAGGTGAGACATAATCTGGAAACCAAAATAAAAATACTATAAAATACAAAATTATATATTGCATGAAAATATAAAGAAAGATTTTGAGTGAAAATATGTGTCATAAGGGAAAATATATTTTGTCTGGGGTGAAAAGAAGATTATGAATTAGTGTGTGATATAAGCTTAAAAAGAGAGTGTGCAAAAGAGACAAAAACATATATTGTTGCGTCTAAAAAGAAGAACCATCTTAAGTGGCACACTCACGTGCAGGATTAAGCACTTAACCTTCAGACGGAGATCACCTACCTCAGATCCTGTCTCATTCTATATCTCGAGTCAATAATATATTGTCACGTGAATACAAAAATTGAAAACAAAATAAAACATTATGATTGGTCCGAGGTAAAGAATGAGACACAAATATTCTAAAGAAATCTTTCAATACAAGCCGAAACCATCATACATATATTCTGAAGAAATCTTAGCCGGTAAATTACTACCAAAATTAGCTAATTTTGCAATAAAAATTTGGATTAAGTTTCAATTAAGTTTTAACTAAAAAAAGAAGAAAGAAAGAGAAAATGGAAATAAAGAATAAAGTAAAGATGAAATACAATATAAGAAAAGTGATGCAAATTAAAACTGTGCTCATGAATCTCCAAAACCAACTATTCTAATAAACATAGTAGCCACACTCATTGCTCACAGCTTCTGGATATAGACACAAATGCACTCACTCTCACAAATAAAATGTCAAAACGAAAACTTCAACCAACCATGGTTATAACATATATAATTTTGGTCAAAAAATCATAAGTGAAAGTAGAAGGATGATAATTCAGTTTTTAAATGCTTTTTTTCCTTCTAGCTTATGGATGATGTTGAGAGACTTATCCCGTTACTCAAATTGAGGACCACATCACCTTGATGCAGCAACCACCGCATCACATCATAATTGTGGTGTAACACCGAATCACAATGATGTGACCACAAAATCATAAGTGAAAGTAGAAGGATGATAATTCAGCTTTTATGTGCTGTTTTTTCCTTCTAGCTTATGGATGATGTTGAGACTTACCCAGTTACTTCATATGCGGCAGCAATATTGCAGTGACCACCACATCACATGGTAATTGTGATATGACAACAAATCACAATGATGCGGCCGCATCGACCTTAGATTCTACTCAATTCAAAAATATTTTTTATTCACACAACAACATACACAATCAACATCGTAACGGTTGCAATGATCATAACCGCAATTCAAAACACTATACTTACCGGTAATGAGAGCAGTTAGATCTGTTGGAAAGAAGGAAGAACAATCTTGAGTAACTTGCTCAGCAGTTGAATTTGAGCCAAAACCACTAGGCCCTGCAATTCCTGCTAAGTATCTTAGTGCTGCCTTCATTGGTTTTTTTGCTTGAGAATTTTGCAAGGACAAATAGTATTTGATTATAGTGTGGGGATGAAAACAACATAGCTATTTATATACATATCATAATATATTAATATAAACATATATGATATAGTGAAGAGTTATTATTAGTCCTTGGACCAATATAGATAAGTGACCACAAACTATGTGATTAGTACCTACAAAAATAGTATAGCATGTATTTGCCACATTCATTTCCCCTTTTAACCTTTTCAGTTATTTGCATGGTTAACCCCTGGTTTATTTGGGTATGGATCCTTACTTTATATTACTATCATCCCATTTTATTTACAGTGATATTTGGCATAAGAAAATATGTATGCATTGTTTTATATAGTGTTGTCACATCATTTATTATTCATTAATAATTATTAACTCTTAAATAAAATTAATTTTAATTAATATTAAAAGTAATTATTACACTCATATTATATAAATATATTTTTTATCGGCAAATATTAATATGTTGTGGATAATACTCGAACTCTCAACTTCATTTACCATAACCATCAAACCATATTATAACTCCACTATTTTTATTTTTTAAATTTGTTACATAGAAATATTGAAAAACATAACCTTGAAATTAGGACAGCCTTAAAACTGTCTCTTTGGGTTCTTAAGAATTTTTTATGTATATACAACAATAACCCTATTGCAATGGTAGATGAGAGGAGAAAACCTTGACTTCCATTGAGACTTATTAGCAACACTAGAGTTGCTCACATATGGCTATTGTAATTGCTCTAGCGTCATAGTTTTTTATCTTGAATGGCTCGAACTTGTTATTAATGGTTTGGGGGTAATGGAATTCCCATCTTTCACTTTAATACACCCAAAACGATGTTGTTTCGGGTGTTTTTTAAAAGCATGTAAACAAATGCAATGCCGTTTTGGTTACTAAATTGCAATAAAAAAATAAAAAACTAATTATTTTGAAAAAAAACTAAAACATAAAACATCGTTGTTTTGGTTTTCAGAAACTTAAAAAAATTAAACGAGGTTGACGTGTCAAACACATGTGCCACATGGCACACAGGCATAACATGTGAAATGATGTCAACAATTAACGGCCCATGTAGACGGTAACATTAACGTCAATTGACAGGTATTGACAGAATGATTAACGTGGATCCACAAGATATTAAACCCATATTAAAAAGGTCATATTACTTTAGAAGGTGATGAACAAGATATTAGTTTAGTGACATCAAATTAAACTTATTCTCTAAATAGATTAATAAGATCAATGGTTTAATTCTTATGAAAAAAACTTATTATTTGGAATTAGCAGGGTCACGCATCTCGTCATAGACAAACACGGTACAGAGTTATACGAAAACCCAGTAATTATGGTTATTCCTCATGAATTAGTCCTTGTCCTTATTACGTGGCTTGCATTTTCTAATGGTCCGATATTGACATTTTCTGTGTAAATTTTGCAGAGTATAATTATGCTTATGTACTAAGGAAAAAGTGCTCAATAATACTTAGTTAAGTGAAAACAAATCATTATACGAAGATTACCTCTGAAGTAAAACTAAATGGTTCCTTCTTTTTTCTTCTTTTCACTTTTTGTGTGATAATCAATTTGTGTGGATCCAATTTGTTGTACATTCTAATTTCGGTCTTAAAAAAGCATCTTATCCCTTTTGTCATCTTTCCCCATAATTGAAGCAATTTATTTTGTTTGTTGGAAAAGGGTTGAAAACAGTTTAACCCCTAGCTAATATATCACACCACCAACAGAAAGTTGGTTGTTTTCTATTAATTTTATCATTTGTTTGTGAGTTGAGTTTTGGAAAAGAGAAATGGAAATAGAAGGCTTCAGAGCCATCTCACAAATATATTTCATAGCTTTGAAACCTTCTCTTTTCATTTCCTCTAAAATTCAACTCGCAATCGAATCCTTATAATTGTTGGGTTTACTCATGTGTGAAATATCACATTTGATATAATGGGAGTAGTAAAATAGTTTATAAGTTGAAAAAACTCATAGAACTAATATTTTAAGGTTTTGATTCAAGACGAGATGTTTCACTCGTAGTTCTTCACTCTTCCTATACCTCGGTAACAATGAAACTCTCCGATAGTTGAATGTTGAATAGAGTCTAGTCCAACAATACCAAAAATGACTTGCCTGGCTTGATTTGACATCTTAGCATTCTCCACTTGTTTGATATTTTTTTACGTGAATAGCGTTAAGTGCTATCCTATGTTGTAAGTGAAATTTAAAATAGATATACTAAGATGGATTCAGGAGTTTTAAATAGTGAAGAGAAAAATAATATACAAATATAAATATTAGAATGGAAATAACAAACTTCAATTAATCATGTTTGAAAAAAAAGTTCTCAATTTGAGTGGTGCAAGTGCTCCCACTTAGCATAACTTTCATCCCTATAATTTTTCTCCAATTTCTTAGTCTCGACTTAGTTATTAGGAACCTTAAAATCAAGTTATCCAAATTCATCTCATTTTATATTCCACTTTTTAATTTTCTCTACTCCAAACTTTTTTTTTTTTAGTTTTTGTATAAATATTGAGCCAAGTGATCTACACGTGTTAAGGTACATATTTTTTATTCGGCACATTTAGGTTCTACAAAATTAGATGACTATATAAGATCAAGCAGTAACATTGTTATATTGTAACACCAAAAAAAAACATGTCATTTTCCATGTTGCTAATCTTTTCTATTTTACTTGAAATCACATTAACGTGTAGAGAAATGGTAAACAATTACAATTACTAAACATTAATATCACTTTGTCGATTATATGGATTGAGTAATGTTAATATTTTATCATAAATTATTATCATTGACAAAATATATATACTTAAATTTTTCCTAATCATTATATGGATCGAGTAATGTTAATATTTTATCATAAATCATTATCATTGACAAAACATATATACTTAAATTTTTCCTAATCATTATTTTGACTATAGATTTTCTTGGTATCCTTATGCTTCTAGATTTTGACTAACTTTTATCTGATCTAATCTTCTTATTCAGAACTTTGTATGTTTCCTTCACATATCTCCAAATCAGTTAGGGTGTGATTATATATCTTTTCTATAATATGTGCTGACTCCAACCTTCTCACTAATCTATCGTTCATAATTTCATATATATTGTCTAGTATGTCCACTTATTCAATGCAACATTTTTATCTCTATTGTGTTGAGTTTATTTTCTTGTTGACATTTTATATCTCAACATTCAATCTCTCATATAACATTACAGGTCTTATACTAAACAATAAGTAAGAAAAAATATAAATAATTATGTCATCATAATAAAAAATTAAATGAGAACATCTACATAGGAAAATGAATTCTTTAAATAATTGTGCCAATTAGTTTGATTGGTTAATAAATTTTTTAGTCACCAAAAATTTAATTAAGTAAGTTTTTATCTCACAACGTGTAATTTCGTTAATGTCATATGAAAAGAGATTGAGATATAATGAAACAAATTGATTGCTTTCACTCAAAACAAAACTATGATATTGTTTATCTGGTCGGTCAAAGGTTTCAAAGATAATTCATAAACAAAGAAAGAAAATGATGCTTTTTAAGAAAACGTATTTTTACAGGCACCATTGCCATTTATTACTCAACCATAAAACTCAAGTGGTAGAATGTGTTCATACGCATCATTTTTTTGTTCTTTTGACGTTGACTTAAATGGCCCCAATATATTATTATATTATGTGTGAAAATTGAACCCTTTGTTTTACTCATGATGATGCATGCATGCACTTAGATGAAAGAAAGAAAGAAGGATAAATGGGTATGAATGTACCACTTACTCGTGTGCATCTAGAAAACTAATGATAGTAGATAGCATACAATGTAAGTTTTGATGATCTAAATTCTCACTAACAAAAGTTGAGTGATAATTAAGCTGATTATGGGTTCAAATTTTCCCACTAATATTTACCTATAAAAAAGGTAATGTATATTTATTTAAATGATAAGGATTTGAATCTATTATTCATGATATTGTTGGGAGAACTATTGACTCATGTGTATATTTAAAAATATTATAATTTAAAATATCTAAACATGTTTGGGAGATTAGTTTCTTACGGATCAAGAAAATACTCATATCCATGTAAAGAATAGAAGGAAACAAAACAAAGATACTCACATATAAGAATAAAGGGACACACATGTGTTGTCTTAAATGTTGTCTCGATTCATGTCTTGGATTAATGAAAACATGTTACGTTAAAAAAAATTAAATATTCATTTTTTTTCCTGTTTTTATTTTAATATCATTAGTTTGACAAATTGTTTGGGACAACAGATCTTTGTATTGCATAAAGATATGTTGTCAGAGATTCTGTCTCAAATCATGTCTCACATCAATTATATACAATAGAAATAGAAAGCATAAACATACTGAATGTTTAAATTTTTTAATTGACGTAACATATTTTCATTAGTGCAAAACAAAATTTGTGACATAATTTGAAAGCATATATTAGTTGGACATACAAGAGTAGCAGACAAAGATGCTTTTGATGCGTGCACACCTGCCATTCACTTATCTTTCTCTTTTGCCCATAAGAGAGGACCAATTTTTCTTTATCCATCCATGGCTATTTGACAAATGATGGGTTATGTTGGAGCCTTATGGGTTAAAAGATAGACATTGAGATTTATTCTTCAACAAGAGTGGTGAAATCCCAATTGTGGCTTGTGTTGAGGGTCCCATTTTGTTTCCCATCTTGTAAACACTATCCCATCTTGTAAACACTCCCCTATAAAAGTACTTAAGTAAAGTTTGAACTTTGAATAGGGATGCTTAGAGTGATTGCAACATTTTTGTGGATTGATTAATCAGAAATGATGTTATCTTCAATTCTAAAAAGAACGCTATTAAGGATATTGTTGATTTGATAAAGGTGAAAGTGTACCTTTAAATTAATGGAAGAATGGATGAGTGGACTATATCTTATCAGATCTGGATAGTAAATCCCATAAAATGTTTTATGGAACGATTGTAATTTATTATTTTTTCTTTTCTGCCCCTTATTTTCTAATTCCTATACTTTACTATTTTACTAAATTTAGTACATTATTAATAAAATTCTTTCTTTTGTCCATAAAAAAAGAAAGAGGGGTCTATTTACAGTCCAAATAGCCTTCCAGTTATTTTTTTTCACGAAATATACATATAAAAAAAGTTGACTATATAGGTCATATTTATAAAATTTTACATGAAACCAAAATTATTTAATACCTTATCTATATACATAAACATTAGTCATTAGCATAATATATACTTTCGAAATAGGGTGATATGCGTTGCACCGAAAAAAGGAATAGGGTGATTTTAATGTGATATGACCGAATCAAATATATTAAGAAATTATTGAACCAAAACCTTAATTCATTATTCCATTAGTCTTTTCTACTTATAAACTCAACAATTTCCCCCTCAACTGTGGGTACCACACACTTTTCGGTCCGCCCCCGTTAAGTCCATCATGTCCCAGCTGAACCATCAGCTCTGATACCATGTTAAGGTTTCATCTCAAAACCAATTGACAATAAGAGGAATAGTCCAACAAGTATTTAAACCACTCTCGAAACAATAAGGTAGGCGATGTGAGACTTACTTTCCAACAGAAACAATATTTTTTTTTGAAGTAACTTCTATTGCAACAATATACTAAATGGCATGATCATATATTGCATGCATATGCTGGGATTGATGTTTGTATGACACAAAGTTCCTTCGAATTATTCAAAAGCTAAAGTGAACTTCTAATCCCTCAAAAAGATAAAGGAAAGCTAAAGCGAAATTTTTGACTTGTAGCTTGTTATTTCGCCAAGAAAAGAGGAAAAGCTATTGTGTTGAATTTCAATTTCTAAATTAAAGTATACACAAAAAAAATATAAATTATTATGAATGATATTAGCAAGTCATCATTTTCATGAACAATAGAAGTAAATAATAAAGGATATATATATATATATATAATGTTTTGGCAGATCGATTTTTTGGTTGGGTTGAAGTGGGGATATCCCGATTACTATTCGACTAGAAATTTAGAAAAATTTATGGTTAGTTTGGTTGGACCAATAAAATGAAGTTCTATGTTTTTTTCTCAACTTTTTCAAAAAGTATTTAATAAGTCATTAATTTATTGATGTAAAAATTATAGGAATAAATAAAAACAAATATATGTATACACTAATAAACACTTAAATTAATTTTACCAAAACCCATACACACAATACTTATTTCTGTTATGTTATTTAATTTCTACTCTTAATAAGTAGAAAACCCACAAGACATATAAGGGTTTCTTTCTTATTTTTGAAGAGGTAAACAATTCATTACCAACATCAAATATTTCACATATACAAAGCCTTTTGTGTCTCCTTGTCACATTTTAGGTAGGTTCAAATAGGGTAGAGAATCCCAAAGTCAAATTAATCCTAAACTTTCTTATAAAGATATGAATCAAGTCATTTTTTTGTAATAAATCTTTTGCCTTTTTATAAAGAGTTGTTAGGCTATTATTTGAATCGATTATAGTTTAATATATAAATTAACAAATGAAGGGTGTGTGTTTATAATTTATATAATCCCTCCTTCTTTTTCTTTTATGAAAGAGACGTGTTAAACATGAATAACATTATTGCATATTTCCTTATAATTTGATTGAAGAATGGCCAACCCACCATGTAATATAATCTTTGTCTTCTTCCCTCATTATGAATCTTATAACATCTTTTAAGTCCTAATTATATTGTCTTCATCGCTTTGTCATATCACTAAAGTTCCACTACATTGGTTTAAAAGATTCAAATGTGTGATCTTATGCAAACCATTACCCACTAATTAACCACAAAAGATAGCCATTTTCTTGTAAAAAATATGTATTATCTCATTATTAGCAACTTAATTAATGTGAACTATTACACATAAAAAATATATGTAAATAATGAAGCTTTTCAAGATACAATTCATGCGTATAGTATAACTTATGACAGGGAGAATAATAAAAAGACTTAGACTTCTCTCCATTAATGTAAAACGTGTTATGCAAATCAATGAAAAAATATAAAATGAAATAACAATTATATCATTTTATTATTACAACTATGTCCATGCAATATTTATACAATAAAAATGGCCCTGAACGACACCTTAGGGCCCTAGTATCACAACCATGTCCCCTGCAATATTATCCAAAATGTCCTACCTGAATTGATGCATTCACATTAATTTAACATTGCTTGGAAAAGAACTTTTTAGTATAATTGGTTAAATATAAAATATATAAAAAATAGACCACTGGTAATATTATTATAATAAAATCCAATTTGTATTATCCACGTCCAACAATAAGAAAAGATTGTTTGGAAAAAGAACCTTATAGTTTATGATAGTGATTTTGATTTGTGCTAACCTCACGTGCCATATGTCAATAATATGGTAGCATGTGAACCAGAATTTTCTTCATTAATGTAGAAACAAATGTATATTTTCCCTTTGTTTTAATGGTAAAAATGTAGTTTTATTATAATCAAATGGATATATGAATTATTGAAAATTATATTTCTCTTTGATTTTTGAAACATTTGTCTTTCTATAGATAGATCGAGAAGATCCTAACTCGTAGCATATGGTCCCAAAAATTGAACATATGAAGTGGGAGTAGGGCACATCCAAGAATAGTTTCCCCTACTTTAATTATACATTCACACACACCATTAAACATAAGATATTATTAACTTTAGGCTAAATAATATATCATAATAAAATATATTCTCGTATCAAACGATAATTTATTTTCTTAAATGTATTTACTGTTCGATATATGTCTTATTTTCCTTCTCTCTAGAAGATTTCATTTTAAAATATATTATAAAAGGAAAAATAAGACATATGTTAAACAATAAATAGATTTAAGGAGATAAATTATCTTCTGGTATGAGGAGACAATTTATAATCATAATATATTATATATATCAAGCAATGAGGAAAGGAGAATTGTGGGTAGCTATTTTTCCTTTGCTAGGGGCCCTTGCATGTGAAGATTTGAAGAAAAGGTTTGTCTTTATCTGAATTCATCAAATGTAACCAAAAAAGGTTATATATGCATAATCCAAGGTAAGAAAAATAATTATTCATGTGTTGAACAAAGCAATAAAATATTAAAAAAATTAATTACAATTATGTCTATAAACCTATGATTACATAAGTTGTCCCTTGGAAAGAGCGAGTGGTGGACAAGGGAGACAAGAGAATTGAGAACAAAATTATTGATAGACAATATTTATGTGTTTGCCATTGTTGGAGAAAGTGGGTTTTAATGTGAAGGGTTTATAAAGTAAGCAACTTGAAGTAGAAGCAGGTTTTCTTATGTTTGCTTCCATTTTACCGGTCTTACTTTCATTATCATTTATGTGTCTCAATGGCAAAGAATGCCCCTTTATATGGTATGTGTTGGGTAGTTTATAGATTATTAATTAGGTTAACAAGTTTGCAGAAATGTTTGATAAACAACATGTTGACAAGTAAGTGAAAATCTTCTATGTCATTTATCTGTATCAACTTGGATCTAAAAAATAATATAGTACCAAAAAAATTAATTTCTTAAATTAATCTTCTATATCCTTAAATTAATATCTCTGTCATTTATGTGTATCAATCAACCTTTATATTACTAATTTAAAGTTATCACTTCACTCAAAAATGCTGCATCATCTTAAATAGACTAATTAAATCTTTTTGGTATAATCGAGAGTATCTTTCATTCTTGTTAGCTAAGGAACTAATCATTTTCATAATGTCTGATTGACCTTCACATTAAGTGTCGTTATTAGGAATCGAACATTTTAATCTCTCTGAAAAACCAACAGAGTCTTATATTATTAGACCAACAACTTATCAGAAATGTGTTGTGTGAGAACCTCTTACCCTACCACAATTAATTGCATTCTTTATGATTAATATTTATCTGTCCATTAATTCACCTATGATACCTCAAATAGCTTTTGAACCATCGATAAATGAAGGATGTTATTTTCATAATTGAGAGTCTGAAAACCCACCAAGAAGAAGGGGTGCCATGAAGTGGAATGAAAGTTTGCAGAGTTGAATGGTTAAAATAAAAAACAAAAAAACTTGCAAATTTTTGTTCACTATTGGATTGAGAATATTTTTGGATATGATGTTTATAGAGTAGGAATCATTTCCAATACTAGAAAGACAAGTACTGAAAAAAATAAAAGAAAATACAATATGGTGTGACACTTATATTCTTTTATATATAATGAAATTACTTTTTGTCAGTGAAAAAAAGAAATTATCCTCTCCAATACTAGAGGATCTCGTTCAATGTTCATAACATATATAGCTTTAATATTTTTTCGTATTATCAATGATATCCCCTCACTCTATGAGTTATGAACTAATAATCTCTTTCAGGTGTGTGGTTGTCCCTCCCAAAATCGAACCATTGACTTTTTAGTCATCCCGAGATCTAGCGGAGCCTTACACTACTAGATCAACGTCTTGTTGGTATATATAACTTTAATATGAATAGGCAGATCAACAAAATATGAAAAAATGTCTCTCGTTGATGGAGTCGCAACTCACTAAGCGAGAATTAAGTAGATTGTTATGATTTTTTGCTTGCCATTTTCACAATTTTTTGTAGCTTAAAAGGATAAAAGACATAATTTTGGAACCCTAACTTCCCCCTTTATTAATTTGTGATTTCTTAGGCTTACACTTATAGTTTTAGGGCTTTTGGAACTCATTGGAGCAAAGACTTGAAGATTGAAAGCATTGGAAACATGTAGAGCTCATTTTAGTATTCTTACATGGAGGGTCTTAATTTTCTCTTCTCCATTTGTTGGCTATCATTGAAATTTGTAACTAACTCATGTCTCATTGTTGATATGAGGATTGATAGTTTGCACATTCATCAAATCAAAATTTCTAAGGCTTCCACTTTTCCAATCTTTCAGATCATCCACACAAAAATGTTGGGTGGTTATGAGGTGTTAAAATTATATTAATTCATAAGGATAATTGGACATTTTTTACTTTAAAAGTTAAACAAATGTCATTCCTACTTTACATCTAGTTGTTTTATTGCAAAAATCCTATCACATGAGTCTCCATGTTATTCCAAGTCTAAAAGAGCATAAAAGAACACAAATTGGTGAAAAGCAATTGAAAACATCTAAGTCCGTCTCAAGGTACATGCATCAAGCGCAAAAATTGCATCTATCATATCTATGCTAAGCGGGAAGTTGCGCACAACACAACTTGGATAACTGAAAAGTCAAGGTGAGGCGAAGAGTTGTGCTTTGCACAGGTACCCATCAAAATATGAAAGAATGAGAATATTAAAAGGGAATAAAAAATGACATTTTAAGGGACCGAAGATAGAGTCTTCAAAGTTCCAACAAAGTATTTTGATTAGAAAGAGGACATATTTGATGTTTTTTAGTCTCTAGGGTAGTTTTAGAGGGAAATTATATGTAAAAGCTTGGAGAAAGATTACATGAGTCAATTTATACTTATTGAGGATGTAATACTTTCTTCTATATGGGTTGTATTTTCTCTCTTTTTATCTTTGTTCTAGTTATCATGAGAAAGTTTAGCTAAGTTTCCCCCTTGTTATGAATGAATATAATAATCAATTATTGATGTATAACACTTGGATTTGGATTCATGCTTAACTATTATGTTTTGATTTTTATGAGTTACCTCATTTGCATAATGTTCCTTATAGATTGACAACCTCATTTGTATGAATATTAGATGTATGTTAACAATTCATAAATCATCATCGTGATAGTGAAGTTGTTAGACATAAAACTATATTAATAAGCTACTAATATGACCAAGACATTGGTGATTAGTACATTTGAGGTGTTGCACTAAAACTAAATTTCACAAGCATTACTACTACACATAAAGGTATCTTTTATGTTTAGAGTTCTTCATCTTGTCGATAAAATTATTAGACATAGAGCTTTATTTCATGAACTACTAAATTGATTAAGAAATTAGCTTTTAGTATTATTGAGATCCAATTATTATGAAAGAATCATTTCTAACTAAAATTGTATTGTTGACTCAAGTGTGTACAAATAGTAAGTAGTAAAGTTTGACCTCAACATCTTTATTCTAGCATTTTTATCTAATAGTTTAATTCATCATTAATATAATCAAACAAACTAACTAAACTCGTTTTAAACCAACTTAGAATAACAAAATTTAGTTGAATGACTAGTGTCAAGCAGGTCCTTGTGGACTCGACAAACTTTTTATACTTGTTTGTGATACGCGACTTGATATTTTCATTGACCAATTTGCAGGTGAGCAAAATGACACAATTGCAAAGGACTTCCATATGATACTTAGCATTTCCTCAAAATTTGTTATTTTTAAGTATTTAATTTTCTGCTTCAATTTTCTTTTCATTTTAATTCATCTTGAATGCATTTATCTGCACTGATAGTTTGTTGAGTTTGTTTTTAGACACCCATGCTGCATATCTGGTCCAAAACAGAATGCTTATACAGGGGAGGTGCAATACATGGGAAGTTACCATCAGGACATAACGTACAAGCTGGAGGACATCCTAAGACAATTTAGGAAGATGACTATGGTTAACCAAATGAAAACTTCAAATGTACTTTATGGTTTTCTTAATACACAACGGAATAAACATGAATCTATTTGTGTTTAAAATTATATATAATAAAAATGTGCATATAAAATGCGTATTTGGTTGTAGTTCCTGAATGTTTAAAGTTGTTCTTCAATATTATGAAGATTCTATGCGTAAATCCACACCGAAACCAACCTTTGCTATCAACTATTTGAACCAATGGAGGAGAAATATAACACTCTAAACTAAGATTATATTACTCACAAAAACTCCCTGTCACAAGTTTGCTTTGTTTTTAGAGAGCCCCTTGTTTCTTTCATTCTCTCAATTAACATAGTATCAACATATATATATATATATATATAAATAATGCAAGATGTTTCCGTTGGAAATAAAAATTTTCTCCACCGGATAGACATCTCTTCATATTATATATATTACATCTTAAGTTATTCATATCGGTTGAAATGTTACAAACAAATTATCACATATTATTTCATAAAACAATATAATAACTTTTCTTTTATTTTTCAGCTACACATGAATATTTTAGAATGTGCTCTATTTATTATTTAAATTATTGGTGCTCACAAAGAATTAAAATAATATTATATAAAATTATTTATTTGATCAAATTAAATTCTCTAATTTAATTATCAAATAATATAATTATTTAGCAAAGATTAGAACACTCGTTAGTGTGTGACCTCGTAGGTTAAATATTAAGCTGATAGGAAATTAAATAATTAATTTACTAATCAAGGTTGACATCTAGCCACACTTTTTAATGACATGTTAGCATGAAGTAATATATTTCACTTTCAAGAACCACTAGAAGATCAATTAAAATATTTCCTTCCATCTTTACTGCTCTGACTAACTTTAAAGTATGATACAATTGTCAAACTTTAATAAGTTGTCATAATAACTCAAAGAAACTCATTTCTTTATTCATTGCAATACTTTGACCAAATTCTTATTTATAGAGCTCAAACTCATTACCAAGAGTTGATGAATCCCTTATTGATTAATCATTAATTCTACAAGCATTTAATCATATCCAATATTCATTCAAATAATGTCCTAAGATATTATGTGTCTGAAATCAAAGTATAATAAATAATATGTTAATTACTATATTAGTTTAGGTCAAATGAAACTATTTCATTTCTTATTGAGAATTTCCTATTGACAATTTAAGGTAATTTTAACCATTAGGAGTTCTCAGTTGAGTCAGTTTAATAATCATATCCACATATGAATCATCTATATATGCTACTTAATAAATATTATCAACATATATTGATCTATCTGAGTCATTGATGTCATATTCTCAATGATTCTATGATCAAGAACAATTTAAACAAAAAATTATAAAAGACATGTTTCTCATTTATTATAATCTCTATTATAATAGCAAGTCTTTAATTTTTAATCAAGGACTTTATCCTATAATATATTGGACTTTATCATATAATATATTTAATTAAATAACAAATATGATAAAAATAAATAAATATAATTATTTTAATTGTATTTAATGACAGATTGAGTCTTGGACATAAATATAGAAATATAAATATATTTCCAACAAAACTTACACCTCCTTGAGGAATTTGGAGACTCAAGTGGGACAACTAGCCAAATAAATAAGTGAGCTTCAAGTTACTCGGTCAGATAACCAATTAGAAACTACATCCCATGTTGTGGAGAAATGGCAAATGATTACAACAATGGTTGATGAGTTAGTAGGTAACAATGTTGATAAGATGTTAATGAGTAAAACAAATTTTAGAGTCAATAAAGGGGTGAATAATTAGTAAAGAGAGACATTAAAATGGATCAAAATATCAAGGACATAACAATTAGTATAAAAAATATCACATGAGAACGAGTCATAAGTTGGGATATAGAATCACAAAGAACATTAAGAAAATCCATAGTGATTCTTATTGGAAAAGGTTGAATGTTGTACTGAAGTAGTATGGACAACCAAATGTCGTATTACTTTGTTTAATTTAACTTTGTGATCATTGGGATCATAAAATAACATTAAGCTAATAACATTAAATAGGATGAACTCATTCTTTTATTTTTTGCATTTTTTTATGTTTCATTTTGTTTTTATTAAACATGTTTCTGATTCACTTTGATGAGTTGTAGGCGCCATGGAACCATTCTGGAGCAAATGAGGTAAGAAAAAAAATCACAAAAACAACACTAGGGAATGAAAAAAACATTTGATGGGTGGAATTTCATGCACATAACGAAGAACTCATTGTGATAAGCGAAAATGTTACGCCGAGCGAAATCTGGGGTCTGATTCCCCTTTGGTTGTACTCAATTCTCACTTGACGTTAATTTTGCGCTTAGCGCAGTTGCTCCTCTTCGCCCGCACAAGTATTTCGTTGGGTGCAACTCTTACAAGGGGAAGACTTTCTGTATTTTTCGGTCAACGAAAATGTTGCGATTGAACTTTGTTGAAAATGAGTTCATGCATTGAGCGTGAGTACTATTGTAATTGATTTGTATATTTTTATTATATTTTTCATAACTATAACAAAATCAATAAAACATGATTTGCAATTTTGCATGTTAAAAAATAAAAAGATAAACTGTCGTGTTCAAATATTGTCTTAATCCATGTGAAAAACTGTCGTGTTTAAATGGAAAAACCGTAAAATTTACATAAACAAACATGAAACATAAAATGAGGAAATATGTTATATGATTTTTTTGGTAGAAAATATAGATTAGTAAGAGCAAAATAAGAAAACACAAAATACACCATCATAGATAATTATTTTGTGTTTTTCCTTTATATATTAATATAGATTTAATCATTTATTAATTCTTAAAATATAATTGAAATAAATAATAAATGAAATGATATACTAATTATATATAAATATTTATAGATAAAACTAACTGTGATAATGTATTTGGATATGAATAAGTGTATGATTTTGAAAATAAAATTGAGTATTAAGAAAAAAACTTCCAGCGAGGGTGAATGGTGATAAGCACTACTACTACCACTGCTGCAACGACCTTAGCAATTTTGCGATAATCCGTATTTCCAAGCTTCGTTTCATTCACATCGCTTTTCACTCTTCTTCTTCTTCTTCTTCTTCTTCTAGTTCATGGCTTCCCCTACACATTTCGATGATGTAAGTCCTATCTTCCCTCACCATTGTTCCCTTTTAATCATTCTCCTCCTTCGTCCGATTACGTTAACCCTAATTTCGGTTCTGATACTCGTAGGAATTTGATTTTGGAGGTGGATTTGGCGGAAGGCACTCAGGTTTTTATTTTTCATATCTAGGGATGTTTTGGAGTAAATGCTAATATAAGAAAAAAATTGATCCAAATTTGTCTATGATAAATGAAATTTTTTAACTAGGTTTTCAGATGATTTTCAATTTTTTTTTCTTTATGATTTTTCATCTGTGAGTGTCTGAATGGGGGACACAATTTTTTCTCACGGATGAATTTGAATATTCATATTGTGTTTGTTTTGTATATGGTGGTTGTTGTTATATATTCTGCCTGATTATTTCGTTTTACGGAAATCTAGGTAATAAGAGGTCATCTCCGGATTATGATGATGAAGATTATGACAATGATCCTTTTTCACCAAAGAAGGTAGTTGTTACTTGAATTTGTTATGCAATTCTAGCTTTATCTATGGTATATTGGGGCTTATAGTAGAGAGTGGAGCTATTGGCACTCCCAAATGCCTATTCACTCTCTTCATTGACCAATCACAATTTAGTAAAATAAAAACAAAAAGTGTGATTGGTTAGTTGGGAGTGTAGATAAGCAATTTAGAGTTCCAGTAGCCCCGCCCCACATACAGTAGAATGTGTTTTTTCTTTATATTTGGCTGTGCTGAATCATAGTTATGGGGGAAATTACATTGACATCTTCTTACGGTTTAGCTTAATTACATTGTCAACTCTTGTTTTAAAAATTATTTCAATATCATCATTACACTTACCTCCTGGAGAGGCGGTGAAGGGGTGGTTTACACTTATCCTATATGACAAGGTGAGTGTTAGGGTGCTGAGTGCAACTAGGTCAAAACTCAAGAGAGACCAGCCTGAGGCAACTATAAAGGTTGTGCTGTTATGTTGCATAAAATTGAAGTAGTAATGCAGTAGTGATATCGGATGGTTGAGGATGTTTATTGGCTTATGTATTTTGAGCAATGGTAATTTGCATGGTTGAAATGTTTTGATATGTTTGTGATAGGGGTTACTGATGATTTGCTTACATTAAAGAAAAGAAATCTAAACTGCAATTTTGATGCAGACCAAATCAAAAGCTGAAGAAGCTGCTTCAGGTGTAACAACAGGAATGATTTTGTCACTTCGTGAGAGGTATTTAACAGTATACAGCTACTGTAAAATATTGTGCTCTGCTGTGGTTGCATTAAATTATTTGGGCCTAATTTATTTTTTGGGATTTCTGTTTTGGCAGTCTTCAGAGCTGTAAGGATACTCTTGCAACATGCCAAGTATGTTTTCCTTTTAACAATTGACATTGCTTGCTTGCTTCTGTTGGCTGATATCTTGTTCATTGGCTTGCTTTTCTATTTTTACACTCTTTTGTTTGAAAGAATCTGACTTTTGTTGTTGAGGGAAATTGATTTTGGTTATATAATTCATAACAATTTCATGATTTAAAACTTGAATTCATTAGTGGTTCACAATGAGGAGGCTTCATGTATGATTTTTTGATTTGATGGTAATGGTGTGGGATAAAATTTTCTTGCAACCTTTCCTTCATTCCCTTGATTTTGATTTGTTGCGTTGTACAAAGTTCCACAGATGATAGTCATATCCTAGGTTGAGTTGTACCTCTTCCTTTCTTAAAAATGTTGACCAGATCATTGCATTTCCAGAGTGAACTTGAGGCTGCAAACTCTGAGATTCAGAGTTGGCATTCTTCACTTCAAAATGAGTCTTGCTTACCTGCTGGGGTAACTCCAGGTGAGTTTGTAATCTGTGTTTTGCATGTGAGTCAGTAACATTTACCTCTTTATTCAAATTTTTACTTTGTATTTTTACTGTTGCTTTATGTGTTTTAATTGTAAACCTAATCAATTATTTCACTTTCTTCTTTCTAGAGCCCAAAATTTTGATTAATTATCTTCAGACACTGAAATCATCTGAAGAGTCTTTAAGAGAGCAGGTTTAGGATCTTTTGTTTTCCCCCTTCAAAATACTACATCATCATCCATTGATCAGTTTCATCGGCCCTGATCATTTCTGTTGATTTTCAGCTTGAAAAAACAAAGAAAAAGGAAGCTGCATTCATTGTAACATTTGCGAAACGGGAACAAGAGATAGCAGAGTTGAAGGTAATTTTCTCGAAATTAGGTTCTTGTTCTTCATTGCAAATAGCCAATGTGGCATGGGTATGGTGTTTTTGAGAAAATGTCCTTCCAAGTTATCAATACTTGGAGCTATATGAAATACATTGTTAACTGCTTTCCGGCAAGGAGGGCCCTCAGAAGTCAGAATGCAGTGCTGACACCTATAATATCAGAACCCATTGGAATAGGGGTTTGTGTTTCAAGTGTGGGGCCTGTGGACAGCATTATAGGCCAACTCACCAATCCCCCACTCAGCACCTCAAGCTACTAATCTGGGAAGGAGAGGAGGCTAATATACCCCTCAAGGGGCTCTGTTAGCAGAAGAGGGGAGAGAGTGGTGATCACGGGGAAGCGGAGCTAATTTGCCATATGTGGATGCAAGAAGGGTGAATCCAATGTTTTAAATTGCAATTGCGTCTGTGGTTGCGATTACTGTGATTGCGGTCATTGCGATGCGGATTGCGGCCGTTGCGGTGTGATTATTTTGTGAGCAACAAAATATTTTTGAAATCGATGCGGTTGCATTGCGGCCTGATGTAGCCCAAATGCGGAACGATGCAGTTGTGTTGCGGCCTGATGCGTTTGCATCATTGTGATTCGGTGTCGCACCGCAATTGCGGTGTGATGCGGTTGTGACAGTCACCACAACTGCAATATTGTGGCCGCATCACGTGATGTGGTCCGCAATGTGAATCACTGGGTGAATCCTACATACTTGGCAAATTCTAAAATAATGAAAGTGAATGACCAGCTTGAAGGCTTCCCTATATTGCCCCTAATAGATAGCGGCACTACCCAGAATTAATCACCATGGAATAGGAAAAAATGGACTGGTGTCTTTCTTTCTCACTTTCTCATTTACATTTTACAACTCCAAACTTCAAATAATCTTCTAGACGAGGTTTCACAACATCGTGCTTGGCATCTACAGTGCTCTTCAAATTAAGGTGCTGTGAGGTGTCATCATCTTGAGTCATGACTCATGCTATATCTCGTACTGATCTGGGAAATGGGCTGGATTCTGGAATTGTTCACTTAATACTTTTGAATGTTGTCCTTTACTTGATTAATGTCTGTTAATGATACCACTATGAGTAAGCCCTTCGAATTCTATTAATCTGGGGTTTCTCAAGCTCCACGATTGAATACAGTGATATACTACCTGTCCTACTATTGTAATTTCTCTTATTCTTTCACCATTGTTTTTATTATAGTTATTAATTTATTCTTTCTTTTGGTTATGGTGGTCTGACTTTCGCAGTCTTCTGTGCGGGATCTGAAAGCACAACTCAAGCCACCATCAATGCAGGTATGTTTATAGCATGACTGTTTAACTGTATCTGTTGAAATAAATTTATTCACCTCTGATTCTTTTTTGAGCTAGTGTAGAGATTGCTTGTGACTCCTCGCTTGTATTTCAGTGTTTTTTATAATACACATTCTTGGTTGTTGGCAAAATATCAACCTTACAGCCTAATTGATGAACCATATTTCTTTATTTGCTTGATTGTTAATAAACCTACTCGGGTTGTTTAAAATTTCAGTTTTATGTAAGAAAATAGTTGTATTTTTTTCTCCCTTAACAACAAATCTAGTTCCATAGAAAATTCATCTTGAGTTGTGCTAAATGCATTGTTTTGCAGTTTTTTATAATTAATAATAAATAGAAAGTTCTGTAAGGCTGAAATACTTGATTCGTTTTGAAGGTTGATATAGTTTATACTAGCATAATGTCTTCCTTTGTGAAACACCTCATCAATTCTAATTTCAAAATTCTCAATTCCCATATTGTTATATCTAACCACTTAATGCTACTACTGTCTTCCTGTGGAAGAGAGATGTTCCATTACCATATGTCATCCAATATCAGATCTAAACAATGTGCAGGACATATTCCCAATATGTGTAGATATGTTACTTCACAAACAAGTTCCTTTTAGAAACAAATTTCTCCGTTTTTCATGTCTCCTGTGCATGGCACAACATGCAGCAAGAAATGGCACATGGCATTTGCTACAGAGGGCAACATTCGCCATACAACACAGTAGAGCTCTTTCTTCCCAGAACCTTATTGCCCTGTTCAAATGTGCTATAGCATCATTTAAAAACTGTGGAGTAATACTCACTTCATTTTACTTTAATTTACTTGAATTTAACATGTACCTGGGTACTGGCTCCAAGGATAGAAGATTTGGGATGCTGTTCCTTCAATCTTCACTTACAGAATAATCTGTGATAAATGAGGAATGCTTTTTGAATATTTTTTAATTTTTATTTTTATAACATGGTTTCTACTTTTACGGCATGGTTGTCTGAACTGTTATTTTTACAATTGTGGCATCTTCGCGTATATCTTTATAACCACGTTAGTTGGAAGTTAATCCTTCCATGCACTTTCCACATAAATATGGTCTATATCTTGCATTCTGTTTTGTTGTTCTCCCAAAAATTGTTATGCCTTGATAATTGATACCCTTTGGATTATAATTTTCAGGGAAGGAAGTTGTTACTAGATCCGGCTATTCATGAAGAGTTCACACGTTTAAAGGTTTGTTATGTAACCTAATGGTGATTTCTATTGAATCATGTTTGATCTCCCTCCCTCTCCCTCTCCCTCTCTCTCTCCCTCTCTGTCTCAGACACAGTACACTGGTAGCTTGGAAAATTTGAGTGTCAGCTCAAAACTGGATCAATCTTTTGAACTTATAATAAGAGCTATAAGGTTTTTGAGGTCGAAAATATACATTATATCCTATAAATATATGATTGATATGTACAAGAATGAAATAAAAGATGCATATGTTAAGTATGCAAATCACGACAACATTGACAATTTCTTTAAAAATGCATTGGTTTATTTTAACATGAACATTGGAATTTCTTTAAAAATCTAGAAATTGCATTTAAAGAAAAAGTTCACAGTATTTCTGAATGTTATGCAGAAATTTAATTTTGAATTTTATATGTAAATGTTTAATTATTCTGGACTCGTTTTGTCTTTATTACCTAACCTCACTAGAAGAGTGGTGGTGTGCTCATCCGTTGCATAATTATTTGGTCCAAACCCAGTTTGAGAATTTTCTTCAATTACACGGAATGAATGTTAATCTGTTTACACTGTTTAGCCAGTTTTTAGCCAGTTTATCAGTTCACTCACCAGTTTTTGTCCATCCAATTTTCAAGCCTTGACTGGGCTAGTCTATCTATATGGACCTGTCCATTTTGGTTCTCAAAACCATAGCCACAACTCATGTTGCACTAGGAAAAAGTTAGGCCAAGTTTCTACTACTGTTTTCTCACCAAGAGATGCAGTTAGAAGCATCTTGTTGCCCTCTATGGTGGACAGTGTTATTACATAAAAGTAGTTTCACCCATTGTTCATTTTGTACAAAGCTTGAGCACGCTTTTCCATCTTGTTAATTTATGTACTTCACATGTTATTTCCTACGTATACTAACAATATGTTAGTAGTTATGGGCACTTTTAACGCATTGATGGTTACTCCTTTTTAGTTAGTAGTTCTTACAAGTTTTCATCTCATGATAGAATTTAGTAGAGGAAAAGGACAAAAAAGTAAAGGAGTTGCAAGATAACATTGCTGCTGTAAGTTTCACTCCCCAAAGCAAGATGGGGAAGATGCTGATGGCTAAATGTAGAACCCTGCAGGAGGAAAATGAGGAGATTGGGAATCAAGCTTCAGAGGGGAAGGTGATGCCATCTCCTTTGCTTTATGCTTCTAGATTTTAATTGTCTGTTTTTTGTTTTCACATTCATTTATTATATTAGTAACTGGAATTAATGTTACAATCTATTCACATAACTTTGAAGCTTAATGTGCCTTATGTATTTTATGTTATTCATTCTCAATTGATGGTTATATTGTCTTGGTTTTTTTTTTGTTTCCCCCTTGGTGTGCAGATGCATGAATTATCGATGAAACTTGCAATGCAGAAATCCCAGAATGCACAACTCAGAAGTCAATTTGAAGGTTCGTTATTGAATGAAAATTATTTTATATGTTTTAGGCCTCTGGCGTATTAATCCTTTGACTCTTGCACCAGCTACTCAGTAACTGCTTGTGCAGTGTCACATTTCCTATCAGATTCACATGCATATTCATGTTAACTTTCTTTCTGAACATATTGAGTTATCTTGTTAGTGTGACTGTAGAATTATTCTTTTGAAGTATAACAGCATACTAGAAATGTTGATATAAATATGCTGATCTTGGGATGTTTTAAACATGTCAGATATTTGTTAGGGAGGAAATATAGAGTCGGAATGGAAGATGTTTTTACCTTATGTTCTCGTGTAGTCGTGTCTATAAAATGAGAGATTTGGGGGCTTAAAAGTTATGTTTCTGATGATCTATCTATATAACATGGACTGCAGGGTTGCAGAAGCATATGGAAGGATTGACAAATGATGTGGAAAGATCCAATGAAATGGTTTTCACTTCTTCCCACTCCTATTTTAATATTATTTTAAAGATTGCAATGGATAGACATGAAATGTTTTGCCATATGAAACAATACATTTTGGAAGAATGATGAAAATTATCGTCGTAGGTGTTGTAAAATAGATTTAGATGACATAAATGAATAAATGACTGCCTTCGAGATTAATGAAAGAAAGATTCTGCATAACATTTAGAAAACTAATAATTTCTTCATAAACATAGAGCTGGAATCTAAAGGTTTAAGAGATTGATATTTTTATTTTTTTAGTATGTTAAAAAATAAAAAAGTAATAACATGTAAACCTTTTTATGCCATTTATTTTTCAGTAACATTAGAAAAGCTAGGTTTAAGACCCTGATAAAAAAATAGAGGGGAGGTTCGTAAATCGGGAAACCTTTTTGTATAGTTGAAGTCTATTTTCTTCCCGGAGAAAAATGTTTGAGTCTGTACAGGAAGTTAAAATTATAGCCCCAATTGTTTGGCGTGAGACTTATGTAATATGTTAATGTGGTTTGCCTCTGTGCATTTTATATATTTTCACATGTTTGGCAGCAAAACTTAATGGAAAAACCTTATTTTGGGACTATAATATAGGCCAGCTATCATTTTATTAGAGATGATATGATACAGAAGCTGAACCATTATTCTGGATATTTCTTATTGAGATGGTTTTACAATTTTGCCAGTATTTAAGATAGTTAATTAATATGTAGTGATGATATTTGCACATAAATTATTCCTCAAATACCTATTAATGTCACTCATGAGTCTTCTTGTATGCCATGCCTGTATGTTGCTCTTGTTTTTAATATTTTATTTCAAGTGATTTTATAATTCATCTTTAGAATTTCATGTTGATTTGGTGTCAAATCTCTTTATTTATCAGTCAATAAAAGTGTCACATCACTAACAATTACTGAATACCTATTCATTTCGGTTTAAAATATTTAACTGTTTTTAGTTAGGTGCCATCTGATGATTTTAAAACTTGCATTATCAGTCTAATGACAAGGATTTTCTTAACACCACAAAATACTCATTAAATAACAGTTTAATTGTATAGACATAAATGTTACTTTTTCCAAATTTACTTGTTTGATTCTTCGGAAAAAATTAACTTTTCAATCTTACTTCGATTGCACTGTGACACTTAAAATGTTTAGTAATCAACAATGGCTGGTGCAATTTTCTTGTTTGATATAAGATGTAGTACTGAGTTTTGAAATGTTATGAAATGCAGGTTCTTATGTTGCAAGGTAAAATGGAAGAAAAAGATGAGGAGATCGAAAAACTGAAACAAGAGCTCTTGGAGGGAAAATCAGATGCAGCATTTACTCAGAACGACAGCGATGAGATTATACCTGGGGAAGCTGTTAATTCATCGCATTAAACTTCAAACATTTTTGTAAACATTTAATTGTTTCATTTTCAACTGTTCTTTGATAATTGTATATACTATTAAATTTAGTTTAGAAGACTTTTGTTGGAAAATATGCATGTGCATGATGAATCATTTTCCCTCTGAATGGGGTTAGTCCTCATTATGTAATGGTTTCAAAGAGATGAAGAAGCTCTTTCAAAATGGGTTATCTCTAACATTAGAAAGTGAAGGTGTATCAATCTTTCCATTTATTTAGTTCATGAAGCCTCTAATGAATGAAGACTAAACATACTTTCACTTTCATATTTTAGAGAAAAGCTTGCCTTCAAAGAGTTCAATGGTGAATAGACTCAAATCCAAGATTAGAGGGAAAGTGGTGTAAGAGAACTTTTATATGTAATAACAATATAGGGAATGAGTTTGAGGATGTCTTAACCCTTAAGGTAGAAGCGAAACTTGATCAATGGTGATATTTCACACAATACGTGAACAAGGGGTTGTTTCAACGATGGTCTAGCTAAGGAAAAAACATAATTGAGGTGGTGAGTGCTAGTTTGAGATTAATGTAGAAAGAGCAGACCGTGATATCGATGCTTATAGCCTGTGAAGTGTTGATTTCTTGGTACTTAAGATAATTAAGACTTCATCCTAATTGATCTTGCTAAGATAGAAGCATATAAGATGTAATTTGTTAATGAGAGAGATTCATTTATTTCAAGAGTATATTTTTTAAATTTATTTCACATCTTAGTCATTAATTCTAGGGAAAACCAATGGTTTAGATCTACTCATTAATTTAAATCATTTGATTTTCCTAGAATTGATGGCTAAGATGTGGAGCAAGTTTAGAAAACTTACTCTTGGAGTAAGTAGATCGCCTTCCATTTGTTAATACCATTATCTTATGGATTGTTATAATTCTTTTAGTAAATTATAATGACATCATGAGTTTTAGGCACATACTTAAACCTCATATAATTTATATACATATATTATACTGACTTCCTCTACAAATGAGATGAGAGTAATCTTTAAAATAAAAATGAGTGATGAACGTAATTAAGTTAAACACCAAATGATATCAATATAATTTACTCTAGTAACAAGACATTGATCTAGTGGTGTAAGTTCTGCTAGATTCCCAAAAGATTAAAAACTAAGAGTTCGATTCATGTGAGCGACATTTGTTGGGAGATGCACTCACACATCCCAAAATGGATTACTTCCTTACTCATGGGTGAGAGATATAATTTAATTTTAATTAATTATACATTAGCTTAGCTAGGATAAAATGATCATTTTGTTCTTAGAATTTGCTTGTAAAACCACTCTTCTATTTTGTGTATTTAGTAATATCTTCTTTAAATTATTGATGCATTTTGTAAGGAAAAATAATGAAGATCCATTCAGTCTTATTCTATTTGGATTTAGCTTCACAATACCATATTTATGGAATTCTCGTGTTAGATTAAACAAAGTTATATCATTTCTTATCTATGATCATTATCATTAGTAGATATATTTGTTTATAAAATAAATACGGTTAAAAAATATCTAGAAATTTAAATTCAAAGTCAATCTCAACATATTTTATTGTATACCCAACACTTAAATTACTTATTGCTAATGATATAAGGCTATAACCAATAAATGATTTACAAGAAACAATAGTGCATGAGTTATCATTTTGTTATCATTGTTTTAAGACTCATTGGTCATGACTAGAGGTACAATAGAGGACTTGAGAATAAATAAAAAAAAAGAGAAAAGTGGTTTCATAATGCATCACTAGCTCTAAGGAGAAGTTACATAAATACAAAAAAGAGAAAAATGACCCCATAATCAAGTTCTAGATGCAAATTTATAAATGATCAATTTATCATAAATAATGTGTAATTAATTAAGAGTAAATTACACCCACAAGAATGATTAGTGTAATGTGTATATAAATTATGAGTGATTTGTGTAGGTGCAAACAAAAGAGGAGTATATTAGCCAAGACCAAGAATACACGGTCAAAAAGAAAGGTTTTGATCGAGACAACTAATGTGTTTGGCTCGGTCAAAACGAGTCACCTGATGCTCAAGTCTCGGTCATAAGCCCAACACCGGATGCGCATGCCTCGGTCAGAAATCTAGCACCTGATGCACATGACTCGTCAAAGAGTCTCGGTCAGAATGGAAACTTGGCTCGATCACAGGCCACAAGTAACACGGTTACACAGGTCAACTTGGCTCAATCAGAAACTAAGGATGTCACGGTCATGAAGGCCAACTTGGTTCGGTAAGAGGCCAAGGATGGCACGGTCATGAACACAAGCTTGACTCGGTCACATGTCAAACATGGTGCACCAACAATGTTGCTTACGATATAGGCCAACTTATATGATATTGATTGTAAGAGTATTTTGGTGATATTTTTGGGTATTTAGGATCTATCTTTTTCTATATAAAGAGAGTTCATGTGCTTGATTAATTCATTCATTCAAATTCAATACGAAATCACCAAACCTAATTGGGTTTTGGCTCTTCATTTTCAACCTTAAGCTTTCATTGTTCGTTCTTCCATTTATTTTATAGAATGTTTATGTAATATCATCAAAACTCAAAGGGTGTCAAGTTATCCATTCTATTTTTGAACACACAAAACCCTTCTAATTTATATACGTATAGTACACTGGTTGCTCATGTAGAGAATACAAATGTAATCTTTTAAACAAAAAAAATGTGATGAATGCAATTGTGATACATAGCGAACCAGAATGAATTTTTTTATTCTTTACTATGTTTTTGTTTCACTTTGCATGACAATTTCTTACAACATAGTGGAGAAATTGAAATCCAACTTTTATTAGACACACCAACAAATTCTCACTCAGTTTATTACACCCTTAAACATTTTCAAAATATATTAATCTTACAAAATGAAAAATAGATGAATAGTAATATAACCTCCAATGTATTATCGTTTTTTAGTAATGACATTTTAATATAAAGATACATCATTTTGACACTATTTACAATAATATTAATTTGTTATATAAAATATAATTTTTTTATTTGATCTCCATTTTTCTAGCATATCTTTAGTCATCTTTGATAATAATGATAACAAAATGATATTCAACACCATTATTTCGTTTAAATTATTTCTTGATTCTATCTTACATTGTTAGCAATAACTAATTTAAGTTTTGGGTAGAAAATAAAGTATATTGAGAATGACATTTTGGGTACTTATCCATTGCCATTTATTTTACAAAAAATATATATTTCATAATGACAATGGTCATAGAGAAGAAATGACGCAACTTTGTATAATCTCACACAAGATTTCCACAAAATATAATATTCTACAAAGTCAAATCCCAATAGTGTAAAGAGTTAGTATATCTTCATTATTTTTGTTTTATGACAAAATGTAACAACAATAATTATAAAGAGATGTTTTTTAAATAGACAAAAGAGAAAAATAATTTCATAATCAAATTCAATATGCAAATTTATAAATGATCAATTTACCAAAACTAATATATAATTAATTAAGAGTAAATTACACTCACACCCCTTTAAGTTTAACTTAATTACATTCATCATATTTTTTTTGTTTAAAAGATTACAATTATTTCTCGTGCAGGGGTAATTAATGTAATGTATATATAAATAAACTAAGAGTTATTTATGTAGGTGCAAAGAATGAGATGATTTATGTATTTTTACTAAAACTCTAAAGCATAAGTAATTTACACTAACCTTCATTTGGTTGAAGTGAGTTTGAAGGAAAAAAAGAAGAGATAAAATGAGGGGAGTTTAATATCTTCACTCATTTGGTTGTCGAGAGAAACAAGGAAGAAGGAGAAAATTGTGGTGCGTACTAGACAAATTGTTTTTCTCCTCCTATATGAGAAGAAAGTGAGAAAGAAAATATCAAATTATAAAAAAATAACTAAACTACCTTCATTCTTTTCACACTTTAGGGAGAAGATACATGCTAATTGTACATTATTGTAAATGTAGTTATTATTTTAATTTGAAAAGAGTTTGAATAAATATAAACATAATTACATAAATTTTAAAATAGTTTATTATTTAAAACAAATTTAGGAAGAATTTTTCTTATTATTTCAATTAGACAATCCAATAGAGTATATATTATTGCCCTTTCAAGAAAAAACTCATACATTTTCTTTTCTTTCTCTTAAATTAAACAACTCTTAATTCTACAATATTTTTCATATCTTTCACTTCACTCTTATTCTTTCTTTCTATCTTCTATCTTCTATCTGTTAGGTTCATAATATTAATTTAATACCTTTTAATTCTAAATACTAACTTTGTGCATTCATAACTGAAAATTTGATGAATTATTGCACTAATCCATTGAATTGAGTTTCCATAACATATCAAGACTTTAAAAGAGTAAAACAAGCAAGAGTTTGTGCCAAATGACAAAAAGCAAGCAAGACCACAAACCAACTAACCTGCACTAAGCGCAGGAATCACACTCGGTGTAGACACATTGAGCATGAAAATTGGGCCAAGCGTAACTTGCCTAGGTGAAGCATCGGGCCAGACGAAGAGGTTGTGCTCAACACACCGCCCATACGCCTAGCCCAAACATAAAAGTTCTAATTGTTAAAATGGGAACGAAAAAGTTGAAGGAGGATCCGATTTTTAGTTCTCCGCTATTTGTGAACATTCAATTTTGTCCGGCCTAAAAAGAAACACACAACTTCAAAATCATTCATCACAAAAAAAATTATTTTTCATATTGTGATAAAAGAATTGAATATTTTGAGATTTGCTTTTATAAAAAAAAATTGTTCATGAAATAAATTAGAGATTTTATTATGAAAATTACAAATAAAATCAAATCAAATAATTTTCAAATCAAATTGACTGTGTTGCATTTTTATAATACAACAATAACTATAATCAGAATAAATTGATGATGACCAATGATTTTTCCCATTTTAATCTCCATTTTCATTTTTTATTTTAAATAAAAATAAAGTTGAGCAAAAAATATATTTTTATGATTTCTTAAAGATTTAAAAGACTGTTTTTACCTATAATACAATAATCTTAGGATTTTTAGAATCAATAAAATATTTTTATGCCCAAAAATGGATTTCAGTAAATTTTGAAATTTTAAGAGTCAAATAATTTTTCTTTACTTACTCAGAAATATTACAATTAATTTTTGTCTAGATAAAAATTATTTGACTATTTTTAGAATAATAAGTACATTTGATAGGGTGTCCAAAGACACAAAAATATAGCATTTGAATTTGTATAATTAAGGAAATGTCTAATTTCGAATTTTAAATCAAAATTTCAATAAAATGAAATTCGTTTTTCAGGATGAAATATTTATTCCTAATCTTCTCCAAAGTAATAATGATTGATATTTATTTTAAAAAAGATATGTGTCAATTTCTCTACTATAAATAGAGTGTAGACTCATGGACCTCTCATAAAATAGCAAAAAATACTTTGATAGTGTTATTCTTTCAAACAAAAAAGAAACCAAAAAATCCACAACACCCAACAAATCTCCATGACACATAAAGATATCAAAAAGCAATCTCCAACATAATGGATCCCTCCTCTATAAATATACCACCAACAGACTCATGACGTAGACTATCCCTCCTGTGCTCTGCAATACTACATGCTTACATGGAAGTGCACGAAGAATTTTGGACTTTGTCGTTTCATCTAATCGATCCTAGGCGTCCATTAATTGTATGTTAAGGACCTAATTGCCCGATCAGCAATCCGTGATGTTGCTTCTTGAACTGGCCGAGGTATGTTTTCCTGTTTTTTATAGTATATACATTCTATTTTACTTATTTCATACAATAATAACATTAATTATAAATACTCATAGTAATAAAAACAACATGTATCCCATTTTAAAGGTATGATGTTGTGTCAGACACAAGGATTGTATTTCATCTATATCTATATAAGAATAGAAATGTTTCATCAATTACTAAAATAGACTACCACATTTGTGACACTTGGATTTTTCAAGGTCAACTCTGTAATTTCACATTTTTATTTATTATAACAATTAAAAATATTGACAATTTATATTTTACATAAAAGATCATTTATCACTTTTGGCGTTCCTCTTCCTGGAGTCACTAGTCCTCTTCCTCAATCTCACTTCAAAGTTTTTATCTTCTAAAATCTCACTCTCACTCTCTCATATCTCTTCAGTTTGTATGTTCACTCTCACTCTCACATCTCTCTTCAATTTGTAATCAATTTTTTACAGTCTCACCCCCACTCTCACTATGTATGTTCACTATCACCCTCACTCTCATCACTTCCGAATGGTTACAAACATATCTAACCATCCTAGGCTCATGATGGAACTATTTATTTTTTAAATTTCTTTTCTTTTTGTTCCAAATTATTTCCTTTTCTTTTTGTTCGAAATCATTTCGTTTTCTTATTGTTCCAAATCATTTCCTTTTCATGTTTATTATAAAGTTTTCATCTTTATCTTTTTTTTATTTCATCTTTATGTTATATTGAATCTTTTTCTGTTTTTTGAGAGGAAGAGATGTTTGCTAAAGTTTTCGTCTTACATATTTCTCTGTTGTTTATTGAAATTGTATTAATATATGAATTAACCATTTTCCAAATATTACTATTCTAATTTTAGGTGTAATCTTATCAAATCATTCATTATCTAAAAATTGCAACTCATCACTTTTAGAATTGATATGAGAAATTTAAAATTACACATATATTAAAATTTATAAATTATGTTGGTTATAATTTCAATGTTATAGTTCTATTTTTTAAATTCTAATACAATGAAATTATAATATTATACCGTTGGAATTGTAATGTTACAAGAATTGCACAATGTGAAAATAAAAAAAAATATTTTATTTACTTTTTAATAAAAAATTGAAATTACTATTCAAATAGAAAATTTTGAATATTTTTTTTATTTTTATTGTTACTATTTTCATACTGCAATATTATGGACTACATAATTATTATGAGTTATACATATCTCTTATTACTTATTTTATAATTAAACAATAAATGAGTACAAATTTATATTACGCATTGCCTAAAATTAAGGAATTACATTTAAAATTTATTGAAATTGTATTAATATTTGAAATAATTATTTTCCTAATATTACTATTCTTTTTAGGTGTAATCATATCAAATCATTCATTACCTAAAAATTACAACCGATCACTTTTCGAATTGGTAGAGGAAATTTAAAATCACACACATATTAAAATTTATTAATTATGTTGGTTATAATTTCAAGGTTAATAATATTTTCTTTACTTTTTAATAAAAACTGTAATATAATAAATTTTTTTACTTTTAATAAAAAATTGAAATTACCATAAAAATCTAAAATGTCAACAATAACTACATAGTTAATTGAGATTTGAAAATACTTTAAAGTCTAAATTGTCTTGTTACAAAATGTGAATAACTATATACTTAATTGTGTCATGTTATACAAAATGTGAAAATAAAAAAATAGATTTTCTTAATTTTTTAATAAAAAATTGAAATTACTATTCAAGTAGAAAATTTTGAATAATTTTTTTCTTCTCATTGTTACTATTTTCATACTGCAATATTATTGACTACATAATTATTATGAGTTATACAAATCTCTTATTCTTTTTAAAATTAAGGAATACATATTTATTATGAGTTATACATATTTATTATTAATAATTTTATAATTAAATAATAAATGAGTATAAGTTTATATAAGACATTACCTAAAATTAAGGAATCACAAATAAAATTTATTGAAATAGTATTAATATTTAAATTAAATATTTTCCGAATATTATTATTCTAATTTTAGGTGTAATCATATCAAATCATTAATTACCTAAAAATTGCAACCGATCACATTTAGAATTGGTAGGGGAAATTTAAAATCACACACACAGATTTCAATTTATAAATTGTTTTGCTTATAATTTCATGATTAATAATATATATCTACAATCGAGATAGTGTTTAACCTCATTAATGCTTGCTTGATTTTGTAATCCGCCATTATCTGTTTGTTCAATAATGGTCGTGATCCTATCATAGCCTTTGTTGATATACATGAATAATTTCAAGGTTAATAATGGTGGATTACAAAATCCAGCAAAAATTGATGAGGTTAAACACTATCTCGATTGTCGATATATATTATTAACCTTGAAATTATAACCCAAACAATTTATAAATTGTAATATATGTGTGTGATTTTAAATTTCTCTTACCAATTCTAAAAGTGATTAGTTACAATTTTTAGGTAATGAATGATTTGATATGATTACACCTAAAATTAGAATAGTAATATTAGGATAATGGTTAATTCAAATATTAATACAATTTCAATAAATTTTATTTGTGATTCCTTAATTTTAGGCAACGCCTAATATAAATTTCTACTCATTTATTTTTTAATTATAAAATAAGTAATAAGAAATATGTATAACTCATAGTAAATATGTATTCTTTAATTTTAAAAAGAATAAGAGATATGTATAACTCATAATAATTATGTTGTCCATAATATTGCAGTATGAAAATAGTAATAAAGAAAATATATTGTTTTATTTTCACATTTTGTATAAGATGACACAAATAAATATGCAGTTATTCACATTTTGTAACCGGGCAATTTAGACTTTAAAGTATTTTCGAAGCTCAATTAAGTATGTAGTTATTGTTGACATTTTAGATTTTTATGGTAATTTCAATTTTTTTATTAAAAAGTAAAGAAAATATTATTACAGTTTTTATTAAAAAGTAAAGAAAATATTATTACTTTTCTTATTAAAAAGTAAAGAAAATATTATTAACCTTGAAATTATAACCAACACAATTTATAAATTTTAATATGTGTGATTTTAAAATTTCCCTTCCAATTCTAAAAGTGATAAGTTACAATTTTTAGTTAATGAATGATTTGATATGATTACACTTAAAATTAGAATAGTAATATTAGGATAATGGTTAATTCAAATATTAATACAATTTCAATAAATTTTATTTGTGATTCCTTAATTTTAGGCAACGCCTAATATAAATTTCTACTCATTTATTTTTTAATTATAAAATAAGTAATAAGAAATATGTATAACTTATAATAATTATGTAGTCTATAATATTGCAGTATGAAAATAGTAACAATAAGATGAGAAAAAAAATTCAAAATTGTCTATTTGAATAGTACTTTCGATTTTTTAACTAAAAATTAAATAAAATATTTTTTTTGATTTTCACATTGTGTAGTTATTGTAACATTACAATTGCAACAGCATAATAATATAATTTCATAATATTAGAATTTAAAAATAGAACTATAACCTTAAAATTATAACCAACATAATTTATAAATTTTAATATGTTTGTGATTTTAAATTTCTCTTACCAATTCTAAAAGTTATCAGTTGCAATTTTTAGGTAATGAATGATTTGATATAATTACACATAAAATTAGAATAGTAATATTATGATAATAGTTAATTCAAATATTAATTCAATTTCAATAAACGACAGAGAAATATGTAAAAAAATCCAACATTTTTAGCAAACATCTCTCTCAATCGGAACCTACAACAACACTACAAGGATGAAAAATATTTGCAATCTAGGGCAATACTTGCATCAACAATTGAAATTGTTGATCAAATCAACGATTATGTTCTGAGTATAATTACTAGTAAAATTTTCTCTCATTCTTTAGTATTTTAATATTACCTATGCAATATTTTGTATACAATTATACTAATAAATGTTATATTCTATAATTATAGGTGAAGAAAAGGAATATATAAGTTCAGATGAAGTTGATACGTGTGATGTTAATGACATTGAAACAATTAGCATACTAATTCCGGAAATTCTAAACACACTTTCAACTTTTAGTTTTCCCAATCATAAAATCAAGTTGAAAGTTGGAACTCCAATAATTTTGTTGAGAAATTTAGATCAAGCAGATAGATTATGTAATGGTACAAGACTAATGGTGACTAGAATGGCAAAACATGTACTTGAAGCAAAAATCATGTCAGGTAAAAGCACTAGAAATATCATATATATTCCTCATATGTCAATTTCCCCATCTCAATCTCCATGACCTTTAAAGATGATTAGAAGACAATTCCCTATAGTAGTTTTATATGCTATGACAATAAATAAATCTCAATGACAGTCATTAGAAAATGTTGGCTTATATATACCTAGACCAGTTTTCAGTTATGGACAATTATACGTAGTTATTTCAAGGGTTCAAAGCAAGAAGGGATTGAAGATATTGATACATGATAAAGATTTTCAACCATTGAAGTCAACAACAAATGTAGTTTATTAAGAAGTTTTCCAAAATTTATAACAAATACTTTATAACTTCTCTTATATTGTAATCCACAATTTTGTTCATACTAACTTTTTTTTATTGATATGAAATTATCTACAATATCCTATTTGCCAATATCTATAATTTAAAAATGATACATAAAAATAACTTCAAATGACTTAATAATTACAATGTTTCTAATTTAATATTTACTTCTCTTTTTTTAAATGAATCATTTGAAAAACAATATCACCTGTGTGCATGCACGTGTATCCTACTAGTTTTTTCAAAATTAATGGGAAGAATTAATTTTTTTCTAAAAACCTTTTATAAATAAAAATTATGAGATCTTAACTAATCCTTAATATGAAATGTGCTATCGGACATCAGAGTTATATTTCACTCATTTTAATATAAAATTAGTTAAGATTAAACATCACATTTTCTAAAAAATAAAAATAAAATAAAAATAAGGATATGTATGAGCAATATCTTATGTTATCATACACAACAACAACAAAATAATATTTTCCCTTTTATTAATAATAAAATAATCAAACAATTTTAGGGTATAAACAATCCATGTATTTAGTGAGGGTATCATCTTCGTATGAGCGTACAAAATGCTAATACATTCGCTTCTATGTAACTGATTCTTAAACTTGTATATCAAAAATATAAAGTCCGATGTGATTGGGCTAAAATATTTTTCTACATTTTGTACCGTAAAAATGTAGTGACGACTCTAAGAAAGTCGTACAGTCGAAAATCGGGGTGCGACACTATTTTTTGGCCAAATTTAAGTTGTTTTCAAATTCTCTTAGCCTGTAGGTTAGCATATGTAAAGGCGAGGGAGTATGAATGATAGAGTTGATACATGCTCATAGAGGAGGTATCAATTTTCCACGAGTTATAATTTTCTGCATTTTTTTGTTCAATCTAGTTTGAAAGTGCTTAGCTAAGTTATTCCCTTGTTGGGATTGATTGTAATATTCGTTGAATATAACTTGAGAATAAATGTATGTGTAATTTGAAGTATTAATTTCTATGAATTTTCAAGTTATGCTTAAGGCTTATTTTGTGAATATTGGTTTGCTAAATATGATTTTGGAAAAGAATTAATGAATAAATTATAGTTCAATAGTCTAAAGCGTGTAATTCAACCTTTTTATATAATGCTAGATGTAACATTATGCTTAATTGTCACATGTGTGTTTGTGTTCGTATGATTGCTAGATGTAGCTTCATATAAGTATAAAGTAAATCTCAAACTTATTAACATAAACTACTAGACATAGAGGTATAGTTAACAATTCATATTGCTCAATCTTGTTAATCTAGTTGCTAGACATATAGATATTTTAATAAGCTATTAGTATAGATCAAGATATTCGCGACTAATAGAATTGAGGTGTTGCATTTAATTGAACTTCACATGCATAAACTACTAAACATTGTTATGTATGTCATAATTTTTAATCTCACGTGTAAAGTTGTTAGACATTAGCTTTTAGTGGGATTGAAATCCATTATTGTGTAAGATTAATTCTCGAATTACTTGTTTGGTTAGTTCCAAAGTGTATGAAAAATGAATAACATATCAATTACACATCAAAATCCCAACATCTTTATTTATAGTAATTTTGTGTTTTACAAACACGTCACCAAAATCCGTTTGAAAATAGCTGAGAATGGTAATCAGATTATTGAAAGGTTAGATTTAGCAACACTACTCGTTTGTAATACCGTTTGGTAATTTAAATTTCAATCGGCTAGTAATATCTTCTCATTTTCTACATTAAACCCAAGAGATGTAAAAGAATTGCCCATTATTCATACGTTGATTTTTTTATTTATTTGCATGAAGAGTATATAAACTCTTCAATACTATTCAACTCGTTTTATTACATTCTATCCGGCCATTTTGACTCTCACCTTCTGTCTTTATTATTTTTATTTGGAGAGTAATGTATTTCCTCATACCCATAGATAACTTACTTTTTCAGCCAATAAAAAATAACATGTGTATTGTTTTGTTTAATTTTAAAAATATTTTTATAGAAAATAATTAAATAATATACATGTCATAATTTTAATAGTCGGAGGAAATAACTTAATATCGGAAGACTCGTGAACATATTTCCTTCAGCAAAGCAGAGTTCACTGGAAATCTCTAGTACAAGAAAAAGTGCACGGTGGTCAATCACTATTCATTAGAAAAACAAGTGTTGGAAGTCACGACCCATTATTACCCAGTCATACACATTTTATTACTCCAAAATTTATCTATCAATTTTCTGGAGCAATATTGTTTCTTTAATTGTTGATCTAGTGGTATAAAATTACGTTAGAATTTCAAAACAACCAAAATGTTAAGAGCAATAACGATACTTGCTGGAAAAGACACCCATACATTTCAAAAAAGATTAGTTCATTACAAAAAAAAAGTAATAGAATAACTTTAGTATAAAAAAAATATTATTCCTCAAATAATTTTTTGTTATGAAACACAACTAGAAGCTTCATAATTATTAACTAGAAGCTTCATAACTATCTTCATTAAATTATAATTATTAATTCTTATAGTTGTGAAACACAACTAGCTGATTATGTTTTTTCTTTGTTTTTAGTGACATATACATGTTTTTTATTTATTTTTAATGATGAAATTGTAATCATTGTAATAAAAGAAATATATGTGTCATTGAAAGTTATATTTTTTTATTGATTTTTGAAATATTTATCTCTTTATTAATAGAGATTATCCTAAAGCAGTTATATATATATAAGAAGCTTATTTAATTAGTATTGTTGGATGAAACTAGTTAGGAAATTGCTGAAATTTGTTAAATATTATATACTATTCATTTATTTTAATAATTAAATTATAATTATTAATTAAATATGTATATAAATAAATACAAAAATATTACTAATGTCATAATTACTTAAATATAATAATTTAATAAATTAATATTCCTTTTATATTATTTATTTAATCCTCTATGTAATTTGATATAATATAGTAATTAGTTCGAATAATTATTAATTTATAGTTATTTATATATTTATTTATTTATAACTAACTTATAATTATTAAAATGTATTTTAGTAGGATGTAATAAATTTAATTTGGTAAATATTAGAATTGAGTAAAATGACTAATGAGGTATTAAATTGGCGCCAGACAAATACGTACTATAAATGTTAGTTATTTCAATTGCTATTATCAGTTTGCAGAATTAGATTTAATTAACTGTTAAAGAGTGAATACATGTTTAATTAACTGTTTATCTTTATATTATTTAATAATCCAATTATAGTAAACTATTAAATTTTAAAAATAAATACATGTTTAATTGAAATATAAATTCCTTTTACAAGAAACTTAATCGAACCAGAAAGACATGGTCCACTTGTTAAAAAAATTGATTTCCTAAAAGTAATAAACGAAAGACCAAACGGAAAAGTTTGAAAAGAATAACTGCAAAATAGAAAGTAGTTCTGTAGTTGGTAGTTGGCACAGTGAACACAGAAAAAGATTCATTGTATACATTTAGGAGCATGTCAATCACTATACTATAAGTAAGTATGATAGGAATATTTTGACTTATCAAAATATTGTATCTAATTCATGCAAGTCTATTCTAGTTACAAATTCAATTGTGAACTTTATTATTTGAACAATTCATATGTCAATAAGTCAGAAAATGTGACTCTCAATAGTGTTTGAAAGATTTAAGTGTGTATCTCTCATGAGCATACAATAATCAAACAACAAGTTTTGATATTATTTCAAATTTTGAACAAGAATGATAGATGATATGGATCACTAAGGTATTTAAAAGGAAATACTCTACATATCGGTTTAGTTTCAAAAATAGGCTAAGTCCACTCCCTCCATGGAGTTTGGATTGTCCACAGTCCATCAAATTAAGCATCAACCAGCACACTAACACAAAAATTAAAAACCTCAAAATAACAAAAATAAAAGCAAATACAATACAAAATTTAAAGACCAAGGTTGCCTCACAGGAAGCGCTCGTATAACGTCAATATCTTGATGTATGATTGCTCGCGACTCACTCAAGTGAATAGTTGTGATGAGCTTTTGGGTCTCACTACCCAAGTAAGACTTGATTTTTTTGCCCATTTACTACCCAAGAGTTTTGAGTGTTCGGGTCCAACAACTCAATAGCCCTATGGGGCAAAAGCTCTTTTATCACAAAAAATGTCCCGACCACTTAGACTTAAGTTTTCAAGGGAAAAGTCTTAATCTAGAGTTAAAGAGTAGCACTTGCTGCCATACTCTAAACTCTCTCTAAATGGGTTTATTTCTTTATGTGCTTTTTGTATAATTCAAATGAATTATAGGTTTGAAGCGCAAATTCTTCTAGTTGGTGCATCTGATTTATTCTCTTTTCACTCGCTAAGTCGTCATCAAAGTTTAAGAACTTGAATGCCCAATAAGCCTTATGGCCAACTCTATTGGAAAAAGGCAAGACTTGGCATAAACAAGCTGAAATGAGTTACACCCTATAAGTGTTTTGTAAGCTTTCCGATATGCCTAAAGAGCATCATCCGACTTAAGGGACCAATCCTTCTCAGATGAGGACATAATTTTTTCAAGGATGCTTTTCACATCTCGGTTGGATACCTCAACTTGCCTATTAGTTTGGGGTGATAAGGTGAAGCTACCTTATGTTTCACCCCATAATGAGTGAGAACTTTGGCAGGATGGACATTACAGAAGTGAGAGCATCCATCAATGATGGTGACTCGCGGTGTACCAAATTGATTGAAAATGTTTTTCTTTAAAAAAATTATCACCATTTTCCCATCAACAATAGAAGAGGCTATTGCTTATACCCATTTTGATACATAATCCACCCCACAAGGATATACAAATTATAATGGGAGATGGAAAAGGACCCACAAAATCAATAACCCAACAATTAAAAACCTCAGCCTCTAGGATATTTCTGAGCGAGATCTCATTACACCACCCAATGCCACCCATACGTTGGCATGCATCATAACTCTGCACATGTAAATGTTCATATCTAAAGAGAGTTGGCCAGCAAAAACTCGATTGGAGGACCTTAGTGGCAATCCTCTCACCATTATAATACCCTCCATAGGGCGAGTTCTGACAATGCCAAAGTATGCTCTTAGCTTCATTCGGGCATATGCACTTGCACAATAGCCTGTCACATCCAATTCTAAATAGATGAAGATCATCTAATAAATAGTAAGTGACATCTATGAGAAACCATTTCTTTTTCTGATATTCAAGCTTGGGAATTATCCCAAATGCCTTAGAATTTGTCAGGTCCATAAACCATGGCCTTTCGCAAACATGAAACATTTTCTCATCGGAAAATGCCTTAGCAATTTCCCTCTCATTTGAGGTCACCTAAAAATTGACCAACCTCAAAAGGTGGTCAACAATCACATTCTCTTTTTCTTTTTTATCACGAATTTCCAAGTCAAATTCTTGGAGCAACAAGACCCAACAGATCATTTGTGGCTTGGAATCCAAATTTGTTAACAAATATTTTATAGCACCATGATCAATGTAAATGACTGCCTTAAAGCCTATAATATAGCTTTAGAATATCTCAAGTGCTTACACTATAGCCAACAACTCTTTTTCAGCACCTGCGTAATTGCATTATACATCATTTAAAACCTCGTTGGCATAGTGTATGACATGAAAATTCATTTTATGTCTTTGGCCTAGTATAGCTCCAATTACATAGTCATTTGGATCACACATGAGTTCAAAATCATTTTTCGACTTAGGTGCGGTGAGTATTGGGGCGATAACTAAGTTCCACTTAAGCTCCTTAAAGACTTTAAGGAAAGCCTAATTGAAAAGGAAGGGACAATCTTTATTTAGTAAATTGCTCAGGGGCCTTGCAATTTTTGAGAAGTCCTTGATAAATCGCCAATAAAATACAACATTTCCAAGGAAAGTGTGAATTCCTTTTGACATTTGCTGATACCAGTAATTTCTCAATTACTTCTACTTTGGCTTTATCAACCTCAAGCCCCTTAGCAGAAATTTTATGACCCAATACTATCCCCTCAATGACCATAACATGACACTTTTCCGATTTTAAGACCAAATTGGTCTCAATAAGACGCTTGAGATAGCAGCTCAAAGCTCACATGTATCAGCTCAAAACTCAGACAACTCTTTAATCATGGACGCACGAGCCTCATGAGCATTGCCCAAATTACCAACGATTATTGCGACTGATCCAAACTAACAAGATAAAAAATCACATGGATCTAAAACAAGACAACACCTCTTTATAGATATTTATATTTATGAGAATAAAATATATTCTCAATGAGGAGATAAATTATCTCCTCTAGTTACTATAATAATGACATGTGTCCTATTTTTTTAGTTTTTAAAAATATTTTTGTAGAAAATGGTTAATTAAGACACATATCATAATTTTAATAGCTGAATGTGATAATAAGAAGATATTATCAATATTCATTTTGAGCTAATTTTAAAAAGAAGTTTAATATTTATCTAATAAATTAGACTAAATCTTATAAAATGTTGTGTGTTACTTGTGATACACGTAAGAACTTATAAAGTTGTAAAATCGCATGTTAATGATCGTTCTTTTTTTATTTTATTTTTGGAAGAAGTGAGAAGAAAATAATGTAATTGTCATACAAGTTTTTTCTCAATTCCAAACATAAAAAACTGAATACTTCTCATACTTTTTCCTCTTATACTTTCTTCTGAAAAATTATACAGATTTCGCATGGAATTTTACAATTTCAACTGCTTCAACCGAAAGGAGAAAATAAACCATATTTTTGGATATGCTAGGTAATTACTAGTTACTTTTGTTTGGTTACTTTATAGTAAATCACCGTTTGTTCACAAGTGTTCTGACCCACAGCCACATACCTCAACCGCTAGCATGCTTTCTACTAGAATGTCCTACTCACTAATGGAAGAAGCATAATATTTGAGAATTTTCTCTATAAATCTCATATTCACCAAGTTTCAACCACAACAATTTCCTAAAGTATTGTTCTAGATTATTAAACTACTTTCTCTAAACCTCCCTCCTTTCTATTACAAACAATTTTCTCTCTTAAGCTTCCATTATTAGTTAGCTACGTTCCATGGCTCCTCCAAGCTTAACAAAAAATGTAGCCATAGAAGTAATGAGTTTTGTGAACGGTGGTAACTTACCCTTATCAATTACCCTAGAAGGGTCAAATTTTCTTGCAAATGGTCACCCTTTTCTCACAGAAGTCCCACCAAACATAATAGCCACACCATCATCCGATGCCAAAAACACTGTCGGCGGTAGTTTCGTCGGCTTTGATGCCGACGAACCCAAAAGCCGACATGTGTTTTCTATCGGGAAGTTAAAAGGCATTAGGTTTATGAGTATATTCCGGTTTAAGGTGTGGTGGACCACACACTGGGTTGGAAGTAATGGACACGAAGTGGAACACGAAACTCAGATGTTAATGTTGGACAAAAACGACGTCGGTCGACCGTACGTTTTATTGTTGCCGATATTTGAAGGTTGTTTCCGTGCTTCGCTTCAACCTGGGTTGGATGATTACGTGGATGTTTGCTTGGAGAGTGGGTCAACACGTGTATGTGGGTCCAGGTTTAGGAGCTGTTTGTATATGCACGTTGGTGATGACCCATACCGTTTGATCAAAGAGGCTATGAAAGTTGTGAGAGTTCACTTGGGAACTTTCAAGCTTCTTGAAGAGAAAACACCACCAGGTACAAAACATGGATTTAACCGTCAAAATAAAGGATCACCTCTCCCAAAAACGGTGTCTTCATCCATGTCTCACCCAATGATATTGTTTAAAAAATAAACATCAATGTTCCACTAAAAAATATATTATACCATAGAAAATGGGTGATAATTCGATTCAATATTATATTAATTAAGTTCTTACTTGCACATTAAATATTATTCTATCTTCAACCTCTTTCTACATGTACATGTATGATCTACCTTATCTTTAAATATATGTTATTGATTACATAAATTTGAGTTTTTTATTCCGGTTGAAAGTTCATAAATTTTAATTGAGTTCGACTCAGAACAAAAAAAATAGTATAAACTGAGCCAAGTTCAACTCCACTGTTTCAAAGCCTGGATGGATCCTTAATATATTTATTTAATTAGCTACACTATATAACAAATATCATAACGTTTATATACCAATTGTATTGTCAAAATAGTTGGTACATATTGTAATTCAATTATCAACAGATGTTTTCTTCCCGTTAAATTTTGTTAAATTTTTTCACTTTTCTCTTAAATCTTTGCTTGATTTTTATCATTTATGAGACCTTGATATGATTCTATATGGTAATTCTAGTCAATTTAGCAAAACTTTGAATGACACTATTTTATATATATATATACATAACACCTTTTAATGTTTATGCAGGTATAATTGACAAATTTGGTTGGTGTACCTGGGATGCATTTTACTTGAAAGTGCATCCCAAAGGGGTATGGGAAGGTGTTAAGGGTCTAGTGGAGGGTGGATGCCCTCCCGGAATGGTCCTCATCGATGACGGATGGCAATCAATTTGTCACGACGAGGACTCAACAGACGAAGAGGGCATGACCCGAACCTTCGCCGGGGATCAAATGCCATGTAGGCTCATAAAATTTGAGGAAAATTACAAGTTTAAGGGCTACCATAGTCCCAATGGTTCAACAGGCATGGGTGCCTTTGTTAGGGACCTGAAGGAACAGTTTAGGAGTGTGGAACATGTGTATGTGTGGCATGCACTATGTGGGTATTGGGGTGGGATAAGACCTAAAGTTGAAGGGATGCCCGAGTCTAAGGTTGTTACTCCAAAATTGTCACAAGGGTTGAAAATGACGATGCAAGATTTGGCAGTGGATAAGATTGTGAATAACGGTGTGGGGTTAGTGCCACCGAATTTAGTACATGAGATGTATGAAGGATTGCACTCAGTTTTGGAATCGGTGGGAATTGATGGTGTTAAGGTTGATGTCATACATGTAAGTCTCTTTCACAAAATTCCTTTTCTTTTTGTTTTTACATGAGATGTTAAACAACATTTTGTTATTTTCTGGGACTTCGATCTATATGGGAGGATCTAGTCCTAGAATGTGAGGTCTATATTATTTTTATGATTTATAATTTAAAAAAAATTTAAGGTCACATTTTAATCTACTCGACCTTATAATATTGTATAGGATACCATTTCTATTTTGTGGAGTCATTATTACTTATGAGTATATATACTTGTTGTGGATGTTTGAAATATGTTATTACATTAGTCTCACACCACCTAGTATTGGAATAGAATAAAGTAACTAATGTTATATATTGGACTCATGTTACTTGTTGTAATGTGCATCAGATATAAGCATCACTTGTTGTAATGGCCCATGAGTGGCTAGGGTTTGTAATCTTTTTTTTCTAATAATATTTTGGTAGCCGCTCAGCGCTCTCGGGGACGTAGGCAAAATTGGCCGAACCTCGTTACCAAATCGTTCTTTTCTTTTCTTCTATTTATTCTATGTACTCTATTTGATTTCTTGGGCCAACATTGCACATCGATCGCTTCCGCTGCACCAACAATACTTACCTTATAAAACACGTGAACAATAATTATGATGATATGAAACTCAACTCATTTAAGTTTATGAATTTTTATCATTCCAAATTTAAGTAAGATACCTCTATTGAAGTAAAAAAGAGTGTGCTATCACATTTTTTTATTTAGTAGTATTATTATTTCTTACCTTATATATGTAGCACTTTGTTTTACAATTAGTTGTAAACAAAACCATTATTCTAAACATATAACGGATGATCGAGTGAGATTAGCAGCACGTTCAATATTCTTTTGGAATTTATGTATTTTCTTTTTATTTATAAACTTTGGAGTTTATGCTTTTTAGTCTAATAGGATGAACCATATACATACATAGCTATGGTGGTTGTAAATGCAGGGTTAAACTTGAGAGCCACTTGTCTCAACTAAATATGGTTTCGTATTAGTAATGTCTCTTTCCTTACCCACTTGTACCCATCCAGTGAGTATACAAGCACCTTCACAAATGAGAAATAAATGTATATCCTTATAACTTTTATATATTGTCATTACGTCGTCTATTTTTCATATTTAATTATTATTGATTTTTCAAAAAATATAATGCAGATGAATGATAGAAGGTGTAATGACCGTAAATATTGCACTCAATAAATTAGTATCACGAGTATGAGTAGGACTCCTCTCCATTAATTGAGAGGCAAGTGATTTTTTTATGTGTATTGTAGGGGCAAATATGTAATCTTCTTTTAAATAAAAAGGACAAAAATGACATTACATCTTGCACTTTCTTTGATTTTTTTGGGTACTTGTCTCTCCATTGTCTCTCCATTAATGGAGAGGAGTCTTACTCCACGAGTATAGGTCCATCATATTTATCTAAATTGGTGTTTTGAACATAGTTTTCATTTATTCTTTTGCTTTGGTGTAGTTTGTTACCATTGCTCGGTGTAAAATCTAGTGTAATGTATCTACAGAATAAGTTTTTTCTCTTGTAAATATTCAAATGCAAAATTTTGTTGACCAACTAGACGTTGGTCTAGTGGTGTAACGTCCTGCAAAATCAAAATGTCACAAATTGAGTTCTATGTATAATTTTGGGCCACTAGTAGAGAAGGCACAAATTGAGGTCAGACATAGAATATTTTTCCTAAGGCAAGACACAAACAGAGTTCAGACAAAATAACAAAAAGACACATGTGAAGTTGTGAAGTTTAATGTTTTTGTGTTTTGCATTTGTGCAGTTACTTGAGATGGTATCGGAGGAATATGGAGGGCGTGTTGAATTAGCAAAAGCTTATTACAAAACACTTACTGCTTCAGTGAAGAAGCATTTTAAAGGCAATGGAGTCATTGCTAGCATGGAACACTGTAATGACTTCTTTCTCTTGGGCACTGAAACCATATCACTTGCCCGTGTTGGTAAGCATTTCAACTTCCAAACTAATGACTTCTTTTTAGTCTCTTGTATTTTAACTGTTGTTTCTAGTCTTGTGCACAAGGCTCCCCATTGAGTGAAATTTGGAGAATATATATGTATGCAGTGTTATTTTTGCAAATGAAGAATATATTTCTATAAAACATTATGTTTACTTGTTTTAAACCACCTTATGTGTTAGTGGTACATGTGACCTATTAGATATTGACACGTAGACATTTTTGTTTACTTTTAAGGATGAACATTTATTACATTTATAATTAAATATTTTTTGACCTTGAAAGTAAACAAAAAGGTTCACATGTCATCCTCTAATAAGTCACTTGTACCACTAAAACATAGTACTTTACCTAAGTTTTCTCCCATCATTATTCACTAACATTATTTATCCTAGCTTTAAACATTAATGTAGTATAATGCGGATGACTCAAGTGAGAAATTCTCATATAAAATATTTCAGAATAATAAATTTGGGCCTTACAATCAATCATAGATGATTATCATTAAAAGTCAGTTATTGGTCATATAATAGTCATGTACAACCAATCTTAACCATTTCTAAAGATAGCATATTATTCTCACGTGAAAAGTTTATTTATTGTAACAATGGTAATAGATAGATATTCAAGTACAGACTAATCATAAAATTTCTTGAACCATTTTTTTCACAACAATTCCTATAGGTGATGATTTTTGGTGTGCTGATCCTTGTGGGGATCCAAATGGAACTTATTGGCTACAAGGGTGTCACATGGTGCATTGTGCCTACAACAGTTTGTGGATGGGGAATTTTATTCACCCAGATTGGGACATGTTCCAATCAACTCACCCTTGTGCTGAATTCCATGCAGCCTCAAGAGCCATATCTGGTGGACCAATTTATGTTAGTGATTCTGTTGGGGAAAACAATTTCAAGTTGCTCAAAAGTCTTGTTTTGCCTGATGGTTCTATTTTGCGATGTGAACATTATGCACTTCCTGCACGAGATTGCTTATTTGAAGATCCATTGCATGATGGAAAAACGATGCTCAAAATTTGGAATCTCAACAAAGTAAGACAACCCCTTCCTTTAATTCCATAAAAGTAGCACGTATTTTTCTTTATAATCTTGTTCACACTTTTTTTTCCTGAAGAAAAGTAACAAAGGTATTTGGAAAATAACTAGACTTATATAATTATTGAAGTTGCAGTGACCGTCTCTTTTTTTAAATTGTGGACCGCATCACCTAATTTGGTTCCAATATTACGTTTGTTGTGATGACAGCCGCAAGTCCGCAACCGCATTAGTGTATAATTGTAGTGTAACAACGAGTCACAATGATGTGGTCATATCAGACTACAACGCAATCACATTTAAAACAATCATATCGCAATTTGGCCACATTGGATTGCATTTGGGCAGTATCCACACACATGAGACCTTATTAGGCTCCATTGAATCACTTCAAAATAAATATTTTTTTTAATGCATTGCAACAATCGCAATAACCATAATTGTGATTGTAACTGCAATTTAAAACAATGAGTAGTAGGAGGCTGGATTCTCTCATGTAATGGAGAGGTCAGTGCTAACTTAGGATTATGACATATGACAAATTAATTTGTAGCGGTCAAGATTTTAAAATACAAAAATATATTTTTAATTAAATTAATTCAAAAATATATATTATATTTTTATCTTGAACTGCTGTTACTTTATTGCTACAGTAGGAGATAGAAAACACAACAATAAACCCTATTAGGTTGAGGCTTGTCCCTTTTCTTCTTCTTCATTTCCCATGTGAATATGGTAGAATAATTGGTTGTGTGGGTTCTGTTTTTAGAACAACATTGTTGTTTTGTTTGCCAATTAGTCCATTGGTGATATGAAATCAAACTGGACCTTTGAGTTTTCTAGGCTATTCATTGAAAACTATGAAAGGTTAGTGAACTTATGTCGTTTTCATTTCCAAATTATGGGACATAGGAGTTGAGAAATGAAAGGCATCACGTGGTTTTAGTTGAGAAATTACAGTCGAAGAAGAAGAAAAAGGACGAAAGTCAAATAAGATTTAGTTTTCTCTATCTTTGTTTTTGTTTTCTCTATAGTAGTGTATCACTGGAGTAGCCGCTGTTGAAGATAAATATAAAATATATTTTGTTTGAATTAATTTAATTAAAAATATATTTTTGTATTTTAAAATTTTGGCCTAATTTACCATGAGTCATAATTCTCTTCATTTCGGAGGAGGATACATACTCTAAGTATTAATGGTTTTTAATAAGGATCTAACATTTGTAGCCATGTTTAAAATAGACTCCTAGTGTCCTATGTTTGTATGTTGTTGATTAATCAAGCACTATATTCAAATTGGAATTAACCTCATTTTGTTTCTTCATTATATTACAGTACACAGGAGTTTTAGGTTTGTTTAATTGCCAAGGAGGAGGGTGGTGCCCAGTGACTAGGCGAAACAAGAGTGCCTCTGAATTTTCACACACAGTAACAAGTTCAGCAAGTCCTAAAGATATTGAATGGAGTAATGGGAAACAACCAATGTGTATGAAAGGGGTGAATGTTTTTGCTGTATATTTTTACAAAGAAGAAAAACTGAAGCTCATAAAGTTATCTGAAAAGTTGGAAATTTCACTTGAGCCATTTAGTTTTGACCTATTAACAGTGTCACCAGTGATATTGTTACCAAAAAGTTTAATCCAATTTGCTCCAATTGGATTGGTAAATATGCTTAACTGTGGTGGTGCTATTCAATCAGTGGAGTTTGATGAGCATATAAATGTGGTCAAAATTGAGGTAAGGGGTTGTGGGGAAATGAAAGTGTTTGCATCAGAGAAACCAGTTAGTTGCAAAATAGATGGGGTTGCTGTGAAATTTGAATATGAGGATAAGATGGTTAGGGTCCAAGTTCCTTGGCCTAGTTCTTTAATATTGTCACTGGTTGAGTACTTGTTTTGATACCTCACAATGTTTAAATTGGGATCCTATGATGTATGATTCCTTGTTCAAATTTCATAAATAAATAGCAGGTTTGTCCTTTTACCATTTCTGTCTAGTAGTAATAAACGAATAATAATAACAGATAAATCTATTTACTGTATTAAAAATTGTTATCTTCTATATAATTTTCAATTTTGAATAAAATAAGAAAATTGTTAAACACAAAACATAAAAAAAAATGAAGTTCAAGCATTTAATGTCATGTACAAGTATTTGACAAATTTTTTATGGAAAAAGATTTTCAATGTTTTTTTTGTTAAAGAAATGAAGTTTGAAACATGTATTAATGTAAAGACCCTTGATTTCAAGTAGAAAAATGATCATCCTCTTGCAAATTATTGTACACTTAATAAATTGATACTTTGTTTATTAAGCTATTATTACCTATATTTTTCATCTTTTTTCCCTCCAAAACAAATCCATTTTTTTCATGTATCGTCAAACACTGTATCAAAGGGATCCCATTTATGTGACCTTTATTTAACTTTTTATTAGTAGAATATTCACGAGTGATAATATGTTTTGGTTGAATACATTTAAACAGTACAAAATAATTTTAAAATTAAGAAATTAATGATTATTACCTCTTGGAAGATGATATTTTTGTATTTGAATGACAAATTAGAGTTGTTAATGGATAGTATGTAAGATGAGTTGTATAATATTTGGTAAATATTTTGGAATCTTCTTTATAAACCATATTTGTTGTTGACTTTAGTGGTTGACCAGCGTTGTCATTTATCAATATCTTCAATCCATTTTTGCTATTTACTCTTGAAATAGCTACATAAAATTGACCATGACTGAACACTGGTCTAGTCAAATATAAGTCTACACTTTGTAATGATTGGCGTTGAGATTCATTGATTGTCATAGCATATGAAACAATTATATGAGATTGGGACATTGACATGTGAGGAATATATATGATATGTCCAATATTTTTACCTGACATGATCCTTGCTTCAAGTGCATAGTTTGTCATTTTAGTCATCATTAGTCTTATACCATTACGTAATCCTTATGTATGATCTAAATTCCTCAAAAACATTATTGGAGTTCCAACTTTTAACTTGATCTTATGATTGGGAAGATCAGATGTTGAAAGCGAGTTTAGAAATTCTGGAGTCGGTATATTGACTGCTACAATTTTATTAGCATCAAATATATCAACTGCATCTGAACTCAAATATTCCTCATCCTCACTTATGGTTATACAACATAACATTTATTAGTATTAGCTAGCAAATACATTGTATAGCTAATACCAGAAAGTTGAAGGAAACATAATTTTTTTTACCTAGAATTATACTCAGAACATATTCATTGATTTGATCAACAATCTCAATTGTTGATGCAAGTATTGCCTTAGATTGCATAAATTGTTCGTCCTTATAGTGATGTTGTAGGTTAAGATAAGTGTTAGACACTATTGCAACAATTGGGTTATCAAAATCAAGAATAAAAAGTTTTTCTGGAATATCAACTTCAGCCCAACCATTGTTTGGCTCAGTTAATTTTCCATTAGTATCCATTCTTAGAATTCCCGAATTTCTGTTGTGTTATCATTATTTTATAAACTAATGTTCTTTGAAAAATTTAAAATTATACATTGATGCCAAAGATAAGATGAGTTGATTGTTGCATGTATAATATCTGCAAGACACTATCTTGGAACTACTGGCAAAATTTGTGTGAAATCACCTAAAAAAACTACAACATTTCCTCTAAATAAGATTGAGTCATTAGATGTTGTACCCAATATGTCTGCAAGATTTCTATGAACTGCCTCAAAGCAAAACTTATGTGTCATTGGAGCTTCATCCCATATAAATTGTTTTGTTTGTTTCAATAAGTCACCAAGTTCAGAACCTTAATGAATGTTGTAAGTAGAGTTTTCAATAATTGATATAGGTATTTTGAATTTTGAGTGTGTTGTTCTACCCTAGTAATAATAAAGAAGTTATACCACTAGAAGCAACAGTTAACACAATCTGTTTTTGAGCTTTCAATGCATATGTTAGAGTTTTCCACATGTGTTTTACCAGTTCCCCATAACCATATAGGAAAAACATACGACCTTGTTAATGATTTACAACTTGGATGGTGGTATGAAATATTTTAAATTGCTCATGTAAAATTTGATGTTAAGACTAAATATAAATTAGAAAACAATACTAAATTTATACTTAGATAGGTAAACAAAGATGTTTTCCTTTAATTCAGTTGTATCATAATTAAGTTCTTCATATATTAATCAATTGACTTGTAATATATCCATTTGGATATGATATTGGAGGATAATTTTCAAACTTATCTCATTTCATTAAAGTAGTTTTTAAATTTTCAATAAAGTTAGATTTTGCAATGGTTCGTCACTAATCACTAATCCTACAATTGTTAAAAAAAGTTGTATATGATTGTAAAAAAGTTGATGATATTAGGAAAGTAATTAAAATGTAATTATGTGTACCTTGAACTTACTCATTTTCAACCATCAAACATGTCATTGTGAGAACAAATGCATCAGGCAATGTGGTCAAGGTTTGGTTGTATGTTTCAGAAGTACTTGGGCAATATGATCATGGTCATGGCTTGGTTGTTGCTCTAAGATAAGATGAATGGATCATGGTTGAAAATGAGGTACTGAAACAAAGTGAAAATATACGAGTTTAGTTCATATATATATATATATATATATTATATTATCATGGTTATGCTTACTGTTTTGGTTTTCGGGGAAATGGAATTTTGTTCTTCATGAAGACATTCTGCTGTTGCATGATAGATATATAAATGTAAAATGGAGATTGAATTGTTACCATAGAAACACATCCAATAAAATTAATTCACCATGTTTTTATTTCGATATATATATATATAATAATATGGATACTTATGTGTTTTTAAACATGTGTCAAAGTCAACTCGTCCCATGAGAATGGACAGATAATATGTGCGTTCTTAAACATGCAAATACATGATTAATGTGTATTCTTAACTATACAAATATACATATTATATGTGTTCTTAACAATGCAAATACACGAGAAACATATATTTTTAAGCATGCCAAAAAATATTGCCCCGTGCAATACACAGATAACTTAGTAATTCCATTGTGAAAAAAAAGGTCTAGTTGTATATTTTGGCAGGACTGATATAGAAAAATTGGACTCTTAAAAATAATCCATCCTATCACTTGTGGACTTAAATTTTAAACTTTTAATTTAAATATAATTTTTAATTAAAAGCAAATAACACATCTTGAACATCATATAATGTTGGAAGGCCTGCTTCTAGACCAAATGTTTCAATTCCGGTAAGGACACCCTTGTTTTGAGAGCACATACTTGAAAGGATTAGTACAGATGATATCATATGTATTCTCATACGGAAGTACGGAAGATTCAATGACTACAAGAGTAAATTTTAAAAACTTATTCCATATTTTTTAATTTACTTTTGGAATAAGTTTAGTACTTTAATTGTTAACATGGTTTTCCACGACAACAAAAACAAGGTTTTCAACAGAACCATGTAGTTGGGTCCAAAATCTACAACAAAAACAAGGTTTTCAACAGAACCATGTAGTTGGGTCCAAAATCTACACGAGTTTGTTATTCACTTTGTAGTGCTAATTGATTCTCAGAGTTTTAAATTACAGTCGCCATATTATTATTTGCGTTGCGTATAGTAATCCCTCCACAACAACACTTGCTAGTGTCCTTGGGTTATCACATAATCCACAGAATAAGTTTATATTATTATCTTAATGTTGATTCAATTTCATTGGCTCAACTCTGAACTCAGCAATGTTTGCAAGTCCTTGTTAAGGGTCAAGCAGTTACATGCTTTGCTTTTCAAGACATATCTCTCAAAAGACCCCTTTTATGCAACTAAAATTCTTAGGTTATATGCTTTTAACAATGACATTACCTCTGCATACCAAGTGTTTGACAAAACTCCTACTCGAAGTGTCTACCTTTGGAATTCCATGATTCGTGCTTTTGCTTGCTCCCGAAGATTTTCCGGTGCAATCTCTCTGTTTAGGACCATGCTTGGGGATGACATAAGTCCTGACAATTACACTTATGCTTGCGTTATACGTGCGTGCTCGGACAATTTTGATTTTGCTATGCTAAGACTTGTTCATGGAGGGTCTGTAGCTTCTGGTTTGGGATATGACCCTATTTGTTGCAGTGCACTTGTGACTGCTTATTCTAAACTTGGTTTTGTTAATGAAGCATGTAAAGTGTTTAATGTTATCGCGGAACCGGATTTGGTTTTGTGGAATTCACTGATTTCTGGTTATGGGTGCTCTGGTGCATGGGATAGAGGAATGCAAATGTTTAGTTCAATGAGACATGGAGGGAAGAAGCCAGATGAATATACACTGGCTGGGTTGCTTGTGGGTATTGGTGATGCTAGCTTGCTGAGTATTGGTCAAGGATTACATGGTTTAATTCTGAAATGTAGACTTGATTTTGATTCTCATGTAGGTAGTTTACTGGTGAGCATGTATTCGAGATGTAAGTGCATGGTTTCGGCATATAGAGTGTTTTGCAGTATTTTCCAACCTGATTTGGTCACATGGTCTGCTCTTATAGCTGGGTATTCCCAGTCTGGGGATGATGAGAAGGCACTGATCTTTTTCAGGAAATTAAGCATGCAAAACAAGAAGGCGGATTCTGTTTTGATTGCCAGTGTATTAGCTTCTATAGCTCAAACAGCATATGTAGGACCAGGGTGTGAGATACATGGTTATGTTCTTCGGCATGGATTAGAATCAGATGTCAGAGTCTCCTCTGCTCTCGTGGACATGTATTCAAAGTGTGGTTTCGTGCACTTAGGAATTTGTGTTTTCAGGATAATGCCAGAACGGAACATAATTTCTTATAATTCAGTAATTTCAGGTCTTGGCTTGAATGGATGTGCTTCTGAGGCTTTCAAGATGTTTCATAAGATTTTAGAGAAAGGATTAGTGCCTGATGAAGCCACGTTTTCTGCCCTTCTTTGTGCTTGTTGTCATGCTGGCCTTGTCAAAGATGGCCGGGAGATTTTCCGGAGAATGAAAGACGAATTTGACATCAAACCTAGGCCTGAGCACTATGTTTACATGGTGAAGCTTCTTGGCAGTGCTGGGGAGTTAGAAGAGGCTTACAAACTCATGCAGTCCTTACCAGAACCAATAGACAAGGCCATCCTAGGAGCCTTATTATCATGCTGTAATTCTTGTGGAAATTCTGATCTGGCAGAAATTGTAGCTCAGCAGCTTTTTAAAAGTAATCCTGATGATAACGTTTACAAGGTTATGCTTTCTAATATATATGCTGGTGATGGGAGGTGGGATGATGTGAAGAAGTTGAGAGATAAAATAACAGTAGGGCGGAGAAAAATGCCCGGAATAAGCTGGATTGAAGGGATTTTTTGTTAATTCCGAAATTTCAGAAAGATGGTGTAAACTGTAAAGTTGACAGACTGTAACTCCTGTCAGATATAAAGAGGCCTCTCACAAAGGTATTATAATGTGAAACATAATTCTTTATATTTTTTATTCTTGGATTTGCTTGCCTTAATACAGAGAGTAGTGAACTCTAATCTTTAAAATCACATAATGGAATTTGGGGAGATTGTCGCCTCAAGTCTATTTTTTATTTGTAGTTGGTTAGAATGAATTGATTGGAATATCTGTAATGAAGGAGTTCACAACTGTTCCAAATGTAGCTTGCACATTAAATGATCCATGCATATAAAGGGCACAGGCTTGTGTAAGTTCAGATCTGACCTGCATTCATTAATCAATGATTAATTACTGATCTCGTTGTGGTTCTTAGCTCAGCATTTGGTCTAATGTTTTGTAAGTCACAGGAATGCTGTTCAGCATTTATACACTCTTTAAATCACATCAATGACAGACGCATAATGCTGTTTTCTTTTCTTTTCAAAATCATTCCTCTATGCATAATGCTATATGAAAATGTTCAACCACATATCTTCTTCAGTGGCTAAACTCATGTGGTGCCTAATTATTTTCTCTTGATGCTTTCAGATCTTCACTTTTTCAAAGATTCAGAGCTGTATTAACTCTTTGTGAAACTTAAAGTGACTTTTCTTTATGGAAGCAACTAGAGTTAGCCAAATGGATTTGGAAACAGCTATCATGAAGCTGGAAACACTGTACTTTGGCTTCTGAACCAGGTTCTTGAGATGGCCTCATCTATTTTTGAAAATATGATTTATAGATAACCTGAAAGTGTGTATTCTTCTGTTTATTGCTTGATTCTCCAAAATCCAAACAGTAATGTGGACTTGCATGAAATTTGTAGCTAATAGAGTCACTCTTTTTTCTTTTAACATAAATAAAGGGTCAAGGGAGGTTCTCCCATTCCAAAGTCAAGGCATGCCACAAAAATTGGGGTCGGCGTTTGAACTTGCATAATATACTATATCCTTTCTCTTCTTAAGAACTCGCTATTTCTTTCTAATAAATATTCTCACAGTGATGTTTTCTACCTCAAAATTTCAAATTATTTGCTGCCAATACATTATCCGATCTGAATACTTATGTTTGTTAATTTCCCTTTGCTGATTATTTTATATGAACTATGAAAGCATGTGCAGAAGTGTATTGCTTTTACAATCTTCACATTCCAACTGGACGTGTGCATATTTTGCTATTTTTTCATTTGCAGAGATAAGTGTTCATAGAGGGTGCCATGTCACAACAGTACGGTCATTGTCTTCTGACCTGAAAGCTGGAGGTCATGTGTTTAAACAGCCCCTCGGCTTGTGGCGTAAGGGTATACATATGCTCTCCCCAAAATTAGGTGGGAGTCTCATGCACCTGGTCACGTTTTTTAGATAGTGTTCATATTCCAATAACCTAGGATGCATGGCGTGACCTTAAATGATAAAATCTTGTGTTACCCCGTAATGATGCCTTGTATTTTAATTGTCAACTTAGAGAATGTGTATACTAGCTGTTTTGAGAAACATTTTCCTGGGTACCATTTTCCTCATGAAGAGGGTAAAAAGTTGGTTAAGCTCTTCAATGACTTTTGTGCTTATTAAGAGGAAAACTTAAATTCCAATGTCCGTTTCTCCTTATTGGCTATTGCTGAATACCCAAGAAGAGATAATCAAAATGTATCTACATCTTACACTCTAGAAATTCTGTGATTCTAGTAAGCTTCCACATCTTAATGTTTTGCTTCTACCTTTTGTTATTAGTTTTCTTTATTACTGTTTGGATTCAACAAAGAAGCTATTGATATGCTGTTTTAATATGTATGACACTGACATATTTCTATCAAATTTTACAATGCTTTAGAGCTCTATATCTATAAAGGTCACATCTTGATTGATTTTGATCCCAGGTTGGTCCCTTGAATTTAATGGTTGGCTATCCTAAACTTATGAAACATGCTGAAATTCATTTCTTATATGAAGTGTTGACCTTTCAGGAGAGTCTATTGCTTCCTACTATTAGTAACATTTGCATATAAAAAACATATGGTTCTTGTGCTATAATATATACAGGTTCAGCATTTTGCAATAATATTTTTGACCTCAAGTAATTTACAATTTTCTTGGATGCCTTTCAAGTGTAATTTACATTATTGAAATATACACTCTCTAGTCTCTTAAGATAAATGTTTGCTCCAAATTTCATTGTGGTGTTGGTGCCATATTTGAATGGAATTTATTTGGCCCATATGACAAAAGTAGAAGTTTGTGTGAATTTCATACTACTTTTTGCATCTCACCAATTTTGACCAATGCTATCCATCCCAATTTTTTCCATTGTTAGTTCCTATTGTGCTTTTTTCTAGTCTGAAACACTCTACTCCAACATTTACCCTTTTAGTTTGTTTTGACTAGTTAAGTCATTCATTACAAGATGTGTTCTGAGCCAAGTGTTGTTATACATGGTAAAATCCAATACCCATTTGTGTATCCTTAATGCGTCATTAACTAACTACTAGTTATAATTCCTATTTCTTACCCTGATAATTATATTAGTATAATGAACATAAAGTCACAATTACAAGCCACAGCAGAGTAAACAATTCAGATGCTGAACATTTTTTATTCTTAAAAAGAAATTTGCATTCAGATGATTCGACCCACTTGGTTGAGTCAATACATTCTGTTTCTCTTTTTGTGACTTAGGTTCCACAAACCACTTTTCATTGCCTAGAGAAGTAAAACTGGGAGATCTGGTGCTCCACTTAGTGCTTCTATTTTTATGGTGATATCCACTGAGTGCTTCTATTCTACAACAAAATCAAAGATTCTGTTTCATTTTTTTGCCTTTATCTACATCTTGGAATCTTTATTTAAATGCCATAAGCAGCATAATTAATGAATCATAGTGCTTCAATTATTTCCTGCACAATGTAAAGGTTGGTACAGTTTTAGTCATGAAAACAGATTTTTCCTCTGATGATAAAGTAATTGCATGAGATTTTTTCCACAAACTACCATATCAAAAATGTTATTTGATTCTTTGAAACCTTGTTACAAACATCCAATAGTTGTATGCAGAATGTATAAGATATTTTGTTTTAAACAATTAGGTGTTGCAAGAAGTAGAATAAGTTGTTAAAGTAATACTTCTATAATAATTGAAGTCCTGTGTATCTGTCCTTCAAATTATACTGCTATAATAGTGGGAGTTCTTTGGACTGGTATTATTTACATGGTTTGCAAAAGAAAAGTGAGGAAAGAAAGGTTAAGGAGGAGAAAATGTGATGATTTTGTTGTTGTTTGGTATGGTAGAAAACATAAAGAAAGTTGAGAGAAAATAATATAATTATTATTAATAATGATATTGGCTAATACAAAACACATTTTTTTAAATGTAGAATATAATATCTAAGTATGTATTGTCAGTGTAAATATTTATATACATTCAATACATTATTTATTTGTATTACTTTTATATTTTTGAAGAGCCAATTACGATAAAACATGAATGATAGATGATGTAGTGACATTGTATAAAACTTATACACTGTCACTACATACATTTTTTCTCTTAAATGTATAGGGAGTTAATGATAAGAAAATCAATCATTAATCTTTTCACTTGTTTTCCTCCTAACATTGGAGAGAAAATATAAAAGCATGTGTCCAACTATTTTTTCTTTCCTTCCCTATATTGAATGCAAACAAAACACTAGAAAAGAGAATTATCCTTCCCATCCTTTTCATTCCTCACTTTTCAACCATAGCCTTCGGTCTGCTTATGCATCATGAAATATACTTATGAGATGAGTCTTTTATTTTCTTTCATTCCCCTCAAAATCTCAACTCACAATTGGAAATGTGCACTCTGCACTAACTTTTGTTACTCTGCATTCTACAAGTTGTTATCCCTTTGGATCACAAACTGGCATAATTGCATTATCTGCTTGGCCCACCCATATAATTGCAAAGATTGAATTCAGAACCTTATTATTAAAAGCTTTTGAGATTGTTCTGCTCAACGTTTATTTTAAATTGTTGGATGGGGTGGGTGGTTTGGTTGGCACCGTAATGAGTGTGACACATATGATTCAGCACTAAAACAGGAATCAGAATGTTGTTAAATTGTCACTTTTAGCTCTGAAAAACTTTCATGACATTGCTTTGCTTAGCCTAGAATGCAATGGTACCTAGCTAGCTCTAATATTCTGATGGATCATCTTTTCAAGAGGAAGATTACGTTATCCAACATTTTATGCCCCTAATCATTAGGGCCAGTATTTAGTAATCATACTTAAAAGGGCATAGGCACACAGTTATCTAACTTTTATTGAATGAGTTCGGATTCTCTCCATTAATGGAGAGAGAAGTAATATTTTTACATTTAGCTTTAATAAAGAAAATATTCTTATTAGTGAAAATAGCAAGACATAATTGTCTTTTCATTTTACTTTTTACCTTGTTTTATATATTAATTTTCTCTTTGTTAATGGAGAGGATATGTACTCCGTGCCAAGTGCTTAGATTGTTTTGTGGTGGCATGTTTCTATATTGAATAAGGAATTGACAGTGTAGGTGTAATGGAAAAATGAGCGATATCACTCACTACTGTTCAAAATACATAATATATTATTATGTTTTTTTTTAATCTCTATTTCTGTTTGATAGAAAATAGTTCTCTAGAGTTATAATCTTTCCCAGGAATATACGGAAAGGAAAGTTCAATAATGACACTGAAATTATTCATCTTGAGTCATAATATTTACCGTAAATTAACGTCATGTTATGTTGTGCAATCTTATTACCCCACAAGTTCAAATCCAATTTCTATACATATGCACAGGTTGAAAATTAATTATTAATAATTTTAGCAATCAAATCCAAATATTGATTTATTCTTTCCTTGAACTATGCAGGGTTTAAAATCTGGTTTGCGATCTCAATAGAGGTGCATTGTTAAATGTTTTGTAATTTGTCAACACTCTACAGTGATTATGTTGGACGAGACTGAGATTGGGTAGCCTCCAACCACAAGGGAGTTCATTGTTATCGGGGTATGTAAGAGTGGAGGCACAAATGAGACACCACGTCTTCAAACAAAACCTTAAAACATTAATTTCATAACATTTTCTACTTGTGAACTTTTTCAGTCTCCTTCATATTCAATGTGAGACTTCAGAATTGAATAAATTCACAATATTACCATTAATGCAATCTAAGAAGCCTTGCAAATCACGATAGCAGATTGAAAACATGCATACAACGTTTGTACTAATAGGAAAAAAGATAACGTCAACATGCCACATTCACAAACGTTAGCAGATGAAGCATGTTGCCAATGCTGTGAAAAACTGCAAAACAATATTGTCGAGATCGCAATTACATTACAGAGACTCTGAATCCCAATATTGTAACTACAACAATTTAAATTTAAAACATCATATACAAGAATAAGCATATCACAAATCTGATTACTGAGTACCAAATGAGTGTATCAAAATCAAGGAACGTGAAAATTTGATATATATTTTGACTAAATTAATGAGACTTGGAGTGTTAAATTAGAGATTTAAAATATGATATAATAAACAAGAGTTCAATTGGAATAAACATAATTAATTATTGAGTTTTTAAAACATGTGGGAAAAAAAAAAGGAAAATGCAAAATCATGATTTTTTCGGATCAAAGGAAGTAACTCTCATAACATATGTTAGAGCATCTACAACGGGGTAATTAAATATACTTTCTTGGAATTGTTTTTGTGTGTATTATAAGCAATATCTTCGAGAGGTGAAATACTTAGATTTCAACATATGTCGCTACAAAAAATTAAATATTACGGGTACCCGCAAAAATAACTCATGGGTGAGAACGAGTATCATGATGTCCGTTTCGTAAGTACTCGCGTATATATTTTAATTAAATATTTTATACTTAGTTATTATTAATTTATCATTATATTTGTTTATTTTATTATTAGTTTATAATAAAATTTAGTAATGATACTATGATCATAAAATTATCATATATATGTCATATTATTTAAGTAAAAATTATTTTTATATATCAATTATTGTAAATTATATAAAAATATAATTAAAATTGGAAACTCATTAGATATCTGCTACCCGTATAGATAACTACAAATAGTGCGGGTATAGACGGGAATACACTACCATCCCTAGTCCAGCTTTCAAAATCAATAAACCAATTTCTTGTAAGTAATTTTGATGCAACTTATACAACTATAAATTATTAATAAAGTATTATTATTTATTGAAGTGTAAACCCAATACTGAATACAATTTTCTGTCTCTCTTCTCAGATATGCAATGGTGGGACCTAAATTTTATTATGCAACTCATACAAAATATATATTGGAATGCAACTTATTTTATATATAATAACTCATGTTTTTTGGAACCACCACCAATGTACTCTTTACCTTTTTGGTAAGAAACTACTTCATTTTAAGTTATATGATTGTCTCTCTCAATAAGCGTTGATCCCAGAAATTGAATATTTGACATTTTGGTCATTTTAGGAATTTAGCAGGACATTACACCATTAGACTTACAACATTATATATAACTCATGTTTGAGTATATATTAGGAGAATTTTAATGTTATTAACGGTTGTAACAACATCATTTAAGGAATATAAAAAAATGGTCTTAAAAATAATGTTTGATATATCAAGATGAGAAATGTTGAACTTAATTTACTAAGAGTAGATTTTTATTCCAATTCATAAACAATATCTTCACTATACTTATGTCCTAACTATTTTATCTAAGTTAACAGTATGTTTATTGGGTTGAAAAGTGAAGGAATGAAAAGGAAGAGAATGAAAGAGGAAGGAAAATAATGTTCTCTATTATTTGATTTGCATTCAATACATGGAAGAAAAGAAAAAAAAATGGTGGACTCATAATTTCATATTTTCTCTCTAATACGGGGAAGAAAACTCAAGTGGAAAGATTAATGATAAATTTTTTCATCGCTAACTCCCTATACATTTAAGATAAAAAATTATACATGATATGAGTTATATATATTGTTACTCTTAAAAATGGTAAAGCCATGAATGCTTAAGCTTTGAAATAACTTGGTAAAGAAGATGAAAGAGATAACAAAGCCTTCAATGTACAACAAAGGTTTTTCTCTATTGAATTAAAAATGAAGAGTACAAAAGAGTGTCTTTTATAACAAGCAAGACACTTTAACAAACTCTTAACCATCTCAAATAACAGAAAAAACAGAAAAGTAAAGCACTTATAAACCAAGCTACTTTTCTTGAATACTTTCTTGGGTAATATTGACTTTTACCCATATCTACATTATGCCATACTTTAGACCTTACACTATGACTAAATACAATTATATGTCTTTTATCAATAGTCCAGTGAGCATCTTGATCCCAAGCTTTATGTGTGCCAACAATATGTGCCAAGCATAAATATTTTGACTAAGACTATTTTGCCTGTCCTGGCCTCTGGTGCTGCTGGCATGGCCTCTGGTGCTGATGGCTTGGCCTCTGGTGCTGCTGGCCTGCCCTCTGGTGCTGCTGGCCTGGCCTCTGGTGCTGCTGGCCTGGCCTCTGGTGCTGCTGGCCTGCATCTGACTTAGCTTGACTGTGCCACATCTCTAATTCTGACCCAACATCATGGTTTACCCTGCACATATTAAGAGCATAAGAATGAGTTAAATTTAATAGCCCCCACAAGCTGGTGTGTGTATATTACACAAACCAAGCTTGGAAATATTGTTCTTAAAAATCCCAGGGGTCTGATTTTTGGTGAAAACATCAGCCACTTGCTCACTGCTAGATACAGGCAGCAGATGAACAACACCATCCAAGACTTTTTCCCTTATTGAATGGCAATCTATGTCAATATGCTTGGTCCTTTCATGGAAAACAGGATTAGTAGCAATGTACAAAGCAGATTGATTATCACAATATAAAACAATAGGTCCTATATGATGCAAATGTAAGTCAGCTAACAAATAGACCAACCATTGAGCCTCACATCCAGCTAAAGCCAAGGCTCTATACTCAGCCTCAGTTGAGGATCTAGAGACAGTCCTCTGTCTTTTGCTTTTCCATGAAATTAAGGATTCTCCAAGGAAAAAACAGAAGCCACTTACAGATCTTCTTGTATCTAGGCAAGAAGCCCAATCTGCATCACTAAAGCCTTTAACTTGAGTACTGGTTTTAGCAGGAAAGAACAGACCTCTTCCTGGAGCACCTTTGATGTACCTTAGGATTCTTAAGGCTGCCTTGAAGTGATCCATTCTAGGGGCTGCCAAGAATTGGCTAAGGTGCCCAACAGAGAAGCTTATGTCAGGCCTAGTGTGAGTCAAGTAAATCAGTCTGCCAATTAGCCTCCTATAGGCAGTGACATCACTGCAAAGAGGACCAGAATTAATGCTTAATTTGATGCTACTGTCCATAGGACAGGAGCAAGGCTTGCTAGCCATAAGACCTGAATCTTGAAGCAAATCAAGAGCATATTTTCTTTGACAAATACTTATGCCTTCACTGTTTCTAGCAACTTCTATGCCAATGGAAAATTTTAGAGTACCAAGATCCTTGATGCTAAACTTCCTGTCTAGAAGTTGCTTCACTGTCTCAATCTCATTAATGTTATTCCCTGCAATTACAAGATCATCAACATATACAAGAATAACAGTATAATTTTGCTCATTTATTTTGGTGAACAAAGAGTAATCAGCCTTGGATTGAACATAGCCAAGTTGAATCAGAACATTGGTTAGTTTGGCATTCCATTGTCTACTAGCTTGTTTCAAGCCATAGAGAGACTTCTCTAACTTACAAACAAGAGAGTCATTAGGTATTTTAAGCCCAAAAGGTGGTTTCATATAGACTTCTTCAATTAAGTCACCATGCAAAAAGGCAGTGTTTACATCAAGTTGATGTAAATGCCATCCTTTGATAGAAGCCAAGGCTATAATGGTTCTTATGGTGGTGGTTTTAACAACAGGACTGAATGTGTCCAAATAATCAATTCCAGCAGTTTGAGTGTAACCCTTAGCCACAAGCCTAGCCTTGTATCTCTCTATGCTCCCATCAGCTTGGTGCTTAACCTTGAAAACTCATTTGCATCCTATAACTTTCTTATCATCAGGGAGCTTGGTCAAGGTCCAAGTCTTATTCCTCTTTAAGGCCTCTAATTCAGTATTAATGGCATCAACCCAATGTTGGTCTTTAATGGCTTCATGATAACTATTGGGTTCAGTGATGGTACTTATAGCAAGAGTGTAATTCTTATGTTCATTGGAAAGTCTTTCATAGGACAAGACTTGGGATAGAGGATACTTGACCTTGCTGTCATTATTTTGAGAATCAATGTTCCCTAAGGTGCAGTGATAGTCTTTCAGGTAATTAGGAACACTTCTATTCCTAGAAGATCTTCTAATCCTATTTTCATTGTCAGTCACATAGCCATGGTTATCTTCTTCATCAGTCTCAGGATGGTTACTACCACTAGGTTGATTATCAGGCACTATGGTAGGAACATCATCATGTTCAGTCTCATTTGGTATGTTAGGCTCACTATGATCAAGAAAATGATCATTAATATTAAATGATGAAGTAGGCAAGGAAACATCTATGCTATGATTGTGAGGATCACTTCCATTATCAAAGGGAAAAACCTTCTCATAAAAACTTACATCTCTGGACAAGAAAGTTTCTTTATTATTGCAATCAAACATTACGTACCCTTTAACCCCATGCTTAAATCCAAGGAAGACACACTTTCTTGCTCTAGGATCAAGTTTCCTTCTCTTGTTGGTTATGGTGGAAGCATAGCAAAGACACCCAAAGACTTTGAGGTCTATGAAGTTAGACTCATGGTTGTACAACATCTCATAAGGAGACTTCTTGTTTAAGAAAAGGGAAGGTTGTCTATTGATTAAGTAGACAGCATGTGAAGCTCCAAAATTCCAAAAGCATTTGGGAAGGGAAGATTGATACATGAGTGCTCTAGTTACTCCTAGTATGTGTTGGTGTTTCCTCTCAACAATCCCATTTTGTTGAGGGGTTTCAACACAACTAGTTTGATGCATAATCCCTCTTTCATTGTAAAAAGTCTTTAGATTGAATTCAGGTCCATTATCAGACCTGGTGGCTTTAACCTTTTTGCCAAATTGAGTATCAGCTAAGTTGACAAAGGATTGCACAAGGCTTGCAACCTCAGATTTGGCTTTCATGAAGAAAAGCCAAGTATGCCTAGACTTGTCATCAATCACAGTGAGAAAATACATATGTCCAAGAATAGAGAGGATAGATATGGGTCCCCAAATGTCAATGTGAATAAGGTCAAAAATATGCTTGGATATAGTCTTACTGTTTTGAAAGCTCAATCTTTTTTGCCTAGCATAATGGCAAACATCACAAGGTTTTCTTTCTTTTCTAACATGAATGAAAGAATACACTTTATTTAACATAGCAAGTTTGGAATTAGAAGGGTGACCAAGTCTTTTACGCCACAAGTCATTATTGGATGCATCTAATTTATCCTTATTGATGCTATTAACAAAACTGCTTAAACTAAAACACAATTCATTGCCAGTGATGATGTATAATCCTTTCCTTGCATTAGCTGCACCAATCATCCTCAATGTGGATTCCTCCTGCATCACACATTTGGAGTTGGTGAAGGTCAGCTTACAATTCAAGGCATTGGTGAGTTTTGAAACAGAAATAAGGTTGAATGTGAAATTGGGTATGTATAGTACATTGCTCAAGTAAAGGTCCTTTGAAAACAAAATAGTTCCAGCAATGTTACTCACAACCTCATTTCCATTAGGAAGCCTTATTTTGATGGGGTCAATTTTTCTGAAAGATTGAAATTCTGAGAGGCAGTAGCACACATGATCAGTGGCTCCTGTATCCAGAATCCAATCTTTGCCTTTTATAGAGCAGGGTGCAAGATGTGTGTTACCTGGGCTGGAAGGCTCACCATTATTGTCTTGAATGGTTAATTGATTCATCTGGTGATTAGAAGGACCTTTGATCATAGCCATGATAGTTTTGTTTTGTTCTGCAGTGAAGCCACCCAATGCTTCCTTAGAGCATTCATCATCATCTTCACTGGATCCAATGATGTTGTTGATGCTGTTTTTCTTGAAATGAGGGGGGTATCCATGTTTCTTGTAGCAAGTGTCAACAGTGTGCCCATTTTTGTTGCAAAAAGAGCATACTTTGATAGAACCTCTTCCCTTGCCACCATTGTAACCATATCCCCTGCTTGAGCCAGAATTGCTTGAAGTTCCAAAGGATTTGTCTCTCACTTTGTTCTTGCTAGTCATCTCACTGGAAGTGTTGGCTAAGACCTTGGTATCATCTAAATTGTCTCCAATGCCCACTATCTGCCTTTCTTGTTGCATAAGAAGAGAAAAGGCTTTATTAATAGAGGGCAATGGGTCCATAAGCATAATCTAAGATCTAACAGCAGCATATTGCTCATTGAGCCCCTTTAAGAACCTAGTCACATAATCCTTTTCCCTATATGACTTTACAAGATGGTATAGGACAGAATCACATTGACTTGGGCAAGTAATTAGAGGTCAGTAGTTTTCAAATTATTGCCATAATCCCTTCAAGTGAGTGTAGTAGGCATCTATTGATCTATTCCCTTGCTTTGTAGCATAGATCTCTTCTTGTAGATCACTTACTCTATAGATATCACCTTGTGAATATCTTTCCTTTAAGTCTAGCCAAACCTCAAGAGCAGTCTCGAGCCAAAGAACACTTTGCACCATTGACTTGTCTATGGATTGATTAATCCATGAAAGAACCAGAATGTTATTTCTATCCCAAGCAAAGAAGGTTGGGTCACTCATGTGAGGTTTGGGAAGGGTCCCATCTATAAACTGAAGCTTGTTCTTGAACTTCAAAGCCATCATCATGGCCTTGGACCAGGAGTGGTAATTCGACCCTGTCAATGGAGGAGAAACCAAAACAGTTCCAAGGTTTTCATTGGGGTTCAAATAGAACATGCTAGAAGGATCATTGATGGAAACAGGGACAATAATGGTGTTAGCCATTGGTAAGCAAAAGGAGAATAAAAGCAAGACAAAGAAGACGAAGAAGAAAAGAAAATCAGATAGCACAGCAGAGCATCAATTGATGCTCTGATACCATCTTAAAAATGGTAAAACCATGAATGCTTAAGCTTTGAAATAACTTGGTAAAGAAGATGAAAGAGATAACAAAGCCTTCAATGTACAACAAAGGTTTTTCTCTATTGAATTAAAAATGAAGAGTACAAAAGAGTGCATTTTATAACAAGCAAGACACTTTAACAAACCCTTAACCATCTCAAATAACAGAAAAAACAGAAAAGTAAAGCACTTATAAACCAAGCTACTTTTCTTGAATACTTTCTTGGGTAATATTGACTTTTACCCATATCTACATTATGTCATACTTTAGACCTTACACTATGACTAAATACAATTATATGTCTTTTATCAATAGTCCAGTGAGCATCTTGATCCCAAGCTTTATGTGTGCCAACAATATGTGCCAAGCATAAACATTTTGACTGAGACTGTTTTGCCTGCCCTGGCCTCTGGTGCTGCTGGCATGGCCTCTGGTGCTGATGGCCTGGCCTCTGGTGCTGCTGGCCTGCATCTGACTTAGCTTGACTGTGCTACATCTCTAATTCTGACCCAACATCATGGTTTACCCTGCACATATTAAGAGCATAAGAATGAGTTAAATTTAATAGTTACTATATCATCGAACATGCATGTTTTATTATGATTGACTCTTCAAAAAATTAATACAGATGAATAGTAAATGATTTTTTAACTATGACGATGCATATATATTATACTCTAGATTTAAAAAAGTTTGTATTATGTGTTAGTCCCATTTATAAATGTCAATAATTTATTAAAATCCTAAATAAAACGTATATAAATACATGTCAATATCATTATTAATAATAATATTCTTTTCTCTCAACTTTCTTTCAATTTTCTACCATATTAAATAACTAAAAAATTATCACATTTTCTATTCATTTTTTCCTCTTAACTTTTCTTTCTAAAGTTTCTTTCCTCAACTTTTCCTTTATAAACCACACATATTATCTAAATGTACATGAAAAACAAAGGATAAAATGAAGCTAAAAGATATTTCTGCCATCAATGACGTCACTAGCTATAATGTTAAATCATTGAAAATTCCAATGGATGTTGCAATTGTTAACACTGTTCCGATCCTGATGCATTATTGTTTGTAGCAGTATAACCGGCACAATTTCAGTAATTTTATGTTAGAAATAGTAATGTTTTATTATCATACAAAGAAACATTGTATTTAAATTTCTGACAATACCCCGCCACAATATATGATGAGCTTATTGGTTAACAAAATAAAAATGTATATCCCACACCCCTTTTTTGGTATAGGTAGTTTAGGGAAGGGAGATATAAGAAGAAGAAAAATGGAGGAAATATGATTGGTAATATGATAGAAAAAATGAGAAAGATAGAAAAAAATTAAATATAAAAGTTAAAAATATATGCACTATGGTTCAAGTCTTTAAGATTTCTTTACGTGCATTATCTACTATTTATATTTAATTGTTATTGACTCTACTCTTAAATGTAAGTAATATATTCAATCTTTGTATTAACTGTGTATAAATCTTTACACTGACACTCTAAAAAGTGATAAGAGTTCATTATTCTTAAAAAGAAATCAGTTGTTACATGTTTAAGATAAATGATAAGAATTCATTATTCTTAAAAAAAAAACAGTTGTTACATGTTTAATTTGTATTCTTTTAACAGGTTAAATAAATTACGATAGGAGAGTCTCTACTACCCTGCTCATTATATAGGTATGATATCAAAATGTAATCAAAGGGATTTGATTCATAGCTTTTAAAATAATGTAAGAGAGAAAGGTAAGCTAGTATTTGGCCCAGCACTAAACTAATTAATTAAAAATATAAGTTAGCTTCCCTAACTCCTGATTGGATCTACATGTCAGAAATTTCCATATGAAATGGGTATTTGGGATATTATAATTGCGTATAACTATCTTCTGTTGTTGATAAAAAAACACATAAAAAGGAGGAGGGGAAGGGGTAGTAGGGTTCCAGGGAAGAATTGTAGGTGGGGCAAAAGGAAAATCATCCTTCAAGGGTGTTTAATTTGTCTGGGTAAATTCTGTGCCAATTAATGATGAGATTCTTACATTCATTGGTTTATGTTAAAGTACCAAAATGTTCATTAATTTACTATTAATTTTGTGGTACTTTAATTTTTTACTTAACCCAATTTGTTGGTTTTATGATCATCAGTTATTAAATCATGTTAAATGGTCAAATATCATATTTGGAGTGTTTGTGCAGGCTAAAAACTAGAAGAATGACAAAAAATGCTAAGTTTTCGGGCAAAGATCACTCAAACTCAACAGAAGAACCAAGCTCAGCTGATGAGACAGTGTCTAAGACCTGCACTTGGCGCTAATATCATGCTCAGCGACAGAGAGAACATGCGCCCAATGCAATCATGTGCCAAACGAATTTAATTACAAAATTCAACAATTAGCTACTATCTTGGATACGCCAAATCGTCGTCTCACGCCAAACAGAAGAAGGAGGTTCAATCAATACCCACATGTGCGCCCAACATAATGTGGTTTGCTGAAAGGTCGAGCCTGACTAGGTGAAGCGATGTGCTTAGCACAAGGCGGTGCACTAAGCGTGAAAGCTAGATTTCAAAAACTATTTATGGAGTTTAACTTGGATTTGTAAGATACTTTGGGCAATATATTGTAATACATAATATTTTTAGTTTTTTGCCGATTTTAGCTCCCTTAGAGGTGTGGAAGAAAGGTGTGAGCATTAGAGGAGCTAGTCCATGCTCATTGGAGTAGTAATTCATTATTCATGAGTTTGTATTTTCTCTTACTCTTGCGTATATTTAGTTACCATTAGTAGCTAATTTCCTTGTTGTTGGAATTGAATGTAAAATGAGCTTGACGTATGCACATTGATTCAGTTTTATGATTTCATTCTTTTGAATTGTGTATGTGCTTAATACTTACTTTGAGTTGTGAATAATATAAGCTTGACATATATATATATATATTTTGTATGAACTATGAACGAAAATATGGGAGAAAACCTTGTAAATTTTGATTTTATGCAACTCATCAATTTGGTATAATGGCTAGACATAGATTTATATCAAGTTGTCACTTTATGCATGTTGTTGAAATGGTTTCTAGACATAAGGCTAATTTAATAACTTAATAACTCTCAAACTTATTAAATAGACTTTAGACATAGAGATATGTTTAACAATTCATATATATTCGTCTTGTTAATTTAGTTGCTAGACATAGAGTCATTTTGATAAGCTACTAATATGATCAAGACATTGACGATCAGTACATTTGATCGATGTGTTGCATTTAACTCAATTTCACAAGCATAGACTACTAGACATAAATGTATGATTTTGTGAGTCATAGTTCTTCATCTTGTATGTAAAGTTATTAGGCATATAACATAATAGTATTAGGTACTAAATTGACTATAACATTGGCTTTTATTACCCTTGGGGTCATTTGTATGGAATAATCATTATTTGTTAAAAGACTAATATTCACTAAGTCATTGTGGATTCGATAACCTCTGCATACTCATTTGATGTTTTTGTTTTGGATCAATTTACAGGTTAGCAGTTTTATTGCTCCAATTTTTCAAATCAAAGGCTTAGGGGAATCTTAAATTCACATGGGAGCTGAGGGCATGCGATAAAACAAAACTATTACCATTTAGTATTTATTATTGTATTACTAAAACTACATCTTTATTTGATTAAGATTTCTAATATTACCTCATTCAGTAACCTAATTATTCATCAAACCCCAAAATTAATTAAGCCTTTACTTTGAAGTTCACTCGGAGAGATTATCTTTAACTAATCATTGAATCACTAAGTATGCAATTGTATTATAAGGTTTACTCAACCCTTACATCAAGAACTTTAAGTCTATTACATTATGAAACACATTTCAAAGGGTTAAAAACCTTTTATTTTTCCTCTAATCCAGGAACCATATTAATCAACTATTAGAAAGTAATGTATATATGGCATTGGAGTGATGGCTGATGGCACCACGTACCATAGGTAAGTGAGGGAACTCTTATACGTTAATTTATATATAATAAGAAAATAAAAACTATTACACTGTTAATACACATACCTAATACTATTATTGTATTACTAAAACTACATTTTTATATTACGACTTTAGGAGAGAATCACGATTCAACCCGAGAAGAGGGGAATGAGGGGAAAGTAAGCTTGAGTACACTTGAGGAACTAGTTCTATCCTGATAATGAAATAAGATTACCAAGGAATAAAAAAGAATATTAATTATTGGAATTATTTATTTATACATAATATTAATTATTGGAATTCTTTATTTATTCATAATATATAATTGATAGAATATACCAAATTTGGCTACTTCATAATAATTAGTATAACTTATTTTTAATTAACAAATAGAATTTTATATTACCTTTCTTCATTTATTTGTGTCTTTTGAATCCATTCTTTCACCATCCACTCAATGTTGTTTGCCCTCACCCTCATCATAATACTATCACCTTTAGACTCTCTCTTTCTATCGTATCTTTCCCTTTCCTCCTCTCTTGCATTTAGGGTTTCCTCTTTGAAGGTGCTCCTCTTTCTACATATCTTGGACTTATAACTCTCATTGGCCAAGGTTATTTTGTCTTGTCAGGATAAAAAAGTAGCTTCTGAAGGACCTCTCACAAAAGAAAAAAAAGGTACTTTCCTTTTAGTCCATCTGATCAAAGAAACATACAACTCAAACAGGTAGAATCATGTTCATGTTGTTACTTCTTTACTCCTTTTCTATACGTAAATGTATATGTATATGTAATTCATTTTCTCTCTGTTATTGGTTCCTTTAAGTAAAATAACTTTCTAAACAAAGTGAAGAACAACCATTCTTTAGGGCTTTTCCATTTTATGCTTTCCTGATGAAGCCATGAAATATACACTGCTTGTTTCAGAAGTTGATTTAATTTCAGAATGAAATTATAACTTCTTTTCTTGAGAGACATGAAATTATAACTTGATCAGGCACCTGATTTCAAGAAGTTGGAAGCTACAGATAAAGTTTTCTTGTCAGCTGAATTCAGAAACTAAACTTACATGGGATAAACTTTAGAAAACACTCGGAAAGGAGTTTCATGGTTGAAATTAAGAATTCTTTAGTGACTTTTCTTTTCCCTCATCAACAATTGAAAAATTGACAGTAATAGAAGAAGGAAAATATATGTTAATAAAAGAAATGATAAGGTTTGTGGAAGAAAAAGAAAGGGTCGATAAAGATAGTCTCTCTCTCTCTCTCTCACACACACACACATATATATATATATATATTGTAATATATTAATCAACTATTCCTTAAATTTGAACCATCCATTAAAGTCTTCAGATATGTGGGTAAAGGGATGTGATTAATTGATGGAATAAGGCTTGAAGGATCTATAAGATTTGACGAGTAGTAGTAGTACTATTTCAATTTCAGTTCATTATACATTTTTTTTTTGTTTTTAGCTAGCATTACTCATTTTCTGCATCAATACTGTAGGACAACATTTTTTGAACACCTGAAAAAACAGTCTTAGTGACACTTTAAACTGTTTCAAAATATAAATGTCATGCATACATGAGTACTAGTGTTGCCCGATATCAAGTTAAGCTAAACAAATAATGGAATTGATATATATATATAGGATCTCTTCTGGCCCATTTCTGTAGCTGTTTTAATTTTTTCAGTTAAAAAAATATATATTACTAGGAGTACTTTTCAAAATCCGAGCAGAAGAAAAGGTGCAATTGATGTAGCACATGATCTGAATTTCTAGAGAACTCAACATATAGCTATGATTAGAAGGGAAACTTTTGATGATTGATTTTATGCAAATATTTCTTCTGCAGGGAAAATGGCATCATCATCTTGCTCATACAATTCTCCTTGTGCTGCCTGCAAATTCTTGAGGAGGAAATGCATGCCAGAATGCATCTTTGCACCTTACTTCCCACCCGAAGAACCCCAAAAATTTGCCAACGTTCACAAGATCTTTGGTGCTAGCAATGTGACTAAGCTCCTTAACGAACTCCTCCCTCAGCAGAGGGAAGATGCTGTGAATTCCCTTGCTTATGAAGCAGAGGCACGTGTGAGAGATCCTGTGTATGGTTGTGTAGGAGCTATAACGTTCCTTCAGAGACAAGTTCAAAGGCTTCAAAAGGAGCTTGATGCTGCTAACGCCGAGCTTCTACACTATGCTTGCAATGAAATTTCTCCACTTCCAACATCTCTTGCAATTTCACCACTAACTCCACTTCAACAAATTCCACAAAGGACACAGTTTGGTGCAAGAATTGGTAATGAAGGAAGTGGATTTTATAGGCAATCTCCTATCACTTACTCTTTTCCTTATTCCCTTCCATGGAATAATGATACCTCTTTGGAGGATATCAATGAAGGAGGAGGTAGTTTATGAATTTTATTTGCAGTATGCAAATCTAGGGTTTATGTCTTTTGAGGCATGGCCTGCAATATTCTGATGGCATAGCAGCATGTTGGTATTATATATGTCTATTTGTCTACTCTAGTTATGGTCTCTGCCCATTTGGCCTTAGACTCTTCTGGTTCTAGGTAGCTTTTAATTCATGAAATTTTATTTCTGTGGCTTTAACTTTTAATGGAGAACATTATGTATTGTTTAAAACCTAGCTGCCAAGAACTCATGTAGTCTTTTCAATAATAATATTTAAGTGTGGCATTAGGACCTAAATAATTCGGTAGAACATGCATAGTAATATATACTAATGTATGGCTAGTAGACCTCTTTATTGTGTAATAATCAGTGCAACTCTTGATAGGCATGTGCAATGTGCATGCGGAGTTGACATTCTATGTCATCGTTTATGAATAAGAATAAATGGAAGAGAACGTTTTGTTGATTATTCTAAAGCATAACTCTATGGGTTAAGCGCATAAATCCTACTTACCCTATATATATTCCTGCCTTTCCTAGCTCTTCTTCTTGGACCACCCTTCTAATACTTTATCTCTATTTTTTTTCTTCTTCTTTTTTGATAACCCCATTAATTACTATGAATGATTAGATGGTTCAGTCCTGAATACAATACCATTATCTGTTTAAATAAACCTAATAATTTTTTGTTAATTACCCCTTTTCTTTTATGGGATAATTTAAAATGGAGTATTTTTGTTGTACCACACAAGTACGTAGTGTTGGTTGTTGTGATTGCGGTCATTATGGTCGTTGTGATACGGATTGTGGCCGTTGCGGTGTGAATTATTTTGCGATTGAAACAATATTTTTGAATCTGATATGGTTGCATCATTCTAATTCGGAGTCACACTGCAATTGCAGTGTGATGCGATTGCGGTGACCGTCGCAACAGCAATATTATGGTAGCAATATTATGGTCACATCAACTGATGTGGTCCCCAATTTAAATCACTGCAAGTATGTTAGGTGTCACCTTAGTCATTGATTACAAAAATATATAGTTATTAAACATTTGATTTAAGTGCATTTTTTCAACCATAACATATTGATTAACATACTTTTTTTATCATCGTTCTGCATTCTTAATTACCTAAGTTTTCTTCTAGGTTTTGAAATTACATCCATTGAGGTCAATTAGATTACATCAATAACTGTTAAAATGTTCCCATAGTAAATTTTAACTTTAATGAACCTCCCTCAACAGATAATTTCCCTAAAATAAAAGTGTTAGAAGTGAAGTCAGTGACTATGAGGGAGTTGAGTTAATATTTAGCAAAATGTCACAATCATATACACAGAAACAACATTTTCAGCTTCAGTTCGAAGTGTATATAGGCACTCTCAAGTCTCAATCTCATGTGAACTTTTCATGTAAAAAAGTCTGTGCTTCTTTGATAATCCAACAACATAGTCCTATTGATATGCAACCAGTGATCATTAGATTTTTCGGAAAATACATTTTTTGGTATTAGGGATAGACAGTGTTTGATGAACTCATCTATGAGCAGTGTTTTTTCTGAACTTATGTCCCTCTCTGCTGCAATACAAACATGTTTTGAATTGTAGTTTTCATCATGTACTGAATTAAAGGTAAAATGAAGAATCTCTTAGTCTCAATTCTTCTCGTGATGAGACTGAGTTTTAGTTTCAACTCTCTCATTTCTGTAATAAATAAAAATCAGAAATAGTGAGTCATAGTCGCTGTCATCATTGGACAGTAGTAGTAATTGATCCCTAGGGTTTTACACTTTTTCATTTTTTCCCCTTTTTTTTCTTTGAAGAAGTACCTAGTTAACCATTTGAAAGTGTTACTATCAATCACCAACACTCACCTCTAGACAGTGCCGTGGAACAGTGAGGGCCCTCTTCTTCTCTCTCTCATGAACTGCAGCTAGCCACACATTGATTACAACAATTTTCATGCATACATACAAATAATATCAACAAAGATTATTATATTTTCTGTTTTTTTACTAGAAAGTTATTTTTTACATTTAGTTTTAGGGTAAAAGTGAAATTTCATTAAAAATAAAAGAATACAAGTATCATAATATTTATTTTGTTTTTCACAGAATTTATCTCTCTCGTGTCAGAGAGGATTCTGACATAATAAATGTAGTTTTTTTATCAAGGATATATATATATTCTCTTCATTTATTATCTTTTATTCTTTAAGGTTAATGTATTAATAATTAAAAAACCAATCATGAGGATTGTGTTATGATTAGAATATCTCTATATTTAATTTTTAAGAGAGAGGAAAATGTATAATTAATAAATATAGATGATAGGTAATTGGAAAAGGTTTCATCTAGCCTTGAAGTGATTACATGTTAAAATGTTTTATATATAGTTGAATTCACCTAAAATAAATAATTTCATTACTTTTAGAGTTGCATAGTATATGCGAAATTCAATGATGGTATGAAGTTTTCATTACACTATTGTTGCACTTGCACAACTCATCTTCTCTTATCTATATAACTAAATTTGAATAAAAGTAACACTCAAGAAGAAGTGAGTAGAGAATGCTAAGCCGACAAGAAGTGAGTAGAGAGAAAAATAGAAAAGGACATTTTCAAAGACTTGAACTTAGATATTTATACTTTATACTCTTTACCAATTAAGCTAATTTCGACGAGACTTAACAATTTTGTATATTAAAATTACATTTTCCTTTCACAGTGATCTATCTATTCTATTTTGAAATAGTATAAAATTTCTTTAGATAAAGAAATTAAATTGGATAACACTACTAATAATTACGCCTTTTTGTTTTCATGAAATTGTGTATTTCTATGCAAATGTTACAATGCAATTTGACAGGTAAAATTCTGGAACTGATCCTGTGATTTCAGAATCATAGAAGTTGCTGCCAAGAACCTGTCATAATCCGGGAAAATCATAGGGTTAGGTTTTTTCCATTATCGTATGTGCAAAAATAAAAATGTAATCAAAAAGTTTAAGAAGTGTTCCAACTTATTAGTTCATCTGAAAATTTTCTCTCATTATTCCGTGATGAAAAGTCATATTCCAAATTAAATCAAGCCGTCATTTCATTCCACTTAAAGTAATAAAGTGTTAAAAGTGTTGAACCCCAAGAATATTTTTTTTAGGTGAGGAGAATAATGAAGAGATCCTCAAATTATCCTTATTTTATTGAATGAATACTCTCCTCCTCTCTTATTTATGAATATTCATGTCTGTCTTTTGATCTCACAACCTCTTCTGTTTTCCACTCATTTTTGGAGTCACTCTTCAACCTCTCCCAGCAATCAACACAGAATGTCTCCCCTTCCTGTCAGAAAAGGAAAATAGTTCACAAATTTTCTACATCATTTTATACAGTAAATAATGATATATTCGTCTATAAATTAATTTCTGCAGGTAAAAAAAAAAGAAGATTAATTTCTTATCCATTAGTGAATGTGAAGAGATATATTGAATATACAAAAAATAAAATTCATAACACAACTTGCTTCAATGAATTAGATTTTGATTATTAATAATTAATTTATAAGTGAATTAAGATTTTAATAATTAAATTTATGTTGAAGTATTTCTTAAGCTTAATTTTCTTAATATAATTACATGTCTTATAGAAAAAATTAGATTTTGTTGCCTCGTATTCTTTTTGATTTAAATGGACTTTTACCTTTTTAATAGTGATTCCATATTTTCATTATATTATCTGGTAATTATAAATGTGATTTCCGATTTTGATTTTTTTTTCTATTTTCAAATTAAATATGTTTGGGAAATTTTTAATGTGAGCTTTTAGCACCTTAATTGATATTTCATGCACAAATCTTTGGTTGTTGTGAATAAGCGAGCAATCAAATAGTAAAAGAGAATATGGATAAGAGAATAATACAAGAAATTTGGTAACAAGGTTCGACCGATTGTGCTTACATCCTCATGAGCGTTGAGAGACTACCACTATATATTAGACAATTAGGATTTGTGTTTAGCTATTGTTACCTTTGTTACATACATTAGGTTTACATAACATAAATATATAGTTATCTACCCCAACCTTTTTACATTAGCCCAAACTCATAACATATATGGTTGTTATCATGAGAAAAGACTCGCTCCATTGAATATGAGTCATTGCACAACAATTTCCACCTTGACGAATATCATCAATCTCCATCTTACACCGTTGGGTTGGGGGCTCCATAGTCCAACATCAGTGAATGCTCAGCAAGTTCAGGCAATGCCTGAACTTGTCTACGGTAATCGTCCTGGTTAACATATCAGTTGCATTTTCTGAAGTGTGAACCTTCTGTAATAGTATTTGCCCACAAGCTACCAACTCTCTGATCTTGTAAAATATCACATCAATGTGTGTGGTCCTAACATGATACACCTGATTCATTGTCAATAAGATAGCACTCTGACTGTCAAAAAGTGGAAAAAATTATATCTTGCCTAATGCTTAATTCGGTTATCAGCCCCATCAGCCAAAGGGTTTCCTTACAAGCTTCACCAACTGCCATGTATTTTGCTTCAGTTATAGGCATAATTCGAATCAACATCTCCAACAACTAAAGGCTTACTCTGTTGGCTGCCAAACATGATACCAAGAATTGTTGTATCCTTCAAATATCTAAAAATATATTTGACTGCTTCCCAATGTTGCTTCCCTGGTTTTGACATGTACTTGCATACCTGACTAACTGCTTGTACCAAGTCCAGTCTAGTACAAACCATAGCATACACCAAGCAACCCACTTCATTGGCATATGAAACCTTTGACATGTATTTCTTATCTTCATCTATCTTTGGGCACTGATCTAGGGAAAGCTTGAAGTGATTTTCCAATAGAGTGCTCACTACTTTAGCATTGCTAATATAAAGTATCTCTAAGATATTTTCAACATAGCTTTTCTAGGAGAGCCATAGTTTTCTGGCTCCCCTATCTCTGTGAATCTCCATCACAAGAATCTTTCTAGCAGCCTCTAAAAGGTTTAAAAGTATTGAGATTACTTGATTAAAAGTATTGAGTTTTTTTTTTTTTTTTGCAAATCAATATCTTTAGGTCATAGAGTCTCTGTTTTAAATACAACTTGTTCGTTAATACTTGAACATGAACTATTTCTCTAATGTCTCACATACCTCTGTTGGTGATGTCAAATCCGTAATATGGTACATCACCTCATCTGATATAAACAGACATATGGTTCCTACAGTCTTTTCCTTCAACTCTTCCAACTCTAGTGCATTTGATAGACTTTGTTAAACCAACACATCCTTAACTCCCCTTTGTCACAATCGAAATTATCAGTTCCATTAAACTTTACCATCACAAATTTTTCACCTAGGTTAAGAGTCATGTAATACAAATTGTTGGGAACAATAGAACAATTAAATTGTAAAAGAGAATAGAAAGAAGAGAAAATAACACAAGAGATTTGATAACGAGGTTCGACCAATTGTGTCTATGTCGCCAAGAGCGTTGAGAGTATTAGAGAATAAATTTTTTTGTTTGTGGCTATTGCTCTTCTTCTACATTAGGTTTACATAACACATAAATATATAGATCTCAACCTCAACCATTTTACATCAGCTCAAATCTATAACTTATATTATTATTATTAGGAGAAAAGAATCGATAGGTTGGAATATGGGCTATTGCACAACAACTACGAAGAAATTTTCATTTTTAGAGCATCTTTAATCAATATAATATGTATATGTTACGAGTACTTTTTCTTTTGGAATCATCAAAAATATTCTCTTAATACATTTCTTCCTATTTTATTGATTTAATGGTTAGGGAGGGGATCTACTTACTCCAATAGTAAGTGGGAAAAACCTACTTCACATCTTAGTAATCTATTCTTGGAAAATCTAATGGTTTATATATACTCATCAATTCAAACCATTGGATTTTCCAAGAATGAATTACTATGATGTGGAGTATGTTATTTCCACTTACTCTTGGAGTAAGTGGATCCCTTACCTAATGGTTATAGCACACAATTCAAGAAATATATTTATTATATATTTGTATTAAAATTATGGTATGTCTTAATGTTTTGCATTTCTCTCTATAATATTCTTTGGTATTACTAAAGGTATTCCCTCATCTTTTGAGTAAGGAACTAATCTTTGTATCGGTACGTGACTGCCCCTTCCAATAAGTGTTGCTCACAAGAATCAAACTCTTACATTTTGGTCATCCTGGGGTCTTGCACCACTAGACCAACGACTTGTTAGTATCTCTCTATAATATAGTAACAATCATTAATTTTCATTCTATGGGTGTAATTGGTTCTGGTAAAAAGCACAAAATCGATGGAACCGAACCGAACCACAAAATAGGGTTTGGTTTGGTTTCGTGGTTCGTTTTGGTCATTTTTAAGGAAACATTTATGTTCGTTTAGGCTCATTTGTGTGGATTGTAGTGTTATATATGTTATTACATTGTTATGTTGGTGTTATATGTTAATATTTACTAAATTGTTATATATATGTGTTATTTACTAAATTGTTATATATATGTGCTACTTTCTCCGTGTCATGATGATTTGGAACATATCTTCTAATTTTCGCAATATTTGGTTTGAAACTAACACATACCATAAATTGTTATACAAATATTGATATATATGTTACTAATTGTGAATTGTAATATTATATATCACTAATTGATATATATATATATATATATTACTAAATTGTAATATATGTTACTAATTATGGATTATGTTATTATATATGTGGTCATTCAAATTTTTATTTCTAAATTACATAATTGTTATATATGTTACTAATAAGCAATTATGAGTTTCATTTTTTTAATCGTCTATTTATGATTTATATTCTCTGATAATAATAATAATAGTAATGTTTTTTTTATGGACAAAAATGTCTCTTATAATACATCTTAAACTTTCAATTGATGTAAGATTTTTAAAAATAAAAAAACAAGAAAATCATGGAATCGAATCAAACCATTCATCATCAATTCAGTTCGGTTCCTATAATAAAATTTATAGTTAATTGAGATAAACTAAATTGTATATCTCAGTTCAATGAAATGTTCGCTTTGTGGAAGGGATACCTCAGATTCATTTCTCTGTGTCTGCTATCTGTGAGCCAACCTGACCTTGTTTTCCTCCTCGAGATCACCAAAAGCCTTGACCCTTCTTGGAATATTTTTGGACCACAAAATCTAATCCTTCATAAACTTTTCCTCACAATATCTTCCTTATACTCGTCAAGTCCTTTTTAATCAGTAATTTATAGAATATAGTATTGCACATTTTGGCATTGGAACCAACAATTAAATAATTTGTTTGCTTATAACCAAAGGAAAGACAATGTACGTGGACTGTTGGGGCTCACAGTAAAAAAAGTGAGTATGGCTTTCTGAACTTCTTGTTCCTCTCTGAATGAATGCAATAGTTATAATTTAAGAATCCATCAATCTTCAATGCTTATTCTGTGCACCAAGACGTGGAAAAGAAGCAAAGAGCAGGTGAAAATTTTGCAGGGATGAGATTACTAGAAAAGGACAAACAAAATATCAGAATATGGTGGAGGTGATGGGGGGTCAGGTCCTATCCCAAATTAAGACCCTATAACAAATTCTTTTTAATTAATGGCCTTGATAATATTTAGGGAGTCAGACTCTTCTCAATTATCGGAGATGATAGTTAGATGATACATAGAAAAATCAAAAGATAATGACAATTTTATCCTTTAATTTACACTGACATTATATTTTTATCCTTAGAAATACATTACAAAATATAATTGTCCTCTTCAGTAATGGAAATCAATCTGATTCCTATTTAGACATAAGAATTACTATAAAAATAAAAAGTATATTCACATTCAATACATAATTCACAATGTATTTGTATTATTTTTTGAAGAGTTGATTGCCTAATTATTAATGATAAGTGATGCAATAATAATATATCAAATTTTGGGAAGTGAAACTAACTTGTAAATTTTCTTTATCTATAAAAGTTCGATTAGAATTTTGTTTAAGAAAAAACAAATATATGCTCTCTACACTCTCACACTTAGAGACTTATATATATATATATATATATTTTGATTTAATGGTGTAAAGTTCCGCTAGATATTTAGAAAGACAAAAAAATATAGTCACGTATATCAAAATTGATTAGTTTCTTACCCATAGAATGATGAGATACTCTACTGAAAAAAATTAGAGACCCACCATATATGTACTAATGCATTACTTAAGTTATTCTTGTCAATGTGGTCAATAAAGACAAACAAGTCAATTGTCAATCTAATAATATTTATGGACACCATTGAGACAAGTATACGTCACATGTGATTTGTCAACTTCAATTGAATGTATCAAAATTATTCCAAGTTTTTGCATATCATAGCTCAACTACTATTGATGAAAATGGCCACGACGTGAACTTTAAATCTTTGCAATATAACTTCTCTTTGACAGGTAATATTATCATTTCTTTCATGAAAAACTAATAGAATCGTCTCAGGAGTTTTTTTTTCAAGTTAATTTAAATTACAAGTACATATTTTATGGTATTTTATGTTTGAAATTGGTCGATTTCGTTATCTTCTTTTTCAAGTGAGTTCCGCAGTTATTTTTCGTTAATTAAGTAGCCAAAAATTCAAATTTAATGGTATTGCTTTAAAATGTTAATAAAGAGATTTTGTTATGAACTTAGTAACATCAAAGTTGTGAATTTGAATTGAGAATTAAGATATTTTTAGAAACAATCTTTCAGTTGAAGAAAGAAACTTATGGAACTAAATTAAATTTAGAACGTAGCTGAAAATAACTTTAGAGTACCAGTCTAATAGTTTTTATTTTCTGTTAGCATTTCCAATTTCTCTCTGATTTTTTAACGTCCATATGATTCTCCACCTAGTCAACCACTTCAAGTTCATCACACTCTTGCCATCCATTTCAAATATATGATTTTAGTGGTTTTAACCTCATAGGTGGCCACAGGTAATATTAGGTGGCAAATAACATTATTGCAAATATTCTCTATTCATAAAAAAAATTATTTTATTACTAAATGTCTTATTTATTAATGGAAAATGATATATCCTCATATTAATTTTTCTATCCATAAGAAAGTAATATATGTCACTTGTAAACCAAACAGTAATAAATAAAGCATTACTTTGTGATATTTGTCACTTTTTGTGTAGGTATGAGAATTTAATATGAGAATATATCATTACTATTTATTAATTGTTGTATCCAGTCTTAGTCTTCTGCTCTCTGCTTCCATGACTAGGGAGATGTATTGGAAATTGTAAAATTTCTCCCATGGAGTTGTCACTATATTTTTGCGGATAAAATGCAAAAAACTTTTATATGCCTAATTTTGGAACATATAGTCTTTGAACCAAATTTCATAGATTTGAAGGTCGATAGTGGCTCGAGTAAGATATTAGCACTAAATTAACTTGTATTTAGATGGTACCCTCATTAATAGCATGCATGACCTTAGATTTTTTTAATTTTTATTTTATTATTATTTATTAAAGAACTAAAATTATATTTATTTTTATTTTTATATATGACAAAAGTTTATTTACCTTGTACGTAACACATTTGAAATATAGTTCTTGGGTAAAAAAACGATTTGTGGGTGGGGTGATTTTTAACTGTATCATAAAGCTGAAGAGATAAGAAGTCGTGGTAATCGTAATTCGTCATCCACACCTCAAGAGTGGGAGTAGCTACCTTGCCCCCTACCACGTCTTAACTCAAGGAGAGATTAAACACAATATTAATTGCGTCAGCTCTTCCAAACTTTAAGGATTTTTATAATAATAATGTTAAAGTAAATTCCAACATTTATCATCATTCGCCTAACAACTTTAAGAGAAGAAAGTAGTGGTCACATATATGTTATTCGATATCATCTTTCCAATCCTTATTGCATTTTTATAAAATAAAAGTTAAGAGAACAAAGACAACATTAACCCTCAACCGTCTCCTTAAAGTCCTTAATTTAATTTATTAAAAACATTTTAATTTTAATTATTTAATTATGATTTAATTATAAAAATTAAATTTCTACTATTATTACTTTTATAAAAAAAAGTATAAATTAAATATTATTTTATTATATAAATAATAAAATGAATAAAAAGAAAATAAAACGATATACTCGAAATGTCATTTCGCAATCAAGAATTGGAGATAGGATCTATAGCTACGCAAGGGAGATAAATGATATATGTCATATTCTACGAGTAACATGTGGCGATAACTTAACAATTACCAGCGAACAGGCACATAAACTGAGATGTGAAATTTTTAGAAGTGTTTTCAACTAGAGACTAAAGGATCTACCTATAGTTGAAAGTGTATGGTGTGATAAGGAATATACCACTTTTAAAGATATATTCATTTAAATTTAAAGATAACTCTTATCAACGGATGAAAAAAGATTTTGGAAATTTAGTTTTTTTTTGTCCTCTTTCACTTTTAGTAGGACAATATATAGTAAGTGTTCACATTACTTCAGTACTCAAACCTTCCAAAACTATTATTTGCTACTAATTTATTTCCTCACGAAAACAAGGTCTTGGCTTCTTAGGGTAGGGAAGAGAAGAATTGAAATGAAAAAGAAAGTGTTATTTCACTCCAGCAAATCTAAAGGAGGAATAAGAAGAAGTGCAGAATTTGAAATACAATGAATAATCCCCAAAAGGAAAAGTAGTTATTAACTTTTCTAACTAAAATCTATATAAAGACAACAATCTGTTTTTGATGAAAGTGAATAAGTGATGATGGGCTTCATAAAGGCATAAGCCTAGTAACAAAAATAAATGTGAGTGGGCTATAAATAACCAAGCGGCCCAATAACTGTATAGATGAATAAAGCAAGTAAATAAAATAAAGAAGAAAAGATAATGCCAACAATGGTTGCGCAAAGGTAGTGTTTGACCAGACTGCGACTGGGGAGCCTCCAACTACCGAGGAGTTCCATTGTTATAGGGTATGAGAAGAGTGGAGAGCCACAAGTGATGCACCACGTCTTGAACCAAAACCTTAAGGCATTAGGTCTATAAGCCTTTTCTACTTATAAACTTTTTTTACTCCTCCCTGCATGTCCAATGTGAGACTTCACACTTGAATAAACTCAACAATCTCCCCCTCAAATGTGGATATCACACACTTTACGGTCTGCTCCCCTTAAGTCCACCATGTCACAGCCAAATCATTGGCTCTGATACTACTTGTTGGACCAGACTGCGACCGGGGATCCTCCAACTACCGGGGAGTTCCATTGTTACCATATAGGAAGAATTCAAATTTTGCAATACAATGAATAATCCCAAAAAGGAAAGTAGTTGTTAATTGTTCTAACTAAATGTTGTATAAAGCCAACTAATAGTTTTTGATGAAAGTGAATAAGCAGTGTTGGGCATCAAAATTGCATAAGCCCAATATCAGAAATAAACGTAAATGAGCTCTAAATAACCAAACAGCCCAATAACAATACATATGGATAAAGCTAGGAAGAAGATAGTTTAAGGAAGAAGATAATGGGGAAGGGGAAGAGGATTATCGAAAGAGAGAGTAATGAACAGAGGGAAGTCTTTTTTATTTTTATTTAAATAATTAATAATTAAAATAAATTTTAACTTTAAATCTAGATCATTAATATTTTCGTTGTCACGTGTTGAAATCCTACCCCAATATTGGCCTCTCCCAGAGGAGCCTGTTTCTTTACCAATTGGCCTTCCACATGTCATTGGATTGGTTAATTGGTGGCATTAATACCACTTCTAGATTAGTTTGAAATAATTATTGCTCCTTCTTCATTTGCATGAGTAGGATTCATGGAGAGGAAGGAGTCTTACTCCAATTGCATTGGATGAATCTTTCATCAACCTTTCATCTTCAACTATTCTTCACTTTCATTCTGTTAGTTGGAGATAATTGTATTTCCTTCACCTTTTCTAAACCTGCCATCTCTAGCAGAATAATCATTTATTTCACAGTTAAAACATTGGTCATTCTTTTAGCCATACTTCTTCTCCACTAACTCATCTTCTTCTACCAGAATGACCAATGATCATTTCCGCTGCACCAAGGTTACAAAGAAATTAAAACCTTATATAAAATGGAGGAAAACTAACTAACCTATCAACCAAAACTAACTAACCAACTAATTCTAACTCTCAATTTAAACTAGTTACTGGCCTAAGATAATAAATATTAACACAAAATACCAAAATATATTTCAATGCCCCTTCAAGGTGGAGAGTGCATATTGACACCTTCCAATTTGGAGAAAAAATAATTGAAAGGAGAAGGTTCTATGATACATTTCTCATATGACACTTTACAATGGTTGTTCTTGATGGAGTGCCACATATTAATTGATTCATACCCACAAAGTTGGCTTCTTGTGTGGCCTATCCATTTGCCTTCATTAAACCCAGTGGTGCTCGTGGATCCTTAGGTTGGCTAATGAAGAAAATCTTCCCATTTGAGGATAGAAACTAGGAAGAGTAGCTAAGATATTAAATGAAGAAAGAAGAAATTTAAGAGTTATTATAAGAAAATGAGGGAATTAGAAACTAATGGTGTTAGTTCACCCAGAATTAATATAATAGAAATAAGATCAAATGATATTATTATTCAAAAATATTATCTTTTAGTTTTTGGTCAAATGATATTATTGTTCAAGAATAGTATCTTTTAGTTTTTGGTCAAAGAATATGAGAAATCTAGAATATGATGAAATATGAATTATTCTTGTTCAATAATAATAATGCTCAAAAATATCATTTTGATTTCTTGACCAAAGAATAAAAGAAATATATAATATGATGAAATACGAACAATATTTTTTCAAGTATAATAATACTTAAGAATACCATATTGGTTTCTTGGCCAAAGAATGAGATAAAATATGGGTAATATTTGCCTCAAGAATAAAAGAATAATATGATGAAATACGATCAATATTTTCTCAAGAATAACAAGAGAAAAATGTGGTGAAATATGAACAATATTTGCCTCAAGAATATAAAAAAGAATTGATATAAATAGAGAATATGAAGATTATAAAATATAATGATAAAGAAAGATAACAACCTATGTTTTGTACTCCAGTTAATTCATCCTGCTAGGACATCAAGCTGTGACATTGTATGAGAGTATTATTGTGCAAAAGGCCTTGGGAGGAGAGGATTATGTTTTTAAAGAGAATAAGCAAAGAAAGGAGGAGAAGAAGAAGAAGAAGAGAGGTTAATGGAAAGAGAAGAAGATGAAAGCATAATTACATTATTGTGATACCATGTTAGAAATCAAATGACAAAAAAATGTGTATTTCACTGATTGAATGAATTGCATGATATTGAATGAAATTATCAATAATTACACTAAACAAAATTAATTAATCAACTAACTCTAATTATAAAAGGTAATTGGGTTTAAATTAGTTACTAACTAATATAATATTAACTCAAAATATCAAAATATATTTTGGACTAAATTCTTTAAAAAAAACTAAGGATCAAAATAAATTAAAAAATGATAAAGGTTCAAATTTAATATTTGTAAGTAGATACAAGACCAAAAATGTATATAAGCTTATATTTTATTTAAACCGATTTGACTTGATGAATTATAGGCTCCTTATTGCTTTATTTCTCTTATAAGGATCACCATCATCGATAATATCACACCATATCAGAATATATTTCACTTTACATTTCTACCAAATATTCCTCTCTTTTCTAGCAGTTTTCGTTTTTTATTCTATATTTCTAACATGTACAACATAGAGTAACAATTTTGCAATAGATTGAGGTTTATAAGAACACCAAATACATTTATTTATGAATCCTGATACCATAGGAATGAACCATTTATTTTTAACCAATCTATATTACATAAGCCTCTTATTTAAAACCATAATAATTCTTGGGGTTGGAGACAAATCAAATGGACATTACATGCTAGCTTATTCAAGTCCATAGCTTGATTATGATTATTCTAGAATCTTCTCAGATTTAAGTTTTAGTGTATGCCAAAATAGTATTGTGTTCACTCAGAAGCATTGCCATAACTTTTTGTGGTAAAGGAAGGTTCTAGAGCTTTGATGCTAAAGCATTCTCAATTGGCTTCAAAACACCATTATCCTTTATATCATTTTCTTTAGACCCCAATTCACATTTACTAGGTGCAACATCTATTGCAGGGGAACAATTGAAGAATCCATGAGGCTGCAAAATCAAACAAAATAAAGTTAAATACATAACATGAACAAAAAGAGTAGTAATGTAAAAAATGAATCACATAAATTACCATGAGCATAAAACCAATGTGTTCTACTGGCATAACAGGCCAGTCTTCTAAACGAGGAACATGTGTGACTCCAAATACATACCTGAAGACAACAGAACATAGTTAGTTCAGAAGACACAATGTGAATTTGTGAAACATTTTGGAATGTGTGAGAGAGACAGAGAAAAAGTACCAAAGAACTATATCAGACTCTTCTAAAGATCGGTTCTGCGTAACCCATGTAGGTAATCCGTCGCCAATGCGTGGATTTTGATTAGGAAATTCTCCTCCCGGAAACAACTCATCGGGTGAGAATGCGGTAACCCAAAGATTATGCTTCAAGAAAGCACCTCTTCTTAAAAACTTGGCATCCGGATGCGCGAATGGTAAGCAATTTGAGCCAGGTACTAGCTTGTAGCCTGTCAAGTGTCCAGTTCTATTGGTTGATCTTGTGTTCCTTACCTGAGTGATTGTTAAATATATAGTAAGTAGTCTCAGTTGAAAAATTAATTCATAAAGTCGGAAGCTGAACCATAGTCGAATCCGATAATGAAAGCTCAATGATATGCTTACTCCTATGAGAATTGAAGATTATGTTTTGGAATTACTAAGAGCATATGCTAAATTCTATATGAAAATTATGATAAAGTTTATAAAAGATTAAGGGGGCATTCATCTGATATGTTTATTTAGGCTAGGAGCAACAATAGTATTAGAAAGTAGGACATTATTAGCAATCAATAGTCCAAAGTTGGCTGTAAAACCCAGGGAAGACTTACAATCCAAGATCGAGCAGTCATGGGATCGCAATCACGCATGGCTTCCATTTCCGATCTGAGCAAAGTTTCTTCGGCATAGAACGCATTATTGTGAACATTATGATCACCAGGTTCCTCAGCTTTCACATTGACTTCCACAACCTACCCAAAATTCCTAAGAATGTTAACTTGAAAAATGAATTGTTATGCAATAGCAAAGTGGCATAAATTGTTATGCATATATTACTTTCTTGAGAAACACTAAGGAAAAGTAGCACGTTAATCCTTAGTGTGGTGCTTAATGTTGAGAATTTCACTGTTAAAATCATAATCAAGAATTATTTATTATATTGGATGAGACTCTATGGTAAGCAAGAAAAATGCTTCAATTATATCAAAATATATTTCTTAAGATCACCTATACTAAACTAGTTATGCAAGCAACATGGTATTATTCTTTATTCTATCATAATAAATGACTTTGATTAATGCAGATTAAACTGGGAGAAACTTATACTCATATAACATAATTATTCAATTCAAACTACCTGATTCAAAGCTTCACCAGGTTTAGAATCAACAGCCATGTTCATACGAGCAACAAAAAAGTGTTGATGAACTGGAGCATATAGACCTGGTGCAATCACGGTTCCATATTTTCGATACTCTCCGGGCATCAACGCTCCCATGCTCAGAATTCCAGTGAGCTTAACTTCAGCTTCCATCTTTCCATCCTGGAACAACACATGCCTTCATTTTCGACAAATTCGTATACACAAAGTACTTCATTAAAATCAAAACAAGAACAGATTTTTTAATGTTTCTGAATGTTCCTTGAAGCAAAAATAACAAGCTAACTATGAGGGTATAAAGATGCACAGTTTCATAAATAACAATTCAAAGAATGGGCAAAGACTGAATATGTGTGAAATTATGCAATAAAAAAACAAGATCAATTTAAAACAGTAACATGGTTCCTTCATTTAGCATGAGTAACGCATGCAAGGTTCGGCATATGATAAACCGCATAGAATCCAGTACTGCATACCAGAACCGGTATTGTGAATCATGTAACTATACTTTAAAATTTCATTAAGGAAAGCATATTGATCTCTTGAAAGGAATTGATAATGTACTTGCCTGATAAAAGTGCCAAAAAAATCCATACTCATAGTTAGCCACAGTACATATAAATGAAACTGAAAGTCTTCTAGATCTTCGGACTTCTGATAAGCCAGTTCTCCAATCTTGATGCTTCCAGAGAATTCCATGATCTTCTTCATGCAAACATACACAATTTTCAATTGTTTCCACACCACCAGTGAAATTTGTGAAGTGAGCATCAAAATATTTGACTAAGCCAGAACAATCACAGCCCTGTAACAACAAACTTGGACTTAGACAAATGGGAGAATCCAATCAGAAAGAGTAAATGAATGTGGAAGTCCTAAACCTTCTTCAAGGAATGTGCATTTCTTCCTAGGCCATCTTCCCCAGCATCGAAAGCATTTTTCCTGTAATGTGGATCGTTCGGATCTCCGTAGGGTACAACCATCTCCACAAAACTCAACCTATGAGCTACAGGTCTTAGCCCTTGACTACCATCAAGATATGCAACAGAATATATAACCAAACCTTCTTTGGGTGTAAATCCAATCCGAAAGTTCCACTGTTAATAAAGAAAGAAAAAACGAAATAGTTATATGCCAAGTTGCAAGTTCAGTAATTAGTAGTTAAAGATTATAATGCAGAACTTATTTTGCCATTTCCAAAGACAAATCAATAGAGAAATTTAACATATACCTTTTGCCATTCAACATAATATCCATTGACAGAAAAGCTTGGACCTTCAGGTTGAACAATTTTCAATGGTTTTAAGTCACTTCTATCACTGCCACCTCTAGTTGCACCATGTGTATAGTTCCTTAAGGGATCAACAGGAGGCAGAGGAACAAGTTTGCGGTCTTCGAACTGTATCACCTCCATGTTTTGCATATCAACAAGAACAAAGATTCCCTCGACCGGGCGAGCATAGCCGTTTTCCATAGGGCAATCACTCTCACACTTGCAAAATATTATTGGTTTAGCAAGTCTTCGGTTCGGATTATCAGCTTCACTGAAGTAACCAGCACACCTGCAGCATAAATATGTAGTAAAAAAGTTTGGATTGATGAAATTAAAAAAGAAAGAATGGCAATGTCTCCAAACAAGATCTCTTTATAAACAATGGATATCTGAATTTATTTACCAGGGATCTACCATCACAAGCTCCATGTTTTCAATACCCCTTTTCTTCATAGCCTCTATAAATGGAGGATAACTTTTAACAGCAGCCTCGCATTCTGCATATTCCACAGCATCCTGCAAATAGAAAGAATATTACAGAATCGAGGCATTTATGTAAGACTGCATACATCGACTACGATATCAGTATTAACAGTAGATATTATTACTTAACAAGTTTTGAAAACTTTTGTGATTTTCTTTCCTGAGCAAAACTCGACCTCAAATTTCAGATTTTACCAATCTTCCCAACTAACAACAAACTCTTCTTAATTGGAAAGAGTAGATATGCAGTTTTTCAACTCTACTGTGTAGGAATGAAAAAATAATACATAAAATATATACCAAATTCAATATGTTAACATGTTATGCTATTCATTACTCTAATATGAAACTCTCATTTATAAATAATAGAAAATGTAACAAAGTAAAAGTAAGACATCTCACTACAGAGACTGCTTCAACATATTAATCATTTGGTGCAAAACCATTTGAAATGACTTAAAATTATTCAAAAAGACATTAGTTCATACAAAATGTACAAAGAGGGAATCAGAAGTTGAGGAAAAGGCCAACATAATACCATTGGAGGCTGAACATCAGGTAAAACTTGTGATGAAATTACTTTTCCTAGATGATTACGACCTCGAGTTACAGCATGTAGTTGCGATAACTCGATGATCCATATGCTAGTCTCATTTGTCTTCCTATTGTAAACAAGAAGTCTAGCACATCTTGGAGGGAGTTTAGTTGGAATCACAAACCCTCCTTTAGGAAGCAATGATGGTTGGAAAGGTGGAAAGAAATAAGCATCTGCCAGAGCAACAACATGTTTATCCGGTTCGAGCAAGACTATTTCTATGAATCGCATACAGTCTCTGAGCTGCAACAAATAAATACAATTTCGGAGAAACAACTTGGAATCATTAGTAATCAATCACTGCTTCAAGTTACACAAGACTCATATTCACAAGAAAAATATACAAATATGTTCCCTTTGAAGAAATTAACAAGCATAATGTGACTAACAACCTCAGGAGTTTGTCCAGCAGCCCTCACAGTTGCTACTGCCACAGAGATTTCAGCAGGAGATAGAGGATCCAAAGGGTGGCTTGTTTGAGGCCTTGGCAATGTAATGATTCCTGTGCAACATTACAGAAAATATAAGATGAGAAAAAACAGTATAAGAGTTTTATACACCGTTAATGTATCAATTCATACTTAATCATCATTGAAGTACTCGTGTTAACTAGTACAAATATTAGGAATGACAACGGGTTGGATGAGGGTGTACTTGCCCAACCCCGAACCCGAAATTCAAAACTCTAACCTAATTAAGCGGGGTTGAAAACAATTATACCATTCCAAAACTGTCGGGTTTCGGGTAACCAGAACCCGGTGAAAACCCACCTTAGACATATATTTCTATATAGGTTCTCAAATTTCTATATATATATATATATATATATATATATATATATATTTTATATATGTATTTATGTGTAATTTTATAATTTTACATATATTAATCGAGTTCAGGGTAGAGTTGAACTCGGACAAAACTCGAACCCGGAAGTTGAACTCGAACCAAACCCAAACCCGAAAGTTGAAATCGAACAAAACTCGAACCCGAAAGTTAAACTTGGATAAAACCCGAACTCGAATCCAATCACAACAAATTTTCTCTGTTAAATTCAAATTGAATTCGGGTACCTGCTACCTGTAAGTACAATATTGGTCACTTTAGTGGCTTAGACCAATATGAAACACAATATTGGCCGAACTTGAACTTAATTGTCCAAATCCGGATTTAGTAACTTTGCAATAGTTTTATGATTGATCAATTGTGTTCTAAATCCAATAAAGTCATAGACCACCAAAGTGAAATTAATGCATTCAATTACCTCCAACAAGAAATGCATCAGTGGCAATAGGTATGATTGGAAAAACATGTCATTTGCTTCAGGTTCAAAAACTAATATTGATATGTCCTTAGTCCTTACTAGGATCTTCAGCAACAATTTCAAATGCCAATTAGCAACTACCTAAGTTTTAAATTTCATTTTCTTGAACGAAAAGTAAAAGTGGGATAAATACAATGGTTGATTTAAGAAATTGAACTTCAAATATTTCATTGAAACATAACAGAATTGAGCCCCATATTAAATTTAAGGGTACAAAAAACATTACTATTATTATTGAACCCCCACACATATATATAAGTAGAATCCATATATCTAATGAGTTAGTGTTTTTTGGATTAAATTGTGGTGTCTATGGTGTTTAAAATATTGTTTATAAATTTTCCAAGTTTAAACTTACCCAATTTCCTAACAGGTAATATATCATAACCGATATTTAATGAATGTTTTATGTACAATCATTTGGACAACAAATAACAAAAAGCTGTAACGGGTATTAGTTTGAGTTAGGTATATATTTAGAAGAGGCAATAGTAAATTTATGCAAGTACAAAGGTATCAAGTATATTTGGATAGAGTGTATATATATACATGTATATGTTAGAATGCTACGTGGATGTTATTGATTCTATTTTTTAATATATGTCAATGTTATCAATTCTTTAACCTTGCATTCCGTTAAGTGTAATAAGTTGAACCATTTTTTAAAATAATATTTTCTTATTCTTTATGTTTTTATAATTAAATAAATAAAAACATTGTTTAAAAATAAAATCCAAACGTTCTCTTATTTGTGTGGAACAAACAGGAGAGTGGTAAAACAAAGAAATAAAAAAATAATATATATATATATATATACCTTTGGTATTGATGGAAGGTTGTGGTAGGGAGTCGACAGCATTAACGATGGCCATCTTGTTTAGGCGGCCATCATCGGGGACGGTGGCAGGCCAGTCAGCAGAGGGAGTGGCGGCAGCCGCAATGGTGGTAGAGTTGTTGACGGCTGAAGAGCAAGTGCAAGAAGGTGGTGCAAATTTTTGAGAAGCTGAGGCCATTGTAAAGGGTTTAATTTGTTGCAATGCACTCTCACATAAAGGAGTGTTAACTCACTCTCTTCCACAACAATTGAGTAACACAAAATAACTAAGAAGGGGAAATGATGGCTAAGAAAAAAGTTGAGTTAAATGCAAGTTTTGATGAAAAGTGTAATGGGAGATGGAGCATTTATATAGCATGGCAAATCAAACCACGTGATATTATATATATATATATATATATATATATATATATATATATATATATATATATATATATATATATATATATAAAAGACATGCAACAATAAAAAATAATTTAGTAATTTTTGTATAATTTAAGAGAATGATTAAAGACCATCATGCAATAATCCTACCCGATTTATAATAATGTGTTTCTCTATCAACCAAACCTGATTAGAGAACCCAAGTCATAGCAATTTGTTAATGAAAAGTTCAATTAAATGTTTTACCTAACTTGTCCCTTAATAAAATTGAACATCAATATTATACTTTTAAAATTTATATTTATTTATTAAATTTCTCTAATTTTAAAATTATTTCACTTTGACAAAAAAACATGTTGTATTTGTTTTGGTCTTTTGTTTCCTTCACATAAATCTTTTGGGTTGAAGATAAGAATACAAAACTACAATTTTTTAGATAATTTATTGAGAGAAGAAAAGGTATTATTGCCTTTTAATTAGCATGATAAATATTTTATATCCTAATAAAAAATTCCAATTTCATGTTCCTATAATCCTATGCTATCAGGAAAGATGGTGTGAAAAAACCGTTTTTTAAATCAAATATTGCATTAACAATAAAAGGAGATCTTAACACTCATGAGTCCACTCATCATGTCCCATCTTTGATGTTATCATATGCCATATATTTTGGCTACTTATGAGAATTTTTAAAATAAAAGTTGGAAAGCATATATTACCAACGAATTAGTCTGGTGGTATAAGTAGCTGCTAGATTCTTAGAATGGCTAAAAGGTTAATAGTTCAATTCCTAATAACAACACTTATAGAGAATTACAATTGCGCACCCTGAAAAGATTAGTTCCTTACCCAAAGAACGATAGAATATCATTGGTAGTATAAAAAAGTATGCAACAATACTGTAAGATTATTTTACAATATAATTATATCAACAGTACATTAATGCACATGGAGGATATATTAATTAGCATATTAAAATGAACCTTTTCATTATCCATTTTCTTTATTTTTCTTCATCATAAATAAAAAACCTGTTTGAAAATCCTTTTTACATTTTATGACCGAAAGTATATTTCTTTCTTGTTAGGTCATTTACTAATGAAACAATTGAGTGGAACTTTGTTTAACTAGACTCACTAAAGATCTATACAAACTTTTTTTTAGTTTAAGATAAGTTTAAAGACTTTCGTGAGGCTTAATAAGCTCGAATTTAATTATCATACTCATCAGCTTGAATGATAACTGTTGAGATAAATATGTATGTATGCATATATTAATGCAAAAATTATGTCAATATTTAATAGTTATAAATATTTTCAAAATATTTATATATATTGGTGTTTATATGGGAGATGATTCACTTATTCCGTAAATTTAAAAAACTTACTCCACATTTTAGCCATCAATTCTAGGAAAATTCAATGGTTAAAATTAGTAAGTAGATCTAGACCATTAATTTTCCTATAATTGATGACAAAAATATGAAGTGAGTTTTTTAAATTTAATCTTGGAGTAAGTGCATCCCCTCTATGTTTATATATGTATTTTATATATTTAATATGTGTAAATTTAAACATAATTTATAATTATATGTATATATACATGTATATTTATAAGAAGTAACTCATGTGACAACAATTGTTATCGTGAGAAATGATAAAATTTAATATGAATCATTGGATCTTATTTAAAAGATCAACATTAAAAGAAAAATGTGCATGACTTTTAATATTCTTATAATTTTATACTAGAAATATTCTCATTTTAATGACTCCCTATATTCTAGTTTATTTAATAAGTCAATTCGATTTCAAACGAATCTTGAGCTAAGTCAACTTATTCTAGCTCTAGTTACATTGCTTAATATAACACATATTTTTCGAATAAGATTATGACATGTGATATTTAATATTTTTTAATGCTTTATATTTTAATTTAGTTTTAATTAAAATTTAATTTTAAATAATCAAATTAATTTGGACCACACATTCATGAGTTAAATACAATCTCTTCCTTTTATAAGATATTCATTATGTCAAACATGTAAATTAATCGTGAGCATTTTGAGATATAGCAGCGCTTCCAGATGATGTGTATGTGAGCACAGTAGTATATAATATGCTTTAATAACGCTTAATTGGACGTTGTTGTATGTCAACTTTTAATAATGAGCGTTGTTGTATCTCATACATACAACAACGTCACCTTCAACAAGCACTTTTATATATGTACATGATATAACATTCCATTCCTGACATGCGGCCCCTCCTTCTCCCGGACCCATGAATCCACTGAGCGTATTAACCAACAGCTTAAATATCATTTGCAGTATTTTATTCCCCAAAAAGGGGAGTCTCCGTGACTCAAACCTGTGACCTCAGTGACAAATAGTCACTAATCCAATGAGTCGCTACCATTAAGCTATCAAGTCAAGTTCTATACTACGAAAGGCAAGTCAAATTCTCCACAATAATAACGCATTCATAACATAAATAGAGCTAACATGATTAAATAGAAATTTCTAAACTTTTCACGTTTAATCATTTTAGTCTAAGGGAACCCTCCAACTAGTGCATTAATAACATACTAAAATCATAGAGAACATGTACAAAAAGTTTCAAGTAAAAGTTCAAAGCCTAACTAATTTAAAAATGCAAAAAATATTCACTATGAAACTTGAAAATTAAAAAAGAAAATTTGGATAGAATAGATTTTTCTACCCAAAATGCATAGATTATATTTCCAATTCTGATTAGTGGTTCAAAAGTTATACCAAAAATAACATTTGGCAAAAACATTATTCACTACCTATGTCTATCTCACAACCAATTGTAGGGAAAATGATTTCGGTTCTTATATCATTCTATATGTGATAAAAGAAGTGTAGAAACAAAGTTTCATGCAAAAATTTCACTCATAGGATCAAGCGTTGTTGACATGTCACCTTTAATAGCGTTCATTTAAGCATGCAATATTGAATATATTGAAATCAACAACACTTGCTTAGAAAATGATTGTTGAATGTCACTTTTAACAACGCTCATTATAATGAATATTGTTGATATATCACCTTTAACCACACTTATTTAAGCAAGCGTTGTTGAATATATTTGAATCAACAACACTTGCTTAGAAGAGCGTTGTTGAATGTCACATTTAACAGCATTCATTTAAGCGTTGTTAAATGTGTGACTTTTAACATCGCTCATTATGATGAGCGTTGTTGATATGTCACATTTAACATCACTCATTTAAGCAAGTGTTGTTGAATAAATCTAAATCAACAACGTTTGCTTAAAAGAGCGTCACATTTAACAACACTCATTTAAGCGCCGTTAAATGTGTGACTTTTAACAACACTTATTGTGATGAGCGCTGTTGATATGTCAACTTTAACAACATTCATTAAACATTGTTAAATGTGTGACTTTTAACAATGCTCATTATAATGAGTATTGTTGACAAGTCACCTTTAATTGCACTCATTTAAGCATGCGGTGTTGAATATATTCAAATTAATAATGTTTGCTTAAAAGAACGTTGTTGAATATATTAGGCAAACATACAACAATGTTTACTCAAAATGAGTGTTGTTGAAGTTATATTTGCCTATCACCTCCAACAACGTTTGCTTAAAAGAACGTTGTTGATTATCTTCTCCCTTGTATTTAACAGAGTTGTACTAGAAAACGTTGTTGAACGACCGTTGTTAAATACGAATTAAGCATCAACAACAAAAAAAGAATAGCAAAAATTTTATATAGATCTTTTCATGAATAAATTTATGGACAAAACTTAAGGTGTAATACGATATGTGTCAGTAGTACATATGACTTATTAGAGGATGACACATTTACTTTTTTGTTTAATTTCAAGGTCAAAAAACGTATTATTGTGAATATACTAAATATTCATTCTTTATGTATTGAGAAATGAAATATTTTTAGTACACATATCATTATCTAATAAATCACATATATCACTAGTACCTATAGTAACGCACGTGAAACCTTTTAGTTAAGATTTATTCTTTAGTTAATGACTTCGGTTTTTATCATGCTTAGTTACAATGCAAGAAAATTAAAAGAATAGCGAAAAGTTGCAATCCAAAATTATAGACTTTTTTCGCTGCAATGTAAGATTTATTCTTTATTTTAAAGATTTGAAAATATTTGTTTGATTATATCTAATATAAATGGCAATTATATAAGAATTACATTTTTTTGGTACAAACTTATATAACACTTACTCTTTAACTAGTTACTTGGTTTTCATTATGCAAAGTTACAATCATCTAATAAATGCAATCAATTAAATCACCACTGATATTTGAACTTAATTTTTGTCCTGCGTCCAATCGTATTTAAAATGTTTGAATTTTTATTTTGATTAAAATATATGAATAATCAGTGATAATTGGTTGGTTGGGTATTATACTCCATTGTTTCACATCATTAACTGATTTAATGGAAACATTTTTTTATTTAATTTTGGTGTCACGTATTTCTGTCCTTGCACCCTATTTTTTTTGTATTACTAAAATTATTCTTTCACTTATTGTTAATGAGCTAATCACCTTTCGAGATGTGTGGTTATTTCTCTCAACAAATATCGCTCTCAAACATCGAACTCTTAATATTTTGGTCCTTATAAGAATCTGACACCAACATCATGGAAATGATGTTCATTGTGAGGTTCTTGCCCATTTTTTGTGGTGCATGTTTGTGCAACAAGGAGAAATTATGATAGAGAATTCATCTGCTCAAATACACATTTCAATTTCACCATTATTTTCTTGTTGGGGACTGCCTTAATTTGTTATGGAATCCTCTCATTTAAGTATGTTGACAAATTGAAATGGACTTAATAAGACAAGAGAAGTGAATTGTCATCCTGAATAATAACCAAGCAAATTAGAGCCATCTTGTTAGCATTACAAGAGGAGGTTTAGACCTACCATTAATTCAAACCATCGGATTTCCCTAGAATTGATGACTAAGATGTAGAGTAAGTTTAAAAAACTTACTTTTGATGTCAATGAATCTCTCCTCTTTAATATATGGAAAATAAACTTTAAATTGAAATATCTTTTTTATATGGCAAATTTTATATCTCCTAATTGATTAGTCTAAAAATCCTCTTAAGCATATGAAAATGATGTGAAAATGATGTGTTATTTTACCTGAGGGTGACACATGTATCATTAGGAGAATTTTTAAACTGATTTATTAGAGATGTGTGATTATTCCCTTTTTTGTTTATGAAAAATTCACCCCCAGGATTGATTTAAAAATCTCCTTATGTCTGAATATATGTTAGATAACTCTTCACCCCAAGATTGATTTATTGACATTGATTGATTAATGAATGAATGAAAGTGGTCTTTAATTTAAAGGTTTTCCAGAAAAATATAAATTATTTTTGGTGTGAATTAGACAAATCTAAACTTGTATATTTAATCATGCGTGACACATTTCACCATTACACAGGGGACAAAGTTTATTAATTAGAAACATGCCTATAACCAAACATCAGCTTCAACTAACTTTACTTGTTAAGTTGAGTTCTACATTGGTTCCAAATTTCTTGTTGAATTCATTTTTTAATTATCTCGCAATTAGATCGATGGCAGCAGGAAGCAACAATGGGTTAAGATTCTGTAGAAATCTTAGCTACTAAAATATGAACATCCTAGACATGGAAGGGAGGATTTTGAAGATAAGGTTTCATTCTTTGGAATATCAGCACATTCACCGACAAATAATTATTGAGAGCGACATTTATTGAAAGAAGTAGTCATATCTTCCAAAAAATATTAGTTTTTTATGCAAATGAAGAGATACCCTTATTAATACAAAAATTATAATTTAACGTTCAGCCAAATTATGAACTATTATTGTGATGTGTCTTATGTCATGCCGTTTTTGGTAGTTTGATTCCGTTCCGTCGTTCAAACTATTCGGAGGTCGTTTTGTTTGTTCATTGTGATTGTGAAAATCGTTATCTCTAGTGTATCTAAAGGAGTGGTAAGCTTCTTCATAATTTGTTGGTCAATTTATCAAATTTTGGTTTATTTATTATTTTTATATTATGTTATTATACGCTATTCTTCTAATTTGCAGGTCAATAAAAGGAAAACATGAGGTACTGAGACATTGTATAGTAGTGCCTTACTGTGTGGGACGGGAAGATGACGGAACATTTAAGGAGTAAGAATCTTTTCTATTAATGAAATGGAGATACAAGTACTACGAAAAACAAACAAAAAATAATATGATAAGATATTTTTATCTTTTATATATAATAAAATAATATTTTTATCTTAAAAATACAAGTAAAATAAAATATTTGTCTATTTATTAATGAGATAATACTTATTCCGTTTTGGGATGAATTGAAACTTGTCTAACAGGGCATGTTGGCCCTGTGGATTAAGGAACTTTATTATTGTTAAGTGTCATATAACAAGGAAATTAAACATGAATTGAGGCACTTAGTTGTGAATTTTGATGAAAATATTAGACAAACTTTTATGACTCTAGAATAATTGCCTTGGTCTGAAAAACTTATACAAATGCTATCAATTGCAGAGTAATGGATTGAAAGAGATGAAAAATGGAAGAAATTGAGAACAGTGGCTCAAAAGCACACACACTAGTGGATTCTCGCCCAAGCCAAGGAAACCTCGTCCAAGCTAGAATCTCTCGCCCAAGCGAGAGACCAGTGACCACAAGCCTCAGCTACTGAAGAATTCTCGCCCAGGCGAAGATCTCTCGCCCAAGTGAGAATCTCTCGCCTAAGCGAGGGTCTATCGCCCAAGCGAGAAACCAAAAGTCTGAAGTTCATATAGGCGGTTTCCAACAAATTTGGGGGTTACCTTTTGCATTTTACACTGTTTTTGAGAGTTTTAGAGAGGAAAAAGCACGAAAGTGAAAGGGAAGAGTCGTGGGAATGACTCTAGGCTTAGATTCATATTTTTTTATGCATTTCGTCATTGTAATGTGTAGAATTAGCGGCTAAACTCTCGGTGTGGGATTGAATGTAACTTTCTGAACCTTTGTATTCTTGGATTTAATTCAGTTTATATTTAGTTATTTGATTTTGGAAATCTTATCTTATGCTTAATGCTTGATTTTATTTAGTTATTGAAATCTTGATTTATTACCCCATGTTCAACTGGAAAGCGAAATGTGTGGTTGAATCCGGATAAGTTTTCTTGATATGTTGTTGATCTAGGGATAGACAATGACACATGAATTGCTTATACATTGGGTTTAATGCTAGATAATTTGTCAAATTACCAAGGAATTGGAGTTTGGGGAATTATTTAAGGATTTTGTAATCAAGGAATTGATACAAATGATATGTGATGTGCATCAAGATCAATAACTTTTCTAGAATTGAATCTAAATGTTTACAAAGAGGAAGAAGATGAAAGTCAATCCCCAACCATTTTATTTATAATTTATCAAACCTATTTTAGAAAATACAAAAATACCGATGACTTTCATCCAAATCACCAACTGTAATTATTTACTCAATTTATATATTTAGAGATCAAGATAAATCTAATTTGCTCCTTGAGAACGAAATCCCGGTATTTACCGGTTTTATTACTTGAGCGATACGGTACACTTGCCGTACTAAAATAGCTAACAATTATATTTTTCAATTATGAAATATGCACAAAATAAATGTGGAGAGCATCTCTAGAAGCCAGAAAAACATGAAATTATTCATTAAAAATAAAGATGTTTGAATTAAAAATAAAAACACAAAAAACTCATCCTAATTTGGTATTTGCAAAAAAATAGAAAATCTCATGTCCATCCTAAAATCTCAAATCTCACTAAAATTAACTTAAAAAAATCCCTTTTTTTGTTTTCGGTGTTTTAGGAGACACATATCACTAGTTCTCAATGGTGTCTCATTCTCTCCCGGACAAATCAGATTTTAACAAATAATATAAAAATATTATATTTTGTTTTTAAAAGATTTAGTTTTATTTATGTGTCAATATCTGATTGATCCGACACAAGAAATGTGACACTCTTAGGAAATGTAATCTATAATTGTTTCAGGGTGCCTAAAAAATATGGGGAGAGGTGGAGCAAATAGGCAACTTGACAAAATCAAATTATTGAGGCGTACTGTACAAGTTACTTCGCTTCCAAGCGAACTAATTTGTGAGCCGTTAGATTCTATTGTCTTCAATCTCAACCGTTAAAATCTTGATCGGGTAACTGTTATGGTTAGAAGTCGGTATGTCAGGAAACGACTTCAACATAGTACAAAAGTCGGTATGGCCCAAACCGACTTCTGTACTGTTATGTATAGAAGTCGGTATGGCAGGAAATGACTTATGTTCAGAAGTCGGTATGGCAGGAAACGACTTTTGTTCAGAAGTCGGTATGGCAGGAAATGACTTCTGTTCAGAAGTCGGTATGGCAGGAAACGACTTATGGTTATTATGTTTAAAAGTCGGTATGGCCCAAACCGACTTCTACACTGAAGTAAGTATGACTCACACCAGCTTTAGACTGTACTTACTTCTAAACTAAATTCATTAACCTCCGTACCGACTTCCAAAAGGTCAATGAAACAGTAGGCGATAAACAAAAAATTTCATCTAACGTCTATAAAGCAATTCGCTTCCAAGTGAACTAAGTAGTAGTTCGCAAATTAGCAAACACCAAAACTTAAATAACTGGAACTAGGACCCACCATTGGGAATGGGTCTACCTAAAGCATATAAGCTGACCCAACTCTCTAAGTAAGATTATCATAGAATTAACCTAACAAGTTCAATAAAGTTGGGCTAATAAAAGCTTGGTTATGGCTAAATTTCAAAGTTAATATGTGGCTTGCTTTGCAGGCTCTAGTTAATATGCACAATACAATTTTTTTTTGCATGAACCATGATGTAAGACCATTGATTTCATGAAAGATAAAAAAATGTATGTACCAATAATATAAGAGTTTTAGTCTATTATCCACTATTCATTTTCAATCACTATTGACTCTTCGGAAAAAGTAATATAAATAAATTGTGGATGATGTACTAACTGTGTATAAATCTTTACACTGACATTATATAGATATTACACTTTTCATCAAATTTGTGTGGCTAAGATTTCTAATAGTGGGGAAGGATTGGAACAAGAGAATACATTGCCCAGGGGAAGACTCAAAAATTAAAGTTAGTTTATCGCAATGGGTAAAGCTCTATGCAATTCAACCACTTTGACAAAACCATTCCCATTTTCACCAGTGTTGCTGCTCCATTGGCAATATTTTGCCACCTTAGCCAATGGTTAGGAAAATATTACTGACCTTGCGAAGCAGCAACAACGTCAGCGGAAAAAGCTCAACACAAAGGGTATGCTGTGGAAGCCATCAGAGGAGGACTCCTCTTCACAGCTCGCGATCATTCAGATATCATATTTCGCCTTTCCCATGGTGGCAATATGGGCATGGATGAGGTGGAATTTTCGGAGCTGAGGCAGAGGACAACTTGAGGTTATTACAGTATCTTCAATCTCCTTGTCAGAACAGAGAAGGATAAATATAATCTTGCTTTCAATCTCACTGAGTAATATGGTTTCCAACCTCACCTATAACTTACCTCCAAGGAAATTTTATCCACTTTCCCCATTCCGATTTATAATGCCTGATGGGACAATTCACAAGAGGACTCGAAGATGAGGTTACTTTGCCATCTCTACCTAAGAACAACTCGTCAACTTGCATATGGTGCAGATGTGGGATGTTTTTCATCTTGAGGCTATGGTTGCTAGGGAGAGGATATCCTTTGGTGTGGATATGACCTTTCAGAATTACATGCGGAACAAAACACTAATGAGACGCTCATTATGATGGATGTTGGGAAGTAAGTCTCACATCACCTAACTCATTGTCTCGGGAATAGTTTAAATACCTATTGGGCTACTTCTCTCATTGTCAATTGGTTTTGACATGGAACCTTAACATGGTATAAGAGTCAGGTTCCAACTTCTTTCCGTTTGTCATGGGCCAAAAAATGCCCTTTAGTTATGGGTCAAAGGTAATCATTCGTCTGTTCCGGCAGACTTATGCGGAGGGGGCATGTTGGGAAGTAAGTCTCACGAGGTACGAACCTCATATATTGGACCACCCTTTTACAAGTCTTTTAAAAAAACTAGGAATCATATATGTATGTAACTCCAATTGCTTGACACGTGTGATAGTCACACAAAATCAAAATGAAATCGAACGGGTTAAAATAGAATTCAAGGAGTACTCAAGACTCGTTACATTTTGGGATCATTATCATATATCATTTTGAATGATTCCAAGTGCTCATCAACTATAATGATAACAAAAACTGACACGAGGTTTCTCAGGAAATTAAGATATAAAATGGATGAAGAGGTGAATGATAGGAAAAATAATGAAGAAAAACTAACACAGCAAAAGACAAGGAAGAGTATATACTCTGCAGTTAAATTGAAAAGCTTAGAAGCTAGATGACTGCTACTTGAGGTCACCTTTCCTTCAACCAAAGGCAATTAATTTACTAAGAGTATCTTGTTGCCTCTGTATGAACTCTTCAACTATAGCTTAAAAAGTGGCTACTTGCTCAGAAAAGGATAAAGAACGGGGGACCGATAAGTAACCACATTTCAAAGCATGCATAACATCTAAAATTTAACTCATGCTATTTTTGAGGCATCAATCATGTTATGTAAAGCGTTCTTGGTCGACAAAGATTTGATTAAGCACGAGAAAAAGCATATATAACAAAAAGCATGATGTGAAATGTCTGGAGTCGGTACTCACTACAAAGATTTGGCCCAACTTCCCAACCATACAAACAAAAAGTGGTCACTGATGTGAAGCTTCTTTAACCAGTCTCTTGCTCAAATTCTTCACCTTCAGACTCCTCTGCATTGTCAGCATCATCATCATCAGCTTCATTGTCGAACTCTTCCTTATCATTTTCATTAGTGGTTTTCCCGATCACAACCAGGGTGCTATTGATCTTCTTGATTTCATTGCACTATAATGATGAGATAATTCATGACAAGGATGAGGAGGAGGCAAAGAAAAACAAGAAAGAAAGAGATTCAAATGGAACTAACTCTCTTGTACCAAAAGCCTATTATCCTCATAACAAGTCGAAATTTACATGCTTTAACTTGCATAAAGTATTTAATATGTATGCATTATCCTACTTCATGCATTCAAGAATATGTGAGTTATGCACATTTCCAACAACTAGTTCAAAGTAATAAAATCTATGCAGCTAAGTTCAAGTAATTGTTTATAAAGGTTGTGTGATGCTAATAATTAATAGCTTTTCTTAGAAGAGGTTTTACTCTACCTGAAAAGCCTAGATCTTGATATTCCTAAACATATGATATCTTAGTTGCTAAAGATGTTAAATTCATGCACAGTAAAAACATATTTTACTTAATAATCATCCATACCAAGAGAGCATTTTCTCATAAATTTACATTAATGTTTTGTTTGGAGTTGATAAAAAATTACTAGTACAGTCAAGCATCTCAAATTTTAATTATAATAAAAGTGCTTAAATTTGAGCTTATAAAAAAAGTTTTTTACTATCTTAAGAAGTTTTTAATCTCAAATGGGAGCTCATCAAGATACAGTTTCTAACCACTTAAACCACCCATAAGTAAGGGCATCTTTTGGCTCATTACAACCGGAAAGAAGTTGAGTTTTGACCCTGATACCATGTTGAGGTTAGTCCAACATGTATTTAAACTATCCCGAAACAATGAGGTAGGAAATGTGAGACTTACTTCCCAACATAAACCACTTTCATCCAAATCATGTAATTATCATCCAAAATAACTATTTGTCCCTAAAAATCTAATTTTTGAAATAATTAACCATTCCCAAGCACAACCTCCACATTGTAATGTTCAAAACAGCATCAAATTAATCTCAACTACACTTCATTGTAAGTAACGTTTATTTCATTTGTGAATTCACATATCTTCAACCACTAATCCTAACTCGTTTGTTTTTCATCTGTTGCTTCAACTATTGTCTAATCAACCACCTAATAGTTTGAGCTTCAGGGCTCAAATATAATTGCAAAATAAAAATATTTATCAATCAAAATAATATCACCGAATTCACACATGTACGAGAAAAAAAGAGGGTTTTGAAGGGTAGAGTACCTTTTCTTCAAAATCAGATTCTTCCATGGCAAGAAGGAGTTCTTCGTTATGAGGCTGGGGCCATTGAGAGGGAAGCAGAAACGACGTCGGAATTGTCCTCGTCGACAATGGGTACTGTGTCATATACGCTGGAAACTGTAACATTTTCTTTTATTCTGTTTCTCTTTTTGCCTCTTTTCACTGCTCTCAGCTCCAAAACAAGCTTTTTTGGATCGGGAGTTTTTTTTTATCTGCCATTTTTATATTTGTTTACACTAAAATATTAAAGATTTTTTGTCCAAATCTTTTAGTATTAATATGTTTCTAACTGAAAAAATAATTTCCTCAAACTAACAAACCTTATATATATATATATATATTTGTATTTTATATATTACATATGAATATTTTGTATACAAACTATATGATATGTATATTCTTTAACATGTATATTTTGTATTATATTTGTATTTTATATATACCAGCATGTCGACAGACACTTCGTGTCTGTTGACCCGTATTCTTGTTAAATGTTATAATTTATAATATGTGTTGTCTCATTTGTGGTTAGAAAAATCATAACTCTTTTATTCTGATTTAGATTACTAATTTATAATATGTGATGAATAAATAATGTAAATGAATAAACCATAACCACACATATATAATTTATATAAAAATGATGTATTGTTTAAAAATAACATCAAATATACATTGGGTATAGATGAACATTAATATTGGGTTATATATGGTTTTTTGGTAGAAATTATAAATTAAAGAGGGCAAAATAGACAACCACAAATTACATCATGGTGAGTAGTTAATTTGAGTTTTGTCTTTATATATAGTATATATATTTTTCCATTTATATATGACTATTTATTATAATAAATATATTTGTATATTTATATATAAATTATGTATTTTTTATTTTGTAAGACTAATGTATATACATTCATGTATTTGTATATATATATATATATATATATTTGGCAATTTTATTTAGGACAGTTCACAAGCCGGCCCTATCCATGTTTAGGGTGGGTAGGGCATAATATTTCATCCCTTATTCAAAAGCAAACATACCCATGTCTACCCTAATTTAAGTGGGCATTGTATGGACATAGGCAAGACGAGCAAGAGGGTTGTGATTGCTAACACTACCCACCATCTATTGATTAGGGAAAAGAGATGCACCATTTCTTGGAAGAAATCATCTATGCCAAAATAACTATATTTTTCTATTTCCAATCATCAAATACTACCCCGCAAGATGTTGTTAACTTAAAAATTTAATTTAATTTTTATCTAGAGGAGAAATTCATTTACTCCAATAGTAAGTTTTTTAAACTTATTTCACATCTTAACCATCAATTCTAGGGAAATTCAATGGTTTAGATCTACTCACTAATTCAAACTATTAGATTTCCCTAGAATTGATGGCTAAGATATGAAGTAAGTTTTTAAATTTACTCTTAGAGTATGTGGATCCCCTCCCTTATTTAATATATATTTGTCAAAATTCTATTAGTGATAATAAGTTAGGTATAGGAAGATAGGATAAAAGATCTCAATTCTATCTTGTACTTCTTAATTTTGTTTATTTCCTCTAAAATATATGTGTTATGATTTTATATAAAAAAGGAGGATTAAAAATGAGTGTAAAATTACTCTTATTTATTAACTTCACCCCCACACACATATATATATATATATATATATATATATATATATATATATATTAAAGATAAACAAGTTTTCTTTGTATACATATTGATGGTTTAAAAAAGAGTGATTCTCATATTTAATGTCAAGCAAAGATTATTCAAGAATAACGAAGACAATGATATGTATATAGTTTATCAACATATTTAATTATCGTTGCTACCCGAATGTAAGAAGTTGACATTGTGACAAATTTAATATTTAAGAGATTAATGCAATGATAAAATAATTAGGAGACTAAGTTGGTGACAAATTCTTTGTAGGGTTAATTTGGTAACAAATTAAATGTGATATTTGAATGAATAATTTGGTGGATAAATTCCTTGAAGGACTACAAATGTAATATTTGATTGACTAATATGATGAGAATTTTTATAAAAGGACAAAGTTAATGACATTATAATGTACTAAACATAGACATTTAAGTTTGTAAATTCAATGGAATCAAGGATAACAAATGTAATATTTGAATATCACAACACTCAATTTGCATTGTCAATTTTACTTTTATTAGCATGAATATCATATTCAAGATTTCATTATAGTAAGCAATAATGTCAATTAAATATATTTTTTCATACACCATATGATAAACTAGATTGACTGTTTCTATTAATGTATACTATGCTTTATATTTCATATTTTAGCATTACTTTTACTTACGCATAGTTTGCCATAGTTTACCTCTTCCTTGACCATGTGCATAGATATTTGATCGAGGCAGCCTTGCACCCGGACCTGGTTCGTGACCGAGGATGACTGGCCAAGACATGACCGAGGTAGCTTGGCCAAAGCAGGATCGTGACTGAGGTTGATTAGGCACTGATCGAGCCATTTGCGCATCATGATCGAGCTGGCTTTGGCACACCTTAACATCGTGACCAAGCTGGCCTTGACACGCTTCAGCATCGTGACCGAGTTGACTAAGTCAAGTGCCAAGTAATATGCATCAGCCTGGCAAGTGGTGCATCAGGCTTGGGCATCTGTCTTCCAGTTGACCGAAGCAAATTTCCCTTTTGTGACATTGGGTTTTCTCTTTGGGGTTTTCTCATGATTCCAAGAACATTCAATAGAGATTTTATCACAAATGTTTATTAGAAGTTGTTGCTTGTTTGTATACTTTCATAGACTTGCTATAATTAGCAACATGTACCCACTTTTAACTAAGAGATTTTTTGGAAATAGAAATCAGTTTTCTCTCCATAGTTGCAATCCAATTATTCTTCTATTCCTTATTCATTCATTCTTCTTGTTTTGCTGTTCTAACAGTAGTACCATAATCTAAGCAACAAGTGTTTCTCATAGTAAAGCTAAATTGGCCTTAAAACATACCTATCTTTTCACGTGATACATTGTACATTTCTTCTTGACATGTTATGTATTGTCACAAAAGAAGCAACATTTTTCACCCTTATTTTTCTTCTTTTGAGTGTTAGAGTAGTAGAAGCTTCATTCTTAATATCTTATTGTTTCCTCTTTTTGCCTATATCTTTTTAGAGGGGTTTGTTAGGTGAGAATTTTCTGTCTTTTTTGCTTTACCTTCTATTCTTCTTACACAATATGAAATGAGCTCCTTAATACAACATTTATCATTTCTAACTTATCAATTTTGGAAAAGTATTTCTCAATTTTTGACAAGAAATTCTTTAACACTTATTATCTCTTTGGATATAGTAGCACTAGTTTCCCCCATATTGTTGTGCTTAATGATCATAAGACAAATGCGATTAGAATATTCTCATTTCTCATGTTTTTCATATAAGAACAATTAAAATATTTTGTTTTCTGTCTTTAAAGTTGATTACACTAAGGACAATAACCAAATTCATGTTAGCATATATAGTAAGAATATTAACTAGAAACCAACAAGGTCTCTAATGGTGTAGGACCTTACTAAATCCTTAGGATGGTCAAAAGTTGTTAGGAGAGACAATCACACATCTAAAAGGATTCATTTGTCGTTATTTTATAATTAGGGTTTTTAATTTGGGATATTTTTTATGATTATGGATTCGATGTTAATTAGGGATTTTATTTTGATTAGGAATTTTAAGAATTTTGGGTCATTTATGTTTTACCTATTTTATTATTTGGGGTTTATTTATCTTATATGGAATATCTAGGGTCTATTCAGAGGAATACCCTCATCAAAGGAATTTTACCTTTGGTATTATCGGTTCCTTAGTAGCCTATGGAGAATTGGAAGAGAATTAATGATTTGTGCATGATTCAACTGGCAACATTCAACAAGTAATGGAAGATTAATTTGCTTGAATGATGTTGAACATTTCTTTATAAACCTGATAAATTTAGTTTGACTTTTTTTTTAAATTTTAGGAATCAGATCGATCTAAATTAGATTGATACTTATTACTTATAAACATAAAATGAAGATTATTCTGATATTAAGTACATCTTACAATTAATAATCTCAAATGTATATTTTTAGTACCTTTTTTTATTAAAAATATTATTTATTATTTAATATTTTCTCATTGTCAATTTTTTAGAGTTAATTACATTAACACTCCCCGAGTTTTAGTGAAATTACATAAACCACCCATCTTTTTTTGTCCTTACACGAACCACCTCTCCATCTTACATGAACCATCCATAATTTTGTACATATATTACACTGAACACTTCTGATAAGATATATGTGTAATATTTTAAACAAAAAAACATGTGATGTTGTAATTAAGTTAAATAAAATATTGTATATTGTATAGACAAATCTAAATAATATAAGAGTTAATGCATCTTCATTATTTGGTTCATTACAAAATAGTACAAATGTTATATAAACATCTGATTAGAATTGTTAATATATTGTATAATGAAACAAAAATAATAATAAAACATGTAGTTTTGTACTATTTGTAATTGTTTACACAATATATAATATTTTGTTTAACTTAATTACAATTACTACATGTTTTTTGTTTAAAATATTATATTTATATCTCATCATGGGTTGTTAATGTAATATATGTATAAAATTAGGGGTGATTTGTGTAAGAGAGAGAATTGATTAGTGTAAGGACAAAGAGTAGAATGATTTGTATAATTTCACTAAAACTCAGGGGTTATAGTACTTTTTTTTTTATTTCAACATTTTTATTTTTATTTTATTGTTGAATTAAATGTTTGGAATTGTGTACCGGTCAAAGTAATTTATTTTCTACTATTAAGGGTCAAGTCTCTTTCAGAGTGAATGACTATTACTACAATAAGTGTCGATTACATAAATCAAACTCTTGACATTTTAGTTGTTCAAGAGATCTAACAGAATCTTACACCATTAATCCATTCAAATATATATATCAAACAAATTTCAAACTTTGAAAATATATTAACCTTATTATTTTATGTACAAGTTTTTGAGAAAAATATTCCTACACTAAACAGTCTATAATAGTTTTTACACGCATCATTCACGAATATCCCTAACTACAAAGTCATAGAAACCAAAACCCAATTTCCACTAATTCAAGCAAATTTCCTCTTCAATTGAATTTCTCCCTTCATTCCACGTTCTGCTCACACACCACTCGTGTCATTTTCATGCCATTCCACCTCTACCTCTTCTTCGGTCCCACTTACCAAACCAAAAAAGATATAAATAAGTAGATAAAAAAACATATCTTTTCATTCCTTCACCTTTTACCACACAATAAAAACCCCTTATCATCCTTTTTCTCCAACACGCTCTATGCATGGTTCCTCATACTTGTTAATACCCATGTTTTAACGTAAGCTTTGTTAAAAATATTGAGTAACAAGCAAGTTTAATACTCATATTTTGAGGCAAAGGTGAAACACGGTTTGGGCAAAGGTGAAACAAGTTTAAATAGGATGTGCCTTTTTCTAATGTTAATATTCATCAAGGGTTGTGACTAATGCTCCTCTAGATTTTTTTCTTCATCGTGAGGTCAGAATTTAAGTACCATTTGCTGTATTTCTTCTCAGTATATGCATACTTTGCTATTGTAATTAAGATCCTTTCATTGCTGCTATAGTTAGTGATAAATTCTTTAATAAATATTGTGGTTTGTTTAACTCATTGTTACTTTATCAAACTATATATGATCATTGATGTGACCCAAAGTTAACACTCTTTTCTAACCCTACTAAATAAGATATCTTATGTCTTAGTTAGATTGTAACATCAAAGAAAGGAATTCTATTAGGAAAGTGACAATTAAATGTGTCCCTAGGACTAAATAATGAGCTTATATATGGTGCATTTAGCACCCTCATTGTTTCTATTATTACTTTTATTATACTATCCTATTCCTTACATCTTAAACCAGTGCTTTCTATTTCTTTCATATCTTTTGGAAGTGCAGTCCAACATATCAAAACTCAGTAAGTACCCTTTGTAAAATGGCTGAAGGTAACGAGTTACTGAAGGTTATGGATAATCCTTTGGATAGTGTTTTCAATGAGATAGAAGAAAGCTCAAAAGAAGAAGATTCTACAAAGTCTGTTAATGAAGACAATGTGGAACAAAATTCATCTCCTTGTAGCTTTGAAGCCGCCATTGCATTAATGGAATCAATGGAATACAAAAATGAAATGCCTGCAAATTTGTCTGGTGGTATTCTAGTAGATCATATTTATGCTGTTTCTCCACATGATCTTAATGTGTTTCTTTTTGCACCAAACTCAAAGTTTAGGAAAGATTTGGAAGCACTGCAAGGAACAACAAATGCGAAAGAGAGTCCTTGGGCATGGAAATCTGAAGACATGTCTTGTTTAACAAGAGTTGTTGCATACACAAAAGCTGCTACAAAATTAGTAAAAGCTGTTAATACTACTGAGGAACAAACCTACATTAGGGTGACTAAGGAAGAATTTTGTGTGCATCTTAATATAGGTATTCCTGAGATACCATTTAGCAATACATTTAAGATGGAAATGCTTTATAAGATAATGCCAGGAGGGTTATCTTCTGGAGAAGTTTCATCTAAACTTGTGGTATCATGGGGCATTGTCTTCATACAAAGGACTATAATGAAAAGCTTTATAGTAAGAGGGATTCGTCAAGGAATAAAGGAGAGTTTTGACCAGTTCTGCAATCTGCTTGCTCAGAATTTTAAGGTTATATGAAACACATTCTAGTGATCTAAATGGCAGGTCATGAAAGGCATTGGGTTAAGTTTTATCTATATGGTCTATTTATGGTAATGTGTAGTAAATTTTATCATGACAGTTTTTATTAAGTTTGTTTGTGTGTTATTTCATGTCACTTGAAATTAAATGATTGTTGACATGACAATATTGTTATGGATTCTCAGTTTTATACCAAGTTCATGGTGTAAATTTGATGATAATCATGTCCATTAATAATTATATAAATAATGTATTTTAAGGTAAAATTTGTAAATTTATCTTCTCTTTGCAATAGAGTTTTTTAGAGTGGTTGGATATGAACCAACAATATATTGGTCTAACGGTGTAAAGTTATATTAGATTCCCGAAAATGACCAAAAGGTCAAGGATTTAATTAGTGAGAGTGACACTTAGCTTGTTGGGAGAGGTAATCATACACCTTAAAAGAGATTAGTTCCTTACCCAAAAAATGAAATGATGCCCTTGTTAGTACAAAAAAGAGCGGTGGGATATGAAGTATGAGTTAGGTGGGATATGAAATATAAATAATGTGTTCAAATCTTTGCAAGTAGCTTAATCTATTATGGAAAATTATATGGATGAATTAGCCTATATGATTAGTTTTTGCCTCCCCAAATAGTTAGAAATTGAGTACCATCCAATTGATGTATACTATTGAAAGTATCTTAAAAAATCTTAAATTATCTTATAGTAAATATTTAGAAGATATTTGGATATCAAAAGAATATTATTAATATATCTTAGATTTGTTAGAGTGTCTTAAAGATATCTTAAGATTGAAATTGCTTTATTTTATAATTTGATTTCTTATCTAATTGAAAGTCTAATATTAGTATAAATAGAGGTTAATAATATGTTTTTTGTATCAAATCAATCCAACAATAATCACAACATCATAAATTCATCATTCACAAATTATCAATACGATTTTCTATTTTAATCACTCCCTTTTCTTCTTCTATAGTTGAACCATATGATTTCAACATGATATGAGAGTCATTATATCCACTTTGAGGGAAGCATAGGCTCATGATCCTTTTAAAGATTATTGTTTTCGCTACTATTTTATATTCTATCTGAATTGGTTGCATAAGATGGATATGCTCCATCTTGAGGGGATTGTTGGATATAGAATTGTTGAAGTGATTCATATCTATCACTCATTCCTAAAATTATCTTGTCTAGTGTATTTACTCATCCAATATTTAATTTATTCTTTTGTTGATACATTATCATCAAACATTTAGTCATGTAGAAACATTACGAGTTTTGCAATTATATAGTAAAGTTTACCCCAAAATTTGAGTGAAATATTTCTATAACATGTAAGACTGATACACTCTATTGTTTCATTCAAAGTGTTTGAATCCTATGATTTGATTCTCCCTCAATTTTATCATATCTTGTGTGATCAACCCAAGATACTTATATCTAGTGACTTGTGATTTAGTATGATCCATAAGACAACTGTTAAGTGCCAAAATGATAATAAAATATACACTTTTTTTGTAACACTTTAACTCTTTAATCAACTCAAATGAATGATTTTATGCTCTTACATGATAAAAACTTATTAATTGGAAAATATCATCATTGAAGTAAGGCTTAAACTAGAGGGATGATAAAAAAGCTAAGTTCTAGACAAATATCAATCAGACTCAACGCAAGAATCAGGATGGGCGGATTAGGCAGCACCTGAGACATATGCTTAGTGCAAGTGCCATACTCAGCGGAGGAAGACCTGCACCCATCGCAACTCGTGCGTTGGGTGAATTCAACCAAGAATTAAAACAATTAGCCTCTTAACTTATACACTAAGCACAAGGCCTGTGTTTAGCCCAAGTGGGAGGTACGCTCAACATAAATGTTGTGCCCAACGCAAGCTGGTGCGCTGAAAAGTCAAACCTAACTAGATAAAGTGTTGCGCTCAGCACATAAGCGGTGCGCTAAGCGCAAATGCCATCACGCACATGTTATTTAAGGAGGTTCAATTCAAGCTGTTGAGGACACACTTTTGATATTGCATTGTAATACACATTTTCTATATTTTTAAGAGAGTTTAGCTCACTTAGGTCGCGAGAACTAAATGTCAGTATTAGAGGAGTTAATTATACTCATTTGTGTATGATTTTACCAGCCCATGAGTTGTGTTTTATCCCTATATGACTTACATTTTTTGAACATGAGTAGTTAAATTTTTCCTTTATTAGGATTGAATGTAATACGAGCTTGATGTATATACATTGATCCATTTAGTTTTAATTCATGAAGTTTTGATTCTTTTGAGTTATATATGTTCTTAATGTTTGCTTTGAATTGATCATCTTATTGCATGAATTGTGAATGAAATGCTTAGAGAAATCCATACATAATTCTGAACTTGTATAACTCATTAATTGGTATATTTGCTAGACTTAGAATTATATCAAAATTGGCATCTCATGCATGTCGTTCTATTAGTATCTAGACATAGAACTAATTTTATAACTTAATAACTCTCAAACTTAGTAACACAGACTACTATACATAGAGGTATGTTTAACGATTCATAAGTTTTAATCTTGTTAATCTAGTTACTAGATATAAAGCTATATTAATAAGCTATTAATATAGACCAAGACATTAACGGATAATAGAGTTGAGGTGTTGTTTTTAACTCAACTTCATATGCATAGACTACTAGACATAAATGTATGTTATGTGGGCCATAATTCTTAATATTGTGTGTAAAGTTGTTAAACATAGAGTTTTATTGCATAATTTGCTAAATTTACTAAGGCATTAACTTTTAGTAATCTTGAGGTTATTTATGTGAAAGAATCATTACTAAGTGAATTTGTGTTATTGAATTGTGCGTATATTGATAGTAAGTAGAAAGTTTGATCCCAACATCTTTTATCAACATATTACAATCTCATTTCCTATTGTTGTGTCATCAAACCATAAACCATTTTGAAAGATAGCTTAAAATAATAATTGTTAGTTGAAATACTATAATCTATCAAGTCTTTGTGGATATGACAACACATTGCTCTTTACTTGTTTGTGACGGTGTTGGTTATTTTTGTATTCAATTTGCTGGTAAGCAACAATAAATTAGGGTTGTCTACCTCTTTCTAAATGACTAATACATGTTTCTAAATATTGTCTTTATATTTCTAGGTAACTATTTAATTCATCTTTCAATTCTCACGAGTATGACAATATTATCCTTAAAAAGCATGTGTTCTGACATAATTACTTGGATTTGTAGGATAATCATTTCCAAGATTAATATAAACACGTAGAAGTTCAATATTGACATGTAGCCTTATAATAATAGGCTAATTTCCTTAAAACCTTATCAAACATATTTGCTTACTAGAAAACTACATGGTCTTAAGTTAATTTTTGTTTTTTATATTAAGCGTAATAAATTTACCATGTTTCAAGTAGGTTCTATATGGTAACAGTCTTAAAAATTAATTTAGCGTAATCAAAATATTTTTTCTTTCTTGCTTACTACTATATTTAAATCTATTAAACCTAGTTCCAGATTCCATTACCAAATCCAATAACCTTAAAGTTAAAATAATCACGAATAATATATCAAATCCAAGGTACCATGACCTAAGGAAATATATAACGAATACATTAATTAAGAAATCCATGCATAGAATGTTTTATATTGGAAAGTGTAATTTTTTTTAAGTTTTCAATTTATTGAAAACATCACTTTCTAATACAAAATTTCGAAATTTGAATCCTTAATATATAGCTGAAATTTAGTTATAGTTAATGATGTATTGATTTCTCATTTAATTCATGCCTTCGCGGTCCCTCATTTTAGCATGTTGATAAATTGTGTTTTAAGAAAGAAAATGTATGCATTGATTTAATGGTCCATCTTTTTATATTTTAGGTTAATATTGTACTGAGTAATTAGTTTAAATTCATTTACTTTTTGCAAAATTTTCATGATTAAAACATATGTACAATATATTAGTTAGTTAGGAGTTAAGTATAATTAAGTCTATTGTATTTTCTATATAATATGTTGCATTTCTTTGTAACTCACTTCATTGAATCCATTCAATTCTATTCGTCCAATTCATTCAATGAAATGAAATTCACATTTTTTCTCACTCTTTGATTTCTAATATTGTTTCAGAGTAATGTAATTATGTCTTCCAAGATGTAGAGAAACAAAGTTTTTCAAGAGGTTCAAGTAAAGAAATGTTGGAAGAAGAAAGTTCAATTTATCAAAAGGATGCTTACACTTTTAAGCTCAAAACCAGGTTTTAAGCGAAAATCAAAGAGTCCTTATTTATCATCTGGCTATCTTTCTTTCTTTATCAACCTCTTTCACATTCTTCTCTTGTTAATTTTGAGCAAAAATTGCTCACATTTCACTATATTCATTTCTTATTATTTTTTAGCAATTTTTTTCCATATTTAATCATAGTTTTCTCTTGTTATTCTTGAATAAAAGTTGTTCATATTCAATCATATTCTTTGGCCAAGAAACCAAAATGATATTCTTGAGCATTATTATTTTTGATCAAGTATTGTTTATAGTCATATTCTAGATTTCTCTCAATATTTTGCCAAGAAACCAAGATGATATTCTTGAGCATTGTCATTCTCGAACAAATTTTGTTTATATTTCATCATATTCTAGATTTTTCTCATTTTTTGCCATGAAATCCCTTTGCCTATCATTCTATGTAATCCTTAAGTTGCATAGCAAATTAGTTGTAATTGGTGAACAAAGACCTCCTTATGGCATATGCAAAATGGACAAATACAAAGATATAGAGACCTTAATTTAGTCAAAAATTTGAAGTTTTCTTTATTCAATCATCTTTTGTTCAAAATGAGAATTGTCAACCTCCACTCTCCAACGTGAGGAGTGCTGAAATATATTTTGTTATCTTGGGTTAATATTGTATTGGCTAATAATTAGTTTCAATCTATTTACCTTTTGTATAATTTTCATCATTAAAACATTTTTAAGATGTATTAGTTAGTTATAAGTTAAATAGAGTTAAGTCTTTTGTAATTTCTATATAATAGTTGGTTAATTTCTTTGTAATTTAATTCATTGAATCCATTCCATTATATTCAATGAATGAAATTCACATTATTTTCTTGCATTTTGATTTCTAATAGTTTAATCATTATCGACTTTTCAAAAATATAATACAAATGAATGATACATAATGTATTAAATATATATAAACTTTTACTAGTGTATAAATATTGTGTTTTTGTGCTTGAAATTTTGGCAGCTTCCTCTTAGGCGTAATTTATAGATGCCATTTTTATTTGTGTATTGGCCTATTTTTGGTATTATTTCAATGGCCGTGAGGCCGTGGCTAGCGTGCATATGTCATGTTACTTTGGTGGCTATATCTTTGTTAGTCTGATATTAGTTTTGTTTAATCTTATATTGGGGGTTATCTTGTTAATTGGGTTTGGTTTTATTTCTTTATTAGGTGGCTCTTTATCTTGTTATTATTTTTGTTAGGGTAGGTTTTGCCTTATATATATTTTTTAGGAGTCTCCCATTGTATGACTGGTATACTTGTTATACAATACTAATATTGAGATTGATTTACTAGTTATCTGGTTGAATCGACAAATATGAATCGATTTTTACAAAAAAAAAAAGTGCTTTCACATGTTGAATGGATTTTGAATGTACCTCACATTAAAAAGTTACGCTTTCATACTTTAATAGGATAAAGGCAAAAGAATCCCTAATACTTATCCTCCAACTACAACTAGCTAGTTCCCCATTTCAATTCCTTTTGCTTGAAGTTATGTGAAAACCGTTTTGGACCACACACAAAAAAAACGGTACATTAAGTCGTAAGAAAACAAATTCCCATTAAGGTTAGGCTCCATAACAAACTAAATCTGAAGAATGTTGTCGTGGTTCATAAATCCAGAGGAAATCATATTTCTCTCAAATAACAAAGAGCCAAATTATTGCTTTCCATTTGAACCATTTACCTAATCATGTGTTTCAATAAGGGATAAAATCCCTGAACTTGAAAACAAAAAAAACAAACATTTCAATTTACTTAATTGAGATGGAAAGAGAAAATAACATTATGATGATTAAAGGTTAGGATTTTAAAATTATAATTCTACAAGGAGTTGGTAATTAGAGTAAGAACTCATTGGATCTTATTTCTTAAAGTAGTCATGCATCTTAAAGGATGAGGATACCCTAATTAAAAAGAATAAAACATAAATCTTCTATCTTGGAAGAATAACTTACAAATTTTCAAAATTTATTGGTTAGAAGAATATATAGAAAAACATGTTCTATACTTTTTCAATTACATTATCTAAAAATATCACACGATTATTGAACATATGTAATATGAACATAGGGTAAATTAACATAATGTGAGTGAAATAATATTGAGTTTTGAATTTAATAATTATGTATTGTAGTATTAAGTTTTTTTATATGGTTGGTATATCATACTTTATTTAATTGTATTATTTATTTAAAAGTGGTCAATGATTAATAGATGGTGTGATAATAATTTAAGATACTCTTATATCATCACAACATATATATTAAACTCTTGAGTTATTTCATGTTTATAGTAATATATTATTGAAAAATAAATTTCACATTCTCTACCGTATTTTTCATAACGCACTTTATATAGTTGTTGGATTAATCTATTCTCATTGTCCATATGTATTTATTAGATTAAATATTTTTATGGTAATTCAATATTTTAAAAACTTGATTGAACATCGAATCAATGAAAGTTATGGATGAAAATAGATCAAACTCTTTATCATTCTGTTACTTAGTCTATCACAGGTTGGACTTAGATTTTTATTAAAGTATGTTTAACTTAATGTTACTTTAGATCATCTAAAATAGTTATTAAGCAACAAACAAACATATTTAATTATATTATATTATTAATATAATAATAGTAGTCTTTTTATCTTATATAAAGACATGTTTATTGGCCTATTTATAGATCTTATAACATAAGAGATCTTTAAATAGACTAACAAGTCTATAATTTTTTTTAAATATGTCATAGATTCCTATATATTATATATGCTCGAACTACTTAATTCAAGTCTGACTTGTTTTCACCTTTGTGAATATATTAGTTTACCGTTTAATCGTGATCAAACTAATTATACTTATAATATATTATGAGTAGTGTAATATACTCATACAAATCCTATTAGCCATAAGAAAATAAAATATGTCATTTGTAAATCAATCATGATTAAACAAAATACTTATGTTACTTTCTTATATTATTCTCCACGTATTATTATATTAAGATAACATAATAAATAATATACCTTAATATATTTAAATTTAATTAATATTAAACATGAAAGTTCTTTGAATTTTCAAACTGAGTTAATAATAATAAAATAATGGAATAAATATAAAATCTTGTAAAAAGTAATATTAAAAAGAAAACGCTTAGGAAATGAGAGAACAATGTTATCAATACTAGATAGTTTTGACTTGTTCGAACTGAATATTCAATGTGCATAAAAATCGGTCAAAATTAATTATATTGGTTGGTTTTCGACGATTGTATCGTACAGATAGTACTATCAATCTTTTTTATTAAAATAAAAAACAGATAAATTGTGGATTAATTAGTGAATGATTGAAACAATGCACCGTACTAATACATACAGTGACTAGATTAAAAGAAACTACATTGGGCCCAAAAAGAAATTTTAGAAACGCAAATGACAATATCAAGGTTGTAAAACAATTAATATGCTATCATAAGAGTTTGATGGTAATAGTAATCTACTATTTATATTTAGTCATTAAGTAAACAAATAAAATTACACAAATGAATAATGAAACTGAAGATGCAAATGATAAAATTGCATAGCATTGAAGATCTTTTCACCTAATTCATTTTGTTCAGATTTTTTATATTTTCCCATAACGGATTCAACTGATGAATCAATGGATTTGATAGATTTTGATTAAATTCAACCAATCAATAGTTCAGATCTTTTCACCATAATAATATTCTCACATTATGATATAATACAACCAAATAAATATATATCTATTAATAAAGAGATTAGTATCACATAATAATAAAGAAAAACAACATAATGATATTTTTATTCTTTTATTTATTAAGAAATCACAATTTTAAAACAATAGGATAAACAAGAATAATGGAGAGGATCTTTGTTACAACCTATGACATAATAAATGCAATCTTAAATTAAAGAGTAAACTACACCCCTGAGTTTTAATGAAATTATATAAATTACCCCTCCCTTTTTTGTCCTTACACCAACCACCCCTCCCTCCAACACAAACTACCCCTAAATTTATACATACATTACACTGACCACCCCTGCATGTTATAAAAGTGTAATATTTTAAAGAGAAAACGTGTGATGAATGTAATTAAGTTTGTATATACAATATTTTGTTTAATTAATTACACACATCATACGTTTTTTGTTTAAAATATTACACTTTTATATTATGCAGCGGTAGTCAGTGTAACCTACGTACAAAAATTAGGGGTGGTTACAAAAAAGTGAAGGATGATTTGTGTAATTTCACTAAAACTCAGGGGGTGTGAGTGTAATTTATTCTAAATTAAATTTGAATTTAAGATTCCACATTTATACTCAAGCAAAACACATGTTCTTCAATTAAATTTCTCTGCAATTCCACATTTCTACTAACACCTCTCGTGTCATCTTCCTTTGATTCCACGTCCATTTTCCTCACCCACCGACCCAAACAAAAAAACTATATAAAAAACAAATCTTTCCTTTACCCTCTTCACATTCACACCCTTTCCTCCAATAAACCATTATTACTTTTTCTTCATGTCTTGTTACAAATTCATAACACCAACATATAATATATACAAGCCATGTTGAAGCTAAATGTGTGTATATTAGAAGCCAAAGACTTACCCTTGAATAACTCCTATGTGAAACTTAAACTCGGTAAGTTTAAGTCCAAAACTAGGATTTTAAGACACACGTGTAACCCTGTTTGGAACGAAGAGTTTGTTTTCAAGGTGCATGATAAAAAAGAAAACGTGCTTATTATCTCTGTTGTTAATGTTCATGATGATGAATCAAAGGTTGTAACTAATGATTCTTTGGATTTTGTTGTTGGAGAGATACGGATTCAACTAGCATTTGTTGCTTCTCAGGATAAGCAAACTTTGCCACCTACATGGTTCTCTCTTGAAACTACTACTAACAGTGGGAAATTCTTCAAGAAATATTGTGGTTTGTTGTTTCACTCAATTACTTTTAGTCACATTGTATATGTTATTTTGCTGTTTTAATCTTCAAATTATTGGGAAGTAAGTCCCAGGTTGCCTACCTGATTGTCTAGGGAATGATTTAATACCCGTTGGGCTACTCCTCTCATTGTCAATTGATTTTGAGATGAAACCTTAACATGATATCAGAGTCATAGCACAATTTCTTTCTGGTTGTTATGAGCCAAAAAATGTCATTTTTTTATGAGTGAAAAGTAAACATTCATCTGATCCGACAGACTTATGTGGAGGGAACATAATGGGAAGTAAGTCCCATATCGACTGTTTCATTGTCTCGGGAATGGATTAAATACCCATACTTCTCTGTTTTGAGATGAAACCTTAACACAAATATCTTTGTCTGAACTAGTGATACATGATGCATTATGCATGGTAAATGAGAGAATTGTGTAAATATGCTTCTATTGTTTCAAATTACACTAAGCAATCACAATTGTGGCAGCAATAAGTATATGTTTTCTGATAATTCCCTTTTTGCTACTAAAAAGTTGGATGATTTACTGTTTTCTAATTCTTTCATAATTTTCGCAACTGGTTTTTTTATCAATGCCTTGTATAATCAGGGAAAATTCTCCTTACCATTTCTCTTCATGGTAAAGACCATTCTTTTATCAATCACACACATTCTCCAAATTCAACTGTAGCATTTGAGGACTCAAAAGAATTGGAAGATCAAAACATTTGCTCTCAGGTCCCTTGTAGTAAAATGGGTGAAGGCAAACAATTGTTGAAGGTTATTGCGAATCGTCTCGATAAGATTTTCAATAAGAAAGAAGGAAGGTCGAAAGCTGAATATTCCTCAGAACTATCCAATTCATTATCTGATTATGAAGACAGTGTAGAGGAAAATTCTTCTCCTTGTAGCTTTGAGGAAGCCATGGCACTAATGGATTCAGAAGATAACAAAATGGAAATGCCCGAAAATTTGCAGGGCGGTATTCTAGTAGATCATATTTATGCAGTGCCTCCGTATGATCTTAATGTGTTTCTTTTTGCACCTAATTCACAGTTTAGAAAAGATTTAGCAGCACTTCAGGGAACAACAAATGTACAAGAGGGTCCTTGGGCATGGAAATCTGGAGAAACGTCGTGTTTAACACGAGTTGTTTCGTATACAAAAGCTGCTTCAAAATTGGTTAAATCTGTTCATGCCACTGAGGAGCAAACCTACATGAGGGTGACTAAAGAGGAATTTGCTGTAGTTGTTAGTGTATACGCGCCTGAGGTCCCATTAGGCGATACATTTCGTATCGAATTGCTTTACAAGATAATGCCAGAAGGGCTTTCTTCTGGAGAGATATCCTCCCATCTTGTGGTATCATGGGGCATTGTCTTCCTACAAAGCACAATGATGAAAGGCGTGATAGAACGAGGGACTCGACAGGGATTGAGTGAGAGTTTCAACCAGTTCTGCAACCTACTTGCTCAGAATTTTAAGGTTTTAGATAAGACAGATTTACCAGACAAGGAAAACTTGTTGGCAACCTTGCAAACAGAAAAACAATGGAATTGGTGGTTTGCAGCCAAATACTTTTGTAATTTCACAGTAGTTTCCACCATTTTTATGGTTGTATATGTGTTTGTGCATATATTACGGTGTGGCCCAAGCGCATATGGAGGCTTGGAATTTAAGGGGCTTGAACTACCTGATAGTTTCGGAGAGCTTGTTACGAGTGGAATTTTAGTCATTCAGTTGCAGCGTGTTTATAATATGGTATCTCACTTTGTGCAAGCTAGATTTCAAATGGGTAAGCATATTATTTGAAGAGAGTTAGTCAATTTCTCGTAACATATAGTTCTAATGCATACATTGCACATGATTTATCATGTCACGAGAAGTTGTCTAAATCAGTAGTTCAAATCACATTTTTTTAATTTCAAATCACTATAAATTATTAAATGACTTGGTCTGAGGCTTTTAATTTTGAGTTTATTCTCTTGTAACAGGAACTGACCATGGCCTGAAAGCACATGGGGATGGATGGATTGTTACTGTGGCTTTAATTGACGGGGTCGACTTGGCATCGTTGGAGTCAGCAGGATTGTCAGATCCCTATGTGATTTTCACCTGCAATGGACAAACTAGGTCAAGCTCTGTCAAGCTTCAAACGGCCGATCCTCAATGGAATGGTTTTGACCCTATAACTTGCTACTTATCTGAACCAAGTTTGCTTCAATTGGAATATATCTTAACTGGTGTTCTCTATTGGTGTTTAAACTAAAATGCAGAGATATTAGAGTTTGATGCAATGGAAGAACCACCATCTGTTTTAGGTGTCGAAGTTTTTGATTTTGACGGTCCGTTTGACCAGGACGTTTCGCTTGGATATGCTGAGATTAATTTCCTAAAGCACTCACCAATAGAATTGGCAGACATGTGGGTCTTGCTTGAAGGAAAGCTCGCTCAGTCTGCTCAATCGAAATTGCATTTGAGGATTTTCTTGGACAATAATAAAGGAGACGAAATTATCAAGGATTATTTGGAGAGGAAGGAAAAGGAAGTAGGAAAAAAGGTAAGCATTATGACTCTAATTATGCAACTATGCATTTCCTTTATAGTACACTGAAACTATGTATTGTATCTGATTAATAATGGGTCTATGGCAGTTGAATCTTCGATCGCCTCAAAGGAATTCTACATTCCAGAAATTGTTTGGGTTGCCCCCGGAAGAATTTCTAATCAAAGATTTCACATGTTACCTGAAGAGAAAAATGCCTTTACAGGTACTTGCATGTGGTTGACATATTAAGACACATACTTTTCATAAATTATGGGCTAACATATAATTCAATGGTGATGATTGAGAAATGAACTCAATAAACAAATCATGTATGCTTTCCTGCTCTAGGGTCGGCTGTTTCTTTCGGCAAGGATTCTGGGCTTTTATGCCAATTTTTTTGGACAGAAAACGAAATTTTTCTTCCTTTGGGAAGATATTGAAGACATACAAGTGCTTCCTCCATCATTAGCATCTGTAGGAAGCCCTACATTGGTCATAATTTTACAACGAGGCCGAGGTGTTGACGCAAGGCATGGTGCAAAGACTCAAGACGAAGAAGGAAGGCTTAGGTTTCATTTTCAATCATTTGTGTCATTTAGTGCTGCCTCCAGGTATTATTAGTTGGGTATGCTACTGTTTTCAATATTCATTATTACATGTACTGAGTTCTGAGTTGATGACATTTTTATTCATGTTCCACTGATAACACATCTTTTTATGTTAAAGAACAATAAGAGCCTTGTGGAGAACAAGAACACTGAACCTCAATCAGAAAGAACAATTTGCGGAAGAGAATGAAAATCAGGAAGGGTTCGTGATTCTTGAAGACTTCGGATCTGGCCATGACGATGAAGCAAAAATGTCCAAGATTTACTCGGACGAACTTCCAATTAAGGCAAGCAATTACTTTAGAGTTGCAAATAGGAAAGTGTGGCCCTATTCATGAGATAATCTGTTCTTTTACCATTTTACATATTTGAAGTTTGAAGTCATGTTGCCTTCTGAAATAGACATGAGAAAACTTGTCCCAATTTATCTGCCAAGTCAAAATCATTTTTTTATAAGGAAAAATTGTATCACTAGGAGCACAAGGGGTGCCCAGAAAAATTTAAGGATTTGCATTTGATAAAAAAGAGCGACCCGATGCACTAGGCTCCCACCTGGTAGGGTCTGGGATTGTTATCAGGATGTGAACTCATGACCTGGAGGTCACGAGACAAGTAACCTTACTGTTGCGGCAAAGCTAGCCCTTTTTTTAATTTGATCCCTTAATATGATTTTATAAGCAATCCATTATCTATGTGAAATCATCTAATGAGGTATTAGCTCTGCATTAGAAGAGTTTTAGTTACAATATAATTGTTGTAAGTCACCCTTTTAACATTCTAAGAAATTAAAGTGATAGTTGATCAAAATTAAATCTGCAATTCATTACCTTGTGATTTCAGCAAGTGAATTTTGTTTGAAGGAGGTTGTTATGTTAGTAGATGAGTTAGTAATTTCTTTGTTTAAGAATTAAGATTCTTGTGTACATAATACTATGTGTTTGTGACTTTGATGTATTGTATTACTCTTGTACAGATGAGATCAGTGATGGGAATTTTCGAAGGAGGAAACCTTGAGCATAAAGTCATGCTGAGAACAGGATGTTTGAATTATGAAACAACTGCATGGGAACTAGTAAAGCCCGGTGTCTTCGAAAGGCGTGTTTGTTACAAATTCGACAGGCACGCCTCGACATTCGGTGGCGAAATCACATGCACACAACAAAAATTTCAAAATGCAAACACTGGAGGCTGGATTGTGAATGAGGTTATGGCACTTCATGCAGTCCCATTTGCTGATCAATTCCGTGTATGTTAAAGCTAGAAACTTTGGACCTTATTGTATCTGTCATAAGTTAGTTCAAACTATTCTACTGAAGGGTTTTCTGTGATTTTTTTTATTTGCTGCAGATTCATATTAAGTATGAAATTGAGAAATCTGCAATTGGTGACTGTGCTTGCAAGTGTGATGCATACATTGGCATTATGTGGCTTAAGAGTTCTAAGTTTGAGCAAAGAATCAATAGGAACATAATAGCCAAGTTTACACTCAGATTGAAGGAAATATTTGAAATGGTTCAGAAAGAGATTTTGTTAATGTCTCAGAACTCAAATGGATAATTCTTCTAGCTTTCAGCACTTAGTTTTGGATGGGGATCACCTGTCCTAAGTTGGTGTCCCCAATCCTGTTTACCAGTTACATACTGCCATGTCATTCACTTAACTCTTTCACTAAAAAATATTTATTTCTGATTTGATTTCTCATTACTTTTTAAATGACATGACAGTATGTAATTGGTGAGAACATGGTTGGGAACATTAACTTGGGACAAGTGATTCTCATCCTTACTTTCAGCTGCTACTAGATCTAAAATATAATAGAAGACTAATGTTGAATGGATAAAAGTTGTAGAGATCCATTTTTTGTATCACTTTAGTAGGGATAGTGTATACAATGCATAATTATTTTAAATTTGTTTATAGTATGTGACCATATCTAATAAAATATGCAGCAAAGTTACCTTCTAGGCATGAATCTCACCTTCAGTTATATGGGGAAAATGTCCATGTATGGTCTAGTGATCCTTTTGTTTATATATTTCAATACAAGGCATGAGGCATGTTATACTTGTACAAGTATAATTCAATATTTGATTTCTTAGTCTCATAATAGATTTACTAAAAGACATAAATATCTTATGTTGATTCATTCTAGCATGATTAAAGGGTTAGAAATATAACTCTTGTTATAGGATGAACTTTCCTTATCAACGAGACATTGGTCTACTAGTGTAAGATTATATTAGATTTTCAGTCAATAGTTCAATTCTTGTGAGTAAAACTTATTGAGAAGAATAATCAGTAGTCCCTGAAAGAGATTAATTATTTATCTATAGGGTGATGAATATCTTTGATAATACCAAAAAAATGATGTATACTCGTTGGACATGATAGCCATCCATGTATAAGTTCCGACTTTATATTATAGAATTATGGGTGATATTTGACCAACTTATTTATATAACAAATTCCCACCTCGGGTAAAGTTTCATTGACATACAAAATTGTTGGCTCAAATTCTGAATACAACATGCAAACTCAATTACATTTTGATCTAGGAAGGGAGAAATAAAAATGAAATCCAGCACAATATTCTAAGGTTATATGAGAACATATCTTCTACTGTGTCATTAGTTATAATTGATACACTTAGTTTTTAATATATATTTTTGAACCAATCAGTGACACATGATGACACACTATGGGACAAAAACGGTTTTCTTGAGCTGTAACTCACATTGAAAGAAAAGACCTTACTTATCCAAACAATATAAAAAATCACATGGCCCTCATCTTACATGGAGTTAGAATGGAGAAATAAGTATTTTAAAAAACAAATAAAAATATAAATTTTAATAATATATTTATCATATTAATTACAATAAAATTATAGTCAAACAAAAAGAGAAGAGAGATCTTCCCACATCTTATCCATCAATTTAAGAGAAATTCAATTATTTAAATTAGTGACAAGTAGCTTGGAGTCAATGGATCTCTCCTAAAATGAGAAAACATTTGTCTCCCATTAATGAATGATATGATTGTTGAATATGGTGAGGCCAGTCATGGTCATACTAAGTCCAAACCCACTTAAACCACTGTAGATTCGCTTGCTTAGCATCAAAGCTATTACTCCAATTTCCATTCCCAAACATATTACCATTAAATTTCACAAACATCAATCCTCTTTCACATAGCCATGGATCCAAACCGAGTCATGTCCCGTCTCCCTTCCTTACCAGTCAGTACCATTGCCGATTCCGACCAATTCGACATCGAACAGCCACACACTTCTCCACCGTCCGATCCCTCATCATCACGTTTCCAATTTCCCAACCTCACCGACCCCCAACTCCTGGCGTCCATTACCCAAGCAATCTCCGAGGTCTCGCAAGCACGATCCGTCCTCAGTCTGCTTGGCCCGCGCCCTATCCACGAAGACGTGGATAAGGCCCGGGCCAAGCTGGCTGACATCGAATTCAAGCTGTCGAAACAGCTTGACGAGATCGTACTGCTGCCCGGGCCCGCCGAGATAGAAGTAGATGATTGGCGGGCCCGGATGGACGAGAAGGAGAGGGAGCACTGGGAATCGGTTGAGGAAGAGAAACAGGTTTATAAGTCGGTTGTGCAACTTGATGAAATGCATGATGCGTATGAAAAGCTTCTTAGTGATGCTGAGAAGCGGTTGGTGAAGATTTATGAGTCTGCTGATGGTGGTGGTGATGATGATGATGTCGAGGTGGATGAAGCGGTTGTGGAGATACTTCAAGAGGCACATGGGAAGAGAATCGAAAGAGTGGTTCTTTCGGGCCGGGGATTGAGGTTGCTGCCTGAGGCGTTTGGCTGGATTCCGGGCTTGGTGCTGCTTGATGTCTCCAGCAATCAGCTTTCAGTAAGCTTGTTTTGATTTCTTAGCTAGTTGACATTTAGAGCTTACATTATAATTGTAATTAAGCTAAAGTTTAGAAGAGCTTAGTATAATATTTAATAGGGCTAAAAGTTTAATTCCAAGGTACTAGACTAAGGCTCTGTTTCACAAAATAGCACATAAGTTAGTATGCAAGTCACACTACCTTATAAGCTCATAAGCTACCTCTTATCAAAACTTGTGACTTATTGAAATAAATATATTTTACCAAACATCTACAGGTAGCTTGTTTTTTGGTCAAATATGGGCTTGACTAGCTTATAACAGTGATTTAAATTGCGGACCACATCACCTTATGCGACCACAATATTGCGATTGTGGTGACCGCCACAATTGCATCACACCGCAATTGTGGTGTATCCCCGAATCACAATGATGCGGCCGCGTTGGGCCCAACACAACCGCATCAGACCGCATCAGGCCACATTGGATTCAAAAATATTGTTTTAATCACAAAATAATTTACACCGCAATGGCCGCAATATGCGTTGCAACGGCTGCAATCCACATCGCAACGACCGCAATCGCAGTAACCGTTACCGCAACTTAAAATATTGACCTATTTTGCCAAACACACTCGGAATCAAACATATATAACATAAGAAAACTTTTTTTAAAGAAGTACATTATGGCGGCAGGCTTTATCATTTGAATTGGTCACTCAATTTGTTTCACCCACTTTCTGATTTTCCTACCTTATGTAAGATATCTAAGAGGAAAAGAGGTTTGCAATTAGCAGTTCCCGTGTTTTATTGTTCTATGGCACTGAGAAGTTCAGATTATTTGTTATGAGATGATTTGAGTTCGGTTTGAATTTTGAGTGTATTACTTGGGTTTGTTTGTGTCTAAAGCACAGTAGAAGAAAAGGAAACATTTAATATAAACTAGCATGTTTCAATCTATGGTTTAAAACTTGGGTATAGGGTGTCCAAAATATACAACTACAACCAAGCTTTAGTCTTACTAGGTGAGGTCGGGTATATTGATCTAACGCCACTACAATGATGTATCATAAATCATGTCCATTCATCTCTAAATCTTTCCAATTTTTTGTCTATGGTTTTTTTGGTCTCTCTCTGTTTCTAAAAATTGGACTAACCTCCATTTGATCTATTCTAAACTATAATTTAAGTCAATATACTAAAATACACAATGGATGAATATTTTGGGTCCTTTTTGGGTATATAGTTTTTAGAAGAGTTGTTAACAACTGAGCATGTTTTTGCTTCTTGGTAAATAGTTGTGTGTGCAAATTAATCACCTGTTTGTTATTTTGGAGGTTTCTTTTTCTTTGTCGACCGCTTCATGTATCTATTATACTGAATTATGAACATGAAGTAGGGTATAAACTCAAATAACTGAAGCTGCAATTGATAGTGAATCTCAAGGGTGGAGTCAGGTTGTGGATTCATGTGGTTGAGTTTAGAAACTTCTACCAATTCAATTACCTTGGATATGTAGTTACATTGCAAAAGAAATTTATTTAGTATTCGTTTATATGTTCATATGCTGTAGTAGATAAACTAGACATGGAAATTATGATTACATCCATTCCAACAAAGCTTCGTGCATAATGTGAATGATGAAGAAAATGAGACAACTGTTTAAAAATTTATTGCAGGTTTTTATCTCTACAATGAAACTGTCTTATCCTTTCATATTTGAAGTTTGAGTCTGTTTGCAATTATTCTCATTTTTTCTTCATTTGTCCCATACAATGTACTTTTTTATATTCTTATAAGAACTTCCGTATTTCATGCATAATGTATTTTATAATTCATTTAGTTGGGGTTAACCTTGAACTATCATAGTCACATTAATGTATTACAGCCATAGAACATAATCAAGAATCTAATTATTTAATATATATATATATATTATTTAATATATATATATATATATATATATATATGGGGTTTGCTAACATGAGGAATGTGTATTTTCAGTTAGTTACATGTTAGCAAGGTGTACCAAAAGATTTGGACAAAATTACCCTTAAATTTTTGTGTAACATGTTTTAGTAACTAGGGGTACTTATGTAATTTAACTTTATCCCACACATAGTGTAATCGATTGTTCTGATTAGTGTAATCGATTACCATATAGTGTAATCGATTACACCAGTTAAAAATTTCAAATACAAACTCAACGGATTGATGTAATCGATTACCAAACATAGTGTAATCGATTACAAGTGTGAAAAATGCACATATCTGATGCTTTTAATATGTTGTAATCGATTACTAGCATAGTGTAATCGATTACATCATACAAAATGCACACATCTGATATGTTTAATATGTTGTAATCGATTACTAGTATAATGTAATCGATTACCAGGATAGTGTAATCGATTACCAGGATAGTGTAATTGATTACCATGATAATGTAATCGATTACCATTATAGTGTAATCGATTACACTGTTTAAAGTTAAATTACATAAGTACCCCTAGTTACTAAAACATGTTACACAAAACTTTAAGGGTAATTTTGTCCAAATCTTTTGGTACACCTTGCTAACGTGTACCTAACTGAAAATACACATTCCTCATGTTAGCAAACCCCTCTATATATATATATATATATATATATATATATATATATGCATACACAGTTACACATACATATTTGTGTTGGGGAGGTATTCTTTTATGCCTCTTTACCCCAGTTTTAGCTGCGACTGAAATGTGTATTTGTGTAAAATGGATAAATAATTATGTTTATCTTCTTGTGACAGAAGTTATTAGTTGTCAGATTTCATTTTCATTTCTAAATTAGTAGGTTTCTTGGTGCTCCCCGATATATCTAAAGATCAGATTGCAAGTACTGATTTAGTTAGTTTATTGAGCCTTTCTTGCACGCCTAGCGGGACAAGCTTGGTTGTTGTATATAGCCTTTGTTGTAATTTCACATACATACTAATTCATTCCTTTCAACACAACAGGCAATCCCTGATTCAATAGCTGGATTGGAAAATCTTGAGGAGCTCAATCTCTCTTCAAATCTTTTGGAATCACTGCCAGATTCAATTGGGTTGTTACAAAAGTTGAAATTCCTTAATGTCTCTGCAAACAAGCTGAATGCCCTTCCCGATTCCATCTGTCAGTGCAGGTATGTGGTGAATTCATAAGAACAACAATTGTTAATAAAATCATTTTCATCATATAGAGTAATTACTGTACCTTGTGGTTTGGGATTGGGATGCTTATGAAATTTATGTCATCATAGTTAATTTTAGTAGAGAGCCTCATATGAGGATTTCGATACCCATACTTTTAAACTAGTGAAAATAGGACCATTGCACTTTTTTATATTGTTGTCATTTTCGGAAAGAGTAATTATTTTACCTTATGGTTTGGGATGCTTATGAAATGTATATGTTCTGTTTATGCATCTCACTGACAATTCTTTGTTCTGTTTATCCAAATCCTACCTTTTTTTTTCAAACCACTATTGACAGCAGAAAAACATACTGAAGTCATTTAAGAATTTCTTCAGACAATAAAATGCTTTAATTGCCATTAATCAAACCTGTTATATGAGTGATCAGGTCATTGGTGGTGCTGGATGCAAGCTTTAACAATCTGTCATATTTGCCAACAAACATTGGATATGAATTACCAAATTTAGAAAGGCTCATGATTCAATTGAACAAGATTCGATCTCTTCCCTCATCTGTTTGTGAGATGAAATCGTTGCGCTATCTGGATGCTCATGTCAATGAGCTACATGGGCTTCCTATTGCAATTGGGAGACTGACTACTCTTGAAGTTCTCAACCTCAGCAGTAACTTCAGTGACCTTAAAGAACTACCAGAAACATTTGGCGATTTGACTAACCTCAGGGAATTGGATCTCAGCAATAATCAGATTCATGCACTTCCCGATACATTTGGTCGCCTTGATAATTTGAAAAGGCTAAACTTGGAGCACAATCCTCTTGAATTGCCACCACTGGAGATTGTAAATCTAGGGGTCGAGGCCATTAAGACTTTTATGGCGAAGAGGTGGATTGATATATTGGCCGAGGAAGAACGGAAAAGCAGTCAAGAAATGCAAGAACAAGAACAGAGTAGCTGGCTAACACGAAGCACTTTGTGGTTGAAGAGGTATTTTGGTTCGCCTAAGTCTTCATCCAAACCTCCAACCGACGCTTTTCTTGATCAGCAGCTATGAGCGACGCTTTTCTTGATCGCCTATGTCAGGTGAAGATTATAGAAAATATCTGCTGCCAAGCAACTGTTTCATGCTAGTCTGGGCGCGTCGATGCACTTTTAAAACAAGACTTCTAACTTTTGAATATGGAGATTGTATCTTTTGTAAACTAACTAATGTAGCTTTCAAAAAAACTTTGAAAGCTTCAACAATTTGTCTTGTGTTCCCCTTAAGTTTGAAGTAAATGCTGTTTGTTCATCCCAACCCAAAATACCTTAACTCTTCCTTCGCATAACACTCACCCTCCTAGCATAAAACACAAACATAGCAAACAGTGAAGCTTCACAAACATCATCATTCATTTCCATTGTATGAAGGAAAATGCTATGATTGAAAGTGTTGATGCATTAATGGATGGAAATTGTATGAAGAAAAATGCTATGAGTTAGAACAAGTGGAAAATGAACTATTTATTTGATTGGAATTAGAAAAGTAAAAAATTGAATTCAAAGGTTAAAGTTGTTGTAGTGACAAACTATTTGAGGAGAAAATAAGTTTGAGAGAATATGAGGAAACTGAGAATTTAGAGATAAAACAAGGGTATTGTGGTCATTTTATCAAAATGAATTTTTCATGTGCTTTCCTCTCCCATTTGGGAAGAAAATATTTTAACGGGTTGAGATCCTCTCCAGTACTAGATTGTCCAGTTCGGTACTAGATTGTGAGGCCTATAATGATTTGAAATTAAAAAAAATACTTTAATTAAAAATAATTTAAAATTTGGACTGTTAATAAATTTTAAATGACACATGTCATCGTCTCTGACTTGTACGTCCATTACAAAGGATCATTTCCTATTTTAGCATGGGATTCACCAATTTTTTCTTTCCCTTTTCTTTTCCCTTGTCAACCAAACAAGGAAAAAGTCATTTTTCCTTCCACCCGTTTTCATTCCTCCCATTTTCACCGGAACCAACACACAAAACCTTAGACTATAATAGAATAGTGGTTCAAGAATATTTGCTTCTTCTGAGAACACTGTCTTTCCACAATAGTGGTTCATATGACATAGATGTATGAATAGAATTTATCTGTCTTGTCATATACGCATTATTAGAATTTGCAGAGTTTCTAATTCTAAAATGTCTGATTTATCTCGATGCCATGAATTCCGTTCATGTTAGCCCAACGAGTTTATAAATAAATGTTCCAAGGAAATTGCAGTGGCCAGATAGAGAAAGAAATTATATCAAAAAGGTTAATTGTACTCCTCCTCCCCAACATTGTTGTCAAATTAACTTGTATACATCTATAAATAATTTCTACAACTTGTAAAAACAATCAGAAAACAACTTATACAATGACATGACAACGTATGAGTTTTATACACAGTCAGTGCATAATCTGTCATTCATTTTTAATAATCATTGATTCTTCAAAAAAAAAGTAATTCAAATTAATAGTAAATGAGGTAATTATTGTATATAAATTTTTACAACAATAATACATAGTTATTACACTCATAAAAAAGTGGTTCATGTTTTTTATGCTTGCTAGTGTATGAGATAACAAACAGAAATAATATCTCCAAGCTTTTACCTTTAAGATGAAAAGGGTATGCATTAATGTTGTTCTTAATCAAGATAGAAGGCACTTGTTCACCAAAAATCATTACAGGAGCATGACCCATATTGGAAATGATGGAATCGGTTCCTATCCCTCACAATAATTTTTCTGTTATAAACCTTAGATATTAACTTTGTGGCATTGTGACAATCAGTACAAACTCTAAGGTTTTTCGATAATCTAATGGTAGCCCTGGCTTTAGTTTTGATAAGACCAAATGCAATAGCTAGCTTCTCACTATGGTGAGACACAGAAACTACTTTATCTTCCTCTTCTGCATCAATTCTTGCATCTGCAATGTTTGGCTCATACCCCACTGATTTAATTCTTTTGATCATCTCTTCAGTTGCCATATATATCTCTTTTGAGTGAGAATGTTCATCATCTTCGGAAAAAAATTCGTGAACCACACCTTCCAATTCAATCATGGTACAACCAGGTGACTTCTTAATCCCCATCTCTCTCATCTGAGACCTCACTCTAAGAGCATCTTCACTTTTCCCCACCAAGGCATATATGTTTGATAGCAGTATGTAGTCCCCGCTATGAGCAGGCTCCAATTCAGTTATCCGTCTAAACGATTCCTCGCCGATTAAAACATTTTTATGTGCCCTACAAGAAGCCAACAATGTCCTCCAAACAACTACGTTTGGTTCAATAGGCATGTTCTTAATAAACTGAAAAGCTTCATTAATCAAACCAGCTCGACCAAGAATATCAACCATGCAACCATAGTGCTCTATTCTAGGTTTGATCCCGAAATCTTTACTCATACTAAGGAAAACTGCTTGACCTTCCTTAACCAAACCCACATGGCTACAAGCCGAAAGCACACCGATGAAAGTCACGTCATTTGGTTCAACATTTGCTTCTTTCATCAAATGAAACAACTCTAGAGCTCTTCTTCCCTCACCATTGCTAGCAAGTCCGTGAATTATCGCTGTCCAAGAGAACACATTCTTCACCCGCATTTTCTCAAAAACCTCAATTGCACTCTCTATAGACCCACATTTTGCATAGAAGTCTATGAGTGCAGTCCCAAGAGTGACAGTGAGCTTCAGTTTGTTTCTTCTTACATAGAAATGAACCCATTTACCAGTTTCCATAGCTCCAAGAACCCCACATGAGTATAGCACACTAACCATGGTAACCTCATTAGGCTCCACATTAGCCTTCTGCATCTCATGAAACAAATCAAGAGCCTCACTGCACCTGTTAGCTTGACTATGCCCAGATATCATGGCACTCCATGCAACAACATCTCTACGTTCCAATTGATCAAACACCACTCTTGCTTTGTCAACATTACCACATTTTGCATACATATCAAGCAGTGAAGTCATCAAAGTAAGGTTTCTACTAAGTCCATTTGCCTCAACGTAATCTCCAATCCATTCTCCTAATTCCAAATTCGCCAACCTACCACACGCGGACAAGACAATAATCAAGCTAACATCATCAAACCTTACATCATTAACATTAACACCACATGGTTTCTTCATCCTAAGAAACAAGCCCACAACCTCATCCCAGCAACCGCTCTTAGCATACCCAGCAAGCATAGCATTCCAAGCAACAATTCCCCTCTCCGGCATTTTATCAAACACCCTTCTAGCAACCTCAACTGCATCACACACAGCATAGACATGAATCAGCGTGTTTTCCACAAGCTCACTTGACATAATGCCGCATTTAATAGCTTTTGCATGCACCTGTTTCAGAAAATTAAGAATATCACATATATGAGATAGCAAAAATAAATTAGAATAAAAAATTGTCCACAATTTGTTTAGTACATTAGATTCAATTTTCTTCCATCAATTTAGAGTAACTAAAATGTTACTATAACTTAACACATGTCCCGTATCACGTGTTATTTGATAAATCAGATATACATTAATGATATATCATTTTACTAAATTTTATTAATAACTTTTATTATCTTATGATATAGGATGATATATCATTTTACGACTTCGTATTATAGTCGGTTAAGTTACGACACATAAAGTGTGAGTAATCATGCCTGCTGAGCTTGGAGCAATGCTCGAAGCTTGGAGCATGCTTTAAAAACAGCGCAGAAAGTGAAGTCATCAGGGTAAACAAGGTTATCGTGACACATATGTTTAAAAAGGAGAATGGCTCGATGAGGGGAATGGTGAAGAGTGAGGCCTCTAATGAGGATGTTGTAAGCGGGAGGGTTGGGTTGAGGGATGGAGTGGAAGACAGAGAGGGCGTAGTCCATGGCGTCGGGGAGGATGAGGGCGGCGGACTCGAGGAGGTTGGCGGCGACGGCGGGGGAGTGGATGAGGCGGGTTTTGATGAGGTGGGCGTGGACTTGGTTGAGGTCCATGATGGTTTTGCATTGATAGAGGATTATGGATTTTGGGTTAGATGGGAAGTGGGGAATTGAGGTTATGGGAGTTGGTGTTTTGGAAGGGAGTATAGAGGGTGTGGTCATTATCACTACCACCATTGTCTTGTGTGTTATGTGCTTCAATGTGAAGGATTGTGGCTTATGTGCTACTTCAAAAATCATTTTCCATGTGATTGACTTGTTCATTATTATCTTCACAATGTCTTTTTTTTTTTACAAGATAACAATTAATTGAAGTAGAGAATCAATTAAAAATAGAATTACAAGGGAATAAAAAACATTCAAATATCATCAAATATTTGAAAGGTCATCTCCTAAAGTCTCAATTCCTTGGGAAGTTAGGAATGGTGTTGACTCCTATAAAATAAAATGAGAATGATCCTCCAATGTTTATAAACTAAATTGATCATAACTTTAATCTTTTAAGTGATTCCTACATTTATAGATTTCGTCATATATAAACATTAGAATATACATGGAGGTAAGTTACATATGAATATATAAAAAAGACAATTAAGTTTATATTTTAGATAAAATGGTAATATATTTGTTGTAACCTCAAGTTGTAACGAATAAATATAAGATTAAGTTTTTGATACTCCAACCTATTTTTTCTTTGAATTAATGTGTTCAATCACACTCAACTTTAACTCACAATTGGAAACACTCCATGTTTGACTTAAGACTCGAATTGCTAATCTTTTTCAATTTAATGCACAACATCCATAAGCTTCCAACCATTGACTTACAACATAGAATGAAATGCAAAGTTAATTAACCATAATAAAAATTAAAAATTAAAATAAAATTGTCACGTATATCTCACATCACTTTACTTTGTTCACGTATAGTAGTTGATATTCCAAAATTTAACTTGACATGTTTCTATATTCTCATTTCACTTGTTAGCTTATCTAGCAAATCAGGATTTACGTAAACATACTTCTCAAACAACAGCTCCAAATGGTCAGATGTTGTGAACTTATGTGTCAAATACTTCAATATTAAAGAAACACTATGGATTTAACAAATGATTAGCATCATTAAGATTTCTTTTTATAGCAAATCCCAATAACTAAATAAGGCTTTACTTTAGTCTTGTTTATTTGAAACCTACTTTCAATGTAATATAGTGGCTTATCTAAGATATGGAGATAAGATATGCGACTTATATTAAAAACTAAAATAACAATATCATATATATATATATATATATATATATATATATATATATATATATATATATATATATATATGAAAACGTTAATGTCAAAAATTAAATATATCTAATCAAATAAATTACATATTTCATAATTGATCTCCACGTGACTTTATATTTTGAAATCATAAAATGATCAATTCGTTGTCAATGTTCTTGAACATTTGTCGCTCAATATAAGTCAGTGGACAAAAATTCATTCATGCATCTCTCATTCGATTATTTTTGTTTTGTATCAACAGGTAAAGTCATTGTTAACTTCATCAGAAGAAGATAAACTACTAGGTAAACAATGTGTCTTTCACTTTCAACCAAATCATTTCAAACAATGCTATGCATATAGATGATGTAAGTCTGAAGTTGATTATCAAGCATCACCAAAGAGTTCAACAAAAATCATGTGGATAAAACTTTGTAAATTCAATTAGTTTTGTCATATAAAAATTAGATAGCAAATTGTTTGAACTCAAATTGGTTGGACTCAAACAAAAAGCAACTAAATATTTGTTCGGAGAAATGATGATTAAACTCCTTAAGTTGCATATTCGCAATAGTATAAATAATACAACACAATAATGATTATTTGTTTTCAACGAAGCATGTCATTTCGTTTGAAAAAATTAGATTTGTAAAGTTGTATATGGTATATATAATTTTTGAAAAAATTCAAAGCGCACATTCGCACACTCTAATGTGCATGTAACACCGTCCCTAATATCATATCTAGCTTTAAGATTGCTCGATAAAGAAAACTCATTGCATGCTTATCATCACTAAGAGCATGTAATACTCAAACAAATGGCTCCTTAAGTTTCACAATAGTAGCAATTCTTTCCAAAAAATTTGAATCAAATACTTTTTCACACATTTTTCCTTAACACCTTTTGAATAAGCTAAGTGGTTCCTGCATCTTTTTGTGTCAAGATACTTTGTAATAGAATGAAATTAGTGATAAAGTGAGTTGGAGGCACATGAAGCATTTATTTTCCATGAATACACCTTCCCATTAGATAGCATGGATGACAATCATTATATAAATATTTGGTAATATTTGTAGTATGTGATAATGTTTTGCTTACTTCTGGTAACTTTCTAATATCTTGTAACATCGAATTGATATGATAAGTCGCACATAGAGACTAAAACAAGTGAGAGAACACTTTCTTAAATAACCTACTAACAACAAAATAATTAGAAGCATTGTAGTAACATTATGAACAATGTTCTCATGAATGACATATAACTTTACCTCATTGAAAAGCATGAAATAGTAGTTTTGGAAGTACAAGAAGCATCAATAGACTTTATGAAAACAATTCCTTTTGGAAAATAGGTGAAAAAATTCACAAGAGTTCATCTACAATGACTAGTCCAATCATCTGCCATAAGACTACATATAGTTTTCCTCCAAATTGATTGATAATCATTAACAAGTTTTTTATCATCTTCAACCCACTTATTTAACAAATAACCAAGAAAACTATAAAAGTTTGGAGCTTTATCACATGTATCCATGCTACAAAAGACATCAATTGTAGGTTAATAGTATGGTGATTTAATCGCATTGAACAACTTCCTATTTCTTTATCCTATCGTATAGAATGAGAATAAGACCCAAAAATATACTTATTTACCATTTTATGGGGTGGGTGAATTGTTTATGATTGAATCTTGAGGCATTCTTATCATTTGGTAGCATTTGTTTCACCAAGAAATAAATACTCATTTACATAAATAAAAAATACACAGATAACAAAGAAATATAAATATAGAGATAACAATCCAGATACCAAATACAAAGATAACAATACATATATCAAATGTCAATAACAAGAAAAATCAACTGAGTTATCAAATAAAGCTAGCAAAAATAATGGATGTTAAATACAAATATAAAAGATGAGAAATTCATTGACTCTAAGAGTAACTTTTTTAAACTTACTCCATATCTTAGGCATCATTTCTAGGGAAACGCAAAATATCAAATCCAAAAGAGAAAGTAAGAATTAGAAACGCAAAAACTTACTTCAGAAACTTACTTCAACATATTTCTTAATAATTCCAATGGAAAACAGAAGGTAATAAATTGAGAAAAAGCATTGTTTTTATTATTCTTGTTTTTCTATTATGCATTAGGTACAAGGCTTTGTTAAATAGCCAAAACTATTACAAGCTACAAAAGCTAAACGATTAGAAGACAAAAAGGGAATTAATGCAGAGAATGAAATAATGCAGCATTAATTCATAATGAATTGAAATAATGCAGCATTAATGCATAATGAATTGTGAATAAAATAATGCAGCATTAATGCAGAATAAAGAGAATGAAATAATGCAACATTAATGCAAAATAAAATTTTAACACCCCCCTCAAGGTGGACGGTGGAGATCACATAGTCCTAACTTGGAAAGGAAGTGCTTGAAAGAAGGAACATGAAAGAGATGAATGAGTCCTCTTTGAATCTTCTTCCTTACAATATGACAATCAATCTCGATATGTTTTGTGCGTCATGAAACACAGGATTATGAGCCAGATAAATTGTTGATCTATTGTCACAATACACAGATGTAGGAGTAGGGAGAGGAATTTGTAAATCTTCAAAGAGGTAGCTTAACCACTGAATCTCACAAACCAAACTGCCTAAAGCTCTATATTCTGCTTCAGATGAAGATCTACTCACTGTGTTTTGTTTCTTAGTTTTCCAATAGACAAGAGAAGAACCTAGAAAGATATAAAATCCAGTGAGAGAGATTCGAGTATCAAGGCAACATGCCCAGTCTGAGTCTGCAAAGGCAGAAAGCTTGATATGAGAGGCTGAAGAGAAGAAAATCCCTTGTGCAGGAGATGCATTTAGGTAACGAATCACTCTAAGTGCAGCTCTATAGTGTAGGTCCATTGGGTTGGACATATACAAACTTAGTTGTTGGACTGCATATGAGATGTATGGCCTTGAAATACAAAGATAAAGAAGTCGTCCAACCAAACGTCTATAACAATGAACATCAGCAAATAGGTTACCTTGGTGTTGTTGAAGTTTGACAGATGGATCAAATGGAGTTGATGCTGGCTTTGTAGCTAAGGAACCAGTATCTTCTAAAAGAGAGAAGGCATATTTGCGTTGGTTCATGTGAATTCCAGATTTGGATCTTGCTATTTCAAGACCCCAAAAAATATCTCGAAGAACCCAAATCCTTAATTTTGAATGATTTGTCTAGAATACTCTTAACGTGGTTAATTTCAGACATGTTGTCTCTAGCTAGAACCATGTCATCAACATAAACCAATATTGCAGTGAAGGAAAATGGAGTTTTCTTTGTGAAAAAAGCTTGGTCTGCATTTGAATGAGAATAGCCAAGAGAAACAAGAGTAGAAGAAATAGTAGTGTGTCATTCACGACTAGCTTGTTTGAGTTCATACAAGGACTTATGCAACCTAGATACCTTATTAGAATTAGAAGTTAGTAGCCCAGGATGAGGCAACATATAAACTTCTTCATGTAAATCCCCATGCAGAAAGGCATTATTGACATCTAATTGCTCCAGAAACCAAGATTTTGTTGCTGCTAAGGCAAGTATAACTCTCACTGTGGTAATCTTTAATATTGGAGAAAATGTTTCAAAATAGTCCACTCCTTTCATCTGAGTGTAACCTTTTGCAACAAGGCGAGCCTTGCACCTTTCAATTGATCCATCAGTATTATATTTTACCTTGTAAACCCATTTGCAACCAAAGAGAGTTTTACCTTGTGGAAAGTTTTCAAGAGACCATGTGTGATTCTGTTTTAGAGCTTCAAGCTCTTTGTCCATAGCTTCTTTCCAAAGTGGATTTAGAGAAGCTTGTTTGTAAGATGTAGGCTCTTGAATAGAAGTAATAGCAAGGCAAAAACTTTTATAGGATTTAGAACAATTTTCATAATTAATCACAGATGACAATGGATGAGGATTACCTTTAGATGACTTGGTTGAGCTAGATTGAGCTTGAGCAAGGTTACAGTGATAATCCCGAAGATGTGAAGGTGGTCCTCGTATTCGAAGATAATGTCTAACAGGAATGTTGTTTGGAGGAGGTGGTTGTAGAGAAGGTAGGGAGGATGGTGGTGTGGAAGGCTCAAGAGATGGCAGTGAATCATGCCCTGTGTTAGTGACATAATCCATGGATATATCTTGGGCGTGTGGAGAATTATTGGAATATGGTTGATGAGAGGTTGAGTTTTGTGTATGTTGTAGTGGTTGGAAAGGGAAAGTGTTCTCATAAAAGGTAACATGCTTAGAGATAAAAATTTCATTAGTTTGAAGGTCATATAATATGTATCATTTAGTTCCTTCCTTGTATCCAAGGAAGGCTGCCTTCCTAGCTCTTGGTTGAAATTTTGTTCTATGAGATTGTATAGTTGCAGCAAAGGTTGAACAACCAAAGACTTTGAGTTGATCAAGAAAAGGTAACTTATTAAAAAGCATTTGGTAAGGGCTATTGTTGTTTAGGAGAGGAGTAGGCAACTTGTTTATTATGTAGACAACATGTTGAATAGCAAAATTCCATAGTTTAGGGGGCAAATGAGATTGAAAATATAAGGCTCTAGCTACATTAAGAATATGTTGGTGTTTCCTTTCTACAATGTCATTTTGTTGTGGAGTTTCAACACAAGTTCTTTGGTGAATGATTCCTTTAGAGACTAAGAAATCATGCATCAAGTACTCAACTCCATTGTCACTCCTAAGACACTTAAACTTAGTGCAAAATTGTGTTTCAATGTAGGAGATAAAATGGGCTAGGTAAATTTTGGTTTCCCCTTTATTTTTATTAGGATGATCCAAGTAAAACAGCTAAAATCATCAACCAAGGTAAGGAAATATCTATGTCCAAACAATGATGGGACAGAATAATGTCCCCATATATCAGCATGAAGAATATCAAAAGGTTTTAGAGCATTAGTATTGCTATTACTAAAAGGAAGTTTCTTGTGTTTTGAAAAATGACAAATATCACAAGCTGACATAGGTTTATTATAAGGTGAGATAAAAGGAAAATGTATGGTCAAAAGTTTCATTACATTTTGGGATACATGCCCAAGTCTTTGATGCCAAAGGAAATTATTGTTCTGCTTTGTAGCCAAAGAGTTTTTAGTAAAAGAGGTTCTCTTAGATGAATGTAAGTTTATCACATATAGTCCTTGCTTTAATCTAGCTGAACCAATCATCTTCTTTGAATGATTTTGTAGAATTGCACAAGATTTGTAAGAGAATATCAAATGACAATGAATCGTATGAATAAGTTTGTTAACAGAAATCAAATTCACATTAAATTGAGGAACATATAAGACATCCGACATTACAAGTCTTGGAGTAAGTTGAACTGTTCCAAATATTGAGGTTGAGACTATCTCTCCATTTGGCAACTTGATAGTCATTGGAGTAATATTCCTTTGATTAACATAGGAACTTAACTCACATGTTATGTGATCCGTAGCTCCAGTGTCTAAGAGCCAATCAAAATTTATTTTACCTGATGAGACAGATGGCAAGGTGGTGTTAATGATGGTGAGTGCAGGATTTTCATTGGAATGAAGGAAGAATGGATTTGAGGGATTTGTATTGAAATCCGAGAAACTCTGATTCGCCATGATTTTGAAAAGAGGTAGGAAATAGAGAATGATTGAAAGAAGGTTTGGATAACATAAAGAAAAGAAATGAGGAAGACGAATCAAAGCTTGTCTTGCTTTGATACCATCTTAATAATTCCAATGGAAAAGAGAAGATAATAAATTGAGAAAAAACATTGTTTTTATTATTCTTGTTTTTCTATTCTGCATTAGGTACAAGGCTTTGTTAAATAGCCAAAACTATTACAAGCTAGAAAAGCCAAACAATTAGAAGACAAAAAGGGAATTATTGCATAGAATGAAATAATGCAGCATTAATTCATAATGAATTGAAATAATGCAGCATTAATGCATAATGAATTGAGAATAAAATAATGCAGAATAAAGAGAATGAAATAATGCAACATTAATGCAGAATAAACTTTTAACAATATTGGCAGAAACTCTGGGATTCAGTATTAATGACAATTGGCAGCAACTATCATACATCAAAATGATACATGCATGTCACATTTATTAATCCTTCATTTTTTCTACCAAACACTTAATCATATTCACATATTCTCATATTCATTTTCCATCCAAAAATCTTTCTTCATTTTCACTAAATCAATTATTATATTTCTTCATTTTCCCTAAAATCATATTCTGATTAGCAATTCTATTATACAATTATGCACATTCATTATAATATTTTCATATTAATTTATATTAAAGATATATGAGTTTATGGAAACAAAAATAATTCTTATCTTATTATGCTGTTTGATTATGTAAAAGCAAAAATAATCTTTAAATTCTCATCCACATTATCCCTAAAATGATGAACTCTCTGTAACAAAAATCACAAAGTCAGAATAATTGAAAAGCTTTGAATGAGAAATGAAGAAAATTAAAGTATGATGTAATATAATGTTACCTAAGAAGAAGAAAAATAATCATGAGATTGTAAGATTATCATATTATGCACATACGCAATTACCATTACCTACAGGAAATTGCGGTTTAATTATGTAAAAACAAAAATAATTCTTTAAATTCTCATCCACATTATCCCGAAAATGATGAACTCTCTCTAACAAAAATCATAAAGTCAGAATATTAAAAAACTTAGAATGAGAAATGAAGAAAATTAAAGTATGATGTAATGTTACCTAAGAAGAAAAAAAAATCATGAGATTGTAAGCAAAAAGAGTGTTGGTAATAATTGTAAAATATAGGTGTTATGATGTGGTGTGAAAACAATTCTATAAATATAGCAATTCTATTATCTTATCATTATGCAATTTCTTATATATTAATTTCTATTAATCACTATGTACATGTGTTTAAAATTAACATTCATCACCATTACCATTCTGGAATATTCAGGAATAATTCAATTAGAATGAATAGAATTATTATACTTAATGATCATTCATGATTTCATAAAAAAATCATTATACACATTTATTCTTATATTATATTTCCCACCAAAAATCTTTCTTTATTTCCCTAAATCGATTCTTATATTTCTTCATTCTTATAATATTGTGCACATTCTATTGATATCTCATAATCTCATTAGCAATTCTATAATCATATTATACATTCATTATATATTTTCCCTAAATCAATTCTTATAAGTGGGGCTTTAAATTCGTATAATATTCTGAAAGTAATCCTATTAATATTTCATACTCTGATTAGCAATCTTATTATACACATTTCTTATATATTTCCCCATAAATCAATTCTTATCAATATTATTATACACATTCTATATATATTTATTTATATTAATTTTTATTAATCATCAGCTACATATGTTTAAAATTATACCCAACAATTAATTTCCCTAAATCAATTCTTATTATAAGTGGAGCTTTAAATTCTTATAATATTCTGAAAGCAATCCTATTGATATCTCATATTCTGATTAGCAATCCTATTATCCTATTATATACATTCCTTATATATTTCTCACTCAATCAATTCTTATCTTTCTTCATTTTCCCAAAATCAATTCTTATAAGTGCGACTTTAAATTCTTATAATATTGTGAAAACAATCTTATTAATGTCTCATACTCTGATTAACAATCATATTATCTTATTATTAAGCACATTTATTATATATTCATTTATATTAATTATCAGATACATATATTTAAAATTATACTCAACAATTAATCACCATTACCATACCGCAATATTCATGACTAATTCAATTAGAATGAATATAATTATTATACTTAATGGTCATTCATGATTTCATAAAAATATTATTATACACATTTATTCTCATATTATTTTTCCCTCCAAAAATCTTCTTTTATTTCCCTAAATCAACTCTTATATGACTTAATTTTCCCTAAACTCATATTCTGATTAACAATCATATTATCCTATTATGCACATTCCTTATAATATTGTGAAAACAATTATATTAATATCTCATACTCTGATTAGCAATCCTATTATCTTATTATTATCCACATTTTCTATATATTCATTTATATTAATTTCTATTAATCAGCAGGTACATATGTTTAAAATTATATCCAACAATTAATTTCCTTAAATCAATTCTTATAACTCAAGAATTGAATTTTCATTTACAATTTTTAATACTAATAACTCTCATTTTAATATCATATGTTTGACACCTGGATTTTTCAATAGCAATTTTGTCATTATATAATGATTTTTTTAATATCATTGTAATGTAAATTGTATGATATATTTCTATATTATACATTTAATATTGTTTGAGTTACTTTAGTCATTTCCTATTTACTCCATTCATCTCATTTATGAGTAACATATGTGTTTTTAACTATAACATATGTGTTTTTAACTATTAAAATATACGGGTGACATGTTTGTTCTTAACAATACGAACGCACATGTAACATATGTATTTTTAACCATATGAATGTATAAGTAACATGTGTATTTTTAACCATGTGAATATATGACTAACATGTGTGTTATTAATCATGTGTCAAAAAATATCTCCCCGTGCATATGCACGGGTATATTGCTAGTTTTTATAATGCATGAGATTTTCATACATAGCATGATTTAGGTGCATTTAGCATACATACATGATTTTCATGCATTCATACTTATATCATTTTTAAAATCATGTGTCATGCATTAGAGGTTCATGGAAAATTAGCTATGTCTTTTCAGAAAACCGTTAATCGATTAAGACTTTAATTAATCGATTAAGTCTTTGCAAATGATAAACTCATTAATCAATTAAGTCAGTTTATGTTTTGGAATCTTGGACATTTTAGAGAAACGTTAATCAAATTTATTTAATCAATTATCCTCAACAGAAAACCGTTTGAAAGTGAATGGTATTTCACCATCTTTTCCTATGGGTAAAGTAACCATAACACATAATTTTTATATAAACTTGATACACAAGAATACATGAATTTTCAAGAGTGATTTTCTGGAAAAAAAAGTGATAGAAACTTCCAAGTGAAAAGAGATAGTTTTGTGAATCTTTGAAATAGTTTATTTTCAAACATTGAGTGTTTTTAAAGATTTTTCTTTTGTGTCTCATAATCATTCATATTCATCTATAAGATTGTGAGATTCATCAAATGATAGTTTATTCAGAATTTTAGTGTATAATTAACACATCATGGTAGCAATAAACATTGTACATGTTTTATCAGTCGATTTGTAAATTTGTCTCTTTAGGATGTGAGACATCACCTTGGAGGAAGAGAGAAATTCAAGAAAAATCTTAGGTTACGGTCAAGATCCAAGATGTGAAAAAAGTTTTAACGGCAAAAGAAGTTCTAAAAAGGTTTTAATGGCTAAATCGAAGATTTCAATGTTAGGTCTATTTGGACGGGATGTGGAATTCCACATCAGTTATAGAATTTAACCAATTTTCAAAAAATGTTTCGCATTGAGGAAAAGCCACCCAATCTGGATTCCTTTACAAAAAAAATGTCACTACCTCTTTATTTAAATCAATAGTAATACACAAATTTTTAATTCGTGATCTGAAATCTCTCTTTTACACTAGGAACTTCATAACAAAATCTCATATTTCTTATATCTTGTATACATTGTAATATCAAATCCAATTCATATTATCAACTTACTAGACTTTTATAAATAAATTTGAATTGGATATACATTATCATGTAATAAATTAAAACAACAATTTGGTGGCCATCAAAACAATCATCCAATGTAAATATCATCATATAATTTGGAAAATTTTAAATGACCACCACGTTACTCTTTTAGAGTCCAATTTGGTGTTCATGTAAATCTTTGAAGTCATCGAGGGACTAAAATTTATACGATGTAGTGGTTATTTTATACTTTTAAGAATTTATTTTGTGGCCATCTTGTGGGCTAATTTAGCACAAATTATATCATAGGATTACTCTAAATTTTATATTTTAATCTATAAATAATAATTCATTGTATCAATTAAATAAATTTAGTCATTTACTAAATCAAGTCAATGGAATTTGATAAATTATAACTAGAGATCTTATAGACATATTGTATCATATATAATTAGATTAATGGAAAACTTCTAGGCAGTTGTGTACAAATATTAATCTTTTTTAACATTGATTTTAAATTTTATTTATTCCTAATAAAAATAATTAAGTAAATAAGAGTAATTATATAGGTGTTATTTTTAAAATATTTCAATTTTACAACTAATATTACTTACATTTATTTATATTTCCAACTTACATCCAATAACATATCTAGATTTGACATATTCATCTATACTTCTATATTATTTATAAAGGTCTAAATAATTAATAAAACCATTCCGAATTAATTTTCAAATTCCAAATTTATCCTATTGTTGTATATAATTAACTTCCTCAATTGATAACTATTGGAACATAAAATTTAAAATAAACAAAAAAACAACAAATTTAAAACAACTTCATAAGATAAATTTGAAAACTTTGACATATTCTCATACTTTCCATTTTTTCCCATTAATTCACCATTATCCTTCTATTCTTTTTAACTACCATAAGGTCTTGTGAAACAGGTGAAAGGCTTCTTTTGATTTAAACAATTAGCCCCAAGATTATTATTTTTAGTTATTATAACTCTCTAAAATTAGGATTGTTGATTAATATTGTTGGGAATTCTTCCTAATTGATGTGGAAGTATAATCAATGCAACTTGGTAGATGAACCATTGCATGATAACTCTTCCAATGACTCCAAAATATGAAGTCTAACTTAGAAAGTTAGAGTAAGTCTTGGAATTACTCATTGACTCTTGAGATACAACTTAGAAAATTGGAATAGCATTTTCAAGGTATCTTGAAAGTATGACAGCAATTAATAAGAGCAACATAGAGAGAAAGTGTGAGAGAGCTTATATTCACATTAGTGTGAGTTTTGTATTCCTATTGAGATACTAGAGAGAGTTTGTATTTCCATCCTTTTGGGTGAGATTGAGTGTTATCCTCTTTGTAAGAGAGGGTCAAATATTGTAATCCTACTTTTCTATAGTGGATATATTTTTTGGACTAGGTCCCGTGGTTGTTGTTTCCTTCTCACATTGAGGAGGTTTTTCCACGTTAAAATTCTTTGTATTATTTTTCTACTCTTTCTATTTACTTTATTCACTTGCCGCTTCCGCAAGTGTCCATTTTGCATGACACATAGGAGAGAAATTGGTTCTGAATTTCCCAACAAATATGACTTTCTCAAATGAAACATCATGTTACTACATGTAAAGATTATACCCTTTGTATCAGAAAAATAAGAAAGTGTGCACATGAATGTTTATCAACACGCTAGTTTTTATAAATGTCTATAAAAGTATTTTTTTTAAATGTTATATATTTTGTTTTTTTAAATGTTATATATGTCACAATTGCTAGTATTAATAAAATAAAAAAGGTTGAATTGGTTGTAGTCGTGAGTCGTGACATAATGACCTCAATCGACATTTTCCTTCAAAAATTGGAGGAAATGAAAATACTGGGAATGTGTATATGGTTTGAATTATTAAAACTTATAGTCGAGAGAATCGTATACTCTAGAATCGTATACTCTTCAAAGTTGGCCCAAATGGTATTTATCCAAAGGCATATGCGTGAAGCATTTTAAAAGAATATTGTTTGAACTGACTCCCAAATAGCAAAACTGGACAGAATAAAGGAACCCACTTCTACATATGACCCCAAATAAGTGTTCCTTTCTATTTTTTAATGTACAAAATTTGTTTTTGTAGGTGTTCATCATAAAAACTCAGGTTGGTACGCATAACGTGGTTAATCAACAATTTGCATCCTAGTTAATAAATGGCTTGATTCAAGTATGATGTCAAATAGAAACATTATGTCAACATGGAAAATGATTTATTAATTTTTTTGGTATAATCAATGGTTATATTACTCTATGGTTAATGAATTAATATGTTTCGGACTGCATGACAGATCATCCATTCTAATAAGTGTTTCTATCAAGAATCAAACCATTGTTATTTTGGTATACTGAAGATTCATTAAAACCTCATATCACTAGACAAACTCATGGTAAAATTGTTTATTAGTTGAAGTAAAATTGAATTCAACCATCTTTAAATATTTTAGGTATGGAAATAAATTACTTTCATTGAAAAGGTAAACCATATGATTGATGCATTAAAAACTAAAGAAAAATAACTATAGGAGATAGATTACTCGATCTTTGTAAAATAAAAAATCTGAACTTGGTCTTAAAAAATTTCAAAGGATACTAAATATTATTTAACACATTACAAGAAAATTATCATGTACCTAGGGACGCTTATAATGACAGTGAATAAAATCATAGGTATATATAACTACAGATGTAATATACCTATAATGTTAAATAAACTGTCGGTATAAGTGTAATATAGCACTATATGTGTTACTGACAATGAACAAAACCGTAGGTATACATATAATATATCTATGAACATTAAATAAACCATAGGTATAGGTGTAATATAGCTATGAATGTTTAGGTTGATAAATATATGTATTAGTGACAGTCGATAAAACCATAAGTATAAATATTATATACATATGGAGGTTAAATATAAAAGGGACAAACATTTGTAGGTAAAAGTTTAATTTTATGTGCTATATACCTATGGTTTTTTGTAATTTACCAACATTTTTGTCCATGTGGATATGACAAATCTGTTGTAATGATAGTAATTAAAGTAAGGATTTGCTCATTTTGTTGTTTCATGTCTATAAAAGTTTCTTTAAAAAAGTAATTTGATAGATGGTTATTTAAAAAATTTATTACCAAATTGAGATTTTTTAATGACCAAATTTATTCCCTTTTTCTTTTTATATACACACACGAATGAATAGAATTGATGTATCTGCTTAATAACTACTCTTTCATTATGCTATTTTTTTTCAACCATACACGTTTCAATTCTGGCCATATGAACCATAACGAACTCCTTGTGCATTGCCATGTAATGCATAAAATTATAAAATATTATCCTATTTGCTATTCTTTTCCCCATGTTTTCTGTTCTTTTGCTTTATTGCACGACTCACATGCACATGAATGTGAAAGAATGGAATCTCAATTTCAGGACCAACCCACAGTTTTAATATGAAAAATAATTAAAGCTAGCGAATTAGATTCAATTTTTAATACTTCGAATATTGAAAAGAAACAAAAAATTAAAGAAGCATATATATTTTCTACCTATAAATATATCAACTTACCAATTTCAGTATTATACTTGTGCATCTATATTTGTGACCATATCCAACACTACAACTAGAAGCAATAATGGCCCATTTCAGACCTAGCTACAACACTGAAGTTCACAGGACTTCCACTGTCTACGATGATGTTTCTCAATACCCAAATGGTCACTTGACCAAGAAGGTTGTCTATGAGGAGGAAGAGATCGAAGGGTTGCGCCGCCACAACCACCGCCACCACAACCCCGAGGTTCGTGAGAGGGTTGAAGTTATAGAATATGAGCAAGTGCCTGAGTATAACAATAGGGTTAGTGAAGTTGTGTATGAAGAAAATGTTGTGGATGTTGAAAGTGATCGATACTACCCTCGAAGGAACAAGGGTTGCATCTTCAGGAACTAAGATTTGTTGTTATGTGGCTAATTTGCTAGGCAGAGGTACCTTAATAATATTATCAAAATCGCTACTGTGTGGTTGTAATAAATAAATTCCTGCTAAGCATGCAGTCATTGTGTTATCTTATGTTGAATATTAATAAATAAAGCTTACTTGTCTAAAATATATTTAAATTAGCATGTAATGATTTTAGGTAAATTTATCAACAAGACGTTGATTTAGTGGTGTAAGACATTTACTGATTAATTCCATATTAGTCAAAAGGTAAAAAGTTACATTCGTGTAAGCGACACTTGTTGAGAGGACAATCATGTTGTCTAGTATTGACATATTCTAAAAGAGATTAATTCATTATTCCGTATAAGAAAAGAATAAATTTTAGTACTAAGATCTTCACATATGACTAGGGATGACAACGGGGCCGCACGGATACAGATAGTGCATACCCGTGTCCATACCCATATTATTTACGGGTACCCGTGTGGGTAGCGGGTATCCACAAGTACCTAACGAGTTTTCAATTTTAATTATATTTTTATATATTTTACAATAATTAATATATAAAAATAATTAATAATTGAATAATATGATATATATATATATATATGATAATTTTATGATTATAGTCTGATCACTAAATTTTATTATGAAATAATAATTAAATATACAAATATAATATTAAAGTAATAATAATTAGATATAAAATATTTAATTAAAATATATATGTGGGTACCCGCAGGGCAAATATCAATACTAGTTCTTACTATGAACCTATTTTTACGGGTACCGATTATGGGTATTTTAATGAATACCTACAGGTCGGGTATTTTTGTCATCCCTACATATGACTGTTTTAATGAAGTTTCTAACGTATGCATGTAGTGTATATAATATAGCATTATACTTTCACAAACAATTAACCAATTAAAACTCCATATAAAACTTTGTTTCACACGACTTAATGTAAATATTGATGGTATCCTGCTCTTAATACACATTGTACCTCATGATGTCAATATGGGCTTGGCCCGTTTGGATTGACATTTTTAGTAGGTCGGACTAGAGATTTTAGCCCAAAAACTCATATTCAACCCGGTTTTGAAGCCTATTTTTTAGACCAACTTGCTTTAACCTTTTAAGGTTACATGTGGTTCTAATAGTATAACCAATTTAATATTTTTCCAACATAGCAATTTACACTTCTCGTGTTGAACCAATTTAATATTCATATACAAACATTTATGAATAAATTACTTATCAGTGTAATTTATATCATATACAAGACATTTACTTATCAATGTGTAATTTATATCATATATCATATTTTGTTTAACTTAATTACATTTATCACTTTTTTGTTTAAAAAGTTACACTTATTTCTCATGTAAAGTTGATTAATGTAATGTATGTTTATAAATTAATGGGGGTTTTGTAAGTGTAAAAAATGAAAGATAGTTTGTGTAATTTCACTAAAACTCATGGAATATCAGTGTAATTTACTCTTTATATTGTTAATAAACTTTTACATATGTTGCACATGTTATACTATATTGGTTAGTAATATTAATACTAAATTAGTTATACTATAATGATATATTATAATTGATAAGTAATTTATGAGTCATTTATAATGCATACAAGATTTTATATCATATGCAAGACATTTACTTATCATTGTAATCTACTTTTTAAATTTGTTAGTACTCATATACAAGCCTTATCAAAAGAATACATTTTGCATAGAAAAGTAGAGACATCTTCTTCCAACCGAACATCTAATGTTTAAAACTTAGGAGCTTCAAGCTTTATTGTGAACTAAGAGTCTAATGTCTTGTTTGGTATAGATTATTTTTTGTAGTTTATAAACTATGTATGTTTGGCAACCAAATGAAATTTATAAACTCAACTTTTTTCTTGAAAAAATAAGTCAAAGTAGAAGCTCCAAAATCAACTTTACCCCATCATAACTTTATCTCTCCTCTTTTTTAATCTTACACCAAACACCATAACTCTTCACATCATTGCCACCAAACTCCATAATTCTCATTTTCCTCTCTCTCTATCACCACTCAACCCCGTAATTCCCCTTAACATTTTCTTTTATCTATATACGAACAAAAAATTATGTATAAAACTTTGTTATATAATATTAAAATTTTGTGAATTATGTGTAAACCCGAAAACTTTTTTCATCTCTCTCTATCACCACCCAACCTCGTAATTCCCCTTAACATTTTCTTGTATCTATACACGAACAAAAAATTATGTATAAAACTTTGTTATATAATATTAAAATTTTGTGATTTATGTATAAACCCGAAAACTTTTTTCATAAAACTTAACATTTATGTATTATTTATTTTGTGAATTATGTAATTTAAGTTTAGTAACTTCCATTTATTTATGTGATATATTGTTTTTAATATTGATATTAGTTTTTATATTGTATTTTATTTTAATATTTTTTAGCCTTTGTTATTATGCAATATTAAAAATCATAGGTTGATTTATTTTTTCAGTTTACGTTTAACTATGTATGATGTTACTTGTTTATGTTGATCTTATGTTGTTTTTTAATATTAATATTAGTTTTTATATTGTATTTTATTTTAATATTTTTTTAGCCTTTGTTATGCAATATTAAAAAATTAAAGTAAAAATATCTGATGATAAATATTAAAAAATGTATATTTAAAAAATAGTGTAAAAAACAACCAAAATAATCATAACATAAACAAATAACCTCATATCCTTTTATGTAATTTACTATGTAAAAAACAATCTTTCTACCTTACCCAAATAAAACAGATTAATTTATATTCAATTTTCAGCTAAGGTACCCAAATATAAACAGATTATAATCTTAACAGTTTATAATCTCACAATTTATAAAGTGAAACTAAAAACTTAATTCATATCAAACGCACGCTAAAAGTTCAAGACTATGTTGGTTTGTTGTTTAGAACTTACAAGTTTTAAACTAAGACGTTATATTATTGTTAGATTGTGGACTTTGGTTTGTGATTTTTTATTTTAAAAGACATTTATGAGACATGTTGATTATTTATTTTTGAAACTGTGATTGAGTTGGTTATAGATGTGTTTTTTGAAGGAAAAAACGGGTTAGCCCTCCAGCTTGCTAGCCCTGCCAAATATGGGTTGGACTAACATTTTGAGCCCTTTTAGCAATAAGGGTCAGGTCGGACTAGCCCATATTTTAGCAGACCAAATGCGGGTCGGGCCGGGATGGCCCATATTGCCACCGCTATTTGTACCTTACTAACAACTGCATGTTAAGATCCCACACATCTTTACTCGTTTCAAGTTTACACTTTTTGTATTTAATTGCACTTGAGAGTAGTAATCGGTTATATAGATCCCATTAAGTAGTATCTAAAACATTACAACAACAAAACTTTAATATCACTAACAAAGTAGTACATGCTTCATAGATCCAATGATACTATAATACTGTTATAAATCAAGTTTATTAACAAAGTCTATCACTAAAAATTCTAATAATTTCTTCTATGTTTTTTTTTTGCCTCCCTAATAATCCCATACAAACATGTTCAAATCACCTACGACTCTCAAAATATGATATATTGTAGAGACAAATCAAAATAGTATATGAGTCAATACATTTTTCATTATTTTTGGTTCATTATAGAATGCATCAATAATTCTAAAAAAATATTATTTAAATCACTATTATATTATACTATAACGAACAAAAATATTGAAATTTTATTAACTCGTATACTATTTGGACTTGTTTCCACAATATACTATATTTTGTTTAACTTAATTACATTTATCACCCTTTTTTGTTTAAAAGATCACATTTATTTTTCATGCATAGGTGATCAATGTAATGTATGTTTATAAATTATGGGTTTTTTTAGGTGTTAAAAATAGATAGGTGGTTTGTGTATTCTCACTAAAACTCAGGGAATCTAGTATAATTTACTATATTTTTTATTCATAGATTTCCCTCTTCTTCTATTTACAATATAAGAAAGTGATGTTCCAAGACACTATTCGCTGTCCACGTATCAGCTCCTCATGCATTTTCCCCCCTCCTAAACACACACTTACATCCTAACCGTTGATTTATGCTCATCCACGTGTCTTTCATCCACAATTCTCCAAACTTTTCATTATCCACAAATCCACAAAAATTTTCATTTACCCTAATTTCATTTCATTTGACTTCTCTTATCTCCAATACTCCAAACTCTTCATTTTCCTCTATCTCACCAAAATCTTGATCATCCCTAATTTCTCCAACACTACATTATCTCCAAATTTCAAAATACAAACTTGAGTTTATTCTCCAAAGAATGTTTTTCTTTATTCTTCTTCATCTTTCCTCTCTACATCATATTCTCTCTTTTCTCATTCCCTACTTTGTTCAAATCTTTAGATCATCTTTTTCAAGGTAAATATATTCATCATTTTTTCTTTATATTTTTCTTTGTATTCATCATTTTTCTTTACTCAATATGATCTCCATTTGAACTTAATGTATTAAGTGTAGATCTGACTTATCATCTTCTTCAATGTAAATATATTCATCATTTTTCTTTTATATTTTTCTTTCTACTCATCATTTTTTATATTTTTCTTTACTAATTATGGTCTCAATTTGAACTTCATGTATTAAGTGTAGATCTGATTTATCATCTTCTTCAAGGTAAACATATTCATCATTTTTCCTTTATATTTTTCTTTGTATTCTTCGTTTTTTTATATTTTTCTTTACTAACTATAGTCTCATTTTGAACTTCATGTATTAAGTGTAGACGTGGCTTATCATCTTCTTCCAGGTAAACATATTCATCATTTTCCTTTATAATTTTCTTTGTATTGATCATTTTTTATATTTTTTTTATTAACTATGGTCTCTAATGGAACTTCATTGTCGTGATTTTTTTGTAATGTTATAAAAATAAATGCAAAAATTGTAGATATGACTAAGATCTTTTAAAAATCACAACTTTGATTTACTTTTACATTATCATAACCGTTAATGTCAAATTTATTTTTCACATATTAATAGTCATAATCATTTGCTCACCATTTTGTCGTTTATATTGTTCTTCTTCATCCGGACGTTTAAAGAAGTTGTAATTATTCTAATTATTATTGTAATTATTTATACTTTGTAATTACTGTAATTATTTGTAGTTATTAAAGTGAATTTTTTTTAATAATTTGTTTAAATAATATTGCTTCATATGGACCGTGTCCTTATTATTGTAATTATTTGTAATATTTTGATTGTATCTCTTTTTGTGGAATTACAAAATGGTAATATTAAATAGGTGATACAAATTTCAATGTCTCAATTGATAGAGTTTAAAATCACATAGAGAAGCATAATAAGTGGGAATAATGATGATTGAGAAAAAAAAGATTCCGTAATGATGATGTATAGTGACTTAATGTTTATCTTTTTGATTTATCTCTCATAAAATTAATCAATCATAACTAATAATAATGAAAATGTCACAATTTCCACACACAAAATATTTTTCCGCCTAAACATGTCTACTACTATTACACATTTACAGGTTGTTGCACATTATAATTTCCATACACAAAATCTACCATTAATTCTCGATTATCTCCTACCACATCCAAATGGCCTTATATAGTAAATAGATATGTGTATTATCCTAAAAATCAAGCAACTTTTCATTTTCCAACTCTTCCTTGCATCCACGTGGCTGTATAATATGATAGTGGGTATTACCCCAAAAATCACAAACAACTCATGCTTTATAAGTAGTTGAGTTTTTAACCATGCGTAAAAATGTATCGACCCCGTGCGAATGCACGTCTAACTTACTAGTTAGACTTACATACCTTACCCCATTAATCCTAGAAATTTTGCTCTTCCCCTCATTTCCTCCCCATGTGTATCTTGTTTGTAATTTGTTAATGACATCTATAATAGATTTTGGTGCTTTAAAAATATACAACTTAATTAATTTGCAATCAAAGTATAAAAATAAGTAAATAGTTATGGATATAGTTTTAATAAATGAAATAATATCAAAATTAATTAGGACCAGTTAATTTACAAGTAAACTTTTACCAACTAAGTTCATTTACAACTAGTGGTTTAAAAATTGCACATTTTTATCATTATTTTTCATGGTTTAATTTAGCTCATGGGAATGAACTTTATTACACATCAAACTATTATCATTTTAATATAATATCTTTGGTCATATTAAAAGAGCATATATAAAAAATCAAAAGCGAGTTTTTATAAATAGTCAAAACTGAGCTTAAATTATTTTAGGAAAAATTACACTCAAATTTTTTTATTGGCAAAATGTAAAAGATTTTATAAAATTACATTCATTTTGTATAAATTTATATTTAATTATATTTAAAAAAAGTCTTATTTTAAAAACACTATGAGGATTCTAAGATTTGGAAACAATACACAACTTACCATCATTAATCAAATTTTGAATCACGATCTTCTCCGTTATTGGAAAAAATTTACTTGTTTTCTTTGATTTTCCGTTGCAAAATTGTAATTTCAATATATATAAAAAGATATAAATATTATATCATGTTGCTTTTTATTTTGTTTTTTCAACTATTTGCCTCTCAATTACGTAGGATATCTCCTCTCAAATTTTTGTCAATAGTTCAGTCACATGTTTTTCTATATATGATTTTTGTATTCCAAAGCTCATTTATGCTTCTAAATCCACTTCCTTAATTTTAAACGAGGTTCTTCATCAACTTGGTAAATTGACCATGATTAGTTCATGGGTCTTCTATGATAAATTTCAAGCTTGCTTCAGTCACAAAAATTTCCCAAAAGGTACCATTTTTACACTTTCTTCATGTTTCAGCTTGCGGAGCAAATGTCTTATCTACTTTTTTTACTACTTTTTAAATGTCTCTTCCTAGTCAAATTTCATTACCAAAAGGATGGTGGAAAAAAAAGTAGTGACTATAAAAAAAATTGAGTAAAAACATATTCACACTATCTATTTATCTAATCTTTGATTTTTCAAACGAGTACTACATATATTATTTTACAAAAATGATTTGAAATTATTGCTATCCACCAAAAACGGACATGGATCAGTAAAAATTAACCACTTAAATGTCACATTTATATGTTAGAAATATTTGTACACTAAATTTTCGACAATTTAATCCATTTTTTCCTAAATATATCCTCATCTATTCACCCCATTATTTTACTCACGTTTTCTTAACTTTCTTTGGGTTGAAGTTGTCTAATATACAATAATAAAACAACATCAAATTGTGGACTTTTATCAGGATTCAAATATATTGGACTCCAAAATGTGTAACTTGTACATTAGATAATCTTTGTTCCGTTTCCTCCTAATTTCATAGTCTTTATATTAATGAAAATAATAACACATTAATAGATAGACACATATTACAAAAAAAAAAAACATACATTTTTATTTTTTTACATATAATAGAATAATATTTTTGACATTAAAAATATAACTAAAATTAAATACTTGATTTTTTATTAATGAAAATAATATTTGTTTCTTTCCCTTTTGCTCTTATGTACGACAACTCATGAGCCACTCATTTATAATGGACACTTTAGAAGATTATGATTTAAAATTTAATTTTAACTCTCCCAAAAAATGATTATATAGAAGAGAAAAATTATATATATATATATATATATATATATATATATTGTTTTATTATCTACTTTTTTCCTTCCAACTTTACAACTTATTTACAATTAGTCCTTAGTTCATGTTCTATATTAATTAAACCGTATGACCTATATAAGTACTAGACAACGTAAGTACTTGACATACAAGTAGTATGATATCAAAGTGTATATTATATAACTAATATTATTGAGAGTGCACGTCAATTTATTATTATTATTTTATATTAGTTTTATTATTTCAAAAATTAACAGATTTTGTTGGATTGGTAAAATTCAGAATCCATTTATTAGCACATAATTAATAAGTTGTGACATGAATGGACAAAGACTAATAGTGCACATGTTGAAAAGTCCAAGGGCAAAAAATCATCAAAATAAAATGGAGCAACTAAAACTACACAAACATAAAAGATGGAAATAAAAAATGTAATTAACTCTATAGTTAAATGAATTTGACTCTATATGTATAATAGTTTATTTTTAATAAATATATCCACGTACTTTTTTAATTCAGCAAAAGTACTCATGATTTTTTTTTGTAACAATTTGGTTTTAAAAAAATTAAGAAATCCAAAATGATATATAAAATATCAAATGTAAGTCAAATTGATTATCTTTTGCATATTTTGTGATCAATGATGTAGACTATTTTGACTCACATTCACAGTATTTAAATATTAGTTTGAACTTTTAACAAAACCTGAAAAACAGTGAGTAATAGAGAATGAAAAACTCCAACAAGAACAAGCTTCAATCAAGAAGTGAAAATAAAACTTTAGTATATTGAAAATATGTAATGAAAGAGATGGTTTAATACAAGCAGTGAATGAGTTATTTATACAAGAGGAAGGAGAGTCCTAACTCTCTCAACAAACTCCAACTAACTTAACTAACTTAAACACATATGTGTTAAATATGAAAAATGAGTAAAAAGAACAATTTGAATTCCTTCTAGAAGCTTTGCATATATACTCTTAACAGATTGCCTTATAGCTTTGGGACAAACCATTCTGACCGAGAGTCACTGTCCTTGTGACTTAATGTGACTCGGTCAGAATTGCCTTCGTGACTTGGTCACAAGCCTTAGTTGTCTCGGTCAAAAATCCTGCATCAGCTTGGTCAAGTGTCTTGGCTCCCTCGGTCAGAAGTCATCGGTCAGAGATTTCATGATCTTGGCATACCTGCACAATCATATAGTCAGTCATAGGCACATGAGGGACAAGTCTTGGCGCATCATAGGCAAGCCTTGGCGCATATATTGTGGCAGTGTGGCCTTGGGTAGGCACATGCTCAATATGAGTTGTGTGTGACAATTTATCTTGCTTGAGACACAAGTTAATGTGTCTAGGCATATTGTTTAATAACTTTTACTTTTTCAGGAACGAAATTAGTATACACAAAAAAAAATTAAGAATAAAAAATGAGTATTAACTCTACTTTTTATACCTAAAAGAAGAAACACTTTCCATACATAAATTCTCTAAATTATACTTGTATGAATGTGTTGTATATAATATTAGTTAATGAATTTTGTAAAGACTCCATGGAAGTATTACTTACAATCACAATTATTTAAACAGTATTCTCCTAGCTAGAGATAATTGACTTCCTCCTTGTGCATGGAAATTCTTTTTCCATTATATTTGTCATGTGCTCATGAGATATAACACTTACATGTGGGAAGACATCATTCTCCCCCACAAAGTATTCACAACAAATAGGTGAAGATCACTATGTAAAAACCTTTTTACAAAGTCACACAAATCCCCACATGTTACAGAAACCACTTACAACAAAAAGCAACTCTTGTTTGCTTTATTACAAATACAATGAGGAATCTCATGTCCAACTATATTCCATTCTATATGATTGGTTCAAAAATATAATTTTTCAATTTAATCTTAGTTATTAAAATCAACCAATCAATGCTCAAGTCTCAACCAATCAAATAGAGTAAAATTTGTGGTATATAGAGAAAGACATCAAACATGACCTCGTTCAGATTATGGGAGCAAAGTTCAGTTTAAGGTTAGGGAGTACCACAAATATTTACTGTAAAAATTTATTTTGCATATCAATAAGAGAATTATGATTATGGAATCCAAACTACAATGAGGGCTAATACCGGATTTAGTTTAACATTTCTACTAGCATTAATTGAGATATGTCACCCTCTCTCTAAACTTTGTGATGTCTCTTTTTAATTTACTTCTTTATGTTGGTGTGATCTACCCCTCAAACTTTTTTTCTTCATGTTATATATTTTGATTTAGTTTTGCTCTGCTCAAATTAATTTTTTGGTTTCATTCATGCACCCACATTTGTATATGGAATGCTATTCCATCTCTTAATATGGAATATATAAGGTATTTTTACCAGTGTTTAAAAAACCGTGCCGTACCGGCCGGTTCAACCGGAAAACCGGTGAACCGGACCCCTAACCGGTACGGTACGTATGTTATACCGCATATGCAATAGAATCGGTCAAAACCGGTTGAAAACCGGTCAAAACCGGTGAAAACCGGTAAACCGGTTTAAACCGGTTGGTTTGTACATTAAATTTTTTTTTTTAAATTTCAAATTTTCAATTCTTCACCAATTCTTCAACTTCAATGATTGATACTTGGGTCATTTATTTGTATTTTGCGTTTGTTAAGTGATAATTTTGGATTAATATATGTTTTGCACTTTAGACTTTGATTTTATTAAAGACTTAATGTTGTTTGTTTGTGTGAATTTGAAGTAAATTATGAATATGAATTATAAATATGAATATCTACTTATTTGAAATTTTTTGTTATAGGTTTACATATATATATATATATATATATATATAAGCAAGTATGTACAGTTTAACCGGCATGCGGTTTAATTATTGAACCACTGGTTGAACCACTATACCACTATACCAGTACCCTGACCGGTTTGATAACCGGTACGGTTTTAATAACATTGATTTTTACTCAAAATAATGATAAGTTGATATTTTACTTATTTTACTAAATTAAAATATGCCCTATTTCATATATTTAAAATAATCTATATCTTAAATATAATGCTTAATGAATGTATAACCCAGATGTAAAATAAGATTTTCAACTATAAAGCCTAGCTTCCATAAAATTGCAATACTTTTATAACACAACCGACCAAAAGATAAAGGAAAAGAAAAGCCAAAACTTGAAGCACCATAGACAAAGACGGATTCGGAGGATGCAGCAGGCTTTAAGACAAATTGTTAATGAAAAAGATTGCCTTATAGTTAATATTTTTATATTCATACTTTTATATAAAATTGTAGTCATGTCACTTATTTATAGCAAGGAATGTTGGATAATTGAAGAATCCATTTACTAAAAAAACTTACTTCATATCTTAGTCATTAATTATAGGGAAATATAATAGTTTAAATCTATTCGTTAATTTAAACAATTAGATTTATAAAGAATTAATAACTAAGATGTAGAATACATAACTTAAACTTATTTTAGTGTTCCTAGATCCACCATTGAAAAAGAATAGTTGAATCTTGAAACAGCTTCACTTTCTATATCCCCTTCCCCACTTTTCTTTTTATTTTTCCCTTGTGGAAACGTGCCAGCACTGTACATTAAAGAGAAACCATTGCATGCGGGAATATAAGATTAGTCCCTTACCCTCACTACACTATGCGTGCATCACAATATTTCAGAACCATGCCTCACCAATACATAGCCGCTTTTTCTGCTTCTATATGCATACATTATCTTATTTATATATATACATATCATATACTCATACTATATGTTCATAAATTATCAACTATGTCTCTCTCTATCTATATCTATATCACTTTACCTTTTCTCTCTTCCTCATAAACCAAATTGATTTGTTGAAGTTCAAGAATGTCTTTTATATACACTCTAAGCTTCAGCTTCACTTCTGTGACTATGGTCAATAATAATGAAGATTTATAGAGGCAGTAATGCCCAGTTTGATAAGGGATATGATTTATATTTCCCTAATCTTGAAGGTACATCAACTATGAATTGGAAGGCCTAAGAAACCTTCTATGGGGAATTAAGCACTCCTGGTCCGAATGGTTTTTTCTTGTTTTAATATTTTGATATCTTCTATCTCCCACTTTCAATTTTCTTTTCTTGGTTTTTATAAGAGTCTTCAACCATGAATATCAGTGTATTGCCGATATCTTCGGGTTTGTTTGCTAGTTGATTATCGGAGGGAAATAAACAAATTCACTGCCAAGAAATATAATAGTTAGATGGTTCTCAAGCCTTTCATTTCTCTTTATTCTCCTCTAGAAATTAACTGTGATCCAGCTATGTTGTCATTTTACTCAAATTTGCTGTAGTACAACCTAATACCTATATCATTAGACTAGGAACTGAGTCATGGTCGTGTTGAGTTGAATGTTTAAAGTAATATACATGTAGTTAGTTTCAGAATCTAAATGTATCATTTGGTAGTGATTTTTAAGCAATATATTTTCTAGATTTATTTTATTTCCTTCCTTTTCATCATTTTAAGCTGTCTGGTCCCATTTAATATTCTATAATATGCTACTTTTCATTTAATTATTTTATGCTGATATTAGAAAGAAACACTTGATAAGGAATGAAATCCCACGGTTTCCTTGTGGTTGCTTACTTGCTTTACAATTTATCACAATATAATCAAAATATAGTCAATACAGCCATAACTATACTCACTAGTAGATTCTAGAAACAATAATATTATATCACACTTTATGAAATAGCCATGTCATTTTGATTTGGTTGGACTCCTCTCCAGTACTAGACCCAGATTTTAACATGTGACATCTAGATTTAATTTTATTTTTAAATTAAATAAATAAATAAATTAGAAAAATATCAATCTTCTCGCATTTCAGTATTGGAGAGTCCATTATTGGAGACGTGTTCAGTTCATTCTCACTATATCCTTTGTATACCTAGGTAGGGATGACAATGAAAACTGAACCTGCGGGTACCCGTCCGAACTCAACCCAAATTTAACGGGGAAATCCCGATGTGATTGGGTTCGGGTTCGATTTTAACCCGTGTTCAAATTTCGGGTTCGGGTTTGGTATTAACAATATCAAACCCGAACCCGCCCCGAACCCGAATTATATATGTAAAATTATAAAATTATACATAAATACATATATAAAAGCTATATATATATATATATATATATATATATATATATATAAATTTCGCGCGCGCATATATAAATTTCACATATATATAAGTTATATGTATATAAATGTAAGTTTTTTCGGGTTCGGGTTACCCGAAACACGACGGGTTCGGGGATGATATCATAGTTTCTAACCCCGCTTAATTCGAGTTCGGGTTCTGGTTTTGGATTTCGGTTTCGGAGTTGGGAAAGCACAAACTCGCCCCGTTGCCATTCCTATACCTAGGGTATACTTGTTTGTATATACTATGTTTATATCCATGACCAATAAAATTTAGAATCTTCAGCCTCTAGATGCCATTTAGATCGGATTTTGTAAATAAGTAAGGGTGAAGAAAATGTAAAGAATGTGCAGTGCAAGTGTGTGATGAAATGAAAAAATCAATCAAGCTAGGTCATACATTTAGATGTGGAGTGTTCAGAAATTTTGTATCCAGAAGAATATGATTTCAACTGTATAATAACTATCTCTTTTACACATATATATTCAATATTATTCTTTTTGGCGATTTTCCCTATTTTAGGTGAGAATGGAAAGTTACATTGATGATTTCCTTTTGGTCATTAAGGTAAAGAAACAGGTTTGGTCATTAAGGTAAAGAAACAGGAGAAAATGGGTTAAAATTTCTTTCCATGTGAGATAAGAATTTAAATTTCTCCAAAAAGTTACATTAGGAGGAAGGATCTGTTTAAGACAAATTAAATCAAGTCAATTATTTTTGCCCACAATAATTTTTTTATATAAAATAAATATATTCAAATCAACTATTGGATCAAAAGTTCTTATGCTATAGATCCCAGATATCATATATATTTCGCATAAAATCTATATTGTTTACATATATTAATATTACCATAATATATATATATATATATATATATATGTTTGAAATATATGAAATGTAAAATTATTTAATTATATATTTATTTTTTTCGACAATTATATATCTATTGATGCTTAAATCTAAGACACATAATCTAGAATGATATATTATTGACTAATGAATGAATCGGTATAGTTTATATTTAATAAAAATTATTAATAATATTAGAGTTATTATGTTACATTGCAATTATAGTATGTGAAATCAGTTTTATTTGCGTAGAAAGAGGGAATATGCCAGTTTACTAACTGGTATTTTGCCACTGTTTTAACCTTATAGGTGACTGAATCAACACAAGTAAATTTTGCCTTGCACTATATTTGAATATATTCAAAGTAAAAGCTGAGTTTTTAAAGTATTGATCAGTGGACAATTACACTTCAATGAGTTTAAAATAGTGTGCACTTTTCTTTTGCTTCTGTTTTAACAGTAACTATCATCTTTACCACCTTTTGTTATCATATGACTTCATATACCTGAAACCTAATCATTTAGTATATATATATATCTCTACTTCTGTCAATGATTATAATATGAACAAAAAATGTAGTGAAAAATAGATTTTTTATTTCATGAAAAATTATGAATTCAATTCCGTTTTTTATGTTCTTCATAACATACATGTTAGGAGAAAAAAGAAAGTAATAAATGTTTCAATTTTTATTTTTGTTTTATCATCTAAAAATTAACCTGATAGAAGCGAGTTACAGTTATAAGTTTCTTTAAATCTTGTAAAATAACATTATGATGATTTTTTACCCAAAAAAAATTAAGGTTTACACCAAAGATAGACTATTCATTAAAGTAAATATGTTGTAAACAAGGAAAGATGTTACATCAATTCTAAGAAATCTTATAATTTAGATCTACTAATTGTTTCAAATCATTGAATTTTCCTAGAATTAATGATTATGGTATGGAGTAGTAACTTTTCTAAACTTACTATCGGAGTAAATGGATCCCCTCCCATATAATATTGATATGTATATAATAAAATAATAATGATATAATAGTCAATATTAAAACAAAATGTATAAATTAGAATTTTTTATTACTTTCAATTTAACATTATCTTTAGAGTAAATTATAGAGTAAATTGCACTCACAACCCATTAGTTTTAGTGAAATTACACAAATTACCCATAGCATTATAGAGTAAATTGCACTCACACCCCATTAATTTTATTTAATTTAATTACATTGTTTTTTGTTTTAAATATTATACTTATATAGCATGCATGAATATATAGTCAGTGTAATGTATGTACAAAATTAGGGGTGATTCATGTAAGAAACAGATGTGGTTCGTGTAAGGACAAAAAATGAAAATGTGATTTGTGTAATTTTACTAAAATTCAGTGTGATGTAATTTAACCTAAATTTTATTCACACTCTTGAGTTTCAGTGAAATTATTTAATCACCATTTTCTTTTCTACACGTATACAAACCCCATAATTTATATATATATATATATAAATTAAGATGATTATCACTTCATGAGAGAAGTATCATCTTTTAAACAAAAAATCTTATAACATTAATTAAGTCAAACAAATATGATATATTATGAAAACAAGTCCAAATAATATATGAGTTAATACATCTTCATTAGTTTTGGTTCCTTATAATATTGTATAAGAGTGATTAAAACAATATCTCTTTAGAATTATTGATATGTTTGGTAAGGAACCAAAAATAATGAAAAGACATTCACTCTTATACTATTTGGAGTTGTTTACACAATATATCATATTTTGTTTAACTCAATTATATTCATAACTTTTTTGTTTAAAATATCACACTTATTTTTCATGCATAGAGAATTAATGTAATGTATGAATATAAATAATGATAGTTTATATATGTACAAGAAAGACCAAGGTGATTTTTGTAATCTATCTATTATATATATATATATATATATAAGAAAAAAATGTTCTTGCCACATCATCATGGACAAATGTCAACTTTTCCTTAACTTTTTTTGCCTCCAAAATTGGTCCATATTCTTATTATGTACTCTCACACATTGTATTAAATCTATATAAAAAACTCCAAATCAAGTAATCATCATAAGTTTTTCCATTTTCTCTCTCAAACATCTCCATCATCTAGACAAAATTCATTTATTCTAAACCTTTGGTTTCACTTCATTTGATCCTTATTTTTCCAAACCATCATTTCTTTTGGTTTCACTCATGCTCTCTCCTCATCACTGATTTCATCTTCTCCACAACACAATTTCAAAGTTCTAATCAATCTAACTCTCACTAACTCATTTTTCGATCTATTTTGGTTTCAAATGATTGAAAATGTTAAGAAAATTAGTCTATTGTAATATTAATTATTTTTCATAACGACTTTGAATATTGTACACAACTTATCAATGATTATCTATATATTTCATTTTATTTTATCAAATTATTACACAATATTAATAATATATATCTTTAATAAGATTGATAATTACGTGATTTCAAATCTATATCAAAATCAATCTGTCTCATATGAATGTACGTGTAATATGTGTGTTCTTAACTATACAGCAAAAAATATGGTTAAGAACAAACTCACACACATGATAAAGACACCTCACTTTGTACGACCTCCCACACAAGATAAAGATACACTCATACTCAGTGTTCATTATCCAATATATTATTTAATAAGATATAATAATAATAACATTTAATATATACTGAATATAAGAAAAAAAGTTTCATTAATATTTTTTTCACATGTGTCACAACCACATTCATTTTTTCCTATCCAAAATTCATAAGCTAGCATAATAATAGAGAGGAAATAGTAATTAATAAAATGAATATCTTATGCTTAACACTTGTATTTTTCAAGGGCAATTTTGTCATTGTATAATGAATTTTTTAATAATATCATTGTAATGTAAATTTTATGACATATTTCTATAATGTAACTTTTTCTCTCTACTTCATTCATCTCATTTACGAGTAACATATGTGTTTTTAACTATTAAAATATATGGGGTCACATGTTTGTTCTTAACAATACAAATGCACATGTAACATGTGTATTTTTAACCATGTGAATATATAAGTAACATGCATGTGTGTTTTTAATCATGAGAATATATTATATATGAGTAACATGTATACTATTGATCATGTGGCAAAAAATACTGCCTCATTCATATGCACGGGTAACTTGCTAGTTTAACTAAAAGTTATAATTGTTAATGTAATTTATGTAAAGACAATTTCATCAACAATAAAAGTTCAAAGCTTACTTAAGAAGGAAAATAATTCATCAAATTTAATTGCAGACATATTTAGAGAATTTTTGATAAATTTTACTCTTTTTATTTTTACCTAAAAATTAGTATAATAAAAATAGATAAATGTCATAGTTGTTATTCAATCATGAAATAGTAAATTACACCGATACCCATGAGTTTTAGTGAAATTACACAAATTACCCCTATGTTTTTTACACCTACAAAAAATGTAACACCCTAAATTTATCCTCCTAAAAAAAGAGGTAACAGTCCAGAAGAAGGGGACATACTGCCAGATTCTCGTTTGAGCGAGAGGGCCACGCCCAAGCGAGAGACTCAGTGTTTTAAAATTGGAAATTATGGGAGCCTCGCCCAAGCGAGGAATTGGACGCTTGAGCGAGAGAAACCTGAGCAGGCTGTGAGAGTCTCGCTTGAGCGAGAGAATCTCGCCTAGGCGAGAGAGTCCGTGTTTTGAAACTTAAAATATCGTGGGCTTCTCGCCCAAGCGAGATATCCTCGCCCGGGCTAGAGGATCCAGCTATAAAAGTAAAGAAAAGGTTTCACAAACCCTAATCTTCATTTTCTTTTCTCCCCTTTCTCTCCCAACGGCGGCTCCACCCAAATGAACCATTCTCCCTTCCACTAAACCTCCAAAACTCATCAAAACCTCTTCCCCTTGCTTCTCATGTGATGTGAGAATAATGTGAATGTAGACATGCCCGATGTGATATGGGGAATTAACTAGATCTGCCCGATGTGGTATGAGGAATGAACTAGACCTGCCCGATGTGGTATGGGGAATTAACTAGACCTGCCCGATGTGGTATGCGAAATTAACTAGACCTGCCCGATGTGGTGTGGGGAATTAACTAGACCTATCCGATGTGGTATGGGGAATTAACTAGACTTGCCCTACCCCTATGTGGTATTGTGTATGACTTGCCCTATGTGGTATTGTGTATGATGTGCCCTATGTGGTAAAGAGAATGACTTGCCTTACGTGGTATTGAGAATGACTGAATCTGCGTGGTATTGGCTCTTCAAATAAGGGATGACTAGCTTTATGAGATATAGTAATTGCTTGGTGAAGTATTCTAATGATGTATATGTATGGGATTGCCTTGAGTATAGTATTGTTTTTGGTTAATGGATGAGGGGATTGGGTGTCGATTTATGAGAAAGGTGATATTGGATAAATTATGTATGTTGTATTAGATGATAAACGAAGAAGTGATTATCCTATGGTATGATATGATGATTTGGAGTAAATTGGTTAAGTGAGAGATGATGATTTGCTAATTGGATATATGAATGTTATGTGATGCATTGTATTGATTGGTATATGTTTAATAGGTTTGATGTTAGGTGATGTATATGTTTTAATACGCTAATGTTAATATTCCATGTAATTCCACGCTACGGTCACCGTAGTTGATTCTTACTCCTTCTGTCTCTTCTTGTATGTGTTGTGTATTTGAGTTCAGGTTGTGGCGGTAGCGCGTTGGACGCTTGCGGAGAAGAGTACATGGTAGAGTAGGATTTTATGTAATTGATATGTTATATGATAAATGTTTATAATATGAGAACTATGTTGGATTATCTATTTTGGTAAAATGGAACTCCTTCTAAGTGTATAATGAAGTTGATTTAATGTTTGTATTAAAAGTGTTTCTTCAGAAAAGATAATTGTTTAGATTATGTATTTGAAAGGAAGTGTAATGACATGCTTGTGAAGTGAGATGTATTTGGAATATTTCCGCCTTGTGATTTATAAATGGAACTAATATTTGTACTTACCCAAGTTTCCAAAACGTTCAAGTAATATCTTCCAAAACTAATCATTTCACTTTCATGAACGAGGTTTTAAAAAGAATTTTTGGATTACGAAAATCGGGTCCTTACAAAAAATCGCCTAATTTATAAACATGCATTACACTGATCACTCATGCATGACAAATAAGTTTGATTTTTTAAATAAAATTGATGATAAGTGTAATTAAGTTAAACAGAATACGGTATATTGTGGAAACAATTCCAATAGTATACGAGCCAATACATTTTTCATTATTTTTTGTTCGTTATAATATAATATAAGAGTGATTTAAATAATATCTCCTTAGAATTATTGATGCATTTTGTAATGTACCAAAATTAATGAAAATATATTTACTCGTATACTATTTCGATTTGTCTTCACAATATATCATATTTTGTTTAACTCAATTACATTTATCATCATTTTTTTATTTAAAAAATTACACTTATTTCTCATGTATGGGTGATTAGTGTAATGTATGTATAAAAAGTATGAGATTTTTTGTATATGTAAAAAATGAAGAAGTGATTTGTATAATTTCACTAAAACTCAGAAGTTTGAGTGTAATTTAGTCATCAAAGCTTGCGTTGACTATGGTTATGTTTTCCTACAGTGCCTACTGAACAGGCTCAAAACATGGTTAGCTAATTTTTTTCCATTGTAATCATTTGTCTTTTCTTTATTTTTTTCTTTGTTTTTTTTTTTGCTTTTCTATTACCTTCATGATGAAAGTGTCAATTTGGGCACGGGCTTCAAAATAAATAGGAAATCTGTCTCTATATTTGACACACCAGTTTTAGATTTTATATTTGTTGATATGTTTGGTTTTGGTTGTTTTACGTGGATTTTGATTTTTTAAAATAGAATTATTAATGTTAAAAATGAGAAAAGTTATTATATATGCAAATACTCCCCAGATAAAGCTTACTTAAGACGGAAATTAAGAATTACTTTTTGCATTATTCTATTTGAGAATTTTTAAATCTTATGTAAATCATTTTATTTTAGATAAATTACTTTTAATTTATGGTTGGTTTTGAATTTTGAATTTTGAATTTTATTTTAGGTTAACAAGGTACCCCCTTATTACATTATTATATTGGATTATTGGTTACTACTTTAGTGGATTTTTATGGGTGTTTTTCATTTAGCAGTATTATAGCATATAAAGATATTAGAATTAAGCATTAATGTTTATAATATGGTCATGTAAAAAATAGTTGTCACAAACAATACTTAAATTATGTTTGTTAAGTTTTAAAAAATACTTATTCTAAAATCATTTTAAAAAATAATAATAGATTAAACACACACTTACAAATATTTTTGAATTAACGTGTAGCAAGTCTAAAACACACATTTAGTATAAACAAAAACAGTAAAAAAAATAAGGAAGATAATGATTTTATTATTGTTTACTCTTATCCAACTAGAGCTACATCTAGTTTCTTCTCTCATAAGAATTTTCCACTGGGAGAGAATCCACTTACTCGAATAACTTTAAAAAACATATTTCATATCTTAGTCATCAATTCTAGGGAAATACAATGGTTTGAATTAGTGAGTAGATCTAAATGATTAAATTTCTCTAGAATTGATGCCTAAGATATACAGTAAGTTTTTTAAACTTACTCTTGGAGTAAGTGTATCCCTTCTCATTTTCCAAATGTTTTACAAGTATTCAATACATCTTCACACAAATATTAGTTCTCAAGCCTCTACAAGCTCAAACTTTTAAACAAGTATTGTTTTACTATGAAGCCTCTCCAAACTAACTCTCAACCAAGTATTCTTTAACTATCAAGCCTCTCCATGCTCTAATTCTTAAGGAAGTATACTTTCTATACGAAACCTCTCGAGGGTCTAATTCTCAAAATAGATTCATAGTATGATTATTATCCACTCATTATGTGACGATATGAAAGTTTAAGATTACATGATTCCATAACTCAATAGATAGAAGTAACCTAAGATATGTAAAGTTTTCTCTCATGTTTTCCTTTTTCATTTCTTAGATTGCTTGTATACAATAACATTCAAATATTCACTTGAGCACTAGCTTGAATATTTAGAAGCAAACTTCTTATATAGACGTTTCTTATGGATTTTCACAGGAGCTTCAATGGTCTTCAAACTATAATAATATATGTTTAGGAATAACTTTTAATACAATAGTTCCACTGAGTCGAATATAAAAAAGCATGCAATGCAAGAATCCGTTGAGTTTTGAAACTAGTTCAAATGTGCATTTATGCAATGTTCTCATGTATTCTTTTTTTTATTTTTGAGAAGTTCTCCTTACTAGTTGCTATTAATTTTTTTTTGTTTTCCTTTGTTGTGACTTCATCTCCTTTACTACAAATACTAGAATATGAAATTTGTTTTCCTAAGAAAATAGTAACTTTTATTGGGAAACATAATATTTAATTGGAAAATAATAATTATTAAAAAACAAACATTCTCACTAAAAATATACACCAATTATTTGACCTAAATTCAAATGATGAGACGAGTGAAGAACATTTAGTGTCATTGGACAACTTTATCACTTGAATGTGTTTGGTCCTTTTGCAAGGTGACTTCTAATTATTAAATCACAATTTTGTCACTTGACACTTACTTACTCATATATACCCTCACTCTATTTTCTCTCTATAAAGCAAATACTTATATTAACTTGAACGTCAGAGTCATTTTTTAGATACCCACGAGGTGGTCAATAGTCAGCTCTCATCTGAATATAACAAAGAGATCAAGATTTCGATCAACATCTTTTATCCCAAGAAATAGGTGGTGTTTTTTAGTTAGTGATATTGAGGTTTATATGTATGTTTGTTGGAAGGAGAAGATGAGCTTGAATTGGTAGAGATTAGGGGTGATTTAGTTGAGTTTTGAGGTTGGTCATGCTTGATGCATAGTTATTTGGTAAGTGTGGTGCTAGTACATGATTCACAATTCAACGTACATTTCATTAATAGGTTTTAATGATTTTTTATCATACATTTATTGGTTACTCTTAATTTAAATTATTTAGTCTTTGTATTTTAATAGTGTAGTATTTATATGATGACAATGTAAAGATTTATACGTAGTGAATATGTTATTTGCCCTTCATTTGAATTAATTTTTGAAGAGTTATTGATGATTGAAAATGAATGGTAAATGATACAATGACAATATAAAAAACTTATATTTGTCAATGTATACACATTTTGATGGATATTTCCGATTAGTCCTAATCGTATCCCCAAAACCGAATGATTAGGACATTGTTCCGAAACCAAATGTTTATGCCCATACATAAACCCTAATGGAACAATCCTAATCCAGACCGAAGAAAACCCCAATTGGTTTCATAGTGAAGAAGAAAACGCATACCTTGGTTAGCCATTCCGAATGCTCCGAGGTATGTGGGTTGTAGGATGTTCCGGTTGCTAGAGCCTGATGGTTTTCCGTTCGCTCCGCTAGAGGGGAATCCAGAGATAACGAGAGTGCTCCTGATGTTCCTGAATGTTTTGTCAGAATAAGGGGGCTTGTTCCTTATGCCTTTCTCTTTTCTATATATATGTTGGTTTTGTGACTTAAGTCACATATCCTCATAAACCAACCCTTATAACATCAGTTACTCAATAAAACTCGTTGCTCTGCAACTGGGGACCATAACCCATAAAGGTAACATTAACGGTTACCACTTAAGTTGCAATATTCTAATTCAGTCCCTTCATCAAACTAGAAATTGCCCGAAGGTATCTACACTCATAATATTTCATGACACATATGCCCTTAGCCACCAAATTAATCCATAAGACCATTTTATATATATTGGCTAAATACATAATGGCTATAACACAATTATAGAATTATATTTGTGACCCATAAATTGTTAGAAATTCCAACAATCTCCCACTGGTCACACATATGATTTACCATATGTGTTATCCTTATTGCGCGCTTAATATACCATTATGTCATAGGCATACCCAAATTATCCCGTCCATTAGTCCCGTCTCCGTATCGAACCACAGTGAACTTCGTCATATCAATCATGACTAATTCAACAATGATCACCAACTTGGACACAACCAAATGACATAGATACATCATGAAATGTGTAGCATGAAAATCACATGAATATGGTCTTTACATGTCAATTTTCAACTAGTCCTACTTTACTTTAGTGAGATCCTTAATTATAACATAAAACCTTATTGTACAAAGCATAATGACAGAATACCAAACCGAATGATTAATCAACTGAAGTTTGAATACAAAGTATTCATCTATAATACTGAAATTCCATAAAACATAAAAGTGTATACACGTTCTAACTCCCACTAAACCAAATGATCCTCACACTGTAGAACACCCATGTGAGCAGTATGCTCATGAAAGACCTTGGGTGTGATAGCTTTTGTAAGAGGATCCGCAATCATGGAGTTAGTACCTAAGTGTTCTATGGAAAGCTGTCCGTTTTGTACTTTCTCCTTAACAACTAGGAACTTTATGTCGATGTGTTTCGACTTTGCTGTACTCGTATTGTTATTGGAGAACAACACGGCTGACTTATTGTCACAGTATATCCTTAGTGGTCTTTCAATTCCTTCCACAATCTGCAGCCCAGTGACAAAATTTCTCAACCATGTCGCCTGATGTGATGCCTCATAACATGCTATATATTCTGCTGCCATTATGGATGAAGCCACAAGAGTTTGCTTGGCACTGCGCCAAGAAAATGCACCACCTGCTAACAGATATACATAGCCCGAAGTGGATCGTCTACTGTCTTGGCATCCCGCAAAATCGGAGTCAGAATACCCAATGATCTCTAATTGGTCTGATCTCCTATATGTGAGCATATAGTCTTTTGTTCCCCTTAAGTACCTCATGACCCTTTTGGCTGCTTTCCAGTGATCCATTCCTGGATTGCTCATATATCTGCCTAAAACCTCAACTATGAACGCTATATCCGGACGCGTACATACTTGAGCATACATTAGACTCCCTACAGCAGATGCGTAAGGGATCTTTTGCATTTCCTGAATTTCCAGATTTCCTTTAGGGCACTAATTGAGACTAAATTTGTCTCCCTTAGTAACTGGAGTATCCATTGGTTTACAATTCTGCATGCCAAATCTTTTAAGTACCTTTTCTATATAGCTCTTCTGTGATAATCCAAGAATACCCCGAGATCTGTCTCGGTGTATCAGAATTCCTAATACAAAAGAAGCTTCACCAAGATCTTTCATTTCAAAATTACTGGAGAGAAATGACTTGGTTTCCAACAAGGTACCCACATCATTTGTGGCAAGCAGTATGTCATCCACATACAAGAGCAAGAAAATGTGCTTGCTCCCACTGAATTTGTGATACACACAATCCTCGACTGAATTCATCTCAAAACCAAATGAGAGAATCACCTCATTAAATTTGTGGTACCACTGACGAGACGCCTGTTTTAGTCCATAGATAGATTTTGTCAATCTGCAAACCATATTCTTTGGGTCTCCCGACACAAAGTTTTCTGGTTGCACCATATAAATCTTTTCATCAATGTTTCCATTGAGAAAAGCTGTTTTGACATCCATCTGATGAAGCTCCAAATCATAATGAGCTACAAGAGCGAGGATTGTCCTAAGAGAGTCTTTCGATGATACCGGAGAGAAAGTATCTTTATAGTCAATCCCTTCCTTTTGAGTAAAACCCTTAGCTACAAGACGTGCCTTATACCTTTCCACATTACCATTAGAATTCCGCTTGGTCTTAAAAATTCATTTGCAACCAATGGGTTTCTTACCTTCTGGTAATGGGATAAGTTCCCAAACTTTATTGTCTTGCATGGATTTATACTCCTCTTTCATTGCTTCAATCCACTTTTCCGAATTGGAACTTTGGATGGCTTCTCGAACGTTTGAAGGATCATTATCCATAACGCCATCACCCTCATGTTCTAGGAGAAAGCAGATGTAATCATCTGGAATTGCATTCCTCCTTTCTCTAGTGGATCTACGCAAAGCTATAGGCTCTTGCAACTCTTGTCCATGTTCTTGAGGAATTTGAGTTTGTCCTTCATGAATTACTAACTCATCTTGAGTAGGGAGAATGTATTGAAGAGGTTCCAAATTTGCTTCATCAGAAGCAACTATATGAATCGGATCTGGAATTGATACCGATTCTTCCTCTAAGGCAAAGTTTCTTACCTTATCTTCCCCCTCAAACTCAATATCCTCAAAGAACGTGGTTGTACCCGTCTCAAATATGGATTTTAAATTTGGATCATAAAATTTATAGCCCCTTGATTTTTCAGAGTAACCAATAAAGTAGCTGCTCACTGTACGGGAGTCCAATTTCTTTTCATAAGGCCTATAAGGCCTTGCCTCAGCTGGACATCCCCACACATGAAAAATGCTTAAGACTAGGCTTTCGCCCAGTCCAAAGCTCATAAGGTGTTTTGGCAGCCGCTTTAGTTGATACTCTATTAAGAATATAAGCTGCAGTCTTAAGTGCCTCTCCCCAGAGTGACTCTGGTAAGGTAGAATGACAAATCATACTCCTTACCATATCCTTAAGAGTCCGGTTTTGTCCTTCAGACACACAATTCATGCTAGGCGATCTTGGCATAGTGTATTGTGGGACTATACCACATTCCTCTAGGTATTTGGCAAAAGGCCCTGGACGTTGTTCACCTGAACCGTCATATCTGCCATAGTATTCACCACCACGATCAGATCTGACGCACTTTATCCTTTTGTTGAGTTGATTTTCAACTTCAGCCTTAAAAGTTTTGAACACGTCCACTGATTGGGACTTTTCATGAATAAGAAAAATGTATGCATAACGAGAATAATCGTCTATGAATGATATGAAATAATGTTGACCATTCCAGGAAGCCGTAGGGAATGGCTCACATATGTCCGTATATATCAATTCTAAGACGTCTGAAGCTCTATATGCACCAGTTTTCGATTGTTTGGTATGTTTTACCTTTTATGCATTTAACACAAACCTTATGGTCTGTGAAGTCAATCGAATCCAAGATCCCATCTGACACAAGACGCTCAATTCTCTTTTGAGAAATTTGACCTAGGCGCTTGTGCCATAATGCACCTGAATTATTATTATCAATTTTACGTTTAGTACCACGTGATTCCACATTCAAGGTTTCGCTATAATCAGCTACAGTATTCAACATATAAAGGTTATCATCCATCATAAGAGTACCAGTTCCAACAATATTCGAATTTAAAGACAATTTAACCGAATTGTTTCCAAATGAACAATAATAACCAAATTTGTCCAAATAAGAAACAGAAATTAAGTTCCGTCTAAAAGACGGTACAACAAAGGTGTCTTTCAAATCCAAATAAAATCCAGTACTTAATAATAACCTAAAATGTCCTATAGCTTCAACTTCCACCAATTTTCCATCGCCAACGAATATGTATCTTTCAACAAAATTAGGCTTTCGGTAGTTCAAGCAACCCTGTAATGAAACACTGATGTTAGAAGTTGAACCGGAGTCTAACCACCAAGTGTTTCCAGGTACTGAAGTTAAATTGACCTCAGAACAAACCAAAGCAAGAAATGTACCTTTCTTAGCACGCCAAGCGTGATACTTTTCACATTTCTTCTTTAAATGTCCAGATTCTTTGCAAAAGAAACAAACAGTAACCTGCTTCTGCTTCTTTTGCACTGGACCCTTTGCAACTTCATTCTTGGGCTCCGTAATTATTTTCTTTTTGCCCTTGTCTTTAGAGGTACTAACAAAATGGGCACTTTCTGTCCTTTCTTGCTTCATCCTTTCCTCTTCTTGCACACAAAATGAAATGAGCTCATTAAGAGTCCATTTCTCCTTTTGACAGTTATAAGAAATCTTAAACTGACTGAACTGTGCAGGAAGAGAAATTAAAACCAGATGGATGAGCAAGTCTTCCGACATCTCAAGCTTAAGAGCCTTCAGCTTTGAGACAATGTTGGACATTCCCATAATGTGTTCCCTTATATTTCCCTTGCCTTGATACCTCATGGAAATCAAGTTCTGTAACAGAGTACTTGTTTCCGCCTTATCGCTTTTTGCAAAACGCTTTTCTATCTCAGTAAGGAAAAATTTGGTACTTGTTATCTTATCAGAGACAGTACCCCTAAAGACTTCTGGAATGTCGCGCTTAATGATCATGAGACACATGCGATTGGAGCGCTCCCACCTCTGATAATCCTTCCTCTATTCGGAGGTGCTGGATTCCAAAGGAGGAGGTGGTTGCTCTACCCTTAATGCATAGTCCAGATCCATGCAGCCAAGAACAATTTCCATGTTCTCTTTCCAGTCCTCAAAATTTGTTCCATTGAGGACCGGAACCGAATTCAGATTTGTAGATATAGAAGGAATAGTTGGTGCTGAATAGAACAAAAGACAATAAATTAAAACATGCTCACAACTCAAAATCATCAATATGCTATAAACAATGGTATGTCCCAATCAAGATACCTAGCGCACCATTAATATCAAGTCTTTGGACAGTAATATTAACTGCAAGTGGTACTCTTGTTGCAATGATCAACATTGATAATAAGACATGTCAACTAACGAATCCCTCTTTGGATTGATTCATCAGTCACATGTATAAAACTGAATAATTATCACATGTTTATCATCGCCAGTGTGCATGATCTTCGGCCAAACATTAACTTTCCTTTAGGCCAGCTAATATCCGCATGAATAACCACACACACCAACATCTAATATTCCTTATGAGTTATATCCATGAAAGAGGTCACTTGGGCGACATTCTACTTCAATTGGCTCACTTGAAATAACAGACAACTTAGTGGGTAACCATATCATAACCATGTTTAATGCATAAAGATACCAAAGCCCCAAAATTTACTTGAAAAAGACCCCAAAATTGTCCCTGAATCTCGCTTGAGCGAGAACCCAACTCCTTTTGTCGCAGCTACTGCCTCAACGTCGCTTGAGCGACAGGTTTCTCGCTTGAGCGAGAACCCAACCATTTTGTCGCAGCTACTGCCTCAACGTCGCTTGAGCGACAGGTTTCTCGCTTGAGCGAGAACCCTTCGTCTACCCGAGGGTTTTGACGAAGATGGAGGTTCTCCATCGGGTTTTTTCGCAAAATTCACCCCAAAACAGCCAAAAAAATGCATTATGATTGCTAATGTTTCAAAATAATGTTATAGCAATCATCAATTTTGCAAAACAAAACCCAATTTGGGGAAAAGATGAACAACATCATACAAAACCCAAATTTCACATATGAACCAAATTGGGGTGGCTCTGATACCACTTGATGGATATTTCCGATTAGTCCTAATCGTATCCCCAAAACCGAATGATTAGGACATTGTTCCAAAACCAAATGTTTATGCCCATACATAAACCCTAATGGAACAATCCTAATCCAGACCGAAGAAAACCCCAATTGGTTTCATAGTGAAGAATAAAATGCATACCTTGGTTAGCCATTCCGAATGCTCCGAGGTATGTGGGTTGTAGGATGTTCCGGTTGCTAGAGCTTGACGGTTTTCCGTTCGCTCCGCTAGAGGGGAATCCAGAGAGAACGAGAGTGCTCCTGATGTTCCTGAATGTTTTGTCAGAATAAGGGGACTTGTTCCTTATGCCTTTCTCTTTTCTATATATATGTTGGTTTTGTGACTTAAGTCACATATCCTCATAAACCAACCCTTATAATATCAGTTACTCAATAAAACCCGTTGCTCTGCAACTGGGGACCATAACCCATAAAGGTAACATTAACGGTGTTGCAATATTCTAATTCAGTCCCTTCATCAAACTAGAAATTGTCCGAAGATATCTACACTCATAATATTTCATGACACATATGCCCTTAGCCACCAAATTAATCCATAAGACCATTTTATATATATTGGCTAAATACATAATGGCTATAACACAATTATAGAATTATATTTGTGACCCATAAATTGTTAGAAATTCCAACACATTTTTCTCTTATTTTAATATGGAGTTGATTTTTATTTACCCGCAACCCATTCTATACACGAGAAATTATACTCGTATCTGTCTGTACGTATATGAGTACACGCTTGCAAGTTTTCGGTGTGTTTTAATGGGTACATGCAGATATAACGAGTATCGATAAATATTTGTTAATTGCTTTAAATTTGAACAAAAAAAACATCTAGTAAGGTTACTTTTTAGACAATTTGTATGTCAAGTACTTGTTAGGTGAAAAAAACAGCCTTCAAAGGGATGTCAAAGTAGGGGTGAGCGTGGGTCGGGTTAAAGCTTGTCCTTACCCGGTCCTAAATGTTGTTCGGGTCATTTTTCTGAACCCGGACCCGACCCTGCACCCGACCCTAAACCCGAAGTTAACCCGACCATAAATATTCATAGGGCCAGCCTTTAAACTTGGACCCGACCCTAGACCCGATTAAATATAACGTATAGTCATTTTACATAAAGTCTTCTAAATATTATTTATTATTGTGAATATGTAATCAAATAAAATAATATATGTTTATATATATTATTAAACATGTATATATGATGAAAATTAGAGAATCAATAATATTTTCGACCAAAAAAGTATCATTACTCTGTATATATTTGAACAGAGACACATACAAACATCATGAGAAAATGAAAATGGGACGGGTCCTGTTTGGTCCTTACCCGCCCCTAAATATTAAATGGGTCTAATTTTTTAACCCGAACCTAGACCCGATGAGACCCAACCCTTTTCAGGTCCGACCACAATTGGGCCATACTAGGTGAATGGGTAGGGCCGGATCATACTCACCCCTAATGTGAAGGGTGTACTACCAAAATAATTTATATAAGTTTAAAAGTCCAAATTAATCAATCCAAATTAAAGAAGATACAAAAGTAATTTCATAATCATGATTACTTGTAGGTACAAGCACCACTATACAGCCCATATATATTGCAGATAATTTGAACATTTATTATAAAATTCACAAGTGCACATTTGTAACCCATGTCCGTGCATATTTTACCTATGAATATTCACAGGTCCGAATTGTTTGTCATCCCTAGTGACAACTTAAGATCGTCTTGTGGTGGGTATAAGCTTTATGATATGGATGCTTAACCGGCAAATATGTGTAAAATTTCAACATCAGTTTTCAAAAACAAGTATAAAAAATAATTATCGTCTCCATAATGGAATTGCTTAAAACTATAGTCTTTCAACTAATTACTATTTTTCAGTGACACAAATTAAACACTTTTAATTCCACTTTCATTCGTTATTTCATATCATTGTTTTTTATATATAATGGTAAAACATTGTTTTTAACTAAAATTAAGAATATATATATTTTATACATTAGTACATCTTTTCTCATTTAAAAAAATAAATGCTATTACTTAAATGTCATTAATAATTTCTTATTTAATTTTAAAAAAATTAGAAACTAATATAATAAAATATGTGACGTGTACTTTTATTTTGAAGTATTTTAGGTAAATTTGAATATAAGTTTTTATTTTTTTATTATATGTTATTATTAACAAAAACGAATTTGAATTGAAAATTTAGTAAATATTTACATCTTTGGTAAATACTACATTTATATCTATTTATAAGTCCACTATTTCTGAATATTTTTCCTTATATATATGTCCTCGTTCAGAAGTTTAATGATATATTATTTTTTATTTTTCATGTATACCCTTATTTAATTAGTTTATCGATTAATCACAAAGACAAATAATATATTAGGAAAAAACACAATAAATATATCTAAATCAACACGAATATTACATTCATATGTTTTTGCTATAAGATCAAATAAATATGATTAATATTTAGAAGTTTTTAAAATAAACCTTCAATACACGTGTAAGAGATTTTGAATAATAATCATTAGACATATTAAATACGGGTTTAAAATGTAGTTTGTTTAATTTGCATACTTTAGTAATTTTTATTTAGCCTTCCTTTGGTTAGTGAGAAGAATTTAAGAAGAAAGAAGTGAGAAAGAGGATGAGTATAAAGAAAGAGGTGAGAAAAGGAGTGGAATTGTGGGATGTTCCGTAGAAGAGAAAAAGAAAAGAAAGAGAAGATAGAGAGTATAACTTTATCTCTCTACATATGGAAAAGACAATTATACTCTTATTCACATTAATAATATTTTATTTCTAAATTAAAATTAAATACTAGTTAAAAAATTAAAAAATATAATGTTAATACTAAACATATAATTTTATATAGATTATTAAATATATAGATTTAATTAAAGTGTCTAAACATAATATTGAATTATAATTGAATTATTTAATTAAATATGTTGATTAATATTTAAACGTGAACCTTAATACTAATGATAACATATAAATAATAATATTTTTAGGTTCAAGTGTGACTAACAACTTTGTGTAAGGAGATGTGTTTGAAGGTAAATGATGAATATAATAATAACTAGATGGTAGTGTAATAAAAGGAGTTAAAGAAGAATGATGATAAAATATGAGCATTTCTTACGCATATACAATTTACTCTTTTAAATAATTATATACTAACTTTATTCTCTATGTTTTAATTATAAAAATGTATTTGGTTTTAAAATGTGTAAATAAATTAATATCTATTTAAAAATTTTGAAAGTGAATATTAATTAGAGTTTTAAAGTAGTTTAAAAAAATATCAAAGAAAAGTGTCACATAAAGGGTTACATAAATATTTAATGGCTAGGGGCAATTTAGTCATTTATGATTTTTTTATTCTCCAAACTCACTTTCTCCATGAGGAGAAGAAAAAATGGCATGGGACCCACTATTTTTCTTTCTTTTCTCTCTCTTTCCTTGCACAACCAAACAAAAGAAATTTGTAAACCACCCTCACTTTCTCTCTTCTCTTTTTCTCTCCTCTCATATTCACCTCAACCAAATGAGGCCTTAGTATTAATGTTCGTTTAGTTGTCATACTTTATTAAACCCGAGCCAAACGTCAAGCCGGAATAGTTTCTATATTAGGTCTAACTAGTTTAAACAGTTAAGCCGCCCGGTTCGACTAGATGATTTTAAATATAATTAATAATTTTTATCTATAAATATAAAATTTTATATAATTACTAATTTTATATAAGTACATTGAAGTAACATTACTATCTTTTTTGAGCCAAAATAGAACAAAACATTAGAGTAATGTTCCATTTTTAAAAAAAATTAGTGAACTGTCTGGTTTTTTCCCGGGTTATTCCGGTTTAACAGGGTTTAGCATGGTCGAACCGAAATTTCTCCAGTTCAAAGTTGTCCAACTACTCATTCAGTGAAGACTACGAAATGGAACCATTTTCAAGTCCAGTCAGCGATCGAACTGGTTAGACCATCCGGTTCAGTCAGATTATCGCAACGCTTTCATTTAATAGTAGTATTCATTGAATTTTCACATACAATATAATTTGAACTCTTAATTGAAGTTATTTTTTTCAATCAAATAACCAGTCTATTTTTTGAAGAGAATAAACAGGTTTTTAAAATAATTATAACATTATTATATTAACCTTTATACATACAAAAATAATAAAGTGTTGTTCATCATTATATTATGCACTAGTAACTATAATATTAAAACAATTTAATAAACGATTATATCATTTTGCAAATAAAAATTTATTATTTTTTGTATTATCATATGTCTAAAATATAACAACAATAAATTGCCAAAAATATTAGTCACGCCCACGTCCCCATATATTCAAAATCATTATCTTAATCCAATTTATGAAAAATTGGCAAAATTAAGGTAATCTAATAAATTAAGAGAAAAATATGCACTATGTGTATGAATTTTGTACACTATTACTATATCATCTATTATTTATATGTTTTTTCATCATTGACTTTTCAAACAAAATAATAAAAATGAATGGTAAATATTGTGTCAGTTATATATATTTACCCACATCCTAAATATGATCTTGATGTTGATAGTGAGAGTGATATAGATTAATTTTTATATCATCCTTATTTTCAAATTATTTGTAAATAAAAATAATCTAAAAATAATTAATAATCAAAAATCAAATAATTAATTTTAGAGTAAGGATCCTCTCCATTTAATGGAGAGACAAGTACCACATTTTTTGTATTTTTAATGACAAAATTGTTATTATATTTACAAAATGATAAAAATGTCTTCTCATGTTATATTTCATTTATATTTTGTGGTACTTGTCTCTTTATTAATGATCAATTACTCTTAATTTTACTTGTGTTTATAATAAAAAATATATTATTATATTACATATAAAAGATGTTTCAATGTTATCGTTAAAATGATAAAAATACCTATTTCACCACCTCGAAAACTTTCCATGAAAGCAAGCCAATAATATATCTCTCAAGAGAGGAGTTGAGAAGAAATGAGTGAGAATATTGACTGAGACTCATGAAAATAATTCCAATATAAATCATCAATGGTTCAACATTGTATTGCACTTCTTCATGGATTTCATCAATATTCATTCTTTTCTCAAACCTTCTTGCTTCTTATCTGCCACTGCTACTTTCTTCAGTTACCCATTTTCACATTCTATGAATTATTGTTTTTTGTTGTTTTCTCTTCTGTCAAGGTTCATGAACCTCCACTAGCTACTCATGCTTGACCCTTGCAGCAATAAATTAAACTTGAAACGCTTGTATTTGAACATATATTCATTGTTTTATTTGTTTGTATTCACCTTCAGTTTCATGCAACAGTTTTTGTTTGGGAGTGTGGAGCAAAAAATATGAGTGGCAGCAAAAGTTTTATTCCAGAATCAAAATTTCTTCGCTGGTCAGAAAATCAATGCTCGTTACAATTTTGGAAACTCTTATATTTAATTTGGATTAAAAAAGTGAGTTTCTATTATGATTCCATATGTGTTCTTCTTTCCATATATCATTTTTTTAATAACTAGCAACCTCAGTATTGAAATGACATAAAAAAGTTTCATTTTCATACCAATTAAAAAGGGTTCATTCAATCTTCCTTTTTCTACTTTTCACTGTGATTCTATTCACTGAATTAAGATGCCAATGTGCCCAGAGGAGAGTGATTCAAAGTATGAACCATTGCGACGTCGTTTGCATAGGATACGTACTCCTCAAATTCAGTTGGAAGTGTCCAATGGTTCGTATTTGATGGGAAATGATGATAATCAGAGCCCTCAGTATGCTTTTGGGTCTGGAGCTTTTGACAATGCTGCTGAACCAGAAAGTCCAATCTCTGGTGAAGGTTATAGTGAATTTTTTGTATATAGTTTATAACTCTTTCTCTCTCTGTGTGTGTATGACAAAGTGGACTAATAGGCACTGATAGATATATATATATAAATTTTACTGCGTATGACTTTAGTAAATCTACCATGTTTAATGTATCTTGATATATGGTATTTTGCTTAGTATGTAGATTTGATCATATTGCAAAGCTTATATTTTTTTAGCCTAAGTTTCTCATATGGCCTTGAAAGTTTAAAGTATGCTTAAAAGTAGGACGTGGGAGGGTGATTATCATGTAACCTTGAGAGCCCTCAATTTTTCATTTTTACATATAAAAAGTTCCCCTAATTTGGCGAATTGTTTATGATCTCAAACATTCAAATAAGTGAAAGGATGCTTATTGCTTAAGTTCCCTTACCCTTGCCCTCTTAACTCCTGAATATACCATAAGGGAATCCAACATTGTGTTTTTTTCCCTCTTATTGGTAGTTTGTGAGTTTGTAATATTTTCCACAATATTTTAAATTGCGGTTGCGGTCACGATTGTGGTTAATCGCGCGATTGCAGATTGTGGCGTTGCAGTGTGAATTATTTTGTGATTAAAACAATATTTTTGAATCCGATGCGATCTGATGCGGTTCATTGTGATTTGGAGTCACACCGCAATTGAGTTATGATGCGACAGTCAGCACAACTGCAATATTGCGGCCATATGATGCAGTCCAAAATTTAAATCACTTCTTTTTCATACAGTTCATACAGAACTAGCTTTGCTGATACCTTTTAAATTGCACAGAAAAGTTTTCAGTGTTCAATAACTCCGATGAGGACGAAGATGACCAACCTTTCGTTCAATGCGTTAACTGTGATTTTGAGATCAAATTTAGCCACTTGGAAATGTTCCATTCTAACCTGGTATGGCCATTCTATAATTAAGTATTTTATTTTTATCATAATCATCTTTGTTAGACTGTTTCTTTTTCCTAGTTTCCTTAAAGTATGTAGTATTTGGATATTCTAAGTGGGAAGGAAGAAGTTCCATATTTTATAAAAATGGACGAGTTAAAGAATTTATAAGTAGATGGATTCATAGACATATTCCCTTAAGGTTTTGAGTTAAGTTATGGTATCAAGCTCATTTATAAGTTTCTTTCACTTATTTCATGGAAGAATGCTAGATCTCACGGATGAAGATCTTTCAACAAATGTTATCAAAGCCGATGGTTCGACGGCCCAACTGAGTGTTGAAAGTGACAAGTGATAGATAGATCCATGTGTCGAAAATCTTACTCACGAGTGGCATGTTTCTTTGATGATAAATGGCAATGCACTTTTGAGTAAAGATGTAGTGTCAAACCCACTTATATGCTTCTTTCACTTATCATATGGAAGAATGCTACATCTCATGGACGGAGATCTCTCATACTATTATAATTTAAAAATGTCAATTCCCAGCTTAAAAGTAGTTTTATGTGAAATTGAACTGAAATCTGCTTGATATGGTGCACTGATATGAAACTGAAAGATAGTGATAAAGTGATTCTGCTTCCATTATAGTTAAAAACCAAGGAAAAATGAACCATGCATGATATTGGAAAACATTTTAACTGCTTCAATGTTCCAATATCAGGTTTGTCCTATGTGTGAAGAAATAGTAGGGGATGATACCATGAGTAAGCTTCTAAGCACAATACAGGTATCTGTTGCTAATTAATCTTGAAATTGATGTGTTCTAAACCTTACATAGATCACTTTTTTACTTAGGAGCATTACATTATCGACTAACCCAATTCAATATGTTGATATATTGAACTATACCAGACATGGGGTACCCAAAAATCGAGGCTTTGGGTCGAAAATGCAGAGAAATTTTGTCAAGAACTTGCTTCCAGAGAAAGAATAGATCACCCAGCATCTGATTCATTTTTGTCACCATTTATCCGCAACATGTCTATTGAAGGTTCCATCAACAATGCCTCAGATATTTCTCATGCAAAAAGGTATGATTCTTCTTTTCATTTATATTTTTTTATTGTGCTAATAAAAAGATCAAACTTGAGAAACATATACTTCAATGTGGCATTTTGAAAGAATGTGCTTTTATAAACTATTTTTGCCTTCACAATATTTGCTAGTTTCTTGTCCCAGGAAATGCTATTAATGTTGAAATAGAACTATTTTCAATGTTATGAACTAAACTCATAACTCTTAACTTAGTTACTCTATCTAAATTTATATTTTGATTGTTCTCATGATCAAATAAATACACCTCTTATTATATATGGAAATTGTATAGCTGATGGTATCATCCTAATTTCCATTTTTATTTTATTTTATAGCACATTTCTAAGTTTTCTGTGATTCTGCAACTACAATACATATAATTAGGTTATACATCGGCTCCCAGCAAAATGTTGGTCGAGTAGTCTAAGGCCCCACTAGATTCTCAGATAAATCAAAAGGTCAAGGGTTTGATTACTAATAGTGTCATTTTTTGGGAGAGATACACACATCCCGAAAGATATTAGTCTCTTACTATAAGGTAAGAGATAGCCTTATGGTAGTACTAAAAAAAGGAGATCAACCCCAATCTTTGGCTTATGATGGGAGTATGATGTAGATCCTACATATACAACAACAATCAAACCATTATCTCAATTTTTTAAATTGTGGTCATTGTGTCAGTTGCGTTGCAGATTGTGGTCATTACATTGTGAATTATTTTATAATTAAAAAAATATTTTTAAATTCGACATGGCCTGATTCTGCCTGATGCAGACCCGCATCACAGCTAATGTAGATCCTACATATGAAAGATTTATTACAAACTTAACAGCAATAGTTGTATCCTGGTGAAGTGTTGCTTATGGTTTTATGTCTGCAGCATTGGAACAGATGATGCACCAGAGGCAGGAGATGAGAAGGATACTGAAGACATTGAAGAGAAACAGCTTAGGGCATCATTTGTTCAGAAGCTGGTACTTTCTACTATGCTGTAGGAAATATGGTGCACAATTTAGATACACAATCATGCATTGCTACCAACTTCTTACATCTTTTTGCCTTGATAGATGCTCTTAAAAGCAGGCACTAGATTTTATTGTGATGCATGAGTTTATTTATGATATCACCTTTTCTAAATATTAAATATATGTTATCAAAATGGATTGTTGTTTCCTTTAGAGGCATTGTGTCATTGAACTATTTATTATATATTTATCTATATATACACACATTCTAAAGTACATTTATCATGGTGTCATGATTCATATCTCTACAAGGTAGAAATGATGGGAAACTATATATAGTTTAGATGATAGATTAACACTACAACATTTTTGACCTATGACAACAGCTGAAAACCGTGGCAAAAAATCAAAATACTGTTATCTTTGTCAAACGCAACAGTTTTATAACTGTAGTAGTCTGAGGCGTTGCCTTTATCTTAGGTCACAGTTTTTTGACTTTTGACAACACCTTTTTAAAACAGTTGTCTAATATTTGAAATGATCAAAGTAGAACCTGTGATTGTGCTCTTAGAACTGATCGATTTTACCATAATGGAAATCGAAAAGTAACCAAAAACTGATTCTTTTGAAGTAATAATAGGTCAGTGTTTTCATTAAAACAAGAGTTTTGTAGGGGTAAAGAATGTAGATGTGTTTTATATAATTTCACTAAAACTCATGAAAGTGAGTGTAATTTACTCTTAAAACAAAGATTTAAAACATTCCATAGAATCATTATAAAAACATCTATTGATGGTCAAAACAAAATCCATTATTACTAAAAATTTAAATTTGAAAAATCATTATTATAATTATGATATCCTTATCCAAATTCAATTTTTTCATTGGATCACATGGAATCTTTTAGCCGAATTCAAAATTTTATATTGGATCACATTTAATCTTATCCTTAATTACAATTTTCAGATTTGGATCACATCCAATCTTATTCTTAATTACATGAATTATTCATACACAAGGAATGACCTCCATGATTCAAATCTTGAATTTGATACCCCAAAACAACATGAATACTTCATATTCTGCGTAATAACAACCCAAAACAACATGAATACTTCATATTCTGCATAATAACAACTTAAACATTTAAAGCCCAGTAAAAATAATGGGACTTAGAAATTAATTTTATCAACGTATGATGCTTAAAAACATAAAACAATTATATCATGTTATAAACACCTAATAGCATTATATTCAATTATATATTTTTATAAATGAAGTGAATTGTTCTTTAAACCGTATAAACACATAATGTTATATAAATATAAATGAAATCATGTTATCACAAGTTAGCCTCTGATACAATTGTTGATAAATCATGTGGATAATAATTGTAGTGAAAAAAATAATTTCCATGAAATAAGGACTTGAGAAATTATATCTCAATATTTCCATAGGCAAACAAATACAAAGAATAAGGACTACTTCCTTCTGGACTAACAAAATATTTACAACTTCATCTCTATAAAAGTCTATGCGGATGCTCCATTAGAAAAATGATAAAACTTAGGTAAAGTATCATAGATGTTAATGGTACAGGTAACCTATTAGAGAATGACACATAAACTTTTTTTTGTTTACTTTCGAGGTCAAAAAACTAGGAGAGACAAGAGTTTAAGTGAATTCTAATTTTTGCCTATTAGGTTTGAGCATAAATGCTCTATTTATAATCACACAAGGGAAGTGTTAACCTTAATTCACACTATTATTTAGTATGCGCTAACCTTAATTCACACTATTATTTAGTATGCGCTAACCTTAATTCACACTATTATTATTTAGTATTTACTGGAGTTAGACTCATGTAAATCTAATGAACTTGTCCTAATAAGACGATATAATAATATTTAGTGGGTTAATTATATGTGTGGCCCTATAAGTAACCTTTGTATATTTAGCCTATACTGATTAAAATATAAATAATATCTATATACTGTATAAGAAAAGAAGGTTCTCTCATGTACCTCTACACAAATTTTCTCTCCCAAAACACCTACTTTTTTATCGTACAACCTCTAATATAAGAGAAAAGTACATCCTACCCATTCATTACATATTATATTATTTAATAACATATAATAATAATACTAAAAATAACACCCATAATAAAGACATCACACTTTTTACAATCTTTCACATAGGATAAAATATATACTTACCCATTGTTCATTACCCAATATATTACTTAATAAGATATAATAATAATAATAATAATATAATTGAATAGTTTTATTGATGAAAATATAATCATTTTATAAAATTATTCTTGAATTTGTAATACGGGTAACATGAATGTTCTTAACAATGCGAATATACGGGCAACATGTATGTTTTAACTATGGGAATGTATAGGTAACATGTGTTTTCTTAGCAATGCGAATGTACGAGTAACACATATATTTTTAACCATTAAAATGTACGGGTCACATGTTTATTCTTAATAATACGAATGCACATGTAACATGTACGAGTAACATTAGTGTTTTTAATCATTGAAATGTACAAGTCACATGTTTGTTCTTAACAATACGAATACACATGTAATATATGTACTTTTAAACATATGAATATATGAATAACATGTATGTTCTTAACCATATGAATACACATGTAATATGTGCTATTAATCATGTGACAAAAAATATTTCATAGTAGTGCAGGTAACTTAGTAGTTAAGATAATAATGCATAATCCATCAATAAGTTAGTTGTTTCACATACTTATTTTGAATAAAAGCCTATACATTCGGTATAAAAGTTCAGCTGAGATTGCTACTACATGAAAGGAAGAGGCATGGACAAATCTGTCACAAGAAATTGCAACACCATTACTTCTTCGCATGAATGGTGCACATTGTTTTCATAGTCAGCATGATTGTTGCAGATTATAAGAAACACTGACTCTACTAAAAAGAGAAATTGTCTTAAAAGATTTCATCTCAAAATCAATTGATAATAAGAGAAGTAGCAAGTTAGGCTCTGACTCTGATACTGTGTCAATGTTTCATCTCAAAACCAATTGACAATGAGAGGAGTAACCCAACAAGTATTTAAAACATTTCCCGAGACAATGAGGCAGGCGATGTGAGACTTACTTCAACAAACTGCTCATCCATCCATCCATATCTCATCCTTTGGTGGAAGTTAAGGAATCCAGCTCAAGGACTCAATAGATGCAATAGTAAAAAAAGAAGCAACAACCAAGCATTTGAAAAATATTATCTAACTTGATTAAGAATCAGTTCCAAACCCTACAAAATATCAGAAATTGGATATGGCAGTTGTGTAAAATGAAGATAAAAATTGCATAAGAACAATGACGGCGAGCTTCTTCACAGATAAGAGTTTCATGTAGTTGGATGCCGGAGCACACATTCATACAAATCACTCAAGGATAGATTGAATAACACCAGCTCCAACAGTCTTCCCTCCTTCTCTAATAGCAAACCTCATTCCCTGTTCGCAAGCCACGGGCATTATAAGTTCAACCACCATCTTGACCCGGTCTCCTGGCATAACCATCTTCGATTCCTCATCCTTATCATTCATAATAGAAGCAACTCTGCCGGTGACATCGGTGGTCCTCATGTAGAATTGCGGCCTGTAACCTGCAAAGAAAGGGGAGTGCCTCCCTCCTTCTTCCTTCTTCAAAACGTAGACAATGGCACTAAACTTTGTATGCGGTGTAATAGTACCAGGCTTAGCCAAAACCATCCCCCTCTGAATATCGATCTTCTGAATACCCCTGAGCAACAACCCTACATTATCCCCAGCCATGGCATCATCCAGAATCTTTTGGAACATTTCCACACCGGTCACAGTAGTACTCCTGGTTTCCCTCAAACCAACAAGATCAACAGTGTCTCCGACCTTAATGGTACCCCTCTCAACACGACCTGTGGCCACAGTCCCACGACCAGTGATGGAAAACACATCTTCAATAGCCAGCAAAAATGGAAGATCGGTTTGGCGCACAGGAATAGGTATGTAGCTATCCACATTATCCATTAGCGCATAAATCTTGTCCACCCACTGATTATCTCCACGCTTGATCGCAGGATTCGCCATCAAAGCTTCCAAAGCCAAGAGAGCAGAACCAGAAACAATGGGAATATCATCACCCGGGAACTCATAAGACGAGAGAAGGTCACGAACCTATAGAACACAATAACTAACTAGTGATTAAGCAAACTATCGCAACTCAATTATGAAAAATTCTCTCGTGCTCTCAGAACAACAAATTTCTCTTTTCTCTTTCTCCTACATTAGCATTACACATGCTTGCAGGTTATAACCATTTCCCACTAGCAGTATGCGTAATTGCGTATATTAAGTGTGCATTAATGAACTATTAAAATTACAGATATACTTCTATCGAAAACAGTATCACAAACATGTAATTCTTTTACTATGTTAATCCTATTATTAATAGTATATACTAGCAATAATGCAACTCAATAGATTTCCCTTAATTCCAATTGTATAAGTGAGCAACTCAATAGATGTATAACAAAATCTCTCCAAATGTATAATAATAACGAATTCTACAAACACGAATATATATAATATACCTCAAGTTCAACAAGTTCGAGAAGCTCCTCATCATCAACCTGGTCTTGCTTATTAAGGAACACCACCATGTTAGGAACTCCAACTTGCTTAGCAAGAAGGATATGCTCTTTAGTTTGTGGCATTGGGCCATCAGCACCCGAAACAACGAGTATCGCGCCGTCCATCTGAGCAGCACCGGTAATCATATTCTTAACATAATCAGCGTGTCCAGGACAGTCCACATGGGCATAATGCCGATTCTCAGTCTCATACTCAACCGTTGCAGTGTTAATTGTAATGCCACGTGCACGCTCCTCAGGGGCAGCATCTATCTCGTCGTATTTCTTCGGCGCGCTGTTGCCGTTGGCAGCCAGGGCCATGGTCAGGGCAGCAGTGAGTGTGGTCTTTCCGTGGTCAACATGGCCTATGGTGCCTATATTGACGTGGGGTTTCTTTCGCTCGAATTTGCCACGGGCGGCGCGGATTGTGAAGGAGCGGTGGCGGGTGGTGGCGGTGGAGGGAGTGAGGTGGAGGATTGTGGAGGGTTTGAGGGAGGAGGAAGGGGTTAGTTTGAGGTTGGTGGTGAGGAAGGAGGAAGGGGAATTGGAGGGATAAGAAGGGGAAGAAGAGGAAAGTGAGTAAATGAGTTTAGAAGAAGCTGAAGAAATTGCCATTTGATAAAGTGGTGAAGAGGGAAGAGAGGGTTTGAAGGAAGAGAAGAAGATTTTGGAATTGGGGATGATGTTATCTTTATGTGAGTGGATGAACAAAACAGAACCTTATGTCATGTTTCCAAGAGATTTGACAAAATTGATTGACTTAAAACATAGAGACATAATCAGTTTGTTACAACTGATCCCTATTCATCTCCTACCCCTTACGCCCTTTATTTCACATTCATCAACACATGTAAAGATATCCTTATATTACATAACTAGTAAGTTACCGTGCATTTGCACGAGACAGTACCTTTTTGTCATATGATTAAGAACACAGATATTATATGAGTATTCATATAGTGAAAAATACATATGTTACTCGTACATTCGCATGGTTAAAAACATACATGTTACTTGTACATTCTCATTGCTATGAACATATATTACATATGCATTCACTTAGTTAAAACACACATGTTAACCGTAATTCACATTGTTAAGAACACAAGTGTTACCTGTGTATTTGCCTATTCAAACACATGATAAAAATAAATGATACTTTCAGATTTGAATATTCTAACGAAAATAAGAAATCGAAACATGATACCGTTATAGAAAATGAAACAATTTTTCAATTTCAAATATGATTTTTTTAAATGAAAATAGGGAAATCAAATCTTGATACTATGAGTCTTTTTACTAAAAAAATATTTAAAAGTTATATAAAACTTCAATTTCGAATTTGATTTTTTTAATTATAGTAGGGAATAATTAAAATTCAATTGGTAAAGTATCACAAAACTTTGATGAGGTGAAAAGTAGATAGATTAATGCAAATATTGAATGAGGTAAAACTATATAGTTTTTTTCAATTTAAATAAAGTACATTAATTCTTATAGTATTAGTAAACGTTAAATAAAGTAGATATATTAATGCAAATATTGAATGAGGTAAAATGATATGATTTTTTTCAATCTAATTAGTTGGATGATAAAATCTTATTAGTGATTTAGAATTGGTTAGATGTATATAATTGAATATAATTAATAAAGGTGGGAAGGTTGCAGAAACAAATTTGTTTAGTCTTATTGAGTTATTGACGAATCTACTACTCAAATTAGATGGTATATTGGTTGATAGAGTATATGTTAAATTGGAGAGATCTGGTGACCATATTTACACATTTAAGTAAGAAAAAATGGAAAACATGAATATCAAATACATTTGTTGCTTCTAATTTTCAATTCTAATGATAAAAAGTTTTTTCAACTTCTTTTTCTTCTACAAAAATTATTTATGAACATTTGTGTCCATGAAAAAATAGGTGGAAAATAAGAGGAAGAATGAATTGAATCATTAATAAGAGTAGATTGTAATTTTAATTAGCATTTAAATTCTTAAAATATAAAATGTATAAAAAGTGAGAATGTAGTGTAGTAATGTGCATAATAATAGGATAAAACACTTTTGGAGGGGGAAAAATGATGAGAAAATGACATGTGGCTATGAGAACATTCTTTTCTTATATAGTAATAGATTTATCTTTTTAAACTCATTCATCATTTCCAATTTCAAAATTTGATCCAAATGGTATATGAAGTGTTACAAAGTGAACAAGAATCATCTATTCCAAAGGAACTATGTCTTCATGTTCTCATCCAATAAAATTATATCAAATAATATAAAATATAATTTTATGTTTTTATATATTTTTTCAAATTAAATAACACAATTTAATTGGTTCGGGACACCATTGAAGACACTAAATAAGACATCAGATCTTTATTCTTACAAAGTTATCACAATTTCAATCTCATTTAGTAAACCAGGTAATTTCGGGGGAGTAGTGTTATTATTTATTATTACGGTAAAATGTTGATATACATCGATGTATCATGAAATATAAAAGAATTGTTAAAGGAAAAGAAGGAAATATGTAGAAGATAAAGGAAAAAGAAGAAGTTCATTGATTATTCATGATACAAAAAGGATCGATATATAGAGAACTTAAGTTAGCTTGCATATCAAGCAACTAACTTAACTAAATCTTTAACTAATCAAGAAATCAAAAACACATTTAACATGTGCTAAAAATGAAAGAAAAACACGTGGAGAATTAAAACAACCAATTGCTCTACTGTCCATTCCACAAGCAACATCTGACTAAGGCAGATGTGCTAACTGATGCATCAATACAACGCAACTGATGCGCCAAAATGAAAGTCAACCTCGGGCATCCTATGCGCCATGCTTCCAGCCACGGTCAGACTTCATGCTCCATCCTCTCGGTCAGATTTGTGTGCCAACCTCGGTCAAGTCTAAGCAATAGGTCTAGCAGCTTCGGTCAGAAATGCTAATTGGGTTTCTCGCCGGGCGACATGCAGGCGATAGACTCTCGCTCAGGCGAGAAACCCACAAAAAGTTTGGTCTTCAACCTTGGATTTCTCGCTTGAGCGAGCGAGAGGCTCGTACATGCACGGTCAAAAACCATGCATCATTGAAACCTCGGTCACGATAGCAGCATCAATAAGTCTGGCTTGGAACAAAACACTTACGCAAATAATGTTACTAGATTTATTAAAATAAGTATCAAAAGATAAAATTATAGGTAATATTATTTTTATTTATTATTAAGACAATTTTGTTAGGAAGACAACGGGAAAATTAATAAGAGTTCGTCTAAAACGATCGGTCCAATCATCTGCCATAATAGTGTATCCATTTTTCTTCCAAATAGATCGATAACCATTAACAAAAAAATCATATGACCTAAATTATAGATTTATAGCATGTGAGTTAATTGCATTAAATGAACATAATCGTCAATCAAGTCTTTCGTTTTCATTAAAATTTTAAAGTGAGTAAAGCACTAAGAATTGCTCTAGGCATAAAGTAAAAGGCTATGTGACCTTTTCCTTTTTCACACATAGTTGTATGAGGTGCTTCAATTGATTGAGTGTGCAATAAATCATTAACTTCATCATAAGGATTACTTTTCTCATATTCCTCTTCTACCTTCTTTTTTTCTTGCCATTCATTTCGCCAAGTGATTTCTTTATTTGGTGTTAAACATTTGTTGGCAATTTCTTGTCCTTTTAATTTGACCAAATGAGCCTTAAGCCGAGTAATATCACCGCTTTGATTTGTATCATACAAATATTCTTTCATTATCTGCAACAATTTGTTTGTAATGCGCCCAAACTCGACCTAATTAACCCCTATTACTACTTATAGAAATATTTCTCACTTATGCTTATGATATATGTACTTCTGATTCAATAGACGCCATCTATGGATAATAGTCACAAACAAAAATGTAGTGAATAAGTCCAAGTTCAGTGACAATGCAAAATTGCAAACATTAGCACAAACATGCTGTTGTAGCAGTACTCTCACAAACTATATTAAAATATTAATTGGGTATATTACATAAATCATTTAACCTGCAATGAAGTAAGAGCATTAGGAAATTAATAGCCACCATGTGACTACAACATTTTTGACCAACAAGAATAAAAAATGCAATTGCCAACATCTACCAAAACTTTATTATGTGCCTTGCCTCAGTCAACAATATTAATATCATCACCACTTTTTTGTCCCTTGTAGATCATATCATTAACTTTTAGTAGGCACTAGGTCTCTGCCTAATGGAACAAGTTGTAAATCTAAGTTCAAATTTACAAAGATTTGATTCAACAAAAACTGTCATATAAAGTTATTGAAGTAACTAATGTAAAAAGACAAGCATTAATGATGATTTTATGGATGCTTAAATAAAGCATTTTAACTATAATTATCAATTTATCACTGTAGTAATTATTTACTTCTTCATGTGGTACAGAATAATTGGCAATCTAGCATGAATGATAAAAGCAAACAATGTTAGTCAAGTTGAATGTGGTTCAAATATTGTCAAGGTTTGTTGTTGATGGGTTATCTATATGTATGTCAAAGGACCAAGAATGTTACATTTTGTATCTTAAATTTGTGTGCACATTAAAAAATTGTTAGCTAGTCACATGCTTAAAAAGTATGTCTTAGTAAAGTCTTATATAATGAGATCAGTCAATTTTCAAAACACCTCGAAAGATTTTCTCAACACAATATGAAAAAATTTAAAGATTAAATTTAATCCATATTAAGGAACAAAATAACCCATATTAAAAAATTAATAACAATATTGCAAAGAAAAAACTCTTTAATAAAGTGAAGTAGGTTAAATTTTCTAATATAAGTTAAGTTTTTATCTTCACTTTATTCAAGAGCAACATCTACTGGGTAATGTGGAGAATTTCTTATAATCATCAAAAATTACAAATACCAATGACAATTTGGGTCAAGTTCCTCACAAACCCTACTTATAATTATTAGGCGAACATGATATGAAAAATATGTCCATTAAACTAAAATTGTCTACCCAAATTGCCTATTTCGCCCACGATCTTTTGTACCGGATAAGGCGGGCTTCCCACGGGCATTACAACTCCAAATATGGCAAGTTCCAACAAAAAAAGATGTTTGCTGTAAGTTTATGTATTTGTGTTTGTCGCGCCCGGATTTGCAGCCACGCGACCTCTTTCGGAGTCGCCACCATGTTTTTTTTTGCGGTTGAAACATGGAAAACTCAATTTGAGCCCATATGGGATAAAAATGGTCTTTTTAATCAGAGATATGGATTCGGGAGTCGATTACGGATTGAGGAAGGTATTAGCACCCCGTCCGCCCGTATTAAAACGGTACCCTCGTTAATAACATAGACTTTTTATACCCTTAAAAGTTATTTAAACATTTAATGATTCGAACAAAATATTTTGTTTTTTATTTTTGCGTCTGACAAGATATTATCTTGCTCCTACGTATCCCTAGGTGCAATAGGGAAATCAAGACTACGTAGTTCTGGTTTGAAAATTAATTGAAGTTGATTTGAAGTGTCGATATAATTTTATTAACTTTGAGGTAGGATGAAGCAGCAGAAACTAATGTCTGCACCGCATCAAATCTCAAAGAGATTTTAAAATACTTAAAATATAATTGAAATTTATTTGTCTTTAAGATAGATGAAGCAACAGAAACTAATGTCCGCACCACATCACATCTTAAAAATATTTTGGAAATAATCAAAACAGCTGATAAGAAGTGAATCACGTTATTTGATTTCTATTAATGAATTTTGTAAATACCACATTAAGTTATACAAAAGTAAAATAATAAAAAAATGAAATAGAAGACATATTGAGTAATTAATATTACTAAGTAAATAAATAAATAAAAGAAAAAAGATCATGGGCCAAGGGCCCGAAGCAAAATAGATTGAGAGGGGGAGGGGGTCTGATTTAGGTTTTTCTTTTTTAGGTTTAGGGATTTTGAGAGGAGAGGTGAGAAGAAGAAAGAAAGTGAGGAGATGAGGGAGAGTCGGGGATCCTCTCTCCGACGACGGCTACTAACACTGTTCCGACAACGAGTCCATGAGGAGCTTTTCATATCATCATCTCTTCCTCAGCAGCGACAACGACGCCCTGTGGTGCGGAGACGGTGGCGACTCGATGGCGTTTTTTCTTTCCATCTCGGTGGAGTCCATGAGGAGCTTTTCATATCATCATCTTTTCCATTTTTCGTTTCCCTTTCTTTATTCCATTGTTTCTAATTATTCTAATTTCCTAGGTTTATTTCTGTGTTAAATAATGCATATAACAGAATTGCTGTGTATAATTATTATAACAAGAATCGCTTAAAAAATTACCCGATGCGCGTGGTTTGCCTTTATACTTAGTCAATGGTTTGTACGTATCCTTATGAAACTGACTAATCTGGACATATTCAGATTTATGCATATCCAGCAAAAACACATATTCATATTAAACATATAAGGGTTAGAGCAGCAATTGACAAACTTAAATAAAAGAAGAACACCTTATGTATACTCTGAAATTCATATGTTAAATATTTCATAACTTGAATTTTTATATATTAGGGCAGTAAAGTGTGATGACATTAGAATGACTGATAGGAATCTCCTCTTATGTTTGTTTCATATTTGGGTTCAGTATATGTCACTAGTTAATCTGGATGCATGTAAAACAATCATGTAGACTTAGGAACATAATGTCAATCACTGAGTAAATAGAAATATATTATTACCAGAGGGGAAAGTTGGATACCTGGATTGATCTGTGTCTTATATCTTTTTTCCCGAAACTGGTTGATGTCCTTTTTGCTGCCCCTTTGGTTTTATGTGTATATGTGGTACCTGTTTCCTGTTTGAACTCTCTACCTTGGATGAATCACTCTCTCTCTATTTATACTGTTTAGAACTCCTCTCGTATTGGTAATTTTTTAATTGTCAATCCACAATTTAATGCCTCTTTATGTCATGATTTCATTTCTATTTTTATACTCTCATTGCCTTCTTGAGCTTGCTCCTTTATAGTATGTTAATTAGTACCTATTAATGTTGATTATTACCTTAATGTTGCTTATTAATGCTGCCTAATTGTGTTGGTATTTTTGTGATCCTAATATATGTTTTCTTAGTGCCACATTTCTCGGAGTTATGTTGATTGGTGGCCTTTTATTGTTTGCTGCTAACCTGATTTTCTTTCCTTTTCAGGGGTTTAATGCCATTTCTATTTAGGTGGAAAGAGATGACATATGTGATGATATATGTGCACCAAAATGAGGGGAGTCTTCCCATTAAAGTGTTTAGCTGAGTTAAGGGGGAGATGTTTTTTTCTTTTTTTTCTTTTTTTCAAAAGCTGAATGTGGTCTCATTTAAGGCCAAATGAAGCCTAGTTGTAGCACCTAAAAAGTTATGGCTGAAATTAGGCATATTGTAGTATTTATTACGACATTCATTTGAATTGATTGGCATTATTGCAGTGTTATTACTTCCTTAATCACATTGATCAGTGTTATTACTATCTTAATTGTATTGATTTGCATTACCGCAGTTTGTTATTGCATATTGTAAATTTGGATGTACTTTATTACGAAATGTTGTACAATTAATCAATATTTTTAATTTTAGCATAAGACCAAAGTAGTCACAAAACCAATTTTTTTAAACTTGTGTAATTGGTGCATAAATATTTGATATTATTGTTTATTTATTTGAGAAGGTATTTTGGGCCGGACAAAATTGGGTACTCACAGTGTTCATTTTTGTGACTTGTTTAACATAATCAACATCTTATAGGTCAAGTAGGGAAGTCTCATTATTATGTTTTTTAATCTTAAAGCAATGTTATATATAATTTTAAAAATGCGATAATGATGTCAGATTTTTTTTAATAATCCCAATATTATTAAAAGTTAAGGAACTTATGCAAGAAAACCATATCTATAGCAACTTCAATTCATAATATTATAAATATGACTTGCAAAATAATTATGTCTAATACAAGTGGAAATCGCAAACTGCTGTTGGGAAAAGATTCAAAAACGTGAAGGCATCTCAAAGTGTCGTCGTGATCCAGATATCCCTCATACTTGAATCGGCGTCACGGCGGAAGAGAAGGGAGAAAAGGAATTAGGGATTTCAACCGCAGGGGTAATCCAAGGTCCCCCTTTTTTTATTCTGTTGTTTCTTTTTTCTATCTTATTTTGGTATGTTTTTTTTTCTGATTAATATTTTACAACTTCCTCGCCTTATTTTACATTTATTTTCTGGATAATTAATATACCCAAGTAAAGAAGAGACCTATTAAGCCCAATCCCATGTATTTGGGCTATTAAATTACCTATACCACTTTAATTCATTTTTTAAGAAAATAAATATTTATAAATTTTTTAATAATAAAATATTTTTTAAAGAGTTTTGTAGTCCGATCTACAGTATGTGCCGTTTCTTCATTTTCACTCTAAAAGTGAAAAAGTCGGTGTACAACCAGTGTTGTTTATTTGCTATTATTCTCATGTCTCTAATAAATAAATTATCTCTAATCATCTATTAAAGATTTAAATATCTTTAAATGGAGTTTGGTAGCCCAGTCAACGGCTCATGTCGTCTCTTCATTTTCGCCCTAAGAGCGGAAAGTTAGTCTACGACCAGTGTTATTTCTTTACTATCAATTCCACTTTTCTAAAATAAATTATTTCTAAATATCTACTTTAAAAATTTGAATACAATTCTACGGTCCGTGCCGTTTTTTCATTTTTGCGCCGAAAGTGAAAAGTCGGTCTGTGATGTTGTTTCTTTGTTAATAATCTCTATTTCATAAAATTATAAAAATATTTTTTACGATTAGAGCTACAATTTTAATCGAATAAAATCAAACCAAAAAATTAGTAATTTTTATTACTAGAACTACTACGTAGTCTTGATTTCCCTATTGCATCTAGAGATACGTAGGAGCAAGATAATATCTTGATACAAAAAAATAGCTTTAGTCATTGAAAGAGTATAAAAGTCCATGTTATTAGCGATAATATCATTATAATAGAGGCAGACGAAGTACTAATATCTTCCCTGATTCGTAATCGACTCACGAGCTAAGAAATTTTGTTCAATAGACCAAATTATCCTAATTGAGCATACAAGAGAGTTTTCTACGTTTTATCCCAAAAAATTGTTATGCTAAGTTCAAATCATTTGGCATAGGTAGAAATTGAGTTCACCTCTTCCTAAGTCGTAGAGCTGATCTTCCAACCAAAAATTGAGTCGCGATAGTTCGGACACAAATGTTATTTGCTCACCCACTTGAAGTGTTAATTAATTTAAAAATTTATTCCTTTAAGTCAATATGTTGCACGGACACGAGTGTTGATGTCTCATTCACTTGAAATGAGTAATTAATTAAAATATATCCCCTTAAGCCCGCATGTGATGCGGATACGAGAGCTGCTGCCTCATTCTCTTAAAATAGAGAAACATAAATAATTACTAAATCATCTTTCGAAAAATAAATAATATAAATTCAACCAACAAACATTTTTTTATACAATTAGTCAGGTATCGTTTTATAATGGGCGGACGGAGTGCTAACAACTTTCTCGATCCGTAATCAACTCTCGAACTCAAATCTCTAACTTAAAAGATCATTTTATTCAAATTGGGCTAAAAATAGATTTTTCTACGTTTTAACGACAAAAAATGTAGTGACAACTCCAAAAAAGGTCGCATAGCCAAAAATTAGGGCACAACACCCAACAAGACTTTTATGCGAGAAAATGGGAAATATAATTGTGCTACTCAAAAGTCGTTTTAATTCATCACAACTTCTTAGTGGCAATGTAAAAAAGTACATGGGCCACACAGAAGTCATGATGATTCATCACTATTGTTATATGTTGTTTAAAATTATTTAAAATGTCATAGAGAAGTTCTAGTGGACAAACATGACTTTTGTGTTATGTTGTAAAAAATAGTCTCACATAGAAGTCATGTGGCTCCATCACGACTTATGTGTGTTGTTTAACAAACAATTGACCCCTCTAATCACATTATATTCTCAGTCCACTATCCAATAATAATTAATTAACTCCTCCTTTTCTAATAGTTAACTAAACGTGAAATAGTGTAACATCTATATACTGACAGTATAAAGATTTATACACAACCACTATATCATTTACTCTTCATTTGAATTACATTTTTGAAAAGTTATTGATGATTGAAAATGAATGATGAATGATGTCATTCTTCTCTAATCACATTATATGCTAAATTAACTCTTCAATTGTTAGCATACATCCTATAGCTAAGACTAGACCCACATGTCAAGGACAATATGTTATCCATTCACCTTTTACATTTACCCACCAAACTATTATTTTTTTATTTGTAGGAATTATTTTTCTTGTCCCGTTTTACAAATGGCTATATTTCTGACCCAAGGAAAAGCTTTATTGAGGCTAAAGGAAACGGTACACTGATGGGATAAATTACAATACAAAATATATTTTCCAATTTCACAAACGGTATACTGAATAATTGGCTTTATTGAAGCTATAAATGTAGTGTTGTCATTGATGTCTTCTCATTCAAATGAAGTTATTTTATGACCTTAGCATATATTCTTACCCAAGCTCCTATGTCAAATGAAGTTATTTTATGACCTTAGCATATATTCTTACCCAAGCTCTTATGTCAATCTTAGATATGAACCACTTCAACAATTCTATATCAAATACTCCCTTCAAGTTGGAGCATATACATTGTATGCATCCAACTTGTCACATTTAGATAAATAGAAAACCAAACTAACACTTTTAAAGGGGATGACAACCACAGATCCAAGAAGAACAATGCATATTGAAGCTTTAACAAGATCGTGCACCAACAAAAACAAGTTCAAAGTATGGATATAAAATCGACATGCTAAATAGGGAGTGTAGAAGTGTTGGGAGATTTTCATTCATGGGTTATACCATTCTTCCATAGGCTAAGTGAAAGAAGCATATAAATGGGCTTGACACCCCATCTTGACCCAAAACCTTAAGGTATTAGGTCTATGGGTCCATCCACTTATATGTTCTTAAACTCTTCCACTATTCCACAATGTGGGACTTCTCCATTCACACTTGTAATACCCCAACATCTCCCCCTCAAGTGTGAGTTACTCCCCTCTTCGAGTATTGGATACACTAGAGCTCAACTCTATATCTACTTGCACCGCCGTTGGCTTGTCCTTTCATCAACGGAACACGCCGCCTTGACCTCTCGTCAGGAAGACTTTCGACACAAGGATCCATCATGGATCTATCGACCACTTTGTTGCTTCAATACTCTGTTGAGCCATCGAACCATCGGCTCTGATACCACTTGTTGGGAGATTTTCATCAATGGGTTATACCATTCTTCCACAGGCTAAGTGAAAGAAGCATATAAATGGGCTTGACACCACATCTTGACCCAAAACCTTAAGGTATTAGGTCTATGGGTCCATCCACTTATATGTTATTAAACTCATCCACTATTCCACAATGTGGGACTTCTCCATTCACACTTGTAATACCCTAACATAAAAGATCAAATTTTAGACTCATGTATTGATTGTCTTTACGGTAAACAACATAGAGTCAGTTTTCAGAGATCTGACATTCCTTCACGGAGAGATGAAGTACTTGAATTGGTGCATTCAGATGTTTGTGCACCATTAGAAAGATCTCTTGGAGGAGCCAATTATTTTGTCACAATCATAGATGATCACTCGAGAAGAGTATGGGTGTACTTGTTGAAAAGTAAAGATCAAGTACTATCAGCATTCAAAGAGTTCCATGCACTAGTGGAACGTGAGACTGGAAAGAAGCTTAAGTGTCTCAAAGCAGATAATGGTGGAGAGTATCGTGGTCCATTTGAAACCTATTGCAAGGCTTATGGTATCATATTGAGGAAAACACCACCAAAGACTCCTCAATTGAATGGTGTAGCTGAGAGGATGAACCGCACAATTGAAGAGAAGATCAGATGCATGTTGCAAGATGCTAATCTCCCCAAGTCTTTCTGGGGTGAAGCAGTGAAGACTGCAGTAGATCTCATAAATCGGACACCTTCAAGACCCCTGAACGGTGAAATTCCAGAGGAAGTGTGGTACAAGAAGAAGGCATCCTTCAACCACCTAAGAGTATTTGGATGCAGAGCTTTCGTTCACATTCCGAAAGATGAGAGAAAGAAGCTGAATGTTAAGACCAATGAGTGCATTTACCTTGGGTCTCCAAAGGATGAATTTGGGTACAGACTGTGGGATCCGATAAACAAGAAAGTTGTGAGAAGCAGATATGTTGTTTTCTTTGAGGAACAGACTATAAAAGATGTTCAGAAGAAAAACCAGTGCATGACCAAAGATAGCATTGATTCAATGGAAGAGATTACTCAACAGACAGATCCTGATCATCAGATTAATCCGGAACAGATTGACCAACAGGCAAATCCTGCTCACACAGAACTTGGCCAGATTAATGAAGAGTCAGATCATTATGAAGTGGTGGTAGACACACAAATGCGTCAAGAATCCGAGCAAGTAGAGCATCTGATGCAAGTTGATTTGAGGCGCTCTGGAAGAGGCAGGATACCTTCTTCAAAGTATCCTGAAGAAGACTATATCACATTGACAGACAATGGTGAGCCTCAAGACTTCTCAGAAGCTATGCAGACGACTGAGAAAGCAGAGTGGATTAAAGCCATGGAAGATGAGATGAACTTATTACATGAGAACCAAACCTATAATTTGGTGGAGTTGCCCAAAAGAAGAAAAGCCTTGAAAAACAAATGGGTTTATAGGCTTAAATTTGAAGAAGGAAACTCGATACCAAGGTACAAAGCTCGGATTGTTGTCAAAGGATACAATCAGAAGAAAGTAGTTGATTTTGATGAGATATTCTCACCGGTGGTGAAATATTCCTCCATAAGAGTAGCATTGGGTCTAGCAGCTAGCCTAGAGTTAGAAGTTGAGCAACTTGATGTCAAAACAACTTTCTTACACGGAGACATCAAAGAAGAAATCTATATGGAGCAACCAGAAGGTTATAAAGAACCAGGCAAGGAACACTTAGTGTGTCGTCTGAAGAAGAGTTTATATAGTCTAAAGCAAGCCCCCAGACAGTGGTACAAGAAGTTTGAATCCTTCATGACCAAACACAATTTCAAGAAGACAACTAGTGATCATTGTGTATTCATCAAAAGGTATGAAGATGAAAACTTTATTATCCTCTTATTATATGTTGATGATATGTTAATCATTGGGCATGACAAGACCAAGATTGATGGTGTGAAGAATGCTTTAAACAAGTCTTTTGCTATGAAAGACCTGGGTCCAACAAAGCAGATCCTTGGAATAAGGATAATAAGAGATCGTTCCAAGAAGTTGTTATGGCTATCACAAGAGAAATACATTGAGAAAGTTCTCAAAAGATTCAACATGGATAAGGCAAAGCATGTTAGTGTTCCACTTGCTGCACATTTCAAGTTAACAACACTGCAATGTCCAACTAGTGATGAAGAAATGAAAGAAATGAGCAGAATGCCTTATTCCTCTGTGGTAGGAAGCCTAATGTATGTCATGATTTGTACAAGACCAGATATTGCTCATGCAGTTAGAGTTGTGAGTCGGTTCTTGTCCAATCCCAACAAAGAGCATTGGAATACAGTGAAGTGGATATTGAGATATCTGAGGGGAACTACCAAAAGATGCTTATGTTTTGGTAATGAAGATCCTATGTTGGTAGGATACACTAATGCTGACATGGCTGGAGATGTAGATTCCAGAAAATCTACATCAGGTTATGTAACTACCTTTGCAGGGGGAGCTGTATCTTGGCAATCCAAGTTACAAAGATGCGTTACATTATCAACAACTAAAACGGAGTACATTGCAGCATCCGAAGCTGGCAAGGAGATAAAATATATTAAAAACATCTTGCATGAGTTGGGTAATGTTCAAGAAAGCTATGTTTTGCATTGTGACAACCAAAGTGCAATTCACCTAGCTAAGAATCCTACATTTCATTCTCGGACAAAGCACATTGATTATCGTTATCATTGGATACGAAATGCTTTGGAGGATGGCGAATTGCAGCTAGAGAAAATTCATACAGATGACAACTGGTCTGACATGATGACCAAGGCATTTTCACTCAAGAAGCTGACAAACTGTTGCAAAGGTGCAAGATTGGTGATACCCCTCAATTAATTCAGGAAGAGGAAGATTTGTTGGGGATCCTTCCTAATTGATGTGGAAGTATAACCAATGCAACTTGATAAATGAAACATTGTATGATGACTCTTCCAATGACTCTTGGAAGGTATGAAGCCTAACTTAGAAAGTTTGAGTAAGTCTTGGAATTACTCCTTGACTCTTGAGAACCATGAAGTGTAACTTAGAAAGTTGGAGTAAGTCTTGGAATTACTCATTGACTCTTGAGAACCATGAAGTGTAACTTAGAAAGTTGGAATAACACTTTCAAGGTATATTGAAAGTATGACAACAATTAATCCTCCACTATATCTTTATGATGAAGCCTTCATTCCCTTCATTATATAAAGGGAACTTGTGAAGTAGAAATGTACAAGCAAGTGAGAAAAAGCAACATAGAGAGAAAGTGAGAGAGCTTATATACACTTTAGTGTGAGTTTTGTATTCCTAGTGAGATACTAGAGAGTTTGTATTTCCATCCTTTTGGGTGAGATTGAGTGTTATCCTCTTTGTAAGAGAGTTTGTAATCCTACTTTTCTATAGTGGAGATATTTTCTGGACTTGGTCTCGTGGTTGTTTCCTTCACACATTGAGAAGGTTTTTCCACGTTAAAAATTCTTGGTGTAATTCTTCTATTCTTCTCTATTTACTTTATTCACTTGCCGCTTCCGCAAGTGCCCATTTTGCATCACACAGAAGAGAGAAATTGGTTCTGAATTTCCCAACAAGAAGGACAATAAATGATCACCAGGGCGTGTGTTAGGGTTGAAATTACCCTAACAGATGTGATTAAGGGAACTAATATCTAAAGACTAAAATTAAACTAAAATACTTGTTTATTCATGCTTTTATCTAGCTGAGTTACAGCTTTAAATAGAAGAAGAAGGCCTAATCTAATGACCAGTTATTAAGATTAGATAAAAAAATAATGAAAAATAAACTAATTATCTTAAAAAGATAATGAAAGATAAACTAATTATCCTAAAAGATAATGGAAGATAAACTAGTTATCCTAAGAAGATAATGAAAGCTAAACTCCTTTGGGGCCTCCCAACATTGTTGTTCCCATGGAGAGCAACCTTGTCCTCAAGGTTGGGAGTTGTAACCGAGTGAGTCTGTCCATTTTTATCTTCCCTAAGCCCAAGGTCTTTCCCTGCATGTGTTGTTACTAGAAGGTTTGTATGTGGTATCTGGACCGTTGACAAAGGAGACCATGGTAGTTTGTGGCTTTGATGATGGAGTTGGTGAGATGAATAAGGACACTAGTGGATCTGAGATCTTGGTCGTACGATAGGAGGAGGTGGCCACCAATATTGGTTCATCCACCGTTGTTGTTATTTCCAATGTGACCATCCATAGATTCTCTTCTTATTATGTTGTGTTGATACCACATCATGAGACCTCAAAAGGCGGATGTATGATAGCCAACAGATCTTCTGTTTCCCAAGTGAAGGTAACCGTCGACAACAAGAGGGTCCTGGTCGGCATTGCTCCTTCGACTGACGACTAAGGTGATGTAGTTGCTGAAGCTTATTATTGTCTGTCTTCCTCTTAAGTTTTTGTATCTTATGATAACGAGTTTAGTGTAGAGGCATGATATAAGGTTGTTCTTGTATTAGTATTGCAACAATTAAGTTGGACTCCTTTTTGAGATCTACATTTGAGTCACCATAAGTGTTAGTGTGGTAACTTTGTAATGATTTGTTCTCCAAATCTTCTTGTGATTTATGGATTAACTCTTTTATCTCATTAAATAAATCTGCAAAATGTGGTGTTGGGACCTAAGATGTTTGTAGGGATATGTGTTGATTGTGTGTATCATAGATTTGAGGTGGTGGAGGAGTATGTTAATGAAAAGAAGAGTATGTGGAATAAGATGGAGGAGTATGTATTGGGTTATAATATGTTGGTGGTTGATATGGTGTTGGCTAGGGATTTGTCTATGTAGATTCATTGGTGACGTTGTTGTAATAATATGTTTTGTCATTGTCAATAAGATATTCACTTCATGGTTGAGAATGTTGTTCATATAACTGATATGGTGAAGGATATGATTGTGGTTGTGAGGTTGATTGAGGAAAAGAAGAGTATGTGGAATAACATGGTTGTTGTGGTTGTGAGGTTTGTTGATGAGAATAAGTGGAATATGATGGTGGTTGATTGTAAGTGTAATATGGTGGTGGTTGATTGTAAGTATAATATGCAGAATACATATTTGCTTTGGAGGAATGGGGTTAAGAATGAAAGCACCGATGTTAGGGTTGAAATTACTCTAGCAGATGTGATTAGGGGAACTAATATCTAAAGACTAAAATTAAACTAAAATACTTGTTTATTCATGCTTTTATTTGACTGACTTACAACTTTAAATAGAAGAAGAAAGCTTAATCTAATTATCAGTTATTAAGATTAGATAAAAACATAATGAAAGATAAACTAATTATCTTAAAAAGATAATGAAAGATAAACTAATTATCCTAAAAGATAAAGAAAAATAAACTAGTTATCCTAAGAAGATAATGAAAGCTAAACTCCTTTGGGGCCTCCCAACAACATGACAACGGGAAAACTAACCGGCAGAAGGATCATAAGCATAAGCTTCCCTCAAGGCGGATACTATAACTCTCGTATCATCTGAAATCATAAGGTTTAGATATGGAATATTAAATGAATGCTCAAAATAATAAATTGTATTGATAATATTGTAATTGATGATGTGATGATATTATGATACAAAAGACATAATACTAGTATCATAAAACTTGAAATGGTCATTGATTTAGTCAATATACTAAGTCAATAGGATATTGGTGAAACTGGTAAGTCATTGATTATTACATTTGACTTGGTTCATATTAAAATAATATATTATATTCATAATATAATACTATTTAATAAAATTTCAAATATAATTTTTTTTACCATTATACAAATATGTGAATTAAATTTTTTTTACTACAATAAAAAGTTACAAATAAGTTGACAACATCATCAAACAATATATGTTTTACACTTTAATCGCATAAATAAGTTTTAAATATAATTAAAGAATAAAAGTTTTGTTACAATATAAACTAACAATTAGCAACTATAATTATAATAATTGTAAATATAATTAAATATAATTATAGTAATTGTAAATATAATTACAAATAAGTTAAAAGAACAATATTGTTTTCCTATAAAAGGATATCATTTTGATGTTTTTTAAACTATTTGAATGGACCAAGTCGAACTTGTCTAACTGGTCGAGTCACTAATTTTATACTCAAAGTTATCATGTTGAATTGATTTATACCATTTTTGGTGCATAACCGGTCAAAGGAGTGACTTGGATTAGGCAGGTGCTCGACTCCTTGTTAGATCAGTCAGTGTGAGCCGAGTTTAATAACTATGCATAATACTAACATATATTTATATTAATACTATACTTCTAATTAAACTAGGAAACAAATCACAAAATATAGTAATCAATCCTAAAATATATTCTAAGATACTCTAAACAAATCTAAAATATTTTCTTCTAATATTATTTATCTACATTTTTCAATAATATGATTGGGCAATAAAAATTGTAAATAAATATTTAATGTGTTATCGACAAAGAATTAATATATTAGTGTTAGATTTTTCTGACTCCTTAAATATTGTATTAGACCAAAGATTAATACTCTTTTTTTAACTTTATTACCTTTTGAGTAATATTGTAGCCTTGAAGACAAATAAATATATCTGAGTGCCAATACAAATATGAATGAATATTTGGGTCGCCAATAAACTCATACTAGGATATATAGTGTTACATTTCCCTAAGATGTCCACCCTTATATTGAACAAATTATTGTAATTAGAATGATAAATAAACCATTAAAATTTATATATATTTTTAAAATGGCCTCACTACTTCTATGTATACCTATGAAAAGTAAAGAGTTTTGAATATAGCCAATCAAAATCACCTTGGATTCACAAAAGTAATTTAAACTTTAAACCTAAAGGTAAGGTAGCTTTAATATAAAAAATGAAAATGGTGACAGGTAAGAATGTGCATAATGTAGTATAAAATATAATAAAAAGGTTGTTCTTCACTTACTCTCACTCAGTGCCAGTCCATATGCCAGTTTGGAAAATTATATTTTCCTTTTTCAAATCACATCAATTCTGTCAAGAACATCTCTGGCAGCACCTAGCTTTCATATACAACTTGTCAATGAGATCTCTATTATATCCTCATTCCTCTCATCTTAAAACTCATCACTATCCATTCTAATATCACTTTCATTTTCTAACCTTTTCTCATCAGATTATTGTGTACACCATCAAGAAGAAGAAGAAGAAGAAAATGCAAGATTCAATTGGAATCCCAGCTTGTTTTTCTTCTTTAGATAAGGGCAATGATGATCATGTTCTTGGTGCTGTGACCCGTTCAGGTCAAAGTGTTTACATGTCTGTCTATAGAACAAAGATTGCTGATCATTGCCGTTTGATCACCATCACTTGGTGCAAAAACTTATTGCTTCATGGTCTATCAATATCAGTTGAAGGCCCAGAAGGAGAAACTCAATATAGCTGCAAGATTGAGCTAAAACCATGGTACTTTTGGAGGAAACAAGGTTCTAAACGCTTCATAGTAGATGGTAAATATGTTGATGTTTTTTGGGATCTCAAAGCTGCAAAATTCAATGGTGAAATTGAACCAACCTCGGAGTATTATGTAGCAGTGGTTTGTGATCAAGAGATTGTGCTGCTTCTTGGTGACCTAAGGAAAGAAGCACATAAAAGAACTGGATGCAAGAAATCTCTTATTGACCCTATTTTGGTTTCAAGAAAAGAGCACATATTTGGGAAGAGAAAGTTCTCTACTAAAGCTAAGTTTCATGAGAAAGGAAGGTTCCATGAGATCTCAATAGAGTGCAAGAACAAAAGCAGTGGTGACTTATCATCTGTTACTGAGATTCAGCCAGAACTTGAGATAAGATTTGATGGGCACTTAGTGATTCATGTGAAGCATTTACAATGGAAATTTAGAGGCAATGAATCAGTTCATCTTAACAAGATGAGAGTGGAAGTGTTTTGGGATGTTCATGATTGGCTCTTTAGTCCAGGTTTAAAGCATGCATTATTTATTTTAAAGCCGATTTTACCATCTTCTTCTACATCATCATTATCATCATTATTATCATCGTCATCATCATTATTATCGCGTTCATCATCATCTACACCATTATCATCTCAGACAGAAAGTTCTGGGTCAGTGGAAGGGTTGAGTACAATTAGTGGGTCATCATCATCATCAGAGTTTTCCTTGTTTCTCTATGCCTGGAAGATTGAATGAGAATTCTCATGTCATCTTATTCTTATTGGTACCAATTGTATTGTAACACTAACATCAATTTCAATTAAAAATATGAGTTATGCTGTTATTGATGCTCAAGCTATCATACACAATTAGTACATAACAAAATCTACATAGATGTTCCATTTCAAAATATCAATTTATTTATTTATTTATTATTATTAATATTATTAGTGTTTTAAATTTTATTGGTCAACTGCAACAACATCAGCAAATTATGATAAAGGCAATGTAATTATAATTCTAATTTCAACTATTATTATTATTATTATCAACTTAGTAAACTAAAGATGGAATTGGGAGTTGGTTCAAGTTATTTAAGAAAATAGAATGGAACTTCATGTGGCAAGAAATTGTACTAGTAAAGTTGGAGTAAAAATTCTTCAAAATTGTTCTCTCTATCCTTAAATGAATTGCCTATTCTAAAATGAACATTTTTAAACTTGGTAAATAAAAATGTATTGATATGATTTTTAATTATTTTAATATTATTACTTTATAAAGAGATATGTCTTCTTTTGAATTTCTTAAAGTTAACCGAAATGATTGAAGAAAACAAAAACATTTAAAAAATGGATGGTGATGGTTAGTTTGAGAGAGAAAGAGGTATTTGGAGTGAGAAGAATATGAGTGGAGCCAGATAGAGAGTGTTGTAGTTAGTTACAGCTGGGGTTGAACAATTGCGCATAATATGGATAAGACAGATATTAAATCACATGCACATGTCCAATAATGCAATCTTCATTAATAGAGATAAATATTTTAAAAAATGAAATGAAATATAATATAATAAGATATTTTTATTCTTATATAAAATGAAGTAACATTTTTTATATTAAAATATAAGTAAAATCAAGTATTTGTGTTATAATATTTATTCGAATAATACTCCCACTAGAGTATTCTACGTTACATCTGTCTACATCTGTCGCCTACTACGTTGGAATTGTCTTACCTGTTTCTTGATCTAATCCCGAGAACCGAGCTACAAAATGTTTTCTTTGCTATATTGTGATATATGTACCATTTAATTATTTTGTATAAAAATATTTCTAAAACTAAACAAAATAATATACATGTTATTCTTTTATTGGCTCGAGGATGTAAGTTATTTTCTGATACGAGGATATACTTTATTTTCAAAACAAAATATGACAACAATAATTTATAGGAATCTTACATTTCTCTTGTCATCAATAAAATTGTGAGCAATTTATGAATAACGGTAAGTTTTTATATTCTATTTTATATTATCAACTATGCATATTAAATTAATATTGAATTTAAAATATAAGTGATACAAATAAATGATTAAAATATATTAACTGTATACAATTTTTTTCATTTAGAATTACGATCTTAAATCGTTTGTCTTTTGCTTTTTTATATTTTATTTATTTATACCTATTTAAAAATTTATTAATACATAAAGGACAATTAAAAATTATCAAATATTAATTATTAAAATAGTTGTTAACTTACTTTCCTATTGTTTAGAATTGAATGTGCAATTTACATGTTATAAATGTTAAATATAGTAATTTGTAATTGAATATATTCTATTTGGGTGATTGGTCAATCTTATTTTTTAAAAATTGTGCATTTAAATAAATGAATCACTTGCAATTATTTTTTAAGTGGAGTATATAATTTGGCATATAATAAGTGAAATAAATTTATTATGTTTAGAACCTAAAATGTAAAATGGTCACTAAGTCAATTTGTCAATTGCACTCTTATTGTTTTAATAATTATTACACAAATTAGTATATATCATAAATTGACTAATGATTTTCGTTTGACAGAATGAAATTGAGAAATAACCATATTTTTAAAGTGATGTTATTGAACATTAAAGTCGTAATGTCTTATTATAGTGTAATATAACATGAGTTATATGTAAACCTTGTAGTGGAATGTATCACCATTAAAATTACTATACTTTGGGGGAAATATAAGAAGTAAGTAGTCCAATGGAATGAAATTTTTTATTGTAAATATGGAATATAAAACTTTTAGGTTAAGATAAAGAAGAAAACAATAATCTTAAATCAATGATGTTGATTTTGAAAACAATAATCTTAAATCAATGATGTTGGTTTTGAAAACAATAATCTTAAATCAATGATGTTGGTTTTGAAAACAATGATGTTACTATTATTGACACTATAGTGTATGAAGAAACAACTTTGTCATTGAAAAAAATGTGAACAAATATTTCATTGCTAACTTAAATGAAGAATCTAACCAAAAACTAAAATGAAGAATGTGTATATGTTAAGTTTGTAGAGTAAATAAGTAATGGATATTTATGTAAGTAAGAAAATGATAATAATTTATATTGAAGAAAAAACATGAATAAAGTGAAATAAATTATAAATGTGTATAACCTTGGTAAAAATGTGAAACTCGAGATGATAAAATATCTTTAAAAACAATATTCTTTATGAAATCACTCTCTTTCCCTTGAATGGTTCCACCTTTAATAAGAGTATATGTCAGTAGCTTTTGACACACCCTTGATAAAGTAACATATGGTTGTTCATGTCCAAAGACATGTTGTGGAAGATAAATCCCTACATTGTGAATGGTCTGTACTTGTGCCTTATTTATTGTGAATGCAAAACATAATCCCACTAGAGATAACTTTCTAATAAGAATAAAATGGAGTCTCACATTGTCTGGCATTTGAAGTTTAATCCTAGGCAAAAGAAGTTCCATATCCATTATGATGGCTAGTTAGGAATTCCATATATAATATATTCATATAATTCAGACAAGGGTGCACCTTTTTTTACTTTTCGAATATGTTGAGGTAAACCACCCGGACAATGGATTTTAAGTACTCTTGTTGGTATAAATTGTTTGTGTCACCTACAACCTCATTAAAAGATAACAAAATATGATATTCTCCCAGAAAATGATTGATAATTATGTCATTTATTTTCTCAACATTCTCATTTGTGGGTGTTAGTATAGCTTTTTATGATGTATAAGAATCATCCCATCAATGACTTCCCAAATTCCCAAATTTGGGAAATATTTCTTATACAAGTTGTTATATACAATCATATCCTCACCATTTTATTGTCATTTGGTGGGGTATTTTTAATAAATCATCATGAATTTTGACTCAACCTCATCTTCAATACACATAGGATATTTAGCAAAGTTTTAGTCTTGCAATGAATACATATTTTCATTTATGCGTTATTACACTTTAGTATCACTGGAAGTATTTGTGTGAAATGAGCAATGATCCTCTCTATTAATGGAGAGTTAAATACTTGATTTTACTTATATTTTTAATGGCAAAACTGTTATTACATTATATATATAAAAGGATAAAAATGTTTTATCATGTTAAGTTTTCCTTTATTTTTTGTAGTATTTGTTTCTCCATTAATGGAGAGGATCCTTACTCATGTGAAATCTCTTCCCATTATTACGACTTCCCCCCAAATGGAGTATCACAACCTATAATATCTCTCAATTTTTGATCTAGTGCTTCCAAAACATATCTATTTATCATTGGTGCTTCATCCCCAACAATTTTTGATGCATGTGTAATTAGTTTTGCAAGAATGCACTGCTTACTGATTGAACATGTTGATGTTGCATATGAGTTTAAAGGTAACGTGAATATGTAGTTTGATTACGAGGTAATAATATTGCAACTATTTCAGAGGTGGTCATTGCTAGGAAAATTTGTCATATACTTCATAATCTTATAATTAAAGCACGATAAAGGAACGTCTTAGATGTTTCTCTAGTAGCGTCTACAAAAAAACTTTATTATGTTTATGATGCATTACATTTATGATGGTGTTGAAAGCAACTGATTTATCAGAATTTAGTTTTCCCACAACATCTAAATCTTGATGAGAAATAGGGAACAACATTTTTTTTAAATAATTTTTTGTATTACATTGTCTTTAGAATCCTCTAATGGTAAAGTTGCTAAGTCAAAATCTGAGAACCTCACGTAATATTCGATAACAATATTATAAAAATATAATAGTTTCTCAAATTTATTGTGCCAAAGAAAAATGATTAGTCGGTTCATGACATTAGTAATTTGTGCAATCATTATCAAAAAAAAAATAAGAATGTAGTTGACAAATATTTCATTTAATGAACGGTATTTATACAAGTTATCTTCCATAGTTTAGAAGAAGAAATAATTTGAAGTAATTAGATAACTTTTTATTATAAAAACCAGTAATTGGTACACGAGTATGAAGATGAGATAGTCCCGCTTCATTGTAATGTGTTCCATTATATTTTCTTGCATCAATGTTATAACCTAAAATAATGAGTTGAAAAATATGTAACACTTAAAGTTTAATATGATTTAAATGCTTTTATAAATAATATATACAATGATATATTATATTGTATGAACCAGAATGGATATCTGATGACAATAGTTGTCTAATTATATGATTTTAGAGTAATGGAAAATTTAAGAAAATCTTTATAAATGGTGAAAAGTAAAGTTACTTCAAAATTTGGAATAAATTATTGTAATTACACATAAATTGTCAAATACAATCCATTAATAGTTTTAGGGGTTTATAGATGACTTGATCTTGTCTCATTGGTGTGAGTTCCATGATATATTGTTGGGCTAAAGTTATTAACCTAAATAAAAAAAAATAGAAGAAATTTAGGTTGATATGAACACATGTAAAGGCTTTAGTAATATTACATTGACCATTGTTAATTTCGAGGCTAACTTAGGACTTATTTTGTTCTCATGAGTTATATGACAGTTTGAAACATAATTGACATCTGACGACAAAAAAAAACACTAGATAAATTATAACTTCGTAAAAAATGATTGTCTTAATAACATCAAAGTTTTTTACATTAACTAAATTTCTAAAAATGTCTAAAATTATTTTTACACCCATTGTTAACAGCTCAGCCACTAGTAAGACACCAATCCTCAACATATAGAGTCACCAAATTATTTGTTCTTGAGCTTAATGGTAGCGACTCAAGGTAATAGTGACTATGTGTTTCTGAGGTCATGAGTTTGAGTCACAAAAGGCTCCCATTTGTGGGGAATAAAATAATGCATGATGTATTTTAGCTAATAATATAACACGCTCAGTGTATTCATGGGTCCGGAAAGAGAGGGGTCGCATGTCAAGACTGTGGTATTACAATTTTTACTCTCGTGTCTTGGGCATGTCATTGCTTAAAAGATTGGATTTTCAGGAGATGAAGTTCAACTTATAGTTTTTGGGCTATGAGAATACAACACAGGCCTTTAGTGATCCACTTGATAGAACTATTTGGATATTTTCTCAGAAGGCTATAATCGAACAGACACATAAGTGGAGTATCGAAACTGATCCAGAGTTCAAAGGATACCACAATGACAATTCTGAACCTCGAGGCTTTGGACACATTAGTGACACTTACAAGCAGGTGAAAGGTTTCAGAATCTAGGAGTTGAGTTTGTTAAGAAGCCAAATGGTGGAAAAATGAAAGGGTTAGCATATGAGAAGAATGACAATATGCAATATTGACCATCAAGAGAAAGCACAAATTCATGTGCACCACTAGACGATGGAGTGGTCTATGTAAAATAATTTTGGCCTTTCACACAATGTCATGTGGTCCTCTTACTATTTTCTATTATCTCTGTACATGACCAAAGTTCACATGGAACATATCCTCAAAAGATAATGACCTCATTGTCCTATTCTACGCTACTAACATGCTCAACTTTTCCCTCACATCATGAAGCCATATTCATTCCTCTCCCTGTTTTGCATGACATGTACTGCAATATTCGTGCAACTTTTACCCTCCAACATGGAATATTATGCACAATTGTGGACCAATTGAAATTTTCAAATTGGGTTCATTTATATATCATTCTTAGACCTTCTTTTGTAATTGAGGAGAAAAATAATTTCGACATGAAATGCAGTGATAAACCTTCTAATTTAATATATCAAATTTATAGGTTTTCTTAAGCAATTATCCAACATTGAGGGAAAAGTTGATTTTAAAGGGGTCGATAATGACAAGATGCTTATTATGATATTCATTATATTAGGAATATGATAAGATATAATAATTGATTATTTCGATTTAATTAAATAATTAATATTTCTATAATGTTTTTATATTGTGAGATGATGACAATTATATGATCATCATCATCTTAGGATTTCTTTATTCTCTATCACATTCTTTTAAGGATAATAAAAGTTTTCAAGATCGATATTTAATACATCATTTACTTTATGATTTGAATTGTTAAATAAATTTTTAAGACACTTAAAATCCTAACCTAATAAATTATTGCTCAATAGTTTAATATTTTATAAATTCACAATCTTCTACTTCCTATATGTTCAATCCTAGTGTCAACATAAGTCAATATTGACAACCCACTAGGAATAAAGTTAATAATTGAGTAGAGAAGATTCGATCTTGCACGACCGTCAATCCCCCAAAGGTTGACTCGACTAAAAGGAAATGATAACAGTTATAAGACATGACCAAGTCAACAAATGTTACACCGAAAAACCTTTCATTCATGACAAAAGGTAAGGCCATATAGTCTAAGAATATGACAAGTTCACATTGTCCACACAATAGAGAACTCATAGGACTACAGTCAAATAGGTGAAAAGGGCAAAGGTCATGCAATCTATTGATGACAACCCTCCAAATCTCTACTTGAAATACACTAGAAAATACGAGAAACATTGATCACAACACACAAAAATATGCAAAAACCATTTTCTACATCATGGTGAGGTCACACTTGGGTCGTATTGACTTCACGCTCACTTCAATCGTTCCAATAACACCTCATCACTCATTGTGTCATCGTCTGCATCATCTCTGTATAATTTTCCACATTTTTTTGACTTTTTCCTCAATCACTTTTTTCCCGCTCTTCAATGATTATTTCATTCACCTTTTTGCTTTACTTTTATTTTTGTAAAATATAAAAAAAACAATACCAAAACAAAATTAATTCTTTTAGTGAAGTAATAAAAAAATCTACAAATACAGTTTTTTATCATTATTTATATAGCTTTTGTTGATTTCCTTTTTCATAATTAAAATAATGTTTTAAATAATTATGTAATACTTTTTTTTCCTTAAACACCAACCATTGTGAAAAATATTTTCAATAATATATATGTGATTAATGAGATAGTTAATAATGATTCTACAAATAATTAATAATTTTTTATTCAATTTTGAGTAACAAACTTCAACTTAAATAAATACTTTTAAAAAATAAAAGTTAAAACAAAGATAAGGAGAATTTGTGAAGGCTCACTTCTTCTCCTCATATTATCTTTTGAGTGGTCGTGTTATATGTCACATTTGTCCTCTAAATTTATTTTCCATAAAAGATATAAAAAATAATAATCACATTGAAGATAAAGTAAGGGTCGTGAGTATTAAATTTTTTTCTTCAACTTAACTTTCCAACGTTTGTGATATGTCTTCTAAAACAACTTACATACATTTAACACATCAAAATATTTTCTACCAGCAAGAACTACATGAGTCTTGACTCTCCATTGAACTTAGAGATGAGTAGGAAAAAGATAAATTTTTGTCACATGCACATAAAAAATATAATTTTAGTTCTTTACGAATAAGTAATTAAATAATAATAACTATTTAAATAAGCCTAAGGTATAGATTCATGCTATTAATCAGGGTATCGTCATTAGTACATGCGGACGGATGCTAATATATTTCACATCTATAATCGACTCCCGGCTTTAGAACTAGTTCAATGACTGTTTTTTCAAATTGGGTATAACATATAGTTTTCTATGTTTGACCGTAAAAAACATAGTGAAAAATCCACATTAACTGAAAGAGGTGGAAATTTCATTTTTCCTCCTATGTTGTGTAACCAATTATCCATCGAAAATTCGATCACGACAATAATGATATCATCTTTGAAGACTAGCATAAAATAATCTAAACAATGATGAAATATATTCAGATAATCAAAATATCCATAACACATTCTGAAATAAAATAAGGATACATCTGGAGCATTGATTACACCAAATAGCATCACAAGATAATCAAAATATTCATAACACATTCTCAATGTCGTCTTTGAAATATATTCAGGCTTAACATGTATTTGATGGTAACTTTGACCAAATTCTTCCATGGTAACTTAAACCAAATTCTTTCATTACATTTTTACTCAACTTATTTGAGAAAAAATGAGTACTTCATCATATGCAAATAATCACAAAACCATCAAACACACCACACAAACCAAATGGCACTCGTACCGATGGAGATAAGTCAAATGGTGTTAGAACCACTTTGTTAAGGAGATCTATTCTGATCCAATCTATAGGGATCAATTTGGACCTTCACTTGGTTAAGCTAGGGTTTATTTCTAGTTAACTCGATTTTCAAAATTTAAATTTGGGACCCAAACCATGCTAAATTCGGTTGTTAAAAAAATTCAATCAAAACCGTTATACTAATACACGAAATATGATTTGGTTTGGATTGATTGGGTTAGAATATCAACCCATATCCACTTACACCCTTAATAACACTCAAAGATATGTGTATCATCTATTGTAAACTCATAATCCCTTTGGTAAATGAAGACATCAATATAATAAAAGACAAAGTCAACTAACAAAAACTATAGTAAATTCAGTAAATGGCCAAATAGATCCATCTCCATCAAACACCATCACTGCAATAAGCCTTGACAGGATCTTAATAGATACATGGCCCTTAAACATGCTGAAGGGCCATTTTATCCACTTCATGTCACATTTTTCTTTTATACTTTTCTTAGTATAAATATGAGATTTGGTTCATAAAAGGAATTAAAAGTTCATTCCAACCAGAGGTTTAAGGAGTTGGAAACTGAGTGAGTGACTATGGCAGCACGAGGGGTTGTGGTAGCATTACTTCTTCTTATCTTCTTGGCCAGAACTTGTTATGGAACTGTCCTCTTCTCTTCCTTGAAAAGAACCATTGATGTCACTGCTTCCTCCACTCAAGGACAAGGTAAAACACAAATATTACCTTCTTCCTTAAACTTAATTGACACTCCTAATTACTTAACCCTACTATTCACCTTCTTCATCAACCATAAATAATTTGATTAAATATAAATATAAAGCAATAAATTTTTTTGATCGACAAATGTTAGTCGTTAGTATATTATGTTAGTATTTGTTGTGGACGAGACTCGAACCCTCGACTTCACCCATTATTTTTAATCATCAACCCACCTTATAACAAATTTTTTTGAAAATTTGCTATGGGTGAGACTCAAACCCATAACCTCCTTCACCCTATTCTTTAAATCTTCTACCTTAACCAGCAGATCACGTTATGACTCCCCAAATATAAAGCAAGAATTAACCTTTGAGAATTGTAAATAAGTTATTTTGGAGTCTTAATAGTATGTCCCATCCCTAGAAATAGTCTGAAGAAGAAGAGATAAAATTGTGTACATAACTTATTTACAATTGTCAAACTCCAATTGAGTAGGAGCCCCCCATTCAACACCGTTTTTACTACTATGCCCCATCAAAACTTAGATTTTGTGATTGTTAATGTAATGGCTATAAACCTTTACTAAATAGTATATTTTGGTCCATGACAATCGGAAAGAAGTTGGGTGTTATATTACCATATTAAGGTACTAATTAAAAACAATGATAGAAGTAACCCAACATATATTTAAACGATTCTCACAATAACGAGGTAGGCGATGTGAGACTTACTTCCTAACAACTATGACCTCATTTTCTGCAATTTTCCATAAACACAACATAACTAACTGATGCTATAACTTAAGGATTAACCACTTTATTGTGCTTGCTTTGTTCTCAAGAAATTCTGCACTACTTCAATACACTCTGCAATTTCATTAATTTGGTAGTAGATATTCACTCATTTTATATCAGAAGCATTTACAAAGGAAGTACCATGACCTAGATTCATGAAATAATATAATAATTTTTGCAGTTCTCAAAGCTGGAATAGATAAAATCACAGTGACATGGGTTCTAAATAAGACCGTAGCAACTGGAACAGACTCAGCATACAAAACCATCAATCTGAAGCTATGCTACGCGCCAATCAGCCAAAAAGACCGCGCGTGGAGAAAGACCGATGACAAACTCGCTAGGGACAAGACATGTCAGCAAGACATCGTTACAAGAACCTACGAAGCTTCTAATGGAATCGCACAGAGCTTCCAGTGGGTCATTCAGCGTGACGTGCCCACTGCCACGTACTTCGTACGCGCCTATGCTCATGACTCAAACGATGTGGAAGTGGGTTATGGTCAAACAACGGATGCGAAGAAGAGCATAAACTTGTTTGAGATTCAAGCTATCAGTGGACGCCACGTGTCATTGGATATCTGCTCCATTTGCTTCAGCACTTTCTCAGTAGTATCGTTGTTAGTGTTCTTCTACATTGAGAAGAAAAGGGAAAAACCGAGAAATGAGTGAGTGCATGATATAGATGTCATATAAAAATTACTTCAAGGTTTAAATTACATTGGAGTCTGTAACAACTTAATAAACTTTCCCTTTAATTTGTATTATAAAAAGATGAGTTTCTTATAAGGAATGTTGGCTACTAGTGATAGTAATTACATAGAATGTGTGTAAATATAAAAGTAAGAAGGAGATGATAACACAGAGAAGAGAATTTAGAATCATTCTTTCCAAGCCATCATTCACCCTCTTTAATCATTATATACCAAGCTTCAGACTGATCAAAATATTGCAGCCTAGAATTAGTTATGGGAATCCTTTTGTTTTTCCTCATGACCTGAACACTAGGATCAGGTGCCACATGTCTCTCCTTAACTATATCACTCATTGACTCTTTTGCTCTTCTTGATGCCTTATTTTTCTGATATGCCCTTATTGTATTTGGTACAATTTCTCCCCTATTAAAATCCACCTTATCCTCAAGGTTGAAATTCGAATAAGCTTCTTGCATGGCAGTATGGTCCTCCCAAGTGGCCTGATATGCATCTAAACCCTTCCAACAAATCAGATGTTGTTGAATCAGTTGTTGTCCTCTCAAAATTATCCGAGATTGCAAGATATAATCTGGTTGACTGATATAGTACAAATTATTACCAGTAATATGTAATGGGAGGTATGGTTGGGAATGTTCCCAATGGCAAGGTTTCAGTTGTGAACAATGAAATACCAGATGGATTTTACCAGATTGGGGTAACAACAATTTGTAAGTAACCTGCTCAATTCTTTCAATTACGGGAAAAGGACCAAAATACCTCAAACTCAGCTTTTGATTTTTCATGAGAGCAACGGAATGTTTTCGGTAAGGCTATAATTTCACCAAAACCATGTCACCTATCTGTAGTTAAATTGGTCTCATTTTGTTGTCACCATTTTGCTTCATGTGTTGCTGAGCCTGTGTAAGTTAATCTTCAATATGTTACGACTTAAGTTCCTTTGTAGTAATTGCTCTTGTACCAAAATTGAATCTTGGTGGTGTAGAGTGTACTTAACCAATGTTGGAGGGTCTCTTCCATAAACAATTTTAAAAGGAGTCATGCCACTACTATGATGATATGAGGTGTTATACCAAAACTCCGCCCACAGTAGTAACTTAGCCCGGTCTTTGGGAGAATCATAAGTGAAGCAGCAGAGATACATTTCTAAACACTTATTTAAGGCCTCAGATTGCCCATATGTCTATGGATGATAGGCAGTGGAGAATTTCAAGGATGTGTCGCTCAATCTAAATAAGTGTTGCCAAAAAATGCTAGTAAATATCTTATCCCTATCAGAGACGATAGTATTAGGGATCCAATGTAGTCTCACCACAGTGTTCATGAATATATTAGTTACTGACTTATTGGAATATTCAACTTTTAAGGCTGAAAATGGCCATACTTTGACAGTCTATCAATCACTACCAATGTCACAATGAAACCATTGGAAGGAGGAAGACCAATAATGAAATCCATGGCTAAATCCTCCTAAATCTGATGAAGTAGTGGTAGAGGTTGTAACTGCCCCGTAGGAAGAGTGTTAGCAACCTTTGCTTGTTGACAAATCAAACAATTCTCTACAAAATTCTTGATATCTTTGTGCATACCCTACCAATGAAACTGCGATGAAATGCAAGTCAATGTTCTTGTAAAACCGACATGTCCTACAATCAATGAGCTATGAAACTCTTGCAAGATTTGCTTGATTAATTCATGTGAAGAAGGAACAACTAATCTTCTTTTCCAATAAAGCAAGTGATCTTGAACAAAATAATGAGGATTATGAGGTTTATTCGGCAAGCATAAATCCATAATACTCTTCAAATGAGAATCAGAAAAATGGTTTCTCTTAGGATAGGCAAGAGATGTAAGTGAGGTTGGGACCAAGCCACAAAGAAGGATTTGGATAGGGAATCAACAACAATATTATCCTTCTCATGCTTATATTCAATTGTGAAGTCATATCCTAACAACTTGGGTAACCAATTATGTTGCTCAGGGGTTTGAAGGGTCTGATCAGTTAAGCTCATAAGACTCTTCTAATCTGTTTGAATCACAAACTTGTGTCCCAATAAGTAATGTCTGAATTTAGCAATGGCTTCAGTGACAACATAAAACTCCCTTGTGTAGGTAGATTGTTTCTGCATTATTTGAGCTAATTTTTTTGGAGAAAAAAGCAATAGGATGGTGATCCTGACTGAGAATTGCACCAATTCCAATTCCTGAGGCATCGGTTTCTAAGACAAAAGGCTTAGAAAAATTGGGTAAGGTGAGAACATGAGTTTGTGTCATTGCATGGTTTAGAACCTGAAAGGATGTAGAGCTTTATCATCCCAATTGAAACTATCTTTCTTCAATAAATTGGTTAAATGAGCAACTAACATAGAATACCATTTGATGAATCTGCGGTAATAGCTAGTGAGATCTAAAAAACCCCTTAATTGTTTCAAAGATTGCGGATTCGGCCAATTAAACACAACTTGAATCTTATCATTGTCCATTGTCACCCCTAAGCCATATACAGTATGGCCCAGGTAATCCACCTGTCGGAGTCCAAAAGAGCACTTGGACAATTTGGCAAAAAGCTTATGATCATGAAGCAATTGCAGCACGGTTTCCAAATGATGCAAATGGGAAGACCATGAAGGACTATAAACAAAAATGTCGTTGAAGTAGACAAAGACAAACCTTTTGAGCATTACATGGAATATCTCATTCATTAAGCTTTGAAAGGTTACAAGCGCGTTAGTGAGGCCAAATGACATCAATATCCATTCATAGTGACCTTGATGGGTTCTAAATGTTGTTTTGAACTTATCCTCTGAATTGACCAAGATCTGATGGTATCCAGATCGAAGGTCCAATTTAGAAAAGATTTCAGCTCCATCGAGTTCATCTATTAACTCATTCATAGTGGGAATGAGAAAACTATCTTTGATGGTAATAGCATTCAAAGCTCTATAATCTGTGCAGAAACGTCAAGTCCCAACCTTTTTTTTATTGGAGAGAAGAAAGGGCTATTGCTAGGCATGGTAATTCCTTCCATAAGCATGTCTTGCACCATAACTTCAATTTGTTACTTCTGGTTGTGGGGGTACTTGTAAGACCTGACATTAATATGTGTCAAGATTTATATATATTTCTTATATCATCTATCATTCATTTCATATTTACTTATATGAATGAATAATAATGCAGTGACAATATAAAAATATTTTATCTTATCAATGTCTATTATTTTTCTCTATGTATTATGTACATGGTTATGTTGTCTTAGGTGCCATAACTAGGTAGAAAATGCACCAAGTGGGTGAGTACATGGGAACTAATGTGTATCACTTTATGTATATTAATATTTAATTTAATTTATGTTTTACTTTTTTAACCAATAACAAATGAGAAGGGATTCACTTACTCTAAGGTACATTTTTTAAACTTACTCCATATATTAGCCACAAATTCTAGAAAATTTAATGGTTTAGATTTACTCATTAATTCAAACCATTGGATTTCTCTACAATTAATATAAGATGTGAAGTAAGTTTTTTAAACTTATTCTTGAAGTAAGTGAATCATTCTCCCATAATAAATTAGTGATACATGAAATAATACAAACTTTGAAAAAGAAGATTTGATCTATTTACATAATGCACAAATAAAAGAGAAATATTTTGGGGTAAAAATCAGAATGATACAAGACTTCGGTTGCTCAACTCTTAAGTCTAACATGTTATAATTGTAAAATTTCGATCGATGTTTCCTACTTGCTATAAATTCAAAACTTCCTCATCTTTATTTGTAATTCTACTTTATCATATGTCATAATGTCTTTCACTTCATTCCCATAAATAATCATATATGGCAACCTCGAATTATTCTACAATTAGATAAGATTAGATGATAAATTACTTGACTGTCATTGTAAATCATGATTTGTCTATCAGTTATATCTGCACCAAACCTATGACATAAATTACACATCAAATAACGAAGCATGATCTCACACTCACCTTATGAGTTTTGAAGAAGGCATCAGATTACAGTTAATGATTCAATCATGCTTATTACTATGTAACATAGATTGAGTGTGAGTTAAGACAGTAAAAAACATACGAACCTACAGTTGCTTCATCAGCAAGAAAATTTATTTATTTTGAAATGGACTTGCAAGTCCAATTATTTTAAAAAAACTCACTTAGATTTTTCTGCCTCTAATATTTCGATTTATCATAGTAGACTGCTTAACTGTTTTGCAACACAGATCACAATGTGAAGCGATACTTGTTAAGATGGGTAACCACACATCCAAAAAGGATTAGTTTTTTACCATAAGGTAAGGATATACTATTGGTAATAAAATAAAAAAATATTACAATGTGCATGATATGCATGAGAATGATTACCTCTGCTGATATTACTGACTTACTGCATATTGCACTATTGCATCTCTCAACGGAAAGGAACAAGTTGAGCATAAATTGTTTCATTCATTAACAACAAACATCACTTTTATCCCACTAGGTAGGATCGGCTACATGGACCGAACGACGTCACAATGCTCTATCATAAATCCAGATCGCAGAATTCGACAATGCTTAACATTGGCTATTGACTGCCTAACACAACTTTCACATTTTATTCAGGCTTAGGATCGGCTATGTATACCAATTATTAAAAAAATTATAGACAAATATTTGTATTATTTTTTTAAGGGGAGGAGGAGTAGGTGTGTCTTCTAAACACCAACACACCCTATCATTACAAAATGACTTTAGGATTAAAATGCATGTCTGTACTCTTCATTTTGTCAGTACCAATAAGTGATATTCTGTCATCATAAACATCAACATATCCAAATGCATCTGTGCCAGGAGGACATTCCAGAGCAGCTTCAAGAACTCTGTGGTGCACTCCATGAGAATCAATGGAGTACCCACCTTTGTGATTATGTCCTGCAAGACAGACCTTCACACAGTTGTATCTGTGTATCAAATCTATCACCTCATCAAAATTCCACAATAGTGCCACCGGCGATGCTGAACCAGGATGTAGAGGTAGATGGCAACACACCACTACCTTCTGTTTCAATTTTGTTGCCTCACTAAGAACACCATCCAACCATGTCATCTGTTCCTTTCCAACAGCTCCATTGAACATGAGAAACCTTCTTTCAAGCCCCACCAAACCATTTGGACTATTCTTATCTTCATTTGGATTCTTTTCGCTCAGAAAATTCAAAGCCTCCAGAGTTTTTGGATGATCATTAGGCCAACCAATTGCACTGATGTCATAACCATCCAGAATTACAAATCTATATTCAGGAACTGGTGAAAAGTCGTAGTAAGCGCGGTCATCGATAGTTCGGATGTTCAATAATGGAAGTAACTCACTGCGAGGAAGATTGTATAGACAGTGATTTCCAATCATATGATAGATAGGTCCCTCGAACATCTCAAATTCATCCACGACTTTCTTTATTGCATTAAGAGATTGATCTTTTGGGCAAAACCCATCAACAATGTCTCCAAAGTTCACCACAAACTTATGCTTTTGATGAGTATTCCATTCTTTAACTGCACTCTGCAGCACGAGAATGCTATGCCTATAATATCGCGGAACACCTAGGAACGATCGACCGTCAGGAATGTCAGCATACTGGACATCAGAAATCAAACCAAAAGAAAAGAGAGGCGGTCTCCCTTGTGCAGTAGCTAGTCCATTAGCAGAAGCCATGGTGTATCACTCCACAAGCTCCTATTATACATACAACATCCACAATTACTTCAAAATTCTGCTTTACAAATACAATCTAAAATACAACACAAAGCAATCATCTCTACATCGAGTATAGTATATTGAACTATCATCTACCAATAAGTTTCTACTTTCTAATTTTATTTCTGAGATCAATGATCCACTAATCAATTTTCTGGAGAATTCAGAGTCATGGGGAAGATTTAAGAAACTACACAAAGCACACATGAAAAGGTTTTAAATTGCAGATCACATACATCCCGGCTGCAGTGGCTTTTCCAACCACACCAGGCCATTGCAGACTGCATTAGCCGTAATGGGCCTACATCAACCCTCAATGGGCATAACACAACCGCACCAAAACACAACCGTGAGCTATTTAAAATGCTGACAAACATTACATTATCCAATTAGGAACACAGAATCCCTTCCCTTTCAAATAGACATCTAATAAAACCAAGATGAACAAACAAATAAAACACGGGCATCACTAAAATTTATAAAAAACAACGGCGAATCAGGTAACGACCTATCACCAAGCCGAGAAATATAAACTTCGATCAAAGGAAATAAGTGAATGACTCCGGCCAAAGTTGCATCCTAATTCATGGCTTCAAGTTGAGATAACTGATGAGAACATTATTAGGTGGGGGCATATATGAACTGTTAATTCAGTACTTAAACTAAAATAAAATAATTATTTTAAATAATGTTTCAGATTTGTTCAATATCATACTATCTTCAAATTTTTGCATAATTTTTTCCTCCAAACATAACATCAAACTCCTAAATCTATTAACCTCACTGGAAATTAGAAATTGACACAGATCTTATAAGCAATCCCTTTTGGTCGTAATTATATGTATCCTAATTAGCATTCATCACCTCACTGTTTTAAAATCTAACCTAAGTTTACCTCAATTAATCTATATTAATGAAGCAAGGAACAGATGAACCTGACTTTTAATCTAAACAAGAGTAATGTTTGTTTTTTTTCCTATAAGCTGAAAAGTTAAAAGAACTTATATGTTAAGCCAAAACCAAGAAGAATCAGACACGTGAAGAAACATTGAATTTTTCTGACAAACATGTAAACGAAAAAATGTTAACAACCTGAAACAGGAGTGGTATACTACGTTGTTTTTGTTTATTGAAAATAAGGAGCACAGAGAAGACAACAGCGAAGCGAGATGAATGGGGTTCCGTGGATCGAATTAGGTACCAGAAAAAAGCTCAATTTTTGTCCTTTTAATTTTTAGAGTAAAGACCCCAACAAACATTTTTTGTTGTTTAATAATTTCGTGTCCGAATATTGAAAAATCTCAAATGATTTTAAAAATATTAAATATGTATTAAATTAGTCTTTAATATTTTTATAACCCTCCTGTGAATTATTTTGAATTACATATTTAAGTAGTAAAGAAAATATGCACTCATAATCTAAAAGTTTTATATATTATTACTATAATATATATTATTCATTTTAATTATCATTAACTCTTTAAAAAAGTAATGAAAATGAATATCGAATGATATACTGATTGTGTATAAATCTTTATATGGAAAGTGCATAAATAATACATTCATTAATTAACTACTTAAAAATGAAAATATATGAAAAATAATTTATTTTCTTTATTTGTCGTTTTTTATTTGACAGGTAAGTTTCAAACAAATTTCAACATGATTAGTAATTTATCAATAAATGAAAGGAAAGTAAATATTGGAATTAGTGTATTTGAATGATATATAACAATATAGTTTTAGTAAAATTATGTAAATTATCAATAGTACCGTGCCAAGCGTCGCAATGGTCTTCTCTTTATGTCAGGTATTTGGTGGACTTGGAGGTGGAGAAACAACTCTATCTTTGATAACGACTCATGAAATATTAACTTCGTCGCTAGAAATATTTATCATGATTTTTTTGAGTAGCGCAACTTAGGGCAAACTGTCTTTTTAGAAGATAACGCTTCCATGGTTCAATGGTGTTGTCCGGTCTCTGACCAAGTGAAACTCAATGTTGATGGTAGTTATACAAGAGAAACTAATATTATGGTTGGGGTGGTGCTATCATGATCATGAGGGTCGTTAGTTATTTGGTTTTTCCGCCAACTTTGGGGTAGGTTCTCCTATCCTTGTTGAGCTCTTGGCTATGGAGCATGAATTGAACCTAGCTTGGAACTTGGGCTTCAAAGATATTATTCTTGAGAGTGATTGTCTTGAAGCGGTGCAGATAATTCTTGATGGTGTCTGTATTTGCTTGAACAATATTTTGCTTCATGTTTCTAATGTTCGTGCTTTGTTAGCTCGCAATTGGACAGTTGAAGTTAAATTTGTTGCCAGAAAGGCTAACAAAGTAGTAGATTTCATGGCTAAGTTTGGGTCGCACTCATCTACTAGTCTGAAGATATGGTCGTCAGCTCCACAAGACTGTCAATCTTATATGCACCTTGATCTCTCTCATCTTTGTTAGTTTTTCTTATCCTTTCATTGTACCAAAAAAATGTAAATCATCATTCTTTTTTTTAAATCTACACAAATCACCTCAAATTATGTACAAACATTAAACTCTGACTACTCCTGTGGAAAAGAAAATTATAACTTCTTAAACAAAAATGGTGTGAGTGTAATTAAGTTAAAAAAATATGATATATTTTAAAGACGAAACAAAATAGTATAAAAGTCAATGTCTATTCATTATTTTGGTTAGTTAGAATATAGTTACGAGTGATTTAAACACCTCCTTAATTATTGGTACAATTTATAACGAACCAAAAATAATGAATAAACATTAACTCTTATATTATTTAGACTTTTCTTAAAAATATATCATATTTTGTTTAATTTAGTTACATTGATCACTATATTTTGTTTAAGAAATTATATTTATCTTTCTTACATGGTTAGTCAATGTATCTATATAATTATGGGTTATTTACATAGCTTTAAAAAAGAGATGAATGATTTATATAATTACACTAAAACTCATTATAATTTAGTTATAAGAAAATATATTGTTTTTATTATTCATTTTACTGGTTGCTTTGGATATTATTTCATATAAGGAATGTTTTTAGCATAATAACGTGAATATAATTCCCAAAAATATGATTTTTGAATAAGTTAGGTTAATCTAAAAGTAAAATATTTTGACTAAATAATCAATCAAAAAGGGAGTATGCATTCTTATTTTTTTTAGTACTATCAAGAATATCTCTTCACTTATGAGTAAAGAACTAATCACTTTTAGGTTATGTGACTACCCTTATAACAAGTGTCACTATCAAGAATTGAACCCTTAATATTTTATATTTTTAGGAATCTAGCAAGGACCTTAATTATACTACTAGATCAACCTTTTATTAATATACATAAATTGTTTTACACTAAAACTTAATATTCAAATGAAAATCCAACATTTTCATTTAAAATGTGAGAATCTAACATTTCCACCTTCTCCACATCTTAATATTTTTTAAAAAAATACTTTATTTGATCATTTTAAAACTTTTTTTATAATTTTTATACAAAACATGTCAGACTTATGTTATGTGATTTTAACACCTCTAGAATATTCCTTAAACTACCCTCATATATTTTAATTATCTTACTAAAAAATCAAATTTGTTAAACAATTATACAATATTAATAACTTTTTTATATAAATTTGCCATTATTATATTAACAAAAAAATAATTGAAAATAATTAATATAAAATCAAGTATTTGTTCAAAAGTCGGACAATACTATTGAGTAGAAAGACTCAACTTTTTTGAATTTTTGTGAGCAACATAACATCAAGGAGCTTTCTTTCAGTGAAGAAGATTTCCCATCATAATGGCATTTCAAAGAGTATACACACCACTTTATTGAGAGAGCAAAATGTGTAAGACTGAATGTTGGATTTCAAACTTTTTTTTAGCGTATGTGCTTAGTATGACATGTTGAAGAATCAATATATTACCATGTGCTTCATTGGATAGTAAGGTTACATAGGAAGTATGAAAACATAACCCACTCAATTACAATAATTTACATATATTTGGATGTACTATTTATATACATATAGCTAGTGATGAACAATATAAACTTAATTAAAAATTAAATAGGTGTATCTTCATAGATTATACCAAGTATGTGAAGGGTTCAAGTTTGGGGATCTAGTTTCTTGAAAGGTGATGCTGAACAAATTAAAGATGTAGTGTATTATGAAGTTTATATGCTGAAATAATCACTTTGATAGAGCTGACCATACTAAATGGAGAGACACCCAAATCAAACGTGATTATAGTGAGCATTGAAATTGTTCAAGTGCAGAAAGAGAAGGTATCACTCACTAGCTGAAGTCAAGAATATGACGATTCTCAATCAGAGGGTTAAAGTGTGAATTAGTATCTACTTTCCAGAGATAGAGGTGGACGACTTATAAAACATCCATAGGGACATGACTTCAGTTACTCTCCATATTAGTCAAAGCTATCTCAGTAGTTTCCGAGAGGCTATAGACAACCATGATAAAGAATAATGGATGACTGATATGATGAAGGAGATGAAGTCTTTGCAGAAGAACCAAACTTGAGAGCTTGTACAATTGCCCTTAGACAAACATGTGTTAAATGCCAAAATATCGTGAAGAAGATCTTGCTCCTAACTTTGAAATAATTTTAATAAAGACACCAATATTACCAAAATGAAGTTAAAAGATGAAGACCTTAAAGACTTGGAAGAAAAGCTACTCAAGTTTAAGATCCATTAGAATCTTGTAAGTTAAGTACTTCTAGTTAAGATTGCATCCAGATTGAGATATAACTTTTGTTAATGATATACCATTTGATGCAATTATATGATTTGGTTCTTCCTTAGCTTGAATAGTAGAATTTGTCTTTAAAATGATTTTTGAGTCTTCAATGTTTGTAGCTGGTTATATTGTTTCCTAAACAACAAAACTACTTTTTATTTTATGCAAAACAATTGTTAGCACCTTAAAATTTCTCTTACCGGAAAAATTGTAATTAATGATCAATAACATATTTAATATTACAAGATTAACTTTCATTAAAAAAATATTCATTCTTTCACAAATCAATTCGTGCATTTAATAATGTTCAATTATTAAAGAGAATAAGGTTTGAAGATATATGATATACAAAATATTGATTATTGATGATTTAATTTAATTACCAGATACATCTCTTTAATAACATGCTTTTGAACAAATTTGTGTTGGACACTTAAGTCTAAGCACATTGTAAAGTTGTTACATAAACACAAAAAATGGGTTGAATTATGTTTTGCCATATTTTTATATAAGAATTATTTGATAAATTTTTTGCCACAATCAATTACAAGATAAACACTTAAGTTAAAATTGTTTTGAAAATTTTAACTGGCAACAAGTTTAAATTTCACTGTTAGTATAAATGAAAGCTACACACGTGGTAAAAAATCACACAATGATTTAGCCTGATTTACTCGTAAGAGTTGCGTCCACTTCCTTCAACAAGAAAGATTTTCTATTGTTTATTAGGGCTAGAAAAATTGCAACATAAAACTCATTTGACCTACTCATTCTCTTGCCCATAACCCTAAATGTGGTTTTGCAGAGGATACAGCGTAAAGTGGAAGGGACTGTGACTCATGTGGCTCAAAGCACTTTAGGGTTTTTATGACCAGAAAGGGACGAGAAAGGACAGAGATAAAGAAAGGGATGAGAAAAAAAGGTGGTGAGTGGGAAACAAAAAAAAAGAATGATTATAACTAGAAAGAGACGGAGAAAACAATGTTACAGGAGAAAGTCGGATAATGCTTAGTGTCTCTAGACAATCAAATTTCATAAAATAATATTAAAATATTAATTTCTGATTTTATTATTTTTCATTTTAATTGAATGTAGCATTCTGATTGGCTTGATACACATAGTGAGACATGAATGGGGGCATGTGATCCTCATCCGATAAAGTCACTACATTAGGAATGACAATGTGTACTGGGACTCACGTGTATCCTCAAATAATATTCGCAACAGATCAGGTCCAGTTCTATGTTTTTTGGACCCATGGATAGTTGAAATTCGAGATTTTGAGACCCATTATTGGATGCGTTTGGGTTCATATAATGAGATACTCATACCATATATACCCTCACCCACTATTCATTCTTAAATTTAAATATATATATATATATATAACAACATAATTGCAATATCATGTTAATCATAATTGTAATTATTGTTATAAAGTTGATCCACAATTATAATATCATATTAATTCATAAATATGATCGTAATGTTGTTAAACTGTGATGTTATAATGTTAAACAATGATATCATGTTGTTTCATATGTATGACGTAATGTTATATTGATTATATTCAACACCGCTTAAAATTGTCATTCAACGGCGTTGTTGGGCGCTGCCTATGTAAACGCAATAAAATATAGGTTAGATTCAACATCACTGAAGCAACATTTAACAACACATTGAAAGATATTCAACAACTACTGAAACGTCATTTAACAACACATTGGAAGATATTCAACAATGCTCACTGAAGCGTCATTTAACAACATATTGAAAGTAGACATTTAACAACACTCACTCAAGTGAGTGAGCGCTGCTAAATGTCTACTTTCTAAACAAGACAATATCTCTTTTAGACATTCTATCAAACACATTACAAACATGTCCAATCTGACCACACTTACAAGAGATTTGACAATAGAAACATCATTATGAAAACTCAATTCATAAACCATTGCATGAACTTGTCTCACTTAGTTCAAATCCATTAACTATAGACGTAAAATTTCAAAAGAACAAAGCAGTGGAAGATTTTGTATGAGATGTCAAATCTGTTTAATAAAAATGAGATCTGGAACTAAAAAGGAGAAAAGTAAAACCTAAAAAGGAGAAAAGAAAACCAAAATGCACTTACCTTTCAAGCTTTTAACTTCATTCTCATTATCTTATTTTCCCCTAGAAAACTAGTATAAGCTGCAAGAACATGGCTGAAAAGAATGTCATGTGTTAGAGTTATATTTTAGACATGAAAAGCTCAATATTTTTCATGTTCAAAGACAAGGTTCAAGTTTTAGAAGCTAGAATGATAAAATCAATAATAAACTTTAGTGTAGTACTAAAATGATAATATATGAGGTTCGTAAAAGGCAATATCTATATGAAGATATTGTATAAGGCATCAAATCTATCCAGCTAAATTCAACATTGACATAATTTTATATTATAAAATAAGCAGTTAACATAATTTTAAATGCAAACAACAATAGTGAATTAAAGAAAAATAAATGAGGTAAAATAAGACAGAGAAACCAAAAACTAATAATTTGTTTGAAGAGAAAAACTAGAAACAAAAGAGAAAAAAAGGTAACTCATCGAGAAAAAGAAGAATAAGAGAAATAGAAAACTGAATGATATATATTATTGTGTGCAATGTTTTGTTTTTAAATCTGCAAAGATTCGTGCTCATTAAGACAAATTTTGTTTGAATGTATGACATTTAGCAGCGCTCACTAGAGCAAACGTTGTTGAATGTACGACTTTTAACAGTGCTCACTAAATCAAGCGTTGTTGAATATATGAATGCGTGACTTTTAACAACGATAACTGAAACCAGCGATGTTGAATGTGTGATTTTTAACAACGTTCACTAAAGCAAACACTATTGGATGTGACCTTTAATAGCGCTCAGTGAAGCAAGTGCTGTTAAATGTGTGAATGTATGATTTTTAACAATGATCACTAAGTCAAACGTTGTTAAATGTGTAAATGTATGACTTTTAATAGTGCTCATTGAAGCAAGTGTCGTTGAATAGGATAGCAACGAGGTCGAGCAGACACAAGTACCACATACTCTTACCCATATCCACACTACTTGTGGGTACCTGTACGGGTAGCGGGTGTCTGCGGTACCCAACATATTTCAATTTTAATTATATTTTTATATAATTAACAATAATTAATATATAAAAATAATCATTACTTGAATAATATGATATTTATATGATAAATTAATGATTATAATCCCACCATTAAATTTTATCATTAAATAATAATAAAATAGACAAATATAATGTTAAAATAATAATAATCAAGTATAAAATATATATAGAATATTTAATTAAAAGTACCAATATCATGATATTCATTTCCACCCATGCATAAACTATTTTTGTAGGTACATATTATGACTATCTTGATGGGTACCTATAAGTCGAGTAATTTTGTCATCCTACTGTTGAAAGTATATTCACCTATCACATTTAACTGCGCTACGCTCATTTCATCTAGCGTTGTTGATTCCATTCCGCCTTACATTTAACAATGTTCAACACACAAACGTTGTTAAATGAGCGTTGTTAAATGACAATTCTGACATAGTGTCGGTAGGAAACAAACATACAAGTGTATTATATTATTTACTTTAAATTATTTTTATTATTTTGAATTTATGAGTACCCAATAACTCATGAGTAATATAATTAGCGGGTATCAACATGAGTATGCGGCAGGTCTAGGTCCAAATTCTTCATTTTTATATGATTATTATTATATTATTATTATTGCTATTTGTGATTTGCTTGTTTTCTAGTTTAATGAATAGTTATTGAGCTTATTGATTGCTTTTTGGGTTTTGTTCTTTTGCAAGCTTACCCCATTTTTTGTCCACTAGCATACATGGTCTGTGATTTATTATTTGTTATTTTTTCCCTATTAAAATAATTTTATCTTTGATGATAGGCAACAATGAGTACTAAATAGCAACCAAATTTGTTTTATCTTATTTCTGATATGATTTGGCCTTAAATATTTGGAATAATACATATACCTTTTTATGTATAACTTTAACGTTTGTTAATGTTCGATAAAACTTCAGAATTCGTATTGCAACTACACGTTTTACATGTTCATTACATTCTTCTGATTTTATATAAGATTTTGATCTTGTCAACCTTGCTCCCATTTACTTCACAAACAAATGGTACAAAAATCATTTTCTTTACCCATATCTTAAATATAGTATATTACTATATTACTAATATTTTTGTCATGTTCCTTGCTTTTCCAATACCAAAATATATCTCATATATAAAATTTGGTTTTGCATACCGAATCCATTCTTGAATTGTATCTCAGCTAGTTTAAACTCGACTCCACTCCTAATAAAATCACTGTTATTTTTCTTCTTTTTTATCACCAAAGTATCCAATAACATTTTTTCTTAAAAATTGAATCAATTCTTGCATGAATCCGACTCACACGTAACTCACCAAACCTCAAATATTATTATATATAGATAACCTATGAACTCACCTCAAGAACAATGATCATTTCCATTAATTGAGAGATAAATGTATATTTTTTCTTTAATTTTAATAGAAAAAAAATGTAATTTCATTATCATTAAAAGGATAAATTAGTCATTGAAAATTGTAGTTTTCATTGCTTTTTGAAGCAATTGCTTCCCGTTAATGGAAAATATCCTAATTCTAAAGTATTCTATGAAAAATTTCACAATAAACAAACTAAAATTTAGCCAAATTAATTGCTCCATTTCAAGTGCATGACTACTAAAAATTAACTAATAAATTGGGTCCATTGCAAAACACATTGCTATAAAAGCATCCACCCTTCTAAAATCTAACATTCATCACTCACCACTCTCTTACTATCACATGACCTATGAAAAAATGTTCTTCATCTTTTTCACCAAAACCATGATCACTATCTTTTTCTTCTTGCTTTGCCTTGGAGTTAGTGATGGTACCAGAGGTATATCCTATGAAGGAAGAAGAGAAGGGAAGTGGCAATTCCTTCTAAAAAGCACTGGTGTTGTTAGCATGCATATGGCATTAACCTATAAAAACACTGTCATAATGTTTGATCAAACCGGTGGTGGCCCATCTAGATATCTACTTAGAAAACGCTTTGGTGGAAGAAGGTGCAGTACTAGAAGCCGTAAGGATGTGGTGGATTCAACATGCTATGCTCATTCTGTAGAGTATGACATTAGGGATAATAGAGTGAGACCTTTGTGGCTTGACACTGATCCTTGGTGTTCTTCTGGTTCTTTTCTAAGCAATGGGACACTTCTTCAAACAGGTGGTTATATAGGAATCTGTGTTTTAAATTTCACTCACTATTACCTTCAAGTTGTGGTTATTATGATTGTGATTATTGCCATTATATAACATATTTTTGAATTTGATGACCGCAGTCCGATACGGCTGCGTTATAGAGATTCGGTATCATACATAAATTGCGGTGTGATACATCACATCCACAATATTAGACCACATCATGTGTTGTGATTCGTAATTCGCGACCCTCATATATGTTATATAACTAGTTCTTTATACTCAAAACAATAATCAAACCTGAATCAGAATAGGCGGAGTCGGCTCAGGAAAAAAATGTATACTCAATTTATAAAAATGAAAATATATTATGTAATAGTATTTGTTAAATCGTTAGAACCTCGTCCATAAAGGCAATTGAAAGAATCTTGGTTCCAATATTGATATATTTTCTAATGATTTTTTACCCTAACCTTGCAGGTGGATATGGCAAAGGTGCCAAAAGGGTAAGATTTTATAGACCCTGTAGAAAGAATCAGCAATGTGATTGGAAGCAATCAAAGAATGACTTAACTGATGAAAGGTGGTATGCATCTACTCAAACACTATCAGATGATGATAGGGTAATTGTTGTAGGTGGAAGAACAGTTTTCACATATGAATTTGTACCAAAAATGAGTCATGGAGAAAAATCTTATAACCTTCCATTCTTGCACCAAACCAATGATAAGTATGCAAAAGGGAACAATCTTTATCCTTTCCTTCACCTTTCATCAGATGGGAACTTGTTCATTTTTGCAAACCGTGATTCCATTCTACTCAACCCTAGACAAAACAAAGTTATTAAGACTTTTCCTAGGATTCCAGGACATGGGTCAAGAAACTACCCAAGTTCTGGTTCATCTGTGTTGTTACCATTAGATCATAGATATAACTTCCAGAAGGTGGAAGTTATGGTGTGTGGAGGTGCAGCCACTGGAGCATTGAGAAGTGCTGGTAAGGGCAAGTTCATTCAAGGCTTAAGATCTTGTGGGAGAATGGTGATCACAGGTATCAATTTTTTTTAATTTGCAAGTATAAGTTATTCTTTCTTATACATGTGAAAAGAGTTATAAGTATATCAAAATTTGAGATTGTATATTTATTTTCAAATCTCAATATTTTTTACCAATAAGGTATTGCTTTAGTGGTGTAAAACTCCGCTAGATCTTCATAAACAACAAAAGGACGAGAGTTTGATTCCTCGTAACGTTAGTTGTTGGGAAAGACAACAAAATGAATTAGTTATTTACCCTTAGGGTGAGATTAGTAGTACAAAAAAACTCTAAATACCTTTTCACAAGTTATGTACATTAAACATTATTGTTTTTATAGAAGAGTCATAGGAAATAACAACTAGACATTGGTTTAGAAGTGTAACCTCCATAAATATAACATACTATATTAAATATTCAATATATTTGAAGGATATCACTTGTTGTAACAACCACCACATCTCAATAAAGATTAGTTGAATGATGAGATGCTATTTGTTATACACAATCAAAAGCCATAGGACATAAACTAAATGATGACCCTCCTCTCATGAACTCCACTTTGTCTCTTTCTCTTTTTATTTTCCTTCACACAATCTCCGTGAGGTATTCTATGACTCACCTGGGATAAAAATGACAAAATGATATTTTTGTATCATTCTTATTCTTAGAGTTGTTTTGATTTCAAATATGTATTTTTTTATTTCCCATTATAAAAAAAGTAACATAAGTATGATGTAAATTGACATATATATGATTACTATGCAGGCAACAAGCACAAGTGGGATATGGAGTACATGCCACAACCACGTCTTCTACATAACATGTTAATTCTCCCAACCAATGACATTCTCATTATCAATGGAGCTACACATGGTTGTGCAGGATATAACAATGCAAGAAACGCTTCTCTTGAACCTTATCTATATAACCCTAACAAAAGACTAGGAACAAGGTTCACAATCCTTAAATCCACCAAGATAGCCAGAATGTACCACTCATCAGCAACTCTTCTTCCTGATGGAAGGGTCCTTATTGGGGGTGGTAACCCTCATGGAAGGTACACCTTTCACAAAGTGGCATACCCTACAGAGCTAAGACTCCAAGCATTCATTCCATACTACATGAACAAGAGATATCATAACTTTAGGCCACGAAACTTGACTATAGAATCATATGGTGGTGGTAAAATCTATGGAATTGTGTATGAAAGAGAGTTTGTAGTAAGGTTTATGGTAGTGAAGTTTGGGAGCATTAATAATAATAAGATAGAGTTTAGTGCTTATGCACCACCTTTTACTACACATGGCCTTTCAATGAATCAGAGAATGTTGAAGCTGAGGTGCAAGAGAATGATGAAAATTAGTGGTGAGTGGGTTTCTGCAGTGTTAGAAGCTCCACCATCACCACATGTTGCACCAGCTGGTTATTATTTGATCACTGTTGTGAATGGTGGAATTCCAAGCATGTCTGAGTGGATTCAGTTTAGACATGCCTAGCCTTGTTTGTTTTGTCTTTGACTCTAATTTGCCCAATAATTGTATTTTATGGGGTTGTAGTTTGAGAGTTCTAAATATATATTTAGGCATGGAAATCAAAATAATGGAATGTGCTTATATTATACGCCTATGTAATGAGAAAATGCTTTAGTTAATTCAATATAGTTTAAAGGCTCCTAGTAAAGAGAGGTATGTTTGGGAGTTATGAAGGAAATGGAAGGAAGGGAAAGAGAAATAAATTAAGTTAAATTTCTCCATTGTTCTAGAGTGTGAAATTTAGATGAGATAAGACTATAATAATGATAATATAAGAATAGTCTTTTACTCTCCTCTTGAAAATCTAATTTAACAATGGAAAATTGACTATTATAAAATTTTATTAAAGATATTTAGTTACTTTAACATGCTTGTCTTCCGAAATCCCCAAAATGGGGAACCATATGAAAATAAACATGTGAGTGATTTTAAAGAGTTCAAGAAAATTTTCAAAACATTTTCCTCTCTTTCCCTCAACTCCCAAATAAGGGAGACCTTGTCCATAGTCATCCATTTCCTTCTCATCCCTCCAAACAAGATTCTTAAGTATAGACTAAGGGTGCAATATATATATTGTTGATATATATATTTATATATAGTCAATATATCATCTATCATTCATAAATTTATATATAGTTAATATATCATTTACAATTTATATATATATATATATATATTTGTATAAAAATCTTAGATTGTTAGTGCATACATTATTTTCTCTCTTTTATTATTCATGCCCTAACCAAGTATTTTTAGAAGCATTATTGTGGAACACATTTGTTGTCCCACAAAGTGCGCCACTACATGTATCACTTGTTGTGATTGATTGAAAAATTATACGTAAGTTAAAAGTTTAACAATTAAGTATTTTTTATGTAGAAATAACACATTAATTGACACATTTTTGGACATAAAATGTGCTCTGTATAATGCTACAATAATCTCTTAGCTAGACATTTTAAATGCTTATATTCATGAAGAGTGGCTTGGGGTTGTAACGAACTTTAATATTAAAAAATATATTTTATACCTATCTTGTGTTTCTTGCCCAAGCAAAGAGAGAAAATAACAAGAGGGAGAAGAAAAGAATGAGAAGTATTTTCCTTAAGATAATTGAACTGTTAGAACACCCAAAGTTAAATATAAAACCTAAGGACTTACCTTCTTCTGAAAGAAGCAACTAATAACCAGAACAGAACCAAAACATGTGTATGTCAGGCCAAGGCATGTAGGCACGGGCCAAATGCTAGATGCGACATGGACATGGCCAAAACCCAAGGGAAGGTCGGCCATAATGCTCAGTCATATTCCATGAAAAATCGGTCAGAATGCTCGGTCATTTCCAGGATACCCGGTCAAGGTGCTAAGCAAGGCTCGGTCACAAACTATACCATTCGATCATAATGCCTGACACGCTTAGCCAAATTGCCATATTATGCTCAGACACGAATGTAGACTTAGCTGGATGAGAATGTGTGATGAGTCATGAATTACACACACTATTCATAACATTATTTTACCATTGTTAACAATTTTTTGTGTCTAATTGACTTTGTTTGGCATGATTTAGTGTTTTAGGATTTATCGGACTATTATCCCTAAAATGAGTTAATTTGGGATTATTTAGTCTAATTAATTTTAAGGTCATATTTGGCACCAAAGATATTTTAGGCATTACAAGTGGAAGATGTGTATTAAAGTGAAAATTGTATTTTATAATAGGTTTGTAATTATGTTTTGGGTTTTCGGCCTATTGTTTAGGGCCCATTTCGGTTTCACACATTATTAACACTACAAATTCGGTTTAGACTTAGACATTAGAATATTCCACAACTTAGAATATAATAGAAATTCGTCTCACTTTTAGTTTAGGTTTGTGAACTGATTTTCGCTTAGTCAATTAGTTACATGATCGCTTAGTTCATGTGAATCTGTAAATGCTATGTGTTTATGTTAATTTCGCTTAGTTTGAAGATTAGACATATGAGTTGTGAATTGATTATCACTTACTTAATTAATTCTTAACAGATTAGGAATTCATTGTTTATGAGCTTAAATTGATCTTTTGATTCGTGTGAATTTGTTAACTGTGAGTTGATCATCACTTAATTAATCGTCTCTCAACAAAGGAACACCTAAAATATGGATTTGATATTTTGAAACCAATGATTAAGTTATGTTTATGTTCTGTTTTAGTTTTACATTCATACCATAACAACAACAAAATCATCATCTGTGTGTGACTGTAAGGTGTTTGAACCTTTTTGTAAAAGATAATCGTTGAGAGACGACATAAGAGTCACTTCCTAGTACTATACTTCATTTGTTTTATTATTTGTTTTTGTTGAGACTTAGACATTAGAAAAGATAATACGTAAGATAAACCTTTTTGTAAAAGATAACCATCAAGGCAAGGCAATAGATATCTTGGCCAACAAGTAACAATAATTTTGATTCTAACAACCTATTATTATGGACCATAACCTTTTCCGGAATAAAAATGATGGTTATCCATTCGATTCATTGGGGCTGAACATAGAGGGAAGTAAATAAGAGGATTGGCATGATGATGGTGGAATGATAGGTAAGGGATAAAAACATCACATGATTAAAAAAACATATTCATGATGTTCAATTTTTAGAGAAGAAGCTAAAAAATAATAAAATAATTAATTGATTTCATTTATGGATTATAATATAAGGTATAATACTTAAATAGAAAATGACCTCTAAATTATTGTACGACCATCTTTATAAATAACATGATAAAATAAGAATCATCTAAAAACTAAATACTATTTATTATATTTATTAATAATCAATCTACTCCAATTTTAGTAAAAAATATTAAGTATTTTATTAGAGTTTATTACAAATATATCTACTTGGCTTATCTAGGAATATATCTAGTTAATTAGTTTTATTCCTTTCTATTATTATAAAAGGTTGAACCTTGTGTAAACTTCAATTCATTCAATAAATTAAATTTTAAATTAGTATAGCCTTATTGTACAAAACCTTTATATTTTTTTCCTTTGTTACAAATGAGAAATAGTTATTTTTAAAAAAAAAATATTTAACTTCCATTAAAAACAAGTTATCAAAATAATTTTAATAACGTGACGATTTTTATTAAATACATAATAATATATATCTATACTACTTAATAAAGGGAAAACATAAATTAATTATTAATGGTATAATTTGTGTACCTATTTTACCCTTCGTAATTTAGAATTTAATGTTATAAATAAACTTTGAACATACCATTAATAAACTTCCATCAACTTCTATAAATTTCCATATTTATATTATTAAACTTCCATAAACTCCCATGTAAATGTACATCATGTTATTTATGCAAGATGAATAGGAGAGAAATATTCAATGTAAATATGAAAAGAAAATTGATAATTTAACTTTTTTATTATATTTTTTGGTACATAACTTATTTGGAATATGAAGATGAATGATAATATGTAGAGAACATGTTATGGAAAAATGTAATAAAATTATACAAATTATCTACAATTCACTTACTAATGTTTTTATAGATGATTATTTCCACATAAAATCATCATATTATTTTTTTCCTCTTTATTTTAACAAAGTGATAGAATGCAATAGCACCCACATTGAACAAGAAAGATTTGATATAGGGTTCATAGCTTAGGTTTATTGGTTTTTTGTTTTCAATGAGAAGAGGAAATATAATTAATGCATAAATATCTTTTATTTCATAGAAATGGGGAATTATGGTCAAATATTTGATTCATCAAACTAAGTCAATATACATTTTATTAGAAATAAGAAAAGAAAACTAAGGTCAAATATTTAATTCATCAACTTAATATTTTGTTCTTCAATATAAAATAGAACATATAACACAAAATTAATTGAATCAACATATCAACATAGGACATGTTCATATTAATAACAACTTAGCCACAACCGAACGTGGTATCTATACATTTTGTGTTCAGGGTTCAATTTATCATAACATTGAAGTTATTGTTCATTGTTAAGTAGTAAAGAATTGGAGTGCAAGACATCATCAATTCATTAACATTGAACAATTACCTCAATCGAATATATTCAACTGCAAATTATAATATCTAACACAATTTACTACATTAGAGATATTTATTACATGTAGACTATACATTACAAACGATAAGAAATCGGATTGACAAACACTACATTGTCTGTCAACACACTAGTATATATAAAAAAAATTATGTTGATATTAAAGTTCCTTACGACCTCAATCCACCTTTTCGTGAATAATGTATATGGTATAATAAAAATGAATAAAAAATCAAGACTTCGATGCTGGGTCAGAACCCACCGAATGAGTGCAATGTCCTCTTCTTATTGAATCCAGAACCAATTTTGAGATTAATTCCGTCAACCTCTTCAATTCTAGACTTATAGTCATAATGTTTCCTTTACGCTATCTCTACACGAGTATGTTTTACTTTTTAATAATAAAAACTCGAATTATAATCTAAACTAAATTTTTCCTCATTTTTTTTATTACCGAGAGAATATTTTAACTCATATCTGTAAGAGAACTTTACAAAAACTAATTTAAAGTTCCGTTAGATCCACCAAAAGATAAAGAATTGAATTCTTGCGAGTAACATTCATTGTAAGAGACAATCATACTTCAAAAATGTTAGTTCTTTATCCATAAGTGAAGAATATTCTTGGTAATACAAGAAAAAAGAACTTTATAAAAAAAAAAAAAAAGTAAAGTGATAATTTACTCAAAAAAAATGCAAGAATAATTCCTTTTTTCTTTTACCTTATCTTTTTGTCCCCCTTTCATGAGATAATGATTTGTGATGAGAACATTGTTGTGATCCTGATAACATGTGTATATGAGGTTACATTAGATGGAGGCAAATGTTAATAAATGTCACATTTTGCCAAACATTTCCATTCTAGATACACAATGAAATATGGCAACACATTCCTTAAAACATATTTTATTATATAATCAAATTTACGTGAGATTCTGAATCATATAGGTTCTAGTGGGATCACATCATAATTTATATTAAACAATGTACCATGAATCAATGCAATTGACACTTCATGTTCGGTGCAGTTGAATTTCACTAATTTAATGTTCTTCTTGAACCCATAATCAGTATAAAGGTTTATCATTCATCAGAGTTAGCATACACAGAGATACTTCAAAAAATGACCATAAATTGTGTCCCTAACATCATAGATGATTGCCTCATGGTGCGTGACAAGGCCATTTTGACTCATGTACCAAGTAACGTTATTCTTACACCCATCAACACTGAAGGTGCTTTTATTGGTGCATCTTCACAAACTTCTAGTTCTCGTCATACCTTTTCCCTTGGACTTCTCAAGTGAGTACCCTAATATGGAACTAGAATCTTCTCCATTAATGGAGAGACAAATGCATATTTTCCCTTTGTTTTTAATGACAAATGTGTAATTTTATTGTAATCAAATATATATATGTGTCATTGAATGTTGTATTTCTCTTTGGTTTTTGAAGCATTTGCCTTAACATGGTGATTAAGTTAGGAATGCTAATGTTAAATATTTGATGGAAACATATCAATTCTTCACTTTGTTAACTAATAATTAAGCCACATATAAGATTATTGACTATCCTAACTATGCTTAAATATATATTTTTTCTTGGAAGTTTACTCGATTTTGGTTTTAGTCTCCATTCAAAAAATTTCGAACTAGTATTAGATCTCGAATGTTTTAGAAATATGATTTCAGTGTCTTTCGTCATTTGAGTAAAATTTTGATATGGCTAATATCACTACTTAGTAACCATAAAGTTGCTACTTAGTGAAGTTACGAGTTTAAATTATGTATAAGATTGCGTACATCTATATATTTCTCATAGCCCACTAAGTGGGAGCTTCGTGCAGTGTGTCACCCAGTGTTTTAAATTGCGGTCGCAATTGCGGTAACGGTTGTGGTTACTGTGGAACTGTGGTCATTGCAACCGATGCGGATTGTGGCCGCTGCGGTATGAATATTTTGTAATTAAAACAATATTTTTGAATCCGATGCGGTTGCGTTGCGGCCCGATGCGGTTGCGTTGCGGCCCGATGCGGTTGCGTTGCGGCCCGATGCGGTTGCGTTGCGGCCCGATGCGGTTGCGTTGCGGCCCGATGCGGTTGCGTTGCGGCCCGATGCGGTTGCGTTGCGGCCCGATGCGGTTGCGGCCCGATGCGGTTGCGGCCCGATGCGGTTGCATTGCGGCCCGATGCGGTTGCGGCCCGATGCGACCGTAACCGTGTTTTGTTGCGGTTTTTGGTGTGAAATTCAATCACACCACAATTGCGATGCGTTGTCGGCCACATCCGCATTGTTGCGTCCGCATTATGTATTGCGGAACGCATTTTAGAACACTGGGGCCACCAATTCTTACCATATGTGTCCTAATGCGGGCTAATGTGACCAGTTGTGGTGTTCATCACTTTACTGTCAATAGATGTTCAAACCAAACTTTTGAAAGAATTATAGGACAATCACTTAATCACAACCATCTCATGGGAAACCCTTTTTGCTTTTTAGGGATTAAAACTAAAATTGAGTCTTAAGCCTACTAAATATAACATATAAATATGTATATTTAACATTCATTCACCTAGTTACATGGATGAAATTAGAGGGTAGAGATTGAGCTACTACTTTGTTTTGCACAGGTCATAGCCAAACTAATGCTATATACCGGTGCTTGTTCTTATGCTTATGCTTTTTAAATGGTAACTTTGATGCAGGGGGTTCAGGTTTACTAGTGTGTTCAGATTCAAAATCTGGTGGATGATACCAGCATACGGAGAATCGGGCCGCGAGGTGCAGACAGAGACTCAATTGCTTCTCTTGGAAGCAAGAGATGGAACTACCATTGATGATAAAATCAGTGAGTCAACAACTGAGGGAACTTTCTATATTCTCTTGTTGCCTCTCTTGGATGGACAGTTCAGGACTAGTTTGCAAGGGACAATCATGGATGAGCTTGAGTTCTGCGTTGAAAGCGGTTAGCTACACTGTTATGATGTTTTACTTATAAAGAAAGTGATGCCCGAGGCTGCCACATAGTGGGGTGTTTTTATTATATCTTTTCGAATTTACCTCAAGTGGAGAAATAAGAAAAACTATTTTTATTTATTTATTTTGTTATGTTTATGATTATGAAAGGCAACATAGTATTTACTGCATGCTTCACTTCTTCAGGTTTTGTTTAATCATAGCTATTTTATGACCTTTTTTCATCCCTAAGGTGATCCTGATGTGGAAACTATGAAGGTAACAGAAGCAGTTTATGTAAATTCAGGGAACAACCCATTTAAGCTCATAACAAATTCCATGAAGTAAGTTATCAAAGTTACTCAATTGTTTGGTAGAACATATTGCCATATTCTTAATTTGACCTTTGAAACAAATATATTGATACTCATTTACATAAAATCTGGAGCTAAAAGTAATAACTTATTGGTTAAAAACTATCAATTCTTATAGGATACTGGAGAAGCAAAAAGGAACTTTTAGACACATAGACAACAAGGAGGTAAGAAATATGTCTTGTTCCATATAGAATTTAAGAATTTTGTTTGGTGCATACAATATAGAATATATTAGTTTCATCTAAGTTCTGTAATGATTCTAAATCTACATAACAGTTGCCAGCACATGTAGACTGGTTCGGGTGGAACACCTGGGATGCATTTTATAGCAATGTCAGTGCACAAGGAATTGATGAAGGTCTTAAAAGGTGCAACATAAATAAAGGAAAAGCTTCATTTTTACCATAATTTGATCCCTTGAAACCAATTTTATATACCTGGTTCTAAACATTTTTCGAATGCAGCTTCTCAGAAGCAGGCTGCCTCCCGAAATGGGTTTGCATTGACGACGGATGGCAGAACACAACACGGACAACGCTAGAAAACAACGGTGAACCACCTGAGACAGCAAAGTAAATCTTAAACTTCTGTCTTGTAATTATTTGTCTATATTTTCTAATGATCCAGTTCGGAAGGCCAGTGCAGAGCCATTGTTAATCTCAATTGTTGATATGTAGATTCGCAGCCAGACTACAAAATCTAAAGGAAAATGCTAAGTTCAGCGATTCAGGAAGCGGATACGTTGATCTGCATGACTTTATAACAACCATCAAACAGAAATATGGGCTAAAGTGAAGTTTTATTGCAAGCACTCATTTTAATCAAATAAACAATTACCATCACTGTGAATTGTAATATTGATTGATGCAAGTTACAATGCAGATATGTGTATATGTGGCATGCATTAATCGGCTACTGGGGAGGACTGAATCCCTTATCTGATGAATTGAGTAAATATAACCCGAAATTTACATCCGTAGTTCAGTCTCCGGGAAACCTAAGCCATGTTGTATGCGTGATTGTTAAACTATTGGAAAAAGTTAGAGTGGGATTGATTGATCCCTTAAAAGTCGACGAGTTTTACAATGACCTCCATGCGTACCTTGCGCGCTGTGGGGTTGATGGAGTGAAGGTCGATGTTCAGTGCGTACTTGAAACTCTTGGTGCTGGTTATGGAGGGAGGGTTTCACTGACTAAATGTTTTCAAGAAGCTTTAGAAAATTCAGTTGTGAAGAACTTTGGTGGCAATAATCTTATTAGCTCAATGAGTTCTAACAATGAATACATATTCAGGTTTGTCAATTGAGATCTGTTGTTAAGTAAGAGGGAATATGATAACATTTCACTGATTGAATTTGGTGCTTTCAGGTCAAAGAGAAGTGCTTCTGCTAGAGCTTCTGAGGATTTCATGCCGAACGAACCAACATTTCAGACCCTGCATGTTGCTGCTGTAGCATTCAATAGCCTTTTGCTAGGGGAGATAGTCATTCCTGATTGGGACATGTTTTATGTAATATTACTCTCTCTTTATCTTCTATCATATGCAACTACAAAAATGCTAGAGCTAGAACTTTTTTATAGAATTTTTGAAAGAACTATAGGACATGCTTGCAAAATCTTACATAGATGAGTGGTTCCTATCACTTTTTCCTCTAGTAATGCACAACACTTAAGGTTTTTCATCCACTAATGCTGCTTTATTTATCAAGATAACATATTTTCTAATTAAGCCATTTTCTTCATTATAGAGTACTCATCACACAGCAGAATTTCATGCAGCAGCAAGAGCACTGGGTGGTTGTCCAGTATATGTCAGGTTAACAACATAGTTATTGATTTAATCTGAAAAATGGGTAATAACAAGCACAATTAACACATTTCATTTGCAGTGACAAGCCTGGCAAGCATGACGTAAATATCATTAGAAAACTTGTACTGCCAGATGGGTCCATTCTGAGAGCTAAATATGCTGGTCGTCCAACTCGTGACTGTTTATTCGACGATCCAGTTATGGATGGAAAGAGGTGTGTTCATAACCATCTTATTTGTACAACAAATCCCGACAACTTTACTATGCGTTATAAAAGTTAAAACATCCGAAAAGTTGTCGCGATTGTTGTTCAAATCATAGTTTTAGCATGTCAACACTTATTTGAACCACTGCCATAAACAATGTTACATATTGGCCTCATCAATCATATGTGTAATTTGCTTTGGTTTTTGCAGTCTACTCAAAATTTGGAACCTGAACAAAGTATCTGGAATAGTTGGCATTTTCAATTGCCAAAGAGCTGGGAAATGGCCACCTACACCTGGTGAGACATTCCTATCAGACTCAGTTTCAGCATCTTTGACCCTTAGAGGTCATATTAGTGCAACAGATGTTGATTCACTTCAAGAAGTTGCTGATGATGATTGGAATGGAGATTCTGCAGTTTATGCATTAAATTCAGGTTAATTAACACTAACAACAATGCATTGGTAGCTTAGTTAACTTATCTTTACAACCAGTTTGTCATGTTCTTAGTTAACAGAAGTTCAACAATTCCAGGAAAACTATATAAACTTCCCAAAGGGACAACTATTGAAGTTTCCTTAGGAGTTCTAAAGTGTGAGGTTTTCACCATTTCTCCAATCAGGGTAAGTTGAGCATTGAGCTTTTCCTTTTACTGAACAGTTTTACTATATAAAATATATGAAAAATGATATATTCTTTTACGATTTCTTTCTTCTTGTCAAGTAAAGAAAGTGTTGAGGATGTTTGGAGAGAATTATGCAATTGTTGACTATGTTTGAAATATGTTATTATATGGAGTCCCACATTGTCCGGTATTAAAATAGAGTAGAGTATCAATGTTATATATTGGACTCAGGTCCCTTGTTGTAATGTGCACTAGATATAAGCACCAAATAGAAACACCTCATACGCACTTGGGTCCATGGGTGTGCTAGAGTTTGTAATATTTATTCTCTAATAATATATTGTTAGCTGCTCAGCGCTACCGGGGACAAAAGTTATTAGAGTCAAAGTATTAACTAAGTCTTTTATATTTTAAAGTTATTTGATTCATTTCTCTTATTCGTTTACGTCATTGTCATGAGAATGATTTAAATACCTTGAACCTTAACATGGTATTAGAGTCAAAACCTAACTTCTTTCTGATTATCATTGGTCAAAAGATTTCCTTTAGCCATGGGTCAAAGGTAACCCTTTGTTTGGTCCGGGACAATTCTGTGAAATAGACATATTGAGAAGTAACTTTCACATTGCCTATCTCATTCTCCTGTGAATGAGAATGTTTTAAATATTTGTTGGATTACTCCTCTTATTTCCAATTGGTTTTAAGATGAAACCTTATATCTTTTTCATTTAATCATAAGAGGATCAGTAAGAAGGTTTGTATAAAGATATATGAAATTTCTTTTAGAATTCTTCCTTTGGACACTTTCTGTAAGACACTTAGTTGGTAGTAACAGGTAAATATACTATATGTAATGTGAGATCAAATATTTTTGTACAAATAACTTGAGTAGATTATTATGTTGTCTACTGCATTTTCAGGTATTTGGTGAAAGACTAGAATTTGCTCCAATTGGTTTGCTTGATATGTTCAACTCAGGAGGAGCAAGTGAAGCTATTGTTGGGAGTTATATAAACCAAACTAAATGTGTTGTGAAAATCCAAGTACGAGGATGTGGTCGTTTTGGAGCATATTCCAACATAAAACCAAGTTATTGTTTAATAGACAAAGCAGAGGTGGGTTTTGCATACCATGCTAGCAATGGTCTAGTGACCTTTGAGATTCAAGGTGATTGCAAAGTGAGAGAAGTTGAATTTGTTTATCAAGATTTTCATGTTACAATATCTTAGGATGTTGGTGTCTTAAGGCTTGGGATTTGATCCAATGGATAATAATAATTGCCATAAATAAGACATTTATTGCCATGAAATTAACGCATCTTACTCTATTATATTCTTGTGTTCTAATCTACTTACACGCATGTCTGCATCATAATACGTTTCTAGATATTCACCCAGACACTCCTTAATTAATCTCAAGCAACATTCAAACAATCCCTTATTCAGATCCCACCGTTCCACGTAACAATCTCCATATTATAGAGCATATCTCAAAATAGATTAATTGAAAACCTGTATAAATATTATATGGGTCTATACTTGGCCTATTACCCTCAACTCCAAGTAAACAATACTAGTTAATAATGTGATTTACTTTCTTTCTTTCCTACTATTTCCTTTCAATTTATATATCTAACCCCTTTTCTTTAAAGGTGCGTTCTAACCTGCGAACTGCAGGTTAGTTCGCTTCCAAGCGAACTTTGTTTATAGCCCTTGGATTTTATTCTAATCACTTGAGCCGTTTTTTGCTAAAGTCGGTTTGGGCCTTGGTAACATAGGTGAGAAGTCGGTCTGGCCCAAACCGACTTCAGTTGTAATCGATTACATTATATGTTGTAATCGATTACACTATTTTAGTAATCGATTACAACATATTAAAGGCATCAGATCTGTGCATTTTGTATTATGTAATCGATTACAATATAATAGTAATCGATTACACTATTCTAGTAATCGATTACAACATATTAAAGGCATCAGATCTGTGCATTTTGTATTATGTAATCGATTACAGTATAACAGTAATCGATTACAATATAACAGTAATCGATTACACTATTGTAGTAATCGATTACCACATATTAGGGGAAAACCGACTTCCTATGAGAAGTCGGTTTGTGGAGGCTTTACTTCACTTGAGAAGTCGGTTTGGCAGTGTGTGACTTCTCTTGAGAAGTCGGTTTGGCGATGTGTAACATTATAGTGACTTGAGCCGTTTTTTGCTAAAGTCGGTTTGGGCCTTGGTAACATAGGTGAGAAGTCGGTCTGGCCCAAACCGACTTCAGTTGTAATCGATTACATTATATGTTGTAATCGATTACACTATTTTAGTAATCGATTACAACATATTAAAGGCATCAGATCTGTGCATTTTGTATTATGTAATCGATTACAATATAATAGTAATCGATTACACTATTCTAATAATCGATTACAACATATTAAAGGCATCAGATCTGTGCATTTTGTATTATGTAATCGATTACAGTATAACAGTAATCGATTACAATATAACAGTAATCGATTACACTATTGTAGTAATCGATTACCACATATTAGGGGAAAACCGACTTCCTATGAGAAGTCGGTTTGTGGAGGCTTTACTTCACTTGAGAAGTCGGTTTGGCAGTGTGTGACTTCTCTTGAGAAGTCGGTTTGGCGATGTGTAACATTATAGTGAAGTCGGTTGATGCATAACCGGTTTCCTAACTACAATCAGACTCCGTAGTTATATATACAATATACTTCAACATACTTCATACTTCAGTTTACATACATTCACAAAATAATATTGCAGAGACTTTATATACATATAGAAAACAACACTGCAGAGACTTTGGATGGAAGAAGAAATGAACTTGAATCATGAAATACCAGAGGTATGTAATTTGATATATTATTTAGTTTTTGGTAATGATGTTTTTATTATTGAATGTATGTTTTTTTATATTAATTTTAGGCCGTAGATGAAATTGATGTTAGTGAAGATGGAAATATTAATGAAGTAGAAGAGTTTGATTTTGAAGAAATTGACTTTGGATCATTAAACGAAGATGAAGTAAAAAAATATAGGTTTGCAAACAATGATATTGCATATAATTTTTATAAGATGTATGCTATGAAGAAAGGATTTGGCATTAGAAAATATCATACCCGTCGGGACAAGGATGGTGAAATTTTATGGCAATCATTTTTTTGTGATAGAGAGGGATTTAGAGATAAGAAAAATGAATTAGTTCGAAAAAGGGCTCCAAGAAAAGGAACGAGATGTGGTTGTTTAGCAAGAATGAAAATTCACATTGACAAGGAGAAAGATGATTGGTATGTTAGTTTTTTTGTTGATGATCATAATCATGAATTGGTTGGCGAACATTACGGTGGGATGATAGCGTCAAACCGAAGTATGACAGAAACAAACATCGCTTTGATGAACACAATGAGAGAAGTCGGAATTGGAACAGGCAAAATTTTTGGTTCATTCGCCGGTCAATCTGGTGGATATCGGTATATTGGATTCTCTAAGAAAGATATGTATAATCAAATTCAGAGACAAAGAATAATAGGAAATGGTGACGCAGAATCAGCATTACAATACCTGAAGGAACAATCAAAATCAGATTCTGCAATGTACTGGAGACATAGTGTAGATGAAGAATGTAAGTTGCAACAATTATTTTGGGCGGATGGATGCAGCATTTTTGACTACTCAATTTTTGGAGATGTTCTAGCTTTTGATGCAACCTATGGTCGAAACAAGTACAAGTTTCCGGTGGTCATTTTTTCTGGTGTGAACCATCACAAGCAAACAACTGTATTTGCTGCTGGTATTGTGTCCAACGAGACAGAGGAAACGTATGTTTGGCTTTTGGGAAATTTCTTGGAGGCAATGAATGGGAAACATCCAAAGTGTGTTATCACTGATGGTGACTTGTCGATGAAAAATGCAATCAAAAGAATTTTCCCTGCAACTCATCATAGACTATGTGCTTGGCATATATGTAACAATGCTGGGAAAAATATAAAGAAGAATAACTTTCATAAGGACTTCCAGAAAGTTATGTATGCTGATGTTGAGATTGATGAATTTAATATGATGTGGGAGGAACTTATTGCTAAGCATGCACTTCATAATAATGCTTGGGCATCTCAGATATTTGATTGCAGAAGTATGTGGGCTAGGTCATACATTCGAGGAAAGTTCTTTGCTGGTTTGCATACGACATCACGTTGTGAGGGATTACATTCACAAATGGGGAGATATGTAGAATCTGGGTATAATGTTACTGAATTTTTACATCACTTTCAACGATGTCTAAGTTACATGAGGAACAATGAGGTCATGGAAGATTTTAAATCTTCGTATGGTGATGAATTGTTACAAACTCCTTATCATAGTTTAGAGGGTCATGCCGCTTCCATATATACTAGAGTTGTTTTCAAAGAATTCCGTGAAATTTTATTGGAAGCTGCAAAATTAAGGATAATTTCTTCCCAACAAACCTCAAGTCATGTCATATACAAGATTGGGAAGCATTATAATCCGAACAAGAAATGGCATGTATCACATTATGATAATGGTAGTAATGTGGACATCAAATGCTCGTGTAAACGAATGAAATCTTTTGGGATGCCATGCAGTCATAGTGTTTTTTGTTACTAATTTTGGACATATCACAATTGCCATCTTGTTTGGTTCTAGAAAGGTGGACAAAGAAAGCAAAAAATGTTGAAGGTGTTAATTTTCAACAATGCGAGTTAAGCAGAGAATCGGTTAAAAGCAGTAGATACGGAGCTTTGAGTGATGCTTGTAGGGTGTTATGTAACCTTGCTTGCGAAAAGGAGGAAGACTTTTCAGAGATGCTGGAAAAAGTTTATAACGAATGTGGTAGACTCCGATCAAAACAACACTCTAGTTCGATGGAAAATGTTGACAATGCCAATGTAGATCAAGTAAGAGACCCAGTTCGAGTACGTGCTAAAGGGAGAGTACCGGGGATTACCTCAAGGTCCAAGCGAGGTAATCAATGTGGTATATGTCGAGAAATTGGGCACAATAGGGCAAGTTGTCCAAATATTGTTGGTAGTTGTAGTCGTACTTTTGATAATGATTTCAATGAAGAATGATTGTAGTACTTTGTAACTTATAATTTTATGTAATATTATTTATCTATTTTAGTTAACAATCATTTGATGAATAATAGACAATTAAGTTAACAATCATTTGATGAATAATAGACAATTAAATTAACAATCATTTGATGAATAATAAACAAAACATATTTTATATATAATAAACCATGTAAACATTATAAATCATATTACATGGACAATAACATGACTTCCAAGTTAACAAACTTACAAAACAAACCATGATTTTCAAAAAAATATAACATGACATGGATGATAACATGACTTTCCAAAAAACCAAAAATAATGGATGATAGTCGTCTTCATATGAGGGGTAGTCTTGACCACATCAACGTAGATTGGGTCTTTACTTCTTTCTTCATCTTGTTCATGTCGTGCATAACCAATTTCATAGTTGTTTTCATCCTTACCGTTTCATCGTGTAACTTCAATTAAATAAATCATTAGTTTATGGTTGTAACTAATACAAATAAATTATAACTATTCATTTATTTATACCTCCCCAATAAATGTGGACATGAACGAATCCTCCATCTCGAGCCATTGAATAACCCAAGTGGCAGAATTCCGACTACATTAAATTAGAAAATGTTATATTTTATTACAATTATGGATCAAAATTATTTAATTGTAAAAGTCATTACCTATTCCATAATTTAGGAATTCCTTCTCCATTTTTTATTTCCCAAGAAGACAAATTCTTAGGGAAATATTTCATTTTCATCTCGTAATGTGGTTGATTTAGAACTCTATCGAAGATGCTAGCCTAAAAATTTGTAAATATGTAATAAATAATTACGTACAACTAAATAAATATACAAATTAAATGACAACACAAATAAAAAATTTGCAAACCATTTTTAGCATATCTGAATGACGCCTCTGTCTGAATGTTTTCATATCCCATGTGTCGAGTTTGTAAATGGCATAGTCATCAATGTCCACGACCATTAAATACCAGTGTACATTGTCTTCAACCATCGGCACATAGATCTTTTACAATAAATTAGAAAATGTAAACATTATATATTTTTTACAATAAGATGTAATGATAGTAAAATGAGAATATAAATTTATTACATATTTTAACTCCTGAGAGGGAGGCATCCAGAAATTACTGTAAGATGTAATGATATGTTCTTCACATTTTCCAAGAAGGACTTCAACCTAAACAAATGTTTTTATCAATATAATTATTTAAATGAATATAGTTAATTTAATTAATATTTTGTTTGCTCAAAATTACTTACTGAAAATGTTGGTGGTAGGTACCAAGTTGTTATTGCAGAATCATCATGTCTTTGTATATGTGTTCGTAATTTGGCGAGGAGTATGAAAATCTATTACAATATAAATTTTGTAAGTCTACAACTATATGTGTACAACAGTTATTTTTAAATGGTTTGAAATTTACTTTATCATTGATGTCTCTCCCGGTAGCAAGGGAAAGGAATTCACGCCGAGACCCAGTTTCATCACCAATCATGAATAAATCCTCACTACTCAAGTAAAATAAAACGTAAGTTAATAACAAATAAGCGTAAAATAAAAAAATATATATAATTGCTTACTCTAGATCAAGTTGTTCATTGAAAATATAGGCAGATATGCGGGATTCTTCCCAAGTCAGATCCATAATAGGAGAAGGTTTAAAACATGATTTCACCTCCTACACAAAAAGTAATAAAATTATAAATTTTTAAAAACTTTCGTTAATTTTAAAAAAAATTCAATTAATACCTTTGGGATAGTATGACCTTTGGGTTTGGATGCTTGGTTCATAATTTTCTTACAATATCTTTTCACCGTAGGGGAAATAGAAGTTGAGCCCCTTCCCTTTTTAATTGGTTTTTGGGTTGACGGCGGTGTACCAAATAATCTTTTGCCTGGTTTCGGTAATTCATTACCCTCGATCATGACAGATTTACCCTACAAGAACAAATAATTAATGATTATATTAAATAATTATGAACTTGTAAGTTGTTATAATTTTTTAAAATAAATATTACCTTGTCACTCCTTTGATATGGACTTCTTGATGAAGTGGTAATTCTTTTATCCATATCATCATCATCATCAGATATAGTGACAATTTTATCTGCCGGTGTTAAACTAAATTTCTTCACTTGTAATTTTTCAGTTTTAAGATCGGCCACTTCTTTCTTCAGATTTACAACATCTTTCTCCAAGATTTCTACACGTTCGATCAGCAACTGCAATGAGCAAATTAATATGTAACTAATCACAAGTAAACATATATTAATACATGAAGTAAACATATATTAATACATATTATTAAACTAATGACAAGTAAACAAATAATATTTTATTAAATGTGTTTTATTTAGTTATTATTTTACGTATTGTTATACTTATTAATTCCATAATTCACGTAATTTTATTTTACAGAATTAGCATCAAGAGCTTACAATGAGAAGTTGGTTTGGGCCAGCCCACATTTACATTTTCACACAGAGTCAAATTATTATTAAAGTAATCAGAAATAAACCAAAAAAATACTCAGCACAGTTGGTAAATTCCTAACCACACTGGAGTGGGTTCGAATCCCACCACTCCTGCAATTTTTTAAATTAATACATGAAGTCGGGTTGGCCCAACCACACTTCCTATGAGAAGTCGGTTTGGGCCACCACAACTTCAATGGATATTTGATGCTTTTAATTGTTGTAATCGATTACATTTATAGTGTAATCGATTACATAATACAAAATGCACAGATCTGATGCCTTTAATATGTGGTAATCGATTACTAGAATTGTGTAATCGATTACTAGAATTGTGTAATCGATTACTGTTATATTGTAATCGATTACATAATACAAAATGCACAGATCTGATGCCTTTAATATGTTGTAATCGATTACTAAAATAGTATAACCGATTACAACATATAATGTAATCGATTACAACTGAAGTCGGTTTGGGCCAACCACACTTCCTATGAGAAGTCGGTTTGGGCCACCACAACTTCACTGAAGTCGGTTTGGCCCAACCATGCTTCCAATGAGAAGTCGGTTTGGGCCAGCCCACATTTACATTTTCACAGACTCAAATTATTATTAAAGTAATCAGTAATAAACCAAAATAATACCCAGCACAGTTGGTAAATCAATAACCACACTGGAGTGGGTTCGAATCCCACTCTTACATTTTGTAAAAATATTTTCCAATACTATACTTTTTTACTTAATTTGTCATGTTCCTGAAAATTTCAATAATTCAGTATGTAAATTTCAAAAATTAATAATGAAAAATAACACTACAAATAAAAACTTACACTATTAATATCTTCTTCACCAGCCATATTCAATGCAATCCAAAATTGTAAATGCAAGTAGCTCAATGAAATTGAATGCTTCTTCATTAAATAGAATTGTTACTACGGTTTATTACCCAGCAATAAATGCATTATCAATTTTGATACGCAAAAACCTACGAAAAAGCTATGAAGAAGTCGGTTCGGCCCAACCAAACTTCATAGAGAAGTCGGTTTGGGCCATCCAAACATCATCACAAATGGCAGAGGAACAGTAACATGGCAGCGTGGCACAGATGGTTGGTTTTGGGCAGAGGAACAGTCTGCATGTCTTCCATGTGGCTTCGGCCCAAACCGACTTCCCTATGGAAGTCGGTTTGGGCCGAAGAGACATGGTGCAATTTTCGGTTTTGGGCAACCCGACTTCCATAGGGAAGTCGGTTTGGGCCGAAGCCACATGGAAGACATGCAGACTTTGATGACACATGGCAACACGTGGCAACTCGTGGCAGCATGTCGGTTTGGGCCAACCAGACTTCCAATGGGAAGTCGGTTTGGCCCACCCAAACTTCAATGCGTGGCAGGCTTTTCCTTAGGCAATTTTTTATAGTTCCAATGCTTTGCATGTAATTTGATTGGACGTGTATGCAAAAAAAAATTATCCCTACCCTTCAATTTATCTATTTATACTAACATGTTGAACCAAAAGTTACATAAACACTTACTTACACTACAACTATCACTTCTCTCTATTATAATTTTCTATCCATCAATTTCCCACCATTTTAACGATGGCTGAATCATTACTTAGACTACAAGACCAACACAGATCATCCGTCATCAATTATTTGGTTATAATTTTTGTTTATTTTAGTATATTTAACTGTTAATTTATAGTATATCCAACATTTAAATATGTCGTTATTCTATCAACTTACTTATCATCAATTTTCAGAAGTCGGTTTGGCAATTATTTGGTTATAATTTTTGTTTATGTTAGTATATTTAACTGTTAATTTATAGTATATCCAACATTTAAATATGTCGTTATTCTATCAACTTACTTATCATCAATTTTCAGAAGTCGGTTTGGCAATTATTTGGTTATAATTTTTGTTTATCTTAGTATATTTAACTGTTAATTTATAGTTTATCCAACATTTAAATATATCGTTATTCTATCAACTTAGTTATTTTATCTTATTTACTAATTCACTACTAATTATTTATTTTATTTTATGATTTTACAGGAACCATCTAAAGATGTTATAAGAATGAGACATGTGAATAATTTTGATGAGGAACCATTACTAAATGATATATTACAACTCACTGGTTTTTCAAAATTATCTAGTCTTCGATCTTTCAACATTGACCCATGTTTAATTACTGCTCTTGTTGAAAGATGGAGACCAGAGACACACACTTTCCATCTACCACATGGTGAATGCACCATAACATTAGAAGATGTGTCACTCCAAATAGGAGTGAATGTGAATGGCCTACCATTAGCTGGGCCTACATATTTCGATTGGAATGAAATATGTGAGGAACTATTGGGAAAAGTTCCGAGTGACGAACAAGACATGAGGGGATGCGAGTTAAAACTAACTTGGTTGTTTGATAACTTTGAAACACTACCCCCCTCGCCCTACACAATTGCAAAAAGAGCAATTTTGTAGGGCACGAATCTTATACATGATAGGCGGTGAGTTGTTACCCGACAAATCAAATAATAGGGTACATTTAATGTACTTACCTTTACTAAGAGATCTAACAAGAGTTCACCGATATAGTTGGGGTTCGGCTTGTTTAGCAAACTTGTATAGGGAAATGTGTCGGGCAACAAAACCTAATGCAAAAGCCATGGGTGGGTGTTTAACACTTCTACAGTCCTGGGCATGGTATCGCCTACCCTTTTTGGCACCGATAGTTAATCGTCTACCCACGTATCCATTTGCTTCAAGGTAATATAAATTATTTACTATACATTACATATTATTGATCTATTTTTTACTTCTAATATTAATAAATTAATTATTATTTTTTAGGTGGGGTCAAAGAAATCTAAGCTACCGAGGAATTCCACGTGGAGACTTGACTGCATATAGGTCACGCTTGGATCGTATGGATGTCAACGATGTAATAATTTTATTATTCAAATCTTGCTTAATTAAATTAACACAATGTGTAAATTTCCTAACGATATTTATTTTTCACTTATTAGTTTCAATGGCTTCCATATGAGAATTATGTCGACAATCTACCACGTGAAGTTCTAGAAGATAAGAATATTTGGAGTGCTTGCACAGCATTGATCTGTTTCTCCATTGTCGAATGGCATCAGACAGATCGAGTAAGACTACAGTTTAAATTACTGCAAGATTTGCCACAACCACCGCAAAATCTAGATGCCCTACACAGAGTTGACAAACGGGGTAATCTAGATACAAACTGGGCAACTAGACATGCGGAGTGGATTGACTATTGGAGTAATCGGAGGGATCAAGTCCAACAAGGTCCTCAAATCCAATATCCAATTCACACACAACAATATATAATGTGGTATAGAAGAAATACTAGATTATTCTTATCTTCAGAAGCACAATTAAGAGACCCCCGACAAATAAATTATCAACAAAATCAACCTCCCACATACCAACAACCCACATACCAACAACCAACATACCAACAGCCCATATACCAACAAAGTCAACCACCCATATACAATAGAAATCAACAACAACCATACTATACAAATCTACCTCCCATACCTCCAACATCAATGTTCCAACCTACTATGAACCCGCCTATTATGTCACAAAATCTTTGGTATCAACCAACAATGTCTGCCTCGTTTAACATTCAACCAGGAAGAATGTCTTTTCACGAACCGTCACAACACCATCGCAGTGACGACATGATGCCTAGCCGCCACTCATTTTCTACCGATCATAATGACTTTATGAATAACTTACTCGGTACACCTGACTCGGCGAATCAACTTTTTAGTGATATAGGCTACAACCTCAATCAAGATGGTGCTGGTCCAAGTTCTTTTATGGTTGACACTAATATTTTTCCAACGGGACAGACAGATACAGTTCCAGACCAAACACCGACTGAAGTTCGAAGGACAAGACGTAATAGGCAACCACGTAGGTGTGGAACGGGAGGTCATTTAGGAAATCATTAGATTTTTAAGATTTTATAAATGTAATATTTCAATTTTTTTTAATTACTTAATTTTAAATTTTAAAATTTTATTTTATTTTTAATTAAATTGTGCAAAATGTGAAAAAATGTACATATTTGATGCTTTTAATTGTTGTAATCGATTACATTTATAGTGTAATCGATTACATAATACAAAATGCACAGATCTGATGCCTTTAATATGTGGTAATCGATTACTAGAATTGTGTAATCGATTACTAGAATTGTGTAATCGATTACTAGAATTGTGTAATCGATTACTATTATATTGTAATCGATTACTATTATATTGTAATCGATTACATAATACAAAATGCACAGATCTGATGCCTTTAATATGTTGTAATCGATTACTAAAATAGTGTAATCGATTACAACATATAATGTAATCGATTACAACTGAAGTCGGTTTGGGCCAGACCGACTTCTCACCTATGTTACCAAGGCCCAAACCGACTTTAGCAAAACACATCCAACGGCTCAAGTGATTGGAATAAAATCCAAGGGCTATAAACATAGTTCGCTTGGAAGCGAACTAACCTGCAGTTCGCAGGTTAGAACGCACCTTCTTTAAAATATATCTAACACCTTACCATTTTATACTGTCCCTTAAAAAATTACTCTAAACGTGGGCCTTTGTCACTAATTAATTAAACTTTATTCTGAACGTAGGCCTTTGTCACTAATTAATTAAACTTCCTCAACTTTACATTTCCTTTTTATTTAAATCACTCATACTCAACTTTAAAGTTTAAACTTGGCAAAATAACTGAAAACATAGTCTTAGTTGGTATAGGTACTGAAATAATTGAAGTTAGGCTCTAATAACACGGCCTCTGTGCATGATGTCAGGAAGCTTAAATTAAAAAAATATATATTTTATTTTTGCCCATTATCTTTTCATATGTTATACTATTTCGTTCCTTCTTATAAGGTTTTTTTCCAGGTTATATTTGTTGTAACTTTTAGTTGGACCTTTTTTTCTACAAAAAATTGTATACATAATCATTTTGCTTACTAAAATATTATTTTATAAATTGAGTGGAATGATAAAATAATTATTTAATTGAGTATAAAGAGTATGATTTTTTTAAAATATATAATTATTTACAAGTTTAATCATAATAATATTAATTATTTTCTTTTGATTCATGTGAAACTAAAAGAAGCTCACAACCATATTTATTAAAACCGTTTCGTGCTGGCCATTGAGCCAGTGAACCGGTCCCAATACCGATACAATACAATAATTATACCGGTTATGCAAAATCGGTAAAACCGGTCATACCGATCGGTTTTCAATTGAACCGTACCGGTCATACTGATCAATTTTTATTTAAAATTATTTTTTAATGAAAATAAAAATAATTATTGTTTTTTATTGATTTTTGAACATTAATGTTAATATATTATATATGTATATCTAACTTTACCGGTATGCGGTTTAATTAGTGAACCACCGATTAAATCACTATACTACTGTATCAGTACTCCTACCGGTTTGATGACCGGTACGGTATTAATAACATTTTTCGTAACTATCTAAGATAAGACCAATTATTTTAATAATGACAAAAATCATAATAAGTGTTTAGTATCTATACATTATCAGTATTATAACTATATTATTTTTACTTGATATTAATTTTATTGAAGAATTAATAGCTATTTTATATGAATAATAGATGATATTCTTACAATATAAAAAATTATCACATATGAATATAAGGAAGTGTTAGTAGAAATTGATTGACTATTTTGTAATGTAATAATGTAGGTACAAAATCATGTGTGTATATAGCCCTATTATTTACCATATCACCCAATTCTCCATTCCAAGTAAACAATACTAGTTAAGTAATAATTCCTTTCTACCCTAGCTGCTTTCTTTATTTAATTCCTTTTTCTGTGGAATATATTATAATATTAGGGTAACAATATTTGCATAACCAATCAAGGTATCTGTTTTATCCCACATTATAAATCATCTGAACGTGGTCCTTTACAAGTAGTGAATAATTAAACCTACTCACTCAACTTTTTTCCCTTTCCTTTTAATTATTTAACTCTCTCAAACTTAGCATCAAAATATTCTTGGTAGGTAGATACAGAAATAAATGAAGTAAATTAACCTGATGACATGGACTCCCTAACCCTAATGAATGACAAATCTCAACTTCTAACATGTTCAATGCTTAAACCAATGTTTAAACTAATCTTACTATGGTTAGGATAAGGAAAAAAAATTGGGTTTATTTTTTTGTATTAAGAAAGAGTATCCTATCACCGTGGGTAGGGAATTAATCTTTTTTATATGTGTGACTGCAATTCCCAATAAGTGTTACTCCAAGTAATTAAATCTTGACATTTTGATCATTCTTGGATATAGGCTCAACATAATTAATAAATAACCGAAGAGAATAATGTATCTCATCGTAGCATGAGATAACTTACCTCATTCAGCCCAGTAAAAGAATGACATGTATTGTTTTGTTTAGTTTTAGAAATATTTTTGTAGAAAATGATTAAGGGGTACACATGTCACGATTTTAGTGGCTAGATGAGATAACTTATCTACTTATAGCAGAAGATACTTTATTCTCATAACTGAATTCCTTAATCATGATTTTAGAAATTACACTAACACTACTCAGTTTTAGTCAAATTACACAAATCACTCCTCCATTTTTTACACCTACAAAAAACCCCTACTTTTTATACATACATTACACTAATCACCCCTACATGAGAAAAAAGTGTAATTTTTTAAATAAAAAAGGATGATATGTATAATTAAGTTAAAAAAAATATGATATATTTTGAAGACAAATCGGAATAGTATACGAGTGAATATATCTTCATTAATTTTGGTTCATTACAAAATAAATCAATAATTCTAAGGAGATATTTTTAAATAACTTTTATACTATATTATAACGAACAAAAAATAATAAAAATGTCTTGACTCGTATATTATTGGACTTGTTTCTACGGTATAACGTATTATGTTTAACTTAATTATACTTATCATCATTTTTTATTTAAAAAACAAACTTATTTATGATGCAAATGTGGTCAGTGTAATGTATATTTATAAATTAGGGGAGTTTTTGTAGGTGTAAGAAATGAAGAGATAATTTGTGTAATTTCACTAAAATTCAGGGGTGTCAGTGTAATTTACTCTTAAAAAAAATTAAGTATAGGGGGCCACAATACATAGTTAAGCCATGTTTATCCTTATGCTAATAGGACTATAATTGCTTTAGCTTTTATATTACACCCTCCTACAAGTAAGGTACATGTTCAATAAGGCTTTATTCCACTTCTTCACATTATATAAATCCTAGTTCAGTTCCAAATATAGTCACTTACTCAAAACCAAAAAACAATAACTTTTTTCCTATTGCTTCTTCATATATCTTAATCCATATTAGTAACATGGCTAGCCAACTTCGACCTAATAATAATAAGATGCATCAAAAGAGGGAGCGACGTTTGTTCTCTACATCTGATGATAGTGTTATGATGAAACAAGTTCAAGCCACACATGCCCCTGATGGTCGTGAAGTTGATGTCAAACCCATTTTCCAAATCTTAGATGAAATCTTCATTCAAATCATTGCTAGAAATGTTGAGGGTCACCATGTAAGACATTTTCATTTTTTTGTTATATATATTTGTCACAAAAACTAAAGAAAGCATTCACACCTTATATAATATATTTGTCACAAATGAGAACATTTAATATGGATTCTTCGATCTTATTTGAACGGCCAATAATAAAAGAAGTGATCATGTGATCAATAACTGATTTTTAATCATAATCATCCTTGTAAGATCCAAATTTATTGTTGTCACCATTTTTATATAGAACTTTTCTCACTTGAGTCACTATACATATAGGAACCGACTCACGTGACAACAATGTGTTATTGTGAGGACATGCACATGACTATCGTATTACCAATAACTAACTTTTAATTTTAATCATTCTTCAAATTTATTCTTATCACTTCAGTCTTCATATATATATATATATATATATATATATATATATATATATATATATTTATGAATAGTCTTGCATTTCTACTTTACAAGCATGACATTAGGACAAGTTAAAGTATTATTTATATAATTAATTTTGTAGTTTCATTAAGTTGTTCCATTAGAAATTCTTAAGAAGACCTGGTGGCATGGTTTTTTTGGGTGACGTAACTTATCTGGTCTAATTAAAATTAAATTGAAAAATTGGGCAAGTGTTGCAACTTGTATATGATGAACATTGACCTATATGTTAAAATTATGTACAAGATGATGGTTTCTGAAAGGAAATAAAAATATAGATGTTGCTCTTAAAACTACCGTAAAAAAATAGTTCTTGGTTTATTATGATATATTTCATAAGCACTTAAAGACAAGAATGAAGATCATCTGTCCCATTTTTGGTGTTCCAAGTATGTACCAAACCAATTAAAAATTGCACACAATTAAAAAGAAAATTAAAAAAACATAAAGTAATATTTTTTACATTACTTGATGCAATGTAATAGGCTTGGGACATGGAAACACCAATATTTTGGGACGGATGATCCTTGTTCCTTTCACAATTGTGTATATATATATATAAATAAAGATTGGTATATATGTAATCAAATGGATATATGTGTTATTGAATGTTGTATTTCTCTTTAATTTTTGAATTAATTGTCTCTCCATTAATAGAGAGGATACTGACACCTGAATCTATTAACATGATCTCTATAACTTCACTTATATTAAATAATAATAGCATATATATGTAACAAAAAAATGGTGGAATTCTATTTTGCAGGAAAAACGAGAACAAGAGACGTTGGAAACTGCTGCTGTTTTGGCTGAATTTGACATGCTTGATTCGCTGGCTTTTATCATACAAAAAATTTCATGCGAGGTTGTTATCAAACTTTTGCTACCTTTTATGAAAGTTACTGTTATCATTGTTGTCACGGATAAAATATATTCCTTAAAGTTACAACATATATATATAAATATATATGTGGCTGTTGAAAAAAAATATTCTTTTCCTTATTTTGCTTTTCCGTAGAATACTTATCTTAGATGCTGATGGAAGTCTTGTAAAGTGCACAAAGTTTAGGAAAAATTTCCGACACATAACTCAAATGTTACACTTTGTTTTTTAATATCAAAATGTGGGACAATATTTGATATGCCTTTTAATTTTTTGTAATATACATACATTTTATGTATGTGTATTTTCTAAAGATAAAAATAAGTAAGAAATGTAAATAAGATTATTTTTTTAAACAATGTTGTTCAACTAATGAAATTCCAAATATGAATCAATATATGAATAAAATGAACAGCTTTCATTTGCTTTTTATGCTGAAAGTATTTATAACTGCAGCCTTTAGTTCTGTCATTTGGAAATTGTTTGCACTATTTACACACCAAATGATTATTCTTGAACATGTTTAAAGTATTCTTCTATTCATTTAGATAAGTTCTAAAGTCTAAAACAAAATGATATATATCTTGGAAAGTTATTAAGAACAGTAGTTCATGACATTATTGGCAGCTATCATGTAAGTGTTCTGGAGGAGGAGATGCACATGCATCAACCATGGTGTTACTGAATTATTTATCTAACTATTCATGGCATGCAAAAGTTGTGTTAACCCTAGCAGCATTTGCTGTTATTTTTGGAGAGTTTTGGCTTGTTACTCAGATGAGTGCTGAAAATACACTTGCCAAGTCAATTTCTCTTCTTAAGCAATTGCCTGACATTGTGGAGAATTCAACTTTTTTGAGACCACAATTTGATGCACTCAACAAGCTTGTGAAAGTGGCTATGGATGTGACCATTTGCATTGTTGAATTCAAGGAGTTACCCTCTGAATATATCTCAGAGGACACACCTCCTATGTCCATTGCTAGTACTCATATTCCTATTGCTGCTTATTGGGTCATTAGAAGTATTGTGGCTTGTGCCTCTCAAATTGAAAGTCTCATAGGCATGAGAAATGAGTAAGTATAGTAGCTTCATGTTTTAAATTGCCATTGTGGTTATATATGTTGTGTGTATGAAAAAATACAATCGATGTGTCCGTAATTACTGTCACAGTATGATTACGAGAAGATAGAAATATTACGGTCACGATTGATGTTGTAGACCACAATTTAAAAGAATGTCTTTATTAATTTCAATCATTTGAATCAACTTGATGGTAGTGATACTTATTGTGAGAATTAATTGCAGGTCCATTGCATCTGCCACAGAGGCATGGGAATTAACCAGTTTGGCTCACAAAGTCAATAGTATATATGAGCACCTCAAGAACCAATTGGCTCAGTGCTATGTATACATAGGTGAACACACTTATATCATTTTTGTGCTCTTTGTCCAATCATAACATATTCACTTTGACTTTCATCCATTTCTTGTTAAATGGTTTTGTATCTTAAAACAGTTTCAGAAAGTGTAGGGTAAATTTTGATCAAGAATGAATCATATTTTTGACAATTGCATCTTTAACCTGATGCAGATGGTAAGAGGCATATGGAGGCTTTCCATAATCTGATACATCTTTTTGAGTTGGTCCATGTAGACAACATGAAAATTCTCAAAGCACTTATATATGCTAAGGATGATCATCCCCCACTTATACAAGGAACTACCAAATCAAAGGTTTGGTTTTAACTGTGGTGAACGAGTGAGACTCCTCTGGAGAGGAAAGTGTTATGTAATTTCAAACAAAAACTAATATACATCGACAATTATACTTTTATTATTTAAGATGAGATTACAGTTTAATCCTTAAAATTTAAAGGGAAAAAACATTCTCCTCTCTATTACTGGAGAGGAGTCTAACTCGTGGTGAATATGCAGTCTTTTGTTAATATATATTACTCCTATTTATGCTACTTGTACAACATATTTTGATAACATTTAATTGGGACAACATTTATACATATATGTATATATTCCATATTTATCAAAATCGGTTCGTGTCGGCCAGTGAACCGGTCTCAATACCGGTACAGTACAACAATTATATCGGTCATGCAATTATACCGGTCAAAATCGGCCAAAACCGGTCATACTAGCCGGTTTTCAATTGAACCGTACCGATCATACCGGTCGATTTTTATTTCAAATTAATTTTCTAATGAAAATAAAAATAATTATTGTTTTTAATAATTTTTCAACATTAATGTTAATATATTATATATGTATATCTAACTTCATTGGTATGCGGTTTAATTAGTGAATCACCGATTGAACCGTTATACCAATATATCAGTACCACAACCGGTTTGATGACCGATACGATATTAATAACTCTCTACCTTATTCATGCATTTCCTTAATGTTTATCACCACTCACATGAATCAATGCCTAAAATGTTGTAAAATAACATTTCTTATCTTATCCCATACCATAGTTTAAACCATTTTATTACTTATTTGACAAGCTGCAGGCTAATCTTGAGGTGCTAAGGAGGAAAAATGTGTTACTCCTCATATCAGATTTGGATCTTTCACAAGAAGAGATTATGATACTTGATAACTTGTACAAAGATGCACAATCTAGGGGTGAGACACACTATGAAATTGTATGGATTCCAATTGTGGACAAAGCAACATGGAATAATGATGTGAATAGAGAGAAGTTTGAGTATTTGCAATCATTGATGGCATGGTACAGTGTGCATGACCCATTCATTATTGAACCATCAGTTATTAAGTATATCAAAGAAATGTGGAATTTCACAAAGAAAGCCATTGTAGTTGCCCTTGATCCACAAGGTAGATTGTCCTCTCCAAATGCTCTTCATATGATATGGATTTGGGGGAATTTGGCATTTCCATTCACACGTGAGAAAGAAGAATCCTTGTGGAAGCAAGAGCTTTGGACCCTTGAACTTCTTATTGATGGCATTGATCCTATGGTTTTGGAATGGGTAACACTATAATCTTTATACATTCAAGCTAACTAATTTTGATTTTTACAATTACAAAAATTTCCAATGTTTTCTTTACGTTAGAGCTTGACACTTTTTCAGGTTTATTACTTTACCTTATAAACCTGAAAAGCGTAACGATAAGTATCGTACTATGGTATATTATAAGTGTATTCAAATTTTACATTGACACACAAAGTTTAATTTCTCTTGTCCTTGTTACAGATGGCAGAAGGTAAATTCATATGTCTTTATGGAGGTGAAGATCTTGAATGGATTCAAACATTCACAACCACAGCAATGAATGTTGCAAAAGCTGGTAGATTCGAATTAGAGATGGTTTATGTAGGAAAGAGCAATGCCAAAGAGAGGATGCAGAAAATGATCAAAACCTTTGCCACAAGAAAGTTCAGTTACTATTGGCCTAATGTCACATCCATTTGGTTCTTTTGGGCAAGGTTAGAAAGCATGCTATACTCAAAGTTGCAACACGGTAGAACTGTTGAAAATGACCAAATCATGAGTGAAGTAATGACTGTACTTAGCTTTGATGGTAGTGATCAAGGTTGGGCTATTTTCTGTAGAGGTGCAGCTGAAATGGCTAGGGCTAAAGGTGACACTGCTTTAACAAGTTTGAGAGATTTTGATAAGTGGAAAGATAATATTGAGAATGATGGTTTTGTTCCAGCACTGAAGGATTACCTGAACCAGCTTCATACCCCTCATCACTGCAATAGGCTTATACTTCCTGGGAGCACTGGTGGCATACCAGAAAAGGTTGTGTGTGCTGAATGTGGTAGACAAATGGAGAGATATTTTATGTACCGATGTTGTGTGGAATAAGCTAGAACTGGGTCATTCTCAGTGTTTTAAATTGCAATTTCAATCTCGATTGCACTAATCATGTTATACAATATGGCATTATTCATTATTGCTACTTGGCTTATATTTATATGAAATGTTGATTTGGTTTTTTGTGTCATCTTGTGGATGATTTGTCAAATGTGTAGTTATATTGGTGGGCCAATGAGTTCCTTGATAGGAACGAAAGTGTTGTAAAACTTTGATATTATAATAATGATTTATGGTCGTACATGTTTTATATGCATCTACTTTAGTTTATTATAATATCCTACTTGCTTTTTAATTCTCATAAAAATGAATGCACTGGCAGTCACAATCAGAAAGGAAAAAGAAAAACACAAAAGACAAGGGTTGGGCAAATTCATGAATAAATTGAGATGAAACTTGAATGTATTACCATTTCTAATTATTATTTTTCTATTTAATCAATGATAATTTTGTAAAAAATAAGTGGTTAGTTAGTAGTACTAATAAATACATATATAATTTGGAATGCCAATTCCATATAATAATAATAATAATAAAAGAGAGTGAAGGTGAAAATTCCTATAAATGTATTAATAGTTTGCAGTAATAGAAATTCTACAATTTCTTAGGATAGTCTAACTTTGTAAAAATAAAGTTAGAAAAGATTATGCAACCAGTTCTTACTTTCCTATCAGATTGAATCACTTCATTTAGCACTATAGAGGGTCATTTAGAATTAGACAACACTACATCAAATTTAGTATTGTTTAGAAGTTATGTGGATGTTATTTAACAATTTAGTATTGTCTTTTGGATGTTTTTTGGACAGTAATGTCATATTTGACAATTAAGTTATTAATCATGCTAAACATTATAGCATTATCACATTTTACTATGATATTAAAAGACATTGTTGGAATCTGAGATCCAAATTGCGCCCTTGAGACTGACCCTCCTCTTCTTGGGTGGACTTTGGGTTCAAGCTCATTTTTATCTCATATATCCTTACCCAACTTCAACACAAGTTGCTTCTGTATGGCCAAAACAGTTAGACTCTATCCTCAACTATCCTTTAGAATGTGCACTTGATTCACACTATTCCCCTACTTCAAACACTGAGCCTTTAAATTTATTATGTGGGTTATGGATGATATTGTGGTGTGGGACCAAATAATAAATTTATGGTTAACAAAACATGCCATAATTAAAAAAAAAAAGATATGAAAGAGACAAATATGCATGACTTCATAGTGAGACATGACAATTTGACCAAGTCAGTCCCATGAATTTAGAATCCATTTTTGAAAAGAATAATCAGTGTATATTTTTTCTCTCTTATTTTTTAGAAAATTGAAAGGAAATCAAAATGAAACATGAAGATGGTGCAGCCTTTCATTCTCGTCTTCCCACTATTGACACGCCCAATTGGGAAGAAAGCAAACTATGAACAAAGATTCTTCTTTGTCCCAAAAACAATCATATTCCGTCTAATAGGATTACACCAAATAATATAAAATATTACTTTATGCTTTTATAACTTTTTTTTCTCCAACTAAATCATACATTTTGATTGGTGCATTATATCTCTATTAGCAAACCATAAAGAAAAAGTTAAGATAATTAAGAAAATGTAAGACACACACTTATACTTCATGAAAAATGAGAAAAATAAGACAACCCCTCCACCGTGTAGCATAAGCTACGACTTCTTGACATCATTGGTTGACTCAAAAAATCATAAGGAGGGGCAAGGTAATGTTAGACTTTAATAACCATATATGAACTTTCCATGTAACTACAAATAACAAATATTCAATAAACATACTATATCAATTCCTAATTAACAAATATTCAATAAACATATTGGGATGAAAATTCTTAAAAATACTTAATCTAAAGCTAATATGAACGTAATCAATAAGAGAGTTCCATCATTCGAACATCAAATTTTTTGATATCTTAAACACTTATTTCTATCTTCCACTATATATCTTATCTTCTCTGTATACAAACTTAATAGTGTAATATCTATATATTAGTCACTATAAAGATTTATACATAATATCATCTATCATTTATTTGTATTTTTTAAAGAGTGAGTGATAATTGAAAATGAATGATAGATAATGGACGTATTTAAAAATTTTACCTTGTTAGTTCATACTTTTTTTTTTGTGTGTGTGAAATACATAAAAAGTAAAATAAAAGTGTCCCATGTTCGTGAGTAATGATCATCTCAATTAATGGAGAGACAGATGAGATTATTACACTTAGTTTTAAGGACAAAAAAATCATTACAACTATAATAGAAGAATTGAATTATCTTTTCATTTTGCATTGTTTTACACCTCAATGCCAGAGAATCCTACTCCCTATTCACATATCATACACCATAAGAAAATGTGACCACTAACCCATTGCAAGAAACTTCAATCAAAGGGACCCAATACAAAGAATTCCACAAGGTTTATCACTATAAGAATTACCAAAGGAAATAGCACTTTCAAACAACAATACTTAGTCACATATCCACCATTACCAAAAACATCTATCTCATCACACTTCTTCTTCTTCAATGGCTTCTAAAACCCATAATCTCTTTCTCTTTTCCCTCATTTCATTACTCTTCTTCTCCCTCTCTTCATTCACCATCCATGCCAAGCTTCACCTACACCATTCAGACCTCAATTCTCTTAACACTCTCTTCATTGACCTTAAAGTCAACGGTCAACTTCATAATATAACTACCTTCCCATGTAACATAGAAGGTGTTTTCTGTGAGAGAAGGATCTCTAACAATGAAAGCTATATCCTTAGAATAACAAGGCTTGTTTTAAAGTCCAAAAAACTCAATGGTTTTCTTTCTTCTTCTATAGGAAACCTCACAGAACTTAAAGAACTCTCTCTTTCAAATAATCAAATAGTTGACTTTATCCCACCCCAGATTGTTAATTGTAGAAAACTTGAGATTCTTGACCTTAGAAATAATCACTTTTCTGGTGAAGTTCCCTTCGAATTATCCGATCTCGTTCGCCTTCGAGTCCTCGATGTCTCTTCGAATTTCCTATCAGGAAACTTAAACTTTCTTAAGTATTTTCCAAATCTTGAAACTCTCAACCTTGCTGATAATCTCTTCATAGGAAGAGTTCCACCTTGCATACGTTCCTTTAGAAATCTTAGACACTTTAACTTCTCTGGGAATGGTTTTCTTGAAGGTTCTGTTCCCTCAGATAGTGTTCCTAAACGTTATAAATTCATTGAGAGTTCAAATGGAAGAAGAAATAGTTCTGCACCTGCTCCACAATTCAGCAAGAGAAAGAGTAATTTGAACATTGCTCCTTCCCCGGTTCCATCGGGGGCGAAAAAACATCACCATAAATCAACCAAGAGTAATGTAACTGGGTGGATTGTTGGTATTCTTGCAGGATCATTTGCAGGGATTATAGCAGGGCTCATATTTTCTGTTTTGTTCAAGTTAGCTTTAACTTTGTTCAAAAGAGGTGGAAAAAGTTCAGGTGGTGCTGCAATTTTTAGTCCTCTGATAATCAAGAAAAAAGAGGACTTGGCTTTCTTGGAGAAAGAGGATGGATTGGCTTCATTTGAACTCATTGGAAGAGGTGGTTGTGGAGAAGTTTATAAGGCTGAATTACCAGGAAGTGATGGCAAAATCATTGCCATAAAGAAGATTGTTCAGCCTTCAAAGGAAGCAGCAGAGTTGTCTGAAGAAGATAGTAAGCTTTTGCATACAAAAATGCGCCAAATTCGATCGGAGATTAACACGGTTGGCCAAATTCGCCACCGCAATCTTCTGCCTCTGCTAGCTCATGTGTCTAGGCCTGATTGTCACTATCTTGTTTATGAATACATGAAGAATGGAAGTTTACAAGATGCGCTTAATAAAGTTGAAGCCGGCGAAAGCAAGTTGGATTGGTTGACAAGGCACAAGATTGCTGTTGGTATTGCAGCTGGCCTTGAATACCTTCACTTGAACCATAGTCCGCGTATAATTCATAGAGATCTCAAGCCAGCAAACGTTCTTCTCGATGATGATATGGAAGCTCGAATTGCAGATTTCGGACTCGCGAAATCGATGCCAGATGCTCAAACACATATAACAACTTCAAATGTGGCTGGAACTGTGGGTTATATAGCACCTGAGTATCACCAGATACTAAAGTTCACTGACAAGTGTGACATATACAGCTTCGGAGTTCTACTTGGTGTCTTGGTGATGGGAAAGCTTCCATCTGATGAATTCTTTCAGCATACAGATGAAATGAGTTTGGTCAAGTGGATGAGAAATGTGATGACTTCGGAAAATCCGAAGCGAGCAATCGATACAAAGCTGATCAGAAATGGATATGAGGAGCAAATGCTACTTGTTTTGAAGATTGCTTGTTTTTGCACCATGGATGACCCTAAGGAGAGACCTAATAGTAAGGATGTTAGGTGTATGTTGTCTCAAATTAAGCACTAAGTCTTTTCAAAAATGGGTATATTGTCTGTACTATGTCATGAAATGTTTTTTTAAGATTACCAATGATAACTATATGAAAGGTGTAGGTTAAAAATGTGTATGAACCAATATAGTACTTGTTTGCTTCATCACAGCCTGATGAATTTCATTAAAAAGAGAAAGTCTGAAAGATAAATTTAGCATTGTGATGATATGTTTCTAATCAAATATAAAACTTCTAGATTGCAATGTGATCATGTATTGTATTGCAATGTGATCATGTATTGTATTGCAATGGTTATTTTGGAATATCATTATTATTACAGTGAAAAATAACATAACATAAATATATATATCCCTCTGCCACAACCCTTTACATCAGCTCAAGGCCATAACTTGTATTGTTGTTATGATGAGAAGATGTCCGATCCATTGAATATGAATCATTGCACATCAAAGTAAAAGAAAATCATTCTTTCCTCATTTCCTTACCTTCTTTAGAAAGCAATTGACATCATTGCTATGTTTCAAATTAGAACATAATGAGGAACCTATATTTAGGACAAGGGAAATCAGAAGTTTCCTCTAATGTTTTAGGAATATAAAGTTATGAAGAACATTTTCCATTAAGTAGCTTATTAGCTTCTGTGTGACTATTACCCTATGCTTGAAGCTCAACAAAACAGATCAAGAAATGTAGCATATAAAGCTTGATTTTCACTAGAATGAAGGAAATACATATTTGAGGGATTAGTATTGTAATCAATGAAGCTCTGATTCGCCATAATTAAGAACAAGAAGTATGAGAAGAAATGCTTTGAAATCAAAGACGAACTATAGCTTTGAAGCTCTGATACCATCTTAATGTTTCAAACAGAATAAGAGAATGATTTCCTTTATTATTTCATCCATTGAAAGATACAGAGATATATACAGATGCAAGCCAAGTAAGTTGTGTGTACAATAAGCTACGCTCCCAACTAACTAACTAACTCGGCTAACTAATTAACTAACAAGTTCCTAAAGTGGAAACTAATTCTTCTTTGAGCTTTATATGCTGCATTGTTTGATCTGTTTTGTTGAGATTCATATGCTGTACTATCAAAGTTAGCTCCAAATAATACTAATTGATTCCCTTTTCTAACAATTAGCAAAGTTTTCTCTATGCCAATGCAACAAGAAAGACAAATGAGTCGTTCAGTGTCCTAAGAATTGAAACTAGATGCTAGAATCTTGACAGTTAGTTGTTGTGAATACTCAATTTTGTACGGCCTTTATCAGCAGTTAAACAATCTTATTACTAATTATTGGTTTTAATTAAATAATGTTGCAGACTATAATTTATAAAAGAAAACGGTGATTAAGAGATTAGGGTTCTTCCTTATTTATGAAAAAAAAAATTTGAAAACCATATCAAATACAACTCATCATTCATTCCCTAAATTTAATCCAAATATTCAAACTTTATCCATCTTTTACTTTGTTTCTGTCAGTTTTCTCATACTAACCCGTGGCCTTTGTGCAGTCTCTTTATAGTATACGTTTTGAACCTTGATTTCTGTCACAGGATTTTTTTTCAGTGTAATATAATTATCTTTAATTGTACTCTATCAAGTATTGTGATTATGGTGCCATTCTTCTATATATTTCAGAACTCAGAATGAAGCATGATGACATAGGGAAAGTAGAAAAAGAATTTATAAGTAGAAAAAGTCTATGAAACTAATGATTTAAAGTTTTGGTTTAAAATATAATGTTTTCATTCTCAACTTTTCTCATACTCCAATAATAATAGAACTCACTTGACATGTGTGCTGGTTAACATTTCTCTCATGAAGTATGATAACTCATGATATACTATTAAGTTGGCCCATTAGAAGTCAATTTATTTTAAAGCTTTGTTGGTTTGTACCAAGTTGTTGTTTAGGCTAATACTTACTAGCCCAACTGAAAACTTTGGTATTACAAAAGAACTTTAGTTAAATGAAACAAATAAAATAACCTTAAGAAAATAAATTCGGAATAAGGTGACACAATAATGACAAAAAAATACCGAAATTATTTTGTAATTTTTTTTCTGTAACATTTTAATTCATTTACTATTTAGGTCCTTAATATTATAAATCATTTGTGACTAGTGCTCTGGGTAGTCGGGGTGAGCGTGGGTTGGGTTGGGACGGATTAAGGCTTGTTCTTACCCACTCTAAATGTTGTTCGGACCATTTTACATAAATATTCTTAGAGTCAACTTTTAAACTCGGACCCGATCCTAGACCCGATTAAATATAACGTATACTCATTTTACATAAAATCTTCTAAATATTATTTATTATTGTGAATATGTAATTTGACATATAAAATAATATATGTGTATATATATTATTAGACATGTACTTATGATGAAAAATTAGAGAATCAAATATATTTTCGACCAAAAAATTATCATTACTCTATATATATTTGATCAGAGCCACATACAAACATCATGAGTGAGTGACCATGGGACGGGTCGGGATGAGTCATGCTTGGTCCCTATCCGGCCCTAAATATTGAATGGCTCTAATTTTTGAACCCGAACTCAACCCTAGACCCGACGAAACCCGATCATGATCGGATCATACCGAGTGAGTGGGTAGGGTCAGGTCCTGCTCAACCCTACTAGGTAGAATTTATTTATGTAAGTTGATGTTAAATTCTATAATGATTATAAGTTGTCACCTTCTTCTAATTAAAGATTATTTGCTCAAAATGAGCCTCAATGAAACCTAAACTTGTCCTATAAGCTCCATATGCTAACATAATATTATAGTCAAAGGAAAAAATAAAAGTTGCAACTTTGCCTAAAAAAATTCATTAATTTTTTAAAATAGTTGCCTTTATTGTTTAATTCAAAATGTAAAAGAAGCATGATTGAAATTAAGAACTTATTTATATTCCATTAATGTTACAATGACTAATAGTATAATATTTATATATTGTTTGTGTAAAAATTTATATGTAATCATTATATAATTGACCATTTATTTATATTATTATTTTTGAAAAAATTAATAATAATTAGAAATAAATGGTAGATGATAAAATTACAATATATAAAAAAAATTATACTCAATACATATTTTTTTTTCCGATACAAATAATATGGCTTTGAAGAGCATTCATAAAAGAACATAAACATTTATATTTTTATGTTTTTAGAATTAAACAGTGGAGACAATTATTTTGAAAAATGACAAAGATATTTATAGCCACATCCGCAACATTTTATGTTCTACTTTAATATAAGAAATTGTGTTCATAAAGTTTGGCTGGTTCAATTAATTTGGTTCCATAATTTTTTTCTAATAAGTCATTTTAGTTCTCTATATTTAGTCCATTCATTAGTTTTGATCAACAATTACTAATTTCAAAGAATGGTAATATGCTGAGCGATCCTATAAATTTCATGAATTAATTTGATATTAAGATGTTTTTATATATAAGGTATTTAACTATTGATTACCTCTAATTTAAGAATGAAATTAAAGGTTAATTTTACTAACAAAACTGAAAAGAATATACATACAGTTAAATTAAACATGAATTGTTACTTCAAAACCAAATATCAAATAATAGGAGTTTAAAATCAAAATGTAAGAAAATCTATATTCCTACATCTCATAACACGTAATTAGATGTAACACACTACTTGTCATAATGGGAAAAAATTAAGTTACAAAATCAAACTGTAAAAAAAAATCTATTTTTATATCTCATTACACATAATTAGATGTAACACACCACTTGTCTTAATGGGAAAAAATTAAGTTACCAATTTGAGTCCTTATAAAATAAACAAGATCATCATTTCACTTTGTTTGAAAACATGCAAGAACAACCTTGTTACACAAGACAAATACCTTCAATGTCTTCAAGGGCCATCCTTGTTCTAACATTTGTGTTAGCCTCGATGACATGGGTCCCGGCCAATGCCGAGGAAAACCCCTTAGAACACTGTCTAAGGCTAATTATAAATCCACATTTGCCTTCGCCATTATCATTACCATCACCACCACATATACTTCCGGCTAAAGTATATTATCGATGGCCCGATTTTGATCGCCTGGTTTGTAATGACGAATTTCGGATTGTGCAACATAATGTGCGGTTAACGGGGAAGTATCCTACCAATTACTTGAAGGCACTTTGTAATATCTTTGGTAACAATGATCAAAAGGTGGAGCATTACATTAAGGGCAGAATTTTCATCCAAGATTTTAAAGGGCTTATGGGTGGTCGTACTTGTGGCACCATATGAAGAAAAAAAATGATATCCTTAATCTAGTCTCAATAATATATTAATATAAATAATACAAATAAATATCAATAAACAAGTATATTGTTTTATCATTCTTTATCATCAATCAGATTAGACTCGTTAAATTTGATATATTATTTATTATTTATAATTTTATGTTAAATCTTTATCAATATTTTTGTAGTCACCAATAATACAATTCTAAGATTAGCTTGTTTATTGGCTTAGAGCTAAGTCTATTTGTATGAAGTAATTTTTGCATGATTAATATGGATTTTCAAAATTTTGGCACCAGAAGCATTTTTCAGTATAAAGGACATTTTACAAAACTTGATGTCTAAGCTGAAATTTCACAATTTAGCATGAGTCAATGGTCCTAATTTAATTCTTAAATCTTGTCACTTAATGGAACTAAATTGTGAAACATTTATTAAGTTAATTGAAGGCTGGATCAAATTCATAAGGATCTTGCCTTAGGTTTCATTTTAACTCTTAACTATGTTGTCTTGTGATAGGAATTCATAATCCATATTCCTTTAACCTTGACACAATTAAACTTAATTCTAAGGTCTCTTATCATCGATTTTATTATGTTTATCTTTATGTCTAGCCATAAGGACTATTCCGATAGGTCTTTGAGTTAATTTAATGTTAAATCATTTTAACGATAGTATTATTTAAATCTTTTAATCCTTTAAATAATTATTATGGTCGTGTTTTTGCGCCTCCTAAGTTATTATATAATTGAATTCTCAATTATGGTTTCTTACGTTTTTTTATTTTATTTCTAGTTTTGTTGTTTCAAAAAATAAATTAACCATTGATCACTACCTCGTGATTTTTTAATCATTAATATCTTCTCTTCTTTTGAATCTCCATAACCAAACAAGACCCAAACATAAAATCACCTAACCAAACATAACATAGAGGTAGTCATCATATCATTAAATTGTGTTTTGGGTTTAAATGGAAATATAAAATAGAAAATAAATTATAAGTATATCCATATTAACTTAAAAAACAAGGCCACTATGCTTGGTTGTTTCCTTCACAAAATTGCAAATTGACAACCTAAACATTGAAGAATGGACCAAAGGGAAATATTTTGTATCCAGATCCAGCAAAATGGGTCCCACAATACCCCAATATCATGTCACTAAAAATTCATGTCCCAATATCCTAAGTCAATCATATTCTATCAAGTAATAAAAATAAATTATTTTATATTTTTATAAAAAATTCTTAATTAGTTGACATTTTGATTGGATTAGGATGTAATATGATACCAAATATTTAGACGGATGATCTTCAGGATAAGACATAAGACAATTGGAGCTGTTGATGGGCCTTAATTACCCTAAACGAGGCTCTTTGTTCAAACATTCTCCAACACAATCCCATAAAATATAAAGAGCGAAAGTTCTATAATAGTGAATAATTATTATATAAATAATAAGATGACTTTGGAATACACTCCTTTATGCATCAAAATAGGATATATTCCATGTCAATGTGAGACCCAATGTTTAAAAAAAAGTTTTGTTAGAGGAGTTGAAAAAAAAATAGGAAGACTATCTATCATCCCTTAATGGATTTGACTCGAGCTAATTTAATGGATCAAGCCACAGAAATAGATTAGACAATGTTAATATTATATTCATAAGAAATAATAGATTTTCTCAATAAATTACTTATATACTTTTTGTTTGAATTATTTAATATAATTTTTTATTAAAATATAAAATACTAAGGGAAGAGCCAAGAAGATAACACGTAGACGTGAGCAAGAGCTGATTAATAAATAAATTGAAAAATAATAAGAGGGGACTCATCTTTATTCAATCAAAAACTATATTTTCTAAAAAAAAAAGCCAAAACAATTAACACACATTAAAGCTAGTTAGAATAAATAAGTAAACAACAAATAATTAAATATTAATCATTTCAAGAAAAGCTAGTTAAAATAAATTAATATTCGTTGGTATGATATGAAATTATTATGTGTGTATCTATGTTGGACATATTAATGGATTCTTGGTTTTAGGATACATATTTACTCCATCTTACTTAGGATAAGGATTGACCATTTCGTAAAAGGAAAGCTTTTTGATGGACACATATTTTTTGTCCCAAAAACCTTGTTTTTTTCTGTCTCTGCCTAATAAACTTAGACCAAATAATATAATTTTATTTTTATAATTTTCATATTTAAATAAATGATACAATTTAATTGATACGAGACACAAATAATAACGTATATTGAGATAGGAGATCTCCATCTTTCTCACGAGGAGTAGTTTCATTCAAAAATGGTATATACATTATTTTCTTAAAATATGAACTATAGAGATGTTAGAGAATATTTCCCCCCTATTTAAGTTTTCTGAATTTGACTCCAGTTATTGAGATTTTAAAAATATCAACTTTATGTGTCATAGATGTTTGATAACATTTCCCCTTTAAACATGTCCTGTCAATCTCATCACTCCAATTATTGGAATTCAAATACAATTTAGGTAAAAAATGATTCTTCTTTTAAAAATTGACAAAAATGCTACACACATGATTTTTTTTTAATATCAACTACATATAAATTGTCCAATAATATTTCCCTTTAAAACTCAAATTAGAAAATAAGTTGTTCAAAAATATATTACTTGTTAATTTTTTCTTTTAAAATTTGATACTGTTTTTTTTTTGTAACCAAAGATATCTCTCACGTATCCTTATTAGTTGTATGATTCAACTCTAAAGTGTTATTCACAAAAATTGAACATTAGACAATGGTGGTAAATTAAGAACAACTTTGCATACACCCTTCAGGAATCACTGTCCCATTTTTAGTGTTTCAAGTATGTCACATTCCACTTAAAAATGTCACATAATTAAAAATAAAATTTAAAATATAAAAAAAAAAAATTATATTAATTAGTGCAATATGAGTGACTTGAACATAAAAAACATCAATTTTTTGGGATATATGATTTTCGTTGGAAGTAGAAGAAGCCATTTACTAGAAAGTAAGAAATAAATAAAATAAGAATCTCTCACTCAAACTGAAGTTCAGTTGACATTGTTACAAGCAAGAGAACATAATCACACATCTCAAAATAAAAAGAAAGGAGAAGGAGGAATGTGATAATGTGAAGTTGAAGTACCTTTGTGTGTGTGTCTTAGTGAACAATATCTTATTTGTAAAATGGGTGGAGTCACCTCATCCATGGCTGCAAAACTTGCATTCTTCCCACCAAATCCACCTTCTTACAACCTTGTTAAGGAACAAGTAACAGGTCTTTTTCTCTTAAACCCATTCCCACACCGTGAAAACGTTCAAGTTCTCAACTTCCCAAACCGTCGCGGAAATGAAATCGTGGCTATCTATGTTACCCACTCTATGGCCAAAACCACTATCCTTTACTCTCATGGTAACGCTGCTGATATTGGTCAGATGTATGAACTCTTCATCCAGTTGAGCATCCACTTGCGTGTTAATATCATGGGGTACTTCAATTTTTCATTTTTTATCCCTTTTTCTCTTTAAAAAAATTCAATTTTTTTCCTTTAGTTTTGGAATTTTTTGAAGTGGTTTTATAATTTACATACCCTTTTGGATTTTGTTGATGTGATTGGTAGATGTAATTGTTTTAGCTAAATTTTGGTGGTGGTGGTGTGTATGTGTGTGCCACTGTGCCTCAGGGTACTAGTTCAGTAGTGTTGATTCAGTTCTGAGGGAGCTTGGTTGTACTGTTTTTCTTGGATTTACCAGGTTCTCATGTTGATGGATTTGTTGAGATAAATAATTTATTGACTTCATCAAGGTTTGATTAGTCAAATATGTGATCAATTTTGTCTACTAAGAAGGTTAGGGGCAAGTTGTAATTTTATGGTTCTGGTTCCTCTACAGACCTGCATCAACAGTATTCTAAATTTATGATGTGAATGCTGAGCCATATGTTTTTTTGTGTGGTTCTAGGGTCATTGGAATTTTGTGATTTGGAGGTGTGAGTGTAGTATATTAGTATAGTAGTATTCCATCATTTTCAACATAATAATTTATTATCATTCAAGTTGGAAATTTTTAGGTTGTTCCAGAAATTGATATGTGACATGAGTTAAGCTCAATGGCAGGTTTTATGTACTGCAGGAAGTGCGGTTTTTTGTCCAGTGTGACAAAAGCATTTTTTCCTGATCTATAATTTGCAGATATTTCTGATGTTTTAACTTATAAGTGTTGAGGAAATTGGTTTGTATGGTCAAATTACTAGCTTCTAAATTTTTCCATTTCCCCTATTAAGTCCATATAATTTGACTTCTTACATCTAATTTAGGGCTTACAGTAACAACTTCGATGCCTGATACAAATGAAATTGTAAACTCTGGTGTATTGGTTTAGCAATAATGATGAAGGAAAGTTATGCTGGAATTGTATTGATATACTAATAATTTACATTCAAGCATTTAGAGTTCGGATGCAAATATATTATGTTCACTTTTCGCCCTCTAACAGTTATGTTTGAGACTGTATTTTTTGAATTACCCATCCGCCGTTAAATTACTCCAAAAAGGACCCACTTACAGAAAATGATAAAGGAAAGTTAAAGTTGGCACATGATAGTTGTCTTTGTTAACACATTTTCTAGTCAGATTTTATTATGTTAATGATGTTTTCAAGCACCTTGTTTCAATGTGTGCAGATATGATTACTCTGGCTATGGACAGTCATCAGGGAAGGTACTTACATTTCTGTCTGCTTTATTTGATTCTTTTGTTCTCATCCGGCAAAAGCATCGTGAAAAACTTATCTGTATATTTTTGACAGCCCAGTGAGCATAATACTTATGCTGACATTGAAGCTGCATATAAGTATCTTGAAGAGAACTACGGTGCCAAGCAGGAAGACATAATTCTTTATGGTCAATCTGTTGGAAGCGGCCCCACTTTAGATCTTGCTTCCCGCTTACCCCGACTAAGGGCCGTTGTTCTCCACAGTCCTATACTATCGGGATTGAGAGTAATGTACCCTGTGAAACGGACATACTGGTTTGACATTTATAAGGTTGGATCTTCATTGTCCTGTATGCTTAATGTCCAGTGATTTGAGAATTATTTTTGTTGTTGCAATTCGGTATTTATGTATACTAGCCTACTATGTGCCTTAACTTAGTTATTTTTATTGTTGTGCAGAACATTGACAAAATTCCTTTGGTGAAATGTCCAGTGCTAGTAATTCATGTAAGTATTCCATGTTCATTTTGTTGCATTCTCCACGAACAATTATCATGTTTTCTTAATTTCCATGGTTGCTGTAACTGGTACAATTCAATGATTTCTGTAATGATTTTAGTGTTGAACTCATTGCTCAGCTTGCTGTTCAAATTGACATGACAAATAGAATCTATTTAATACACTGGTGATGAAAATCATGATACCAATCAATAAACAGAATATACTGATTTTCATAGCACAAGTTTGTTAAAACAAAAGGTTGCAGTCTGTTCATTATGGCAAACTTCACAACATCATGTAGAAAAGAAATCAGCCTTTGTTGCTGATATAAGCTTTTAAAATTGTATTCTTGTGAATATTGTAGAGGGTGAGCCTCAACACAACGGTAAGGTTATTTGCCTTGTGACCTAGAGGTAATGAGTTCAAATCCTTGAAATAAATTCGCATACGAGGGTAAGGCTGCGTACATCTACCCTCCTCATATCCCACTAGTTGGGAGCCTCGTGCACCGGGGTACTGGACCACCCTTTTTATTATTGTTAGTATTATAACATAGCAAACATTGGTTTTCTGTAGTTATTCTTTTTTTGGCACAAAGCATTTCATATAGCTTTTACTAATTTGACGTCGTTCCCGTACTTTCTTCAGGGAACTGCTGATGAGGTTGTTGATTGCTCCCATGGCAAGCAGTTGTGGGAGTTATGTCAACAGAAATATGAACCCTTATGGCTCAGAGGTGGAAATCACTGTAATTTAGAACTCTATCCAGAATACCTTCGGCATCTCAGAAAATTCATATCAACAGTGGAGAAGTCACCATCACAAAGACTAAGTTTTAGAAGAAGCACTGAGCAATCAAGAGGGAGTGTCGATTTTTTCGAAACTCCAAGGAACAGTACTGATCAGAGGGACAAACCAAGGAAGAGTACTGATCGGAAGGACAAACCAAGGAAGAGCACTGATCAGAAGGACAAACCAAGGAAAAGTACTGATAGGACAGACAAACTGAAATTTCATGAACACAAAGTCAACAATCCAGAAAATTTAGAGAATTTTAGAGTCCATTTTGACCAGATGGAGAGGTCACGAAGAAGCATCGGGTACGATAAATTGAGAACGATTGAGTACCAAGATAAATCTAGGAGAAGCGTCGATGTTCAGTTTGATAGACCGCGGAAGAGTATTGATTGGCTGGATAGAACTCGAGCTGGTTGAACCTTTCGAAGCATATGTAGTATTGGTACTGGGTTTGCTACGTGGGAGGAAAAGTACAAAGATACAGGCACAATTACTTATACTGGTGGTATAACTTATGGTTTTCAGAATGCATATGTTGCTGTTGCAATTTCATTGCAAAGTTCATGTTGGTTTGGATATGTTGGGATTTAATATGCTTAGGAGATTTTTTTTTAGATTGTGTTCAGTTGATGTGACATTAACCTTGTTTTAGTCTGAAGAAACATCATGTTAAAGGTGAACAATGCTATCATTTGTATAAAAGCTTACATTAATTGAATATTCTTATTTATTTTTCTTATACCAACTCGTTAGTCCTTTAGTGTTGTACTTTTTGGGTCATGGTTTGATGCAATTTCTTGAGGTACTTAGTGGCCATTTAGTTACTTGGTTGTTGTTAAATATAATGGAATTATTGCATTGCAATATCATAGAGTAAGGTTGATTCATAACTACTATTATGTTATGAATTGACCCATATTCCATTCAAGAAATTGAAGCCTTATGCATGGCTCAAGAGGAGACACTAGAGAAACAAAAGAAAGCTGCTTTAGGTAGTTATTTTATTTCTATAAGATTGAAGCCAATGTAGCTCAAAGTTCTCAGTGGTATAGAGATTAGAGAGTGAGTCCTATTGATGATTCAATTGAGAATCAGATATAGTTAAGATGGAAATAATATTGTGGTGGTGAAAGATCATCTAATTTTAAGGGTTCTATTGAGATCAAGGTAGAGCTAAAAGAGAAAGTAGCAAGTTGTCTAGATAGTTTCATTCTCGGGAGACAAGAGCCTCGATGTCAAATGTGTGTTTAGTATTGTCATCATCCATATGATAATAACTATCCTGAGTACAACTTAACATCTAGGCTTGTTTCATAAGATTAATCATCGTTTGCATAAGAATAGTGACGTAATCTCTATTTCATTATGTAACGGCCGCTAAGGCTTTGTTGGGAGTTGGTAATTGGAGGGCAATGGAGGGAATAGAAAGACTTCAGAGTCATGAAATACATGTATAAAATGACTTTCAAGTTTTCTCTTTTCCTTCATTCCCCTCTAAAAACCAACGCACAAACAAACCCTAAACCCTAAGTTGCCATGTAATGCCGCCCCTGTGCAAGCCGCCATGTGACTACCGCCAACCCGACCCTTTGCGAACTAGAACTGCCTCCCTTTCTATATCTTCCTCTTCAAATCTAGGTATACTACATCTATACATATATGTATTGTTTTGTCAAGCAACCCAATATGCTATATTTATTTGACATGGTGGTTCCTAAGACTCAATTGTTGTGGCATGCACATGCCATACTTTCGTTTTTGTTACTACCTTCTTCATTTAAGTGTGATAATTGTAACTACCAAAACAACTCATAAAGCAATATATTCACTAAGGTGGTTTTCAATCAAAGTACAAGGAAACATATTCACTAAGAAGCAACTTGTTTAATTTCATATCTCAACACAAGAAGACAAAGAAGTATGGTGTGTATGAGGAAATTGGATGTCTAGTGCAATATTTTAAGGAGCAATTGTTGGAGAACCCATCTTTCTTCCATGCATAGAAAATGAATATGAACAACAAATCAAATTGTATTCTGGGTTGAAGTGTATATGGTGCTAAATTAGAGGTATTTTGGTAACTTTATTATTGGATACTATAACAATGTATTGAACCTAAAAGAGGCTAATTGCTGAACCACTATAGGTTCTTACTTGTGAATATGGAATACGGATCCTCATGAGAGACAAATACTTCAATTTCCTTATGTTTTTAATAGTAAAAGTGTTATTTTATTATACTTAAAAGGATAAATGTGTTATTACATGATAGTTTTTCTTTAGTTTTTCAAGGACTTGCATCTTCATTAATGAAGCGGATTCGTACCCATGAATATGAGTCCCTCAAAAGCTTCAATGTTGATATATGAATTGCCACAAATGCACATGCAAATGACAAAAATACACACATTGTATTCAACTTGTACATGTTTTAGAACGGGCGAATTGCTTCTATTAGGTTCATGCATAAGGGTGAGAAATGAGTCTATCTCTTTATGCCAATCTATCATTACTAGGGTTGACCATGAAGGATCTTGGAGAGAATCATTTGGCCTTGCTTCAACCACCATATCTTGTAGTTGTAGAAAGTTTGAGACATTTCATATACTTTATTTGTATGCATTGTGTTTTTAAAGGGAATATTCTTAAGGTCCTTCCTGAGAAATATATTTTAAAACAGAAAAAGACCATCTCTATTATTAGATAGAGAAGTTTTTTTTTCTTTTACTTTTAAGAATAGAAGTGTAATATCAACATAAATAAAAAGGACACATAACATAACGGATAGTTATAATAGTGATAACCTTACATTATATTTTTGTGGTGTTATTATCTAATTTGTCATGGACCTGACCTATAGTTAATTCACATATGAGGTTAGTAGTATGAAGACAAAAATAAGTTGAGCTAACACTAGTATGGTGAGTTTTGAATAATAAAGTACAGTAAAAAGGTTAACGAATATTACACTACATTTAACATGGCTTTAGTGTAACATATACAACACATTAATAGACTTATTAATCTTTATATCAGTTATTTTCTTTTGAGGGTTCAAGACCCATTTCCAATCAATATTCCTTTCATTTTGCAAGTTGCAACTTAATTCTACCTGCCATATATGTCATATGTCATGTTTAAAGATAAATACTTGTTAATTTTGTTTTACTACAAATTGTATCAAATTATCTCCATAAGATATCCATAATTTTATATTAAAATATGCGGTCATGTTAGGGCGCAGTACAATCATATTATATGTCATTCAAGCTATATTAGACTATATCAAATTGCATTTAGGTTGTATCGGATTATATCAACATCACATTAAAAAAATATTTTTTAATCAAAAATCTGAAAATTATAATTAGAAATCTGCATTGCATTTAGTGTAACATAACTATGGCCAGAAATTTGTCATCTATGGTTTAGCTATGGCCTAAAGTGCAAATTAGTTGAACAAGTCTTAAATGACTTATATATAAAAACAGCATCTTGATGAGCTTCATAAAAAACAAAACAGTTTTGAATTGGGTTACAGTTTTCTCATTACTTTTCGAAACCTTTCATCAAGTAATAAAAACAAAACAGTTTAACAAAACGTTACACTTCACTTACAACAAAACAGGACATAATGCTCATAGTGTGATCAGCATGCAAAAGAAAGATGAAACTTCAAGCATACAATAACCGAGTATGGCACAAAACTTGTGAGTAAGACACAACTAGAGATTTGAATTGGGTTTTAGAGTGGAAAGGAATAATATGAAAGGCTACATGGTTATGAAATATATGTTGTGAAATGACTGTGAAGTCTTTCATTTCTCTCCAAAACTCAACTCGTAAACGAAATGACAACTAGAGATTTGAATTAGGTTTTAGAGTGGAAGAGAATAATATGAAAGGCCGCAGGGTCATGAAATATACCTTGTGAGATGACTCTGAAGCCTTTCATTTTCCTCAAAAACTCAACTCGTAAACGGACCGACAATTCTCTCATATATTTTGAAGAATAAAATCTCTCTAATTTTCCTTTCTTTCACATATTGAACCTTTTGGAACCATACTTAAGCAACATCATAGCATATCCTTTCTTCATAATTCTATAGAACAAAGATCCTTATCATAACCTTTAACTTACTCATATATTTTACTACTTGTTCTTCTTGCCTTTCATTAGTTTTTATTTCTTTATATAAAGCATCCCTTGCTCCATTTGATTTAATCACATTCCATTGAATTGTTTCCAACAAAACAGGCAACATGGAAATGAAGAAGCTCTTATGGGTAGCTCTATCACTCGCTTTCGTTTTCGCAATCGCCGAGAGCTTCGATTTGCATGAGAATGATTTAGCATCAGATGAGAGTTTGTGGGACTTATACGAGAGATGGAGGAGTCACCACACAGTTTCTCAGAGCCTAGATGAGAAGCACAAGCGCTTCAATGTGTTCAAAACAAATGTGATGCATGTTCACAACACTAACAAAATGGACAAGCCTTACAAGTTGAAACTGAACAAGTTTGCTGACATGACCAACCATGAATTTAGAAGTAGCTATGCTGGTTCAAAGATTAACCACCACTTAATGTTCAAAGACATGCCAAGTGGTAATGGGTCCTTCATGTATGAGAAGTTTGACCTAGTTCCTACTTCTATAGATTGGAGGAAGAAAGGTGCTGTCTCCCTTGTAAAGGATCAAGGTCAATGTGGTAAGTTCATTCAGTTACTATGTTTATCTTATCTCTAATTCAGGAAAGTATGTGATCATGTAGTGGATAGAGGTATATACACAAAGGTTATAAAAGAAATTTCATAAATCTTGATTATACTAGTTAATAATACTTCTGTCTAGGGTTTTAAATTCCAATTCAAGTTGCAAAACAGTTGTGGTGTGAATTATTTTATAATTAATAAAATACTTATGAATTCGATGTGAGCTGATGCATGCGGCCCAAATATAATTTGATGCGGTTGCGTTGCGACCCGATGTAACCACATAATTGTGATTTGGTAGTCATACCACAATCGCAATTGTGTCAGTTACCACAACCACAATATTGTAGCTGCATGACGTAATGTGAATCATTGCTCTCGCGTGTATCAATTACCTTATATGTATTTATTAAGGATCAATGTAATGTTAATGATCTTGTTGTTAATGTCTACTGTAGGTAGTTGTTGGGCGTTTTCTACTGTTGTAGCAGTTGAAGGTATTAACCAAATCAAGACAAATAAGTTAGTCTCATTGTCTGAACAAGAGCTTATTGATTGTGACAATAAAGAAAATCGTGGATGCCAAGGTGGGCTAATGGAAAATGCTTTTGAGTTCATCAAGAAAAAGGGTGGCATAACAACAGAAAGAAATTACCCTTATGCAGCAGAAGATGGAACCTGTAATAAATCAAAGGTTCATACTATGTTGAGTTTTTATGAAAGCAATATTATTGACCAATAACTATAGTAATTTAAAGATGCATCAAAATCATTCATATTATTGCAGATGAATAATGTGGTTGTGTCAATTGATGGTCATGAGAAAGTACCTGCAAACAATGAAGATGCACTGCTCAAAGCAGTTGCTAATCAACCTATATCTGTAGCCATAGATGCTGGAGGAACTGATTTCCAGTTTTACTCAGAGGTGAATTTCTTCACAATTAAATTTGTTAAAAGTTGCTCAAATCAAAGCATTAGTGACCACCACCATATTTCCTAATCCCCTCTATATAGAAGGGGTTATAGTTATTTTGCTAATTTTACTGAATAACGATTCGTTTTCGAGTTGAGTTTGAGTTGAAGGAAGAGAAAAGGAAGGCTTAGGAGCAATGAAATATACTTCTGAAAGCTGGCTCTGAAGCCCCTCCTTATTTTTTCCTTCAAAACTCAACTTAAAAGCAAACCCTAAGATTTTGTTTGCGAGTTAGTTTTTGGAGTATAATAGAGGGAATGGAAACACAACCCATGAAATATGTTTGTGAGATAACTCTCAACCGATCCATTTTCCTTAACTCAAATATACCTATAAGAGAATTCCCTACCAATATTGACATAAATGGGTATTCTTAATCTTGTGTACTAATGATTACAGGGAGTATTTAGTGGTGAATGTGGCACAGAGCTAAATCATGGTGTAGCAATTGTGGGGTATGGAAAAACTGTTGATGGAACCAAATATTGGATAGTAAGAAACTCTTGGGGATCAGAATGGGGAGAACAAGGTTACATAAGAATGCATAGGGGCATATCTGACAAGAAGGGACTATGTGGCATAGCTATGTTACCTTCTTACCCAATCAAAACCTCACCCACAAACCCAACAACAGGAAATTCATCATCTCCTAAAGATGAACTTTAAATGTCTGTCCATGCAACCTTGTTTTGTCATTTGCTTGTGTGTTAGGAATTGTCTCATAGTTTCAGGAAGTAATAATATTTGTATCTTGGATTTGATGCTATAAATCTAGTACTTAGGCTTGTGTCAGAAAGAAATAAACATTTCAATTCCATTGCTTGAAATTTCTCATTGGATGTAATTACTCCAAAATAATTAAACTTACTTCACATCTTACCCATCAATTCTAGGGAAATTCAATGGTTTAGATCTACCCATTAATTCAAACCATTGGATTTCCCTAGAATTGATCGCTAAAATGTGCCTCACTCTTGGAGTCTACCTCATTTCTCATTATTCTATAATTTAACTTAAGTTGATATCAATGTTAAAAAGTTATACATTTGTATTAGATGATGTGATGTTTTTAAATCCTTTAATCAACTTTGACATTTTAAGCTGTTGTTAACATTGCCAAACTCACTAAATGACATGTCCATGCAAAGATTACGATCTATCTATTAACGCAAATACTTGATTTTCCTTGACATGTCCATGCAAAGATTACGATCTATCTATTAACGCAAATACTTGTTAACATTGCCAAACTCACTAAATGACATGTCCATGCAAAGATTACGATCTATCTATTAACGCAAATACTTGATTTTCCTTGTATTTTCAATGACAAAAGTGTTATTCCATTATTTAAAATAATATAATTTTTTACCATATTATTTTTCTTTTGTTTTTTTGTAGTATTTACTTCTAAATTAATGAAGAGGATCCCTTACTCAAAGATTACATGACAATATAACAAAAAATAATGAAAAATTATATGGATAGTAGCAAGATGGTGAGTTAGGGTTTATGGGTCAGTACTCCTTATACTCTTATATGATGTAGCTTGTTTTTGTAATGGGTGAGTACCCTTATACTCTTACTAATAAATCTTTTTTTTTTCTTAAAAGAAAAGTCTAAAAAAGGATGCACTCATAGTTACTTGAGTAAACCAATCAAATATATTAAGAAATGTGATTTTTCTAAACAACTTCATACCTTTCATAGTTTAATGATAAGAAGGGTGAATCATTGACATACTCCATATCTTTTTGGTGAATATATATTTTTAGGAGAAAAAAATGTATTAATCGTTAAAATCTAATTGGTCCAAAATATGAAATAGTGACAACCATGGAGACACATGATCTAAGTTTCAATAGATCATAGGTTTTGAATTCCTCGATTTTAGATTTGTTAACTTGATAAATCTCAAGAAGATAGCTTTTGATAATGATGATCAAGTAGATAGATAAATATTTTCGGCATATTAAAAATGAAAAAAATAGTTCATTGTTGTTTTTGAGATCTTTCTATAAGGAGATAATATATATTTTTTATATTTTTCAATTTTAAGTCTATACAACCATTTTTGATTTTGACTACAACATTCTAGATCCCAAAAAAAGTTATTATTTGATTTTGGAGTATCATTACCCTTTTTAATATGGGTAGGGATCCACTTACTCCAAGAGTAAGTGGAAAAACATTTACTCCACATCATGATCATTCATTCTTGGGAAATCCAATGATTTGAATTGATGAGTACATCTAAACCATTGAATTTTTAAGATTGAATGATTAAGATGAAGAGTAAGTGTTTTTTGGAGTAAGTGAAACACTTACTCTTCATCTTAGCCATCCAATCTTGAAAAATTCAATGGTTTAGATGTACTCACCAATTCAAACCATTGGATTTCCAAGAATGAACGATCATGATGTGGAGTAAGTGTTTTTCCACTTACTCTTGGAGTAAGTGGATCCCTCCCCATAAAAGTATATATATAAATTATTTTTATCAGAAATATAAATGATTTTACAACATGTACCATCATAATTTCTTAAATTTCATTTTAGACAAATAAATTAGCAAATGGATATTTCTAATGCTAATAAAAATTTCTTAAAGTGTCTTCCCGAAATGAGTGAGTGGGTGTAAAACCAGAAAGACAGGTGCAAATAGAATCTGAGTATTTGGGGAACGAAGCAAAACAGTGTGAAGAAAAAAGGAAAATGAAACGGTTTTTCAAAACAGTGGAGAAAGATTCTGATGCGTCATTGAAGAAACCAAAGCCAAATGAAGAAATTGAAGAGAAGAAAGAGCCTTTGAAATTCTTCACATGGAATGCTAATAGTTTTCTTCTTCGTGTCAAGAACAATTGGAACGAATTCACAAAATCCATCACCACTTTTGATCCTGACGTTATTGCCATACAGGTCCCTTAATCACTCACTCTTTTTTTATTTTAATTTGTTTTGGTTATTTAGAGTTAATGATTGAAACCTAGTAGAGTAATGCTGATGCTGTGTTTAACTTAATTGCGTGTTTATAATGTTCTCAATGTTGATTTTATTTGATTTTGTTATTAACAACGGTTCAAGAATGTTGCTAAGTGTTTTTGGCATTTTTGTTATTTGAAGTATGTAGGAGCATACTTGAGTTGATAATGTGTGTATCTCTGAGTTTCCTAAGTCTCTTTCGATTTTTGACCTAGGAAGCAGCAGGAACATGAGATACAGATACTAGACATGGATAGCATTATAAAGTATATGGTACATTATGAAATGAACTTACAAGCATATATCGGAAATTAAAGGAGAGGGGTTATATTTTAAAAGTTAGCATAGGTAGTCAATTGCGGATAGCTGGGCATAGCGGCTGCCCCACAAACACTATAGCGGGCCAGCTGTCAAGCTAAGAAAAATATATATAAGTAATTTATAACCTACACATATAAATACACAAATGTTAACATAGATCATATTAGTGATACATTCCTAATTAGTAATTAATATAAGTGTATTACAGATTCTAGAGGTGATCAAAGTTGGAGGACATAACAGAGTTATATATCACAAAATTGAACTATATGAAGATGATGTCAGAATTGGTTTCAGCCAGTTTGATAAGAGAATCAATAAAGAGATGATGGGGGAAACAATTAGGGGCCTAAGAAAAATCCTGTTGAGAAAAGACAGGGTATGTTCCTGAATTAGGATGCCTTGCAACTTTGTTCTATGCTGATGAAGAACATGTAAGCATCCAAATGTATACTGGAATTAGGAAGAAGAAAGAGAAGGAAGAAGAACGAAGAAAGGTAGAGCCGAGCAAAAATCGCATGGCCTAGGAAAACCAATGTGTTAAGTAGAAGGAAAAGAAGGGGAAGGTTAAATTACCTCAGAACCTAGGAAAACACCTGCCACCTATTAAAAAGAGCGGCAAACAATACTTTTCTTCTCTAAAATTAGGGTTTCACTTGCGAAAAAACATGTAGCAGGTTGTGATCTTCTATTTGACCTACGATTCTACCGCTATTTGACTTCCTACAGGCGCTACGGCCATCTGCACCGCTATCCACTTTTGCGTCGCCGGGAACAGCCGAAAACCTACTATACTCTGGTATCGCAACGCTATAGCGCACTACTGACTACCTAGAAGTTAGCATGACTCATTGTGAACATTATAAAATACTAATAATATCTAATTATTGTGATTTTATATCTATATTGGTGTCTAAGTTCAAAAAATGAAAAATAAATCGTAAATTACAGCTTGAGGTATCGAAAAGTGTCTGTAGTGTCGGACACGAACATTACAACTCTCTTGAAGTTTCATGCTTAATGGCTTTTATCCACTCCTTGATTTTTACTATTTTTAGGAATTTGCATGATATAGAGGTTATTGCGTTAGAGTCTCTTGTTCCTCTGGGTGTTTCCCCCCTATAAATCTGATTCCTTGCTCTTAACATATTCTCCCAGTAGAGGTGGATTTCTTCTTGACAAAACCATCTGTTAGTGTAAATCTCTCCGTGGTCAAAAAATGCTTTCTTCACGGTTGCTAAACAAGATTAACCACTAATGGTTTGCTCCATATATGCAGACCTCTCCATGCTTTGTCTTCCAATTGTGGATGTTGTGCTACTCCATTTATTGGAAACTGGGGCTCATCTCTTTTAGCATTGTTGTGCAGCAAGTTTCTATGAAAAACTGTTTAGGATTTTTGGACAATATTGGGGTTGCCCTAGGGTTTGCATCAATTTCTCCTTATGAAGTTTAGAGGATTCATATCTCAAAAGGAAGCTAAGATTCTATGCTAGTGTTCGGATTTTGCTGGTCTATGGGGCTTATGGCTAGAAAGAATGCTAGAAAATTCAATGGACCTTGTCAATTCTAGACTTCATTTGGGAGAGCTGTTTTTTTAGCATCACTTTCATATTCGACCAATGGCCTCTCTAGATGTTCTCATTGTTAGATATGTGGAGAGAGTGGCATGCTTGTCACATTACTCAACATCATAGGGATTTTTCTTTGAGTGTACCTTATCCTCTTTATTTGTCCTCTTTTTTTATTGCTTTATAAAATTTCTTTTTGTACACAAAAAATATTATCATGGGATAAGTTATTCAGTTGGCTGCTAAGCCTCTTGTCAAATTATTACATGTTATAATTAATATTGTCATTAAATAATTGGCTTGGCAGACAAATAATTTCAAGAGTTTAACGTTGTAAAGCTAGTAGTTTTAGTTTGAACATGAAAACGGTCCTGCTTTGGTTGTACCTTAATTAAGTTGCCCTCACGATGTCGTTTATGTACAAGGATTCTTCTGTTTTACTGGCCACATATATATGCTGATAAACTTGGTTGGTGAAAATCTTCTAACATCAATTTATCACTAGGAAGTGCGGATGCCTGCTGCTGGGTCTAAGGGCACACCTAAAAACCAGGGAGAATTGAAAGATGATACAAGCCCTTCCAGAGAAGAAAAGAAGGTAATCTTCTGTCCTGTCACAGATTATAGTAACAAGATAATCTTCCTGTAGCTGAGCATGTATTAGAATTTTTATGTAACTTTATACCTATTCTTAGCCGTGCATGGGTTGTCCCAATTATTTGTGATTCGAAAAAAGCGCTTTTATGATATATATATTTAGGGCTTTTTCAGAATTTAATTTTTTTAGCTTCTAAGAAAAGCGCTAGAACAGTTTTTTCTTCATAAACTCTATCTGATGTTATAAATTTGTACACATATTTTTATTACAAAGCATTTTCTCTCTCTCTCTAAAATAGCTTAAACAAACAGGTCCTATATCAATGTCATTGACCTGCTGGTTTATTCATGTTATCCTTAGTAGAGCTAGAAGTGGAGGACTTGATAAAAAACGCTAATTGGGAAGGAGGTTGATGAACTCATGAAGCTTTTAAATGAAAAGATATAGTACAATAACTTACTGAAAGAATTTAATCAGTAGGAAGAATGGCGTTTGCATTCTCAATCCTTCATCAGTGTATGTCTCAGTCTGTTATTTATAATTTGACTGTAGATGGAGTATCTCTTAAAAACACCAAGAAAACTAGTCATATAGGAAGTAGTATTCTCTGGTAGTTTTCTGAGCACAGTTTCGCTCTAAGACAAACAGGGGTTACAATTAAGAATGCCAAGAATAACTTAATTGTTTGTGAACAAATATTGACGCTGGAAGATGTTTAACCATTATTGAAGTGGAATAGGTGGAAAGTGGAATCATACTTTCTATTCTTCTAGGCAAGTGCATCTCTGGCGTACTAATGATATGAAAAGACTTATGTAAATACATTATACAAGTTCTGTTATTTTAATTTATGATTAGGTTGCTTGACATATGAATGATGAACCCATGAAGCTTTTAAATGAAAAGATATAGTACAATAACTTTAAAGTAACACATGATGATCTTTGATTGATCTTAGAATTATTTTATGGTGTGCCGAATCTTGATGCAGTTATATGCTTGAGCGTTGCTTCTAACACATTTGTTCTAACTCATGCAGATACTGATGCGTGCGCTTTCAAGTCCTCCTTTTGGTAACTACCTTGTTTGGTGGTCTCTTGCAGATTCAAAGTATGCAGGGACAGCACTACTTGTGAAAAAATGCTGCAAGCCAAAAAGTGTTGTTTTCAATCTTGATCAAATAGGTATCTTCACAGATTTTTTAGCGTTATTTATGGCATTAAATGTTGACAGGAATGAAAATACTAAAGTTTTACTGAAATATATTTCCAACATTTTTGCATTGGATTGAATTTCCTTGTTTTCTTTACTGCTGATGAACCCCACCCTTGTTTCTGTTGTTAGCTTCAAAGCATGAACCTGATGGCCGAGTAATCTTAGCTGAATTTGAAACACTTCGTTTATTGAATACATACGTACCAAACAATGGATGGAAAGAGGAAGTCAACTCATTTCAAAGGAGAAGAAAATGGGACAAAAGGATTCTGGATTTTGTTACCCAAAATTCAGACAAGCCTTTGATATGGTGTGGGGATCTGAATGTCAGGTGGCTAATCTCCATTTTTATTTTGGCTTTGGTAATATAGGGTTATTAGTTATGTCCTTTGTTTGCCAAAAACTCTTGCTTCTTGAATTCTTTTGTGAATAGGTTCTAGATATGAGTCATGCTTAGCTATTGGCTGCATCAAACTTTCTTACTATCCAAGTATCCATGCCATGAACAAACCAGAAACCCACCAGCTTGAGAGGACCACTAAGACTACTGCTTTTTATACTTTGATGCAACTATATGCATTATATGAACTTTGCTTTGATTAGCTTTTGGATGTAGTTTTATGTAAAGGCCAAAGCACAAAAAGAATTCAGCATCTGTCATGAGATTTCTATTTATCCATAAAACTTCCGTATATGAATAGTTTTGGCCTTCTTTAATTTTATTATTTTATACTAGAGGATTGTTTTAAATGTTGCATGGATTTTTCCATGGAGTTTTATTTATAGTCTGTGTTATTAGCTGTGTTATACATTGCGTGCAGTCATGAAGAGATTGATGTGAGTCATCCAGAGTTTTTTAGTTCTGCAAAACTCAATGGCTATGTTCCTCCTAATAAAGAGGTATATGTAATTTATTATTGAAGTTTTCTTTAAAATAAGTTAATCTCTTTAACTCTGAGAAGCTTAAGGTGTCAGGTGGAGCCAGGAATACTTTTATATCTCTAGGACAATAATGTGCCCCTCATGCAAGAGCTCTTCAGGCTTAAAGTGTGGACAATATACACAGTTTACCTTGTCCTGAAATTTATTCTAATTATGCAGAAGAGTTGGCACAGCAACTCTGCAAGAATCAAATTCCTGATCACTTGTTCATAATGGCTTTTTTGATTCCATGTCAATATCTAACTCTAGCGATTAGATAAAGGCCCATGAATGGGTTTATTTTATTTTACAATGGCATCAAGTAACCATAACATATATTAATTGAACATCTGATATGGCTTTTATGCAGGATTGGGGGCAGCCTGGATTTACCTCCTCTGAAAGAAAGCGGTTTGGTACCATCTTAAGAGAGTCAGTGATCTCATTATTCCTTAATTTATGTTAGTTATAACATCAACCGACAAATGCACATACCTTGAACTTGTTATCCCTTATCATGTATGAACTGGTTAATAATTCATATTTGTGAATATGATGCGGAAACTTAGTTGCTTTATTTAACTTGATTATAAGAAAGATTGCTCGGATCTATTTATTGCATGTTCTGTTGTAATATGTTATTGTTTAAGAAGTGATATTTTATATGTCGCTTTCGGTTCCATTTATATATCTGTTTTTTTTAATCAACTTTCACAGTAAAAATTATTACCTAGGGATAGCAATTTTTTTATTTTGTTATAACAATGCTTAATGGCATCAGTGTCAATTAAAGGTAAAAAAAAAGTAATTATAACAACTAGCAAGTATAAGAAGATAGGAGAGTTTGTACCTTGCATTTGTCCTTCAGATGTTATTCTTCTGAAGTTTTGAACAAGTTTACAAGGTCTGTATTTTATTAAGTATTGCAACCCAAGAACTCGACAATCAGATTAATATACAAACTATTAAATCTTGTACCAATGTTGTGACTCGTTGCAACTCCTCATGCCCTTCGAATACCTCTTTTTTTTAAACTAGTACTACCACTAGTATCATCACCGTGTTAATAGCTGATATTTTAGAGCTTGCGTCAGGGGAAAGCTGGTAGATGCCTACAGATTTCTGCACAAGGATAAAGACATGGAGCGGGGTTTCTCATGGTCTGGAAACCCAGTTGGAAAGTAAGAAATTATTTTTATTCTATTTTATACTATGAGAATTTATTCCAGACATTAATGATAACTAACCGTTATATTGAGGCAAGTAAGGGGTGGAGCTAGGCAGAGTTACAAATTGTAGCTTTGGGAGGGGGCAAAGCTTCCCCTATCCTTACACAACTCAGCTGTACATGCTTGATTTATTTAAAAATACATTTGTTTTTTCATTTTGTTGATCACTTCTTCTGTATCTCCCTAGAAAGGCATAATCTAGTAACTTTTAAAAATCTGAGGTGAGTTGTAAAGATAAGAAAAGATGAGTTCTTTTCTTATCTGTTTTCTTATTTAACTAAGACAATCATTGACTGCATAATCGGATTTGTGTTGTTAGTGCTAATGAGTATTTCCTCTGTAGGTATCGTGGAAAACGAATGAGAATAGACTACTTTATAGTTGCAGAAGAGTTTAAAGAAAAGATTGTTGCATGTGAAATGCATGGACAAGGGATAGAGCTACAAGGTAAGTTTCTATTCACGCATTTGATACTTGTCTACTCCTTTTAGGTATAGAACGGTCAACATAATTTGTATTTCGTGATGTAAATACGATTTTTATTGCTTACCCATCCTTTAGCTTATTTTCAGTATTACAAATCTGAAACCAGAGTGTAAGTTTGTGGTAATTGGCGCTGCTCGGTTGCATAACCAATTTAGCGGCTTGCCAAAAACTAGTTTTGTTGGGATTTTCATATGCAGAAGTTGTTTGTTCTTATCTCCCATTGTTTAATTATGTGATTGTTTATACCCAAAAAAAAGAAGAAGCTATGGGTGGACAACATATTTGGTTTCTAGTTTTCAGGCTAATTATTTTCTATTTCACGGCTAATTAAATTTCACTCTGATGTTTTATCGATTACGGTAAATTGCTTATGTTATAACAAGTATGACATTGCTTTTGGCTCTGCAGGTTTCTATGGAAGTGATCATTGTCCAGTGACATTGGAGCTTTCTCCAACTTCTAACTCTCAAAACGAGGATCCAGTATAAGTACTTAGTTCTTCGTTACAAAGCCACTGCTACGGTCATTTTTTTCTTATTTAAACTTCTGTTGTGTCCAAATGCTGGATTGTTTTGTTAATGAGAAGCAATTGTTGCTCTGTTTGTCTGGTTTGGACAAGGGTGCAATCGCTCAGAAATGGTTGTTGTTATGTAGTATTGACTTTATGTGCTTTATCATGGCTAATTTGTAGACAATTTCCCAGATCGGTCATACATACCATCGTGACTTTTTTTTGAGTACTAATAAGGTATCCTTCAGTGAAACCAATCTTTCTTGGGGTGAATAGCTGCCCTCCAAACAAATGTCGCTTCCAAGAATCTCACTCTTGACCTTTGCGACCCATTTAAATTTATATAGACTGGTTTTGCTATATAACATTTTTTTTTATAAATTAGCTTCTTATCGAAGAAGCTTATAAACAAAAAATGTAAAATTTCACCTTTTCATTTTAATGAGTTGCTTTTTTTTAATGATAAATACAATTGTAAATTTTGCATCAAACACATGGACGCTATAATTATGCCAAATAATAAAGGTCCAAGAGGTTGGTAGAACAATGGCAAGGATTCATAGATAATCATCCCAAAGTATTACTGAATTTAATAAAAACAAAAAATTAATTATACTTGTCATTTGGGAAGTTGTTTCAATTTAAAGTATTATTGAAACATAATTAGATTTATATGAGACAAAATGTTGATATTTTTTTCTTTCCTTGTCAGAAAGACACAAAGCCTACTACCTACAAACTAAAAAGACAACATAGAAAGTATTTCCACAGACATGTAACCACATTAACCACAAATATGATACCCATCATCAGCTATTAGGTTTATAATTGTTTGTTAATGCAAATGGAATTTCCCTATTTTAAAATTTTGATGATAATTAGCACAAGAAAGGAAATTGATAAGAAATGTGTATTATGTTGTTCTAATTAACTATTAACTCTGCAAAGACAATAAAATCGTGAATAAAAAAATACAAATATCAAGGATTCGATTTCCCTTTTGTACCCTTTCTAGGGATAAAGTGGAACATAGTTTTCTATCATTTCATCAATTAGTCTGTACCTTACATTTGCATCAATATTTATTGAAGAAGAACGAATAAAATATGAAGGAATGCAACCTGTTGAAGAAGCAATGTTTCTGCCAAAGCCCACATTCAATCTTCGGAACTAAACGGGCTAAAGTTGGGAAAAAGGACCAAAGAAAAGGAAGAATAATTGGAATTTTCAATTCAAGAACGAATAAAATACTGAGTTCATGTGAACAATCAAAACCTAAGGCCGTGACCTTTAATTCATCTGAGAGATTACACTTTATTATTAATTTGGCTTAACAGACCCCTCAAGCTAATCTAAACTTACATCTACATAAACAAAGCAGTGAGTTCATAACCAAATGTTTCACATATTACAATTTTATTCCTAACCATTGTGATATTTGATGGTAATTGAATGGTGTTAATCCTTTAATTCCCCAATTGTGATAATAACCACTAATCATGCCATGAGTTGATGAGAATATGTTAGGACTTAAGCACATGACGAAAGCTCAACCCATAAAGCTAGTCTATTAGGAGAGGGTCTCATGACTTAAGTCCCACATTGATTTTGCAATTCTACTCAATGTGGGACTCCTAACAGTATTACAAAGGCATTAAGAGCACAATTATCAATTAACAAAGCAATGTATTCGATTCAATCAAGAGAATTACATGCTAAACATCAAGTTCCTTCAAGTACCTCACAAAAGGTTTTATGCTCATAATAATAATTAAGAACAAGCAAGAAAGGGAAAGAAAAGCAAACTCCATGGAATGGATTTGGAGGAACACAATCAAGACACCCTGGACCTTTTGAATATTTTCCTTTGAGAAAAGACACCTTTAGTTGAGTACAAAAAGAGTGATAATGACAATATATAATGGTGGAAATGAAACTACTTAACCATGCAAAGTTAATACAAAGTTTCATTCTTACACTAAATGAGCTACAAAATCGACATTATACTACAAATAATAATAAACATCTAAAACATACCCCACAAGGTAACAAACAATATTCAAGAGCAAAATAGTTAAGTTTCAACATTAGCTTTATTTCCGGCAAGGATGAGAGAGATTTCAAGACCACGGCTGAAGGCTTGATTAAAGAGAAGCCGAGATTGGAAAGTGGAAATGAATGGGAACCATGATAAGAACGCTATCGGCGCAAAAATGATCATACCCATTCCAGCATCATACATTCTGGCGAATTCACGGACAGAATCCCACAACCCCAGACTCCACACTACCCTCTTCCAAGTAATGGCCAACTGAAAATATTAGAAAATCATATCAACGTTCGAAGCAGTAATTAACTTCAAATACCAGCTCTGACATTTACTAGTGTCAAGAATAATAGTGAGTGAATTTTGTAAAACAACTTCAGTTTGAAGATATAAGTGACATCATGTCAGCAAGAGGTTACAGCAAATTTGGGACCACGGCAACATCAATGACGAGTAAAATGCAGCGTTATCATAGGCCCCAGGGTGAAATAAAAACTGGGCCTCCTAATGTATAAAAAAGAACTATGATATTTTTTATGACAAAGTTTGAATAAAAATAGGGACATCCGAAAACACTATCAATCTGGAAGTCTACAACCAATGTAATTAAAATCGGATCAGTCATCAAGTTTGGACAGTGATCTAAGTCACCGATTTAATGATTCGATCACAGAGTCACCAAGTAAGCTGCAGATCAATTAAATTAGACCTAAATAATATATTAGCATGTAATATAAAAAGTGATATATATACACATATACATAGTTGCAAATGTTAAAAAACTAATTAATGTTAGATACTAAATATATCTATGAGAAATTAAACTCATTTGTTGAAGTGGTATAGTGGATAAATGCATATCATCAAGAAATTTGGTTTCAAATTCAGTACTCATCTATAGAAGGGGAAAAAAAATTAGGTTGAGGATTTTTGTTTTTGGGCCCCAACAATTCGGGTGCACTAGGCCTGCGTACCCTTAGTGGTCTTTCCCAAAAGGAAGTATTACGGACTGGCAGGTAAGTGTGGGACAAATATCAACGAAGACTTAAGAGTGCATGATGCAGGGGGTAACAAAAAATAAGGGTAACATAAATTTATTAAAAATAAATGAAAACTAAAACTTACAGATAATATTGCCCATCCTGTAGCGATAAATGCAAGGATGCTGGCAAAAAGGTCACCTATGGTTAGCCTAGTAAAGGCAACAACACAACAAACTGCTGCAACAAGGCCTAGAGCTGCAAATCCCTGTGCAATTCGCACAAATAGATGGAAGCGTGAAGATTTCTTTAGGTTGTAAGTAAAGATCTGCAAGGCATGGAAATATTAGAAACCTAAGACAAACAAGATTGCTGGGTTCAAATATAAAGGAAAGCAAAAAGAGATAATAAAAGGAGAAATATCTAAATGATTAAATTATTAGGAAATAAGTTCAAACCTTAAATATGAAGACAATTCCAACCAACACAACCCATGAGAATCCATAAACCTACAAAACAGAAAATTATCAGAACCCATAAGAAATTCTTAAATTTGTTTTATATTAAAGGCATTACTAGAAGATATAAGCCTTTTGATGTAGCATAAGTACACTATAATGTATAGACTATAGAAATAAATCATTAATTTTGAAGTATTTTTGGTGTTAGGACTAAGTAAATTGTAGGTAATATTATAGCAAAGAGGAAGACAAATTGTTTACCGCAAGCGATGTATCTTTTCCGGTAGCCTTTAGCTTATACACAATACCATATTGAAAAAAGAAGAACCTCAAACTCAAAATTGTCTCCAAGATACGCCCCCTCAAAGTTTGAATATGTATCTAAAGAAAGGGAAACTGTCATTAGCAAATAACGCCGAAGCCATCAACATGGAAGCTTTTCTAGCATACCATATGCGCGGATAAGATGAATTATGTAGTTAAGAAATACCTAACACAATTTATTCCTGTTGAGAAAGTAGCCATACATAGTATTATTGTAGGCATAGTGTACTACATATCTTAGTATACTATAACTGTACTTATAGATTAAACATTACTACTACAGAGCTGCACAATAATACAAATAAGATCACTCTGAACAGTAGTAGTCACTCACATGCACATAAAAAGGTTTTTGTCTAACATCATTCTCTCCATTTTAGACCAATGTCTAGGTTCCAACTCAAAGTCTCATCAACAGGATTTAACTATCTTGTAACATCTATGGTACACTTTTCAGATTGTGTTTAATAAAACATTCTGAATTGTGTTTCAGTCTCAATCTATTTTGTGCTCATGCAATTAATTTTGTACCTCTAATAATATTCTATACAGTAGAAATTTTCCATAGAGGTTTTGTCATATTTTGGGTTCTTGTCAGCTGTATTAAAATGAAACAAACGGAAGAAAAGGCAGAATATCATAGTGAATGCAGTCTGGACTTCCTGGCGACTAGTGAAGGTTGCCAGTGACACATGAGAGCCTCCTATACAGGTATATGACGCAATCAGAGAGACAATCCATATTATGACTTTGTCCGTCTTTTCTAATGTCTTTCAGCCTTTAATAAGAATGAATGCCAATCCTCATCTTTCATTGTTATCTTGAATCATATTACAAAAATTAACATTTATTTATTTTTATTTTTTATTTTACTTTCTTCATTGTATAAGTGATTTCCAGCAAGACAGAATCAGTCTTCTGTTTTGCCTCCTCTCGATCAAATAACATACAAACAATCAAGTGAAATATGTTAACCTGTTCTTCATCCCACCAAGACTCCCAACTATTATCTCCCTTGACTCCTACACCTCCTTTGTAAAGAAGCCAATTTGTCCAATCATCAAAATCTTCCACAGTCCTGTTTATCAGTTAATCAGATCAGAAAATAAAAATGACCCCAAACATGGAAAAAAGATTTATTGGGAAATCAAACACTGCAAACTAAAATCAAGAAAATAGTAAACAAGCATTTCAATCTTACAAAGACACAAGTGTAATCAGTTTGTCCTTCAATATTAAATACATTAAAACGTCTTTTATGTCGACAAAACTGTCCTGTAATTTGCTAGATCATTTTGACATAGTCATTTTTATTTCTTTAACAACGGAGGACCGAACTAGTGAAACTTGTATACAACAGACAACTTACTTTTGCCACTCAAAACCAGAGGGATTGAAAATGTAAGGAGCGAAAAGCCAAGAGATGACAAGGAACCAACTGCTAAGAGTTATCAAAATATATGTAACAGCTCCTCCCTCTGCATATGCGTATGCAATGTAGACTATAAGAAGTATTGCTATCTCAAGCCTGTAGCATTATACATAATAACATAAATGTAACTCAGTTTCCTTCAAATTCAACAAAAATATATAAGTATAATAAACATGTATTACTCACGCTTTGACAAAGTGGCTTCTAGAATACAGTCTATAATTTTCAGCGAATTTTATGTGACGGACAACAAACCCTCTACCAGTTGCTCGGTACTGTGGTAAAAAGTCAAACACATCTTAGTTACTAGAAACAACTATATATGCTGACATTTCCACAATAAATAACATAAAATAAAATACCTTTGCACCCCCATGGAGAATGGTACGTCCAAAATAATGAGTTCTAGTTCCCAACGAGAATGTGAAGAAGACAGAACACAACTGTAGTTGCATAGTGATGAAACTGAAAACAGCCTGCAAAAATTTATAAGATAAAGACGATGATTGAGACAAAAAAGAACAGAATATGCAGAGGTTGATATTTATAAAGGAGGCCTTAAAATAAAATGGACTAACCTTCAACAATCCCAATTCAAGTATAAAACCCATGATCATTGGTACTGCAGTAAAAACACCAATCTGGACCAAAAACTGAGCATTTAAAGCTGCGGTAAGTGCTGTGTTACCCAATAATTTTGCCTCATGCGAAATAGCTTCATCGAGACCAGAGAATGCCTGAAAGAGGTATCAACATCAAAGAACAATAACAAGCCCATTATAGTCCAATACAATCCAAGGTACAAGCCAGTTCATTATCATATTCATCACAACAGCAATGGCTATTGAACCTCAGTAATTTCTTATTCAATCCAATATCTGATACTGCTAAAGTGTGAGGTAAAAATGGCCCAAAGAATATAAAACATCATAAGAGTTGAGAATACTAACAACTACTGGATCATCAACTAGTTCAACTAAAAACATGCCAGGAATTTGTTTTAGATGGCAGAATAAGATATTAGTTACAAACTTACAATGAAAGAGTAATGACAAATAAACAGCAGGATACATATCCTCCTTACATAAAGAATAATAATTGGTGAAGGAGTCCATACAAAAGTGGTTAAAGACAAGTGATTAAATATTAGGTGTTATTAGCTTACCAGATATGCTCTTCCATATAGAAAAACATATACTGTGAGGACTGTCATCTGCATTAAGAACTCGGAAAAATTAGTAAGGGATTTAAGATCAGTTAATGTCATCACAATATTTACTAAAGAAAAAAATAGGCTAAGAAATATACCATAGTGCAGACATAAAAACCAACAGTTGTAAAGTAGAAAGAAAGCATTCTGAAGAAATCAAAAAGTTGTCCAAGCCTATAAACATCCCTGCTAAGCACTTGCTCTCCATTACCACCAGACACTTTCCCTTCAAAGAGGGCAATCTGGTTTAAACCCACATCTCTTCCTTTTCCAACCTACAGAATAAAGCAGCAATAAGCAATTGAGATATAGGAGATACATGGAGCTGAAACCAAAAAGTTTTTATTGTGTACTTGTATATTCAACCTGAATGTATTCATGGTGAGTTATATTTCCTAGCCGCAATGTGGAATTGAAGCCTGCAGTACATTTAACAGGAAAAACACTGAGAAGAGAAAGAGTTAAAGTAGACAATCCTATTTTTTGTAGCTAAGAGATGGTAATAAGAGATACGCCTCAATCCCTGGTGCACTATAAGTTCAAATGTATATAATTTATATTATTCCCTTTCCAACACTACTTGATAATGACTAGTCATTATCTACCTTTCTCCAAATAATTTTTATTTGTTCATACAACAATTACAGCACATGATATGGATCACAAAGATGAGAATCTTATATTATAGATGAAGTGGCTATACAATAAAGGATAAGGAATGAATGTATTAGAGAAATAGTGGCACCTAAGATGGTTCGGTGAGCATGTGAGAAGATCAATAGAATCTCCAGTTATAAGGGTTAATATGGAGGACCGCCCAAGAAAAACCAAGAAAAACCCCACGGGAAAAATTAGAAAGGTTTTAAATTATTGGCTTTTGATACGGATAAAGTGGTGCCCTTTTATCTTTTGGCTGACCCCATCTAGTGGAAAAAGGCTGTGGTTGCATACATTAACAAAAAAACCTTTTCCTGCTTGGTGACTACTTAGACAGATCTAGGAAGTACAACTAAGACAAGGTACATGATTTGACACAATATGGATGTAGAAAATGTTAAAAAAATTATAAATAATATCGATATGATTCACTAAAAATAAAATGTTACAACTTTATCTAATTACAGTTAGATTTTCATCACCTTTGGTATAAAAAATTAGAAAAACAGAAGTAAAAAAGGTTATCAAACTAGGAGTATCAGAAAGTTTGTGAATTGAGAAAATAGCAAGAAAAATCCACCATTTTTATAAATCCAAATGATTGTATGGAATATAACTCACCGATGTAAAGGAAATTAATTCAATCTCCAAAAGAAATAGGTTCATGGGCTAATCCATAAACATTTTTTTGGGGGATAATAGGTAATAGGTATGTAGGCATATGGTCAAGAAACTTCTTACTTTTCATAATATCGCATCATATGATCACACATCAGATCTATGGAGACACAGACATGCCCTAGGCTATAAAATCAAACGTGATCACAAATGAATAAGAATAACAGACATCATTTTTCACTTACCAGAATATATATCTTCACTAATATTAATAACACGTGATGCCTTACTAATGCCTCCCCGGGTTATGTGAAATATTCGATCAAAGACATCTGGGTGTCCATAATGCATGCGAACTCTGCAAGATAATTTTCCAACCAAAGAAATTGAGTAACCTCAATACGATACAACATATTTAATTAAAACAAAAGGTTTAAATGTGTCAATCCTTGAACACCAATTAGCCTATAGTTGCCAAATTTGCCTTACCCTCCTTTATCTTGCCTATCAATTTGCACATACCAGATCATGGGTATGTTTCAGTTATGGAATGCTAATGAGGAATATGAAATGGGACAGAAGTACAATGCCCTATTCAAACACAGTTTCATTTAATAATAAAACACATCCTAATACTTTGAGAAGGTGAGCCTTAGGGCAATGCTAAGGTTGCCAGCCTTGTGACCTGGGAGGTCATAGGTTCCAATCCTGGAAACACCCTCTTCGCTCGCGAGAGGGTAAGGCTGAATACATCTAGCTCCACTAGATGGGAACCTTGTTTACTAGGGCGCGAAAAAGGCTAATCCTTTAAAAATTGGTTGATAGGTATTGTTATATTAGGAGATTCACTTTATTATTAGAAAAGATGTTCCTATTTTTATTTTGGTTTCATAGTATCAATTAGGAGAATTGACATAATTAGAAAAGTGTAAGATTCTCAAGTATTCAGTACTTTGACCTTTTGACCATTCAACTATTTGATCAATAGAAATGGAGCTATATTTTTTTACCATAAAATATGTATCATTAGAAGAGTATAGAATATTAGAGAAGAGGATAAGGCATACTCAGAACTTATGAAGCATAGATACGGATACGTGTGCCGGATACGATACGGATACGTGTGCCGGATACGATACGTATCCGAAACGCATTTTTTCTAAAATATAGGATACGATACGTTCAAGGATACATGTTAAAATAGTAAAAAATATATAAAATATGATAAAATTATAAGTGTAAATCAAAATATCTAAAGTAGAAAGTATTATGGAAATTGCAAATCTCCATTAGTGTTTGCCTTCATTAGTGTTTGTCTTTAAATAAGTTGGTATTTACCTTGATTATTGAGATGTTTTGATTAAAACGTATCATGACAATTCTAGTTTTTTGTTTGTAATGTTTCAGATACGTATCCTATTTGTCCTAATTTTTTGTTTAAAACATTTCAGATACGTACGTTAACATTTTTTTTATTTTTTATTTTTGGATACTCTACGGAAACGTATCAATGACGAATCGGAGCGTATCCGTGTCGGATACGTGTCCGACACCGACATGTGAAGGAGTTTCACGTGTCGGTGCTTCATAGCTCAGAACTAGAAAGAAACAGATAAAACTAGAACAAAAGGGATACCAAACGAGTAACCCTGTCCCATAGGGTAGGAGAACCAACACCTCTAAAAGTCAACTAAGGATAAAAAGGTTTATGTCCATAGGGCAGATTCCGGATTCTTCAAAGAAATCAAACAATCTAATCCAAATAAATTTTGTCTGTTTAGCCTTTAATTTTATGTTTGTAACTGTTTTGAGAGTTACGGTTAGGGTTAGTTAGTTAGAGGAGGTTTCTTGCATGTGCACGGTTCCTGCTATAGTTTCCTTTCTCTGTTTTCTGCTTTCCCTTCTATATAAAGGGATAAGCCTCATCATTGTAACTCAATACTTTTATAGTTTAAAAGATGAAAGGAGGAAATATTAAAGGAAATATAATTGTTCGAAGATTATATAAAAAAAATTATTTTGAACCCTCCATACAGCAATTACATTTATCAACTGCCAAATACAACTTACTTCAGAGGATTTGCTAAAACACGTTGGCCCAAGGTGACGAAGCTAGTTTCTTGATTTGACATGAACCAAGCCAAGGATGAGACACTGCAGAAATATCAAGCATGGCAGCAATAGAACAAAATTATCATCATTTCTTTCTAAATGCCGCCAAAAACCTAGCTCATATGGGGAGGATTGTGAAGTCATTATAGATGATTCTTGGCTCTTATTATTAAGGAATGTGGAAATTTGATATTTAACAAAATTTATAACACATGCAAGCCAAACCTTCCAGTAAAAACATGCTCCCTCACACCAAGAATGGTTGGAGGGCGAAGGCCATGATTCGCATGGAACTCCTCAAGAAGGTTTCTCATTTTCATTGCCTCCTCAAGATAATTATCCTGTCCAACAAAGCAGATAATAATTTATATACATCTATTTTTAGCAATTCATTCATCAATACAAAAACACACAAGTGGAGAGAGGTAGCTTTCTCCACAAAAGCATCATTAGTCCCAACAATCACGTACAATTTAAAAGCTAGAAATGGCTGGTGAACCACTTAAAAATTCAACAGGCCAATAGGTTGGCGTATATATGAAAAATAGGAGAAAAATCTAAAGGTTAAAAATCTGCTGAATGTTCTGACCGTGACAATCATTTTCTCCTATTATATCCACTAACAATTTTGACAAGCACACTACTAGTAAATATAGCTTTTTCTGATACGAAATAAGGATGTTATTAAAGGGAAATGATGGCAAATAAAAGGGCAGTGCGCAATATACAAAGGAGTGCCAATTAACAAAGCTGACCAAACTCTAGTGGCAATGTTCGATCTCAGCCAATCATGAATCATTCATGTACTTGCTTGAAGTGTACATATTTCATACTTCTTCAAGGAGATTTCTTTGGATTTGAAGCTTCTTTGTGATAGATTTGAAATTGGGCTTCTACTTGGTGTGAAACCCATGGGCTTTCTAGAAGGTTGATTCATTGATGTGTTTGTTCATTTTGTGTGTTCTTTTAAGGAGTAGATCTCTTATCCTCGGTACTTTTATTAACAATCTTCCATTCATCTTATAATTTTCTTGATTTATAAAAAAATACAAATAGGGCTGTTATTTAATATTTAGCAATCAGCATCACATTATAATACACCACTATCTAATATCATATTGTTCTAACCCCAATTTCTATCTAAAGTCTAAATTTTCAACATTGTCATTAAACAAGCAGCAACTGATTGCATGCTGTGTTTCAATTTTGGAATCTAAAACCACGGTTTGGGGAAAAAACTACGAGATAAGCTTTTACAAAGACCAGTGATTAGGTCTTCACAAAACTAAAAGGTAAACCAACGATTCTACAATATTTGTATAAAACAGAGTCTTATGAAGTTTCAGATCCGAACTGCTCTATACCCAAAAAATAATTATAACATAATTCCAACATGACAAAGCATAGAACTGAGAGATTCTTTTCATTTTCTTTAATTTGTCAATTTTAGTACAATATAAAACATCTTGTAAGCAGAAAAATATAAATGTTCTCAAAAGAAAAAGAACATAAGACCAAATGAGACATGTCTTCACCTGATTCATGTCAATAGTTTGAACAGCATCACCACGAGTAAAAACAATAGCATGGTTTTGGTTTTCAGGCTTTCCTTCACCAAGCTTTGGATCGCCAGGTAGTTTAATTGAATATATTTCCTAGATACATGATATGTAAGAAAAACTATTAAAGACAAAATTCTACGAAAAGAAACACAGTATAAAAAAAAACAAAAAAAAACCAAGAATTGCAACAACTAATGTTAAATTAGTAAAAAAGAAGAATACAAATTCTATTGACTGTTAGAAGTATAAAAATCCAAAAAAAAACGATGATAAGATAGTGGATACCAACATGGCGCAGACTTAGAATTCCAATCAAAAGAAGACACATTATTAAATCAAACAAGGAAAAAAAAAGATACAGGCAACAAAACTACCAGAACAAAATCTTGTTTAGGAATGTGGGCATTAGCTTGTTCCACCTAAAACTTCATGGAAAATCTAATTGTTGAACAACAGGGTTTAACATTGAAAATCTAATATTTAACATTATTTTATCTATTTATGACAAACTATAGGGAAAATGAATATAAGAGAAAAATTACAAATATTAAATATTTAAAAATCTTTCCAGCCTAGTACAAGCCATTGGGTCAACAATACAGCATGTCATAAAATTTAAGGCATCAAAAGCAGTCTCACCAGTTTCAATAATCTAATAATTTTACTGCAAATGATACCTAGCAAGATATTCATAAAATCTCCGAATGCAATAATGAAAAGACAATTCAAATTCGTTTAAGGAAAATATTCTTTCATTCTATTCAGATAAAAACAAATTGAACAATCAGAAACACCACTAGAAAGGGGATTCAAAAGATTATGTTTTTTCACTTCCAATCCATTAATAAAAAAGACAATTCAAATATGTTTAAGCAAAATATTCATTAATTTTATTTATAAAAAAAAATTGCACAATCAGACACCACAAGAAAGCGGATCCTAAAGATTATGTTTTCACACTTCCAAACATGAACACCACTAGAAAGCGGATTCTAAAGATGATGTTTTTACACTTCCAGATATGTTATCACTATCTAACACCAGTAGAAGCTTTTCTGCACCTGATCCTTTCCATTTATATCAGCTTTGACAAGCTTGGAATAAAACACACTTGGTGTCTTTGCATCGGTTGTACTTTCATCGACATGAATGAAAGCAACTCGGAGTGCCTCATTCCTGAGAACAAAGATAAAATATATTACCATAATAGATAAACAAATAAAAAAAAGCAGAACCCAGAAAGCCTTTCTTATTGATAAATAACTATCAAATAAAATTTAACAGAAATTTCAAGGTAAAGGAAGGACATGGAACTCTGGCAAGTATATTTTAAGGTTTCCAAGCCCTCCCTTTTATGATCTAAAACACTCCTAATGATGATAAGAAATTCAGCAAAATCCTCCCTCAATAGAACATCACATACATCACTTTTTAAAAAAAAAAATCAAATTAATGATTTCAGTGCTTCAATGCTTCCTAGAAACACCACAAGACAGCTACACATACACAGAAAGAGACAATGTAAACAAAGAACCAGATATTTATCCCCCATCAGAGTTCAATGAGTGGAATTGTCAAGAGCTGGCACCTCAAGCATTCTTCCAACATTTTTTAAAATATTCAGGATGTTACTCAGAAATGGTTATACAAGTACTAAGCTACTTTAACTTCATATGTCCACATAAAATTCATTATCCTATTGTCTCAATATTAATAGCACCGAAAAATATATGAGCAACAGATGGATACCTCTGTAGCAAGAGAGCAATATCAGCAGCTTCTTGTGCCTTCCGCTGCTTTTGTTGCCCATAAATTTGGCATGATACAACATAAGTAAACTTCAAATCTGCTTGTGCCCGTGATTCACGAGATGATTCAAAACCTTGACTTGTGACGAAGTTATTCTGAGAATAATTGTCAACTATCGATACAATACATGTTAGAAAATGTCCATGCCAAGGTTTACTAGAACAAAAAACATAAAATCACAAAGCTCAGCACAGAATGCTCTTAGGCAGCTACCTCCGAGTGATCTGCCCTCCAAATAGCTCTGAAGCATCAAAGCCCTCCTATAATACATCATACCGCGCACTGCAAACCCATACAAGATATTGCAGAAATATCAGTGGCAGTGTTTAAGGAAGAAAGTGATATTTCCAGAAATACTCTAAATAGGGAAAAACAGAAGAACAAATAAAATTATGCTAAACATTTGTAACCTGTCCTAGCTAGAGTCTGCCCTCGATAAGATACCCAGAAACGAAGCTCCAAAGAGTCGCTGGAGCTTTCTTGAAGTTCTTCTTCCCCAGTGGACACTCCTCGACCAATTCTTTCAAGAAAATTATCCCATTCATCTGCAACAGAAAACAGACCAAGCACAGTCACACACTGAATCTGTTCAAGATATTGTCCTTCTCTAGTCTATAAATAGTTCAAGATTTTAAAATAAATAGTTCTTGAAAGACATTAACAAGAAATGTTCATTTTTCTCTTTTGTGTTTCTTCGTTCTACCAAATTAACCATGATTAGAGAAATGGAAAGTGGGGTTAAACTGAAGTGTTAGAATTTTTAACGCATATCCAAAAATAGATAAATCTTTTAAGAGGCAAAATATTAAAATGATGCATATACTTTTGGAGATAATACATAGGACAGTGAATCTAATCAGTGTTTCTAAACATCAACATTTGTTCATTCTTTGCACAGGGAGGGGTCCAAAGAGAGAAGACACATACCTGGAAATATCTTTTGAAGATAGAAAAGAGTAGATACTCCATCTTCGTTCTCTTTTTGCAATTCAGAAGTACTATACAACACAGTTTCACTATAGTATGGGGTGAAAACACTATTACAAACAAGACAAAATGGAACTGTTAGCATCGTGGAATTAAGAAAAGAACATCACTGCGAACAATGTGTATAACATGCATATACCTGAAGGGCAACATCTCACTAACAGGCTTTGCTGAAGGCATGTCCATAAATAGTGAATTTGTGAAAAACTCTAATCTTCTCCTGGCTTCAAGATTTTTTGGAACATTTGATGCCGAGTCTTTTACCGTAAGAAGAAGATGCAATCGCTTCACCAGCTCTTTCTACAATAAACTTATAGATTACTTACATATCTTTTTTTGTTTAAAAAAAGTTGACCATATTAAAATACATGGGACTTACAATTTCAGGATCATTAGGCCATTGAATCCTAGAAAAAAGGCGTCCCTCATCCCTAGCTCTTGCTAAAATGTTCCATGTATCAAGATGCTCTCTGGGAAATTAAAATGAGAAGATAGTAAATTTAGAGGGGGTAAGCAAAAAGGTAATGAAATCACACATCTGCAACGACATATACCTTAAATCTGGAGAAACGAGGTCGTGAGTAACAACATCATACAGCTGAAACATAGCATTTGCAGCACCTTTAGCAAGTTCCGGATCATTTCGAATCTGCAAAATCAATCATTCCAAATAAAAATGTCAATTGGGATGTTCTACAAATAGAAGATCCAATTGTAAGTATTGTGTACACATCAAGGGTAATATGATAATATTGTAGATGGCAAAAACAAAATCAAGTGCCGAAGAAGAATATTGAGTCAATGTCTTGCCATTTGTATCTAGTTTTGTTAGAACTCTGTTCGCATTGGCTGCACATTTTAATTGACAACTCCCACAGTATGATGTCGAGAATGCAATTCTACATGGTGACTTGGATGGAAAAAAATCTACATGGACATTCCACCAGGTTTTAAATGGGATACGAAAACAAGGTGTGCAAGCTGCAAAAAGCTCTTTAATGGCGGAAATACTCCCCTGGAACCTAGTTTGGGAGATTTTCAAAAGCCATGAAGAATTTGGGTATAATTAAAGCCAAGGCGACCACACTCTCATTATTAGTGACGGGAAATGATGAGAAAGAAAAGCACAAAATAAGGCAGAGACTAATACAGGATTTGAGATAAAGGATTGTCATATCTCACATTAGTATGCGACCAGTTCATTGGCAGAAGCAGGAAAAACTGGATGCAAGCTAACCTCTAAGCCAATGGAACCTAATCATAAGTTGGGAGATACTAGAGAAGAACCTCTAGTTTATTGCATATAGGGTGTTGAATTACATGAAAGGCAATCCAGGAAAAGGAATTCTATTCAAAAGGAATAATACTCTTGCTCTAGAAGCCTATACTGACACTGATTACGCAGGTTCCCTAGTGGGGACAGAAGATCAACTGTACTTTCCTTGGAGGTAATTTGAAAACATGCAGAAGGAAGAAACAAAATGTGGTGGCACGACCATCAGCAGAAACATAATTCAGAACTATTATTCATGGATTATCTGAACTTCTGTGGCTTAAAACTATTCTAAATGGTTTGAGAATTAAACTGGAAAATCCTCTGAAACTCTACCATGACAACAAATCAGCTATGAAAATTGTCCATAATATTATACAACATGGTAGGACAAGGCATTTTGAGATTGACAGGCATTTCATCAAAGAAAAACTGGAGGAAGGCTTAGTGTTTATGTCCTATGTTCCATCAGAACATCAATTAGCTGATGTGTTAGCAAATGACCTGAGCAGTTCAAACTTCCCTGACATCACATCCAAGTTGGGAATGGAAGACATATATTCCTCAGCCTGAGGGGAGTGTCACAATGTAAATATTTTGTGTATAATTAGGAAGATCAAATAAATTATAGGATCAGATTTTGATCAAAAGTAGACAAGAATCAGTTTGTAATCCCAGAAATCAAGGGAGTTAGTGATAAGGAATTGTGCAGATGATTTTATGATTAGGATTGCTTTAGTTTCCTTTTCTCTCTCTTTGTAACTCACTATATAAGTCTGTTTATTATCTATTCATCAATGAATAAAAATATATTCAGTTTTTCCATATTTCATGCCTTATAATGGAAAATATTTAATAAGTTAGGACATAAATAAAAAAATTGAAAACCTCCATGATAGAGAAGAATTACCAACAGTCCAGTCAATGCCGTAAATCTTGACAACACTAGCGGAAGCTTCTTAAGAGACAAGGTTAAAACAACTGAGCCCTCTGATATACTGTTATTGATCTCGCGGAAAATTTTTTCCACCCTGCAAATAGAATTTCAACAATATTTTATGAAACATATGATATATACAAGAATAAATGATGCATAAACCAGAAAGCATTAAATGAACACACAAACATTTTTCAAAAAGACAGTTACAAGTTTTGTCACATATATAAGGAACCTGACAGAGTCTAAAGTTCAAGCACTAGATTTTAAAAAAACTAACATAATCTAATAATCCATAAAGTCTTAGTTAATGAGTCACGACAACTATGTGCTTATCAGAATTGCAAATTTATCAGAGGAAAAATTCTTTAAAATATTATTGGTTCTTGGTAGACTCTGACAATCAACTTATTCCAAGCTATGAAGCACAAATACTTCAATATCTTTCAGGTATCTAATACCGACACATTCTGATATTTCATCGACGCGTATTCATGGAGTATAAAAAAAATTGAAAAAATAAATAAACTATAAATCGTTTAATTTTCGTATATTATCCACTACTCTTAAAAGGTTTTTTGATACCTCTCCCAATTGAATAATTGCGAATTTTTGTGCTTTTATGTATTCCAAACATTACGTATCCTGCATTTTTTGTAGAATATGTTTATCGGTGTATACGATATGTATTATATTCAATACTCATATCAGTATCGGTGCTTCATAGATTCCAAGTACGAAATTCACTAAGTATTTGAGAATAAGAACCAAGCTCAATAGCCTGGTTTGGTAACTGAAGTGACACCTGTCACTGACAATTACCATTTCTGTCTTCTGTTATTTAGTTAGGTAGTTAGAGGTGGTGACTTATTGTACACATCACCTCCTGCAGAAACTTCTCTTGTAAGTTTTTCACTCTTCTATATAAAGGGAAAGCCTCTCCAATCGTAACTAAGTTTTCAATCATTCAATACGTAACAGAATTATATATTTCCTCTCTTCTTTCATCTTTTCCTCTCACTCTAGATTAGGTTTACAATTTTACACTAAGTAGTTCAATCTTTTAAAACCTGCAGCATAAAGTAAGTGATATTTTCAACAATGATGTCAAATCCATAATGAAAAAGGGATAAAAAACACTAGGCAAGCTTTCAAGGAAAACAAATTCCTTTAAAAGTCTGAAATTACACCGTTAATGATGAAAAGGTTATTCAAATATAACTACCTAAAGGGCAACAGAAAATTGAATATTTCTTATTATGAATTGTTGAAAGATACAATGAGTAGAAAGGACTATACATTATGGTATTTGAGGCTAGCTAACACAACTCGCATACGGGTAGCACACAATAAAAAACATAACTATCACTAATAGGTTACAAGTTACAACAGGCTAAGCACATGTTTGATTTTGATAAAAAAGCACATTTAGCCTACAAATCTCTCAGCAACATTTTTGGATTTCAATTTTTCTGAAAAACAAGCTAAGCCCAACCAAATATAGAATCCTAGAAAATAGATTAATGCTTCTAAGTTCAATTTTGTTGTAAACGCAACAGATATTCAATACCCATGTTAGAAGCAAATAACACAAGAAATTAACACCTCCTGAGTGTCTATACTCTCTTTTCTCTTTCCCACTTCCAGCTTCCCTACCTAAATTCATCAAGCTTATTGGTAAAAGAACCTCAAACCATCAATCAAATATAGCATCAAAGTGATACCGTCCTCCTGATATCTTGTCAATATTCTGCTACGGTCCATTAAATTAGGAACTCCTTCCAAATATTCTTTCTACCCTACAAACATTGTTTCTACTCTACCAAGAAACAGAGGGAAAAGGAACCACTTCGCCGTCGCCCAACCATCCTCAATATAAACTAATGGAGATTTGCCCCCTTTTTCCCAGACCTTGTGGTCTCTCCTTCCACTCCATGTTAGAAAATCACACCGGTCAACAAGCCCTAACAAATGGTGGTGCCTAAACAGCTGCAAACTCCAGCTTTCCAATCACATGTGCAGGCTTGCTCTCTGCATCTTCCGCTCATATGCACAAACGTTACCATGTGCCATCCATTCTGGCCATACTGTCATGTCAAACTAAATTGCAACTCTAAATGTAAACTGATAGAAAAGAGAAACAGAAACTGTTTTCTGTTACTGATATTTGATCATATGAATAATACATCATAACAATGAGGGATGAGCATATATAATGCATACATGTGTACTGCAATGTTAAAGCTATCAATACCTGATAGTACAGTTGTACTGCAAGTTTATAGCTGTTAAAATCTGACATGTCTAAGTATATTTAACTAACTCTAACCCTTTCATAGTAAGCTAGCCTAGATTTTTAATATATCCCCATAAACCTGAGGGAGCCTCCTGAACTTTGGCATGTCTTCTGAACAACAGAAACTTGTTGGTAGACAGAGGTTTTGTAGAACATCAACTGTCTGAAGATCTGTTGAACTTGTAGAGTTTTTGCTAGAATTCTGTCTCTGACAAAGAAAAGGCCAAGCTCTAGGTGCTTGGTTCTGTTTTATAGAACAGGACTACGAGCCATTGCTACCATACTTAGATTCTGACATAGGATAAGAGGTGTCTGAAGGAAATTTCAGTTCAGCGAGGAGTGATTCAACCATTGACAATTCCTATTAGGTTAGAGCTAAAGCTTCTACGTTCATCCTCAGTGCTAGACCTAGAAATAGTGCTTTGCTTTTAAGACCACCAAGTAATAATATTAAGTCCAAGAAATAGTCAGGCTCCTTAAACAGATTTTCTGTCATCTGAATCAGAATAAAAATCAACATCAAAAAATGATGTAATACGCAAGGCAAGTGAGGCAGATGCAGGCTTAAGAAGAAGACCATTAGTAGTCATTCCCTGTAGATATCTGAGGATTCTCTTGACAGCTGACCAATGATCTTGAAGAGGCTGACAAAGGAATTGACATGCTCTATTAACACTGCAAGTGTACAGCTGTCAAAAGCTGACACTTCTAATAATAAGCTAGTGTAGCTCTCTAATAATAAACATGATTAATATAACTGACATGATACAAAACTTTCAGGCTTGCTTTAACTATGCCACAACTTTCATCTCCAATTCTCCCCAGGTTGTTGCATGCAGCTGTCACCCAAATGTCCTTTTCCCTCTTCTCTACTCAAAGATATGTTCCAAGTGTACACAGTTCATAACTGAATGGAATACCACTAAGTTCATATTTCCAAAACAACTAAACAAAACTTCTCTAGCCCCCCTCTTCTCTCCCCTCTCAAAACTCTGCTTTTGTTTATACTATGAAACACTAATTCACTATATATCCCCTTCATCTTCAAAAGACCTACCTAAATAGTCTAGTTCTAAGGACTCCCAATTAACTCTCAAAAGCTTTAGAAACTGAATATAAACAGTAGAATACATGATATTTCCTATGTAGACAGATTTTCTGAATCTGTCCCAATCTTTAAGCAAAAAATGTGATATAGAACCAAAGACAATGCGGGAAAGCATTAAAATTTTAAATCCATACCAAAGTCTTCCTTCATTATCAACTACCGAATACAAAATTTTCTCAACACTGTAATAGCACTCCTGAACAGCATAGGCCATATATTCATCCCTACTTATCCTGCTCCACAGATCTGTCTGTGTATCTTCGCAGTCCAAAGCCAAATCAATGGCCATCGGGATCTGGAAAATAAATTATTAAGACAGCATATGAAATCCCAGCATATTATAGGAGTCACTTTAAAAATCCATTAAAAGTAATTTATATTATATAACATGTTCCACCTTACTGCTTAGAAGAAACAAAGGCCATTGAACTAATCTCAGACTTCCAGTGTTGCTAGGCATAGAAAGCAGTTCCATTTCCCTGTAACCGTTTGAAAATAAATGCAAAAGCAGCCAAAAGGAAAAAATATCACGGGCCAGACAAGAAATTGAAACCCAAAAAAAGGAAAACAATATGCTTTCATTACATTTAAGGAAAACAAGTTTTAATAGAGAGAAGAAAACACAATTTGGGAGGATAAAAATTCCTCCATAATGAAGTAAAAAAGAAACAAAGAACTAAAGAGATCAAATCAATGCAGCAAAGCTGCCTAGTTTCTCTGCATAAGCTTTTGCTAGATGCTATAAATTGTGAAGTGGGTAAGTTTCTTCGACTCCTTCAAGCAGACAGACACAAAACAGAAGAGATTCAAAATGTAGCAAAGCCGTCCAGCATCGCTGCATAAGATTTTACCACACATTATAAAGCAGTAAGTCTCATACGACTAACCTATTACCAATGAAATCCTCCTCACGCAGGCTTTTAATTATCTCATTCCAAAATGGAGCAAACATGGCGGCGTACGCTTTGTTCGTATCCTGTGAATCCTGCATCAAACCATCATTCATTTACCACAACCACAAACTACACATCAGTAAAAATAGAAGCAATGAGAAGACAACACTAAGAATTCATGTTCTCCAATTTTTAATGCATCGAGTACTGGTTCTTCAAATCATAAGACCTTTTTGTTCTTCTAACTTTTGTGTTATCTACCCTCTCATGTTAAACACACTACAACCGTAGTTTAAGGATCACATGCCTCAGTTGTTGGTTGCGATGATATACAATTCTCATCACCCCTATACTTACTAATTATAGTGTGTTCCAAATCAATCACTAATCATACTTTATTAATAAACACACAAAGGATTTACATTATGCCATAAACTACTTTCATAACAACTGTGTGGGAGTTTCTAGGTAATAGGAAGGCTTGTACATCTCCTCATTATGTGTGATGATGTTGGTGCAAAGATAATTTCATATAATAAGAAAATACTTGGTCATTAGCATTTTAAAATTTGGTTATAATAATTTAATTTTCTGGTTCAGACACAATTTGAAACTTCCAATCATTAGCGCCTTCTTTGTTGGTAATAGCAAGGAGAATGTCAACAAATATCTTTCCAAAATTCTCAAAGAACATGGCGCCATTCATGGACTCAAATGTGCTTATACTCCTAAGCAAAATGGTGTAGCTTAAAGGAAAATACCACCTTCACTATCCCACATGTCTATTTCACATCCATGTCAGGGGAAGCTGTTTTAGCACATATAGCTTATTTAGGGAAGTAAAATATGCAATTTATACGACACAATATATATAAATGCTAAAATATAGAAAAAACACAAAATTAAAGACAAACTCAAAATCTTTGACATAACTCAAATCAAATAAAAGTAAGTACTGTGTAGTTCAAAATTCCAATATAAGTCAAACAAGTACTCAAATCGAATAAAAGTAAGTACTGTGTAGTTCAAAATTCCAATATAAGTCAAACAAGTTTAAGGATTTAAGCCCCTGTAAGGCTTAAAAATAAGTACTAGGAATTAGACTACGCATTCAAAATAATACAGCAAATAAGGATGACTCGAAATGGCATTGGTTGAGATGATGCAATGACTGATGGCTCACAAGGTATCAAGGGTTGAAGAAGAGGAAGAAGTTGCAGGGTTGAAAAGGATGTAATTTGCAGAACCAGAAAAAGGAGAAGAGGGAGCAAGCAAGTTGCCAAAGAGAGAGAGAGAGACAGTAACCTCAAAAAAAGCTCCGTACCGGAAGGAGATAGGCTTTGGGGTTGAGAGCTGCTCACCTATGGCCCAGATGTTTGAATGTGTTGTGAGTTGCTCACCCAGGTCTTTTCGTTCAAATTAACTTTAGAGATTTGTAGGAATGACAAAAGGTCCCAAAAGAAGGACACGGCGTTTAAAAAATGAAGTTTTAACCCCATCATCCATATGCCAGTTCTCACTGGGAAACTGGGATGAGATCCGAGGATAAGGAGCTATGATAGTTGGGGTTCAGATCTGGGATTGAGTAGCAAATCCCCTCTCGTCAATGTACAAAACTGGGATGGGATCCCAAGATCACAGAGGACACAGCTTATTCCATCGATGACATTGTAGCAAACAAGATGGGGATGCCGCTGTTATCACATTAAAGTTTCAATAATTTGATATATATATATATACATATATAGTATCATTAATGTACCGTACTTATATACCCAATATCTTATATCCCAATTTGTTTCTTCCACACATTTTTTCATGCACAAGAGTTTCACATCATTCCTTGATTTGACCATAATCCAACATAAGTACACAAGTAAAGTATGTGAAATTAGTTCAAGCCATGAATTTGAAGATGGGTGCATTCGCGGAAAAATAACATGGGAAATTGTTGAAAGACAAATAGGGTGCCAATGGATCTAAACCAAAAACACTATTCTGATGGAATAAAATCAATATAAGCAAGGTTAGTTGCAGCAGAAATAAAAAATTAGAAAAAGCTACACAATCTAACCAAACAAACCCCTCCTCACTCCAACAACCCAAAAACTAAATAAATAAATAATAGATATATTCACCTGAGTTGATGGTTCATTTAAAGGCACCCTGGAAAGGCATATAAGCAATATCATTAACATGATGGAGAAAATATATTCAAAATACATTTCAATAAAATCAAGTAATAATACATTATAAACTATACAGTTACAAGCATATATCAAAACAAAATTTCGATAACTGGCACAAATTTTATTGGGAAAATATAGGACACTCAAAAAGTACAATCATAAAAGAAACCAGAAAAACACATGGTATATCCAACAAAGAAAACTTTAGAAAATCAGAACTATCTGTCTGTAGCGCAAAAAAAATGTGACTAGTAAAATACCAAATCATCTTTACTACAAATACATAGTGCCGGGACAGAGTAGAAACGAAGAAACAAATATCATTTTCATTCACCACCGGATATAGACCATCAAGTAAATCCCTTCAATAAATTAAAATTATATAGAAAAACCAAACTAAATACAACTAGTGGGATTAAAACTTGGTTGTTGGTTGGTAAATAAAAAAACCATACAAAATGCAGATTGCAATAATATCAGAGAAAACAGGGATATCTTAGTGATACAACATTCTTAATGAGGAAAATCAAGTAGATTAGATAACCCACCTCTTTATTTGTGGAGAGGCCAAATTTTTTACAAATGCCCCTGGGAAACTTTCAAAACGTTTATGCATCATTTCTATTGAACGTATCTGCAAGAAGTCATTAATAAGAACACATAAGGCAAAATCAGACATAAACCATGAAGAAAGCAAATTTGCATGTAAAAAAAATGCAATGACAGGGCTTAAGTATTCCTTCTAGGAAAAAATTAACAATATCTTCAACGATTGTGTCATGCAAGACTGCAAGTATTAGAGAATAGTGTAGAGTTTAGTAAGGGATAGGTGTTAGTTATTTTTGTACAAAGTTAGTTAGACTTGGTAATAGCTTGTTGTGCAAGCTATCCAGTCTACTCTAACAATAAATACCTCTTCCCTAACTTTTCATTAATATTTTTCCGAGCATTCTACTCTTTCTTTCCTCTTTTTCTCTCTTTCTCCCTCTTCTTACATGGTATCACGCTGCTAGCCATGGCCACCGTCACTATTGGGATCGCTCCTCTCTCACCACCACTTTCTCCTTTACGTGCTACACCATTGCAAGATGTTTCTTCTCCCAAGGTGCTTCCTATGTCTTCTATAAAGCTGACAGAAAAGAATTTATGTGTGGTGTCACTTTATGTTAGCAACACTTACTTCAAATCATGCCAATCGTTTTGTTCTTGGCACAGAAATTCCTCATTTTTCCTTCATGATGATCATAAACTCGCCAATCATGTGAATCCTGCTTACCTATGATGGGAGGAACAGGATGAATCCATTTTCTCCTGGATTCTTAATTCACTGTCACAAAAATCTTTAACCTAGAGTTGTTGGTTGTGTTCACTCTTGGCAACTACGGGAGGAATTGCATTCCGTCTGGAATTCTCAAACTAAAGCCGTAGGTAGGCAATTGACGTCACAACTTAGATCCACATCTAGAGGATCCAATACAACTTCAGAGTATTTCATGAAATTAAAGGTTCTAGTTTATGCTCTCATCTTCATATGTTCTCCAATCATAACCTCTGAGCATATTGACTATGTTCTTGATGCATCGAATGGGGAATTTCAACCTGTGGTTACTTCCATTGAGATTTAACCTGGTTTACCTAATCTACATAATCTTGAATCCATTCTTTAAACTTTTGAGGCTCATCATGAGAAGAACAAGAGTAGAGCTCTCTCTAATGCTCTTTCTGCCAATATGGCAGTTGTTTCCACACAATCTATGTTGCTCGGTCCTGCTAATTCTCGTCCTCACCCTAATCAGGCTAATGTGCCTTTGTCGTCTTCGCATTTTGGTCCTAGGCATGACTTTGTTTCTCCAATGAACTACGGAAGCTATGGAGGATAGCATGGAGGTCATGGTGGTCGTTGTGGTGGTCTCTTTCATGGTGTCAGAGGCTACAATTGTCAACAACATCGACTTCAAATCGACCCCCTCCTCCTGTTTCTTATTATGTTCTGACACATTCTACTTCAGTGTTGACATTGTTTCAACTGAATTCCTCTTGACCAGAATTTCATCCATCTTACGGTATCTTCACTAGTTATGGCAATTATTCTGGCTCTTGTGGTGGTTACTTTTCTCGCCCTTCTCTTTTTGTAAGTTTTGCAAATGCTCATGTAATGACGCCAAAATGTTCTATCATATTCATTGACAAACAATTGATATTTTAATTATTTATCCTAGCTTTTTTTATCTCCCTCAACAACTAATAATTAGACTATGCTCCATCTGATCTACTCTCTTAATTGGGGCTTCAACATGTGGCTTTCATTCAAACTCAAATAACCTAAGACGAAATTATATGGCCTACTCTACAATAATAAAAAGTTTAAAGAAGGAAAAGATAATGATACAAAAATGTTGTCACTTTAGAACACATACCTCGCCTAGACGAGCTCGTGCACCAATTACACCACCAATGATTGCTGACATGACAGTGTACCAAATGTGAAGATCCATGAGATAAATCTGTAGAACATGAGCTCATTAGCAAAGTAAGATATTTGGAAGTATAAGTGAAACATGAAAGCAAACAACAATCAAGTGTTTATCCCACTAGGTGGGGTCGGCAAACAGGAAAGTAAACAAGTACGGGAATAACCATAATGGTTAGCAGTGTGTAAGTGATTCTTCAATTTTTTCATGCGTATTGTGAACAGTTTCAAACTGAAGATAGAGATGAGGAGAGAGAAGAGAAAAAGAGAGAGGAGAGAAGAAAATTGTAACTGCCATATTTATCATTGAATTATTATCTTTACAAAGAAAAGGATCTCTATTTATACAGATAGAGGGAAATCTAGCCAGCTGTCATTACAGCTATCACACATTAGCTACACTAATATCTACCTAACTGAAATTACATAAATCTAAGTCTCTATGTAAGATTGAGAAACCAGAGGGAAGGAAATGAAGATGAGAGAAGAAAAGAGAGAGAGAATCGAAGAATGCAATCTGATTTGATTGATAATCAATTCTTAATTACAAAAGCAACAAGAGTTGCTTATATACCTAACACAGTAACACTGTAACAAAAGCACAGTAAAAGTAAATGTAGTAACTAATACCTCAATAACTACACTATTCTGATAATGCCTAACAGCTGCGCTATTCTAATACTCTATTACACACTAATATGTAACGTAAAATAATTACAAAAAACTATTCACGTAACTGTAAATGAAGATTCATAACACATACAATTAATATAAGAGTGAATAATATATAACTCATGCTCAGCAACTCTTTCATTCTCCCATTAGAGTATGTTCATATATATCCAAGCAACGTCTATATAAGTAATTATACAAATAAGTGTAGGCTAGTGCAGTGCCTTGCTGAGTCAGCAAGGCAGTTACCTATAATTAGAGGCGACGGAAGTTGTTAACAACTTCACAGTTGATACACCCCCCACTCCTCTCACTCCCCTGTCCTGAATGCACTTCTCATTTCATGCTATCTAGAGCTTAAGTTCATCTATGGCTTCCTCATCTGCGATCAACAACGGTGACACTGATAGCAGTACTTAGGTGCACTAACACACCCTTATTTTAATATTAGCCATTCCATAAATCAAGAACTAATCTCATTGTTGACAGAAAATAAGGTTTCATAACATTTTTAAACTCTACTCCACCCTCCCTTCTATCGTTAATATCAAACTCAACAAGAACTTTCTAGATTGGAAGCAATAAGTAGAAAATGTGTTGAAAGCTAATCTCCTACAGCATGTTTGGTGTCCGCATAGACCACTTCAGTTTCTCAATGATCGAGAGAAAGATCGCATCAATCTAGAAACAATTTAATTCAGTGAAGCTCTTACCTCTCCCTCTAATACACTTCTTTTATAGTACAATGTCAATTTGCATTAATATGTATTGCGCATCTAATTTCCTCCACACATATTACCGGGATCCATATTAAAAGGATCATTCCATCAAGCCATCACAATTATTAATGTGCTCTTAAATATTTCAAAATCTACAATGCACATGTGTACATTGAGTATCATGTAAAACACAAAATGTGCAGTATGATACATGTCCTGTAACTAAGACACATTTTTGTTTAGAAAAATTCCCAAGAGCAAAACATAGATAGTAATACAAATCCAAGATTACACATTCAAAAATAATAATAACTGCATATCTCTATGTGTAGGCCACTTGCTAGTTTTAAAATCCGAAGGCTATTAACAAACCCAAAAAAGATTATTTTAAAATGAATAGCCTCGAACAAGTGGGCCACTAATTTAGGTGGCAGCTTGCAAAGGAGAAGGGAAGGTTGGAAAGTATAGTGGAGGAGTCTGTTATACAAGATTCTAAATGGATAGTTGATATCAAATATTGGAGAAGACGATGGCGGAATCATGGTAACGGATGTGGACATGAAGGGAATGATATTCGGATGTGTCTTGGTATTCAATAGCATGCAAATAGCGGCATCACCGTATTTGCCATCCCTTTCACGCGACAAAACGGTGTGTAGCAGCACAGATGGTCGTTGCCCCTATCACAGGTGAAAGTGCAGTGATTAAATGGGCCAAATCGTGGGTATAAATTAACCGTCTAGAGAGAGAGAAGATAAAGAAAGAGAGAGGAGAGAAGAGAAATAGAATTCGTGAAGAAAATGAAATGTATTATCATCTCAAAGTTAGTTACAAGGAGCGAGCCTTAGTTCTATTAATAAAAGACAGCAAGTGTCCTTTACAAGCTAACTGGTTCAGTTAGTTTGACAAAGGGAACAAAAGCATAACAAAGAGAATAGCTAGCTAATGCAAGATAAACTAAACTAGCCTAAGTGATAGGAGAAGGACCTAAAACAGGTGCGAGAGTCAACAGGAGAAGGACCCCAAAGATCTAGGACAAAAGTTCAAAAGGAACAGTATACACATTAGTAGAAGAGGGAGCATGCAGTTTATGACACTTTCCATGACAGCAGGCAAAACAAAAGTCCAACATTGTTTTTATTCATATGAGAAATATTACAAGCGTTCAATACAAGGCTAATAGCTTTCTCATGAACATGTCCAAGGCGGCAATGCCACAAGAAATAAGAACAATTACTAGAAACAACCTTAGAACTAGTATGATCTTTATTAGAAGGCAACAAAACAGTAGCAATGCTATGACTAGGAAAAGAAGAATAAGCAAGAACACAAGCAGTCTTGACAGAATGCAGTGGTTGAAGATCAGTGAAAGCATAGAGTCCCTCAGGTGTTAGAGTTCCACTATGCAAGATTTAATTAGAACCTTGACATTTCACAAGACAATTATTAGGATAAAACTCAAAGTAATACAAGTTATCCTTAGAAAATCTTGAAACACTTAGGATATATTTGGTAATTGATGGCACAAGAAGATTATTGAGAAATAAAGTGGTACTAGGATTAGTGGAACAAAATTTAGATGAACTAGATGATTGAATGAAAATACCAGCACCATTACCCATGTAGATGTGATCAGCAGAAACTACTCAATTGGTTCATGCACAAGTGTTGGATCAGCAGTGAGATGATGTGTAGCTCCTGAATTTGGATACCACACTGTGTTGGAAGGCTTAGGAGTGGAAACATCAGCATAAATGGCAGCCATAGCATGAGGATAAACATGTTGAAAAGCTGAATTAGAGCCAAAAGCATAACCTGAAGAAGAAGGGTGAGGTTGTGCTAAGGCATAAGAAAGAGTGTGGGTTAGAAGGATAGTGAGGATCCATGTAAGAAGGCATAGCATGCAGAACCACCAAATCCACGATATCCTCCACGAAAACTGGAAGAACCACGAATTGAAGCCAGAAAGGCATCTGAGCGAGGTGGAAAGGTAGAAAAATAAGAAGATATCTGTTTTCATTCTATGACAGGTTCTTCTTAAGAGATGTAGTTTCGGGTGCGTGATATGGTGGGACTGTGACGCACAGGAAAATGCTTACCAGATGAGACAGTTACACGTGAATTGAAGGGAGAAGTGGCAGCAACATTAACAGAAAGAGCATATGAAATAGAACGATTCTTGTTACGATCCAATCTTGCCTCAAATGTAAGAAAAAAGGATTGAAGAAGATTAATGGTAGGTAACTCATTTTGACTCCCACTAGCAGTGATAATAGTCTAAAATTCTTCAGACAGGCCCATCTAGAATGAAGTCAACATGCTCAGCATGTGAAATTGGGGATCCAATTGAAATCAACAAATCAACCAGGCCTTTGATTCAAGTGAAATACTCTGAAATATTGCTAGATCCCTTGGTAATGGAGCGCAATTGAGACCTCAATTGCCTATCTCTTGCTTTGGTTTGTGCTTGACAATAATCTATGATCTCAAGCCATAATTGTCTTGAGGTGCTACAACCAACCACTCGTGGTTGTAGTTCTGCATAAAGTGAATTCAGGTCCAGGAGAGGAGCATTTGATCCTGCTCCTCCCAACTCAGAAACGCAGGATTCACACGACATTGAAGACGAACAATGTCTGTGAGAAACTGAGTAGGAATTTCACAATCAGTGATGAATCTCTCAGCATGATTTGACCTAAGAACAACCAAGATGAATTGTATCCAGGCAAGAAAGTTATGCTTTGCGAGCTTGGTTGAAGGTAAAGGAAGATTGATAACAGGTGAAGAAGAAAGGAATGGTGCAGCACTGGAAGGTAAAGGTGCAGCAGCATAAATTGACGAGAAATAGAATTTGAAGTAGGAGCCATAATTGGCATGATACCATGTAAAATAACCGTCTAGAGAGAAAGAAGAAGAAGAAGAAAAGAGAAATAGAATTTGTGAAGAAAATGAAATGTATTATTATCTCAAAGTTAGTTACAAGGGGGAGCCTTAGCTCTATTTATAGAAGACAGCAAGTGTCTTTTACAAGCTAACTGGTTCAGTTAGTTAAACATGTGAGCAGTATTGTAGTAGTAAAATAAAACAGTCGTTGAACATGTTCGACAGCAGTAAAACCTTCCCCTTCTCTCCCTCTTTCCACCGCAGTGAACATGTTCTACAATTTCTGGTCACTCAATCTCATCTCAATTTCTAACACACTTCTAAGGTATAGTTTCCTGACTTCCTCCCCTCACTTCCTTCCCCCATGCCCACTTCTTGCACAACTATGGCCTCATCTCAAAACACAAGTTGTCAAAACGCACAAAGAATAAATTACTTACTTTTTAGTAGTTTAGTGTATTTGTGTATTTATATGTGTATAGTATAACATCTTACTTGACATATTTTATTGAGTATTTTTATGTTTCGGGTATAGAAAGTGACTCGGGTGAGAACAATGGTTATTATGAGAAATGAAAACAGTTAATATGAATCATTGGATCTTATTTGAATGGTCAAGATTAAAAGAAGTGTTCATGTCACCAATAACTAACTTTTAATTCTAATCATCCATATATGGTAATAAGGCCCAGATTTATTGTTCTCACAGTTTTTATATGAAAATTGTTCTCACTTGAGTCATTCCCCAGGGTATAAATTATATTTTTTTCGCTTAGGTGTATCAGTCAACATGGTTTACTGTTTTTTTGGATTGTCAGGATGTTGCGCTATCCATAATTAACTACCTATGGATGTATCGTCATTTAGGTACTTTTTAGGCAGCTGATGCCACATGGCATAGATGGTATTGCTTCTCTCATTTTTCTATCCTTCCCTCTCTGCCAGCATCTAGATTTGTCTGCTTTTTCCTAGTAATCAGAGCTCTGGCAGTGGACTTTCCGGTAATTTTACATAGTTAATACTTGTATATATCATAAAGTTAAACCATTCTCGTCATCTATTAGCATGATCAAATAACAGCACACGTAGATAAATGAGGAAAAAAAGGTAAATCAAAGAATACTCACAGCCACTACAGGAGCCCACAAGCTAACTACAGTCAAGATATTGTTATTCTCTGCAAAATTCACATGCATTAATTAGTGACACCGTTTATAAATAATAAAATCCACACAATATAATACTACTCATGTAAGCACTTCAAAAATGTTTGCTCAGCTCCATCTTTCTCTCAATCAAAAACTGGAAGTATGTTCGTACACACACCAACACTGTTGTAGTACTATACAAGTCAATAGTGCTAATAATATGAACCTAAGGAAAACCGCTGCACAAAAGTTAGTGATTGTAGCGGGCATCGCAGAAGGCCATATAAGCCCCACATTCCAATCTCATGCTCGTATTGCAGGACTCAAGTCTTGTACCATGCAAATAGATCCTAACTACAAGAAAGGATGTTAACTTTGGTTTTAAATTCGGCAGTTTCACTAATCGTTTATCTTTTTTTACTAGGTACAGCTGTAATAGGGTAGCTCAACTAGCACTTTATCCTCCATTTGGTCTAACCTCCTTATTGGGCTTCCACTGGTCTCCTCCACACATCCAAACAACCACAGTTGTGGCCCTATAATCTTTTCTACAGCAGGAGCTACTACAACTTTCTATTTAACTAATTCATTTCCATTACTATTTTTTCTAGTGTGTCCACTCATATAACACAATATTCTCATCTCTGCTACATCAAATTTATTGACTTGTTGACATTTTACCATCCAACATTCAGTCTCATCACATTGACGGTCTTATAGATGAGCAATCAAACTTCCATTTAAGCTTGAGTCAAATTGTTTTATCATATATGACACATGAAGCTAGTGAAGGAAAAACGGACAATGCATGGGGGCTAGACCGCTTAGCCTGCAATATCTTGCGGGCAGGGCATACAATTTTAGTTTGCCTACCCGCTTTTCCCGACCTGTTGTTGGCTATGCCCGAGGGCATTGCTATTTGGCAATGTGGACAACCGGCGGACATAACGTTTAAAGAAATCCTAAAATTCAAATAAATTTTGATGTAAAACATGATCATCATTATGCACATGCATTTCTTCATCCTTCTCTATGCAATTACAGATAATAGAATGAATGTTATGTTTCTTTCTTCTACTCTATTGATTGTATGTTACGCTTTTATCTCTCTCATAAAAACTTTTTGTGTGGCAGTTTAGGTGATTATAGAAGTACGGAAAATCATTTTATGAGAACCGGAGAGTATCCACAAAGTATTGGGTTTATAATTTATTAAGTATTTAAACAAATAATTTTGATACTCCATTGAAACATATCGATTGAGTATCGAAGAGTATCGGTATCAAATACATGTCGGATACGGATACATGAAAGATATTAAAGTATTTGTGCTTTGAGAAAGATGATTGGCACATGAGTGAACTACAAGACTGCTGCCGTTTCTGGATGAAATCAAAAGCTTTTGCAATTAAAAAATTTCCCAATGTTTTCTTTACATCAACCTCAGGGGCAGAACAAAAACAGAAAGAAATGTGGAGACTTGTTAATGAGAGGGGAATAAGGAAGTCTATTGATTAGAAAAACAGCAGTGGTAAAGGCATATTTCCAAAATGTCAAGGGTAAAAAGCTTGAGCAAGTAATGCAAAGTCCTGTTTCCATTGTGCCTATGTTTTCTTTTCATTGTACCATGTTGATGATGGGTATGAGGACAAGATAAAGTAAATCAAAAGCATGAGGATAAGAACTAGAAGACTTAGAAGAATGAGGTCTATGTGATTTAACAGAACAACAAGCATTACAAAAATCCAAAACAATTTTATTGGCATGAAAAATATCACAATGAGTTAGAACATTTTTCGCAACTGCTTCATGAGCATGTCCTATTCTACAATGCCATAGAAAGTAAGATGAACATTTATTAGAACAAGAAACAGCATTAACACTAGCTAATGCAGTTGACTTGAGCTTGAAACCAAAACTAGGAATGGATGAACAATGAGTATAGTCCTTTGGAAACATATTGTGAAAAGCATAAAGACCCTCTGAAGTGAGAGACCCTTAAGGAGAATGATATTAGTACCCTGTGATTTCACAAAACACTCATTAGGGTGAAACTTTGAGTAACAAGAATTATCACTAGCAAATTGTAAGACGCTAATCAGGTTTTTAATAATGGTAGGTACAAGAAGTAAATTTTAAAGACAAAGGGAAATATTAGGATTATTTGGTGATGAGAAATAGGTATTTCCACTGCAAGAAATAGAAGCTTTAGTAACATTACCCATATAGATATGTTGTGATAAAAAATGCTCAATAGTTTCATGCACCAGAGATGAGTCAGATGAAATGTGAATGATTGCTCCAGAATCTAGGAACCATAGTGAGTGCTTGTCATTTGGAAGACCAATGTTGAAACTCATAGCATAAGGTTGAGCACCATGATGTGAGGGAGTAGGTCTAAGATTGTATGTGTGAGGTGGGAAATAAGGAGAGAACTAAGGACTTGAGTCATAAAATGCATTGTAACCATGATGTGAGGGAATAGGTTCTAAAGAATGAATATAAGGATGAGACTCTGGCCTTGGCACCCTAGAAATAGGAGTATAAGAAGTAGTAGAATGTAATGAATGATGAGGTGGTAATGTGTTGAAATATAAGGAATAAGGGTAGGAGGAATAAGGGTAGGAGGAATAAGGAGTAGCAGGTGAGTCATATGGTGCATAATAACACCATACTATGTCTGTCATATCCTGGGCGGTTACAGTAGTTACAGAAATAACTACCACCACCCAAACGACCCTAAAACCTACCTCCACGTGGAAACCTACCACCACGGCTCCCTGGACTTCCACCACTTGGACCTCCAAACAAATGGTTTGGCACAGCCTCACATGTACGGTGAAGAGAGACCTAGTTTGTGAAAATATGGGGTTAAAATTCCATGGATTGGTCACTGACACAGGACTGAGTGGGGGATGGTACAGAGCCAATATTTGTTGAATGTGCATCAAAAACAGCCTTGTGGCGGTTTTTGATTAGGTTGGACTCAAAGGTGAGCAAAAACTGTTCTAGGTTATTAATGGAGGGAGGTTCAATCTGGGTTTCAACAGCAGTGATCACAAAAATGGAAGAAGCGCAACCAACAACCCTAGGTTGCAAGGGAATATGAACTATGTTGTATATTAATTGAATGAAAGCTTAGTTACAATAGCAGAGGCCTTCCCTTTATATAGGAGAGTGGAAAGCTTACAAGAGAAGATCCTATAGGAGGTGACGTGTACAATAAATCACCTCCTTTAGCATAATAACTTAAACAACAGAAAACAGAAAAGGTTCAGTGACAGCCTGACAGGTGCCACTGCAGTTACCAAGCTAAGTTTGGTTCTTATTCTCTAATATAAAAAGATTCTAGTTCCTTTTCCCTTCTACTTCTATCTAATTAGACTATTATTTTGAGTTTAATACCTATGTACATAGATTATTTTTATCTATTACTTCATCTAAAAGAAAAATCAAATTCTAGAAAAAGATTTTATAATGTGTTTAGAAACATATCTCATACATAAATGACAGAGAAAATGCCACAGTCTTATAAGTTGAACCATTGAACAAAATAAAAACCCTATATACTTACTCTTTGAGATAATATCATGCCATGAGTAAGTCAGAGATGGAAGATCCACGATTATATTGGTAGGTTTAACAAGAGGTTTAATCTGCAATATTAGGAATTATGAATAGGTAGCAATTAGTAAGCTATGGATGTCAAAATTTACCACATTCTATCAATTGTGTGCTATAGAGAATTTTTTTAATTAACATAACCTAAAATCAAATGTTAAACACTCAAGTTTCTGAAGATTTCATAAAATTATTAACAATATATAATTTATTAAATAAAAACCAAAAGACTTACCTGGAGAAAATATGCAAAAGTGAATTTGCAGGCAAGTATCACCAACCAGTAGGCCACATAACTGAAGATGTTAAAAAAGAAGTGAAAATAACAGGTTAAAACTCTATATCCAAAAGCAGCACTCCTAACAACATAACAAGTGAATACCTGAATATAAGCAGCAAGGGCAGTAAAAAAATAACTTTTCTATATATTAGTAAGAACAACCTTAGAAAGCCATCAATGCCACAAATTATAATTTATAACAACCAAAAAATGCACAATTAACAAGCACCATGGACAATTAACAAGCACCAGCACCTAAGATGTTAGATCAAAAGTTGACAAGAATATCAAACATTGTAGCTAATAGGTCGACATTAAAGAACCAGCAACACAACTGGCAAGCAAGTAAACAAGTGTCTCATCCTATTAGTGAATGTTTATCAAAACAAATATCTCATTTTCAACATGACAAACTGACCTGCAATAATCACTCATCTTCTCATAAAGGCCACGTCCAACAAAGTACCTTTCCTAATAATGTCATTAAAAGGCCAACAAAAGTACCAAGTCATATCAAACAGAAATAATAACTAGAAGAAAAGAGTATGTTGGGATTGAGAAACCATTTTCTGTTACCATTAATAATTGCAAACACGCAACAATGTTTTTATTGTTTCAAGCACAAACCTTTGAAAAGAAGAAATATAAAAACAAGGGGGCATGCATATAATTATTTAGAGTGTAATATCTATGCACTGTCAGTGTAAAGATTTATGCACAGTCAGTACATCATTCATCATTCATTTGTATTACTTTATTTAAGAGTCAATGATAATTGAAAATGAATGGTAGATGATTGACTGACAGTTTATAAAACTTTTACACTGTCAGTGCATACATTTTTATCTGAATTATTAATGGAAACAGAAAATGAAAAAGAGAAAATATTTCCGAAAAACAGGTAGCTCTAAACTTGTCCAAATTAATTACTAAAAGTAGCTCACTTGATAAATCCATTTAAAAAACTGAAAGAATGACTGATCAGACATGTCAGAAAGTGCATGACAGGCTGGAAATTTGAGCAGGAAAGCAAAAAATAGACGTATAGCTGCATAAACGCCCAATACAAGAATGTATATCCGGAAATAGAATGAATTGTCTGGATTATGACTATTCCTCTCCTGCAAAACCTTCCTGCAATCATAGCATAGTTAAGGTAAAAACTAAAAACTCACATACAGTATGAAATGCAATTCTAATTGCAAGTGTTGTCAAAAGCTGCTGATGCAGCTGCCTAGACCATAGGACAGTGAAAGCATCACCGGAAAACAGTTTGATGATGCGGCTACACAATGCATTTCGGTCAACCTATGTATTCATCCTCACAAAAAGAATGTTCCTTGACAAATTTGTATCATGTGTAATGGGGAATTTCAGTCTATCTGAACTTAATTTTTTGGGATAAAATCTGAATTTATTATAATTGGCAATCCAAGAAAACTTTGCTAAAAAGGGATCTGAATTTACCACCACGAATAATTTTATAGTCCAGAAACTGAACCCCCCGTTATCATCTGATTCTAAGCTTTGTTGCGTAGCACTATGCTGCTATCTCCTATGTTTATAGTTGTTTCTATTTTTTCTTTGAGGAGGTTTTATCCTCTTCTTTTGCACTATTCTTGATTCCACGCTTTGTTGCGTAGCACTATGCTGCTATCTCCTATGTTTAGTTGTATCTATTTTTTCTTTGAGGAGGTTTTATCCTCTTCTTTTGCACTATTCTTTTCTCTACTAATGAAACTTCTTTTAATATTAAAAAATGCAGAAATTATAACATCTGAATCCTAGCTATATTAACAACCTCGATTTTGGATTGAACTATTGAAGCTGTGGATTCCACCATTTGTTCTCTAATATTTGCCATTTTGTGTCACACCTGGCATTCTGGAAAGAGCATTTGATTGATCGTAAACTTACATTAAATATTTCTACCATTCTCTATTAGGATTGTTTTGTGGTTTTAAAGTATAGTCATGACTGATGCCTTAAATTTGCATTTAAATAACTAAATCTTATTTATTATGAATTTTTCCTTATGGGAACAATTTCAGCAAAAAAAATTTAAATATCCACATCACTTCAATGGTGTGTTCCCACTTCCCACTGCCTCGCTAAATCAAAGTAATGTTGTTTTCAGGGCTGGAGCTTAAACCTGTTTTTCGTCCTGTGACAACATTGCTTACCAAATGACAAAGAGCTAAGTAAATTTAGAAACTCACATATAAAGATATGTTACACCAGCAGAAGTCAAGCCACCCCAAAAAAACCTTATAACTAGCCTTGAAACAGCCATTCCCCTTGCAGTACTGTATGCCCCAAATGTAAGCAGCACATCTAAGCAGCCTATTTGTCAAAAAAATGATATTATGAGAATTGCTCGCCACTGAAACATGCAATAACTGCAACAACAAAAAAACAAACTTACTCTTGATAAAATTCATAATTGCAAATGAGGGCCCAATGCTAAGTATTGTTTTAATAGTATCCAAGTTGATACGGCTATGGTTGAAAGCAATTATTGCCAAAGCCTGCATGGAACAAGAAAATCTTCAATGTTGATTTAATTGTTCATAAGCATAGTTCAGACTTCAGAGAACAATGATGAAAGAAAAAATTGACTAGAAAAAGCAACCTGAAACATCAATGCCAGGAAGATCCAAAGACGATGGAAACTTCGATACAAGTGAAGAAATGTTCTGTGCTCAACAAAACTACTTTTACCAGTCTGCCAATGAAGACACGGGTGGAAATCGTAATCAGAGAATATATGCAACCAAGTAGTTCGCAGAAACAGCAACCACTACTCCATCTCATCATTCAAAAATCATGACCTCTCAAAATACATTATCATTACTGGAAAATTTCTTCAAACAAAGTGCCTCAAATTAATCTATGAAAGCGCATTCCAACAAGCATACTCCACAAAGTGACCAGAAAACTCAATCATAAACTATTTTGTATATTTTGAAATTCATCGATGTCATTTCTGGTCATAGTATTAATGTGTCTAAAAGTTACTTGGGTGGTGTGAACGTATATAGAGTTATTGACTGCATGTGCTACTTTGGCAGGTTATCAATTTCTCAGATGGTCCCTTACTTATTTTACATTCCTTTAGTTGGTAATTTGGGGCCTTGTCCTTTTGGGACCAGGTGGTCTCTAAGTGGTTAGATTACGGATTGGTTCTTTTATTCTTTTTGGGGTAAGTTCATACATATATGGCCCTGTTTTGTGTAATACATATTGCAGGTACAGTGTAAATAAGTATTACAGGTGAATATATGTTTTGACTTTAAATAATGAACACAATGAAGGAGCTCAAAGCATTGACGGTGATCACATTAGAAAAGAACAAGCCAATGTTGATGAGCACAATGACAAAATATATGGTACAAAGAAGAAAGGTATAATTTATCGATGATCTTAAGAGAAGATGTATTTGTTTGATACACAAAGCTCTTTGGTGTTGACAAGCAAGAGGATATTTAGGACTTATTGTAAATTACATAATGGTATCTGGCTATTTGCATCGAAGGCACATAAGGACTCTAAAATAGGTTATTTTTCTAATATTAATTTTTCTAAAAGTATCATATCATAGAGATTCGACAAAATTTTATATAGAATGTCTACTGCCTAACACAAGCTTTCTAGAAGAGAGAGCCCAAAAAAACATGGGGGAATGATTAAGAAATGTGATTTATGATAGAGCATTATGGCGTTGAACATGATTTATGATAGAGCATTATGGTGTTGCTCGATCCATGTAGCCGATCCCACCTAATGGGACAGGCTTGGTTGTAGTTGTGATTTTTCTAAAAATATCTTTCTCCGATAAAGCTTTTATAAAATGATTTTTTTAAAATAGCGGTTTTCAAATGGTGCAGGAGAATATTAGAATATTATAACTCTCTGTGATTTAATTAATTAGTTGCCCTTACTGTTGGTTAATTGGTTAGATTAGTTAGATAGTTTTACTCTAACTGATTGTACAGCTGTTACTATATAAAGAGCTTGGCTCTTCTCTTTGTAAAGATAGATTTCATAATATCAAAATCAGTTTTACAGATTCATTTTCTCTCTCTTGTTTTCTCTCTTTCTCTCACTCTCTCGTGTTTCTTCTTCAACCTCTCCTTTCTATTTCTTAGAGAGAATTACAAATTAAAATAGTTTTTATCAATTATTTTTATAAAATAGTGCAAGCTTTACATTTTATCTCTTTAGTAGAAGTGGGGGCAATAATAGAATCTCAACGATAGGGTATATGATACCAAAAGAAAAGGAAGTGCATTTACCCATTAATTGACCAAGCAACCACTCAAAGAAACTACAAAACAAGCATAACAATTATAATGCACTTATAAGTTCTAATTTTGAATTTAAAAAGGGTGCCCTAATGCACAAGACTCCCATTAGAAGGACTCAAGGGATGGTTAAGATGCACAACATTACCCCACAAGCAAGTGGGATGGCTATCTCTAAGATTTGAACCTACACCACTCAGGTTACAAAGCAACAACCTTACCATTAGGCAAAGGTTCACCCAATGATAAATTAATTCCAAAATGAGCATCAGAAAAGTAAATATATCTTTGAAAAGAAAATTGTCCCAACAAAATAATCATAATTGTTAAGAGTAAATAAAACTATTGCAGACATGTCAAATTAGTTAGGATTTGGTTATGATTCAGAAAAGACTTAGTAGCTTATGTTCTGGTGGACTGCTCGAATCTTGTGTATATGTACTAAAATCAACATCAAATGGTTTCAGAAACAATCATGCGCATTGAAGGAAAAAAATTCATATAAACATAATGAAGAAAACACAGTAAAACTAACAACCTAAGGAACATATAAAGGACAAGTAAACAAAGCACTGAAACTAACCCTTTTTGATTTTTTTGGTTTCCGTAAGAATGGTGAATCCATCCTCATTGGCCAGCTTAATTCAAAACAAGCAGGTGACCTACATATAACTGCAAATTAAAATAGAGAATTCTATATCATCCAACACACCAAAATATTATAAGATATAACTGCTGCTAACCAAAAGTATTCATTGAAGTCATCATAGTTCCTCCATGCTGAATGTGCGGCTTTACCATTATTGTTTCTCGCAGCTTCCTGCACTTGGGGAGAAGGTGAGGTCAACTAATGGTGAATTAAAAAATAAATAAAGAATACTAATTATACAAAAGATTAACTAGGGAACATATAATGTCTGGCCACTACAGTATCGTTGGAACTCCTATAGATCAAAAAAGCAAAAACAATAAATTCAGAAGTCATTATCATTATTATTTGGTAAAACCTAGGTAATCAATAGTGCACTATCACACTGGAACAGCAGTGTCGCAGGTACTTCCACACCATGAAACAGCATGTAGAGGCATCGATGGCTACCGCTCCAGTCACAGGTCAAAGAATGGAGATTTTGCGGGTTGAAACCTGTCCCAACAAGGCTGTGGTGAACCCTAATTCACAGTTTAATGTGGTGAAGTTGTTTTGGGCTGTGTAATTTATCTCTCCCCTTTTTCTAAAACACTTGAGAACCTTTTGTAAACTAAAATATTCAACGATGTGGGGGTAATGAAAACATCCTTCTGAAGCAGTGAATGGAACCTTCTTTCCTTCTTTCCACAGCAATTAAGTAGTGAACACATTCTGCAATTTCTGATCACTCTCTTACCTCAACTCCCCACATGCCCACTTTTAAGGCAAAGTTACTTCCACATCATGGCCTCATCTTAACCTCCTACCGTCGTACCCATTCCAAGTAATGCCAAATACAAGTTGTCAAAACATGCAGAGTATAAATTATTTACACTTCTAGTATTTCGTGTATTTGTTTTTTATATGCGTAGGGTATAACTTGATTTGGTGTATTTTGGTTTTTTTTTTAAATTTAGCATTTGTTATTTATATGTGTAAGGTAAAAATTACTTATATTGTTACCCTTAGATGTAGCAGCTATCCCGCTACCCGTTATACTGATATAGCATTTTTTAGGATCGGTCACTATCCACAATTGACTACCTAGGGTAAAACGTTAAACATCCTACAATAACGATCAGACTCAAACACTAAGAATTTCAACATCTTGAACATTATCTGAATTTAGAACAACATTTTCTTAAGGATAGAGCGGAAAAACTTAACAACAAAAAATATCAACTTAAAAATAAAAAAGAGACTAATCTATATCAAGTACTAATATAGTAAAACTGGTACGAGTTCAACCAAATAAAACTACTAATTATAAAATAAGATTCCTGACACGAAAACTCCAACAGCTTCTGGCAAGTTGCCAAATTTTGCAGTAGCCCCTCGCTTACATAGAAGAATATTTAGTGTTGAAGCTTTTACCTCATAACAAGCGGTATCAACAAAAGGTAAATATTGAGATGAATGATTTGAATAAAAAAGTTTCAATTGGCAACTCATTCCCAACAAATATGATCTACTAATGAGAAGAATATTGATAAATATTATTCATACAACTGCATTAAGAAAACAAAGTGAATAAAACAACTGACCTCAACTAGTGTCTCATATATAGGACAGATTATTTGCTCGAGGAATTTCACAGAACCATCGTTGGTTATGCAGCTGGGAGCGGGATAAGCTTCTCCGTGATCCAAAATAGCATCCAACTCATTTGCCATCTAAATAAACAATAAAAAAATTAATTAACATTCTGGATAAATAATTTGAAAGGACAAACTTTAAGCTTCTTAAAAATCAAAATTTTAACAACAAAAGCACATACACAATATTTTCCTTTGTCACAAAAAGAAAGCATGATATATCTTAAAAACGAAAATGAAGAGATACTGAAATATCTAAAAATGGAATATGAAGATATTTAAGAAGAAAAGGAATGTTCAAAATATTAAATTGTATTGGTATTATTGCAAATGATGATGTGATTATGTTATGAAACAAAAGATATAATATTGACCTTTGTTTATAGTAATATTGAACTTCTAATTAAATAAGGAAACAAAACACAAAAGTAATATGAATCCTAAGAGATCTTCTAAGAAACTCTAAACAAATATAGGATATAATTAGCATAAATATGCTACATACTCTATATATCTAAATATCCTCTTGATATTCTCTACAACATAATTAAAGATATTTTGAGATAGATTAATATATTCTAACACCACTTAGATCTTAATTACACTTATGCGAATATAAAATAAAGCAAGCTATGAAAAGGGACACATGGCTATATGTCAGCCACTGATTGCTAAAGATATATATAGCTATACAAAATCAAAGGGTGCATTGGAATCTCAAAATAGATGTGAGAATATTTCTCAAATCATTTTCCTTCATGCCAATTTCAAAAGGGGATCATTAAATAATAATTTTCTACTTGCAAGCCGATAAATCTTATCATCAAAAAGGTTTGCAGAGAATTCAAACAAGCCTATATTCCGCACAAACACCAAATAACGTACTGCATAGGAGATTAGCAATTGGACAATGTGAAAACAGATGTATAACATTTTCAGAATTGTTAATACACAACGCACATATTAGAGATAGATGTCTTAGGTCTCTGAACCTAAGACAAATCATTAGTATTAATCCTATTCAGTAATGCTATCCAGAGAAAAGACTTCAACGTGGAAGGAGCTTCAGACTGGTTGAACTTCTCTTAGTATATATTTATGTGAAAAGACTTCAACATAGAAGGAGATTCCGATTGGTTGAATCTCTGTCAATATTTATATATATGTGTGTGTGTGTATGTATAGAGAGAGAGTTCTTGGCACTCAGACTCAGTTTAATCCTTGTTTGGAGTTTACCAGTTTACATTGAAAAAATAAAAACAATTCTATTTGTTTAGAATTTTTAAGATTGATGTTAACATTATCTGATTATCTTATTGATTAGGATATAGTTTGTTATTGAATACGACACAATTATGTAATTATCTCTTTGATTCTTTTCCCTGATGTCAAGGGATTTATGCTTGTATCCTTGTATTATAAGTAGAGAAGCAGAGTACACAACCTATTCAAGCATTCAGATATATTTTTCATCCCTTTCAAGTCTATCAAAATAAATAATTCAAACACTGATAAAGCTAAAGCCAGGCTGGAAATAAAGCATGTGTACAAAAGAGGGAAAAGGAAAGCTTGGTTGGTTAACTAACTGCTTTAACCGAATTTCCCTCTTATCCTAGGTTGGTTAGAAAGTAGTTAGACAGTTATTTTGTCTTTAAATAGAAGGGGGAGGGTTAGAAGTGAGGGGTGAATGAGAAACAGTTTCTGATTGTGGAATCAGAAGGGAGAAGGGTCGTGGGATCCTCTTGTTCTATCTCTCTTTTAATTCTTTCATCTTCTATCAATAAATCTACACATTCATAGAGCCCAGCCAAGAAAACACACTGTTTCTGGCTATGGGACATTTCTTTTCAATCCTTTTCTAATTCTAGAAGATACCAGTGTTTATCAAACACACTAACCTCCGAGAGAATATTCACTTCGGAAAAGGATTTTATGTAACAATTATAGTTAGGGCAATAATGGCCAAAAATTAGAAAGCACGATCAGACTTACATGGTGGAATATATAGCAAATGCACTCAGGAAGAAATCGGACATTTGCAGCTTCACCCCAAATAAGGAAATACAGGGAGAGCAAAAATAGCTTCCTATCCCTGTTAATTGCCTCTAGACTGTAGGAAACATACAATCCAATCAGGCAAGGTAACAAAAAGAAAAGCTAATCAAAGCATGATCTAGTTGAAGTAATGACCTGTTCCAAGCAAGACGAACTCGAAGATATCTGCACCATTTGCTATAATTATCTAGTACCTTCAAGAAGACGTCATTGATGGTTTTTTCATCTATTTTCTGTACACACCACCAAACAAAATAAGAGATGCAAAAAAATTAAAATAATAAAGGGTGTATCAATGTATTCTTATCCAAAAGAAATTTAAGGTGTACGGAAGCAACATGTACAACAAATGGTAAGGGGTCATCTTCATTCACAGTTTCACACATAACTGTAGTCATCCAATGCAAACATCATAAATATAATAAATATAGTAGTACAGTAATCTTACATGATGCAAATCATTGAAACAATTGTAGCGTAGTAAAAATCCAAGTTATATAGGGAAACTATGAAGAAGAATTACAATTAGGACAACTGATAGGAATTTTAGAAAAAGTAGGAATATATACTGTTTTGAAATGTGTTGATACAGAAAGGGGGTGATCTATGCTTGGGCGAGTTACCTTATTGAGTAGTTCTAAATTTGGCCCAACTTCCCATCATGTGTAAATGTTTCAGTTCAAGATAATAATATTACATATTACCTAAAAATATATCTGACACGATGTTTTGCAATACAACCAATTTTCCTTCTTCGGAATAACAAATGACTCAGATCCCCAATAAAGTTCTCTATACCAGAAATAGAAGTGCCTACATATAAAAGTCGGCATATAGAAAAAGATCAAAGCATATGAAAACCTAAATTGTTGTAAATTATTTAGGTAGTCAATTATGGGTAGCGGAGTGTAGTGGCCGACCCCAAAAACACTATAGCGGGATAGCAGGTAGCAGAAGGGCCGCTACAACTAAGAAAAGATATATATAAGTAATTTATAGTCTACACATATAAATACTAAAATAGGTCATATCAAAGACATATTCCTAATTAAAAGTCAAGATAATAGTACTATAAATTCAAGAGCTGATCGAAGTTGGAGACCATACTAGAGTTGTATCTCATGAAATTGAACCACATAAAGATGATGTCAAAATTGGGCTCAATCAATTTGATAAGAGAATCGATAGAGATGATGCGGCAAACAATTAGGGGCCAAAGAAAAATCTTGCTGAGAAAAGACGAAGTATGTTCGTGAATTAGGAAGCCTTGCAATTTTGTTCTATGTTGATGAAGAACATGTAAGCCACCAAACATGTATATTGGAAATAAGAGGAAGAACAACAACAACAATAAAAAAGAGAAAGAAGAAATGTAAAATAGATTAAAAACCACATGAAAAAGGAAAATCAATGTGTTAAGTAAAATGGAAAGAAGGGGAAGGTTAAATTACATAAACACTAGGGGGGAAATATGCATCCTATTAAAAAGAGGGCAAAAAAGACTTTTCTTCTCTAATGCTAGGGTTCCAATCACAATAAAACATGTAGCGGGCTATGACCAGCTATTTGATCGGTAATTATATCGTTATTTGACATGCTACAGATGCTTAGGTAGTTAATTGCAGATAGCGGAGCATAGCGGTTGAACCCAAAAACACTATAGTGGGATAGCGGTAGTGGAATGACCGCTTCAACTAAGGGAAAAATATAAGTAATTTATATCCTAAACATATAAATACACAAAGAAAAACTTAAAATACACATAATTATGTTATACCCTCCACATATAAATATACATATACACCAAAAAAACATTATAAATATAAGTAATTCATACTCTATAGGTTTTGACAACAAAAAGAAACTCACAAAAGGAAGGGAATGGGGAGATAAAAAGAAAACAAAAAAATATAAGTAATACATTAAAATCGGAAAGTGATGAACAGGTAAAGTGGGGGGAAAAAGAAATTTACAGAAGGAAGGGGAGGGGCAGAGGGGATGGGGGAGAGGGGAAGGGGGAGAAGGGAGGAGAAGAAGGGAAGGAAGTGAGTCACTTGTCTTTTTTTTAGTTAGCAGTCATGTGTCTTTTTAAAAGTAGAGAGAAGTGTTTTATGGAAAGCCCTAAAAAACCAATGCCATGTAATAAAAAGTAAGGGCAAAAATGATATTTCCTATTAAAATTAGGGTTCTTCATCCTGAAATGGGTTCTGAGTGGCTTCTGGCCCACACCTCTGCTGCAACTCAACCTGCGACAAGCGCGACGGTCAGTCGCACCGCTATGCGCCATTCCGTCACAAGGAGGGACGGAAACCTCTGCAACCTCCGCTATCGCGTGCGATCGACTACCCAGACAGACAATATGGCCATCTGCACTGCTATCCACTGGCGTAGCGGGGAACAGTCGAAACCTTGCTACACTATGATATCACGGTGCTATAGCGCTATTGACTACCTAGTAAATAATTACACCATAACCCACTAATGGACAAGAACGCTCATTAATGTACCATGTCATTAGAAAACTAAAAAGCTATTAAGTATGTAGACAACAATACACTTAACATATGACAGACTTCTCTCACCCAATTTATAACAATTTCGCAAATAAGTCACCTATGAACAAACATGACAAATTGTTACTTAAATATCCAATAAGAAAAGATAAATCAGAACATCTATACAGCCAAATGAACGTATGTTAAGCTGAAAGTCCACTACCAAATAACAATCAAAATAGTTTATTCAAATCAAAAAAACAAAATAAAGCAAAATAGAATGTATACAAACTGAGAAATTAAACTGTACATAGTGAAACTGCAGTGAAGATGATATAGAAGAGCTCACCGGATCATTTTCAGCAGGTATGCCAAGTCGAGATTGTGCATTTGCTATCATTAAAACAACATTTTCGCGCTGGTTCCTTACATTATCTTTCTGCATGCAAGACAATTAAAATTATAAGCCAAGTCTGTTAACATAAGATAGGAATCATAAGTACTTAGTTACTTACACAACTATTCGCAACATGCAAGTATGAAAATGTTAAGTATATAGGAGAGCGGTTCTGTGATGCTATTTCGGCTGTATTTCAAGCATTAGTTAGTGTGGTTACACATGCCTCTGCTGAGGAGGCTGGCAGAGGCATTTAAGTTAGGTTGTTAGGGCAGCTAGCATATATAGTACCAGATCATTCAATCAATAAATAAAGTTTCTCTAAGGATCAGTTCTAAATACTTTATCTTAGGTTGTTGATAGGACAGCTACCATTTGTATTACCTAATGATTGTAACAATTCATCTCCCCCTTGTTTTCTTATATGGTATCAGTGAAGGGCACTTTCTCTTTTCAAAAATACAAGATTGCAGTGATATGGGTACAGAGAAAAATAATTTATTTTGGAGTGCAATTTTCTCACCCAAGCAAAAAATTAAGTGCAAAATGTCATTGAATAGTCATATAAGAAAAGGGTGGGGATCCACTTACTCCACATCTTAGCCATCAATTTTAGAAAAAACCAATGGTTTAGATCTACCCACTAATTCAAATCATTGGATTTGCCTAGAATTTAGGAATAAGATGTGGAGTGTAAAAACTATAAAATGAGCATAAAAGAAAAGATAAAATAATTTGCTAAGAGTATAAGAAGTGCTTCTTATTATTTTATGATTAGATGTTTTTACAAGCAATAGGCTCAACTCTTATATAGAAGAGATAGCAGACTCTCAAGGAAGCCAACAGTTTGTAACTGACAATCAGTTACAATAGAATTACAGCAAGCATTAAGTCTTAAACTGAAACAGTTTCTTAAACCGAAAAGTTTAATGCAATAACCCTTAGACTTAGAACTATCAAATGCTATACTCTAATATACCCCCCAGAAACTAAGGGTGGTTAACTAGTAATGTTGAAGCAGCTACTCTTAGTTGCTTCCTTAGAGATAGAAACCTTGCAGTAGGTATAGGCTTTGTTAGTATATCTGCTGTTTGAAAATCTGAGGGAATATGCTTGACAAGAAGAGTTTTGTCCTGAATTTTGTCTCTAACAAAAAATAAATTCAGCTCTATGTGTTTTGCTCTGTTATGAAGAACAGGATTATGAGCCATAGCAACTGTGCTTAAGTTATCACACAGAATTAGAGGTGTTTGATAAGGAACTCTTAGTTCAGCAAGAAGAGATTGAACCTATGTCATCTCTTGAGCTGCCAAGGTCAGGCTTCTGTATTCAACCTCAGTGCTGGACCTAGAGATGGTCTGTTGTTTCTTTGACCACCAAGTTATAATGTTAGGACCAACAAAAAAGTGTAGCACCTGAGATAGATTTCCTGTCTAGGAGCTTGCTTGAGACCATAGAGAGCTTTGTGTAACTTGCAAACAGTAATTTTATCACCATTTTGAAAACCAACTGGTTGAGTCATATAGACTTCTTCATGCAAGATGCCATTTAGGAAGGCATTGTTGATGTCTAGCCGTTCTAGAACTCATCCATAAGTTACAGCAAGGGTAAGGATGACCCTAATAGTAACAAGTTTGATGACAGGTGAAAAGGTTTCATTGTAATCAATTCCTTCTTGTTGATGAAACCCCTTAGCAACCAGCCTTGCCTTGTGCCTATGAACTGAGCCATCGGGGTTTTCCTTTACCCTAAAAACCTACTTGCAGCCTATGGCCTTTTTGTTAGGTGGGAGAGGCACTAGAGACCAAGTTTGCTACATTAAAGCATCATATTCTTCTTACATTGCAGACTTCCAAACAGAACTTTGTAGAGTCTCTTGAGTGGTGGTTGGCTCATTGTTAACTAAGAACAGACTTGCCAAGTTAGGAACAATGGACTTATTGATACCTGATTTTGATCTTGTAGTCATTGGATGAGTAGAAATAGGTGCAGACAAGGAGAACTGAGTGTCTGATCTGGTAGATAAGGAAGATTGATGAGTATGTCTAGATGTACTGTTAGGTGAGGATTGAGAAGAAGGAGAGAGAGTAGGTGAATTGTTGTTGTATGAGTTGTTTGTATGTTGTGAAGGTTGATGAATGATGGTAGGAGACTGAGATGAAGAATCAGTGGATTGTGAAGGAAATGAGTGAAAAATAGGTGAATTAGCCATGCTTGAACTATCAGTGGTATTTGTAGGATTGATAGACTTGTAGGGAAAAACTGCTTCATTGAATGTCACATCTTTTGATATGTAGAGTCTACCATCAGTAGATAAGCACTTATAGCCCTTGTGACTAGGAGAGTAACCCAAAAAAGTACACTCTGCATACCTAAACTGAAGTTTATGAACATTGTAGGGTCTGAGTAAAGGAAAGCAAGCACATCCAAAGATTCTGAGAGTAGTGTAGTCAGGCTGCTTGTTGAAGAGTGAGAAATATGGTGAATTGTAAGCTATTGTAGGAGAGGGAAGCCTGTTGATGAGGAATACTGCTGTGCTGAAAGCATAACTCCAAAAGTTCAATGGCAAATAAGCATGAGCAAGTAGGGTCAATCCTGTTTCAACTATATGCCTGTGTTTTCTTTCCATTGTCCCCTGTTGATGGTGAGTATGAAGACAAGAAAGTCTATGTTGTATGCTTAAATTAGTTAGGAATGAGGTGAAGGGTCTAAATTCACCTCCCCAATCTGTTTGGACAGCTTTAATCACAGAGTTGAATTGTGTTTGGATAAGAGTGACAAACTGTTTGAACACAGTAAAGGTGTCTGACTTTAGTTTTAAAAGATACAACCAAGTGAATTTAGTTTTGGCATCAACTATAGACAGATAGTACTTAAAGCCTTAATCAGATAAAACAGGAGTAGGTCCCCAAACATCAACATATACAAGATCAAAAGAGTTAGAGTAAACAGTGGTAGACTTAGGGGCATGAATTCTGTGAGATTTGCCAAGACAACAAGCATTGCAAAAATCAAAATCTGTTTTATTGACAGTGGGAAAGTACTTTGTTTACAATAGTGGCATGAGCATGCCCTAGTATGCTATGCCACAAATTGTACGGAGAACTAGACTTAGAAGTAGTGAAAACAATGGGCTTGTAATCTGTTGGAGAAACAGAGGCAAGATGAGTGAGTTTCTTTTGAGAGAAGACTTGGGAAGGCATATAATCCCTCTGAGGTGAGAGACCCTTTGAGGAGGATGATTTTAGAATCCTGTGATTTCACCAAGCATTCATTAGCATGAAATTCAAAGAAACAATTATTGTCTTTGGCAAATTTAGAGACACTAATTAAGTTTTTAGTGATTGTAGGAACAAGAAGTAGGTTGTTAAGTGAAAGAGAAATATTGTTATTGTAAGGAGATAAGAAAGAAGTAGTGTCACTGTAAGAAAGAGCATCTGATATAACTTTATGTTTGTTCTTGGTCAGTCTTGATTCAAAGGTTAGCAAGGACTGTTCTAGGTCATTGATGGATAGGGCTCAAGTTGGCTTTCAATGGTTGTGATAATAGTCTGAAAGTCTTCATTGAGCCCATCTAATATGCAATCCACATGCTCTGCAGTAGAGTTTGGAGTGCCTATGGATGCAAGAGAGTCAGTAATGACCTTTACCTTAGAGAAGAAGACAGAGATGGAGTCAGTGCCTTGAGAGAGGGTTCTAATCTGAGCTCTGAGCTGTCTGCTTTTGGCTTTTGTGTGAGCATTGCAGAAAGCCTTCAATTCTTCCCATAGCTTGTAGGAGGAGGTGCAGCCAAGGACTCTAGGTTGAATGGACTCAGAGATAGAGTTGGGAATCCATGAGAAAACTGTCTGATCTTGTTCCTCCCAACTAAGATAAGAGGGATTAGTATGGTGATGAATTCTGTCAAACTCATAGAGAAACATGGCTGGAACATCAGGAAGGTGCACAAATATGAGAGCTCTATTAGATCTGAGGGCTGCAGTCATGAATTGGCTCCATGTAAGGTAGTTTTTCTCACTAAGTTTGGTTGTTGGAATAGGTAAAGAAAGGGAAGGAGAGACAGCTTGTAAAGGAGCAGAAGGAGGTGGGGATGGAGGTGAAGGAGGAGGATCTGTGGTTGAGGCCATTAGAGGTCTGATACCATGTAAAAACTATAAAATGAGCATAAAAGAAAAGCTAAAATAATCTGCTAAGAGTATAAGAAGTGTTTCTTATTATTTTAATGCAATGACCGTTAGACTTACACTATCAAATGCTATACTCTAATATGGAGTAAATTTAAAAAACTTACTCTTGGAGTCAATAGATCCTTCCTCATAAGAAAAAAAACTTACTCTTGGTAGTGGGATGCTCGCTACAGCTAAGGGGAAAATGTGTTAAAAGACTGAAAATTTAAGTAATTTGTACACTTTTAAGTTTTAAAAATCTGTGCTGCTACACTCCCTTTCGTCGCTTTGAAGGGTCGGCAACCACCACGATGCCACTACCCCAGCACCATAGCACACTATTGATTACCTGGATAGAAACAGGTGGGTTTAAAATTTACAAAAGCTCCCTTCATTGTTACTTTCAGTAGTTTCATATACCATCTCTTCCAAAAGTTTAAGGAGTTAAGTAAAAGGCACATTAATGGTTTTTTATATCTAACACACTCAAGAGCCCTTTAGACTCGAAATGCGGACAATGCAAGGGCCCATGACCTTAAGCTGAAATTCAACATTTTATTTTCAGAAATTAAGAATGGAGGCACCAGGGGCCGTTCTCTAGTCCATATTGGTCATAGAGACACTAATTTCATGAACCATCTCTCCCAAAGGCCTAATTTGGTAGGTGAAGGCACGTAAAAGAATTTATACATATCTAACAAGAAGTAAATGGTAGCAATTGACACATTGTTACTATGAAGAACCACCTTTCTATATTTGCGAAGACATTTCTATTATCGCAAGAAGAAAACTCCATGAGAAACCGATATAGAGATGTGTTAGTCACCACACATATATTGCCATGACACACAGCAAAGATGGAGAGTATTACAACCATTACCAACCTGGAAACCAAACACAGATTCCAATAGATCAAACATGTCTGCATCCCTTTGTCCAGATACTTCAAATCCAGCAGGAAGTCTAGGGAACTGTTCAGTATATCTAATTGCAGACATAGCCCCTTTAACCTGGTATTAGAATGAAACCATGTTACAAAAACCACAGAGCATAACGTGTGAATTCAAATGTAGTATTACAGAAATCATGTAAGCAAATCATAAAGTGGTGTATCAAAAGCTGGTAACTTAATAACCTTTTATAGACTATAAATGAAAATGGATAAAATGCAGGTCACTGAAGAAAATAAGACATGAATGAGTCTTCTGCAGGTTCCAACTTACTTCTGGGAAAATTCTGATAGGATTGGTTAATGACGGTGCTTCCAACGGAACAATATTGTATGGTGTCAGCTCTCCAGATAATGTCGTACTTGAATTTTTTATTTTTCTCAACTAAGAAAACATAGAAGAGAAAGATGACAAAGTTATTTGCAATCAGTTGGTTAATAGAAGTTTTATAAGAAGGTTGCAAGTCCTAATAGAATGCAAAGACAGCCAGATGACAACAGGTTACTCTAACAGATTTCTTAACTTGAACATTAAATGTCCTACTGTCTAAAAAAGAATGAAATGTAGTTGATGATAAAAGAAACTTTTAACACACAATTACAAACAACAGAGAAATGACCTGCATAAAATGCCTGATCATGTCAAATCAGACAAGTTAATTTGCTTCTAGAGAGACATCTTAAAATGAATATAAAAGGAGTACCTACCTCCTCCATTATGAGACCTCCAACTCCACTCGGATCAGCATCAATACTGAGTGCCTCCATGACCTCCACTAAGGCACGTAGTGTGGCAATTACCTTTTTCATCTCTGACGATCTAAGTTTCAACCTTGAACAACAAAATTAACACAAATATAATACTGGAGCAACGCTTAACCTAAATAAAGTAACTTCGTGATTTTAACGATTAAAAAAACAGACAAGGTCATACTTGTAAATAAGCATGAAGCTTTCAACTAGGCAAAAAATAAAAAAAGAATAAAAGAAATAACCTTGATCAATGTCATCTAAGAAATAAATCACACATGGAGATATAATGAACATGATTATAAGTTGGACATACTCTCCCAATGTAGAGCTAAAAGTTCCAGATTCTTGCAATCTTTGCTCTTCTCGTTGGATGTCATCCACCCTATGACGTCGCTTGTACCGTTGATAAAACTCCCACAGATTTTCAATGTCGCGATAGCGATCAATGCGGGCTCCACCCTTCTGAGCAAGTTTTTGCTACAAATACAGTGAAATGAAATCATAAGCAAGTGTCTTGAGAAGCCCATAGTCACAGAAAATCAAATGGAAAAATGGCTTCCAATTAAAAGTATCCCTCATAATTCACTTCTAATACCTTAATTACAGACATCAAACCAGTCTTGAACTGAAGAACTCCTCTACCATCACTGCTAGGATCAAGATTTTGAGCCATACTATATGCCTGCTCACACACTGAAGCCAGAAGGAAAATGTCTTGCTTATTCATATCATAAAAATAGCACAATCAACTTATTTAAGGTCTGTACATACTCCAGAAAATATACTAGCATTCAATGGAACGAACGTGATATCTTCAGATTTAACAGCACAAGGGCATCGTATAAGCAGACATGCATCAATTCTACACAAAAACTTAAGAAAACTTCTAAGCAGGTCATGTGGTCAGCAAATATGATATATGGCAAAAGAATTCAATTTAAAAACTAAGGTACATGCAAACGATAATATAATGGAGCACTTCATGTTTTTTTTAAAAAGACCATAGGTACTATACCCCTACCTTACAACAAATTAAGAAGGGCAGAGGGGAAGATAACAAAGCCACACACGACCCTCACTATTTTTTAGGACGATTATGAAAGAAATTACCAAAGCCACTTAGTTGCCAATGCCTTATTTCCTTGGACATTAAAGCTCTACTCTCTTCCATTGATTTATAACGAACCTCCCAATTAGATTTCCATGGCATAACTTGTAGGATTGTATAGCTATAATGATCTACCTTTTATTGATGATTGGACCATAATTACAAGGTTTCCACCTTTAGTCCAGCACTTGAAAGTTGTAACCCTTGTGAGAGGAGGAATAGCCCAAAAAGGTAGACTCGGAAGATCTAAACTCTAGTTTCTGTTTGTTGTAAGGTCTTAGGTGAGGAAAACAAAGCAACCAAAGACCCCGGAGGTTAAGTACTCTGGATTTTTTACCAAAAAATAAGTTGATGAAGAGACATATTGGACAGAGTAGAACAAGGAAGCCTCTTAATCAAATCGACAGTAGAGAAAAAGGCATTATCCCAGAATTGCATGGGGAAAAAGCATGAGCAAGTAGTGCCAATCCTGACTGAACAATATGCCTACACTTCCTTTATATTATTCCACTTTGATGATGAGTATTGTAGTAGAATCTGGAGGACTCTTTTCCAAATCATGAAACGATTCGTGAATCATAAGATTCAAGGTAAATTATTAAACATACTAAAATAACTCATAACAAATCACAAGACACAGAAAACAGGAAAATAACATAATGAAATGTCATAAATTAAAGTCATAAAACTTATCATAATTCATAATCCAAGAGTCGGTGCCGCAGTACATGCTTTTTGCGGATAATATTATCCTAGTTGTAGAATCGAGAGATGAATTAAAAAGGGAGCTAGAAATATAAAAACAAGCTTTAGAAACACATCGCTTTCGTATAAATCAAAGTAAAATGAAGTATATGGAGTGTAAGTTTAGCAAGAGGCGGAAAAACCTTACTGTAGAGACAAAGATGAGATATCATAGCATCCCATAAGTCATCACATTTAAGTATCTTAAGTCAATCATACAACACGATAGGGATATTAAAGAAGATATAAGCCATATGACTCAAGCAACGTGAATGAAATGGTGGAGTACACAGGTATCATATATGTTAGGAAGATGTCACTCAAGCTTAATGAAAAATTTTAACGCACGACTATAAGACCCACAATGTTACATGGGACTGAATGTTGGGCAGTAAATGTCCACAAGAGAAAAAAATTAATGTAGCAGAGATGAAAATGTTGTGTTGGATGAGTGGACACAATAGATAAGATAAGATTATGAATAAATGTATTAGGGAGAAAGTTGAGGTAACTCTTATTATAGAAAAGATAATAGAATTGTATCTTGTGTAATTTGAAGGAGACCGTCAGAAGCCTCAATAAGGAGAGTAGATTAAATGGAGGTTATTCCAATCTCTAAAGGTAGAGAGAGACCAAGAAAAATCATAATCAAAATGATTAGGAAATATTTAGAGATAGATGTTTTGCCAATTAACATAATTTATGATAAAGCACTATGGTTTCATTCGATTCATGTAGTCAATACCACCTAGTAGGACTAATACTTGGTTGTTGTTGTAAAGGTACTGTTGCCCTTTTCCAGCCCATGTCTTCTCCCTCTTTGTAAATCGTAGTCCATTACCATAACCCATGCACCCGTTTACAAAACGATAGAGTAATGAACATGCCCCTCTGTTTTGTTTCACCAACATGGAACCAACCTGCATGTTTGGTTTTCATTTAACCATAGTAGGCTTTTTGTTTACCGAGGGTTTGAATCCCTCTCTTTCCGTTTTCATTGATTATTTGGTATTTTTTTTCTTTTGACCTTATGGAGCTTCTTTTGTTTGATTTTTTTACTTACTCTTTTATTTACTAGTTTAAAATGTACAATAGATAAAACCCCAATAAAAAAATATTTCAAAATCCACAGATTCAGCACAAGCAAAACATGTTTTTTGCATGATTGTGTTTTTTTATTAATAATTTCTAATTCGACCACCCAATTGTTCAGTGGATGTACCATTGATCATCTAAAGGATGGTTTAGCAGCTAAGGGATAAATTCATTGAGGGAGTCTTGATATGCCAGTTGCTAACATTGCATCTATATGGATGTACTAGCCTTCTGTGGACTGATTTAGACACAATTCAGCATACTCTCTAATTAAACATATGTATAAGTATAACTAGGTATAAGCCTGTGTCTTTGCTGGATTTAAAATTACAAGAAGAAATAAAAACCCAGAATAGAAAACTAGGAACACTAAATGCTGAAACGAGAAAAGGTAAATGCATTTTAAGAAGGTACACCACCTAGAAGAGAAGGGAAAATGAGGATAGCTCTATCGAATGTATAAGATCTTTCAATGCATTATCAAGCTAGGCTAACAAACCCCACTGTTTTATTACTCTAATGAGACTAGCCTGGTAAATATTCACCAAGCTTGATTCCTAACTGATGTTGAAACCAGCTAAAGCTCAAAACACAAAACTAAGATCCAGTTAGTTCAGCTTGGCTAAAACTTTCCCACATGTAGTACAACAAATTCAGACTACATATAAACCTCAATCTCTAAGAGTCATCTCTTACCTCTTACGGAAAACTATTATTAACTTCCCTAACATCTCCATTTCTACTGAAATCATGCGACGCATTCCAACATAGACATGTTCACTTTTAAACTAAATGCAACTAACTTAGATTACTCACCCTCGTTTAAGATGATGCTATCTTCAGTGTATTTCATTTTCCCACCATTAAATTCAAATTTCCATCTAAATTACAAAATTTTAAAAAAAATCAAAAATCAAACAATTTTACTTGTAAAAGGTTACTCTAAGAGAGATTCATGCTCTTAAGTCCCATCCATCAAACTAAATTCCTTTCAAAAAGTAAAGGCATCGTCATTCAATTCAGCACAACACTTGTTCAAACAAATCTACCAGATCTCAAATGAGATATAACAACAAGAACAGCATGAACATCACCATTAAAATTCGGAAACACTGAAGCACTTACAGATCCTGGCGACGTTAGGATCCTCGGATTGAATCTCATCAGCGGCCTGCAAAATCAAATCGATGTTTGTAGTTTGAGCAAGCGAAGGCGGAACAGCTCCGGCGATACCGCTGGCGGTTCTGCCGTGGTGACCTTGGCCAGCATTTCGAAGTTGCTCTCTCTTGAGCGTGGCGCGAATCAGCCTCTCCCAATTTTCGCGAACCCTAGCCATCGCAGCGCGTGAGAGAGCGAGCGATGAGTGAATCGCTTTTCAGCGGTTACAGATTTCAGAACTTGGAAAAGTGTGTTGTGTTGTGAGAGAGAAATGATGATGCGGAAGAATATAACAGGATTTGGACCAAAGAGGGTTTAGTAGTTTTGTAATTGTAACTATCTTAACGAGTAAGGTTACGGATTTGAGAGGGTTTTCTTTTTTTTGTCTAAATCGGGAAACGCGGTATGAGTGAGTGTTTTCTTTTCTTTTTCCGTTTTATGAATTCGTCGTTTGAATTTTGATTCCGTCAAAATTTAGTGGAATTTTACTATGGATTATAAAAATATCCGCAAAATAGCTCACGGGTGGGAATGGATATTATGATATCTGTCTCCCAGGTACTCGGGTATATATTTTAATTAAATATTTTATATTTAGTTATTGTTATTTTAACATTATATTTGTCTATTTTATTATTATTTCATAATAAAATTTAGTGATGAAACTATAATAATAAAATTATCATATACATATTATATTATTTGAGTAATAATTATTTTTATAGATTAATTAATGTAAAATATATAAAAAATAGAATTAAAATTGAAAACTCGCACAAGTATCCACAAATAGTGCGAGTATGGGCACGGATATGCACCGCCTGTACCCGCATGCCATCCCTAAATTTTACACTACTAAATCAATTTAGGTGAATTATTCGTATATGAATATATTAATAGATTTTTCTCAACAGAAATATATTATGGTCCAGTGACTTTTCCTTATGTGCTGATTATTATTAATTATTCACTAAAAAGTATTATACATTAATAAAGTATTGAGCTGTAAAAAATTTACATTTATGATGTATAGATAATAAACTCTTTTGTATAGTCCTATACGTCAAATTTTGAAAGAATCTAAAAAATGTGATTCATAATTTCAACTCGAATTATTTATCATCTTCACTCTTCCTTCATCATACTACCTCAATAATGCTTAAGAATAATTATTCATTAGATTTATAGTTGCAAATTTCACTTTCATTATGACAGCCATATTTAATATTAAATATTTTTAAAATATCAACAAAATATGTATCTCCTAGTTTTACTCTGTTTAAAATAATATTTTTTTATTGTTGTTAATTAGTATTGATTCTCTGAATTAAGTCAAAGTCAAAAGCATCATATTAATAATGTAATTATTTTCCATTTCTGCAAATGTCAATATCTAATTAGTAAATGAAATGTTTATTGTGATGAATTATCTGGATCTGCATTTGCATTGATGTTGGATTAAAATCCGCCCTAGACACATGTTAATATCTCATTGAGTATATTACCCATGAGTCATTGGCTACCCAACGGATCCATAGGTATCCATAAATTCAAAAATATTAAAAATAATTGCAAGTAATTTATGCATTTGTGTATTTATTTCTTACGATCATATGTGTTATTTTGACAATCGACAAGATAAAAAATTATAAAACTTAATTTAAAGTTTTAAACATAACTTAATTTGACTATTAAATATAACTCATTTTACTCAAACAAACATTATAAACAACTTCAACATTATGATAAATTCATTTACTAAAAACTTTCTGATTAACATAACATTACATCATGCATATGAATTAACAATATAATATCATTGTTACAACATTACATCATAGTTAAGAACTTAAAAATCACATTTATGAATTAATATGATAGTATAATTATGGATTAATATAATATTATAACATTAATTAACATGGTATTACAATTATAATGTTATATATATTTAGATTTATAAAAAAATAGCGGGTCCAGGTACACACAGGTCTAGGTACTTCGTTGCCCAGACTCAAACTCATCTAAAAGCGGTTCTTAAAATCGTAAGTCTCAATTACCCACGAATTTAAAATATGGCCAGACTCGATACATTATAAGTATTATTTTCAGGTTGTGGGTACTCATTGTCATAGAAATAAGAAATATTATAATTGAAAAACACAAGCTGAAATGAAATTTTGGTTCCCTTTTCATAAACGTACGATTTTGATCCTCCTTCTTTTTATGTGCTATTTTGGTTCGGTAATTTATATGATCATGTGAAAAAAATTATATGTGTTATTTTTCCATTCAAACTCCTAGCGAAATTGCTTATAAGCTGAATATTGTACTTTGACATTACCATTGGCATTGCCACTCGAAATTATAATGTCCACTTTTGGTCCCTCATCTTTTATGATTATGCAAAATTTATTCCTCTATTTTATTTTGGGTGATTTTCATCTCCTAACCATCATGAATGTTCAAAAAATCCATTTTCTAAAATATGAGTCTACTTTCCGGTTAAATAAAAAGGTGTGCATGCTATTTGATACGGTTCAATAGTTCTATGAGGTTATGATGATGCTATGTTCGGATTCATAACACAAAAACAATTACTATTACTACCTTTGTTATATATATATATATACAAAAACAATTACTATTACTACCTTTGTTATATATATATATATATATATATATATATATTAAAGTATTTACTCATTTTTTGGTACTCTTATTATTCGACCTTATCAAGTTAGACTCTAATAAATTTAAATTATTTTGTCCCAACAATTTAAACATAGAACCATGTTAGTCATTTCGTACATATTTGTCAATTAACATTAACGGTTTGGTCTACATTAACTACTAACTTGGCGAGACGTCTTATGTTCATGTATGTGTGTCTGACACATTAGTGGACACGTCTATTTTTTCCAAACTCTTTAATCAAAACGACGTTATTCTAAAAAAAACTCGAGTTTTTTTAACAGTAATCCTTTTACAAAACGACTTCATTTTGGGATTAAAAAAATTTAATAAACAAATTAACCCTAAATATCGTCATTTTGGGTTTCAATTTGAAGATGACAATCCATAACTATCTCCCATACCAAAAGAATCACTTATCATTAAGGATGACAAAAATGTCCAACATGTGAGTATTCGTCAAAATATTCACAATGGGTAATCGCAAAAATATATTTAATTATTATTATTTTAATATTATATTTGTCTATCTTATTATTATTTCGTAATAAAATTTAGTAATAAGACTACAATCATAAAATTATCATATACATATATCATATTATTCAAGTAATAATTATTTTTATATATTAATTAGAGAAATTTAGAAAATAGAAAAGAAAGAAACATGTAGAAAATCTTAGGGAAAATAATAAGAGAAGAAGAATGGGTGAGTGAGATAAGAAAAATGAGCATAAGAGACGTGAGAAAACATAAAAGAAATAAAATTGAAGGATGAGAAAATATGATAAATTGACACATCAATTAAAGTTGCATTATAATAACTAATCAAAAGTTAACAAAATATAAATGTAAATTCGTAATTGGTAGTACATAGAAGTGGAATAGAAAAGTGGCATAGACAACTTATGTTCCTTCCGAACTCCGTTGATGGTGAAACGAAAATCACTTGTTGCAATTTGTTCCTTTGGCACCACCCTCACTTTTTGACAGTGTTACCTCACTTTTTTATCAGCGCCACCTCACTAGTGATTGCCATGTGTCCCATTGACTTCACTTACATTTTTTTATTTTAATGGTTATTTTTTCTATTTTAAACCTATAATAAAATTAAATACATTTTTTATTATTTAAAAAACATAATAATACAAATAAAATATTATTTTTATAAAAAATAACATTTGTACTCTTATTGATAAATACAATTTCCTTTTTTAACATATTAATTAATTAATAATAGTACTTAAATAACAAAAATTAATTAATAAGGTTAGCTAAAATTCCTTTAAATAATATAATGAAATTGTTGTATCAACTCAAATCATATCTTCCATCTTATTAAGTTGAGACGTGGAACGAAACTATAATTGCTATTGCCCTGTCTTGAAATGGGTATGTAAATAACGACAAATATGTTCGATTTCCTTTAAATTTTATAAATAAAAGCTTGTCCATTTAAGGTGAGATATGAAATGAACAATGAAGCAGGTAAGTGGATAATATTAAATGTTTTTAAGCCCAAAATTTTTAAATACTACAAGAGCGAACAACCAATATAATGTATTATGTCTCCTTAAGTTGTGACGTGAAAGGGACACAAAACTATCACGTCAGTATACATGAAAATATATTTTTTATTTTTTCGGTTAATACCGTATTGGATTAGTAATTAGTTTAAATTCTTTTACAAAAGAATTGTAAATTCAATTTTCATGATTAAAACATGTGCGAATTAGATTAGTTAGTTAGGAGTTAGGTAGAGTTAATTCTTTAGTATTTTTTATATAATAGGTTGGTTAATTTCTTTATAAGTCAAATTATTCAATATTCAATTCATTCATTCATTCAATGAATGGAATACACACTCTTTGGAGGACCATATGCATCAAGAAATTCACTAGGGAATAATGAAAAATTTCAAGCTTCTTACTATTGCTTTTGAAGACCTTACATGCCATTTTGGTACATGGATTCATTTAGTTGATATATAGTGCAACATGATAGTTATTCTATTTCTTTTATCATTCTTATTTACAATCTTAATATTCTCTATTCAACTCGATTCTTCTTGATATTTTTGAGACAAATACTGCACATATTTCATTATATTCTTCTCTTATTATTCTTTAGTAAAAATTGTTCATCTTTCATTGTATTCTTTTTTATATCTCTGAGGCAAATATTGCTCATGTTTCATCTCATTTTTAGCCAAGAAACCAATATGGTATTCTTGAACAAATATTGTTCATATTTCACTATATTATTTCTCTCATTCTTTGGTCAAGAAACAAAGATAGTATTCTTGGACAATAACATTGTGTTGATTCTTGATGAACAATATTATTACTTTCAATAACAATGAAGATTTATTTGATTCTCATTCTATACAATCATTCTTTTTATTTTTTCTGGAGTATATGGTATGCTTGGAAAAGAGTAACTAAAGTTTAAAAGTGCAACCAACAAAATGCTGAAAGATGGTCCTTGCAATAAAGCCTTCTTCATTCAATCATCGTTTATCCAAGCTGAGAATTATCAACATCCATTCTCCAACTTGAGGGGATGTTAAAATATTTTTTTGGTATCTTGGGTTAATATTATATTGGGTTAGTAATTAGTTTAATATCACTTACCTTGTACAACAAGTAATCATTGTAAATTCAATTTTCATGATTAAAACATGTGCAAAATATATTAGTTAGTTAGGAGTTAGGTAGATTTAAGTCTTTTGTATTTTCTATATAATAGGTTGATTAATTTATTTGTAATTTATCCCATTCAATCCATTCATTCAATGAATGAAATGCATACTTTTTTTCTTGCCCATTGATTTCTAATAATCTATTGAGGTGAGGATGATAAACTATGAGTAAACATTATTTATACTCTTTCAATCTTTAAATAAATAAAATCTAATCGATAATATTTTTTATATTTGTTTAAATCACATAAAAAACATTTAAAGATGGAAAGAGTAGACACAATCAATATTGTATTTTCTCTTTCTTTAAGTTGGGATGTTGCATAGACATAAAGTTGCTTCTACATTCTCTTCATGTGGTGATAAGAGACTATGTTTAAAGATCATTTTTTCTCTTTCAATCTTTAAATAAATAAAATCTAACCAACCATTAATCAATCTTTAACTTAGAAAAATGCACTATGAGTTTCCAAAAAATGAACTATTCAATGTCCTATTTGAGAAGACTATTTCTTTGATCTTAAGTTTTCACCTATTCCATAAAAAACCATGTAACAACACAAGATCTTCTTATTAATAGTGTCATGTCAGAAAAATATTGAGTATATGATAAATGATAAAAGAGAAAGGAAAAATGAGCATAGGAAACACATACTTGAATTTTACATCTTTTTTATTACAAAAATCAATTTAGTCAAGACACAACAAGCTTAAATGACTTGTTCGAAGATTTGATTTACCAGAGGTTACGGATGGCAATGGGTCTACTGTGAAGTAGTGCAATATTTGGACCCGCGTGAATACACATAACGTCTAATACTCGTGGGTCCTTGGGTACCCTGCATATCCACAAGTACCTGGAAATTTAAAAAATATTAAAAATAATTGCGAATAATTTAAGATATTGTGTGTTTGTTTCCTATAACCATATACATTATTTAACCAAAAAAGATAAGAAAACATAATTTAAATTGACTATTAAACATGACTCATTTTACTCAAACAAACATCAAGAAACAAAGTCATCGTTTCAACATTATGATGAAAAATTATTTAGTAAGAATTATTTAATCAACATAACATTACATCATACATATGAATTAACAACATATTAATCACATTTATAAATTAACATGATATTACAATTGTGATGAATTAAATATAATATTACACTAAATATTAACATGATATTATCATTATACTCGTGTATATATAGAAAGAAAGAGAGATTTAGGAAGAAATAGGAGATTCGGGTACTCGTGAGTCTGAGTACCTCATTACCGAGATTCAGACTCGTCTAGTAGCAAATCTTAAAATCTTGAGTCTCAATTACTCATGAGTCCAAAAACATGAACTTTGACCTGATCCATTATAGGTATTATCTGTAGGTACATGCAGAAGTATCTATTGTCATCCCTACCCGAGGTACACACTAATGCAGAGAAATATTGACTCCATTAAAACTCATTAAATATGGATAAAATAATTAATTATCATGCATAGGATTAAAATTAATTTCATCATTATCATCATCATATTACCAATCATTTCCCAATTTTGCATGACCATACTGAGATAGTTACAAAATGGGTAATATTTGTGGACCCACCGCATAACCTACATTTTTTTGTCCACTTGACATATAAGTTTAGTCCATTTTGCCAAGCTCATGGGTATTTTCATTAAAAAATTATGAAGTACTATGATTTAATATCTAAAAAAATGTGACATAATATTATTTGTTCAATTTCAATATAAAATATCAAAGTTTTATTAAAAAAAATTCTCTTCAACTACTTCTTATTTTGTTTTACGAATTTTTTCCTTTTTTAATTCTTTATCAATGTCACAATCTCCATACTCGTTAGTCTCTTTTAAAATTGATATGATATGTAGTTTTGTTTGTTAAAGTAATGCATACATGCCCCCGTCCTCTTAGATTTTGCAGGCTGGACATCAACTCATTTTGCCATCTCTAGTTGCATGTTAGAGTGTGTTGTATGCAATGCTATAAAACTCAAGCCATATATCAAAGTAGAAAAAGTCATGTATTAGGTTTAATTGGTTTAAATAATTAAACCATTTGATTTGATCAACCGATTTTATATATAATTAATAATTTTTTTCTATAAATATGTTATTATGTATAAATGCAAAATTTTATATAATTAATAATTATGTATAATTATATTGAACATCTCCATCTTTTTTTGGTCAGGTAAAACAAAACATTATAGTAGTGTTCCACATTTTTAAATTTTAAGTGAATCGTGTGACGCGAGTTATTCCAGTTTAACCGGTTTAACACAATCAGACTAGAATTTTCTAATTAAAAGTGGTTTAACCCCTCATTCGGTTAAGACAACAAACCAGAACTATTTTCAAGTCGAATAAGCGATCGGACTGATCAGACCACCCGATCCGGTCTAGTGCTCACAACACTGGTGGTATGGACACTAAAATTGTCATTAGTTAACATTGAAATGAATCAAGCATGTTTTGGATTAATTCTGATCACATCCTTTTCAATATGAGGATCAAACTTAGAATTCGTGCTAAAGCTTATTATGTTTGTTGAAATTTGACTAGATAGCCGCCCCCAATGCACCCTAATCCTTAGTCCCTTGAAGTTATGCTTCATTTAATGCTTTTTGCTTCTACTTAGACGATAACTTAGCCCTATGTCAATGTATCGTGCCTTGATTGAAGGTGAGGCATTTGGATTTTATGTCAACAGATTCATATAATTTGGAAAGTGTACTGCATGTGTTGATATTGACCACTCCTCCAAGCAAGTTCACTTTGCTTGCTGGTTCAATGAAGGAATTGTAGAGAACTTGAATGGAGTTGTGTGAAGGAAACCAAACTTGGCCCTGGTTTAATTTTATCTTTTAGCTTACAAGATGATTGTCCTTATTAGCAAAGTCAAGTTTTAGCAATGTGTTCATCCTTGTGAGATTTAGACATTAGTTATATAATAATTTGATTTCATATTCCATGCGTTGAGTGTTGTTGCATAATTAACCTATGTAAAATTGTTAATGTATGGATACCAATACGAGTAGGTCTGCCAATTTTTTCCAGCACATATCTATCTCGTATAGGACTTTGGGTCGTGTATCGATCCAGTTTGGCTGGTCATTGCCTTGCTAATCTATTGCTCCACCAACTACCTGATCAGGCACAACAAATATTACAAAAAAGAAATAATCAATTAAAGCTTAAATTACATTTTTTTCCCATGAAAGGTGTTTACATAGATATCTTTCTATAAGTGTAAGCTTAAACTAGGGCTTGGTTGTTGTTGTTGAATATCCTTTCCGGCCAACCGACAAATACAAATGCAGGGGCGGGGGATGTTTGCTGTGAGAATTAGGCACAAAATAATATTCAGTTAACTTGTGAATTACTTTATACAATAAGTATTTATGCATTTAGGTAACCTCCTTAGGACTGAGGGTAACCGTTCTAAGAGTCAATGGCCCTAAAAGCAAGGGATATTAACTCATTTGATAAGAGGAAACCTTCTGGGTCACTTAGCCGAATATAGGCCAGCCTTCTTTCTGGGTTACTTTCATCCAATAGATAATCATCAAGGTCATCTATTCTAATGGATTTCCTATTCTCATCTAAACAACTCACATGTCCACTCTCAACATAAGGTTTATAAGCCTCAAGCACAGAGAAAACAATAGAGTTGCCATATGATTCTTTAAAAGACTCTAAGTCTAGGCCTCTTGCAGTTCTTAGGGACAGCATCACCACATCCATGGCTGTGTCCTTGCAATGAATGTGGTCACCAGCAGAACTACTCACTAACCCATTTTCCAAATTTCGTACGAAATTCATGTAATCATTCAGTTTCTTCGGTCGTGAAAACCTCAACCCACCAATAAAACTAGCAGAGCCAAGGCCAAAGCCATAGAAAGGCTTGTTCTTCCAATAGATAGAATTGTGTTTGCATTCATATCCACTCTTACTGTAGCTGCTGATTTCATAATGGTTATAGTTCGCGTCACCGAGCATTCTCGAAGCCATCTTATAGAAATCAGCTGATTGCATCTCAGAAGGCAGCGGAAATTCGCCTGGTGTATACCTGCAAAGGTTTCCAACTTCAGGTTCTGAATCATATAATTTAAAAAACTTAAATAAAAGGAAAATTATGGGTGTACATCATTTGTGTACAACATTTCTACAACTGTTTAATGATTTACACAATTTTATTAAGAAAAAAGTCTTTGTGGTTAACAGGACTAGTAGTCCATTACTCCACTAACCACATGCTACATATTATTTAGATATATTTGTATACTGTTAACTGGTGTGAAAATGGTGCAACTACAAAACTCAAAACACAAATTATCATCCCACACTACCTTTTTAACCTAACATATAAATTGGTGGTTAATCACATCTATTGAATGGCTAAGGGGGTAATTATTTACCGCGAACATTAACATAAAGTAAACCATTCAATTCATGAGATTACGCACAAATTTATACATCATGGAAATATGGTGCAAAAATTTAGTGTGAGAATATTGAGATTGAAATAAAATGCTATCAACTTACAAGTTTCCAAATTTTGTTCCTTGCTCAATTTGCAAATCATAAACAGAAACATGAGTTGGTTGTGCCTCAATGGTGAGCCTTAGACTTTCCTCCCACATGTCACATGTCTGATGAGGCAATGAAGCTATAAGATCTATACTCCAATTCTCAACCCGACACGACTTGACAATATCGATAGCCTCGTGAACCTCTTTCAAACCATGTGCCCTCCCACAAGAACTCAAAAGTTTCTCTTGAAATGCCTGAACTCCCAAAGACACTCTGTTCACTCCCAACACCATCATCTCCTGCATTTTCTTAACATCAAACGTGCCAGGGTCCATTTCCATTGATATTTCAGCATTCTCACTCAACCCAAACTTCATCCGCAGAGTCTCCAATATAGTAGAAACCATCCTCGGAGGCACGAGGGAAGGTGTTCCACCTCCGAAAAACACCGTCTCAAGGGATGTTTTATCATCAAATTCTACTTTGGTTGTATTGATTTCTCTGCAGAGCCACTGTACATAGTTTAAAACTCGGGGGTCGTCGTCGATTTGCATTGAAGCAGAGCCAAGAGCAACAATGGGGAAGTCACAATAGTGGCAGCGTTTGCGGCAGAAAGGGAGGTGAATGTAAGCTGAGGAAGGGTGGGTGATAATTGGGGAGTGGTGTTTGAGTGAGGCATTTTGTCGAACAGGTGGTGTGCTATTTGTGAAGGTGTTGGTGATAATGTATGATGATAGTTTTGAGGATTTGGGTTTTGGGAAAAGGACACAGAGAATTGGAGTGAAGGTTGATTTGAGCATGGTGGTGGAAGTTGAAGAAGCTAAATATTATTGATCAAGTAGTAGTAATGGTGTGGATTGTGGACAAGTAGAGAGACTCTGTATGTGTAAGATAGTTAGACACAAGTAGCAGAAGAAACATAGATAAAGAGTTGGAGCTTGTGGGTATAAAATTCTACTTTGTTTTTCAAAAATTAAAATGTTGAATAACATAATTTAAAATAAATATCCACACATACTAATACTTTGTTTGGTTGAGGAAATAAAGTGAGAATAAAAAACATGTGAGAGATAATAAAGAGGAAGAAAGAAGAGAGAAATGTAATTAAATTTATATTGTTTTGCAGGAAGGAAAAGAGGAAGAGAAATTGATGTTTTATTTTCTCTCTCTTCTATTTGGTTGAATAAAATGTTAGAAGAGAGGAATGATATTATAAATTCAAAGACAAAAATATTCTTAAAATGAAAAAAAACTTTGTTGAAAAGGAATGAATTTCAAATGTTATATTCGTCATTTATCATGATCCAACCATTTTTTCTCCATTTTCTCCTCATATTTCGTGATAAATAATTTTTGTAGGTCCCACAATCTTTTTATACTCTTCAAGTCTTCTCAACCAAATGGATGAAAAACTTACTTCTAGGAGCATAAATGATATACATACATTTTCTTTCCCTTCACAAATTTTAAATTCTTAAAATAAAAGTTATTATAAATTGTAAAAAATTTATTTGAATTAATAACATGTTTAAAGTGCATATCACTTTTTTAGAATAAAAATATAAATGGTTGTTGAACCACACATGTGTCAGTGCCCAAAGAGAAGTAAAAGTGATAAGCAATCAAAATCCAAGTACTCAATGAAGTAATAATTTAGAAAGGGAATATATCAAAATTCAATGGTTTAAATTAGTGAATAGATATAAACTATTGAATTTTCCATAAATAAATGACTAATATATGAAGTAGGTTTTTTTCAATTTCTTAGTGAATCCCCTCACTTTACAAAAGCACATTTGCATATTTCTATTGGTTGTCCTACTATGATGGAATGTGCCTATACAAGTTTACTCACCAATGAGTAGAGAAAGGGCAAATACAAAGAAAGAAGTTGAAATTGAGAACAGAGGAAAATTTCCCAAATTCAATGTACGGTAACATTTACCCTCAAAATATGAAGAAATATAGTGAACTATAAAAACCAGTATCTAAATCTAAATTTTCAAAATCAGAAGAGAAAATGGGGAAAGCAAGAGGCAACCCTTGTGCACAAATAAATGTCTTATGATAAGCATATAATAATATCATTGACACATGCTACAAAAACTGCATAACAAATAACTAGTATCAGTTATTACAGTAATTTCACCATGTAAGGCCCTTCAAGCTCATATCCTAGTTTCCTGTAATAATGGCGTGTACCAACCCCCGAAATTACAGCTATTTTTGTTGATCTGTGTTCTCTGCGAGCAATAAGCTCTGCCTCCTCCATTAGAAGTGTACCATAACCCTGTTAACAATTATTTTGGTTGGAAGTAAGTTAATTAGAACAAAAAAGGACATGTTACTATCTATTAGTGCTAAGAATACTACAGCATGAATATCCATGTGTATTTTTCTAGGTTATTATACATTGGATAAAAGATTTTTTAGATACACTAACAACTCTGCAGAATTTCTCAATTACAAAAACAAAAACTACGCAATTTTAATCAGACCATTTCGTCGAATAAGATTGCTGAACACTCTTTATTGGAAACCATGTTTTATTATTTGTATCATTTCCTTATCTAGTTCAGCACCATTTTATGAAGACCTGGATATTCCAATTGCCCTTAGGAAAGAAACTATAAAATGAACCATCAAACCATGTTACCTTCTAGCCAATTACCTATCCTTCAAAGTTCAACCACTTCTCACCTACCCATAAAAGCCTTCCTTACCAGCCTAAACACTACAATCACAACTAACTCCCTATCCGGGGCATTGACTGACAGGAAATGGAAACAAACCATGGAATTGGAAATGGCTGCACTGGAAAAGAATAATACTTAGGAATTGGTTACTGTGCCAAATGGGGAAAAAACAGTAGGATGCAAGTGGGTATATACTATAAAATACAAGGCTAATGGATCCATTGAGAGGTATAAGGCAGGATTAGTAGCCAAGGGATTCACTCAAACCTATGGAGTGGATTACTTGGAAATATTTACTCTAGTTGCAAAAATGAATACAGTCAGGGTGAATATTATCTCTAGCGGCTAATTATGGTTGGAACTTACAGCAATTTGAAGTAACATATGCCTTCCTCCATGGAGAACTTGAAGAGAAGATTTACATGCCCCTAGATCCCTTGGCTACTACCCTAGATCTCTTTCCCACACTAAACCTGATGTTGCATTTGTGGTGAGTCTAGTCAGCCAATTCATGCACCAACCGAAAGGAACCACTTACAGGTTGCACTAAGAACTGTGCAATATTTGAAAGGGACCCCAGTCAGGGGAATCATGTTCGAACAGAATGGGAATGTAAGTCTTGAAGCATATACAGATGTTGACTATGCATTATGCAGGGTTAATTGTGAATAGGAGGTCAACTACGAGATATTGCACTTTCCTTGGTGAGAATCTTGTGACTTGGAAGAGTAAAAAACAAAGTCTGGTAGATAGATCTAGTGCTGAAATAGAGTTCAACTGGCACAGGGATTTGTGAACTACTATGGTTGAAGATCATAGAGATCTGATCATAGGGAATTTAAATGTTTGTATTATTTCCTTATTTAGTGAATTGCAATTAGTGTTTGAGGAAAACAACCCTGAATCATAGGGATCTAATTGTATAGGTGTTGTCATTTTATTTCCTAAATTAGCTCTGAAGCCTTGTATATATGACTAATGTATTCTTAGAATAATTCAACGAAACCAATTCATTCTACCCTAATCTTTGAGACTCTTAAAATGTTGCATGTCATCTCTGCATTAGCATGATACAATTACCTGGTGTTGTAACTTGTCAGCATCCCGCCCATGAACTGGTACAGCAGTTCCATAAACATGGAGTTCACGAACAATAGAACACTTCCCCATAAGTTCTGGACAAGTAGTGTTCCGGCCACATTTTCGCAGTCGCAACAGACCCACAAGGATATCCTGTTTACAGGAAGAGAGCACAAACAAAGTTGTGCTACTTTAGCAACAGCATAATATTTACATAAAAGTGAAGATTAGGTTGAGACATATCCCTCTTGATTCACCAATGAGGTGGAATACACACACCCGACGAAAGGAAAATATATGTCCATACCAACTAAGCCTACTATTCTAGATAAGTATGAGGAATATTTATCATTTGAAAATTATATCAGCAGACAGCCAGCTAAATTAAGTTTGCCTGTCACAATTCACAAGTAAAAAAATGGCTAGAAGCAGGAAACATTTGGAATATATGCATGAGTGTAGACCATAAGGATGGGAACAGGCAACCAAGTAATAGGGCAGGAAGGTTATATTACCTGCCGTGTATCTTCATAAGACAGAAATGTTTCCCAACCCTCATTTGCCATATAGTCACGACGAACAAGCTCCACCTCTTCTGGCTTAATTTGGTGGTGGATATCCTACAAAGAAATACAAAATGTTTGTTGGTGTTCCAAATTTTAAAGCACTCACACTCTTTGTTATATAAAACTCCCAAATGAGTCTGGCTTGGTATAACAACCTGAATTCCAGCTTCTCTGGTACGAACATCACGACATTTCAATCCCAGGTCTTCCATTCGAGCTAATGCTAGCTCCCTCAGATTCCCTTTCTCAACTCCAGATGTCACCAGAGGCATGGGAATATCTCGCTGAACTCTATAAACACGTGTCCAGGGAGGTACCATAGCAAGGATCCTTGCTACAATGTCCACAAGTTGCTCGGGTGGATAATTTCTATACCTACAATTGTATTCATGATTTTTTTTAATTTCCAAGGAAGTTTTTGACGTGCTGATGAAAATGAAATACTAAGATTGGAGTTTCAGAAAAAGTATGCCCAAGAATACATGTTTGACAGGTACCTGCCAGTTTTCCAGAGTTCATAAAGCCCAGTTCCACGTATTACAAGTGTGGGATATATTTTAAGCCCATCTGCTCTAAATGAGGGACTCTCAAAAAACTCACGGAAACTTTCCATGTCTCTTTCAACACCAACATTTGGAAGATCAGGCATCATGTGAGCAACAACCTAATGCAAAAGCCAAAAAAAGTTAAAGAGAAACAAAATGACAAGGAGTACATTTTATATCATTCATGACTAGCCCAACTTATGTTCTAAAGGACTACAGTTGGAGAAGTATAAAACATTCAGGAACAATAGGTCATAATAGAGAAATTTGGCTGATTATATTGCTAAATATATCTAAAGCTTATCTGAATCTAGACAATTAATATGAGGGTTAAAAATTTTGAGTGCAGGAATAAGCATCAATAAATTTATATCTAGTCTACGAAGACATGGCATAAGGGAAAAGACAATAGTTTGTGAGCTGTGAGGACAGAGCAGCTTTTCCACTTTAGTTGTGCACCGCGTATATTGATGTGAGAGGCTGAAAACAAACCTTGAAACCAGCATCTTTTGCCAAACAAAAACAATCGGCTACAGCAGCCACAGTATGACCTCTATTGGTGTCACGGGCAACATCCTCATAGGTGCTTTGGACTCCAATCTCCAGTCGTGTACAGCCATAAGAAAGCATTTGTCGCAAGTGAGGCCCGAGACAATAATCTGGCCTCCTGATAAATTCAAGTTCATAACTTCATAAGCTGCTAATTGATGTGTTACATTACACCATTACCATGTAAATCTCACAAAAGTTTAGACTGAAATAATTATCAATATGCTCAAATATAAAATGCGGACACCTATATATCATATAACATTACGTTTCAATCGTCATGCCAATACACTTAGTTGCACTATGTTCGGAATATGCCACTGCCTCTTCTACATTGGCAGAAGTGTGTCCAGACAACGCATCATGAAGATTCCTTATAAAGTAATCACGGTAATCAGCTGGAAGTGACATGAAAGTGCCACCCATTAAGATGAACTCAACCTGGAAACAAAACCATACTTATAAGGACATTATATACAGCGTTTATAAATATATTTCAGCACCAAACCATACTTTGAAGGTTCGACATATATAATGGATTCAAAATTGAGCACCAAACCTTGTCTACACTATGACCCAAACGCTTAAGCTGATCTATCCTGCTTCTTGCTTGGACATATGGGTTATACCTAAATCCATGAACGCAATTACCCAATGCCAAAGAAATTAGTGTGAGAAATATTCACTGGGCACATGTTTTAAAATATAAACACGCGCAGACACAACATATGAAATAAAATGAGCACAGTATAAGTCCTTCAAAGAATGTTCAAAATCAAAAGCAAACAGGACTTCCATGATAACCTTCTCACCAGTAATTTAAATTGCGGTTGTGGCAGTCACCGCAACCGCATCAAACCGTAATTGTAGTGTGACTCTGAATCACAATGATATGACCACATTAGGCCGCAACACAACTGCATCGGACCACATCAAGCCGCAATGACCACAATCGCAGCAACCTTAACCGTTACCACAATCGCAATTTAAAACACTGTTTTTCACCAACCCTTTAAAAAAATGAACAATATGCCATTAAATGCCCCTCTTCTAATTTTTTTGCAATTAAACAACTTCCAATAGCTCTGTGAGAAGCTCTTGCATAATTAAACAACTTCCAATTATAATGATGGACATCGCACCGAAGTCAGTTTACTAGGCTAATCTCATTATAACTTAATTACCAACTATCACAAAATTATTAATCAAGAAAATCTTGCATAAACTTGGAACTACTTGGGTGTTCTTAACCAATCACTACTGATGTGATTGCTAAATGCGCTCTTGGGTGCTCTAGTTCTACGAAAGATGGCTTAATTATACACCCCCCCCCCCCCTTCTTTCATAAATTACATCAATCTCCCATGATACTTATGTCACCTTTTTACTTATCATCCACTGAAAGATGATGATTGAAATTGCATCGACGTCTCCTATAACTTACAAAGGAGATGAATGTAATTTAAAAAACCTAATGCATAAAACTGGTGCAACGGGCCAGGTGTATGCAAGTTTTTCTCTAGTACCTAAACTTGACTATGTAGTTTATCAATAGGCACAGATCCACTAGCATAATCATCACATCACTATGTTAACTGAAATATTTCATTTACCATAACTCAAATCAAATAATTCCAATAGAAACTCGAAAACAAAAGGAAAGAATAAAAACAAAAGCAAACCTTGCTCGAATTGCACGCATGCTAGTAGGTTCATATCCAGTATAAGACTGAGTACTATACTCAAAATCCGAGTCAGGTCCTCCGGGACAATAAACACATATATTCCCCGTTGTCGCGATATGCGGACACCGATGCGGTTTCGACATAACTGCGACCACCGCAATCCCTGAAGCGGTTCGAACCGGTTTGGCACGGAGCTTAGGAAGCAGCGCCTCACGTTCAGAGTCAGGGAGAGCAGCGATCATCTCGACGAGCTTGGGGGCGCGTGAGAGGCCGTACTTGCGGCACGCGGCGGACTTAAGAGCGTTGAGATCGACGTTGTGGCCCTTGCGAGAGAGGTCTACCATGGAGTTGACGATCTCAGAGATGGCTCGGACACGCGCTTCTTCTTCACTTAGGCCGTGAGCCTCGAAGCCTCCCTTGCCGGGGCGAGGTTGCTTTCTTGGCTCGGTAACCGCCGCAACTGTCGCAGCCGCCATCAGTGACAAACTTCAATGGGTTGGGTTGGAGAATAAACAAAAATAATTTCGCTGTTTTTCCGAAACCCCTTTTAATTTCCAAAGATGTTTTTATTTTATTTTGCAAGAGTAAAACAACACCCTTATTCCTTACATGGTTTGTCATACAAATATTTTTTTAGAGGAAATTATACTAATACTTTCATAAAATTATACAAACTATTTTTTCCTTTTTAATACTTATAAAAATATCCCTAATTTATAAACATATATTATATTGGTCACCCCTATATAAGAAACAAATATAATTTTTTAAACAAAAAAATGATAAATATAATTAAGTTATACAAAATACAATATAATAATAGTGATTTAAATAATATTTCATTTTGATGGATTTTGTAATAAACCAAAAATAATGCAAATGTATTGACTCGTTCACTATTTTAACTTGTTTGTTTAACTTCATTACATTTATCATCATTTTTAATGTAAAAAATCACACTTATTTTACATGTAAAAGTAGATAGATAATATATAATTAACTATATTTTCAATTTATTTCTTTTATTTTAAAAAATTAAATATTTGAGGATTTTAAAAGTTTGGCGTGTTTTGTTTTAGTTGAAGTTTTTTATGGTGATTGGTGTTGAATTATGTTGTTAGGGAATTTTCATTAAGTGGTAGTGTAACTAATACAATGTGATAAAAGTGGAAATCTTTTATACCATAATTTTCCTATCTTTATATATCAAGCTAATGAAATCGTGTCAATTAATAAAATAATGCTAATAATTTTTTTATCATCTATCAAAAAATAATAAGTACTAGCCTTTTCACTTAAAGGAGATTCCTTCACAACAACGACCAAGATCAAAACATTCAATATGTAAAGACCATGGTCAATAAAACATGAAAAGACTAGTCATGGTCAATAAAACATAAGGAGTAAAATAATGTCATTGATGGCGGCATACTTACGTGGAGGTGATATGTTGGCAAGTAAGTCTCACACCGCCTATCTTATTTTCTCATAAATTGTTTAAATACATGTTGAACTACTCATCTCATAGTCAATTAGTTTTAAGATGAAACCTTAACAATACGTGATATAATTTTTTTCTAGTCATCAAATGAATTTAAAATAAAAAAATTAATTATTTTTTCTCTTTCCGTAAGTATGTAATCATTTTCATTTTCTTTCAGGTTCTATAAAAATAATTTATTTCATAAAACATTTAATAATTTGCCATTTTGCTACATCCCGTAATTATCTTGGTATTAAATTGACCTAATAATTTTCCATTTCAACTATTATAGAAATATTTATTTTATTTTTATGAAAGAATGCGCTATTGGGTACTTAGATGTGTAACTGGTTTCCATCAAAACCACAAATCTGATGAAATCAAATCAAACAAATTGTAACAAACCAGTTTAATAGTTCAATTCGACTTTTATTTTGTCAAACTAATTAAATACATGAAACTCAAATTGAAGATAAAAAGTGAATGAGAATTTTAAGTATTTGCTTGATATAGATGAAAGTTTTTAGGTTTTGCATATTATTTTTAAAATAAGTTTGAAGTTGTGGAAAAAAAACAGAAAATGAAATTTCTCTATCATGGATTCCTACTTTTAAGTTTACTTATTTTTTTATTGAAATGTTAATTCCAGATTTGTCTTTAATTTCAAAGTTATTTCGCTTGTCATTTATTATTCCACCAAACTCAAATATATGTTAAGTTATTTTTAAATATTTCTATTGAATTTTATATTGTCTTTTATTTTACTGTTTTAGTCTTTGTCATGAAGTAATAAAAATTAAAAAATATAGTAAAATTATATAGGGATGATGAATATTAAAAAATGCATAATAAATCAAAATAATCATAACATAAACAAATAACTTCATACATATATTGTGTTCCGTCAAAAAATAATGATGAAACATATTAGCTTATATTTAGTTTTTAACTAATATACTCAAGCCTAAATAAATTGTAATCTTAACATATTATAATGGAATTATCTATAACCTCCCTATTTATAAACTAAAATTAAAAATTTATATCTAACATAAACTCATGTTAAGTTCATGATTTCACAATTAGTGAAAGTGTTCAAATCAAAACAAAACATTTAGAATTATTATTTTTATTTTAATTACATAGCCCACTACTCAACTCTATTGTATCTCAATTTAAAAAAAACAACAACAAAGAAACTCTCATCTCTAAAATTATCATCATCATAGTATCTATTTATTGATAGTATAGAAAAATAAATAATAAATGATGTTGTCCCGAGGCTCAACTAACATTACATACCCAACTACTCAACTATATTTAAAAATCACAATGCACTGACAATATTAAAAAAACTCTCTTACACTTTCGGTGTATACCGATTTTTCTCAAGTAACATTACATTTACAACAAATTACTTGTACCATTTCAATTTTCATCTCCTCCTAACAAACAAAAAAACTAACACTGCTATTATGCATCTTGTTGCTATTGCCACTTGCTATGTTTAGTGTGATATGCATTTGATGTAATGTATTTTAAAGTAATTATTTTATGCTTTATAATTTATATAGGATGACAACATTGGTTTTTTAAAACTATAGATATATATTTTTTGGAATTTTGTAATTTATTTTTATTAATTTTCAAGTATTTTATTATTCTAAGATACTACCCAAGAAAACTAATGAACCAAGTGAAAACAAATCGTATATATTTGGCTTGATTTAGTTCAGTTTTTAGTCCATCAAAAAGTCAAAATCCAACTAAACCAAATTTGGTTCAATTTTTTTGTCCCAATCTTAACATGAATCAAAACTAGACTCTTAAAATACATTGCCATTATATTAGTGTAGTAAATTAAAATTTCAGACTTAATATATTTTATTAAATCTATAAAATCTAAAAAAGGTGGCCCACCCCATGAGGATCATGCTTAATGATATCTGAAGAGGATGACATATGTATATAACCTTACTCCCATAAGCTAATAGGCTGTTGTCAAGTAAATTTATTCTGATTTATTCTAATTTCTATATTAGTGTCTCTTTTTAAATAGTGAGAATCCTCTAGAAGAGGGTGTTGTTTTTTATTTTAGTTTTAATAAGTTTAAAAACATCTTATCAATGTAAATAAAAAGAATACAAATATTATTTTATATAATTTTTTATTTGTTTTTCGACAGTTCTGAACCTGACGCAGATTCCTTTTTAAATGAATTTAGTAGTAGGTAAAAAACATTAAATGATAGGATATACATGCATATAGGCTTGCCATCAAAACACCAAATAACCAATATAAATTGAGGGAATGTTGCTTCACAAATGCACCAAACCTCAACTTTACTTTCAAGCAAATCTCCATGCAATTGACTGGATTCTTGCTTATTCTTCATTATTTCATGTAAGTATATATAGATTTCTCTAGTTTGGTGTATACAAATATTACTTTAATAATGTTATATATATATATAAGAATAAATATCTATATATAACACAATTGTTTTATGCAGACTACTCAACTTTGAAGGAGTTATGGATGGACATGGTTCTAGCTTTGTAGGGAAGGGTCAATTACCAACAACTACATCAGAACAAAATACTATGCCAGGTTCTTATGCTTCTTTTGAACAAAAAACCAATATGGTTATTAATGATGCATGGTTACCTAATAATATCTCTATCACAGGAGGAACATACAACATTATCTCAGGTGGTCAAAATGAGGTTGATGCACCAAATGATCCTGAAGCTCAAAGGTAGGTTCAATTTACTACATATTAGTTACCGATTAATTTCATCTCAATATAACTTTCAATATACCAACATGTAATGAAACAATCACCTTTCTAAATTTTGAATTTTAAAATTGTTTACTGTAAAGAATTAAAAAAAAAATTCAAACCCTAAGAGTACAGAGAATCATCTTAAGAAACAAAAAAGAGAAAAAAAAATGTATATTTTGTCCATGTAAGAGTTTTTTACGGTATCAAATATAATCTATTACTCATATTTAATTATTATTAGTTATTAAATATTAGTAATATAAATAAATGCAATGAGTCTATATAAATCTTACACTAACAATATATAAATATTATATTAGATAAAAAATACACAAGAGAAATGAATATGCATTTGTTTATAAAATTATGTATTTTAAAGCATAAATGATTCCAGCTCTAGCTGGAAATGAATAACTCCATCATTTAGCAATGCTTAATTTTTTTATTTGTTACACCCTTATAGAATTAGAAACATGTTTCTGGTAGTTCTCTCCTTAACAGAAACATGTTTTTGGTTGTTAAGGGTATCAAATGAAATTTTGGTTGGTGTGAAAAGAATTCTCATAGAAGTTTATAGTTTTATCTAATTGTATTGTAATATATATGTACTAAAATATATTATCTATTATTCATTTGTATTACTTTTATTTATTAGTTAATAATAATTAAAAATGAATGGTGAATGATACAGTGTCAAAATATAATTTTTTAATGGTGGAAATATAAATACGTTACTGATCAACCATTCGTTATTTTTAATGGCTTAGCTTCTCTAACGTGCACACACCTCAGCTGAATTGTGGAAATGGAAATCAGTTATATTAATGAACTCATTTAATTTTTCTTCTTCCAAAATTATATCAAAAGTTTCAAAAAAAATCAGTAGCAAGAGGGTGAGAACATCATCAAATAATATGAATCACATATGAGCGATCCCACAAAATGTGTTAGTCTAGTAATATAAGATACTGTTAGAATTTTAGAATGACAAAAATGTCAAACAATCAATTTCTGAGAATGACATTTTTTCTGAGGGGCAGATGCACACTTCAAAAGATTTAGTTCTTTACCAAAAAAGATGAAAGTATATCATTAATAGTACAAAAAAATAAAAATAAAAAGCCACCCTAGAACGTTACACCTTCTAACATTTATTAAAAGGCTTTAAAATTATTCAAGAATTAGAAAATGAAGTAATCATTGAATTTGATTATAATAGAGAAAACATGTATATATATTTTTTATTATTATTGAATGTATTTAATTTGATCTACATTTTTTTATAAAGTGAAAATAACTTTTCATTTTTGAATTTTGGGTTATAGACGTGCACGAAATAGGAACTATTCAAAGACATATCGTCTCAAGAAACAAGACCACATGCTGAAACTTGAAGACCAAGTCAAAACCCTCAATGTAATTCTAGTATTATTTTTTTGTCCACTCTTATGTTTCTCATAAACTTTCAAAACAAGTTCATTTTTTTTTCATGATGCAGGAAACTTTGTCTATCACATCTTCAGAGCTTCAATATTTCAAGGAAGTTCAATCAAACCTTGAGATTGAAACTAATTCATTGATGAATACCCTTGCTCAAATCTCATCAAGCTTTGATGGTGATGAAGGTCCTTTTTCTCCCTCTCGGTATTTCCCCGAATAATACATTATTTTTTAAATTTATAATATCTATATATTGTCAATATAAAAATTTATACATTTTCTAAGGAATGTGTACATTTTTTCCTCTAATTTTAAATTTAGTCTTATTTTTTGGGTATTTTTTAATAGTTTAATAATATTGTGAAATTGTTTTCAGCTAAAATAGAGTTGCTCATGTTTGAGTTGATGGAAGTGAAGAAGTTATATGAGAAGCAACAAGCATTGAAGTTAGAGATGGTGAAGAACATAGGCAAATAAGAGTTTGGATAAGGATATTAATATTTTGAATAAGAGTTTTTGCAAAGTTTATTGCAATAAACTATGGAGACTATAATGCAGACTTGATAATATTGGTGGGCTTATCAATCTATCAAATGTTTTATAGTTATTAGATCACTATTCTTTTTTTCTTTCTCTTTTTTGAGATTTGATGGAAGTATGGTACTAATTAAACAACAAAATAAAATTGTGGTCATAGGAGATAAAATAAATTCATTAGATCAAACATAAATAAAGAAGAAACTAATGTCTTTACCACAACACTCTTTGAAATTGCTCCACCATGACAACCTGGTGAGTCACGATTTTAGCTTGGGCTTTATGGACATGAGGTGTTTTCAGGGTTTAATCTCTTTCCCCATCAAAATTCAACTCACAGGTAAAACATGATTGTTATTAGATCAGTTCCAAACGTTAGCTAAGTTGAGGTTGAGATAAGAACTGGTGGCAAAGACATTGTAGTTGATGGTCGAAAGTAATGGTGTATATGAAGAATGGAGAAGATCTCTACTCTTGTATGAGAAATCAACATAAGAAAGGTTGGTGGTGGTGTGACAACAACGCTAAGTATGACCATAGCCAAATATAAGAAAAATAGACGAAAAAAGGAAATTTTCAATTTGAATTAAGGATATAATAGGAATGTTAAAAGTAGAATATAAATGAATATAAAAATTATTAATTGAAAATACACGTTTAAAACTAAACTAATCTCATAATGAAAACATTTGATTAAATATGATCATCTTCTATCAATGTTGATCTATGGTTTAAGATTCAATTAGATCTTTAGATATCGTACTAGACCAAATATCAAAGTTTCATTTTATGCTAACAACACTTACAATCATATACCTAAAAAAAATTAGTTCAGAGAACGCCAATTGTTAAACCCAAAAAAAAAATATGAGCTGAGAAAGTCAAAACATTGGGAGTTAGGATGGCAATGTTACTATGATTGTTTTCAAATATAATAGTTTTGATAGATAGAGTATAATATCTATGCACTATGAGTATAAAAATTTATATATAGTCATTATATTATACATTATTAATTTGTATTATTATTTTTTGAATAAATAATAATAATTAAAAAAATAATAAATAATATACTAATAGTTTATAAAACTCATATTATCACTTCATACATCTTTTTTATCTAAATAATTTGTGGCATTATTCATATTTTCCCTACATGATTCGTTTGACACATAAAATTGACTAGGGAATTAGGACTTGGAATTGGAATGACGTCCGGACATTTTTATTGTGAATTTTGAAAGACCCCTTAACATTGAAATCTCAATTCCTAAACTAATTTTATGTAATTACTCTATAACTAAAATTATTTATATAATATTCCTAACCATTATAAAGGAGTTAATATGAACCTACTTGCTTATTTGGTTTGACATGATCTTTATTGGACCTACATATACCGAGTACCAGGTTTTAGGTTCAGTTTAAGAATAAAATTAAATCAATATTCAGATTTGTGTGTAATATAGATGGTGCATTTGATTTCAACAACATATTTAATATAATGTCATTTTTAACAATATTTTTTAATTGTTTTTGTTAGTAATTTAAGTGTCTAAAATATATCAACTAAATATCAAAACATTTACTGCTAAATTATAAATATAAGTAAATAAATCTTAACATAAATATAACTTAATTGTAAATGAAGAATTAAGTTAAACATTCTCTCATCTAAATGTTATAAACTTTTTTTAGATTAAAATATATTTGTTTAATTATAATATAATTAATTTTATTTTTCGAATTCTAGATCACATGCCCAAACAATTTGTTTAATGCATATTAGTCTAGAATATATCTAATCTAGACTCTAAAGTGTAAGGTATTCAATATAAAAAAACATCATAATTATATTATCGTTGGATTAAGTAATGCATAAGCTTTAGAATAAATTGGTAATTCTCATTTTTAAAGTAGATCATCAAATAAAAACATTTACCACTCTTTCTTGTACAAGCTCCTTTTAAATGATTTTAATGGTTAATACAAAACAATTAAGAAAGATATTAACAAATGTGTTAGAGATGATTTAAGTAATACAAAATAAGTAGGTGTTAAAAAATCAAGTTCAAGAGTTCTAGATGTTAAAGGAGTCATCTTACAATAAAAAGTTACATTATTTGCATAATTAACTAAAGCCCTAATACATGTAATATATATACACAATCAGAATAAAGATTTATATACTCAATGTATCGTCAAATATTCATTTATATTATTTTTATTTAATAGTTAATAATAATTAAATATGAATAAATAATATCCATTCAGAAATGAAGAGGAAGGTGAAGAAATACATATATGTACACTTTGACCTGACATAAAATTGACATGTCAGGACAAATTGCAACTTCTAATTACTTGAGGATGAATAACAAGGCAAACTTTGTTGCAAATGAATTTGGGCTCCAAAACAAAACTGAACACCCAACTACTACCAAACAAAAAACAAAAAGGTAATAACAAAATTGATCAAATAATATACTCTTTCTCCTTCCCCTCCATAATTAGATTTGAATCTTTTATTCATAAATTATATCAAGTAACCCAAAAATATGAGGCACTCAAATTTAGTAGCAAATGCATTAAAATGAATATCATTGAGTGCATTTGAAATCAGCATATGAACATCGGTGTCATACCAACTACTCTATTTAAAGCCTAAAATGAATACAATTTATAAATAAAACAAACATTACTAGAAGCAGCTCAAATTCATATTCTAGGCTCAACAAATGAATTCATTCACAATTGGTAGTAAGATCATAACATTAGTCCCCATTTAAGTAGGGAATTTTAATTGTGACTTTAGATGCATTGGAAGAGAGAACAGGGCTTGCATTGTATGAACTTCTTGCTGATTCCAATGCTCGGGTAGTTTGAAGAGCCATCTCAGCATGAAGTTGTATACATTTCATAGCCATCTATAGAAAAAAAAAATGTTTATTTGGTAAGAGAAAATTAACAGAACAGTTAAATCAATCAACATAAGGGCTACAGAGACCGTATTACAGGACTCCATAGCAAAATAAAACGGTGGGCACCCTAATACATGAGACTCCCACTAAGTGGGGTCTAGGGAGGGTAGATGTATGCAGTCTTACCCCGCAAGCGGAAAGATTGTTTCCAGGAAGAAGAATAAACGGGGCTAAGAGTAAATTTCTAGAGATAATCAGAAGCATAAGAACAAGTCATCTGGGTTAATATATTAACTACTGCCCATAAACTGTCATGAATCATAAGAGTAAATATGCAAATGGAAATTCACAAAAGGATTGGTAGTATACATTTAAGTTACTATAAAATGCACTTAACATGGACACCCTTAAATAACTGTGGACCCATGAAAAAAAATGTAAACCTTTGATATGATCGAAGTACAGGGAGAGGTAATTGAAAAGCTTGTAAAAGAAGGGCAATTTAGATTCTAAACCTTTTTCAAGCATCAAATTTCATATGCTTACCGTATAGCATTCTCTATCTGTGTCTGAATCCGCTACATCAAGGGCCCATGTGCGAATCCATTCAAGACCAGTGGAAATTTCTACATTTCCTTCAAGCAAGGCAGATGAAATGTAAGTAGGATGAAGAGCGACCAATATGCATGAAGCTGCAAAAAGGACAGCTCTTCTCACATATGCTTCCTTGTGATGACATATCTCTCTGCATGAGTTTAAAAACAACAAAAAAATGATATAAGTTTTCCTGTGTTGTCACACTAGCCAAAAGAATAATCAAATACAAAACATAAACATAAAAAACTAATAGGACGCCAAGCTTTCAATTCAACTAACATGCTCATAGGGCACAGACACACTTTTGAATTTGGTGGCAGATTAAGGTTTTAAGCTGTCAGTCGTCCTAGGGTTTGCGATTAAATAGAGAATTAATGTATAAACCAGTACCTGGTTCGTAACATATCCAGAAGAGAGGGAGCAAGAACAGATGCTTCTGGATGCATGGCTACGGACTTCATACAAACTCCGAGCATATAAATTAGTTTCCCAAGGACAATAAAATCCCTGCCAAGCAAGTCAACACCATGCCTTTTTTTATCATATCCCTCCATGGCAGGAAGCATGAATGCAGCAGCATACATGGGAAACTTGTTATGAGAACACTCCATCAGGTTTTCTTGTGCATAAGGAGACCGTAGGCTCCACCGGCGTGTTTTCCCTTTGTTGACCTGATTAGGTTTTGAGGGAAGCTCCCTTTCATAGCTATTTGACCAGTTCAAAAAAGGTCCAGTTCCTAATATCTCTTTCCAGGAACCAGCTCCAGGAATCCCTGTGCTGCTAGGCAAGAACCAAGGCCGGGAATCTGAAACAACTGAAATAAGTGAACTATTCTGATGTTTAGGTTTCATAACTTTTGATTCAGCAAGCTCCTGAGCTGCTTCTGTCATGACATCTAGTATCATAATGCGTTGGCTGATATCTACATTGGGTGAATACAATAGCTTGTTTAGTGTCTCGAGTGATTCAAATGGGCATGTCACTGCCAAGGCAATTAATGCCCTTTGTCTTTTGTCTTCCGTTGAGTCTTCTGCACCTTCTAAAGATATTTCAGAGCAACGAACCTGAACAAGAGTTCTAGTCAGATCCCTTGCTGCGTGTTTTAATTCGTCTGGGGATGCTCTTATAAGCTTTTCAGCAACATCAATAGCTCTTTCCACCTGCAACAAAAGTAAAATGTTTTTGAACATAAAAATTAATGAAAAAGTAGGATACCGAGGAACTTGTGCAAAAGGCAAGAATGAAACAAGTCACACACAGGACTACAGTATTTTCAAACAATGCTTGATAGTTGCAGTAATCATTGAACAATTTAGTTCATGTAATATTATAGAATGCTTAATTGTGTATCATTAGAACCAATTAAACTTTAAACCATGAGAAACCAAATTGCATTATATGTAGATATGGAAGATAATCAAGTTGCAATTAAAAAGTGTCATGGGAGCAAATGACTAACCCCATCAGCATCATCAGTTTTTCGAAGAGCCACGACTACATCAGTCAACTGAGAAATATTTTTTTTCAAATCCGAGTCATTATCAGACAAATCATATGGCTCTAAAGATGAATCATCCGAGGAATATGAATTCTCACTTGCACTATCATTATCTTCATCACTAACATCTGGTTCAAGATTCAATGATGCTAGATCAACAATCTCATCTGGATCAAGGACATTAAATTCCAATAACTTCTTTTTACCCTTAACCCTAATGCTTTTCTCTTTATTGGAAGGGGGGTTAGAGTCCTTTTCTGGACCTAACAATGAAGATATTTTTGGTTCATCAACATCTTTTTGTAGATTTTCTTTCTTGGGGACAGTTAATCCAAATTCCCAATCAATTGTCTCCCCACTGCAGCTATCATCAAGATACAGAGGATTTTTTGGATCAATAATTTTAGACAGCACCAAAGCAATGCAGCTAGCCATTTTTCGGACCAAGTGATTAGGACTCTCCAGCCTACCTGAAACCATTACACAAAATTAGAGGATGAAAGTCAACTACTCATTCTGCAAGGTTGGCAATCCACTTTTAAACAGATTTATAAGACTATTAAGTGGGAGTAGGGTGGAGATGGACCCACAAAAAGAGAATTCAGCAAAGCAGTCACTTGTCTAATACAAATTATTCCATCTTGTTTTGCAATGTCGCTTTTTCTTGATGAATATATAATACAACGATTGACAAAATCCAGAAGTGTGGCTTGTTAGAAAACAAGAAAATTTTAAGAGACATTTTAAATTGTTGGTAGTTAAAATAAAAAGAAAGCAAGGTTGAACTGGATAAGAAAACACTACTGGGCAAGTTAAACACCGGTCAGATTCTTACTGGAGTTTATTCAAGGATAGCTGTACCTCCTACGAAACAAGACTACCAGAGAAAGGATCTTAATCAGAAACATTAATTTATGTAAAATTCAACCTAACTTTCTAATATGGCAAAGAATTGTTAATTGAATAGCAGCATGGAAATGAACATTTGGTAGGCTTATATCTATCTCTACAACCACGAAGGTCATATGCTTTAAATGACAGCGTAAATTTGATAGAGTTGACAATTTACATATTTGACTTGACTCAGTGCAGGGCATAGAAAATTATACTACAAGTTCAAAATGGTGCCATTTCAATATTTGGAAGGCCCAAAATTACGCGTAAGTTGTTTCCAGATATACTATATCCTTCCTTTTGGCAGGGCATGGAATTAAAATACTGTTTTGAAGGATTAAGGGTGGGAAATAGTTTCAATCCCACATTGTTCCTCTTCCAAACCTTATGAAGAATACACTGAACAATTAAGTAAAAAATAATTACAGCTAACTCCTTGAAGAATCAAATGCATGGCATCCTTCATTCCATCCAATTCTTCTTTAAAGAATGTCTCTAGAGAAAGGCCTAGAGCTGCAGATATATCTAAGACAAATATAGGAAAAATAAATAAAGAAATGCGTCATAATAATAAAGATAGCATCAGTCCCACGGAACGCTCATATTACTTCTTTATTTACACTCAACAACCCTCTTCTTTATTCACACTCCTTAAATATTTACACTCAGCAACCCTCTTGTTTACGAGGAAAGAACGATAGATTGTTATAATTATAAGGAAAATTCACATTGATCCCCCTTGATATTTTACTTAATTACATTCAGCAACCCTTTTATTTTAAAAGCTATACTCACCTCCTTTAAGATTCAGTTATCATTACACTTACCTCCCCTGGAGCATTTAGATGATCGGATTACTTCTTTAACTATTACTTTGGGTTCTATCATTCCTTAACTTTTGAAATAGAGAGGGTAACGAGTGTAATTGAGCTAAAGGTCATGAGAGGTTAGTGTAATTTCCCCTAATTATAATGCAACAATTTACGTCAAATTTGAAAATGGCGAGCCATGATGCAATGGTAAGGCTGCAACCTCATGACTTGGTGATGGGAAAAGTAAAGCTACATATATCCGACCATCCTCCAAACCCCAACGACAGTAGCCTTGAGCACTAGGCCACCATTTTTTCATTCACATCAAACAGAAACACTTATCATTCTATTCCCACATACTTTAGTATATTAGCATAGTGAAAAAGGATACAAGCTTGCTGCTCAATAGTTGTCGTTTGCACAAATTCTTTCTTAGACCATGCTGCCAACAGATGTTGGACTATGATCAATTGACCTGAGCGATTATGTCCTGATAAGGAGGTACCAGGTGGACATTCATGAACAGCGAACTGAAGGATCCATTTCAGGCAGATAAAAGGGAATACTTTCCAGAGCAGGAATTTCTCAACAAAAATAGACCTGAGGAGAAGCCATGGAATCATAGCAAAACAAAGGTGCATATGCATATATTTTAATACTGATATATCACTACTATTAAATATTAAGAGGGGACTACCATGATGGAATTCTAATGCCTACATAATATAAGATGCATGCATTAGTTCAAAGACATAATCACAAAGGCAAACAAAAAAATTGAGGAGCTTCTATCAAAAGCAAAACACATTTAAGCATGAAAGCTAAATAACGGTTCAAATATATTTTCAAAGCGTCAAAACAATGTTATATTTACCTTAGCGCTTGTTTTCTTTTATTATTTTTCTTTTAGGCTCGAAATGGAGAAAGATATAGAAAGTTGATTTCTAATCGTAACTAAATCTTCCATTTTTTTATTTGTTTTGGATAGGAGAGGTTGAAGCAAAATAGCTATTCGAAGGGTGCATAACCGCATGGATAAGCTCACACTAACCCGTCAATTTGGGATCCAATTCGGTGTTTTCCTATTTCTCCATCCAAAAGACTAGTCTATTAGGTGGGAGAGCATCATAACTTAAGTATCACATTGAGTTTTATATTCTACTCAATGCGGGACTCCTAACATTGTCGCCCCCTTTAAGGACCGACGTCCACGACTGATTTCACTCTATCGCACTAACCCGATGGTAAGCCTTTCTCTTTTTGGCGGCTTCACTCATCTATCAGTATTCGGTAATATACCTTAATTCAGCCTAAGACACCAATTGTTAGGACTTAAGCACATGAGGAGAGCTCATCCCAAAAGACTAGTCTATTAGGTGGGAGAGCCTCATGGCTTAAGTACCACATTGAGTTTTCTATTCTACTCAATGTGAGACTCCTAACAGGGTTCCTTGATGCTAGATCCATTGCATTCATTGTTTTTCTATTGATGCAAAAAAAAAAGATAATATATAAATTGGTGACATTCAAGTAAGGTCAAGAGTAGTTTCTTTCAAGTTTCTACCATATAGTTCCTCAGCATTGAAGTTGGACAGTGCCTGTCAGGTAACTTAAATTTTATTTTCCAAGGAGGGGTACAAGAGGCTACAGCTGCATGACTCACTCATCGTAAGGTCCACAAGCCTTATTTGTTTAATTCAAATTCATGATATCCCTCACAAAGGTGGTCCTTATTATACATTCTTGCATTACACTCTGTTCAGATTAAGGGGAGAGGTTGAGGGGGAATAAAAGTTAATTAGAAGTGAGGAGGAAACCAGTATAAACTTAAAAAACTATCTGCTTTTCCTTTTCTCTTCTTCCAACAAAGTTGTCAAATTTCTTTCCCTCAATTTAAATGGAGCATGAGATCGGATTGTCTGTTAAAAATGGCAAAACTAGTATTTCTGCTGACCTGAAAGAAGCTTGAAGCCTTAAATTTCGATTGAATAATAGCCACAGAACCCAATAGGCTTGAACATCATTTACATGATGCCTTGCTAGCTGATGCAAAATATGCTCAGAGATTCTTTCTGTAGTATAAGGATCCCTGTTTGATTCCATCACTCTCAACCAAAACATAAAGTCTGGTTTTGACTCAAGCATTTTCTCAGTACTTGAATCATTGCTTGATGATAAGCAGCTGTTGACGAGCCTTAGAACTCGAGGTATTAATTCGCTTGATAGCAGATCTAAGGAAAAGAGTCATAAAAAGTCTAAACAAACTCAGGTTTTAAATACACAGGGTGAAAAAACATTTAAAGCTGGGTGTGTTTGAACATTTTAAGGTGTAAATAGAGTGCCCTAAAAAGACATACTTTTATTAGGAAATGATTTTAAATTGCTGTATTAAATAGATTAAGGAGTGATGTATTTAGTTTTACGATAAAAGCTTTTTTTATTCCTTAACCTTCATTATATTTATAAAGAAAAATGAGAGTTGGTTTAACAAAAGATAAAGATTGATATGAAGCAAACATGATCTATTCACAGAGGCTTACATTTGATTCAGATTTCAGAGTAATTTAATGATAGTAGCTAATGTATTTATCAAAAAACATGATCCAGTGTCTGAGATTTTCTATTACCAGCATAGCCGCGGCGACAAATGCGAGAAAACATTTCCCCTACAAATATTAGTGCACCATTTTTGTCCAGTTCATCAGAGGCATCTACATTCTCTGGCATAATCATCTGTCTTTCTTCTGCAAGGAGGAGTAGTTGGACAACAATTTGCTTGAAGAACAAACTGAGTACTTGTGTTAAGAAAAATACTAATGAGCTTATGAAGGAACTCAGAACCATGACAAAATCATCCCATGATCAGTCATTGGGAATAGTGAAGCACTAAGCTACGTTAATCAACTAAAAAGAATCAATAACTATCTAAACCAAGAAAGGAAAAAAAGGATACTGTGATGACAATGAAGTCAGGGAGTTCATTCTTGCTTTGTCAGGAATAGATGCAACAATCTGTGCCACCCTGGATACAGCTGGCTTGATCTGCTCATTTGTTAAACCTTTCAATTTAGAAGGACCGCCAAACTGTATTGCTAACTGAAGCACCCCATTATTTTCAAGCAAACACGTTACAATCAATCTGTCATAAATATAAAATCTAAATAAGGTCTTCCCAATGATAAATTAAGTTGGATTGTTACTTCAGACCAAATTAAGCACATGCATGATTATAATAAGTGTTAATTAAATGATGTTTAAGTCAGAGAAAACTGCATTTAAGATATAGCACAGTATAAGCATTCATGCCTTTCAGCATTTGAGACGACAGCATTAACATCAACACCATCAGTCCCTTTCTGCTGCAGCAAAGGAACCAAAACCTGCACCACCTCAGTGACAAGTCCACGAACAAAGAAAACATCATAAACATGTTTCTGTGCTGGAAAGGGAAAACAAGCCAACCAGTTGGGGGCAACATCTGCAGGAAGTTGCATCTTATATGAGAAAACAGGAAAAGCAAAATGCAACATCACTAGAGTAACTAAAAATAAACAGGATATATATATATAGGGAATAAGAGGAAGAGGATTAAATCTTCATCATATGATTGGTTGAGTTAAAAGTTACTTAACAAGAGGCTAATCTACTTCACTCAAAAAAAGTCACGTCACTTTTTGTTTTATTCTTAACTGTTCACATTCAGATCTAAATTATCTAATGATAAATAATTACTCCCTTCACTCTCACATAAAAATGTCCTCTCACTTGATATGTCTCCCATACAGGCTAAACTACTTCATACACACATACATATGTGGGCACACTTAGCGAGATGAGTGCATATTAAGGTGAAAATAGCAAACCTCTTGCTATATAACCGTAGATGGATGGCCGAGATTAACTAGTAACAAGATCACTTAAATGGGTCATGTTCATTTATGCTCTAATCTTATCACCCAAATAAGATGCAGTGATCAAGGTTCACATATGTCACTTCTCACAGTAGCAATGTGTTGTCCCCTGATATGGTTCCTGACTTCCTATTCCTATATGTGTGTAAGACTGTGAGAAGGTGACAGAACCAGATAAGTGAAGCTTCACCAATCACCATTGAAACTAACATGAATCATCAAGATTAGAAATGTGACTTCTCTAAGTATTCGTCTTTGAGTAAGTGTTACCATCTATGTATGTTTTTTGCAGTCAAAATTCACTAATCCCGCAAAAACTTCTCAATCGATATGCTCCATACATGTATATATAGCAGACCAAAAAATAGTAAATTACACAGGCACCTCATTAATTAAGCTAAATCTCGGGGTGTCGGTGCAATTTACTAAATAAACATTACCAAGTAACAAGAACCTAGACAGTGTAGGAAAAGCAGGTCCTCGGTAAAACGCATGCCACCAATCATCTCGTTCTTGCGCAGAAAGAACTTCGATACCTAAAACCTAAAACACACAACAATTAAAACCACTAAATTATGAAAACATGTAATTAAAGAAAACTTCGAAGTTCAAAGTCACGAACGAGTCAAACCTGGTCTCGGTAACTCTCATCAACACTACCTACCAAGTTGGAGAAAAAAACGTTGAAACAAAAATCAAAATTCTTCTTTGAAATCAATGAAATCATTACAACACGAAGTGAAGGAATTAGGGATAGGAATGAACCTGAGAGAAGAGAGGGATCGAGAGAGAAAACGAGTGAAGCTATTGAGTGAAGAGCGCAAATGACTTGATCGACGTGCTTAGCGTTCTTTATAGATGATATCACTTCTCCAACTTTCTCAACCGCCGCAACTTCCAATTCTTTCTCTTCCATTAGCGATTTTACGAAACAATGTTTCTATTAAATCGCTTTTCTCACAAGCGATTAATTTTACTTTTGCTGAAGCAATGAGGGTACCCAGCTTCTACCAGTTCTGGGAAGTCAGTGTTCTAACGCGCGGCAACAGAGTTCTATACTGTGAAACGGTGTCGTTAATGAAACAAGACAATTTCTGATGGTTTTCCTTTCTTTCTCTTTTTGCAAAATTAGTATGGTAGTGTTAATTAGTATTGTCGTTAATATTATGTTGTACATTTTATTCAAATTATACAAATTATTTCTTTCATTTTAGTGTAATATTTATTTACCATAATCATACAGATTTTGTAAAGTGATCATTCATAGTTCATTTGATTACATTTTTTAGCAATCAATCCTGATAATACGAATGATAATGATACCGTGACAATATATAAAATTCATATATTGTCGATGTATACATCTTTTTCTCTTTATTTTTTACATCTACCTAATTCCCACTAATTTATATAAGTTGAACAAAATATGATGTATTGTCGTGACAATTTCAAATAATATATGGGTCTTCGTCATTTTTTGTTCATTACAATGTAATATATGACTGATTTAAACAATATATCATTAGAATTATTGATGCACTTACGAACAAAAATAACGAAGAGACATTAGCTCTTGTATTATTTTGAATTATTTCCACAATATACTATATTTTGTTTAAATTAATTACATTCATCAATTTTTTGTTTAAAAATCACATTTATTTTCATGTAGTGAGAGTTAGTGTAATGTTGAGTATAAAAAGGGTGGTTTGGATGAATATAAAAAATATGAGTTGTTTGTACAATTTTACTAAAACTCAATGAATAATGAATATTAATGTAATTTACTCTTAACCTAATTATTTTCTCAAAGTATATTTCTTATTAAACTTGGATCAATTATCTACTCGACCAAAATATTAGGACATTGGTTGAACAAGTGAATTATTGGTTAGATTGGTTCACTCAGTTCATATTAAAAAGTCTAATAAATCAATAATATAATACTATTTAATAATCTTTTATTTCAAATATAAAAATTTATCATTACAAAAGTATATATGATTAAATCATTAAACAACTAAAAATGAGGATTTTACTATAACATAAAACCATAAATAAGTTCAAAACATAATCAAACAACATATATTTAATATTTTAATCACAACAAAAACCTACAAATAAATTTTAAAAAGAACAATTTGTTTTCTAACAACAAAAAAAGACAATCATAAATCAATAAAAGAAGTTTGCATGCTTATCTGCCCTAAAATGCTCTATACCATTTCAGATGGACAGACAACTCAAAAGAAAATATTGAATATCAAATATATAAATGTATATATATTTTATGGAAGTGTGTTCTAATTACCCATACTTATCAAGATAAGATAATGGAGAACTAAATTGAAATTCACATAGCAAGTTACCTATTTATTCCCAATTAAAAATTTCATTTACCTAATATTTGTATTTTTATAAAGAAAATGAATTTACTTCACACCATAGTCATTCATGTAAAATCTAATAGTTTAAATTTGTGAATAAGATGTTACTCATAAATGAATGTCTCCCTTTAACAAATTAAAAAAAAAAAAGAGGATACATAACACAACACAGTTAAGAACCAAAATCAAAGAGAAAACAAAGTCTCATAATTTCAATACCTGTTATCATTCAAAGCAATTTTGAGCAATGGAAGGAGAAGAAGGATCTCAACAGCCACATCTGGTTCTAGCTAGCAAGCTATTCCTTCTCACCCTCAACGATGTTCCAGACATTGAAAAACTTCGATTCAAAGATGAAGTTTTCACTTTTGTCAAACAAGACGGTAACAATTAACTCATTCATTTCAATTCAAATCTTATCTTTTTCTCTTAATTTCACAATTCTCATTCAATTTTTTTGTTGGTATAGATATGCTCCCTTTGTACCAAACCCTAATTGCTAGTTCGGTTTTGGACGCGGATCCTGCACTTTTGGAATCAATGCGTGCTAAATTGGATGATGGACTCAAGAAGCTTGATGAAAAGTTAGTTATTTTTTGATTCCGTGTTTGTTTCTCTTTACTCTAGAATCGAAATTCTTACGACCTTACCTGTTTAGGCTTATGGGCAATGTTATTAGAGTTGCTTTAATTGATCTTTTTCTAAAGCAGTGGTTGATTCTATGCGTAATGGTAATATTCTTCGAGGTCATGGGTTCAAAACCGGGAAACAGTCTCTTACATCTATGCTCTCCATACTCTACTAGATGGGAGCCTCTTGCACTAAGCCGTCTTTTTTAGTTGCTTCTATTTGGTGCTTGTGTTGTGTTTAATAGGAATATGATAAATTGACTGGGGGAAAGAAACTTTATGTTATGAATTGTTGAATTAGGAATTGAATAATCGGGTGAGCTTAGAAGTACTAGACTGATTAGATAGAGATGGTTTTTATGATGCATTAATCTTTTGCTGATTGTTATGGTTTTTATGATTGCTTATGGTCAATCTTTCATGGAGGTTGGAGAAATCATGTCTTCAGATTCAAGGACGGATCCAATGGAAACAACTTTGAGCATTGGCTTCCCTCAAAATATTTTTAAGAAATAGTTATATATATATATGCATGTGTAATACTTTTTTTTTAATAAAAAAGTACCTTGTCTAAAGTATCTGCTATACATATGTTTTATATATCCCCTCCTTAGATATGTTTTGCTTCTGCATCCGTCCCCGATTCTAATGTAATGCTGTCATATTCATCTTTTTAACACTTCTTAACATTTGCCCATGTCCTATTCGTTCAAACCACTTTTAAGTTTTAACCTTACACCCTTTTTTTGTAGAAACTTAAGACTTATGTTATTTGTGTGAGGATTAGTGTCTAGTAACTCTTGACCCTAATAAACTTGTTTATTCACTTGATCCAGCAAAACCCTTTCAAACATATTAATTTATATGCAGAGCTGCCAACTGAAAATATTACTCCTGCTGGCAATAATGGTATATACTATGACTTGGTCTTACCTAGTTTATTCTGGCCATTTTACTTTTTAGTTTGTGTTATGATTCATGGCTTATGGCTGCAATAATGAAACAAGGTAGCAATTTGAAAAGTAATTAAAATATATATTGAACCTGTGGTTGTTGTTGTTAGAGCATTATGGCGTCGTTTGATCCATGTAGGGTGTAGTGATGAGACCCAAGGGGGGTAACCCAACTTTTTGAAGAACTTGTCCTTTACTTTGCCACCTCCTTAAAACTTAAGGGCATTTTATTTAATTGCATTAATAAAGTGGGGGTCCTTTGTCCCACATTTATTTTATATATGTTATTTTTAGTTACTTGGAACATTTACTTTTAAGTATTGCCTCATTGGGAGTAGCCATGTAATAAGGTGTAATAAGGGTTTCTTATGGGGAGTGGGTTAGTTCCTTGTTACTTTCCATAAGGAGGCAGCCATATGAAGCACAACAAGGGTGAAGTTTCCTTATCTAAGTCAAGTTGTGTGGTTATTTCAGCATGTGCTAATTTGCACTTTGAATTTTGCCATTAAAGTCATGAATGAGCATTTGGAGCATTTAAAGATGGTTGCCTTTTCAGCCTTGGCATTCATGGAACGTGGGGCCTCATCAAAAGCTGCCTTCAAGGTGTTCATAACTTGCCTTATAAGGAGAAGCAATTCAAACTCAGCATTAAAATCTTCATAAAGAGCTCCAACCAGCCATAAAGAGGTCATTCATGGCCAAAACTTTCCTTATCAATGCAACATTCAAGTAGGGACGTGTGCCACTCCATCTAGCATTAAAATCATCATTCAAAATGAGGCAAAACGTGTGAATTAACAATCCAGCTTTGAAAACCAATTGATGACTTTCCAAAAATAGTGCAAGGAGTGTGAATGCTACCTAGTCATCCTTGTGGAGCATTAAAATATTGCCTTATGGGGATTTCAGAATTGAATGGCATCTTAATGAGGTCGTGTATTGACTTTCCACATGTGCCTAATCAACTTCAACACTTCAAAAACGTGGAGCAACACAATGCCATTCATGGAGGAGTTATTTGTTGCCTTATTGGGAGAAGCTTTTTGAAATCAGCATTCAAGCTCATCAATGGGGCATGTGGAAGCTTGGCTATTAACTTATTTAGAATACAAATTCAAACTCAGCATTTAAGGAGCCATGTGGACATTGAATTCAGCAAACAAGTGGGGGTTTTGCACTCATTTTCATCAATGAGTCGTGTGGAAGTTGCCATATTAGGAACATAGGCTTAAATGCATTGTTTTATGAGGTTAATATGTAATAAAAGAGTGTAGAACGAATCTGGACCAATTGCTTGGTCCAATCCATGCTCTAGCCATGCAAAACTAAGGTTCTGCCATCAAGGTTTTGGCCAAACTTTAGGCAGCCTCTTGGCTGGCCTCCCTATATGTATTCCTTTGCTAAATGAATGAAAACAAGTTGAATTTTGTTGGATTAAATATTTTCTTGTTTAGTTGAGTTATGCTCCTAACATATCACCTTGTTGTGGTGTTCCTTGGCTTATCACCTTCATTGGTGTGGCGCCTCTCCTAATCCTTATCAACATCCTTGTTGTGGCGGATCTAATACTAGCCAAAAGCCAACCTTGACTCATAAAAACAACCCAAAAATACCAACAAAAATCCCTTACAAATTCCCCTTGCCAAGCTTCAAACAAAACGATCTAACAAAATACCAACCCTCACAAGGAGGTTGCTATCATGTAGCCTATCCCACATAGTGGGATAAAGGCTTGGTTGTTGTTGTTATTGAACCTGTGTAAGATGCATGAGGTGTATTAGTATGACAGTTAGGCACCTTATATTGACAAGCCCATTCACTCAAGGGGAAAGGGTGAAACATTAAAAAATATCCCTCTTTCACTTCGTCAGACATCTTAGCATCATTATATTTGCTGCCAAACTGAAGGCATCACACAATGGAGGTTTTAAGGCACATGGATAGGGGTGAGCATAACTTGGCCCAGCCCGAAGACCCATCCCTACCCGGAGAAAAACTACTCTCTCACATTATGTAAATCATTTTTTATTTAGTTGTTATACACAATGGATGTCCATATGCAATCTCATATAAAATGGCATCGATCTTGATACACTTGGTTAATCCTCAGTTAATTTTAGGCTTTTCATTTTTGTTCCGTAGATAAATCTATAATTTTAGCTTGCCAATTTTGTATCACACCAACCTGGACCTGTGCTTATCTTGTCTTGTCCTAATTAGATGGTACATGATACTCCCGGCCAACATTAAGGGATGGGTGGAGGACAAGCTTAATCGGTCGTATGCTCACTCTTAGGCAGGATCGTCTTTGCCTCTACACCATTTGGCAATGGGTCCACCTTTAACTACATTAGTTATACCTCCTATAAGTTTCAATACATGAAGTTGGGCCCACTTATGTAGGGATGGCAATGAAAATCAAACCCGCGGGTACCCGCTCAAACTCAACCCGAATTTAACGGGGAAAACCCGATGTGATTGAGTTCGGGTTTTACCCGAGTTCAAATTTCGGGTTCGGGTTTTGTATTGTTAATACCCTACCCCGAACCCGCTCCAAAACCGATTAATATATATAAAATTACAAAATTACACATAAATACATATATAAAAGCTATATATATATAAATTTCACACACATATATAAGCTATATATATATAAATTTCACATATATATATATATATATAATCTATATACAAAAATATGTTTTTTTCGGGGGGTTTCGGGTTCGGGTTACCCGAAACCCGACGGGTTCAGGGATGGTATCATTATTTTCAACCCCGCTTAATTCGGGTTTGGGTTCGGGTTCGGGTTTTGAATTTCGGGTTCGGGATTGGGTAAGCACAAACTCGACCCCGACCCGGCCCATTTCCATTCCTACACTATGAGTTTATGTGAATAAACAAATGCTTTGTTCAGTTGTTTAGATACCCCTCTTACTGTTGGTGTTGGTATTATTTGGTAGTTAGTGGGTCAGATTGACCTTTTGTTTTGGATAGAAAAAGGAAATATCATATGAGAGACCGAAAAGAAAAAATACAACTTGGGGAGGGTAAGAGATATCCTGCTAATGTAATAGTCCGGATAAACACATGAAAAATGAAGAGAGAAAGGCCAAATTGGGTCATAATGAGTGCAGATTCCATTTTGTGATTTCTTGAGTTTCAAACTTGTTTTTGCAAAATGATTAGTTTTATAATACTTGTACTCATAAATCCATGTGGCTGCTTTACTTCAGGATTGCTGACGCTGAGGAAAATTTAGGGGAGAGTGAAGTTCGAGAGGCTCACTTGGCGAAATCCTTATTTTTTATTCGAATTGGTGACAAGGTATATTCGTTTTATAACTTACTGTCCTCTTCCTGTTAGCTGCTATCTTATTTTGTTGTTACAACATTGTCCTTGTGAACCAGGAGAAAGCCTTGGAACATCTCAAGGTGACAGAAAGCAGGACAGTTGCAGTTGGCCAGAAGATGGACCTAGTGTTTTATACATTACTTCTTAGTTTCTTTGACATGGATTTTGATCTCATTGCCAAAAGCATTGAGAAAGCTAAAAGGTAATTTTTTCAATTATAAATTACAAAATGACTCAGTATTTCTGTCCTCTGCTATATTTTCGGTTTAGTCTTGGTTTTCTAACTGTTTATACCTTGGTGACAGCTTGTTTGAACAAGGTGGCGATTGGGAGAGAAAGAATCGACTGAAAGTGTACGAGGGACTGTATTGCATGTCAACTCGAAATTTCAAGAAGGCTGCTGATCTGTTCTTGGATTCTATTTCTACCTTTACAACCTATGAACTTTTCCCCTATGACACATTTATATTTTACACGGTTTTGACAAGCATTATATCTTTGGATAGAGTTTCTTTGAAGCAAAAGGTTTTTTATTTCTTTCAAGCAGTCCTTTCTCTATTTTATCATGTTCCTTTCTGTTTCTTTTGAAGTGTTTTGCTTATTTTATGTTATTAATTTTAGTTAGTCTGCATCAGGTAGTGGATGCTCCTGAGATCTTGACAGTGATTGGCAAAATCCCATATCTTTCAGAGTTTTTAAACTCTTTATATGATTGTCAATACAAGTCTTTTTTCACAGCATTTGGTGAGCAGAGATCTTCCATATCTTGTTACTGTTTTAGTTATTTATTGAAGTTGTTACTTCACAGTACAAGTAATATTTTTATGTTATAATTTAAATTTATTTAACTCGTCTGATGTAGAAAAGTGTATGAGGGAAATGCCGGGAAATAGCTAATTTCTATGTATTTGAATCCACAATAATAAATAGTTTTGTTTCATTAAATTTATTTCAGCTGGGTTGACGGAGCAAATAAAGTTGGACCGCTATTTGCATCCGCATTTCCGGTATTACATGAGGGAGATCCGAACTGTTGTTTATTCGCAGTTTTTGGAATCATATAAGAGTGTTACAATTGAGGCTATGGCAAAAGCCTTTGGAGTGACAGTGGATTTCATTGATGTGTAAGTGAATACATTTCACTCTCAATTCTGATTTTGCATTATTAACAATGGGTTTCCTCAGTACATTTCTTTTCTTCCAGGGAATTGTCACGTTTTATTGCAGCAGGAAAACTTCATTGCAAGATTGACAAAGTTTCAGGTGTTCTGGAAACTAACCGGCCCGATGCTAAGAATGCTCTTTACCAAGCAACTATTAAGCAAGGGGACTTCCTACTGAACCGGATCCAGAAATTATCACGGGTGATTGACCTTTGAACTTATCTCTTATGATTCTAAATTTTACCTTTTTTTTCCATGGGAAATGCTTTCAGATAAAGGTAGATTTTGAAGGATTTCCTGTTGAATGCACTGTACTTGTTCTATTTGATCTCCAAGATGTCTCAATTCAGTTTTCCATTATTTTAAAACATGATATATAATTTAGTTTTTTGTTGACAATGTAGTTGTCTTTAGATGCTAGCATGTAGTGTATTCCATGATATTTTGTGACTACTAGTTTGTGTGTTTGCCCCCTTTTAAGTATTTATTATCTTTATTTTGAGTATAGCATTCATATTTGTTATCATCCATTGGAAATACTAACGTGGAGGGACTAAATACTTTAAAAAATTGAAGGATTAAAATCATCAGAAAAAGTGAATATTGATTAGCCTCTCCACTTTAACATTTTTCACTCAAGTTAACAGTGAGAATGAAAAATCAACATGGACTCAATGGAAAAATAATGATTAAAATTAGGGATAAAAAATACATATAAGTTGATTTGGTATGGGAGTGGAATTAGGATACTCCTTATGTATTTGTGCTTTATATTCTAAATTTGGCCTTCATCCTAATAAATGAAGTTAAGAGAGATTTAACCAAACTTAGTTGTGAAAGTAATCATTAATTTTATCAAACTTTAGTTATACTAAAAGCGATTATGTAATATAGCTTAAATATGTGCTACATAATGTCAACATATTTCTAATTATCAAATGTGATGTGATCTAAGTATGACTAACACTACATTCATCTTTATGTGCTATATAAGCAACATTAAAATCAGGATATATATTTCATGTTGTTCACAAAATAATATGGTCATTTTTAATCAATCCTATCAACCACCACCTTTCAAACATCATGGTAACTGCTTTTGTTATTAACTATATCTAAAGGCTCTCATAATCTCAATATGAACTCATAGTATAAGCAACATCAGCAATGTAGGAATCAATATGAACTCATAGTATAAGCAACATCAGCAAGTGCCTATATGTGTATGAGAAGCTGTTCCATCATATATACTTTTTAATATAGGCCAACTCTAACATGCGTACCATATAGCAGTATGCATGGATGCTAACCCCTTTAATTGCCGTCTATTTCATCTGAGCCGTTGAAGTTATGACCAGTAGTTTTTTAGGAGAGAAGTCGGTTTGGGCCCGGTACACTTTAACCCATACAGAAGTCGGTATGGTTCTTGTATACTTTAACCCATACAGAAGTCGTTTTCAAAGAAATTAACATTGGGCCACACAGAAGTCGGTTTGTAAGAAACCGACTTCCTAACATAGTGTATTTTTTTATATTTAATTGATTTGTTGCCTCTTGATTGGCTGGCCCATAATTACTTTATTTAATTGATTTGTTGGCCCTTAAAGGGGTTTCATGATATCCCAACCAAATAATAATATATTAGGAAAAAACACAATATATATCATGTGGTTTCATGATATCAATTTGACATTTTTCATTTATAGACATAGTTTTTAAGTAGCTATTGTGATGGGACAAACAACTAGTGTCCCCTGAGAAGTCGGTTTACACTGTACCGACTTCCATGTGGAAAAGACCGACTTTCCAATGTTAAAAGCCGACGTCAGTAGGTTATTTTTTTCTTCCTATAAGTCGTTTATGTACTTTAAAATAAGTAACTTTGGTCAATTAAAAAACGACGAAGAAGTAGTTTATTTTATAGCAGAACATTGGAGAGACATTACAGAGGTAAGTTTTGTTTTTGGTTTATGATAGTCCCTTTCTTATATGTTTGGATGATAAATTTACGGTTAATAATAATTTTTTTAGATGGAAAAAGAACTGAACGTGAATAATGAAACACTAGAGGTATGAAATGTGATATATTACTTAGTTTTTGTTAATATGTATTTTATATTGAACGTAGGTTTGTTTATATTTTTTTTAGGGATTAGATGACTGTAATGGTAGTGAAGAAGAAAATGTGAATGAAATAGAGGGGTTAGATTTTGAAGAGATTGATTTTCGATTACTAAATGAAGATGAAGTGAAAAAATATCGGTTTTTAAACAATGAAATTGCATACAAATTTTATAAAATGTATGGTATGAAGAAATGATTTGGCATTAGAAAATATCATACTCGACGAGACAAGGATGATGAGATTTTGTGGCAATCATTTTTTTGTGATAGAGAAGGATTTAGAGATAAAAAAAATGATTTGATTCGGAAGAGGGCGCCGAGGAAAGAGACTAGATGTGGTTGTTTAGCAAGAATGAAAGTCCACATTGACAAGGAAAAAAGAGATTGGTATGTTAGTTATTTTGTTGATGAACATACTCATGAACTCGTTGGTGAATATTATGGTGCGATGATAGCTTCTAACCGAAGAATGACAAAGACAAATGTGGCTCAGTTGAACACAATGAGAGAAGTGAGTATTGGGACAGGAAAGATATTTTGTTCTTTTGCTGGTCAATGTGGGGTTATCAGTATATTGGGTTTTCTAATAAAGACATGTATAATCAAATTCAGAAGCAAAGAAAAATTGGAAATGGAGATGCGGAAACTGCATTACAATACCTAAAGGAGCAATCAAAATCAGATTGTGCAATGTATTGGAGGCATAGTGTAGATGAAGAAGGTAAGTTGCAACAATTATTTTGGGTAGATGGATGTAGCATTTTCGACTACTCAATTTTTGGAGATGTTCTTGCTTTTGATGCAACTTATGGTCGAAACAAATATAAGTTTCCAGTTGTTATATTTTATGGTGTTAATCATCACAAACAAACAACTGTGTTTGCTGCTGCTGCTGCTGTGTCAAATGAGATAGAGGAAACATACGTATGGCTTTTGGAGGCAATGAATGAGAAACATCCAAAGTGTTAACTGATGGTGATTTGTCGATGAAGAATGCAATTAGAAGAGTTTTTCCCGAAGTCCATCATAGGTTGTGTGCTTGGCATATTTGTAACAACGATGGAAAAATATAAAGAAAAATAATTTTCATAAGGATTTCCAAAAAGTGATGTATGCAGATGTGGAGAGTGAAGATTTTAATATGATGTGGGAGGAACTTATTAACAAGCATGGACTTCATAACAATGCATGGGCGGCTCAGATTTTTTATTGTAGAAGTATGTGGGCCAGATCTTACATTTGGGGAAAGTTCTATGCTGGTCTGCATACTACATCACGTTGTGAGGGATTACATTCACAAATTGGGAGGTATATAGAATCTGGGTATAACGTTACTGAATTTCTCCATCACTTTCAACGATGTCTAAGTCACATGAGGAACAATGAGGTGATGGAAGATTTTAAATCTTCATATGGTGATGAGTTGTTACAAACTCTTTATCATAATTTAGAGGGTTATGCTGCTTCGATATATACTAGAGTTGCTTTCAAAGAATTTCGTGAAGTGTTGTTGGAAGCTGCAAAGTTGAGGATAATTTCTACCAAACAAACATCGAGACATGTAATATACAATATTAGAAAGCATTATGGTCCTAATAAGAAATGGCATGTATCACATTTTGACAATGGTACTAATGTGGACATTAAATGTTCTTGTAAAAGAAATGGCATGTATCACATTTTGCCATGTAGTCATTCTGTTTTTGTGTTACTGATTTTGGACATATCACAATTGTCATCTTGTTTGGTTCTTGATAGATGGACAAAGAAAGCAAAGGATGTTCAGCGTCTCAATTTTCAGCAATGCGACCTAAGTAAAGAATCAGTTGAAAGTAGTAGATATGGAGCTTTGAGTGATGGTTGTAGAGTGTTATGTAACTTTGCTTGCAAAACGGAGGAGGATTTTACTAAGATGTTGGAAAAAATATATAACGAATGTATTAGACTGCGATTGAAACAACAGTCCAGTGAAATGGAAAATGTTGAAAATGTTAGTGAAGAGCAAGTACGAGATCCAATTCAAGTACGTGCTAAAGGGCAAGCACCTGGGATGACCACAAAAGGTAAGCGGGGAAATCAGTGCGGTATTTGTCGTGAAATTGGCCACAATAGAGCAAGTTGTCCAAATGTTGTTGGTAGTTATAGTCGTATTTTTGATGATGAATAATTAGCAAGTGTTTTACAATTACTAATTTTAATAGTGAAAGTGTTTTACTAATTTTATGTGCAAAAGACAATTATTATTAACTTGTGACAACAAAAACATTTCTAGCATATCTTTCTCACTTGATATGCAACACAACAGAACAAGGCATTAGCCTTTTATTTACCATACTGGATAGCCTTTTAGAACATTTTTTAAGACTTCAATGTTATTAAGCAGTAAAATGTATATTTCTTTTACAACATTTTTGAGACTTCAATGTTCAACAAGAGTTTTTTATTAAAGTAATTTACTAAAATAAGAAAAATCCGTAGTGTATATAAGTTCTCACATGCTTTAAAAACAATTACTAATTTTATGGCAAAAGACAATTAAATAGTACATAAACATTGTATTCATCAAAATAATTACATCCAATTACAGCAAAAAGCAAAAAAAAAAAAAAATTGGACCACATTAAGTCCCATAATGTTGACCAACATACATCACAAACAAGCAAAGCAAAGTGCATTTGGTCTTCACTTCCTTTTTCATCTTGTTCATATCATGCTTAACTAATTTCAAAGCAGTCTTTATCCTCACATTTTCATCATGTAACTTCAATAAAAAAAAATTAGAATTAGAATTAATGTTAATTTATAATTGTAGTTGGTAATTTTGAAATTAATTTTACCTCCTCAATCACAGTTGACATGAATGAATCTTCCATTTCTAGCCATTGCATAACCCACACCGAAGAATACCAACTACAATTGAAAAGTGAAATAATTTCCAAAAGTTAAGGTGACCATATATTACCAAATATAATTATTGTGAAAATACATACCTATTCCATAAGTTAGGTTGACCTTCCCCATTTTTTATTTCCCAACCTGATAACTTGTTAAAGAAGTATGGCATTTGACTCTTATAAAATGGTTGGTCAAGAACTTTTTCCAATACATAGGCCTAAAATTATGAATAAGTTATTAATTAAATGTGGATAAGTTATTATTTTTTTTCAACTAAAAAATAAAGTCAAAATTCCAAATCAACTTTGCAATATCCAAGTATCTTCTCTCCCTATAACATTTCATGTCCAAGTGTCCAATTTATAGATGGTGTAATCATCAATATCAACCACCATTAAATACCAATGAATATTGTCTTCAACAATGGGCACATAGATATTGTACAAACAAATAAAAAAATAAATTAATTAGTATATGATTTCATAATGAAATAAGGAAATAGAATAAATAATATAGAAAATTATTACATATTTCAAATTAGAAGAATGAGGCATCCACAAATTCATATAGGTTGTCAAGATTTCTTGTTCAGGCATGTCATTAATAACTTCAACATACATATGTTTAAGTTGTATAGTTAATAGAGTGGTCATAGTTACAAACTAATTATATTTACATCTTATTCCTTACCGAAAATGACGGGGTAGATACCAAGTAGTGATTGGAGAATCTCCATGTCTTTCTACATGAGTTCTTAATTTTGCCAATAGAATGAAAATCTGTTAAAAAATATTATTAGTTTTCCAATATATAATTAAATTAAAATATATAGACTTTATAAGTTAGAATTTTACTTTCTCATTAATATCTCTTCCACTTGCAAGAGATAGAAATTCACGACGTGTCCCGGTTTCATCCCCAATCATAAACAACTCCTCGCTAATGACATAATAACAACAAAAAATATATAAGTGTAAATCAATGTAAGCATATATATAACATAATTATAATGAAACATAAATAAAATAATACTCACTCCAAGTCTAGTTGGTCGTTGAAAATGTAAGCAGATAAACGAGATTCCTCCCAAATCAAATCCATACTTGAATTAGGTCTAAAGCAAGATTTAACTTCCTACAATAAATAAAGTGAAGTTTATAATTATTTTTTGATTTAATTTACATATAATTTCTACTTCACAATGTACTAATAATACTTCACAATGTAACTTCATCAAGCATTTCCATTTCTGTAACAGTCTTAATAAAAAGGTATTGGATTATCATATGCAAGTTACATGATCTTTGTTCATATATGAAGATATGGAGATGGAAAACATCGCTGCAGTTTTACTATTAGTTGTATCAATTTATAGAGGTGTTATTATTATGTAATAATAATTCTAATGCAATGACTTCATTTCTACATTTAGCTTAATAATGGTTTATCAAAATAGGGAAAATGAATATTTAAATACATTCCTCAATGAAATAAGATGATGATTGATAATGAAAATAAATTTAAATAACATGATTATATACTTAACGATATGAGAATATTAGGATCTTCATATATGCTTATATATCTAATTTTGTTATCTTAAAGTGCAATGAAATTAGGCCAAAATAAATTTTTACACCTTATAAATCGGACATGTTTGTTATTAGTCCCTCTTCCTAATACTTAAAGTGAAATTTATAATTATTTTTTGATTTTAATTTACATATAATTTCTACTTCACAATGCACTAATAATACCTTTGGGATAGTGTGACCTTTTGATCTAGATGCTTGTGTGAGAATTTTTTTGCAAAATCTTTTCACACCCGGGGAAGTTGAAGATGGTGACCCCCGAATCCTCTTAATAGGTTTTTCAGCCGAAGATGTTGAGTTAAATAATTTTTTCCCAAGTTTAGGTAATTGGTTATTATATTCCATGATTGACTTGCCCTTTAAAAACAATGAAATTGTTAGATAATATGTAATTAATAATTTATAAAAATTGCTTCAAATGTTATATAATTACCTTTCCACTCCTCTGCTGATAGGTTTTTTTTTACTTACTCGAAGTTCTGCACTCCACGTTGTCATCATCAGATATGGTCACAATATTTTCAGGAGGTGTTAAATTCACTTTTTTGTTTTGATTATTTCCTGTTTTGATATCTACCACTTCTTTTTTGAGTTTTCCAACCTCTAGTTCCAATGTTTCTACCCGTTCAATTAGCAGCTGTGATATGAACATAAAATAAAATATAATGTAACGTCTCTCTAAAAATATAATCAATCCGTAACATTAACAGTAACATAAAAAGTAAATATATAATCGGTAACTTAAAAAGTAACTATATAATCCGTAACATTAACAGTAACTATATAATCAGTAACAGTTAACAATATTATGAATACAATATAATAAGTAACATTATATTATAATATATTAAATTCACACTAACTTACAGCAACTATAATAAACAATAAGTTATAATATTCACACCAACTATAATCACTATTCTCTACATGACTAAACTTTTTTGTTCATATTATCTTATTTTCTCAGATTATGTTTGATGTTACTAATCCAAGCAATTATAAAATATGTACATTTATTATATAAACAACGATTAGAGAACAATAATAATAAATGGATAGAATATGTATTATGCATGTATTTACCTCAACTATAGATATTTCATTTTTGTTGCTCATAAAGATTATTTGAGTAGAATGAGTCATTGATGAACTTCTCATTTTCCTGCATATTTTAATACAACCAACATTAATCCAGTAATAATGAATGAAATAGGTGTAATGTGTTGTTCATTAAATAACATTAAATACACTTACACTGTGTTGTTGAGAATCAATACCATAAACTCAGTATTGAATGAAGAGATATTTGAGTAAGTGAAAAATTAAAATGGATTTATTACTGTATGAATTAAGGAATCTATTAATATAGAAGAATGATTTTTTATGGAGTAATTAATGGGCTAAGAGGCCCATTACGAATGTTATGTTAATAGATTAGGTAAATTATGCAAATTTTATGCAAATTTTATGTAATTTATTCTAAAAATCACAAGCCTTCTGCCAAAATCACGTGATACCTGCTGCTACATTTATGAAGTCGGTTTGAGCCATTGGAAAGTTCCAATTAGCCAAACCGACTTTCAAACATCAAACCTGCCAAACCTGCAAAATTGTGGCGTGGACTGCAAAGACAGTGAAGTAGAATTGAGCCTCTCATTTGTTGTAATTACCCAATCTGACTTATGTGAGGTGAAATAAATAAAAATGCAAAGTTGTGACGTGAAATAAAAAAAAGAAGTGAAGTCGGAATGGGCTTCTCATTTGTTGTAATTACCCAATCCGACTTATGTGAGTGAAATAAAAAAAAAAAAGCAAAAGCCTGCTACCACCAATCACGTGGACTGTCAAACTGCAGCCCACTTAAATAACACAATTTTCCAAACTGTAAAAACCTGAAAAGCTGAAAATAAAGCTGAAAAACACTGCCCAACATTTTGACTCTATGCGGTACTATTGGGCAAGTTAAAGGTCCAACTACAATTTTTTAACAAATTTCCTATTGCTCATGAGTAGGCTAATACTCCTATAAATTCACCTCTCTATAACTTCATAACACTTACAAATCAATATACTCTCTACTCTCAAAGAAAAATTTCAACTAGATTAAAATGGCTGATTCATTGCTTAGACTTCAAGATCAACATAGATCATCATTCATAAATTATTTGGTTATTAAGTTTAATCATTTAGTTTAAATTTTATTAATTTGTTATATCTACAATTAAATTATTCACTTATTATGCTTTACTTCATTTTAGGTAATGAATTATTTATATCTTCTTTTAATTAATTATTTGTTCATTAGATGTTCCACTGCCATATAATTGATTAATTTGTTATATCTACAATAAAATTATTCACTTATTATGCTTTACTTCATTTTAGGTAATGAATTATTTATATCTTCTTTTAATTAATTACTTGTTCATTAGATGTTACACTGTCATATAATTGATTAATTTGTTATATCTACAATAAAATTATTCACTTATTATGCTTATATCATTTAACATTTGTGGTAAAGAAAACTATTTTGATCTCTATTGCTTATTATGCTTATATCATTTTAGCTAAATAATTCATTATTTGTTCTGCCAAATAAATTATTCACTAATTATTCACTATCATTTTAGCTCAATTATTCATTATTTGTTATATCTACAATTGAATTATTTACTTAGTCATGTTTACTAATTCATTATTTTGTTCTGCCAAATAATTGTACATTCTGTCCATTAGGTGTTCCACTGCCAAGTCATTTTATTAACAGGCCTACTAAATAAGTCGGTTTGGGCCACTTACATGTTGCACAGGCCCAAACCGACTTCTCACTGATATATATTTTTCAGTCTGTTTACATGCTACAAAAATTGTTTATTTAATTTAATTTTGGGCCTGAAACTTGAGAAAAGACTAATAATTAACTTGGAAAATATGCTATTGTTTGGGTATAAGTTGCTTAATAGTTACAAATATGCTATAACACGTCTAAATATTTTTGCAAAATTAATTTGGGTATACCTTGCTTAATTAATTTGGAAAATATGCTACGGTTTGGATATACCTTCCTCATATTTTTTGCATATATAATTATTTATATAACATATAACACGTGATGTATTTTTTACAGGAACCGTCTAAAAATGTTCTGAGAGTGAGACATTCTAATTTATTCGGGGAAGAACCGTTATTGGATGAATTACTAAACATGACTGGTTTTTCTAACTTGTCTAGCCTCCAATGTTTCAACATAGACCCATCTTTAATAACTGCTCTAGTTGAAAGATGGAGGCTAGAGACACACACATTTCATCTTCCATGTGGTGATTGTACAATCACACTAGAAGATGTTTCACTACAACTAGGAGTGAATGCTAACGGTCGACCGGTAACATGACCTACATATTTTGATTGGGATGAGATGTGTGGAGAACTATTGGGAAAAGTCCCAATAATTGAAGAAGATATGAGGGGGTGTGAGTTAAAGTTAGCTTGGCTAGTTGATAACTTTAGTCAACTCCTCCCTAACCCTACACAAATACAATTACAACAGTATTGTAGGGCATGTATCCTATATATTATAGGAGGCAAATTTATCCCCGACAAATCCAACAGTAGAGTACATCTAATGTACTTACATTTACTTAGAGACCTATCAAGAGTTAACAGATATAGCTGGGATTCAGCTTGTTTGGCAAACTTGTATAGGGAGATGTGTCGGGCTACTAAACCAAATGGAAAAGCCATGGGTGGGTGCTTAATGTAACACCCCAAATTTTAAGTCTTTAAAATTATAGTATCAGTCCTCGGATTCTCGCTTGAGCGAGAGAGGTGCATCTGGGAGGGTGAAATCCTGGGCTATACTGGAGGATTCTCGCCTGAGCGAGAGTTGTCTCGCCTAGGCGAGAAAATGTCATTTTGGGGCTGTTGCCACTGTGAGATTCTCGCTTGAGCGAGAGAGTCAGATTTGAGTTTTTAAAATGGGCGGGATTTTCTCGCTTGAGTGAGAATCCCTCGCTTAAGCGAGAACCCGACGAGACAGCATTTAATGAGAAACCCCTAAACACAATCTAGGGTTTTAGAAAAGGAAAAGAGTGAGAGAAAAGAGCTTTTCAAGGACAAGAAGTTTGGATATTCATCTAAGAGCATGAGAAGAGGTAAAACTCTAGATTCTAACTCTCTTTTTCTCTTTTAAACTCACTTTGGGGTATGTTGGATCTCTTCTCAAAATGAGAGAAACCATGGAAACTCATCCTTTTGAGTTATGGTTCGTTTTATGTTATTTCTATCTTGTAATTTCTTGGTTTAGAGTTAGTATTCCAAGAATGAAAAGGGGTTTGTGGGTTGACTCATGGAAACCCAAAACCCTAGAGAGAGAAAATGAGGTTAGAGAGGAAAGATAGGTAAAATGCTAGAGGTAGAAGATGAGTTGCTTCACAATGTTAAAATATGAGATGATATGTATGTTTTAGATGGTTGAAAACTCTTAATGAAAGTAGTATAGAACCATTGAGAAAATGATAAATATCTTGTATGTTTAAATGATGCAATATAAGTGATTTATTTGTTATTTGGAATGAATGACTGACATTGTGTTATGTGGTGGGAATGAGGAAAGATCCTAAGTTTGGAGGTGGTGCTAGTGGAACTTACGAAGTCGCCAAAAACCAAACCCAACACTAACCGAGGTAAGGATAAGTCTTTAATTTATGCATTATGTGGAAAATGCGTGAACTTTCTGTTATGACTCAAATGAAATAAATATTATTGGGGGAGTACCAATGGAAATATGACTCAAATGAAATAAATATTATTGGGGAAGTACCAATGGAAATATGACTCAAATGAAATAAATATTATTGGGGGAGTACCAATGGAAATATGACTCAAATAAAATAAATATTATTGGGGAAGTACCAATGAAAATATGACTCAAATGAATTAAATATTATTGGGGAAATACCAATGGAAATATGACTCAAATGAAATAAACTTATTGGGGGAGTACCAATGGAAATAAGACTCGAAATATAATGACATAAATGGTAAATCACTTAGTCACTACAAATATATATGGGTATGTTTGTAGTGATGATTGATGTATTTATGATTTATGTATTGGTGGAGTGCCAATGAAAATAAAACTCGTTTTAGCCGACCAGAATGGGTTAGCGACTCTAGCTCGAGTTATGTAGCATGGTTTTTCAAAAGTATAGATGACGAAAAAGGTTTTTAAGAGTATTTAAATTATATCACTGTGAAAAACTACTAAATGTCGATTAACTGACATTGAGTTTTATTGAAATAATGACTTATTCCTTTGTGTTGTTGGTGTATGGTAAATGTTAATCTCATTGCAGGTAGGTGGACGGGGAAGGATGATTTTGAGTAGGGGATTAGAGACTTTTGTTTTTGATGTCTCTTTATCCATTCTTTTGTAACTTTAATTGATTGTAATTGAAGTAACTAATGGTATTATGAATATTATTTTTGTACATGATATTGATCATGGGAACTAGTAACTCGGGATATATGTAGCTATGAGTGTTTTGGAAACCCATAGCTAATTATATGCGGGGTTACTAGGATATATTAATGAATTATGTTTTTCTGCTATCGAATGTTGTATGTTAATTATGGTTCCAAGATAGGGTGTGACTGTGAAGCGAGACTTTTAAAGTAAATTTAATCACTCGATAATTTATGATTGATTGTTAAATGTATGAAATTGGATTAAAGAAGAAAAATTTTCAATGGTAGAATTTTGGGTCGTTACACTTAATACTTTTACAATCTTGGGCATGGTATAGACTACCTTTTCTTGCACCAAGATTGGATGGCCCACCAACTTATCCATTGGCTAAAAGGTAATATATGTTCATAATTATATATTAACAATTACTTACAATTTGTTACTTTTTAAATAATTAATTAATAATTCTTTTTTTGAAGGTGGGGTCAAACAAATTTAAACTTTCAAGAAGTTCCACGTGGAGACTTGACAGGATATAGGTCACGCTTGGATCATATGGAAGCCAACGATGTAAATCTTTTTAAAATCTTTATGAACAACAATTAACAAAATTTTCAATTTCCTAACATTATATATTCTTATATTTGTAGTTTAAATGGCTGTCATATGAGACTTATATCAACAATCTCGAACGTGAATTTCGACAAGATAAGAGGGTGTGGAGTGCATGTACAACTTTGATTTGTTTCTCCATTATCGAATGACATCAAACAGATCGAGTAAAACTACAGTTTGGACTTGTCCAAGATTTGCCACAACCACCGATGAATCTTGACGCCCTACACAGGGTTGACAAACAGGGTAATCAAGATGCAAACTGAGCTTCCAAGCATGCAAAATGGATTGAATATTGGAGTCATCGTAGGGATCAAGTCCTACGAGGACCTCAAATCCAATATCCCGACCACACACCACAATATATGATTTGGTATAGAACTAATTCTAGACCTTTCTTATCTTCCGAAACTCAACTCCGAGACCCACGCCAAATAAATATACAAACTAATCCACATCAAACAAATCAAATTCCCACACCTCAAACACCAATGTTCCCACCTATGACGAACCAACCTATGACGTCACAACTTCCGATGATTCAACCATCATTGTTTAGCTCTTATAACCTTCAACCAGGGAGAATGTCTTTTCATTATGAACCGTCACAACACCATCACAATCGGGTTGATGATTTGATGCCACAATGCCACTCATTTTCTACCGACCAAAGCGACTTCATCAACAATTTATTCGGTACACCTGATTCGGCAAATGTGCATCTTAATGATATTGAATTCAACTTCAATCAAGATGGTGCTGGACCAAGTTCTTTCATAGTTAATGATAATATTTTCCCAACGGGGCAAACAGGTACAACTCAAGACCAACCAACAGTTGAAAATAGAGGGAGGTCGAGACGTTCTAGGCAACCTCCTAGGTGTGGAACAGGAGGTCATTTAGGGAATTTGTAATAAAGTGGGACATTTCAAATTATTACATTTAAAGTTAGAATATTTTAAATAAAATGAAAATTATAATTTATTTCACAAAAATATTTATCATGTTATAATTTAATTCTCGCATACTTGCTTCCTGCCACATAAATTGCTTCTTTATTTAACCCTTCAGAGACTAACTTATCCTTTATATATGCATTGCCATAAAATTAATCCCATTACAAGTCCTTACATCAAATACTTTTTGAAATGTTTATATAGAAAAGAGATTACTAGTTATATAGAAAAGAGATTACTATAAATAATTTTCCTAACAAAATTGCAGTTTTAAATAACCTATTCCACATGGAAGTCGATACAGTGTAAACCGACTTCTCAGGGGACACTAGTTGTTTGTCCCATCACAATAGCTACTTAAAAAACTATGTCTGTAAATGAAAAATGTCAAATTGATATCATGAAACCACATGATATTTATTGTGTTTTTTCCTAATATATTATTATTTGGTTGGGATATCATGAAACCCCTTTAAGGGCCAGCAAATCAATTAAATAAAGTAATTATGGGTCAGTCAATCAAGAGCCAGCAAATCAATTAAATATAAAAAATACACTATGTTAGGAAGTCGGTTTCTTACAAACCGACTTCTGTGTGGCCCAATGTTAATTTCTTTGAAAACGACTTCTGTATGGGTTAAAGTATACAAGAACCATACCGGCTTCTGTATGGGTTAAAGTGTACCGGGCCCAAACCGACTTCTCTCCTAAAAAACTACCGGTCATAAATTCAACGGCTCATATGAAATGGACGGCAATTAAAGGGGTTAGCATCCATGCATACTGCTATATGGTACGCATGTTAGACTTGGCCTTTAATATAATTACACAAGTTGCTCTATACATAGTTATCAAACTATAAATTGAAGAAAATGATGAGCATGTACAAGTATCTCCCTCGTTTCAAAGTGCCAATTTAATCTACTCCTTATATCATTTGGGTCATTGTAAAAAAAAAATGAAGGGGAGTAAATGCTCCTCTCATCCTTAGTCATTGAATGTAGTGTTGGTCATACTTAATCATTGCGTATCATTTTTTGAAGATGAATAAGGTTGGTGTCATATTGTCGAAACTGGTGAGTACAAAGGCATTGTATTAGACTGAAAATAATTGGGTTTACTTAGTAGAGGGGGCCAAGGTTGGGTGGTATGTCAAAATAAATGGGCTCACTTAATCCAATTCACTTTATTATTATTTTAAATATTAGTACTATAAGATGAACAGTAAAGAATTGGGAATTAATCTGCACCCCCTATGGCCCTATAGGAGGTGTCAAGAACTAAATATGTGAAAAATTAAAATTTATGTTGGTGTCAAGAACTAAATATGTGAAAAATTAAAATTTATGTTTCTCTTTATTTTTGTTGAATAAAACATTTGTTGTCATGTGTGTCCTTAGTGCATCATTAGATTGTTAAAATAAAACAAAACATTAAACTAATAATTTAATAGTTTTTTTGAACAATGTGATACAAGAATACACCCAATGACAATGTTACCCCTTGTACAATTTGATTTTACAACATAACATTGTTAAAAAAACTAACTCTAGGCAAAGCTTCTCTGAACCAAAGAAGTGAAGAACCAAAACTTGTAACAAATATTATATTAAATGAATGTAGTATATATATATATTGTCAGTGTAAATATTTATGCATAAATTACTTTTTTGAAGAGTCAACAATAATTAAGTATGAATGTTGAGTGATATCTACATTGGATATAAGTTCTCTCTCTTACCTTTAAATCTCAATCATTCATGCATATATTTGCATGTTTTAGATTCAACTACAAATATAGTATGACATTTCATTCTTGGGTTCTTATTTTAAAGGTGTTTCAAGGGAGAGTGAGTTTCCAGAAAGAACAAGGGTCATTTGGTATGCCTTATCATGCTTATTGAAATTAGTATCATCTTCATTGATAAGATTTTAATCTTTGAAGTTTTCATTAGATTGTTCAACATTATCCACACTCATTCCCTCCTAATTATAATAACAACCTCTTTTCTTAACAAATTTATCAAGTGTCTCCTTTTATGATTCTACAAGATGGTCTTTTGTTTTCTTTTTTCACTATCCAGACAAATGTGTGACTAGAGTAGTATGTGTTCCTAAACTTAGACTCTTTCCACAAAAAGTTAATGAATAGCCATGTATATCACTCTCCTACGAATGAGCATGGACCGAGTAAGACTTTTCTCTTACCCAGTTTTAAATATTGGTCGGATTATTTTTGAACCCCGGTTCTAGACTTGAAGCTAACACAACCTCAAATGTTGATTGGGCTAGCCTTTAAATCTGAATCCGACCTAAACCCGATTAAATACAATACATACTCATTTTACATAAAGTTTTATCAATATTACTTGTTGTTATGAATATGTAATTTGACATATAAAATTATGTGTACATATGTTGCTAATCATGTATGTATGATGAATTTTTTTATAGAGAATATATGACTTTTTCGACTAAAGAGGTGTCATTACTTTTTATACAATTGAATAGAGACACATACAAATACGATGAGTAAGTGACCATGGGTCGGGTCATGTTTGTCCCCTATCCGACCCAAAAAATTGGCCAGGTCCAATTTTTGAACTCTAACTCGGTCCTAGACCTGATGGGACCCGACCCCATTTGGGTTCGATCATGATCGAGTCATACCAAGTGATCGGGTAGGGTCAGGTCCTACTCACCCCTACATTCTCCTAAGAATACATATCTTTCGTCCCAAAAATCATGCCTCTCCTTGTCTTTGTCCAAAAAATTACACTAAGTAATATAATTTTGTTTTAAAGATTTTTTTCTTTAATTGAATGTTACATTTTAATTGGTCTGAGATATAAATGAATACATAGACTTGGATAAGATATCTTCGTTCTTCTCCTAATAGATATGAATAAAAATATTTTGGGACCCAAAAGTTGGTAGGGGAAGCTAGAAGATTGTTATTGTTAATGCCAAAAAATAACATTATTTTATTTAGAGGGTCAATCAAGATAAAGAAAAAGTAATGTAAATTGAGTATTGCGTAATTTGGAATGTAGTTTGGCATGTAAAAATTTCAAATAAAAGGATGGAAAAATAAATAAAACCTTAAAGCCTTGGTTATGAGTTACTGGTAAAGTGAATTAGAGATATTGAAGGATAAAAATGAGGATAAAGAGAATGAGTAAAGTAATTATAATATAAAAATATATTTTTATTTTTCTTTAAATATGTAATTAACAATGAGAAATGAATAATAATATAATTATATAATTTTATTAATTCCATTTAAATATTTTGACATTTTGTCACTAGAAAACCTCTAAATTGTGAGAACTATGAAATTAGACACATGGAAGGGTTTAGATCTCTATCGAAACCCTTCAAAATCTATCTCTCTCTTTCACTCTACTCTCAAACATCATAAAGACTTTCCAAAGTCATCCCTTCATTTTCTCACTAAAACTAGACTCTCAAATAAAGTCTAAGTTGGCCTATGAAGTGTGCTTATGAGTTATATGTGTTCGAAGTATATTTGTATATTTCTATATTTATACTCAAGACTCAATATGTTGCACAATTAAAATAATTGTATTTATTTATTTGTATCATATTTATTATTTAATTAAATATATTATATGATAAAGTCATTGATAAAAAATTATAGACTTGTTATTGTAATAGAGATTATAATAATGAGAGAAATGTATGTTATAATTTTTAGTCTAAATTGTTATTGATTGTATAACTATTGAGAATAAGATATCTATGACTCAGATATATCAATATATATGTGACATTATAATCGATTTACATGATGCATATGCAAATATGGTCATTAAACTCATTCAATTAAAAATTTCTAATGGTTAGCATTACCTTAAATTGTCAACAGGAAATTCTCAGAAGAAATGAAATTATTTCTTTTGATGTGAGATTAACATAGTAATTAACATGTTATTTATTATACTTTGATTTTAGACACATAATATCTTAGAACTTATTTGAATGTATATTGAGTATGATTAGACGCTTGTAAAATTAATGAAGAAGAAATTCATCAACTCTTGATAATGAGTTTGAACTTTACAATAAAATAAGACTTTGACAAAAGTATTACACTTAATAAACAAAAAATGAGTTTCTTTAAATCATTATGACAACTTATTAAAGTTTGACAATTATATTATACTTTAAAGTTAGTGCAGAGATGTAAAGATGAAAGAAAATATTTTAATTCATCTAATGATTTTTGAAAGTAAAATATATATTACTTTATGCTAAGTGATAGTTAAAGATTGTTGTTAGACGTCAACTTTGATAAGTTTATTTACTATCATTTTAGTATTGAACTTAGTCACACACTAACGAGTATTATAATATTTACTCAATAATTATATAATTTGCTAATTAATTTGAATAATTAAATAATTTTATAAAATATTATTTTAATTCCTTTCTAGCACCAACACTTAAATCATAATAAAACAAATTTTAAAATATTTAAAATAAAAACAAGAATCATGTTGTTGTTTGATTAATGATGCGTGGTAATTGATTTCCACCACTTCAATCAACAAGTACATCCGTAAGAGAATATATATATATATATATATATATAATATATATATATATATATAGTTATATTTATATACAAATTGAGAATTTGTGATAAAAGAGAATAATGAATATGAATAGTTATATTTTCTTTGAACATTTGAGATTGAAAAGAACTGATTAATTATGTGACCGATAACTAAATTTTAATTATAATTATTTATGTATAGTAATAAGACTAGGGATGGCAAAAATACCCGCACCCGTGGGTACCCGTCAAAATACCCGCAACGGGTACCCGCAAAAATAGCTCATGGGTGGGAATGGATATCATGATACCTGCCCTGTGGGTACCCGCGTACATATTTTAATTAAATATTTTTTAATTAGTTATTATTAATTTAACATTATTTTTTTTTATTTTATTATTATTTCATAATAAAATTTAGTAATAAGACTATAATCATAAAATTATCATATACATGTCATATTATTTAAGTAAAAAATATTTTTATAGATTAATTATTGTAAAATATATAAAATATAATTAGAATGAAAAACTCGTTGGGTACCCGCGGGTACCCGCTACCCGCACGGGTACCCGCAAATTGTGCGGGTACGGGCACGGGTATGCACTACCCGTGCCCGCCCATGCCCGTTGCCATCCCTAAATAAGACTCATATTTATTGTTCCCACAATTTTCATAGGATAATAGTTTTCAATTCATTCACTATATATATATATATATATGTGTGTGTGAATGATTTAATCAATGTTATTAAAACCGGTCAGGGTACTGGTATAGTGGTTCAGTAATTAAACCGCATGCCGGTTAAACTGGACATACTTGCTTATATATATATATATATATATATATATATATATATATATATATATATATATATATATATATATATATATATATATATGTAAACCTATAACAAAAAATTTCAAATAAGTAGGTATTCATATTTATAATTCATATTCATAATCTACTTCAAGTTCACATAAACAAACAACATTAAGTCTTTAACAAAATCAAAGTCTAAAGTGCAAAACATATATTAATCCAAAATTATCACTTAACAAACGCAAAATACAAATAAATGACACAATTATTAATATTGAAGTCGAAGAATTGGTGAAGAATTGAAAATTTGAAATTAAAAAAATAATAATGTACAAACCGGCCGGTTTAAACCGGTTTTTCACCGGTTCTATTGCATATGCGTTATAACATACGTACCGTACTGGTTAGGAGTCCGGTTCACCGGTTTTCCGGTTGAACCGGCCGGTACGGTACGATTTTTATAACATTGGATTTAATTGAAAACAATTCTTACAACCAATAATCATGAATTATTAGAATTAAAAGTTCATTCTTACTCAAATAATAGTAATGTGCATGTATATTTTAATTTTAATCATTTGTTCTCACGTGAGTAATTATATATATGAATTAGGATCATCCCCATTAATAGAGAGACAATTGCATTTTTTTATTTGTTTTTTAATGGCATAAGTGTAATTTCATTGTAATCAAAAGGATGCATGTGTCATTGAAAATTGCATTTCCCATTAGTTTTTTATGTACTTGTATTTTCATTAATGAAGAGAATCTCAACTCCTATATATATATATATATTATTTGATGTACACAACTCATAATGGAAACGTCTACTTCCAATATGCATTTTCTGATAGAAAGATAAAGGGGCATTGACCCTTGTGCCTCTATTTTAAGAAACAAACATATATTTTTGTGTGCAAAGAGTCTCTTTACTCTATAAGGAAAATTATATTGGGCACCTATAATCTTTTTCTCTTCTTTATTTACTACACATACAAATAAAAGAGTTTTCTGAGTAAAAATATATAATTTTAGAATGTTGCCAGATAAACTCAGCTATTTTTTTATTTTATTGATTTAAAGAATTGATAGTAATTATTGGGTTTTGTATAAAAATATATATCGAGTTTTCAAAACTGAAGAACAACGTTAATCATTCAAGAACTACAGTTAATTACAAAACATTAAACATCTATTTGTTGAAAATCACCATCAAAGCTCCCTCTTGCACCTTTGCTTAAAAGACTTCAAATACTTACAACAACAAAAACTCTAGGCCAGAAAAATCATAATAAAGGTAGCTATTCTTTTTGGAAGAAAAAAGGCATAGATTCATGAAACAAGAATTAAGAGCATTTGTTTGAGGTTCTGAATACAAATTGCACGTTGGATTTTGTATGGGACGATAGTTGAAATCAATCATAGATAATAAAATTCATTTAAATAGTGAAAAGGAATTAAACTTTTTTAAGGTAAAAAGGAATTAAACTAATAATTGGAGAACTTAAAACCTTTTGCATTTAAAATCTCAAAACATAAGTATTACTTTTTTTTCTAAAGAATTAGAACAGCTTCATCATGTTAAAAAAAAGATAGCTTCATGAATCACAATAAAGACGTCATTTTCCAATATAAATTTAAGATTCGACATATATCTTAACCTGTAATTTTTAAGATATGAGTATTTAATTTTCACTTAGATAATGTATAACTCATGTATTATTAGGTAGGAATATAAATAGTGGTACGTGGTATAGGTAAGTATACCTAGTAGTGTTCATTTCGATATACGGTCGATCACTTTTTACATTTTTTTATGATGAATCTGATATGTGATATTTGGTAAACCGACTTTGATAAACGACACATAGAGTAAATAATAAGATAGACTATAGGTAAGAAGGTGCACAAGCTATGCAAGCAAGCAACATGATGGCAGAAGAGACACCATCCTCTGCTAGATTGAAGCTACTCCTCTTGAACTTCTCAGCTTTCCCTTTGTTGCAAAGAATTTGTCTCTGCCACTGTGGTAGTTGTTGCTTTAGCTTATTCCCCTTCATTGATTTTTCCACTCTAGACACCATTATTACTATATTCCTTAGTTCCTTCAATATGCTATTAAGCAAACTCAGGTAGAAAAAAATGGGGTGAGAATAGAGAGATTACTGTGCATGGGAAATAGCCATACACACATACTCATTTATAGAGTTCAATGATAGAAAAATGCACTTGGTTTCACTTGGTCAAAAATTCACTCCAATTAGTGCAAATTGGTTGACCCCATGTTCCCAACTTTAATAATATATGACTGATGCAGTTGTAGAAAATTTTGGTCTATGCGTTTTAAAATGTAGGACCAAGTTGGACACTTGAGGATAAAATATGGTACTGTTGACACTGGACTTGTCTTACAAAAAGCAAGGACACTTGAGGACAAATATGGTTTGAGCTGGTTTTAATAAAATATATATAGATAGTAAGGTACTCATATCATATGAGTTTTCGAGTTTTGGTGAACTAGTTCGATTTGTACGACTCATTTTGATAGATCTAGTTCTTTATAGCTTAAGTTTATTTATTTATGATAATATCTTACTAACATCCAGATTTGGAGAAATTAATCCTTTATTATGATAAAATAATATCAAATAGACTTATTTAAAAAAATAGCAATGTTTGTCATTTTGTATAGATTATGAATAATCCAATTATTCTAATATTTAATATTCAAACGTGTGTTATTTTGGTCTTTCTAGATAAGTTTAACAATTTTAATTTTCCATAGGTCAAAATGGATCCGAATTACTCATATTTGGTTATCCAGTTGGCGATTCTTGGAATGTAGCTCCACTATGCCATTTTTATGTTTCACTGTGCCGAATTAATAGGAATTTGCCAACAAATAGCCACAATTGAAAACTAAGTTAGTAGAGAATGTGACCCATAATTTAAAGACTTATCAATCTGCAATTGCAAATTGATAAGTCTTTAAATTGTAGATCTCATTCTCTATTATCTAATTTTTCTTACTTTTCTCAGTTTCTCTTCCTCTCTCCAGTGTCTTTCTTTCTCTTTCTTCACATCCAATTCATTTCATAGTTTCTAACATGTTCCATCACCAAACACTGACCCAAATGGAGAAACAAAGAACAGTCTTGTCTCATAAGAAGCTCTACCCAAATGTATCAATTCATTCTGAGCGCAACTACAGAGTTATTTAGGTCTCTTGTTACATTAGAACAACATATCTACATTAGAAATTAGAATCCATATTCGCAAGAATTATTAATACAATAAGATTGTTCATAAGAATGTATTGAGGTTGAGAGAAAGGCACTAGAGAGAGGAAGAGAAATCGGGAAGAATAAGGAGAATGAGATCGAAAATTGAAAAACTAAGTTAGTGGAGAATAAGACCCACAATTTAAAGACTTATTCATCTACAATTGGGTGTATGTAAGTTAGAGGTGTCCAAACGGACTACCCGGACGGGTTCGGGCTAGCCCATATCGCGTTCGGACTAATCCTAGTCGGGCTAAAAAACTCGAATACAAATTATGAACAGCAAATTGTAACTCAAGTCCAGCCCAAACAATCAAAAGTGAGACTTAATTAAAAAAATAATAAAAATAGAAATAATTTTTTTATATTATTTGATGAAATGTGATTTGTTTGAGACATTGAGACAAAAAAATTGGGACATGTAATTTTTGTTCCCCAAATTAATAGAATTTCTCATAAGACAACTAAGACCCCCTAGGGGTGTAAACGGCTCCGGTAGAACCGAGCCAAACCACAAAATGCGGGTTGGTTCTGTTTTTTATTTGGAATTATTTAAGTTCAGTTCAATTCACAGTTTTGGAAATTTAGGAACCATTAGAATCGAACTGCATATTTAAAAATAGAATTTTAATTTTTATATTTGGATGGTTATGAGATAAAATAAGATTAAAAATTTAAGATTATTAACACCTATTTATAAATTATAATAAAGATAAGCTGAACCATAAAAGAAAAGAGACAAAATAGAAAGAAAAAAAGGAAAGACATTCAACTTCACTATGCAGAACCATAGAACTAAAGAAAACTAATGAATGAGCTGAGCTGAACCATTCTAACAACCACTGTCTTTTTTTTTTTTGGCTCCCCGTTTATCTAAAAAATTTAAAATTTTATATCAGAAAGCTCAAAATGTATTATAAGAGACATTATTTGTCCATAAAGAAAACACTACTTTTATTATAAAATAATATGAATCATATATGATGAGTAAAAAAATTTAAACTCACACTTACTTGTTAGTAACATATATAACAATTATGCAATTTAGTAAGAAAAAATCAAATGACGACATATAATAATACAATCCATAATTAATAATATATATCTATTAATAACATATAATAATATAATTCCCAATTAAATATATATATATATATATCAATTAATAAAATAATATAATACTAACAAATATAACATTAGACTTCATAATTCCTAACCTATATAACTATTTATGGTGTATGCTAGGTTCAAAGAGAATAAATGTAGTAACTAGTAAGATATATAACACTAAGATAATAACAATATAGTAACATATGTAACAGTGCAATTCACACAATAATATAATATCATTCCCAAGTATTTGTTTCTTTAATATGTGGTTCATTTCGGTTCTAACAATTCTTAAGTTTCTAAAATCATGAACCGAACCAAACCAAACCGAACCACATTTTGTTTAGTTTGGTTGGTTCGGTCTCATTTGTTTCGCAGTTTAAACCGGAACCACTTACACCCCTAATGAGAAGTGAGAAGCCATTATTGATGGGCATATGGGTGAGCAAGACCCGACCCTACTCGCTCACCCAGTATGACCCGATCATGATCGGATCTGAATAAGGTCGGGTCTCATCGCGTCTAGGGTTGGGTTCGAGTTCAAAAATTAGACTCAGTCAATATTTGGGGTCGGATAGGGATCAAACATGACCCGTCTCGACTAGAGGTGTCAAAAAGCCTGGATACAATTTATGTATATGAAAATGTAGCCCAAACCCGTCCTAAGCAGGTTTCGGGTTGTAGCGGGCCGGCCCGCATAATATTAAAAAAATTAACATATTTAATATATATATATATATATAACATTTGATATCCATGCATAACTTTTTTAACACAATTGTTATACTCAATGCAATCAAACTTATAGATATAATGTCATGTGTTTAAGTTAAGACGTGATGTCAAATCTACGTATATGATTCATAACATAACTCATTTATTAAATATCTAATTGTTATTAGACTCTCAACCTCTAACACAATATAATTTGTAACTTCACTTCAATATAATAAATGGATACACTAACAAATAATACTTTGGTTTGTAGTAATGATAATATAGACTAAAATTCAGAATGAAGTCTATGTGTCGAATTATAATCACCATCATAATGATTCTTTACTTTGTTATAGATATCTTTTGTATATTCTTTACCAACATTTTCATTGTGAACTGTTATGTTAAATTTGGTTGTGTGAAATTCTCTATGGTAAACAATTAAGTTGTGATTCGTTGTAAAAATTATTTTCTTTATTATGTTTTTGTTGTATAAGTTAAATCTAATTAAATATACAATTAGGAAAAGAAAAATGGAATCTATATGGTTTAATGTTCTTATTTAATTTGATACATTATTTTGCTAATGTGCTTAAAAGGATATTAAACAAAATAAGAAAAAAATATATAATGTTTAACTTGATAACATTATTGTAATTTATAAATATTTATGTTATAGACATTTCATAACACAATATTTATCATCTATTATCTATTTTTTATTATTAGTTATTTTGTAAAATAATTTTCACTTTGAGCTTATTACCAACCCAAATGTCCAAAAAAAAAATTTAAAATAAATAAAAAACAGGTAGCTCGAGCCCGCCCGGGTAAGCCCGGCCTGAACCCGGTTTTAATATAGTCCGACCGGGCTAAAAAGCCCGGATTCACTAAAAAATGTCAAATATGATACCCAAGCCCTACAAAACTCCAGGTTGTGGCGGGTCAGCCCGCATAGGCCCGCCCATTTTGATAGCTCTAGTCTCGACCCATCTCATGATCACTCACTCTTGATGTCTGTATGTGTGTCTCTATTCAAATATGTACAAAGTAATAATACATTTTTTGCCGAAAATAACATTGATTATCTAATTTTTTTCATCATATATACATGTTTAATAATATATATATATATATATACATATACGTATATTATTTTATATGTCAAATTATGTATTCTCAATAATAAATAATATTTAGAACAATTTATTTAAAATGAGTATACATTATATTTAATCGGATCTAGGGTCAAGTCTGGGTTTAAAGACTAATCTTGTGAATACTTAGGGTCAGGTTAACTTTGGGTCTAGAGCCCGATCCAGGTTCAAAAAATGACCCGATCAACATTTAAGGTCGGGTAAGGACAAACCTTAACATGTCTCAACCCGGTCGACCCTCACCCCTAAATGGGCATTTAGTTGATTCTAGATTTTGCACTTTGTTCAATTCTTCCTTAATGTTTTTTTTTAAATAGGTTGAAAAACCACGAAATCAAATTGGACCATTCATTGATTGTCGGTTCAATTCATACAGTAAAATTTGTGATTAATTAAAATGAATCAAATCATATATATATATATATATATATATGTTCAATTCGATCACTAAATTGCACAAAAAATTGAACCGAATTTTTACAACCCTAGACCCAGTAGCAGAAAAAGGAGTGATAAATTATCTTGCTTGAGAACTCTATCAAAGTGAACGATGAAAATAAACTGGCATCTACTAAGGTAGACAAAATCCCAAACAAAAAACACACAAGCTTTGATCCATCTTGTTCATTGGTCAGACATGTTGAACATCCCCTTCATATAAGGATATATATCACTTCTCTCTCATTCATTATCCTCAATTAATGAAAATATTACATTTTGTTATTTTTGTTCATAAGAATTATTTTTTGTTTTTAAAAATTATCTTCATTCAACCCATTAAAATTGATTATGAATGAATTGTAATTCATCCATTAAATTTAGCTATGAATAGATTGAGTAATCTAAAATATAATTTAAATACGTTGAGATCAAAATTCATTTATTTATCCCTCATAATTAAAATAAAGATCACACTTGAACTAGTAAACTTTGAACCAATGTCTCCATTGATTCGATTATCCATTGAATTTTTAAACAATGTGAAAACATGCTTTTATAATAACTCTATGGATAATTGTTTGTGATAAATAGCTTACCCATTGCTACTATTACCTACTAACTTGGTGAGAGACATTAGCATATCTATCAACTTGCTTTTTTATTATTTGTGATTGAATGTACAAAATTTATTTACAAATTAAACAATAATTATTCTATAGAAGATAAGCATGGTAGAATATTGCATCTTATTTGTAACAACAAAAAATTCTAACCATTACAAGCATCTCAATAGAGAAAACGGGTATGAGACAAAGTCAATAAACAACTATATAGCCCATATGTATGTACATAGTAACACATTATGAAATATGCATATGAAATATAGCCAAATTGATGGAACATTGAAACTGTAACATAGAGCAATTAAATAGTAGCATTGAAATTATAATGTTTCATATGCAATTTCAAAACCACCTATCAACATTTCATCTTAAAACCAAATGATAATTTTATTTTCGAGCAGGCCAGATAGTTTTATATTCGGTTTAAGCATTAATAATAAAGTCATTGAAAATAACACTTCAACCAATTGCTTGACATCATGCATTTTTAAAAGTGAAGATCATGCATGCTTGATAATGAAAGCACAAAATTGATAATTGAACAAAATTACATTAATTGAAGAACAATTTATTAGAAATATTGATATTGAATTGATGATTGCCGTGAAATTCGGTGAATGAAAAGAGAGTCTATACTCTTTATACTTCAAAAACACAATGGTTGTTGTTATTGAAGTAGACAAACTAGTAAAGAATGGAAGGACATGAACCGATATTCTAGGCACTAAGGGCTTTAACTCTTAAGTTAAATATCTTCATTTATATTTAAATATTAAGTTTATCTTATTAATGACAGTCACCAAAAAAATAATTCCAGTAATAGTATTTATAAATCTCATATTCAACAATTTTTATTCCAATAAATCAAACTATTTCGATCTCGTATTTATTTTTCATCATTTATCACATCAAAATATGGGAGAATATCCATATACTGTAAGAGTAAGTTTTTTAAACTTACTCCACATCTTAGTCATCAATTCTAGGAAAATCCAGTTATTTACTAGGGTCACATAATAACTACTCTACTTGAAGAAGGTTTGTAATGTCGTCCTCATATTTCACAGAATTATGATCTTCAGTTGCTATCAATGATAGATAACTATGATTTATCTTTGTTATTTTTGTCATGACGAATAAAGAATATATTAAAAGTAGGGCCAAAAGCCTACAATTGTAAGCTATAATAACACTTTTTTAAGTTTTAATAATTAACCACTCTTATAATACTGTTTGTTTAATAACTCCAATTTTTTAAGGAGTAGGGTAGCTGAGTGAAGATCAACTGTATCACATTTTGTATTTTAATAGTGTCTCAATCCAATTAAAAAGTACCATATACTTAAAAAGATAAATCATAAAAAAAGAAAATATTTTTTATATATTATTTAGTAGGATTTGATTGATTTAGGACAAAACAAAAAATTTAGGTACATACAATTTCAGCCTATTTTCTATGACTGTCAGCAAATGGCATTATAGACCTTAACATTTAAATTAGGCTCGTGATTGCTTAAACTGCGTTGAAAGAGAAAAAATAAATTGCTAAATATAAACATAGTCTCGTTTTATATCTGCCCTGGCCAGCACACTTTAGACAATAGGATACTTAAACATAATGCGAGAGAAATTCTTCTTTAAAAAATTGTAATAGAAATAAATCGTACATAATGTAGTAAATATATATAAATATTATATTTATATATATAAATATTTATATTACATACATATTATACTTATATACTATTTTGTCAAATATATGGTAGATAAAAAATATATAAACACTGACACTTTAAGAGTTTTTTATATTGTCATTGTATCATTTACCATTTATTTTCAATCATGATTGACTCTTAAATAGAAACAATACAAATGAATAGTAAACGATCCATTAAATATGTATAAATCTTTACATTGTCATTGCATAAATATTTCACTTTAGTTGATATACTTATCTAACAATAAATCTGATATTACTCTATTAATTAATTTAGTTGTGTTTCAATTAAATGTATCAATTTAAAATAAATTAATATATCAAACTTTTGGTAGGATTTAGTTAGTTTTTAGATACAAATTTCATTAAAGTTTACACGGGTCAAACTCTTCATCCAAGAGATCATGTATAACTTTTTTGTCATATGTTAAAATTTGAGCTCATTACCAGAGTTATGTTTTTATGGGAATAGTTAAGCTACATCCACCATCATTGTTCACAAAGCAACTCATTAATTCAATGGTGCAACATTGACCATATATATCCTCACAACAAATAATATACATTATTTTACAATTCTTTGTAGAAAATTAGCACAGTGGGAAATAGGAATGGAAGAATTATATTGCAACAAATATTGATAATTTGAATCAATCATGTGTAAGATCCTAATATTTGCATAGCATGTCTTTGCTAGATAGAGTTTATTTTGCTATGTTATATGATGAGTTTATGTTAACATATTATTTGTCAATTATTATTGTTGGGATTATGCTCAATCTGGAACACCAATCTATATGAGTAAGGATCTTCTCTATTAATTAAGAGACAAATGATGTTACTACACTTGATTTTAAAGATAAATAAATCATTACAAATGTAATAGAAGAATTGAATTGTCTTTTGATTTTTCATTTTACATTGTTTTACGGCTCATTTGTCTATTCATTAATGTAGATAATTCCTACCCAATCTATATATGTTGTGATAATATCCAATCTTAAGCCTCTCTGCTTTGTTTTTCAAAATAGTTAATAATTACAACCGTTAACTACAACCCTTAATTACACAAATTCAGAAAAGAATAAGGTCATACAGTATAATCACATTACAATACTGCAAACCACTAACTAGTAACGTAGCCTGAAGTATGCAAAAAAATAATCTAATTTAGGTTATGGAGAACAGAGTCTTGCAGATCGAACTCATGGTGGAAGAATCCATATATAAGAACACCATTTTTAGTAGTCGGAGGAGATAAGTTATCTTTTGATATGATGATATATTTTATTCTCCTATCTTTCTATCTATTTAATTATAAGGGATAAATAAAAGTTAAATTTGATTATAAAAATAATCTTTATAAATTAAATAAATGCCTAGTATTAGAAATTAAATAGCAAAAAAGTACGAGAAATGTAACTCTATATAACTCTTAACGAACTAATCAATCTATTTTACACGTATTTTAATCATGAAAATTAAATTTATAATTTTGCTTGTTATGCAAAAGATAATTCACTTTAAACAAATCAATAGACCAATACAATTTCAACCCAAAATATTTTTTTACAGTTTCCTCTAGTTGGAGAGTGAATGTTGACAACTCTGAACATATACAAAAAAGGATTATTACAAAACCTTTATTAAAAAATTAATAACTTCAAGTTTTGCATATTATTTGTGACCATGGAAGAGAATGTATAACCAAATTTATTGACCCAAGTTTGTGAGATATTCAATGAAGAAATTTAAAGAAATAGAAAAATTCTTTAAAATATAGCACATGAACCTAACAATGTTGTACTAAAGAAAATTAATAGAAGAAATGGTTAGTTAAAGGAATAAAATATTATTTTGAAGAATTTATCTAAAAGTCTATGTATTTTCTCGATATTAATACTGAATTAACTAATTCAAATAAATTTACGTAGTCCAACGTATAATTAGTATTTTCTCGAAATTAGTTACCTTAATATCACAATTAATTAAATATTAACTCAGTAACTTAACATTGACTTCATATGGTTATCCAACCCAATTGAGTTAGAAACCAATGTGGATCATAAATATAAAATATGAAATATGATGAATGAATAAATTGATAATTAAAATTTTGATACTCAAATTTTCAAATTGATGATAGCTATTAGCTCATAAATTTATCTTTTGTATTTTACATATGTGGATACCCAAAAAAAAAAAAAAAATACATGTATCATGTACCCACAATTCTAGTTTATAGATGAAAGAAATATATTGATAACAAATATATTGATTCTTAGTTTTGGAATACCTAAATAGTTATAAATTTATTTTAATTAAATAATTTATATATTATAATTTTGCACTATTATTTTATTATTATTTTATAATAAATTTTGGTGATGAAAAATTATTTTTTATATAATATTAATTATTATAAAATATTTAATAAACTTATCACTAATATAGTATCCAATAAAGATTGGTATGACTATGGATAACATAGCATCATCCACCCTATTGCTGGAGACCACCTAATTCAATCCAATAAACAAAAAGTTGGTATCGTTTGACTTGTACCAAAATAACATTACTTTATGAAAGTATTGATAGGCATATAGATAAAAGTCATTATTAGATACCTCTATGACTATAAAGTTAAGAGTTCAATTCCGGTAAATAATATTTGGAAAGATCATTCATCTTAAAAATGATTAATTACTTATCTAAATGAGTAATAGATATGCCTATAGTACAAAAAAAAGGACAAAACTTAGGTAAAAATACTATATGTGTGGTATAAGTGATCTATTTGATGATGACATGTGAATCTTTTTGTATACTTTCAAAGAAGGAACATAATCAAACATTTTTTTAAAGTATATAAAAAAATATATATATCATCCTCTAATAGATCACTTGTATCATTAGTAAATAAGATTTTTACTTAAGTTTGTATCAAAATAGCTATTTCCTTGAGGCAGTATCACGAGTCATACGCCAGCCATATAACAACCCTAAATAAATATAAACCCTACTTCACCCACCCCTCTCATATCCTACTCACTATTCACTCTCTTCTATCTCCTACTTCATCATCACTATACCAGTCATGGGTAAAATATAATTTAATAAAAATAATACTCTTCACAATTTCATTTTCTTCTTCATACTTTAGATTCATAGTTCTCTTCTCATCTGATTTTTAATTTTTTTTTGCATCAGGCAAGATCAAGATCGGAATCAACGGTAAAAACTAATCTCCTCGCCCGATCTTTCATTTTTTGCTTTATATGTGATTATTTATTTATTATAATAACAATCAGGATTTTGAGGTCGACTACTTGGATCGAACGAATTAAACAAAATTATATGTAACAGGATTCGGAAGAATCGGACGATTGGTGGCTAGAGTAGCTCTCCAGAGAGACGATGTTGAACTCGTTGCTGTTAACGATCCTTTCATCACCACTGATTATATGGTAACAATTATTCATTTTCTTCTATTTTTCAACAGATCTAATGAACCTAGTTTAATTTTTTCAAACTTCAAATCAAAATTGAAAGTTATTTCACAGAATTACTACCACTTTTCTAGTTCGATACTAACTAGAATAGTTTTTTTAATGAATTAAATCTTAGATCTGAATAATAACACTTTGGTTGGGTTGTGTAGACCTACATGTTCAAATATGACAGTGTTCACGGACAGTGGAAAAATCACGAGCTTAAGGTTAAGGACTCTAAGACCCTTCTCTTTGGTGAGAAGTCCGTAGCTGTCTACGGACACAGGTATTGTTCATTTTTCTATTATTATTGCTGTGAGTGTAATGCATGTTATTGTAAAATGATTAGGAGTTTTTTAATCTTAACAAATGGCGAGATAAAAAATGGATGCGTGGTTTGTTGATGTTGTTCAGGAACCCTGAGGAGATCCCATGGGCTGAGAGTGGAGCTGAAATCATTGTAGAGTCCACCGGTGTTTTCACCGATAAGGACAAGGCCGCCGCCCATTTGAAGGTTTGTATTTCGACCCATTGCTGTCTGTTTTTTTTTAATGTGGCTGGAGTGTTGTACATGATTTAATGGTTTTCTTACCTTGTCTATGTTTTTTTTGGGATTTACTAAGTTTGTTTTTGTTGTGTGCAATTGTAAAGATTTGAAATCATGGTTGGTTTGTGTTAGTTTTATGTAGTTTTTTGGAGTATAATGTTAATGTGTTTTTTTGGTTATAATCCAGGGTGGTGCCAAGAAGGTTATTATTTCTGCTCCCAGCAAAGATGCTCCCATGTTTGTTGTTGGTGTTAATGAACATGAATACAAGCCAGAGCTTGACATTATTTCCAATGCTAGCTGCACAACCAATTGCCTTGCTCCTCTCGCCAAGGTTCCTAATTCTCCGGATTCTTTGCACGTATTGTTGCGTTGTTGATTGCTATGTGGTTGTGATTGTTTCTTGTCAATTATGTAGGTTATCAATGACAGATTCGGCATTGTTGAGGGTCTCATGACCACCGTTCATTCCATCACTGGTAGGTTCCATTGGTAGTTTGGTTAATTAATGGATACCTATTGCTGTATTTTATTATGCCACATGCTAAGTCAGGTTCTTCTGTTTTGTGAATCAGCCACCCAGAAAACTGTTGATGGGCCATCCAGCAAAGACTGGAGAGGTGGAAGAGCTGCCTCATTCAACATCATTCCTAGCAGCACTGGCGCTGCTAAGGTGAATATTTAACACTATCTTGTGTGTTTTATATGCTCTTTACCATCAATAGGTTTTTGCTTTGTTTACATGCGCAGCATTTTCTTGGGTTGCTTCTCTAATTCTTACTTTTTTGTGTGTTAAGGCTGTTGGGAAAGTCCTTCCTGTTTTGAATGGAAAATTGACCGGAATGGCCTTCCGTGTTCCTACCGTAGATGTCTCTGTTGTTGACCTCACAGTCAGGCTTGAGAAGGCAGCTACCTATGATGAGATTAAGAAAGCTATCAAGTAAGAAGGAGCACATAACAACAATTTGCCTTTGAAATATTATATTTGGTCATATATTGGGTGTTATCAGGACTTTCATTTTCAAAAGTACATACATTTTGGTATTGCTCTTGCTCTCTTAAATCATTTGATTTAATATTGTTGTCTTTCTCAGGGAGGAGTCAGAGGGCAAGTTGAAGGGAATCCTTGGTTACACTGAAGATGACGTGGTCTCCACCGACTTCATTGGTGACAACAGGTATATATTATTATATCATCATGTCATACAGCTACGAAGTTGTTGAGAACAGACGGTGCTTGTTAGTGATGGCACCCATCATTTTTTTCATTACATGAGGAATGATCTTTTATTTGTTTGTGTTAAAAAAGGTCATAAACTGTGTTATTTTGATCAATGTTCCAGGTCTAGTATTTTTGATGCTAAGGCAGGAATTGCTTTGAATGATAAATACGTGAAGCTTGTGTCGTGGTATGACAACGAGTGGGGCTACAGGTAACGAATGTGCACAAGATGTGCAGTTTATTGTCAATTCAAACTAGATTTAAGTCTCACATGAAGATTTTTCTTATCTTGAATTCTTGCAAAGATCTAATACCTGCTTTTTGTTTGATCCTGCAGCACCCGTGTTGTTGATCTGATTGCTCATGTTGCTAAGACTCTTTAAGCTGATGGGTATGCAAAGTAGTCTTTACATGAGTACCTTGTGTTTATGTCTAGCTGTGCAATTTAGCTTTTCCTTTCAATGCTCAACTGAAAAAGCTTGAATAAACTGATCTTTTTCATGTACCGGTCTTGCTTCCCTATGAGGAGCTGTAACTTTTTTCTCTCTTTTGATTGCCTCTTTTGGAGAGGATGGAGCTTTTGGATTTTATATATTGATCTAATTGGCTTTTAGCTGATTGTGGTCTTTAATGATTTTCGCCTTCCATTTATTATTATGCAATTCTCTTATGTTTAATCTTTTCTGCATTGATTCAAGCATTCATGGCCCCTATGAAGTGACAAGTTTATTATTTTTTATCATGAAATAAAATATTTCTTATGTCAAGGAAATCAATTTCCTCATTAAAATTATGACGTGTTCTAAGGATATACCTAATAAATTTAGTGGTTGGAGTAGACATTGGCTCCTCATAAGAAGATATATTTTATCATGAGATAAGTTGTATCTCTTGGCTACTAAAATTAAGTTATGTGTAATATTTAATCATCTTCTACACAAATATTTTAAAAATTATAAAAAAAAGTATACATGTTATATTTTTACTTTTTAGTGTGACGAGAGAAGATTTTTAATTATAAATGAGAAACAGTTCAAGCTTACACAGTTACACCTAACTTTTACCAACCATTAAGAATTGCCTACAAAGTCCACATATGTTTATATTTTGAGAGTGAAATATGTTCTCGTATCAGAAGATAACTTATATACTTAAATTTACTCATTGTTTGACATATGTTTTATTTTTTTATATTATTTTAAAATGAAAGACTCTTAGAGAGAAGAGAAATAAGACACATGTTAAACAATGAACGAATTTAAGAAGATAAGTTATTTTTTAATATGATGAGATATTTTATTCTCTTATATTTTTTATCCAAAATAAAAAATAGAGAAAAATTATGTGTTGACAATGTAAAAGTTTTACTATTGATTGTGTATGAATCTCTATATTAATGGTGTGTAGATATTATTCTATATTAAGCAATCTATTTCGTGGTTTATGATTATCATTCTCAACAAATGTCAGTCTTACAAATTAAACTCATAATCGTTTTGTTGTTCTGGTGATCCAACCGAGTTTTACATCAATGAAAACGAGTTTGAATATATGTTGTTTGTATGTAACAAAAAAAAGATACATGTTATTTGTTTTCATTCTGGTGATCCAACCGAGTTTTACATCAATGAAAACAAGTTTGAATATATGTTATTTGTATGTAACAAAAAAAAGATACATGTTATTTGTTTTCATGAATTTAATGATACAAAGAATAATGTAATAATATAATTCTTTATGAGTGTTTTACAACATGAACAAATGGTTAAGTTTGTTTATCAAAGCTAAAAACCAAAATAAAATAATAAGATTTGAATAATACAAATGGTTTGAATTAGTGAAAAAATCAAATGATTTGAATTAGTGAGTAAATTCAAACATTGAATTTTTCAAGAACGAATAAGATGCGGAGTAGTTTTTATTTTTCACATGTGAACACGCTTTTCTATAATTTAAAAAGTTCATCTGATATTTTATTGCCTCCACGAATTTCACATGTATACACGGTTTTCTATATTTTATTTTACACTTTTTTCTCTTATTTGAAGTCATCTTTTAAAAAAGGTTACTTAATTAATATATGTATTATGTTTGTACGGTGTAAAAATTATACACAATTATTACATTACTTACCATTAATTTAAATTATTTTTTTTGAAGAGTCAATGATAATTGGAAATATGAATGATTGATGATATAATAATAATATATGAAAATCATACACACGAGTAATGGTGAGTAGGACCCGACTGAGCCTAAATAAGACCGAGTCTAATTGGGTCTAGTGTGAGGTTTAAGTTTAAAGATTAGACTCAATCAATATTTAGGGACGAAAGACGAGTATGAGACAAACATGATCCGACCCAGACTCGTCTTATGGTTACTCGTCCATCATATTTGTATATGTATCTGTTCAATTATATACAAATTAATGATATCTTTTTGGTAGAAAGTATCATTGATTCTCTAATTTTTATTATATATACATATATCATTTTATATGTCAAACTACATATTTATAATATAATAATAAATAATATTGAGAAATTTTTATATAAAATGGATATGCATTATAGTTAATGAGGTCTGGGTTCAGGTTCAAAATTAACACAATTGATATTTATGGTTGAATTAACTTCGAGTTTATGACCGAATTCGAGTCCAAAAAGATTACACGATCAACATTTATAGTTAGGTAAGAAACAAATCTTATCCGAGTCAACATTATCTATACTCACCTCTTATGTGTTTACATTTTTTCCTAAATAAAAACAGTTGATAAGCCGAAACAAACAACTAGAGGAGTGTTTTGCAACTACGGTATATGCCTGAAGTTATTGTTCTCTTCCAAAAAAAATTAAAATATAATTATGGTTAATGGTTTTTTTCTCTCTTATATACAGACCCGGTTAATAAATTCCTTCAAAATACAAGTACTAGTTAATAAATTAATGTCCCGAACTCATTATTCATATATTCACAGCACCCACAAAGGTGGACATAGTGATATACATTATGAAGATTCTATGTCAATTTGATCCCAAAGAAATCATACTAGTAAAACAAGTTGGTAAATTTGTGTAAGAACATTGAGGTGAAGTTTAAAAGAAGAAGCTCTCAATATACATATCATAGTCATACCACAAAAACTTTAATTTTTACTATATTATCAGATATGTGGAGGTAAATCACATTATTTGTATGAAAGTATCAATAATATATTTTTGGTATAACTAATGATATTATCTTGACTTATGGATATAAAATTAATTTGTATTGATTGTATGTCTGCCCCTTCCAAGAAAAGCTATTAGAAATGGAACCTTTTAACCTATGATAATATCTAATGATTAGGTGCGAATCTTACACAACTTAAACTATTAACGCCTTATCGGTTTGTATTAGAGATGTCAAAACGGACTATCAGGACGAGTTCTGGCTAATCCGGATCGGGCTAAAAAACTAGATTATAATTTATGCATAACAAATTGTATCACAAGCCCGCCGTAAGCGGGTTACGGGTTATTGCGGGCCAGCCAACATAATAATAAAAAAATATTTATTTAAATTTTAACACACACATATATATATATATATATATATATATATATATATATATATAATCTATAACTTCTTAACACACTTGTTATAATGCAACTAAACTTATAGATCTAATGTCTTGTGTTTGAGTTAAAACATGATGTTAAGTCCATGTATATGAATTTTAACACAACTGATTTATTCAATATCTCATTTTTATTGAACTCTCACGCCCTAACACAATATAATTTATAACTTTATTTTAATAAATAAATATTTGGACACTATAAAAAAAACATCATCTTGGTTTATCGTAATAATAATACATACTCAAGTTTAGAATGAACTCTATATGTCAATGTATAATTATCATCGTAATATATGATCATTATGCTTTAGTTTCTGTTTGAAGATCCTTTCTATGTTATTTATCAACACTTTGTGAACTATTATGTTAATTTTGGTTGTGTGAAATTCTCTATCATAAACAATTATGTTGTCTTTTAATTTTGTTGTAAAAGTTATTTTTCTTATTATGTTTTTGTTGTAGAAGTTAAATATAATTAAATACACATTTGAAAAATGAAAAATGAGTTTCATATGGTTTAATGTCTTCTCATTTGATTTGATACATTATTTTGTTGAGAATAAAATATCTCCTCATACCAGGAGATAACTTACCTCATTCAGCCAATAAAAGAATGAAATGCGTATTGTTTTATTTTGTTTTAGAAATATTTTTTTTAGAAAATTATTAAATGGTACACATGTCACGATTTTAGTGGCTAGATGAGATAACTTATCTCCTTATACCAAGAGATACATTATTCTCTATTTTGTTGTTATGTTTAAAAGTATATTATTTAAAATAGGAAAAATATGATTATGTTAAACTTTATAAAATTATTTTAATTTATAATACAATATTTATTATCTATTTTTTATTATAAGTTATTTTGTTAAATAATTTTCACATAAGGCTAATTATCAAGCCAAAAGTCTAAAAAAATAAAATTAAATAAGGGAAAACGAGTATTCCGAACCCACTCGGGTAAGCCCGGTCTGAACCCGATCTTAATATAGCTCGGCCGGGCTGGGCTAAACAATCCGAATTCAATAAAATGTATCAAATATGATACCAAAACCCTATAAATTTTCGAGTTTTTGTGAGCCAGCCCGATCGGACCTGTCATTTTGACATGTGTAGTTTGTATGAATAATAATGAATCAATAATCATGTACTTAATAAATTCTAGATTTTTTGGGCACATATTTGTATAATAAGGCATTTTTTGAATTGTAAATTTGCTACCGTTTAGATTTTCTATAATTAGGAATTAATAATAATTAAAATTGAAAGAAGTATTTGAATTAATTAATAATAGAAGTAAATAGGAGAAATGGAATAATATAATCGAGCTTAAATACAATACGAGTTAGCTACGATATTCAAACTTTTTTGATTTCTCCGCCAATGTTATTGTTTCCCATTATTTCTTCACTTCACGTGCAATGACACTTTAAACCTTCTTTCTCTCTAAACCATAACCCCTGCATTTGAATTTCACACTCTTTCAATTCATGGCCACCGCGGCATTCAAATCAACCACCAAAAGAACCCCCGTCGGACCATCTTCTCCGGCCGAAGATTCCACCGCTTCCTCTTCCTCCCACCGCCATCGCCGTTCCCGGAGTCTAAGCCAATTCTCCCGCCCTCTCAATCCTCCTGATAACAAAGGGAACTTCGTCAACACTGTCAGAGGCACCGGATTCCCAGAGATCAGCCTCGATGATCTCGCCATCGATTTCTTCGATTCCGTTAACCGCGGTCGCTCTGGTTCTAGAAGCTTCGAGACCAATGCTAGTCCTGCTTCCAGTACCGCTTCGCAGAGGCGAGGGAGGTCCGTTTCGAGGAAGAGCTCTGGAAGTGTTGATGATCGGAGGAGCAGTATTGGCGGCGGCGGCGGTGGAGGAGGAAGAGCGGTTTCTGATGCTAATTCGAGAAGAAGGAGATCGGTTTCGGTTGTTCGGTACCAAATTAGTGATTCTGAGGTAACACCTAATTAATAAAAATAATGTGCCTCTCATACCAATCAAAATGTTACTTTTTTTTTGTTACTTTTTTTTTTAAATTTGTTCTTTGATTCATGTAGCAATATTCCGATTGGTCTAGGAGTCTCCAATCCCTTGGAATTAGCCTAATTCCAATAAATATCTTTAATTTACTATTTTTTTAAGTTTTGATTTGATTTGGTTTCAATTTGTGGTAGTAGATTTTAAAGGAATGCATTTCTTCTAGTTATGCATTAAATAGATTTAACCACTATCTCAGGTCACTGATATTGTAAGCACCTGATACGTTATCATTTTCATTATTGGAAATGTGAACACAAAACTTATCTAATTGTTATCCGTCAAAAAGAATTCAAGGGACTAACATGATTGGTGTTTACAATTCCAAGGACGGAAAAGATATGATTTTAGGGACTAAAGTGATAATTTAATAAGTAAATCTTTATTATTTTTTTAATTTTTTAATGATATACTTTTGTTTTCACTTCATTTTGAAGTTGTTTGGGAAGTATAGTGAGGATTTAAAGAATATGGAAGGCCTGAAAAGTTAGAATCTTTTCAATGAAGGAGGATCCACTGTGGCATTGCATTGTCCCATATTCGCTGTTTTTGTACTAATAATGACTCTTCATCTTAACTTTATTTTAAAAAGTAATATATTAATTTTCACATGCGTAAATTTAAGTGGGTGGGAGAGAAATGTATAGGAATTTTGCATAGAGAATTTGTATTCCTTTTCAATGCCTGTATCATGTAAGGACTTGGGGCTCACTGTCAAGTTATATACTTTTGCATTGACATATGTGCTGATGAAGTTCATCCATTTTAGTTCATTTTATAATTTGTGATTAAGGATCCCTTTGGTTAAGTTTTTTCTAAAAAACGACTTTTAATTAAAATCATTTTTGACATTTAGATATCTAGTTGGTTGGTTTTACCAAAGAAGCTGAGGAAGAGCTAAATAAAACCCAGCTTTTATGAGGAACTATATTTTCCAGCTTTTTTTTATAAAGAAAGATTAGCCCAGGAAGAGAAATGCACCAAAATATGTTTAGCCCAGTGTAAAACAGTGTCTGATCTACATAAAAGTTATACAACCAAAATGACCTTTTAAGCTTAAACAAATGCCCCTTAAGCTTCCCAGGAAGAACTAAGAGCTAACATCTTATTATTTGAAATAATTGAGATTTGGGAATTTCCATTGTTGCATTCAATTTTGGTGGGAAGTCAGTTTTGCTTTAAGAGAGAGGCTGAGACGTTTATATAACTGCTAACTTCTTATGGTTAAGTCTGCTTGGATTTGTCAGTATGTATTTTAGTTAATATTATTTGATAATTTTTTCTTTTATTTAATTATTGATTTTATTCACTTAAATTTAATCCTCGATTAAATTATGATTAATCTATGAGCTGTGTAGCTCAAGCTATTTGAGTTTCTTAGTTCTTATTAGCACTTGATTTCGTGTTCAAAATCAATCAAGTCACTGCACTTGTAGTGTAACTTACCACCCCCTACTTAGATTGCTCTTTTACTTCCTTGTAACAAAAAATAAGTATATTTTTAATCCATTTGTTATGGTTCTCTTAAACATATTCCATTAGAAAAATATGATGATGTATTCATGCATGCATATTTCTTGCATGGCACAGAGTGACCAGGATCATTCTCAGAATTCCAGAAGTCTTGTGAATCTGAAAAATAATGATAGTGGGAACCAGCTGATGCAAAAAACAGTTGCTTCAAATCAAAGACCTATGCTGAGAAAGTCCCTTAGCCAGAGGGATTTCAGATCATATGATGGCTACTCTGTAAGTGTGATAATTTTCCGGGTTTTGTTGTTAATGTTATGTTTATCTCTTGCTGTGAAAGCTTGTAGTGGTAATTTTCCATTGGGAGGCTTGATTGTTTATCTCGATGCATCAGTTAAATCTTGTAGCTTCATTTGGGAGAGTGTAGTTTTGATAATGTTTTCTATATTGCTTATATGTTGGCAGCAAAAAAGGAAGAAAAAAAAATCAAGACAGAGGAAGAAAAAAAAGAGCACAGATAATTTTTAATTTCAAAATATGACTTAATACCCCAAGACAAAAGAAGAGGAAAAGGATGGATAAAAGTAAAAATATAAAGTGCTCTTATTTTATTATTTTTATATCTGTTCAAGTGAACTCCCTCATTCTACACCAATATGTGTGTTTGACAAGGTGTGAGAGGGGATAGTCAATACTCAATAGGCTTATTTGACAAAAATAAGCTGGTAGTCATGCTTAGTTATAGGAGATTTTCAGAAAAGCCCTAATTTGAGAAGCCTCATAAATATCTTATGTCTCATAAATTTATAATCCCCCTACTTATAATCTCCTTCACATCATTTTACCATTTTCAGCTAGTTTATGAACTAGTGTTACCGTAGATGTTTGCTTATCAGCCTTTTATCCGTCTCATTCTGGTGTATGAAAATTCTCTCGTGACCATGTGTGGACTATGGATGAAATGTGCTCCTCCTCCTACCTACTCCACTATATTGTTGATAAAATCTTCCCTCTCAAATATAGTCTGATGCATGATAATTTTAAGGTTTAACATCTTTGTTATCTTGTTAGGTGATTCTCAATTTCCCATTACACATATTTGATTTTTAACTAAATCTGTTAATTTTTCTTTGGCTTTTCAGAGTCATTCTTCTGTTCTTACCGATGATGAAGGACCAGGTGCACACATCAATAGAAATGGAAATGAGAAACCACCGCCAGTTTATGCACCGAAGAAGGTTGATGAATTACAGTTGTGCAAGGAGCATTTCCTTAGTTTGATGAATTTCACTCCTAATATTCTTCTTATTTTGGAAAATCTCCAGGTGGGGCTTCAAGACATGGATAATGGATTGCACAATGCAATGCGGAGAGAATCAAGACATATGGGAATTGAACAAGTCTGTGAAATGTGAAGTAGTTTTTAGTAATATGCTTGTTATTATGCTCTCTGTCATGTATGAGCAGACTTTATTGCATCTTCTCATGTTCACTTAATTTTTTTTGGAACTTCCTCTTTTAGGTTGTGGTAAAACCAAGAACCTCTTCTTCACCCACAAGTGATGGCTTGCTGTCAAATAGTTCTGATGCTATTAAGGCCGTATCTTCAATCAGAAGGAACTACGAAACTGAACTGGAACAGGTATTAAAAGAAAGTAAAACCAAAAGGAAGTTGTCTGCAATACATCCCTATAATATTCAATTTTTTTGTGGAGCGGTATAGGGTGGAACACTTTCACAGTGATTCCATGCAATATCAGCCTCCTTTTTCCTTGACCCATTGTGACCCACTTAAAAAATGGAACAGTTGAAGCTTATTAAAAAAATTAAAAGAAAGAGAGGAGGGGAAGAGTTAATGAAAAAATCAGCTTGGGAGTTGAGAGAAGAAAGCACTGCAACAGTGATACTGATATTGGGGAAGGGAATACAGTAGAGAAGGCAACAAAGCTTAATAGAGTAATAAGTTCAGAAAGTTTAGTATTCAACAAAGAGAATAAGTTAAGGGTATTTTGACACTTCACCTCCCTTTCCTACTTAATAAATGTGTTGAAAATGCCAGTTCTTTGTGATTCAGTTATGCTATCAAGACTCGTGCTTCTGTAAATTCTAAAATTTTACCTAATCCCAATGCTTTCTAGCAATTGTTCGACAAGAAAGAGTTATTATTTTACTTTTCTTTTGGTTTTGAATTGACAGTCGGAGAAGCGAAAACTAGATTTACTAGCTGAAGTAGTGTTTGAGGAGCAACGAGGCAGAGAACTTTCCAAGATTGTTAATGACTTGATTCCTGCTACAAAGAACGACCCTATACAAAAACCATCAAGAAGCAGGAAGGTGCACATCTCTTCTGTGCTCAGTTTTCTGATAATCATTTCCTTGTAATTTAAATGAAACCATATTTAATCTCTTTTCAAATAAATAGTGATGCATTATTTGACCTTGTAAGCAATGTTTTTTTATCCAGAGAAGTAATGACAGAAGCAGAATGTCAATGCGCCTGATTGAGGAGGCTGAGAAGTATATTGAGGATTTTATTTCAAATGTTGAAGATACAGATATTTCTTCAATTGATGGAGAAAGGAGCGACACAAGCTCATCCATTGGAGGACTGATAAAACCTGAAGCATTTAATAGTCCACCAATGCTTAGATCTCTTCCTGTCATAACGGATGGGGTTGCCTTGCCATGGTTGGAATGGGAGACTAGTAATGATGCTACTCCTACCGCAGGCCCGAATAAGGCACAGCTGACACCGATTCCGAATAGTGCAAGTTCCACTCAGGTTATCTCTTTACATTGCCTGTAATATATTTCACAAGCACAATTTCATTGGTTATTAATAGCAGAAGTTTCGAAACTAGAACAATTTGTTTATTCCATTGCATTTAAATCAATATTAACAGGCATGGGTCTTGTGTGTTGTGTCATCACAAGGTGTCCAGCACACACGAACATCCTACACTTTGAACATTTGACCACATTTGTTGCATAATCTGGAGTTTTTCAATAGTGACTAAGATTAAACTCAATATTCTCCGAAATGGAAAAACTTACAATATTCTCAAAGATTGCTGACCCACATTTTCTGATTCGTAGTTCTTATTTTTTACTTTAATGTGACTCGAATTATCAAATTTCATTCATCTCATAGGAAATCACCAAAGCACACGATCTAAGCAACAATTCTGTCAGCAGTCGCGGAAGTTGGAGCCCTGATCTTCTTCAGGAGTATATCGGAAAGGATGTATACAGTAAATTTGAAAACTCAAACCAGTCATTCTCAGCTAAATCTAAAGGATTGAGGTATGATATGGATGAGTACCTCAAAGTTAAAAGCACTGAAGATTTGTTGATTCAGAGATGGAAGCAACAACAGAGAATTAATTCTGGTAGTCTCCTATTATGTAACCTCAGATTATTTTAGAAATATGTTTTTTAAGGATTGTCAATTCCCCCTTCCCTAGGCATATTTTCTATGTACAGATGATCATAATTTATCATGTTACCAATTAAGTCTACGAGGTTGATAACAATAAGCATCATACATGTTAGCATTTGATTTTATTAAAATAATCACAATTCTTATTTATTGCCTTAAATAGTCGATATTATGATGTAGCTACTTTGCTACTACACAAGTGTTTATATTAGTTATGTCTATTTTGTAAAACACATGTTTATATGTTAAACCGATAATAATCGGTCACATTAAGATAGAGTTCAAACCCATCTATATGAAGAATAGGTATTGGCTTCTCCTTTCCTTAGAGGGTCCTTCAATAGAGAGAGAAGGGAGTGAAAGGGGTATTAGGAGGGACAACAAATGTAACAACGCAGTCTTTGTTTTGTTGGTTATTTCGTATTACAAGCTTAAGACATTTCAGAGGGAAAGTGAAGACCTTATAACTTTGTTGTGTGGTTGAGTATGAAGAAGGTAGAGCAAGGACCACCGGAAAAGAAACATACTCACTATGGATATTTAGTAGTTTGAGTTTTGGAGGGGAAAACAGGAAATGAATGTTTAAGAGTCATTTCATAATTATATTTCATGACCCTCTTCAGAAAAATGTACATTACATATATCATCCCTAAACTATTCCAAGATATCAAAATGTTGGTGTAATGATATAAAGTCTTATTGGATTCAAAAAGGAGGTTCTACTTTTGGTAGTGATAGTTGTTGGGACGTACCCAAGTTGGATTAGCTCATTACCAATAGGCTAAAGGGATATCTTTGGTTATACAAAAAAAACTAATCCAAGAGAAATAGGGACGAATTAGTTTATTCATAGGCTACACCATTCTTTCATAGGTAAAGTGAAAGAAACATATAAGTAGATTTGACACCACATATTGATCCAAAACCTTAAGGCATTAGGTCTATGAGTTCATTCAGTTATATGTCTCATCCACTTTTACACAATGTGAGACTTTTTCATTCATGCTTGGAATACCCAACATCTCTCTCAAGTGTGAGTTACTCCCCTTCGAGTATTGGACACACTAGAGCTCATATCTCTATCTACTTGCACTGCAGTTGACTTGTCATTTTATCAACAGAACACGCCGCCTTGACCTCTCGTCTGGAAGACTTTCGACACAAGGACCCATCATGGATCTACCGACCACTTGTCGCTTCAATACTCCATTGTCGTTGAACCATCAGATATGATATCACTTGTTGGAAGATCTTCATCCATGAGTTATATCATTCTTCCATTGACTAAGTGAAAGAAACAGATAAGTGGACTTGACACCACATCTTGACCCAAAACCTTAAGGCAATAAGTCTATGGGTTCATCCACTTATATGTTATTCAACTTATCAACTTAAACACAATGTGAGACTTCTTCACTCACACTTGGAATACCCAACTTAGAATACCAATGCACATTGGTAGATGATTTATTGAATACATTCAATGCTGACTATTCCAATGACTCTTAGAAAGTATGAAGTCCAACATAGAAAGTTAGAGTAGGTATTGAAATTACTCATTGATTCCTGTAAACTATGAAGTGCAACTTAGGAAGTTGGAGTTGCATTTTTCAAGGTATCTTAGAAATACAACAACAATTAATCCTCCATTATGTCTTTATGATGAAGTCTCCATCCCCTTAACTATATGAAAGGAACTTGTGTAGAAGAAGTACATAAGCAAGTGAAAAAAAACCAACATAGAGAGAAAATGAGAGAACTTATATCCACCTTAGTGTGAGACTTGTACTCCTAGTGAAATATTAGACATAATTTGTATTTCCATCATTTTTTGGATGAGATTGAGTGTTATCCTCTCACTAAGAGATAATCAAATATTGTAATCCTACTTTCTATAGTGGAGATATTTTCTAGACTAGGTAATGTGGTTGTTTCATTCTCACATTGAAGAAGTTTTTCCGCGTTACAATTATTGGTATCATTCATATACTATTCTCTATTTTTTTATTAACTTGCAGCTTCCATAATTTTCCATTTTTATATCATATAAAGATGGAAAATTAGTTCTAAATTTCCTATCACAATTAAGGTCAACCAAACTTATTCGGTCCAACCCATCTTTTTTTCACGTCTCTTTTATATTTATTTCTAGTTAGAGAATGTAATTTTATGCATTTTTTTCTTTAATAATTTATATTGCGATCTTATAATTTATAACCAATAGCAAATAAAGTCAATGGTTATTAATCTATACTATTACATTTACAAAATTTGGATTAACATGTGCAATATCCTTATTAATAATTTATCTTTACATCTACATTCTATTTTTATCATCTTTAAAATTAAATAAATCATTATTGTTGCATTCTATTTTTAAAATTTAATTTTTTATTCCACTATCGATGTCACTCACATGAATTAAAATCTTGATCTTTTGGCATTTCTAGGAATATAACAAAATTTTACACCACTTAACCAACGCTTTATATTTAAACTCAATCTTTATAAATTTTATTTAAAGCAGTCCCAAAATATAATATTAAATTTATTGAATTTAAAAAACAATTGTTACTAGACTTAATTTTATCCAATCCAATTTCAACCTTGTTGAAATTTTTTATTTCCATTGACATCTTATATCTTCCTATTATCTCTAATGATGATCAAGAACATTTGTCCATCCTTTTCCTTATCACAATTTCGAAGAACCACTAGATAGAGCATAAGCAACTAATTCTCTTCTCAAAATTTTGCCAGAGTGTGACTTTGGGATAGAGTTGATAAATGCAACACGCCTAATCTTCTTGTATGGTGAAACCTGCAAAATGAAGCATGATTAAAGCAACAATGCAAGAGAAAAAAATACAAACACTGATGTCAATTGTATAAAATATGGTTTGAATGAGTTTATAGTGTTATACAAGCAATAAGGAAAATCAATTAAGAATAGGAGATTAGGGGTCACCAAGGGTAAAATCTCATGGTTCTTTCCAATTTACATTTAAACTATATGTAGAAGAATTCATTTGATTCCATTTAATAGTTCAAATAATAAACTAGGTCCACCTTGACAGCATGCCATAATGTAGGAACTAATCAGGTGCATAGTTGTCCCTTCCAATGCCGATCGAGAACTCATTCACCACATATCTACAATCCTGGACAAGAGATCAGAAGCATACCTGCTTTGCCACAAACTCCATGACCTGAGCTGCAGTGATGTTGCTTCCAGGCTTTCTTACCACAAAGGCCATTGGAATCTGCCCTGCCTCTTCATCAGGATACCTGTCCCAAAAAGATTAGCATACTCGGTGAACCTTTTATAATAAGAGTTTGCTAATCAATGCCAATCACATATGAGTAAGGATCATCTCCATTAATAGAGAGACAAGTACTAAACAAAATCAAAGAAACAATAACATGCTAAGACATTTTTATCCTTTTATATATAATGGAATAACTCTTTTGTCATTGAAAACACAAGTAAAATCAAGTACTTGTCTTTTCATTAATGGAGAGGATTATTGTTCATTTCCATTGGGCCATGATACAATAACTGACACTTTATAGTAAGAAAACTTTGATTCTCTGAAACTTTCCCATGTGAACAAAGTTGGAATTGTTTAAGGAAAAGAGATATAGCTAAAAACGACTTAAAATCGGTTCCAGATGCACTTAAGATTAAAGTAGTATATACATACGGAACCACTGCAACATCAGCAATTTCAGGATTGGTATAAAGTATATGTTCCAATTCAGCTGGGGGAACCTGCATTTTGTTTGAGTACAAGCAATAAATGACACTCACAAAATTGTCATATTCACAGTGGAAAATAGCACATTACCTGATAAGCCTTGTATTTAATTAATTCCTTGAGTCTATCTACAATGTAAAGAAAACCATGAGAGTCAAAATAACAAAGATCACCAGTCTTGAGCCATCCTTCTGAATCCAATATTTCAGCTGTTGCCTTATCATCCCCTATGTAACCTGCACTGGCAACATGAAATGCATTGCAATTAATCAAAGATATTATGCTTTCCTCTAAGCCCAATAAGATTGTTGATGGTGCTACACCCAGATCTAAGAGAATAACTCAACCACCAATCAAATTTAGAGACTTTGGTTAGATTATATTTTGAAGTAATATAATTCTAAATTTGAATATTATCTTATCTAATTAGGAGGAGATAATGATAAAATAATATTTTAGTTATCTTTATATTTACTTCTCAAATAATGGAATTGAGATTAGATTTATCAATCCATTGATTAGTTTTTAGTACTATTTAAACAACGTTAAACTTCATTCAAATAATATAAATAAACCAGTATTTTACTTTCATTTTAGTCTTTAGATATTAGTTCCATTAATACCAATCCTAACATTAAACAACACAGCTCTCAAATGAAAAGGAAGTAATTATAAGTACCTTTCATGATTGTTGGACCTCGTAGCCATAACTCACCCTTTTGGCCAGGAAACAATGCTTTTCCGGTGAGTGGGTCCACAATCTTGGCTTCCATATTTTCTGAAAGTCGACCTGCAGAAGCATGGACTTTACCCTCCTCAGCCCCTATTCCGTTTACTGCTGCTCCTGTACTTTCAGTCAGACCATAACCCTACGGGTGGCCAAAAAATTGCAAGTAAGACATTATAATATGCAATTTAATGTGAGATAAGGTGGTTAATGTGTTAGAGGGATCACCTATAATTATATGATTTTTTTGTAAAAATAAAAAAACGTTAAGAGTAAAGAAGGAAAATAAATGAAAATACTTAATGTTTTGTCTTTGTGGATAGAGATATTAAAATGAAATGAAAATGGCCCAATACTATAATTCACTACTAAGACAAATAGAATTACATCATCTAATGGCATAACTATTTATAAACATGAGTAGGGTAAGACTTGTCTCTTACTCGATCTTAAATGTTGGTAAGATTAATTTTTGAATTTGGATCTAGTTCTAAACTTAAAGTTAACCTGACCTCAAATATCGACTATGACACCATTTGAATCTGAATTTGACCATAGACCCAATTAAATATAGTGGAGATCTCTTTTAAATAAAGATTTTTCACTATTATTATGGATATAATTTCATATAAGAAATGATATATGCATATATATATATATATATATATATATATATATATATATATATATATATATATTGTTATTCAGGTATATATTATGAAAAAATAGGAAAACAATGATACTTTTGATCAAAGAGATGTCATTATTAAATACAAAATTAAATAGAGACACATACAAACATGATAAATTAACCATGAGACGAGTTGGGTCATGTTTGTTCCCTACCTGACCCTAAATATTGTTTTGGGCTAATTTTTAAAACTTAATGGTAGCGACTCATGAGAACAATGAATTTCTTCATGATGTCATGAGTTCGAGTTGTAGAAGGCTCCCTTTGTGGAGAATAAAATACTACATGAGATATTTATGTTTATCGGTGACATGCTCAGTGTATTCATGGGCAAGAGGGATCGCATGTCAGGTGTAACTTAATGGTGGCGACTCATAGTAACAATGACTATTTGTTCCTAAGGTCATGAGTTCGAGTCACTAAAGGCTTTCCTTTATGGGGAATAAAATACTGCAAAAAATATTTAAACTTGTGAGTGATATGCTCAGTGTATTCATAGCCTGAGGGGGCGCATGTCATGACTAGGGTGTTACATCCCGAAGTCGGCCATAGATTCTATAAGACCCAACCATATTTGGGCTGATCATAAACAAACCAAACTGGGTAAGCAGGTAGGGTCAAGTCATGCTCGCCCAGTCAAAACAAAAGCTAGTGAAGTATCCCTTATTTAACTTAGTCATTTAGTCTTGAAACCAAATAATCATATAGATCCTAGTGTGTGTGTATATATAACAATTTCAGGTATAGTTAATGTTTATAATTTTAGGCATTAAACCAATATTTTCTTAGTTAAAAAAAACATGACCTTTTCACATGCTAAAGGAAACTGTAAGTCTAGCATATTTGTAATTATACTTTGCAATTCATAATTTGATCTAATGAAAAATCAATTGTTTTAATTTGTACTTAACCAATGGTTTCGGACCCAAAATCATGTTCAAATACAATTCACTTATAATTTTATCAAACATATTAATTATCAACAATAATACATACAAAACTTGTGGCCTAAAAGTTTTTCGTTTTCCCTTAATTTAAAAAAAAAATTAAGTTTAAAACTAGGTGAAGTATGTTTCACAATCTATCTGGATTATAATCTCAGGATTATTTAAACTTATTTAAAAAATTTAAAATAAACAACTCATCCATCATGAGGTGTTAATTTTAATTTTGACTTAAAATATTGTGTGTCATGTTATTTTTAAGAGTAATTATATATTGATTTACTAAATTCACATACCCACAAGAATGTGACATATGTTACTTGTAAATCAATCATTAATAAATAAATATCATTTTATGACATATGACGGGTAGGAGAATTTGAAAGAGAATATATCATTTTCCTATTTGTAACTATTGATATTGGTTTTTATATTATTTTATTTAAAAAAAAGTAACATTTGCCATGAAGTAAAATAATATAGATAAAAAATGTATGCATTGACATTGCATGAGTTTTATACACTTTCCATGTATCATTCACTATTTATATTTAAATATTATTATATTAAAAAATCAGTGCAACAAATAAATGATCAATAATATATTGAGTATATATATATATCTTTACAATGAAAATATATGAATATTTCACTCAATACTATATTTAATGAAAATTATTAAAAAAATATGTAAAAAATAACAAAAAACAATCACCACAAAAATAAAATAATCTCATACATTTTCCGTAATTTATTCTATAAAAATTAATTTTTTATATTAATCAAACAAAACAAATCAACTCTAGGGAAATCCAAAAATATTACTATCTTAAAAATATCATAATTAATAAACTAAAAAAATAATATATATGTGAATGGATTCATTTACTCAAAGAGTAAGTTTAAAAAAGTTACTCTACATTTTAGTCATCAATTCTAGAGAAATCCAATGATTTAAATTAGTGAATAGATCTAAACCATTAGATTTCCATAAATCATTAATCCCTTATATATATATATATATATATATATATATATATATGAGACTATTTTTTTCACTCTTATCCAAAAAGATACTAATCCAATTCAAGTGGTACTCCCCTTTCAATTAGACACATAAAAAAAATAGAATCCAAAAATTAAAACATCAACCAATGTGATTCCATAGGTATAAAAATAGTTGGAAACCAAATTTTAAAACATCAACCAATGTGGTCCATCACTATAAAAATGTTAGATAGAAAAGTTTGTGAGGAGATGCATCCAACTTTTGATGTGTGAAAACTAGTGCATTTATGTTTTTGGTATTATCCACTAAATATTAATTAGAAGTAAATTTTTATGTATTGTGAAGATTTTATTAATCATCTCTAATTAGATATTTTTCCATGCAAGTCTTTTAGCTTAGTGGTAGCGGTTAAAGAAATCAATTATTGTAAGTCCTTAAAGTCATAAGTTCAAGTAGCGATAGAATAAAATATTGCACGAATATTTAAGTTTGATGGTGATATACTCAGTAGATTTATGCTAGGTAACCGGTCTTACATTAAAAAAGATACAACATATTGTCATCACAAAATAATGGTATGTTGTCTCAAAATATATCTCAAACCATGTTAGATATCAATCATATTGAAGCAAAATGTAAAAATAATAAATCTTCACTTTTTTAATTGATATAATATCTTTTTATGAATGTAATATCAATATATTATCACTATAAAGATTTATATAAAAACATTATATTATTATTTTTGAAGAATTAATGATAAATATGATACGATAAAAATATATAACTAAAACATATTTTTTTCTCTATTTTTAACTAAGTACAAGAAACATGAAAACGTGCAAAATATTGAAAAGCAAAGTTTTACGTCACCTGCTCAATTATAACATTAGGAAATCTAGCAGCAAAGCTCTCCCCAACCTCCTTCCCAAGCGGCGCACCACCGCACCCAACTATCTTCAGCGAGCTAACATCGTATTTATTCACCAGCTCCGACTTCGCCAGCAACACCACAAGCGGTGGTGACACCGGTATAGAATCGATCCTATACTTCTCCACCAACTTCAGCATTCCTTCGAAATCAAACCTCTTCATTAACACCAGTGTCTCTCCAAACGCTATTGTCCACACCATCATGAAGAACCCGAACACGTGGAATAGCGGAGGCGTGAACAGAGACACTTTATTCGATTCTTTTTCATCTAGATTTCCTAACATGAGATTTGTGTAATAGAAACCTCCCGTTAATGCTATGAAATTCCGATGCGTGAGTTCCACGCCCTTGACTCGGCCAGTGGTTCCGGAAGAGAAGAGAATCGCGGCCACGTCAGACTGAGCCACTTCAACTCGTGGAGGTTCTGAGTTGTTGAAGTTATTGAGCATTGAAATGAATTGAGGTGAGTCGATCAAAACAGTGCCGAATTTGAGATTTGGAATGTGAGTTGAAGTTGAGGAAGTAGCGAAAGCGATGACGGGTTTAGTGAGTTGAACATGGTGAGTCAACTCGGAATGGGTACTGAGCGGGTTAGCAGGAGCGACAACAACACCGAGGGAGAGGAGGGAGAAATAGAGTACGGGGACGTGAAGGGAAGAAGGTGAGATGATGAGTGCCACGTGGCCTTTAGAGAGAGAAGGGAAGAGGGATTTGAGAGAGGAAGAGAGGGATTTAATTTGGCGGATGAAGACGGAGTAGGAGAGGTGGGTGTCGGTGTCGGAGTCGATCATGGCGGTGGCGGAGAGGGAGGTGGAGGGGATTAGAGAGAGGGTGTAGTCGGTGACAGAGAGTGGTTGGGAGAGTGGAGGAAGAGGGGTTTTTGGACGGAGACTTTGGAAGGTTCTGGTTTCAGAGTTGAAACCGCTCTTTGGGTCGATGGTCGGGTTAGGGTGTGTTTCGGGTTGGTTTCCCATTGTTGAAGTTAACAGAGTTTGGCTTGGATTGATGTTGAAGGAGGGTGGTAAGAACTCCAAGTGATTTGATTTCTAGGACTTAATTTATATCAATTGGGGCAACAATTACGTTAAAAATTGTGAAATAATTATTATCTATTCATACTACAAAATACTTTATTCTGTGTAACATATATCATAATGGGAAGAGATTCACTTACTTCAAGAGTAAATTGGAAAAACCTATTCCACATCAATCATTCATTCTTGGAAAATCCAATTGTTTAGATGAAAAATCTAATGATATCATAGCAATTTGAAATCCAATGATTTGAATTGGTGAGTTCATCTAAACCATTGGATTTTTCAAGAATAAATGACTAAAATGTGAAGTAAACTTTTTTCACTTACTCGAGTAAATAGATCTCTTCCTATTATTTATATATTACTTTCATTTTGAGTCACATTCACTACTAAAAGTGAGTATGGATAGAAATACATATTTTATAATAAATATAATAAGTTTATGAATATTATTGTTTGAAACATACAACTAAAATATTAAAATTATTTAATCCTCAATTATGTTAAAATTTACAAATAACAATTAGGTTTAATACTTGATTCATTCTCTAACCAGTCAATTTGAAAATTACGAAATTTTCCATATGTTTTGACAAATATTTTTGAATTTTGATATATTTAATTATACGTTCTCAAATTGTTACAATATATCAATTTTGAAATTGATTACTGATTAAATTGGGTGATGCAATATAATATTTATAACGATGATAGTGAAAATCAAATTACATAATAGAGGTCTAATTTTTATATTAACAACTTTAGTATAGATTGTTTTAATGTTGGATATCATGGAGTAGCCATTTAGATGAAGAGTCCTCATTCAAAATAAAAACGTTATTTATAATACGAGGGACACAAATAGTACTTAATAAGTGATCTTAAAATATTTAAATAATTGGTTTTATCATTAAAAAGGGAAAAATGCATAATAAGTGAGTTACCTTTGTAGAGCAAGTATTACAAACAAATTGATTAATGAATAATTAGTATTTTTGGGATAATAAGTGATTAGTGATGGATTAATTTATTTCCTTTTATTTCATGATGATGATAAAATATTTTCTTTCGTGAGCATTTTTTTATTTATTAGAATATTCAATTTAAGGTGACATTTTGTTTCAACTTGCAACAATTAATCTATATATCTATAAGAAAAAAAGGTTTTGTCACATCATTAATAGAAACATGTCACATACTCCTTCACTTTTTTCTCTCCTATACATGTTCATACATTATCATGTTCTCTCACACACTCTATTAATCTTTCATTTTTTCTATCAAATACTCAATCATTCTTATATTCTTTTTCAATCCAAAAATTTTTCTTCATTTTTTCTACATCAATTCTTATATTTATTCATTTTCCATAAACTCATATAATTATTAGTAATTCTATTATCCTATGATGCACATTCCTTATAATATTGTGAAAACAATCATATTATTTTGTAGATCTATTCTTATTTTGTATATCTCATATTTAAAGTGCATATTTTATTTATTTTTTGTTCATTTTGTATATATGTTCTTATTTTGTTATTTGTTTAAATTACACCCACACCCCCTGAATTTTAATGAAATTACACAAACCACCTCTGTCTTTTTTGTCCATATACCAATCACCCCTAGTTTAATACATATATTACACTGACTACAAAAGTAATTAAGTTAATTAAGTTCTATATGTTATAAAAGTGTAATATTTTAAACAAAAAACGTGTGATGAATGTAATTAAGTTAAACAAAAATATTGTATATTGTGTAACACTTCAAATAGTACAAAAGCCATTGTTTCTTTATTATTTTTGTGTCATTACAAAATACATTAATAATTTCAAAGAAATGTTTAAATAACTCTAATACTATTTTATAACGAGCCAAATAATGAAGACGCATTGACTCTTATATTATTTGAATTTGTCTACACAATATACAATATTTTGTTTAATTAATTACACACGTCACACATTTTTTGTTTAAAATACTACACTTTTATATCATGCAGGGGTATTCAGTGTAACATTTGTACAAAATTAGAGGTGGTTCGTGTAAGAAGGATGAGTGATTTGTGTAATTTCACTAAAACTCAAGGGTGTGAGTGTAATTTACTCTTGTGATTTTGTTCTTATTTTATCATTGATTTTTGTTTATTTTTCATTGATTTCCTTATTTTGTACATGTGTTTAACTGATTTCATTATTTTGTAGATCTGTTCTTCGAATCATTCTCTTCGTTAGTTTCTTATAAGCAAAAGTATCGTCCACGAGTATGATCAAACCTTCAAAATATATGGTTATTGTTTGTTTGTTTGCTTTTGTTATTAACTTATTTATCTCTTCATCATATCTCACTTTTATTATTTTCTCTTATTATTTGCATTTTGGTTATCCCTTTAATTTTTTCCCTCTCTTAATCTCTAATTTTATTTATATATCTTTTATTCAAAGATTCACTACTTTTCTACAACATATTTATCTCTTCATCATATTTTACCATAATCATTTTCTCTTTTCATTTGCATTTTGGTTCTCCATTCAGAACATCTTCACAAGTTTGTTTTTTCTATCTTCATCTCTTATTTTATTTTTATACACTTTTGTATTCAAACAATCAGATTTTCATTTTTTGTTTTGCATCCTCATATGTGATATTTGATTATGTGTCTTTCAATAACTCAAATGTCAAAATATTAAGTTTTTTCATTGTTCTAAAAAGGAAATGTGCAATTGTTCATGAAAATTAACATAATCATATTCTTTTATCTTTGAGTCTATGTTATGGTAAAAACAAAAATTTATTGTTATTTAATTAAAATATACTATGAGTACATTTTTTCTTTATTTTATACTTTAATTGAATTTATTAACCATTGCATATGTTATATATTTATTAAAAAACGGCACCCATAATTTTTTAATACCTCAAAAAAACTAATGTTTGAATTTTCAATGGACCATTTCCCATGCCACATAAGTGAATTTTATTAATTGTTAATTAAAGATAATAAAATGTCATAAATTCCAACATATTGTTTTCTTTTATTTTTAATAGCGTGTTGACAGACACTTCGTGTCTGCCGACCTGTATTCTTATTTTATTATATTAAATATTTAATTTTTATATATTTTATTTTATATAATTAGAATATTTTTGTATTAAAAGTAATTTATGTTAAAAAAATGTATTTATTATAATTTAATTTAAGGTAAGATAAGTAGTTAATGTGTTAATGGTAGTTACTTAGGATTATATGGTTTTTTTTGTAGAAATTAAAAAATGTAAGAGCAAAATAGGAAAATAGAAATTACACCATAGTGGTAGTTATTTCAAGTTTTGGCTTTTTATATAGTATAGAAGTATAGAAGTATAAATATCTACACAAACTTTTCAAGTACTAAAATGATTATGAATTATGGATAATTATGGAATAACAACGGTATGAGATAATTAATCTCGAGATTTAAGAATAATTAATGTGAATAATGAAAGATAAAACATAGTAGAATATATACTGTTAATAAAGCCAAAACCCAAAATAACTACCCACCATGGTATAATTATTGATTTCATATTTTTCCCTCACTATATTCTAATTTATACAAAAAAAACGATATAACCTACTGCAAATTCTAATATATTCAACTATAATTACAATATATCTAACACAATTCATTTATTGTATTAGAGCACAAGTTACAAACGATAGGAAAGTGGGTTGACGGGCACGACAGTGCTGGTCAATACACTAGTAACAATAAAGGAAATTTATAAGGGAATAAAAACTGCATATGTGAATAATGACAATAAATTTTGTTATACTATTGTAATTTGTAATTGAATAAGTGAATAAATATCGATAGCATTGAATAAATATCGCCGATCAATTGCAAACTAATAATTAATAATTAATTTTAATAAATATCACCGACCATTAAGAAAGAAATAAAACTCATGAATATAAGAGAATAAAAACACATATTGTCATTTAATGTGGTGCTTATTGGTGAAATCGATGACGCTATTTAAGTTGAAAAATAATGTATAGTAATCACTACATGCAAATTAGTATGTGTGCCTTATTTTTAAAAAAAACTAAAAATTAAATATAATGTTCTCATTTCCATTTATTAATATTGTTCATACATTTCCATTATTATCTTTAAAATATTTTAGCAGTTTTGATCCTAAATAATTAAGGCCTTCATTATTTTGAAAAAGAATCGAACTATATAATTACAATTTTCTCATTTCAATGGTCTTTTATTACTAAAATTTCATTTATATATATTAAAATATTATTATCAAAGTTGTCATACTAAATGATTAAATTCGTATTTATTTTGAAAAAATATAAGTAATTAACTACAATTTCCCCTTTTGTATACTTTAAAAAAAATGAAATAATAAACCAATTATACTAACAACTAATAAGAAATAATATTCTAGAAATAAAAGAAATTATAAACAAGTTACATTAAGAAATAATCACAATAAATCATAAAACTAAGCAAGTTCTCCATATGTAAGTCTATATTAAAAATGATAAATATAAGTTTTTATTTTATTTATTAGTTAACAAAATATATAGACTATAGAATATGAAAATCAATAAAAAAAAGTGAAAAAGTATATAGCTAACATATCTTCACGAAACCATGCAAACGCATAAATAGTGTGTATGTTCTTAACCATATGAATGCACACATAATGTGTGTTCTTAATCATATAATAAAAAATATTGCCTCATGCAAATGCACGGATTACTTGCTAGTTCATTAATGTGGTTATAGTACACAATACATATTTTTTGGGTGAGAGGGGTGATATCATTAATGTACACATTTACTTAGTGGTTTATAGTGTGGAGTTTCCCCCCTTATTATTTTATCATCATTATCTATGATTGTATTATTGTTTTCTAATTACACATGTTCTAGCGTTATATATATATATATATATATATATATATATATATATATATATATATATATATATATATATATAGATAAATATGAAATAAATAATGAGTACATATAATCTTTAAAACGGAAATGAATGATGAGTATAATTAAACTAATTTTTAAGAAGTATTAGATAATTTATTCTTAATTGATTATACATTACGTAAGATAAATTAACAATTTGTAAATTTACATATTTAATTTGATTATGAATTCCCTATTTCTTTTGCATTTAAGCAACATCTTCCCAATTCTATTATTGCATTTTCTAATGAACTAAAATATGTGTCTAATATGTTTTATTTCTCTTTGTATGTGTGTCATGTCTAGGAAATGCTGATGAGATAAGTTTTGACACATAATTGTTAAGTATTACAATAATAATTTCTTACAACTTAATGGAAAAATTGAAATTCGACTATCGCTGGACTAAGAAACAACTTATATCTCCCCTTTGCCCATTAATACTTCCACTAACAATGAACTTTTAAAAAATAATGCATGAGTCATAGTATAATAACGACAATATATATATATATATATATATATATATATATATATATCAAAGTAACTTATGCAACTTAATCAAATTGATATGAAATTTATTTGATTTGATCTGGTTCGCAATTTTCATATTGCAACCTTAATTTATTTGATAACCAACTTTTGATGAAATCAAATCTCTAAAGATTTAATTTTTTTATCAAAATAATTTTTATATACTTTTTAGCTTTATATTTTGTTATTTAAAAGAAAATGGGCCAAACAAAATTAGGTATTCATATCTATTTAATTATTTTTATTAAATTATAATTATTAATTGAAGTAATTAAATATGTATATAATAAATAATTAAATATTAGTAATTATGTAAAATTATTATTAATTTTATAAATAAATAAATATTGGAATTTGATATAATTATTAGTAATTTTATATTATTTCTTTAATATATATTAAAATATTAGTAAGTATTTCAACCATCTCTTAATCAATAATTATTTAGTTATTTATTGATTTATAATTATTAGTATGTATTTTAGTATGATGTAACTAATATAATTTTTTAAATTTTAAAAAGGTAAAACTCACTAATGATTTATTGAGAGTTTTTATGGTTTTTGAAGAGCTAAATTAAATAGATTTCTAAAAATAAGTATTCAAATGCTACAAATTCATTTTTTAAATGTTATAAGATTCTTCTTATTTTTATTTACTCGACAACTCCTCTAATAGTTTATTAATTAGGTTAAAAAACTATAAATTATTTGAAAATTAATGATATCATTCTTAAAAAATTCTTAGAGTTTCTTAGTTATGTGATAGTCATAATTATATTTCTTGTACTCTTTTTGAAAGTAAATGCCAAGACCTATGGTGTTGTACATTGTCCAAAAACCTAGTAATTACATTTTACCTAAAAAGAATTAAATATAAGTAAGGTAAATCCCTTGGGGAAAAAAAGAAAATGTGCTTTTCCTAAAAACTATATTTTTTATTTTAGTTTATAAATTATAAGATTGTAAATTGTGTGATTACAACTTGTTCATATAATAATCTATTTATTTGAATATATCAACTGAAAATTGAGCATAAGTTAATTTATTTTGTTTGAGAATGTAGAGAAATTTAATACAGTAAATTAAAAAAAAATATAAAGTTATTTTTTTATCTTGTGATTACTTTTGTTGTTGGATGCCATTAGTGAGGACTTTTGGGTGTGAAATTGAAAAACTCACAAGTCTCACATTTGAAGATTTTGGAAAAAAAATCTCATAAGTCTCACATAGGAGAATGCAAGAATTTAAAAAAAAAAATCATGTTATGAATAAAAGTCTCCTCCCTTCATATTTTCTTGCACCAAGTTGAGTACGTTTTTACTCAATTTTTTCTTTCTCTCTTATATTTTCCGCCAACGCATTTCCGTAAACTTCTCCTCATTTCCTTTCTTCTTTTTGTGACACTAAGAATTGGCACATGCAGACAAATTGTGAGAAGTTTGAAAACTGACACTAGTAGTCAGATTGTGGGAGAATAATTTGCATATGTAGCCATACTGTGAGAATTTCGAGAATTGACATTGGTGGTAATATTATGGTGGTTGTATTCAAGATCGGTTCTTATAGGGAAGTAAGAATTCGATAAAAGAGAACTGAGTTGTTTTATCATGAGGACCGCATGGTTGATAGTCTGCTTGCACATTTTTGGCAATACCACAAAACGTCTTAAAGAGAGCACTTGGTCGTGACTCAGTGAGTAAGTATTATTTTGTGTCATTTAGAATTGTTGCAAGTTACGGTAACAACAATACTATTTTTTAAAGTATTCATTTTCTAATATGTTTCATTATATATATTATTAGAATAAATTTTAAACTTTTAATACTTCGTGACAAAAGCTAAAAAGTATTAAAATAAAAGACAATATAAATATTAATATCAATATCAATATTAAAAATAACATGGCACAAATAAATAAAAGTTATTAAACTTGAATGAGATAATCCACAAAATAAATAGCGCACAAATGATAAATAAAGAATCTAAGGAGAGATCAATCAAAAGAAGAAGAAAGTATTATTGAAACTTAAAGGGTAAAATGGGAAGTGAAATTGGTTGGGCAAAATAAGCAACAAAAAAACAACCGACCATAAAAGAGAGGTAGTTTTCCTTAAATAACAGTTGAATTTATAATCTTAGTGAGTTGACAAACATACTTTGCTACAACTTTAAGCTTATTTTAAAAATAAAAAAAAACTACAAATTTTCATCTATATCAAACAAACAGTTACTCACAAAGTTATATCTCGTTAGCCCATATAGCTGAAAGTCTTCCCCAATGTTCCATCTCGGTTCAAGACACGTCATAGTCGGGCAAGCCCCACCAAGATTTAGTTAAATATAAGGCATAGAAGATTTGTTCCCTGCGAAGTCGATCATGTCTGCGTAACTGGCCAAGCCAAATAAAGGACACTGTTGACTAGACAAGGCCTAAACAACGATATATGAGACTACAACCCTTTGCTACCAGTCTCTCATGCCACCTAAAGAGTATAGATCTTTGCTACAAGTGCACATGCCACTTGCACCTTATACTGTCCCATGTCACTCGACAAAGACATGTCTAGTATATGGCTATAATAGTTAAGACATGCTATAAGTCAACCTTCCTCGGAGTACAGACATGTCAGAGCCGTCATATACAGATTAAGCAACCCATGCTTGTCTGGGACAGGCTCATCAGGACATGATGGTCTGTCATGCCAACAACATCTACCAGAGAATATTTCACGTTTATCTTCTCTACCATATACTATATTCTCTCTACACACATACTTTTGTTGGAATTTCTAACAATTTATGGGTCACAAATATAATTCTATAATTGTGTTATAGCCATTATGTATTTAGCCAATATATATAAAATGGTCTTTTGGATTAATTTGGTGGCTAAGGGCATATGTGTCATGAAATATTATGAGTGTAGATACCTTCGGGAAATTTCTAGTTTGATGAAGGGACTGAATTAGAATATTGCAACTTAAGTGGTAACCGTTAGTGTTACCTTTATGGGTTATGGTCCCCAGTTGCAGAGCAACGGGTTTTATTGAGTAACTGATGTTATAAGGATATATAAAGGAAAAGAGAAAGGCATAAGGTTAAGCCAAGCACTCTCACTTTTCACTTAAGGCATTCAGAACATCAGGAGCACTCACGTTCTCTCTGGATTCCCCTCTAGCGGAGCGAACGGAAAACCATCAGGCTCTAGCAACCGGAACATCCTACAACCCACATACCTCGGAGCATTCGGAATGGAAAACCAAGGTATGCGTTTTCTTCTTCACTATGAAACCAATTGGGGTTTTCTTCGGTCTGGATTAGGATTGTTCCATAAGGGTTTATGTATGGGCATAAACATTTGGTTTCGGAACAATGTCCTAATCATTCGGTTTCGGGGATACGATTAGGATTAATCGGTAATATCCATCAATTGGTATCAGAGCCACCCCAATTTGGTTCATATGTGAAATTTGGGTTTTTTGTATGATGTTGTTTATGTTTTCCCCAAATTGGGTTTTGTTTTGCAAAATTGATGATTGCTATAACATTATTTTTGAAACATTAGCAATCATAATGCATTTTTTGGCTGTTTTGGGGTGAATTTTGCGAAAAAACCCAATGGAGAACCTCCATCTTTGTCATAACCCTCGGATAGACGAAGGGTTCTCGCTCAAGCGAGAAACCTGTCGCTCAAGCGACATTGAGGCAGTAGCTGCAACAAAATGTTTGGGTTCTCGCTCAAGCGAGAAACCTGTCGCTCAAGCGACATTTAGGCAGTAGTTACGACAAAAGGAGTTGAGCTCTCGCTCAAGCGAGACCCCTCTCGCTCAAGCGAGATTCAGGGACTTTTTTGGGGTCTTTTTTCAAGTAAATTTTTTTGGGGCTTTGGTATCTTTATGCATTGAACATGGTTATGATATGGTTACCCGCTAAGTTGTCTATTATTTCAAGTGAGCCAATTGAAGTGGAATATCGCCAAAGTGACCTCTTTCATGGATATAACTCATAAGGAATATTAGATGTTGGTGTGTGTGGTTATTCATGCGGATGTTAGCTGGCCCAAAGGAAAGTTAATGTTTGGCCGAAGATCATACACACTGGCGATGATAAACATGTGATAATTATTCAGTTTTATACATGTGACTGATGAATCAATCCAAAGAGGGGTTCGTCAGTTGACATGTCTTATTATCAATGTTGATCATTGCAACAAGAGTACCACTTGCAGTTAATATTACTGTCCAAAGACTTGATATTAATGGTGCGCTAGGTATCTTGATTGGGACATACCATTGTTTATAGCATATTGATGGTTTTGAGTTGTGAGCATGTTTTAATATATTGTCTTTTGTTCTATTCAGCACCGTCTATTGCTTCTATATCTGCAAATTTGAATTCGGTTCCGGTCCTCAATGGAACAAATTTTGAGGACTGGAAAGAGAACATGGAAATTGTTCTTGGCTGCATGGATCTGGACTATGCATTAAGGGTAGAGCAACCACCTCCTCCTTTGGAATCCAGCACCTCTAAAGAGAGGAAGGATTATGAGAGGTGGGAGCGCTCCAATCGCATGTGTCTCATGATCATTAAGCGCGGCATTCCAGAAGTCTTTAGGGGTACTGTATCTGAAAAGATATCAAGTGCCAAGTTTTTCCTTGCTGAGATAGAAAAGCGCTTTGCAAAAAGCGATAAGGCGGAAACAAGTACTCTGTTACAGAACTTGATTTCCATGAGGTATCATGGCAAGGGAAATATAAGGGAACACATTACGGGAATGTCCAATATTGTCTCAAAGCTGAAGGCTCTTAAGCTTGAGATGTCGGAAGACTTGCTCATCCATCTGGTTTTAATTTCTCTTCCTGCACAATTCAGTCAGTTTAAGATTTCTTATAACTGTCAAAAGGAGAAATGGACTCTTAATGAGCTCATTTCATTTTGTGTGCAAGAAAAGGAAAGGATGAAGCAAGAAATGACTGAAAGTGCCCATTTTGCTAGTACCTCTAAAGACAAGGGCAAAAAAGAAAATGATTATGGAGCCCAAGAATGAAGCTGCAAAGGGTCCAGTGCAAAAGAAGCAGAACAGGTTACTGTTTGTTTCTTTTGCAAAGAATCTGGACATTTAAAGAAGAATTGTGATAAGTATCACGCTTGGCGTGCTAAGAAAGGTACATTTCTTGCTTTGGTTTGTTCTGAGGTCAATTTAACTTCAGTACCTGGAAACACTTGGTGGTTAGACTCCGGTTCAACTTCTAACATCAGTGTTTCATTACAGGGTTGCTTGAACTACCGAAAGCCTAATTTTGTTGAAAGATACATATTCGTTGGCGATGGAAAATCGGTAGAAGTTGAAGCTATAGGACATTTTAGGTTATTATTAAGTACTGGATTTTATTTGGATTTGAAAGACACCTTTGTTGTACCGTCTTTTAGACGGAACTTAATTTCTGTTTCTTATTTGGACAAATTCGGTTATTATTGTTCATTTGGAAACAATTCGGTTAAATTGTCTTTAAATTCAAATATTGTTGGAACTGGTACTCTTATGATAAATGATAACCTTTATATGTTGAATACTATAGCTGATTATAATGAAACCTTGAATGTGGAATCACGTGGTACTAAACGTAAAATTGATAATAATAATTCAGGTGCATTATGGCACAAGCGCCTAGGTCACATTTCTCAAAAGAGAATTGAGCGTCTTGTGTCAGATGGGATCTTGGATTCCATTGACTTCACAGACCATAAGGTTTGTGTTAAATGCATAAAAGGTAAACAGACCAAACAATCGAAAACTGGTGCATATAGAGCTTCGGACGTCTTAGAATTGATACATACGGATATATGTGGGTCATTCCCTACGGCTTCCTGGAATGGTTAACATTATTTCATATCATTCATAGACGATTATTCTCGTTATGCATACATTTTTCTTATTCATGAAAAGTCCCAATCAGTAGACGTGTTCAAAACTTTTAAGGCTGAAGTTGAAAATCAACTCAGCAAAAGGATAAAGTGCGTCAGATCTGATCGTGGTGGTGAATACTACGGTAGATATGACGGTTCAGGTGAACAACGTCTAGGGCCTTTTGCCAAATACCTAGAGGAATGTGGTATAGTCCCACAGTACACTATGCCAGGTTCGCCTAGCATGAATGGTGTGTCTGAAAGACGAAACCGGACTCTTAAGGATATGGTAAGGAGTATGATTTGTCATTCTACCTTACCAGAGTCACTCTGGGGAGAGGCACTTAAGACTGCAGCTTATATTCTTAATAGAGTACCAACTAAAGCGGCTGCCAAAACACCTTATGAGCTTTGGACTGGGCGAAAGCCTAGTCTTAAGCATTTTCATGTGTGGGGATGTCCAGCTGAGGCAAGGCCTTATAGGCCTTATGAAAGGAAATTGGACTCCCGTACAGTGAGCAGCTACTTTATTGGTTACTCTGAAAAATCAAGGGGCTATAAATTTTATGATCCAAATTTAAGATCCATATTTGAGACGGGTACAACCACGTTCTTTGAGGATATTGAGTTTGAGGGGGAAGATAAAGTAAGAAACTTTGTCTTAGAGGAAGAATCAGTATCAATTCCAGATCCGATTCATATAGTTGCTTCTGATGAAGCAAATTTGGAACCTCTTCAAGACACTCTCCCTACTCAAGATGAGTTAGTAATTCATGAAGGACAAACTCAAATTCCCCAAGAACATGGACAAGAGTTGCAAGAGCCTATAGCTTTGCGTAGATCCACTAGAGAAAGGAGGAATGCAATTCCAGATGATTACATCTGTTTTCTCCTGGAACATGAGGGTGATGGCATTATGGATAACGATCCTTCAAACGTTCGTGAAGCCATCCAAGGTTCCAATTCGGAAAAGTGGATTGAAGCAATGAAAGAGGAGTATAAATCCATGCAAGACAATAAAGTTTGGGAACTTGTCCCATTACTAGAAGGTAAGAAACCCATTGGTTGCAAATGGATTTTTAAGACCAAGCGAGATTCTAACGGTAATGTGGAAAGGTATAAGGCACGTCTTGTAGCTAAGGGTTTTACTCAAAAGGAAGGGATTGACTATAAAGAGACTTTCTCTCCGGTATCATCGAAAGACTCTCTTAGGACAATCCTCGCTCTTGTAGCTCATTATGATTTGGAGTTTCATCAGATGGATGTCAAAACAGCTTTTCTCAATGGAAACATTGATGAAAAGATTTATATGGTGCAACCAGAAAACTTTGTGTCGGGAGACCCAAAGAATATGTTTGCAGATTGACAAAATCCATCTATGGACTAAAACAGGCGTCTCGTCAGTGGTACCACAAATTTCATGAGGTGATTCTCTCATTTGGTTTTGAGATGAATTCATTCGAGGATTGTGTGTATCACAAATTCAGTGGGAGCAAGCACATTTTCTTGCTCTTGTATGTGGATGACATATTGTTTGCCACAAATGATGTGGGTACCTTGTTGGAAACCAAGTCATTTCTCTCCAGTAATTTTGAAATGAAAGATCTTGGTGAAGCTTCTTTTGTATTAGGAATTCAGATACACCGAGACAGATCTCGGGGTATTCTTGGATTATCACAGAAAAGCTATATAGAAAAGGTACTTAAAAGATTTGGCATGCAGAATTGTAAACCAATGGATATTCCAGTTACTAAGGGAGACAAATTTAGTCTCAATCAGTGCCCTAAAGGAAATCTGGAAATTCAGGAAATGCAAAAGATCCCTTATGCATCAGCTGTAGGGAGTCTAATGTATGCTCAAGTATGTACGCGTCCGGATATAGCGTTCATAATTAGGGTTTTAGGCAGATATATGAGTAATCCAGGAATGGATCACTGGAAAGCAGCCAAAAGGGTCATGAGGTACTTAAGGGGAACAAAAGACTATATGCTCACATATAGGAGATCAGACCAATTAGAGATCATTGGGTATTCTGACTCCGATTTTGCGGGATGCCAAGACAGCAGACGATCCACTTCGGGCTATGTATATCTGCTAGCAGGTGGTGCAGTTTCTTGGCGCAGTGCCAAGCAAACTCTTGTGGCTTCATCCACAATGGCAGCAGAATATATAGTATGCTATGAGGCATCACATCAGGCGACATGGCTGAGAAATTTTGTCACTGGGTTGCGGATTGTGGAAGGAATTGAAAGACCACTAAAGATATACTGTGACAATAAGTCAGCCGTGTTGTTCTCCAATAACAATAGGAGTACAGCAAAGTCGAAACACATCGACATAAAGTTCCTAGTTGTTAAGGAGAAAGTACAAAGCGGACAGTTTTCCATAGAACACTTAGGCACTAACTCCATGATTGCGGATCCTCTTACAAAAGGTATCACACCCAAGGTCTTTCATGAGCATACTGCTCACATGGGTGTTCTACAATGTGAGGATCATTTGGTTTAGTGGGAGTTAGAACGTATATACACTTTTATGTTTTATGGAATTTCAGTATTATGTATGAATACTTTGTATTCAAACTTCAGTTGATTAATCATTCAGTTCGGTATTCTGTCATTATGCTTTGTACAATAAGGTAATTAAGGATCTCACTAAAGTAAAGTAGGACCAGTTGAAAATTGACATGTAAAGACCATATTCATGTGATTTTCATGCTACACATTTCATGATGTATCTATGTCATTTAGTTGTGTCAAAGTTGGTGATCATTGTTGAATTAGTCATGATTGATATGACGAAGTTCACTGTGGTTCGATACGGAGACGGGACTAATGGACGGGATAATTTGGGTATGCCTATGACATAATGGTATATTAAGCGCGCAATAAGGATAACACGTACAGTGAATCATATATGTGACCAGTGGGAGATTGTTGGAATTTCTAACAATTTATGGGTCACAAATATAATTCTATAATTGTGTTATAACCATTATGTATTTAGCCAATATATATAAAATGGTCTTTTGGATTAATTTGGTGGCTAAGGGCATATGTGTCATGAAATATTATGAGTGTAGATACCTTCGGGCAATTTCTAGTTTGATGAAGGGACTGAATTAGAATATTGCAACTTAAGTGGTAACCGTTAGTGTTACCTTTATGGGTTATGGTCCCCAGTTGCAGAGCAACGAGTTTTATTGAGTAACTGATGTTATAAGGATATATAAAGGAAAAGAGAAAGGCATAAGGTTAAGCCAAGCACTCTCACTTTTCACTTAAGGCATTCAGAACATCAGGAGCACTCACGTTCTCTCTGGATTCCCCTCTAGCGGAGCGAACGGAAAACCATCAGGCTCTAGCAACCGGAACATCCTACAACCCACATAACTCGGAGCATTCGGAATGGCAAACCAAGGTATGCGTTTTCTTCTTCACTATGAAACCAATTGGGGTTTTCTTCGGTCTGGATTAGGATTGTTCCATAAGGGTTTATGTATAGGCATAAACATTTGGTTTCGGAACAATGTCCTAATCATTCGGTTTCGGGGATACGATTAGGATTAATCGGTAATATTCATCAACTTTCTCTTAGTGGCTTGAGTATCGAAGTATCTTTTCAGGAACTCACTCAGCCACTCCCATGCCAAATTCAGGTGACACTCCATCTGCATCTTACCTAGATTCCAACATTCTAACCAAATAACTTTCATTACAAATAACATAGAGTAAGAACAAATCTTGGTTATATGATTTCTCTATGGACTTTCTTGTTGTGTAATCTTCGGTTTGAGTGCTTGAGGGGGACAAGATTTTTTGGTGGAACATTCTAAGTCTTTGGGCCTTTGCTTTGGCCTCCGCGTGGTGTACATAGAAAGGCACATTAACCACACCAAGGTGCTTCCTGCCAAAGTTGAATCAGACAAAATTTGTCCCAATATATTCACATATCTCGCTCCTCTAGGAGAGAGCATGACCCGATTCTGAAAACCAGCCCAGCTAATTTGTTTGGGATTCGGTTAGACCTGGTTCAATGTGTCAAAAGGGAATTTATCCATACAAAATTCAAATGAGATAGTAGCGAGTTGGTACAGGTTCACGTCTTTGAGTCTCTCATAGCACTAGGGATTTTAAAAAAACTTGATTAGTAAGTAACCGCAAAAATAACATACAATCACAATAATAGTATATACGAGTATCATAATAATCGCTATGTGATTATTTACATAATTGTAAATTTATTTTTTAATTAAATAATTTATATATAAAATTATAATTTTATAATACATTATATATTATATATGTTTTATTATTTAATAATAAATATTCCTATATTAGTGATTAAAATATATTGATAAATTTATCACATGCATATATTATGATAATTTTTTATATATATTAATTATTATAAATATATAAATCTATAATTAAAATTTATAACCTAGTATGTCCTCGTAAACATTTCCTACCTATATAAATATCTACAAATAAGTAAGGGTATGAGCACGAATAATCACTTCTCCTGCTCATTCACCAATCACCATCCATACCTTGCCTGCACAATATATATATATATATATATATATATATATATATATATATATATATATCATTAATCACACAATGCGTCTGTGCCTACTCGCTAGAAGGTTAGAAACGTAACACGCAAACGGAGACACATACCAGGAGGGGTTGAGAACTTCAGATAACAAGTGTTAGGCTAGGTATTGAAGGTTGTACTTCAAGCAACAACCATTAATATCTTCAGGCTCGCATGTGATATGACCCATCTTCTTAGTATTCTTCTTCTCCACAAAATCTACCCCACCAAATCATGCTCATGTCATCCCGTGTAACCGGTTCTGGTTTAAACCGCGGAACCAAACTATAAAATGTGGTTCAATTTGGTTCGGTTATTTTTTTAAGAAATCATTTACGTTCGACTTGGTTCATGGTTTTAAACATTTAGGAACCGTTGGAACCGAGCCGTATATTAAAGAAATAAATACTACTGAATGATGTTGTACTGATATTTAAGTTCTTCAACCAATTTATTGTGAATTTTAGTGTTATATATGTTATTATATTTGTACTAAATTGTTTATTAGTATCTTAATGATTTGAAACATATCTTCTAACTTTTATGATACTGGGTTTGAAACTAACATACACCATAAATTGTTATTTATGGATTGTTATATATGTTATTAATTGTGAATTATAATGTTTTATGTGTTACTATTATTATATTTTACTAATTGATATATATGTCATTAATTAATCGTGAAGTATTGTTATATATGTTACTAATTGTGGATTGTATTATTATATATGTGGTCATTCAATTTTTTCTTTCTTAATAATATATATATACAATCATGATTTTCAAAAAATTTTATAATCTACATAAGATTCATATTTTGTGATAATAATAGTATTGTATTTCTGTGGAATCAAATTATTCATGGCAGTTTGGTTCTTGTAGTAAATTTTATGGTTAATTGAAGTAAACCGAACTATATATTTATATTCGGTTTGGTCACTGAAATACACCAAAAATTAAATCGAACTCAACTGTGACGCCCCTACTCCTCGTTTTCTTAATTTCCTTTTCCTTCTTTATATTCACTATTGTTAATTTCTCACTATCTCTCATTTCTTCACCAAGAGCTATATGCACTGGTGTTTCTGTATTCATTTACTAACTTCATGGTACGAATGAGATACAAAAGGAATCTCTTGTTATGAATACTTCTTGGGATTGAAGCATTAATCAATAGAAGGGACAAACTTGGGTCGATCATATCTTGGCCCATTATTTACAAAAGGAATCTCTTGTTATGAATACTTCTTGGGATTGAAGCATTTATCAATAGAAGGGACAAACTTGGGTCGATCATATCTTGGCCCATTATTAATTTGACTAGTACATGATAGGGTTTCATTAGATTTCAAAAAATAATGAGGATGAATATTTAGGGTGAGATAAGAGACCAGTCTTATATTCATTAATCAAGAATAAAATCAATCATTATTACTGTAATAAATTTTATATATTCTATTTTTAAAATTTAACCTGAATATTTATAAATTTTATTTAAAGTAGTCTCAAAATACAAGATTAAATTTATTGAATTTTAAAAACAATACTTACTAACTTAATTTTAGCCTACCCAATTTCAACCATATTAAAAAAAATTATTTCCAATGTCATCTTATATCTTCCTATTAAGAAATGATATATCATCCTACCAAATCTTCCTAATAATCGTAAACAGTTGTCAATTCCTTTCCTTTTCCGGATCACAATTTGGATGAACCATTAGATAGAGCATGAGCAACTAATTCTCTTCTCAAAATTTTGCCAGACTGTGATTTTGGGATAGAGTTGATAAATGAAACACGCCTAATCTTCTTGTATGGTGAGACCTGCAACAATAAGCATGATTAAAGTAACAATGCAAGAGAAAAAAATACAAACAATGATGTCAATTGTATAAAAGAAGGTTCAAATGAGGTTATACAAGCAGGAAGGAAAATCAATTAAGAAAGAGAAATTAGGGGTCATCAAGGGTAAAATGTCATGGTTCTTTCCCATTTACATTTACACTATATGTCAAAGCATCCTTTCCATTCCATTTGATAGTTCAAATACAATTCTCTCATTTTAATAAAGAACGGCGAATCGGTTCTTGCATACTAATTTGTGGTTCTTTTAGGAATTTGTTTCCTATTAGGAACAAATCAGATTTTCACGTATAATGGAAGTTAAAAGAAAGAACAAAGGAAAAAGAGTAATTGGTGATACATGAATAAGAGGTATAGAAACCCTACTACCGAGTATATCCTAAGTGTCAGTATTTGACTAGGTAACGTAACACGTACTAGGTACCCGTACCAAGGAGAACAGTTTATTAGTTCACAAGCATACCTGCTTTGCTACAAACTCCATGACCTGAGCTGCAGTGATGATGCTTCCAGGCTTTCTTACCACAAAGGCCATTGGAATCTGCCCTGCCTCTTCATCAGGATACCTGTCCCAAAAAGATTAGCATACTCGGTGAACCTTTTATACGACAAGATCACCTTAAGCTTATCAATGCCAATTACAATAACACCTATTTATGTTGGTCCAAGAAGATACAATAACTAACGGTTTAAAGTAAGAAAACTTTGATTCTCTGTTTAACGAAAAGAGATATAGCTAAAATGACTTAAAATCTGTTTCCAGATGCACACAAGATTAAAGCAGTATATACATACGGAACCACTGCAACATCAGAAATTTCAGGATTGGTGTGAAGTAAATTTTCCAATTCAGCTGGGGGAACCTGCATTTGGTTTGAGAAGAAGTAATAAGAAAAAAGTATAAGTAATAAATGACACTCACAAAATTGTTATTTTCACAGTGGAAAATAGCACATTACCTGATAAGCCTTGTACTTAATTAATTCCTTGAGTCTATCTACAATATAAAGAAAACCATGAGAGTCAAAATAACAAAGATCACCAGTCTTAAGCCATCCTTCTGAATCCAATGTTTCAATTGTTGCCTTATTATCCCCTACATAACCTGCACTGGCAACATGAAATGCATTGCAATTAATCAAAGATATTATGCATACAACAACACAGCTCTCAAATGAAAAGGAAGTAACTAAGCACCTTTCATAATTGTTGGACCTCGCAGCCACAGCTCTCCTTTTTGACCATGAGACAATGTTTCTCCGGTCACCGGGTCCACTATCTTGGCCTCCATATTTTCTGAAAGTCGACCTACAGAAGCATGGACCTTAGCCTCATCAGCCCCTACCGCTGCTGATGCTGCTCCTGAACTTTCAGTCAGACCATAGCCCTATGGGTGGGGGGCAAAAGAAACGAAACCAGAAAAAGAGAGAGCAAGTAAGACCAAATTGTTAAAAGTTGAGTGCAAGTTCAGCAATATTCATTATATAGATATAAAAATGGAATGAAAATGATCCACGACCATAATCCACAACTGAGACAAATGGAATTATTACATCACCAAACTTATTGTTATTAATAAATTCCGCTGCCATCCTCCATTGAATTTCCCTAGAATTGATGATTAAGATTATGGAGTAAGTGGACCATCACCTTATTGATATTGATTTTTATATTATCATTTATTTAAAAAATCAACCTATGATGTTAATATATTATGATAAATATTAAAAAATATGTGAGAAAGACAAAAATAATCACAATATAAATAAATAACCTCATACTTTTCATTAATTTACTCAATCATAAAATTTATAATTTTAGAAGTTATAATCTTAACAAATTATAATCCATTCCTTTATAATCTTACTATTTATAAACTAAAATAAAAAATATAATGTATAATCAAACTCTCACTTTAAGTGACATTTTTTATCTTTCTATTTTTCTAGGGGAGGGATCCACTTACTCCAAGAGTAAGTGAAAAAGACCTACTTCACATTTTAGCTATCCAATCTTGGAAAATCTAATGCTTTACATATACTCACAAATTCAAACCATTGGATTTTCCAAGAATGAATTATTATGATGTAAAGTATGTTTTTCTCCATTACTCTTGGAGTAAGTGAATCCTTCTTTTTTTTCTTATGAAAAAATTGAAACATCCAACAGCAAAAACTGTGACCAGCACACCAACCCAATTCAAGTGGGGGTGATAATAGACTATGAGTTAGCTAGGTCAAAAAAAGTTAGAAACCAAATATTAAAACATCAAACATGTGGTCCCATTGCTATACAAAAAGTTAGAAACTAAAAAAAAGTAAATTATAGTGAGAACTGAGAACCCTATTTTTTTATTAAATTACATAAATCATTTCTTCCTTTTCTAAACCCACAAAAATTAACACTAATATACATACATTATACTTATTATCCTGTAAAAGAGATAAATATAATTTCTTAATTAAGTCAAACAAAATATTATATGTTGTGAAGACAAATCCAAATGGTATAAAAGTCGATGTATATTTATTACATTTTTGTTTTTTACAAATTGCATCAATAATTGTAAAGAGATGTTTAAATCACTCTTATATTATATTATAACTAACCAAAATAATGAATAGTCATCGATTCTTATACTATTTGGACTTATCTTCACAATATATCAAATTTTGTTTAACTTAATTACATTCGTCGTAATTTTTTGTTTAAGAAATTGCACTATATCTACTGCAAGGATAATCAGTATAATGTATATATATAATTATATATAATTACATAGATTTAAAAAGTGAAAAATATAATTTCAATAAAACTCTAATTAAAAGTTAGTCAAATTCAAAATATCAACCAATGTGGTCTAGTTACTGGAACTGCAGCAAACAAAGACAAACGATATTGTCATTATTATACGAGTACACAACCAAGTACAACAAACATCAAAAGGTGCCAAATATTAAAAAATAAAGTTTTTCCTCACCTGCTCAATTATAGTATTAGGAAATCTAGCAGCAAAGCTCTCCAACACCACCTTCCCAAGCGGCGCACCACCACACCCAAGTATCTTCAGCGAGCTAACATCGTATTTATTCACCAGCTCCGACTTCGCCAGCAACACCACAAGCGGTGGTGACACCGGTATGGAACTGATCCTATACTTCTCCACCAACTTCAGCATCCTTTCGAAATCGAACCTCTGCATCAACACCAGCGTCTCTCCCAACGCTATTGTATACACCATCATGAAGAACCCGAACACATGGAATAGCGGAAGCGTGAACAGAGACACTGATTTCGATTCTATTTCCTCTTCTGGATTTCCTGTCATGAGATTTGTGTGACAGAAACCTCCGGTCAATGCTATGAAATTCCGATGCGTGAGCTCCACGCCCTTGACTCGGCCAGTGGTTCCGGAAGAGAAGAGAATCGCGGCCAAGTCAGACTGAGCCACTTCAACTTGTGGAGATTCTGAGTTGTTGAAGTTATTGAGCATTGAAATGAATTGAGGTGAGTCGATTATAACAGTGCCGAGTTGGAGATTTGGAATGTCAGTTGAAGTTGAGGAAGTAGTGAAAGCGATGACGGGTTTAGTGAGTTGAACAATGTGAGTCAACTCGGAAGGGGTACTGAGCGGGTTAGCGGGAGCGATTACAACACCGAGGGAGAGGAGGGAGAAATAGAGTACGGGAACGTGCAGGGAAGAAGGGGAGAGTATGAGTGCCACGTGGCCTTTAGAGAGAGAAGGAATGAGGGATTTGAGGGAGGAAGCGAGGGATTTAATTTGGCGGAGTAAGACGGAGTAGGAGAGGTGAGTGTCGGTGTCGGAGTCAATGATGGCGGTGGCGGCGGTGGAGGGGATTAGAGAGAGGGTGTAGTCGGTGAGAGAGAGTGGGTGGGTGGGTGGAGGAAGAGGGGCGTTTGGGCGGAGGCTGTGGAAGGTTCTGGTTTGAGAGTTGAAACCGCTGTTTGGGTCGATAGTGACATTAGGATGTGTTTGGGGTTGGTTGGCCATTGTTGAAGTTAGTAGAGTTTGGTTTTGAATGTGACGTTGAATGAGGCTGTTAGAAGTTGGAACTGAAAATGATTTGACTTCTAGGACTTGAGTTAAAGTTTTGAATTATATATTTATGCCCTCGTCATTTTTTATTTATTAGTATTATTAATTTATGAGTAATCAATAATAATTAAATATAAATAATAAATTATATATTGCATCGAATAAATCTCATACATTCAATATATACGTTTTTTTCTAATATAAAAAAAGTTTGTCAACACTTTTAGTCTTTTACACTAAAAATGAATATATCCAAAAAGTAAAGTTTTTTAATAAGTACATTTATATATTAATTTTAATTTCATTCAACTAATAAAACTTAACACATAAATAATAGATGATACTCCGTATTATTAAAAACATTTATTATTATTATATAAATATTAAACTAATATTTTTATATTAATATATTGAATAACATTATTAATATCATACTAGTCAAATATTGTGGCAAAATGGTTTAATTAGTGATATTCACTATTTAAATGCATTAGTTATACATTTTATAATAAAAATAACAAATTTATAAAATGAATCTTATTGCTTGAATCATACAACTCAATTATTGAAATAATCTAATAGTTGATTATGTTACAAATAATACTTAAGTTTAATGTTTGGTACCTTTAAGAGTCATTTTGAAAATTATGAATTTTTTTTATGCACAAATTAGTTTTGAGTGGTACACTACAATTCAGTTTCACCAGTTTAAACCAACATTTTTGAGGGTTGACTTGTTTAATTGTACGTTGATAATAATTGTTATAACATACTGATACAGTGGTTTGTTACTAATTAGATGAGATCGATGAGATTTCAATATTTATTCTTATAATATATTGACTTGACTTCACAAGCGGGACCAGCACCCCATAACATGTTGTTGCCAAAAGCATAACCTCATATTTCTTCTAGAGAATCTCCTAATTGTTCTAGAGCAGCTAAAAAAAATTTAACTAGAAAACATTCACTTCAAAGGTAGGATACCTATGTAGAAGTTTTCACAATCATGTTGTGAAATATTAGTGTGAAGTGAAAGATTTCATTAATACAATATGATATTTAAAATGATGATAAGGAAAATCAGTTGTTATAATAGAGGTAAATAAATTATATTATTGACTTTAATATAGGTTGTTTTGATGTCCAACATCATGAAGTTGTGATAAAAACCTTATGTATAATACGAGGGGTACAATTAGTACTTCATAGTTACATCGTACAAGATTCTGCCTATTTATCATCGTGAACTTAAATTATTTAAATAATTGGTTTTATAAATAAAAAAAATGTTTTACCCAATTACCATTTTCTAAACTTTTTGGTTTTTTTGGTAATATTCTGACGAGTTACCATTGTAGCTTAACTGATTGACTAATGTGTAATTAGTACCTTTTTTGGGATAATAGGTGATTAGCACCCTATTCGTCCACCTTAAGCAATACCTTTCATTAAATTATATGTTTTTTATTACACTTTAAAATTATTGTGGTTAATTAATTAATTATTAAAATGACCATTTTTTATTTATTTGTTTGTTGTGCGTGACAATGTGAAACATTGCTCTTAAGTATCCTTATTATTGTTTTTTAGAAATTAGAGTGTTAAATCTTAACTAACTTCCCTATTAATATGATGAAGTACACCCCATGCTTCTGATACCACGCCTCATACTAGGGATGAATTAGGATCTTATCACCTTTTCTTTATAAGATTTTTAGATTTATTAAAAAAATTGTTGTAACAATTATTCCTAAATTTTAAGAAATTGAAATGCAACTCAAATGTCCGTCTCCACATCATACCTTAAAAATTAGGATTATTTAAAATATTTTAGATTTATTAAAAAAAATATTGTAGCAATTATTCCTAAATTTTAAGAAAGTGAAGTGCAACTCAAATGTCCATCACCGCATTATACCTTAAAAAATAGGATTATTTAAAACATTTTATATTTATTAAAAAAATATTGTAGCAATTATTCATTATACCTTAGAAATTAGGATAGTCGTTAGCTTAAATTACTTTGCATTTTTTTTATTAAAAAAGGGTTGTTAATTGGTTGCCAAAAAAATTATATTGATTTTTGTTATTTATCCTAAAAAAATATTATTATTAACTTTTTGGGATAATAAGTGATTAGTGTTAAAACACTTTCTTTCATTTTATGATAAGCACTACCATACCATATTTTTATTTTATGGTATTGAGTATTTAAATTTTATATATTTTATTTTATGATCTTAAATTATTTAAATATTTGGTTTTATAAATACAAAAAGGTTCTTCCTAATTGCCATCTTCTAAACTTGTATTTTTTGGGGTAATATTGTTTGAGTTACGTTTGTAGATTAACTATTACAGTATTACATACTAATTGACTAATGAGTAATGAGTACCTTTTTTATAAGTGATTAGTGATAAATAAATTTCTTTCTTTTTATATATGACTAATGTATTGATAGACATTATCGTTTAATATTCTTATCGTATGGTAATAAATATTATACTATACATAATTGGTAAATCGGTACTCATACTAATATGATATGATAACTATATCGGAGATGGAGTTAAACATGTAAAAGTTGGTGAAAATCGATAAATATGGATCAAAATCGATTTGCACATGAAAACTTCATCTTTTTTAAAATAATAGATTATGGATTCAAATCTCGAACATGATAGTTAGGCATGATTAATCATTGAACCATTTTATTAATTGAGCTATATTAAGCTGTATGTTTCAAATAATAATATTTATATTTAGAAATTTATTGTATTATTGTAAAATATGTAAATTAATTTATATGCATTTTAATTAACCATTGGCTGACCATACCAATATTCTAAATATTATGATAATTGATACATTATTAAATGTTTTTTTGTACAACCAATACATTATTAATAGCAATGCCCTGAATGCTAATTTAAGAAGAAAATAAAATTGCACATTTTTATCACATTTCATTTTATAAATTAAGATATTTATTTAAGCTGCAATATGTAAAATAATATAGTTATCATTATTATTAGTAATTTGAGCTAAGTTCATTGAACCAGATTGCGTATTTAGGTAGACAAAACATGAAAAATATATCTATTAGTCCAAAATGTATGTTTCTTTTACGTGCTTTTCTAGGTGGCAATGTTAGCTGCATGCATGCATTGTCCTTTTCACAAACAAGCTTATCCATATCCACCTTAATTTAGATGGATATTATGCGAACAAAAATGATTCAAAGAAAACACTTCTGGAATAGTGATGGAAAACTGCTAAACGATTGTTATCTGATTTTCATTCCAATTTGGGTGCAAGAATTTTGAAAGACATAGTGTGAATTGTGTCATCATGTTTTTTTCTCATCAATGGACCACTTACTCCAAAAATAAGTTTTTTTATATTTACTTTACCTCTTAACCATTAATTCTAGGAAATCTAATGATTTAGATCTACTCACTAATTCAAACCATTGCATTTCACTAAAATTGATGGTATGATGTGGAGTAAGTGAATATCCTCCCTTATTCATCTCTATAAGAATTTTTGGAGGAGAGAATTGTGAATCATGGCATCTCCATTTTTTCATCTCTAACCTCTCACACTCAAGTTTCTTATTGAAAAAGGTATCATAAGAGGGTTACTTTGTTGTGGAACATGGATGGACATTGGTATTAGACCCATTTCCTTGTTTTTAAAGAACTGTGATGGTTTTGTTATAGAAAAAACTTAATTTCCAGTATATAGATTCAAAAATTGACTTCCATCCAGCATAAAGTTTGGTTAAACAGGTTGATGTAAATGCACCATTAATCAAGTGTTGGAGGCTTTCCTAGGCGACCTTGTTATCAAGTGGAATTTTGAGAAAATATTGGTTAATAAAAATGGAAATTTTGTTTAAAGATATTCACCAAAACCTCTCCTTTTCAAATTGAGGTATGTTAGTCTTTTATCCTAGCAACATCAACTATCTATATCGGGAAAAATATTAGAGTTCTCGCTTCATGCAACGTAACATTTGACAATGATGTGGTGCAATAGAACAACACATTTATTCTCAAAATATAAATTCAGTACAAAGAAAATTAAAAACCAAAAGATAGATAAACCAGTCCGAATTTTTTTAAATATATTTAATTTGCTTAATTTATTAAAATAAAAGTAATATCTTTTCTTATAAATCCCCTACATAACAAGTAATACAAAATATATTAATGATTGATTTACATGTGACATATGTAAATTTCTTATGGTGTAAGAGAATTTATAAAAGGATTTAATAGGAAAATATCAAAATATAGCATTAATCTTTTTAAAATATTTACTTTACTTCCATTTGGTTGTTAATATAGAAACCTAATTTATCAATTTAGGATGACACATAGGTAGTCAATTTATGCTTGCAGATTTGATAAATTTCTAAAAAAAAAAAACACTATGAATCCATTATAAAAGAAATATAATCTTAGAATTAAAATTCTTAGATTTGATTTCTTTTATGATTAGCAAATCTAATACTATAATATAATTCTAAATCAAATATGTTCTTGCATATTTTAAAACATATACACTATAACTTGTGTACATATTTTATCAAATTATGATTAAAAATAAATAATACCACATCATGGGTTCATGATGTGAATTAAAACAAACACATAGGTAAGAAGTTCATATGCAGTATAGTGTGCATTTAGCATACAAAGAACATATGTAATATATGTTTGACTATGTATTAACTTCAACATTAATGTTATATAATCTTCAAACAGTATACAACTTGAGGATATAAAAAATTCAGCCCAAAAAAACATAACATCAAAACTTATGAAATATACAAATGATGTATATATTGTAAATATTATAAATATATAATATCCACATGCTGTTGTATATATGCATATAATACATTCTCAGCAAATAGAGAATTCAGCGGAAAAATTAAATCAAACATTGAATCCAGCAAATTTTATTATATCCATTTTTGGCAGTATCCAAATCAGATTGTTAAGAAAAATTATTGATATGATCTCCATAACATTACCAAATAGAGAAATTTATCATACTTTGAAATGACAGTAAAATAAATCCTCAAATTTCATAATTAGGGATTATACCAAATCATAAATCCCAATTTGAAGATCATGAATTTCTTAACATGAGGGTTCAGAAACTTCACTTTGATGCTACTTGTTAGGTTTTCTTTATGATTGATTAAATATCAATCATAAGATTTTGAATCTCATGATTCTTACCCATAATATAAAATAAGATACAAAGTCATACCTGAATCTATATTATCAGAAATATTCTTTCATATATTTTCTTGGAGAGAGTTCTGGTGTGATGCCTTCTTCAACCAAATCCTAAATTCATTTTGGGGCATTTATTTTCTCTAAGCTGAACTTGGTAGAATGGGATCGTGCATCTTAGTTGGCATAGTCGTTGAAGTGCTTGGAGTGGCAGCTCAAATCCTAGATGGAGGACCATACTAGTTCATATGTTAAATCAATCAAACTAATAATAAATCGAATTCAAATTCCTGAACATAAATTGATGAAAAGGAGGGTTATCAATAAGCCTTTGGACTAAGGTGTCGTTAGGTACAATTCTCACTCAAGTTACGACGCAGCGATTTAAACTTCTATGTCCATATATAACATTCTTGCCAGAAGCAATTTACTTTCACCATGAACTTTTAAGATCTAATTTTCATTTAATCGTTTTCCTTTCCAAGAGAAATAAATCTAAAAGAAATATATAAACAAGCTTGTTAAATTACAAAATAATCTTTTAACCCATGAATGATATTTATTTAGTCGGTTAGGGTCATTGTACTATTTGTTTTTCCTAGAACCAACTAATGTTGGTTTGGTTTTGGGATTTAGCTATGGTTGGAAACTTGTAATGGAACCAACCCATAGAACCAATCAAAATAACATAACTACCTTGATTTAATTTAGTTATTTTACACTTTCTCTTAGTTTTTACTCTAAAAGTTAGACTGATTTTTACTAAGGAATAGGCAAAAGTTCAGATTTTGTGACTGAATGGTTGAATAACTATCCAAAATTAACTTGTTACATTCACTTGCTTTTTTTATTTCATCCATGTAACTCTTCAAATTTGAATTTGGGAAAGCCAGCAATTGCATTTCCGGATAAATTATCAGTAAAAGCTAAAAGCTGAGTAAATTTTAAAACATATTTTAAAATACAAATTAAAAAACAAGGTTTTCAATGGAAAAATCAATTGCCATTTCAAGCTGGAAGGACCAAAAGGAACTTTATGAAGACAGCACCTTCTCCACTTCAGATGTTACTTCTTTGGGAGGCTTCTCAGCATGAAGATTAGCAACAATGTTCTTCTTTGAATAGTAATCAATAACCTGCATGCCCAATGAACAAATTTTCACTGTAAATGTAGACCATGATAGAAAAATGACTCCTATTGAAAAAGTGAGGTGAAATTGACCCAAATGGGGAGGAGAAAACTTAACAGTTAATATGTAAAAGCTTAATGTTAAATTACATCATCAAGGGTTTAGAGAAGAAAGATAAAAACTTGTTGAATGCATATGCATATTTTATGTGTTGCAAGGTCGGATTCAAAATCATCATACCGGTTCAGTTTGCTTGTGGAATGCCTCCAGTCTTGACTTGAGAACAGCTGCAGTGTCATCCTTGCGCTGAATAAGAGGTTCGCCAGTAACCTAAGGAAAAACAAGTTTGACAGCGAAAGCGGTAAGTACTTCCTCAAAAAGTAGCCACTCTCAAACAGAGCATCGGTATGGCCAGCAATTAAAGGCAGCAGTTCTTTTAGAACCAATTTGCCGAAAAAAATTAAAATTAAATCATCTAAAAGAAATTAAGTGTGGCACCTTATTATCGGAAAAACTCCTATAAAGTGATATTGTGTACAGTGGGCAAGTAAGAATGTTTGAACCCTTGATTAGCTAAGTGAGTTGCAATCACAATGCACCTTAAGTTAAACTCAGCATTCAAAAAAAATAAGTCTTTAATTAATCTATGGTGAATGCACCCTTACATGCTGACTTTACACTCAAAACTCACATTAGAGGAGCCTTGTCCCTTATTAATGTCTTCAGCATTATCTTCCTACTCTTAATGATAATAACAGCTTATAAATAATTCTGACTTATGTTAAGTCCCTATAACATCACTCATATTTAGGGCTTAGGCAAAAAACATATTTATAGAGATGCAGACTTACATCATCAGCACCTGGAACCTTGGGAGGAGCAAATTTTGTGTGGTAGGTTCTGCCACTGGATGGGTGTATCCAGCGACCAGTAATTCGCTCCTCGAGGATAGCATCATCGATAGCAAAATTGAGCACCTTATCAACTTTAGATCCTTGTTTTTCCAGCATCTCATCAAGCTTCAAGCAAAGAAAATGCAAATTCACATAATGCACAATAGCAACATGTAGAAAAGTGAAGATAAACAAGTATTTGGGTGCATATATGTACACACAACCTAACATTCCAATCAAAAGAATCAAATTAAGCTTCTCATATATCCAACAATGTATTACCTTCTGTGCTTGGACCACAGTTCTTGGAAAACCATCTAGAATGAAACCTTTCTGACATGATGGTTTTTTCATTGCTTCATCTATAATACCAACAACTAAGTCATCAGAAACAAGTTCACCCTGAAAACACATAAAATAATTCCAAATTAGCAATTTCTAATGTAAGTTCACAAATATAAGGAAAATCGTCAAGCAAGATAGAATACAAGAGATCCCACCTTATCCATAGCTTCTTTAGCCTTAATGCCAAGAGGGGTTTTAGCTGCAACAGCGGCTCTTAACATATCACCGGTAGCTAAGTGGCACAAGCAGTACTCATCCTTTATGATGGGTGACTGAGTGCCCTTTCCTGACCCAGGTGGACCTACATTAACGATTTGTAAAGTTTATGCTCCACTTTTTTAATCTATTGCATACATATAATAGGAAATTCTTAAAACAATTGCCTTAAATGTGCTAACCAAGTCAAATATGGATCATGGAGAATTACCATACCTGAAGACTACAATTGCTTGAAGTGTAATCAGAATTTGAGTGCACAAAACAAGGCATATCAAATTACATAGGTACCCCATGAGCATTACAAAAACAATAGTACAGATTTGAGTCAATTCCCATTTATGAAAGGAGAAACTGCATCAATTTACAATACTAACTCCTAACACATTGTTGTTCAATTTGAAACTTTAAGGAAGAAATTAGTAAAAGAAGAAACCCTTCATTTATAACAGGAGCAAACACATTAGTACATTGCATTTCACATACTAAGTCTTGTGAAATAAACTGACACATTTTGAATGTTTAGGGAATCGACAAAATGTTGTGCTTCATGTTTCTGTCTTGCAAATATAAAGAGTAACATCACGAAAAGAGGGATTGTTTCATGGGTGAAGATTTTTGGTAGAAATGTGTCATAAAACGAAAGCTAATATACTTCGCCTCGCAGTCAAATTTCAAATGATAATGAAGGTAAAACGTGGTAGGATGGAAAATACCAGCACTTGCTTGAAATCAAATATAGACAAAACCAACACCGAAGGATGTATTTATAAACCTAATCATAGAGTGAAGTATGTGAAGTAGTACTAGTATGGCTCATACAATCCTACGAACTATCAAGTCAATATACATAATAACCGATAAACAGAAGCACATTCACATCCATAATCACAATAACAAGTACAAAGCAATTTACAAGCAAGAAAACCCTTGCACAAAAACTGTCCTTCCAATTACTAACCACGAAAACCTAACGACTCGGAAAATCATATATCCATATTCAAAGACTTCAACAACAACTAATCATTTTCCCATCAGGTGAGTTCGGCTATATAAATCAAAATAACATCATAATGTCCGATCATAAATTATGCATACAGACAAACCATTTACATCTACATGCCAACACTTTTTTCTTAGTCCTCACATACTTCTAACTATTGTGTTACCCTCCATCTGATATACTCTCCTTAATAGAAAATTTACTATAAGCCTTCACCGCTTATTCCGAAACCACTTGACACGAGATTCTAGTGTCTTTATGCCTCAACTTTCTCTCTAATGCACCCATTCTTAAGCAAAACGATTCTTCTATACGATATATGATAGGTGATGTGAGAATATCACTACTCAATTATTAACAACTCATATATGCGTCATTCAGTTCAATATTCAATCTCATACAACATGAAAGACCTTCACAATCGTAGGATAAAATTAGCTTATTGGGTCCTAGAAACAATAAAAAAAGTCTTAGAAAAGAAAACATATATTGAAACAAAAGAGAGAGAGAGAGAGAGAGAAATGGGTATGAGAAAAGAAAGGAAAATGATACCAATGAGAATGAGACGCTTATCGGGTTTAGAAGAACAGTTGAAACGACGGAGAAGTTCAGACATGAGAGTGAGAGTGGGAACATCTTCCAAAGTAGGTGTGGCCATTGTTCTTTTTGCTTTCAAATCAGTGAAAATGTCACACGCAACAACACTTTCTCTTCGATTCCAACCTTCCAATGCTTCAAACTCAAGCTAAAGCCAAACCAATATACTCTCTTCCCCTTCGCTATTTCTGTTTCCTCATAGAAAATGCCCAAATTTTTAATTAAATATATTCCAATTTTCATTTCTATTACTTTTTATAAACTGTCGATAGTTATTAAAAATTAATGATAAATAATTATCCAATAGTATTTCTTAGAAAGTGGATATTCTGAAATATCACATTAGACACAAAATTATAAAGTATGGTTTTTCTCCCTTATTTTTTTAGTAATAAAATCATATATAAATTATTAAAATTAAAAGTTAGTTAATGATTACATTATCATTTAAAAAAGTCATGTGTTTTACCTTTTTAATTTTGATCATTCAAATAACATGTAATGTTTCATATTATTATTCTTATTTCTCATAATAACAATTATTCTCACATCAATCATTTCCTATATATTAATTTTTTTTTTGAAGAAAAACTAATTGCAAACCCATGGTATTGAGTTATCAAAATGGCTGACCATATAACTGACATAATATTGTTTAATGGCAAATTGGTTTGTCGCGAATCCACGAGAATTCGTTTGATATTAGTTTTTCAACTAAAAATTAATATTTTATGTTATTGTTCAAGTAGTTGTTTAATTGGTGACACACATAATCAAAATTCTAATAAAATAGGAAACAAAAATTGAGATTGAATTTCACACTTACTATCCTAGACACATGATTTTTAAAGTAATAAATTCATTCATAAATGATCATTCCATGCATTGAGCTAAAAATTATTAAAAACTAATGTCTTAGTCAATTTATGCAATAAAGCTCTATGTCTAGCAACTTTTCTCATAAGATTAATATATATGACCCACATAACATTCCTCTATGTCTAGTAGTTCATGCATGCAAAGTTTAGTTAAATGTAACACCTCAATTGTATTAGCCACCAATGTCTTGGTCTATACTAATTAACATTTTATTAATCTACATATATGTCTAGTAATCTATGTCATCTAGTTTGAGAGTTATAAAATTATAATATTAGTACTTTATCTAGATACTAATAAAGTAAAGATGATAAAGTATCTCCTAGTGTGAGGAGATAACTCATCTCCTTACATCACTTTGGCAATGACACATGTCAAATTATTTTAATATTTTTTAAATTTTATTTCTTATTTTTTAATATTTTGTATTTTCTAAATACTTATCTCCTTCTCCCATTTGCCACCATAAATAGAAATAAGGTTTTGACTTCTCCTTCTCCCATTTTTTGAATTGGGTTTTTGTTGGTGAATGAGATTAGTAGGGAGAAGGGGAGTCAAACTTTTGTTTAGGCAGAAGAAGGGAAAATGAGATGAGTGTTATTAAAATACTTGGACATGTGTCATTGCCTAACTAGTGTAAGGAGAGAAGTTATCTCCTTACACCACAAGATACTTTATCATCTGAAGTAAAATGCATGATATAACAATAATACAAGTTTATGTGTAGAAAATGTATCAATTATTGAGTTATGCAAATTCAGAATTATGTTAGTAAGAGACTAAACATTATATTCAATAATCATGCAATAACATAAGCATTAAACAAATACAAGAATTCAAAGATAATCAAAATTTCATAAATTAATAGATGAATCAGTGTGTAAACATCAAACTTGTGTTACATTCAATTCTAACAAGGGTTTTAGTTACTCATGTTCACAATGTGTAAGTAAGATAAAGAGAAAAACACAACTCAGTGGGTGGTATAATCATACACAAATGAGCATATATTATATTTTCTAATACTCAAACATTGATCCTATGTCTAAATTGAGCCAAGCTAACCTAGAAACTCATAAAAGAAGTATTACAAATTAATATTACAAAGTGTGTTTCTAATGATTCAAGTTGGAAGTCCTTAAATAGTATATGTATATTTGCTTTTGCGCAGAGTGTACTGCCTGTGCGTTGGGCGCATCCTCCATTTGGCTATGAGTAACCTCTCAGCACCAGCTTGTGCTAGGTGCATCTCCTTACGTTGAGCGTATGAGTTCTAGAGGCTAAATGTTGGATTTTGTAATGTGATTTTGCTGGGCGCCAGGGGCTTTGCTGAGTGCAGATTGTAGGTTGCTATTTTTGATGAGCATGGCCTCTACGCTGGACACAAGTTCACCATAAATTTTCTTAGTTGTGCTTAGCGCAACCAATTTCCCATATTTCGCCAATCCGATCGTTCACATTGAAGGTCAATCAGTTAAGATTAACATATCCACGATTTAGCTCGATCTAACGGTGAATGAATGCGATATCACAATTTTACTTGGATTACCCATGATTGAATCATTGTTTTTGTCTGAAACTCATCTTTTTGCAATAATTCCTCTGTATTAAGCTTGCAAAACACTTTAGTTGTGAGACTTGGCCTTTTAAACAAGTTTTAATTCATGTATTAGTACAATTTCATTTATTTTAGTTGATTGAGTAGTTAAAGTGTCATAAAAAGAGTGTATCATATATGATCAATTTGACACTTAACAAATGTATGAGTTAGATTTAGGAAATTCAAGAGTGACCTTTTTTTTATTTAATTCAATTTGACTTGGTAATTTTTAACACCATAATTTAAAGAAATTATATAGTTGTTATTTATTATATATATCTATAATTTGGGTAAAAATAAGATAGAAGTTCTTTTATTCTTTGAATTTTGCTGCAGCTCTTTTATCTTTTGAGCTTGTCTAGAAAATGAGAGTATGACAATGTGTAAATCATGTCATGTGATGAATACACAATTTGATGTTTTTTTTAAAAACGAAAACTATTGGCCCATGATCCAGCACGTTTGACACAGTTCCATTGCGAAATGAATTGGGATATTAACTAAATTACAAACCTGAAATAAATTTGGGACAATGTAGTCTGAAAACCCAATGAAACAGAATGGGTCGAGCCTTCGCAATGCAGCAAAGTTGTTATTTCTTCATATCTTAACCATCAATTCTAATAAAATTTAATTGTTTAAATTTCTAGTTGGGTCATATTTGTTATGTGCATTGATTATGTGTTGATTTGATAAATCAAAAGTATAAAGAAACAGTTAATATCAAAGTATGTCATAAATATTATAATAAAAATTTTTATTTTCAAAAACAAAATTTTAATGATCTAGATTTTAACAATTTTTTAAATTACTTTTTTTTTTTAAATCTTCTCCTTTCACATATCCGGTATTGGAGAGTGCGAGAGATGAATCTAATTCATGCAATACATCTAACTTAAAAGATTCTCTTGAAATGGTAAAAGTTAACATCATCTCATTACATTGAAGCATTATATTTTTAAATATAAAATTTATTTTCAACAAAAAAAACCTAACAAAATGAGAATGATTATAATAGTAAAAAATTAATTGTTATTATACATCTATATCTATATTGCCCTTTTATATTAGGATGAAGTTAACATGTGTCATATTTTTATGGTTAAGCATTTTTCTATGCTTGACATCTCAGGCTGCTGGTTTTAAGTTGTTCACAGATGTTGTAACTTAACTAGTATATTAGTGAGAAGGTATATTCAACAAAAATAGATTATAGTTTGTGAGCTTATAACATGTAGTTGTGAAAAATACTTAAAATTTGGTAGCGGTGAAAGAAACTAGAAGTTAATAGATATATAGGTAGCTTTAAAACTAGTTACATAACTAACTAAAATTGGTTAAATCACTAAAAAGTAATTTTTTAAAATTATTATTAATTTTATGATTAAATAAATATTAGCAATTTGGTAAAACTATTAGTAATTTTATAATTATTTAGATAATTTGGTAAAATTATTTGTAACTATTTCTAATAATTATAATTTACAATTGTTTATATATTTATTTATAATTAATTAATAATTATTAGCATTTATTTCATTATTGTTTAATTAATGTAGTTTGATAGATTTTAAAATGATAGAATTGACCAATAAATTATTGAAAGTTCTTAAGGTTTTTGAAAAGGTATTCAAAGTAGCTTTAATAAAAACTAGCTTTCAAATACTACAAACTACATTTTTAAAAACTACAAGTTTCATCTAGTTTAACCTAGTATCTTATGGAGTGGGCCAAAAAGCTACAGATTTTGTGAACAACTACATACTCACGTTGCCAAAGGTTATCCTATTTTTTGGTTTTGTTTTGTTGGGCACTTTGCCCTTTAGATAAAAACTAGGGATGATAATATGGGCTTTGCCCGATGGGCCAACCTGTTTTGATCGACAATTTTGACGGGTTGGGCTAGAGATTTTAGCCCAAAGCCCATATTTAGCCCGATTTGGAACACCGTTTTTTAGACGGGCCATGGCGAGCTGGGTCGGGCTAGCCGGCGGGCCAACATTAATATTGCTTTACCATTTTAAGGTTACATGTGATTCCAATAATTAGTGAATTTAATATTGTTTTCTAACCGAGCATTTTGCACATACTTAGTGCAACCAATTTATTGTTCATATATGTCGCGACCCGATTTTCGGTTGGAAGACCGGCCTTGCGACTTAGGGAGAGGCGAACTCGATTTCTACCTCTTCCAATTGATTTGGAGTCGCCACTACGTTTTTTGCGGTTAAAACGTATAAAACTCTAAATATGCCCAATTAGGACAATTTGGTCTTTGAACAGAGATTCTGAGCTCGGGAGTCGATTAAGGATCAGGGAAGGTATTAGCACCCTGTCCGCCCGTATTAAAACGGTACCCTCGCTAATAACATTGACTTTTATACCCTTACAATTATTTATTAAAATTTAGTAATAACAACAAAATGTTTTATTTTTTATTGTTGGGTCTGACAAAAGTTTATTTTGCTCCTACGTATCCCTAGATGCAATAGGGAAATCAAGGCTACGTAGTTCTGCTTTGAAAAATAATTAAATTGGTTTGAATAGTTTAAAATGTGTTGAAGTTGTTAAGTCGTATAATATGATTTTTTCTAAAATACTTTTGATAAGGAATTAATAGTTTAGAGTCGGTATTGGTCGTTCACCTTCTTCCCATTTTCAGAGAAGTCAGAGTCAACTCGAACCATAACTTTACTATAAAAATTCCATTAAAATTCGTTTAAGTAATAAAGTAATTTTATTTGAAACATTTTGGCATGAAATTAATAGTTTAGAGTCGGTATTGGTCGCTCACATTCTTCCCATTTTCAGAGAAGTCAGAGTCAACTCGAAACGTAACCTTACTATAAAAATTCCATTAAAATTTGTTTAAGTAATAAATTAATTTTATTTAAAACGTTTTGGCATGGAATTAATAGTTTATAGTCGGTATTGGTCGCTTAACTTCTTCCCATTTTCAGAGAAGTCAGAGTACTCGAACCGTAATCTTAATATAAAAATTCCATTAAAATTCGTTTAAGCAATAAGGTATTTCCCAAATGAGACATTTATATTAGGATTTCTATAAATATAATTTCCAAAGTTATGATTTATCACAAAAATAAAGGGACTTATAATCATTATTACGTTAAGAGATAATTATTTATACAACTATAAGGATAAATAAAAAAAGAGGTTAGTAAATAAAATAAAATAAAAAGTATGGAATTTACCAATAAAACAAAGCAACATACATTAACTTAAAATGCTATTATCCTAGTTATAAAATAAAAGCAAAACAAAAAAAAGAAGAAAAACACCAACGTGTGGGTGAAGAGGAATCAGGTTGGGAGGGGAAGGGGGTAGACTTAAGTTTTTCCTCATTTGGAGTTAGAAGAGCTTGAGAGAGGATGTGAGAAGAAGAGGGGAAAACGTGAATGTGAGAAGACGAAGGAGAAGTCCTCCGGAGCTATTTCGAAGCTTTTCTCCACGGCGCATCGCAAGGTGATCTCTTTCCTTTTCACCCTTTGAATCACGAAGGTACTATACTCTGCAGTGGCCACCTATTTCGTCTAAAACCCCCCATCGGATGTGGTGGTTCGAATGTTATGAAGCTTTTTCCTTTCCCTTTTTAGTACTCTTAATTAGTCTAAGTATTACGTCCCTATTGCTTACTGATTAGAAACAAATGGTTAAGACATTGATATACTTAGAAAATCACATATGTTTTGTGATGAAAATTTTGACAATCAACAAATATGCATATGGATATGTTTAATAAGTGTGTACAGCGGCCTTAGGAATGCATCGAATAAAAAGCGTAGTTGTTTATCAATATTTCAATGGAGATAATTGATGACTTACCTGTATGTGCCCCTTGAATACTAATCCTTGTTTGGTTCCCTGTTTTCGGGTGTATCTTCTTTAATGTGATGTATGGCAGATGAGGTATATGATGTATGTCTTTTTCGGCTATCTTTGATAAGAGTGATATATTGATGGGTATTTTGTGCCTTTGGTTTGCTATGTGTGGTATGTATTAGGTATGTCGGAATTTCTGAGAATTGATTGGATAAAGAGAGGAAGACAGATATAATAGGGTTGGTTAAGAAACTTGGGTTATAGGAGTGTTGTAGTACTGGAATTTTTCTTTGAGGGGAGAACTAAACTTTCTGATTTTTGTGTGCCTACACATAGCACCTAGCTGTCAGCTTTGAAAGTCAGTAATGTCATGACTCTTTGCTTTCCTGATTATTCTCTTCAACTGCTCATAATTGCTGGACTATTTCCTTTCTGGTTTAATTATTGATTTGCATAAGTTATCATCAATCACAGTTTAGGAATAACCAACCAGTAATGTGATTGTAGTCTAGCATCTGTTGATTGCCTTCCTCCAAAACTGATTGGATATCCTCTTTCTTATGCCTATATTACTTGACCTGCCATTCACTATTTAATGCTCTTGATCACTTTGATTCTTATGCATTGATTTGCTAATTGTAACTATACCATATCTTCTTATTGCTGCCCATTATTTGTGAGAGTGTAACTGAAACTGTAATAGTGCAGCCTTTGCATCTGTTGAGTGCCACTTTATTTGGAATTATGCTGATTGACATAGCTGAATCACGTGTTCCTCTCCCCCCTTTTTAATATGCTCATCAATGCTGTCTTTTGGGATTTTACTGATCCTCTACTTGTTTTGTTGTCACCTTTTTCATGGGTTTTTTTTTTGCACATATGTTTAGAGGATTGTTCCTTTGATTTCTGCTAGTAAGACTTTAGTGCTCAGATTTTCTCTGTTTGGAGAAAGCATTTCTACAGTGGTTGTAGTTTCACACATACACATGAGAATCCTCTCCAACTGAAATTTATGCTTTCCACTTAATGTAAATGAACCATTCACCTGTCTTCCTGATTTCTTAAACTTATCAATGTGCCAATGTATACAAAATCATGCAAAAGTCAATAATTAGTGAAGCAAAGTCAAAGATTAGATATGGAACACATATATCCACACATGACCTATAAACAACTCAGACAAATATTATAAGCAAGAATGGAAGGTATGCATGTGGTAGATCGACAGGTACAAAAGACCTTGAGTAATCAAAAGTCATGCATCGACTTGTAGAATGCTACCCACTAAAAGAGTAATAAACATTGTGACTATCCAAAGTAGTTCCTTTTTGAGTCAAATAATCTTGAGTTCCAAGCATTATATATTCACCAAATACAGTCCTTGTTTTGCCAACACAATTAAAACCACTAGTAATAACAACCTTTTTTAGTACACACATTGGTAAAGAAATGTAGTTTTCATTTGTTTCACAAAAGTTTGAACAAAGTGACACTAAGATCTTCACGCATGAGGGGAGGAATCTCAATTTGCTTTTATTCTTTATAACATTAACGTAATAAATATTCAAACTATGAATTAGCAACATGCTACAACCAACAGGTACAAATTGGAAGTGACCTTGGCCGAATCAGAGGCCTTAAAAAACAAAACATGGAAAATCAACAGCTCCTCTTAATTATTATGAATGTTATGTTATTTAGAAATTTTATGTTCTAGGCCGGACAAAATTGGGTGTTCACAATATATAATACATTTATTAGTAAATTACTTATCAATGTAATTTATATCATATACAATACAAGACATTTACATATCAGTGTTTAATTTATATCATATATCATATTTTGTTTAATTTAATTACATTTAGCACTTTTTTGTTTAAAAAATTACATATCTCATAAATGGTTTCTCAATGTAATTTATGTTTATAAATTAAGAGTTTTTTTGTAAGTGTATAAAATGGAATGATAATTTGTTTAATTTCACTAAAACTCATGCAATATCAGTGTAATTTAAATGTGTTTTTGAAACGAAAAATAAAAACGGGTCAGCTTGCTGGCCTGCCGGCCCTACCAAATATGAGTCGGGCTGACATTTTTAGCCCTTTAGTAATAAGGGTCGGGTCAACTCAGCCCATATTTTGGCGGGCCAAAGGTGGGTCGTCCCGTTTTGCCACCCCTGATAAAAACATAGTTAAATAGTTTAACAACAACAAAATAAGTCTTTATCAGAGTAGGAATGTTCGAACATGTGAATCAAACAATATCATAATACTCTATTATAAATCATGTTCTTTATAAAATATTGATGTCTAAAGTCTTTGTTAATTGTTTTGCCCATTGTTTTTCTATCGAGCTCTTTTACATATGTTCAAATTACCTAAGTCACGATTTTATCATCATTTCTATAATAAGAGCTACTACAACTTTCACCTTATTGTATTCATTTATTAACAAATATTCTCTAGTGTGTTTACCCGTACAACGCAATATTCTCATCTCTTCTATACATACTCTATTTTTTTGTGATATTTTACTTCCCAATATTCAATCTCGTATAACACTAAATTTCTTATTTATTATTAACTATTTAAATTTTAAATTATTTATGTATTTAATTTTAAATAATTTTAAATTTTAAATTATTTAATCACTCTAACTTTTTAGTAATTTTTTAAATTCCAGCTAGTTATAAAACTAATTTTACTAAACAACTATAGTTTAATAAGTCACCTACACAATTATAAGCTTCTAGCTACATTCACAACTATAAGTTCATAGTCACAACCTAGTTTTGCCGAATAGAAAGGAAAGGAACTGTTCGACAACACGAACTTGTAGCTTTTCAGTTAACTTGTAGTTTTGCGACTCAATTAATAGACTATGAGAGTCGTTCGATAAACAAAAAAAATGAAGGAAGCTTGTAGCTTTTATGAAAAGAGCTTGTAGTGTATCAAAGCTACTTTTTAGAAAGTTACTTGAAGTATCATTTAGAAAGTGAAAGTAGCTTTCAATAATATGCTTGTCAATTTATCCTTCAAAATTTTAAAAAATTATATTAATTATCCACAACTAAAAAACATATTATTTCCGTGTTGTATAAATTATTTTTGTAAGTTTTTTTTATCATGAAAACCATGAAATTGGATCTTTAGAATTTATAGCTTTCACATAATAAGAATGATTATGGATTACCTCTATCCATGGCGATATGATTCATCTCTATGTGTTGTGTGTTGTTCTTGTCAATAGAGACACTCTTTTATCTCTTTCCCTTCCTTTCTATGTTCTTCCTTTAGGCTTCGTTTGATTGTAAGAAGAAAATAAGAAGAAGAAAATAAGAAGAGAAAAATATATAAGAGAGAAAGAGAAGAGATGAAGAAATGAGAGAAAAAGATAAGAAATAGAGTGAATTTTAGTGTTGTTTGGTTGTATAGAAAAAGAAGAGAAAGAAGTGATTGTTTCTTCCTCTCTCTTCCTTGAATAATGATTTGTCGCCTAAAATTATGTTTCAAATCATGTCCTAGATCAATGAAAATATTAATGTAAATTAAAAAATATATAATATTCATTATTTTTTATTTTTTTGCTTCAATATCATTGTTCTGGGACATGGTTTGAGACAAAGTTTGAGATAACAGATCTTGCTACATCTTCTCCTATCATTTTCTCCTCACTTGGGAGGATAAACACATTTAATAGGTCCCACAACTTTTTTCTTCCCTCTCTTCAAACTCCACCCTAAAACAAATGAGAGAAAAACTCAATTTCTCCTCAATTTCTCTCCTCTCATTCTCATTATCTTCTTTTTCCCTTCAACCAAAGGAAGACTTAGTGATGGCTAATAGAGACAATCTTTATGGGTAGAGATAGAGACAATGTTTCAAGTCCTTTTCAAATTAGTATAATGCTTCCATCAAACACTATATATAGACTCTTTCTCAAGAATCTTACCACTTCATTGATAACTCTCCATTCAAAAGTTATGTCAATCCAACAAATAAATGGTATGTCCCTTCATGTCACAAGAGACATTCTTACAATTTTCACATTCAATTTTTATGATGTATAAATTATTCTTTTATTCGATAGACAAATATATAAATTATTTTCATATTATATCCTTTAATGATGTATAATGTCAAGAGTGGAAGAATACTATACACTTATATAACTTAATTGCATTTTTGGTAAGAAGAATATTAAAAATGACAAAAAATATATTAAAATAAAATTTGCATTCCAATTCTAAATAAAATATTAAAATAAAGGATTTTAATTACCCCATTTATTAATCATCTAATTAATAAATAACAAATAAATATTGCATGTATTGTGACTTTTTTAAATTCAAATCTAATTTTACCGAATAACTATAATTTAATAAGTTATATATATATATATATATATATATATATATATATATATATATATATATATATATAGAAACTTTCAACTGCCTTCACACTGAATGGAGATCCTCTGTTTCAAATATGGTGTCTTAAAGATTTTCCGATCCACTAAAAAATTGTCACGTAGTTAATATGAAAATTAAAAAATAGAAAAATATTTTTTTTTACATTACTTGGTGCAACATGATTGACTTGAGACAGATGAACATGAATTTTTTAGGACGGATGATCCTTGTTCCTTCACACCTACAAAGTATAAGCTCATAACCTCACATTTAGCGTGCGTTTGATATAAATTAAGTTTTTAGTTTCAGTTTATAAACTATTAAGATTAAAATATGTTTATGTTTGAGTACTTTAGCTGAAAATTGAATATAAACTAATATGTTATGTTTGAGTAAGGTAGAAAGATTGTTTTTTACATAGTAAATTACAGAAAATGGTATGAGATTATTTGTTTATGTTATGATTAATTTGGTTGTTTTTTACACTATTTTTTAAATATACATTTTTTAATATTTATCATCATATATTTTTACTTTAATTTTGTAATATTGCATAACAAAGGCTAAAAAAATATATTAAAATAAAATACAATATAAAAACTAATATTAACATTAAAAAACAACATAAACAAATAACATCATACATAGTTAAACATAAACTAAAAAAATAAATCAACCCAAGATTTCTAATATTGCATAATAACAAAGGCTAAAAAAATATTAAAATAAAATACAATATAAAAACCAATATCAATATTAAAAACAATACATCACATAAATAAATGGAAATTACTAAACTTAAATTACATAATTCACAAAATAAATAATACATAAATGCTAAGTTTTATAAAAAAAGTTTTCGAGTTTATACATAATTCACAAAATTTTATATAACAAAATTTTATACATAATTTTTTGTTCGTGTATAGATAAAAGAAAATGTTAAGGGGAATTACGGGGTTGAGTGGTGATAGAAAGAGAGATGAAAATGAGAGTTATGAAGTTTGGTGGTGATGATGTGAAAAATTATAGTGTTTGGTGGAAGTGTAAAAATAAGGAGAGAGATAAAGTTATGATGGAGTAAAATAGGAAATAGAAAAATTGGGAAAAAATAAGCTAAAAAAAATAAATCAACCCATGATTTTGGAGCTTTTACTTTTGGCTTATTTTTTCAGGTAAAAAATTGAGTTTATAAACTTCATTTGGTTATCAAACATACATAATTTCTATTTTTAGCTTATTTTTTGAAAAATAAACATAAAATACAAAAAAACAATCTATACCAAACAAGCCATTAGACCCTAATTTTGAGGAAATGGGTTTATAAAGTTGGTAGTTTCAGTACATGGGCACATGGCTCACATAGATGTGTCTTGTACTGCTGTACCTTTTCTTACTTATTGTGTTGTAAGCCAAAAAAGTGCTATACTTCTCAGTTGAGTAGTGCTTTATGATAAAGACCCAACATGGTCATACACGTAGAAAAATATAAGCAACAATTGGATTGGCCCCATATATATAAGAACTAAAATATAAAGAATGGAGTATATGGTGGATCATAGATTGTTAATTTTCTAATGGGGCCTTTGACATCGGTGCCCTTGCATAATGGTGTATCAACCCTTATTTGTTGCATATTAATTGGCCTTTTTCTATAGTGAAACTAATTTTTAAAGAGGTTCAAGTGCAATAGATTTTGGGTAATACGTTCACTTTAGGAAAGTGGGTCTAATACAGGTATAGCGATTCTCTCCATTAATGAAGAGAGAAATACTAATTTACTCTTAATTTTAAGGATATAAATATCATTGTAAATATAGGTAGAAGAATATAATTATCATTTTATTATACTTTTTGTTTTGTTTTGTACAATATCTCTTAAGTAAGTAATGAAGATAAGTTTGACCCCTAATATAGTATCTATATTAAAGGGGCATGTCTTTTTATTCTTGTGAGAATGTCCCTTTCATGGAATGGCCTAGTGATATAGTCCATAGACACTCTTCCAGGCCCACTCATTTACCCACTAAGCTTAAGGACTATGTTTTGGGATAATTGGATAGTTGTTTATTTTTGTGTCGTTTCAATTTCCTTTATGTAAGATCTAACCAAGTGTAGGGTGAATATCATTTTAGTTTGTTACACTTTTCCTTTATAAGTGGTGCTGAAATGAATGAAGATACATGAAAAATGAATCCTCAATTTTAACTTTTCCTCTTGTTTTTATCTAAATTCCTTGCCTACAACGGTGTTGAATTAGTAGAGTAAAAATCTTAGTAACACCTAACTAATAACTTTCTTCATGTAATGATGCGTCTTCTCTTTACTTTTTTTGGTTCATATCCATATTATTTGAAATTGTTAATGATTTTGGAACTTGATTAATTGAACTTTTGGACTGAAATGCTTGATAATTTTAATACTACATAGCAGGACCATTTGCTTTTAACTTAAATTCGAGCAAAAGAATAAAGGGAGTTATACTAATAAAGGGAGCAAGTAAAAGAGTTTTAAGACTAACAAATATATCGCATAAATTTAGTTACCACTCACATATTATATGAGCCAAACTTATGTATAACTAATATAGTACATCTAATTTAAACATATTTGTAGTTAATATTGCCAAACACATATATCTCTATTTCTTAAGATGTATTCGTCGTTGTTTCATGGAATAAAATTAAGCAATTATTATATCTATGATGAATTTTTGAGCGATCCCACTCTTAATATAAATATAATGTAATTTTATTTATACTTGTCTTTTTTCCTTCTATATTGTCATATTCTATTTAGATTCTTTCTCTAAATAAAAAATAATTTATTTGATTAGATAGATATTATTCACAAATATACATGAATAAAAAAAATAACCATTAACAAGTAATTTGAGGATATTGTTTAATTATGGATAAAAATATTTACTAAAAAGACAATTCTAAGTTTTTTATATATTGAATATATCATATTCCATTGCACACATATTTATTCTTTTTTGTAAGCAAAAACTATTGAATGAGCATAATGAATGTATACAACATAGTTAAATAATTATAAATGATAGCCCATTCCAAAATAAGGTATATGGTTTATATACCATTGAACAAAACTATATTTATCATTATCTATATAAGCATAAAATCATCTCTAAGATGTAATATGCATGAATCAAGTCCATTAGATGCATAAAGTCCTATTTAGCATTTGAAAAAACAAACTCATCCGCATACGTCACAATGATTACACAATGACTTTAATTTTTATGTAGGGGTTAATTTGTAATTATATTCTCATTTTATATTTTTTTTTTAAGTTTTTTTTGTCTAATAAGCGAGTCTCTAAAAACTAAATGGTACATTTATAATTAGAATTATACTATGCTAATATAACAACACTTAAAATTGAAATTTAGCCGCGCTTTCAAATATTGTCTATGTGAATGAAATACAATATAGGGTTAGATTCTATGATGCTTTTGAAATGTTGTAGAAAATGAAGAATTATAACTTATCTAAGAAAATGAAAAATAAAAAAAATTTGCTCAAGAAAGCACTATTTATTTTGCAATATACAATAACATTTGTTCAAGAAAGTATTATTGTATATAGAAAATCTATAACGCTTTCTTGGAAAAAAAAACTATTGTTCATTCTATAGAACAATACATATATATCAAATAGTATGAATGCAACAAGTTATATCAAATAATACATATAGACTTTGTCATGTTATAATATGGTACAATGTCATTAAAACCGTACCGGTTATCAAACTGGTTAGGGTACTGATATAGTGGTACAGTGGTTCAACTAGTGGTTCAGTAATTAAACCGCATGTCGGTTAAATCGGACATACTTGCTTATATATATATGTAAACCTATAACAAAAAATTTCAAATAAGTAGATATTCATAATTTACTTCAAATTCACACAAACAAACAACATTAAGTCTTTAATAAAATCAAAGTCTAAAGTACAAAACATATATTTATCCAAAATTATCACTTAACAAACGCAAAATACAAATAAATGACCCAAGTATCAATCATTGAAGTTGAAGAATTGGTGAAGAATTAAAAATTTGAAATTTAAAAAAAAAAATAATGTACAAACCGACCGGTTTTCACCGGGTTTGACCGGTTTTCAACCGGTTTTGACCGGTTCTATTGCATATGCAGTATAACATACGTACCGTACCGGTTAGGGGTTTGGTTCACCGGTTTTCCGGTTGAACTGGTCGGTACGGCACGGTTTTTAAAATATTGATATGGTATTTGTCTATTTATCTATAATCCAATAGTATATACGAACACAACAATTGCGCATACTATCCGAGAAGTAGAAAAACTAATTAGTCTATTTGTCTATACAATATGTAGGACATAATAATTAGCTCATTTGTCCCTAGTTTGTGTATTTTTATCAGGTGTATGTCAAGCATTTGAAATCACATAAATTAGTTCGTAGCTTGTTATTTTGGCATTTTTAATGACCTACTTCATGATGTACATCACATGATAGCCGTCATCATTTGATTTGTTTTGACAATTGCACTACAATTAAAGCCAAAATAAAATTAATTTTTCAATGTTTTAATTGTATACAATTGCTTGAAGTTTGCTCAAATATCTTTAGATGAATCAATTTGATAATGTTTGAAATAAAGTTGTATGTGTTCTATAAATTTACATGTGAGTAAAAAAAATTACCACAACAACATAATAGTTGTATTAAACATTATAATCGAAATATGGCTATTAAATATTTCATTCATCTTGGAATACTTGTTCATATTATCATCAACCAATAAATCCAAATAATATATTTGTTCTTCAATGCGATCAATAGCGATTAACAACCAATTATGCCTACAAAAAATGTTTAGTAAAGTTATCAAATGTTAAAGGAATGATTCTTGCTGACCGGAAAATTGGTCTATGAAATTACTAAATCGGGTGTCACAAACAAATATAAAAGGAGTTATCGAATCCACAAGGACTTGCTGAGTACTATTCTTTCAATGAATATTATTATTCTAAGTTGGTTTTTAAAGGTTCTGTTCGATTTGTTGGTAACTAAATATGAATTAACGATTATATAAAAGTGTTGGTATTAATATGTTGGGGTCGAACTTTACTACTCACTATTCACACACTAGATTCAACAATACAAATTCATTTAGCAATGAATCTTACACACCAAGATACCTCAATAGTATTAAAAGCTAATGAATGAGTCAATTTAATAGCTTATGAAATAAAACTCTATGTCTAGCAACTTTATATATAAGATGAAGATTTATGACCCATAAAACAAACATCTATGTCTAGTAGTTTATGCTTGTGAAATTGAGTTTAGTGCAACACCTCAAATATACTAATCGTCATTGTCTTGATCATATTAATAGTTTATTAATATAGCTTTATGTCTAACAACTACAATAACAAGATGAAGATATATGAATCGTTAATACATCTCTATGTCTAGCAATATATGTTAACAAGCTTGAGAGTTATTCGATCCTCATACGAATCTGTCTAGTAATCATATTAACACAGACACACATGTAACAAATTAGCACAAATATACGTCTCGAATTATACTAATAAAATGAGTTCATAATTTAGGCTCTTAGAACCATAATTCCTTCATGAGTTCATTCATCTAAAAATCATAAAAAAATAGATTGTCAATCTCCAACGAAGCATTAAGAAAAATAGGCAACTCATAAAAATCAATACATAAGTATAAAGAGGAATGATTTCGGACGTGTACAAAGTGTTTTTCGATCTCCTTCTATCAATCTAATTTTTTAACAATTTGTTTGGCATAGGGTAGCTATGTCCAACGCACCTCTTCATCTGACTCGACTTTTCACCTAGTATGGATGCGCTTAGCACGACTCTTGTGTTGGGCATAGGTTAGTTGATCTTGATTGGTCAATTTTTTACTATTTGACACCAATCTTTGCTCATTTTTACTGTTTAAGTCTTGAAATGACATGAAAACTCAAATTATAGGACTAATGTAATAAATCATCAATATGCCAAGTATGATTATAGTTCCTTAGCTTTTAGAATTAAAAAATGTCCAATTATCCTTATAAATTAAGATAATTTTCACACCTAACAATTCTTTATATATACAATATAAATTATGTTTATAACAAAATTATTCACCGGACATTCTAATATGCATTGAATATTTTTTATCTGTATTTTCTTGATTCTTGAAGATTATTAGCTATATTTTGTTGTTTTCCCCTTTTTTACTTTTTTTCCGGCAAGGGTTTTATCCTTCAATCTTGTGAATTTAACACAACCTTAATGTTGTTGTCAATCTTGTGAATTTAGCATAATCGTCATATAATGATTTCTGAAAATCACTTATCGACCGCTTGAACACCTCATGATAATCCTGGAGATCCTCTTCAACCATATTTGTCATATCTTTAAAATGATTGCCCTCATATGCATCTAGATTGATAACATTTATAAAGCTCTTATCAATGTTACCATCTTCTGGCTCATCATGCATTGTCCAACGTGTGTAACTCTAGTCAATTTTGTGACACACTAAATGAACTCTTAACTTGCCATGTATAACAACATTTTAAACCCACACGTACAATTCTATTAGGGTTTTCAGCATCTCAGTCGCAAACTTAATAAATTATTTCACTTCATCCTCTCATTCCTTTATTTATCGATTGACATTCATCCATCAATACTTTTCTAACTAAAGGTACATTGATTATCAAAGAAAACCTAGTATTGATCCCTAAGAATGAAATAGTAGTAGTTAACTTCTAAATAAGCATATTAGGAATGTATGAAGAATAACTACTTTGTAGCTTAAAACTACTAGCTCTAAGTGCTTTAGTTGTATCATGAATTTTAACACTTTTACTCCCGCACTGATTTCATTATGGATTTCTATGCCTAGCTAGCTCTAATTAAGTGCTTTAGTCGTATCATGAATTTTTAATCAAGTGTATAACTATTGCTGGACAAACTTCTTGTTATTGATTTTGAATTGTACTTAACTTAGTTATAGGCTTCACAATGCAAAATGATTAAGAACACACAGTCTTTGAGCAAGTGTGCCTTTCTTCACTGCATGAGAGTGTGTTTAAGGGAATTTTGCATCTGAGAGGATGAGTGTGTATGAAAGTGAACTTTGTATCTGAATGAATGAGGGTGCTAGGGGAAGAAGAGTGAGGTTTTTTTGTTTAAATGTCATGTTTTCCAAACAGTTGAGTTCTTAATCATATGTAAAAATGTACCAACTCGTACGAATGTAATGATAACTTACTAGTTACTCAATAAAATCAACAACGCTAAAAGTGTTGTAGAATGAGCAAATAAGCAGCTCTTGCTAGAAAAAGTGGCGTTAAATATGGGCAAATCAACAACATTTTATTCAAAAATCATTGTTGAATTGAAGTGTTTATATATAAAATATAAAAAACTATTAGTGGAACCATATATACACATACAAATATATAAAACTTAGAATATTTAGTAGTTTAAATAATAGAATATTTATATTATTGGAACTTCTGTTTATATTTACATATATCTCTTTATATTTATATCTAAATAATAGAATTTAGGAACTTTTTTGTATTCCTCACGTTAAGAGATAAAACTTACATAAAACTAAAAGTAATAAAATTAAGATAAAACTGATGTTGATGATTCATCATACATGTCTCATACATACACGAAAATCAACAATGCTTACTAAGTAGACCTTGTTGAAACTATGAAAATCAAGTGTTTCAAGAGGGGTTGTTGAAATTAGGGGTGAGTAGGAGTTGACTCTATCCGCTTACTCTGTATAATCTGATCATAATCGGGACTGAATAGGGTCGGGTCTCACCGGGTCAAAAGTCGGGTTTAGGTTAAAAAAATTAGATCTAGTCAATATTTAGGGTATGGTAGGGACCAAACTTGACCCGTCTCATGGTCACTCACTCATTATGTTTGTATGTGTCTCCATTCAAATGTGTACAGAGTAATGATACATTTTTGGTCAAAAGTATTATTGATTCTCTAGTTTTTCATCATATATACATGTTTAATAATAATATATACACATGTTATTTTATATCTCAAATTACATATTCACAATAATAAATAATATTTAGAATACTTTATAAAAAATGAGTATACATTATATTTAATCGAGTCTAGGGTTGGGTTCGGGTTCAAAAAATGACTCGGCCAACATTTATGGTCGGGTAAGGACAAACTTTAACTCATTCCTGATCGGCTCACGCTCACCCCTGGTTGAAACTGTGAAAATTAAGTGCTTTAAGAGGCGTCGTTGAATGTGAGTCATAAAATTAACAATTCTTCCTATAGCAAGCACTATTAATTTTAACATATTCAACCGTGCATGTTTTACTAAGGGTTATTGAATCCTAACTTTAATCTCCATCTAACATTTAATAGTATCAATTAGTAGGACTCTTTTAACCAATTACAATATACTACATGATATATTATTCACGAGCCCCAGATTTTACTTACACAAAATAAATGTTATAGTAATTTTTGTGAATATACATACTATAAACTATTCTTGGATCCACATTCAATACCTAAACTTCTTGGATCTTCATCCTTACCCATTGATTCATCCATAGATAATAATTTTGCAACCACTCAAGCTGGATAGATGAGTACATGCAAGCTGCCCCATGCCATATCTTTTTGTCTTCATCTCTGCCTCAAAAGGACATTATCGGGAAGAGTCATTAGTTTTATATATTGTCATTGCATCATTCACTGTTCATATTTAATCATCATTAACTCTTCAAAAAATATAATCCAAATAAATGATGAATAATATAGTGACTGTGTATAAATTTTTACAGTATCAATCATAGATATTAAGGAACATTGTCAATAGTTCCAAATAAGATATGGGTCTTGAACAAGTAGGCATTTTAATGCTCTTGATTGGCAGAGACAGCCTGTCAAAGCATGGTAAGCAACCAAACCAAGGACATGTATCCTTATTTGGAAAAAACTACTCTTTATTTGAAAGATAAGTTATTTATGATTTTTATGTGTACGTTTAATAAGATAATAATATTATATTATTATATTTAAATGAATATTAATGTCATGACTTTTTTGTTTTTTTTATGTACCCTCCTCTTCGAGAGGATAGTCACCCATCCTTATCAATATTCAATATCTAGCCATGCAATTCAACTAAGCTTTGTTCTCTCTATTTGAGAAGGAAAAAGTTATTTCTCAATATGCCAAATACCTCCCATTATAATTGGCTGATTGCAAAGCAACACACTTTAGAAACCCCTAGTCCTCAAGTGTCATTTTCTTCCTAAACTAATAAAGAGATGTGAGAATCTAAAATGTATTCAAATAAAATGATATTTTGGTATTTTTATTTTTAACCTTTAGATCAATAAGATTATCTTGTGATGTGCATTTATTTTTTCCAGTGATGCAAAACGAGGTTAGAAATGATTATACATTTTTTCCTTGAGAAATGTAATTTGCTTTAATTAACTACACCATACAAGTGTTAACTTTATTTGTTAGGCCACAATTGGGACTTTCTTTGGTAGATATGAACTTTGGCCTCTTACAAAATGTTTTCGTTTAGAGTAAATTTATATTCTCATACTAAATCATCATATTAATTCTCATAATCATTATATCATTTATTATTTATTTGAATTACTTTTTTAAGAGTCTATGAATTAAAAATGAATAATAGATAATATAGTGGGAGTGTAATTTGCTTTAATTAAGTGATTATATTTTTTTCTAGTTCATTAATGGTGAATGACATTCATTCAATATCTTTTTATTCAGTTAATTAATGACTTTCTCTTTGTAATCAATTAATGTGAGTATATTATTATATTCGAAATTAATGAATGTGTAGAGAACTTTGAAAATAGACCAAAATTAAAATTTCAAACGAGACTTATAAATAAAAGTGAATGAAATAATATTTTTAATAACAACAAATTTTTCCATGGGTTGGAAATGATAGCTTGTACCCCAAAACTTGTTTCCTATTTAGTGGTGAGTTTTATGCTTATATATAGTTATATACCATCCATTCCTATTATTTATATATAAGAGTCTTAGTACAACCTTATTAGTTTCATGTGTTATATTTTCAAGAATTTTTCTATCTATTCGATTTTTTCATTGATTATCTCAATTTGAGTGACAATAAATAGGGTCATGCATTTCCTCTACATTCTCTTCAATGGTCAATAATATTATAAAAAATATTATGTAGAACTTGAAAGCAGATTTTCTAACAATTACTGTAGAGTCTTCTTCATTCGACAATTATATTTTATTGATGCTTAGAGTTATCAATATTCATTCCAACTTAAGAGTGTTAAAAATATTTTGGTATTTTGAGTTAGTTGAAGTTTAGCTTTCTACTTTTGTATAAAAAGGCTTCTTCATCACTCTCTTGTATACAATACAATTTATTTAATTCATTTAATTTAATCAATAAAATACATATCATTTTGTTGCTCTTTCATTCCTAATAATATACTCCCCATAATAGAATTCGTTGGGCGGAAGAAAAAATCATTCTTCTAAGTCAAATGCACTCTAATGACTAATCCATTAAAATCTGAAACTCAATGCGATACCACTTTGACAAAAATAGGAAAGAAGATTATTTGTCTTAATATTTAGTGTCCTATTTTGTCCCAATCCAATCAAAAAAATGTCAATTAATTAAGAAAAAATTATAAAAACAAAATATAATGAATTTTTATTATTTAGTAGAATATAATTAGTTTGGAATATGAGAACATGAATTTTTTGGGACATGAAATCCTTCTTCCAAAAATACAGTCATACTGGCAAGAAGAATTCTGAATATTAAATATTCTGAAATCTTGGACAAAATTTAACTAAAACTTAAATTTAAGAATGGTGGTTGTTGGATAAGAGATAAATTTGTGGGATCCACATAGCAGTATTAATCAGTGAATATCACTGATGCCTTATTCTGATAAAAAAAAACAATTCTGACTATATTAATTTATTTTTTTAAATTACGAATGAGGAGTGTCTCAAAGAAACAAAGGCCAAGAATAGAACAGAGAGATAACACTGGTCTGGTAGTGTGAAATTTTTAATAACTAAAGATAATAAATCATTTTAGTTCCTAAATAAGATGAGAGATTCATTGACTCCAATAGTAAGTTTTTTAAACTTATTTCATATCTTAACCATCAATTCTAGGAAAGTCCAATGGTTTGAATTAGTTAGTAGATCTAAACCATTAGATTTCCCTAGAATCGATGACTAAGATATGGAGTAAGTTTAAAAAACTTACTCTTGAAGTAAGTAGATCTTCATCCTTAAATAATGCAAAAATCAGGTAGTGGAAATCAATGATGGATGTAGACATTCCTCTACAATGATGATAGGGTCCCCATGGTAACTAAGTTTCTTAAATTCATGTACAGGCTATATATCAATAATGATACTCATATTTACAATCTCCAACTATCTTTTCATTTCAATACCATTCTTTTATAATTTTTAATGACACAAGTGGTTTTACTTTAAGTTTTTTTTACCCATCACAAACTTTTGCATAAATAATGACACAAATTGTGAGAGAAGATGGAGTTCAAAATGGCCAGTGGATATTATATCATTTTTCATGCATGTAGGTATAGTGTTTTTGCCTTTTTTTAAGTAGTTATATTATTTATATATCAGAAATGTACAATTTTGTATTAGAACAAATGAAGTTATGCATCTCCCTCAATTTTTTGTATTTTATATTTTAAGAGGAAATAAATTTAAAAAATGTCACAAAAAAATTAGTGATACATAGCCCATCAATCATGTTATAAAACAGTTATTCTACCTATAAAGTAGATGATACATGTTAGCTAGAATTGGGGATGTGATATACAGACTAAATAAGGAATTAGGAATGGCAACGGGCCGGGTTTCTCCTTACCCAATCCCGAACCCGAAATCCAAAATTCGAACCCGAATTAAGCGGGTTGAAAACAATGATAACATCCTTGGATCTGTCCGGTTTTAGATAACTCGAATTCGATGAAAACTCTCCCAAAACATATATTTCTATATATAACTTTTATATATATATATATATATATATATTTATTGTAACTTTAAAACTTTCCATATATTAATTGCATTCGGGTAGGGTATTAACTATATCAAACCTGAACCTGAAAATTAAACTCGGGTAAAACACGAATCTAAACCCAATTACGGGTAAAACCTGAATTCAAACTCAATCACATTAAGTTTTCCCTATTAAATTCAGGTTAGGTTTGAGCGGATATTCACATGTTCAGTTTTTATTCATCCCTATAAGCAACCATATAACTATAGTTATATTTTATTTATTTCCTGGGATCAGGTGTTTAACAACTTGTATTTATGGTTATCAGTTAACAAGCATTAACCAAGACAGTTCACTTATAATGTTTGTGCTTGAACATGAGCTGAAATAGCATCCCATGGAAGGAAAAAACATATGTGTATTTCAATTCCCTCCCACTTTTCTTTCATCAGAATCTAGCTTAATTACCTCTTTCCTCTGGCTTTTTGGAGAAAGATCACAGCAGAAAAAGAGAACCATGTGGAAGCACTAAATGCATTAACTTCAGGTACCCCACTTTCATATCTTGCATTCTGACTTTTTAGCAAAGACCACAGTTTGATCTTTCTTTTTCCATTGATTTACTCATATATCCACTATGAATGATAAGTTTGCATTGGTAGTCAAGTATTATTAATGTTTCCTTCTTTCATAGCCAGTGCTTTTATTGCTTCAACTTTTGCATAAGGTTATTATTCTTTATTCAACACTTCACAGATTTTAAGCCACAACATTCTGTGCATTAATGTTTCCACAACTACTACTACTTCTATTCAACAATTCAAATAATGAGATGAGAGATACTATCTCTTTAAGCTTATTATATGGTTATGCAATTGCAAGTGATACTCAATTTATTTTTACTATTTTAATGCACTTCTTTTTCAACTTATTTTATACAGATTATTTTCCACTGGATTCTTCATATGTGATAGTTGCTGAGTAGAACTTAAACCTTTATCATGGGGCTCCATTACTTGGTATTGTTATTCAGTTCTATTTGGATAGTGTTTTCTATGAGTAAATGTTGTGCTCAATTGCAATCTTCTCAGACTGAAGTGCTTCTTCAGTTGAAAAAGCACTTGGAGTATCCAAAACAATTGGAAATATGGAAAGATAGATGGACAGAACTTTGCTCTATATCTTCTTCTGCACAAGTGAATGTTTCATGCAAGGACAATTTTGTTACTAGCCTCATCATTTTGGGTGATAAACCAACCCAAGTTAGAGATTTTGATGGGTTTGTTATTCCAAATCAAACACTATCACAAAGCTTCTCTATGGACTCTTTTGTTGCCACACTTTCAAGGTTAACTAACCTTAGAGTTCTTTCTCTTGTTTCTTTGGGCATTTGGGGTCCACTCCCTGATAGAATTCATAGACTCTTTGGACTTGAACATTTGGACTTGAGTTCTAACTATCTTTATGGATCAATCCCTCCGAAGATTTCGACACTGGTGAATCTTAAAACTCTTACATTGGGTGATAACTTCTTCAATGACACCATCCCAACCTTGTTCAACTCATCAAGTAATCTTAAAGTTCTTATTTTGAAGAATAACAGGTTGAAAGGTCCATTTCCATCTTCAATCCTTAGCATCACCACCCTCACTTACATTGACATCTCAAGAAATCAAATATCAGGTAGCTTGCAAGATTTCACTGGTTTGAGTAGTTTGGAACAGTTAGATTTAAGCAATAATAGATTCGACTTGTCGCTACCCTCGATGCCGAAAGCATTGATAAGACTTTCCCTAAGCAGAAACTCCTTCTCAGGTGAAATTCCCAAGCACTATGGTCAACTAATTAGTCTTCAGCAGCTTGATGTTTCCTTCAATTCACTCACAGGAACTGCTCCTGCTGAAATTTTCTCTTTGCCGAACATCACTTACTTGAATTTATCATCCAACTTGTTAAGTGGATCACTTCAAAATCACATAAGGTGTAAGAACCAGCTTAAATTTGTTGACATATCATATAATAAATTAGTGGGAATTTTGCCTTATTGTATAAGCAATAAGTCAGAAAATAGAGTTGTTAAGAGTGATGGAAATTGTTTATCTGGGAATGTGCAGCATCAGAATGCAGTACCTTACTGCACAGAAACTCATGTGATGAAGAAATCATACAGAGTTGGAATTTTTGTTGGTGCCATTGTGGGAGTTCTTATGATCATTGTGGTTTTGGCTTTGTGCATTGTTGTGACTTGGAGAAGATATTTCACTGGGGGAATGCAAGAGCAGCATCTATTGCATAAAACAGTTCAAGATAACTACTCAGCAGGGTTCTCCTCTGATCTTGTAACAAATGCAAGTAGGTTTGGTTGTCTTTGTCCATCAAATAATGAAAATCTTGGGTTTAAGGAAATGAACAATGACTGAAATATTTTTATTTTTGGTTACTAATTTCAGGGTATGTTTCTGAAACTGCGAAGTTAGGCAGACAAGACTTCCCGGTGTGCCGATCATATTCATTGGAAGAGCTAAAGGAAGCCACAAATAACTTTGACAACTCTACATTTATGGGTGAAAATTTATATGGGAAGGTAATATCCAATGAGTTTTACAATTGATTTTAAGACTTGCATCATGTTCACATGTTAAATAGTTGCGGACCTTACTGAATGTGTTATTTGGCAATGTAAACGAGCGAAAAGAAAAAGCTTTATGCCTATATTTTTTTATGCTCATGATTATGAAATTCTCTTCCTGATATTGCAGCTTTACAAAGGAAAACTGGAGAGTGGGATTCAAGTTGTAATAAGGTGCTTGCCTCTGTCCAAAAAATATTCGATTCGGAATTTCAAACTGAGGTTGGATTTGCTTGCAAAGCTTCGTCACCCGCATTTGATGTCCCTCTTGGGGCACTGCATTGATGGTGTTATTGGAGAGCATAATGACACAAAGGTTTATCTGCTTTATGAATGTGCATCAAATGGGACTTTTCAGACTTATCTCTCAGGTAAGAGTTTAATGTTATTTTCACTTTTTTATAGCTTCTAAAAGAGGTCATAAAGTTCATAATCATAACCATACAATCATCTAAAAGCAGAAACTGCAGAACAATCCAAGTCATCCTGGTATTGTAGTAGAGTGTGTAGTTTAACTAGCAATTAGTCCACTTTATGGATGCCTACTACAAAAATTTGTTTATCAATTATCACTGTCGCTCTTTTCGCTCGTTTTAATTCTCTATCAAGTGGGTGGAAATTTTACAGTCCATTTGAATCCTCAGTTCCTTAACTCACATTCAGATTCTCATATTGGAATATGATGTACTTGAGAAATCAGAATTTGAAAGTTGAAACTAAACCTCTGGTGTCCACCAATATAGTTCGCGAAAGCAGTCGATGTTGTGCACTAAACTTAAGTGTGTCAACATTGTTTGCGCAGGAAACAGTTCCGGCAAGATTTTTAATTGGTCAGAGAGATTGTCAGTTCTAATTAGTATTGCCAAGGCTGTCCACTTCCTACACACTGGAATGATACCTGGTTTCTTCAAAAACAGACTTAAGATAAACAATATTTTGCTTAATGAGCAATGGATTGCAAAGTTAAGTGACTATGGATTGTCCATTATCTCAGAAGAAACTGATGCATGTGGGGTATGTTTTCTTGTCTTTTTTTTTTATGGCATCTTCCATTTATTTTTTGATCTTTCAGTACCTTATGTCCTTATCTATCATCATCAGTGATTGTGACTTGTCTTATGGTTTGTAGGTAACCGGAGAAAGTCCGAATTCATGGTAAAGATTCCACTAGATCATAAGGCTTTGTTTCTTCTTTCAACTTAATGTTCAAGGAATTTTTCTAATACCAGTGTTGTCTCTATCAACTACCTTTTACACAATAAATTGGATAACTTCTAATCGTTCAAAAGAATTTCCTTCCTTAAGGTTATTTTGTGCATGATTTTTCCAATGTGTAATTTCAGGCAAATGAAAAAGTTAGAGGATGATGTTTATAGCTTTGGATTCATACTATTTGAGGCACTTGTTGGATCTTCAGGATCTGCAGCTTTGCTGAATGCAATGGTAATACACAAAAGATGTTCTGATTACATGATCAATTTGAATATCTGTCAATTACTGAAAACAAGTTTGCGAATTGAATGCGTGCACACTAATCCATTAAATATATCACTTTATCACAGATTAAGGACTCCTCTATGCAGCATTTCAATAAAAGATTATCTTTCTTTAGTCTTTAGCCATGTCCGTGTATCGATGATTACGGTTGTTAATTACTTCGGCGTACTTCAATTTTCAGGCATCTTTCAGTAGTCAAGAAGATGGCTGGAAACAGATTGTGGACCCAGTTGTGCAAGCTACTTGCTGTAGAGAATCTGTGTTTATTGTGATTTCCATAACAAACAAAATTGTTTCTCCCGAGTCCTGGAGCCGACCATCGATCGAAGATGTCCTCTGGAACTTGCAGTATGCTTCTCAAGTCCAAGCAACAGCTGAGGGGGATTAGAGAATTTAATACTCATATATGAGTGATGGTGAGTGACATGAATTTTGACTTCAAGTCAAGGTGTGATAACCACTATTCAACATTTCAAGTTTTGAAATTGTTATAAAGGATAAGAAAGCATTGGTTGCATACCCTCTATTTTGTCAACTTCCATCTAGTGTGTATTATTTGTATTTGTATTTGTATAGTCATTATATCATCCTCTCTGAACTTTGCTTTGAGAACAAATTCATGCATCTTCACTTCCAGAAACTGATTAAAAGAAAGCCTAATCCTATGAGATAAAGAAAAGACAAAATTTTGATTCCTATACTTCAATTGATGAATAAGTAAGGAAACCATGCAATGAGTAAAGGTTCCACACAATTAGTGAAGTGCAATATAACAAAAACAGGTAAGATATGATGAAATCTATACTTTGATGGAATGAAATGTCCTGCAGATACAAGGTGTAAGGGCTGTTCCTGCCTCCTACGGTGACTGAATCTCTTTTGAATAACTTCAAAGTCACAGATCGTGTTGTGGTCTCAGTGATCTTTTCCATAAAAGTGTCCGTGCATACACTAACTATGCATATTTACAAACCGATGGTATGGTCTACTAAACAACTTGCTGAAAAAATGCAGAATGAGAGCAATAAGCTAAAAGAGAAAAAAAGAAAATACTGAATATTACTTCATTGATTATTGCAGCAGCTGCAGCAATCTCTATATACTTCCTTACAAGTGATTTTAAGTTTAGCCTACTAGGTTGTGCTTAACAATTAGACCCGATTCCTTTTGATCGAAAATAACAACTTGAAAATAACAATTGAAATAACAACTAAACATAATCTGAAAGCCACTTTGTCTTTTGTGTCCTCCTTTTGGGCCACTCGACCCTTCTGCTTGTGGGTTACTATCAACCGATTTTCAACCATGTCAATCCGGCCAACTCCATGTTTCCACTAATCTCATTCACCTAGCCAACCAAAGGCGCAGGCGAAAGGGGATGATAACATTGTTTTCAACTCTGTTGACTTCGGGGTAGATGTCAGATTCAGGTTTGGAATTTCAGATTATGGATTGGTTAAGTAGAAATGCGGCTCCAATCCAAGGTTCTAGAAATAAATTGAAAACGTGTACACCATCATATATCTGCGGATATATCTGTTTTCTCTAGGCATATTATAAATGTGTATCCTCAACATAGACTCAGGCAGTGGTGGGATTCAAGAGGGAGGAAATGAATGAAATTTATACTTCAAATTTTGAAGGACTAAACCAAATGTTTTGCATGCATGCTCATTCTAGGATATGCATATAAATAGGAGTGTCTCGCTAGCTTACTTTATGAATTGTTTTTTTTTTCTTTTCAGTTTACTAACAAGCTAAAAATCATATAGTAAAAAAGAGAATAGGGATATGAGAAAATAATAAGGAATTTAGTAAAGATATTCAGTTAATTGTGTGTATATCTATGGGAACATTGAGAGACTAACAATATGTACTAAAGAATAAAGATTCATGTTTATGACTATTGTTTTCCTTGTATAATAGTTTTATATTACATACAAATTTATAGTTCTTTACCCCAACATCTTTAAATCAACCCATCTTATAACTTTATTGTTGTTATCAGAGAAAAAATGTTTAATCATTAGAATATGAGTCATTGCACAAAAATTATCATTACTATCCGGTTATCCCTAGCACTTTGGAATAAGAAATGGTTGAGGCAATTGGAGCTTGAAGGAGGCAATTCTTTGATGTATGCAAGTGCTGTTCATCAATCCTAATGTAAGTTGTGTTGAAAACGAATGATAAAGCCATTTGTAATGCAGATTAATTTAAGACAAAATGATATATGCGTGTATATGAATTTTATATATAAATATGAACGATAATTATGCGTGTATCGTTGATTTTTCAAAAAAGTAATACAAATAAATATGAATGATATAATAATTATGTATTAATTTTTACCCTGAAAATATAAATATTATCATCTTAATCTAAATAAGGTTCTCGTTTTTTGATTGACCAAAGAAAATGATTCATTGCATCGCTTACGTATGTCCTACGTATTGACATGCACGGAATGAGTTGCTTTTCAACATATATAACATAACACGTCACTAAGTTACATTAACCAATTGACCATAATAAGATAAAAAGGGGTAATTAATGTTATCACAATGGTTGAGATGGATCTACTTGGCATGGCGTCGTTAATTCGAATCAGATTTTTTTTCATTACTTTATAAGATAATTATTATGTGGAAATGAATAGATAAAATCAAAATATAATGACATGTGTATCTTTTAATTTATACTAAGATTATGTTTTTACGCTTAAAAATATACTAAAAATTAAAATTGTCCTCTCCAATTTATATTTGAACATGGAGACGCGTGAATAATTATTGTATCTTCTACCCATAGATTTTTGGGTACTCAGAAATTCAAAAAATATTAAAAAATAATTGTAAACAACTTGTACAATTGTGAACTTATTTTCTATAATCATATTTATAATCATATTTGATCTATTATTTAGAAAAATGAGAAAATAATAATACATACTTACAAAATATAAATCAAACATAGATACAAAATTTTAAATTGCCAATTACCAAGATATTACAGTTATATTACTATATGGATATATAAGAATTATAGGTCGAGTATTACTCACGATTTGGGTACCCATCACCTAGACTTGTTCGGTTCAACAACGAATTTTAAATTTTTTTGCCTCAATTACTCGTGTATTGCTAACTAGTAAATAAGAGTATAAATATTTCCTTGGTGTCGCAAATAAATAAAGAGTAAGAGATTGTCATATCCACAAGGATTTGTTAGATACTAGCTTTTTAACTAAAATTATTATTTTAAGTTATGATTCAAATGGTTTGTTTTTTTTATGACACGGTAAATCGAAATTGTAATGATATGCTAAAGAGAGTTGAGATTGAACTTCACACTTACTATTTGTATATACATGGTTCTTAAAGCAATTTATTCAGTATTGATTATTTGATACAATGACCTCAAAATTACTAAAAGCTATTGTCTTAGTGAACTTAGCAACTCATAGAAGAAAGACCTATGTCTAGTGACTTTGATACATGAGAATAAGAAATATTACTTACAAAATCATGTCCCTATGTCTAGTGATGAAACATATAAGTTGAGTAAAAATGCAGCACCTCAATTGTGCTAGCCGTCAATGTCTTTGTTTGTACTAACACTTTACCAAAAGTATATATATGTCTAGTAACTACAATAATGATAAAATTCAATTTTATGAGCATTCAAACACATCTTTATGTCTAGTAACACATGTTATCCAGTTTGAGAGTTATAAAATCACAATATTAGTTATATGTCTATATACCAAAGAGTGAGGTGTGTGAAATGACAAATAATATAAGTTTATGTCTAGCAAATGTATTACTTGTTGAGTTATGCAATTTCAGAATAATGCAATTAAGAGACTAAGCAAATTATTCAAAAATAAAGCAATAAGGTGATCAAACTTAAAGCAAACATAAAGTATATACATAACTCAAATATAATCAAAACTTCATAAATTAATGGTGATGAATCAGTGTGTACACATCAAGCTTGTGCTACATTCAATCTCAACAAAGGTTTTAGCTACTCATGTTCACAAAGTATGTAGAAGATGAGTAAAACACAACTCATGGAGTGGTAGAACAATACACAATTAAGTATAGATTAACTCATCTAATACTTATATCTCGATCTCATAATTAAAATGAGCTAAATTATCCTAGAAACTCATAAAAGAATTATTACAAATCAATATTACAAAGTGTATATCAAATGATTCAAGTTGGAAGTCTTTAAATAGTATTTTGGTGTTGATTTATGCACTCAGCAGACCTCCAGCTGGCTTTTGGCAACCTTTCAGCACACCAACTTGTATTAGGCGTACCTAGGTGTGCTCAACACACCACCCAATGTGCTGAGCGCAAATGAAACAGTGGCACAATGCTGATTTTCGTTGTTGCTTGTACTAAGTGCGACAACCTGCACTCAGTGCAGCGAATTTTGCTCATTTCGACGATTTGACTAGTCGTTCACATAGAAGCTCCATTAATTAGGAACAACATATCAAAGTTTCAGCTCGATCCAATGGTGAACGAATGAGTTATCGTGATTTTACTCCAACATGTCTTTGCTGAATTCTTGTTTTTGTCTTGAACTTCTCTTTTTGCAATTATTCCTCCGGATTAATTCTACAAAATACTTCAAATGTGAAACTTGACCATTTAAATAATTTTTAATCATGTATTACTATAATTTCAATCTTTGAGTTAATTAAGTGTCTAAACCTCATTAAAAATGCATAAAGTATAGTCAATTTAACACGTATCTAAAAAAACACTAACCGAAACTAAGTCTATTGTGAGTATTACTTACAAATGTGAATATCCATATTGTCATGCATAATTTTTCCTGAATATAACAACAAAAGTTTATAGTAGGGAGTTATGTAATAACACCACGTTAGGATTAGGGTGCCTGATCCCAAAATGATTGTTAATTGAGAAGTTGATTTTATGCCCAAAATTAAAGACAATGTTTCAGCCTTCTCTTTTGGAATTTTCATAACTATGTAGCCTATAATGTTCATCCAAGAATGTTTTTAATAACATTTCCACAACGGAAAATGTGTAATAGCATATCAGAAGGTTAACAAATTAACATGCCATATAACCATAAGTCAATTGGAGTGTAAGTGACAGAAACACTAACATCCCATGGATGTATATGTTAAGATTCTATTGTTATTTAAAAATCAAGGAAAAATAATAATTACTATGTGTAACTTAGTTGAGATGACAGAATATAAATCCGAATTTGACGTGTCTCAGTAGGATAAATATCTATGAGGAATTTTTGTTTTTTTAATGTATACTGAATTTTTTGTTTTCATGGTGGGAGATTATTAAATAACATAATCCTGTGAAGATATGAGGATTTCAAGTAAGATAATAAATGATAAATATTTATATAAATTTTTAATAAACCATACAAAAAAACATGTCACAAATTTATTAACAATAACTTTGAGTTTTAGTAAAATTATATAAATCATTTCTTCATTTTTTTTTTGCACATGCAAACACCCCTAGTTTATATACATATATTACACTGACTATCATTTCATGATAAACAAGTGTGATTTTTCAGATGAAAAATGATGATAAATGTAATTAAGTTAAATATAAAAATATTGAAAATGTATTGACTTGTATTCTATTTGGATTTGTTTTCATAATATAGCATATTTTTTAACTTAATTACATTTACCACTCTTTTATGTTTAAAGAGAATAATGTATCTCCTAGTATAATGAGATAAGTTATCTCCTTCAGCCACTAAAATCATAACATGTGTACCATTTAAACATTTTCTATAAAAATATTTCTAAAACTAAACAAAACAATACACATGTCATTCTTTTATTGGCTGGAGGAGGTAAGTTATCTCATAATATGAGTAGATACTGTTAATTTTCCTTCTTCCATGGAAGCTTTATCTTTACTGCTTTTGTTCCATTGAAGAAGATGACCTCTTTTTGGATCTTTATTTTATTTTTTGTTTTGTTATTGTTTGGGCCTGTTTCTTAAGCCTATTTTCCCTTTTAGGTTATTTAAGTTTTGTTCCTTGCCTCTAGAAACTTAACTTTTACATTTCTTCTTTCTTGATTCAATAAAGACTTCTTGAAGTTATTTTTCACTAAAATGGTTACCATAAATATCACACTTTATTCTCATATTTGAAAGATCATGCTTATTTCACATTAGGGGTATTATAATACATATTTATAAAATATAAGTTTTGTTTATGTAAAAAATAAAAATGTAATTTGTATAATTTAAATAAAACTAATAAAGTGTCAGGAATATCGGAGACGAATTAAAAGTAAGACAAATCACTTGATTGTGACACAATGTATGAGAACTTTATAGGATTGGTACGGCACCTCCAAGTTTAACTTCAAACGTTAATAATAATAGTGTAATATAGTGTAAACCAGTGCTGATCGGACTTGAAAACGGCATTGGACTTGAAAACGACTCCGTTTTGTAGTTTTAACCGAATAAGTAGTTGGACCGCTTTGAACCGGAGAAATTCCGGTTCGACCGTGCTAAACCCGGTTAAATCGGAATAATCTGGGGAAACCGGACGGTTCACTTAAAATTAAAAAAATGGAACATTACTCCAATGTTTTGTTTTATTTCAGTCCAAAAAAATAAAAAGATGTTACTTCAATATAATTATATAAAATTATTGATTTTATATAATTATATATTTATAGATACAAATTATTAATTATATTTAAAATCATATGGTTCGACCGAACGACTTAACTGTTTAAATCGGTTAGACCTAATACGGAAGCTCTTCCGGCTTGAAGTTCGGCTCAAGTTTCTTAACATTAGTGTAAACCTTAATAAAAAATAGTTAATATATTATTTATTATTTATGTATATTAATTATTATATGATGATGATTGTGTGACGATGTCACTTTCTCCGCCCACAGAAATTCGCATTCAGTTTACCGTTTATTGGTTGGTTTCCGCGTTGTTAAATGTCAACTTGACAACACCAACATTTATCCAACAATGCTCTTATCTATAACTATAAGTAACATTCTCAGAAACTTCATATTATTTAATATCTATCTTTAATAACTCGTATCAACGCGCCACTTACCGACTTAACATCAATATATATATAAACTCCCACTCTCACATAATCAAATATGTTTCATACAATCCAATTAGCCAAATTCTCATACCCATTTGCATAATACAAGTTACATTTGTTCTTTGTTACAAATTCCATACATTATCAAAGAAATTCCTAGTGTTAACAACTTTTCTATACCTAAGGTTTCTGCTATATCAACTTGTACTATGAGTAAGGACTTAGAATTTGAACGTGTACTTAGTTATTTTGATGAAGATGGTGATGGCAAGGTTTCACCCTCTGAGCTTAAACACAGGTTGAGTATGATGGGTGGAGAGATTTTGTTGAAAGAAGCAGAAATGGCAATTGAAGCATTGGATTCAGATGGTGATGGGTTTTTGAGTTTGGAAGATTTTATTGTGTTAATGGAAACATGTGGAGAAGAAGAGAAGTTGAAGGACTTAAGGGATGCTTTTCAAATGTATGATACTGAGAAATGTGGATTTATTACACCAAAAAGTTTGAAGAAAATGCTTAAGAAAATGGGGGAATCAAAGTCCATTAATGAATGCAGAGTGATGATTAATAAGTTTGATTTGAATGGGGATGGTAAGCTTAGTTTTGAAGAATTTAGAATTATGATGCAGTGATGGATGCATGTGTATATATGTGAATGTAATGACTTGGATTTTCATTTTTATTGATTTTTTTGTACATGTATAGAACTCTTTTCATGTGTTAATAAGACTGATTTGTAAATTCTGTGTACCTAGCTGCTTCTCAATGATAATTAGTTTTTTCATCCAAATTGTATCTTAATTTGATAATTAATGATTTGTTTTCTAATGTGTAGTATGCTTTGCAAAGACAAAAAAATAAGTCCTGGTGAATGAGGAGGTAAAAAAATCAAATGAAAACAATAAAAAATGTAAAGTTGGTAATTTATGGATCAGACTTCTCTCTAATACCGGATATAAAAGTGTTATAAAGAAAGCAAAAAACGAGAGCAATAAATATTATATAGTTATATTTTTATCTATGAAATTAAGAGTAAAAACTGGAGATAATCCATTTACTAATTTTATATTGTTGGGGATCCACTTACTACATGAGTAAGTTTTTTAAACTTACTTCATATCTTAACTATCAATTCTAAGGAAATTCAATGGTTTAGATCTACCCACTAATTTAAACCATTAGATTTTCTTAAAATTAATGGGTAAGATGTGAAGTAAATTTGAAAAATTTATTCCTCTTCATTTTATACAAGTCTATTAAGTCGTGATTGCGAATAAAATTCATTACATGTTATTTTTACGCGGTTGCTTTAAGAATTATTAATTGAAGTTTGGCCGCATTATTTGAAGAAAAGTTAGGAATTGGTGAGAGAGTCGTAAAGAATGTTGAGAAAGAGCAACGTTTTCAAGTGTTATAAAATCTGAAATATTTTTATCTAATTCATAATATTGCCAATTGCGAATCAATTTTGTCATTTGTGTAACAATTTGCACATCGAATTTGCCAAAAAATAAAAATTGAAGGTCTCATATTTGTTTACCCTCTTTCTTTATTAAACAATAATAATTATCATTCTTTGATGTATAAAATAATTGTGAAATAAACTTTTTTATTTATAACTATATACAAAAATTAAAAGGGCTAAGGGAGTCCCACTCTCACTTAATCAAATGTTCCATACCAATACAATTAGGTAAGTACTAAAACTAATATTTTAAATTGTGATTACAGAACGAATTGTGAATAAGTTATAGTTATCATAATTGCAAAAAAACGTAGTCCACATGACTGCAATTTGGAGACTCCAAAAATTACAATATTATATTTGCAATTACGAATGCATATTACAATTAGGTTTTTGAGTTTGGTGGAATTGATTGTGTTGATGGAAGGAGGTGAGAGGGACAGAAGTTGAAGCACTTTGAGGAATGCTTTTGAGATGTTTGACACTAACAGCTATGGATTTACTGCACCCTCAAGAATCCAAGTCTACTGATGACTGAAAAGTTATGATCAATCAATTACGTTTGAATTGTGATGTTATACTTTTGGAAAATTTAGAATTATCATTAGCATTGGCGTCTTTCCCTTTTAAATTAGATTCATGTCCCAAAAAATTTATGTCATCATGTATCAAGTCAATCAAATTCTAACTAGTAATAAAAACATTCTATTTTCTGTTTTTATAATTTTCTTTCTTAAGTAATTGACATTTTGATTGGATTGAAACATAATGGGACACCAAATATTGGGACAGGTGATATCCATTTGGGCATGAGTACATATATTTTTTTGAAAAAGACATAATATGTTATGTCATGCCCACCTTAAATACAGACAAAATGATAAAATTAAAAATACTTATATGTCCCTTTTAATTTTTAAATTACACATCAAAATCTACAAGTTCAAACAATTTAACATCCTTCAATAGAAGGTCAAACCATAACCATAATGTGTTATGAAATAAGCACACCTATTTTGCTTGCTCTAGTCACCTTATTAATACATTACGTTTTACATTTTTCCATCTTTAATATCAATATAACACCCTTTATTCGGGCCCTATTTTCTAGCACATTTGATTATACTACTTAAATATTCGGACCAAATACTACCAGCATAATAACTCAAATTATATCTATAAAATGTTTACTTCTATTTTGAAGAAAGAACAAAGAAGATTTATAATGAACACAGAGAATTATAACAATGCAGCATCAAATATGATGGATATGTACATAAAACTTTAAATAGTCATTATCATTAAATGCTTTTATTGTTCCAGCAAATTACATTAGGAGTCATAAATGTTTTCAGAGGGTGGTCTAATGACACTTATATTTACTTCCTCTAATAAGACACTTTTATAACTTCAAATTCCAATAGGCGTCTTCATTGGTGGTGGCAAGGAGGATTAGGAACAAAATAAAAGCAGTGTAGCCTGATCAAAATTCTGTAACAGGCTCCACTCCTTTCAGAACCCACCATCCAACAGGTAAGAAGAAGAAAAATTAACTTATAAAACCTATATTTCATTTTGCATACGAAATGAGTCGGCAGCAACCTCTGCAAGCCTCGAGAGACCGGAAAAACTACAGGCTTCAGGACATGGAGTTGGGTAAACATTTGTACAGAGACTCTCACATGAAATAGCTGAGTGAGCTTTTTCTTCTTGAACCACCTTCGCCATATAGTTCATTCCATTGTAGAAGCTCGGTCATATTCATGGATTCGGATGAAACACTTGCACATACCTGCATCAATATAACAAAAGGTCATGCTGTTTTGGAGGTCTGAAGGGCAGGAGAATAAGTTTGTATAGATGGAGATTTTTGTCTCATATATGGATATACCTGTTGATGAGCATGTCTAAAGTCTTCCATGTTCAAGGATCGGATATCTGCACTTCCACTTAATGCTGGAGGAGGTCTTCCTTCGGCTAGAGCAGCAGCATGTTCCTGTTGTGCATCAACCATGTTAGACCAAACACGAATGATTAATGCAACCATGATGATGAAATGATTAATGCAACCATGATGATGAAATGATTAATGCAACCATGATGATGAAATGATTAATGCAACCATGATGATGAAATGATTAATGCAACCATGATGATGGAATGATTCATGCAAACATGAACTGTTTGAAAAGTAACATCACAACCGCAGCAATGGCAAACTCATAGAAGTACCCCAAAACCAGCACTCTGAGAAACATGCCAATTCAGAGAAAACATACCTTCTTTTCTTTTTCTAATATTTCTTTAATAGGACGGTGTGCAGCAGTTACACACAAATTCTGCAATAGAATATCAAGCATGAAGGCACCCCAAATATTGTTCAACTAACATAAATCACTTTAAAAAGTTCAGGATAAAAGGAGAAAGAACAACTCTAACCTTAAGATCACTTCCGGAATATCCATCAGTCATACTTGCAATTGCCTCCAGATCAACATCAGAAGACAAGTCCTCTTTAGCTAGTATGACTTTTAATATTTTTGCTCTGTTCGGAGCATCAGGCAAATTTACCATTAATCTGCAGAACACCAAAAGATTAACAAAACATCAACATCTCAGTCCCCTTAACACCCTTTCCCCAAAAAAGAGCAACATTGGAGAATTAAACTATAGGTGGACATGGTATTCACCTCCGAGGCAACCTCCGTATGACAGCCTCGTCTAGGTCATAGGGCCTATTAGTGGCTGCAAGCACAAGAACTCGCTCGGTTTCCTTTGTACGTAATCCATCCCAATTCACCATGAATTCATTTTTCATCTTTCGCATGGCCTCATGCTCCCCTGGATTTTCCCTCCGGCCCAACATGCTGTCAACCTACGCAAGAAACCATACCAGTTCACTGTGATTTATTCGTCAACTAATGAATCAATACAGACCACCAACATTTCATGTAAAAAGCTTACTTCGTCAACAAATATAACACTAGGAGCAATTTTACTCGCCAGGGAGAAAACAGCTTTTACATATTTCTCACCCTCGCCAAACCACTGAAGCAAAAATGGGAAAGGATATGAGTTAACACAAATAACAAACTCATAAGGAGAGATTAAACTGCAGTCAATGAAGCAAATCTAAACCTTAGACGTAATGCTTGACATAGAAATGTTGATGAAGTTTGCACCAGCTTCAGTAGCAACTGCCTTCGCAAGCATTGTCTTACCTGTTCCAGGAGGACCAAATAATAGGATACCCTTGCACGGCTGCACCAAAGGCACTTCACAGTCAGAAATTGGGGTACAGAAAGAGTTCATGGTACATAAGCTATTTTTATGAGGAATGAGTCATTTAGAAGATCACAACACAAGAATTTAAAATTTTGTAGTTGTGATTGTTAAAGAATAAAAAGATATTTCAATGTTTCTGGAAGCGAAGTGTCACTAATTCTCCCAAAAACAGTTTCTCAAACCAATTGCATATAATAATACTGAGTGAGATATCTACAAAACCTATGATTATATGCCCGGGAGGAGCTATTGGGTTTTATATGCTATTGGGCTGGACCCATGTTGCTTGTACTGATTAATCTCTTTTCCAGTATGTGGGTATACATATAAATGTATATACAAATATACATATACATATATATGGGGATTAACAAATTTAGTTGTTCTCATTCCTGAATTTCTCTAACAGAAAAAATATAATGGGGTTGAACTCTAACTGTCAATAGACATTGAAAGAATTGCACATATTAAACAATAAAAAACAAGTTAATATGTAAATTAAGTAAAACCTTGGTTAATTGCCCCTTGCAAAAAAGCTCAGGCCTCTGTAAAGGAAGCATCACCAATTCCTTCATTGTATCCTTGACATTTTCAAGAGCTCCAATATCATCAAAAGTAACACCAATGTCATTAGGTGGAATAACATCAGCCAAAAGCCTCTTTTCAAACTCGTTTTCTGTTACAACATCCTGATTTCAGGCAACACAAGAAGCAGGATGATTCAGAATAATGATACTGTACAGCAATCAAAGCAAGCAAAATTTCATAACAAAATCACCTTAAGAGACTTCTTCAGGCTCTTTGACTCATTCTGGATAGCCTGTAAAATCCCAATTCCATACTGGATGCTGGTAGATTAAATAATGGTTAGTAACATAAGTTACTAACAACTATGAAGGTCAAAGTAGAGTATATATCATATTTCTAATTAGCAGTGCAAGCTCATTAGTTACCTCTCACAAGACAACACAAGCTTTGCTTCAGGATCAGCTTCAGAATTTTGCATTAGGTGGTGGCTCAAAGCCCAACCAACAATCTTCTCTACAACTGCAAAATATATCAAACGTGATATAGGAGGGATATATTTAAGCTGCAAATCACTAACACTAAGCACTAGTGGTAGAGCTTACTTTCATTTGTAAGTGTCTGATCCTTGATGCACAAGGTCTCAAGTCCTTCACATTCCATCCCGCAACGGCTTAAAACCTGTACAGAAAATTTAATGATTTGTAATTGTAAGTTGAGAATACCAATATTAAATTATATTTATAAACAATAAGATTTATGTCACTACACAGTTCAAAATGGTCAACTATCTTGAAGTCTGAAATCTTGGAACTTGGAAGAATTTGATGTACTTAAAGTTAAAGGAGGAAAAAGGAAACAGAATGGTAACTGACGGAAGGCAATTAAGTGAATTAACCACTCCAATCAAAATAGACATGAAACTACAGTTTGTCTAGCTTCTTTTTATTTGAGATGATTGGGAACATTGGTCCTGGATCATGTATTAATTTATCCCCAAACCCTTCTATAACAACAGTAGTAATCATACTAAAAGGCAGAAAGAATTTATAAACATAAGAACTGTAGTGCCAACGAAGAATGAAGCTCACAAGCTCAGAGAAATCAACAAAGTAGTGAACTGAGGCCCATGTCCCCACTTGGTCTCATAAAGTCTAAAGATCGTACCATAAACATTTAGAATCACATAGCAGAATAAATTATAAATCTTGCATAGCCAAAATTGCATTTCATGTATACAAATACTCATAAACATGTCAAAACTATTTTAAACAATTAATTTTGTGATAGAATTATTTGGCAGGACAGATGCGATCAGCAAACGGCAATAATAAGGCTTAGGTTAAACATAGCAAAATGGAGCAGATTTATTGGTCAAGATACATACATTTAGCATCGGTTAATAGAAAATAATGCTGAATTTATGACAAGAAAATATATTGAAGCCTCCATAATCATAAAAATAATTTATGTAACCATTTATTTCATAAATAAAGTTTGCCTTGGACCATGGTTGCTAAATAAACAATCCTTAGGTCATGAAAACGAGTTAACTAACACGCAAGCTCAATTTTTGGTAAACTCGTATGAGTTCATATAAAATCTAAAAATCAAGCCCACATCTTTACATTAATTTTGCCACAAAATGAATTATTTTTACATTTTTGTTGGATATTTTGGGTGAATTACATATGTGCTGCAGCATATGTGATAAAGATTAATTTACATTTTTAGTATTACTTTTGTATTATTTTACTAAATAAAAAAAAAGTGGTCGACAAAAAATATTGACTTATATTTGTAAGTTTTATATGAAGTTAGAACGTGGAATAAATAATAACTCGGATATGCCTTTACACTACAATTCGTTACTAAAAATGTTGTAAAATATTTGGTATGTAAACTCTTACTAGTATGAGTTTAAATTTGTTTTTACCATGGCATTTACCATGCCTTTACACCACATTTCGTGATTTTGGCAACCTTGCTTTGGACACTTTAGAACAAGATGTTAAAAGATTACATCCATTACAAGAAGTCCTACCTCAAAAAGTTATCCAAACTGCCTTGTACAAAATTTAACTACTTAGATACAAAAACTTCTATTAATCTGTCCTGTAACATTGATCCACATAAACAATCACCTACTCATCCAAAACCATAAATATCCATGCACTTTCTGGCAATTAATAGTAGTACAAATACCAAACTGGAAGGGGATGGCTCAATGGACAAAATAACTTGGTTCCATAATTAAAATGACTCAAAGAAAATGTCATATATCCACCAAACATTGTTTTTGGACACCAAATATATAGTATGAAGTTTTTTAAAAAGATTAAATAAATATAGAAGAAAAAATCATCATGTAGTTTGAACTAAAATTACAAGCACATACAAGTTACATACCATGCGCAAATGGTGCAAATTTGCTTTGATTTTGAGAGTCTCAACATCTCGATCGAGTTGCTGCTTCCAAGATGCTAAAAGCCCCTCATCCTATGACAAGAAACATATTGTTAAGATTATATTATATAGGAGAAAAAATTGATGAAATGCAATCGACTACTCATACCTGTGGCATGTGAATTGTTACTTTATTTGGAAAAAGCTTGGTCAAAGTTTTGTTTGGCTTTGGGACTTCCTTTCCCCTTTCATGCAATCTTCCAAAACCATCCTGAATTTTTTTGAAGAGGCATGATATTACTATAGTTCAGAAAACTTGAAAGAACTTCCATTAGGTTGTGTCTAAGAAGACAGCAAAAGACAAGCATACACAAGAAACAAATGCAGAAACAGGCAATTCATGTTTCTCTGTTTGCAATAGAAGAATGAACTCAAAAGGAGATGAGGTTCTTACAGGGAAAGCCAAGTCAAGAAGGGCAGTCTGATTGCTGCCGAACTTTGTAAAAAGCAAACCCCCAGGATGCGACTGCAAGTACAAATTAGTTATATATCAATGACATGATCACTTATACACATTCATGTAGACCAGGGATGAGAGGGAAATTCAAAGGATCAAATAATATAGGATATCCAATTTGTATCTTCAACCATCATATACATCTCTTCAAGTTTCTTAATTAATAAAATAAGACTAGATATATAGCCTGTAAAGGTAACTGTCTAGAGAGAAAATGAGAGAAGAAAGAGAAAGAGATTTGTAGAAACTGAATTTTATTCAATTAAACTTGTTGTTACAAGAGGAGAGCCTCAGCTCTATTTATAGCAAGCAGGAAACGTCCTTGGCAAGCTAACTAACACAGTTAGCTTGACTAATGACTTTCAACATAAATGTTAGCTTTACTAACAAGCTAACGACTACTTGATAACTACAATACAAAAGTAACAAAGCAAGCTAACCTAAATATTATTTCCTAATATAGCCCATTCCTACTAAACATACGGAACCATAGATTCTCATAAATTCATTCAACAAAACTGCATGTCCTTAAACCAAATCCAAATGGTACACCTATAAAACTCTACCCATATTATCTTGCCATGGGCTGTTAAAAATCTGTTTCTGCAGTAGTATACACCTCAAAGCTTCTAATGCTTCAATGTGCATGCCATTTTAGAAATACAAAAACAATATTCATTAAAGAAAAGGGAAAAATCACCTTCTCCTTCCGACTGTCATTGTGAGTGTGTGAACCTATGACCACCACATTGTCTGGAAGCTTTTCAAGCTTACTTCTAAATGAATATGGATCTCCATTTCCTACTATAGACTTCTCTGCATCTTTCATGAACAAAATGAGAGGTGCAGTTCTGCTTTCAGTAAACACAACCTGGAACAAAAGACATACAAATTGTCGTTGTAAGATTGAAGCATAATACGACTAGAAGTAACCTTACTAGACCAGAGAGTGAAGTAAAAGACAACCTCGAACAATATATTAATAAGTAATTTGTCCAGTTCATCAATGCCACCATTTTCCAAGCGAAGATCAGTGACTGAAAAGAAAGAAAGAAAGACTGCTTCAGCATCTAGGACCAAAATAACACTCAAAGATAAAATAATATAAAAGATATAAAAAGACTATCAGACAAAGCAGTACCGTTGCAGAAAAATCCTTGACCTCCCTCACAGGCACCTCCAAGATCAACTCCATCAGGTACAGGTTTATCAAATCTTACACCAACTTTTGACAAGGGATTTTCCTCAAAAACCAAGACAACCTTTCCACGACTTCCATTAGGTGGACCCCTATATGTGCAAGTGCAATGATGCAACAAAGTTATAACCCAAAATAGAAACACTTAAACTTTGTTTCTTATGGATAGAAATGGAGGAAATGGTTTTGCAAGGAATGGAAATTAGAGGTGAAAGTTACATTGCATTGTCTAAAATAAATGTTAATATGGAGGAATTAAACATAAAATAATATTGGATTAGAATTCTATTAAAAATGAAGAAACTCAAAGTAAAGAGAAAACTAATAAAGTTGCTTATAGTATTCTAAGTTACACACTTAGATATCATTGTTGAAGTTAGTTATTGCTGAACATGAAATTTTGTCTCTATTTTCTTGCCCCTAATTTATATGACTACCAAAAGGGAGAAGAAAATTAATGCTTATACCCTTCTCCCACCGCAGTTCCCATATTTCCCATAAGTGATATAGTCTACTCAATGTGAATATTGCATAATTGGCTATTAAAAGTAAAAAGCCTCCAATTTGAATTGCGATGTTGTAATCAAGCGTGAGGGCTTCATGCTACAACCTTCCTATTTTGGTGAAAGAAATTCCATCCAATCAATACACTACTATATAAAATTATAATCATTATAGGAAACTCAAGTTCTGTAGTTAATTTGATATGTGCAAAAAGACGATGCAACCACAACAACGTCTATCGATGAGAAATAGAAAACCAATTCAGAACAGTTTACGACTAACTTTTACCTTGAAGAAGATGTCTGATACAAACTACCAGAAGATGAGCAGCTATATTTTACCTTATCACCTGCATGGTTATAAATGGAAAACATCAGCACTTTCAGATGAAATTAAGGCTCTTCAAAGATGGGAGAAAACCAAAAAGAGCACATACCTAGCTTAAACAAACAATTTTTAGCTGTCACAGAGGTAGATGCAACACTATCAATTTCTAACTTAGGTTGGGACTCGAGCCCATGTGGAGTAGGTGTATTTGAAGAGCTAGGTGTATCAGTGTCGCTAGTTGATGGATCCGTGCTCCTAGCCATGTCTGTGGCTGTAGGACTTTGTTTGGCGGAGCTGCAGGATTTATCAGCATTGGATCCATCTTTGAGCAGCTCAGCTTCCTTTGAAGATAAACCCTATTGATAAACAACAAATGAAGATTCACTAACGTAATCTTCAGTAAAAAGAATAATTCAATGATGCATTGACAAAAAAACGTATGTATGATTGATCCCAATATATCAGATCAAACAATGAAACTTTATCTTACACCCAAAAGCAAATGGCTATCAAATATGAGCAATTTAGCTCCAAAGAAATTTGCTAGTGCTTTTGCCAACATCTCCTGGTATATTTCTGATCCTGCAGAGAAATAAAAATTGGCAATTGAGGAAAAATGAGTGAAGGGAAAGAAGTTAAAACAACAACAAAAATTAAAATAAAAGAGAGCAGTGGTGCAACACTCACACACCTGCAGGTCCCGAGAGTAGAATACGAGGGTTTATGGTTGTAAGATCTGTGGTATACTTTGCATGTTCTTTATGCTTCAGGTGTATAAAGCATGCTGCAACAAGGACATTTTTTGTATTCTCACTGCAAAAAGATAATTATAATCAGGTAGCCGTCAAAGAAAGAAGCTTTAAGAATGACTGCAAGCAAAAATGCATGAAAGAATCAATCAAGTCATATAAATAACATAAAGTCTTAATTTTCTTTAATAAAAAATTAATCCCACAAATATGAATACATCAAAATTAAATGTCAAATTTTTATGCCAATGTGAACTCACGTTGAGAGAAAGGAAGATATGACATGCAAAGATAAAGCTAGAAAATGATTTGAACCTATCATACATAAAAGCAGCACCATAGATACAAAAATCCAAATGCATGGGACATTCAATTACATGAATATAGAATAGAAGAGGCAACCATAATTAATATAGTCATAAGACCCTTAATATAATGTCGCAATAAATATAGAATAGAAGAGAAATGTACCTTAAAAAGTATGGGAAGCTGTCAAAGGACACGTCTATTTCTTTTCCATCCAGAACTGCAGCTTGAACATTTTCTTTATAAACTGCGCAGCGCACAGACATACCCGAAGTCGATGCAGGTAGTGTATCCCTCGTCCCATTTCTTTCTTCCAATACCTGTTTAAAGATATTTTTGCTCAATTTCAGTTTACAATTAGATCCAGCAAGGATCCTGAAGAAAGGCCCTAGGAAATCATTCACCCCAGAGAGTTTTACATTGCCTGCTTCTGTGCCTGTATCATCTGGATCACAATCCAAAGGAGAGTTTTTGTCGCTTGCTCCAACATCAGAAGCCTTATCCGTCCCCACATTTGGAGCTGAGTTGCTTTCAGGACCGTCAAGCTCAGCTTCTGTATCTGTACCATCACGGTGAACAGAATGGCCAGAAACATCAGTAACGTGGTGAGGTTTATTGGCAGTCTGAGATGGAGACTTCAAATTTGGAAGATCATGTCTGAGGCTAGAAAGAGAAGCCAAGATGGAAGCCCCTGCCACAGCTGAAGAGTCTCCATTTCTCCTTTCAATCTGCACAAATTTCCCAACACCATTCTGAATGTCTGCACCCTTAACTGTGCCTTCGATATTTAGTTGATGAAAAATCTATGCCAAAATATGTCAAGGAAACCTATGCAGAGACAAGCAAAAAAGACTATTGGGAACAAGGAAATAATATATAATTCTGATATTGCTCCTTTATAAAATAAAATAAACAGGAGGGGGGAGAATGACATTCAACTGAAAAAAATAAAGGATACATAAGAATGATTCCCCAGCGACCCAAAAACCACCTCATCACCCGAATTAAGCACACAGCAGGTGTTCTTCTTGACAAGCGTCCCATTTACTAGCACAGATCCTTTGCTACCCGTACTCTCTAGCACAGCTACAGCACTTCCCCCACACTGACCATTTCCACGAACAACATTAAAAATAATTCATATAATATCCTACGATATTCACCTCAAACAACTGGAAAGAAAGTGGAAAAGGCAACCAAGCACACACCTCCAGATAAGCATTTATAAGTCTTAGACATAGTAGTTAGTCCTGCATAGTGGTGCTAAGTGACCAAGAACAAAAACTTAATAGTGTGATGGCTGCTACTTTAAGAAATAGCAAATGTATATGCACATATATATACTGACAGAATTGTTAATTGTCTTCTATAAGTATATAACTATATAATTGTTATAAAGGTACAATTGTATATTAATAATTATAATATTACCAACAATGTTAATATGATAAAGATATTGTTTGAAATAATGACATAATACTGATAGATGATTGTTTAATATAAAAGACCGTGAAAAGGCTTAATAATTAGTAGTAATTAATGTCAACCGTGAGAATAAATGTGATAACCAAAAATGCCAACCACTTGAAAACCAGTGATTAAGGTCTTTATCACCTGTAAACTTCTAGCATGAAAAATATAATAACTATTAACTTACCTCATAATCAAGAGTCACTAAAAAATTTGTGGATGTGCAACTCTTAAGCTTGTCTGATTGTGGAAGATGAAAAATGTAGAAACAATTTAAAAAAGAAAGACGGAGAGGTCTGAAGAAAGTGAATGCCCAAAATTCTAAAAGCTGAGAGTCGCAAAGGTGGCTGGGCTGCCATAGATAGGGGTGGGATGTGGTCCAAAGGAATAGGCTGGCCAGAAATGAAGTAGGTTTTCCAGAAATGGAGTGGGCAGACAAGAAAGGCTTCAGATAGTTCCTCATTTAGCTATAGCAGACATGAAACGCACTGCAGTAGGCCTCTATCTCAACCATGACACAAAAATGTTCCAAGGCAAAGCTTTCATCGCAGCCAAAAGCCCCCTCGGCAAAGCACCAGTGCCATCCGCAAAATAAAACAATTAACTACCACTTAGAACTAGAAACATGTGTCAAATAGTAACTCAGTAAAGTGATCGGTTGGCAAGTTGTAACATGTGAGCTTGGAAAAACCTAACCATAACATACATCTACAGCCTAGTCAATGAAACTTCCAAAACTACATTACAAAATAATCTTACCTCGGTTTGCTTGATCTTGCATAAATTTCCACTGATAGTCTGATCCTTCAATGGAAAGTTGCAACTTCTACTGGAACCAATGGTGAAACTCGGTGTGCCAATGACAACATTTAGATTCTGCAATAATATTAAACACTCAATATAAATTTATACCATCTATGTTTAGATTTAGCTTATTTTGTACTTCAAAACAGCTCACAATAAAAATCATTCCAAATTCGAAGAAAGCTTGGGAGCAAAGAAAACCATATTCTTTTTCCAAAATTAATCAAAAACAAACTCTACCTGTGAAGACTGAGTCAATAACCTGCACCAAGGAACCGAACAATCAGTTTTTGGATTCTGCTTCTGATATACGCCCCATGAAGTGAAAGAAGCCTTTTGTTTCTCAGCCACCAAAGTTGTTGGAGAAGATCCTTCACAATAGATAAATTAAATTAAATAAATAAATAAAAAATCAAACTTTTTTAGACAAGTAAACAATTCAGTTTCAGTGTAACCTTCAGCAATCGAAGCTTCCACAGCCACCGCAGGCGCAGCGTCACATTTACCATCAGCACCGCCAGCATCAGAGATCTGAATATCGCCGGTACCGCATTCTCCGGGATCGGAAGGAGGCTCAAGAGTTCTCAAATCCTTAGAATTCTCCGCCGCCGGCGTCGGTTTCTCTGACGTGTCGCCGCCATTATCAACCTGAGGAAGATAATAAAATTAAAATAAAAACAAAAATCAATAACCCTAATATGAGTAAAGAAGAAGAAAAAAGAGTAAGATAATAATAATAACGGGAAAAAAAGGAATGGATAGAATCATTTGAGAAATGGTAAAACGGAGAAACCTTGTGTCGTTTAGAAGAAGGAGAAGGAGGGTTATTATTGTCGTCGGAAGAAGAAGAAGGTCGTTTAGTGTTGTTGGAAGAAAGAGATCCAGTGTTGCGCCTCGTTGAAACCATTGATGTGTGTGTTTCTGTTTCTTTGGCTTCAACGACAAAATAAAATGGGTGATATAAATAAAGAAGAGAACGGGAAAGATATTAATGCTTTTATGAATCACTTATTATACTTTTATATTTTTACTTTATATTTACATTATATTTATTACATTTGTACATTTATATTGCATTTATTTGTTTTGAGGGTGCCTTTTCTATGGTTCTCTTCTTACGTGTGACTTAGGGGCAAGCAAACTTTTTTTTTCTGTAGATAGACTTGTTTTTTTTTTGTATTATATCTTGGAAAGTGATCCACTTACTTTAAGATTAAGTGGGGAAAAACTATTTTGTATCATATTCATTCATTTTTGATAAATTTAATGGTTTGAATTGCTGATTACTTCTAAGCCATTGGATTTTCCAAGAATTATGATTAAGATGTGAAGTATGTTATTTTTCTAGTTACTCTTGTAGTAAGTGAATCTTCTTTCTTATATATTATCATCTTATGAGTAATGAATTAATATTTTTGAATATGTACATCTTCTTCTTAATAAATATCGTTCCTAAAAATTAAATTTTTGACATTTTGATCTTTGTAAAATGAAACATAACCTTGCCATATTAACTAAGAATTGTAATATCATGTTAATCTATATTGTAATATCATATTAATTCATAAATGTGATAGTTATGTTGTTAAGCAATGATATTATGTTGTTAATTCATATGTATGATGTAATGTTATGTTATGTTAATTGAAAGCTTACTACAGTAATTTTCATCTTAATGTTGAAATTCTTTTTAATGTTTATTTAAGTAAAATGAGTTGTGTTTAATAGTCAAATTAAGTTGTTTTTAAAACTTTAAATTAAGTTTTATAATTTTTTTTCTCTTGTTGATTATCTAAATGACATGTAAGATCGTAAGAAACAAATACACAAGTGTATAAGTTACTTGCAATTATTTTTAATATTTTTAAATTTATGGGTATTCAATGACCCGCTGATAATATATCCAGAGAGTATTAACACATGTATGAAATGGGCATGAGTTCAAAAATGAAGTAACCTGACGAGTTCAGATAATGCACTACCCAAACTCATTGCCATCCATCATAAAAAAATTGTGTTTTAATAGAATTGTTAGTTTTTTCTTATTATATCATTCATAATTATGGAACTCAATTAATTCCGCAATTATCTTTTATATCATCATAATAATAAGGTGAGAGTATAATTGATAAAGAAATAATTAATATTGTTTTGAACATTCAAGACGACAATTAGAAATTCTGAAAAAATAACACTTATAAAAACGGATGGATTAATAAATAATGCAATCTCAAAATAGTAAAGAATTATAATATATAAAATATTCATTATAATATAATTTGACAATAAGCATGTATTAGTGGGATAGATATCATGACATTTATCTCCGCATATAAAATATTATCATGGATATATATTGCATATATTTGTACATATACTACTTATTTAGTATATTTGCTATACTTGGGCATTGAAGTTTGGTGTTCAGCACAATACATTCTCATATAAGTGTATATTATTTTGTGGCCCTTAATTAGGAAGAGCATGTGGCACACAATTTAGTATAGATCGAAATAGTATAGTGAGTAATAGACACCTTTTACAAGTTGAGTTCCTTTGAAATGAGTTTATTTTTAAAGCAATGATATATCGATTATCAAGTTTTTAAGGTCAAAAGGAAGATAGATAGTAATTTGAGTGGAAGTCTAACCCGCTAATGAGAAGGTGGATCGAGGTGATGATGCGGGAATGAATATTACTTGTCTCATTTTTTGTGTCTTAAGTGTGTTATAATCCACTTAAAAATTGACACGTAATTAAAAAGAAAATTAAAAAAACAGAAAATATTTTTTTTATATTATTTGGTGCAACGTGATTGACTTGAGACATGAATATAAAGTTTTTGTATGACAGGTGATCCTTATTCGATAATGTGATAGGAGATAATGAGCGGATATCGATGATGGATTCTTCTTTCGTTCCTAAGAAGAGTTTAATATTTATCTATTGTCACTACAATTTTTTTATATTTCATTCATCATTAATTTATATTTATATCGTTTATAAGACAACAATAATTAACATTTTATTTGTCACTACAATAACTATGGTTAATATGTATTATTATTGTTTAACATTTTATTAGATGAGGGTAAATGTAAAAACCAAACACTCTTTTGTAAATATTATATCACTTATTTTGTGCTTCTTGTATTGTTATTAAATTAGAAGTAATTGTGTTACGAGAGAGACTATCATATTGGGCACTCTTCAACTTCAAGATCATATCGAATCTGAACTCCACGTTACCAAATGGATGTTCATGCATAATAATAAAAGGTTTAAATATACAAGAGTTAAAAGAATTCAGAAAGAGAGAATTTTAATTATATATGAATCAGAGTTGCGAAAATGGTTTACATGGAAAGTGGAAGTGGTTTTAAAATAAATTAGGATTTGCGAATGAGTCCCGAGAGAGTGAAAAAGAAAGTAAGATGAAGAAAATGGATGAGAAAATTGAAATATCATTGTTAATGGAAATGTGAGATTGAATGAGTGAAAATGTGGCAAAAACCACGTTGTGGGATGTGAATTGAACAATATCATTCCCATGATGTGAGAACAATACATCTAGTACATTGGGTACTTCAACTAGGTTTTCTCAATATTATTCAAGGTATCCCTTTACATTTAGGTAATTAATTAATCTATTTTGGGGCGTATGATTATCTATCCAAACAAGTATTGCTATCAGAAATCGATTTTTTTGATCATTCTGTGGATCTAGTAGAACATTATACTAGTAGATCAACACTCTGTTCATAAGTTTTCTCATTTTTAATAACCTTTGGTAAAAGAATAGTTTAAAATTAATTAATAATTTTATATTCATAGTACAGTTTTCTATTTTTATTAGTTGTGTTTATTTCATAATCCTGAATAGTTGAAAATTGATATAGACCTCTAGTGGTTAGACGTTCTTCAGTCATGGTCGGGTCCAATAAGTGATATAAAAGTCGATAGTTCGATTAAGACATGGTGAACTTAAGGAAAACAGACTAATAAGTGTATGGTATCCACATTTGATAGAGATATTGTTCAGTTTATTCAAGTGTGAAGTCTGATACTAGATATGAGAAAATTATTAAAAGAGTTTATAAGTAGAAAAGATATATTAAATAATTTCCTTACGGTTTTGGTTCAATACGTAGTGTCTCACATACGAATCTCTACTCTTCACATGGCCCAATAACAATAGAACTCCTCAGTGGTTGGAAGCTCTCAAATCGTGATCAAGTCCAAAAAAAAGGCACGGTATATGATATGTTTACCAAAAGTAACATGTATTTGTTTAAAGTAGTTTGTCTAGTGATATAGAACATCGGAAAATCTCCAACTATGTTTAAGGTTCAATCAATTGACCAATATTTGCTTAGAATGATAATTACATCCTGAAAGATATTTATTTATTTATTGATACGGTGAATAAATATATGTAGTTATGTGAACTATATTATCAGGCTTCATTTGGATGGAAGAGAAAAATAAGAAGAGATAAGTATGTGAGAAAGAGAATGAAAAGAGAGAAATAGATGAGAAATAAAGTGAATTTTAGTGTTGTTTGGTTGTATAGAACAAGAATAGAAAGAAGTGAGTGTTTCTTCCTCACTCTTCCTTGAACAATGATTTATCATCCAAAATTATGTTTCAAATCATGTACCAGATCGATGAAAACATTAATGTCAATTACAAAAATTATAATATTCATTACTTTTTATTTTTTTATTTCAATATCATTGCTCTGGGATATGATTTGGGACACAATTTGATATAACAAATTTTGGTTCCTCTTCTCCTCTTATTTTCTTCTCACTTTGGAGGAGAAACAAAGTTGGTGGGTCCCACCACACTTTTCCTTCTTTCTTCTCATTCCTCCTCCTTAGCCAAATGGGGAAATTCATATTTTCTCTCTAACTTCTCTTTACTCCTTCTCTTTCTCCTCAACCAAAGACACCCTAAGTGCTAAATTATATCACATATCATCCATGCTTTATAAAAATTAACTTTTTATTGATTCTCAAAACTTCAAATGTTAAATATTATTTATGGTGGGAAACCACACTTTTACAATTATATTCTCTCAAGGATAATACATGCTCAAGTTTATTTCTTCACATAAGTTTTAAATTATTTCTTCACATATGTTTGGTTCGGGGTTTTTTCGGGTTCGTGTTACCCGAAATCCGACGGATTCGGGGATGATATTGTTATTTTCAACCCTGCTTAATTCGGGTTCGAGTTTTGAATTTCGGGTTCGGGGTTTGGTAAGTACAAACCCGCCCCGTTGCCATTCCTATTGGTAAAGTAGAGCTAGAAAAAATAGGGAGAAAAGTTAAGGAGAAATATAAAATTTCTTTTGTTTAGTGGAGATGAGAGAAGTTAAAGAGAAATAATAAATTTGTGAGAGGATAAAAAAAGTATGGATCCGATAAAGTCTTTATATTCACTCATCTAATAAGAAAAAAGATACATATTTTTCTTCTTTCCCTTCTTGTACTAGATAATAATAAAAAATCCCTATCTTTTTCACATCTTTCTTATCTTTTCACCTCTTTCTATCTATCTATTTTCTTCTCTTGAACCATTTGTGGTACATAAAATAATATTTTAAGAAATAGAGGTGAGGTTACATTCATTAAAAATAATAAAAAAAGAAATAGATGTTAAATAAGAATGGGCCTATGGGTTAAGGGATGGGTGACCCAAGTCCAATTCAGATTAGGGTTAACCCTATAAAAGCTTGAAGCTCCTCTCTCACGCACACTCCTCATCTTCTGTAACTGCCGCCATAGCTTGCATCTCTTCCTGGTAACTAATCTAATTCAATACATCATTTTCATGTTGTTCATTCTTCGCTTCTTATTGTAGTGCTCTTTTTTATTTGATGTTACCAATTTTTAATTTGTAATATGAATATATAAAATTAAAATTTATCAATCTCTTTGTAATTTTAGGGATCCAGTGCTTTATTATTATAGCATTTTAATGTTCACAAGATAACTCATAATGTTGCGATTGTAACTAATCTTACGCACATTTTGCAGAAAAATATCGTATATTTAGTTAGCAAAGATGGCAGTTACTCTTTACAGTCCTACCTCTGAATCTGGATTGCAGAAGCTTGATGAGTACCTTCTAACCCGTAGTTATATCTCTGGGTAAGTTACTGTTTTTGTGAAGTTAGGGTTTTTTGTTGTTTTATTTTTTTGTTTCTTAGTTATTTTCTGATGTTTTCTTATTATATGTTAATTTTAGGTACCAAGCCTCAAAGGATGATCTTACTGTGTATGCACTTTTGACTGGGGTTCCGTCCGATAAGTATGTCAATGTGTCTAGGTGGTACAACCACATTGATGCTTTGTTGAGAATTTCGTAAGTTTCTTTCATATCAATTATCAGTTATTACACCAATTATATATAATTCAATGATGAATAATTTGCATAATGGGATATTGCTTTGTGGTAGTGGATTATGTATCGATCTTATTAATGATAAATCATTTGCATAATGGGATATTGCTTTGCAGTAGTGGATTATGTATCGATCTTATTAATGATAAATCATTTGCATAATGGGATATTACTTTGTGGTAGTGGATAATATTGTGATCTTTATTCGTAATATCTTAACAGTGTTATCGTCTGTGATGATTTTGATGAATCAAGGGTCTTTTGTTTTTCTATTTGTCTATATTTTGTCTTTCAATGTCTTTATTTATGAATGTTTAGGGGTGTTTCTGGTGAGGGATCTGGTGTCACTGTGGAGGGATCTGCTCTTGTAGCAGATGAGACTATTGCTACTCCCCCTGTTGCTGACACAAAGGTAAGTATTTTCTTAATTATAGTTTTACTCGCTTTCTGGGTGATTAGTGTTTGCTTCTTCGGTTAACCTGACTCTGATATCTGGTATAATTTTTGACTTGATTTTATTCAGGCTACCACTGCTGAGGATGATGACGATGATGATGTGGATTTGTTTGGTGAAGAGACCGAGGAAGAGAAGAAGGCAGCTGAGGAACGGGCTGCTTCTGTGAAGGCATCTGGAAAGAAGAAAGAGTGTAAGATTTTGTCTTCTCATGAACTCATTTCTTTCAATTGTGTTTGGGTTCCTTTTTATCTTATGTTTGTGAAAGTATTGATTTTCTGCTGATTTATTCTTCAGCTGGGAAATCATCTGTTCTATTGGATGTGAAGCCATGGGATGATGAAACCGACATGAAAAAGCTTGAAGAAGCAGTGAGAAGTGTTAATCAAGAAGGGCTTCTTTGGGGTGCATGTATGTCTTTTTTTTTTTTAATTTTATATTATGGCATCTGTTCTCAAAATTTGTACATTCATTGAACTCTGTTAACATTTTCACCCATATCTGTTCTGTGAAATATATGGATTATAGGTTTAGTGTTCATATGAAATGTATATACATTGTTAGATTTATGATTCTGATGTTGGGTTTTATTAATGTCAAAGCCAAACTTGTTGCTGTTGGGTATGGTATCAAGAAACTGCAAATTATGCTTACTATTGTGGATGACCTTGTCTCTGTCGACGATCTCATTGAGGAAACTCTTACAGTTGAGCCCATCAATGAATATGTCCAGAGTTGTGACATCGTTGCCTTCAATAAAATATGTAAGCATTTGAGATTAGTTATGAAATTTGGTTTATATTTATGGATAAGCCTCTATGATTTGTTGATGATATCATCTATAATCTGTTTTTGCATAATGGTCTAATGTTTTTCATAACCCTCTGTTTCAGAAACTCAAATTCACTGGATCTGAAGATGATGCTATGAGGAAAGTTGCAAGTTTCTGGCATTATGTTCTATGCATACTGTTTCCTTAGTTGGATTTTTGTTTTGCAGATCCTTTGTCATAGATTGTTGGTTTGTCTTTGTGTTTTATCCGGACAAGTTAAAAAGTCTTTCAAACTTGTTATTGATGAAAGAGTATGTTTTTGACGTCTGGCATGTTTTCAAATTTATAGTTGCCTATTAGGCTATTATTATTGTGCTTGTTATATTGATTTGAAAACGTATATCACCAGGAATAAATTAATATATCAAAATAGAGCTAAAAATATATTCATCTATCATCCACTATATATCTTTGATCATTTTTTAATTTTCCAATTGATTATGTATAAAATTTTATGCAGATATTTAAAACACAATGTTTTGTAATAAAATATTTAAAAATTGTTGTATCATTCTTCAAACACTCCCTCAACTTTTTCATAGTGATATATCCTTGTATTAAATTGTAAGTAAAAATTATTGATAAAATCTTGAAAATACTTTAAAAATTTAATTCTAATTAAATTTTAGTCATAGATGTACAAAGGAGTTTGCTAACATGAGAATGTTAATTAGATTTTTTAAAAATTAAAAGATCCAAAATTCCCTTTCTCTATACAACAAATCCCTAATCCTAAAAATCAATTTCTCTTGGCAAGGGCCCGTGTGGGCTGGCCCACTACAACCCAAAATTTTGTAAGGCTTTGGTATTAAATTTGACACTTTTTAGTGAATCCGAGCTATATTAAAATCGGGTTCGGGCTAGGCTTACCTGTGCGGGTTTGGGCTACCCATTTTATCTTATTTTAAAACTTTTTTGGGACTTTTTGGCTAGGTAATAAGCTTAAGATAAAAATTATTTTACAAAATAACTTATGATAAAAAAATAGATAATATATACTAAATATTGTGTAATGAACTTTGAATAAAAAATAGAGTAATATCTATAATATAAATATTTATAAATGACAATAATGTTATTAAGTTAATAACTATATTATTTTTCCTATCTTGCTTAATATCTTTTTGAGCACATTAGCAAAATAGTGTATCAAATTAATCGAGAACATTAAACTATATAGATTCTATTTTTCTTTTTTTAATTGTATATTTAATTAGATTTAACTTCTACAACAAAAACATAATAAAGAAAATAATTTTTACAAGGAAACTGAAAAACAACTTAATTGTTTACCGTAGAGAACTCAACACAACCAAATTTAACATAACAGTTCACAATGAAAGTGTTGATAAAGAGCATACAAAAGATATTTATACACAAAGTAAATAAATATTATGATGATAGTTATACTTCGACACATAGAATTCATTTTGAATTTGAGTCTATACTATCATTACTATAAACCAAAGTGATATTATTTTTACTGTATCCATTTATTATATTGAAGTGAAGTTACAAATTATATTGTGTTAGAGATTGAGAGTCTAATATAAATAAAATATTTAATGAATAAGTTATGTTATGAATCATATTCGTAGACTTAACATCATGTCTTAGCTCAAACACATAACATTATATCTATAAGTTTGGTTACATTAAGTATAACAATTGTGTTAAAAATTTGTGCATTAATATCAAATGATATATATATATATATATTAAATATATTAAATTTGTTAAAATTTAAATAATTTTTTTTAATATTATGCGGGTCGGCCTGCCACAACCCGCATAGGGCGGGCTTGGGCTACATTTTGATATACATAAATTGTATCCGAGCTTTTTAGCCCGACCCGGTTTAGTCCGAATCCGATACGGGCTAGCCCGAACCCGTACGGGTAGCCCGTTTTAACACCTCTACTCAAAACCAAGGTTAATTCTCTCTAAACTCTCCAAGTGAGGAGAAAATGAGAGGAGAAGATGAACCAAGATTTGTTGTCTCAAACTATGTCTCAAACTGTGTCTCAAATTATATCCCAGAGCAATGATATTGAAGAAAAAAATAAAAAAAATAATGAATATTATAATTTTTTTAATTAATATGAATGTTTTCATTAATCCGGGAAACATAATTTTGGAAGATAAATCATTGTTCCGGGAAGAGTGAGGAAAAAACACTCATTTCTTTATCTTCTTTTTCCATATAACCAAACAACACTAAAATCCATTCTATTTCTCATATCTTTCTCATCTTTTTCTCTCTTTTCACTTTCTCTCACACATATTTCTCTCTTCTTATTTTCTTTCTACAACCAAACGAAACCTTATAGTTTATACTATTTTTGTTACATCATCTTCTCTATCCATGAATCAAGCATATGAATAGTGAACTATTATCTATTTGAGCAACTATTTCTACCGTGTCATGTTAGTGTAGAATTTCGAATGTGGAAACAAAAATGAATTTTTGGGTTTAGCGATTTGCTGTAAAGTGATTTTTGGATTTTTTAGTTTTTGGAGAATCTAATTACTAAAATAATATCCTTATCAAACTTGTTCCAATAAAAAATTAAGAGTATTTTTTGGTACACAATAATAACATGTACGTAACTGAAAAAACATATTATAAGTTAACAAACCCCATATATTTGTTTATAAATATCACATGTGTATGTCTTTTGCAATATATGTGGTTGAAGATTTTGAGATGATTTAAACCAATGATATGTCATTTTCCTTTCCAATCTCGTAAAAAGTCTAATCATTTTTAGGTGAATCCTGCTTTTATTTACGCTTCTCAAGTTCTTATATCTTACATGCCCTTTTTTGTAGACTTTCTCAAATTTACTAAAAAAGTTAAATATTTCAGATTCTATTCTATATAAATTCTCAGCCTTATGTATATAAACTATACACAATTAAACATGGCAGAAAAACTTGTATGGTAAGATATCCATCCCATCATATGGGGAGTTATGTCTATTTATCTTTTCTATTGTTATCACTTAAGATTAAATTTTATTTAAAATTAAATTTTTAATGGGTTATACAGATTTTATTAGTTGTATTTACATATACATATCTCTATGTAAGTCTTTTTCAAATGCAAAATAAATCAAGGTAAGAAAAATATTTCTTTCTTATCCACATATACATTTATTCATTAAGAGAAAAATGTATCAACCGAATATTATAAAAGTTTTATACACTGTCATTATATTATTTACCATTTATTTTTAACTCTTCAACAAAAATAATTCAAATGAACGATGAATGATGTAGTGATTTTGTATAATCTTTACAATAACATACATATATATTACACTCATATCTATGTATACTTATTTTATCTTCTTTTCCTCTTTTATTAAATTGTTACCTCTTTTAATCTCTGGAAATTGCGCGAACGTATTTCGACTTCTTTTGGAATATCGGATCCAATAAAAGATTCTGGCACACTTATCTTGTTGCTTTGTACAAAATCATATTCTAACTTAGTAAGGTACTAATAAGGAGTTGGTCTAGTAGTGTAAGACTCTGCTAGATTCTATGGTGATCAAAATGTCAAATGTTTGATTCCTGATAGTAGTATTTGTTAGGATGTACAAACACGCACCTCGAAAGATATTAGTTCCTTACCAAAAAGGTCTCAAATAACATTAATCAATTACCTTTCAAATTTCAAGAGCATTTTCATACATACATTTTTATAATATTATTATTGAAATAAGAATATTATTTTCTCATTTTCATATTCTTATTACTTATTTCAAAAACATTATTATTCTTAAGAAAATGCATGTTTGAAAGGGGGAAAATGAGGAAAGAGAAATTGTGTTCTAAGGTGTGGGATTGGTTTTGGAATCCAAGTTACAATATGAATAATGTTTGTCATTGTGACAAAAAATAAATGTTATTCCTAAACGTAATACAAATTAAAGAGGAAGAAGAAAATGTGGAAATTGATCATATTCTCATTGATTGAATGATACAAAGTTTATGATCCAAACAAATTGAATGATACAAAGTTAATAAACTAATTTTAAGTCCCAACTAACTACCTAGTTTCCTAAACACTTAACTAACTATCTAAACAACCTTTCTAAAATATCTTTAATATCCCTCCTCAAGTTGGTAGGTGAAATTTTTTAACTCCTAACTTCAAATTTTGATTTGAGGCTATAATAATGCTTAACCATTCATGACAGAAGCGATATCATCCAAGGTAGAGTTTTTTGTTTGCTTCCACAAGATGAGTTTTTTTGTTTCTGTTTGTGGGTTTGACTTAATGAAAATGTAGAGTGATGTTCTACTTTTGATGATGAAAGTGAGATGCTGGTTTTGTGGTAGATGATTGAATAAGCTTTCTGGAAGAAGTTATGGATGATTGAATTGAAAGTGGCTTAAAAACTCAATCATTTTTTGTACTATTAATATATCAACTCACGATGAATCAAACTCTTGACTTTTGACCGTTCTGTGATCTATTAAAATTTTATATCATTATACCAACGTAAAAGATATAAAAATAAAAATGGAACAATTAACCAATTTTTTTAATAAAATTAATTTTGCTTTTAATCTCTCTAGATTAAGATTTTTATTTTAGTCTTTGTAATCAAACACTTTTATTAGGTCATGTCAATATTTTCCATGTAAGACCAAATCTAAAACAAAAAGGAAAATCGGAAAGTAACTGAAAAATAAATAAAGTGTATGGATGGATTTTGGAAACAATCAACATTTATATTTAAACTTACCTTTTTTATAGAGAATATACTTACTTTATTTATTATCATCTAAGGGGTTAAAATCCTCTCTAATATTAGATTGTGAGACCCAGAATGGTTTAGAAATTTAAAAAATACATTAATTAAAAAATTTTAAAATCTGGACCGTTTAAAAAAATTAAGTAACATGTGTCTTACTGGAAGGTCCAGTACAAAAAATGATCCAATTCCATCTAAGGTGCATGTTAGCACAGCACACCATGTTATGGCCCATAGGACTTAAAAAACAGGAGAAGGATCTTATAATCAAAGATTTAGTATCCTCTCCTTGAATAGGCTAATAAACCTAAAAATATAATAAGATTTAATAATTTTATCCTTAAAATATGATGACATTTCCAGAAATAATTTTCTTTCTCAGTTGGAAAATAATAATAAGTTTGGATAAGCACTGCGAAAAGCGAAGTACCACGTAAGACAAAGAATACCATATTTTGTGTCACCACATAATAACAGTAACTAGAAAAGTAAAAATGTTAATATAAGATTCAGTGTCTCTGTGTTTAGTTATTTAATTAATGTCCTTGGAATGCAAAAAGAAAACAGTGATGAGAAGAAGAATGGAAGAGAGTCCACGGAGTCCAGAGGCTAAGATAGGGATGAGAGTAGAGGATCTATGGGATATTCAAGAGCCAGAATTAAGTCCTAATGACAAACTCAATGCTTGTTTTGAAAGCATCCCTGTCTCTGCCTTCCCTCTTCCTCCTTCTAACCAAGGTAACTAACTCTTTTCTCAACTATCATCCAAATATTCTGCCAATTCAACCCATAATGAGGACCCGATTCTACTCGATCACCCGGTTTGACTTGATTATGGACGAGTCTGAATGTGGTCGGGTTTCATTTGGGTCTAGGGTCAAATTCGAGATTAAAAATTACATATATTCAATTGTGTAAAATACTAGTGAGTTTTCTTTATGTAAATGATTAATAAAATATCTACATAAATATCATTTCATATATAAAATTATATATCCATAATATTAAATAATATTGCGAAAAATCTATCTAAATATTTATAGGTCAGTGTATTATCCACCATTCATTTGAATTACTTTTTTTTAAGAGTCAATAAATGGTGTATGATATAGTGATAGTTTAAAAAACTTTTATGCAACCACTTTATACATATTTTTCTCTATCTAAACAGCTATGCATTATATTTAATCGGATGTAGTGTCGAGTTCAGATTCAAAACTTGTCCTAGTCGACATTTGAGACCGAGTTAGCCTTTGGGTCTATAGTCGAGTTCAGGTTCAAAGAAATAACCCGACTAACCTTTTGGCTTGGGTAAGGGACAAACCTTACCCAACCTATGCTTATCCCTACTCTTTACCACTATTGGATTTATGGTTTCATAAAATTGATATAAAAAGTGTTGAAACCATGTCTATGTGCTGATACCAGGTAACTATGACTTAATCCACTATGAGAAAGTTAATCAGTTATATTCGAATCTCGAATGGGGTAGGACTATTATAATCGGCAAAACTATTCCTATTAAGTATTTAGTGTTTAATGCAGTTGCAAGCTTTTTACACTGATAGATGTTGATATGATCTTAGAGTGGGTTTTGTTGAACTTAATTTTGTCAAAAAATGTTGTTGAAGATACAAATAAGCATAAGGCTGAGGTCTCTAGCAAAAACCATAATCATAATCTTACGGGTGTTTTTGGGAGAAAATAAGCATAATTTTTTAGTTTCACTTTTGGATATTCAAATTATCTGAAAATTAAACACATTCTTAAAATCAGTTATTGTATGCAGCCATTATAGCTTTCTTTCAGTTTTCGCCACAAAATGTTAATCCTTTTGTGTGTGTGTTCAGAAATCGAGATAAAATCGGATGCCACCCTTGCCGAGGCTGTTAAAATACTGGCAAAGCATAACATTCTCAGTGCACCTGTGGTGGATGTGGATGCACCTGAAGATGCTAGTTGGATTGACAGATATATAGGAATAGTTGAGTTTGCCGGAATTGTTGTATGGATTCTGCATCAGGTTAGTATATCAATACTCTATTTGTTTCTGTTGTTTCTATGAATTACGATTCCAATTCAATCATGGATGGACAATTTGAAAAATGATATCTCACCTGGTAATTGTTGAATGTCGATGTAATTTTTTTGAGCGCTTCATTTTTCACAGTAAGCTAATGTGACAATTTTGATGTTGTTGACAGTCCGAACCTACATCTCCGAAGAGTCCATCCAGTGGAACTGCTTTTGCAGCTGCGGCTAATGGAATGACTTCTGCGTTAGAACTAGACGCCTTAAACCTTGGATCTGCTCCAACAGCTTCAGGGAACTTTTTTGAGGATCTGATTTCTTCCGACCTTTATAAGAATACCAAGGTTGTCCACTTGCTCTTTTCAATGTCAATCATAAAAGACAGTTTCTTCTAATTGATTCTTGTCGAAGCATTTATTTCACTAGCTAACTTTCTAGCAAACAGGTTCGTGATATTTCAGGGTCATTCCGCTGGGCTCCCTTTCTCGCTTTAGAAAGATCAAACTCATTTTTGACCATGCTGTTGCTGCTTTCGAAGTACAAGATGAAGAGTGTTCCTGTTGTGGACTTGGGTGCAGGTAGAATTGATAACATTATTACACAGTCTGCTGTAATTCACATGTTGGCAGAATGTTCTGGTCTTCAGTGGTTTGAGAGTTGGGGAGACAAGAAACTATCCGAAGTTGGTCTTCCCCTGGTCACACCAAGTCAAATCATCAAGGTGGGTAACTGTCTTAGGTTGGAGTTCTAGATCAACAGATATGAAATTTTCGGCATTAGCTTCTATATCTATAACACAAGTTAACTAACACTGAGGCCCCTCTATATTACTATACACCTGCATAATATAAAAGTATGGTATTAGCAACATAACGCTTGAGCCTCGGTATAACGGTAAGGTTGTTTGTTTTGTGACCTGGAGGTTATGAGTTTAAATCCTAGAAAACGTCTCTTCGCTTGCGAGTGTAAGGCTGCATAAATCTACCAGCATCAAATCCCACAAGGTGGGAGCTTCGTGCATTGGACCGCCCTTTTAACCATTCTTACAATGTGGCATGCTGTATTCATTATTATCCATCAATTTCTCAAGTCTTTTCACTGCATTAAATGTGTCAAGTATGAATTACCATGATACTAGAGCAACAGCTTCCCTAGATGTCTTAAGCATATGAGTAAGGTTATTAGCAAAGTGAGGCTATTAGCATTTCTTTTTGCTTATTCACTATCCTCATTAACCAGTGATTAGTTGAGAGCATGAATCGGCATTAGCCAAAGTATATCGCTATTGCTAGAAGTTATTTCCTTTTTCCCGTTCTAGTAAGCTCGTTAATCTTGACCGGCTTCAAATCGGTTTCCTCGCTTTCAGGTTTATGAGGATGAACCAGTGCTTCAAGCATTTAAACTGATGAGGAAACAAGGGATTGGTGGGTTGCCTGTGATCAAAAGGGGTGGCAGCAAGGCAGTGGGTAACATGAGTCTGCAAGATGTTCAGTTCTTGCTAACAGCTCCTGAAATCTACCGTGATTACAGGTTTTTCATCACATTTAATCTGATATATAGAATTTTTTAAAACTGCATTACTAATCAATTGCATTCTAATTGCATGATCACACTATAACAGAGCTATTACAGTAAAAGACTTCCTCACGGTCGTTCCAACGACAAGTGACTTGATTACATGCAAAAAGGATTTCACAGTCAAAGAATTGATTCAATTGCTCGACCACAAGAAGATTCTTCGGGTCTACGTTGTGGACGACGACGGGAATCTGGAAGGATTGATCACACTTAGAGATATCATCTCAAGGCTAGTACATGAACCCCATGGCTATTTCGGGGATTTCTTTGACGGCGTTCTCCCCCTGCCTCCAAACAGCCGGGTTTAACAAGCACTTAGGAAGAACAACTTTCTCCTATCATATCAGTTTTTTTAGAATAATACCGGATTCTGGTCAGGGTTTGTGATTGTAACATAGGCCGTTTGTAAGTTTTTATCATTGTCTGTAAGATTTTATGTAAATTTAACATTAACCATGAACATCAATCACATTCTGTTTACTATCTGCCTGTGTTTACCTCTATTTATATATATGTTTTAAGGTACTCTTTTCCACTGAAGGGTTAGGGACCTTAGTTGTTGGGGCCATGAAACCCAATAATTTGTACCCTTGCACAACTAATCTGACTCATTTTCATGGAAACTGATTCAGTTACTGAGGCAGGAAAGCTACAATGACTTTGAGTGATTGGTACTGTTTCTTAGATTTCAATTTTTATTTTGATTATAATTTTCATCTAGTAACTCTCTTCTCATATTTTCATCTAGGAAAAATATGACATTGCTATAGAGGAGAAGGAGAGAGACAAAGATGGTCCTTGAATGCATGAGTTAGATTTTTCTTAATTCTCTTCCAAGTGAAATAGTGTTGTTTTACTTCTATAACCAATAAGAAGAACATGAGAATGCTAAGCAAACACTTAACATGCCACATATACACATAAGATGACTTAAACATAGGTAAACTAATGGAGGGACTAAAGTGGGTAATATAATACAAATAGGAGGAGTCAAATGATAATTTAATTTCTTTGGGGACACATAGAACTCGTGGAAATCTTCAAGGATTAAATAGAACTCATGGAAATGTAGTTTGAAAAATATTTAACAAACATGATTTAAGTGTCATCGTCATTGGACATCATGAACTAGAGAATCGACCTTTTAATGCGCCGCCAACACCAATTGCACTAAGCACATACCATTGCCACTAGCCCGCCACACAATTTTAGGATTGTCATTGTTAGCTTTAGATCTATTCAAACCAATGTTGTGAAACCCGAGCCTGACATTAAGTCGAAAGAGCTTCCGTATTAGGTCTAACTAGTTTAAATAGTTAAGCCGTCCGGTCGGATAGGATGATTTTAAATATAATTAATAATTTGTATCTATAAATATAAAATTTCATATAATTAATAATTTTATATAACTATATTGTAGTAACATCTTTCTATCTTTTTTGGACCGAAATAAAACAAAACATTAGAGTAATGTTCCATTTTTTTAACTTTTAAGTGAACCGTCCGGTTCACTTTCCGGGTTATTCCAGTTTAACCGGGTTTAGCACGGTCGAACCGGAATTTATCCGGTTCAAAGCGGTCCAACTACTCATTCGGTTAAGACTACAAACCGAAACTGTTTTCAAGTCCGATCAGCGATCGAACCGGTCGGACCGTCCAGTCCAGTCCGATTATCACATCACTGATTCAAACTCTACACCAGAACACTTCTTGAAAGGAAAATCACAAAAGTTCACAACTATCATTCAAATAAGACGTTAAGTAACCAGATCTTAGTCACATATCTTCGTCCTAGAGAAGAAGAGATTATTGAAAGAGAAAATATTATTATTTTATTGAAACTTAAAAGAGTCCTTGATTGAAAAACTAAAAATAAGAAGAAAGAATTCAATGATAAAATTTAAGAAAAAATAACAATTAAGTAGACTAATATAAAAAAACACTTAATAATGAAAAGACAAAACACACTTTTGATCTCTCTTACCTTATATTTTTTCAATTAGTCTCTTTTTTTTCCTCAACTTTGTTTTCACTCTTACATTAGTCTTTATATAACCTTTTGCTAACACAGTGTAATTAAAACCGTGTCGTATCGGCCGGTTCGACTGGAAAACCGGCGAATCGGACCCCTAATCGGTACAACACGACTGTTGTACCGAACACGCAAGAGAACCGGTCAAAACCGGTTAAAATATGTGAACCGGTTAAAACTGACCGGTTTGTATATATTTTTTTTTTAAATTTCATCTTTAAAAAGTGAAAATACACTCTTTACATTTCAAATTTTCAATTCTTCATCAATTATTCAACTTTAAGGATTGATACTTGTGTCATTTATTTGTATTTTGCATTTGTTAAGTGGTAATTTTGGATTGATATATGTTTTGCACTTTAGACTTTGATTTTGTTAAATACTTAATGTTGTTTGTTTGTGTGAATTTGAAGTAGATTATGAACATGAATTATAAATCTGAATACCTACTTATTTGAATTTTGTTTGTTATAGGTTTACATATATATATATATAAATAAGGAGGTATGTCCAATTTAACCGGCATACGGTTTAATCACTGAACTACCAGTTGAACCACTGTACCACTATACCCATACACTAACCGGTTTGATAACCAGTACGGTTTTAATAACATTACACTAGTACACTACATGATTAAAAAGAGACGTGACAAAAGAAGAAAGTTGCACACAATACACTTAGCACATGAAAAGACAAAAATAAACATGTGAAGAAAATTTTAAGGAAAAAACTAAGTTAATAACAACATTTCGGAGGATAAACAAAATTTCTGTTCTTATTTGATTTCAACACACTATTTTATAATTTATTATAACTTCCCATAAAATAAGATTAATATCTACTTTTCTTTTTCAATGACAAATAATATTTTTATTCTTATTTAAGTTTCATAATCTACCCACACTTTTATATTCTACATGTAACAAAATATTAGGCAAATTTATTATAATCTGCCCACTATAATTTATTAGAAATAAAAAAGGTAAATTGCATCACACCATATAAAAGTCATATCTCCTTACTAAAATTTGTTCTTATTTATCAATAATTATTTTTATTTAAGAACAAAACTCAACTTACTATTAAGAATTATCACTCTGGATGCTATAACAAGTGTAGGGTGGAGAGACTAAAATAAAAGTTTGAAAAAACAAAAATAAATAAATTAATAATAAAATGAGTGAAGAAAAATACTTGTCCCAATATTTCTCTTCCCCTAACATTCAAAACGACAGTGAAGACGCGCCTAATTGTGTGTTCCGAAGGAACTAAGTAACAATCCCGCAAGAGCACTTAATCTTCAATCTCCGTCATTCATGGCACCACACGATCTCCGCCGTTCATTCAAGCGACCCGCGATCTCCGATCAAGAGAGACGCCGTCAACAATCCCTACTCCGCCAATCACAGAATCGCCGCGACGCTCAGCACCACGCTCGGTTCTTAGCCTCCACCGCTTTCTCTCTCCCATCCCAAACCCCCGAACTCGAACCCTCATTCTCCCAACCCGAACACATTCCCGATTCTCAACCCGAACCTTCGTTCAAAGACCTCGACGTGGTTGAAGCATCGAAGCTGAAAGGCGCAGAAGCTCGCAAATGGTTCTCGAAACAGTTAATGCTTCCTGAATGGATGATTGATATTCCCGATAAACTCACCATAGATTGGTCTTAACTTCTAACCTTGTTTTTCTTCGAATCGAAGCTTCTAGAACTTTCACTACTTAATTATTATTATTTTTTATTTTTTTATTTTATTTTTTCAGGTTCGTGTTTGCTAGGCCTTCTGGAAAACGTTGTTTTGTGATTTCATGCAACGGCACAACAATAAGTCGTTTAAAGAACGGTTCTATATTACACCGTTTTCCTTCTGCTCTTCCAAACGGTGCAAGAAGAAAAGATGCTTCTGGTTCTTCTCAATCATACTCTATATTAGACTGCATTTTTCACGAGGTTATTATAGTCATTTCATGTTAAGATGCTGAACTTACTATCTCCTACTATAAGCTTTATAATTTATATTTTATGCAGCATTTATTTGTTTATTCAGAAGATACTATAAATTTGTGAAATTTCTATCTTTTTTAAAAGATGTTGAAAAATAACTACTTTCCTTGGTCTGTGTGCTATATAGTTAAACGCTTTATAATAAGGAACATAGGAGTATTATTTAGTAACGGGTCCTAAGTAAATAAAAATGGCTAACCCGGAAATGAAAAATCTCAACTTAGTCTATAAGAATATCAAATGCCGGTCACGTTAGTATTTTATTAAAAGATTGGTTAGTCTGTGTTTGGTTTCACATTTGGAGGTTCTAGAATCAATTTTGAAGATGTAAACATGCTTTGAACTTTATGCCAATATGTTTGGCAATTTTATAGAATCACATTTGGAGTTTCTAAAATTACGTTTGTTGGAAATGAGAAAATGTAGCTTTTGCTTTTCATTGAAACTCGTACACTGAATTGTCACCAACATCGAAACATGAATCACTTAACTTTAAACTCACTTATTATAGACATGGAAATCAATCTTATAAAATCTTCATTCAAAATCGTTATTTTGTAAGCTCACGCAAACACACACACTTAGTTTCTACCAAGGACTATTTTGAATGACATCAAACTCAGTTTTTTTATTTTTCATTTCAGTACTAAATTAGCAGCCATATTTTTTTCTCAAAAATGATTTGGTTGTTACTGTTATTTTTAATTTCTTTTTATTCTTGTGTGATTTTTGGTTAGCAGGTGGATCAGACTTACTATGTTATTGACATGATTTGCTGGAAGGGTTACTCCCTGTGTGACTGCACTTCTGAGTTCAGGTTCTTCTGGTTGAACTCCAAGCTTGCAGAGACTGGTGCTTGTGACCCTCCCTCATATTATCACAAGTACAGGTTCAGTTTGGTTCCAGTGTATTCTTGCGACCGGGATGGTCTATCTGCGGCTTATACTGCTGCGTTGCCTTATGTCAAAGATGGTCTCCTGTTTTATAACAAGTAATGACAAGTCTTTCTTGGATTGCAAATTTTGTCTTACAATTCATTCTTCTCCTTGGTATAATTTTATGTACTATTGTGGAGACTGAGCTAAGTACTTCTATTTCAAAGCAAGCAATTTCATTAGTGCCAAACAACTAGATTGATCAAATGCAATGTTTTGCATAAATGTAGATATATTGTCTTCTAACCTTTTATCATTGATCTTTCAGGAATAATACTAAATAATCTAATAATGTGAAGTCTGGATATCCTTTATCCTATATTACTCGTAGTTTCAGCCTTGCTAATTCCATTTGTCAGGGTTAATTCCTTTTGATTTGATATCTTTCATAGGCATGCACACTACCAGACAGGAATTACACCACTAGCATTAGTTTGGAAGGATGGGAACTGTAGTCAATATGTTATGGACACAGATAGTAAAGGACAGGTTCCGAGCCAACAACAGGTGTTCTCTCATGCTTCCTTTTCATTGTCTGTCTTTCCATGCACTTTCTTTATTATATTTATATTTCTATAATTTGTTTTTTTGAATTTCTAGACCTTTTGTTTGAACTGTGTCTGTTTGGACCATGTTTCCTCTTGTTAAGCGGTTTATGTATCATTATTCCATGCTTCATGTTCGTTGCCAGTGCAACCATGTATTTTTATAGAACATTGGGTAAACATGAATTTGAAGCTGAAGTGCACAACTCTTAAGTATTAACTGTTGAACAAACACTGAGAGACCCCAGCTCTGGGAGAAAACATTTGTTTGCTCTGTAATATACAGTTTTAGTTAGTTTTTAGTTTAAGGAATGATTTTTATTTAATACGTTCCTTGGAATGTGATGCCTAGGTAAGTTACATTTCCATACTTGGTCTATGTTTGGTTGATATAAAACAGTCCTAGGAATGTGATTGATTGTTTGAAAATATCATTGACTAAAAAACAAGAGAGCAGAAGGATATAGAAGTCATTTTACACCAGATATCAAGATAACCATGGGAGTCCAACATTTCCATTTAAAAAGGTGGAAGTCCAGCATTTCCATTTAAAAAGGCGGGAATCCAACATTCCCATCTTCACATTTTTTACGAAACATTGGAATGTCACATTTCCACATGAGACTTATAGGAATGTCAAAACAACCCTTATTTATACCAACCAAAATTGCTTTATTGTGTTCTTTGTTTTTGCATATGTGGCTGTAGACACCTTTTTGTCCGCTTCTTGTTTGTAAAACTTAGATCCGGTTACTAGTTACTACAGTACTCTGTCAGTAAAATATGCATTTTTGTTATATACATCTTTCAGTGCTATTGGAAGAACCATTTTAGAAATTACAATAATAATAAAGGTTAGGTTAAGGAAACACCATTATTTGAGAACTTTGATTGTGGAGTTGAGGCTAAGCATTGTAACAACAGTACGAGTGATTAGACTGTTTACACTTTACACTTAGCTGACCTTCTCCTAACCCTATAATGGAGAAGAGAACGTTTTGTGCATTGGGTTGCCCTTGAAAAAAAAATGTAAAACACATTACAACTTTAAGGAGGCCCCCAGTCTTCAAAGTACAGATTCATTTATTTTTCATAAATTTGCACAAGGATAAAAGATGTGCATATAATGTATGTGTAGTAAATAGTAATGTTGCTTATTCAGTTTTTCTGGCTTTCCACACCAGGTGGTTTTGGAGCTACAAGAAGATGGAAAAGTGACTACCTGCGATGATCCTCCAGTGGTATTTGGGTGTTTAGATGGAAGCTATACACAGCAGGTTTGTTTATCTGTATAATTGTGAATTGGCAACTGATACATTAGTCATGAGTTGAAGGTCAAACAACTGAACCTTCCTACCACTATATACTCATTCACAGTTTCTAGGTAATTGTGTTTTTACAGCACTCAACTGATAGAGATAGTTTTTTAAGAAATGATAAGTTTGGAGAGGAAAATATGATAGACTTTCAGTCAGTCGTGAATTGTAGCAATAAAGAAATTTGCATCTTAAACATCAAACTCATTTGTTTTACCAAGGAATTTTATGTAACTCTTTAATTTGCAGTTAGGGTTGAATTCAGGATGTCTTATCCGGTTTGCAATTGGAGAGGGAGGGTTGGTTTTAGTGGATGGGAAGCTTGAGAAAGCTGATCTAAATTATCTTGGCCAGGCTAATCGAGCTCGTGCCTCTGCTGATATTTTCTCTAAGGTATGCGTGGCTTATCATTTGACTTGAAGACCATTATATTGTTCTTGATCAAATCAAAGTAGAAAACTTACGTTGTTAGTGGAAATAGTTTTGAGGGAATACAATTGCACTAGCATTAGGTTGACAATTTTATTATTCAGGTAAATTCTTCTTTTTAGTACATTCATTATCATAATTAGTGATAACTTTTGGTGTAAGGATTTAGGATTATGGTAATATGCAGAATTTTCCCTATTAGGGTTTCAATTAAGCAAATTCTGGTAATTTTTTTACACCATTAGGATTTTGCTGGTGACTTGCCTTAATAAAAAAAAGTAATAATTACTTACACCTGTTGACACAGAATTGTTGTGATTCCTTTTATTTACAATATTTGTTATTGAAACTCATGGGAACTAAGACTTGGTTGTTGTATTGGTTATTGAAACTGCTTTATATTACACAACAGTAATTTGCTTGAAGTCATGGTAAGCTTTCATATTCCTCTGCAAAAGAAAATGAAAATTTCCTTAGAAGAATTATTGCATATTAGAGAATAAGAGCCTTTACATCCCGTTTAAGTTGAATTCAAGATAGGTTTCAGATTAGCTACTTTAGGCTCTAAGTCTTCAACTGTTTGTAACTGTTTTTTTCTGTTACAAATCAGTTAGTTAGTTTGTTAGGAAAGAAACTATGCACATGCAAGTTTCTTGACAGCTTTTACTTCTTTCTTGTAACTGCTTTCCCTCCTATATAAGGGATAAACTTTCTGCTGTAATTTCAACAATTATCAATCAATAAAGCAATTGCATATTCAGTTCAATCTCTCTAGTTTTAGTTTCTGTTTTCATTACTTTTATATGGTATCAATCGCCCTTATGGCTTCAGCTACAGATCCTGGCCACACACCTTCTTCCCCACCTCCATCTACTCCATTGCATACAGTCTCCCCTACCTTCTCTTTGCCTATTCCCACCACCAAACTCACTGAAAAGAACTACCTCACATGGAGTCAGTTCATGGTGGCAGCCTTAAGATCAAACAGAGCACTCAGATTTGTTCACCCCAATGATTCTCCTCCTATGTTCCTTTCTGACTATGACAGAACTCACCACAACATCAACCCTGTTTTTCTCAATTGGGATGAACATGATCAGACTGTTTTCTCCTGGATCCTCAACTCAATTTCTGAATCCATCCAACCAAGAGTTCTTGGCTGCACCTCCTCCTTCCAGCTATGGGAAGAACTCAAAGCCTTCTGCAATGCTCATACTAAGGCAAGAAGTAGACAGCTTAGAGCATATATTCATACACTCTCACAAGGCTCTGATTCTATCTCCACCTTCTTCTCTAAAGTCAAGGTCATCACTGACTCCCTTGCTTCCATTGGCAACCCTATTTCCACTGCTGAACATGTGGACTGCATCTTGGATGGTCTTAGTGAGAAATTTCAGACTGTTATCATAGCAATAGAAAGCCAATTGGAGCCTCATTCAATTAATGACTTGGAGCAATTCTTGCTTACCTTTGAATCAAGGTTAGCCAAGAATAGGAACAAGGCCATTTCAGATGCCTTGTCAGCCAATATTGCCTCTGTTCCCTCTCCCAACCAATCTCCTGCCTCTGTTACAAATCAGGGATCTTATCCACCCAAGTCCACTCAAACCAGGTCACCCCCTCCTAGGTATGACTCATATCCTCATAACTTGGCTGGAAATACAAGAGGAGGTCGTTTTGGCAGAAGAGGTGGCAGATTTTTCAGAGGAGGCAGATCTCAAGGTCGTTTTGGGAGCAGCTACTTCTGCTCATATTGTAACCGTCCAGGTCATGATCTGGATTGGTGCTACTTTGCCCAACAAGATCCCACTTTTCCACACTATCCTTCATATCAACCACTTAATCAAGCATCTTCCTATCCTCACTTCTCCAAGGGACCTGAGCCAAAATTCAACTATCCTCATCACATTCCTAGACCCTCTCATCAACAATTCCTAGACCCTCTCATCAACAATTCCCCACCTACAACTCCTCTCATCACAACAACACACCTACCTATCATGCTTCCACTCACAATCAGTCATCCTACTACAATCCCAGACCCACTTATCATCCACATCAGTCTTGTGCTATGCAAGTAAGCCCAGGCCCATCAGATCCAAAGCAATCAATGTGGTATCCAGACTCTGGAGCAACTAACCACATCACTCCAGATCCAGCTTTGGTGCATGAATCTGCAGAACAATTTGGGCCTGAACACCTCTACATGGGTAATGGATCCACAGCCTCTATTTCCTACAGTGGCAAGACAATTTTTCCTTCTCCTTATAATCCTAATATCTCCTTATTACTTAACAATTTATTGCTTGTTCCCACCATTACCAAAAATCTTTTAAGTGTATCACAGTTTGCAAAAGATAACAATTGTTTCTTTGAATTTCACCCTAATGAATGCTTGGTGAAATCACAGGGTTCTAAAGCTATCCTCCTCAAAGGGTATCTCACCTCAGAGGGTCTATATGCCTTTCCAAGTCTCTCACCTAAGAAGTTCACTCACTGTGCTTCTGTCTCAACTTCAGAAGTCAAACTTCCATTTACTGCTTTACATAGTCCTAGTCCTATTTCTACTTACAGCTTATGGCATAGTAGATTAGAGCATGCCTATGCCACTTTTGTAAACAAAATTCTATCTCAATGTAATATCCCTACATTCAATAAAACATCTTTTGATTTTTGCAATGCTTGTTGTCTTGGAAAGTCACATAGGATTCATGCACCTAAGTCAACCACTGTCTACAATAATCCATTTGATTTAGTTTATCTTGATGCATGGGGACCTGCACCTATCTCATCAGATAAAGGCTTTAGGTATTACTTATCTATGGTAGATGCTAAAACAAAGTACACATGGATGTATCTTTTAAAACAAAAATCTGATTCTTTCACTATGTTCAAACATTTTGTTCAATTGGTGCAAACACAATTCAACACAATAATTAAGGCTATTCAAACAGATTCAGGAGGAGAATTCAGATCTTTCACCACCTTTCTCAACAGCCTAGGCATAAACCATAGACTCTCATGTCCTCACACTCGTCATCAACAGGGAACTGTTGAAAGGAAACATAGACACATAGTAGAAACAGGGCTCACTCTACTTGCACATGCTCATTTACCCATGCACCTTTGGGATCATGCTTTCACTACAGCAGTGTTCTTGATTAACAGACTACCCTCTCCTACTTTGTCATTCAAGTCACCATTTCTTCTGCTATACAAAAAATTACCTGATTACAGCATTATAAGGGTGTTTGGGTGTGCCTGTTTTCCTCTACTTAGACCCTACAACACTCATAAGCTTCAATTCAGATCCACTGAGTGTACTTTTGTAGGATATTCTCCAAGTCACAAAGGGTTCAAATGTTTATCTACAGAAGGAAGGTTATATATCTCCAAGGATGTAAATTTCAATGAGGCTAAGTTTCCCTACAAATCACTCACCAACACAAACCCTACTTCTACTACAAGTTCATCTCACTCACCTATGTTTCATTCATTCCCATACAGACACAGTACACCCTCACAACAACTACATGACTCACAACAATTGTCTTCCCCAACTCTTACTCAGTCTACAGATCCTGATAATGACACTTTTACTAACCCCTTACCTCTCAATAATGATACTTCAGCTCCTACTCACACCTCTCCTTCCAATACTCAAAACAGTGATAGCAACTACTCTGGGTCCACAAGCTCATTCACTCAATGCTCTCTTCCTGTTCCAGCATCATCTCATCCTATGACTACAAGATCTAAGTTAGGTATCACTAAGTGTATTATTCCTAACTTGGCCAACCTTTTTCTTGCACAACATGGGCCTTCCACCACTAAGGAAGCTCTCTCAAGTCCTGTGTGGAAGGCTACTATGCAAGAGGAATATGATGCACTCATGCAGCTAAAAACTTGGTCCCTAATTCATCTTCCACCTCATAAAAGAGCCATAAGTTGTAAATGGGTTTTCAGAGTAAAAGAAAATCCAGATGCCTCAGTTAATAGGTACAAAGCAAGGCTGGTTGCCAAAGACTTTCACCAACAAGAGGGTGTGGACTACAATGAAACTTTCTCACCTGTAGTAAAGCCAGTTACAATTAGAATCCTACTTACACTTGCAATCACATATGGTTGGGTTCTTGAACAGTTAGACATAAATAATGCCTTTTTAAATGGTGTTATACATGAAGAAGTCTATATGACCCAACCTACTGGATTTCACAATGGAGACAAGACAATTGTATGCAAACTTCACAAAGCTCTATATGGACTCAAGCAAGCTCCAAGGCAATGGTTTGAGAAACTCAAGGATACTCTCATTCAACTAGGATTCCTAAACAGTAAGTGTGATAACTCCCTTTTCATAAGGGTCACTGCCTCTTGCAACATATTTGTCCTAGTGTATGTTGATGATATTATCATCACTGGGTCATCTAAAACAGAGGTTTCTCAAATCATTAACAAACTTAGTTCAGCCTTTGCTCTCAAACAGTTGGGAAAACTGGATTACTTCCTTGGTATTGAAGTTAAGCATCTCCTAAATGGGTCAATCTTTCTGTCTCAGTCCAAATACATCAAGGATTTGCTCATCAAGGCTAAGATGGACAATGCCAAGCCTAGTGTCACACCTATGGCCAGCACTTGCAAGCTAACTAAAGAGGGGTCTGCACCTTTTGAAAATCCATCTCTGTTTAGGTCAATTGTTGGAGCACTTCAATATGCTACCATAACAAGACCTGATGTTGCCTTTAGTGTTAACAAAGTCTGCCAATTCATGAGCAATCCTCTTGATCAACACTGGGTGGCTGTAAAAAGGATACTTAGGTATCTAAAAGGTACAACTACCTATGGTATTCACCTCAAAACAGCAACAACCTCTCCCTCTCTGCCTATTAGCCTCACTGCATTCTGTGATGCAGACTGGGCCACTGACCCTAATGACAGAAAGTCTGTCTCAGGAGCAACACTGTTTGTTGGACCTAACATTATTACATGGTGGTCAAAGAAGCAGCAAACTATATTCAGGTCTAGCACTGAAGCTGAATACAGAAGCCTTGCTCTAGCAGCTCAAGAAATGGTTTGGGTGGAATCCCTTCTTGCTGAACTAAGTATCCCTCATCAAACTCCTCTAATTCTCTGTGACAACTTAAGCATAGTAGCTATGGCTCATAATCCTGTTCTTCACAACAGGACTAAACACATAGAGTTATACCTATTCTTTGTAAGAGACAAGATTCAAGACAAGACTCTTTTGGTCAAACATATACCTTCTGAATTTCAAACAACAGATGTCCTTACAAAGCCTCTACCTAATGCCAGATTTTTATTGCAATTGATTTTTCTTATTGCTTCCTTTTGCATTTTGCTAATCCAAGCAATGTTATAAAAACCGTACCGTACCGGCCGGTTCAACCGGAAAACCGGTGAACCGGACTCCTAACCGGTACGGTACGTATGTTATACCGCATATGCAATAGAACCGGTGAACCGGTTTAAACCGGTCGGTTTGTATATTAATTTTTTTTTTAAATTTCAAATTTTCAATTCTTCACCAATTCTTCAACTTCAATGATTGATACTTGTGTCATTTATTTGTATTTTGCGTTTGTTAAGTGATAATTTTCGATTAATATATGTTTTGCACTTTAGACTTTGATTTTGTTATAGACTTAATGTTGTTTGTTTGTGTGAATTTGAAGTAGATTATGAATATGAATTATAAATTTGAATACCTACTTATTTAAAAAAAATTGTTATAGGTTTACATATATATATATATATATATATATATATATATATATATATATATATATATATAAGCAAGTATGTCCGGTTCAATCGGCATGCGGGTTAATTATTGAACCACTATACCAGTACCTTACCGGTTTGATAACCGGTATGGTTTAAATAACATTGAATCCAAGTAAGATTGACCCTGCAGCTGCTTTGAATTGAATGAAAGTTTTATCAAATACTCTCATAAGCTTATTTTGATTTTTCTTCTTCTTAATCTGATTCACTGTGTTTATCCGAAGTAAACTTTTGAGAAACACCATATTGACAATCACATTTGCATCATTCATTGTCTGCAGAGGTTTTGATTGTAATCATGCTGCAATTTTGCACTTGCAGGTTATGTTCCAATATAGTGTTCGACACTCTCCCCTGAGAATCGACGATCTGTTAGGATCTATCATCTCAACAGTTGATCAAGAAAGCAAAGCTTGTGATATTGAGATGGATGGTTGATGGTGATTGCGGAACGGATTGCAAATTTTCAACTTAATTTTTGGTCCACTGGGATACTTGTTTCTGTGAATGCTTCTATAATTTATATTAAGGATTCACAAAATAGATAGCTACCACATATCCCAAACAAAAACATGGAAGCAGGCACGCATATGCATCTATATCTGTCTTCTGTCCGGGTTGATTAATTCTTACAATTATGGGCAATGTAGTGTATGGTGTAGCATAGAAATTGTACATTTTTATTTGTCTTCTATAATCTATTGTAATTTTGAAGTTGAGTTCACCTCATATATACTCTTTGAAATTCTGAAGTAGTCATCACAATCAGGAAATATGAGTGATTGAATGCTATCAATTTGCATAACCCAATGTTGGCATATGCATATAAAATACAATGATATTTCAATAATCATTCTTTTTCCTCTCCCTTCCCTACACTACCTATGCCTAAAAAGACTGTGGGTTTAAAACACAGTAGGGAATGTCCCATTCTTCCATTTTGGGATCCAGACTTTCTAAGTATCAGTTAGATTTGTTACCAGTGGATCCTTGGGTATCAAATGAATGTGGGTACTCGTAAATTCAGGAAACTTTTAAAATATTTGTGCACGTTTTCCTATGCTAATGTGTATTATTTTAGACAATAGAAAGAAGAAAATGATAACAATTATAAACATAATTAAAGTGCAAATATACAACTTTAAATTATCACTTAAATATAAAATTTTCTACTAAAAATATAATTTAAGATAAGATAATAAAACATATTAAACATCTAATATCCCATAAACACAACATTACTTCACAATTATAGATTAATGAATATAATGTCCTATTTATGATGAAAAATATGTTTAGTTATGTTATATACATAGATTTAGGAATTGCAGGTTTCAATACTGCTCATAACCCTGATTTTTTCAACACAAGGTTTCAAATTCTTTGATTCCAACTATATGTGAGTCAAAAAGTACAGACTTCAAACCAACCCATAGCAGATATTATAATCGGGTATCTATTGTCATCCCTAATTATATGCAAATAAATTCAATTATCGGTTTAGGTGAGTTTTTCTTTTTCAAAAAGGGCCATTGTTGAGTTTTGAATCCAAACACCCATTTATAACCACACTTTTATCAACTGAGTTAACTTGTAGGATATAATTATAGATAAAATAATTACTTAAATAAGTTGTTAGTTCATGCAAATATAGTTTATTATGCAATAAACTTGTAATATTTTAAAGAATGGAAATATTGTATCCATAGCTATGCCTATACTAATGCGTTTAGCGAGTCTGTTCTGACATGTTTGCATTTAACGAATGCATATTTTGAAATTTTATTATTCGGTAAAAAAATAAATCTATTACAACTGACAAAAAATGTTTGGATTTTGGCAGAATCAAAATGTGCAAAAAACTAAATCACATAGAACCTATCCAAAATAACCCTTATTTAGAGGAGGCGAAAATTTTTAAGCATAAAATGATTTTGCTGTATGGCTGCAATCAAAGGCCTCTCGTATTTCACATGGCATGGTAACTCTTGGAAGATGAATCTATGGATTAAAAAAAAACATATTGTGAATATAATAAATGGATGGATCCACTTACTCCAATAGTAGGTAAAAAGAACTTAATCCACATCATAGTCATTCATTCTTGAAAAATCCAATGATTTAAATTAGTGAGCATATCTAAACTATTATATTTTCAAGAATGAATTGGTAAAATATTGGTAAAATTTGGAGTAGCTCTTTTCCACTTACTCCAAAACACCAAAAATAAATGGATCCCATCCCATATAATAATAACCGCTTTAACTTGCCTGGCACGTGTACTATTTCATGTCAAATAATATCAATTCTCTATAATATAATCTAAACAAAATTGACACAAATCCTTTTAACAGCTTAAGACTAGGCATTCCATTAACCACACAAGAAATGAAATCCAAAATCCAAAAAAACTAGAGGTGATATTCACAAAGGTTTGAAGTTATTTTTTACTTAATATCACAGAAATGAAAACAGACTAGAATTAACCATATCATCATCCCAGTTCTAAAAAAAGCTCTTGGACTTTACACATGCTTTATAAATATTCGATAACCAAGCATAAGGTGGTAGAAGGTCCAATACAGTTTCAGAATATATTGATTTTGGTTCTACAGCAATAATTGGCACAACACTGCAGCATCATTCTTCAGCGTGCCTCATACTGGACAACTGCATATGAAACAAAACAAGTTTAAAGCATTGCAAATAAGTTGCAACCAAACGCGACAGAAAAAAACCAGTTTATGCCGCAAATGAACGTCACAGTTCAACATGGCAGTTCAAAAGAATACTAATTTACCAGGTTTTAGCGACCCAGGCATAACAAAAGAGAACAGTGAACATACCATTATGCTAAGATAATCAATATAATCTCACATTTCCTTTACAAGTTAATTGGTTTTCATTGTTCTTTTAGGGACATTTTAACCTTTCCAAGAATATATAAATATACATCAATAAACATATAATAAATCTGCAAGAGAAGTTGTATTAGCAAGTAGGACAATTTAGTTATGAAAGAATCTTCAAAAATGAATCACAAACAGTATGTAGTGGTTTATTTGTAGTGCAAATTTCTTCCAGTTATTTAATCCAAAATACGAAGATTAACTATATTTACCTAAAATAAACATATGCTATGATTGTTTCATTGTACTACCGATGTTTAGCCGATTCTATATTACACATGACTAAAAGTATAAACTAAAGATGCCCTGAACCAAATGAACTAATCTATAATTCTAGTGAAACAAACAATTAGGTGAACCTTTTATCAAAGAAATAAAAAAAATAAAGGTGCACTACTATACCTTGTTGGCAGTCGGAAAAACAGTATCACCTTGTAACCTTAAAGTCATGGGTTCAATTATTGGAAAACCCTTACTACTGACTGGGTAAGACTTACATACATATAACCCTCCCTAGACCTCACAAGTCAAGAGCCTCGTGTACTAGAATACTTTTTTTACATTATATCTTGTGTGTTAGAAGCAAAGATAAAATAGGTAAAATAGAATATAAAGGTAGTGACATGTGAATGGAAAACGTACAATTTTCAAATCAATGGCTAGTAAGCCCTTGTCATTTCCACATGAATTATAGACTCATCAGGAAAAAAACAACCAATGTATGAAAATGTATTGTTTGGGTATCTCGCAGCAATGGCACGAAATAAAATATTTAATGGTTGAGTCACGATCAGATCCCAAGCAAACTATTAACCACATCATCCCCAGGATCAAACAACACAATTATCTCGAAATACCCACAATATGATTGCATGTGCCAATTCTTAGTGACACAGAAAGAAAGGGGGAAAAGTTTGTCGAAAATGTGTCGGTGGAAAATACGAGGGAGAAAGAAGAAAATTGAGGAAGGAATGCTTGATTGATGCGAGATATTATGAAGGGAGGAGACCTCTATTTATAGCCAAAGGCCTCACACGACACCTTCATCTGACAGCCCAAAAAGGGTGGTACACCCCAAACAACTACCCAGATCGGAGGCCAACCCGGATTCTCCTCCACCATGACTGATTCTTCCTCCCCACTCTCATCACTCTCCAATGTGTGTTGACTTAATCTCACGTATGCCACACGGTGTTGACTTGGTCAGCCACATGGTCCAAGCCCAAATAAAAAAGAAGATAATTTTAATTTAAAAATAAGGTTGGACCCAAGCCCGAGACCGACCCGGACACGAACTACGGTTGTGGTGGTGGTGCATGTGCGGAGGGATTTTCTTTGTGTGATTCCTCACCCATCTACAACTTAAGTCTTATAAAGGCTTTCAACCCTCCTCCTCCTCCAAGCAATATGGGACTTGGGAGTTTTTTCAATTTCACACCCCCAAGATTCCCCGTTAATGGCCACATTAATATGCATTAAAACCACTTTAAACCCATCAAATTTCCAACAAAATGTCTCATAATAAAGAAAAAATCATTGCCAACAAGTGTGGGTTGACTCCTAGGTGATACTCTTATCATACAGAAAACATAAATTTCAAGTAGCCAATAACTCAAAATTCGCAAGGCGACTGATTTTTATACAAACTGTTTAATACAAAAATCGATCAGGCAACACAAAGGAAACAACCATACATCATTGCGACAACATTGTACTCTTGTCATCTATTTTCTACACGTTCATGATTTCCCACTTTTAATAATGTTTGGAACTCTTAAATTTTCATAAATAAATACTCTTTCCATTCAAATAACACCTCAAATCCATTTTCTGAACATTTCACAAACAATCAATATATAAAGATATAAAATTTAAAATACAATCAAGGGCTTCACTTTCAATTCACACTCTTCTCTAAAGGTACTACAAAATCTGGAATACCCAATTAGAAAAGGTAACAAAATAAGAAAACGGGTTCTACTTACTGCGACGAGTGCGCTTCTTGTAAAGGATTCGATAACCACACTCACGACACTGTATAACATCACCAGGTTTCAGGGTATTTTCCATTCCACAATCTGTACAAATAAATTCAACATAACCCTTCGATTTCAAAACCTTAACAATAACTATGAATTGGGTGAAAGAACAAACCTCCGCAAATGTAACTGACTGGTTCAGGTTGAGGATCCATTGCAAAGTTTAGAACTTTTAGGGTTTGTTGCTGCTATCTCAGTTTCTAATTTCACTTTTGGTACTTATATATATAATGGTTAGGGCCTTGACTTCTTAACCTTCATGGCCCAATTTGCGTTTGGACAATGGATCTTGTATATTGTAACAAGATCCACTTATTGGGACCTACTCTTTTATTTGTTTTTGGGAATAATTCATATATCGTGCTTATTCGAAAGGATACTCATGTTAGTACAAAAAAATCGTTAATAAAAAGTTTCAAAATAGATGGAATAAATTTTGCAAAGACTTATTAATACAACATTCATATTTTTTGGGTGTGTAATATGAATTTTTGCCATGTGAGGGATATTATGATTTTGGGGATATTTTTACCCATCATTTGGTACAAATAAATTTCATTTTACCTCTTCATTAATTATTTAACTTGACATTTTTATTGATTCATTATTTTAGCCATCCAATCACTAGAACAAATTATACAAAAGGTGTATCAAAACAAAGCTTGCAAACACATATCAAATACCATCCAAAAAGATAGTGGGCCAAGACATTTTTGGATAGTTTTTATGGATTATGATTGCTATAAAATACAAATATTGAGTTGAATTGAGTGGATGGTTTTCATATATACCAACAATGTATTAGTTTAGTGCTACTAGATCTCCATAATGACCAAAAGATTAAGGGTTGGATTTCTGACGGTTGTTGTGAGGGTCAGTTACACAGCGCGAAAATGATTATAGTTCATTACCTAAAAGAGTGAATGAATACTCTTAGTAGTACACAAAAAAAATGGCTTTTACATATCAACTGAACACTAATATGAAATTCAATGGATAAAAAGTCCAATAGATCATATGTTTAAGGACTGAATGGACAATTTGTTAATGGACATAATAGATTAATTAGCATTGACTATCACTGAACCTGAAACAAGTACAAAACTATCAGCATCAGCATTATCAATTCACTGATAAAGTGATAATTAAGAATGGATAGAGAAGCACTATTTATAGGGTGGAGATTCATTTACTCCACATCTTAGTCATCAATTTTAGTTAAATTCAATGGTTTAGATCTACTCACTAATTCAAACCATTGAATTTCCCTAGAATTGATGGCTAAAATATGGAATAAACTTAAAAAACATACTCTTGAAGTCAATGAATCTCTCCTCGTATTTATATACTTTAATTTCTTTTCATTTCACTGTAATGTAAACAAAGAAATTGAACTTATTGAAGAAAAATAATGTCAACTTCAACATACAATTTTCACATATGAATGACAACAATGAAACATCCTTATTGAGTCTGTTGGGTATTCCATGTGTGAATGAAGAAATCTCACGTTGCGTAAAAGTGTATGAGTTGTAGAACATATAATGAACGAACTCATAGACCTAATACCTTAAAGTTATGGGTCAAGATGTGGTATCAAACTCACCTATGTGCTTATTTCACTTAGCCCATAGATGAAGATATATGAAAAGAGTGTATGCTTAAATAGTCCTTCAAATTTACAATCAATCATAATGCCCAAGATTTGTCATATAGAATGACTTCAGCACTTTTTTCAATGGACAAAGACAATCATATATCTCATTCCATGTTCCATTAGCAACTCTCATACTATGTCGTGTAAGAAATTTTGGGTCACACATGTAATGTTTATGGTTATTATTTTACTAGTTAGATTAAAATGATCTATTTCGAGTAAGGTTTACGGCTATAGACATAATTATTATGAAAATTATTGTATAGATATCAAATATGTTATTTCTATTTTTATGATGAGCAAAATAAGAAATAAGAAATGTAAAAGGCACCACCCTTCATGAAAGAGAATGCATGTCTTATAAATAGGGGTTATGGTCCCCAATTGTGACCACTACAACACAACCACAAAATTACTATTCTCTTCATTCCATTAGAGGAGAAACTAAGGCTAAGGGTGGTCTACAATTGGAAGACCAACAAACTACATGTTCTACTATGAACATACAATTACATACAAGGATAAAGGAGGACATTATACAAGGATATGAAGTTTGATGGATACATGACAAAGAATGGTATAAGTTTCATTCATCATATTCTATATGAATATAGTAAGGTACGCTTCCGCTTATTCTAGTTCTATATTTATTCTTGATGATTTGACATGAAACATTTTGGCTATATATGATGATAATATTGTTTATCATTTTTAAGTATTTTGTATCTTCAAAGTTTAAAGTCTCCCACAATTATAAAGTCTATCTTAAAGATTTTTCCTTCATGTCCATCACAGAAAATTGAAAATATCAAATTGATACAACATGGCTAAGAACAAGTGGGAGATGATCGAAAAAATACAAAATTTAAAAAAATCATAAAATTTGTACAATAAAGATGTACTCAGTGGCCGATCTAGAACCCAGATAAGTGATACAAATTTTATTGAGTAATCCAAAATGTATGATAATAAGACAAATAAGTGATGAGTGCAATTTTATATAACCAATAAAGAATATTAGTTATAATGGTAATATATATAACTTTTTTAACCCTCCTCTCTAGTCAATTCACTGTTGGATATACTGTTTCAGTATGTTAAAAGAAAAAAAATCATTGTTATCTTTCAACATGTTATATGTGTGATAAATTCTTTGCTATCATCTGAAGTTGCTCCGATAGCCATTATTGTGCAACCTTCACCATTGATCCAGCAAAAATACTCAATAGCATTCTTTGCTATTATCAAGGGCATGTACTACTTTCGCGCCCCGATTTTCGGTCATGTGACCTCTTAGGTAGTTATTACTATATCTTTTGTGGTTAAAACGTGGAAAACTTAAATGAAGCCTAAATTAGGATAAATTGGTCTTTCAAACTAGAGTCATGAGTTCGGGATTCGATTACGGATCGAAAAAGATATTAGCACCCATCCGCAAACGGTAACCTAGCATGAATTAAATTTACCCATTTATCTTATTAAATTGTTTAAACAAAATATTATGCATCAGCAGCAATAATGGTTTTGCAATTCATCAAGTCAAGGTAAGACTCAGAACCAATTCAGAAGACTCATCTAATGCCAGTTTGTGGTTGACTATTAGACTAGATGGTTGACTATTAGGTGAGAAGATTTGAAAAGTCACAGAACTACTTCATAAGATTTGAAATATTATGGCTGTATGCCTGAAATAAACTTGAGAAACATCAAATGCACAATCACATGTTCATAATACTTGCTTGTCGAGGTTTTTGATCTAATCATGCTGCAAATTTTCAGTTACAGGTTGTGTTCCAATACAGTGTTCGACATTCTTCCCCTTGAATGTATGATCTGTTAGTATCTGTCAGCTTAGCAATCAATCAGGAAAGCAAAGCATGTGATAATTCAAATGAATGGTTGATAGGTGGTTGCATTCTGCTCTGATTGCAGTGTTGAAGTCTTGCAACTTAATTTTTGGTTCACTGTGATGCATATTTCTTTGAAGGCTTTCATAATCGATCTTTTGGATTCACGAAATCGCTAGCTATCAATCACGTGTCTGGTTTATTCGATATTCATATATTGTATTCGATTTAATTCTAATCTTACCATTGTTAGCAAAGCATACAAATTGTACAGTTTAAATTCACCTCAAAACCAGAAGTTATCAGACAGGTTTCCTCTTTCTTGCACAGATATTAAATAAAATAACTGTTATTTCCATTTCAAGACCATATCATGTTTACAGTCTACTACATACAGAGATGCAAAATCTAGGCATGTAGAATTGTATGAACATTATTTAGGTTGCTAAAGTGGTTTTCTCACAACCATCATGCACACAGGCCAATACATCTCTGTAGTCCCTTGAAATGGTGAAAAAATCATAGACATTTCCATCACTACTTTTCTTATACTCAAACAAGAGATATGAGTGATTGAATGCTGTCAATTTTCCAAACCCAAAGTCACGGTCCCTGAAAAGACTCCAAATCGGGGGTGATGGGGTGTAGTCTGACAAGTGACTTCCACCTCCACCAACAACAATATGGATTGTTCCATTCACAGTGCCTGAGTAATGAGTTTTCTCTGAATTCACACATTGATTCTGCATTATACACATTTAGGTAATTAGAAATGCACTTGGATCCAGTTACAATGAAGAAATCAACAACAATGAATTATATGTCAATCAGATTATGACAATTTGAATAACTTTAAACTAGACAGTGGCATATGTAGCTATCATATTTACCTGATAAATGGGGCATACTCTTTCATAGTTATGGACATGACCATAAAACGCGATGTCTACTTTGTACTTCTGCCAAAGATGCTGCAAATGCTCTCTTCCCTCAGGCTCTTCAAATGATCCCTCCATGCCATACCAAGCATTGGAGGAATATGCAAGGGGACGATGTGCTGAAAAGATCAGCCATGGTTGTTGCTTTCTATCTACTGTTGCGAGACATTGCTCGATGAATTTGTACTGTTCTGATCCCTGTCTCCAATCATGTTCACTGTCTGCTATGCAGAAACGAAACATGCCATAGTCTGCCTTATACCTGCATTTTCCAAAATTTTGCCATTCATTTGCAACACACGCACATACATTATACATATATGTAAATATATAATTAAAAAGGAATAGTGAATCCTAATCGACACTTGAGAAATTACAATTAGATGGAAGTAAGGTGAATAAATATATAGGCAAATTGTCAAGAAATTATAAATGTCATGGTAATTGTAAGACAACTATGATAGTGAATTGGAGGAAGATAAAATCAAGTAAAAATGGTGTTTACTAGATGAAGACTGGTGCTAACTTTTGTGGTTGTAATAGTATATTTCCAAGCTTATGCAGAAGCAATAACAAAAAGTAATTGGAGTCTAACACCATTATTTGAAAACTTAAATTTAATATATTTACTTCTATTCACACCCACTGACATCAATATATGGTCTTTATACTACATTTCAAGCCTAATTGAAAAACAATTCCATTATATTCATGCAACTGATGCTTTGATAGCAAATTGTTATTCTCTTTCCTTTCTTGTTAGCACTTTTCAGCATAATGAAATTTTTTATTTTATCAAGGACTTGCCACTTGTTACTGAATTCAAACTAAGAAATTCTTCTTAAGAAAAGTTAAGTTTCTATTTTAATTTTCAATGTATTGAATACCCTACTTTCCACAAAAATTCTTATTGTGTATTCTTAACAAATACCTTTATAAAGATATTTGTTAGCAAAATCCTTTCATCTATCTTCTAGTGAAGTTATTGATAAATCAAATACGTATAGTTTAAATTGTATTTACTTAATCATATTAGTTTTCTTAAATTTTTTTATCAATGATCTTTACATTCTATCATTTCATGGTATTTTAATTGCATAAGAGTATTAGAAAACAGAAATCTTCACCACTATTAAACCTTGTCCTAACGAAGGAGGTATAGTTTTCACTTGCAGAAGCTAGGAACTTTACCATGAAGCATTACAAGTATAAAGGGATGGTATATATAGCTGATAACATGAAGTAATAAAGAATAGGTAGCAATTGGTCAAGTTGGTAATATACACAACCGTGAGTACGCAATAAATTTTAGTGAAAATATGTTTCATTAAAGTCTTATGAATCATGGTTTGCATCTAGATTAATGTAATTTACCAGAATTTGGCTCTGTTCTCAGCGGGAAAGTAGTACATGGTTTCTGCTAGAACTCCACATTCTCCACCTGAATCAGGAGTATTATAAAAGGATCCTGTGTTTGGCCAATCACGTTCATGATTTCCACTGTTGTATGAATAAATAAATCAGAATGATAAGAATGATTAAAATTTAGTTTATGTTAATAAAGTGATTGCAATGAAATGAACCTTGCAATCATATATGGTACTCTTGAGGAAATTTCTTGCACTTGAGCTGTGAATTGATCCCATTGTGATATGTATCCATTTGCATAAGGTAGATCTCCAATGTGAAAAACAATGTCATAATTGTCTAAGTCATTGATGAGCTGGTCAGTAGTGTTAAGTGAACCAGGTTGGTAATTAGCATACTCATTTGAACCATCACGCTCAGCCTACAAGAGAAGAAAAATAAATATTCCCTCTATCATATTAACCATGTTCAAATTATAGTTTTGATTCAAAAGTTGGAAATTGAAATTTGCTTGATGAAGCCATCTATTGTAAAGTTGTATTATGCTATATCCTGCAATTCAGGTCTAGTCAACATTCCTTTTTTGAGCACAATAGTTAATATTCTTTGTACCATTGTAATTTTTTCACATTAATACTACCTTTCCCATGTCACCAAATATGATAACACGCTGCAATGAGTTTTGTCCAGGATATGGTGCTGCCTTGAATGAATACTTCTTACTCCAGACGTAAGAACCATTAGACAAAATATGTCCCAGCCTATAGGTATACCTGGATTTTTATTTAAGAAAAAATAAGTTGTTAATTGCAGTGTGATAAATATAAAAGGGTAGTTAAATGCGGACCTCTGATTTGGCCATAGTTCTTTAAGGAAACTTGTGTGTATAAAACCAGGATCACGCCAGCCAACAGTTCGTGCAGGTTCACCTGCAGAATAGCAAAATATCCTCATTATGCAACATATTGATCTCTAAATCTTTCCTAATCGTTTTGCGTATGATTTTTTGGCCTCCCCTTGTCTGGACCAACCTTCATTTGATCTACCCTCCTTAGTGGGTCTTCTAACGGTGTCAGTAGCCTGCAACAATGACACGAGATAATCTTTACTGGCTGAGTCACGACCAGGTCGCTCTCTTTAAGACGTTTCGTGGTACTGCCTCAAGGTGCAAGCAGACTATCAACCACGCCGTCCCCAGGATAAAACAGCCCAGCTCTCTGTTATACGATATCTTACTGCACTGTAAGAATCGCTCTCGAATACACCCAAAAATATGGCTACCAGTGCCAATTCAGAAATACCCACAATATTGGAATATCTTATTCCAACTCTAGTGCCACGGAAAGAAAGGGAGAGAAGGAGGCCGGAAATGCGTCGGCAGAAAATATGGAGGGAGAAAGAAAAGAGCAAGTAAATTCGTACTTGCTCTTGGTGCAAGTATTAATGAGGAGGGGAGGAAGCTGGGGCGCGGATACCTCCTCAAATATCGGGTCATCTGGTCATCCACACGGCCCGAATACATGGCAAAGGCCCAATGGCCTTCTAAATAAAAAATAAAATAAATAGATAAAATAAAGATTTATTTTTGTACAAAAAGAATGTTGGGCCCAAGCCCGACCCGGCCGGACGGCGGCGGAGGTGGTGGTGGTGCGCGCGCATGTGGGGGTTTTGTTTGTGTGAGTCCTCACCCACTCACAAAACCCATTGTACCCCTTGGGGCACACCCCAATGGTGGGACTTGAGCCTTATAAGGCCTTCCACCTTCCCTTCTCCCACCAATGTGGGACTTGGAGAGTTTTTTGAAATTCACACTCCAAGCTCCCTCTTTAATGGTCACTTTAATGTGCTTTAATGCATCTTGAAACCAACTCTTTTCAACAGTCTCCTCCGCACATCTCTAAACCATCTAAGGCGTGATTTCACTATCTTTTCTATGCTACGAGTTACCCCAACTTTCTCCCTAACACAAATTCATCACTCTATCTTGTCGAATTCTCACTACAGTCCTGTGAAAACGAAGTTCTTAATACTAATTGTCAAGATAAATTGTGAGAATTACAAAATAAAAAGGAAAGATTCAAATAAAAAATATTTGGTTTCAAACAGTTGCCACTTAAGGGGTTGAAGTCAATATGTGTTTCTCATTAACCCCACTCTTTCAACATTGTTACCATTGAACAATGAATGCTCCTGATGACACTAAGTGATAAACAAAAAATGCAAGCCTTGTTCATTAAATAATTCAATAGTTTCATACCACACATGCTGTTCCGACTAAATGTCAATGTTCCAGCAGGAGATCGTGTCTTCCTTTCTCCACTTGGACCCCATTGAACAAAGGGTATAGCTTCATCTATGTCATATCCACTTGTCCAGGTAACTGTCATCTGCAATAGATAGAAGCTATCTCAAGAGTGTTTTGTATGTTTAAATTGGACAAGTAATATTCATCACTGCAATTTCAGGATGTTAGTTAAGGTGAAAGCAAACCAACAATTCTCATAACTACAAGTCAAACAGCATAATATCAGCAATTCTAAAGCACAAAGCTATCAATCCTGTGTCTTAGGATGCTTTTATCAATTTGAACTTCTTACGATAATTAAAACTCACGGACAGAGGTAAATACACTTAATTCACTGGAGAAATATAAAATAAAGGATCCAAGGCAATGACATAAACTTACTTCATCCCAAGACTTTCCTAGAGCAAGGCGCGGATACACAGGTGCTTTAGGATTCACAAATGATATTTTATTGGAAACTGCCACTAGATTAGGCTGCATTGTTCAACCATAAAATGCTAGTTAGCAATTAGTTAAATCATCATTAGGAATGAAAACAAGCCTATTTTTTTATTAATAAAATTAGTGAATTACACTTGTTATTTTAGAATGTCAAAGCTAATTCTAAGCAGTGAAGCAATAAAACATTGGCATGCTTCAATTGATGACTTACATTTGATAATCCACCTGAAAATAGCGCAAAGGAGAAATCTGCGCGTTGATTGATCAATTGGAACTTCAAAGTAGCTTTCCCTGTCTTTATATAGTTTGAACTCGAGTGGTTCGCATACATGTACTGTTACAAAGATTCAAATAATTCACCCATTGCTATGTAATTGATCATTGTACACTATACAGGTTAAATTGTATGACACTCACCTTTATTGGGGCTGTGCATACATATGGAGTCTCTACATAGCCAACATCATTCTGAGTAGCTGGACATGATTCTGAACTGTGATGTAAAATTAATTTTCTCTAATTAGTCTTTAGTTACTGCCATGACCCAAAAAATTATTCTACACAGCTAAGATATATAAAACTAAAAGTTGTCACCAACATAGTCCCATCAGGTTCTAAATGATTTTGAAACCAAAGTTTTCGGGATTTGAACCTATGATCTGAATGTTTCTGAGAAGAAAAATGAGTTTTATATATTTATTATTATTATTTAGTGCTAAATCTATACTTGTTGTGAGAAAGAGTAGGATATTACTCAAAATTTGCAGGAGAAAAAACTCCCACCCAGTCATCTATAGATGGTTCTGGGGATTCCAGTTGAACAGTCACCCAATCTGTATCCTCTCCCTGCAACCAATATATATCAAATCATTTACTATAAATTCGAGGTGAGGATAATTTGTCATAAACCAAAATGGATTATACTATAATGAATTTTTGTGTTTCAATATTTAGTTGAAGAGTGATGATAACTCGTTTTTGATTTATCTAAAATATTGCATTTATATACTGATATCTGGCTTTTTTTTCTGTAGATTGTACTTTTTAGAGGGAAAATTGCCCAGTTATGATTTTTAACTGCAAGTTAATTATTGTAATGGCGACAATATGTTTATACACACACCAAGAAGAGGTTAATCCAGTGGATTGGATTCTAGATATCGTATTAGCTCAAATGTCGAATACTCGATTCTTGTGATCTACACTTATTGGAAAAAACAGTCACACATTCATTACCTATAGAGTGAAGAATACCCTCAATTACAAAAACAATATGTTTGTTTATACGTATATCACAAATCATGAAGTTGTTATCTATGATCACAATCATTGGTTTATTCATCAATAGACATACACAGTTAGAACTTAGAACAGTTAAATTTACTAAAAAATGGTATAAAAACTGTTTGAAAGTTGATTTTGCACTGTAATGCTTTCAACATTGCCCCATGAATTGGACAAACACTCTTTCAAAAAAACACAAATTATACCTATAAAATAATCAAAACAAATTATAATTTTAATTTAACTGACAGAAACCTTATAAGCTAATTAAAACGAGTCCTGAATAAGTTAAGTGATAAACTTTCTCCTAGATTATTATTATACCACAAATTAACTACCAAATACGAGTTTATAATATCCAAACTTATTGATTTCATTTTACCAAACATTAACAAATAACTCATATAATAATAATACGATGAAAATGAAATTTCTGAACTCATTCAAATACATTGCAGTAAGGAAATATTTTTTTGTTACCTTAATGCCCAGAAAAAAAGGGGTTACTGTAATGGAAGCGGAACTGTGAAGTGCAAGAATAGTTTTGTGAATGGAAATCTTGGACAGTGGTTGTTCTCCAAATCCAACTATATGATGATGATTATTCCCAAAAACAATGCTTAAATTTGTGAACCACAAATATAACATCAAAATTATCTTCTGCTTCAAACAATTACTACCAACACTTCCTTCCATTTTTTAAACTTTGAATATGAAAAGTTATTTGGATGAATATGCTGGAATATTATTATTCCATTTTTCTCAGATAGAGCAGCGCTTGAAATGATAGTATTGTCAATATTAACTCTCTTATTTATATATGTGTTAAGGAGGGGTGGCTTTTTTTTGGTTGCATAAGGATAAAAGAGGTGGTGGCTATATTATTAAGATATTAATTAAATAAATAAGGTGCATTTTTTTTGTTATTTAGAGAAATGTATCTGATTTTTTTTATTTTATTCATTATTTTATTTAATATATCATTATTTAATTGACTTCTAAAATAATTAATGCTAAATAATTATTTAAATAATAAATGAACAAACAATTTGAAACTATTATTTTTTTGTATCCTAATATTTTTGGTAAAATCATAACAATTGTCGTTCTAAAAAATTAAACTCTTGATCTTACATGCATTCTAATGATCTAGCAAGACGTTGCACTATTAGTCAAGGCTTTGTTGGTAAAAAAAATTTATTTTATAAATAGAGAATTATTTTTAAAAGAGAGGGGTTAACTATAAGTCAAAAAAAGAGGTAGTTATTTAAGTCAAAAGAGTTATAAGCAATTTCATATTTCTTTATGCCAAAAATATGAACCATATTTCTCTATGCTAAAAGAGTTATGAAGCTTTTTCCTCAAAAACATAAGAGATGGTCAATATAATTAAACTACTTTTTTTTTATATTTATATAAATCACCTTTGATTTTTATAAATACAATAAATAAAGGAGTACTATATGGTAATTGCATTTATATAAATCACCTTTGACTATAATATTCAATGTTATTAAAACCGTATCGGTTATCAAATCGGTCAGGGTACTGGTATAGTGGTACAATGGTTCAACAATTAAATCGTACTTCCTTATATATATATATATATATAAACCTATAACAAAAAATTTCAAATAAATATGTATTCATATTTATAATCCACATTCATAATTTAATCCAAATTCACACAAACAAACAACGTTAAGTCTTTAACAAAATCAAAGTATAAAGTGCAAAACATATATCAATCCAAAATTATCACTTAACAAACGCAAATATAAATAAATGACACAAATATCAATCTTTGAAGTTGAAGAATTGAAAATTTGAAATGTGAGACAGTGTATTTTCACTTTTCAGGGATGAAATTTTAAAAAAATATATAATGTACAAATCGGCCGGTTTTGATTGGTTCTATTGCATATGCGGTATAACATACGTACTGTACCGTTTAGGGGTCCGGTTCACTGGTTTTCCGGTTGAGCCGGCCGGTATTGTACGGTTTTTATAACATTGATAATATTTACCATAGAGGTGGATATAATATTTTAAACCACATATTTTGGTCTGACATTTTTGTAGAGAGCTGAAATTTCTGCGAGCAAATATGGGTATCATTTTATCATATAAAATAGGTATTTTCGTTTTACTAAAAAACAACATTCTACTTTTTAATTGAGTCATTCGTACTTTTTATAATCATTATTATGAGAAATCATAAGAAGTTTCTCATGAATCCTCTATTCTTTGGCTTATGTTTGAGCTTTTCCCCTCCAAATATCCTATGTTCTATAAATGCAAAAATTAATTATACATTTTTTCAACTATATATATACATATACATATATATATATATATATATATATATATTCTATTAATCATATAATCATGTCTTACATATATTTAAATACTAATTTTAAGAAATGGAGAGAATACTTTATATCCACAATATAAGGGATTTGCTAGTACAAAAAATTCCAGTTCATGAAAGAATATTGTGTAACCATAATTTTGATGAAGGGTATTCTTTTTATTTTGTTATATCACTTCATGATGAAGTTATATCAATAAATTTATTTTATTTATATAAAAAAAGATTTAATATATTTCTTCTCTTTCCTCTCTACTTATTTCCCAATCATTTCCTCCCTTTTATCCATCTTCTCTAGTAGTCCACCGTAATTATACATTCTCCTGTTCTATGTGATTTGGCATTAATCATTTTGATGAAAATAATAGAAAATAATTAATAATATTTTATCTTAGTTTATGTTCTTTTGAGGTTTATGGGCTGAAATGCAGAGATTTGGGTAAGGGATTGCTAGAATGTTGCCTAAAGTTGGTTTGAGAGTGTCTCGTGTGTACTTGAAAAGATACTTCGAGCTCAAGTCAGTATATGAAGATATGCATGTAGAGAGAATAAAATAGTAAGAGATGTTAACTTCCTTATGAAAGGTCTCCTCTTATTTATGAAGGAGATGGGTATAGAATATTCCATGGTAGATGTGGATAGCATGGCAGAACATTTTACCATGTCGGGTCTGCCCTAGACAAACATGAACTACTTTATCTACGATGACTGACTTATAACATGCTCCGTTTGTCTTAGTCCTATTCTAGGTTTGCTTACTCCATAAAGTAGGGGACGATACAAGGTGTAGACGATGTGATCAACTCTATAGTAGAGGTCTGTGTTGTGCAGACAGAGTGACAATCATGTTCAGATAGTGTGACAATCATGTAGCTCAGACTTATGGTAGTTAAGTTTTTCTTTCAACTCAATTCATTCTTTTAATCTGATTTTGTCCATTATGGTTAAATTTGAAGATAGCTTCTTTCATGGTTGATTAAGCATTGTTTGCTTTTGTCCCTTGTGATTAAGCTTTGAGGTAGCTTCTCTCATGGATGGTTAAACGTTTTTGTCTTCAATTTCTTTTGTCTAGAGCTTGCAAAGCTTGGCATTGATCAATTCATTTCAGATTTGGTGATCGTTTGCAACCACTCGAAGCTATTTTTGATAGAGTCCATTTCATTTTTAAAAGAGATTATTTGTAACAAGCTTAAAGTTTATTAAGCTTTAGCTTGAGGGGTGTGTATTAAAATATATGAAAATATATTAGAATATTCAATTATCATATAGCAAATATCTAGAAGACATTTGGATATAGAGAGAATATCATTATTATATGTTTGATTAATTTAAAGCATCCAATATTATTTCTTAGATTTTAGATGATTTTATTTTATATTTTATGATTTGATTCCTTATCAATTTAGAAGTCTAGTGTTAGTATAAATAGGAGTTAATATTATGTCATTGTATCATAATATCTTCGTACAATCAATCACAATATTATCCATACAATTTACTATTTTGAGACTTTCGTTTTCTACTTCCATTTGTAAAAACTATAACTTTAAGAAAGAGGGGAGAGAAACTTGAATCTTATATTTTTCTTTATAACAAATGAAAATAAATAAATCTATTATACTATAAGAAAAAAGGTTCTCTATTATTAGTCTTGGACACATGTCATCTTCTCATGCAAAGTATTCCCACCCAAACACTCCCACCAACTACCATGCATAGTCCCATATTGTATCATTACAATCTACATTCATATCATACATCAAACCATCAACTACCATGCATAGTCCCACATTGTATCATTACCCTTTACATTCATATCATACCTCAAAATGACACATGCATTTCACATTTATTAATCCTTCATTTTTTCTACCAAACACTTAATCATATTCACATATTTTCATATTCATTTTTCATCCAAAAATCTTTCTTCATTTTCACTAAATCAATTCTTATATTTCTTCATTTTCCCTAAAATCATATTCTGATTAGCAATTCTATTATATTATTATGCACATTCATTATAATATTCTCATATTAATTTATATTAAAGATATATGAGTTTAGGGGGGAAAATAATTATTATCCTATTATGCCGTTTGATTATGTAAAAACAAAAATAATTCTTTAAATTCTCATTCACATTATCTCGAAAATGATGAACTCTCTATAACAAAAATCACAAAGTCAGAGTAATGAAAAACTTTGAATGAGAAATGAAGAAAATTAAAGTATGATGTAATATAATGTTACCTAAGAAGAAGAAGAAGAATCATAAGATTGTAAGATTATCCTATTACGCACATATGCAATTACCATTACCTATGGGAAATTGCGGTTTGATTATGTAAAAACAAAAATAATTCTTTAAATTATCACTCACGTTATCCAGAAAATGATGAATCTCTCTAACAAAAATCACAGAGTCAGAATATTAAAAAACTTAGAATGAGAATTGAAGAAAATTAAAGTATGATGTAATGTTACCTAAGAAGAAGAAAAAGAATCATGAGATTGTAAGCAAAGAATGTTGGTAATAATTGTAAAATATCGGCGTTATGATGTGGTGTTAAAGTAATTCTATAAATATCTCATACTCTGATTAGCAATTCTATTATCTTATTATTATGCACATTTCTTATATATTAATTTCTATTAATCACCATGTACATATGTTTAAAATGAACATTCATCACCATTACCATTCTGGAATATTCATGAATAATTCAATTAGAATGAATATAATTATTATACTTAATGATCATTCATGATTTCATAAAAAAAATCATTATACACATTTATTCTTATATTTTTTTCCCCACCAAAAATCTTTCTTTATTTCCCTAAATCAATTTTTATATTTCTTCATTCTTATAATATTGTGTACATTCTATTGATATCTCATAATCTCATTAGCAATTCTATTATCATATTATGCACACTCATTATATATTTCTTCTAAATCAATTCTTATAAGTGAAACTTTAAATTCGTATAATATTCTGAAAGCAATCATATTAATATTTCATACTCCGATTAGCAATCCAATTATACATTTTTCTTATATATTTCTCCCTAAATCAATTCTTATCAATATTATTATATACATTTCATATATATTTATTTATATTAATTTCTATTAATCATCAGCTACATATGTTTAAAATTATACCCAACAATTAATTTCCTTAAATCAATTCTTATTATAAGTGGAACTTTAAATTCTTATAATACTGTGAAAGCAATCTTATTGATATCTCATATTCTGATTAGAAATCATATTATCCTATTATCCATATTCCTTATATATTCCTCCTTAAATCAATTTTTATCTTTCTTCATTTTCCCAAAATCAATTCTTATAAGTGGAGCTTTAAATTCTTATAATATTATGAAAGCAATCATATTAATGTCTCATACTATGATTAACAATCATATTATCTTATTATTATGCACATTTATTATATATTCATTTATATTAATTTATATTAATCATCAGGTACATATCTTTAAAATTATACTCAACAATTAATCACCATTCATCATCATTACCATTCTGGAATATTCATGAATAATTCAATTAGAACGAATATAATTATTATACTTAATGATCATTCATGATTTCATAAAAATATTATTATACACATTTATTCTCATATTCTTTTTCCCTCCAAAAATCTTCCTTTATTTCCCTAAATCAACTCTTATATGACTTAATTTTCCCTAAACTCATATTCTGATTAACAATCATATTATCCTATTATGCACATTCTATTATGCACATTACTTATAATATTGTGAAAACAATTATATTAATATCTCATACTCTGATTAGCAATCCTATTATCTTATTATTATCCATATTTTTTTATATTAATTTCTATTAATCATCAGATACATATGTTTAAAATTATATCCAACAATTAATTTCCTTAAATCAATTCTTATAACTCAAGAATTGAATTTTCATTTACAATATTTAATACTAATAATCATTAACTACCATTACCATCTACTACCACATGGATGTACACGAATAATATGTGTGTTCTTAACCATATGGATGTACATGTAATGTGTGTTCTTAATCATATGACAAAAAAATAATGTCTCGTGCAAATTTACGAGTAACATGTTTGTTTTTAGCCATTAAAATATGAGTCACACGTGTACTCTTAACAATAGGAATGCATGAGTAACATATGTTTTTTTAATCATGTGAATACACAAGTAACATGTGTATTTTTAACTATATGAATGCAAATATAGTACATGTCTACATTAACTATACGAATGCGAATAACACATGTGTCTTTTTAAAAATGTCAATGTACGGATAACATGTGTGTTTTAACTATTCGAATGCACGTGTAACATGTGTGTTTTCAGCAATGCGAATGTACGCGTAACATGTTTGTTTTTAACCATTAAAATATACGAGTCATATGTGTTCTTAGCAATACAAATGCACGAGTAACATGTGTTTTTAATCATGCGAATACACAAGTAACATGTGTCTTCTTAACAATATGAATGCACGAGTAACATATGTGTTTTTATTCATACAAACACACAAGTAACATGTATGTTTTAATTATATGAATGTACATATAAAACGTGTATTCTTAACCATACGTAAAAAATGTCACCCTGTGCATCTGCACGGGTATCTTGCTAGTTTATTAATATAACCTTGTTCATAAAGTTATTTCCAAAACAAAGAAGAATGTTATGTTACAATAATTAACATACACAATGTTAACATGGTATTAAAAAATTTGGTATAATGGAAAGATAAAAATAAAAAAACTAAAACATAGGGTATAAGTCCATATACAGGATACTAAAAGCTCTGCAGGTGATGCATCCCAGAATATTAAGGGGACGTAAAGATCCAAATTAAACTTGGCCATGAAAGCCAATGTCCATCACGATTATGGATAACTCCCTCTCCTCTAATTGTTTGATCCCAAATACGGCAACTTCCATCAACATTAAGTTTTATGCAACCAAGCTTCGGAAAACACAAGTGAGTAATAGACAAAGATACATCGATGGAAAGGACATTAATAGAAAACCAATCCTAACATCAAGGTGAAAATTCCAAGTAATGTAGAATCCCATGGACTAGTGCCAAAAATAGAATTATTCTACCACTGGCCCACCTGCCAAAAATAGTCTTTCATTGCAAGATCTTACATTTTCCACCATCTAAGGCATGAAGGTTTGAGTAGTCGAAAAGCCTTGATCATTAAAACCTAATTGACGCCATAGGAATGCAAAACAACAACAATCCCTAAAGATATGGAGAAGAAACTCACTGACATTATTACAACACGAGCACGTAGAGGGGGATAATAATATGTCTCCTGAAACAGAGAGAGATAATGGGCAAGGAATCATAAGCACAATGCCAACAAAGAAATTTGACTCTTTCTAGAACATGCAATCTCCACAACCAACTCTAGTGAATCTGAATAGTCGTGATCCTGTCATTGTTCTTAATCTACGAGTAACATGAATTAGCTTAATAGAACTCAATTACATTACCCTCCCAGATCAAAGAGTCAATAATGCTCGAGGGAGACGAAATTGGAATTGTTAGAATAGCTTCTTTCATATGTAGAGGAATCATAGTATAAATAATGCTAAAATCCCAAGAAAAATCTTTCCATAAGTCCTTTAATCCTGATTGGGTGTCTGTGATGATAACATAGTCCACCAAATTTCAAAGGTTTCCTAAACCACATCAATTATCATAACTATAGGATTGGTCACAATCACCTAATTGGAAGCTAAAACTACTCATCCACTCCTCGGTAGGCTTCACAATACTATTCCAAACAGGCGAAGCAGATGATCTACTATTTGCAAAAATCATATAATAATTCTCAAGATACCTCTCTTTTAAAACCTTGAACCAAAGCTTGTTACTCTCTTGGATCGCATTCAACTAAGTTTTCCAAGAAGATAAATATTAGCCGAGTGCGAGCCCTGAATTCTGATGCCACCATCTTTTCTATTCTTAGTCATGATATCTTAATCAGGTTAAGACTGATCTTATTTGCATCACCATCCCAAACGAAATTCCTTGACATTTTATCAATGTCCTTATAAATACTCTAATGGAGCCACATGCTTAGTATGCTATAAATTGGTAAATAACTAATAACATATTTAACAAGACAAAGCATATATGCTTTATTAAGAACGTTTGCCTTACACATACTCACGTGCCTCTAAATTTTATCCATCAATGAATTGAAAACTAATTTGTGGACCCTCCCTTACATGAGCGGGATCCCCAAATATTTTTCAAGATTGGATACAACTCTCATTTCACAAATTAACATGAAAGTATGTCTCCTCTTGTTGGACACGTGTTTGAAGCATATGAACTTAGACTTCTCAAAGTTCACCTTCATCCTTGAGGCCTTACAAAACTCATCAAGAGCTGTAGAGATCAAGTTGACACGAGTGTTAGCAGCTTTACAAAAAGGAGTACATCATCTGCAAAAAGTAAGTGTAAAATACGAGATCCACCTATGGGTAGAGTAACAAGCTGCCACACACCCAAATCCACATTCTGTTGGATAAGAATATGTATCTTTTCTATACATAATACAAACAAATAAGGGGACATGAGATCACCTTGACGAAGACCTCTAGAAGGGCTCAAAGATTCCAAACATGGCCCATTCCAAAGAATCGTCATGGTGTCTGATCTCATACACCACATGATAAGTCTCACAATAAGAGTAGGAATCTCAAAGTCAAAAAAAAGTTTGCTCCAAAAAATCCAGTTAACTCTGTCATAAGCTTTCTTCAAGTCAACGTTAAATGCCAAAATACCCTTTTTTTTGTTTAGATTTGTGGATGTAGTCATAACCACCTGAGCCAAGATAACATTATTTGCGGTCCCTCTCCCACGAATAAAGTTACTATGCAATGTCCCAATTAATTTATCTAAGAAAGGCCTCAACCTACTCACAAGAACCTTGGTTAACACCTTATAAGCCACATTACATAAGCTGATTGGTCTTAGATCCTTTAATGTAGTAGGTTGACTGACCTTTGGAATAAGGTCCACAAGAGTCTCCAAAAGATAAGGATGTGCAAAGCTATTCTAAAAAGTGTCCTAAACCATCTTCCAAATATCAATCCTCACCATATGCCAATATTTATGAAAGAAATATGGCTCAAAACCATTTGTCCCAAGAGCTTTAAAATAGTGCTACAATAGTGCATCGACATAACATCTTTAATAAAATCCTCCATCATAATCAGCCTTGACATTGCTACAATACCCTTAGAAGGTAATATCAGAGTGGTGACAATACAACTACCAAGATTAGTAGTCCAACCACCATTTCCAAGAAAAAGCCCATGGACTTATTAGGCTTTTTCCTTACAATGGTTTGTGTATGAAAAAAATTAGTGTTTCTATATACTAAATGAGATTAACTTATATTGGCAAATATATATATATATATATATATATATATATATATATATTATACAATTGTGAATTAGTTTGTTGAACGTTTTTAGCACATATTGATTCCTTTTATTAAATTCTCATCGTATTACTTTTAACACCCTTTTGGAAGTTGTTAATAAATTTGTCAAATAATTATATTCTTTATAAATAGTTTTTTATAAATGAAATTCATTTTTTTATATTTTTAATTCAACTAATATAAAAAAATAATTATAATAGCAAAATTAATTAATATGTATAAAATTATGAAATTATACTTTAAAAATAACTATAACTTAAAAATGTTTCATGAAATGGAGAGGTGATATTATATTAGTGGATTATCATTACAACATGGTGGCCTTACATTATTTTTCAGAATAAATATTCTCTCCATTAATGAATAAATAAATTCATGTTTATCCATTTGTTTTTAATAATAAAAGTGTAATTTTATTATAATTAAAATGATAAATATGTTTTTGAAGTAATTGTCTCTCAATGGACGGAGAGAATTTCAACCCTATCAACTCTATCCTCTTAACATTTAAGTAAGAATTGTTTCACTATATGCAACAAAGATAATACTAATTTATATTATGGCCATATTCAATAATAGCAAGTAGCCACCTGAAAAGGTAGCTAATATTTTGGTAGCACATATAGTCAGTCATATAGATCTAGCTACCAGGGTTAACGAATGGTAAAATTATCGGTATTCGTCAAAATACCTGCAATGAGTATTTATCAAAATACCCGCAATGGGTACCCGCAAAAATAGCTAATGAGTGGGAACGAGTATCATGATACCCACCAGCGAGTACCCGCATATATTTAAATTAAATATTTTATACTTAATCATTAGTAATTTAACACTTGTCTATTTTATTATTTTTTCATAATAAAATTTAGTGATAAGACTATAATCATAAAATTATCATATACTACATACCATATTGTTTAAATAATAATTATTTTTATATATTAATTATTGTAAAATATATAAAAATATAATTAAAATTAAAAACTTATTGGGTACCGTGCAAGTAGTGTGCATATACACTACCCATGTCTGCCCAGTCTCGTTGCCATCCCGGTTAGTAATTTTAAAATAGATTAGCGTTTTCGATTATTGGCCGAGAGATACCCTAATAAAAAAGAACTGAATTCATTATGAATATATGAGAGACAAGATGCCACCTAAACAACACTAAACAAGAGAACAACATGGTATATCACATCAAATTTAGAATTCAGATAACAGAAACTGCCTCATTTAAAAATTGCCACGAGCACAAGGTGATAAGTTTTTTTATTTGTTAAAAACATGATAGAGCAGCCACCGTGATAAGCAGTGGCTAATTTACTAGATCATAGTGGGTCCACGTGACCCACTAAATTTTAATTTCTTATTTATTTATATAGGATTTGCTAGGGAACTACTACTCACGTGAGAACAATACACTCACGTGAGAACAATACGTTATTTTGAAAAATTAGAATACTTAATATAGATTATTAGATCTTATTTGAATAATCAAGATTAAATTATATATGTATATGATTATCATGTGACCAATAACTAATTTTTAATTATAACCATCTATGATTGGTATAAGACTCATATTTATTGTATTTACAGTTTTTTTATATGAGAAATGTTCTCACTTGAGTCATGAGTTTGGTAACATAAGTCTTCCATTTTTTCATGAAAGAGCATATTCCAATTGATTAAAATGCATGAATCTAAATTAAATTAGAATATTAAAACCTGCCTCTATGATCGAAATTGTTTGACATTAAATAAAATATACATTTATCCATTGTTTAAAGAGGGAAGGGGTGTGATCTGAGTATATCAATTTTTGTATTTAATTTATGAATTAAAATACTTCAATAGTCCAATTTCAGGCAGATTCGTGCTTTAAAAAGTCCACGTGCTAGCATGTGCGAGTCTAACCCAGGCACGTGCGTTCAGTTCCTCTTAAAACTTAAATCATACCTTACCAATTGCAAACAATATAGATTGTGATTAGTTAGTGCTTAAGGAGATAACGAAGTTGAAGAGAATATGAGGTTATTGACATTTGATTGCACTCAAGAATAATGAAGTTAGATCGAATGGGTTTGTGGATAATAGGAGTGAGAAATAACTGAAATTATTAACATACTCATATTCTTTAAACATAACTCATAAAATAGTAAGGGTAATTTGACTAATTTTTGTCAAATAGTTTTGGTACACAATATTAACATGTTTATTCATAAAAAAGATGGAAAACTCATGTTAGCAAACTCATCATCTCACACACATAAAATTGTGAAATCTCATTTCTCTCTTATATTCCACCACCCACTTGAGTATAGGGAAGAATCTTATTTATATATATCAAAAGAGAAAAAACATATATATACTCATAGTATAAGATTTTTTTTATCATCTCAGTGTGTCATTCATCATTCATATTTAATCATTATTAACTCTTAAATAAAAGGAATATAAATGAATTATGGATAAGATACTAATTGTAAATAAATATTTACACTAAATATGAATATTGCATGAAGAAACTCTTTTAAGAATCTATTGTAGATGCCCTTGTATATTCGCTTTTATTATGCCCTTCAAGACCATTTGAGGTCTAGATATAGAGACATATTAGAGGATGCTAAAGTGGCTTTCTCACAACAATCATGCACACAAGCCAAGACATCTTTATAGTCCCTTGAAATGGTAAAAAAATCATAATAAATCTTCCCATCACTACTTTTCTTGTACTCAAACAAGAGATTTGAGTAATTGAATGGTATCAATTTTCCAAACCCAAAGAGATACGAGCAAAGGTCCTATGAAGATAAGTTTATGTGCTTCCTAAATCCTAACTAGTGTTTTAAGTTGATTTCAGCAATTGTGATTGTAATATTGTGATGTCACACTCATTAGATATATTTGGATTGATAGATCATTATCTCATATAGAATTTAGTTAGTTTTGTTTATCATATTATTATTATTTTATAGTTTCTTATGACTTTTTCCTATGTAATAAATTATTTCGACTAACTTATTTGAGTTTGACCAATTTTTACCATCATAAACTTTTATAACAACAATCATATTTAACAACAACCACAATTTAAAACACTATTATTAACTGAGTATTTATCTATGTCAATCACACAATGATAAAATTTCAAAATATTTAGTCCCTTGAATGAGAACTAAAATATTAAATGAAAGTTTTTAATTTCTATTTAGAAACATTAATGAGTTTGACAAAGTCGATCAATAATTACTCATTAGTCATTACCACGGTCTCAACATTGTTAACCCACCATAAGTGCATGACTCTTATTCAGAATTCATAAGCTGAACATTAGGATTATCATTGCAAGATTTTCTTAAGAATAAGTAGCAAGTAACATGTGCATTTGCACGGTACAATATTTTTTTGTCGTATGATTAAGAATACACATTATATGTGCATTCATATGGCTAAGAACATATACGTTATTTGTGTGTTTGCATGGTTTCGTGAAGACATATTAGCTATATACTTTTGTATTTTTTTTTATTGATTTTCATACTCTATAGTCTATATATTTTGTTAACTAATAAATACAATAAAAACTTATATTTATCATTCTTAATATAGACTTTCATATGAAGAACTTGTTTAGTTTTATGATTTATTGTGATTATTTCTTAATTTAACTTGTTTATAATTTCTTTTATTTCTAGAATATTATTTCTTATTAGTTGTTAGTATAATTGATTTATTATTTCATATTTTTTTTTAAAAGTATACAAAAAGGAAAATTTTAATTAATTACTTATATTTTTTTAAAAAATAAATAGAGATTTAATCATTTATAATGACAACTTTGATAATAATATTTTAATAAATAAAAATGAAATTTTAGTAATAAATGACCATTGAAATAGGAAAGTTGTAATTATATAGTTCGGTTCTTTTTCAAAATAATAAAGACATTAATTATTTAGGATCAAAACTGCTAAAATATTTTAAAGATAGTAATGGAAATGTAGAACAATATTAATAAATGGAAATGAAACCATTATATTTAATTTTTAGTTTTTTTTAAATAAAGCACACATACTAATTTGCATGTAGAGATTACTATACGTTAATTTTCAACTTGAATAGCATCATCAATCTCACCAATAAGTACCACATTAAATGACAATATGTGTTTTTATTCCCTTATATTCATTAGTTTTATTTCTTTCTTAATGGTCGGCGATTTATTCAAAGTAATTAATAATTATTAGTTTGCAACTGATCGGCGATATTTATTCAATGTTATCGATATTTATTCACTTATTTAATTACAAATTACAATAATATATCAAAATTTATTGTCATTATTCACATGTGCAGTTTTTATTCCCTTATGAATTTCTTTTATTGTTATTCTACTATATTTTATATTTCATTATTCACATTAATTACTGTTAAATTTCGAGAGTAATTATCTCAAACCGTTATTATTTCATAATTATCCATAATTCATATAAATGATCATTTTAATATTTAAAAAGAAAATAATATGATAGAATTTATGTCATTTTATTATCTTTAATTAACAATTAATAAAATTCACATATGTGAAAGGAGAAATGACACATTGAAAATTTAAACATTAGTGTCTTTGGGGTATTAAAAAATTATTGTGCCATTTTTTAATAAATATATAACATATGCAATGGTTAATAAATTCAAGAGTAAATTACATTCACACCCCCTGAGTTTTAGTGAAATTACACAAATCACCCCTCCCTTTTTTGGCCTTACACGAACTACCCCTATATCCTACACGAACCACCCCTAGTTTTATATATATATTACACTGACTACCCTTGCATGTTATAAAAGTGTAATATTTTAAACAAAAAGTGTGTGGTGAGTGTAATTAATTTAAACAAAGTATTATATATTGTGTAACATTTCAAATAATACAAAATTCAATTTTTCTTTATTATTTTTGTGTCATTATAAAATACATAAATAATTCCAAAGATATTTTTAAATAAATCTTATAATATTTTGTAACGAGCCAAATAATGAAGACGCATCGACTCTCATATTATTTGAATTTGTCTACACAATATACAATATTTTATTTAACTTAATTACACACACTACACATTTTTTGTTTAAAATATTACACTTTTATATTATGCAGGGGTAGCTAGTGTAACATATGCACAAAATTAGGGGTGGTTCGTGTAAGGACAAAAAAGGGATGAGTGGTTTGTGTAATTTCACTAAAACTCAGGGGGTGTGAGTGTAATTTACTCTAAATTCAATGAAAGTATAAAATGAAATAAAAATATACCCATAATATATTTTAATCAAATAACAATAAATTTTTGTTTTTACCATAACATAGACTCAAAAGTAAGAGAATATGATTATGTTAATTTTATGAAGAGTTGCACATTTCTATTTAGAACAATGAAAAAACTTTATATTCTTGACATTTGAGTTATTGAAAGACAAATAATCAAATATCACATATGATGATGAAATTTAAATCAATTTTTTTTAAGAGGATGATAACTCTCGGCGTTTATAACAACATTCAAAACAAAAAATGAAAATCTGATTATTTGAATAAAAAAATGTATAAAAATAAAGAGTAAATTACACTCACATCCCCTGAGTTTTAATGAAATTACATAAACTACTCATCCCTTATTCGTCCTTACACCAACCACCCCTCTTTCCTACACAAATCACCCCTAGATTTATACATATATTACACTGACTACCCATGCATGTTATAAAAGTGTAATATTTTAAAGAAAAAACGTGTGATTAATGTAATTAAGTTAAATAAAATATTGTATTTTGTGTAACACTTCAAATAGTACAAAAACAAGTGTTTCGTTATTAAAATACATTAATAATTTCAAAAAAAATGTTTAAATAATTCTTATACTATTTTATAATGAGTCAAATAATGAAGACGCATTGACTCTTATATTATTTGAATTTGTCTATACGATATACAATATTTTGTTTAATTAATTAACACATCATCGTTTTTTGTTTAAAATATTACACTTTTATATCATGCAGGGGTAGTCAGTATAACATATGTAAAAAATTAGGGGTGGTTCGTGTAAGGACAAAAAAGTGAGGGGTTGTTTGTGTAATTTCACTAAAACTCAGGGGTGTGAGTATAATTTACTCAAAAATAAAATAAGAGATGAAGATAGAGAAAACTAACTTGTGAAGATGTTCTGGATGGAGAACCAAAATGCAAATGAAAAGAGAAAATGATTATGGTAAAATATGATAAAGAGATAAATATGTTGTAGAAAAGTAGTGAATATTTGAATAAAAGATATATAAATAAAATTATAGATTAAGAAAAAAAAAACTTAAAGGGATAACCAAACTTTAAATAATAAGAGAAAATAATAAAAGTGAGATATGACGAAGAGATAAATAAGCACGCAAACAACCAACAACAATATATTTTGAAGGTTTGATGATACTTATGGATGAGACTCTTACTTATAAGAAGCTAATGAATAGAACGATTTGAATAACATATCTACAAAATAATGAAATCAGTTAGAACACATGTACAAAATAAGGAAATCAATGAAAAATAAACAAAAAATCAATGATAAAATAAGAACAAAATCACAAAATAAGAATATATATACAAAATGAACAAAAAAATAAATAAAATATACATTTTAAATATGAGATATACAAAATAAGAGTAGTTCTACAAAATAATAGGATTGCTTTCATAATATTATAAGAAATGTGCATAATAGGATAATAGGATTGCTAATAAGAATATGAGTTTAGGGAAAATGAAGAAATATAATAATTGATTTAGGGAAAATGAAGAAAGATTTTTGGATGAAAAAAAGAATATGAGAATATGTGAATATGATTGAGTGTTTAATAGGAAAAAATGAATGATTAATAGAGTATGTGGAGAACGTGATAATGTATGGACATGCTTAGGAGGGAAAAAAGTGAAGGAGAGTGTGACATGTGTCTTTCTTATAGATATATAGATTTGACCATGTAATAACCAACCAAACAAGTCAGGCTGGTGCATTGAAGTAATTCAATAAAAACAAACCCATTTCATATTAAGAACATCAATAATAATTATAAAATATATATAATGTCAAGGCTACACCTAAAGTGTAAAGCAATAAAAGATTGACAATTGATATGAATTTCATTTGATAGTCACATGAGAATAGTGCAAAGGAGAAATCTATACAATGATTGATCAATAGAATTTCAAAGTGGATTTCTATGAATAAAAAAGCACACCATAAAATATCAAAGAACCTACTTTTGTACCTATGTTAAATCTAGCTTTCTTGATGATCAATTTATCTCCATTATCATCTTCAACCTCAAGCTTCTCTTTTTAGAACTCCAAGGGCTCTATGGGTTACTTAGAACATAAATTCGAATTTTATTATATTTTTCCTTTTTATTTCGTATTGGGCCTTTGCCAAGTCAAGCCCAATACTTAGTCCAACTATAAGTAGTGAGTTTTCCTTCTACGTTTAGTCTTTCGGTTATGTTAGTTAGTTATACACTTTCCTTTATGTACAAAAGTGATATTGTTCTCGAAAGAGAGACACAACAATTACTTTCTCAATCAAAAAGTAATATTCTAGTTTTATTTGTTTGTTTTCATGGCATGCAACCAAATTGAGATGGTATTAGAGCAAAATGTGCATTAATCACCAACCTCTACTTCTTTTCTTTCTCATCTTGATTTTCCCTATTTGCTTTTCTTTTTCTGAAACTTGCCTTTCCTTCTAATCATGTCAGGTCACAATACAAATCCATCAAACCCATATTTTCTCCACTTTAGTGAGAACCTTCCAAGTTGATTCTTGTCACTCCCTTACTCAATGGGAAAAATTACCACTCATGGGTTCGAGCCTTATACTTGTGGTGTAAATGGTGTTACTCCTTATACTTTTGGTGTAATCCAATCTGTAAAAAAATATAGAGAACGAGATTATGTCATTAAGTTCTTAAAATGCCTAAATGAGAATATGTTCAAATGAGATCTCAAATAATGTTAATTGATCTTCTTCCAACCATTAGAAAGTCGTTTCCATTCTTATGCAATAGGAAAGGCAGTTAGGCAACCTAAATCCCTCAAAAACTTAAACTAGAAGGACGAATCTTGTCTTTCAATTCTAGGAAAGACTATCAATACAAGAACAATCACAATTTGAAGGGAAAGGGAAACTATTCATATAAATGGAGAGGTGATAGATAAAATGGAATGGGACAAATCAAGCAAACATGTTTTATACCTTATGTGAAAGGTCAAACTACACCATTGAAATTTCTTTTCTTAAGCATGGATACCCCCAGGACACCAACAAAACATAGGATTTCCCTTGGATAAGGAAAAGGATCCAAGTGGGCACCCAAAGGTAATTGGACAATTGCAAGGTCCTGATAAGATGTTCACAAAGGAACAAGTACAAGACATCTTGGACATGTTCAACTAATCTGAGGTAGAGCAGAACCATGTTATCAACTCAGTTGTTAACACTATCATGCATGCCTCTTCTTTAGGTAACATACACTCACAAGTCACAATGGCTCCTTGATATTAGAGTCACATATCATATCACCTATGATATGACAAATTTCAGCACACACAAATCCACGTTACCTATGTTTATTACTCTACCTAATGGTAACAAAATATCAAATTAAGCTTCAATTAAGTTTCTAGCACTATCAAATTAACCAATTTTCTTATACTAATGTACTTTTTGTTCCTCAATTTAATGTGAATTTGATATTTGTTTATAAGTCGATTGAAACATTAAATTGTTATTTGATATTTAAAAATCAGTGCCTCATTTTAAAGAACAATTCTAAGAGGATGATTGATTCAGCTAGGCTTCAACTTGTTCATAATAAACCCACAACAATTATACCCTTATTTGGCAAGTTTAATTTTTACTTTTTACAATTTTTCTAGCAATACAATTCATAAAAACCCATGCCATTTGCGCTTTGGGCATGTATCTAACTCTGTTATGTTAATACTCAATAAAAAAATTTCTCTCACAATTAGGAATTTTAACTCCTCAAAAACTTGTGATATCTGTATTTTTTTAAACAAAGAAAACTATATTTCCAAAAGCAAGTGAGAAAGCCTAAAAGTATTTCATCTTTTACATGCAGATAATTGGAGATCCTGTGATGCCCCATCTCTCTTTTGTGACGCATACTTCTTAATCTTAGTAGATGACCATACTAGATTTAGTTGAATTATTATGATGAAAACGAAGGCTAAAACTAGGCAACATATAATCAATTTTGTATCATAATGCATGATTTCCTTGATTCTAAGAGAATCATACACCAAAGACTTTGTGTAGAAACTCCTCAACAAAATGTGATTGTTGAAAGAAAGTATCAACACATTTTAAATCTAGCTTTCTTGATCATCAAATTATTTCCATTATCATCTTCAACTTCAAGCTTCTCTTTTCAGAACTCTAAATCAATATTGTGAAATCTGAGTCGGACATCAAATCGGAAGATGTTTCGTATTAGGTTTAAACGGTTTGAATAGTTAAACCGTCCGGTCGGATTGAGTGATTTTAAATATAATTAATTTTATATAACTATATTGAAGTAACATCTCTACATTTTTTGACCGGAGTAAAACAAAACATTAGAGTAATGTACCATTTTTTTAAAATTTTAAGTAAACCATGTAATTCACTTCCTAGGTTATTCCGGTTTAACCGGGTTTAACACGGTCGAACTATAATTTCTCCGTTTCAAAGCGGTTCAATCACTCATTCAGTTAAGACTACAAATCAAGATCATTTTCAAGTTCAATCAGCGATCAGCCAATCGAACCGTCTGATCCAATCCGGTTATCACAACACTTCACTAAATGCTCTATGGGCTGCTTACACCATAAAGCTCATTTTTATTCTCTTTTTCCTTTTTATTTCGTATTGACCTTTTGCCAACTCAAGCCCAATACTTAGTCCAACCGTTAGTAATTAGTTTTCCTTTTGTATTTAATCTTTCAATTAAGTTAGTTAGTTACACACTTTCTTTTTCTGGTTTATGTACAAAAAGATCTTCTTCAAAGAGAGACGCAACATTAGTACACTTGTTATTACATTATTTATTCATTTTTTATTTATCATTCTAGATCTGTGTACGAACCATTTGTTAATACTTATTTTGTTTTCATTTGTTTAATAATAATAAAAAAACAATACTAATTTTAAAAACAATATTAATATAAATAATAATAAATATATATTTTATTAGTAAAATGTAATTAAAAACAATATTAATATAAATAATAATAAATATATATCTTAAAATATATTATAATAAAGATGAAGAGAAGACCATGATGTCAATTCTTTTTCTCGATCATCCTTCAATGGCCGTGATATATCAATTTTTACGTTAAATTCAATTTTTAATATAAAATAAAATAGTAAATAATTTATTTGATATAATAAATATTCACTTATTTTCTCAACTCATTATTTAAACGGTCATGATACGTCTCTTTAGCTCCTTAAAATAATAAAAATACATACAACCAATCAAATATTTTCTATTAATAACTATTTAAGTCTTGATTTTTTATTGTAAATATGTAGGAATGAGATAAACTCTTATGAAAAATAAAAATAAAAATTAAATTTTTACCTTCTATAAAAATGTAAACCAAACAAATAATTTTAGGGTAAATTTGGTCCATGTAGTGAGTATACTATATAGTACAAGTGATCATACATTCCTCGATTATTAATCAACTTTTGGATCTAGATTTCTAACTTAAATATTACTTTGTTACAAATTACGACGACAGAAATGTTTTGACCAATTTCAAATTTTGTTGGAAGAGTGTATAATTTCGCTTCTTCCTCTTCTTTATAAGTTAGAAGTTATTTTATAGGTGTCTCAATTTCCCTTTTGGAAGAGGATAGCTTGTTGGTTAAAATTCTTTATTTGATATATGGTGTTTGGTTCAAAAGTTCAACAGAGGAAAAAGAGGGAATGGATGCTAAATTAAAATATTATATTCTCTAAAAAATTGTATCATAATTTCCTCCATATGAATTCTCCCTAAACTTGGGAGACAAAATTTAGAATGGCATGGATTTTAGCCATATTATTTTCCTCCCTTAATCCAAACACACATTATTTGGAGGTGACAAGGGTGAAAATAATAGATTAAAAATTCCCCACATTATTAAAGCAATTTTAAATTCCCCAACCCCTAATCAACAATGGGAGGGATGGTAAAAGTTATTTGTCATATTAAATGTTTTTAGTTATTATAAATAAAATCATTTGCATAAATATAGCATACCTACCTATGTAAAATGAATTATGTGTATAAGTATAATATATTATGGACGTTCAATCTTATAACTATATATATTAGTCACATTTTATAATCCATTGGTAATTATATCATATACTTATACATCTCTCCTTCTGAAACTATCAATATATATTTTATATGCCAACAGAGGTATGGTTCTGTCACTATACCATTTATATATACTTTTATAATTATGGTGATACAATATACCTGCAAATAACTACTTTTTGTGACTATGTGCTTTAATGACATGTTAATTTTTTTTGTCATAGATTGTATATATGGACAAGTGTACAATCTGATACTATAATGTTTACTTATATTTTCATTATTTTGCACTGTAGCATTGTAGGTATAAATGACACAGCTACAAATTTCCATTATCATCACTATATGCTTTAATCATATATAAGCTCACAAGCAATTCATATAGAATACATATAGTTCTCAGTATAAGTGGTATATTTTGGGTAGTCAAACTTCGAGCTTTATCATGCGTTTGGTATGGATTAAGTTTTTAGTTTCAGTTTATAAACTGTGATATTATAAATTGTTAAGATTATAATCTATTTATGTTTGGATATCTTAGCTGAAAATTGAATATAAACTAATTTGTTTTGTTTTTGTAAAGTAGAAAGATTATTTTTTACATAGTAAATTACAGAAAATGGTATGAGATTATTTGTTTATGTTATTATTATTTTGGTTGTTTTTTACACTATTTTTTAAATATACATTTTTTAAATATTTATCATCATATATTTTTACTTTAATTTTGTAATATTGCATAACAAAGGCTAAAAAAAGTATTAAAATAAAATATAATATAAAAACTAATATTAATATTAAAAAATAACATAAGATCAACATAAACAAATAACCTCATACATAGTTAAACATAAACTAAAAAAATAAAGCAACCCATAATTTTTAAAATTACATAATAACAAATGCTAAAAAAATATTAAAATAAAATACAATATAAAAACTAATATCAATATTAAAAACATTATAGCACATAAACAAATGGAAGTTACTAAACTTAAATTACATAATTCACAAAATAAATAATACATAAACGATAAGTTTTATACAAAAGTTTTAGGGTTTATTGAGTTTATACATAATTCACAAAATTTTAATATTATATAACAAAGTTTTATACATAATTATTTGTTTGTGTATAGATAAAGGAAAATGTTATGGGGAATTACAGAGTTGAGTGGTAATAGAAAGTAGGAATGGCAACGGGGCCGGTCGGGGTCGGGTTTGTGCTTATCCAAACCCGAACCCGAATTAAGCGGGGTTAGAAACAATAATACCATCCCGAACCCGAGAAAAAACCTTATGTATGAAATTTATATATGTATAGCTTTTATATATATATATATATATATAGCTTTTATGTATGTATCTATATGTAATTTTATAGTTTTACATATATTAATCGGGTTCAGGTTTGATATTGTTAATATCAAATCCAAACCCGAAATTTGAACTCGAGTAAAACCTGAATCCATTCACATCGGGTTTTCCCCATTATATTTTGGTTGGGTTCGGGCGGGTACCCGTGAGTTTGGTTTTCATTGTCATCCCTAATAGAAAGAGAGGAAAATGAGAGTTATGAAGTTTGGTGGTGATGATGTGAAGAATTATGATGTTTAGTAGAATAGTAAAAAAAGATTAGAAAGATAAGATTATGATGGGGTAAAATGTGAAATAGAAAAATTGGGAAAAAATAAGCTAAAAAAAATAAACCAACCCATGATTTTAGAAATTCCACTTTTGGCTTATTTTTCAAAAAAAATATGAATTTATAAACTTCATTTGATTGCCAAACATACATAGTTTATATTTTCAGTTTATTTTTCAAAAAATAAACATAAACTATAAATTTTAAATATACCAAACATCCTGTTAGTCAACAAAAAAAAAATCATTTGTCAGCTCCACATGGACGCTATTTAGGTTGGGGTAAAATTAAACAATTAAAAACCTTAAAAATGTCAAAGTTAATTTTATTATAGAATTTTATTTTATTTTTTTGGAAATTTATGATGTTTATTTTATTTGTTAAGAAATTTTATTTTGTAGATGAGTTTTTTTTCTTCATTTTTTTCCTTAATTTTGCAACCCAAATAAAAAACAGCTGCTTCTTTCGTACCTTTTTCTTCCCTTACATTCAAACTCTTCCCTCCTATCCTCTCAGTTGAACCAAAAATATTATAAGATGTTTGTTTCGAACTTACTAAATTAGTAAAGCAATAAAATGTCACAGATATGAGAAGGTATATTAGATAAATAGAGCATTAAAAAAAGTTATTATAACTCCTATTATAAAAATGATATAAGAACCACGTCTTAGGTAATTGGGGGCAAAAGGACACCATTAAAGGCAAACAGTAAGGATGGATAAAAAAAAAGGTTAGTCTAATATTATGTAAATCATTACAATAAAATATTATATGATTATTCAATCTATCTAGTGACCCTATTACTAGCAATGTATTGTGAATTTGTGATCATCAAGTATAAAAAATATTGTTATTTGGATATTTTTGCCGTGAAAAGTAAGCTTAGTGAGTCGTAGTAGTTTGAGTCGACTCATGCACTATGTTAAAATCTAAGTAGCATTATTTATTCATCGCCTTATAGGAGTTCATGAAAATATTCAACTAATCATAATGGAAACCTTTACCAACTCTTCTTTATAACTTCATAATCTTAGAAGCTGATGTAATAATTACACGATAATATTATTAGACTCCACACAGACAAAGATGAACAATTATGATTTACCATTCCATGAGGATAATAGTTACCTTCTTGCTTCAGTGAATGATAATCAGGAGGACCACATCCAGAAGTTCCCAGTCACTATTTTGAGGCTGTCTCATTGGTTTTAGGTTCCTTCGAGAACACTGGGCAAAGCCGCTTCTCCAACTCCACCAAACTGAAACCGAATCACCGTAAGGTATACTCGAGCAAGATAAATTTATAATACATAACTAGTGCACGAGACTGTCACCTAGTGGGGTGGTAATTGTACGCAGTCTTACCCTATAAGCGGAGAGATTGTTTCCAGTATTTGAACTCAAATTCTTGATGACTAAGCATCAATTTTAACGTTGCGTCACACTCACCCTCTTCTAATACAGACTCCAACCTAGTGGGGTCTGGGAAGGATGGTAAATGTATGTAGCTTCACCCCACGAGCGGAGAGGTTGTTTCCATTATTTGAATGAGTGAACTATTGATCACGAAGCAGTAACCTTACTGTTGCGTCAGATTCACCCTCTTCTAATACAGACCCAACCTAGTGGGGTCTGAGAAGGATGGTAAATATACGCAGTCTTACTCCACAAGTGGGGAAGGTTGTTTCTAGTATTTAAAAGTACGAACTTTTGATCACTAAGAAGCAACCTTACTGTTGCATCAGACTTACCCTATTCTAATACATACTCCAACCTAGTGGGGTCTGAAAAGGATGGTAAATGTATGCAGTCTTACTCCACAAATGGAAAGGCTATTTCCAATATATGAACATGTGAACTCTTTATCACTAAGCAGCAACACTACATAACCACAGGAAGAAAATCTATCTGCTAATTTACTTACATCTGGTATTTGCGATATGCTTCATTTCTTTTGGCCAAGTACAAATCACTATCTTTGGGAAGCTTGTTCACAGATCTAGCTGCAAAAATTACAAAACAAATAACAGTGGATCAAAGCACCAACTTACTTTTTTATTTTTTTGAAGGCCTGACATTCCAAAATTACTATCAAGGCACGATTCTTCTAGTTACAAAATCCAGTTGTACTTTTTTTTTTCAAATCGGGAGTTAGAAGTAAATGCAATTTATAAGAGTTTCCTAGATTTTAGCATCTGATCTCATCATTTAGTTTTGGAAGTCCACTAATTGAAATCACAAACTGGTGCAATACTATGAGTCACTTCAAAAGAAGGGGGAGTAAAACATATCAACCTTGATGCCAGCAAAAAATGAATCAGTATTATAAAAGTTAGAGTTTAAATAAGGTCTTAGAAAATAAGTACACTCCACCAGAACCGAATTTCACTCCCCAAACAAAATATATACACTCAAAACTATGGAGATGTACCCCACAATACTTCACAGCCATATACAGAAGGCTGCACAGGATGGAGTAAATTGAAAAAATCGTGAAAATTCTCCCCATAAATACAGAGTAGCTCAAAGCACTAAATATGAAAACAAAATTAAATTGGTTACACTTGAACAATTTATAATTACATATGTATTATTATTTTCAAAGCATTTCTAATAAGTTAATGTCCTCCCTCTTCCCTTCCTTTTAAGTTTTAACCCAAAACTAAGTTTCCATCAATGTGTTGCCACATATAGGCTACTTCAAAAGATATCAGCCAAATTCAGCTGAATAAAAGTCAAACAAACATTCTTTTTTACAGTAACAAAAAAAACTTAACAAAGTAAAATGAATAAAGCATACATGGAATAGGGGCTCGATGTTCCATCACATCTTTTTGAGCCTTCAATGAAGTGTCTTTGACAGGCTGTTCTAAACCCTGTCCAAGCAAACAAGTAGTAATGTAATATGTGATATAAAAAAACTAAAAAAAGCAACTGAACTACTTCGGTTATAGGAATCTGATGTACACCAAACTCATGGTGCCAATTGAACTGGAAATTCACAGTGCTTCTGGTCCCCTTCCCCAACATTGAAAAAGTTAAAGAAACAATATGACAGAGAACTTGGTACCTTCTTACTCTCCCTTCTTTTCAATATCTTTAAATGACACTTTTTGATGTAGTGCTTCAAATGATGTGGAGCATGCCTTGAGTATAATTCTTCTTGGACCTCAGGGTTCTCTGCTAACCAATCAGTGATCTCCTTGGAGTTAACCACCTCATCCTGATCCAAAGTTTCTAACCATGAGTAAACCGGTAACCATTGGCCACTGCGCTGAAACCGTGCATGTGGGGGATCAACCTGACTTGCATTTTCCTGCCACAATTGACAGATATGTATAATGTCAAGTGCAATAAGTTCCAATTTTTCAAATATTTAGTTTAAAAGTGTCCCATTTTATTCAAAGGGGATCTCGGCAAGAAGCATAATCATATACCTATGTCACCCAGAAAACAAGAAAGCCTACTTTATTTGTAAATGTAACAGAAAATACACAAGGTAGGCACCCTGTTAGCTACAAACCATAATTATTGCTTACAAGATAAACTAATCTTACAACAACAATAACAACCAAGCATTTTCCCACTAGGTAGTGTCAACTACACGAATCAAATGGCGACATAATGTGCCATCGCAAATCATATCTAAAAACAAACCATTTACATATAAATCCTTCTTGATGGTTTCAACTATAAATTTTCTTGGTTTGTCTCATAAAACAATCTTACAAAAGGGTACAAAATGCCGTTCTTTTTGTTTAGTTTAAAAAAATATTCATCTTGAAATTATGTGACATTAAACAAAGAAAAATGATAAAAAAAGTGAGAAGTTCTCAAATTTAAAATATTAAGACCATATCCACAGAAATTTACCCACCTTGGTCGAAATGGAATCTAACATCTACTTACTCTGACACAATTGCAAGGTGACATGATTGATGAACACAGAAACCACACTGCCAATTGTGAGAAATCTACTAAACTCTAATGTAAACGTACCAAGATGCAAGGGCGGACTAAAATTAGGACCTAATACGTTCCAGGTAACCTGTTAGCACAAGAGGCCCAAAACACTGGGGAGATCGACATCTGATGGGCTAAGTGAGAAACCATGAAATAGACCTTCCACCACCTTAAATCAAAACTTTAACAATGTCATTGAACTGAGCGTTATAAAGAAAGAATGTATTTTTATAGAGAATTTAAAATGTTTTATGATAAAATAACTTGTTTTGGATATTTAACTGTAGAACTTTAAAATTTCCAAAGGAATCCTATCCATTAATTTAAAATAAAAAATGAATAATATGAATCCCACCAAAATAGGTGGAATATGTGAAATCCCCCCACTAGACATTAACCCGCCCTCACCCGTCCAAATATCGAGAATAAACTCTCTCATGAAGACATCGGTGAGGTTCATGCCACAACCATTGCCACCATCGGTGGTCATCTACATGTTATAGTTGCAGTCGCTGTTAGTGAGTAAGTGCCCAAAGATCGACTCGTAAACATGAACCTTCTCCTGCAGGTGGATCTCCATGGCAACACCATTGTCATTGCTGAACCCTTTGCTCAAACTCTATGGAGACTTTGAGAAAATCAATGGAGGGGTCGCACTGCTTGTTGCAGGTTGCAGCAGCATTGAGGGAGGAAGTTGTTAAAGATCTTTTAGAGGTTGGGGAGGCAAGGGATGAATGGTAGAACATCTCGTTATTCACATGGAATGAGAGGATGTGGAAGTGCTACTCAATAGTTTAGAATATGCTCTAGCCAGATATTTTTCTGATACATTTCAAAGGTATTCGCTGTTGGTGCCATTGCGGCAGTTAATGTTAAGCACTGCTAGACTGCAATGGGCACTTCTCTTGGGATTCCAATTTCACCAAATAATTATCCAAACTAAGAAAATTTACTAATCAGGAAAATTGAATTGCATCAATTTAGTTTCTTCTCATATTAAATTCTCTAAAATTTTGAAATGACTCCACCCAAACACTTCATGGATCTGTTTCCACTCATAATCCTCATTTTGTCCATTTTCTTTCCAGAGTGGGATTTCTTCACATCACACATTAACACTGAAGCTTGAGTTCCTAACAGAACCAAGACACCAACTATGACGTAGAATTTGTGAAGCAGTTCACAAATTAATGATTACACTATGTCATATTATTATTAAAATCCAAAGCAATTTAGCAAGAATCAAATTCCTTCATTACTTTTTTTCTTCATTTATTCTTGTGGGGGGAAATCAGTTTTCTTAAGCAAATCATAAGCCTTCATACACTATCCTTCTCCTAGTAAAATGCACAATCTCCTGCAAAAGCTGAAACCTTAAACACCAGTTCTTTCTCAATAGGTTTTCAAAATTCCCAATTTCATCCTTCAGACCAAGAAGTCTATCACCGCGACATGTGATTAAGGGATTGGCTTGCAGTTACCATAAAAGTATTCAAATTATTCCAAATAAACCTCATCATCATCCTCTTCAATTAATTTCTTCCAATCCCAGCTAAGACCAATGTCAATTTTTAAATTAACATTAATTCATAAAAAACAACGTCACAAGCACGTGTAAACAAGTGTTAAAATTAAAAACAGGCATAATCATCAACACTTCAGTGAGTTGATGTAGCACGTCATGAATGGTGAATCTAATGCAATTCTGAACAGAAATGAGGCGGATGCATACATCATAGCGAGGAATTGAACAGACACCCTTAGGAAGAGAGGCGAGGTTGGTGTGCCACAAGGAATGGAACGAAGATGTGATCACGGCAAAAAAAGGATGGCCTAGTGCATGAGGCTCCCACCCGGTGGATTATGGAGAGGGTCGATGTATGCAGCCTTACCCAACAAATGGAGAGACTGTTTTTAAGATTTGAACATGTGATCTCTTGGTCACTAAGCCTTACCCAGCCTCACCATTGAACTAAAACTCGCCCTCTTTGTGATCATGGCAAAAGCTAAAAGATATTTGGACAATGTCGCTATTCATAGTGAGTTCTTAGTTTCAAAAGAAGGCTTAATTTTTGCTTCGGAGCTTGATTTCATGAAAATGTAGTTCAAAAGAAAAGCTAAGTTTATTATCTCAGAAGGGTTAGAATAGTTGGGCTTAACTCCAGCCCAAAAAGCTAATTCATAGGAGGAGGATTGTCCAATTCATTATTAATGTCTCGTGTTCATATTGTCAAACATGTAAGAGTTTTAACACTTAACAACTGCTATCACTACCAGTCTAGAATATGAAGTTTAAAAGAATGAACATATGCGGGTAGCCTCTAATACCATGTTAAAATAATTGAGTAACTCTATCTCAAAAGTTAGCTCATAGGTGGAGAACAGTCCAAGTCATTATAAATGACTATTGGCTCGTATTGTCAACTGATGTGTGACTTTGGCACTTAACACACTCCTCTCATGCCCTAGAATGACAATTTGGAGTGTAAAGTAATAGTGACAAAGATCTACCCTTTAACAAAACCATCCTCAGTGGTGTTCTTTAAACGTTTCTTGGCTTAGCCATTTTAAATTTTGTAATGCTCCTTGTAATGTAATGCAGTGACTGACTTCCTTGTCCATGATACCAAGAACGCTACGTCTTAGAATTGTTGTTTATTGATTTTAATAATACATAAGCTAGTGTTTACCTTAACATTGATCATGATTTTTTTGAAACTTGTTAAACAGGTTATATTATAAAGATTAATATTTATAACAATAGTCTTGGTATATATATATATATATATATATATATATATATATATATTCTTATTATTCATTTTACATTTATATTATCCACAAACCTTGCTGTCAATGCTCATAATCCAAGAAATAGAAGCTGAAATTTGAAAAAATCATGCCCCAGTTGCTCCTATATGGGCTGAGAAAGCCCAAAAACCAACAATGACCCATATCCAAAGACAATCATATTAAGCATCTAGCCTTCAATCTTGTACAAATCCGGAAAGTATTCAAGCACATGATTAAAATGTGATTTCTTCTGCCAAATCACTCTTCAACCGACTAAGACACGATCCCACGAAGAGGGGGTTGATCCGACGAAGACACGAGAGAAGGAGGAAGTAAGAGGTCACATTTTTCTGTTCTTCTATGTATACCAAGCATGTTTACTCGGTATGCATTATCCCATACTCATATGCTTTAGAGACTTACTCAATCTTTGTAGTTTCCAGTTATACTCGTACCCACCCCAAACATTTTGGCGCCAACCATGGGGAAGACCGAAGAAGGTTAATCCTTAATGGGAACAAAAATCAGTTTTCTTTAGCAAATCACAAGGTTTCATAACTTACCTTTAAACTAAAGCTTTTCTTTCTCAACTCTAGGTTTTCAAAATTCCCAACATTATCCTTCAGACCCTAAAACTCTATCACTTCGACATGTAACTTAGGAATTGGCTTGTAGTTGCCAAAAACTATTCAAATCACTTCAATTACAGCCAATATGAGCATAAAATCTCATCATCAACACCTTCAATTAATTGCTTCCAACTAGTCCCAGCAAAGACAAATCTCAAATTTAAACTAAAATTATTAATTCACAGCAAACAACAACAACAACAATAATCAAACCTTAATCTCACTAAGCAAATGTAAACAAGTGCAAAAAATAACATGAATCAAATTGTATTGATAGTACTAACCCGAGGAGTGGGGAACCTCATGCAATTCTGAATAGAAATGAGGCGGAGACAGAGATCAGGGCGAGGCATTGAACGGAGACCGGGTGGAAGAGAAGCGAGGTTGGAATCGATCCATGCTTCAACCTCCGCCATCGACACTTCTTTCGCTTCCGGGAATGAACTCAACCATGCTCGCGCCATTGTTTCCCATTCTTGATGTGATTGTTGTTCGTTTTGGTCTTGATCTTGCGTCGTTTTCGCACTCTGCTCCGCGTTCGACGACATTTTTCTGTCGTCGTTTTACTGAATGGGAATGAGATGATGGAAGTGAGATTATAAAACGACAACGTACTTTGCCCTCGCTCTTCTTCTGTGTTTCTTTCTGTTTTTTTTTTTTTTTTTAATATAACTTTATCATTATTATTTTTTGTTATATCTTCGTGAACCATCACTATAAGGCGTGTTTGGTTTGCCGTTCTAGGATAAATTACTTCGGGAATTAATTCTCACTCAAATCCAACGAGAATAATTAAACTAATTAACCGCAAAATAAAAATATATATATATAGGGAGGAGATTACCAACTTACTCCAAAAAAAAATTATTCTTTATCTTAATCATTAATTCTATAAAATTATAGATATTATAAATATTTTATACATTATTGGAATATTAGGTCTTCGTCCACCAATAATTTATATATATATATTAGTTTATTTCACTACTACATTTTTGGTGTACGACAATACATTCACCTTCAACGGTTTTAAAACTGTAGTCTTAAAGTACAATAAGTCATAGTTTTACAACTGTTATCTATTCATTGTATTAGACCACAATTTTTATAATGTTATAGAAATTGTTCTAAAACTATGGCGTATTGTATTTTAATTTATTCATTGTATTGGACCACGGTTTTTAATAGGATTGTCATAAATATTCTTAAAATAGTGGTCTATTGTTCTATTTAACCATCATTTTTAACTTTTGTCTATGTATGTCTATTAAATCCATTCTCTATTATATTTATTTAGATTTTTTATTTTGTTTAACTTGAACTTTTACAAGCCTTCCTCGAAGGACCTAGTTTGAGCTATCATCATCTTGAAGATCAATTGGCACTTCTTGGAAAGGTTTCCATCTTCATTCCCTATTTTTACTTGGAATTGAAATGTTTGTTGGGAAATAACTGACACTGCGATTTATGAGGTATTGAATATTGGTGATGATGCAGCTAGATTAGAAGAACTAGATGAAGATACAGATGAAATAGCCCTTAACAGTGCTCGTTGTTCTCAAGGATCCATGAGTGCAATGTCAGGTTCAAAAAGGATGGTTTACATGGAATGCATGTGTATACTACAAATTATTTGCTTGATCAAATAAATTGTGCTAAACTAGAGTAGGAAAAAACTTACTTCACATCATAATCATTCATTCTTAGGAAATCTAATGGTTTGAATTGGTGAGTACATCTAAACCATTAGATTTTTCAAAATTAGATGACTAAGATGAGGAGAGTAAGTCTTTTTCACTTACTCTTGGAGTAAGTGGATCCCTCCCCTTTATTTTTTGAGTACTTAAGATTGTTGATCTTTAGAAAGTGGTTTGGTTCCACCTGATACAAAATCTATCTCATCACACACTAACAGTTTCTTGCTTCATGTGTTATTTCATGTAGATGTGATTTCTACAATTATTCAAGTAACATGGCTTGCCTAAAGTGCAATATTGGACGCCTTGAAGACCAACCAACTAGTGAATATGAGGAACATATGTGGAGAAGAGCAACTTGATTAAGAAGAAGAAAAAACCGTTCTGGCAACTAGTAAATTATTTTATCACAGGAATTTTGTTTTAGGATGACCATTGTATACACTCATTTAATATTGTAAAAACAATATATATTATTGTTTTTATGTATATCACTAGATTCATCCCATGTTTGTTGTAGCTTTATTGTGCTTCCTGTTCAGAAGTATAATAATAATAATAATAATAATAATAATAATAATAATAATAATAATAATAATAATAATAATAATAATAATAGACAACGGTTTTTAACCAACTTAATGATATTTTAAATAACCAAAGACAACGGTTTTCATGTCGTTGTCTGTATGGACAATGACCATGGTTTTAAATACATTGCCCACGATTTTAAAGTCGTACCAAATAACCAAAGACGATGGTTTTCACCTTCTCTTATAGGCAACGGTTTTTAACCGTTGTTATTAACGATAGAGTAAAATTGTTGTCTTTTTAAATATTAGACAACGGTTTTAAAAAAATGTTGCGAAAAGTCAAAAAATTGTTGTCGAAACAAAAGGCAACGTCTCAGGCTACTAGTTTCAAAATCATTGTCTATAACAAAGAGAACGGTTTTTTTAAATTTGACAACAATTTTAAGCTGTTGCCTTAGTTGAAAAATGTTGTAGTGTCTTTTCATTGACCACTATTCTAATGAACTATTATCTTTAAGTGATGAATTATATCATCATTAACTTCTTCTCTCATTGATGATGATTTTGATAGAGATTATACTATTGAGTTCTCTTCTCACCAACGATCATTATGGTGATGTTTTTCCTCCAATTGACGAATTATATTATTTGTAATTTGTTTTCTCATTACTCTGATGCTTATTATACATTTGGTTTCTCGTTCCTACGACGATCGTTAGTGTGTTTTCTCCTAATGATGAATTATGTCACTAATAACTTCTTTTCTCATTGATAAATGTTCATTTTATTGTGATTATACCTACGGATTTCACGCTTACAACACATTTCTAATTATTTTGTGGAATCATATAATTATTTTATTAATTTCATTTTTAAATGAATTATTTGTAAGAAGCTTAGAGTTTACTAAGCTTTAACTCAAGATGATGTTCTACATGATATTAATATTAGATTAACACAACATTATTCTATATGGGATTAAGTTACTTTTATATTATTTAAATTTATCTATAGTTTATATTTATCTTATTAGTCATGAATGTAATATATATATATATAATATCAGTATAAATATTTATACATAGTTGGTATATCATTCGTTTACATTAATTTCTATTTAGTGCAAGACTACTTGTAAAGGTAGCTGGTTGATGAAGCAAAAAGATTGAAGACCACACATGAAGATCAAACCAAAAGCACACACAATCTTTTAAGTCTCTCTTAAATATTGTCTACTACAAGTCAAAGATTATGACATTCACAATCTCTTAGAGCCCTTGGTATTCCGCAATAGTACTGAGCTGTTTGAGCTTGCATAGGTGGAAGGGCCAAAATGTTGTTGTAAGTCCTCTAAAAACATCGAGTTGGTGGTTCTAGAATATCCATTTATACTAGTTGAGGGTCTCTCCTTATAAAAAATATGCATTAGTTCCACTTGGAACTGAAATTTGGTAAAGGTTAAAATATTGTTCTACTTGTAATATATATAGTTCATGGTTTCTGAGCCATTAAAGGACTAGAGCTTCAGTTTTGGGGGTTTATGAAAAGTTTAGTGGTTGTGAGAGGAAGATGAGTACGTGGGTGAGAAAACCCGGGTAGAGAGATATGAGTTGTATTTTGGATTTCGGGTCTGAGATCACAGATTATAGTTCCTCGTATATGAAATCCATGCATGGTTTATTATAATAGATCTTGGTGAGCAACAAATTGGACCTCCATGATGTTGCACAAAGGATCTTATATGTAGGTTGTGGTTTGGGTTTAGAGGTCATGATGAGTGAAGATGAAAGCACCAATTTAGTCTGAATTTATACCAAATAAACTCTAGAGGGTGGAAATTAAAAGGATATCTTATGATGAATTAAGAAATTGAGCAACGCTCTAAATTTTTTTCCTATCATTTCTAGGATGGAACTATAGTTTAAACGCAAAGGGATAATCTTTATGGACGGTGGAAAGTTATACACTTGGTCTCATCTTATACTCGTAAATAAATAATAAAAGAGATGGATATATGTAGTTAGTTTTATACATAGTCATTCATCCACTTCATGGCTTTTCTAATTTATTTTAGTTTTGTTTAGCATATTTTCCATGTTTTGCCTCAATATTTCCCCCTAATGAGAATGTTAAGATAAAATTCTATTTAGTGTAAGACTACTATTAACAGTAGTTGGTTGATCAAGCAAAAAAATCGAAGACCACACATGAAGATCAAACCAAAAACACATGCTTAATCTATTAAGAGTCTCTCAAATGTGTCTACTGATATTGTATCTTATGATCTTAAGCACTAGTCAAGGATCATGTCATTCACAAGCTTTAAGCCAAAGCAAAAAAAGGCAGTGTCTCTAACATCTTAAATCAAGATATGGATATCATTAAATATATTTAAAGGAATGCATCTACTCGACCTTAAAGAAAAGGACTCTGATGTTTATGTGTATTGATCATATAATTCTTTGAGGATTAAGGGACACAAAGTGATAGATGAATGGGTACATGTGATCCTCATCCAGGTGAATGATGCTAATGAGGAAGTGGGGCAATAATGTGAGTGTAGGGATGACAATGGGTACCGTGATCCACAGGTACCCGCTATAAATGCCCGCAACAGGTCGGGTCTGGGTCCATGTTTTGGACCCGTGGGTAATTGAAATCCGCAATTTTAAGATCCGCTATTAGATGGGTCTGGGTCTGGATAATGAGGTACCCAGAACTGTGGGTACCCGGACCCGCTATTTCTTCCTAAATTTATATATATTTATATATATAGCAAGATGTTAATCTATATTGTAATATCATATTAGTCTATAATTATAATATCATATTAATTCATAAATGTGATAGTTATGTTGTTAAATTGTGTTTTTATTTTGTCAAGGGTTCGGGCTAAACCGGACCAGGCCAAAAAGCCCAGATACAATATATGCATCTCAAAATATAGCTCAAACCCGCCCTAAGCGGGTTGCGTGTTGTGGCGGGCCAGCCCGCATAATATAAAAAATATTTAAATTTTAACATATTTAATATATATATCATTTGATATTAATGCATAATTTTTTTAACACAATTGTTATACTCAATGTAACCGAACTTATAGATATAATGTTTTGTGTTTGAGTTAAGACATGATGTCAAATCTACGTATATGATTCATAACATAACTCATTTATTAAATATCTTATTTCTATTAGACTTTCAATCTCTAACACAATATAATTTGTAACTTCACTTCAATATAATAAATGGATATAGTAAAAATTAATATCACTTTGGTTTATACTAATAGTAGTATAGACTCAAATTCAGAATGAATTCTATGTGTCGGAGTATAATCACCATCGTAATATTTCTTTACTTTGTGTATGAATATATTTTGTATGTTATTTACCAACACTTTCATTGTGAACTGTTATGTTAAATTTGGTTGTGTGTAGTTCTCTATGGTAAACAATTAAATTGACTTTCAGTTTCATTGTAAAAGTTATTTTCTTTATTATGTTTTTGTTGTAGAACTTAAATCTAATTAAATATACAATTAAGAAAAGAAAAATAGAATCTATATGATTTAATGTTCTCATTTAATTTGATACACTATTTTGGTAATGTGCTTAGAAAAATATTAAGCAAAATAGGAAAAATAATATAATGTTTAACTTGATAACATTATTGTAATTTATAAATATTACTCTATTTTTTATTCAAAGTTCATAATACAATATTTATCATCTAATATTTATTTGTTATTATAAGTTATTTTGTAGAATAATTTTCATCTTAAACTTATTACCAAGCCAAAAGTCCACAAAAAAAAAGTTTTAAAATAAAGGAAATGGGTAGCCCGGCCCGAACCCGGTTTTAATATAGTTCGGCCGGTCCAGGCTAAAAAGTCTGGATTCACTAAAAAATGTCAAATATAATACCCAAACCCTACAAAATTTCAGGTTGTGGCGGACCCGCCCATTTTGACACATCTAGATGTTATGTTGTTAATTCATATGTATGATGTAATATTATGTTAATTGATGAGTTCTTACGGAAAGAATTTTTCATCATAATATTGAAGTTGTTTTTAATGTTTGTTTGAGTAAAATGAGTTGTATTTAATAGTCAATTAAATTTTATAATTTTCTCTCTTGTTGATTGCCTAAATAATATATAAGATCGTAAAAAACAAATGCACAAGTGCATAAATTACTTGCAATTATTTTTGAATTTATGGGTAGTCATGAATCTGCTAGGTACCCAAGAATCCGTTGATAGTATACTTAGTGGGTATTAGCACGAATCTGTAGCGGATCTAAGTCCAAAAATGAAGTAATAGAACGAGTCCGAGTAATGCACTAACCGAAATCATTCAGACTCATTATCATCCCTATGTGAGTGAAGAGTAAGGACGAATGGGGTGGAGGTCATGGATGAGGAGGAATTAAAGATTTGACTCCTACTCGTGTTATAGGTAATCACGCATGAGAAAGAATTAGTTATTTCAAGGAAGATATACTCAAGAAAAATCTTTAACACTTTAATATCTTCCATTTTTTATGAATCAATTTTTGTAGTTCATTTTTTTTCTTTTGTTACTTAGTGCATCACTAAAAGGGCATTAAAGAAATTCCATTGCTTTCATGAGTGTATTCTTAGTGTTTTTAGGATATAATTATATAAAAGTACATTTTGAGGTGTTAGATTACATTTAAAGGTTGCTTAATTGCTTTACGGATGTGGACGTGGAAGAAGAAATGAGAAATATTAGAAATGTATTTTTTGGGTTTTGAACAAAAGCATTTATATTTCATATCTAAATATCTATATAATAGTTAGCTAACTTTAGTCTCAAGGATCATTTATATTTTCCATAAAACTAAATATATAATCAATATTAGTATATTCAGCTAAATATACAGGTAAAGTGGTAAACACATAAAGGAATAAAAATCATAACACATAAAGGCCCACAATTAATTTTTCAATTAAAAGAGAGTAATCCTTTCACTAATTTAATTCTTAAAATGCAAATGATGTGGACCTTTAACCTGTGAAATAACCATCAAAATCAACATGTATCATGGTTTTGAACAATAAACGTTATTCTTTGTTGTGAATTGTCATGACAACAACAATAACGTAATTCCAATGGAACCTGCTTGTGTACTTGTGCTGCATAGGCTAAAGCTCATTTATCACACTGCTTTCTGAAAAATTAAAATTGAATATATTTTATAAGAAATCAAATTATTTTTTCTTTCTTATTTTCTATCTTTTATTTTTACATGCATTTCAAAATTTTCATCTAAAATTAAATAATAGCCTAATTTTTTTGTCAATGGTCAAAATATATTTATTTATTTATGAAACACTTATATCAGTGCATGGTATAGCTGGTTGTTTGTATCTTATACGGACACTACACATCAATCTTATAAATATTCTTGACAATATCATATCCAATTCAAAGCCACCTTATGATGACTCCTTTTTTATGTTATCGTGGTAAAATGAGTTAGATTTAATAGTCAATTTAATTTTATTCATATTTTATAAATAAAATTGGATGGTCTAAATAACATATAAGATTATAAGAAATAAACGGTCAATTACATAAAATTACTAGTAATTATTTATAATATACTAATATTTTTTAATTTATGAGTGTAATTAAATCTAATTGATACCCAAGGATGAGTAGTAGACCCATGGCCATGGGCATCCATATAGACCTGAGGCACAGAGAGAGGGAAATCACCATCTTGGACATTTATAAATGTGAATAAGAATCACATGTTCCAAAAAAAATTATCTCTGTCTTAAGTCAATTATATTTAATTAAGTAATATAAAAAAATTATTTTCTATTTTTATAACATTTTTTATTAATTAGTTAATATATTTTATTGGATTGGAATACAAAAAATGAGTCTAAGTAATATCCATAGTATAAACACTACCCATAAAAGAAATGAAATATCCACTTATTCCAAGAGTAAGTTTAAAAAACTTATTCAACATATTAGCCATCAATTCTAGGGAATAAGTGAATTCCCCATCTAAAGAAAAATCATAATATAAAAGTAAAAGTGTTAAGAAGATATGATGAGGACAAGTGAAGAGAGGAAATGAATTACTTGTGGCTTAATTCGTGGGGAACTCAGCAGCCGAAGTAGGATAAATTATCTTTCTTATGATAACGCAATTTCAACCAAAATAGGTAATGGATATAATCACTTTCCACTTAATAGATATTCATCAAAACATAAACACCAACCAATGTGCATTATCATTTTTCTACTTTATGCTATTCCCTTTCAATCATTTTCTCTCCTCCCAAAACTCTTCAAAACCATATATCATTTCGTTTTTTGTTTTCTTCCATATTTGCTGATAATCATTTTGCATCAAAATTTTGTTTGCTTCCTTTAACATTTGTAACCTAATGAATATTTCCCTATATTCTTATAATAACACTAGTGTGTTTGGTATGATTGAAAAAAATAGATTACAAATGCGTTTACTTACGCTAATAATATGGTGTAATTAAAATTTTATTTGTTTGATTATCTTAGCTAAAAAGTATTTTTAATTAAGCTACCTGCTTTGGTATGGATGATTAAACAATAATTACTTATATGTGGTAAATTATTTTTCGCGTAAATAAATATTTTATACTTCATCATTATAATAATTAAACAATCATATTTTTTTGAGATAAAAAATAATTTAGTATTAAAATAATTTGTGTTGTGTTAAGTTTGACTTAACTTATTTCCAAATAACAAATGAATAGTGCAATAAAAATGTTGAAACTGTGGAAATTGTGAAAAGTAAAATATTATTGAAAATAATCCTTTAAAAATAATTATAAGCTCCATTATGCTTTATATTCCACTAGGAATCACCCTTTTATAGCTGTTTATCCTAAATATAAGGACATGGTGAGATGGTGAATGAAATTTGCCACCTAATTTGCTCCAATACACAAACTATGACTGAAACTGTGTTCCTCATATTGATGCATCCCACTAAATAATTTTTTTGTCCTATGAATTAGAACACATATAAGAAAGATGTATTTTAATCTTTTAAGACAATAATCAATAGACAATCAAAATTATCCATTCATTTATACATGATAAACACCCATGAATTTTCTTTTTATTCACACGAGCATAAACAAAAACATCCATATGTTTTGTTCGTCACATATCGGAGAATGAAGATCTTTTGTTGTCTTTTGTATCCCGGAACAATCAAATTGTGTCATTCAATTAAAAAAATTAATATTTTTATATTATTTAATGTAATTATATTGGATAGATACAATTTTTTTGGGATAGATAATCATCTTCCATGTTGGAAAGGTAATTGTTGCTTTACCTATGAGAAAGCTAACAAACTATGTTCCCATATTCAACATTTTTGTCATAGGATTTCTGGGGCCTAAATTAATGTTATGCATCACCTTGGATTCTTCAGTTTTATGATGAACAAAGTGATCTAATAGTACAGATACTAAGGTTAATTGCAAAAACCACAAGTGAACAAGTTTTTGCTTCCCCATTCTTGGTCAAATCTATAAAGGTGTGAAGTATAAACCTATAAATATATACGCAACCCTAACAAACCCTATAATAAGTTGTACATCATATTACATACTTCTCTTTACCCCATTTGTACACATTTAGATTCATAACTGCAATAGTACTAATCAAATAGTGAGAAAGATAAATGTTTAACCCTTATCTCATTAATATATTTCATAACTTTGATTTTTTTTTTTAAATCTCAACTCACAAATAGATCCTAGGAGAAACAATTTGTGTGTCTTCGTATATACACTAAAATCTAATATTATATTTAAGTTTGAAAAATCAAATGAAATTCATAAAATACAATCATCTAGGAAATTTTGGTATTTTGGTACAGAAGTGTATGTAAATATCCTTAGCTTTTAACAGATCTTTTTTTATAAAGTTACATAGTATCTTAAACATTATACCTCGTTTATGAGAAGGAAAAACTTGAATAAAAGAAACTTGTGATCTAAGTCTTCATTACGCATAAATAATAATTTTGAAAGGAATTTCTCCAAAAAGAAAAAGCTTTGCCCCCATTTGTATTGTACAAAAGAACAAAATCATACCGTTAATCACAATCTTTAATATGTTTTTCTTTTTAACATTTCCATTTCAATTAATGTTGAAACTGCAATCTATGTCACCTCAAACGACGTCGTCATTACCTAACACATCACCACCGCCAGCACCACCGTCATTGTCCGGAACCACCAGTTCCTCCGGCGAGCACTCCATTTTATGACGCAACTTCCAATCCAGAGCTTGACACCCACGCGAGCAATAATTGACTTTCCCACAAACCGAACACCTCCGAAACTCGTGGGCCCGGGTCTCGGGTCGACCACACCCAATGTGAGCACAAAGCCTCAAACCCTCAACCATTTCGACCCGACCCGGACCCGTTTCAAACCACTCCCTCATGAGCCAGTTCACGGGTTGCACCACTGGCACCGCCACGTTGTACCCGTAATCACTCAGCAACGGACACACCGTGTAATCAACAGCGCGCCACGTCAGCACCGAGGAAGTTGAGAGGGAACGTGATGGAGACGCGCTGGTGACTGCGCGTATGACGAACGCGAGCTCAAGCGCGTTGGCCTTGACTAGTAAACGACGACCCTCTGAGACGTTCTGCTTCACGCCGTAACCGTCTTGTAAACAGTGACCTAACTCGCGAAGCGCGTCGATGTGGCCGAGAAGCGAAGCGCGTGCACAGAGTGCCACGCCGGCTCTTAAATCCTTCTCCTGCTTCGTTCCTCCGCTTCCGTTGAACTGTATTACCGCCAAAGAGTACAACGCCTGCGCGTGAGATTTCATCGCCGCCTTCGCCATTAGAGAAAGACCACTCGCTCTGTTTTTAAGACAATAAAATCGGATCTACACAAAAAAAAAAAAAGAAACCCATAAATAAAAAATAACATTTTTCAGTAAAGTTAGTTTTTTTCTTGCAATATATACTAACCATTCCAAGAGTGTAACAAGCGTCAAGGTTTCCAGCGTTAACACAGAGTTTAAAGAAACGATGAACATGTTCAGACCAATTTTTAGCCTTAACGGAAAACACTTTTGGACCAGCTTTTGAAAGTACCATACGATGAAGACCCAAACGGTTCAGCCTCTTGCATCTGTAAGTTATTTTTTGTTATGAATATGGTTTGAGGAATTCATAAAATGTAAAATAATAATAAAAATAATGATAATAAGAAGAAAGAAAGTTAGAAAGTTACGTGGAGAGAATGTTAATGAATTGAGAAGGAGAAGAAGCAGTGGAACTGAGTTTTGAGAGAATAAAGACAACAAGATCATCAAATAAAGCATCGAAGAAATCATGTTTGTCGGTGTTTCGTTTGTGAAGGTGTTTAAATGGCCTTTTCATATTTCTTTTTTGTTTTTATGAAATTTGTTGTTTGTATTGAAACACATATGAGAAGAGAAGTGGTTGAGTTTGAAGGTATGGGTTATGGAAATTGATGAAGTGTTGAAATGGATATGAAGGAAAGGGTTATGGGAGTGAGAAATGGTGAAACAAAGGAGTAAGGGGTGAGAAGCATTTGTATTTGAAGGCCATGGTATGGACTATGAGGACAGTGATACGATGTTCGAAATGAATCAAAATTTGAAAAAGTCATAAATATTTAATTTTTTATTAATTGAAATGACATACTTTGGTCATGGATAGACTTGAGGACATGCTTTTGGACTGCAAATCGTTATCCGTACTAATGAACATGAGGACCCACGTGTAATAAAATTCAGTTTTCTATTTTTGCATTAATATTTTTTCTTGTTTAAATTTGAATTTTGTAATGCAAGATATGGGAAAGACGATTATGAGAAAGGTGAGAATGATGTATATTAGTATATACTACGCTCATAATATATTACTTTTGTTTTTTATATTTTTTGGGAGTATCATAAAACGAAAAAAAGATTATTATATTATTAATTTTGTTAATAATAGACTTAGTTTTTAAAATAATTTTCATTAATTAAATTAATATAATTTTTATTTCTATTTCAATTAGCTAATAAATCTCTCTCAATGCTCATTATAATATTTTTATGATTATAATATTTATGTATTATTATTATTAAAAAAATATACACAATCATTATATTATCTACCACTTATTTGAATTATTTTACTTTAAATAGTGTTCATGATTAAATATATGAATGATAGATAATATACTAACAATATATAGAACTAATACACGGTTAATATAACATTTTTTATTATATTTTTAATCCATAACCGTCATTATAAACATTTTTACACATGCGATGCATCATTTATCATTCATTTGTATAATAGAATTACATTGTCAATATATACATTTAATGTATAATAGAATTACATTGTCAATATATACATTTTTTTAATAACAAAATCATTCATGCTTTAGAAGAAATATATGAAAGAGACCATAATATTAAAAAATTAGCAATGAATAATTAAGAAGAAGAATGGCATAAAAAAAGGCTAATAATGGATTTTGATGGATAGAATTTCAAATCTGCACTCCTTCTTCAGTATTAAATTCAATGTAGTAATAGTGGGGTGGGGGCATGGAACGTACCTCAGGGTGTAATGTGAACGACTGATCAGGTTCAAGTCACGGCCTCAACGGTCACCACTACAAGCACAATATGTTTCCTTTGTCTTTTTCTTCTTCATTTTTCTTATATTATAGGGCACTAATACAATTTATATGCACTCTTAATATAAAGGTTTATACAAATTTATTATATTATCTAATATCTAACATTCATTTGTATTTCTTTAAAAGTTAATAATAATGAAATATGAAAGTTGAATGTATAATGACAGTATCTGAAACTCATATGTCAGTACATTCATCTTGTTCTCTTAATATTTTGAGTAATATATCATTCTACTAATTCCTGTTACCTACACAAAAAGTGACATATGTGACAAAGTGATATTTTACTTATTAGTGATTGATTTATAAGTGATATATGTCACTTTCTCGTGAATATGTGGATTAATATAAGGATTTAGTATAAGAATATAACATTTTTCAAATATGTTTAGTAGGTATGTGTTCACGTCATAGATAATGAAGTAATCTATTTTATGGTTAGTATATATCTCTTCCAACAAGTGACAATCATATGAATATATTATTTCACCATTAAGTATATCTTGAGATTCAATAAAACCTTATACATCTAAATGAACACATTGTTGAAAAAATGTTTCTAATAAAATGGTATGGGAATTCCTTTATAATATTAAATTTTATATAATAGTTAATTATGCTTTTTAAAATAGTTTCTTTATTAATGACACTAATTTAACTTCTCCTTATACTTAATTAATCGATAGTTTTTTCATTCTGAACAATTAATGTATGGACATATTCATAAAAAGTAAACTAATGTGTATAAAACTTTAAAAAGGTCATCGAAAATAAACAAAATTAAAGTACTTAAAACTTTATGAAAAAAGACAAGACGGCATATTTAACAAATAATAGTGTTAAATTTGGATCACATGCATGGTTAATTTTTTTTACCCAGTATAAAGATTTATATATAGTTATTATATTTTTAACATTCATTTGAATTACTTTTTGAAGAGTTAGTAATAATAATTAAATATAAACAATATATAATATAATAATAATACATAAAACTGTGAATTTATATATATTCTCTCTCTTTTTTTAAATGTTACATCTTCTGATTGACACTTCAAAATAAAAATGACAATGATATGTTAATGTAGGTTAACTCATTTCACAAGAATTGTATGACTTTAGCTTAAATTCGATAAACCATATACATATATATACTCACACGAGCACAATGTGTTAGCGTAAAAAATGCGAATATTTAATGTGAATGATAAATATTAAAATATACATACACATAACTATCATGTAATCAATAAATAATGTTTAATCCTAATCATCATTAATTAGTTATAAGATCCAGATTTATTGTTCTCCCAATTTTATATGAAAAATGTTTTCACTTAAGTCATCCCCATATATATATAATTCATTTCCTCATATTTATTTATTTATATATAATGTTTTCTAAAATAACAAATAAAAAAGTGTGTTTGGTATGAAGAATTTTACTATTCATAATACTCCTATTTATCTCCCAAAAAAATAAACAGTAAAAACATCAAAATATAAGGAAGAATAAACTAACTACAATTACATGATTAAATCAAATCTGCTTATATTGAACATAAATGATTTTTTTTATATGGAACCAAATAAAGTCAACCTTTTTTATTTGATTTTTCCCTAAAAAGAATGAATCATGCTTTTGGGTTTTTTCTAATTTTATCAAACTAAACAAAAAACCAAATTAACAGGTATCTAGCAAATTGGAGTTTTAACAAATGCTATAAAACTACGGTAAGACTGGTTGATATAATTGGTTCAATTGTGAATCAGACATCTGATTAGTTTGAACCTTTGATCTAATATGTTTTTCATCAAAATCAGATTGACTCGATTCGACTAAGTCAAACTAAGCATAAAATTGGTGACTCGCATGGTCGGAACGGTTGGGCCGACCGAGTGAATAAAAAATATTTTTAAAAAACAATCAAAATGATGTCATTTTAAGATGAGAAAATTCAAATGTTTTTAACTTGTAGTTATTTTTTGTTATCTATAAACTTATATTATAACAAAAAATTTATTATTTAATTAATTTTAAAGTAATTGTGCACTTGTGTTACAATTAAAGCATAACACATATGTTGTTTAACTATGTTTTGAACTTATTTGTAACATATTGGTTGAGTTTAATTAGATATGAAAGTTTTTTTTAATGATGGAGAATAGATTTATTAAATAATGTCAATTAATATTATAAACATTTTAGAATTTTCAATGTAAACCGAGTCAACTAATTCGATCATTAACTCATTAGTCCAAATTTAATAACATTAATTTTAACTCTTAAACATGAGTCATTCTTGGTAATCTCTCCCTAATTCACCATGTCCCTTGTTTTTCTTTAAGCATATTGTCAAGTTTTCTTACTTATTTTTTTTATGGAACATATTTTCCTTCTTAAAACAACTATTTCTAATTACAAAAGTTATTAATTATGTATACACTAATAGTATTAGAGACATTTCCAATCATAATTGACTTTTCATAAAAGTAATACAAATGAATAATGAATGAAATATTTATTAAGTATAAAATCTTTGTGAAATATTACATTGATAAGAAAATGTTTTCTTTTCCGTTTGTTGTTAATTATAACTACTTTACTTGGTTTTGATCATGTTTTTATAGAAAACTTTGAATCAAAAAAGATTTGTTAAGTTTTCATCATTTCAATGAGATCTATGAAAATAGGAAATAAAATGAACAGATATTTCATGGATAACTCTTCAAAAATACAGCATGGACTATTGAGAAACCAAATCCCAATGATCTATTTTACTATACTTTTATATATCGGTAACTATTATTATGGTCTAATTTTTAATTTTTTTTGGCCTTAACACTTTTTAATTTATACAAAAAAACTATATAATCATATGTAACTACCACTAATATTTTTCACCTTAAATGGAATCCAATAAAAAATTATGATATAAAGTATACTCAATATATATATATATATATATATATATATATATATATTCTAATTCTCCTGAATAAAATATATAAAACTTGAATACTTGACATGTAATAATGTGGATCGACATACTAGTCTATATTATAACCAGAACATGGTATAATTATCACCACTGTGTAATTTTCAATTTCGTGTTTTTTGTTTACTACCAATGGTATCCTTCACTTTTTTAGATAAAGAACTACTCTCTTTCAGGGTGTGTGGTTGTCTCTCCCAATAAGTAATGCTCCCAAAAATCGAACTATTGACTTTTTGGTCATCTTATGGATCTAGTGGTGCTTTATACCACTAAACTAACATCTTGTTAATTTCAATGTCATGTTTTGCCCTTAATATTAATTAAATTCTACAAAATAACCATATTATACTATATATCCATTAATCACCACCAACCCATTAACCATCTCCCTTACCTTAAATTAAACATTATAATAAAGACAAAAAAATATAATACAAAAAATAAATTACGATTCTCCAAAATGAAATATATAAAAATTGAATGTTTAGTACCATATAATGTGGATCGGCAGACATGAAATGTCTATCGACATATTAGTATATATAACGACAAAACATGACGTAACTACCTAAATGAACTAATTTTCAACTGCAAATTGCAATATCTAACACAAATTACTGTATTTCACATTTATAACATACATATTACACGTTACAAACAATAGATAGTGTCTGTTAACACGTTAATTATAATAAATACAAAAAATTATAACATAAAATGCATATAATACAAGAATGCGGGTAAGCTCACACTATCACATGCTAGTTATAATAAAAGCATTAACTATTTTCTCAAGCCAAATAAACTCTTATGTTTTTCATTTGTTTTTTGAGATTATTATATCTAATTAGGAATAATAATTTTATGAAAATTTTAATAATATTATGATCCCAATATAAAAATATCAATTATATATATACAATGATGATACTCATAAAATATAATAAATCACGATATTCATATATTTAAATTTTAGTAATCTCCCTTTTTGTTCAATATTTTTGAAAACTTACATGTGTATCATTTATAATCTAAGTATTTGTGGTATGTCTTTTTACCTTTTAATATATTTATATTTTTATAAAAAATAAATAATTTATGCATCGCATAAAATAGTGGCTAGTTGGAATCAAACAACAAAGAAGTTTTTTCATTTATTTGATGCTACATGACTTGAATATCATCATAGTGTTCTACATAAATTATATTTATTTACTAAAAAAAATTATCTGAATATTTTCTAATCATTTCATCTATGACTTTCATGGATTCCCTAATCCTTTAGAAATTGGACTAACCTTCTATTGGTTTAATATCCTTATTTGGGATTCTAAAGATCTTCTCTGCATATTCCAAAACCACCTAAGGCTCGACCATACCACATTTTATTCAGTAGGAGTTAGTCAAAATTTTCTCCTTATTGCATTAATTTCTAATTATATTATGTTTAGTGTATTCAATAAACCAAGACAACATTCTCATCTATGCTATATTAAATTTAATCTCTTATTGACATTTTATCGTCCAATATTCAATCCAGTATAATATCCTAGATCTAATAGTTGTGTGGTAAAACTTCTCCTTAAGCTTAGTGACACATTTCTATCATATAAACCAAATGAAGCACTTTGCCATTGCATTCAACCAACTTGAATTTTATGGTTTACATCTTCATCAAATTTATCATTGTGTCGTATGGTTGACCCAAAATATTCAAATATAGTGATTTTAGGTACAATATGATCTCTAATATTTACCTCAACGTTAGGAATTTTTTGCCTCAGGCTAAACTCACAAACCATATATTTTGTCTTACTTCAACTTATACGAAAATCATGTGATTATAAAACTTCTTTCCAATTTCATAGTTCTCATTTAATTCTTATTTTGAGTGTCCAATTGAGATAATATCATCTAAAAAATCATGGATTGTAGCGTCAATTCTTCGATGTGCCCACTAAATAATCTAAGATCAATGTAAACAAGTAGGACTCAATATTGATCCTTGTATAGCCCTATTGCAATAGGAAAATCTTCCATTACCTCATTTTGTGTTCTCATATATATACATGATTGCTCGAATTTAGGAAATTCCAACCTCTTGCTTCTTTAGATATTTCCACAATACCTCTCTAAGAACCTAATTGTACGAATTTTTCAAATCAATGAAAACCAAATGTGAGTGTCTCTTTGGTTCCTTCGACATCTCTCCATCAATGACCATAAAAAGTATTCAACTTCAATAGTCGACAAACCCATTGTAAAACCAAAATTGATTTTCAGTAATATATGTCTTGTGTCTTAACCCACTTTTTAATTAGAGGTTAATTTAAAATAATAAACAAAGCAATTTTCATTAAATAAGAGAGCAAAGTTGAAATAAGTAATTTTGAGTACTTCAATAAAAAGAATAGAAAGTAAGATTGATCGTGAAATGGCTCCCAACTTCGAGCAATGGTACAAACAATATTAATAACTCGAAATAGAAAGAAAGATATGACATAAGTCCCGATTTCTATCTTGAAAACAATATAGTTAAAAATATATAAATATTTAATTATAAATATTTGTATTAATTGATTAGATTTTATTTTAAAAACTTATTTTCCCAATTGAATATTGTTACTATTATCATTATTAACTATTCTTAATAAAAAAGAAGAAAATAAACAAATAAAGAAACAAGATGCGTTGTCCAATTGAATTGTTGCTATAGTGATGATGGAGTGATTGAGGTGCATTTTTTTATGGAAAAATGAGCAGACATGAAATTTGATTGTTGTGTCGGTAGAAAAATGAGATTTTTGTTTGTGTAGGAAAATATTTATTTGACGTGATATTTATAGACTGAGCCTCATATTTACACAAATATATTATACAATTTGATTTTTTAGTTCAAATTCTTAAATTAAATAGGAAAATAAGTTATTAATTTAAAATGAGATAATATTAATCAGTGATATATATCTAACCTTTAAAAACATAAATTTACATATCTTCCTATTTTCTTCACAAAATCTACTAATTTATTTCAGAAGTATGATATAAATGACCTCATAATTCACACCTTATTTATTATTTTATCTTTTTTTTCTTATTTTCCTTATATGTAAAAGACATGTGAGATGAAATTAGGTGTTAACAAATATCTATGTGCACAATATGACAACTTGTACACTTACTTCCTCCAAAAACTATATACAAAAATAATTTCAAAACTTATAGATCGATACAACAAAAATCGAACATTAATCGACTATATTTTGAACAACATGATACGGTTATAAATAAGAAACCATAAATTTATGTGTTTATTTTTGAATAAGTTGACTTCCCTTTTGGTTTTTATTAGGAGCGAGATTAAGAGTACATTAATTTCCTATGTTTTTTGAGTTAACTCACTAGTAGTATTAACCAGTTTTTGTGTTCTATTCTCTTTATTTTGTTTGAATTATTTGATTAAGAAAATTACCCTTAATTTTATAGGTTATTTACGTGGATTCTCTTAACAAATTTTTTTATATTATTAGTATATTCCATCTATCTCACCTTTTAGATTAAGGATATTTTTCATTGAACAATATTTTCCGGTTGTCAAAATTTTAGTTGACTTTTTACCATGGCTGCTGAATAATATATTAGATTGGTTAACTTTGAAGAATATGTTAAGATCATAGTTGTGTTCTTATCATATGTTTCATTGTAATACCATAAGATTCTTTTTATTAATGGAGAGACAATTATCACACAATAATAATTAAAAGATAATATGCAATGATAATTTTATTCTTTTATTTATTATGAAATTACATTTTTTTCATTGAAAATATGATAAAAAACAAGTGTTTGTCTCTCCATTAATGGAGAGTATCTTTGTTTGAGGGCACTGGTCTCTTTAAAGCTTTCATCCATTGTGTTTGAAACTCTTGTCTGTTTTAGAGCCCACACACTAGCTTGATTCACACGTTACGTTATTCTCATTTAATCACGTATTTTTTTTATAGTTTATTGATAGTTTCTTATAAACCTCCCTATTTATTCAATTAATTAATAAACCTAGCTACGTCAAATCATAAAAGTCGATTTAGATTAGACAAATTAAACCCCCAATTTGATTTAATCAAACTATGCGTTTTTTTAATAAAAATAACACTCGACTAAACACAAAGTTATAGTACATCCTCATAGAGATATATTAATGATTATTTAATCTACCATGCATTTAGTATCAACATAATTTTAATAACTTTTGGTTCTAGTAACATATATAAGTAGGAGTGACAAAATTATCCACAATCCACGATCCAAAATCTATCCAAGTTAAATTCATCTAAATTCATTCATTAAAACTAATGGATTTAAATGGATATAATCCAATGGATAATGTTGATAATTGATGGATTCAAATCCATCCATTATATCCAATGGATATATCCATTTGGATGAATACCCAATCCATCCAAAAAAAAGTAAAAGTAAAAACTTTTTTTTCTTAAAATAATGTGCAAACTCCTTTTTAACAAAATAATTCATTCAAAAGTTGAATCACCCTTTCTAACAAAAATATTCCCTCAACAAAAGCTTGCTTTCTTCATTTATGGAGGAATTTTTTCCAATATTTTCATACATTCTCATATGCATTGAAGGTTTTGTTTCTTCCAATAGTTTATTTTAATTTTGATGTTCCTTCAAGATTGATTGATATATCTTTTGATTCCTTATATATACATTAAAATATTATTTGTTGTATTGTATTGTGGATGTTCGTGTTGGAATGATAAATTATTTGCTGATTATTGTACATGGGGCTCCATCAGTAATTGTGTTACTAGTTATTTTTAAGTTTAAAACTTATGTTAATGCAACATTGTAAATTTATGTTATTTTAGTCTCAAATATTGATGAGAATATGCTTTAATTTTGTGGATTTATGCTTGCTAGAAGTTTATTGGTCATCTTACTTTGAGTATAAATCTTTTTTTACTTAGCCTTCACATAAAATTGCATTTAGTGTTTAACATTTCTTGCCAATTCTATTTCTCTTATATTTCATTCAATTGGATATTTCAACTATCTATCAATCATGTAATTTAACTTTGATAAATATAATTTATGTTTGTAACCAACAACAAAAAACATGAAGAGTGAGAGAAATAGAAAAAAGAATATATGAATTTTATGATATACGTCAAATTGTTCTAACAACACTAACTTGAAGGTTTTAACACCGAAAGTTTAAGTTTAACCATATGATTTACCATTAAAATCTTTAAAGTTAATTTTTTAAATTTATTATTCTTTTAAATTTTGGATAAAAACTTCAAAAGTTCACATTTTAAACGTGTTTTAAAAAAAACTTTTTAAAAATGTTTTTTTATAAAAGAAAACATATTGTAAAAATATGAAGTCATGGATTGGATTGAATATCCATCCATCCAAATCCATGAAAATGGAGTCATTGATGAATTGGATGGATTATAATTCATTGGATATGGATGAATTAGATAACTTAAAATATGATTTAAATGGATTGATGAATGACTTTTCATCAATCTATTTTCATCAAATCCAAAACCATCCATTTGTCACCCCTAAGTGTTTAGGTTACTCAAGGAAAATGGTGGGACTAGTGGTAAATCAAAGCACACACGATCTTCCTTTCACCACTAGTTAGATAACAATTAAAATGTGTTTGACATGGTTGGTGAACAATGACATGAAGATATTAACCTATCAAACGCAGCCCCCAAGTTAATCTCATTATATTTGTTGTTAAACTTTCATAACTCTCTACGCATAAAGCAAGTTGATGATGGAATATAAAGCACAACTTGCTCATAATATTTACATATTATATAATATTATGTGCAATTGTGCATGGGTGGGGACATTGCCAAGAAAGTTAGAGTAAAGTAAATGAGTTAGATTTATTTCCATTATCGGATGAAAAAACATAGAAAATCTAAAGGACAATGACAATTGCATTCTTTAATTTATAATAAGATGAGGGATTCATTGACTCCAAGAGTAAGTTTTTTAAACTTACTCCACATCTTAGCCATCAATTCTAGGGAAATCCAATTGTTTGAATTAGTGGGTAGATCTAAACCATTGGATTTCCGTAGAATTAATGGCTAAGATAAGGAGTAAGTGGATCTTTACCCTTATAACAATATTATATTTTTATTCTTAAAAATACACTAGAAAAACTCCGGTAATGTAGAAGAGTCTTACTCAAAGTAAATCAGGGATTCATTTTCTCTCTATGGTATGGATATTATATATATCCCATGGAATTTATGTAGGTTTGAATAAGATATGAAGGTGTGGAGTTGGTGAAACGCAAATCCTTTTCCTCTCCCACTTGAGGTAGATGAATATATTCCACACTTACGGTTTGGTAGAAAATAAGTGTTGCGTTTGCATCACCATTGATTTAAACTTTGTTTAAAATTTATTTTGTAATATAAATGAAGCCTCTAGCACATAGAATACACCATTCATTAGCCAAAGGGATAAATTTTAGATCTAGGAGCTACCTAACCAAAGAGAAAAACAACATTAGCGTGATTGATGGTTTAACATACAGTGGTAACTGCATGAATAGAGAAATTCTAATTAATTAGATGTTCAAAGTATTAATATTCTTTAATGAATTTGTTATCTATACAATAATTCATTACCCCACAAACATATATTACTTTTATTCAATAATTAATTATGATTAACCTTACGTAAGTAAAACTTAATTAAGAGGGGTGTTCTGATTAACGACAACAATATTATGTGTATTTGATGTCATGCTCATCGTGGACCACCTTTTTTTCTCATGTGGTTTTTCCTACCGCATTTGGTAACTTATTTATGGTTGGTTAGTGCTTGATGTGGTGTTACCTCAAATTGGGAAGAGACATCTTTTACAACATTTCCTCCCGGATAATGATAGATTATTGAAAGACGTTAGCTCTTTACTCTGGATGGATGAGATTTTGACTTTTTGGAAATGTAGAAATGATTGCATCTTTAACAACAAAACTATGTCTTTGGAGGATTTGATAGATGAGTTAAAGTTCAAGTCTTAGATTTGGATAACGGGAAGACACGAATGAACAGTCGTGTCTTAATTTGAATAGAGTTTTAACCCGATTTTGAGTTTGGAATGTTATTGCTATAAATTGTTTGCTTGTGGTTGTTTTCTCTTCATTTGGTTATGGTTGTTTGGTAGGAGAGGATCATAAATTAGACTCCCATTTTTTGGCCCTCTTGTATATTTTATTCTATTCTCGTAATTTTGGTCTTTCTTTAATAAAATTTTATACTTATAAAAAATAGATGATTAAGACATAAACATAAATAGTAGATAATAGTTCAAAAGTATATAATTTGTCTTCTTTAATATATATTTTTGTTACATTTAATAATTACTACTTTAGTTACATGGATAATCAATTAGTCTCTTCCTTTTTGTAATGTGAGGATTTTGACACTTCGCAATCTGATTTGCTTATTCACATTACTCATTGATTGCTACTTTAGTTACATGGCTAATCAATCTCTTCCTTATTGTGATATGAGGGTTTTGACACTTGAAATTCTAATTTATAGAATAAAATATCTCTTTATAATAGGAGATAACTTACATCCGTCAGTTAGTAAAATAATGACATGTGTATTTTTTGTAGAAAATAATTAAATGGTGTATATGTCACGATTTTGGTGGCTGGATGAGATAATTTATCTCCTTATAATAGGAGATACATTTTTCTCTTTACTTTTTTTATTGTTACTTTTGGCTTTCGGGCTAGGAACCATGGAAGAGATTCTAACTAGAAGCATCACGCATCTGAAGGTCGCCAAACAAGATAATTATTGGAATGATCATCTCAAAATTTCTTTATCTCTAATGTTTTTCATCTTTTATCTCTATAAGCATTTTAGATAATCTTCCAAAAAAACTAAAAGATAAATAAAAATTGCCACTTGGTTCTCAAATAACTATGGAAAAAATTACCATATTTAATTTAGAGGACTGATGATTTATTTAACCTGGTGCACTTAAACTAATATAGCATGTATTCAATTTTTTCGATAAGAAAAATTATATTAAAGAGTGTCCACTCAATATAAAATGAGATCAAAAAATGATCTTTTTATAAGTCAGGTTAATACAAGACTTCAGATTTATACATCAATTTGCCAAAGCGAAAGAAAGTGAGGTTAGTTTAATTCATGACCCAAAACTTGAAGGGCATGCTACAAACTTTTTACCATTAAGAAAATTATTATTTATCATTAACTATGATGAATTTGAAAGAAACTAATACATTGATTGGATATAAGTAAGGTATATGTCTCTGACTTTAGGTTAGTTGATTGAAAAATCTAGCACTTGAAACACGTAAAGACAAATAAGTAAGGTGCTACGTAATCCCATTTTTTGTGTTCAAATGTATAACAATCCGGTTAATAAAAAAGAAAATTAAAAAAAAATATGAAATAATATTTTTATATTATTTGATATAATATGATTAACTTGATACATGAATTTTTTAGGACAAGTGATCTTTATTCAATGACCGAAAATGAAGGCAGAAGACTGCTTGAAAATTTGATCTTATAATTACCCAGCCCCAAATAATTCTCTAATTAATTAAGATTATTAAAAAAAACAAAAGAAAATATAATGTGATAAAATATTTTTATAATTTTATATATAATGGAATAACATTTTTGTCATTAAAGTACAAATAAAATCAAATACTTGTATCTTCATTAACAAAAATATTCGTTATTCTTTGTTTACATTAGGGTCATGCAGATTTCAACATCAATAGCTTCATCATATGGACGAACATATTATAATACATTTTATTTAGGTATGTGAGGTTTAGGATTAACTTCCACCATAGGATTATTGCTTTCTTGTTATTTTACATTACATTATTTATATTTTATTCTTATATCTAAAGTTCAGCAACGTCCATCTACGTTGGGTCATAAACAACCATGTTAAAACTCAATAACCCTAATACAAACAACTTATAAACTGAAAAGGATATATACACTGATTTAGTGTACGAGTTTTTTTATTGTCATTCATCATTCATATTTAGTTATTATTAACTCTAAGATAAAAATAATACAAATGAATGATGAATGTGCACTGACTGTGTATAAATATTTACATTCACATTGCACAAATATTATACTCTAAACTTTTTATAGAAAACATGATGAGGGAACATACTTTTATTTTCTTATTATTTCATGGTTTATTTTAACCTTAAGCTTTATTTATTGTAGGATGAATTCGTCATTTTCTAACATAAAATTAATATTTTCCTTTTTTCTTTTGTTAAATTCAAACAGTTTTTAGTGGAGAAAAGATATGATAGTTTTCATTATCTTTGAAACAAATGACTTTATGTCCTATAGTTCTGAAAATTGGGATGGCCATAATTAAAAAATATCTTCATGGTTATTTCATTATTAAAAAATACAAGCATATATAAATGAATATGATATTTAACCATTTTTATCTATGATAATTAAATATGAAAGGGATCATATCAAAATCTTATAATAAATAAATTTTCTCTCAATATAAACTCTTACAAAAATAATAATTAAAACTCAAATTTGGAGGTCACGTCATTGAGTTGATAATTGCCAATTTCTACCTTCAGATTTTCATTTTCGGCCACGAACATGTTAGTGTGCGTCTTTTTCAGCGATTACTTTTATTAACTCATTGTGTAGTGTTCACTATTCATATATTATGTAAATGACAAAACTTATGTAAAATATCATAGGTGTTAGTGGCATATGTGTCCTATTGGAGGATGATACGTGAATCATTTTAAAATGTTTGATTGTAAATTTAATAATTGTTCCTTATTTGAAAGTAAAGAAAAATATTCACGTGTCATCCTGAAATAGGTCATATGTATTACTTTACTTTGTACTTATGTAAACTTGACAGAAGGCGAATTCATAATAAAGTTTTGGTTATGAATGAATCAGGATTAGGCAAATACGAATAATACAAATACTGATAAGACTGTGTGGCTGAATAATCTAAAGTATTTCATATAATATGACGAATCTTACGTTATAATTGCCGTCTTGCGTGTTACTTATTCCTTTCGTTTTTTTTCTTCAATTTTACTTTCATCATCATCATCTTAGGCGGCAAGTAATATCAATCTATGAGCTTAATTATGTGTGTTTTATTATACAAAGTGTAATACAATGTTATGAAACTCGAGCCGGACATCAAGTTGGAAGAGCTTCTGTATTAGGTCTAACCGATTAAAATAGTTAAGTTGTTCGGTCGGACTGGATGATTTTAAATATAATTAATAATTTTTATCTACAAATATATAATTATATATAAATATAAAATCTTATATTTTTATATAAATATATTGAAGTAATATCTCTCTATCTTTATTAGATTAAAATAAAACAAAATATTAGAGTAATGTTCCATTGTTTTAAATTTAAGTGAACTGTCCGGTTCACTTCCCGGGTTATTCCGGTTTAACCAGGTTTAACATGGTCGAACTGAAATTTCTCCGGTTCAAAGCAGTTCAACTACTCATTCGATTAAGACTACAAACCAGAGCCGTTTTCAAGTTCAGTCAGCAATCAAACCGGTCGGACCGTCCGATTATCACAACACTATTGTAACGTGAAATAACATTATGGGATTCCATGTTGGATATATATGTAATAATATATGTACACCAGCTAATAATTTATGCTTTTCATGATCAAATAAGGCTATAATGTCCAGGATCTTATATAGTGTAACCTTATTTGTTTCTAACATGACGGATTCTGAGTTTAATGCTTAATTATAATATATATTTGTTTTTTAAAATTTTATTAAAAGAAACAATAATTACAAAGCAAAGAATGTAAATTACATGAAAATATTGATACTATATAGTGGATTGGAAATCTAATGTGAATAATCTAAAGTTTGCATCCCCGCGTGATTTTTAATCCAAAGTCACGATTTCACCTTAATTGAATCCAAAATTGAAGTGATATATATGTGTGTGTGCGCACGCGGTGTGCGTAAATATAATGTTTTGTAAATGAATTGCTGAATGTATTACATTATGAAAAATCGATTTAGGGTTATATTAGTCTACAAAATTGAAATTGATAAAAAAATGTATTTGTCTTCAGTGTTAGGAAGTAAGTCTCACATCGCCTACCTCATTGTCTCGGGAATGGTTTAAATATCTGTTGGGCTACTCCTCTTATTGCCAATTGGTTTTGAGATTGAACTTTAACATGGTATTAGAGTCAGAGCCCAACTTATTTTCGGTTGTCATGGGTCAAAAGATATCCTTTAGTTATGGGTTAAAGGTAACCCTCCGTCTGGTCCGACAGACTTATGTGGAGGAGGCATGTTGGAAATAAGTCTCACATCGTGTGCTTTTAGTTCCTTATGGGGGATTAAGGGCTCAATTTAGTAATTAGGATAAGAGAGATATTATATGATAATATAATTTATCATGTGACAGTCCATAATTTAGTGAGCAGATAGTTTAAATTAATGAAATTTACTTATGATATGTTATTGATTAGTTGTTATAAATGGACCAATTGTGAGTTTAGTCCTTATATAAAATGTAAATATAACATATTTGTTTGTTGTATTGCTCATTATGAAACATTGATCTCATGGTTAGAGTAGGACGATTAATAAAGGATACGGGGAGATGGGGTCTGGCTCCTCTCCTGTAATGGAGAGGCCAGTGAGCCCTCAGATTGCGACACGTGTAATAAAAAAAATGGATGTAATCGATTACACAACCATGGTAATCGATTACATGATGATAAACTAATCAGACCTGTGCATTTTACATGATGTAATCGATTACACTATACTCGTAATCGATTACAACATATTAAAAGCATCAGATATGTGCATTTTTCACATTGTAATCGATTACAGAAAGCCGTTGAGTTTGTATTTTAAATTTTTAACTGGTATAATCGATTACACCATGTGGTAATCGATTACACTTATCAGAACCATGTCTTTCTATTTTTTTTAAAATATGTAATCGATTACCAGGGTTGTGTAATCGATTACACTGTTTAACTGGTGTAATCAATTACACCATATGGTAATCGATTACACGTAATACAATTTTAAATCTCAGTCGTCCATTTTTTATATTACACGTGTCGCAATCTGAGGGCTCACTGACCTCTCCATTACAGGAGAGGAGCCAAACTCGAGGAGATGATATAGGAAAAATGGGAATATAAGATCATTCATACCGGTTGTTCTTAAAGGAATGAAAATAATTTTACTATGTTCTGCTGCGACATTCTTATTTTATAATAAGAACAATGAAAGAGAAATAAAGAACAATTAGAGAACGAAAAAGGTAGATGTTTAATTAAGAATGTGGTAAGTTGTGAAACTCAAATAAGAATAAGAATAATATTTACTATTATGATAAAAAAAGTAAATGTTCCTTGTAATAAATTATAGAGTAATGTGTATGACCCAAATAAGAATGAAGATTTTATTTGCGCCTACATAGGACAACCATTCACAGAAGATGAGCATATCAACACCGAATAGAGGTCATATGTTCCACTTTCTGTCCCAATCTCTGTCTCGAACCAATCATAATACTGCTATGTGAATAAAATATAAAAATAAAAATAAAAAGTAACAAAAATCAGCATAACAATGTTAGGTTTTTGGGCTCCCCTCTTATGTAGAGAAAGACCCAATATGAGCAAGCTCATTGGTATCACTTAATCAGGTCAAAAGATGTCATATTTTAGTAACAGAATGAAAAGAGAAAAGTAAGAGAGGCAAAAAGAGAAGCAAAAGAAAAGTGAGAGAGAAGAGAGAAATTTCAGTTTGTTCTCATTTTCAAGTTTATTGCTCTATTGCTTTGTGCTACATCTTTGTGTTTGTGATTTTTTAATTGCTGTCATATTTGTTGATCGTTCCTCATAGATTCTTGCAAGTAGGAGAAATTATTATTCGCTACATATTGCTATGTTATGGATTGAGTTGTTATTGTGTTAAATTTCTCATCAAACAATTGGTCCGAGACAAAGAGTGAGACAAATGATTTTTGTCCATCAACACCCTTATGAAAACAAAGCAATCATTAATTTTACTGTAACTAATTATTTTTTGGCAATGGAAGATATGAATAGAAAAGGAGGTTGTAAGTACCATGAGGAATAATTACAGCACTAATTGCCTTGACATGCATGCTTGGATCCGTGAACCTCAAAAGAAGTGAAAGCAAACTGAAAATGCCCAATAAATGATTTTGAATGATGCCCTCTGAATAAGAATTTCCACATTCACCAAATCAACTTTTTTGGCTGTTAATGGTCACAAAACAAACAAAGGAAGAAAGTTTTCTTCACTTTTTCGGTTTCTGGTGGAAACCTTTCACGCACGGGCTACTAATACTTTTAGATTCCATTAGTACTATGGTACTAGAATATCACACTTTTGTAATAATCTATCTTCTCTGTAAGTGCATGAGATCATGCATGAGAATGGCCACATAACTTGTTCTCATGCTCAAATAGTAACAAATTGCCAATGAATGATTACCTGTCCCGTTTTTTGGTGTCCCGAGTGTGTCCGATCTAATATAAAATAATTTTTTTATATTATTTGGTACAACATGCTTGGTTTGAAACATAGAGACATGGTTTTTTGGGACAAGTGATCATTGTTGACAAACCGGATCGTGTCACAGCCAAGTGTGTTCCTCATGGTGAGGCATTCACCAAAAGTGTTTTTTTAAGCATTGAGAGTGCCCTTAATCTACTTCCAAAGACTATGTATCATTTTTGAGTTATAGATAAGCGAAGAAAGCTTCTTTTTTCTTTTCATACCGATGACAAAAATGGAAGTGTTGATATTATGTTTAACAAACTCACTAATAGTTGCACTTGGGCTCAATTAGGCAAGAATTGTGCTAGTTTAAACTTCACTCAAGTTTGATATCCAAATTATTCTTTCCAGCTCGACTAGTATTGAGTTGATGAACTTTTAGACTTAACTCGTTAGGTTAAATTGGTTTAGTTCGTCAGAAGTTCGTGCGCTGTTTAGTTTAACTTATCAGCAGCTCGATTAGTTCAGTTTATAAGCTTCTATGATGGTTTTTATATTTATTATGTATAAATTTAATGATTCTTTATAAGTATATTTATATATAGTCAAGTCCGCTCATAAACATAACAAGTCGAATTGTATTTGTCTCATATTTGATTAGTTTATTTAACGAACTCAATCATTAGTTCAAGTTCAACTCGTTAAAGTCATGAATCAAGTTTATCGAGCTAAGTAAGTAGTTAACTTTTAATCGCTTATCGAGTTGATTTGGTCAATCAAAAACCATAATTCCAACTATACTAGCATATTATTAGGTCTTGTTGGTCACATTGCAAAGGTGTTTGTTCTTCTTTTTGCTTATGAGAAAGCTAGTAAACACTGTTACCATAAATTAATGGATCTGGCACAGACCTATACAAGGAGAAAGTAGTTTGTAGCTTAACTTGGTTTGCACGCTATGTTGGTTTTACATCACCTAGGATTCTTAAGTTTTTATGATGAACAAAGAAATCTAATGGTACAGATATGGAGGTTGCATAAACCACAAGTGAACAAGTTTGTTTCCCCATTCTTGGTCAAGTCTATAAAGGTGCCTTGTAAAAAACCTATAAATATATAGCTAAATGTAACAAACACTTACTAAAAATTTATACTACACTCACTATTCACTACATTACTTCTCTTTACTCCGTTTCTATAGATTTGATCATAACTATATCCGTAGTGACCAAAATGTGTCTCTAATGATTTGTGAGACCAATCAAAATGTGTCTCCAATTGATTTATGATATCAATCAAAATGTGTCATTTAATTGTTTTATTAGATAAGGACATGGAAACAGAGTCCCTTTGGAACAAAGAATCACTATTCACGAGTATATATATCTTTTTTTCGGCAGTAGAAATTTACTAATAAAAAAAAGCATATATAAGAGAAGAAAGAAAACTCTCATTCACTTATAATTTTTAGACAACTAACAAAAATTAATATAAATTGATCGGTTTAACACCGTTTAGGGTGTGTAACTGTCTCTCTCAATAATAAAAAATTTGATCTTTGCTCACCTTGAGGATCTAGTAAGGTCTTATAACAATAGACCAATACGAGAGAGATGTTCAATTTAATAGTTTAAAACCGTATTTATTTTGGCAGGCCCAAAGTTACAATGAAACTAAAATGAGCTAGCCTGAACTACATAGACCTGTTTTCACGGTTTGTATATTATATTCACTCACCCCATCATGAATTGGTTTTCATTTTATCGTTTCCACACTATGATAAAAAAAATGGCGTTAATATATATATATATATAATAAGATATGAAAATTTCATTTTCATGATAGTAATTATCAACTACTTCATAATTAATACACGGGAAAAAAGTTTAAACCATTTATTCAAGCACCTAATTGAAATAAACCAATACCTAAAAGAACAGAAAAGAAAAGGTTAATTATTCCAAGGTGATGCAAAGCCCACTAAAAAATGTAGTTGTAATTTGTGAAGGGTAGATAAAAGCTACATAAACTCCTAAGATATTATAATAAAGTAGAGTTGAATTTCAATACTTGAATTGAAAAATGAAGGGTTGAGTAGCGTATGAAGGTTCAACTATTTCTTCCCCTTGAACATTACATAGTGGACTATATTTATGGTTAGATACATAATGATATTTTGCATTGTGAGGTGTTGAATCGTGTTCTACTCTACCAATTATGATTCATTTCCTAGCTTATAATATATATATGATATAATAAAATAAAATTAACAATCACTGACGTGGACTGCAATATATTGAGATAAGACATAAAGTTGTGTGGACACATCTAATTTTTCTAAAAAGAAATAAATATATGAAAATAAGTATATTGGATAACAACCAAATTAAATGGGTGATGCTTTTGAGATTTAGGTAGATCACATAAGATATCCGAATAGGTATAGATCAAACATAACTCTTATCATGTAATACTGAAACGTGAAGGGATTGATATTTTTATAAAAAATATATTTATTTTATTTAAAAATAAAATTAAATCTGAACATTTGAGTATTTTGAATGCACATGTTAAGATCTAGGTCCAATACTGATCTCTTCAGTACTCGAGAGTAGCCCAACCTCCCTAACTAGGGTTGGGATCCTCTATCCATTACTAAAATGTGAGACCCAGATTCATTTGAAGATTAGAAGAAAAAAAATTAATTGAAAAAATTTGAAATCCGCACTATTAAACATTTTCAAACTCCTAGACCCTCAAGTACATAAGAGAATCCTTATCCCCGCGAATATAGATAGCCATCTTTGTCTTTTGGCCCCCATTCATTTGTACACTAGCTAGTTGTTGTCGATTTTTATCATAATTGTAGATTTGTAGCGTGTTTGGTTCTTTTTAACATTTTCGAAAATGTTATATGGTTACCAAAACATAAGGTTAATATGGTTGAATATTTGTCTAGGTAAGGGCATATATAAAGAAGTTAAAAAAATAAATAAACATAAACATACACAATGATAAGTATAGGATATATAAGTTTTGCTTGAAATATACTTTCATAAAATGATCATTTTATATAAAACGGAATGAAATAGACCAATATAATATATCGAACTCGAGTTTTTATTATATCTTACACCAATTAGAAACACATATATTTTGGTATACGATATTGAGTTGAAGTACTAAGATATGCATGATTATTTTACCACAATTGATTGAAACTTACTAACAAAATATTTTATCTTCTATCGTATAGTTGATATTGTGCAATGATAACTTCCAACTTAAGCAGAGAAAATAGAAAATTTGTTATGTAAAAAATGAGAATAATATATCTCCTGGTATAAGGAGATAAATTATCTAATTCAACCATTAAAATCATGACATGTGTATCATTTAATCATTTTCTGTAAAAATATTTCTAAAACTAGACAAAACCATACACATGTCATTCTTTTACTGGTGAAAGGAAGTAAGTTATCTCATATTATGAGGAGATATTTTATTTTCATAAAAAATATATAGGAGTTGTTAGATTTGTTTGGGTCATGCACTACTAAGAACTCTGAGAGTAGAACAGAACCATATCTGGATCAGATTCTAATTGAATTTGGTGCCACTCACGCAATAGGCCCTATAGTTTCATATTGAATCTGGACCTAGCAAACCATATTTATATGAACATTTTCATGTCCAGAAGAAAATCCCTTGGGTCCATAATATCCTCACCTTTTATACTGAGCATACTTTTCATGCATCTCAAATGTAACATAAGTTGTTTGACAAAGTTATGCAACTATGCTTCTTTAATATCATCTTCTAGAGATGTTATATTTATGATAAAATGAGTAGATTCAATTAAGTACTTTGGATAACAAGATAAGTTACATGGTTTAACAAAATGTGAGGATAAGCAATTTGATTTGGATGCGACTATAAGTGTCATGAGGCTAGTTGATACTCCAATTACAAGGACTACATAAAGGGGTCCATAAGATGTAAAATCAATATCATTTTTTATCAAGTAAATTACTGCAGACTAATTTCATTTATAAATGTGAGTATTTATTAATAATTATTAGTATTAGAGTTTTGGGTGCTAATTCAACTGGCATTTTTTAATTCAATAAAGTTAACATATCAATTTATAAAAAAAATAAAAAACAATAAAATATATAATTTTAATATTCCTAATAATGATTTAAAATAATAATAATAAATATAAAATTTATTATAAATTGATACTTTTTCAGCTAGTTTGACTGTTTATTACTTTATTTCTATTCAAATTAGAGAATACTATTTATACACTACAGTTAAAAATTATGTATATTCATTACATGATTTAATATTCAATTGCGTTACTTTGTTTGAAAAATTAAAGATGACTAAATATAAATTATGGATGATATATTAATAATATAAAACTTATATATTGTGAGTATATACATTATTCTCTTCAAATTATTGGTTACATGAGCTAAATTGGAAATATAAATTATTAATAACAACAATAAGATATATATAATTATTCTTTATAAGTGTGTTGATTTGATTTTCTATTGAGTAAATTGTAATTGATTTGTATATTTTTATAACATTTTTCATAACTATAACAAAAATAACAAAAGATGATTTGCAATTTTGCAGGTTAAAAAATGAAAATGATAAACTGTCGTGTTCAAATATTGCATTGATCAATATGGAAAAACTGTCGTGATCAAATGGAAAAACTATAAAAGTTAAATAAACAAACATCAAACATAAAATGAGGAAATATGTTATATGAGTTTTTGGTAGAAAATATAGATTAGTAAGGACAAAATAGGAAACAACAAATTACACAATTATGTGTAGTTATATTGTGTTTTTATACTTATTCTATCTATACTATATATAAAGCTAAAACATGAAATAACTACTAGCATTGTGTAATTTCTATTTTCTTATTTTGCCATTACATTTTTTAATTTATACAAAAAAAATCATATAATCATAAGTAACTACCATTAACATATTAACCAACCTATCTCATCTTAAATTGAATTATAATAAATACATTTTTTTAACATAAATTACTCTTAATTCAAAAAACATTGTAATTGTATAAAATAAAATATATAAAAATTGAATACTTAATATAATAAAATAAGAATGCGGGTCGGCAGACACGAAGTGTCTGTCGACACGCTGGTACTATATATAAAGGCAAAACCCAAATTAACCAAATTTGTGGTTGCCTATTTTGCCCTCTTTATTTTATAATTTCTACCATAAACCATATATAACCAAATTTTAACATTCCTCTATACCCGATACATATTTTATGTTATTTTTAAACAATACATCATTTTTATATAAATTATATATGTATGTGATTATGCTTTATTTATTCACATATTATAAATTAGTAATCAAAATCAGAATAAAAGAGTTATGATTTTTCTAACCACAAATAAGACGATACATATTATAAATTATAACATTCAATAAGAATGCGGGTCGCATGCATGTTAGATAACACATATATATTAATATGATTTCTTTCTTTAAATAATGATATTATTAAATAAATTGTGTAATAAAAATTAATGACTCAGTTGCTTTATCAACAAATATTATCTAGTAGTATAAACCACAATTGTTCTCATATAGATCAAAATGTAAAAAATTCAATTAATTCTTATGAACAACTTAGACCTTTGTCTTAAGAGCCAAACATATATTCCAAAAAAAAATTAGTGGGAGATAATACACTTAGTATTACAAAAATTATTATAGAGAATAAAATATATCAATTTATCTCATTATTTGTATGTGTCTTATTTTTATTTTATTTTAAAATGTATTACTAGAAGAAGAAATAAAACAAATGTGTGAATTTAGGATGATAAATTATTCTAGAGTTTCTGATATTAACAGTTGCGAACCAACATGTGTCGGCATGTTAGAACACGCCATTAAACAGAGTCAGGCCGATACTGTAAACAACAAAACTGGCATTCCATCCATCCTGAACCGGCCCGACCCGGCCCGGCCGTGATCAATAATCCGTACAAGACTGAACGGCTTACCAAGTTTGAAGGATATAATTCAAGTTTGTGAGAAGATTCCAATCTCAAATTTCAGTATAATTGAAATCTCAAAGAAATAGATCAGAGTTTGATTGAGAGAAATGGAGGTAGAGATCAAAGAGTTACTTGCTGATCTTCAATCTCTCAATCAATCTCTTCTCGATCCATCTCTCCATGCCTCACTCCATAAGGTGCTACTATTTACAACTATTATACTGCATTTTCGTTACAGTTATCTATGAATCAATCTTCATCTTCAAACATTAGATTAGGAAGAAGATTATAATTCATTTTGACTTTGATTGATTTGTATCATTTGTTTTCAAGATTCAATCGCGTGTTGAACATCTTGCTAATCTAGCTAAGGCTGAACCTGTTAGACGCTCTAAAGTTCAGGTAATTTGCATTGCACATTCATGTATTTGCATGTCTTTCATTCATTCCTGTTGTTTTTGTTTTTATTGATTATTTTCACTTTATAGGATTTGAGCGTTTTATTGATTGTTTTGATTTGATAGGATATGAGTACTGAGGTTGTTGATAGCAATCCGTATAGTCGGCTTATGGCGCTTCAGAGAATGGGAATTGTGGAGAATTATGAGCGGATACGGGATTTCTCCATTGCCATCGTTGTGTGTATTAATCTCCTCTTCCACTCTTACATATGATTATTGATAAGCATCTCACTTGTTTACTCTTTAATGCACATATTTGTCTAGTCTTTTTAATTGTTAGATAGGTTTTATACTGCGGTCGTATTGCATGATGCGGCTGCAGCATCCTGGTGGCAGTGAATGCCGGCCTGCTACAACAGTAATAGGCCATGATTGTGGACCGTATTGGCCTGCAACCATAACCACAATTTAAAACAAATAGATTATATTAATGTTGAAAAGAAATATGAAATTCCAAAGACAGAAAAGCATTTAAAATCAATTGGAGGAAGCGTAAGTTTGTCAATTCATCTGGGAAACTACTTAACACTAGTAATACTTAATTTCTTTTATTTATGGCGGTGTTTATTTATTCAATGGAAGTAGGATTCTATGCCATTGAAACTCTGGACATATCTCCATTCCAATCTGACATAGTGGATGGTTATTGGCATATAGCAGAACCAAACCCCAATTTTCTTTCAGAGAGTTCCCTATAATCCTGTGTCAAATCCATGTTAGTATAATCGGTGGATATTCCACATTTTTTTATACTTGGAGGATTTAGGTGTGGCATTCACTTTCCACATGGTGATAAAACAGATAGAATCCCAAGTTAGCTCTGCAAGGATTTATACTCCTTATCCCACTCCATCCTATTGATTTATTATCTACAGTTGGAGTATAACACTTAAAATGTCGATATATATTTTTCATAGTTTGTGTGACCTTTGCAAAGTTGTTTGTAGAATATGTAAGGTACTTTATTTGTCTTTTTGGCATTGAATATAAAAGATGGTCAATTATTTTTTAATACATAACTCAAAAAAGTGGTTCTTCTTATTATAAAGTTTTCTGAAAGTTTCTCCCTTTTATTATTAGATATATATTTAAGTTTAAACTACATTTTGGTTTTAAGTTCTTATCTTTGGTCACTTTTATACAATCACAGGGAGTTGGGGGTGTAGGAAGTGTTGCTGCTGAGATGTTAACTAGATGTGGTATAGGTCGACTTTTGTTGTATGATTATGACAAAGTAGAGCTTGCAAACATGAATAGGCTCTTCTTTCGTCCAGATCAGGTGAGTGTCCAAATCTTCATTTTCTTGTGTTCAGAATTCAATTTTTTATATGTATATTACATGTAAAAGCTTCCGCAAATTCACTTAAACATTGCCATGAACCAATGTGTTTTGCTTTCCAGGTTGGTATGACAAAGACGGATGCAGCAGTAGAAACTCTTTCTGATATAAACCCTGATGTTGTGCTTGAGGTAAGTATTCTGTATTGTTTTTAGGCTGTAGTCTCTGTGGCTCATTACATGTGTCGATGATAGGTGAATGTACTTTTCTTCATTAAGCCGACCCCACCTAGTGGGATTAAGACTTAGTTGTTGTTGTTATAGTTTTCTTTATTAAACAATACTCTTACCCTGCTGATATATTCCCTTTTCTCTTTCATTTAGAGCTACACACTGAATATCACAACAGTTGAAGGTTTTGAAACCTTTATGTCATCTCTGAAAAATAAATCATTTAGCCCCAGTAAAGAAGGCAGTGGCGTAGATCTTGTCTTAAGCTGTGTAGATAATTATGAAGCAAGAATGGCTGTTAACCAGGTAATTATAATTTAACATAATCAAAATTATCAAATTATCTTTTAGTTCGCTCATGAATTATCAAAGTATATGAACTGCAGGCTTGTAATGAATTGAGCCAGACATGGTTGGAGTCAGGTTAGCATTCTTTTTCTGTAGGTGATAGTATCTCTTGTTTGTTTGCTCTTTGAAGGAAGGATAAATTATTATGGTTTTTTTTGGCTTTTAACAACAACAAGCCTTTACCCTCTATGTGTGGTTGGTTACATCTTACATGGATGAAGTTGTTCCGTTGTGCCTTGTCATAAGTTATGTCTTCCAAAAAGGTCATTTAAATATGCTTTTTAGTAGTTTCACATAGGTTTTCGTGGTATTCCACTCTGTCTTCAATTATTGGGCTATCCTCAACTTGACCTACTTGTCTTAATAGGACTTTTAATAGTTTTCTCTTCACATGATCGTACCACCTAAGGCAAGACACTGCCACCTTTTCCTCTATAGGTGCTACCTCACTTTCTCTCCAATTCATGCATTTCTAATCCTATATTGTCTTCTATGTCCACTCGTCCAAATTTCTGCAACACTAAGGTTATGCTCTTGTTGGCTTCTTACGACCTAGCATTTAGTACCACAGCATCGTGAGGCTTATAGCATATGATAAACTTTTCCATTAAGCTCAAGATACATTCTTCTATCACAAATACTCTCTGATGCACTTATTCATATCACTCACCCTGCTTGAATCCTATGGTTAATGTCTCCCTCTATTTTCCCATCATTTTGTATGATAGATCTAAGGTATGTGTGACTTATTGTATGTTATGCCCTTCAATTCTCACCGCTAAGCTAGTGTTAAGACACTTCTTGCTGAATTTTAGGAAATGAAAGTTACCTGAGCAGCAGTGGGCTTTCTACTTATGGTCACTGTAGCATTTTTCTCACGTTTGAACATTAACACTACTCTAGGCACAATAATTCTTAAATACAGTTCTTAAGTGTGTATTCCATCACCATGATGCATCGATCAGTGGCCAACTCTTCATGATAACTTTGACTTTAGATGTATGAAAAATGTACGTGTATGGAAACTCATACACAATATAAATATTTTGACAGGTGTTTCTGAGGATGCTGTTTCTGGTCATATCCAGTTACTTATTCCTGGTGAAACTGCCTGTTTTGCATGTGCACCTCCCCTGGTATGTTTGTTCTTTACTTAAAATTGGGTATAATTCTAATTCACACTTTATAATACATTGTCTTGAAGGATTGAAATTCATCGAACCTGGCAATAGTAAAGTTCCATAAGTTCATCCATATGTGGACTACTTCATTTTATAGCCAAAGATAACTTAAACAAAATAGTGACCATTGTAACTAAATTTGTTGATGCAAATGTGAAACTTGTATATAGTACATACAAAATGTGAAAATTCAATTATGTTTTCCCTCTTAGGTTGTAGCGTCTGGGGTAGATGAACGTACGCTCAAGCGCGAAGGGGTCTGTGCTGCATCTTTACCAACCACCATGGTAAAATATAACATTAAATATTTAACAATGGTTGTTATACTTATTTATTGCTGAAAATGTGAATATATTGTTCAGAGAGTTTTCATCTTGTTATACTTAAGGTCCAGTGGCTTATACTCAAATAAAAAGATATATTTCCTTTGCCATTTTCTACTACCATCAGTGGCTTATTTAGTTATCTTGTTTAGAATATGCAGCACACTTTTTTTTTGTTACTTATCTGGCATTATAAAACCTTTTTTGACTTTCCAGGGGGTTATTGCTGGGCTTCTAGTCCAAAACACACTCAAGTTCTTGTTAGGTTTTGGTCAAGTCTCTCCATATTTGGTAACTACTGCATTACTGAATCAATGTTTCCTCTACTCTCCTTTTATTTAAATTATTGCAAATTCTTCCTTACTTTTTTGTTTAATAAAATAAAGAAACTATTGTTTATTCTTCAAAGAGGGGGATCTGTCGACGCTACTCTGAAGTAAACAGTCTACCATTTTGAGAATACGGTGGCTTTATTCTGATATCCCTGTTTCTGTTCTCTTATCTCTAGGGATATAACTCTCTTAAGGATTTTTTCCCAACCATGCAAATGAAGCCAAACCCTCAATGTTCAAATGTAGCTTGCTTAACAAGACAAGTAAGGCATTTTCAATCATGCCTCTGTTGCAAAAATGTGATCTTTTGATAAAACTCATATTTTGTCTCACTATTGAGCTATATATGTTTTCCAGGAAGAGTATGCACTTGCAAAGCCAGCAAGAGATGCTGCAGCAAAAGCGAAATTGGATGCTGAACCACAGTCAACTGAGGAAGGCCCACTTCACGATGATAATGAATGGAATATAAGGTTCACAATGATCTTTTTTATCGTTTATGTTTTTCGTTTTAATTACATGTTTGTAAGAGAAGATTATAGATACTTTTTCGGTTGGAATTGATTTTATTTTAAATATAATGAATTTGATGATTGATGCAACGACCATGTAAAGATCACTGAATCATTATTGAAATTTTTGTCTGTATTAAGTTGTGAGGTTCTTTGTGTTAAATTTTCAGTATTGTTGATGATTGTGAGCCAGAAGGTCCTGATACCAGAAGTTCAGGTATTTACTTAACATATTTCTAGAGTTCATTTTGATATGCTCAATGAGTTTGTCCCAGGAGCATATCTGTTGTCCCAAAAAACATATCACTCATGCCACAACTTATGATTAGTTCGAAAAAATGTATTTACGTTAAAAATTTAATTATTAAGTATTTTTCTCTTCAATCACAAGTGATGACTCACATTTTTTGGGTAGGGCTGATTACTTTTTACCTAGCTCCATTACCTATTATCCTACAGCTTTATTGCAAAAGCTAAAGTTTCAGTGCTATTGCATCTTCATATTAATATGCTTTATTTCCATTGAAAAATGTTGGTCGGAAAAAACATTTAACTTTTTTTGCTGAAGAATTTTAGATTTGTTTTACTTGTATCGTTGGTTCATCTTCAACTAGCATCTAAATGATTAACAAGCTGTCTCTGAAATCTATTTCAGATGTTCTGCCTGAAGGTCTCACTCATGAACTTCCTAGTGCGGATGAGTTTCAGAAACTTCCTACAGAAGCTCCGGTCATCGATAATGATGACCTTGAGGATCTCAGGAAGCAACTTGAAGCCATTAATTCTGCTTAACCATAGTGATAATATAAGCTTTTTCAAATGACTTAGTAAAGAGAAGAAAACTAGAAAACTAAAACGCTTTTTTGGTTTTTAATTGTTCGGACATGTTAACTTCAAAATTGGGATCCATACCTTTTGATTAACAGTTTTGCTGTTTGTGTTGAGGAATTGCAACCACATAAACATCCCTAATAAAGTAATAAGCAATAAAATGTTTTTATTATACCAACAAGACGCTGGTCTAGTAGTATAAGGTATACTTAGATCCTCAAAAAGATTAAAATGGTAAATGTTCGATTTCTGAGAACGATATGAGTTAGGAGGGGTAGCCACTAGCCGTACACCTTGAAGTATCCTTAGATCCCAGAAAGATCAAAATGTCAAATATTCGATTCTTGAAAACGATACTCGTTTGAAGGTGTAGCCACTAGCCATACACCCCAAACGGGATTATTAGTTCCTTACCTATGTGTGAGGAATATTCTTGGTAATACAAAAAATCTTCCTATTCCAATGCTGGCATTGGGATTAAGATGCATTGATTGAAGAGCATTGTATTTAAACTTCCCCTTTTGCCAGTGATGTTGAAAGATGTTAGACCGACCCACAAAAAGGGCCACCACCATTTCTGCCATTCCATATTGGACCTCGAGCTTATAGACGGGGAGGAACTTCTCATATACTTGTTGTTATGGTGATGTAGCTCAATTAGACTCGGGCCTTAAGTGCTATTAGACACGGGCTTTAGGCCCTATACAGGAAAATGAAATGTTATTAGGACTCGAACTATATGCAAGAATAGAAAAGATAAAACATCAAGATTGCCTAAGTCAAAACCAAATAATGGTACAAAAGAATTTCACAATTAAACTAAATTCTCTAGAAAATCGACTACAACAATTCAGAATTTGTGCCAAACTTCAAAACTAGCGTGATGAGAATGTTAAACGTATATATATTTATTGATAGTAGTTTGTCTTCTAAGATACTCACAGTCGGGTTAAGGAAATATTTGCTTGAGAAACTGGTGAAAGGGTTACATGGGAATAATATATGTTAAAGTTTGAGATATACAGAAAGTCATTCCCTATATTTCCTCCAATCTTATCATAAAGCACATGAGTATAATTCGAGATCACTTTAGCACAACGATTCTTTTCAAGGTGAGATTATTAATTATCGATTAGATTATCATGGCCCTCAAATAAGTCCTTAAATAAAACAAATATGTTAAAATACTAACCTATTTAGTAAGTTAAATTATCTGTGAATTTAGTCCAACAAGGTTGAGATGGCCGAGTTGGTCTAAGGCGCCAGATTAAGGTTCTGGTCCGAAAGGGCGTGGGTTCAAATCCCACTCTCAACATCTTTTTGTTTTCTGCGTCCGTTTTCTTTACTGAAGCCCTCAAAACTCCAATCCGTGTTCTTTTATGAAGTAATCCCTTACGGTGCTGGGCTCGAATTAGTCTCGCCGAAATCGAATTATTCACCTTTTGGTCTATTTAAAGATCTACTAGGTCTTTGTCTCAACATCTTACACCAGAACAACACTTCCATCCCGCGTTCTTTGTCTCACAGATAATCTCTCATAATCAACACCCATCACCGGATCACCCCTCAAACCACTATCTAACCTCCCACCCAGTCATCAAAGAACTCGTCTCCGTCGCCATTAATCTCTCCTGAAACCGCCGGCGACTCTAACCACCGTTCAATCACTGTCTCAGTCAGTTTTCCTCATATTGTTGTCCCCGACGTTATATTTGGCCCTTCAACTGTTCGATGAAAATCCTCTGACGTAATTTTTGTTTAAACATAGCAGAATTTAGCATATTATAGAGTGATAATAACTGAGGGAACCATAAACCCGGAACAAAGACAACAATGAAGAATAAGAAAAGCGAATTCGAATTCTGCAAAGTGTGTAATTTAAACCACAACCAAGGTCTTCATCATAAGTACTTCCCTAATCACAGGAAATCACTTTCTACATTCCTCACTCGATTCCGTAACAAACTCTCCGATGTTTGTTTCTTCCTCAACAATCCTTCCCCTCGCAGCCCCGAACTCGCTTCTCGCAATCGCTTCTGGTGTTTTTTTTGTGACAAAGATATAGATGAACTTGATAGTTCCTTTGCCTGGTACTGAATCTCAAATTGAAAAATGTTAGTATAGTGTTTGTTTTGTTTTAACTGAAACTGATGTTTTGTTGGTTCTTGTTTCAGTGCTAACGCGATTTGTCACCTTGCGAGCGTTGAACACGTGAAGAATTTGAAGCATTTCTTCTGGAAATATGGTGGTGTTGTGGATCAGTTGAATGCCTTTACTGTTTCTGATGATGATTTAGCTAAGGTGCTCCAAAAAATATATCTATATCCAGTCTTATATTTTATACTTATAGTATAAATATGCACTTTAGTTTCTTAGAAAATTGGCCCACAAATCGGATTCTGAGAAATGAAAGCCCCCATAGTCTCCAACTTGGTTACTACGAGTATCAGAAGCCAGTGAAATTAGTCCTCGGTAAGGACTAACATATCCAACAAATTAGTAATTTGCATCTTTTTGAAAAGGACTAAATTGATTAACATTTGATGTTCTAGGGCTGAGTTGGGTCCTTTTTCGGGTTTTCATTTCTCAGTTCTAATTTGGGGTTGATGTGTTCCTTAGCGATTAAAGTGGATATACTCTATTTTACATGTAGTTTTTTGAGATAAAAAATTACAAAATGAAGAGGAAACTCATGATTTAGAGTGTAATTGTTGAATGTTTATGTTTGCCATTTCTTTGTGACTGCAGTGGGAAAAGAGGTGTACAGCCTTGAAAAATGAAGCTATGTCGTTGAGTGAAGGATGTCACAGTGGAACTGTATTTGGACCTTCAACTGATATCCATAATCAAAACAAAATTGGAAATATAGATAGTTTTGATAATATTTATTCCCATTCTGTGAAATCACACCCTTCAAATGGTGTTTTGCCTTTACAATGCTATACAAATGAGTATCAGGTATCCTATTCAGGTCTTTCTGGAGTTGGCAATGCTGATCTGTTAGATAACAATATTGCTACGTCTTTACCTTTGGAAACATTATGCTCTGGTGCAAACTCTTCTGTGCAGAATTTTGCAGGTATGCATATCTTGTGTATTGAAATGTCATTTAATATTCTTTACATCTATTATTCAAATGGGATATGTTAAACAACATGTTACCATCTAATTGCAAATGAGCCAACCTTGTTTTCTTCATACATGAACTTTGATTCTACCACATAAGAAAATTGACGTGTCATTGGCAGTTTTTTTGTTAAACTCTAGCCTTATCTTGTATGTGCTTTTATTTTGCCTCAGTTGAAAGGGGAAGTCATTCTCTCCCTTGTAATGGTATGCAATGGTCGAGTGTTGGTAACTCCAGCAATAAAGGGGTAAGTTCCTTGTCTGTTTTTATGTTGTAAGTTTTAACTGTTTCTCATTAGAAGCCTAACTGTGAGTTTGAGATACTCTGCAGCCATTGGTTAGTAAATTAATTGGTCGGCAAGATCATTGCATCTGAAGTTTTGTTCGAGTTTTAGTTATCTTATTTTCATTTCTTCATTATCAAGTATCACAGTGTGCTTCTATACTTTTTTTAATATCTAATTTTCTCTCTCTTTTTTTAACAATTTTATGTTTGTTACTTTCTCCTGTATTATATCTATATAATCTACTGCATAATTTCAACATTGATAAAAGTATTGTGGTCTGTATGACTGTGCCAGGTTTGTAACAATGGTGGAATGGTAAGCGGGGAGAGCAGTCATCAGGGTATTCATCTTTAATTATATCAATTTTTTTTGCTTCCATTCTTATCATATTGTAAATCTGTGAAGCACATGGCAACTGTATATAAACTTTTAGTAGCAATATTGCATGATGCATTTCTACATATGTGGAAACTGCAAAATATTTAAGACTAATCCATATGCCATAAAAAGGTGATCACTTCACTACTGTGTTATAGCTCACTAACAGATATGTAGCATAGAGGAGCTTATGAGTGTAGTGGTGGACTTGCATGCATGATTCATTTTCTACATGTGATCCTTCTGATTTTTCAGGTCTGCAGATGCTCACCCGGATCTCCTCTATGCCTACTAAAATTGCTGGTGGAAGTGGAAATGTTCATTCTGGAGCACCTCCACCGTGGTTGGAAGCAGCTGAGGGAGTTCAGATACACTCCCAAACTGTTTTAGGAAACCTTTTTTCCCATTCTAAAAAGTCAGGGAAGTCCAAAAAGTTGAATCCAAAACGGGTGGGAGCAGCTTGGGCAGAAAGGAGAAAGATTGAATTGGAAATGGAGAAGAGGGGAGAGACTGTGCAGAATGAGTGTGATGCCAATTGGCTTCCCAATTTTGGTAGAGTCTGGCAATCTGGTAGCAGAAAAGAATCCAGAAAAGAATTTGAGAGGGAGAAACAACAATTATCAAACATTGAAACTCAACCTGAGATGTCAGTCAAGATACAACCTTATGTTAGCAAAAGAATGGTGAGTCTTGTCCTATGATGTAGATTCCTAGGTCACTGATTTAGTTTTCTTTAAACTATCAGCCAACCAAGCTGGCTTTGGGGCTAGCAAATTGGCCAAACAGGACTAGATTGTTTGATGAATGGGTTGCAAAATGGTCTATGTTCATTATGCCAATCTTACTCAATCTGCCTATTAATGTGGGATGGATACAAATGGATACCTAAATTTTGTAACTGGGGTTTCCGGAAAACTGATGGACCAGCCTAGAGGCAACAAGACCATTTTATTTAACAACCAATAAAATTGTTGGATAAGGGTAGGTAGCAGTAGCTGGTTTAATGGGTCGGGATGTGTAACCCTCCAAATAACTATAGATGTCAATTTTGAGTTTTTAATATAAATTAGTTTCTATTTAGATACAGAGAATGATGGATGATTTTTATGCATTTTCATTTTTTTAAAACTTATTTTCAGCTTAAAAAGTTTTTTAAATGTATAAGATGTTTACCATTTAAACTTTCTGAGTTCATTGCCCTCTCTTCGGGTCCAAATCCTCAAGAGGGTGAAATTCACAGAAATTTGGAAAATATGCATGAGTTCATAGTACTAATCTGAGTTTGTTAGTTTGTGCTCTTCCTTGGCAATATATGCTAAAGCTATTTTGATATCCACATTTATATTTTAACCAAATATCTGTAAATATTTCAAGTGTTTTTGTTCATTCTTTGCAGCGGATGGATAATGGAGGGAATGATGCTGGTCAGTGAAATTTCTGGTGGAAGATGTTCAAGGAGACATCAATACTATATTTCAACATCTTTTGCATATAGAAGCAGAATGGAATTAACAAAATGAAACACTGTGTGTTCATTTCAATGCTTGAAATAAACCATAGTGATTAAAACATGTACATATCTTGAGCAAGGAATCATGGCTGTTACTCTACATCAATGACTGGTAATGTAAAGAATACTGGGATTATTCTTGCCAAGTTAGTTAAGGGTATGTTTGCTTTCCCCATTTTCTATTTACATTTTTAATGAAATTAGAAAGAAGGGTAAACATATATTTGCTTAGTTATTTTCATTTAATATTTCAGAAAATATGAGTTTTATTTCTAGAAATTCTGAAAATAAGAAAAATATTTTTTTCAACATTTTCAATATTAAAGCACCGATAGTATAAAAAAGGTGAGAAAATACTTTTGATGGTATAAAAAATAATGAATAGCTGATATTTTTTTTTAAATTTTAACACTTTTTAACTCCATTTGTTTCCATATCTTTTTTATGTTTAAGTTTTAACTTTTTATGTTATTCCAAAAAAAAATTAACACTTTAGAATATATTTGTTGAAAAAACGGTAAGATATTTATTTTCACCATTTTGTTGGTCTGTGTTTTAGTAACGTGTCAACACATTAGTGCATTATTTGTTGATAAATGTCTGACATTTATTCTTGATTACTGAACAATGAATGATATATTAACTATATATAATTTTTTACACTAATAATGTATAGATATTATACATTAACTATCATTTCTTGATCAACCACTCTTTATTCAAAACTAGCAAGTTACCCGTGCATATGTACGAGACGATATTTTCTGCTACATGATCAATAACACACATGTTACAAAAACATTTAAACATGGTTAAAAATATATATGTTACTTATACATTCACATGGTTAAAAATACATATGTTACATGTGCATTTATATTGTTAAGAACAAACATGTGACCCATATATTTTATTAGTTAAAAACATATATGTTTGTAGTAAATTAGATAAATGGAGTAGAGAGGAAATGATTAAAATAACCCAAATAATATTAAATGTATACATATAGAAATATAACCTACAATTTACATTACAAGTCATTATATAATGACAAAGTTGCCCTTGAAAAATTCAACTATCAAGCATTTGATATTTCTTTTAATTACTATTTACTCTTTGTTATTATGCTGGCCTAAGAATTTTGGACGGTAAAAAATGAATGTGGTTGTGACACATGTGAAAATGAATATTGATGAAACTTTTTTTGTTATATATAATATATATATTAAATGTCATTATTATTATATCTTATTAAATATTATATTGAGTAATGAACAATGAGTATGAGTGTATTTTTATTTTGTGTGAGAAATTGTATAAAGTAATGTGTCTTTATCCTGTGTGAGAGGTTGTTCTTACCATACTTTTTTGTTGTATGGTTAAGAACACATATTACTCGTACATTCATATTTGACATATTGATTTTGACATATATTTGAAATCACGTAATTATCAATCTTATTAAAGATATATATTAGTAACATTGTGTAATAATTTGATAAAATAAAATAAAATATATAGATAATCATTTATAAGTTTTGTAAAATATTCAAAGTCGTTATGAAAAATAATTGATATTACAATATGCTGAATTTCTTAACATTTTCAATCATTTGAAACCAAAATAAATTGAAAAAGAGTTAGTGAGAGTTAGTTTGAAATTGTGTTGTGAAGAATATGAAATCAGTGATAAGGAGATAGCATGAGCGAAACCAAAAGAAATGAATGTTTGAAAAACAAGGATCAAATGAAGTGAAATCAAAAGTTTAGAATAAATGAATTTTGTATTTGTCAAATGATTCAGCGTATGCATGTCCATGGTAGATGATGTATGTGTCCAATGATAATTAATTGATTTGAATTTTTTGTATATAGATTTAATACAATGTGTGATGGTACATAATAAAAATATGGACCAATTTTGGAGGCAAAAAAGTAAAGGAGAAGTTGACATGTGTCTATGATGATGTGGCAAGAACCTTTTTTCTTATATATATAATATAATATAATAGATTATGTTGGTAATTGGCCATTGACCTAACACTTACATTTGTATATGTTTCTCGTAAATTAGATGAATGGAGTAGAGAGGAAATGACTAAAATATCCCAAATAATATTAAATGTATACATATAGAAATATAACCTACAATTTACATTACAAGTCATTATAATAATGACAAAGTTGCCATTGAAAAATCCAAGTGTCAAGCATATGATATTCCTTTTAATTACTATTTCCTCTTTGTTATTATGCTCGCCTATGAATTTTGGACGGTAAAAAATGAATGTGGTTGTGACACATGTGAAAATGAATATCGATGAAACTTTTTTTCTTATATATAGTATATATATTAAATGTCATTATTATTATATCTTATTAAATATTATATTGGGTAATGAACAATGAGTATGAGTGTATTTTTATTTTGTGTGAGAAGTTGTATAAAGTAATGTGTCTTTATCCTGTGTGAGAGGTTGTTCTTAACCATACTTTTTTGTTGTATGGTTAAGAACACATATTACCCGTACATTCATATTTGACAGATTGATTTTGACATATATTTGAAATCACGTAATTATCAATCTTACTAAAGATATATATTAGTAACATTGTGTAATAATTTGAATTAATAAAATGAAATATATAGATAATCATTTATAAGTTTTGTAAAATATTCAAAGTCGTTATGAAAAATAATTGATATTACAATAGACTGAATTTCTTAATATTTTCAATCATTTGAAACCAAAATAAATTGAAAAATGAGTTAGTGAGAGTTAGTTTGAAATTGTCTTGTGGAGAATATGAAATCAGTGATAAGGACATAACATGAGTGAAACCAAAAGAAATGAATGTTTGAAAAACAAGGATCAAATGAAGTGAAATCAAAAGTTTAGAATAAATGAATTTTGTATTTGTCAAATGATTCAGCGTATGCATGTCCATGGTAGATGATGGGTGTGTCCAATGATAATTAATTGATTTGAATTTTTTGTATATAGATTTAATACAATGTGTGATGATACATAATAAAAATATGGACCAATTTTGGAGGCAAAAAAGTAAAGGAGAAATTGACATGTGTCCATGATGACGTGGTAAGAACCTTTTTTCTTATATATATAATAGATAGATTGGGGTTACCCAATTTTATAAGTTGAAATCAATTAACGTCAATAACAAGAATAATGGAATTCAGACCATGTTCTTTCCCAAATTCCCAATTCAAAGCATCTTAAAAGCATTTTTCTTGTCTTTTGTATATTTCAATCATATATTATTAAAATTATTGATATATTTTGTAAAATATCAAGATGAGATTTTTTTATATTTACTATGTTTTTATTTCCCTTTGTAGTGTGTGCCACTGATCATCTAGGGAATAATAACGAAATAAGTTTTGACGCATATTATGTTGTTAAGTATAACAATAATCATTCCTTACGACTTAATAGAGAAACTGAAATTTAATTTTCGTTGGATCAATCAACAAGTTTTATCTCCTTTATTACTCCATTAAACATTTTCAGAATCTACTAATCCTACCAAATAACAAATATTTGAATAATAAGATATATTTTTTATAACCAAAATTATTCACTCACCTTATGAGAAATGAACTAATATCTTTTGCAATATCTGATTGTCCATTTTAACAAATGTCGCTCCCAGAAATCAAATCATTGATCTTTTGGTCTAACCAATGATTCAGTGAGACCTTATACCATTAAATCAAAACCTTATTGGAATTTCAATAATAAGATAAGTTCAAATATTTTTTTAATAATGACATTTTAATATAAAAATAAATAAGATTCATCAAAATCAACTCACTCAAGTTTCATAAAAAAGGAACATTGCTTTATATAATTTTATTAAAATGAGTGTTAATATAATTTATTCTAATCAAAATCAAATTATATAAACAAGTTTCAAAACTAGTTACTCTTGATAAACCGAAAAGAAGTAAAATCTACAATAAAGACAAATAAACAGTAAGAGACTAATAACAAAATCAAGAAATGAAGGAATTTATCAAAATAGAGGTATAAAAATAGAATTTGTGACAAATCAACACTTTCATAGATGACATGAATTTTTTTTAGACATAATAATAAGGCATGTTTTTTTGACCAATCATTACCTTTCAGGATGCCTTGAAAATACCTTATTTCACTAATACTTACTAGTAAGCAATATTATATATTTCACTAATACTTACTAGTAAGTATCATGAAGAGTTATAAGTTAACAAATCAAATGAAATAGGGGATCTTCTAAAAATTGATGAACTTCAGTGGTTCTAAAATTATAGATGATTAGTCAAATTTCGTTAGAGGTGTGGATGTTGCTTATAATAATAAATCTTCATTTCAGTTTATATTGATTTTACAGCCAATAAAAAATATTATAAAATCATATATTGTCTTCGTCAAATTTTATAAAATTTATGTGTAACTAATTCACATTACAAAAACACTAATTCAAATGTTGAAAGATGATTGCGAGAAAGATTTATTCAACATTGTTATATTATTTTCCAAACAAGACATATATATTCTTTTAATGCAATTTATATAGCAGGTGAAGGATGTGTTTATTATTAAAAATGCCATATCACAAATAAGCACCATCAAACAGTGAACATATTTCTAATTATAATCGATAAGTAGTTGTAATAGTTGAAACACACGTTTAAGAACAAAGAAATGAAATGATAATGTATTAACATTTTTTATTGTCAATCATTGTTATTTTGAATTATTATATTATATTATTTGAAACTTTTAAATAAACGGTGATAATATGCCATTATACAATGGTGAAACTTACTTTTAACAACCTAAAAATCAAGCATGAAAAAACTCACTTTATTCAACGTACTAATTTAGTAATTTAAGAAATCTTAAAAGATAAATAAAAAATAAACTTAAAACTAACCAACAAAATCAAGGAATAAGGGAATTTATTCAAAAACTAGTGTGCGCATAGTCATTTTGTGTCTGTCGCCTCATATTTTTATTTTATCCAACTAAATATTCTAGTTTTATATATTTCATTTTGTATAATTAGAATCTAATTTTGTATTTTACATTGCAATTAATATTTTGGTATGGATCACTTGTTTCAAATGTAGCAATTACCTTTTTAATAAGGTAATGCTTGAGATGATTTTCTTTTTAGATTATGCTTATTTTTCAAAAAATAAGCTGAAAATATAAATTATGTATATTGGCAACCAAATGAGATTATAAATTCAGTTTTTTATAAGCCAGAAGCTCCAAAATCATTAGTTGTTTTATTTTTTATTAGTTTATTTTTTTCTTCAATTTTTCCATTTCCCATCATACCTTATCATAACCTTATGTATCTTCTCATTCTTAATCTCCCACCAAATATTATAACTCTTTACGTCATCATCATCGAATTCCATAACTCTCATTTACCTCACTCTCTATCACCACCGAACCACATAACTCGTAATAACATTCTCCTTTATTTATACACGTATATGAACAAAGAATTATGTATAAAACTTTGTTAAGCAATATTAAATTTTTTGTGAATTATGTATAAACTCCATAAACCACAAAACTTTTGTATAAAACTTAACATTTTTATATTATTTAAGTTAATTTTTGAAAAACATTATATATATATATATATTACATTTAGATAAATTAGTGTTCCCATATATAATTTTGTTCTCACAAGTGATTTTTTTTTCAAATTTTTTACTTTTTGCCAGACTACAATCAAAGGTGTTAATTTTTTCAAGACTAGTTAGTGAGGAGTCGAAAGTAAGTGAGGAAAACAAATTCTCAGAATAAAAACAATGATGAAAAGTTAGAGGGTATATGGACAGAGATGGTGATAGGGTTTGTGGCCTGATGAAGAAGAAAATTAGTGAAGGTAGAGTTTGTATTGAGAGAGTATGAAGAGATAATAAATATTGGAGGGTATTACGGAGATAACAAGAGTAGAGATCATCTCCATTCTACTATCTTTGTTTTTTTTATTTATTAAGAATACAATAGGCTTATGTAATTACTATAATAGACCTCTTACATTAGTGACACTTGGATTATAAATAGGCATGTTTGTTTTTTAAAAACAAACAAAAAACTTTCATGTTTACATTATAATTACTTATATGTGTATAACTCTTTAATATTGTCTTCTATATAGGTTAGGTAATTCTGTCATTTTACATCCACTTATAATAATTTTTTAATGGTTGCTGCACCACAATTATTACCATGACAAGTTTTTACGAAAAAAGGGTAGGATATTTATGTTGTAAACATTTTTATTGGATATATTTCTGTCATTGCATATGGGGAATCGTTTGGTTTTTCAAACTTTTTAATATGTGGGTGTGCAATTACCATTGTGGACATTTAATAGACACTGAGATTAATTTGAATTCAGGCTTATAAACGTAGTTTCATATTCCACTTTAATGCATACCCCCACACCCACGTGTATACCCACTCTCTGTGAGTGAGTGAGTGGTACTTATTTCCCATTTTTGTATAACCCTTCATTTCTTTCTTCACACCCATCTCTCTCCTTCACATTTCTTCTTTCTTATTTCTCATAGTATCACCCCTTCATTAACCTCTTCTCACTATCATTTGAAGTCATCATTGTTTTTAACTTTTGATTCTTAAAATGCCAAAGCTCATCTTTCCAGTTTCTGCTCACAGTATTTTCATGGTTGAAAAATACATGGGGTCCCTATTGATGTGAAATGAGGGTTTTAACGCTTTATTTCGGTTTCTAGGTTATATTTTTAAATCTTTTTGTGAAAAATATTACATTTGCAACTTTATGTTGCATCGGTAGCCCGCAACAATGGCACGAGATAATCTTTACTGGCTGAGTCACGACCATGTCGCTCTCTTTAAGACGTTTCGTGGTACTGCCTCAAGGTGCAAGCAGACTATCAACCATGTCGTCCCCAGGATAAAACAGCTCATTTCTCTGTTATACGATTTCTTACTGCACTGTAAGAATCGTTCTCGAATACACCAAAAAATATGGCTTCCAATGCCAATTCCGAAAATACCCACAATATTGGTTTCCCGTGCCAACTCTATTCCAACCAACTTACTACCAGTGTCAGTATTCCGAATTTCCCACAATATTGGATTCCTGTTCCAACTCTAGTGCCACGGAAAGAAAGGGAGAGAAAAGAGGTCGGAAATGCGTCGGCAGAGATATGAGGGGAGAAAGAGAAGAGCAAGTAAAGGTTGTACTTGCTCTTGGTGCAAAAAATAATGAAGGGGGAGACCTCTATTTATAGCCAGAGGCCTTCAACAGATCCTCCATCCGACGGCACCGATCAAAGCCCAACTTACTCCATCTACGGCAGAAAAAATCCAGGCGCTGATTCACCTCCACCAAAACCGGGTTGTGGCACGTGTGGTGACTCGGTCATACTTGACTCGGTCATCCACACGGATCCAATAGGCAAAGGCTCAATGACCTTCTAAATAAAATAAATATTTATTATTTTTAACAAAATGAATGTTGGGCCCAAGCCCCGACCCGAACACGAACACGAACCGAGCCGAGCCATCCGGACGGCGGCGGAGGAGGTGGTGGTGGTGCGCGCGCGCGTGTGTGTGGGGAGTTTGTTTGTGTGAGTCCTCACCCACTCACAAAACCCATTGTACCCCTTGGGGCACACCCCGATGGTAAGACTTGAGTCTTATATGGCCTTTCACCTTCCCTCCTCCAAACTCCCTCTTTAATGGTCACTTTGATGTGCTTTAATGTCACTTTGAAAACACAATTTTTCTCAATAATCCCCCACTTGATATTTAAAAAACGATTTTCGGGAATTATGTGGTCTTAATAAGATTGTGCATAAACAAATGTGTCGTTCAACTTGAACCTTTGCATAGTGAGTAAGATCCAGATTTTACTAGAGTGACTCATAGTCTTGAACTCTATCTCTGACATAAAACCACACACAACATTTTCGAAGGTGTATTTAATAAAGTTCGTGCGTTAAAGGTCATGCACGTCTATCCCAGTTTAGTGAACGCTCTAGAAATTTATGCCCCTAAATTTCATAGAAAGCGGCCCCCACTTCCACATTCACATAGGTGAGTCTATCAAAAGTACTCCTGTAGTCTAGGTACTCCATTCCAATTGGAGTATAGATCTCATTAAAAGTTTAACTCATCCTTACATATACTGCAGGAATCATGCTTCTCATTATTTCATAGCATGTTCATTCTCATATCACTTCACGACTTGTTATTACCCATTGAACCTACTTCTTTGGTCTCCAGTCAGTTAGGTCGGGTTACCATCGTGAGTGATCTTCGTTCAAAGGGCAATAGTCCCATAAGCTTAGAAGTATTATGGACTTTCTCTCTAGCTAGTCCTTTCGTCAAAGGATCTGCTAAGTTATTCTCAGTGCGTATGTGATCCACTCTAACAGCTCCTGTAGAGAGAAACTCTCTAATAGTGATGTGTTTACGACGTATTTGTCCTTTCTTCACTAGCTGTTGCTAGTGCTATCATCTCAGCTTTCATAGTGGATTGAGTCAAAATAGTCTATTTCTTTGACTTCCAAGAAACAGCTCCACCAGCTATGCTAAATATATAGCCACTGGTTGCTTTGGAATCATCTGAAAGAGTGTTCCAATCAGCATCACTGTATCTTTCTGAGACAGCTGGAAACCTTTGGTAATGTAAACCAAGGTTTATAGTTTTCTTAAGGTATCTCATTACCCTTTTAATAGCATTCCAATGCTTCATACTAGGTCTATTGGTAAACCTGCACAATAGTCCAACAACATAGGCAATGTCGGGTCTAGTGCAATCAGTGGCATACCGAAGGCTGCTAATGATGCTAGCATACTCTATTTGTCTTACACCTTCACCAGTGTTCTTACAGCCAAAGTATTTATATTTCTTTAGGATCTTTTCTACATAACGTGGTTGATCCAAATAAATTCATTCCTTTGACCTAGTAATCTTTATACCAAGGATTACATTTGCCTCTCCAAGGTCTTTCATATCAAAGTTGTTGCACAACATTGATTTCACATTATTCATAACATGAATGTTGGAACCAAATATGAGTAGGTCGTCTACATAGAGACATATGATAGTGTAAATGTCATTTTCTGATTTGTAATAAATACATTTATCATTTTCATTCACTGTTTAGGTGCTTGCTTAAGACCATACAATGACTTATCTAACTTGCAGACTTTATTTTCTTGCCCATAGATTACAAACCCTTCAGGTTGTTCCATGTAGATTTATTCTTCCAAATCACCATTTAAAAAAGCAGTTTTAACATCCATTTGATGTAATATTAAATCATGTATCGCAACGAGCGATATTAGTACTCTAATGGATGTTATTCTAGTAACACGTGAAAATGTATCGAAGAAATCTACATTCTCTCTTTGTCTGAAACCTTTGGCTACAAGGCGAGCCTTGTATTTATCCACTATGCCATCAGGTTTCAGTTTCTTTTTCAAAACCCACTTACAACCAATCGGTTTGCAACCAGGTGGCAAGTCAATCAAATGCCAATTCTTGTTAGACTCTAGAGAATCCATCTCATCATTTATAGCTTCTTGCCATAAATCAGCATCCAAGGAAGTCAAAGCTTCTTGGATGGTTGATGAATCATCTTCCAATGTATAGACCATATAATCAGGTACATACTCTCTAGCAGTTCTTGTTCTCTTACTTCTTCTAGGTTCTAATTCTAACTCATCATCACTATCTCTAATCACATGTGTGTGACTAGATGATGTGCCATCACTATTCCTCAATTTAAAAGGGAATTTCTTTTCATCGAAGTCAGCATCATTAGACTCTATGATCACTTTAGTGTTAAGGTCATAAAATTTGTACGCCTTGATATTTATAGCATACCCAATGAATACACATTCATAGGCTCTACTAGCGAGTTTAACTCTCTTGGGGTCTGGTATCCGAACATAAGCCAGACAACCCCAAGTTCTGAAATAAGATAAATTAGGTTGTCTATTCTTAAATAGTTCATATGGGGATACTTTGCTCTTAGTCTTGGGGACTCTATTTAGCAAATAACAGACAGTTAATAAAATTTCACCCCACCAAGAGGGTGATGCACCATAACTTAACATGATAGCTACTACTAACTCAGTTAATGTTCTATTCTTTATTTCAGCTTTACCATTCATTTAAGGTGAATATGGTGCATTTGTTTCATGAATAATGCCTTTTAATTTGTAAAAATCATTAAACATGCTAGAGTCATACTCAGTGCCTCTATCGCTCCTGAGTTTCTTTATTTTCTTATTAAATTGATTTTCAATTTCAGTTACATAGACTTTAAACATGTCGAGTGCTTCACTTTTATTTGTCATAAGATAAACATAAGTGAAATCAGAGCAGTCATCTATAAAAGTTATTAAATATCGTTTACCATTTTTGGTTAACGTTCCATCTAATTCACATATATCAGAGTGTATCAAATCTAAAGGATCAGATTCTCGCACTACTGATTTATGTGATTTTTTTGTTATTTTTGTTTGACTGCATGATTCACAATTTTCAAAATCATTTTTAGATAGCTTAGGAATTAATCCTTAGTTGCTTAAATTTGAAATAACACGTTTATTTATATAACAAAGCCTAGAATGCCAAATAGAAAAATCACACAACATGTAAATGGAATCAGAAATTTTATTAATAAAAACTTCAACATTTAACTTAAACATGCCATCAGTGGCGTACCCATTCCCTACAAATACTCCATTCTTAGTAAGAGTATACAAGTCTGCTCCTATGGTCTAGGTAAAACCAGCCTTATTAAGAAGAAAACCTAAAACTAGATTCTTCCTCATCTCTGGAGTGTGCATCACATCTTTGAGAATCAGAGTCCTCCCAGATGTAAACTTCAGCTCCACATCACCAGTTCCAGCAAGAGTAGTGGTGTGAGAGTCTCCCAATAGCACTTTCTTATTATCAGCATTCGTGTATGTTTTGAACATAGCACGATCATAGCAGAAATGGCGAGATGCACAAGTATCTACCCACCACCCATCACTTCCTCCAACCATAGTGACATCAGTTAACACGACCACAAGTGGATCCTCAACCATGTTGGCTTGTGGAGGATGATCCACTGGTTGGTTCCTGCACTTGCGTGCCATATGACCTGGCTTCCCACACTTGAAGCAGATAAATGGGTTGCCAGAGTCATTCTTAGCAGGTGGTTTAGCATATTGGATCTTTTTAGGGTTCCAATTCTTGTTGCGGCCAATGTTCTTAGCCTTATTCCCATTGCGGTTCTGATTCTTGAAGTTGCTGTCCGAAGGCTTCAGAACAACACCTGAGAATTTCTTTCTAGTGTTATTGCTTGATAAAGCCAGAACTTCTTCATTCTGATCTTGCTTACGAGTCTCTTTCTCAATTTGAAGACGAGTGATCAGAGATTCCAAAGAAAATTCTCTGGTCTTATGTCTTAGGACATTTTTAAAGTCCTTCCAGCTAGGTGGTAGTTTGTCAATGATGACAAATACCTGAAATTGCTCATCTAAGGGCATACCCTCAGTGATGATTTCATGAGCAATTTTCTGAATCTCGTGGGACTGAGATTCTACTAATTTATCATCAGTCATCTGATACTTGAGGTAGCGACTCACAACATATTTCTTAGTCCCAGCTTCCTCAGTATCATATTTCTTTTTGAGTGCTTGCCAAACTAATTTGGCAGATTTATATGAGATGTAGTAATCATATAGATCATCTGACAACCCACCAAGAATGAAATGCTTACATAAGTAGTCATTTTCATTCCACATAGCTATATCAATAGCTAGTTTTTCCCTTTCCTCTTTCTCAGCTTCTTCAGGGACCATTGGGACATCATCCTTCAAAACATGGGCAGCCTTTTTAACCGTTAGGAAAAATTCCATCTTGGTTTGCCAGCGTTTGAAGTTAGTCCCGTCAAACCTAAATGGTTTGCTTAGGTCGAAGCTGTTCGGACCAGTAATATTATCTACGAGTGCCATTGCAATAGAAACGTCTTAAGATTGTTGTATCGGTAGCCCGCAACAATGACACGAGATAATCTTTACTGGCTGAGTCACGACCAGGTCGCTCTCTTTAAGTCGTTTCGTGGTACTGCCTCAAGGTGCAAGCAGACTATCAACCACGCCGTCCCCAGGATAAAACAGCTCAGCTTTCTGTTATATGATTTCTTACTGCACTGTAAGAATCGCTCTCGAATACACCAAAAAATATGGCGAGCCGAGCCGTCCGGACGGCGGCGGAGGTGGTGGTGGTGCGCGCGCAGGTGTGTGTGTGTGGGGGGGGGGGGGGGGGGGTTGTTTGTGTGAGTCCTCACCCACTCACAAAACCCATTGTACCTCTTGGGGCACACCCCAATGGTAGGACTTGAGCCTTATAAGGCCTTTCACCTTCCATCCTCCAACCAATGTGGGACTTGAAGAGTTTTTTGAAAATCACACTTCAAGCTCCCTCTTTAATGGCCACTTTGATGTGCTTTAATGTCACTTTGAAAATACAATTTTTCTCAACACTTTATCTAGGTTTCGAGATTAAATCCTTTTTCATTTTTTCTTAAAGATGATGCCTTTTTTATTTTCGCTTGCTTAAGACCAGTTTTGAGGTCACTACAAAACTCAAGTTTTGTTAAAAATACGACCTTTTGTACTTTATGTGAGGTTTGCCTTTATATTTTTTGTATTTTTTTTTGGTGAAGATGAGTTCTATAATATTTTATCTTGGTTACACGTTTATGTTTTTTCTTTTCAAACCATTAAAAATGGGATCTTTACTACTTTCTTTGGCTTAACATCACTTTTAGGTAGTCACTGAATATTTTGAAATATGTTTAACTTTATTTGCTGGAAAACCTGTTTCAGTTCACTATTGATCTAATTTTTCTCTTAAAAATGTAGCCTTTACTATTGATCTCATTTTTTTCTTAAAGATAGAGCATGTACTATTAATCTTAAACTGTTAAAAATGAAGTCTTTATTGATTTCTTTGGCTTAACACCACTTTTAGGTCACCAGTGAACTGAATATTTTGAAATATGTTCAGGTTTATTTGCTTGAAAACATCTTTCAGTTCGCTATTGATCTTATTTTTTATTAAAGACATAAGATTTACTATTGATATCATTTTTTCTTAAAGGTGTTGTCTGTACTATTAATCTTAAATTGTTAAAATTGAAGTCTTTATTGCTTTCTTTGGCGTACCACCCCCTTTAGGTCACTACTGAATATTTTGAAATATGTTCATGTTTCTTTGGCTCAAAACCTCTTCCATTTCACTATGGATCTGATTTTTCCCCGTAAAGAAGTAACATTTACTATTGATCTCATTTCCCCCTTAAAGTTGCAGTCTTTACTATTAATCTTATACTATTAAAAATGAGGTCTTTCTTGATTTCTTTGGCTTAACACCACTTTTAGGTCACCATTGAACTGAATATTATGAAAATGTTCAGGTTTATTTGGTTGAAAACCACTTTCAGTTCACTATCATTTACTATTGATCTCATTTTTCTTAAAGATATAGCCTTTATTATTAATCTTAAATTGTTAAAAATGCGGCCTTTATTGCTTTCTTTGGCTAACACGACTATTAGGTCTCTAATGAACTGAATATTTTTAAATACATTCAGTTTTATTTGTCATAAAACCACTTTCATTTCACTAATGTATTTAATATTTCTAAAAAATGTAGAATTCACAACTCTTATGAAAGTTTGTTTTTTAAATCTCGAAGTTTACTTGGTTTCCCATCATATTAGTTAAGTTCACAACCCAAAATTTTGTAGGGCTTGGGTATTAAATTTGGCATTTTTTAGTGAATCCGAGCTTTTTAGCCCGACCCGGCTATATTAAAACCGGGCTCAGGCCGGACTTACCCGGGCGGGTTCGGGCTACCCGTTTTCTCTTATTTTAAAACTTTTTTGGGACTTTTTGGCTAGGTAATAAGTTTAAGATGAAAATTATTTTACAAAATAACTTATGATAAAAAATAGATAATATATACTAAATATTGTGTAATGAACTTTGAATAAAAAATAGAGTAATGTCTATAACATAAATATTTATAAATTACAATAATGTTATCAAGTTAATAATTATATTATTTTTCCTATTTTGCTTAATATCCTTTTAAGCACGTTAACAAAATAGTGTATCAAATTAACTGAGAACATTAAACTATATAGGTTCTATTTTTCTTTTTTTAATTGTATATTTAATTAGATTTAACTTCTACAACAAAAACATAATAAAGAAAATAATTTTTACAACGAAACTGAAAAACAACTTAATTGTTTACCGTAGAGAACTCAACACAACCAAATTTAACATAACAGTTCACAATGAAAGTGTTGATAAAGAGTATACAAAAGATATTCATACACAAAGTAAAGAAATATTATGATGATAATTATACTTCAACACATAGAATTCATTCTGAATTTGAGTCTATACTATTATTACTATAAACCAAAGGGATATTATTTTTTATTGTATCCATTTATTATATTGAAGTGAAGTTACAAATTATATTGTGTTAGAGATTGAGAGTCTAATATAAATAAAATATTTAATGAATAAGTTATGTTACGAATCATATATGTAGACTTAACATCATGTCTTAACTCAAACACATAGCATTATATCTATAAATTTGGTTGCATTGAGTATAACAATTGTGTTAAAAAATTTATGCATTAATATCAAATGATATATATATATATTAAATATGTTAAAATTTAAATAATTTTTTTTAATATTATGCGGGTCGGCCCGCCACAACCCGCAACCCGCATAGGGCGGGCTTGGGCTACATTTGGATATACATAAATTGTATCCGAACTTTTTAGCCCGGCCCGGTTTAGCCCGAACCCGTCCGGGTAGCCCGTTTTGACACCTCTACTTAAAATGACTAATTTAAATATTAATACAATTTCAATCTTTGTTATTTATGATTCATTAATTTTAAATAATGTTAATTATAAATAAAAATTTATATTCATTTACTCTTTGATTCTAAAATAAGTAATAAGAAATGTTTATAAATCATAACAATTATTTATTATGAGTTATAAACATTCAATCATAGTAACAAATATTTATTACAATGTTACCATTTCTGTATTAATTAGTTATAATAATAGGTGTAACTTAAAAAGAATATTAATATATTTCTATTATTAATATTTAAAATTAGTTAATAAGAATATTAAAAATATATATTTGTTTTCGGTTATTTTAGGGTCAAATAACAAAAATGTGTATTTAGAAATTAATCTATTTTTATTGTCAAATAATGAATTTTAAATTCATTGATGATGTTTTAATTATTTTAATAATGATGCGTTCCTTAATACCTTATAATGTCTCATTCCATTCATCTTCAAATACTATAATACAAAATATTACAAGGTCTTTTTCTATCTCTATCCTACAAGTAAATTCAAGCACTAGGAATAGAAAAGTAACCATGAGAAAATAACTAATCAAATATTATTACAATTTCAATCATAATTATTTTAGATTTTTAAATTTTATGCAATGCTCATTATAAATATATGTTTATAATTATTTGTCGTTTAATTCTAAAATAACTAATAAGGAATATATATAACTCATAAATAATATGTATTCTAAATAATAGAAACGGAACTTCAATAAAATAAACTAAATTAAAACATTGAAAATGTTTAAGTTAAATATCTATATTATAAAAGTTACTGCTTATATTATAAAAATTAATATAAACAATAACAATAACTTCCATATCTAAATATTGATTTTTGTTAAAGTATTGATATTAAAATTAATTTTCAATGTTCATATTTATGATTATATCAATTCATAATAATATAAATGTCAAAGATATAGTACAAAACGTAATGAGCCTTAATCTAAAATAAAGATAATAATAATATTATTTTTAATAAAGTTACTTAATAATGGAATTGTGATAAAGATAATAATATTGTATTCATTGAGGATAGTATTCTTTCCAATAGTAGAAATGAAACTTCAATTATTTTGAATGTATTTTTTTTGTAATAAAACATCTAAAAAATCACAATGTATCATTGACCCAATGACTCTTATAGAAAAAACAATATTCTTTGCTTGAGAAAAAAACCATATCTTTTATTTTATTTTATTTAAGTGTGATAATGGAATTGATTCTTTTACATTTATTCTATTAGAATGAATCATATGATATACCAAATTGTATGCTTTGTAAGACATATTTGATTAATATTTTGTTTGAATTATTTTTTATTCCATAATTTAGGCAATGTTCATTATGTATATATAGTTTTTAGAATTTAGATTTGATTCTAATGTTGCAATGTTACTATTGAAGTATTAAAATAGTAACAATAGATCAATGTTATACATATTCTTAAAACAAGATTTGTGTTTTCTATTGATTGCAAATGATTAATTAATAATAAATCAAACAATCCACAAAAAGATAGTAAATTGATAGGCTGATGTTATTTTGATTTCTTATTTATTTATATTGATGTTTAGTTTAACATTTATGTAATATTCAAGTGATTAATGAGTGAGGTATTATCGATAAAGTTGGGTTGTAGCACTCAATGTTTTAGGAGATGTAGGACTTGAATTTTTTATATATCACAGAATAAATTAATTTTTGTTATTGGTGTTGGACATAATGGTGAAAATAAGATACCAAGAATACAATAATAATTAATAAAGTAAATGCATGTTACTTACTAACTAATTTAGAGTGTGTTGGAATAAGTTTTAATCGTGAGACATTAAAATTGAGGTTAAACTTCATAAAAAGTCATTGTAATTTTATTGATCTCAATTGTGTGTGTTCAATTTATAAGTGTTTATGTTTTAAACAAAATATGGCGGTTCGTGATTTTAATGGATATTTTACGTATATCATTGTTTTACATATAAAAGTTGTTATTAGTCTATTTTTATTATTATTTTAGAAATAAAAATATAAAAAAGTGTGCACATTGAAGAAAATAGATATATCTATCATTAGTGATTCAATGAATTTATTTTTAATTACTATTTTGAAAATAAAACTTACAAAATTATGCACTATGAACAAGACACCACTACAAGGACAAAAAATTTCTGCAATATAAATCAACAATTGAAATTGTTGGTCAAATCAATGAATATGTTCTAAATAAAATTTTAGGTGAATTTTTTAGACATCTTTACATTTTCATTATGTTCAATATAATAGATTTATTAAACTTATACTAATAAATATTCTAACGTATAACTATAGGTAATGAAAATGAATATGTGAGTTCAGATACGTCTGATGTTAATAAAAGCGAATCATTCAACATATATACTAATTCAAGAATTTTTAAACTCACTTACAAGTTACAACTTCTATTCTTTCCAATCATAAGATCAAGTTGAAAGTTGAAATTCTAATAATGATATTGAGGAATTTAGACCAATATAAAGGATTATGTAATGGTACAATATTAATTATCACTAAAATGACAAATCTTGTTCTTGAACCAAAAATCATGTGAGGAAAAACATAGGAAATATCATATACGTCAACAATAAAACATACAGAAATCATCTTTTATAAGAAAACCCACATAACATTTTATTAATAAATTATTCTGATATTTTTAATTAAATTTATGCAAAATACATTACCACCCGTGCGAATGCACGGGTATTCCACTAGTTTATGTGTAAAACAAGGTAAAACGGAAAACGAAAAGACAATTATGTCTTTTTATTTATGCATGTAATGACATTTTCATCCTTAAATATGAGTGTAAAAATAATATTTTTCACTCCATTAATGGAGAGGATTCTAGCTCATCAAATAAAATGTAGAATAAATTTAATAGAAAAAGTATATAATTTAGTAACAGTGTTCATCCAATTATGTATATTTCTATTTCGGGAGCATTGAGCGGTCACCACTATATTATTAGAGTTTGAGATTAAAAGTGCAGTTATGTGACACAACCAAATAGGATGGACATAAGACTTAGGAATTGAGTTTAGAGAATACATATACATGTCTTGATACATCAACTAAATAGGATGGACCAAAGACTCATAGAGTCTAATTAATAAAGTTACAATAAGGAGTTTAAGTCTAACATATTCTGGGTATGTGACACTTCTCATAATATCATATTTGAAATAACCCAACCATTTGCACATTGATTAAAATATTTCATTCTTTATCAAATCTACACCAACATTTTAATTTTTTGGGTTCAAAATTAAAAGTATGAGTATGCATCCCAATTAATATTTTTTGCAATTTTTTTGGCTTGGTTGTGAGTATGGGTGAACGTTGATTGGGTTGGGACTAGTTAAGGCTTGTTCTTATCCGACCCTAAATGTTGGTCAGACCATTTTTTGAACACGGACCCGACCCTAGACCCGATTAAATATAACATATACTCATTTTATGTAAAGTCTTCTAAATATTATTTATTATTGTGAATATGTAATTTAACATATTAAATAATACATGTATATATATTATTAAACACATATATATATATATGTGATGAAAAAGTTATAGAATCAATGATATTTTCGACAAAAAATGTATTATTACTCTGTATACATTTGAACATAGATACATACAAATATCATTAGTAAGTGACAATGGGGCGGGTCATGTTTGGTCATTACCTGACCCTAGATATTGACTGAATCTAATTTTTGAATCCAAACCCGACATTAGACCCGATGAAATCTAACCCTAAATACATTGTGAGTGTATATCCGACATGTGTTGTTTGTCTTGTTATTGGCCATGTGTTAGATACTAATGACACTCCCTTTTCTTTCCACTATTGTTTCTTCTCAGTATGCTAAGCAGATTAGTAGCCCAAAATGTGTCCCAAATTATATCTCAAAATAAATTTTTATTTTTATTTCAATATTATTGGTTCGAGACATAATTTAAGATACAATTTGGAGACGCTAATATTTGTCCAAGCAGGTTTTGTCTATAACTCTTCAGGCCAAGTGTATTGTGATCTTGTTGTGTTATTTGAATCCCGAGATTGATTTTATAAAGTATAATATTTCAACATGAAAATTTACTTATATTATTTTTATGAAAAAGTTTCAATTTTTTCTGTTCAATAAAGTTTCATCGTCGATTTCTGACTACTTTAAATATTTTCAAATTGTTTAATTTATTAAAAATAGAAGTTTTAATCTAATTATGAAAATGAGGTACATTTGAAATAACAAAGAACTAGAGAAATAATGACTCACAAAATGAACAAGCATAAGTAGATATTTTATAGATATTTTATGGGTGATTTAGTAATTGAATTAATGGTTGATATATATATATATAATAATAAATAAAATAAATTTATAAGTATAAATAATATTATTTTTAAAATCTAATTTATTTAATGAAATTGTTGAATGACTACCAAATTATAAATAACTACTAGATTGAAGGTTTGAATCATTAATATATCATTTTAAAAATTATTATTTTTTTCATACATAATAATATTTTTTATTTCCCTCATCCTCTAGAAATTACTTAATGTCATTAGTTGAAAACTATTATTTCAATTAAAAAACTAATAACTAGACCGTTCTCCAACAAATCACAACAATAATATTGTCCTGATCAAAATACTAACATAATGGTTAAAACAATTTTTTACTAATTAAACTGCATACCTACTAACTACATATATTATAATAATGAGTTTTCACTAATTAAACTGCATACCTCAAATAAAAATGTTTTTAAATAAAAATGTTTTTACATGCTCAATTAAAAATAAGACTAATGTGAGGGCTGCTTTAGTAAATAAACTTTATTAAAATTAAAAAATATATAATCATTATCCTCTCATCCCCAAACTTATCTCATTCACAACCTTTTCTCCTGCTGCACTCAAAGACTCCAAGCCACCACCTCAAGTGGATGTCTTGAATATGCACAGAGTTGTCATTGCACTAGAGCCAGCGCACTAGAGCCATGTTACAAATAACTATCAAATTCGAATTTTGAGAATTGTGTCATTTTGAAAAATATAAAAAAATTCACGACTCGGTTTTGACTGGTACAATAAAATTTGACCAGTATTCTCCAATTTTAACCGGTCTAATTATACGTCCGGTATAATTGCAATATTGTACGACATTAGGACCAACTCACCAATTTTCCAGTTCAACCAATCAGAAAATACCATATCTATAACTATAATTGAAGTGCAGATGACAGAATATTGTAGTATCACAGAAGGATAATTGTCCAGTTTTGCATTTTTGTGCATAATTAGTTAAATCATGCTGTCTCCAACCAGGTTCTTATCAACCATAAAATGTTAACAAATCTTGTCCAAATTGCAAGCAACAAAAAATTCCAAGCACCATCACAGAAGTCCAGCATCTTTATAATCCCATAGTCCACCATCTGCATTATTCTCAATTAACTGCCAACAACAAAAAGGAAACAATTGGAGGGATCAGAACCATTTAAGGTCATTAATTAGTATCACAATAAATGAAAAAAAATAAAAACTATAGGCAAATCAAACATGTTTCAGAATGGAATAACACAAATCAACACTTCCACTAGTTAAAACTATGAATTAACATTCCAAATGACCTAAAGTAAGTAATGCTTAGTATCACTAGCTTGTGACCCAAGTTGGGGCATTAAGGTAATGGTACAAACGCCAAGACCGTGCCTGGGATGTGTAGTTTTGTACATATAGCTGACCTTCTGCCATCTTTAGAACATTTTTCAATGACTGTATTAACAGTGTGACTGCAAAGTAATGCAACAGATCATAAAATTCAATGTAGCATTTCTATATTCACATGGGCTAATGCAACAGTAACCCAACATTTATTCTTACTAGATGGGATTGGCTACCTGGATCAAAAGAAGTCATAATGTTGTATTATAAGTCATGTCCAAAGAATTGATTTTTAAATATTCCATAATCGTTTTTTTTTACTATAGGAATGATTCTACTATATTTTTTAGAAATTGGACTGACCTCTCTCAACAGAGACTAAAACCACTTAGAGAATGATTACTATATTTTCTACAATATAAGCTACCAAACTCCCTAATGCATTCATTCATAATCATACATTGTTTGCTCATTCATCTAATATAACATTCTCATCTATGCTACACTGAGTTTATTGACACTTTACCGCTGAACCAGATAAAAGGAGAAGATTGTGTTAAACAGTCAATAACTAATGTAAAACGTTGTCGAATTTCTATGATATAAAACAATGATAATGTGAATAATAAAATATCCCAAACTTATGAAAGTAGTGCCTCAAATTTTCCAAAAGACATTTAAGAAAATGCTGCTAAGATGAATGGCATTTAAGGAATGTAATTATTAGATAAATAATTTGACAAAACTCAAATGCTCAATAATAGAAAATTAAGAACAAACTCATCATTAACAATCACAGTCACAATGTAAAATACAGACACGCAATCACTGTCAATCTAAGGCATAAACTAAGCAATTAATAAGGAAGATGATGCCAAAAAAAGGGGTGGGTTGTGAGATACACAGCAACCATAAAAAAAAAATATAGACCCTCCACTCGAATGGGCTTAAATGCTACTGAATATCATTATTGACTCATAAAAACTGCAGTAACTAATTGGCATTTCAGACAGGTTCACATGCAGCAGAAATTAATCTTGAAGGAAACTCCAAACACTAAAACCAAAAGTGCAGCCCCGACACTATACAGCAAAAACAACAAAAGCTTCATAATTGATCTCTACAAATGCAGAAAAGTTCATTCACTAATTGTTTTTAATAAATGAAAATATGAAAGTAAAATTAAGAGATTCAAATCTGGCTCTTATTCATTCCTTAGGGTGGTTTCAGCTTGTATAAAACAAAACCTCATACCTGTTTTTCCTTTTCTACCCTGAGCCAGCCTCCTCTTTTCTGGGCAAATCTTCGACAGCAGCCTCCATGAAAGTCACATTGGGTATCGGTTCCTCTTCTGAAGATTTCTCAATTGTCATTTCTTCCTCTGGAGCTTCTATGCTTGTATGGAGAAGTTCATTGGGTGTAGCAGCAGGATCTAGTTCCAAGCAACCACTTGGAGCATTAGGACCTTCTTGACCAGTAAGCAAGAATGAAGGTACCTGGTGTGAGAAGCGAAACATCTCCACCTTTGGAATATTCATGATTTTCCTTGGATCTTCATTCCTGCGGAATACTGTCTTGAAACCTGCAACTTTAGCAAGCGGAGCAACATTTACACCTTGCTCCTCGCTGTAGTCATCAAGCACTTCCACCATGTCATACTTATGTACGATTTCCTCTTTGGTAAATTCATTCCATTCAACAGACCAGTTTCGATACAGAGCCCAAACGTCCCCCTTCATAGGATATATATGTATAAGCCCTCTTGAACCTTTAGTCCACTTCACCCTGTGAGAAAAGGAATTAAGAGTGGTAGAAAAGACGTCATGCTTGCCGATTCGTAAATCCCCAACAGTCTTGGCGAAGCCAGCACCGACCCACTTAATTGGGGCCAATTCATCATTGGTCTTAGAGCTAAGCCAACTAATCCTCACCTTGAAATGTTCCTTTGAGATCACATTGTAGACAAAAGCATAGAAGCGTGGCATGCCATCATCATTATCATAAGAAGCCCAGATTTGATTATCACCGAAGGCGTTTTCAGTACGATCCCCATCGAAATCATGGAAATCTGGATCTGGAACACTCATGGTAAGATTCTCAGTTACTTCACAGTCAGCAGAGTAGCACTTGTTGCCTATGTTCTCAGAATCAACAAATTCTGGGGCAGCATGTTTTACCCCACTTACAACCCTTTCTTTAATTTTCATCGTCTCGCCCGCAACAGAATTATTTGGCTTCGCAAAATTCCTTGGTAAAGAAGAAGACTTCCATTCACCAAGTTTTTCGCGAATATGTTTTTGAGCCTTCTCCACTAAAGTATTCCTCATCTGCACTTGTGATAGTTCCTGATAATCATTACACTTGTGAAGTCCAGAAGCATTAGTTCTTCCTGTATCCAAACTATCCTTTTCATATGCAATTTTGGTTTCCATGTCTCTTCCATCATCATGTACTTGATTTCCATCTGTGCGCCTTATTTTCCTTGAACTATCTCCTATAAGAACAGAAACTGGAGCAAAACAGTAGGACTTCAAAGCTGAAGCAGAAATATCTCTCACAAGAGCATGAGTTTTCCCAAAATGGTGCTCCTCCCTGATGATAGGAGTTGAATCTTCACGCTGTCTCTTCAAATTCTCAGATAACATTCCATAAACACCAGGAGCTTCTGCAGCAGTAGAAGCTGATGTCGGTACAGCGTAAATACCACCAGGCATAGAGAAATGACTCGACCCAAGTAATGGGTTAGCATACATTGGGGTCCTTCCCGAAGCATGACAGCTTCTTTCAATTCTAGTTGAATTGAAGTTATGTTGATTCATCTCAGAGATTGTTGAAGTGGATGAAATATTTCTGGATACAGGTGGGGGTGGTACCTCATGAGCCAAGAAGGGCTGACGGCAGCTGGTGCAAATAAGTTTGCAGTTGATGTAAGTAGTACGATACTCAAATTGTGTCCCGCAGGAATCACACCTGGTCCAAAATGTCTGTTTCAATAGCACAGGAGATACTGGAGTAGGAATGGGATGAGTACCATCACTATTATTACAGAAAACATTCTGAGGAGCTGGTACAGAAGGTTTCAGACCTGGAATATCTTCATATCTACCAGGCATAGAGAAAAGACCTGACTCACGTGATGAGTTGACAGCAAACATTGATGTCGGTACACTGGAAATACCAGCAGGTATAGAGAAATGACCTGACTCGAGTGATGAGTTGACAGCAAACATTGGTGTCGGTACACTGGAAATACCACCAGGCATAGAGAAACGGCCTGACTCGAGTGATGAGTTGACAGCATACATTGGGTTCCTTCCTGAAGCATGACAGTTTCTTTCAATTCTAGTTGAGCTGAAGTTATGTTGCTTCATCTGAGAAACTATTGAAGTTGATGAGTCATTTCTGTATACAGGTGGGGGTGGTTCCTCGCGAGCCAAAAGGGGCTGACGGCAGCTGAAGCAAATAATTTTGCAGTTGATGTAAACAGTATGGTACTCAAGTTGTATGCTGCAGGAACGACACCTAGTCCAAAATGTCTGTTTCGGTGTCACAGGAGATACTGGAGTAAGAATGGGATGAGTAGCATTCATTTGATCTCTATTATTGCAGTTAGCAGTACTGAAAATATTATTATTGTAGAAACTATTCTGACGAGCTGGTAGAGAAGGTTTCCCACCAGGAAATTCTTCATATTTGCCCCATGAAATTAGGTTTTGGTCATAGATGATTTTCTGGTCTTTATGAGAAAATAAACTCCATGCCTGTGTGACTAGTTTAAATGCTTCAAGTGCACCTGCTGATTTAGTTTTATCGGGGTGCAGCATAAGAACCCGTGTCTTATAACATCTTCGAATTGTTACATCATCAGCCAAGGGTTGTGCGCCAAGGACCCCATACCAATCAACTTGTCCATTAATTGTTTTTTCAGCAGAGATATTCACCTCAATGGCTGCCATCAATGGAGGAAGGTCAACAAGATTGGGATCCAAGTCTTGAGCCTTCATTGCGTATATCCTTGCTCCAACATAGTCCTTCTTTAAAAGCTTCTCTTCTGCAAGCTCTTTAGCCTTTAAGGCATCATCTTTACTACATTCCATCCTTGCCAGTTTGTTTCTTCAGGCCACTAATTACTCTTTTAATTGCCTTCCTTAAAAGTACACACCAGGGCAATATCAATGAAAAGAGACTACTTCACTAAATGTTTAAACCACGAACCCAACAATTCCACGTGCACAATAAGATGCTTCCTTCAATTACAGAAGCTAGTAAGCTCTGCAAATAATCCAAAATGACATAATTACATTAGGAACAATGGAAAGAAAATGACCAAACTGATAATAATATAATGGAATCATAATAAAATAACAGAAGTAATGATTAATGGTAAACATGTAATGGGACTCTGTCTAAGTCTTATTTCATTTAGTTAATTTAATTCCCAAGGTTTTGCTCAAATAATTGAGCAAATGCAAATTCATGTAAGTATTTGAGTACAGAATTTCTGAAACAAACATAATGGTATCATATCAGGTTTCCTGCACATTTTTGAATTGCCAGTTTCATACATTCTTCCCAAACCACAATCCAGGGACCAACTAAACCCTCACTGGTTAGAAAAAATAATAACAATAATGATTGCAAAGTATAACAGGAATCATGACATAATTTCAGAATATATAAAAGATCAAACCGTAGTTTCATTGCTTCTCTCAATATTAGCAAAATACACCAAATAATGCTTATCTAATAAGTAAATTCTCACTCACACAGCTCTTTGAATGAACAAATTTAACAAACAACCACAAGCAACAAGTGAGAAACCAAATTCAGAATTTGACTTATAAATACAAAATTATCATCCCTTCATGGTGCCCTTCAAATTCAAACGAACATACAAAAATCACAAGAGATGAACCATTAAAAAACTAAAAATAATAACACTTTCATAAAAACATAAATCATTACTCATGAAGCCCTTGAAATGAGTAATCAACAACCCCAATAAAGGTGAAACCAAATTCAATACAATCAAGACTTCTGAACATATAATAAAATTAAGGTTTTAAATTTTCCACAACAATGCAGTTGCGATTTCGGTTTGCTGTGACTGTGAATCACCCAATCAAACCCCACCATTGTGATTGTCGTAGAACACATTTCTGGTTTTCTTACAATAAAAAGAATCATCTCAAAACAAAAAAATAGTCCAAGACAGAACACAAGATCAAAATCCTTCCAATTTGTTTTATTAAACGGAACTATAAAATCAGATACAGCAACTACAGATTACAACAACGATAAAATAAAATATAATAAACCACAGGATCTAAAACATGCATTGTTTCAAATTAAAAGGAAGCAAGGTCGAACCTCAATGAAGGGGAAGCAAGAATTTGAGTAGAAGGAGCTGTTTGTGAATTTATGATTGATTTGGAATTCAGGGGAATTAGGGCTCCAATCAGAGTTTCAAAGCATACACCTTCGCAGCGCATGTTTGGCCAAGACAGTGAGAGGTCTTATACTGTTTCTCATTCATTTCTCAAATTTTATTTTGAATTTTTTAACAATGTATCTAAATTAATGTTGTCAAACCTACTAATAAAGTAAAATAAAGGTTGGATATAAAAAATTATTAAAAGTGTGTAATTATAACATTACAATAGTGAGAAACATTGTATCTGTGAATTGTTGTGTGGGTTCAATGAACTATTATAACTAGTAACTAGTAAAGTTTTTATGGAATTTTTTAATATTTAAATGATGACATGAATAGTTTTTCCTTCTTTTCGACGTGTGTAATCTAATTATGGTTTATTTTTAACTCAGGTTAATTGCATTGAATTTCTTATACAAGGAAATTTTAATTGGAAATATTTTTAAAGATACGAAAATCTAATGTTTTCAGCTTAGGACGTCATCTTATTATTTTATTTACTCTGAGAAATTAGACATTAAGTTACCATTATTGATTAAGCTCGCAAACCACAGAACCCATAACTTAGATTTGGAAGCTACTCTGTCCTGATTGTGTTAGACATCCAAGCAGACCATATTTTATTCAAAATACTATAACTAGCTGCAATTGTAATTCTACATTGTAGCTTCTGCAATACCTACTATCACTACCTTATTAACTATGAAAAGTTGCATTCCTTATTTTGGTTTAGGAGGTTCAGGATTTAACCTGGATGATATCTGGTTGGCCTTGTTTTTGGTTGCTGACCCGAAGTGTTAGCTATTGAAGTAGCATTACTTTGTCGTATCTCGTGTGCAGCATGTAGATAAGATTTCTCGCTTGCTGGTGTTGTTCGCAACTGATTTGGACTTTGCCTGGTGAAACTTGGTCTCTTTTTATCTCAGTAGTTGATTTGAGGTGCTGATATTTTCCTTGTTCATCATCAACAGTCTTAACTTTTTTCCTTCTTCTACAGTGTGACATTATTCTTTTGTTTCCTTCCTTTCCACCCTTGTTTGGTACCTTTTTTGCAATCTTCAGTTGTGTGTCCATATCTATGTCAAGTTGCACATTGAAAGCGTTTCCATACGCAAAGGACTTGCTACTCAATGATAACACCCTCTTCATTTCAAACCAGATTTCATTAGAGAATTTTACCAAATACGTACCGTGCTTCATTATTCCGACATTTTCCACACCTAATTGACCCCAAATTTTCTTCAGAAATCCTTGCATGACTAAAAAAGTCGGGTTTAGCCCCAAACACAAACCAAGCTCAGATTGTACATCCTCAATTATAATTTTCCCTATTTTCTTATCACCACCTACAATAGGTTCAATAAACTGTAACTTCTTCACTATAGTTACATAATTCTCTCGTTTATCCTACTTACAACATATCACATACCGGGTTCGTCATAAAAAATGACTCCTAAAAATTAAAAAACCACATACTCTATAAACCATGTACCAGTTAACTATGTTTTTATCAGCATTTCTAAATTTGGAATATGAAAATTATCCCAAGGGTTTGATACCTTATGCTGCTTTGTGTTTTCCCCAAATCAACCTTCAAATTGCTGCATTCATTAATGTTGATTAGTTCATAAGCCCACGAATTCTTCCACTCGCCATGGCTACACGCGCAAGTTAGCAAGGTGCTAAACGTGCGCCAAGAGAGTCTTAAACGGAACCCATTTTTCTTCGCAAGATTTTGTAACAATGGTAGTGGTAGTAAATAATTTGTAAGTTACTTAAAAAAGACTCCATTTTTATGAGACTTATTTGACAAGCAAAATTTGTTACCCTAGTCTAGTATATAATCGATTAATTTAAAGTAAATATATAAATCATTTTTATAAAATCCATTTTCTTAAAAATTCTATTTATTTATGAACCAACCTGGTCCTCCTCATTTTGTACAATATTTTGAATAAAGCAAACCTTATAAGGTGAGATTACTTCCTCTATATCTATCTTATATGAGTTATCGGTCATTAACTTATATCTTATTATCGTGATGATAGTTCTTTATTCATAAGCTCGGATAATTTAATTTTAAACTGGTTGTAAATAAGTTGTACATAAATGTTTTTTCGAATAAAATGATATCATTATAAGACCTTTAGATTATGGCTAAGGAATTTAATCAATTATATAAGTTAGAATTCTACTTAAAATTCTCAATTTTTTTAGATTCTCCTTAAAATTATCAGTTGAGTAAAATGAAATGTATCCTAGTGTTACTTTGGCTTAGAGAGCAATTAGATTATCACACTCAAAGAAGTGCTTAACTTTTCAATAGAGTGCACATAGACAGATTTGACGACTGAGAGTTTATTGCAAATCTCATAGTCTAAAATGAAATTTTGAGTAAAAGCAATTTTGATAGAAAGCCAATTCATAGGGCTTCAATTCTGAACATTTTTATAAGAAACCAAATGATAGTTTGGCTTAGGAAATATTTATAATAAATATAATATATGCACTAATATTGTAAAAATTTATACATATTCAACGTATCATTTATTCATATTACTTTTTATTTCAGGATCAATTATGGTAAAATCTGAATAATGGATAATATAGTGATAATATAAAATCTATTACATTATCACAATATATATGTTTTACTCTCTGGTTGAATGTGGTGAAATAATAATTCATATCTTTAACTTTAACTAATATTTTTGCTTGGTACCAAAATAATTAGAAAGCCTGAAGGGTGTATTTTATGTCCACAAAAGCTTAAGGTCCCAGATTTAATACAAAAATTATAGTAAAATTATGAATCGCCACTATTCTATTTTTATCTAAAAATAGAGATGCAGCAAATTGTTTAAGCCATATGTTTACTTAAATGAGTTCTTTTTCAGTCAAACAATTTTCAAATTCAACAAGAATAAAATATCTCTAAAAATTAAAAATTATGACATGTGTTTTATTTTTAGAAATATTTTTGTAAAAAATTATCAAATAAAATATATGTCATTATTTATTGGTTTCAAGAAATAACTTATCTTTATGTATAAGGAAATATTTTATTCTCGTTGAACTAAAGTATATTTCTATAAAGTCAATGCAAAAATTTGCAAGAACCACATAGGATATAACGTGGGGAATTTATTTCCAAAATAAATATAAAGCTTATCCAATCTAGCTTTTTCCTCTAAAATGTTAAGGTCTCAGGTTAAATACACATTTTTAGTGTATTTTAAAAGAACTATGCACAAAAACTGAAATTTTGCCAATATTAAAAAGTTAAGTGCAAATATGATATAGACAGAGAAATATATATATATATATATATATATATATTAATAATGTAAGAGTTTTAACATTGTTAATACATCATCTATATTTATATTCAATTATTATTAACTTTTAAATATAAGTAAAAATGAATTGGAAATAATGTATATAAATTTTTACAATAACAATAATAAATATTTCATTTCAAGATAGAATAATTGACTAAGACTCTATAATAAGTTTTATTAAGTTTTACCAGTATTGTTTTAGGAATCAACTCTTTGGTCCACCTTAATCACCTATTTATAAAATAAATCATTTCAAGATCTAGAAATTTTGACGAGTCTATAAGATATTACATTATTAACTCTTTGGTCCACCTTAGTCCTTCATTTAGTAAAGTAGCTCATATACGTTATGTTTAAAAAGATTCATTATTCTTTTTTATAAATAATTTGCATTATATATTTATTATTTAATAATATATTAACATTAAAAATTAATGTCATCAATTTTTTAAGATAACTTTAATAATACGCATAAATTGACAATTTGATCGAGAATGTGAATGTAATAACAATATTTTAAAACTGAAGTTTAAAAAATTCTATTTTTCTCAACTATTTTTTACTCATAATTATCCAAAATGTAAATACTATTACTTACTTTAAACTAAAATCAATCTATATGCAAGATTAAGTACAATGACATAATTTGTACATATTAAAAGATTAAGCAAAGTTTCATGTTTTCTGTAACAAAAACCTCTTATTTCATTCAATTGATGGATTGGTTAATTAGGTACATAATTACTCATTATGAATATTGGAAAATTATTAATTGGGTAAAAAAAAATTATATCGATTATTCCTAAATTGAGAATTTCTCATATTATTAATTTAATATTAGTAATTTTAATTATTATTCTTTAAAAACTTACATTTATATTATAAATTTCCATATTCCTTACAAGATATGACTTTAATTAATGAATAAATAAAGTAGATAGTGGCAAGACAAAAATATTATAATATAAAGTGATTATTTCCTGCTATATTTACTAATAGAGAAATGGTAATAACTTTCATTGGAATAAAAAGAATAGTTTAGATATAAAATATGGGAATGGAATTTCTATAACAATTTCTTAAGTTCTTTAGCTTTTTATATGACAATTTGCATAAAAAATATGACTAGAAAATCTAGTATTAAGCAATAAGCTAGAGGAACATGATATTGATGAAATTGATGATTATATAATAAGATCCTGGACCGTGTCTTAAAAATATTACTATTGGTAATCCAATCAATAAATTTGTATAAATATTATGATTTAATATAATATTGTTCTTCAATATCATTTACATCCTTAGGTTTGTGAAAACTATAAAACCCACCTTGCAAATATGTTTTCCTTTTCCCCTTAAACAAGTAAATAATCTTTAGGAAAATAATTCAAAGGTTGCAATTTCAACAATGTTGATGACCAGATATTTTTAGATGATATGTGACAGAGGAAGAAGCATTGATTTGGTTAAAAGCATAACATATATATAGTCATGGTTTTTTGTTAACCACTTGGATTTAGCGATCTTCAAATGATATAAATGGTTTTTGTTTTAATGAACATTTTAGTTTAATTACTCATAACATTTTCCTTCTTTTCATATAAGCATATGATGTATACAACCTTTTAATCACTTGCTAATGTTTACTATATGGGTAAAATATAAGTAGCATTAATTTTAACATTTTCTATATATTCACCCTAATAAAGATTATTCAATGTTATGCACACCTAATGATGGTAGCACAAATTGATTAGGAAACCATAGTCAAATCAAGCATCAAATTATGATAGGTAAATATCATAAACCTAGCTAGATTGTGGTTATTCAAATATCATAAACATCCTTTAAGTTTATAAAAAAAATCTATATATTTCTTACTAATGATTAATACATTTTAATTAGTTATGTAGTCACTTCATTCTCAATGAATCATCAATTATATGATTTATCAAGAGAGAGAAAAGAGACTTATCTGTTCAAATGATATAATGACGATACGTAAAAATATTCATTTTATGTCTAATTTGAAAAATATGGTAACAAACTAGAGTGTCGAGCTTGGGAGTCATTATAGATTGGAGAAATTACTAATATTTCGTCCACTCATATTAAAATGATAATCTAACTAACTGCATGATTTTTTGCCCTATACTATATTAAAACAAAATAGAGTAATTTTTATGTGTCTTACACAAGTTTATCTTGCTTTTATGTATTCTTCATGCAATTAAGAAATCAAAATTATGCAGTTATTGGTTAAAAATTGATTAGTATTGATAAGATTGATTTATTTTTATTTATTTAAAGATTGAAAGAGAATAGACAATATTTAATCATGATTTGTCGTCCTTACCTTAAATAGAGTGAAGTAGCATTTCTACATCTGCTGCCATATCTCAACTAAGGAGATAAAAAAGATGATATTGATCATTCCACTTTTATAGTCTTTAAAGATTTTTCTATTATATTTAAAAAGAGACTAACATTTACCATTATTTGCATATCCACTTCAAAAGAGTGAAATATCGACGGTATGTTGGCTACCACGTATATTAACATAAAGGGTAAAAAAAAATTTGTTATCTAAAAGGTAAGTTTTTATTATAAGGTTTAAAGGAAGTCTAACATTTATTATATCTCAACTTAAATTGGTGGAAAATATAATCTTAGTTGTTATGTAAACATTATTATATTTTTTTTATTAAAAAGAATTATTTATTAAATGTTCATTAATTATTTTACACTCTTATTAATTAATTTTTGGTTATCTAAAGAGTAAGTTTTTATTATAAGGTTTAAAGGAAGTCTAACATTTATCATTATGTGCCTATTGCATCTTAACTTAAATTGGTGGAAAATATGATCTTAATTGTTATGTAAACACTATTATATTTTTTATTATTAGAAAGAATTAATTTTATTATTTATTAAACAAATATTATTCATTAATTATTTTACACTCTTATTAATTATTATTTATTTAAATATATAAAAAAAGTTTTTACACCTCACCACTTGTCACTTCACGGCTTCTCATCAAAAGTTTTCACACTCAAACCACTCCACCACCTCCAATGCACACCTTACCGCATAGTAACCTCCACCAAAAAAAAAACCTCCATTATTATGTGCAATACATTTCATCTCTCACCTTATTAATTTCCGGGAGGGATCCACTTACTCCAAGAGTAAGTGGAAAAACACTTACTCCACATCATGACCATTCATTCTTGGAAATCCAATGGTTTGAATTGGTGAGTACATCTAAACCATTGAATTTTTCAAGATTGGATGGCTAAGATGAAGAGTAAGTGTTTTTTGGAGTAAGTGGATCCCTCCCCTTAATTTCCCCCACTCAAATACATGTGTCAATATTCTACTACTATGCCTACACCTTCTTACTATAATTATTACTAGTATCTAGAAGTGTCAAAATGAGCTATTTGGATGGGTACGGGCTAGCCCACATTGGGTTCGGGCTAAACCAGTCTGGACTAAAAAGCTCAGATACAATTTATGCATCTCAAAATGTAGCACAAACCTGCCCTAAGCGAGTTGCGGGTTGTAGCGGGTCGGCCCGCATAATATTAAAAAATATATTTAAATTTTAATATATTTAATATATATATATATATCATTTGATATTAATGCATAACTTTTTTAATACAATTGTTATACCCAATGCAACCAAACTTATGGATATAATGCTTTATGTTCGAGTTAAGGCATGATCTCAAGTCTACGTATATGATTCATAACATAACTAATTTATTAAATATATTATTTCTATTAGACTCTCAATCTCAAACATAATATAATTTGTAACTTCACTTCAATATAATAAATGGATACAACAAAAAATAATATCACTTTGGTTTATAAAATGGTAGTATAGACTCAAATTTAGAATGAATTATATGTGTCGAAGTATAATCATCATCATAATATTTCTTTCAGTTTCGTTGTAAAAGTTATTTTCTTTATTATGTTTTTATTGCATAAGTTAAACATAATTAAATATACAATTAAGAAAAGAAAAATGGAATCTGTATGATTTAATGTACTCATTTAATTTGATACACTATTTTGCAAATATGCTTAAAAATATATTAATCAAAATAGGAAAAATAATATAATGCTTAACTTGATAACATTATTGTAATTTATAAATATTTATGTTATAGACATTACTTTATTTTTTATTCAAAGTTCATAACACAATATTTATCATCTATTATCTATTTTTTATTATAAGTTATTTTGTAAAATAATTTTCATCTTAAGCTTATTACCAAACCAAAAAGTCCCAAAGAAAGTTTTAAAATAAGGAAAAACGGGTAGCCTGAACCCGCCCGTGTAAGCCCGGCCCGAATCTGGTTGTAATATAGTTCGGCCGGTCCGGGCTAAAAAGTCTGGATTCACTAAAAAGTGTCAAATATAATACATAAACCTTACAAAATTTCGGGTTGTAGCGAGCCGACCCGCACGGGCCCGCCCATTATGAGAGCTTCTATGAGTATCTTTCATTTTCTATTGTGACTTTTACAATACTCCAGTTTTTTCCATTAAAAACTTTTCATTTTGTAGAGTTTCTTTAAAAAAAAGTTTATTAAAAAATCTTTCAAACCTTTCAATTTTTTCAACCTCCCAAAAAACTTTCCTTTCAGATTTTATTTATAAAAAAAACCCTTCATATCTTTCCTTTTCACCATAATCTATCAATTTACCATCTACCATTACATTTATTTTCTATCTATTATATATATATATAATAAAATAATGCAAACCATTTATAATATATATTTATCAGTTTTCTAGATAATAACATATTTGTAATATGTATTTAATAGTTTTTCATATTACAAACATATTTGTTAGTTTATTCTTTCAACATATTCATTCAATTACAAAAGTATTTATTAGTATTTCAATAAAATCGTTCATTTATTAGTTTATATTCTGTCACATCATCCATTATCAGTATCAATCTCTCCTTGCATTTTCCTTCTTATGTAAATTCAAATAACATTAGCCCACGTCACATTAAATTGTCGTTGAATTATTTTGAAGTTCATTATGTTTCCCATTCATTTCGTTATTATGAAATCTGAGTCGGTTAAATTGTTTTCGAATTATGTTTGTTTGTCACTAATTTAGGATGACCCTATCTTAATATTTAGGGTAAAACTTAGCATCAGCTTACAACGTAAGCCAATATAGTGTCAACCATGGTGTACATTACTAAATGAGTGTGCTTTTAATATGCTCGTGAGACATCAATAAATATATGCTCTATTAAGAGTTCCAAAATTGAAGTTTAAATAAATCGTTAATTATAAAACCAAATTCCTTGGTTCAATTCCAACATGCCCAAAAGGGACAACATGTACATAGGTAGTAACCTAACATCTACCGAATTCATTATACTGTATAGTATGTACGAGTTTGCTATAGAAAATATTTTATAAAATTAATGTAAAAAAGTAACAAGTTGCATATCTAAGTAATCATGTACATGTATGTAACACATATTAAGTAGCTATGATAATGTTTTCTGGGATATAAATTCTAGCAGGATTTAGAGTTCTATTAATTTGATGGATCCTTAGAGGGAATTGAGATTGTTTGTTTTTACTGTTGTCTTATCTAAGATTGCAACATCGTTACCCAACAGAACAAACGAATAATCACTTCACATGATTATTATGATGAATTCATAAAATAAATGGTATAGTTACTTTCAATGTTTAATTTTTTTTTTGTCTAATAAAAAATTTATCTCAAGAGTTCTCTATTTTTTTATCCATCTATACCATTTTATAATGCATCTATTCAAGGGGGAAACTCACATAACAGCAACTACATATCAGGTAAGTGCTTACTCTCACTATATCACTAATATATGAATGTAATTTACAAGCTAATGAGTTATGTTGATTTAAAAATTCCATTTTACATGTTAATTGAACTATAAGAGTTCAGTTGGTTTAGAAATATTTTCAGCTATGGTTTAAAGGTATGATGAATTGTGAAGATAAGTCAATGTAGTATTTCTTTTAAAACCATAAAAATAAGGATAAACCTTTCCACTTAATATTATTATAGACTAATAAAAACTGTAGTAACTAGTTGGCATTTCAGACAGGGTCACATTCAGCAGAAATTAGTCTTGAGGGTAACTCCAACACATAAACCAAAACTGCAGCCCCTCAAATATACAGCAAAAACAACAAAAGCTGCATAATTGGTTTCTACAAATGCAGCAAAATTCATTCTCCATTGTTTAACACTAAAAGTTATAAAAGAAAAATTAAGAGGTCCATATCTGGCTTTAATTCAGACCTTTCAGACGTCTCCGTTTGTATACAAACAAAATCTCAGGCCTGCTTTCCTTTCTCTTCGTTGCTTCCGCGACCTCTTTTCGGTGAACATCTTCAATGGCATCCTCGCTGGAATTCACATTGGGCTGTGGTTCATCTTTTGAAGATTTCTCTCTTGTCATTTCTTGCTCTGGAGCTTCTTTTATGGCTGTCTGGAGAAGTTCCATGGGCGTAGCAGCAGGATCAATCTCCAAGCAACCACTAGGAGCATTTGGACCTTCTTGACCGGTAAGCAAGTATGACGGTACCTGGTGTGAGAAGCGAAACATCTCTGCCTTCGGAATATTCCTGATTTTTGTTCGATCTGCATTCTGGCGGAATACTGTCTTGAAACCTGCAACTTTAGCAAGCGGGGCAACATCTACACCTTGCTCGTCGCTGTAGTCATCAAGCACTTCCACCATGTCATACTTATGTATGATTTCATCTTCTGTAAATTCATTCCATTCAACAGACCAGTTTCGAAACAGAGCCCAAACGTCCCCCTTCTTAGGATATATATGTATAATCCCTCTTGAACCTTTAGTCCACTTAACCCTGTGCGAGAAGGTATTAAGAGTGGTAGAAAGTTGACGCTTGCCAATTCGTAAGTCCCCAATAGTTTTGGTGAAGCCAGCACTGACCCACTTAATCGGGGCCAATTCATCGTTGGTCTTGGAGCTAAGCCAACTAATCTTCATTTTGAAAGGTTTTGTTGAGATCACACTGTTGATTAAAGCATAGAAGCGTGGCATGCCATCATCATCATCATAAGCCGCCCAAATTTGATTCTCACCAAAGGCGTTTTCAATACGGTCCCCATCGAAATCATGGAAATCTGGGTCTGGAACACTCATGGTGATAGACTCAGTTACTTCTGAGTCAGCAGAGAAACACTTCTTGCCTATGGTCTCAGAATCAACAGATTCTGGGGCAGCATGTTTTACCCCACTAATAGCCTGCTGTCTGTTCTTCTCTCTGACTTCGGCATTAGTATTCTCTGGCTTTTCTAAGTTCCTTGGTATAGAAGAAGCCTTCAATTCATGAAGCTTTTTACGAATCTCCTTCCGAGCCATTTCCATCAACATGCTTTTCATTTGCAACTGTGATACTTCCCTAGTACCATTCCGTTTGTAACTTCCAGCAGCATTAACCCTTCCATCACCATGTACTGGATTTTCATCTGTGCGCCTTATTTTCCTTGAACTATCTCCTATCAGAACAGAATTTGGACCAAAACATGAGGGCTTGGAAGTTGAACCAGAAACATTTCTCACAACAGCATGAGCTTTCTCAAAATGGCCCTCCTCCCTGATGATAGGTTTTGAATCTTCACGCCGTCTCTTCAAATTCTCAGATGACGTTCCATAAACAGCAGGTGCTTCAGCAGCAGAAGAAGCTGGTGTCGGTACACTGGAAATGCCACCTGGCATAGACAAACGACCTGGTCCAAGTGATGAGTTGACTGCATACATTGGGGTCCTTCCTGAAGCATGACAGTTTCTTTCAATTCTGGTTGAGTTGACGTTATATTGCTTCACTTGAGAAATTCTTGAAGTGGATGAACCATTTTTGTATACAGGTGGGGGTGGTTCCTCATGAGCCGAAAAGGACTGATGGCAGCTGCTGCAAATAAGTTTGCAGTTGATATAAGCAGTACGGTACTCAAATTTTGTCCTGCAGGAATTGCATCTGGTCCAAAATGTATGTTTCAATGTCACGGGAGATACTGGAGAAGGAATGGGATGAGTACCACTCCTAGGACCTCTATCCTTGCGGTTAGCAGTGTTGAATATATTATTACAGAAACCATTCTGATGAGCTGGTACAGAAGGTTTCCTGCCTGGAATTTCTTCATATCTACCCCATGAATTTCGGTTTTGGTCATAGATGACTTTCTTGTCTTTATCCGATAATAAACTCCATGCCTGTGTGATATGTTTAAATGCGTCAACTGCACCTACAGATTTATTCTTATCTGGGTGCAGCATAAGAGCCAGTTTCCGATAACATCTTCGAATTGTTGCGTCATCAGCAAAGGGTTGCGTGCCAAGGACCCCGTACCAATCAACTTGTCCATTGACTCTTCTTTCAGCAGAGATATTCACTTCAATGGTTGCCAGCAATTGAGGAAGGCCAGCAAGATTGGGATCCAAGTCTCGAGCCTTCATTGCGAATATCCTTGCTCCACCATAGTCCTTCTTTACAAGCTTCTCCTCTGCAAGCCCTTTAGCCTTTAAGGCATCACCTTTATTACATTCCGTGCTTACCATTTTGTTCTCCAAATTGGCCACTAATTACTCTTCTTTATTGCCTTCCTTAGATGTACAGACCAGTGCAATATCAATGACGGGAGAGGACTTGACTAAGCCCTACAATCATCCAAAATTACATAACTACAGGAACAAAGGAAAGAAAAAACCAAGCTGATAACGATATAATGGAATGTAATAAAATAAAAGAAATAATGATTAACAGTTAATGGATAAGGGAACTTTGACTAGGGCTTAAATCATTTCGTTAATTAATTTCTAAAATTTTACCTGAATAATCAAGTAAATGCAAATTCATTGTATGTATTGAAGTACCAAATTTCCAAAACAAGCATACCAATATCACAATAGGTTTCCAATAGATTTTTTACATTTTGGGTTCCATATCATTTCCCTAAACATGATCCAGGGACCAACTAAACCCTAGGTGATTACAAAATAAAGTGATTGCAAAGTATTGAAATTATAAGGTTTAGATATGGAAGGAGAACAAAGGAAATCTCAAAATAGTAATATTGTATACTATTGTGAATGATGATGTGATATTGTGTTTCCAAAAGACCTAACTTTAACCCCTGATTATTCTAATACTAGAATCCTAATTAAATAAGAAAACAAATCCTAAAAGATAAAATACAGTAACCTCAATCGTGAGAGAAATTCTATGATACTCTAAACACATCTAAGATATAATCATCATAATATGATATATTCCTTTCATATCTCAATGTCCCTTAGATATCATCTATAAGATGATTTAAGATAGTTTGAGATACTTTCATATATTATAACACAAAGTATAACCGTAATCATAATATAATTTCAGAGTATATAGAAGACCGAACAGCAGTTTCACTACTACTCTCAATATTAGGGCAATAAGCCGAAAAATGGTTCTCTTATAAGTTCTCACTCATCAAGCTCTTCAAACGAACTAATTTTACAAACAACCACAAGCAACAAGTGACAAAACCAAATGAGAATTTGACTTTTAAATACATAAATTATCATCGTTCACAAAGCCCTTCAAACGAACAAACAATCACAAGGAGTAAATCATTACAACATCAACCAAACCTTAGTCTCACAAGGTGGGATCAACTACATGGACCAAAAGATGCAATAACGCTCTATCATAAATCATATCTATTGATCACCAAATATTTATTAATACTTTCATGGTAAAGAATTGATAAAGAATTTCTTGCCCCCCCCCCCCCCCCCATGTTCATAGAAATTGGATTAACCAACCTCCATTTTATATACTCTCCTTACTGAAGCTTTTACTGGTCATCCTCCACACATAACAAAACCACTTAAGACCTAATTTACGGTCTTTTCTACGATAGGATATGCCCAACTTTTTCCATACTGCATTCATTCATAATAAAAAAAAAGGAAATCAAAATCGAATACTTTCATAAATAACATATTGGCCATGCCTGCAGCCCTTCAAACACGAAAACAACATCCAAAAACAAAAAAAAGTGAAACCAAATTCAAGGTTTTCAATCAAGACTTCTAAACATATAAAATTAAGCTTTTAAATTTTCCACAATCAACAACAATGCAGTTGATATTTGCTGTAATTCCGAATCACGGCCGTATCGGTCAATTTTCATACGCGACGCCACGCTGCGCCATCGTGGTTTTCACAGACCGCATTTCAGGTTACGTTACAGTCAAATAACATTTCCAAACAAAAAAACAAACATCGTCCAAATCGAAACACATAATCAAAATGTTTTCATTTGGGTTTTTAACAAACATGACTATAAAATCAACTAGTACAACAACTAGAGATTATAACAACGATGAAATAAAAATAAAAGAAATCAAAATATCTAAAGCATGCATTGGTTCAAATTTAAAGGAAGCAATGCCTAACCTCAATGAAGGGTAAGCAAAAATTTGAGTAGAAAGAGTTGTTTATGAATTTCAGAATGATTTTGGAATTCAAGGAAATTTGGGCTCTGATCAAAGTTCGCACCTTTTGTGCGGTGCATGTTTGGCGAAGAAGATGGTGAAAGGTTTTATACTGTTTCTCATTCATCCACTTCTTAATTTTTTCAATAATGTTTCAAATTTAATTTTCTCAAACCTAGAAGTGAAATAAAATAAAATGATTTAATGAGATTAGACCTCACTAGATCCTAAAATGATTAAAATGTTAAAAATTTAATTCATGTAAATGATATTTGTCGGTAAGAATATCTCTTGTATTCTGAAAATATTAATTCCTTACGCGATGAGACCTTAATAGTACAAAAAAAAAAGATATATAGAAATATTAAAATTGTATAATCATACCCTCCTATATAGTGAGAAATATTATTAAAATATTAAAAGTGTATTATTATAAAATTCTAGATGTTAAGAAATATTGCATTTGTGAATCGTCCTGTGGGTTCAATGAACTAAACAAGTGTTTAGGAATTTTTTAGTAACTAAATAAGAAGATGGAATTTTCCATTTGTATATCTAATTATATTTTAATTTTAACTCGCCTTAATTGCTTCAAATTTCTTATTTAGTCTATAAGTTTTATTCGACATATTTTTAAATTTTGAGGATTTCAGTTTAGGATGTCAGCTTAATATTTTTCTTTACTTTATATGAGAAATTCCACATTAAGTTACCAGTATGCCCCTTATATTACATTGAGAGACACTCATGTGTTTGTCAACCCGCTTTTCTATTTAGTGAATTGTAATTGATTTGTATATTTTTATTATATTTTTCATAATTATAACAAAATCAACAAAATATGATTTGCAATTTTGCAAGTTAAAAAATAAAAATGATAAACTGTCATGTTCAAATATTGCATTAATCCATGTGGAAAAATTGTGATGTTCAAATGGAAAAACTATAAAAGTTACATAAACAAACATGAAAAATAAAATGAGGAAATATGTTATATGGTTTTTTGGTAGAAAATATAATTTAGTAAGAGTAAAATAAGAAAACACAAATTACACTATTATGGGTAGTTATTTTGTGTTTTCCATTTATATATTAGTATAGATATAGATATAGATGTATTTTGAGCAAAATATAAATTAGTTGTAGTATTTACATTTTCAATAGCCACCTCACATTTTTCCTGATAATCAAGTTTGCTGGATTATGTTTTTCAATTAAATGATTTAATTGCTAGTTTCAGAAAAATATTAGGGCATTGCATTCAAGTTTCTTGTTTTAAATATAGTAAACTCTTTCACCATTCTGGAATATATTTATAGGGTACCCTTAACTTGTTTTGCATCTATTCATATTGACATTTCCTCTTTAGAATTGTTGAGCACAAAGGTTGTTGACATGCATGGATTGATGTTCCTTCTATATATAATTGGTTTATGAGGATTTTGTTCCTAAGGTGTGTAAATGGTCTAATAGGATTAGGACCACCTTAAATTTATGCCACTTTTATGCCACCATTAAAGGCTACAATCCACCTCTGGTCGGGTAACTTTTTTGAACTCGAACTCGACCTTAAACCCGAAGTTAATCTGATCCTAAATATTCACAGGGTCAGCCTTTAAACCCGAACCCTATACCCGATTAAGTATAATGTATATTCATTTAAATAAAGTCTTCTAAACATCATTTATTATTGTGAATATGTAATTTGACATATAAAATTATATATGTATATATATTATTAAACATGTATATATGACGAAAAAAATAAAGAATCAATGATATTTTCAACAAAAAATGTATCATTACTCTATATACATTTGAATAGATACACATACAAACATCATGAGTGAGTGGTCATGGGACGGGTCAAGACGGATCATGATAGGTCCCTATCCGATCCTAAATATTGATTGAATTTAATTTTCGAACCCGACCCTAGACCTGATGAGACCCGACCTTATTCAGGTTCGATCACGATCGAGTCATACCGGGTGAGCGGGTAGGGTCGTGTCCTGCTCACCCCGAATCACACATATCACAAAGATTGTTTTGGAGTAATGATAATCAAGTAAAACATAAAAAAATAATGAATTTTATTTAATTTTTTAATTGATATATATGATATGATCCTAGAAGATTTGGAACATAGTTTATAATATCTATTGTACATCTCTTTAAATGTAAGCAGATAAAGAAAATGTTATGCATCATTCAAATTAGATGAAATGTTTGGTTGATAGATCTTGCCTAGTGATGTGTAAATTAATTCATAATCTAAAACTCAAAAGGAGTAATATTCTTATGCTTGAAAATGTTTCAATCACCTTCAAGCAAGTAAATACGTTGATGAGTCACAAACCTTCAAAAATGGCTACCAGGTTATGATTATTTTCCCCATGTATGAAACTGTAAAAGGAAAGACAATACTTTAAATTAACTTAATACTGTTTCCAGCTGTCTAATACCAAACTTGGATCAACCCAAAAAAGCTTTGTTTAATTTAGGAAAGAAAATAGAAAGAATAAAAGCTGAAAGAAAAAAAAAGCAATAGAGAATGTAATTTTTTTTAGTTGTTTGGTTTGAAATAAAAGTAAAAGAAAATGAGTGAAATAAAAAAGTTTGAATGTATCAAATGATATATATATATCTTCATTACAAATGATATAAAAATGTTTTTAAATTATTTGATTTGATATATTAAATATATTTTTCTAGTGATTATTATGTAAAGGGATTTGTTAACATGATCCTAACTCATTTTATGAAGAATTATGTTAGCAATATGTACTAATTATTTGGACAAAAATATCATAAGTTGCTCAACTAAAAAAATAAAGCACATTTCAAAGTTATTTTAGTACAAATCTTCATTAAAATTAAAAAAACACTATCCTCTCACCCAGACTCTCTAAACTTATATCATTAACAATTTTCCTCCTAATGCACTCAACATATACCATTGAATCTTTCTCTCAATTTCTTCAATATCTTTTTTCTTAAATTCCCTTCATCTCTGACCATTCTTAATCCCAAAAAAAACTTTTCCTCCCTAGCTTACGAAGAAAATGAAAAAAAAAACCATAAAAAATTTATATTTGGCCTTCCACCCTGAATGAATTTGATATTAATATGCATTTTCTATCATCTCATTTTTCTTTCATTTTCAATTATACCAAACAATAAAATTATCATAAACATACATTAAATCATTTAATTTTTTTTAATTTTATAGTCGAATCATTATTTTTTTACTCATATATAAGGATCATAATACTATTTTACATATTTATAAAATTATTAAGTGATTTTTATAAATATTTAGCAATCAATCTTATACCTAGTATAAGAATTTTAAATATAAGTAATCAATTACATATTTGATTCTTATTCAAAAAATACAAACCTTTTAATTAATGCATGTATACACGTTTTCTCTCTTATTAATTTTTTTTTATTTTAATTTGTTTTTAATAGTTATTTTACTTTTATTATTATATAATGATTAATTTTCGTTTTTAATAAATAATAATAATAATAAATATTTTATTTTATAAATAAATTGTAACTCATATATGGAACTTATCCTTTTATAAATAATAATAAATATTCATTTTATTTAATAAATAATGAGCATATAACTAAATTAGTATTTTTTTAGTTGAGATATGATATCATATAATCTCTTAAAGTAAGTAAACAAATAATGAAGATAATCTCTTAAAGGAAGTAAACAAATAATGAAAAATGATTAACTACCAGCTTACATCTTATAATAATCTAACAAATTTTAAGGATTGAAAAGCAGATTAGATCATGATAGTGCTTTTACCTATTTAAGTTGAGATACGGTATTACACATGAGGCTATAGTTCACTATGAGATGACAAATTACAATTAAGTATTGTCTCTTAAATTAGGTATTGTCTCTTCTTTTCGACCCTTAAAATAAAAATATATCTAACCAACAAAACATTTTCTACCAAAGAACGACGTAATCTTGTTTCTCTATAGATCATGATCTACATAGGAGCAAGATACAATATTGTGAGACACAAAATTAAAAAAAAAATGGATATAAAGAAAAATTTCTAAATTTTGACCGTAAAAATATAGTGCAACTCCAAACCAGCCGTATAACCAGTGTTCGACCGAAATCGAGACGCGACACTAATAAAAATTTTAGTATAGGCTTTAGACTTAATCTACTGGTGAATAAATTTAGTCTGGCTTAAAACTTTGGTTGTGGATTGGAGTAATTGAATGCGTGTACCACTAGTGCCACAAAGGCTTTTGGTGGTCTTCTTGTTTTTTTCATACCACGGGATGACTGGTTACGGAGGGACCGTTTCGTTTTTGTCGGTTGGTCCGGTCTATTGCTCTTTCCTTGCGCCTATTTCGCCTTGGGGGTTGGTTCACAGGTACAACCTTTGTAACTTCATGGTATACTCATGGATTGGCAAGTTCCTATTTGGAGGGCTGCAATGTCTTAGATTATATTATTCTGTTATGTTAAATTTTGAACTTCTGTTTATAACCATAGGAGGTTGCTAACAAGAACTTGCACCTGAGGTCTGGTTGAGTACTTAAATTTGCAGAGTGGTGCCAAAGAACTGAAACTTGAGTCAGAGAATAGTAAATGGTAATAATGCTTGTTGATATGTTAACACTTCAATTGATTTCAATATGTTACTTCATTTATATTATGGTTTATACTTGATACAAAGCATTGGAGTAATCTTCTTAGAAAATACTCATCTCTATTCAACTTTCATGACTATAGCATTCAAAGAAACACTCATCTTAAATAGGCATTCTACTTTCACAAACCTAACATCTAAGAAGAATAACCAAAAGAGATATTAATTGTGAGTTGAAGTTCTAGTAGTGAGGGATGACCTCATATCCACAATAGCAGACTCATCTGCCCCTAACTTGATGGCTTCTTTGCTAGCTCTAATGAATCTCGAAACAGCTTCGCGTGCATATTCGTGAGCTTCCTTCACACTCATCTTCTTGCTTATTTCGTCCGGGAAACTGCTCAAGAAATGATCTCCATTCAGAACAGCAGCCAGTTGAACTACCTCACTCTGAAACTGAGATAGTCCTGCATCTTCTTTTGCCTCAGTACTCCTCAAAGGTGTCACGTCCGGCAAAGTCGCTATAACACACATCCAGTTATCATAATGCAACACAATAAGGTTATTAGTTTATGAGCCATTCCTCTATTAAGTTTATCACATTCTAATCATGTTTCTATGTTTCAATGGATACCTGGACAATCTGTTCTAGGTGAACTTAACTCTCCAACAATATCCTCAAATGTTCCGGCCCATGCATCTCTGTGAGTCAAAAAATTGGAGGAGAGGTTGAACATCTTCTTTATGGTGGCGGGAATGGAAGAGTGCTCGAATTCCGAGTTTTCAGCAGGTCCTTTGGCGCCACTTATCACTGCCAAACCAGGTCAAGTAGTATATTAATAGACATGTCAAACCAATCAATTGCAGGTTGAAGCTCAAGATTCCAACATATACACCTAAAGAGATGGACTATATCAAAGTCACCATAAAACCACATCACTCAAAATTAGTTTCATGTGTATTGACTTAGTTTAACTACCAAAGAACAAACCTCAATCTTTACTAAAAACACAAGGGAAAAGATGAAACATGTTGGCTTATATGCAAGCTCTAGAAAATCAATGAATGCAATTGAAGACTTCAAAATCAAGGCCATCTGACAAATTAAAGGTACCGCCCGAAAACTAAATGTAGCATCTAATAGAATCAAAATCTGCCACTGTCCTCATAAGAGGAGTATAAGACACAATTATCTTACATCTCTTTCATAAGAAACATGTGAATGGCTTTGAACAAATATGTTTAGCTACCAATGATAAACTATGAAGACTTCAAGCTTACCGGTCCCTTTCTTGATCCAAGGAGAAATCATAATAGTCGGCACCCGAACACCTAACCTATCAAACTTGAAGAAATAAGGAGCAGGTCCAGTGTTCCCATCTGGACTAGGAATGTTGACAAAGGGAGTCTCTACATGATCATAAAAACCACCATGTTCATCATAGGTAATGACCAGAAGAGTTTCATTCCATTGAGGGCTTGCTCTAAGAGCCTCATAAACCTCCTTAACCAACATTTGACCATTTGCAACATCATGAGATGGGTGGTCATCATTTGCAGGAAAGCCCTTCAAATCAAAGTACCTAGGCTCAATCACAGTCAAGTTTGGTAGCTTCCCATCTCTAGCATCTTTCTTGAACTTAAAATCATACTGATGGAACTTAGAAATGTATTTCAATTTCCTTAGATTCCTATAGAACAAGGTTGTTGGTATGTTCTGAAAATAAATCCCAAAGTCCAAACCATTCCCATGGAGAGACTCAAAAATGGTTTTTTGAGGATACCCTGTAGCTAATTGCCTCTTAACATGACTTGTTGAACCATGAGAAGTTGCAGAGTAGACAAAAAGCCTATTAGGTTGTGTTGGACCAGGAATTGAAGAAAACCACCTATCAAAAACAGCAAATTCCCTAACCAAAGCAGCATAAACAGGCACAGATTCAGGTCTAAACCCTTTCATCACTGTCTCAGAGAGGTTCTGAGACAAGGACAATGCTTGTTCCACAAAACCATTCATTGAAGGAATGGAACTAGAACTAGAACTAGAGCCAAATACCTGTTGCAACACATCCTCAAATGAATGCCCTGGATCCGGATCCACAAACTCAGCATCATCACTGAAGCAAATTGCATCTTTCCTTGGATTTTTAGTTGAAACTGGGTTGCATTCATCTCCTGTGACACCATTGATTAAAGGGTTAATAGCTTTTTTCATCCACCCAAGCATGTGATCAAAGGAACGGTTCTCCATAACCAAAACCACAATGGTTTTGATTGGTTGATGTTTTTGTTGTTGTTGTTGTGCTGCTGCAAAAGCATAACTTTTTGGATAAAGAAACAAACTTGACACAGTTAAAAGAAGCAAGAGAATTGATTGAAAATGGTGTGGTGATTTGAGATTACAAATTCCCATTCTTTCTTCAAAAATAGAGTCTTTTGGAAAATGGGTATCTGAATTTGTAGCTATATATGTGAATCCAAAAACATTTATCTATGTGAGTCCAAATGCCAAATAAATTTCAGTGCAGTGGCAACAAGATATTTTGTTTTGTGCAGTGAGGGAAAAGGTTTCACTCAGTGTGTGTGGTGGATTTAGATATAAAGATAGAAGTGGCAGAGCACATGAGAGAAAAAAAGAAGCTTCTGGTTATTGTTTTGTGCTTTACTTCACTCACTAAAATCACCTTTAATGGAATATATTGGAGCCTATAGAAAAGAAAAAGGTAACGTAATTGAAGGAATGGTAATGGAAAATTGGAAAGTGTCATGTTTTGAGCACTTTGCGTTAAGTTTTTTTTTTTCTTTTTTGGAATAGTTTACTACATTTTACAGTCACCACTATTTTCCTGGTGGGATCACACATTCACACTATGTCCACTTTAGTAGCCACATATTTAGTAATATGTATTAGGTTGTTGTCCTTAATCTTTGTTGCTTAACAGTACAATGACACATATGTCATTAAAAATATATATATGTATATTATGTGTAATTTTATTTCTCTTGTTAAAAAAAAAAAAAAGAATATTATGTGTTATTATACTATTAAATGAGGCAGAGTTATAGATATCCTCTTATGAAACTTGATCTCTATCCACATATTTCTTACTTTATTTATTAGGAAACTCTCAAATTTTATTTTTCTATTTTTCATTTTACTCCAAAACCTTCCATTTTTATATATTCATCTCAAAAACTCGAATAAAACAACTAAGGAATAAAACACTATATTCACTACGGCATGGTTTTTTTAGTTTTTAGAATTATGCATCTTTCCGTAGATAACTAGTAGTTTATTAATTTTCAAGACGTTCACATCTTTAATTGGTTGGAGAAGAATTTTGTGACCCACTTGAAATAGTATAGAGAGTTGGGTTCACACTTCACAAGAACTTATTCTTTGAAATAGATAGGATTAGAATCCTATATTTGAAGGAATTTAAAATACTAGAATATTGGTAGCTACTTGAAATATTTTAGATTTAACACCTTGTAATCATTTTTTGTTCTTATAACTTGGTTGTTTTCTCGTGAGGAATGAGGACAATTTCTGCTGAGTTGTCATTGAAAAATATTCTATTTAGTGGTAATGATTACTATACATTGTTAAAGTAAAAATTTATATACATACAATCAGTATATTGTATTACTTTTTTAAGAGTCAATATTACACATTCACTTTCTAGTTAAATAAGAAAATCTACTGCTTTTTCACTCTATGGATGAATCATCATTTTTATTTGCTACCTTGATGATAGTAGCATGTATATTCTCAACTCTACCTTTCTCTGTGTAAGTTATGGCCTCAATCAGAAATAAGAATGCATTCTTATTTAAGAACATATTTTTTAAGAATAAACACAATATTGAACAAGCAAAAAAATGGCAAAAACAAGTTAAAACAACTAATGTTGTTGCTCTAAGTGGTTGATAAGGTGATATTTATTTAATAGTGGTTAGTTTGTGTATTAATTTTCTTATATGTAGAAGAATTTATTGACTAAATTTTATTTTGATTCTGTAGGATACTCATTAATTGAACTGAAATTGAAGAATTTGAGAAACAAGGTTTCAGAATGATTAAGCAGTCCGAGGGGACAAGGAAAGATTTTATAATAATATAATGTGTATTTTTTTTTTAAGATAATTTGTAAGCATGTTAATAATATTTTATAATCCAATTTGGACAAGTCGGTGGAGAATTGTGTGGATAAAGGGATGCATGTGAAGATATTGGAAGGATGATCTCCTTCGGTGAGGACATTCTATTGAACGATATAGAATTAAAGACATCAATTTAGGACATGTAACCTTCATTTGATATCTAAATCCCACACTTATTTTTTGGATCAAAATTTTAGTATCATTTGGATAAAAATATAAGTATTAATTGTGTATGAATTTTATACATTGTTATTGTATTATCTATTATTTATGTTTACCTACAATTGATTCTTCAAAAATAACACAAAAATATACTAAATGTTTATAAAGATAGTATTAGATATTACAATCATTTATATTTTGGACGTGTAGCATGAATCACAAGACTCACTACCGTGAAAAATCAAAACTAGTTCTATGTTGTAACCAATGTTGTGAAACCCGAGCTGGACGTCAAACCAGAGGATGTCTTGTATAGGTTCTAACCGGTTTAACCGGTTAAGCCGTCCGGTTGGACCGAACGACAATATAATATCATATATAATTATATATATATATATATATATATATATACATATATTATATAATTAATTAAAATAAGTGAATAACTTTACACAAAGCTTACACATAAATCAAAATAAAAGTGCATCAAAGTTTAAGTCTTACATAATTAGAGCAATAAATCAAAACACATCTCATTTAGAGAGTAAACATTCTAATTCATCCATGTATCATTGTCTTGGTTAGATCCTAAGTTTACATTGTTGGTTAAAGATGTACTTTGAGTTAACTATCTACAACTTCTTCAGGAAAAGAGTCTAAATTAAGCAATCCATCAATAGTAATATTTTGTCCTTCAATCATACCTACAAATTAGAATATACGTTAGATTAATATGTATAATAATTAGAAAATATCTATAATACTGAACTTTGAAAAACTCATGTATGAAACTAAGATTATTTGCATTTTTAAACAGTGTAATCGATTACACAATCCTGGTAATCGATTACATGCTGATAAACTAATCAGACATGTGCATTTTACATGATGTAATCGATTACAATATACTCGTAATCAATTACATCATATTAAAAGCATCAGATATGTGAATTTTACATGATGTAATCGATTACAATATACTCGTAATCGATTACATCATATTAAAAGCATCAGATATGTGCATTTTTTACATTTTTTTTTAATTTTACCAATCCGGCCGGTTTAACCAACCGGGTTATTCCAGTTTTACCCGGTCTAACCCGGTTGGACCGGATTTTCCACAGCCCAAAACGGCTGGAAACCAATTCCGATTTTCTACATGTATATGACCGTTTACTCAAACGGGTGACGGTTGGACCGGTTGGACCGGCCGGTCCGGTCCAAACAACACTGGTTGTAACTATTTGGATAGCAATTAACCAAGAAAAGTGACTTTTACCAATATACACGCATTATTTTGTATCACTTTATTTATCATACTAATAGAAATAGTTACCTAACTAAAAACAAGCAAATAAATTAGCTTCTAATAAAAAGAGTTATCAAAAAATGTAAAAAAAAAAATTATTTCTCACTAATGACAAATAAAATCATATATCCAACACCCAATGCTATGTGATGCAGCCAGGTAAGCTCCTCCATATGCAAGTTGGGGATCTGTCCTATAAAACAGTTTCAACCATTGATTTATGAGAGTACGTAATAAACAATACTTAGAAAAATAAAGTGTATTGTAATAATAATCATGAAAATCTTCTTTTTGATTTCAATATACCATACTAATTTGTTATGAATAACTGATGAGATTACATTGTATAAAGTGATTTTTTTTTTTACATATGATCAGTTTTTTTTATCAGGACTGGATGGAGAAATTCTTTCCCTAATGAATTCACAAACACACCTCCAATGAGTACAACTACTCTCACACATTCATTATTCAATATTAGACTCTCTAGTACTTAAAAAGATTCTTAATTCCTCCTAGGTGTCTCTATGAAGCCTTTGAACTTTTTGCCTATTCAAATGAGAAGAGAATCATTTCTAGTATTTGATAATGACTGTGGCAGAAAAAATAATGAGCATGATTTAAGTTTTTTTTTAAATTAAAAACTAAAATTGGTCAATATCTGAGGTGTGTCCTGCTACACGTAGAAAGCATCATTATGACTCTAATTTGAAATTAACATTAGAAATGAGCCGGTTATATTACATTTAATGGAGTTGAGTCAACCAAACATATTCAAAAGGATTTCTAACAAATGCTTAATGTTGAAGGTTATAAATGATGAGACATTTGAAGGCTTCACTCAAGAGTCATTAAGTCCAAATTAGAAAAGAGCCTTAGATCCCAAAACATAAGCATTAGACGTTAAGCCTTAAATGATTTGGAAGACAATTTGAAAGAGATTTAAAATTATCCCTAGTTACACGATTTAGAGGAGAGAAAAAGGAAATTTCACCCATCTTTCAAATGTTTTTGAATTATATAATGTTTTTATTGATAAAGTACAAAAAAAACCTATTTACGTAACACTATATGCATTAGAAAAATCAGAATTATGTGGCTTTGGGTATAAAATGTTCTCATTATTTGGGTATATTTTAAACGTTTTAAAGAATACAAGTGATATATCACAACTGTTCAATAATTATAGACAACATGAAAAATGTTCTCCTTTACATAACTATTATTTTTCATGAAAAAATATTATAGACAACATGAGTGACATATCATGGTAGTTGAAAGGATGAATTGAAGTAAATAAATGAATGATCACAATATCTCATTTAGGAATGACAATGAGTCTGGGTTTGAGTAGTGCATTACCCGGATCCAATCCATTGTTTTATTTTTGAACTCAGACCCGCTTCAAACCTGTGATAATACTCACTGGGTATACTATCAGCTGGTCATTGGGTGCTCAGCGGATTCATGGGTGCCCATAAATTGAAAATTGCAAGTAATTTACGCACTTGTGTATTTGTTTCCTACGATTTTATATATTATTGAGACAATCAACAACGAAAAAAATTATAAAACATAACTTAAAGTTTTAAACACAACATAATTTGACTATTAAACACAACTCATTTTACTCAAATAAACATTAAAAACAACTTCAACATTAGGATGAAAAATTCTTTTAGTAAGAATTCCTTCAATTAAATAACATTACATGATACATATGAATTAATAACATAACATCATTGCTTAACAAAATAACATCGGAGTTTAACAACATAAATATTACATTTATAAATTAATATGATATTATAATTATAGATTAATATGATATTATAATATAGATTAACATGATATTACAATTATGTTGTTATATATATATTTAGATTTAAGAAGAAATAGCGGATTCGGGTACCTACGGGTCTAGGTACCTCATTACCCAGATTCAGACACATCTAACATGTGCGTCTTAAAATCACAGGTTTAAATTATCCATGAGTCCAAAAAATGGACCCAGACTGACCCATTGCGGATATTATTAGCCGGTACTCACGGATCCGGATATGTAACACCCTAAATTTATCCTCCTTAAAAAGAGCTAACAGTCATGAAGAAGGGGACATACTACCAGATTCTCGCTTGAGCGAGAGGGCCTCGCCCAAGCGAGAGACTCAGTGTTTTAAAATTGGAAATTCTGGGAGCCTCGCCTAAGCGAGGAATTGGTCGCTTGAGCGAGAAAAGCCTAGGCAGGCTGTGAGATTCTCGCTTGAGCGAGAGAATCTCGCCCAGGCGAGATAGTCCGTGTTTTGAAACTTAAAATGTCATAGGCTTCTCACCCAAGCGAGATATCCTCGCCCGAGCGAGAGCCCAACTATAAAAGTAAAGAAAGGGTTTCACAAACCCTAATCTTCATTTTCTTTTCTCCCCTTTCTCTCCCAACGGCGGCTCCACCCAAATGAACCATTCTCCCCTCCACTAAACTCCAAAACTCATCAAAACCTATTCCCTTTGCTTCTTAGTGGCACATTGGAGGGCTTTGGCGGTGGAAATGGAACATTGGAGATTGAAGGAGATGGAGAGAGATGTAGCTTGCGGAACAACGGAGCTTACGCAACCTAAGGTGAGGGAGAAGACCATTGTGGTCTTAGAGTATTTCATTGGAGTCATCTTCTCCGATTTCCCTCAAGAATCGGAGCATATTAACGGATATAAACTCTCTTGAGTGGTTGTGGTCCATGCGAGAGTCTTTATTTTATATGAGGATGTATTAGCCATAAAAGTTGTGATATATGTGCATGAAAACCGTTTATTTAAGTAAAACGCAATATGCTCATTTATGGTAATATACCGTCATGAAAGATGGTTCTAACGTTAATGTGTTATATGATAAAAAATATGTTGTGTGTGGTTTGTTTATGATAATGGTGTGTTATGAATTGTTGATTTTTATAAACATATATGGGTATGTTTGTAACAATGATGGTGTGGTAAGCTGTTTAACGACAACAAATGAATATGATTGTGTTGTATGATAATGATTGTGTTGTGAGCCATTTATACGTAGTAAGGGATAAGTGTTTCCATTTTATATGAGCTGATGTGCGCAAGGTATGTGTATGAGGTAATGTGTTTATAAGGATAAGTCTTTAATCGCACTTCGTAATGGAAAATGCGTGTATTTTCTGGTTGTGGAAGTAGTTGAGAAGCAAGTCGCTTATTTATTATAGACATATATGCGTATGTTTATAATAAAGGAATGCGGGGAATTGTTATGTATAAATTGATGGTGTATCAATGAAAGGAAAAACATTTTTTTAGCCGACCATGAATGGTTAGCGACACCGTGGGCTCCGGTTTATGTAGCGACACCTTGGCTCGGGTTAATGATTCGACACTGTGGGCTCCAGTTATGTAGCGACACTTTGGCTCAAGTTATGTAGCATGATTACGTTCTTTTCAAAAGAACTAGACCTGCCCGATGTGGTATGGAGAATTAACTAGACCTGCCCGATGTGGTATGGAGATTAACTAGAGCTACCCGATGTGGTAGAGGATTATTTGTACGGTGTAAACTTGTTGAAAGAGATCAAGGGTAAATTACTATGGAATGTGAATAATGTGAAAAATGTATGTTTGAGATGAAAGTAATATGCATGATATAGAATATATATTATGAGATATATATCCTATATGGTGAATATGAACAATATGGAAATGGAAGAAAGAAAGTACGAAGGTCTATATTTATATACTCATGAAATGTGTTCCACTTCAATGTTTAACTGTTATGTGGTGATCTCTATAACGATTGAATTGAATAAATGGTATGTTGTGTGGATTTGAATGAATTGTCTAAGTGAGATATGATGAGTATGCTAAATGAATATGTGAACAATATGTGGTATAATGTGTTGATTGTTAAATGTTTAATATGATTGATATTAGACGTTGTATACGTTTAATACTTTAATGTTATTACTCTATGTAATTCCACGCTACGGTTACCGTAGTTGGTTCTTACTCCTTCTGTCTCTTCTTGTATGTGTTGTGTATTTGAGTTCAGGTTGTGGCGGTAGCGCGTTGGACGCTTGCGGGGAAGAGTACATGGTAGAGTATGATTTTATGTAATTGATATGTTATATGATAAATGTTTATAATATGAGAACTATGTTGGATTATCTATTTTGATAAAATGAAACTCCTCCTAAGTGTATAATGAAGTTAATTTAATGTTTGTATTAAAAGTGTTCCTTGAGAAAAGATAATTATTTAGATTACGTATTTGAAATGAAGTGTAATGACATGCTTTTGAAGTAAGATGTATTTGGAATATTTTCGCCTTGTGATTTATAAATGGAACTAATATTTGTATTAACTCAAGTTTCTAAACCGTTCAAGTATCACTTCACTTTCATGAACAATGTTTTAAAAAGAATTTTTGAATTACGAAAATTGGGTCCTTACAGGATACACATTGTCATCCATATTCCTATCCATTCTTAATATAATTTGATATTAAACATTTTGTATTTTTTAAGATAATTAAAAAAATTGTATTCATTTGATATTTTATTCATTAATTGAAGAAATTATTTTTATATTATTATTATTATTATATTTTTTATATTATTATTATTATTTTATATTCATTACTTTTGATTATTATAAATTATTTATTATGACAAAATGATAAATGATTTTATATATTAAATTTTAGCAAACTTACGTAAAGTACCATATGTGCTAGTGATACGAGTGACCTATTATAAGATGACATGTGAACTTTTTGTTTACTTTCATTGTCAAAAAATGATTGATTGTAAATATAATAAATGTTCATTCTTTGAAAGTAAACAAAAAAGTTCATGTGTTATCCTCTAATAGGTCACTCATATCACTAGCATCTTTGGTATTTTACCTAAGTTTTGTCCATAGAAATTGCACATCACGATCACGATTATGAAAAGTTGATATGAGAAAAAGAAATGAATAATTATGACTTTCCCACTACCTTTATTATAAAATTGTAAAAAGATTTATTTAATTGGGTTTTATTACTCAACATTAATTAAAAGATAACTTCTGATTAAAATTATTTTCAAGAAGATTTGATGTTTATCCTTCTTTATTATCTCTAATAATTTTTTTGATTATTATGCTTATCATAAGATTTAATATTTATCCGCTTGAATATTCATACATATTATCAACATAGTTAAGGTTTAATTTACCTTTCTTATTAATTAGTAAGGATAAGGAAAGATTTGAAGTTTTACTAAAATGATTATTTTAGTGAACAAAATCGATATATCACAATCATTTAAATTATAATCTAAAGTAAAAAAATGAGATTGAAAAGTACTATTTTTTATTTTCCTTGAAAAGAATGTAAAAACATATTGAATAAAATTAGGTGCTCACACACTTCAATCAGTTAGAGGAATCTCTTAGCTCTCCTTCTTAGGTCGTAGTTATATCAACTCATTGGATGATAGATAAGTGTACTTGTGAGAGCCCTTAATTTAAACAAACTTGTAATGTGTTAAAATGAAAATGTTTGTTTAACGAGTCTAGAGAGACTTTCACAACAAATAATATTGATGTAGAGCGTGAACAAGGTAAGTACTGAAGACCACTTGTTTGAGTCAATACTCCAACAACGAGCCCCAAGAGACTCAGACACCAAATTGTGTCTGAATAGTTATCTTGTTTGAGCCTATAGAGGCTAGGTGGAACTAATACATGTTTCACTCTGTAGAGGCTAGGGTGAAAATAACATTCGAGATATGATAATAAAAAAACTAAAACGAAAATAATACTTAGATGCAATGTTATGAAACCCGAGTCGGACGTCAAACTAAAAGAAGTCTCGTATTAGGTTTAACCGGTTAAACCGTTCGGTCTGGCCGAGTGATTTCATACATAATTAATAATTTTTTGGAGTGGATTCACTTACTTAAAGAGTAAGTTTTTTAAACTACTCCATATTTTAACCATCAATTCTAGGGAAATCAATTGGTTTGAATTAGTGAGTTGATCTAAACCATTGGATTTCCCTAGAATTGATGGATAAGATGTGGAATAAGTTTTAAAAACTTACTATTGGAGTAAATGGATTAATCCTCATAATTTTTATCTACAAATATATAATTATATATAATATAAAATTAATAATCAAATATAATTACATTGAAGTAACATATTTTCATCTTATTTGGACACGAGTAGAACAAAAAATTAGAGTAATATTAATTTTTAAGTGAATTGTCCGGTTTACTTCCTGGGTTAATCCGGTTTAACCGGGTTTAACATGGTCGGACCGAAATTTCTTCGGTTCAAAGCGGTCCAACTCTCATTCGGTTAAGACTGTAAACTAGAACCATTTTTAAGACCGATCAGACTATCTAGTACGGTCCGGTTCTCACAACACTGCTTAGATGTGTAAAAAAAAATATTGTTAGCTCTTCAAAATTTGTAATTTGATCAATTATAGTGAAATAAGGTAAAAGCAAAATTGAAAAAACTTTTCTTACCAACAAAGAGACTAGGGAGATGGGTGATGCTACCAGAAGAGGATAGAATGATATGTGAACACGAGTCTAATTAATTGGTTTAAAAGTGACATATAACACTTTTTATGTGTGCATGAGAATTTGTTGGCGAATTGTGTGAGATAGATCATTACTCTTAACTCATAAAAATGATAATTCCTAGTAAACGTATGAAGGTTATATGTAACATAATTTGATACTTTTATTCTTAAGAGTAAATTACATCATGTGAGATTTAATGAAAAACTACACAAACTATCCATCATTTTTATTCACCTACCATATTTTCACTGATCGGTTTATAAGTCATTTATCAATTTTATGTACGCATTGGTACTCGCAGACAATGTTATTAAACACAGACCGATCATTTAGTGAGTCTAAATACTAGTTCATGTGAATAAGAGACATTGGTTGACCTTGACTAGGTTTTGATAAAAACACCAACATCAATAAAGAAGAAAAAGGTTGAAGGTCTTGTTGATTGAAAAATTCAAGATTAATTAAAGTTGCTTTCTAGTTTAAGGTCTTACCTTAATAGTTCATTTTAATTTTGATATCACAAAAGTCTCATGAAAATTGTTTTTCAAAGTTTTAAAAGGATGAAAAACATTAACATGGTTTCTAAAAAGGAGTTTTTATAGAATCAAGTATCATGTTACTTAAAATAGAGTAACAAGTTACCTCATTGGTTAGATCGAATGTCAATAACCGATTATTGAGAATACACTAAGATCCATTAACCGATTGCTTTGTGCTAAAAGTGTGTTCTCGAATTTGAAACTCAACCAGTACATACCTAAAGGAACCATTTTGATTCCAAGTGTTTCATACTTCATGAGTTGGACCTTGGAACCCTCTAAACTCTATATACCACCCTAAGTTTATGAAAACATTACAACATTTTCATAACAATTTTGCAATAATTTTCAGTTACAAATGTATCATGTTTTTCAGAAAAAGCTTTTGAAATTCTGTATTTTCATACTTTCTGAAAAAGTACCAAGTGTGATATTAACCTTAAAGTGTTATTTAAAAGATTCCAACATCATTAGATTGGGCGTAATAATATTTAGAGTAAATTACACTCACACCCCCTTGAGTTTTAATGAAATTATACCAACCACCCATCCCTTCATTGTCATTATATAAACCACCCCTCCCTCCTACACAAATCACCCCTCCCTCCTACACAAACTACCCCTAGATTTATACATACATTACACAGACTACCCCTGCATGTTATAAAAGTGTAATATTTTAAAGAAAAAATGTGTGATGAATGTAATTAAGTTAAACAAAATATTGTATATTGTGTAACACTTCAAATAGTACAAAAGCGAATGTTTATTTATTATTTTTGTGTCATTAAAAAATACATTAATAATTTCAAATAAATGTATAAATAACTCTTATATTATTTTATAACGAACCAAATAATGAAGACACATTGACTCTTATATTATTTGAATTTTTCTACATAATATACAATATTTTGTTTAATTAATTACACACATCATACGTTTTTTGTTTAAAATATTACACTTTTATATTATGTAGGGGTAGTGAGTGTAACATATGTACAAAATTAGGGGTGGTTCGTGTAAGGACAAAAAAGTGAGGGGTGGTTTATGTAATTTCACTAAAACTCAGGGGTGTGAATGTAATTTACTCTAATATTTATCCATTTAGAAAGTCTTATTCTACTTTATCAAATCAAAGAATAACCATAGGTTTTGGTGAGTGATTGTGTAAAAAGAAAGTAATGTGCTTTCTTGTGGAAATTGAGTGTTCTAGAAGAGAGTTTTGGTGTGAGGCTTATAAAGAAACTCAATTATATAGTGAAAAATTCCTTGAATCATCAAAGGGAACTATTCATAGTGTGAAAAAGGTGGACAAATATACATCTTTGTGTAAATTCTTTTTATCCTCATCTCTTTTAATTTTTTGCAGCTATTGTTCTACAAGTTTATGCTTTCGTTGTAAATTCTGAATTTTCGTTTAAAAAAGACAATATTGTTGTAAATCTATTTCAGTGAGTTACTTGTCGGACTACCGAATTGTTGATTAAACTGGTTTAGTTAATTTACATTAAAAATTTCTAAAAATTCATAATAGCAGCTATAGATTGAAACATGTTAGGCTCCGCATGACATGTCAAAATTATCATAAATAGGTCAGGTTAAGACTTCTTAAAAAAATATTTAACTTAAAAATATATGTTAAGTTATCACTGCTATGTCAATTTATTTAAGAATATTATTTATTAACTATATTATACTATTTTAGTATGGATAAAATCGTTATATGTGAAAATTGAATACAAGACTATTTACAAAAATATAATATAGTTGTAGGTATTAGAATGACGTATTTAAAGGCGCATGATTTTAACTTATTCAAAGGCTTTATAGCATAATATGCTTTCACTGACAACAAAAAAACATCAAAGTTGTAATAGGCCGAACACAAACCTAATTTTTTTTAAACAGGTAAACCGATTTGGTGCAGGCTATATATATAATGAAGGTTGAACCTTAATGACTGTCATATTTCCGCCCAAAAATTAATAGCTAAATTTATTTAATAACTTTACACTCAAAATTTAAAATATTATCCATACAAATATATGATTAAGCAATTAAAACTTTATTAAACAAATAAGTTGAAAACATCATCAAATAATATAGACTTTACATATAAATAAATTTAAAACTTCATCGAACAACAACTAGGTTTTGTTCTTTAATTGAAAGGAGGAGGAACCAATTGGTGAGTGAGCAAATGAGGGGAACATAGATCCCTTAACCAATTACATTGGTTGTCCATTACTTAAGACAACTTTCACATTATGGACTTATTGTGATAGGGTGTTGTATGAGGGAGGTTTTGAAATGGCGAAAGGAGGATGATGAGTATGAAGTTATGCATGGTTGTTAATGAGCCTCCAACGTGAATGAGTATGGGAATGATAAATGTGTGCAGCCTTATCTAAGCGTCGAAGCTTACCCTCGTACCAAAATCCAATTAATATTTACAACACAATACCACATCACGACATACCGGCACACTGCTTAATATTTGAATGATAAACTAAAAACACAATCATCATATTAAAAATAATTATTTCTATGAAGTAGACCATGATCAATTGAACTCATGTCAGAAAAAATTGGACAGAGACGTATTATTATGCTGTTTGGTCTTGTACACAAACTCCAGGGTTGAGGAGGCTACAAGATTTATAATTAAAGTATACAAGCAACTTGGGTTGACACATCCCAATTTTCAGTAAATAACCAATAGAAAAAATGCATTTTCCCTTTTTTTTTGTATGAACATATGTAGTTTTACAAAATTTCAGAACATACCCATTAGCAAGCACCCAAAGTATGCTCCTCTAAAGTTCCAACTAACATCAGCTCGGCCTCTTCAAGTACGTTAGTAGACCTAAGCCAGCAACAAATGCAGCTCCAGCAGCAACAGCACTATATGCTGAGGCCCATGACTCTGAATTAGCATACTTTAAGCCTTTGGAACTAGAACCTGTCCCATAACCATGTGTCCCTACGTAGTCCAAATGCAATCTCAATCCCTACACACAGAAAACACCAATCAGAAGTGAAACCTTTTGAGGCAGACAGATACCTACATTGTCTTTACGATAAAAGAGAAGTTCAATTCCAAATAAACAAAAGCTATGTTTTATTTTTCGGTTTTCCTAACCTCATCCCTAAGGGCTGAGAATAAGGAACCAAAAGAGATAAGTTTTATTGGGAATGAAACACAAATCTTTTGCTATTCCCTTTTGATACTTGTGATCCCGTTCCAATATTAAAGTTAAAAACATTAGATTGACCATTATGCTATCTTGCCCTAAATCAATTCTTCCTTCAGAACTACAAATCACTATCCCTCTGCAAAAATAAACCCTTCAGGACTTAGGGCCAGCAAAAAATCCACTATACCTTCAAACCAGAAGTCCTTGCGTGGTGCACAGCAACAGCAAGATCACTATCTGAAGACAATACAACCTTATCGTGATCTTCGTCTTCATACTACAAACAAAAAATTAGCAAGGTTTCTTCAGGAAAATGCGGAAACATATAAACTTGATCTTAAGAACATAAGATAATATCTTGAAAAATACCATAATTAGGGGCAGGTTGCTGGGGTCAATATCATTACCAAGTCTCTGAAGGACTGAAGTTATAACCTCTGTCATGCTCCGAGTATCTGAACTTGCAAGAAACGATACAAGCCACTCAACTGATATTTTTCTACTCATTCATAATTAACTTGAACTATGCTGACTTATTGCAAGAATATGTAACTCAAAATATAGAAAACAAACTATATCTACCCTTCTTATTTCTTGACTGAGTATAAATAAAAGGAAAATCAGAAATCCTAGAAGAAAAAGAAGAAACCACGAAGTACTCATCACGGCCAACCCCAAGAGAAAAAATATCCAAAACAGAAAACCAACAGACAAGTTTATCTATTACTACAGCTCTCCCCGTCAATGTAGAATAACATTAAAATATAAGACTGTAATGAGGGGTGCACTCTGGAGACATGCAATAAAGTCAAGCTGAGACTCATGAAAGGACTAAACACGAGTATTATATTGAAACCATTATTTCTTTGTTGTCACAAATAGAAGGGGAGGAGGGCAAAGATCTGTTAGGTAACAAGTGACAGTTTGCATACCACATGTGAATCTATGCATTCTGCCTTTCTTATCTTGTACTTTGAAGGAAAATGTGTTTGTCATGCTTGAAGAAAGACAAAGAAGGGATCTCCCTGTTTCTCCTCCCTCAGAAGCCACTTTAAAGGAATTGTCACTGATATGTGATAAAAAATGTGTAAGCACATAAAAAAACTGGAAGTATCTTTCCAAACAATTACAAAGCATATAACCTTCGTGTTTCATCATCATCATCATTTGGAGTAGAGGCCATAGCTGAATCCCAAAATCTTTGCATCATGGAGGTGGCAACTTCATTGTTGCCAACCTAATTAGTGCCAAAAAAATTACACCTTTATTAAATATGTTTGCTGAAAAGATCTCAGAAATGTCATGAAAAACGAGAACAATGGAATCATAGTGTTTGCGAATTCATAATTAATTCAAGGATGTTTGCATATATTTAGTAGAAGTATCTTTTTTCCTATATTGCATGAATTTGAGGCATAAGGTTTCCAATCTTTCTAGGAAAACACCATTTTCATCTATTGCTCTGAAGTTCTACTGATGAATTTATGCTTTAGAGGTTGGGCTGCTAGCTTTTTTGCTTGGGTTTACAGCGTTATCTGGCTCTTCCATTGCACCTCCAGCATGCTCTATATAATTGCATCGATTTATGATTTCCAAGTATGCCATCATCTTCCTCCACTACTATGCACCTTCAAATCAGACAAATTCATCTCCGTAGGAGTATTTTAATCCCAAAATGAAAGACACGGGAACAAGAAAGCCTATTGTTTCTTGGGATTTTATATATCCCAAAAATCCCATCTCACCATGTTGTATACTTGTATCATATATTTAAAAAATGTGACATTTTCATTGTGATTCATATCCAATGTGTTTCTTTAACCGTGAAATATCAAAGGAGCTGCACATTGATTGAAGTATGGTAGAGAATCCAACCTATGTTCCTAAGCTTTGGTGGGGAAACTCATGCTACCACTGCAATACTGAACCAAAGTTTCCCAAAGGGAAAACTTTTTTCATGAGAGATCAAACTGATAGCTGAACAACTGTTTATTTTATTTTTTTCTTACGCATTTGCTAATATTGGTCCAAACATGAGATTAAACTTTCAGTAAGGGGTCATTTCTTTATTTTTATGCATTCGCTAATATTAGAACCATATGTCACCTCCCTTTCTCTTAACATAAAATCCTATAGTTTAAGAATTTTTTATTAAGAAACAATGAAGATGTAAATTAGTTACAATAGATTAATCATGTGTTGTTGATGAATAAGTAAGCTTTCATATTATTAAATTAAATACCCAAGAAGCTGAAACAAATGGGTGATAGAAAATAAAAAAGGATATAGCATTTTGCCAGGTTTATGACTAAAATGCAGACTGTAGCTAGAAATACACATCATTGATAGCCATACATATTACAATATCAATACTCAATAGTGATAACATCGTGGACAGTACAGTCAACACTGTTTATTAAAAAAAATCAATTTAAAGACTTGGAAATTACTGGATTTTGGCAACACAAATCATGCTAAACGGTATATATAAGTTTTACATAAATAATGCCATTTATCCATTTTTGACACAACAAGGATTTAATAGAGAGTCCATGTAATCAACAGCATTGAGTATAACAGTCTAGGACAACACACCTGACTTACAGTATCTACAGCAGCATGAGTGACATGAATCACATCCACCACAGCAACTACACTGCCATCTGTTTATATAACCACCGAAGTTAGAGAAGAAAGATGCACAAACCTCTTCCCATCCCATACCCCATATATCATCAAGGTTTTGAATTGCTGATTGCATCACATGATGCAGCCACATCATCTCAGTTGTGGTAGCTTCCGCAACTGCATTAGGCCACAATGCAACCACATTTGCAATTTAAAACCATGATAGTCACAATGACATTACCTCTATCAACCACAGGAAGATGCAAAAATTTTCCATCATGCATGGTGTGAAGTGCATCAACAATAGGTGTATCAATTACTGCACATTCAGGATTTGGAGTCATGACCTGCATATTGAGATGCATATACATTAACTAGACTGACAAGAAAGGATGAACACTTAGAACAACTACCGTTTCTTCTAAAACATTGTAGGAAAGACATGGTCCTAGAAACTACGATCTAAATGAAAGAAAAACAAAGAATTAAAACAACAGAGGTTATAGATAGTTTCTTCCAAACAGTGTACAAACAAAACGAAGTACCTTCTCTACTGGAGTTGATTCCAGGGAAAGATTTTGTGCGATTACCCGCATCAAGATATCCTTTGAACTGAAATATGCATGCAAATTACAATCCATTAGAATTATGGCTACACAATGACACTTGGGGAGATAACACATGGAACTTTTCAGAAAATGAGAGCAGGTGGCAATTTCAATGGCTACAAACTTACGTAAGGATGCCACAAGGTTTGCCATCAACTGTCACAATAGCTGCACTTACATGAAGTTCAAGCATCTTCTTCGTTGTTATCAAAACTGAGTCTTCTGGTGAAACTGTAGCTACCCTAAAAAGTGCCAAAACCAGTTAAAGTAGCTTGGATGGTAACTCCATTATTCTAGCATGCAGAAAAATTAAAATTGAAGTACTTTTTCTCTTCCAACTCAAACAAAAGAAGGCATTGCTTACTTTGAATTATCAGGAATGATTGTAGACAAAGCTGGCTTGAATATCTGCTCCCGAAGAGTCTCAATGAATGATGAACTGGGGGCTGCAGAAAGACCAAATTAGCATGAAATAAAACTCAGTCACTGGAAACTTCGAACCTGGCAAAACCATGACATCTTTGAAGGATGTCCTCATTAGAAACCAAATAGCTAAACATGCAAAAAGGAGACATTCTACAAACCTAAAACAGATGATCCCCATTGTTTTTCAACTCCTTCAACAGCTGCTGCAATTGCTTTTCCTTTCTCAGCTGCCCTTTCCATACGGGCGATGGCATCATACAAACACTTTGCTATGTCAAGTAAGCCAACAACTTCTCCATTCTCCACTACAGGTAAATGTCTGAATTTCCCTGTCAAATTATCAGCCCTGTTTTAAGAATGCAATACAGGATGGTAACTAACATGAAAAGGTGAGTGTATTTCTATATATACAACCAACCTTGCACCATCTTTTGCAGAGCTTCCACAGCAAGACTTTCAGAAAGGACAAATACCGGATTCCTAGTCATAATCTTGGAAACAAGTGTGTCTTCAAGCTTAATATCTTGAGCAATAACTCTTGTTACTATGTCCTTTAATCAGAAAAAAAAAAAGATATGTAAGTTAAAACTGCAGAAGTCCAGCCAATCACAGAACTTTCTTTTCTTCCTTGTTAATGGATGAGAAAAAGAAGTCTAAATCATACCTTGTCTGTGAGGATTCCACAGAGCATGGCATTAGCATCAGTTAGTAATAGAGCATCTACTCTACGGGCAGCCATTCGACGACAAGCTTCATAGACAGTCGTTGTGTCAGGTACTGTCAATGCCTTCGAAAGTCGCAACGATTTCACTGTCCGTTCTCCCGTTAGTCCCCTGATTCAATTCCAAAGTCCAAACAGAAACAATGAATCATCCAATGATTTAAATTTCACCGACTCTTTTTCTCTTGAATACATAAGGAGGTGGAGCTACCATAAATTTGCTTAAAATTTAATCTAACTGAATGCATTTAACAACTCATGAAATGCATCAAGTTTCTCTAGTAATTAGTAAACCTTTTAGACACCTAATCTGACATGAAATACGCGACTAATTAATTTGCAACTTCTTATATAGATAGCAATTTCATGATCATATACCTCTGTAACTGACAACTCAGTCAAAACTATAAAGAGGAAGATAGAGAAATTCTTGTATAGAGTATAGACATATGCCACATACAAAATATAATATCATTATTTAATAACTCTAATGTCCAAAAATCCAGCTTAGAAATTCAGTGCTTTTATATAATTTTGAAGCATCGACATCTATTTTCTTTTCTTTTTTTATATAAAGAATCTGAAATGAAGAAAGAGAGCGATGATTGAAAAAACGTCGTACATAGGGAAGCGTGAATAAGATAAAGATCTTCGACTAGTAGAGTGAGACACTCCAGACTCAGAAGTTCTCTTCGCAGACGAAAAACTTCTTCTAGAAGAACCGCGTTGACTTGACATATTTCCCTTACACACACAACGCAATCGCTGAAAACCAAAGAAACCAGTTTCAACTTCTCATCAATTCAAATACACCAAAAAGGAAGAAAAAAAACGTCGTAGTAAATCGAATTCAAAGTGTAACAAACTCACCCGAATTAGATTGATAACGGCACAACTCAGGGAAGGATCGACCGGAAATATGATCGGGAAGTTGGAACGCCGGTGAAGTTCAGTTACCGGCCGGCGAGGAGAGAAGCTGAGAGAAGAAGTGGGGAAACCCTAGGAAGAAGGGAAAAGAATAAGAGAAAGTTGAAGATGAGAAATTCAACGTTATTCGAATTGGACCAATGGTAGTCGTACACGTCAGCGTTCATTTCGTCACGTGTGAAATACTTACATGATGAGTTCCCATTTCAGTCACTACGTGATGATAAGAAGAGTAAGGTGACAAATTTTTGTGTGTGAAGGAGTATTTGATTTTTTTGGGAAGTAATGTTTTGATATTTTTGTATTTTCAATACAAGTTATAATATTTATACACCGACAACATAAAGACTTATATATTTATATTTTATTTGTGTAACTTTGATTTAAGAATTAATAATAATTGAAAAATGAATAGTGAATAATACACTAACAATGTAATAAACTCTTCTGATATATGATGTGTTTTATGTAATACTTACATGTTTCTTATTAAGTGGAGACTAAGCTTGTTTTGCAAGAAAATTCATATTAAAATATCCAACCCCAATGGAGAACATGATTATGTAAAAAAATACTATAGTTGTGCTAAACAAAAAATATATATTTCATAATATAAATTGTCATGTTCTTTTGGTGCATGCATGACTAAGAAATGAAAGATACTCAATCAACCAAGTGTTTTATTCAAATCTACATTTTAGGTAACAAATTTATTCATAATCCACAATCCATCTAGAATCAATAAAATTAAATCTATCCAAATTCATCTATTAGAATTAATGGTTAAATGAATATAATCTAATGAATAACTTTTGTAATGGATGAATTTGAATTCATCCATTATACTCAATTGATATTCATTCGGATGAATATCTAAGGGAGAAAACGTGTAAGGTTGTTTATCACGGATCTACTACCTGACCTATAATAGGCTAGGTCAGGCCAAATTTTTTTCGCAAACAGATAAGGTTAAGACTTTTTAAAAAGTCTATTTAGCGATATAAGTAATATTATTACATATATTAGTTTAATAAATAAATTATATAAAAATATAATTTAATTATTAGAGTTACATAGCGATATAAGTAATATTATTACATATTATTTAAAAGTAGGCTTATTGGCCATTTAAATGTAGATTTGGTGACCTATTTGATGGCCATATAATATAATAGACTTTTAAACAGACTAACTGGTCATACGAGACTTTTAATAAAGAATCAAGAAATGGTGTTTTTGCTTTTCAATTTCATTGATTATCTTAGACTCTCACTTTCTTGTAATAGTGTTTCTCATTTTTACTTTGAATATGTTTATTAAATTGAGATCAATTATAGAACATGTGGATTTAGTTAATATTAAAAATGTGTTCTTAAATACATATCATATATAAATATGTGTTAAAAATTTTACACGTAGAAACTTTACACATCACATGCTTATAGAATATTGTCAAAAATATTATAATTAAAGTTAAAAAATCACTTTTAAAAAGTGATTTTAAAAAATGCTTTATTTAAATATTGGTTTTTAAAAGAATTATTATCTTAAAAAATATTTTTAGTTTCACTTTAAAAAAACAGATGGATTAATTGGATTGGATATTCATTCATTCAAGTCTCTTAAAAAAAATTCATGGATGGTTTGATGGATTGGAATGCATCCATTAAGTTTAAATATGATGAATTAGATAATCTAATATATGATTTAAAGGGATATATATATATATATATATATATATATATGGATTGGTTGTAACTTGTCATTCATTCATTATGATCCATTCATTTACTACGTGTAATATATATCATTCATAATAAAGAATCAAGATAGAGAGAATAATAATATTTAAATGATAAACATGTCACATTACATTATTATTTTTTATTATTTCTAGAAAAGTTGGTATAAGTTATCAAAGTGCACAAAAGATGACAATTCTAAAATGAATCCAATAAGAAGATATGTAAATTACTTTGTGTTCTTGGGGAAGCAAAAAACCAGAAAAAAGATAAGTTAGGATATTTTCCAGTACTAAAGAGAAAAATGTTGTTTTTCCTTTTAGATTTAAGAGTAAAATTATAATTTCACTATAAATAAATTAATATAAATGTGTTTGTATGTAGTTTTTTCTTGGTTTTTCATATCAACTATCCTCTCTAGTAGCTAGATGAGTGTAATTCAAGAAATATGAGAGGAACAAGATAATGCAAATGATTGAGGTAATAGTCCCCGTAAATATTAAACTCAATCAATTAAAAACACAATATAAATGAAGAGTGATGTTATATTCTCATACTAAATATTCATATTAACCCTTCTAACTACAAGAAAGTGTCACATTTAAATTATAAACCAATCATTAATAAGTAAAGTATCACATTATAATATGTGTCACATTCTTGTAAGTAAAATGATTAATAAGAAAATATAACAAAGTAGAAAGCTTTAGGCACAATTTGAAATGATAAATTCTAAAATAAAATTTTCCTTTTTTTATTACTATGATTAAATAAAATATTATATTTTCTTTCATTGTGAGTAGACTAATTTTTGCACAATAAAACTTGTATCCTTAACAAACAAATTATTTTAAACATACATTATAAGGAGTTTTTACATAGTGATAAAACATAATATTAATCATTTTATATTACTATGATTGAATAAAATATTATATTTTCTGTCATTGTCAGTAGACTAATTTTTGGACAATCAAACTTGTATCCTTAACAAAAAATATATTTTAAACATACATTATAAGGAGTTTTTACATAAGTGATAAAACCCAACATTAATCATTTTATATTACTATGATTGAATAAAATATTATAATATTATGATTGAATAAAATATTATATTACTATGATTGAATAAAATATTATATTTTCTGTCATTGTCACTAATTTTTGCACAATAAAACTTGTATCCTTAACAAACAAATTATTTTAAACATACATTATAATGAGTTTTTACATAATGATAAAACACAACATTAATCATTTTATATTACTATAATTTAATAAAATATTATATTATTATGATTGAATAAAATATTATATTACTATTATTGAATAAAATATTATATTTTTTGTCATTGTCACTAGACTAATTTTTAGAAGGAGTTTTTACATTGTGATAAAACATAATATTAATCATTTTATATTACTATGATTGAATAAAATATTATATTTTCTGTCATTGTCATTAGACTAATTTTTGCACAATAAAACTTGTATCCTTAACAAACAAATTATTTTAAACATAAGGAGTTTTTTACATAGTGACAAAACACAACATTAATCATTTTAAGGAGATATATTATTTCCTTCCTTCGCTTGAATACATGATTTTCCCTTATAAGCTGACGGAAACCTAAAAATATATATAGTGAGGTAAATAAATAGAGAAAAAAATATATCCATCGACAATGTATCAATTTTATATATTGTTATTGTATCATTCACCGTTCATATCTAATTATCATTGATTCTCCAAATAAAGTAACCGCGTGCGTTTGATATAAAATATGTTTTTAGTTTCACTTTATAAATTGTGAGACTATAATCTGTTATGAGTATAATATGTTTATATTTGGATACCTTAACTGAAAAATAAATACAAACTAATCTATTTTGTTTGGGTAAGGTAAAAACATTATTATTTTTACATAGTAAATTACACAAGTGGATGAAATTATATGTTTATGTTATGATTATTTTGGTTGTTTTTTTACATTATCTTTTAATTTTTTTTAATATTTAGCATCATATATATTTTAATATTTTTTTTTAAATTTTAATATTGCATAACAAAAGGCTGTAAATATTATTAAAATGAAATACAATATAAAATCAATATCAATATTAAAAAACAACATGACATACAAATAAATAGAAATTGCTAAACTTAAATTACACAATTCAAAAAATAAATAATACACATAAATAGGAAGAGTAAAAGGAGGATAGAGTTTATAATTTCATTTGGCTTATACTTTTGGCTTATTTTAAAAAGAAATTGAGTTTATAATTTTATTTGTTTGTCAAACATACATAGTTTACTTTTTAAGCTTATTTTAAAAAAAATAAGAAAAAACTCAAAATTTTAATTCATACCTAACATGCACTAAATAAATGGTGTACAATATAATGTTGTGTATGAATCTTTATAATGAATTGTATAGATATTACACTCATAAATATAACATTCTTTTACATTTAATAAAGTAGGTAAATGAAACATTATATAAAAAACACAAGTATATGAGATGATGCATGATCAAACACAAATGTTTTACTTAAAAATGTCCTTAGCATGTAATCTTAAGGACATGTTTGATGAAATTCCATAAAAAAAAGACTGAATTGAATATATGCTACAACAATCATGATATTGATTGAAGGGTTGGTCAGACTTAGAATAGTTCATGAAGATTCCCAAACCATATCCATATAAGTTCATAAACCCAATCAATTAGAATTGGAGGTGGGTCCTTTAGTTCAATGTGTGGCACACACACATGAGGTAAATCGCTCCGATTATTAACTACATACATGTTAAGCATTTTTAGAGTGAAGGAAAATGATATATTTTCCTACTAAATTCTCCTACTAATCATCATACTCACGAAAAAGTGACATATATCACTTGTAAATCAATTACTAATAAATAAAGTATCACTTTATAACATATGTCACTTTCTCTGGGGATATGAGAATTAGTATGAGGATATAGTATTATTACCCTCACAGGGAATTAGACATGGCAAGTGATTTGAATAGCTGAGACATGTACAGCACTACTCCGGTTCAATAAAGAATGTCTTTCTAGTCAAAGGGTTAAGACACAATTCACAGTTCAATTATATGTTACTGTATACACTCTCTTTTATCAACAATAATTAAAATGTTTACGCAAAATTTAAAGTTAGGATCATAAATTCACCCTCCATTTTGTGACTCCTTGCAGAATCCGTAAAAAATTGTTAATTACATTGGGGTGAGTCGATGAACAAAAATGATGCAAAGGTAGAAGAAAGAGGACAAATTGCATCACAAAGGAGTGAAGTTCCATTAAAATAACTCCAGACTCAAAATCTGAGGTCTACTTCACCCAAAAAAAATCACATGTTCATGACAGCATAGAACCCTTTTTAGTTCAAAGTTCTCAGTGTTGTGGTTCTTGCTTCATTTCTATGTTTAGGTGCAATGCAATTAACAGGTATGAATGGAGTGAGGTGAGTGAATGGGGAGAGTATAAGGTGAGAAGAGAGTGGAATGAGTGAGTTGGGAGATAGTGTGAGTGAAGAAGAATAAGAGTATTTTGGGGTATGCTTAATTGAATGGGGTTGGTTCTCCCAAGTATAATAATGAAATTGTGATAAACACATCAAAACAACTGCATGTAGCAAAACATAACTTCCATAACCATGTAATAGTAATACAAATTTTAGTGACAATACTAAAACAGAGTCAGGTCTGTGTCCATGTTAGTAGACAACATTAACCTTAAGGCATATAAAATGTCACAGTGGAGTGTATGACATTACTAAATAGACAGTGCTGTAAACATGAAGACAACAACTAATGGGGCTACCTTCTTGAGATTCACTGAGGAAAGTGGTACAAGGACGCACCATTTCTCCACCACAAAATGTTCCAGCCAAAGGCACTCCAGGAAAATTCTCCAAGAAAGGGGAGCTATCAACATTCACATGTCCGAAGAATGATTCACCACGGCCATAACAAGCAAAAATAAGACCCCCGAAAACATCGACAATGTTGTCTCCATTAGTCTTGGAATTTCCTTCCAGCTTAATATTCTTGAGTGAATCATGGACCTTGGCCAATGAAGCTGATGCACTATTAGGATCTGAACGGTAGAATTGAAAGTTATCTCCTGTCTTGATGCCAATTCCATCCACATACAGATACTCTTCATCACCTCTGTCCAAAACATGAGAACTTAGTCTTTTTCCACATAGAGAAGCTTAATAACAACTATGATACAGGGAAGGATAGGGAGTAGGGATCTCCATAGGAGGACAAACGAATAGATATTCATCTACCACAGACCAACCATAAAAATATCAATAGATGCTACCTTAGATATATTTTTCAAGATTACCATACAGAGCTTATTAGTTTTTCAACATTAATGTTAGTATAATATATGTATATCTAACAGCTACAAAAAAGGACAGCAACCATGAAAGGGAAAATAAGCCAACACAACAAGCAAAATAGAGAGAGTAACAAGTAGCACTTAACCCATGTCCCATATCTTCCTCCCAACTGCTTCTTCCACCAAATTCGTGCCACCCTCGCCGGCGGCAGACCCTCTATGCCCACAGCACATAACAGGAAGGTCTAGCAGCGAAAGAAATACCATCCTGCCGTTACAGGTCGATTCCATTTTTTTCGTGTCTTTTCCACCTCTGCCCTTGTCTTCTTGTTTCTGTTTTAGTGGCACGACCACCCTGAGTGGCGGAGCACCACCGTCACTGCACTGGGTGAGTCGTGGGCTAGCCAAAAGATGCGAAGGAGTTCACGACTCACACCACCTCCCTGTTATGTCCTGTGGGAACAGAGGGTCTGTCGCCAGCGAGGGTGGCATGAGTTTGGTGGAAGAGGAGGGTGAGAGGAAGATATGGGATGTAGGTTGAGTACTCCTCGTTACTCTCTTTTGCTGGTTGAGTTTGCTTCTTTTCTTTTTCCCAGTCGCTGTCTTTTTTGTGATTGCAGTGTCTTTGTTATCTCCTGGTTGTTATGTTTGTCCTTCTGTCCTAGGTTTAGGTTAGTATGAGGCTATTTATAGCCTCTTAGAATTAGGTTTAGGATTAAAAATAATTACTCTTGATCCCTGAATTTTAAGCTTACTATGAATAACTCACAAACCTATTATTTATTCCATATTTTACATTTTTTAAGGTTACTATGAATACAACCTATTACATTTTTTTGTAAATTTAGGCACTCCACTTTTTAGTTGATTGATTTGCTTATAATATAGAACTATGCTATAAACAACTATCTATTATCTAAACCAGCCAAGCCAAGATTAATAACAGCAGTTGAAAATGGCACAAAATAGATGGGTGAAAAAAGCTATAGCACTATCAGATAAAGGCATCAGAATATCTTCTATCTATTCAGCCTTAATACGAAAGGAAAATTCTTCATATCAAATCCATAGAAAATAATAAATATTGATGAGATAGTTAAACACCAAGAAAAGAGAGGAGTTATATATCATACCCCACGACTCCATGATATGCAATACAAGTTCTTGGCATTGGCTTCCCTACTCCAATGGAGAATTTTCTATGTTTAACAACCCCGATGTACAAATCAGGAGACTCAATATGATTTTCCAGCTGCCACAATTTTTACAGTTAAGAAAATAAAAATCATTAGTAGAAAAAAGGAAAAAGAAAATAACAACCTCAAAGTTTTACAAAACTTTAAATTGATATAAGGCCTTACAACCAAACAACTACCACATAGCACCAGCCTACATCATTTTCATCTTTTCCATAAAAATAAGCATAACAATTAAAAAAATGCGTAATGAAATTTCCCGTCGTGATCACTATCAGTATGGATAAGCCATTGTTATCGCTTCAAGAGAAATACAATGATGACATAGAAAAGAAAGCAGTCCAGATGCTAACCATATTTAGGTGCTCAAGTAGGCTATTTTTGGCATGATGAAGTTTTTATCTTCAATTGAAATCAATTTTCAAATTGGTGTTGAACTAGTCAAATATAATCCACAAATAAGGTGGAGAAAAGACAATGATTTCAAGATAGACCACGATATAAAGTTAGATTAAACTTGCTTAAGACAGTGTTGGTATAGGACCTTCCAAATCCAAATATGTCATCACATTCCTACAGAAGATAACATTTTCCTATTTAAAAGTACAAACTTTTGTGAAACAGAAAGAAAAGTCAGTTGCATATCATCCATTAGTGGAGAAATAGTCTATCCAATTTTTATTTTTTTGCTTTATGTATTTTCTTTCTATCTCTTTTAAAAGTGAATTTTTAGAAAATATAAGGCCTGATTGCATTCTTATTGAGCATTTCGAATAGGAGAAGATATAGAGAAGCAATGAATGAAAGTAGTGCATTATGGTTTCTGATTTATGAAAAAATTGCGCACCAATTCATGAATATCATGTAGAATAGTCTGACCATCAAGATGTTCCAGTTGCCCTTCCCTCCTGGCAGTTAGCCAAGTTGAACTATCGGTGCTGCTTGTTCTAACTGAAGCTGTCTTGTATTTGGCACCCACAGCTGAAACACCATTTGACAGTGCAACATGGAATTTGATCTTTCCTGCAGCAAGATGGTTACCCATCACAAATATGAATAACTAACTAGCAAAGAATTTCAAAAAATATTATTAAATACAACAAAAGACTTGTACACTTAATATCAGCAGTGGCACATCCTATAGGGCTTGTTGCCTTGTATACTAATGGTACATGCCTAAGTCACCAAAGGACAATGTTTGAGGTTTGGGAGGTGGAGGGTTTCAATCCCCAACAACATGTTTCTCCAATTTCCAGAGATCCTAATCGGGGGACCCTACCTGAAAAAAGGGTGGAGGGAAACAGAAATAATAAAACCATTGTTTCAAATTGTGAGCCGCATCACGTGATGCGGCCACAATATTGCGGTTGTAGTGACCGCCGCAACCGCATCACGATGTGGTATGATGCCAAATCACAATGATGTGGCTGCATTGGGCTGTAGCACAACTGCATCGAATTCAAAAATATTTTTTAATTACAAATAAATTCACACTGCAATAGCTGCAATTCGCATCGCAACGACTACAATCACAGTAACCACAACTGTAACTGCATTCGCCATCGCAACTTAAAACACTGAATAAAACCAAACAAAAGCTAAATGAAGACAAGGAGCAGAAGGGAGTGCAAGGACATGATCTATCTTATTTTAAGAGAGCAAAATAATGGATATTTCTACATATGGGTATGGCAAGCTTACTTGACGGCCTTTCCCATTTATTTTTATCATTAAAATTTAATGATATTAACAACACCCATTTCTAACAATTAAAATTATACAATTTTATGCCTTAAAGATACACGAGTTGCCAGATTTGAGATAATTCAAGGGGCACCCAGTGCGTGAGGCTTCCATCTAGGGCATCCGTGTAGGGTAAATATATACAGCCTTGTCAATGAGAGGTTGATTCCATGATTTGAACCCATGACCTCCAGGCTAAGGTAGCAACCTTAATGTGTCAAGGCTCCTTTAAGGAATACAAAAAATCAAATTCTCCATAATGAAATAGAAGGAAATGCACTGTGGTAGTTATGTATTTGTATGAATAATATTGCATAGAAACCAGTGAGAGCTGCCAAAAAGATAACGATAAATACCAGAAACTCTGTCTCTGTCCTCGGCAAATACAAGGGCAACAGCTTCTATGTTCCCCCTTCTACCACAAGCATTTCTAGAATCATTTCCACTTCTGTATATAAAGCAGCTTCTCTCATCACCCACAATGACTGTGTCCTTAGGCATGGCATAATCTGTACTAAATCAATACATCATCCAAGTTAAAATAAAATAAAAAAGAAACTGGCCAAACACAAGTCTGTGGCAGAAGGGTTTAGGTGTACATTTAAGTTATCAAGGTTCTCAGTATAAAACTAACACAAAATACAAGTCATCCTGTCTAAAATCAAGTATCAAATGCTACCTTAAGCACACCCGAGAGGTTGTGAGAAATATTTTAGGGAAAGCGGTCAATGATTTCTTTGAAATGAATACCGACATAATTTTCTTTAAACGTAGAGAGTAAATAAGAAGATGGAAGCAGGATTAATAAATGCACAAGGTATAAGAAAATATATGCATAATACAAGTACCACTTACCCAACTTCTCCATAACTGGTTTCATGTCACTGCTTGCTTCCTGTGCAGCCAAATCCAATTGTTAGAAACTGAACCAAGAATGATGTAAGCAATGAAATAAAACAAAGAAACTTTGAAAAAAAAAATTGAATATTAAATAAGTGCCTAACTAGTAACTTACTCCAATTAATATAACTGCATCGGGAAATGGACGCATGGAGACAGAGGCTGAATACTCATTGATATCCATTACAAAATCATCAATACACCGTGCTTGAGATGTCTGGTATAAAAAAATATTATTTGATAAATATGATAATAAAAGAAGCTTGGAATGGCCTTAATTTAATTATTTAATATGGATAATACAGAATATAAAAAGAGCACCAACGTGATTTTGGGTCAGTTAATCATGTTTTATTGCAAAAAATACTCTTATTTCTTAGTGTGGATACCTGCTCTTGAGTGATTATGTTATTAATAATAAGTTTATTCTGTGTTTGAGCTGCGTAGTGTACTTTGGAATCATTCTTTCAGGCATTCGGGCATTGGGAGAGCAAATGAAGGAGTTTTAAGCTTGCGGACAAGAGGAATTAGTGCCTAGGCTCAGGTCTTAGCGCCTAGGAGTTCAGCAGGCTAAATGCGAGTTTATGCAACAGCGCCTAGGCGTCAAGAAGCTGTGACAAGGAGATGCATTATACCCAGCGCCTAGGCATTCAGTCAACAGAAAAAATGTGATTTTAACAGTCCTCACCAGCAGCTAGGCGCCAACTATTACGAATTTAAGGATTTTGGGATGTTTTAGCATTCATTCAATATAGTACCTTTATAATTTTGTTACAAATTGATCCTCTTTACAAATATATCGTCCTATTTCACTGGTAACTTGCATGATAAGGTGGTAATTGTTTAACGACAATCCTCATAGGTTCGAGGATGTACTTATCATTATATGACTTGTTTATAGTACGGTATACTTGCCGAAAAAGCTAACACTATTACACCAAGGAGCTGAGGTGAGGCACCAAAAGGGGTTAGCGCCCGGCGCCCAGCTGGTGGAAGCACACACTTCTGGTGCCTTACATTCACATTTCAGGTTCAAACAACACACACCTTTTGCACCTTACTTATAACTATAAAAACTCAGATTGCCCAGCCATCTAACATACTAACTGTGATGTGAAACGGGAAAAATAGTCAAAATATCAACTAAATAACTAACTGTCATCCTTTGGGACTCTTTTGTTATGTAGATTGATAGTTAATTTATAAAGTTAATTCTAAATAGTCAAACATTCTATCTTAACGCCTTTTCTCAATGAGTAGTCTCTATTTTCTTGCATGAAGTTGTTGAAAGTTTGAAACCCATAAGTTCCTTAAGGGTGCCATTCGCATTAAATTTCAAAATATCTTACTATTACACATTCACAGAGTAGGCTAGGCAAGTACAATTTTCAGAGAATGTAAAGTCCAAATTCTTATATGAGATTTTATTACCTTTGATGGCCGCACTAACGGTATGGCTTCAACTTTTAATCCTGGCAAGTAACCAACAGTCAAAACTATGCCTTCGTTTATATTTCTGGTATATCCATCCCCGGAGAAGCCACTAAAAAGGACACCCCACTTGACCTGCATAAATTATCCTCACTTTAGTAAATCAAAGCTCTAATAGAAAAAGGAAATATATTTATGTGTGTGTGTATAAGTATATAAGTATCAACATTCAACCTCTTTGAATTCATCAGTTACAGCATCACTTCCAATAATACCATTTGCCACAGAAACAATAACGGGAATATTGAATCCCAATCTCCCTCTAATCTGCGCAATAAACATTAAGCTAATCGCGTAGTACTAACAATAACAATAAACTAAAAAGGGAAAAAAGAAAGGAAAAGTTAAATTATACAAGTTGTAGAGTCTTGGATAATTCAAAACCACTTCCAACATTGACAATAGCAAAATGAGGACGAATAGGCTCAGACAAAACTTTGTTAACAACCTCGTTCACAGCATCCTGTTCAAGTGCACAAATTCTACATATGAATCCATTGATAAATCTCAATTGTTACAAGCTGAGTATTAAGCAAATAAATAAGTAAGAACAAATATAAAGACACATTATAAATTTCTATAAAAATTCACTGCAAATTTGTGTCACCAAACACTAGTTCACATTACAACAACAATCAAACCTTAATCCGGTAGAATTGATAAACACTAATTCACAGTGTAAATAAAAAATGGAGAAAAAAAATTATCCATAAAATCTGAATTGTCAGCGAAACTTGTAATTTAACGATAAATTCGACAATCAGTTTATGTTTTTCAGAATGAAATTGAGATTTTTAGTATTTGAAAAAGAAAAAGGGTTTGAAATCCGGGTTTGTGAGGGCATAATGGTAATTTAGTGAGATAGAAAAAGGAAGAGTTACGTGTAGCAAAGGATTGAGAGAGAGAGAAGTTGAGAGCTTAGGACGAAAGAGAATGCGATTGCAGATAAGGTTCCATGATTTGGTGACGCAAGCTGCTGAAGCGAATGATGGAGCATGAAGCCTAGAAAGAATGTTTTGAACAAGATCATCGTTCAGCAAATTCAAACCTCCAATACTCGTATTCGAATCGTTTGAACCTCTCGCTTTCGTGCTCGATGATGGTGATGATGATGGTAGTGGTGGATCCTCCATTGTGGCAAACACAAACACAAACACGATCCTCAAAGTTTGTTAGTGTTTCGGAATTGGTTAGATAGAGAATATGGAATTCTGTCATGGGTTTGGGCCTTATCAATGTTTTTTTTGGGTACCTCTCCCACTTTATTCCGGGAATCAAATTATTGATTTTTAGTTATCTTAAAGATCTAACGAAATCTTATAGTATTATACCAATATTTTGTTTATGCCTTATCAATGTTTGGTACCCGCGATGGTATCTCTCTCCCTATGAGTAAGGAATATTGTTCCCAAGAATCAAATTATTGATTTTTTGTTATCTTGAGGATCTAACGAAGTCTTACAATATTAGACCAACGTCTTGTTAGTCTCCTATCAATCTTTGGTACTAGTGATAGTATCTCTCTCCATATGAGTAAGAAACATTGTTCCCGAAAATCAAATTATTGACTTTTTAGTCATCTTAAGGATCTGGCGGAACCTTATAGTATTAGATTAATGCCTTGTGTGATGTCAATGTTTGAGTTAAAGAAGTTTTGATATAATCATGTGCTTCAGCTTGAGATATTTGATAATGACATTTTTGTACATACATGAATTAATTTAATGTCAAGAAGTTGTTTAACCATAAGAAGAACAATGGTTCAAGAAGAAATAATTTTTGGTAAGGGTGGGAATAGATTAGAAGGTGTATTTCAAGTTTTAGGGTATCCAAAAAATCTATTTTGGTTACTACTGTGCTATATTTATTTGTGGATCTTTGTTGGTAAGGAATTAGATTTTATAAACAAAGTTTTTAAGGTTTTCAATTTCATTTTAACAATAAACACTTGTTTTAATAGACATCTTAATTTTCTAATTACTTGATTTTAAGATTTGAATTTTATTATGTTTTTCTAATAACTTGGTTTTAATCTCTTTAACAATAAGTTTTCAAAGTTCCTTTTTAAATTTATCATTTTTTTACAAACTAAATTCACCCTTATTGGGTACGAAGCCAACTCCAACATTAAAAATCCTAGTAATTATTATTTTGGGTTGAGGTCATCAAATGCTTTTAAGCATATAGATAAATAAGGGAATTTAATTTAATAAAAAAATAAAATGTGAATTTCATATATAAAAAAAGTGAGAGTTGAGATATTAAGTAAATTGAAAAGCAAAAAAATATATTATTGGTGAATTTTTGTGTTTTGGATGAAGGAAATATCTATCCAAATATATATCAATTGAACATAATAAATGAATATGAATTCATTCATTACTAAAAACTTTCTATTAAATTATATTCATTTAAATTTATTAACTTTAATGTATAGATTTAGATCAATTTAATTTTCTTGAATTTGAATCCATAATAGAGTGTTGATATGAAACAAACTTATTTTCCATACATGTTGACATTTTAATCAAATTATAATCAACATGCTCTTTTATTTGAGTTTGGATCATCTCCATTAATGGAGAGAGAAGTGATGTGTAAAATAAAGTAAAATGAAAAATGAGAAAACAAATATGTCATTCTATTTACACATGTAATGACATTTTCAGCCTTAAGGTTAGTGTAAAAATATCATTTGCTTCTTCATTAATGGAGAGGATCCTTGGTTCTTTTATTCACAACATAGTTCCACAATAAATTTCTAAACATAGCTCCAAAGTCAAAATTTACAAACAAGTAATCTGCCAAATTTAATGAATATAGAGATTAAAGGATCTTATGAAAGCAAAATCAAAAGAATGAAAAGCTAGCAAGAAAATGCAGTGGTCTACATATATCATATATGATCCACAAATGCTATAAATATCAGTTAGTTTTGCTTAAAATGCCATTCAGTTCTGGCTCGAACTACATCTGATTTATTGTCTTGAAGACTAAGCATGTGAGTGTATTGTAGGTCAGGCTTTCTGTTAATGGAGTTATTGGACTCTCCTATTACCCTTGCTGTTGGACTAGTTAAGGATTCCAGCAAATTTGTTTGTCGACATTCGCGCCGAAATTCCAAAGTCATGCTTGTCATATTAAAATCTTCTAGCACTTCTATTGGCACACTCTGCATCCAACAAGAAAATCCACAACATAATCATGTTATGGTTTTAAGTAAAAGCAGCTACGGTCCCAGTTATAGTTATATTGATTTTGTACAGTAATTGTCGATAATCGTAAAAAATGCAGCCAATGTTGCTGCAATTAAGGCTGCGATACTGTTGGATAAACTATCACAACCTTATTATAGTGATTGCAATTACAATTGCGAACCACGATTTAAAACCGCGAATTCATTACGAAATCGTATGATCGTATAGACTACTTACCTCTAAAATCCATCCTATGTATTTCACATTGTTCACATGCTGATTAGCATCCATGTCATTCCACCTTGGCTTTATTGCATTAAGTAAAAAAAAACCAGTCAATTCAAATATCTAAATAGTAATATAATTTATGTTGAACACTAGAATTTTGATGCAATTGAAAAAGAAGGGATGGAATGATGTGAAAATGGTGATAAAGAGAAGGGGTACTAAGATTAAACTTAAAATAGGTTCAAACTTACAGCCAATCCAGAACGGATTCTCTCGGCGGTTTCATCGGTGAGTTTGTCTATCTTTTCACAATCTTTTTCTTCACTAGAAATAGCAATCCTATTAAGGTAGAAAGGAACAAGCTCTTGTTTAACTTCACAAGGTATCTTGCTTAGCCTTCTTGTTTCTCTATTCATGATCACCCATGTGCTGCACCAATGAAATTGTTAACATATATTTTGTATTGAGGAAAAAAACTATATTAGAGAGCTATGTTTACAAGACTTTCTTTACGATGAAACCGATATGTTGTATGCGGAATTCGGTACATGGTACGCAGGCTAAGCAATGGAATCATGTAACTATGATTATTAGTCCATGTAAGAATGAAAAAGATAAAATGTTGTACCTTGTTGCTCTTGTTATAATCTCTTTGGTGTAATGATCCCGAATAATCCAATCTCTTCGCATTCCATTCTTTCCAGCAGCATCAACCCAAGTATCAATTTCGATTTCATCTCCCCTGTCACATTTTTGGCAGCATAATTGGTTACTAGTGTTTTGTATAATTAGGCAAGGCAGGGTATTAGACTAATCATATCTACCATTTGCTATATCTTTGTACTTGAACTTGAATCCGAGTAACGACCCATATGAGTTTTCGAAGGCTCATCTCGCGAGTAGCTCCAAAACCGTCCCCACCTATACCAGAGCTTGTAACATGATTAAGAGCAGTTTCCTGAACCATTTAACAAGTAGTTCATCAATATTGTCCTTCATCAGTGTGGTTTTTTAATACTCTATTCATCAAGTATTTAAAAATGATATTCCTTTTATAGGTTCAACTATACCAATGACATTATATATCCTATGTAATCATGTTCTATCACAAATCCTTAGTCTCATACAAGCTAAATGTGCTATTATGATTTGATATTAACATGCTGCATAATTGGAGTAGAATGCAATTGAGAAGAAGGTTTAAAACATCATTTATAGAATAGTGAAGGTAACCTGAAGAAAATTCATGAGTGTTTCCATTGTGGCAGTTTTATCTGGTCCAATTTCATAAGACCTGATAGCAAAAATCTGTCTATACACAAACCTGCCCTCAACAAACCGTCCGCGCAAGCTGGTAATAAGAGCTGCATCCGCTGCGCTTTCGTTAGCCGATTTGCTTCCTGAGACAGGAGCCTCTACTACATGTATTCCATTCACCCTTGTTCCATTAACTGTGTCCACTTTTTGATGACTACTATGAGAATTTGCAGTCACCAATGAAAATCTTCTTTTATTGTTCAACATGTTAGTATTGCATGAAGAATGAAGTCTCAGCCTCAAAACCTCCATATTTTCCTTCTTTGCATTGCTCAAATTCCATGGAAATTGAAAACCCAAGTTTCTGGATGCTGCCATTGGTGTCATTGCTACTAAATTAAGAGCTCAAATCACAGTCATAGGAATAAGTGAGAGAATTTGTTGTCAGATATAAATCCTAGTAGAACATGTTTCTTGTATAATTAAGACATGTTTTTTTCTTCCTTTCTCTAAAGAGTGTAGTTTGTAGGTGTAACAACTTGTGAATTATTAGAAAGGTGTAACAACTTGTGATTTTATCTTTGTTACATATTAATAGTATAATCAATAATGATTAGAAAATGATGTCTGATTCATAGCCCAACCACTTCAATTGAGTGGAGGAAAATATGGTGAGACATACATCATTAACTTGCACACAAAAATAGCTTGGTGCATCAGGTTTAGCTAGTTAGTAATTCTAGACTTGTTTCTAATTTAGATATATGCTTGTCCTGGTTACTTTTATATATTCATGACCTTGAAGATTGAGGCACCTTTGATTTAACTTCAAAAAATAGAAGGTAGTTGAGAAACAGAAGATAAAAACAAGACTTTCAAAATGGTGAAATTTGTGTAGGTTTTTTAGTCAATTTCTTCAACACCAAGATTGTGGAAAGTAGAATGATAACAAAATGGCCATAGTGGAATGAATTATTGAAAACATGATTAGAGGTTTATGAATTTAAGAAATAAAATGAAATAATTCTGGACCATATGAAAATCCATTCACTTATTTTTTTTCATCATCCATTATTAAAGGTACTCATCTTAAAGCTTGTTTTCAATTAATGGTTTGACAGAAGCATGATACCTGTTATATAGTGGCAGGTGATATTGTAGCAAAGTATTATCATTTTGTTAATCTTTTGAAATATAAGGCAATACTTGTTTTAAAGGATTAAATTGGTGAACTATATGTAGCTTTGCTAATATTTTTAATTGTATAAAGTCTCCAAAAGTGAATGAAAGTGGTTGAGACCAAAATCATTCAGTATAAGTCTCTAAAAGTGAATGAAAGTGGTTGAGACCAAAAGTCTTCCACTTTCAATTCATGTTCTGTATTATACTGTCTTCTCAACTTTTTTTTTTCACAAGAAGAAAAAGGCCAAGTTCTACACACAGTTGGTGCAAAAGCACGAAAACACAATATTTGGTCGCGTCACATGGTGTAAATGCACGAAAACACGATCAGTGTCAAATATCTTCTTCCAAAATTTATTCAAGAATAATTAGCAATCTGATAATATATAAAGAGTACTTGACAGAATTATTGAAAATCAAGATGTATAGTCCAAATATATAAACGTAAAGCTATCAATAAATACAGTAACATATATCAGTTCCGCTTTTGCTTTAGATGCCATTGAGTTCTAGCTCGGAGTATCTCTCCTTTATTGTCCTGCAGGCGAAGCAGGTGTGAATACTGTAGGTTGGATTTTGGTATGCTTGAACTAGTGTTGGTGTCGCCAGTGACCTTCTCTGCTGGACTAGTCATTGATTCCAACAAATCTGATTCGGTACATTCACGACGATACTCCAAAGTCATGCTTGACATGTTATACTCTTTCAACACTTCTTTTGGCACACTCTGCAACAAGCAAATCAAAATGTCAAATGGATAGATATTCTTGCTGCGCTAGTGAATAATTATCAAATTGTAAGACATGATGTACAATTTTGCTGACTTAATCATTAGTGAGAATAGATTATTTTGACACAGCTTGCAACTTCTTTTGTCTAATAGATTAAGTACCTCCAACATCCATCCAATGTATTTCACATTGTTAACATGCAGGTTAGCATCCATGTCGTTCCACCTTGGCTGGATCAAATACAGTTAAAAATAAGTAAATACAATGTAACCGAAAATTTGAAACGACGCGGTAATAAAGAGATTGTAATATTTAAACTTATATTGTTATCCAACTTACAGCCATTCCAGATCGAATTCCGTCAGCAGTGTCATCAGTGAGCTTTTCTATCTTTTCAGTATCTGTTTCTTCAATGGCAATGGCTCGTCTACTAAAGTTGAAAGGCAGACCCTCTTGTTTAACTTCATCAGGCAACTTGGATAATCTTCTGGTTTCTTTATTCATGACTACCCATATGCTGTATTAAGAAAATTTTGAACATATAATTAAGATGAAACATGTTGGTATTTACTTAGTACCTATGAATTGGATGAAATTATATACCTTGTTGCTCTTGCTATAATCTCTTTAGTGTTGTGATCCCTAACTAGCCAATCTCTTCGCATTCCGTTCTTTCCAGCGACATCGAACCAAGTATCAACCTCAATTTCATCTCCCCTGTCACATTTATGTATTTTTCCTTTCCTTGATCAGACAATATATTCTTTAAGATATAAATCATTACATATAAGAATGCTGTACAAGTACCATTTGCTGTATCTATGTACTTGAACCTGAATACGAGTAACTACCCAAATGAGTTTCCGAAGGCTCATCTCCAGGGTAACTCCAAAATCATCCCCAGGTCCTCCTGTGCCAAGGTTGGGAACATGATTAAGAGCAGTTTCCTGAACCATTTTACATACAGGTCAACAAACATGAACTTCAATAGTCTAGTTCATCTGTAGCCTATTTATCAAGTGTTTTCAATTGTTACTCCTTCTAGGTGATAAAGCATTCTACTGAGAACCAAAATTAAAAAGAGAAAGATATGAATACTGAGTAAAACTTTATCAAAAATAAAAATAAGCCAGTGAACCAGACATGATGAAACAAGTGTACTTTACTGAACCACAAAGTTGCTTACAAATTGAAGGATCCGAAAAGTACCGTATATAGTAGAACAAATTTATAACCATCTTCATCCAAAGATACACAAACCTCTTGAAAATGAAAAGTCCTTTTAGATGTAACTAATATGGTAATATTTTACAAAAATACTTGTTGATCATTTAGGTTTCAAGTTCGTACAAAGCATCGATTAATCCTCTAACTAAATAGACAATTTACCGTATTAGATGACCAAATTGAAACCTAAAATTAAGATAACGGATATGAATGTAAAACACCACCCAACATGAATCGACATGGTTGTAACACATTTCAGTTGATTCTCTAACTAAATCGACAATGTATTTTGTAAAACACCACCCAACATGTTCTTTACTGAATTATTCGATGACAAATTTCTAAGCAACAATGGATGCATCCTTGGAAAAGATAAGTGATGACTAACTCATTACCTTAGTAATTACCACTATATCAACTAAACCAGACTCAACCAAATAATGTGATACATTAAAAGTTAAAAAACATCATATAATTAAAGCAAATCAGATATAAAAAAAAACAAATCACATATTCAATCATCAAATAATTGAAGAATTGTTACACTAACCTGAAGAAAACTCATGAGTGTTTCCATAGTCACTGTTCTATCAGGCCCAATTTCATAAGACCTAACAACAAAATTTTGCCTAAATACAAATTTGTCTTCCACAAATCTTCCACGAGAGATAGCATCTTCTAAACTTTCATTATGCAAATCAATCACATTCTCCTTCATTACATTGATTTTGTTCACTATATGAGATCTACCATTAGAACTTAAAAATCTTCTTTTATTATTCAAAATGTTAATTTGATCTGAAGAATACAAACCCATCTTCAAAACATCACGTGCCTTAAATGCAATATTGTTATAAACATTGTTGCTGACATAATTTGTATGAAATTGTAACCCAATGTTGGTGGTTGCAGCCATTGTTTTGTGATGGCTAGGAAAATAGAGAGAACAAGTATTAGGGTTAGTGCAATTTAGGTTTTACTATAGTCAAAAAATCTAATTTATAATTGTGAAAGAGTGATAATAGGTGCTTATTAGAAGAATAATATCGTTTTGATTGACCAACTCGGAGAACAAATCGAGAATGAATAAAAAATAGGTAATGGTTGCATAATTCTAGGAATGAGTATTTCAATATTTGTTGAAAATATTGAGATTCAAATTTTCTAAGACTAGGAAATTGTGAAGTTATGGTTGGAAGGACGGTATTGCTTAGATTTCATTTAACTTTATTATTGCAGTGGAAAGGGTATAAAACCCTCTAAATCTAAATTTTATGTTTTGTTAAGTAATTATTATGAAATATTTTTTCGATATTACTATGAAATTAATCTCTATATGTATTGTTAAATTATTAATATATTATCAAGAAAAATGTTAATAATAATAATAATGCAATCATGGACGTTAGATATTATTGATATCCACATGAAATTACCACGAAGAATCCAAGATACAAAATTTATTAAGAATAAGAAAATTAATAAATTTAAGAGTTAAAAGTGGTTACTACAATAATAATCTTATATATAGGAATATAAAATAATAATAATTTGAAAGGCAAGTTAAAACAAAATGTACAAGTTCAATTTTTTCATCGCTATTAATTTAATATTATTTGTATGCATTAACCAATCTTTACTAATAAATAAAGTTTAAAGGTAATTATGAAGAAAAATAGTTCATAGTGAATACTAATAAAATACATATATAAAGTTTAGGGTGTTTTTATATATATTTTACCCATATTAGTAAAATAATATATTAAGCAATTTAGGCCTCCTCCGCGTGCCGGAGTAAAGTTCACTTAAATTAGGGCTAATATGTGTATGTCCATATGTGAAAAACACATGAAACATCATGCCTTGTGTGCAATAAATATGAGTAAGGTGGGCTTTCTAATCGTGTGCTATACAATTAAAAAATAAAAAATTATATAAACTTAAATAAATAATATTTTGTTACTATCACATTTTTAAAATTACAAACAAACAATATACTAATTCAAAAATTTAACATTATACCAATAAAAATCAAAATATAACATTTAATAATTAATCATAATGCCTAACGGCAATCCCGTGTATTAAAAAAGTTTGTGGATGAAACAAATATTTTAGGTTAATGAACAAAATTTTAATGTTTTGTCTGCCAAACAAATTTGGGTGGATGGCCCTTAAGCATAGTCCAAATTGTAAATAATAGTTTATATTTAAAAGTGAAGAATGAATATTATGCTTATAGATATAGATAAATATTTTGTAAGAAGAGTTTTGTTGCATAATTATACTAGTTGGCTCAAATAAATTTGGCTTCATAAAATATGCCCATGGTTGAAAACAGAAGGGAAAAACAATTGGAGAGAGGGTTTGTACAAAATCTAAGTATCTAGTCCTTCCTCCACCCCATAAAAATTAGGAAACACCTTTTTTTAATGCTCAATGTACCATTACTATTACACAAGTAACAACTATCTAATCACACATTTAATTTTTCACAATGAATAACTAACTCCATTTTAAATGTGACAATGTTAAGATAATAACTTTTTTTCTTCTCTTTCTCAATATATACAATTTCTAATTATTCATGTTTATTATTTTCAATTTTCAAGTGGTAAGGGTGGAAGATTTAAGGAACGAAATGATAAAGAGATTGAAGGTTCAAATCTCATCTACCACAAAAATACTAATATACTAACATTTGCCGATAATTTTTTTTTTACAAAAACCTTTTCAAAAATGTTCTAATATGTGGGAAAGAGAGAGTAATAATAGATGGATACAAATAGGTTGTGGAAAATAGTTGATGACTTCTAGAAACATTAAAAGAAAAAAGTATGCTCTTTTTGGCACCATAAAAAAAGAGGATAGCAAATTATATGTGACTAGTCTGATCCTTCCTAGGAACTACCCAAAGTTGAAAAATGAATATGTTTATCATAAAAGAATTCATTGTTCCTAACTATGTTTCACCTTAATTGTTATTTGAACAAATAGTGTTTGTTCTTGTCCCATTCAAAAGGATGAAAATGAACAAATCTATTAAGAGTATTATTTGTCATCGACCTACTTATGATCTATTAGTCTTTGAAGCTCCCTCGTTTCGTAGCTAATCCTGGTCGGTCTAGGGAAGAAGCACTACACTTAGAAGTTTACTAACAAAAGAATGGTCGTAACAACTAACATCTGTCTCTTTCATATTTTGGAGTCTGAATAATTGCCCAAGATTGTTGAAGTGACTAACTCCATGAAATTAAGCTGCATTGGAGAAAGAGAAATATTTTTTTCTCTCCTTTGATGGTTTAGATGAAAGAAGTATGTGGAGAGAAAATAAATAAAGTAGTTTTTAATTATTGTGATTATACTTCTTGTTTTAGTATGTATAATAACTTAGTTTTGAGTGTACTAGATGGATATTCTAAAAAGCTTTAGAAGATGTTTTTTCCTTTTTGTCACACCATATGGTTTTAATTATTGTGATTATACTTCTTGTTTTAGTATGTATAATTTAGTTTTGAGTGTACAAGATGGATATTCATAATGCTATGTGTTATGATAACAATTTAATTCTTATGATTAAAAACCAATTAACTTTTGAGAACGGGAGAAAATGACCAAACAATATCCGTTGGGATTTCTAACACTGAGTCGTATGTGGCAGGAATGTTGTTTGAACTTCTCTTATCCTTTAAATCTTTCCTCTTTTAGTTGACTGGCACCGTGTTCAAGTTTTAACCAATGTGCAAAGTGATCCTTCTTTTTTGAACACCCTTTCTAATTTGCTTGTTAGAATGCCATCTTGTTTTATGTGTTTCTGTGTTATAGGTATATTTTGATGGGAATGTGTATGTGTTTTGTGTGGCTTTTGATTATTGTGTTGAGTATGATTGTGTTTTAGGTGTGTGATATGATACCATATGCCTGTGTATCATGGTATTCTTTGTCCAATCTCGTGTTCATGGTACGTTTCTCATCCACCTCATGGTGACCTGTTGCAACATAATTCAAGCTCATATGTGCATGCAAAGCTGAATAAAAGTCAGAGAAAATCAGTGACTTTGTTGGAAGACTTTGTCAAAAAATTGTTGCTGGTTTTTTGGCTATTAATTAGGAGTAATTTAAGTTTCAGTTTTTATGTCATTTATGCCACCACTAATGTAGGATTGTTAGACGTGGTTAGTGGAGATTGTTAGTCAAGTTTCAGTTTCAGTTTTTTAGTATATAAACACTGCATTGTTCAATATTTTTTTAAGATGCAGAACACAAAATAAAATCACCTCTTTCTCATTATTCTGTTATCTGGTTTTCTTCCTCTGACAAGAAAACATTTGGTATCAGAGCATTATCCGGGTTCATATCCAGGGAATTGCTGAGTGAGAAGAAAGAGCACTCAAATACAAGGATAAACACGCATTAGAGAGTGAAAAGGTTGTTCATAATGCAGAACAACGGGTCAGGTGTCGCCACTTCACAATTGCCTATCTTTAAAGGCATAAATTATCAGTTTTGGAGCTTGAAAATGAAAACGTTATTCAAGTCTCAAGAACTGTGGGGTTTTGTTGAAGAAGGATTTGATGATGCTCAATCTCCAGAACCTGATCAACAATTGAAAGAGAAAAGAAAGAAAGATTCCAAGGCATTGTTTATGATACAACAAGCCTTGGATGATGAAATCTTTCCCAGAATTGCTTCTGCAACCACATCCAAGATGGCGTGGAATACTCTAAAGCAAGAGTATCTAGGTGACAAGAAGGTGATTACAGTGAGGCTGTAATCACTAAGGAGAGAGTTTGAAACAGCTCTAATGATGGACAAAGAATCTGTCCAAGAATACTTGTCACGTGTATCCACTGTGGTACAACAAATGCGGTCATATGGAGAAACACTGACCAATGAACATGTGGTTGGAAAAGTTCTAAGAAGTCTCACAAGCAAATATGATCATGTTGTAGCAGCTATTGAAGAGTCAAAGGATATGGCAGATTACACCTTTGATGAACTCATGGGATCCTTGCAAGCTCATGAGGAAAGGCTCAATAGAAATAGTGAGAAGAAGGAAGAAAAGGCATTCCATGTGAAAGGAGAATCCTCAAACGAAAAAAAAACATGGCAATTCAGTGGAAGAGGTAGAGGAAGAGCAGGCTCTATAGGAAGGGGCCGTGGAAGTGGACAGAATAAGGAAGGAAAAGAGCAATCATATAAGGGTCCACCCAAATGTTACTATTGCAAGAAGCCAGGCCATAAAGAAGCTAGCTGCTGGAAGAAGGAGGAGGATGAACAAAAGGGTGATCAAAAATCCAATTTTGTGGAGAATGAGCAAAAGTTGTTTTTAGCACAAAGTGCAGCTGGCAATGATGTAGGAGGTGGTGTGTGGTATGTTGACAGTGGGTGCTCCAACCATATGTCAAGTGCCAAGTCTATGTTCAGAGAACTGAATGAATCTTTGAAGAGCAAGGTGAGGCTTGGAGATGGAAAACAACTTGAAGTGAAAGGAAGAGGCACGATTGCAATCAAAACTGAGCAAGGAGACACTAAGCTATTATATGATGTGCAATATGTGCCAAATTTGGCTCACAATTTGCTAAGTATGGGTCAATTAATCAATTCTGGATATTCAGTATTGTTTGAGAATGATTTTTGTTTGATTTGTGATAAGAAATCCAAAGAAGTCGTAGTAAAAATTGTTATGGGGAGAAACAGAATGTTCCCTCTTGATTTATCTGGCAATATGAACAAAGCACTGACAGTTAGAGGAGATGATGATGCCAAACTATGGCATTTGAGGTATGGTCATTTGAATGTGCAGGGACTGAAGCTTCTAAATTCCAAAGACATGGTGCAAGGGCTGCCTAAAATTGGTGAGCTTGAGTTGTGTGAAGGATGTTTATATGGAAAGCAGTCAAAAGGACCATTTCCTAGTGGCAGAGCTTGGAGAGCAAGTGAAAGTTTGGAGCTGCTGCATGCTGATCTCTATGGACCAATGCAGTCAGTCTCTCTTGGTGGAAGTAAGTATTTCCTGCTCATAACTGACGACTACAGCAGAATGAGTTGGGTCTACTTTCTAAAGGCTAAGTCTGAAGCCTTTGAAAACTTTAAGATTTTTAAGGCTATGGTTGAGAAACAATCTGGTTTATGTGTGAAAGCCTTAAGAACAGATCGTGGTGGCGAATTTTTGTCAAATGAATTCATCACATTTTGTGAGGAGCAAGGAATAAGAAGAGAATTGACTGCACCATATACTCCAGAGCAAAACGGAGTAGCTGAGAGAAAGAACAGGACTGTTGTAGAGATGGCAAGAAGCATGCTCAAAGCTAGAGGTGTACCAAACAACTTCTGGTGTGAAACTGTAGCTACTGCAGTATACATTCTCAATGTCTCTCCTACAAAGGCCGTCATGAATATGACACCATTTGAAGCATGGAGAAGAAAAAAACCATCAGTAAGTCATTTAAGAGTTTTCGGTTGTATAGCTTATGCTTTGGTTGATTTGAGATCTAAACTAGATGATAAATCTATGAAATGTGTATTCATTGGCTATGCTACTCAATCAAAGGCATACAGACTGTATAACCCTCTTACTGGCAAGATTATGGTCAGTAGGAACGTTGTGTTTAATGAGAATGCAGGCTGGAATTGGGAGCAAAGAGAAAGTTGTGATAATATTCAGCAGAAAACAGTAGGGACTGATTGCTCAGGGGAGGACGTAACTGTGCCAACAAATGACCAGCAATCTTCAAGTCCTCCTACATCACCATCATCTTCAAATAGCAGCTCATCTTCTTCTTCAAGTCCTTCATCATCAAGTTCATCAAGTGATTCAGCACCAAGAACATACAGGACTCTTGCTGACTTGTATGCAAACTGTGACTTTGCACTGATGGCTGCAGATCCAACCAGTTTTGATGAAACTAAAGATGAAGTTGAATGGCAAGAAGCAATGAAGGAGGAAATCAAGTCCATTCAAAAGAATGAGACTTGGAAATTGGTTGATCTTCCTGAAGGAAAGAATGTTATTGGACTTAAGTGGGTATTCAGAACTAAGTTCAATACAGATGGTAGTATTCAGAAGCACAAAGCCAGATTGGTGGCAAAAGGGTATGTACAGCAAGAAGGAATCGATTTTGAGGAGACATTCTCACCAGTGGCAAGATTTGAAACTGTAAGAGTGGTATTAGCTTTGGCTGCCCAATGGAAATTGGATGTGTTTCAGCTTGATGTAAAATCTGCATTTCTCAATGGAGACTTACAAGAAGAAGTTTTTGTTGAGCAACCACTTGGCTTTGTCAAAGATGGTGAAAAAGGAAAAGTTTACAAGCTGCAAAAGGCACTTTATGGACTGAAACAGGCTCCAAGAGCCTGGTACACCAAGATTGACTCATTCTTTCTTCAAAATCAGTTTGAGAGAAGTGAGAATGAGCCAACTCTCTATGTGAAAAAGGAAGGCATGAATGAATTCCTAGTTGTTTATCTTTATGTGGACGACATCATTTACTTTAGCTCCTCTCAGAAGATGCTAAATGAGTTCAAAGCATCAATGATGAAGAAATTTGAGATGACAGACTTGGGTCTGCTTCAGTATTTCTTGGGTCTAGAAGTAAAGCAAGGAGAAGATGGAATATTTCTGTGCCAAAGGAAGTATGCAGAGAATTTGCTGAAGAAATTTTCAATGGAAAAATGTGAGACTGTCAAAACTCCTATGAATCCTAATGAGAAGCTGCAGAAGGAGGATGGCACAGGAAAAGCTGATGAACAGCTGTTCAGAAGTCTTGTATGAGGCCTGAATTATCTCACTCACACACGTCCTGACATTGCTTATAGTGTAAGTGTGGTATCCAGATACATGCACTCTCCAACAAAGCAACAACTAGGTGCAGCAAAAAGGATTCTGAAGTATGTTGCAGGATCAACTCGTTTTGGAATCCTGTATGAACATGTAAATGAGTTCAAGTTAATAGGCTGCACAGATAGTGACTGGGCAGGTAGTTTGGATGACAGAAAAAGTACTTCAGGGTCAATTTTCAGTTTAGGCTCAGGAGCTATTACTTGGAGTTCAAAGAAGCAGAACACTGTGGCTCTGTCATCATCTGAAGCAGAATATGTAGCTGTTGGTGCAGCAGCAAGACAAGTTGTTTGGCTTAGAAAGTTGCTGAAAGATCTATGTTGTGAGCAGGAAGGAGCAACTGAGATATGGTGTGATAACAGGTCCGCAATTGCTATGACAAGAAACCCAGCTTTTCACGCAAGAACCAAGCATATTGAAGTTCAACATCATTTCATAAGGAAGCTTGTGTCAGATGAAACAATTGCTCTAAAATTCTGCAACACAAACATCCAAAATGCAGATCTGTTCACCAAGGCTTTAGCTCAAACCAAACATCAGTTCTTTATGGAAAAAATTGGTATGTATGAGTTTGAATTAAGGGGAGGTGTTGCAACATAATTCAAGCTCATATGTGCATGCAAAGCTGAATAAAAGTCAGAGAAAATCAGTGACTTTGTTGGAAGACTTTGTCAAAAGATTGTTGCTGGTTTTTTGGCTATTAATTAGGAGTAATTTAAGTTTCAGTTTTTATGTCATTTATGCCACCACTAATGTATGATTGTTAGACGTGGTTAGTGGAGATTGTTAGTCAAGTTTCAGTTTCAGTTTTTTAGTATATAAACACTGCATTGTTCAATATTTTTTTAAGATGCAGAACACAAAATAAAATCACCTCTTTCTCATTATTCTGTTATCTGGTTTTCTTCCTCTGACAAGAAAACATGACCAACTGTTTTAGGAATAGAAAGTGAATGAAGTGGTGCATTAGCTGGTGTTACCTTAGAAATTCCTTGGGAATCACACCTCGCAATCTTTGTTGTTTGCTTTCCCTACACCGAGCTCTTTATATCATGAGGCCAATTATCAATGGATAACTGAAATTTAGGCTCCTGATTATGCATTCTTATTTGTAGAAGAAGCAATAGAACCTCCACTTGTGCTCTAGCTAAGACATGGGCCTCTCATCAGATAACTCTAGGAGTCCAGAGAGCCTATAAACTTCTTAGAAAAACGATCAAGGAGTTTAGAATGAGACATTGGAAACTTCTGACTCGAGTAGGTGATTATGTTGCTTTGATATAGATCGGACAAAATTAGGTTATATGTTTCAAGTAAAGGTGCACTTGACATGTAACTCTGTGCCAGCAGCCGCGGTAAGACAGAGGATGCAAGCGTTATCTGGAATGATTGGGCGTAAAGCGTCTGTAGGTGGCTTTTTAAGTTCGTCGTCAAATCCCAGGGCTCAACCCTGGACAGGCGGTGGAAACTACCAAGCTGGATAGGAAATATTTTCCATATTTGCATATTAACATTGTTGTCTTCACTATTATGTAGCCTTGAATTTTGCTGATACTCTTGTATATTAGTCACTGTTTGAATGGAATACAATCACGGAACAAATTCCTTCAAAATTCAAGGCTACATAATAAGGAAGACAACTATGCTGATATGCAAATATGAGTAACAATATTTCCTATCATAATATAAAAGATATACAAAGATATGGAAAATATTTACCAGAATATTGACAGATTCTATCAAAGACAACTTTGGTCTTATCGTAATAGTGCTGACTTTATGGATTTTGAAGTTACAACATGTTGAATGTTCATGCACCATCCCACTCAACTCAAGCACTCAAGGTGAGTGCATTGCCCGATGCAAGCAAATGATTGGTGCTAAGTTTGTCAATGCATTTTGTAAGGATGATATATGATGCATTTGCTCAGGTTGAAGTTTACATATACTCATTCTTTGTATTTAAATATATCACGGAAAATGCCCCTATTATTATCAAATAATAATAAATTACATTTTAATCAGAAGGTTAGTGACTATCAAATAAAGAAATTAGACAAGAAATGAAGGGAAGTATTATATGTCAATTATGTGTGATTTGCCCAGATAAGAAAATGTTTTATAATGTCTTATCACCAAAATGTTAGTTATTTAAATGCAATTATAGCATAATCTTCTTCGTTAGAACAAATTAAACAAGGAATACATTGAAGTTTTTTCTTGGACATATTATTCATAAGAAAGACAAAAACATGCAAAATAAACATTCACCTTAGAAAACATGATTATTTATGGGATTTGATGACCTTATTTCAAAAGATAACAAGAGTGAGTGATTTCCATGATATATTTAAATACAAAGAATGAGTATATGTAAACTTCAACATGAGCAAATGTACAATGTATTGTCTTTGCAAAATGCATTGATAAACTTAGCACCAACCATTTGCTTGCATCTGGCAATGCATTCAGCTTGAGTGCATGAGTTGAGTGAGATGGTATATAAACATTCAACATGTTGTAACTTCAAAATCCATAAAGTGAGCACTGTTACCATAAGAGACAAAGTCTTCTCTCTTCAGAATTTTGGAATGCTTTTCACTTTGACTTTGACAATTTGAGATGGAGATCTTGAATAATTGCTTCAATATTTATATGCAAGATACCAAAACAATTTGAGATGGAGAGTAATTGTTTAAATAATCTAGTGGTGTATATATAACCAAATCTATGAGAATAATGACAGCTTAATGATATTGACTCATAGGAATAATTACTATTTGTCTCTGAGGTCAAGAGTTCGTGTCGTGGGAGGCTCCCTTTGTGGGGAATAAAATACTGTAGAGAGTATTTAAGCTGGTGGATAACACACTCAGTATATTAATGGGCCCAGAGGGTCTTATATGTTAGGATTGTGGTGTTACACATTGTATCTTGCCTATAAATATTGAAGCAATTATTCTCCATCTCAAATTGTCAAAGCCATCGATTTAGGTGAGAATTATTCCAAAACTTTGAAGAGGCAAGCTAGTAGTTTTCCATGGTAAACACTTTTTTCAAGAATGTAATTTTATTCCTAGTGGTAATAGTGTTGCCTTCATTAGTTTTGAAGTTACAACTTGAGGAATGTTGGTTTATGATCCCAATCAACACATGCACACAAGCTGAGTGCATTGCTAGATGCAAGCAAATTGTTGGTGCTAAGCTCAATGCATTTTGCAAGGGCACATGGTGCATTTGCCCATATTGAAATTTATTCTTCCTATATTTAAATAGAGGCAATGTACTCAGCTAATCACATGGACGGTTATACCCTCGTTAATCATCTATATCAGTTGATTTGAAAATATTAGTTTGATTGAGTTTGACTTTTCACTTTACCTGATAAAACATGAGAGTAGTTGTTAAAATTAATTTGATGATAACATAAATTTTGTCATTTTTTAGCTTGAAATTAATAGCTTAGAAACGGTACCTTACTATAAAAATTTTATTTGAATTCGTTAATAAAGTAGTTTTAAATATTTTTAATATATGAAATTAACTTAGACGATGTTGATCGTATACATTGTTTTAGTTTTCATAAAAATTAGAAACGACTCGAACTATGTCATTAGTATAAAAATTTCATTCAAATTTATTTGATAATACACTAGTTAATTAATTTTAAAATGACATGAAAAAATCAATTGTCATTAACATTACTAACAACTTTCATAAAAGAAATAAACATTAGCTACAATGACGATGGCTAGAACATGGCTTGTCCAAGCTCTTTGGACACAAGATGGTAATTTTGCCCGATGCCACCTATGTTGTTGATGTTGTTTTTCATATTATCTTCACAACTAGGTGGACAAAGCCTGAGTTCAAGTTCCTATCCTCTGAACACTTTTCTTCATCTTTGTTCATTTTCCATTCTCTATTATTTGAGATCAAATCCAACAGCTGAGGAGAAACCTCATTTCTTGACCTCCCATTCATCACAAAACTATACTTACAGGGCTAACTACAGCTTAAGTCCATGGAATAATACCACACCATGTTGAAGTTGTGAGGATAAAACAGTTTTTTGTGGAACAAGGTTGACCCTTTCATCAATGTATAAACCAAGCAGCATCGGCCACAAGAAGAGGTGAGGGGTATTGAAGTTTGAAGTTTTAGGTGTATGAGGTTTTATGGAGGAAGAGGTTATGGTGTGTCTCTATTTTTACATGGTGAGTTCTACTTGTTTTACCAAGGTAGATAATGAAGGCATTCTGTGTATAGGTGAGTTTTTTTTTGAGTATGTGGATATATTAACAAGGAGAAGAAGAAAATGATAATGGGTTGGACAGCATGACAAGTATATGACACGTGATTCTCTGTCCCATGTCCTCATTTTCTAAACCAATCAAATCTCTCGAAATAATATATAAATTATTTTTATTTTATTTTATAATTTTTATTTGTAAGTATGTGACAACTTTTAACTAGATTAGGACACGACAAAAAAAATGGAACAAGTGATCTTCACTTTAAATATATGATTTGTTAAACTAAAAACACACCCATTAAAATAGCAAGACCCCAAAGTGATGCGTTCATTCTCTTGGAATGAGCCATTATTCCAGAGAAAGCTTCTTGGACAGCATCACTTAAAAGATTACTTCTTTGGTGGAAAATTTATGTGGATAATGTAGTTTGATTACACTATCCCACTTTTGAGTTTCTTTTGAATTATTTACATCATTAGTGTAACTTTTTGAGGAGTCGTGAACCATATCCATGACTTTGATGAAGTCGTGGACCAGGAATGCGATTTCCTAGGAAGTCGTGGCTACATCTTATCTTATCTTGCACCATGGAAGTCGTGGACAAGAAACACGACTTCCATATAATAGTTGAGTAAGGAACTTGTGCATGGAGGGCACGAGTTGCATATAGGAGAGAGAAGCTGACTGAAAGTCGTGTATGGGATGCACGACTTTCCCAGGAAATGAAGTCGCGGATGTGTAAATAATTCAAAACAAGGTAAATTTTCCGTTGTTGGGTTGATGATCCTCTTTACACAATACACTTTTCTCACACCAATTGCACCACCAGTGAGGGCTGAACGGTTGCTTTCCTTTTCTTCTTCTACGTTTCAATATCCTCTCATCTTCTTGGAGTTCATGGCATGCAGTTACTTAAGAAGAAGAGAAAGGGGTTAAAGATTTTTCTCGGTGGCCAATGTGTTTTCTCCCACCTCCTCATGGGTTAGGATTCTCTCCATTAATGGAGAGACAAGTACCAAGAAAACAAACATTTCTATCCTTTAAAGAAAATAATATTACATTTTTCCCATTAAAAACAAGTGTAAGACTAATAACTTGTCTCTCCCTCCTCATATACCCATAAGACCATTATTTATTTTTACTTTCCAAATAAATGTAAGTGTAAATGATGCAACATAATAAAACTCCAAATGAGCAATTGGTGATTTTAATGGAGAATGTGTATAGGTGAAACGGTGAGATTTGATTTTTTTGCAACACCTAGTTTTATTTAATTTCCAAAAGTGATAATTAATTTCAAGATTTAAAAGTGAAACCACCATTAACCTTTGAAATTAAAACGAAGCCGATGAATTAAAATCTAACAAAACTGTCATTAATTAATTTATCATTGATTATGATTCAGAGATAAGATTAGTTTCGGAACATCTAATAAAAAAATATTTTTATGTTTTAAAATCTTTATATTTTGTATAGGCCGAAAAAAATTGGGTATTCATATAATCAAATTAATGAGGTTGGTTCAAAAGTGTTTCAATATTGATTCAAATAATATCTATTTATAAAAATTGATGCAAAAACAAAAGAAATAAGTATAGTTCTTGAATTGGAGAAAATAACAAGACTTATCAAACTAGTGAAAGAAATAGAAGTGATGGGTTGTGTTTGAAAAACTATTTACTTAATTCAGGTTGGTTCAAAAGTGTTTCAATAGTGATTCTCCTTTAAGAAATTTTTAAATTCAAGTCTTATGGATAACATTCCCACTACAAAATGAAGTTCAAGCATATTGCTTTACACATTATATTAAAATTGGTTTATATATTTCAATTTATTTTATCAAATTATTACACAATGTTTTTAATATATATCTTAAGATTTATAATTATGTTGTTTTAAATATATGTAAAAATTAATTTGTCTCGTATGAATGTACGAGTAATATGTGTGTTTTTAACCATATTTTTTTAATAAGAAAAAATACACTTACACCTATTGTTCATTACCAAATATATTATTTAATAATAATAACATTTAATATATATACTATATATAAGAAAAAAAGTTTCATCAATATTCATTTTCACTTGTGTTACAACCACATTCATTTTTTTCTATCCGAAATTCATAGGCTAACATAATAACAGATGGAAATAATAATCATTAAAAGGAATATAATACCATATGCATGACATTTGAATTTTTCAAGGGCAATTTTGTCATTACATAATAATTTTTTTAATATCATTATAATGTAAATTGTATGAAATATTTCTATATGTATACATTTAATATTGTTGAGATACTTTAGTCATTTCATCTCTACTCCATTCATCTCATTTACGAGTAACATATATGTTTTTAACTATTAAAATATACAAGTCACATGTTTGTTTTTAACAATACGAATGCACATGTAATATGTGTATTTTAACCATGTCAATGTATAAGTAACATATGTATTTTTAACCATGTGAATATATGAGTGACACGTATATTATTGATCATGTGCAAAAAATACCGCATGTGCATATGCTATTGTAACTTACTACTAAACACAAATAAATAATAGAACCACTCATACCTTAGAAATACTTCCATGAGGCAACATATCTGGAGTAAAATAATTTTTTATATGCATATAGTTTCCCGTAAAAAAAAGTAATTTTCCTATTTAATCCTTAAATATTATGTAATTTTCCTATTGCAAATCACCACGTGCATTTGTTATTTTTCCTACTTAATCCATAAATATTACGAAACATTGCAATTGACCCATATATTAGATAATGAGTAAAATAACAAATGGCGAATCCTCATTTTTTTTTATTGAAATACACCGTCATATCCTCAGCTGCAAAATATCAACCACACCAATAAGGTCATATTCTTAACATGGATGAGCATTCCACATGTTCTAACTTCAAAACAAATAAAAACCAATACCTATTATCACTAGGAATAAAGTCATATTCTCAGCAAAAAGTCCAACACTGTCACCTCTTCAAAATTTTGAAATATTCTCACATAAATTGACCACTTTGATAACGTGAGATGCATGGCTTATTTTATTTTATTATTTTACAATCAAAGACAATATTAATGATAATATCGTCCCACAGTAGAAAATAATAATACAAGGCATAACCTCATATACATTCTCAAAATATTTTCTAAATATTTTATATTTAGTTAATAGAGAAATTATTTTAGTAAAAAAGTAATTAGATTGTGTGGCTTATTTTATTTTGGGCTTTTCCTAAGCCGGATAAAAATGGGCGTTCAAACATATCTCTTGATATTATTCTCTCATATTCCGACTTGATCATCGTATAACCTTCTTAGTTACCTTCCCTGGTGCATTCAAGCATCTCTCAGGCAAAGTTAGAAGATTCCTCACCAGTTTCTATATATCCAGACCCTACCGTCTCAAGATTAAAGAACAGAAAGAAACATTTTAACCAAACAAACGAATGAGTATTTGTAACACAGACAACATTAAAAAGTATCTATATTTTATTTTTAACTGAGGAATACAGATATACAGAGTTTCATTTTTTTACATGAATTGATAATGCTAAAAGATAAAGAAACTAATTCCCAAGACTTTGTCTAAATCTAAATGACAAAAGATTCTCAAATATGTTGGAACAAAATTTATTTAATTTTGAGAAAGGATTCTCTCACATTGATTATGATTCAAAGATAAGGTTAGTTCTAGAACATAACCAAATCAATGAGGTTGGTTCAAAAGTGTTTCAATATTGATTCTCCTTAAGAAAATTATAAATACAAGTCCTATGGATAAGATTTTCACTAGAAAAAGAAGTTGAAGGATATTGTATATTGTATGTCTTCAACACAAATAAATAATAGAACCACTCATCATACTTTAGAAATACTTCCACGAGGCAACATGTCTAGAGTAAAATAATTTTTTATATGCTTGTAGTTTCCCGATAAAAAAGTAAAACAATTCAGACTTTAGAAAAAGAATATCTCTTGGAGTTTTAGAAGAAATTTATATATTTTATTTTATGAGATTGAATAAGAAATATTTGAAATGCCTTGATTTAATTGATGGAGTTGTGATAAATAATGAGTAAATATAGACTTAAAATGGTTGTAAGATTCTCTCCCATCTTCCCGTCAAAAACTTGGTCCATAAAAAATTAGTACTTTTTGGCTTTAGAATGAAAAATAGAATGAAAATGTCAAAATGGGACAACATTCTTATTAATATGCTTTAGAATGCTTGTTCAATTTTGGCTAAAATGTACTTTTTGTTCCCCAATTATCTCATTTTGTAATTTTAATCCTACCTCTTTATATGTGATTTTATCCCTTTAGCTTAAATAAATTTGCAAAAATAAATTTTCTCCTATTTTTTCATCCAAAAATCTAAATGTGTTTTCTACGAGATAGATTTTGTCTAGCGTCACATTACACATGTCATTCCCTGGTGACATTGAGAATTATAAATTATAATTTTGATCCTTATTTTTTCTTTTGTGCAAAATTTGTGCTCTACTTTTTAAAGTGTGTTTCTCATACTCAAACTTTTACGGTTGTACAAAAATGAGTTTCCTCATATACTTTAATTTATATAAATCATCACAATATAATAAGTTATGGAATGACAATTTAACCAAACAAATAAATGAGTATTTGTAACATAGAAAACAATACAAAGTATCTATACTCAAAATTCTTTGTTTTTTTTCTCCAAAATTGATAATGCTAAAAAATAAAGAAACTAATTCCTAGACTTTGTCTAAATCTAAATGACAAAAGATTCTCAAATATGTTGCAACAAAATTTATTTAATTTTGAGAAAGGATTCTCTCACATTATTAAAAACAAGATCAAATCACAACCATTTATTTAATTTTGATCCATTGTAAACCAATAAAAAACAGTGTTTTTTATAGGAAAGGTGAGTCAAATCACCTTAAAGTTTTGATCATTTGCAAATCACCACGTGTATTTTTAATTTTTCTTACTTATTATGTAACATTGCAATTGATCCATATACTAGATAATGAGTAAAATAAGAAATGGAGAATCCTCATTTTTTTTTTATTGAAGTGCATCCTTATTCAGGCCATATCCTCAGCTGCAAAATATCAAGCACAACAATAAGGTCATATTCTTAACATGGATGTGCATTCCAAATGTTCTAACTTCAAAACAATTAAAATCCAACACCTATTAATAAAGTCATATTCTTAGCAAATGGTGAATCCTCATTTTTTATTATTGAAATACACCCTTATCCAGGTCATATCCTCATCTGCAAAATATCAAGCACACCAATAAGATCATATTGTTAACACAAATATTTTTAAATGCAAGTCTTACGGAAAACATTTCCACTAAAAAAAGAAGTTCAAGCATATTGTAAATAGTATGTCATCAACACAAATAAATAATATAAACACTCATAAATTTGAAAAAATAATCTTTGTGCTAATTTTTCATCCATAAATCTAACGGCGTTTTCTATGAGATAGATTTTGTCTAGCGTCACAATTGACATGTAATTCCTAAGTGACATTGAGAATTATAAAGTATAATTTTGATCCTCAATTTTTCTTCTGTGCCATATTTGTGCAATATTTGTGCAAAATCTATGCAAAATTTGTGCTCTAATTTTGAATGTGCGTTTCTCATACTCAAACTTTTATGATTATGAAAAAATGAGTTTCCTCGTACACTTTATATAAACCATCAGCATATAATAACTTATGCAATGATGATTTAACCAAACAAATGATCTTCTCCATGATTCTATATCAACAAGAGAAATATTAATTGAAGCTTTAGAAAAACATCTTTATTTATAATGAAACTCGGTCAATGGTGGGTAACGAGGCCCATTAATAGCTTTTATTTTTTTTCATACAATAATTCCTCATTTTAATTTCATCTCATCGTTAATGGTCCGACCAGTTTACATTGATCCACCACATTCACTTACGGTCCAACGTAACCATCATTACGAGCCATATATTTTAAAATTCATTGTGTATGTGAAAAAAACCTATGAATTGTTTATACATAAATAGATATTTTTATTCCTTTCTAAACATTTTCCATAAATTCTACTTAGGAAATGTAAAAGTCGTCAAACTAAATAATTGGCATAAAAGGATTACGAAGAATTCGAACAGTTCAATATATTTGTAAACTTTGCATACAAATTATGCGAGTCCATTGTTTTTAATTCCTCGGTAGAAATTCTGAAAATTGCTGAATAAAGTTGTGGACAAAAAAAGAGTATAATATATGTTAATTTGAACCAACTTTTTTATGCTAAGTGGTGACTTATTGGGACAGATCACGTATAATTAACGTATAAGTCTTTTCTTTATCTGATAGTCACTAACCTTTTAACTAAAATGGAATATATTATTTATATATCATAAATAAATAGTTCAAGGGTTGGGTTATGATGTCCATGTTGTCCATTTAATAAGAAAATATTTTATAGAGTTTTATCACCTAAAAGCTAATTATTTCAGTGCAATTATAGCATAATCTCCCTCACTGTGAAGAACAAATTAAACAAGTAATAAGTTGAAGTCCTTTCATGGACATATTATTTATAAGAAAGACAGAAACATGCAAAATAAACATTCACCTTAGAAAACATAATTATTTATGGGATAGGGGTACCTTATTTTGAAAGGTAATAAGATGGGGTGATTTCAGTGATATATTTAAATACAAAGACGCAATATATATAAGTTTCAACTAGAGCAAATGCACCATGTCTTGTTCTTGCAAAATGCATTGATAAACTTAGCACCAACAAATTGCTTGCATATGCCAATGCACTCAGCTTGTGTGCATGGGTTGATTGGGATGGTTGATGAACATTCCGCAGGTTGTAACTTCAAAATCCATAAAGTGAACACTGTTATCATAAGCAACAAAGTTTTCTTCTTTAAAACTTCTTTTGCAATGGAAAACTATAAGCTTCTCTCTTAAGAATTTTGGAATGCTTCTCACTATGATTCTCCTTTAAGAAAATTTTAAATGCAAGTCTTACGAAAACATTTCCTCTAAAAAACGAAGTTCAAGCATATTGTATATAGTATGTGTGAACACTCAATTTTGTCCGGCCAAAATACATAAAAAAAACTGATAGTAAATAGCAAAGAAATTCAAAACTGACTAAACTCCACCCACCCCGAATTTCTTCAGGTGCCTTAATGAGAAGATTATCCCAAATTATACATTCACCATCTCTTATAGCTTAAACAAATCAACACTCAATCTCTCAAAAGGAAAAGAAATCAAATCATCATCAATTCAATAAAGGCAACCAAACATGATTCCAAAAAATAGCACTAAGTAAATTTATTTAATACAATGAATCAACACTCATTAATCAACATAATCCCAAAAGGATGACACTAAGGATATGCAGATTAAGGATCATGGTAAATTAAGCATAATTAGGCAGCAATAATGATTAACATTAAGGTGATAATCAACAATTATAATTAGAGCATCAAATCGTGGTTTCAATAAGGAAACTAGAGATTGAGAGAGAAAACTAAGGCAATAAAGAGCATTAAAACCATGATTGGAAATAAGTATATATCAATATAAAAAGAGAATAAGTAGATAGGCAATGGGTGATTGGATATAGATTAGAAATTGAAGAGGTTCTCATGAACTTCAACCATTTCAAATGGCAGTGAGAAACACACATAAAGATACTCACACCACATTTGACAGATATTTTGGCAATCAATAAACACACTACACCTATCTATCTCTTCCATCTCTAATCCCCCTCATCATCTCTATACCTATACACACATACATACCATAGGCCGACATAACCTCCTTCCAGAAAAGCTTCTTACTTTTACCATTCGTCACACCCACATTCCTGAATCTCCAAATCGGCAGTCCCAAATACACAACGCCTGCATTCATACATAAGCATATTCGATTTCCATAGAGAACATACACTTTTTCACAAGTAACCAAAGTACATTAGAAGAGATATCATACATCAGTTAGGAATCGTATAATACACACAATCCTACATACACCCAATAGAGGAATTAGAAAAGAGAAAGGACTCAGTCATCACAACAAGTAGAATAATCCAAATTCAGTAATTCTAGCATCTCCGAAAACAAGGCAAAAGGTAAAAGCATACCCAAGTAAGTCATTTGTTCAAAGCATTAAATAGCAATGCATTTTTGTGCATCCTGAATACCAAACAATCACACATATTCAATAGAATTACCCCTACTAATTTGATTTTCAACTATTAATCCAATGTTATATGCTTAGCACATGTATATGTGTTTTTACTGTGTTGTTTAGAAACGATTATGTCCAAATCAATTGATTCCATAGAAATGGATACTAACATTTGGCTAAAATAAAAATAAAAAGAAAAATTTCCTAGTGATACATGTATCAAATAATGCACTATCTTTATTCATTTTACCGAAATGTTTTAAATAAAAATTATCTTATTATTCAAACGATTTTTAAATGGAATTTTTATAGCAAGGTTATGGTTCGATTCGACTCGGACTTCCCCGAAAATGGGAAGAAGGTGAGCGACCAACACCGTCTCTAAACTATTAACTCTATATATAACAAATGTTTTAAATAAAAAAATTATCTCATTACTCAAACGATTTTAATGGAATTTTTATAGTAAGGTTAATGTTCGAGTTGACTCTGACTTCTCTGAAAATGGGAAGAAGGTGAGTGACCAATACCGACTCTAAACTATTAATTCCATGCTAAAATGCTTTAAATAAAAATCACCTTATTACTTAAACGAATTTTAATGGAATTTTTATAGTAAGGTTACAGTTCGAGTTGACTCTGATTTCTCTGAAAATGGGAAGAAGGTGAGCGACCAACACCGACTCTAAACTATTAACTCTATATATAACAAATGTTTTAAATAAAAAAAATATCTCATTACTCAAATGATTTTAATGGAATTTTTATAGTAAGGTTATTATTCGAGTTGACTCTGACTTCTCTGAAAATGGGAAGAAGTTGAGCGACCAATACCGACTTTAAACTATTAATTCCATGCTAAAATGCTTTAAATAAAAATCACCTTATTACTTAAACGAATTTTAATGGAATTTTTATAGTAAGGTTACGGTTCGAGTTGACTTTGATTTCTCTGAAAATGGGAAGAATGTGAGCGACCAACACCGACTCTAAACTATTAATTCCTTATCAAAAGTATTTTAGAAAAAAATCATATTGTACTTCAGCATATTTTAAAACTACTCAAACCAATTTAATTACTTTTCAAACTAGAATTACGTAGCATTGATTTCCCTATTGCACCTAGGGATACGTAGGAGCAAGATGAACTCTTGTGAGACACAACAATAAAAAATAAAACATTTCACTTTTTTTTACTGAATTTTAATAAATAATTTATAAGGGTATAAAAGTCCATGTTATTAGTAAGGGTACCGTTTTATTACGGGCGGACGGAGTGCTAATACATTCCTCGATCCGTAATAGACTCCCGAGCTCAGAATCTCTGTTCAAAGACCAAATTGTCCAAATTGGGCATATTTAGAGTTTTCTACGTTTTATCCGTAAAAAACGTTGTGGCGACTCCAAAACAAATTGAAGAGGTAGAAATCGAGTTCGCCTCTCCCTAAGTCGCAGGGCCGGTCTTCCAATCGAAAATCGGGTCACGATAGTAAGTCATCAACACAAATAAATAATAGAACCACTCATAAATTTGAAAAAAATAATATTTGTGCTAATTTTTCATCCAAAAATCTATCAGTGTTTTCTATGAGATAGATTTTGTCCAGCGTCACATTTGACATGTAATTCCTAAGTGACATTGAGAATTATAAAGTATAATTTTGATCCTCATTTTTTCTTTTGTGCAATATTTGTGCTCTAATTTTTAATGTGCGTTTCTCATACTCAAACTTTTATGATTGTGAAAAAATGAGTTTCCTTATACAGTTTATATAAACCATCACCATATAATAACTTATGCAATGATGATTTAACCCAACAAATGACCTTCTCCATGATTCTATATCAACAATAGGAATATTAATTGAAGCTTTAGAAAAACATCTTTATTTATAATGAAACTTGGTCAATGGTGGGTATCGAGGCCCATGAATAGCCTTTATTTTTTTTCAAACAATATTTCCTCATTTTAATTTCATCTAATCATTAATGGTCCGACCAGTTTACATTGATCCACCACATTATCATAAGGTCCAACATAACCATCATTACGAGCCATATATATTAAAATTCATTGTGTATGTGAAAAATACTTATGAATTGTTCATACGTAAATACATATTTTTATTCCTTTCTAAACATTTTCCTTAAATTCTACTTAGGAAATGCAAAATTCTTCAAACTTAATAATTGGCATATGAAGAATTCGAATAGTTCAATCTATTTGTAAACTTTGCATACAAATTATGCGAGTCCATTGTTTTTTAATTACTCGGTAGAAATTCTGGAAATTGGTGAATAAAGTTGTGGGCAAAAAAGAGAGTATAATATATGTTATTTGAAGCAACTTTTTTATGTCAAGTGGTGACTTATTGGGACAGATCAAATATAATTAATCGTATAAGTCTTTCCTTTATTTCTTGTCTATTTTCTTTAGTCACTAACCTTCTAACTAAAATGGAATATATTATTTATATATCATAAATAAATCATTTAGGGTTAGGTTATGATGTTGTCCATTTAAAAATAAATTATTTTATAGAATCTTAGCACCAAAAAGCTAGTTATTTCAATGTAATTATAATATAATCTTCTTCATTATGAAGAAAAAAATAAACAAGTAATACGTTGAAGTCTTTTCTCGTGTTGTGCCTTTAACCCCCATTTGTCTCATTTTTGCACACAAGCCTTTCAATGGTTTCGTTTTGTGCCTTCGCCCTTAGTAGTCTCAACTTTACACATAGGCCCTAGTGGTATCGTGTTGTATCTCCGAGCCCAAATGGTTACATCCATGCATCTAGGCCCACAGTAGTCTCGTATTGTGCCTTCGATTGCCCAAATGGTCTAATCTTTGCACATAGGCCCACAATGGTCTCATGTTTTTCCTTCGATCCCATAGTGGTCTCATCTTTATACCCACGCTCCTAGTGGTCTCGTGTTGTGCCTTTGATCCCTGAGGTCTCATCTTTGCACCCATGTCACATAGTAGTTACGTGTTATTCCTTCAACTTCAGTGGTTCTCTTTGCATCTAGGCCCCTTAGTGGTCTTGTGTTGTACTTTTGACCCGCTAGTAGTCTAATTTTTGCACCTAGGTGCTTCAGTAATTTCGTATTGTGCCTTCGACCCTTGTAGTCTCATCTTTGCACCCATGCCCCTAGTGGTCTTGTGTTGTGCCTTCAACCCCCTAGTGGTCCTGTTTGCACCTAGGGGCCCTAGTGATCTCGTGTTGTGACTTTGACCCCACTAGTCTTATCTTTCCACCCAGACACCCTAGTGGTCTTGTGCTGTGCCTTCACCCCCAACGGTCTCATCTTTGCACCCATGCCCCCATAGTCTGGTGTTGTGCCTTCAACCCCTAGTGGTCCTCTATGCACCCAGACCCCTAGTGGTCTCGTATTGTGTCTTTGACCCCCAACGGTCTCATCTTTGCACATAAGCCCCCCAACGTCCCGTGTTGTGCCTTCGCCCTAGTGGTCTCATCTTAGTACCCAACCCCCTATTGATATCGTATTGTGCCTTTGACCTTGGATGACATCATCTTTCCACCCAGGTCCCTAGTGGTCTCGTGTTTTTCCTTCAACCCCCATTGTTCTCATATTTGCACCCAGACCCTCAATGGTCTTGTGTTGTGCCTTCGACCCCATGTGGTCTCAGCTTTGCATCCAGGCCTTCTAGTGGTCTCATGTTGTGCCTTCACACCCAAGTGGTCTCATTTTTGCACCCAGGACCCCTAGTGGTCTCATGTTGTGCGTTCGACCCCATTGGTCTCATATTTGCACTCTGGCCCCCAAGTGTTACCGTGTTGTGTCTTCGACTCTAGTGATTTCATCTTCACACTCAGGCCCCTTAGTGGTCTCATGTTGAGCCTTCGACCCCCTAGTGGTCTCATCTTTGCACCTAGGCCCCCAACGGTCTCGTGTTATGCCTTCGACCCCCAATGTTCTCATCTTCATCTTTGCACCTAAGGCCCCAAGTGGTCTCATGTTGTGCCTTCGACCCCTGGTGATCTCATATTTGCACTCAGGCCCCTAGTGGTCTCGTGTTGTACCTTTGACCCCTAGTGGTCTCATCTTTGCTCCCACATCCCTAATGTCTCATCTTATGTGTTTGACCTCCTATTGGTCTTATCTTTGCACCCAGGCACCCTAATGATCTCGTGTTGTCCCTTCGATTCCACATGGTCTTATCTTTGCACCCAGACTCCCTAATAGTCTAGTGTTGTGCCTTGGACCCCTGGTGGCCTCATTTTTGTATCTTTGACCCCTTAGTGATCTCTTCTTTGTACCTTTGACCCCCAGTGGTCTCATTATGTATGTTTGACCCCCAATGGTCTAATTATTGTATTTTTAACCTCTCCCTAGTGATCGCATGTTGTACTTTCGGCCCTAGTGATCTCGTTTATCAAAGTATTAAGCAATCACACTTGCCATTCATAATCTCTTTAACCACTAACCTCAAGCTTACTTCTTTCTCACCATGATAACCTGAGTAACCCTCGTTACTGTTATTATCTAGTTAGTAACAAGTAAAGATGAACAACTGTAAACGTCCAATTTTGAATCGGATTATTCTTTTTGCAATAAAATTGATGAATAAATAAAGGATGGATAAAAACTAAAAGAGTGAGGCAATTGGGTTTGTTTTTGACCCATTTAGATTAGGGTTGGAACCCTAATCCACTTCCCTTATAATCCTAATTTAAAAACACTTAAAAAAACCTAATCTAAAAAGAAAAGAGGCAACCCTAGTGAGAACAAGAAGAAATGCAAACTTAAGGAGAGCAAAATTTGCAGAAAAAAGAAGAGATATAGCCCTAAATTGTGTCATCGTCCCACATGGGGGACGACGTTATCCCTTCCCCATAAGCAAAAACAACAGAATATGATGTTGTCTAAAATCTCTGTCATCACCACTATTTATTTCGTTTGGCAATATTAATAGTATTATCCTTATTCCGGTTTGACATTATCCCTATTCCATGTTTGATGTTGTGTTTGTCCTATTTTTCATTTGTTTGATGATAGGTTGAATGTTATTCTTATTCCTTATTTATTTATTTACTGTTTGGTTTTTAGTTTAAGTATATAGATTTTTGTTATTGTTTTTTTATTGTTATGTTTGCTCTTCTTTTTATCTACTTTTTGTTTATGTTATTTATTTATTGTATCAACAAAAAATTATTATAATAAAAAATGAAATAAAAATAAATTAAATAAGAGCAAGGTAAAGTAGGGCATTATAGGATTGTCGCACTACTTTATGTTGTCTAAAGTATGGTGAAGTAGTGCACTATAACCCTTGTGCATTATCGCGGTACTTCATCCTGTTAATTTTTAAATAATTAAATAAAAGCAATGTAGAGTAGTGCACTATAGGACTAGTTCCTTGTTACGTTACTTTATGTTGTCTAAAGCATGGTGAAGTAGTCTATTATAGGCATTGTTCCTTGTCGCGTTATATCATCTTGTTAATTTTTTAAAGTAATAAAATAGAAGCAATGTATAGTAATGCACTATAAGACTAGTGTCTTATCGCGCTACTTTATGTTGTCTAAAGCATGACGAAATAGTGCATTATAGGCATTGTGCATTGTCGTGTTACTTCATCTTGTTAAAATATTAAAATGATTAAACAAAAGAAATGTAAAGTAGTCTACAATAAGACTAGTGTCTTGTCGTTCTATTTATGTTGTCTAAAACATGGTGAAGTACTGCACTACACGCCTTGTGTCTGGTCGCATTACTTTATCTTGCTAATTTTAAAATAATTAAATAAAAGCAATCTATAGTAGTGTATTATAGTACAAATGTCTTGTCGCACTACTTTATGTCGTTCGAAAACAATGTGAGGTAGTGCACTATAGGACTGATGTCTTGTCACAATATCTTATGTTGTTAACTTTATAAAAAAAGTAAGAAAAAATATAAAAATATCAACTAATCAACCTTTTTCCAGAAGAATTACATAGTCTTGATTTCTCCGTTGTAGCTAGAGATACGTAAGGGCAAATACTTCCCTGGTAGGAGTAAAAAATAAAAAAATATTTTTGGTCTTACCTTTTTAATAATGTGGGAGGGAAAATTAACATTTTGAAGGAATATACATGTGATTGATCTAAATACCATTTTTATAACGGACCGTATGAGGAATCTAATACCTTCTTCATTTGTAACTTATTTTTTCTCTATCACACTACCTTATTCTTTAAATTGGTTTTTTTTTAATGTTTTTCTTCTAAAAAACATTGATTTCGACTCTATTACATTTATTTAATTTGCATTATTCCCATCACACCCTGGAAAGGGGGTAGAGACAATATTCATAATATATAATATTTTCCAAAGACCTTCAGTAAAGTGTACACTATTTATTATAGGTCTTTGACCTGAATCTAAGAGTTTTAGTGATGAAGGCATGTGACCAATCCCAAAAAGGTGGCATAAAATATGTCAAGCTGATGATAAGAATACAGATAAATTTTGTAACAAGTTACTCAAAAATCCAAATAATATTATATATTTCAGAGAATTGCTAATTAATGATATATATATGAGTTTGGCTTCTCTCCATTACAGAAGAGGACAGTTCATGCTTAAGATTTGGACACATGGCAAAATCAAAACTTAAATGGTCTAAATTATTTACATTTTTTAAATTAATTTTTTTTTTTAAATTTCCTCTCTCACAAGCCCAAGAGAGAAATCTTATTATATATATATATTTTGGTACATGTAATCATACTTTAATATTATATGTTCGCGGTAAAAAAAAATTGATTTAGATTAGTTATTAGAATAATATGGGTTATTCTAATGTATGTTTTAATACATTTTAAAAAATACATAAATTTATATTGAAAATTAGGTATTTATGCTATTTAGATCCATAAACTATGTTCAACAATCTAATACAAACTTATTTAATATGTCATTTCTTTATTGGACCATTGAAGAACTAAATTTGATAGTGACATGAGTGAAATAAAACAATTTTCATTAATTTATGTGTGATAATTATGTTTTAAAAAGTATGATGAAAAGATTGATTGAGTTTTTATGATAAATATGAAGCTTATTGGGAGCGAGATATTTTTACGTTGGGAATAAAAATGTATCATTTTATAAGCAAATAGGGAATATTTACAATTTGCAATTTGCCTGAACATTTTTTTAGCAAAATGTTATCCATAAGACTTCAATTTAAGATTTTGCTTAAGAAGAATCAATAATGCAACACTTTTTAACCAACCTCATTGATTTGGTTATATATAATCCACTAGATTATATAAACCAGATTATAATTAAGCAAATAGTTTTTTCAAAGGCAACCCATCACCATGGATTTCCTTATACTTCCTCTTCTATTTTTTTCCACTCAATTTGATAAATCTTCATATTTTCTCCAATTCAATAACTACTCATTTCTTTTGTTTTGGCATCATATTTTATAAAGAGACATTACTCTTATCTTAAAGAATTAAATGAAGGAAGATGCCCTTATGATGCTTTGCTCATTCTATTCTTCCACCCACTCAACAAGATCAATTTCTCAAATATAGTAAGGCGTCGTATAAAAAATCCCTCTCAGGAGTGTTTATACTTTATACATACACGAGTTTAGAAATATAATCTTGGTTAAGTAACTCAACTTCCTTTCACTTCAATAAGCACACATTAGTTTATGATGCTTGATAGAATGCATTTAAACTTTTTAATACTAGAACTGCTATAAAGTACAAAAATATATGCATTGGAAAAATACGATGACCCAAAAAATATGTTAGTTTTGTCTTGCTACTACTCTGTAGAAATATAAACTATAAAACTAATATATAGAATGGCATGGAGGAAAATAATGACACAGTAGAAAGAATTACTAACTTGTCAATTTCGCTTTCCAAATACTTGCTAGTACTCTTTCTACTTCTTTGTTTCTTTTCTTACTTTCAAGTACTTCACTCTCTTTCTGTATCTTCGGGTGTTTCTCTTTTTGGTGTCTTTTGCCATGTGCTCAAGCCTATATGATTAATTTGACACATGTTAAAAATCAAACATAGTCTCTCTCATTAATGCCTTAAATCCGTTAAAGTTTTTACTTTTTACTCAAAATCAAATTAGGCAATTAATTGTGTTTATTTAAAATTTAAATTTGGGGGGTAAGATTGCTTACAGAGCATATAAAAAATGATTTTCATCATAAAAAATCTTAATAATTTTATAACGCAGAAAAAAAATTATTTTTATACTTATACATGAGTTAAAAATAATGATTTAACCTTAAAAATTAAAATTATCTAGAATGTTCTTTATTGAGCATAAATTCAATGGTGACTTTATAAAATTCCAAAAAAACTATTGTATTAATCACATGTTGATAAAAATAAGTTATTAATTTTTATAATGTCAAAAAAGTGATTAGATTGTACTTTTAAATTTATTTTTATAGGGGAATCAAACATGTCTTTTAAATAGAATCTCTCCATTATTCGGTTCATAAGTGTTCATTGATTTACTTAAACCCATTTTTAATTTTTATTTTAAAATGAAAATGAAAATTGGTGTTTGAGAATTTAATTTAATTTTATGGAAAAAAGGGTTCTGTCAAGTTTCAACTAGAACGCCATGGGCTCAAATGTTCTAGAATATTATTTGTAGTAAAATTAATTAAGTTAGTTAGGTAGTTGGTAATTATTTTCTTTATATATATATTTATATTCTCAATAACATATATCCAAAAGTTTGTATTGACATCAATACATTACAAATTACAAAAAAACAATATCATGTATATTATGCTCTGGCAGAGACATTAAGATAAAATTATAAATACATCTATCATAAAAATTACAAACAAATACTATTAGTACAAATTACAAACAACCAAAATTCATTAGCACATTATTGATCTAATTTTTTTCTTTTCTTTCACCGATTGAGGCTTGTATTATCCTTATTTGGAAGAATGTATGGATTCACCCAAAGCCCCTGAGTGTGATCATCTCTTCTGATTAAATTAACAACTGTAATTGGTCTGCTCTCACGCGACTATGATGTCTCAACAAAAGGATCATCTTTCTCATCAATATCTTCATGCTCTTTGTCATCAATATAATTGACGATTATTTTATTAGTCAAAATATCAATTGACCATTTCATATTAATTGAATCACTAACATAGAATACTTGTTGAACTCGTGATATTAGAATAAATGACTCATCTTTATATTCTAACATACAAAGATCCACTTACGTGAATCCTAACTCATCATCTCGAAATCCATTGTTGTTATCAACCCACACAATAAAACATCGGCAACCGAAACATTCTATAATCTCATTCCCATATTCCTTCAATGACTCGAAAGTACGACATATTCACATATGAGTTCCTATCTTTGACACTTTACATATGTATAGTTTGAGCAACAATAGTCACACCACTATTTTTTTATTTTACTCTGATTATCTTGTTTTTTCGTAAAAAATGTAAACCCATAAATTAGATAACCATTGTAAGATAAAACATGAATACTTTGATTATTATTAGCTAACCATTTCAATCTTTTGGAAATAGAGTGTGCATTTATATTCAACTTATCAACAATGTGATTTCTTAGCCACTTTGTAAAACACTGTTATGCTCTCTGGAAATCCAATTTTCATTATTACTTGGGTAAGAAATCCTAAACATCTCCCTTTATCTTTCAGCATATGGCTCAACCTCATTGGCATTACGTAAAACATATACGTGTGTTTGCTCCAATTCTATTCTTGATATAGTCAATATTTGTTTCCCAGTAATCCCTCCACCAAGTGATGTCTTGCATATCGAGGCTTTGGAATTCCTATGAAATTAGCATAGGCAAGATATCCAGTACAAAAATCAAAAACTTCTTCAATAATATATCACTAAAAAATACAACCTTCTTGTCTTGATCGGTTTTTTACATGCCCTTTTAATGTCTTCATATAATGCTCAAAAGGGTACATCCATCTCACATAGGAAGGACCGTATAGTTGTGTCTCTCGAACAAGATGAATGCTTAGATGGACCATAATGCCAAAGAAAGAAGGTGAGAAATATATCTCAAGCTCACACAGAGTCAAAATAATTTATTTTTTCAATGCAGGTAATTTCTCTAGGTCAATCAGTTTGCTACAAATTGACTTGAAGAACAAGACAACTTAGTTATGATTCCTTTAGGTAAAATGGACCATATGTCAATAGGCCAGAAATGCTCCATGAATGCATGACAATCATGATACTTAAGACCTTTTAACTTGAGGACTTTCATTGGTACAAGGTTCAAAATGTTGGAAGAGTATCCCTCTAGAACTTTAACACCATGAAGAAATTTACAAAATTTTATTTTGTCCTTCCTATACAAAGTATAAGCTGCTAGAGGTAGATATGTATGTTTTTCCTTCATTATCGACCCTAATTACTTTCTTATTCTCATTCTAAGTAAGTCCAATCTTGCATTCAAGGAACATTGAGTAAGGTTCCAATGAGACTTTCAAATACATTTTTTTTCAATATGCATAATATCGAGGAAATGTCCTACATATAATGAGCTCCAATATGACAATTCAAAGAAGATTGACCTTTTCTTCCACCCATTTGTGACAATTTTTCCTCCAAAATGTTTTCAAAAGTTATTATTCAAACCCTTTAGCTTTTGAAATAATTGGTCACCCGTCAACGGCAAAGGAGCATAAGCTTCTTCATGGTTTCCATTGAATGCTTTTCTCCATCACTACTAATGATGATCTGAATGCAAAAATATACGATTTCCAAGGAATACATTCTTCTTATAGTGTTCCAACCTTGTTGAATGTGTATTGTCTTCGTATACAGGACATGCAAAATACCTTTTTGTATTATATCCTAGTAGATTACCATATGCAGGAAATCATTAATTGTCCCGAACAACAAATCCTTCAACTTCAACATTTCTTCCCCTTGCGCATAATATACATATACATGTCTCCCATTCAATTCTTCAAATTTTGGAGCCAAGTATATGTATATGTCATTTCCTTGTTGTTTAGGTCCATAATTTAACATAGATATCATCATAAATTTGTGCTTCATGCATAGCCAAGGAGGTAGGTTGTATATCACCAACATCATTGGTCATGTACTGTGTGAGCTACTTTGAATAATATGTAGGTTAATTCTATAAGTTGCCAATGTAATGTGTAGATTTCTTGATTCTTGACCAAAACTAGGATAATCATTATCAATTTTTCTATATTTAGGATAACTTGAAAGATGGCGGGGATTGTCATCTTTAATCATTTCATCAGTATGTCATGTCAAATGCTTTGCATCTTTTAATTTTCTGAACATTGGCTTAAATCTTGATTTGATGGGAGAATACCATACAACCTTTTTAGTAGTGGAGTCTTCATTCTTATATCGCGATGCATTATATTTAGGACACAACTGTAACGAAGCATACTCATTAAAAAATAAGATGCAATCATTTTAACAAGCATGTACCCTCTTGTAGTCCATGCCAATAGAGCATAACATTTTTTTAGTATCATAGGTTCTAGAAGGGAGCACAATATCTTGCAACAACATATCCTTCAAAAGTGTAAGTAAGTATGTGAAACTCTTATCACTCCATCCATTAAAATATTTCAAATTATACAACCTTGACAACGTTGCCAATATCATGAATTTAGTACAACCATAATATAATGGTTTCTCAACATCACTTATCAACGGCTCGAACATCTTAGGACAATCCTGAAGATCATCTTTGACAACATTTGCCATTTCGTGGAAACGATCACCTTCATATGCATCTGTGTTGATATCTTTCATAAAGATCTTATTTGTGTTACCACATTTTGTCTTAGCAACTCTTTTCTCACCATGCCTTGACCAACATGTGTAAATCTGATCGATACTATGATACACTAAATGCACTTTTAACTCGGTTGGTGTAACACCATTTTAAACAAGGTCATATAATTATATTAGGATTTTCATTATTCTTAGTTGCGAACCTAATAAATGATTTCACTTCATCCTCATACTCACTCGTCAATCGATTGACACTCGTCAATTTTTGATCAATACTTTCTGGACAAAATGTATCTTCAAAACCATCTTCTAAAAACAAATTGACAAAAAATATATAAGAAGTAAATCCATAAAATCTTTGGAGTTAATTTCACGAAGCAGAGGAAATAAATTATTACATGTAATAAGGTGAAAGGGGAAACCCTAACTCATTTAATAAGCTGAAGAGGGAAACCCTAACTCAATACAACCTAAATAAATTAAAAAGATGAATATAGATATGGTAAACTCACTTTGAATTCGGCGTTGAATGAACTTTTGGTGTTTAATGAGTTTCAGTGTTGAATGAATGAACTTTTGGTGTTGAATGAGTTTCAATGTTGAATGAGTGAATGGTTTTTGTATTGAGTTACTGAATGATTTAGAGGTTGAATGAGTGCATGATTTTGGTGTTGAATGTGATTTTCGATGTTAAATGGTTTTGAGGTTGAATGTTTAATGATGTTATTTTGATTGAGGTTTAATGATTTTTTTTATTTTGATGTTGAATGAGTAAATGAGTTTCAGTGTTGAATGATAAATCATTGATAGATGTGTGAACGCAGGAAAGTTTTAAAAATTTTACAGTCTTATTACACTTTAGATCGCCGAGAATTAATGATTCAACAACGCTCATTTAAGATAGCGCTGTTGAATCTATGAATCCATGACATTCAATAGCATCTTAAGTGAGCGTTGTTGAATGTCATATATTCAACAATGCTCACTTAAAGAATCACTATTGAATATATGACATGTAAAGGAACATTGCTGAATTTATTTTAATAATTATGTCATAAAAGAATACAAAACATAAAACATAAAATGTAAGAATTAATTATAAATTCTTTAGTTTAGAAGTAGACAATATGTTAATAAAATTTATTACTAAATTATGACAAATAAACTTAATAATTTATGTTATTAGTACTTTTAGTAATAATTGTATTGGAATTATGATATTTAACGATGTTTATTTAAGGAAGTGGTGTTGAATGTATGAAAATCGCACATTCAACAACGCTCGCTCAAAGCAACATTGTTGAAACTGTGTTGCAATTCAATATGAAATTATGACATTCAACAACACTTTCTTAAAGAAGTGTTGTTGATTATATGATGTTTAATAATGCTCCCTTAAAAGTGCATTGTTGAATATTTGACATTCAACAATGTTTTCTTAAAGGAGCGTTGTTATATATGCAATATATGCAAAGATTCAATAACGCTCCCTTTAAATGGACGTTGTTAAATGTCATAATTACTATTACTAAACCGTTAACAGACACATCTATCAACAACATAACAAAATTAAAGAACAACACAATAACACATGCGCAACACAATATAACAATTAATTAAGTGTTATATTGAAAGCACAAGTACAAAAAATGCATTCATTGATCAATTTTATTTAAAACAGTAGAGTAATTAAAAACACAACACATTGAACTAAAGAAGTATTCTTTTGATTAATTGGATAAACCATAGTAGTACATTGTATTCTCTAAGCTTATAATCTATATATATTGTATTTCATGAGCTACAACCTATACATTGTATTTCCTAAGTTACAATCTATATATTGTATTTCCTAAACTAATCCTTAATATTAAGTACAAAATTTGATCAATCTTCCCTAAGGTGTGTGATTTGGTCAACTGTGTATGAATCTCCATCAAACTAGACTCATATTATGTGCATCTTATTAAAACAAAGCAAGCAGCAACAAGTGAAGGAGGAGTAGAAGCTTCTACTTAAAGGCATGAAATCAAGACATCATGGACAAGCTGACTCAATCAACAATTATGAAGGAAAAGAAGCATTGGAATTAAGTCAAGAAGAAGAGAACAAACAAGCAAAGGAAGATGATGAAAGGAATATTTTTCGAGTTCACTCAGACATTTCGTCAAACACTCATCATTTGGCCAAAACGATTTCTTGTGCTAAAAACAACATTATTAACACGTGATCAATGTGTTTTTTATTTCTTTTTCAGTTGCAAGTTTGTTAGCTTTGTCAGTTGAATTAGTTTAGCTCTTTAGCACGTTTTTATTTCAACTCGAATTTGTATAAATATGTGTACAATCCTTGGGTTCAGAATCAATGAAAATATCTTCTTTTTATTTCTTCTCTGCAACTCTGCATTGTTATAGTTTGCTTGTTGTTATAGAATTCTTTCCTTCTTTACCAAGCATGGATTATGAAGTTTTAAGATGGTATCAGAGCATCTTTTGATGCTCTGTTGCGCCTTTCCATCTATTACTTCTTTTCCTTCTCCTTTTTTTCTTATCTTGTTCTTTATTCTTTGGTTTTTCTTTTCTGCTTCCATTCAAAAAGTTGGGCAGTACCATGGCTATCATCAACCATTTGACAGATCCATCAAGCATGTATTACATGCATCCTAATGATGGTCCTTGAATCATTTTGGTAAAGAACCAGTTGATAGGTTCAAATTATCATCCTTGGTTAAGAGATATGCTAATGGCACTCAAAACAAAGAACAAGCTTCCTTTTATAGATGGCTCCTTACCAAGACCAAAGCCTGAAGATCCCATCTTTGGAGCATGGGACATATGCAATACCTTGTTCATGGCATGGCTGAATCATTCAATAGATCAGTCCATTGTACAAAGTGTGCTTTGGCTCGAGAATGCATATGAGATATGGAAGGATCTCAAGGAAAGATACTATCAAGGAGATATGTATCGAATTTGTGACCTACAAGAAGACCTATACACCTCTAAGCAAGGAGACCAATCCATTGATAGGTACTTTACTCATTTAAAAGGATTGTGGCAAGAATTAGATGACTTCATGCCCATACCTTCATGTGTCTGCATTACCCCTTGTTCTTGCACATTAGTTCATACTATCAAATCCTATAGGGAGAGAAATTATGTGCTTAGGTTCTTGAAAGGATTAAATGACCAATATTCCAGTATAAGGTCCCAAATAATGATGATGGACCCCCTTCCTATCTTGAACAAAGTCTTTTCCTTACTTATGCAACAAGAAAGACAAATAGCACCACCTATTGATGAATCAAAGATCTTTAGCAGTGCTTCTGATAATTCAGTTGCAAAAGGAAGATTTAGAGGAAGATGTTCCAAAGGTTCCTATGGACAATCTGGAACAGACAGAGGTTTTGTGTCTAATGGTGGAAGGGGAAGAGGATCCACTTCAAAATTCTGCACTTTCTGTGACAAACCTGGCCATACTGTTGATATATGCTACAAAAAGCATGGATATCCACCAAACTATAAGTCCAATAATAGTAGCAACAATATTATTGCTGTTCAAAATGACAACATGGGAAATCCTTCAAGCAATGAAGATAGGATCATAGGATTTACTCAAGACCAACATAGAGCAATCTTGGCTATGCTCAGGGAACCAACTGGCAAATCTTCAAGTCAAATTAATACCATATCCATACCAGAAACAGGTAAGCATTATGTAGCAGGTAATTCTCCTAACTCTTCAAACTGTTTCAATAAGAATGATTGGACCATTGACACATGAGCAACAGATCACATCTGTCACTCCCTATCAATGTACCAATCCTTTAAGAAAATTGATCCTATACACATCAAAATGCCTAATGGAAGCCAAGTTAGCACAACTATTACAGGAACAGTTATGTTCTCTAACTGTTTTTACTTAACTAATGTGTTTTTCATCCCTGAATTCTCTTTCAATTTGATTTCAGTTTCTAAGCTTACCAACAGCCTCAATTGTTTCCTGACTTTCTGTAAAACCAATTGCAAAATACAGGAGGAAATCACATTGAGGATGATTGGTGCAGCTAAAGAGAAGGGATGCCTATATACCATTAATGTTGCTGTTTTGAGTTCTTTGCCTTGTTCACATGTTAACTCTGTAAAAGTTCTTGATAAAAATGTTTGGCACAAAAGACTTGGACATCCTTCAGATGCCAAGATTTCTGTTTTGAATAAATAATTTTCATTCATTTCTCATAAATATGCTAATCAACCTTGTGATATTTGCCACTATGCCAAACAAAGAAAAGCAAGTTTTCAAAACAGTAATAACATATCAAGTTTTGTTTTTGACATGATTCATGTTGATATATGGGGACCCATAGCTGTTCCCTCTACTTTAGGCCATAGATACTTCTTAACCATAGTGGATGATAAATCTAGACATACTTGGCTGTTCTTTATGAAAAATAAATCTGAAACTTCCAATATTTTGAAAAATTTCATAGCTCTTGTTGAAACACAGTTTGAAACCAAGATTAAATGCATAAGATCTGATAATGGTGTTGAATTTAAGATGATTGATTTCTATAATTCAAAGGGCATCTTGCACCAAACAAGTTGTGTTGAGACTCCACAACAAAATGGAGTTGTGGAGAGAAAACATCAAACATCTTGGGTGTTGCAAGAGCCTTAATGTTTCAATCTTCCATTCCTAAGTGCTTCTAGAACTATGCTGCTGCTCATGTTGTCTACCTCATCAATAGGCAACCTTCCACTGTTTTGAACAACAAGTCTCCATATCAGGTGCTTTTTAACCGTAATGCTTACTTTTTTAAACTTAAAAGTTTTTGGCTGCTTGTGTTTTACTTCCACACTTATGAACAATAGAATAAAATTTGACACTAGATCAAGAAAATGTGTCTTCATTGGCTTTAAGCATGGGACAAAAGGCTACATTGTGCATGACTATGAAACCAGGGAAACATTCATATCAATAAATGTAGTTTTCTATGAGCATATATTTCCTTTCTTTAATCACAATGAGTCTAATGTCTCCTCTAATAATAATCATGAGCCTACTCATTCTTTCAATAGAGATGATCAATATCTTGATCACCATGGTTATGATACTACTTATATTCCTGACACTAATCCTATTGAGCATGATCAACAAACTAATGAACCAAGTGACTTACCCTTAAATGAGCAACACACTGAAGCCATTAGAACTTCTAACAGGGTCAGAAAACCCCCTAGATATCTAGAAGATTACCACTACAACATGCTCAATGGAACCAAGGCTGATAACATACACAAAAACAAATATCCTTTAAGTTCTGTTATGACCTATAATAAGTTGTCCTCAGCCCACAAAAACTTTAGCCTAAACATTAGTACCTCTTTTGAACCAAACAATTATAATGAAGCTGTTCAGTACCAACATTGGAGAAAAGCTATTAAGGAAGAACTTGATGCCTTAGATAAGAATGAAACATGGGTCATTACTGACCTTCCTAAAGGCAAGAAAGCCATAGGGTGTAAATGGATTTTCAAGACTAAGCATAAGGCTGATGGCACCATAGATAGATACAAGGCCAAATTAGTGGCTAAGGGGTATACTCAAACTACAGGACTGAATTATCTTGACACTTTCAGTCCTGTCATAAAAATCACTACTATTAGAGTGATTTTAGCCTTAGCTTCTATTAAGAATTGGCATCTTCACCAATTGGATGTCAACACTTCCTTCCTTCATGGTGACTTACTTGAGGAACTCTACATGAAAGTTCCTCTAGGCTTCAAAGGTTGCAAGGATTCTGAAGTTTGTAAACTTCAAAAATCTTTGTATGGTTTAAAGCAAGCAAGTAGGCAATGGAATGCCAAGTTGAGTGTTGTTTTGATAGAAGATGGTTATGTGCAATCTAAGGCTGACTATTCTCTTTTCATTAAGAACAAACATCAATCTTTTACCACTATTCTTGTCTATGTTGATGACTTAGTCTTGGCAGGGAATAATTTAAAAGTGATTGAATCTGTCAAACAGATTCTCAATGATAAGTTTAGCATTAAAGACCTTGGCAAGTTAAGATACTTCCTTGGAATGGAAGTAGCTAGAACAAAAAGTGGCATCAACCTATGCCAAAGAAAATATTGCCTTGACTTGCTACAAGATGTTGGGTTGCTTGCAGCCAAGCCTGCCTCTACTCCCATGGAAGGCATCATTAAACTCCATAGTAGTTCAGGTGCTTCTTTCCCTGACCCTACTGCATATAGGAGATTATTAGGAAGGCTCATATACTTGACCCACACTCGTCCTGATATATCATTCTCTGTTAGCCACTTAAGTCAATTCTTATCCAATCCCACTATTGATCATTACCATGCTGGAATCAGAATCCTTAGATATCTTAAAAATGCTCCTGCTAAAGGGCTATTTTTTTCCAGCAACTCCAATCTTACTTTGAAAGGTTTTAGTGATTCTGATTGGGGAGCATGTCTTGATACTAGAATATCAGTGACTGCTTTTTGCTTCTTCCTTGGGGATTCTCTTGTTTCATGGAAGAGTAAGAGACAAAAAACTGTCTCTAGATCCTATGCAGAGGCTGAATATAGAGCCCTTGCTCTCATTGGATGTGAAGCACAATGGCTATCTTATCTGCTTGATGATTTGCTTGTAACTCACATTAATCCTATTACCTTATATTGTGATAATCAATCTGCTCTTCATATTGCTGTTAATCCTGTTTTTCATGAGAGAACAAAGCACATTGAAATGGATTGCCATTCCATTAAAGAGAAGGTAAGTGATGGGATAGTTCATTTGATGCCAATTTCTACTAATTTTCAAATTGCAGATATGTTTACCAAAAATCTTACACCTGGAAAGTTTAATTATCTCTTATGCAAGCTTGGACTACATGACATACATAGTCCAGCTTGTGGGGGGATATTAAAACAAAGCAAGCAGCAACAAGTGAAGGAGGAGCAGAAGCTTCTACTTAAAGGCATGGAATCAAGACATCATGGACAAGCTGACTCAATCAACAATTATGAAGCAAAAAAAGCATTGGAATTAAGTCAAGAAGAAAAGAACAAACAAGCAAAGGAAGATGATGAAAGGAATATTTTTCGAGTTCACTCAGACATTTCGTCAAACACTCATCATTTGGCCAAAACGATTTCTTGTGCTAAAAGCAACATTATTAACATGTGATCAATGTGTTTTTTATTTCTTTTTCAGTTGCAAGTTTGTTAGCTTTGTCAGTTGAATTAGTTTAGCTCTTTAGCACGTTTTTATTCCAACTCGAATTTGTATAAATATGTATACAAACCTTGGCTTCAGAATCAATGAAAATATATTCTTTTTCTTTCTTCTCTGCAACTCTGCATTGTTATAGTTTGCTTGTTCTTATAGAATTCTTTCCTTCTTTACCAAGCATGGATTATGAAGTTTTAAGACATCTAGTGGCAAAAGATTTTGGTATAGCGGGCACCGGCGAGAGGCCCGCACGACGGGCTATTAGCTCAGTGGTAGAGCACACCCTTGATAATTGTGTCGTTGTGCCTGGACTGTGAGGGCTCTCAGCCACATGGATAGTTCAATGTGCTCATCGGTGCTTGACCCTGAGATGTGGATCATCCAAGGCACATTAGCATGGCATATTTCTCCTGTTTGAACTGGGGTTTGAAACCAAACTTCTCCTCAGGAGGATAGATGGGGCGATTCAGGTGAGATCCAATGTAGATCCAACTTTATATTCACTTGTGGGATTCGGGCCTCATCAATGATATTTGCATACTTGGTTGGCAGTTTGAGGTTGATATTTCCATCAACATCTTTGATATACTTCCCAACATCGATTCTGAATTGTCGATCAGCCTTGCCAGCAGATTTAAGGATGTAATCATTGTGTTCCTCACCAACATCAAAAGCAAACTGAGAAAAATCACAACTATACAGTTAACATTTCACTACTGTATCATACCATTGCATGAAAACACACTAATGTTATAGGCATGTAAACACATCAAAACCATTGCATGTAACCTAGTGTTATATCATTCCAAATGATATCATTCAAGCTATCCAACATCTTATCATTCCAATAGTTGAATGATATCAACACATGTTATCTAACCGCAACTCCAATGCAGCTTACCAATGTATTGCAACCCTAGCTTCATGTTTAATGGTTGACCCTTTGTGTTCTATTCAACCAGTAACTTGATGTTATTACTTCTAGCACGAATGACCTTCTTCATGGTCGTCATTCCACGTGAAGTACGTTTTTTATTTTATGGTTTCACCTCATCATGGTTAATGTGAGAATCAATTGGTGAAGTTTTTTGAGTGTATTAGATTTTCTTAGTGTGTGAGGTTTTCTGCGTGAACAAGTTTGATAGTGTAGAGAAAAATAAATCAGATTTTGAATTTTAAACACTCATAACATTCAACAGCGCTCGTTGTAATGAATGTTGTTGATACTTGACATTCAACAATACTCGTTGAAGTAAGTGATGTTGAGTATCTTTGGTTTTGACGTTCAACAGTGCCCACTACAACAAGCGTTGTTGAATGTTTCTCCGCCAATGACATTTAACAGCGCTCATTGTAGCAAACGCTGTTAAATGTAAAAGATAGATATATATTCAACAGTGTTTGCTTCACTGAACACTATTGATTATGATTTTTTGAATAAATAAATTAGACATTATGCATACATTTAGTAGAGATTAATTAAAAAGAATTTTAGATTATTAATATTAGTGCTAGAAATATTTTATGGTTATTATTAAATATTCATTGATATAATTTGGTATTAGAAAATGTATCAATTATCTAATTTAATCATAATACAAATATATATGATATTCATTTGTTTTTTTTTTGCCTAAAAAAGAATGCAAAATCATGAAAAGTCACGAGTTTCAACAACGCTCATTACAAAGAGCATTGTTTTTTTATTGACAAATGTTAGTATGTTAGTGTTTGTTGTGAGCGAAAGTCAAACCCTCAACCTCCTTCTCTCCGCCCATTCTCCCTACCATCAAACCACCTTATAACTTTTTTTTTAAATTTGTTATTAGTGAGACTCAAACCCACAACCTCTTTCACTCCATTCCTTAAACTCTTCATCTTAATCATCAGATAACCTTATGACTCCTACAAAGAGCGTCGTTGAATGTATGGAGATCAACAACACTTGATTCAAGGAGTAACCTTTGAGGCAAACATTCAACAACGCTCATTGTAGCTATCACTGATAAATGTGTATCTGCCAATTACATTTAACAACACTTGTTTGAACAAGCATTGTTGATTCTCTTCTCCCTTACTTTTAACAGCGTTCTACTTACAGACATTATTGAATGATCATTGTTAAATATAAATCATGACATATTAAAACACCTTTAATCAATAAGATTGAAATTTATATTCTCTCAAATTTGTAATAATATGTAATGGCAAATATTATTCTATTCAAGCCTATTTCTAATTTGTAAGTTTATATTCGCATAAGTGGTAATGTTTTAGTTTTGTACTTCAAATGATTCTCTGCTTCGAGAGTTGTGCTTCCAAGTTTATTGTATTTTTCTAAACTTTTACAGATTTTACATTCAAGACATTCTCTTCAACAACTTTATTCTTTTTGTTGGTTACGGCTATTATCCATTTAATGCACTAGAGGAAGGAGTATAAGAAGAATTGTATTGTAAAGAGAATAATGACAATACTTTATGCAAAGAGAATATCACCTCCTGATATAAGGAGATAAGTTATTTCCTCCAAAAGCATTTTTAAAATTAAAATCGTGACATGTGTATCATTTAATCATTTTCTACAAAAGCATTTCTAGAACTAAACAAAATAATACACATGTCATTCTTTTACTGGTGGGAGGAGATAAGTTATCTCCTGTTGTGAGGAGATACATTATTCTCTTATGCAAAACCCCACAACCAAATCATATAAGACAAAATTATTATAAAATTAAACTAAATGCACTACTAATTAGTTTAGTGATATAATCAATTCAAACTTATGATCCGATTAGAGAATATCATCTCGATGGAAAATTACATAAGTAGTAATGGTTTAGTTTTGTACTGCAAATCATTCTCTAATTCAGGGAATTATTGTGCTTCCAATTTTATAAGACTACTAACGACAACTCATGAATTGAAGAACCAAACTATATATGTTTAATTTAATTTCCTTCTAAACTTTTGAAATTTTCCCATTCAAGCCATTCTCTTCTTTTCATTTTGTAGCTTATGACAATTCAACACTGAATGACCACAGGAAGGAGTTTAGCAACGAATGCTTTTATGCAAATAATAAAAAACCAATAATTAAAATCATGTATGACAAGGAAATAACAAATTTTACCCATAATAACATTTCTTGAAGGTTTTAATCTCAATCAGTATACTTAATAACATATAGAAAAGGCTGTCACATACAGCTACCTAAGGTGGGTTGAAGATGCTTATGATAGATTTTTTTGGTACTGATATCTCCTTACTATTTTTTTAGTAAACAACAAATCACTTTCTGATGTGTGACTGTTTCTTTCAACAAGTATCGTCCCCTATGAATTAAAATCTGCCATTTTGGTCATTCTCAGCGTGGTCTTACATCAGTAAACCAACACCGTGTTGATTGCTTATGATGGATTTGATACAATGGAATTAAACTTCTTCCTAACAAAAAAACTACATAATGCGTACATCAGAAAATTCTATGGATCTATAATACATCAATACTAATTAATTGAATCGCCAAGTCCATTTATCCCAAAATAATAATAATTTAATCTCAATTGTGAACCACTACATTCTAAAGGGATTAATCTTCTGTCCGAAGAGCAAAGCATTGGTGTATCTTGACCTAAAGTCGACTGATGCAACTAAATTTAGTAAAATTTTATGATACAAATCATCGATTTAAAATAAATTAAAAAAACATAAATATTTGTAACAATAATATATTATTCTAAAGTAACACTAGTTAATAATAAAACATGTAACAGAAGGATTATACCTTAATTTAAAGCATCATTATTCTGTTTGTTTAAAAACTTAAATTCATGAATGATTTAAATTTGTAACTAGATCTAATTAAAATCTACAATATAAAATCATCTATAAGACTATAACAATAAAATACAAAGAAAAATTTGTTATTCTATCCAAGTTTCAAAATCACATGCTAATTCAAAATGACAATTAATAATAAATATGTAAAAGAAAGAGTTTGCCTTTGTTAAAGTTTCACTCTTCTTTACGTTAAAAAATTAAACTTATTCATGACTGATCCAAACATAAAAGCTTTAACTATTAATATTTTTTTAATTAAAATTAGCATATTATGTTTTCTGTATATTTGTATTTTTACTTTTTGTCAAAGCTTCACACAATTCACAAAGTAATAGTTGTGTGATTTTTCAAACCCGAATGGATAATGATAAAAGAATAAAACAATAAATTTGATAGCTCATCAAACAGTTTTTCTCTCGCTAGCTCATTGAATTTCGTAGGAATATGGGATTTTTTTGTTATTTCAAAGTATAAAAATGTTATTTTAACAACTAACTTGTGATAATGTTTTGTTTTTCTTTAATTTTTTAATGAATTTTTTGTTGTTGATAATTTTGTAATATAGTAGAATGAATGGTTAGATTCTATAATACTTTTAAGCTATCTAAAAGACGGAAGTTCAAGAGCATTTTTTCAAGAAAGTATTTTATAATCCTTAAAAACAACACATTCTTAAAAAAATGTTGTTGAATATGTTATATTTATTAGCGTTTGCTTATGAAAACTCTATCATTTATAGCAAATCTACGACGTTTTCTCGAGGACAGTGTATAATTCACTAATTTTTATTAGTAAATATGCTTAATTTAGCACTATAGTCTTTGACGAGAAGAGTCCAAAAGAGAACATTAATATTTTAAATCAAAACATTCATCAATACCATTATATAAAAAACATAGCTAAAACATTTGTGCCATTATATACCAAACATGACTAAAACAATTCGTAGAAGTGGCAAAACTAATACTATTCTACTTAATTAATTGATTATTCGTTGGGCTATTGCAATATTAATAAACTTATAGCACCATCAACTTGTAATACTATCCACTCCATCTTCTGAGATAGATTACACCTGAAAAACAAAAAGAAACCGTTCAAAAAAAATTACTAAAGAAATAACACCTCAATATTAAAATAGAATAATAGAAGATCTAAATATAGCGTAAGGGGTATACCATTCAACAAAATATATCTAGAGGGGAGTGAATAGGTGTATTCGGAATAAAATTAACTCTTTTTTTCAGTTAATGAGATATTCTGAAAAGTTCACTGATTAATCGATTATGACTGATCTTAATTGTTTAATTCAAGCTGTGATTAATCAATTAACAACAAGTTTAATCAATTAACCCGATTCTTGCTTTCTTGAAGGAAAAAATTCTTGCACGAAAAAATATCATAATTTCAATCAATATCAAATGCAATTTACTCAATGAATTTATGCCAAAATGTTAAAAGAATCATAACATGCAATAAACTCAATGAGAAAATCAAATCAAACATGCAAAGAGTAAATCAACTTAAATTAAAGAGATGGGGATGGAGAAAATCAAGACGACGATCTTTTGTCGTGATTTGTTTGCGGATCTACTTGCAAACTACATTCAGGCCTCCTCTTCTTATCTTGGGAGGTTTTTCTTCACCATTTGAAAGCCAAATGTTTTACAAACACTCTTCCAAATCAATACAAGACTCCCTTCTTGGCCCAGAGTCTCCAAGATGGTTTGACCTTCTACCCACTTCTAATGGATACTCAACACCACTTTTATTTAATATTCTGGTCCCAACCACTTATCACTCTCAATCAAGACTCATGTATATGTGAATACTACAACGATCACCTAACCACACCTAGAAATTTCTTACACCTTCTCTACACTCAGACAAAAATTTATTCCTTTAGCAAAATACAAGAAAATAGTTGAATTTGTACCTAACAATGTGCTGATCTAAAAACAGAAAATCCAACTATAAACCTATAGATAAAACTCTCACAAAAACTTATGTCTAAGTGAAGAATTTATGAAAAGTTTGTGAAATAAGATAATCTCTAATCCACTCTTATGCAATGATTGAAACACTAATTACTTTCCTTTTCTCAAAGATATCAAGAAACTCTCAAAAGTTTTTCACAAAAGATTTTCGTTCAGAGAATATTTTTAATGATATGAAAATTTTGATTCACAACTTAACCTAAGTCTACTTGATTGATCTTGAGCTTTGAACTTGTTGTTTGTTGAGTTGGTCTGGTCTTTAAGTTTGCCTATCGTCCTTTCTTTATCATTGTCGTATCCATGTCCTCATCAAAACAATATAATGATGCATGCTTCATTCTCAATCTTCTCAATATAATGATGCATGCTTGCATTCTCAAACACACTTTTTCCTTAGTTTAGTAATCAAATCCTCGATATGTGTGAGGAATTTTAAATCACATAAGGTGGTTGATATCTTGTAGTTTTGACATTATTCAATAAAGTATATATATATATCATTTGAGTTGTTTTGGTGATGATATATACTATAATTAAAAACAAAATTAAATTAAATTCTAGACACTTTAATTATATATAATTGATTGAAGTTTGTGCAAATACCTTTAACCGAAATCATTTGATAATATTTGAAGTAGCTTTCGAATTAATTTGTATATTATAAATTTGGAGGCCCTCATAAGATAAAATAACAAAACATAACCCAAATAATAGTATATTTTCTTCAACTTAAAAAATTATAAGTTGACTAATATACACCAGTAGCATAAATATCAACAATAAAATATTTATTATATTAAAAGTTGATTCAATAGATAATATTTGTCTCGAATTTCACGAAAAGTTGTCACGAAATTCAATAGCTTTTGCTAGAAAAAAGGTCAACAATGATTGCTACAAAATGCATGGTTGATTTACCTAGCAGTAACAACGCTTTCTACCTGAAATGTTGTTGAATCTGCAGCGCAAATCTCCACCTTACATTTAAGAGCTTTTACACACTGTTAAATGTGTTGTTAAATTTCAATTCTAGAATAGTGAAATATATCACTCTAAAACCATGTTATATATATCTTACTATATATATTGAAGCAATTGCTCTATGCATCTCAAGTGGCCAAAATCAGTGTAGGAGAAATCATTCCAAGATTCTGAAGAAGGAAACTAATAGTTTTCCATGGCAGAAGCTTTTGTTAAGAAGATGACTTTGTTCATAGTGGTGACTTTATTAGTTTGGAAGATACAACCAGCGGAATGTAATGCATTAAACTACCCACTCTCTCCTTGCTCACAACCTGATTGCATGGACAATTGCAAGAGAATTCTTCGCGAACTGTACATAATTGGGTTCTGCGCAAACATCTCTAGTTGCATTTGTATATATATCTAATTGCATTTGCATATGCATAAGTGTTTTGTATTTGAATATATCACTAAAAACACTCCCTCCACTTGCTATATTTTAAATAAATGGGTCCCTTGAATAAGCATGCTTTCTAAGATGAAAGTCCTTATTGTATGTGTGTAATTTCCATCGCTTCTTATGAATAATAGGTGAAAGGACTTCAAATGTCTACTTGTTTGTTCTTCATAACTTAGAATATTATTCAGTGTGCTTATGTTTGAAGGTAAAGTTAATTCATCTGTAATAATGCTCGTAGGAACCTTCAATATTATATTTGTTGTGAGAATTATTTGTGAGGTAAAGTTTTCCTAGAAGTATATGGTGGCTAGTTAGCCTGTCCGGTTGGAGATAATTTTTCTTCCACCCTCTTCAAAATGATTCGTAGTCTTCAATAAATTTCTTATGGACAAAACATAAAATCCTCTTTATGCTCATTTTGGAAAATATTGTTATTGATGAACTACAATTTTGAGCTCAAAAGCTAATTACAGATTAAGGATTGTATTAGCAACCCGACCACCTATATCAAAAATTATATTCTCTAAGCATATGTATTAATTAATCGATAGGAAAATCAAGACCATATATAGTTCTGGATAGAAATGATTATTTTATCATTGACGCTTCACTTAATTGTTGCTAACAATATAAGGCTAGTACAAGAAATGATTTAAACGAAAAATAGCACAAGAATATCATTATTTTAAGACTTAATGGAGATGACTAATGATAGAATAAACAACTCGATATTAAATAAAAATTCATATTTTATAAAACGAAGCTGACAATATTATAAGTAATATCATAATAATGTAATTTTATATTAAAATATCATTATCACAGACAATAAAGCATTAATATTGAAGCTTATTTTGAAGTGATAGATAGTTTGTTGTTTGGTCTAATGAAAGTTCGATTTTACTATAATAAGAAATTATCATTATCATACTGAACAACCGAAATGATCATTCTTAACACACATAGCGGAATAAACATGGATTTATTTGTGTCTAAACTTAAATATAATCAAAAATTGCATATAAAATGCACACCTAGTTCGTGAATCTTTAAAGTTATTCTTTAAAATTATGAAGACTCTACATGTGTATTCACATCAAGACTAATCTTTGTTTTCAACTCTTTGAACCAATGAAGAAGAAAATAAAATACTCTAAAACCGTAATTTCTTACTCATAAAACTCTTTGGTTTGTATGTGTAGCAAAGATTATCAAATAATATAATTATTTAGCAAAGATTACAACAATCATTAGTGTGTAACCTCGTATGTTCAATACTAAACTGAAAGTAAATTAACTAAATTAATTTACTAATCAAGGTTAGCATGTAGAAATACTATTTAACAACCAGTTAGCATGAAGTAATATATATTTTACTTTAAAAAATCACTAGAAGATTCATTAAAATATTTCCTTTCATCTTTAATTTACACCTCTCGCTAACTTTAAAGCATAGTTATAAAAACTGATTCGTGCCGGCCGGTTCAACAGGTAAATCGGTGAACCGGTCCCAACACCGATACGTTACAACAATTATATCGGTCATGCAATTATAACGGTCAAAACCGGTCATACCGACTGGTTTTCAATGTAACCGTACTAGTCATACCGATCGATTAGTGAACCACCAGTTGAATCGCTATACCACTATACTAGTACCCATACCAGTTTGATGACTAGTACAGTATTAATAGCATTGTTTTAAAATATGATACAATTGTCAAACTTTAAGAAGTTGCCATAATGACTCAAAGAAACTCATTTCTTTTTTCATTGTAAAACCTTGGTCAATATCTTATTTTATTATAGAGTTCTTCTTGATTAATCAATAACTACACAAGAATTTAATCATACACAATATTTAATCAAATAACATCCTAAGATATTATTGTCTGAAATCAAAGTATAATAAATAACATGTTAATTACTAGGTTAATCTCATATCAAAGGAAACTATTTTATTTATTTTTGAGAATTTTCTATTGACAATTTAAGGAAATCTATAATCATTAGGGATTCTCAATTGAGTCAATTCAATGATCATATTCACATACGCATCACCTATATGTGAAATTTAATAAATGAGATCTATTAATATTTATCAAATAACTACCATCACACATATATTGATCTATCGGAGTCATTAATGTCATATTCTCAATTGTAAGGACCCAAATTTTACCCTTGAAAATTTTTCTTTTATTTTAATCATTTCATGCATACATTTGTCATCTTACTTTAATCCCTCATTAATCACTCCGTAAAACCATTTTTAACATGTTATGTTACTATATATTTCATATTGGAGAAAAACATAATTCATTCAATTAATCCTTAGTGACTACCGCATACAACTAGTTATGAGTTTATAAGAATCATAATGCCCATAACTACACATATCCAGTGTTACCATACTCAGAATTACATTTATCCCAAAATAGTGTCTAGTCAACTATAATACAAAAGTATAGATAAAGAAATCCAAGTTAAGAAACGCATAAAATTCCTAAGTGAGCCTTCTCATCAAATCCTTCGTTTACCTACAATGGGATTATCATAAACAACACACAAAAACAAGGGAGTAAGTCATTAGTTCAAGACTAACATTACATGATAATCCACATTTTAAGTATAAATAAGCATTGGAATAAATTATCATCACAAGCATATAATTATAAACTTTTGTATCTACTTCCTTCCATTTTCATGTTATTCATATTCACCCTATAGTATATATATCTCATGATATATTTTATAGCATGCATATTCCTTTCATCCAAACATACTCATTTCTCATCATTCATATTCACCCTATAGTATATATATCTCATATTATATATTCTATAGCATGCATATTCCTTTCATACAGACATACTCATTTCTCATCATTCATATTCACCATATAGTATATATATCTCATAATATATATTCTATAACATGCATATTACTTTTATCCAAACATACTCATTTCTCATCATTCATATTCACCCTATAGTATATATATCCCATAATATATATTCTATAGCATGCATATTACTTTTATTCCAAACATGCTCCTTTCTCATCATTCGTACTCAACGAGTTTTCCCACGAGGATAATCCTCAACCAGATCGGGTAACTCTAGTTTATTCTCCATACCACATCGGGCAGGTCTAGTTTATTCTCCATACCACATCGGGCAGGTCTAGTTAATTCTCCATACCACATTGGGCATCGGGCAGGTCTAGTTAATTCTCCATACCACATTGGGCAGGTCTAGTTAATTCTCCATACCACATCGGGCAGGTCTATTTAATTCCCCATACCACATCGGGCAGGTCTAGTTAATTCCCCACACCACATCGGGCAGGTCTAGTTAATTCTCCATACCACATCGGGCAGGTCTAGTTAATTCTCCATACCACATTGGGCAGGTCTAGTTAATTCCTCATACCACATCGGGCAGGTCTAGTTAATTCCCCATACCACATCGGGCAGGTCTAGTTAATTCTGTAACACCCCAAATTTACCCTCCTTGAAATTAGGTAACAATCCTAAAGAATGGGGCATACTGTCAGATTCTCGCTTGAGTGAGAGGATCTCGCCCAAGCGAGAGGATCAGTGTTTTGAAATTGGAAATTCTGGGAGTCTCGCCCAAGCGAGGGATGGGTCACTTGAGCGAGAGAAAGCCTGGGCAGGCTGTGAGATTCTCGCTTGAGCGAGAGAATCTCGCCCAGGCGAGAGAGCCCGTGTCTGGAACATTAAAATATTGTGGGTTTCTCGCCCAAGCGAGATATTCTCGCCCGGGCGAGAGTGCCCAACTATAAAAGAAAAGAAAGGGGTTTCACAAACCCTAATCTTCATTTTCTTTTCTCCCCTTTCACTCCCAACGACGGCTCCCCAGAGATTCCGACTCATTCCTCCTCTAAACCTCAAAAACACATCAAAACCTCTTCCTCTTGCTTCTTAATGGAACATTGGAGAGCTTTGGAGAGGGAAAAGCAACAATGGAGGTTGAATGAGATGGAGGGAGATAGAGCTCTTTGCGGATCCATGGAGCTTACGCAACCTAAGGTGAGGGAGAAGACCATTGTGGTCTTAGAGTATTTCATTAGAGTCATCATCTCCGATTTCCCTCAAGAATCGGAGCATATTAACGGATAGAAACTCTCTTGGGAGTTTGTGGTCCATGTGAGAGTCTTTATTTTACATGAGGATGTATAAGCCATAAAAGTGGAGATATATGTGTGGGGAAAACCGTTTATTTAAGTAAAACGCTATATGCTCATTTATGGTAATACACTGTCATTAAAGATGGTTCTAACGTTAATATGTATATGATGAATGATATGTTATGCGTGGTTTGTTTATGATAATGGTTACGTTGTGTGATTGATGGTGTGTGAGATATTTATGGTCATAAACATAAATGAATATGTTGTGAGTGGTTGATTGTTATAAACATGTATGGGTGTGTTGTAACAATGAATGTGTGATGAGTTGTTAATGTGTTAAAATGGATATGAGTATGTTTATCAAAATGAGTATGTTGTGAGTTGTGGATTGTTATAAACCTATATGGGTGTCCGTGTAACGATGACTGTGTGATGAGCTGTTAAGGTGTTAAAATGGATAAGGTATGTTTGTGACAATGAAGGTGTTGTGTGCTATTTATGGTGATAAAATAATGAGATGCCTTGCGTTGATTGTGTATGACATGGATGTGAGTGTAATGGGGAATTACTTGACCTGCCCGATGTGGTATGGGGAATTACTCGACCTATCCGATGTGGTATGGAGAATGAACTCGACCTGCCCGATGTGGTATGGGAAATGAACTCGACCTGCCCGATGTGGTATGGGGATTACTCGACCTGCCCGATGTGGTAGAGGATTATTTGTACGGTGCAGAATTGTTGAAAGAGAATCAAGGGTAAATTACTACAGAATGTGAATGATGTGAAAAGTGTATAGTCGGAATGAAAATCATATGCATGCCATAAGATATATATTATGGGATATATATCTTATAGGGTGAATATGAACGATGAGAAATGCGTATGTTTGGATGAATGAAATATACACACTATAACACATATATATTATGGGATGTATGTGTACTATAAGGTGAATATGGATAATATGAGATGAATAAAATATGCACACTATAGAACATATATATATATATATATATATATTATGGGATGTATGTGTACTATAGGGTGAATATGGATAATATGAGATGAATAAAATATACACACTATAGAACACATATAGTATGGGATATATGTGTATTATAGGGTGAATATGGATAATATGTGTTGATTGATGTATGTTTATCATTATTGATGTTAGATGTGTGTGGTTTTAATACTTTAATGTTATTACTCCATGTAAATCCACGCTACGGTCGTCGTAGTTGGTTCTTACTCCCTCTGTCTTTCCTTGTATGTGTTATGTATTTAAGTTCAGGTCGTGGCAGTAGCGCATCAGATGCTTGCAGAGGAGAGTACATGTTTGAATAGTTGCTTTATGTTTTCAATGTTGTAATTGGATAATGCATGTAATATAGAGAGTATGTTAAATGGGATTTATGTATGAGTGACTCTCTCCAAAATGTATAGTTAGGATATTAAACGATGTAACAATAGAAGTTTTATTGAGAAAGGATAATTGTATTTAAATTGTGTAATTAAAAGGAAGTGAAATGACATGTTTCTAATGAAGTGAACAATTGATTGTTTCCGCACCTGAAAGAGGAATTGAACTTATATATATATTCAATCAGGTTTTCCAAATCGTTCGAGTAATGTCTTTTAAAAGTAATCACTTCGTTTTCTTGAACAAGGTTTTAAAAAGAATTTTTGGATTACGAAAATCGGGTCCTTACAAATTCTCCATACCACATCAGGCAAGTCTAGTTAATAATAATCCACTACCACTCCGGGTAGGACAACAACAATAATCCACTACCACTTCGGGTAGGATAACAATAATAAACCACTACCATTCCAGGTAGGATAACCACAATATTCATACAAACATATTACCTCTTTCCCATACCTGATTCACATCAACTCATATAAGTTAGAAACACTTATCCCTTACCTTAGTGAGCGTTGGAGGTCGGTTCCGAGTAACTTTAAAAGTCTCCTCCGCGATTTCCTCCAACCTTATGATCTTTCCTCATTCCCACCAATAACGACAATGTCAGTCATTTATCAAAATAACTCATAAACGACATGTATTTCATTGTCAAACATACAAGAGATTCACACATTTTCAAGGTTTCCAAAACTATTTCAATACAAGTTTCTAAACATTTAAAACATACATATTCATCTCATATATCAACATTAGAGCACAAACTCATCTTCTACATTTAACATTTCACTCATTTCCCTTTTTACTCATATTCTCCTTTTTGGGGGTTTTCATGAACAAACCCTTAAAGCCTTTCCATTCATCAAGAGATTTACCTATTCTCAAGCTTCTAGATGATTTCCACAAGTTCTCGCTCTCAAAATCACTTTCCCCTCTCTTCTCTCTCAATTCCTAACCCTAAAATGTGTTTGGGGTTTCTATTTTAAAGTGAAATCGTCGGGTTCTCGCTTAAGCGAGTCCATTCTCGCTCAGGCGAGAAAATCCCGCCTTTTTAAAATTTCAGATCTGACGCTCTCGCTCAAACGAGGGATTTCTCGCTTAAGCGGGACCACTCTCGCTCAAGCGAGGATCCTATCGCTCAAGCGAGGATCCTCTCGCTCAAGCGAGGATCTTACAGCCTCGACAGGTCCTGAATGCCACTTTTCTCGCCCAGGCGAGACAACTCTCGCTCAGGCGAGACCACTCTCGCTTAAACGAGACAATTCTCGCTCAAGCGAGAATCCTTCAGTATAGCCCAGGATTTCACCCTCCCAGGTGAGCCTCTCTCGCCCAGGCGACAATTCTCTCGCTCGAGCGAGACTCCCAGGGCTGATACTATAATTTAATGACTTTAAAATCTAGGGTGTCACATTAATGATTTTATGATCTAGAACAATTTAGACTCGAAATTATAAAGACATATTTCTCATTATTATAATATTTATTATAATAACAAGTCTCTAATTATTAATCAATGACCTTATCATATCATCTATTTAATTAAATAACCAATATGATAAAAATAAATAAATGGAATTACTTTAATTGTATTTAATGACATATTGGGTCATCGGCATAAATGTCGAAATATACAAATAATTTACAACAATGTCCCGCTTTCACTAGAGTCAATCCGTCATGTATTTCATTCTCATTTCCAACTTGTATTTGTCAAACTCTTTTAACCAAGTACCTTGGTGAATTGATTCACAAAGAGTATAAGACATGATAGCTCCCACTTCACTAGCATATGATATCATATTCATGTGTTATCTTTCTTGAAGTGTCTTTGCACAATCCTCTCTAGAAAGAGAAACTCTAGTCCCTATTGGTATATAGTCTCTTGTGGAGTTTTCCAAGTTATACCTCTTTCATATAGTATCAATATACACAAATCGAAAGAATCCTAACAACCTTTTAGATCTATCTTTATAAATCTTTATTCCAAGAATATAGGTTACTTCTCCTAAATATTTCATGGAGAATTGTTAGATAACCAAATCTTTGTACCTTGTAATGATGATACATCATATTGAATAAGCAATATGTCATCTACGTATAACACTAGGAAAATAATTGTGCTCTCACTAACCTTCTTGTAAACACAAGGTTTATCTTCACATCTAACAAAATTTAACTTTTCAATTCTTTGATTAAATCAAATATTACAACTTATAGAAACTTGTTTTAATCAATAAATGAATCTTTACATCTATCAAACTTTATTTGGATCTTAAAAGGATGTGAATCCTTAAGGTTGTGTCATGTACACACATCCTCTTAGTTCTCCATTAAGAAAAAAATGTAGTCACATCCGTTTCCAATATTTCATAGACATATAGTAAGTTGATCTTATACCTCAACACAAAATATTTTGAACATTTCAAATGATTCAGATTTATGACTCATGACATATAATAAACCACATCTAGACATATCATGAGTGAAAGTAATAAAATAACAATATCCTCCTTTGACTTGAATTTTTCATAGGCCCTCATACTTCTGTATGTATTGTCCTAGTAATTAGCTTTCTCTCCACTTCCCAAAATATGGAGATTTGATCATTTTTTCTTTAAGGTAAGATTCTCCAATATAATCACGTCTATAATGTCAAAGATATGTTTTGTTCCATAGATTATCTCTTCTCCTCTTAGACACATGCACAATTGGATTGAAGTTCACGTTTGATAAGACATAAATGTCATGTTGAAGATACTCATTCGCACATAAATCATCTTAATGATAACTAAAGAAAATGTTATTATTTAAAATAATACGAAATTCTCGTTTGTCCAACATTGTCCAATTGATATCTTTAAAGGAACTGATCCTACACCTAAGGCAACAACAGTTTCTCTATTCCCAACTTGGAGACTAACTCCTCCTTTCTTCAACCATCTAATGATTTGCAGTCCCTTGTTTCTCATGTTTCAGAGAATCAAGATACTTTTTGCAGTTTCTTTTATAGTGATCTTTCTCCTTGCAGAAGAAACACTCAATATTGATTTGATAAGTTCTACCTCTCTTGTAAGGTTTGGTTGCATCACCCCTAGGAGCAAGCTTCTTCTTTGGTTTGAAATTTTCTTGCCCTTCCTTTTAGAGAAGTTTTCGACCACCATGACAGTTTCAGTTTTATGTTTAAAGGCAATTTGATTTTGATAATAAATCAACATATTAAGCATCTCATGCAAATCAAAATTCATTTTTTTCATATTGAAATTAACAATAAATTGTGAAAATGATTGAGGAAGTGATTTAAGAATCAAATCTTGAGAGAGCACTTTTCTAAGTTTGCACTCCAACTTCTCAAGTTGTTCAATGAGATCAATCATCTTTAGCACATGAGGTCCAACTTGATCCTTTAAAGGCATCAAGGACCTAAACAACTTTTTGGATAAGTGGTATCTCACAGTCTTGCTTTGACCACCACACATCTTCTTAAGATGCTCAATTATAGAAGTTGGTTCCATATTCTAGTGTTGCCTCTAAAGTTTAAAAAATTAACAACGATCATTATAATGAGCGTTGTTAAAAGTCACACATTTAACAATGCCTAAATAAGTGTTGTTAAATGTGACATTTAACAGCGCTCTTCTAAGCAAGCGATATTGATTTGAATACATTTAACAACACTTGCTTAAATAAATGTTGTTAAAGGCGACATATCAACATCGCTTATTACAATGAGCCAATTAAAAGTCACACTTTTAACATTGCTTAAATGAGCGTTGTTATATGTGACATATCAACGGTGCTTGATATTGTGATTAATGTAATTTTTGCATGAAACTTTGTTTTCACACTTCTTTCATCACATATTGAATGCTATAAGTACCAAAATCACTAACCTTGTTTTTGGTTGTGAGATACACATAGCTAGTGAATAGTGTTTTGATGATATGATATTTTTTCATAACTTTTGAGCCATTACTCAGAATTGGACATATTATATATACATTTCGGGTAGAAAAATTCATTCTATCCAAATTTTTCTGAATATGTCAGAAAGGTCCACCCTGAAATTCCAAAAAAAAAACCTTGTTTCGTTAGGCATTGAATTTGTTTTTTATTTTTCAAGTTTTATAGTGAATTTGTTTTGTATTAAATTAGTTAGGCCTTGATTTTTTCCTTGAAACTTTTTGCACATGTTCTCTATGATTTTAGGATATTATTGATGCAGATTCTTGGTTATTTACTCAATTCTAACATTATTTACATTACTCATTGTTTCGTTGCTATTGTTTCATGTAGTGCATCTAATAAATTCAGGGTCTTTGCTTCTAATAAATCTTGAAATTGATAGAACATATCATAGGTTAGTTCAGTCTTTTAGAGTTAATGAATTTGAACTAACAGACAAATGTGGTTGAATTGGATATGTTTGTTATGTGTTCGATAAAATGTTTGAGAGAGATTTTACCTTATTTAAAGTGATTGTTGTTAGATGAGTGTTGCTAAAGGTGATATATTAACAACGCTCAGTACAATGAGCTATTAAAAGTCATTTACATATATAACAGGGTTGGTTGGAGGTAAGTGATGAGTCAAATATTACACACTATTAATAACCTTATTTTACCATTGTTAATGATTCTTGGTGTCTAATTGACTTTATTTGGCATTGTTTAGTGTTTTAGGCTTTATTGGACTATAATTCCTAAAATGAGTTAATTTGGGATTATTTAGCCTAATTAAATCTAATTCCATTTTCAGGACATATTTGGCACCAAGGACATTTTGGGCATTACAAGTGGAAGATGTATGCTAAAGTGAAGATTGTATTTAGTTATATGATTTTTAATTCCGTTTTAGGTTTTGGGCCCATTGTTTAGGGCCCATTTCGGTTTTACCCTTTAATAAGCTTAGAATTTCGTTTTCACACACAATTTTTACATTACATTTTCGTTTTCTCCCTTTTGGGGTTCTTTTAGGTTTTCGTTTTCCATCTTCTTCCTCCTCCAAATTCGGTTTTGCTTCTTCCTCCATGGAAGGCTAGAAGTTTAGTGCTAAATTCCTTTGGTAATGTATCACACTCTTGAGGTTTAGTGTTTAATGCATTTTCGGTTTCTATGTTGTTGTTAATGCAATTTCGGTTTTATGTTGTTGAAGCTTCTATCCTATTTCATGTTATGGTTTGCTTAATTCCATGGTGTTGTTTTAGGTTTGTGAACTGATTTTCGCTTAGTTAATTAGTTCTCTAGCACATAATCGCTTAGTTTATGTGAATCTGTAAATGCTCTATGTTTATGTTGAATTCGCTTTGTTTGAAGCTTAAACATTAGAGTTATGAACATATTAGGAATTCAATGTGTAGAATCTGAAATTGATGTTTTGATTTGTGTGACATTGTTAACTGTTTGTTGTTTATGCCAATTTCGCTTAGTTAGAGGTTTAGCAATTTAACTATGAGTTGATCATCGCTTAGTTAATCGACTCTCAACAAAGGAACACTGCGAATTTGATTTTGATATATTGAAACCGATGATTGAGTTGTGAACAAGGAAACCAAATGGATTTAGCCTCTTTACTATTCTGTTTTCTGTTTGTGTTCTGTTTTAGCTTAATTTCATAGCATAACAACCACTAAAACCCCCCATTGTGTGTGTGCGTGTAAGGTGTTTGAACCATTGTGTGAAAGATAATCTTTGAGAAACGACCTAGGAGTCACTTCCTAGTACTATACTTTATTGTTATATTATTTGTATCAAGTACGGCCTCGATCAATAAGGTTGTTGTATGTATGACATACAACAGCGCTCATTACAATCAGCGCTGTTAAAAGTTAACATACAACAGCGCTTGCATAAACGCTATTAAAACATATCATATACTATTCCACTCACATAGGCAGCGTCCCGAAAGCGCTATTATATCCCTGAATTATGTGATGATGATTTACATCTTTGGCGTAGTGATGAATGAACTCTTTGGTTGTCAAGTCATTTCTCATGTATACTTTAACGTATTTAGATGTATCATATACAATTTCATTAAAGAAATATATATCAAATAGTCTCCTATTTGTCAGGTCGTTCCTATTAGTATATGTACTCTAAATAATTTAATTTTATAAGTCATCTAGTTGTTAGGTAGTTCATTGTTATTAAATTCTAAATAAACATCACATGTTTCAATAATTTAATTTACAAGTCCTCTAGTATTCAGGTCGCTCATTATTATTAAATTCTAAACAAATATATTGTGTTTTAACTAATTTAATTTACGAGTCCCGCGATATTCAGGTCCCTCATTGTTATTAAATTCTAAACAAACATTATATATTTTAATTAATTTAGTTTACAATTATCAAGTAGTTTCTTGTTATTAATTTCTTAACAAATATCATATATGTCAATTAATTTAATTTACGAGTTCTCTGATATTCATATTGTTCCTTATTATTAAATTATAATGAAATGACATATTTTAAAAATAATAATATATCACATATTATAAAAATAATATCTAACCGATCATGACATATTTTAAGCAAACATCATCACATAATTTTAATAATAGTAATATAATATATCATCACATATTATAAAAATAAGTAAACATTATGACAGTAATTTAAACACGTTCCTATAATCCTATTTGAGGTTTCTATAGCAAGCAAGGAAAACAGAAGCTACTAATTTTGCCTTTGTAATATGCACAGAGAAATTTCTTTCTCACAAACCACACACTAGTGTCAAATGTCATTTTTCTTTACTTCTTTAGAAACACATGCATATAGGAGGACTTAAGGATAATTTTGTCCTTTTGAAACATGGGTGTGTGGTTATGAAATGCACAGAGGATGCAATGTGTATTTTCTTTCAATTACAAGTAACATATGCACGGTGTCATTATTAGCAATAAATAGTACTAAGGGGAATTAAAAACGTAGTAAATTGTTAAAAAAATTCATTTTGGTTTATTACAAAATGTATCAAAAAATATAAAAAAATGTTGTTTAAATACACAAAACAGAATAGTGGTTTCAAAATCAAATTCTATATGTAAATTTACAAATAATCAATTTACATATCTAATGTTTAATAAATTAATTAATTAAGAGTAAATTATACTAACATACACACTGAATTTTAATTTATTCACACTCATCATTTTTTTTTTTTTGCTTAAAAGATCAATTGCACTCATATCATGTGCACACCTAGTCACTATAATGAATATATATATATTAGGGTTGGTTCATGTAAGTGTACGAAAAGGATGAGTGTTTTTTGTAATTTCAATAAAACTTAGAAGATAATAGTATAATTTACTCAATTTTTATGATTACAAAAAATATTTTGAACATGATGTAACATATTGTGACCTAAATGCATTTTAATATGATTGATTTGGGGCACGATAAAGTCGCATCATTGTCTAATTTGGTGTCACATCATATATAATTAGAGCTGTGACCTCACCGCACCCAAAAAATTTGTGAGCGCATCAAAAATGATTAATGTCAATTGACATAAGTGGTAATGTTTCGTTTTGTACTCCAAAGGAACGATTTTATGCAGAAGAGTTGTGCTTCCAATATTATTATAGGAGTGATTACATCAACAGATGAAGAAATAGCTATATATATATTCTAAACTTTTACAGATTTTCCATTCAATACATTTTATTCCATCACTTTATTCTTTTTGTTGGTTATGACAATTATTCATTTAAGGCACTACTAGAAGGGAGTACAATAAGAATTATAGAGTCCATTGACGATGCTTTATACCAAACCCAAAAAGCAAAATCATATAAGACAAATTTATTACAAAATTAACTAAATCCATTATTGATTTAGTGATATAACCAATTCAAAATCATTATCCAATTAGTGAATATGATATCACTGGCAATTTACCTAAGTGGTAATGGTTTTGTTTCGTACTTAAAATCATTCTCTACTTCAGGGAATTCATGTGCTTCCAATTTAATGACTACTTGCATCAACCCTGAATTGAAGAATCAACTATATATGTTTCTTTTTAAACTTTTATAGGTTTCCATTCAAGCCATTCTCTTCTTTTCATTTTGTTGTTTATGACAAATCAACATTTCACGCACCATGGCAAGATGTTTTGCAAGAATTATAGTGTCCAGTGACGAGTTCTTTAAGCATTTGTGCAGGTTTACCCATAATAATATAGGACATGGAAAGAACCAGATTTACCCATAATAACATATTTGCAAGTTTCAATCTAAATAAGGATAGCTATTAATATATAGGAAGGCTGTCACATACAACTACCTAAGGTGCGTTGAAAATGCTCATGATGGATTTGATACAATGGAATGAAACTTCTTGCTACTAATTAAACACTATAAAATGCATGCAAAATACTATCAACCTAAAAAACTAATAACTATGTCCAATTATCAGAAAAAAACTAATGACTATGGGATGTGCATGATTAGCTATCTTTCTAGCCTCAACCCCATTTTACTATATCACCAGTTTATGAAATTTAAAATGGTTTGATGCTGTGACATGTTTATTCTGAAAATCTATAAAATTAAAATTAACTTGTATCCACAAGTATTGATGTTACACTATTAACTATTCAGTTTATGTAAATTCAGCCACTTTCAATTCGCAGAAAAGATCATGTCATGACATCAACCCCGCTGATTAGTGTAAAAAACATCCAAACTCTGCATTTGAAGGTAGTCCAGGTCTTGCGCGCAAATGATTGTTTTGATCCTAATCTTGCTTTCATGGTCAGCAATTATGTTTCCAAGCAATTTACATTTGACATAAAGTTGAAAATAGCAGCAACAATGCAAAATAAGGAAATAAAATAATTGAAAAACTAAATGCACTACGCTACAAATTATCTTTTGACAATACATTCTACAACACTCATGTATAGGATGTTATTAAATTATAAGGAGAGTTCAAGGGACCATTATTATTGAACGCTCAATGAAGAAAACATTATTGCATCTATAATACAATCTATAGCGTGCAATGAAATAAGCGTTGTTGAGTTTATGACGTAGAGATTCATAGCGCTATTGATATCATATTTTTAAGAAATTTTTTTTGTAGTGAGCATTGTTGTATCACATACTTTGAATATTGGTTTTTAGTGTAGCTAGCTATATTATTGATACATTTGAAAATATTATTAATTTTATTATATATTAATTTTAAATTTCTACAATAATTATTTTAATATAAATATTGACATAAAAGTAGAAAAATATTTTGAATGTTGTTCTTGTATTCTATTATTTAAACTACTAAAAATTGCTAAAGATTCTAAATATCCTATAATACATATTCTAATTAAAATACTCTAAAAATGTTATAATTAAATTATTAAAAAAAATCTAATTAAAATATTCTATTAATAGTTCTGTGATAATATATTAAAATATTCTATTAATATTTCTAATTATTATACAATATTTAAAAAATTATATACTAGTGAACAAAATACTAACATTTGTGATTCCAAAAAAAAGTGTCGTCTCGGCAAGAAAGTCACATAGAGTTTGGTATTCGATCTTGGAATTATGGCTTTAGCATTATCCTCTTGCTCGGGCAAGAGGAAGACTTGGGCTTGGGCGAGAGATCCATAGCTTCTTTTCCACAAATTTCTTCAATTACCATGTTTTTCAATCCTGTTTATCATGTAATTGGCACAAAATGTATATATTTATTTAATGTATAGTATAATAAATTACACAACTTAATATATTAGAAAACCTGATATATTACAAAACTTAATATATTATACAACTTAAATTGTAAATTTACTGCCTTGAACTTTCATCAACTTCTTTATTTCTGAATGGACATGTCTTTCCGAATTATGTATACTGCTTATCGAGTTCTTTATACAGAAAGTCTTCTAATAATGCAAAAATTATGAACCGCATAAAATGTAGTATATAGCACCCCATAACGAATAGCGCGTACTTCAAAAACATATTATAAAAATACACCAATCTAAGACCCTCCTATCTTGTCTATAAATATTAAAGCAATTTCTCTATGCATCTCAAGTGGGCCAAAATCATTGTTAGGAGAGAAGCATTCCAAATTTCTTAAGAAGGCACCTCAAAGTTTTCCCATGGCAGAAAATAATTTCAAGATGACTTTGTTGCTAGTGGTAACAGTACTGACTTTTTTGGTTTTGAAGTTACAATCTGCAGAATGTTCATCTATGTTCCCACTCAACCCATGTACACAACCTGCATGCATTGCCAGATGCAAGCAAATTGTTGGTGCTAAGTTCATCAGTGCAGGCTGCAAGGACAACACATGGTGCCTTTGTTTAGGTTGAAATTCACATATTCTAAGTGTTTGTATTTAAATATTTCACCAAAAGCACCTCTATAGTTATGTTTTAATAAAAGGGGTCTCTTAAATAAGGATGCTTTCTATGGTGAAGGCCAAATCTGTGTTTCCGTCTTATAAATAATATGTAGTTCATGTAAGGACTTCAATTGTGTAAGAAGATTGTTGAGTATGCTTTTGTCCTTGCATTTAATTCTCATACATACATGAAATATCAAAACTTAAAATAATTTTTTTATCTATTACTAAAAAAAGGTTCTTACACCTTATCAATCACCACATATCGCATCTACGGCCAAAGTTTTCCCACACAAACAACTCTACGACTTCCTATGCACTTCACCACACCGTAACATCCGTCGTATTACAATTATTATCAACACTCTTCACTTACAATCTTCACATATTTTATTTTATTTTCCATTCCAACATGAATGAATTGTTCACATATGAGTTTTTTTTTCTTCTGATACACTATTTTTTATGTTTATTTTTTTATTGTTGTTGAACAAATTGTTCACGTGCTACATTTTTATATAAAAATGTAACTCACTATGTATCTTTTATTTAAGATAATACATTTATATTTTAAATCTTTACTATAAGAAAAGTGCATTTGATGAGAGAGTTTACGCAATTTGAGGTGCAATTAAAAAAATGAGAAGAGAGAGTTTATGCAATTTGAGGTACAACCGAAAAAATGAGGAGAGATGGAGTTAATAAAAATGAATGAAATCAAATTTTTGTCAGAAATATTACCTTAATATTGGCGTATCAATTGCATTGCCTAATAGAATTTTTTTAATGATTTAGCTACTCACAATAATTAAAAATGGGTAGTAAATGTGGTGGAATTTAATGAATCATAACATGGGTTTCCATTACAATTATCTATTTGTGTGACGAAGAATAAATGATTGTTGATAGCCTTCTACAATCTTTATAAATAAAAAATCAATCTCAACATGTTTCTTGTATTTACCTTTTATGCAATTCCTAGAATTTGCAGATCCATGCAATAAGAATATTTTAGGTGTATATATATTAACTTGAAAAAATAAAAAAGTATATAGAGTATGTAATACGTTATGTTGATGATAATGATGAAAAAATAATTACTATAATACACAAACTTTTTAAAGTTTAATTAATATAATTATAGGAGATTAATACTCGCATGAATATATATAACCACTTGCATTTGACAATAATCTTATTTTGGGCCGATTAATACTCGCATGAATATATATACGCACTTGCATTTGACATTTATTATGAACAATTTCCATAAAAGATGTCACTTTGGTGACGTCTTATTTCTATAGGTTCACTTAAAAAAAAAGTCAAACAATCTTATAATCCAAAAAAGACAGTCATGTAACATATAAAATAAGACATTCACATAATAGACCCATCACAAGATACCTAGCACAACATTAATTTCTAGTCTTTGGACAGAGAAAATCAATTTGCAAGTGGTACTCTCAGTGCAATGATCAAATATTAACAATTAGTTCTGTCAAACAATAGACTTTCTTTGGACCGACTATTATTCACATAAAAAATCTTTATAATTGTTACACATTTATCATCACAAGTATGTTATTATTTGGCCAAATTGTGTCTTCCTTTGGGCCGAACACAATTCGCATAAATAATCTCATACTCATCTGTATAATTTTAATCAAATTTTACAACAGAGGTTACTTTGGCCACATATTGCATCAATTGATTCAAATAATTACCAGACAAAACAAAGCAATATGGGTCCATTATAAAAAAAATACAATCTTGGAATTAAAACTTTCATATTTGATATCTTTTATGATTAACAAATCTAATAACATAATATAATTTCAAATCAAATATGCTTATGCATATCTTAAACATATACAATATATATTTGATCAAATCATAATTATATATATAACATATATGCACATATTCAGATTGCATAATATACCAATGTATAACATATATATCTATCGCTTCAAACTCAATATATATGACACAAACACATATATAAGACCATACTGTGAATTTAGCATACAATGAACACATGTAACTTCAACAACAATGTTAGATAGCCGTCATCACAACATACAATAAAGAAATATATATTAACTTTAATCAGTAATTTCAGACATCACAGCAACCTCAAACTGGAAACAATTATATATGTATATATGTACATTTCAATTCGCAATATGTATACAAGCCGTGAATTTCATATTGTATATGTATAAAAGAAAAAACACGTCTTAACTCATATATACCTTAGAAATATACTTTAACAAATTGCAAAAATTGTGAAGTGACAAAAGTCAATGTCCAGCAATAATCCGTTAGTGCACATATAATATACATATTGCTTAACAGAGTCATAAAAGTTAATGCAATGTTCATGCACATATCTGAATATATACTTCAACACATGTTACAAGGATTCATAATACAAATTACCCATGATTCAAATAAGTGGAAGCATATAAGAGTTATCCTCATTATTCATAAATACCCTTTTTTTTATAACCATAGCGGAAGCATGAAAATCTCTCAAATTTAAAATTAGGGTTCATAAAAAATTGGGGAATTAATACCTTTAATGGAGAATCATAAAATTCAGAACCTAGTGCTCTAATATCACTTGTTAGAATTCTCTATTAATTGGTGAAATATCAATCCTAGAATCTTAAATCTTATGATTCTCACACAATATGTAAAACAATGATACAAGTCAATCAATGTCATACCTGAATCCATGTTCTCAGATTTGTTCTTTTGTATACCTTCGTAGAGAGATTTTGATATGATGGTTTTCCTCAACCAAATCTTTGATTACTCTTGGGACCTTCGTTTTTCTCTCTGATGGGGAGAGATGAAAACTATGTTTGATTTGGTGTATTAGGGACCATAACCTTCTTGATGTGTTAACTTAATATGGTTCTCATTATTCCCTATGAGTTAACTACTCTGGGTATCCACTTATGAAGCTCATATTCATTTTCAGTTTATTTTAGAAGTCACAAGGGTTGTCAGTAATAAGATCACTTATTTTATAACCCTGAAAATAAATAACCGATATAATTGTATAAATATATAATACCCACCTTAATTAGAAATTATGAATTTCTTACATGATCAACCCACATCAACATACTGCAAAAGATTGATCCGTCTATCAAATGTATGTCATATTTTAAGTTATGTAATCATCATAATATTTTTATGCAATGCTAAATTCAATTATGATTTGTCAACAGTTCAACACTAGCATTTGTGTACATTCAAAAATCGATGTAGGATTCAACAATGATCAATGGATATTTTGAACACTCCCTCTCAATACTAAATTGAGACCAAACTTTTCAGCTTGCTAAAAAAATAGTTAATAAACAAAAGAAAATAACATAGATAGATAATATTAATTGATAGACATTTCAACCTCTTTTGATAAACAGGTTGTGCCATTTGGAAACTTTAATACGACATTATTGATTTTTCAACTTATACCAATTCAACCTACCCATTGTTAGGAAGTAAGTCTCAAATCACATACCTCATTGTCTCGGGAATGGTTTAAATACTTGTTGGTCTACTCCTCTCATAGCCAATTAGTTTTGAGATAGAACATTTACTTAGTATCAGAGCTAGAGTTCAAATTCTTTCTGGTGCCATGGGACAAAATATGCCCTTTAGTTATGGGTCAAAGGTAACATTTCGTCTGGTCCGTTTGGCTTATGTCAAGGGGGCATGTTGAGAAGTAAGTCTCAAATCGCCTACCTCAGATAATAAATTTTGAATAGAAAATCTCATAAAATCGCAATAATGTAATAAGATGCATTTTCTTTTTTCTGAGACTATTTTTGACCAACTTCTTAATGAGACTTAAATACCCTCATACTTTGTTCACTCTAAGTTGAACCCTTATTTTAATTCTAGATCAACTATATGATAATATAATATAATAATCACTATGACCAACAAAGTATTAGGAAAAAATTTATTGACAAGATCTTTCTAAGAGAGTCTTTAACTTCAAATGTTTTCGGGAAGATAAGACCCAAAAAAAAAAAATATTATAGAAACTCTACACAATTAGAATAACATAAAAACTCGAAAATAAAGATTAAGAATAGATATGGAAGAGAAGGTGTTGGTGGAGGATGATGAATAGCACCACACCCAAGAAGGATGATAACCAGTCACTACGCCAGAATTCTCATTTAAGAGCAGTCATTCAATATCGCTTACTAGCACAACGCTATTAAATACAAGGTGAAAGATAATCAACAACACTCTTTTAAGCAAGCGCTGTTAAAGGTGATAGGCGAATATAGCTTCAACAACGCTCTTTGAAGCAAATGATGTGTTATGTTTGCCTAAGATATCCAATAACGCTCTTTTTAAGCAAGTGCTGTTAAATGTGACATATCAACAACACTCATTACAATGAGCGCTGTCAAAAGTCACACATTTAACAATTCTTAAATGAGTTTGAGGTTTTACATTTCTGACGTAGTGAGAAAATTTGGATAGAATGAATTTTTCTACCCCAAATGAATATATATATTTGGTCAAGTAATCTTGTTGATTATTCTAATTTAAGAATATTTGGATGTCCTCTAATGCATATGTTAATTATATTAAATTAGCTCAAAGAGTTCTTGAGTGCATATTTCTTGGTTATGCATCTGAATTTAAGGGTTGTCCTTTTATGGTGTTCTAATCCAAAGTCATGAAAGTTAATTCTTAGCAAAGATATGACTTTTAATGTGGATGCATTATTATCATTTAGAAAATATTTTTTTCTGTCATCTTCTAATGGATAGTGTACTCTATAGAATACTAGCGAGAATGTGGAGTTGGTAGTAAAGCTTGCACCACCTAATGTTGATGTCTCATATTCCTTTACAAATGAATTTAACAATACTGGTAACTATTTTGATTATGTTGGAAACTGATTTTAATGTGGCCATTTATGAGGACTTTTGGGGGTGTGAAATGAAAAAGACTTTAGTAAAGTAAAGTAAATAATAGTGTCGTTGGGAATATAGCCATCAGGAATATGGTTGTTGGATCATGTGGTCGTTGGGGATGCATCTCTCGTCTGGGTCGTCGGATGAAGGTGGTCATTGGTGGCTTCGGGCTATAAATAGTGGGTGTCTCCCTACATATATCCTTGCACCTATCAAGCAATATTTCCTCGATTTTTTCTTTCTCCCTAATAATTCATTCAGACGCATTTCCAGCAAACTTCTCTATTTTTCTATTGGTGGCACTAAAAATTGGCACAGATCATAGGAATTAGAATTGGAACGGTTAGTCATACTATGGATATTTTGAGAATTGTTACTCGTATCCATATTGTGGTTGTATTCGAGATTGATTCTTAAATGCAGTAAGAACTTGATAACATAAAAATGAGTTGTTTTATCGTGGAGATGGCATGGTTGGTAGTGTGCTTGCTCATTTTGGGCAATACCACAAAATGTCTTAAAGAGAGTGACCTAGTCGTGACTCCGCGAGAAATATTATTTCGTGTCATTTAGAATTGTTGCAAGCTAAGATAAAAAAATAGATTATGATCATGATGATAGTACCACTCCTCCTACTCAATAAGAGGATGGTTGTTTTATTGCTCCATATAGAACTAGAAGATTGGTTAAAAGGCCAACTAGATACACCAACATTAATAATTTAACTAACGCGTTATTTGTTGCATAAAAGATAAATGATGGTGTTGAACCTACCAGATATCTATAAGGTATTTCTTATATCGATTCTTCACAATGGTTAATGACTATGAATGAAGAAATTGAGAGTATTCATAAAAATGATAGTTGGGCTTTACAGAACTTCATAAAGGCAAACGATCATGGAAATGTAAACAAATCGATAAGAAGAAAGATGATCTTCCCATGGTTGAAGATACAAAATGTTAAGCACGACTAGTAGTTAAAAATGCTTTAATCAAAAGGAAAGTATTGATTGTAATGAAATATTCTTACCTATTATTTGTCATACTTAAATTTGTGTTTTGCTCGCTTTTGTTTCTTTATTTGATTTGGGATTTAAGTAACTTGGTGTAAAGACATTTTTTATACGTTGAGAGTTGGAAGGAGAAATTTATATGGAAAAATATGAGAGATTTATTATTCCTTGTAAGGAGCATTTTGTCTGTCGATTGAAGAAATCTTTATATGGGCTTAAGCAAGCTCTGAGGAAATGGTCAAAGAGGTTTAATTTTGTAATGATTGGTCAAGGTTATTACTGTAGTCAATTTGATGAATGTATTTATTTCAAAAAAAAATCACAAATGTCTTTCATATGTTAGTTACTTAATGTTGTTGATATGTTAATTGAATCACGTGACATGATTAGGTGCAATTAAGAAATTTTTTGGTATGAAGATTCACAAGGATCGTCAAATTATAAATTATTCTTATCTCGATAGAATTATATTGAGAAAGTGCTTGAAATGATTAATATTAATTAATGTAAACCTATTTCTACTCTATTTGTTGTACCTTTCAAGTTATCTTCATATCTTTGCCAACACGCAAAGGGAGATGTGATGCGTATGTCACATGTTCCTTACGCCTAGGTCTGGCCTGTTTAAAGGTATGGTCTAGCCTGTTAGCCTGATTAAAGGCCTATTAAGATAAGGAACTCAACACATTATGTATAAACTATGATATTGTTCAAATGTTTAACATGAGTTGGGTTATGTACTTAACCCTAAGTCTCAACTATTAAATATTCAATTATTAAATAGTATAATATCTAAGTTCTAGTGGATTTATTTAAAAAAATTATTATTTAGTTTTTTGTACATGCTATAAAAATAATTTATAAATATATAATAACATTACATAGGTCGACATGTTAGACTTAATAGGATTTTTAAAAGGCTTGTGTCTGACCTTTTCGGTTAAATAAGCTTTTGGAGAAGCCTAAGTCTGACATATTTACTAAAAATGTATGGTCTGGTCTGTTATAGGTCAGGTAACAAGCTCCTGACAGGCGACTTGACATGTTTCCAACCTTAGGTGCAATCCACGAAATCCCTAGGGGAATGTGGAAAATTTAGGTGTTGTAATCTGCGCCCTGATTTAACGTTTATATTTTTTTAAGGCAAGAGGTGTAACCACACCTCACATATATTCATTACCAAAAAAAGATTACATGATTGAGAACCAATAGGTTGGTAGACCAAACTATTTCTATAAAACTCTTCAAATATAAAAGTTGGTGTAACAACCCAAGAAGTATAATATTTAATGTGCATATATATTAATATATGTATTTAATGTATAATATTTAATGTGTATATATATTAATGTATGGTCTGATCTGTTATAGGTCAGGTAACAAGCTCCTGACAGGCAACCTGACCTGTTTCCACTCTTAGGTGCAATCCACGAAAACCCTAGGGGAATGTGGAAAATTTAGGTGTTGTAATCTGCGCCCTGATTTAACGTGTATATTTTTTTAAGGCAAGAGGTGTAACTACACCTCACATATATTCATTACCAAAAAGAAATTACATGATTGAGAACCAATAGGTTGGTAGACCAAACTATTTCTATAAAACTCTTCAAATATAAAAGTTGGTGTAACAACCCAAGAAGTATAATATTTAATGTGCATATATATTAATATATGTATTTAATGTATAATATTTAATGTGTATATATATTAATGTATGTATTTAATGCATAATATATGATGTGTGTATATATTAGATTGCCTCGCTTGGGCGATAGGTGCCGCTTGGGCGAGAAACTCACATATAGTTTGGTCTTCGATCTTGGAATTGTTGCTTGAGCGCTATCCTTTCGCTCAGGCAAGAGGCAGACTTGGGATTGGGCGACCCTCTGGCTTGGGCGAGAGATCCATAGCTTATTTTCCACAAATTTCTTCAATTTCCATCTTTTTCAATCCTCATTATCCTGGAATTGACACAAAATGTATATAATTTTTTTAATGTATAGTATAATATATTACACAAAAAACTTGATATATTACAAAACTTAATATATTACACAACTTAAATTACATAATTTACTGCCTTGAACTTTCATCGACTTCTCTATTTCTGAATAGACATGTCTTTCCGAATTCTGCATACCGCTTATCGAGTTCTTCATACAAAAAGTCTTGTAATAATGTAAAAGCTTATGAACCGAATAAAATGTACTTCACCAATCTAAGACCCTCCTATCTTGTCTATAAATATTGAAGCAATTTCTCTATGCATCTCAAGTGGGCCAAAATCATTGTTTAGGAGAGAAGCATTCCAAATTTCTTAAGAAGGCACCTCAAAGTTTTCCCATGGCAGAAAATAATTTTAAGATGACTTTGTTGCTACTGGTAACAGTACTGCCCTTTTTGGTTTTGAATTTACAACCTGCGGAATGTGCATCTATGTTCCCACTCAACCCATGTACACCACCTGCATGCGTTGATATATGCAAGCAAAATGTTGGTAAGTTCATCAGTGCAGGCTGCAGGAATAGCACATGGTGCCTTTGCTTAGGTTGAAATTCACATATTCTAAGTGTTTGTATTAAATATTTCACCGAAAGCACCTCTCTTGTTATGTTTTAATAAAAGGGATCTCTTAAATAATGATGCTTTATATGGTGAAGGTCAAATCTTTATGTTTCCGTCTTATAAATAATATATAATTCTGTAAGGACTTCAACTCTGTAACAAGATTGTTGAATATGCTTTTGTCCTTGCATTTAATTCTCATACATACATGAAACTTGTTGGTGTTAAATATCAAAATATTTATAATTGAACTTTCTTATATTATTGAAAAACCTAGCCAAAGCGTCAGTCGTTGCTAGAAATTCAAGATTACCAGAAACACCCAAAAAGTTCATTTAGAGTATAAAATAATACTTGATCATTCTCGAGGTAGCATGCAACTATATATGTCTATGTTCTCATTGATGATCATTTTAATGTTACATAATGAAATTTAATTTTAAGCCAGTTGAAATTGTTGACAAGTTACTAAGGTATAATCAACCCAGATCAACATACTACAAAAGATTGATCCGTCTATCAAATTTATGTCATATTTTAAGTTATGTAATCATCATAATATTTTTTATGCAACACTAAATTCAATTATGATTTGTCAACAGTTCAACACTAGCATTTGTGTACATTCAAAAATCGATGTAGGATTCAACAATGATCAATGGATATTTTGAACACTCCCTCTCAATACTAAATTGAGACCAAACTTTTCAGCTTGCTAAAAAAATAGTTAATAAACAAAAGAAAATAACATAGATAGATAATATTAATTGATAGACATTTCAACCTCTTTTGATAAACAGGTTGTGCCATTTGGAAACTTTAATACGACATTATTGATTTTTCAACTTATACCAATTCAACCTACCCATTGTTAGGAAGTAAGTCTCAAATCACATACCTCATTGTCTCGGGAATGGTTTAAATACTTGTTGGTCTACTCCTCTCATAGCCAATTAGTTTTGAGATAGAACCTTAACATGGTATCAGAGTCAAAGTCCAACTTTTTTCCGATTGTCATGGGCCAAAATATGTCATTTAGTTATGAATCAAAGGTAACCGTTCGCCTGGTCCGATAGGCTTATGTCGAGGGGGCATGTTGGGAAGTAAGTCTCAAATCGTCTACCTCATAGTCTCGGGAATAATTTAAATACTTGGTGGATTACTCCTCTCATAACAAATTTATTTTGAGACAAAACCTGAACACCAATAACATTTTGCAAGCCTTATGTAGACGACCTTAATTTAGGAAAATATTAACTATATAAACCTGCATATATGAACAAAATTAATGATCCAAAATAACTTGAGATGGCAAAATAAAAAAGAAGTTTCATTTTTATAGAAAATGTAGTAATTTAATATTTTTATAATAAATTTTGAATAAAAAATCTCATAAAATCGCAATAATGTAATAAGATGCATTTTCTTTATTCTAAGACTTTTTTGGACCAACTTCTCAGTGAGACTTAAATTCCCTCATACTTTGTTCATTCTAAGTTGAACCCTTATTTTAATTCTAGATAAACTATATGATAATATAATATAAATATAAAATAATAATCACTAAGACCAACAAAAAATTATTGATACGATCCTTCTAAGAGAGTCTTTAACTTCAAATGTTTTCGGGAAGATAAGAACCATAAAATAAAAATTACTGAAACTCTACACAATCATAATAACATAAAAACTAAAGATTAAGGATAGATATGAAAAGGATGGAAGAGAAGGCGTTAGAGAAGGGTGATGAATAGCACCACACCCAAGAATGATGATACTCAATTACTATGCCAGAATTCGCATTTAACAACGGTCATTCAATAACGCTTACTCGTACAACGCTGTTAAATATCATTATAAAATATGATATTGTTCTAATGTTTAACATGAGTTGGGTTATTTATTCAACTTCAAGTCTCAACTATTAAATATCAAATTATTAAATAGTATAATATCTATGTTCTAATGGATTTACATAAAAAAAATTATTATTTAGTTTTTTGTACATGTTATAAAAATAATTTATAAATATATAGTAACATTAAATAGGCTGACATGTTAGGCTTAATAAGCTTATTAAAAGGCTTAGGTCTGACCTATTTCAGTTAAATAGGCTTTTGGAGAAGCCTAAGTCTGATCTGTTTAATAAAAAAGTTTGGTCTGGTCTAACATGTTCCAGGCTAGGTAATAAGCCCCTGACAGCGAGTCTGACCTGTTTTCACACTTGATTAGGTGCAATCGATGAGATCCATTGGGGAATCTGGAAAATTTAGGTGTTGTAATATGCACCCTGGTATAATGTGTGTGTATATATATATTAATGTATGTCCTAATGTATAATATTTAATGTGCATATATATTAATATATGTATTTAATGTATAATATTTAATGTGTATATATATTAATGTATGTATTTAATATATAATATATAATGTGTATATATATTAGATGTGCCTCGTTTGGGCGACCTTCTGGCTTGGGCAAGAGATTCATAGCTTCTTTTCTACAAATTCTTCAATTTCCATCTTTTTCAATCATCATTATCCTGAAATTGACACAAAATGTATATATTTATTTAATGTATATATAATAAATTACACAACTTAATATATTAGAAAACTTGATATATTACAAAACTTAATATATTACACAACTTAAATTACATAATTTACTGCCTTGAACTTTCACTGACTTCTCTATTTTTGAATGAACATGTCTTTTCGAATTCTGCATACCGCTTATCGAGTTCTTCATCCAGAAAGTCTTGTAATAATGTAAAAACATATGAACCACATAAAATGTAGTATATAGCACCCCATAACCAGTAGCGCGTACATTTAACTATGGATATACTTTGAAAACTTATTATAAAAATACACATCCTATCTTATCTATAAATATTGAAGCAATTTCTCTATGCATCTCAAGTGGGCCAAAACATCATTGTTAGGAGAGAAACATTCCAAATTTCTTAAGAAGGCACCTGAAAGTTTTCCCATGGCAGAAAATAATTTCAAGATGACTTTGTTGCTACTGGTAACAGTACTGGCTTTTTTGGTTTTGAATTTACAACCTGCGGAATGTGCATCTATGTTCCCACTCAACCCATGCACACCACCTGCATGCGTTGACATATGCAAGTAAATTGTTGGTAAGTTCATCAGTGCAGGCTGCAGGAATAGCACATGGTGCCTTTGCTTAGGTTAAAATTCACATATTCTAAGTGTTTGTATTTAAATATTTCACGGAAAGCACCTCTCTTGTTATGTTTTAATAAAAGGGGTCTCTTAAATAATAAGGAAAAGCACAGGTTTGGTTTTTAGATTTGGCTTTATGAACATACATACGTATGAGTAATATGTGCAGTCCTTCCATAATTTTCCCTTGGATCATCTGCCGTTAGAATTAGGGTTTGTGTTTGGGTTTTGAGGTTGACAACCACCACTACCTCATTGTACTTCTTATTTTGGTAAATCCATCAAATTATTGTCAAACAATGAACATGTTTTCTCTTCTTCCTATGTTTTCATATATCTGATCGATTTTGGTTTTGTTGATCTGGATCTGAACCACAATGAAAATTATTCATACTTAGAATATCTATGTGAGTGAAATTTTCAATAAGGGAATGAAAGAGAGTGAGTTATAGTGAGAGAGAGAACAGTGTGAAGATGGTGATCTTTCCCAACCTATGGTTAAGGTTTTGATGATGCTCACTATGTCATCAAATGCAAAAAGAAGACTAGCAAATCAAAAGTCAAAGAAACTCATACGTGTAGTCTAAGTCTTTTAGGTAAAACGATACTTGAACTTAAAATCTCTTAACTATACGATAAAGGCTGATCTTTGAAAAATGCATGCATGAAACTAAGATTATTTGCATTACAGCATAAATGTTCTGTTTTTAAACAGTGTAATCGATTACACTATCCTGGTAATCAATTACATGATGATAAACTAATCAGACCTGTGCATTTTACATGATGTAATCGATTACACTATACTAGTAATCGATTACAGCATATTTAAAGCATCAGATATGTGCATTTTTCACATTGTAATCGATAACACTATGCTTGGTAATCGATTACATCAAACCGTTGAGTTTGTATTTTAAATTTTTGACTGGTATAATTGATTACCAATCGATTACACTTATCAGAACAGTATACTGGTTCTGTTTTGATTGAACTGATGTAGCTCTTAACTTTTCACAAACTCATACTAGTTCATGTGCACGAATTAAACACTATAAATAGGTGTTTTATGACTTGTTTTTCAACACAAATATGAATACAACTTTCATACTCACAAAGTCACAAAGTTCTCATAATTTCTCTCATTCATTCATAAGTGTTAAGACTTTGATATCAATTTTCATATCTTTCCAATTCTAGAAATTATTCAAAGTCTTAAGCACAAACAAAAGCCTTTATCCAAGTTATTTGATTTCAAATTTAAGTTATCATTCACTTAGTGATTCAAATCCATAAAGTACAAATTACTATTAGAGAATCACTTATTCAAAAGCTTTGTACAAACCATCTTAAGAATACAAAATAGAGTATTGTAAACATTTCACCAAGTGTGGTGAAGTGAAGTATATTGTGAAAGAACGGTGTTAGCCTAGTGCCTAGCAGAATAGGTGAGTAGTCTTGGAAGAAGACGAAGAAGGTGTATCATTGGTTCTTGCAATAGTGGAAAAATCTTCTTGGTAACAAGAAGGACTGGACGTAGCCTTCAAATTGAAGGTGAACCAGTATACATCTTGGTGTGATCTCCTCTTCCCTTAACTTTTTACATTTTGCAATTATCTTCTACTTCTATTCAAATATTCTGTTCACTACTTCCGCTCATAAACACTCTCTTTAAATTGCAAAGTTTTATAATAAAAGTAGAAAAATTCAGTTTTAATCTCTACACCTAATTCACCCCCTCTTAGGTGGCCATATATTCTAACAAACAGAGATGTTAGCAATTAGAAACACTTTAACGGTGTTAAGTATTATTAGTAATTAGATGGAAAAAAATTACACATGTCAAATTACAATTGGTCACTAGTACCCTCTGTGTATGTAAGTCTTGTCCTTTTCAAAAAAATGTGTTTTCTAACTACAACATTGAAAATCGTTCTCGTAAAAGAATTTCCAAAGAATTTATAATAGTACGTTCAATTTTAATTTATAATACAGCACGGTTTTATAGGGGTGGCCCTATAGTTTACAAAACAAATGAAAAAAAACAGTTCCCATAGGTCGATTTTAATCATGTGCCAAAATATAATGATTAAAATTGTTTCTCCCACCAAAATTATTCTACGTGCGAAAATTCTTTCTCCCTCCATTGAGCCATCATCTTCTCTTAAGGTATTCATCTTCTCAGTGCCATTTTCATCTTCTCTTAAGGTATTGTTTTCCTCTTTCACTTTATAATTTCATCTTCCCTGTACTTAATGTATTGATTTACTATTTCAATAATTTAAGGTTTGTAATTGATAACTCTAAGATATTTCCTATTTCAATAATTTAGGGTTTTTAATTGATTACTCTAAGAGATTTGGATTCAAATCTATTTTTTAGGTTCCAGTGTTTGCATTCTCATTCATATTTCAATAATTTAGGGTTTGATAATGTTGACATGCCTCCATATTTAACCTTAGCACTATTATTGTCAAAGCCAAAGTTGCTGCTACTGCTAAATCAACACCCATTTTCATATTCATCTTCATCTTCAGCTACTACCCAATCATTCAATGCCAAAATCAACCATATTTCTTCACAAGGTGCTCATCGTCAAGTTCTTCTAACCTATGTCTCTATGCTTAACACCCATGTTCCTTCTCTATTGGTCGTTCCTTCCATCAACACGTTGTGGCTAATGTATTTTCTCTTGACCCATACGTTGGTTCTTCTTTGATCATTTTCTATGTCAAATTTGGCTTCTCTGATGTTGCTCGCAAAGTGTTCGACTATATGCCTCATAGGAACGTTGTCCCTTGGACTACCATTATGGGGTGCTATTCACAAATGGGTAGTGTTGATGAGACATTTTATTTATTTAATCAAATGCGTACAGAAGGGATTTGACCCAGTAGCATAACAATGTTGATCTTGTTGTTTGGTGTTTCAGAGGTTGTTCATGTGCGGTGTTTGCATGGTTCTGCAATTTTGCATGGGTTTGTCTCTGATATAACTTTGTCAACTTCTATTCTTAATGTATATGGGAAATGTGGGAATATTCAGGAATCTAGGAAATTGTTTGATTTCATGGACCAAAGGGACATTGTTTCATGGAATTCATTGGTTTAACTTGGTTCCAATATTTTTTTTTAAAGTTATAAGCAAGTCTTTATTAGAAGCTTAAGGTGTTGTGGGCAAATCAACTTTTCCAGTCAATTGCAAAGAAATTTTTGCAGCAATTGAGAGGTTTGCTTACTGGTAATTCTCATATTAGTCTTACATTGTCTCGCATTTTTGACATGATATCTTTGCCCCAAGGAGGCTTATGTGGTGAAATAAATACATGTTATAAGTAGCTGGTTTTGTGAATACTTGTTCTTGTTGTTTTTTTTAGTCCTACTGTTTGTATATTATCAATTTTAGAAGTCTCATTTTTGTTGATTGCAAGGATGTCTTATCCTATACATCAAATGAATATTATCTTTTTCCTTGTTTTTGTGATGTGGAAATGTATCTATGCGCCTATTCCAATATACATTGAATGAAAAATATCAATGTTTTTCTACTTCCAACTTTGCTCTAATGCTCCAAAAAATCTATTGTTCTTCAAGTAATCTCTTAGTTTGAAACAGAAGAAGATTTGGAAGCAAGTTAGTTGGGCATGTGCAAGTGGGATAATTAAGTCGACATAAGGTAATTTCTTATTTTCTCAAATGAATATGATCCTTTATTGTACTTGTGTATTAGCACTTAATAGCATTGATAATTTGTACTTGTGTAAATCTTGTTTAGGAAGTATTGATAATTTGTATAAGAACATTTTTTTTAATCCTTTCAAACACTTTAAGTCACAAAATCTTATGGGCAAGTTTGTTAAGTCTCGTAATGAATGTGGATTTGTTAAGAAACCATCATTTTACATGGTAACAGATGATTTGGTAGTAACACCTGGTTCATCTATTTGTGTAGTTTTATTTCTGACTAAGTCTGGTGTTTCTTCTTCTGATTTAGATGAACAAATAATCAGGATTGGCAAGAGAGAGGTAAACCTTGTTACTGAATTCTAAATTTTTAATAATCAATTTTCATTACACACATTTATAACTTAAACTTGTTTTGATTTTTTATTTTTGTTTTGTAGTGTCTCAGCCTTCTTAAAGCTTCTTTGATCTCATCTTTGGCTCTAACAAATGTTCTAGGTCAATTAATATTTTCCATTAAGAATGAGAAAATTACTAACTGAAATTGGCATTTTCTACATTTTTATTGTTTTTATTTTGAATATTCCTACTGAGTTTATGTTGGTTATTGCTAGTGTTACTTACTGAACTTGTGTACTTATGTACTTGTGTATTAGTTAAAACATTAGCACTGATTAGCATTGACTAGATGTGTAGAAATTAGCATGGATTAGTTTCAGTGTACTTGTGTATCAGTAGTTTTGTAGATACTACTGTATGTTGGACTAATTGTTTTTAATTTATATTGATGCTGTTGGACTAATTGTTTTTAATTTATATTGATGCGGTAGAAGCATTTGGAAGATAAATTGCCACATATAATACATGAGGATAAATATGTAGATTGATTTTCATAATTGAAACATCAAGATTTCTTTTTTAGATTGGAATTATATTTTGTTAAACAATAATGGAAACGTAATTGTATGTCTTTTGTAGTATCTTTTTGACAAATAGATACACAATTGTATGACTTATTAATTTATATATTAAGTAATTTTGTCATATTTGCTATATGTTAAATGTGATGTTTGACCAAAAATTATGTGTGATAAAATGACAAAATTCTTTTTAAAAATTGCTCCAGATAGAACTAGAAGATTGGTTAAAAGGCCAACTAGATACACCAACATTAATAATTTAACTAACGCAATATTTGTTGCATAAAAGATAAATGATGGTGTTGAACCTACCAGATACCTAGAAGGTATGTCTTGTATTGATTCTTCATAATGGCTAATGACTATGAATGAAGAAATTGAGAGTCTTCATAAAAACGGTAGTTGGGCTTTAACATAACTTTCTAAAGGCAAACGATCATTGATATATAAATAGATCGATAATAATAAAGATGGCATTCACATGGTTGGAGATCCAAGATGCAAGGGAAGATTAGTCATTAAATGCTTTAATAAAAAATAATGTATTGATTATAATGAAATATTATCACATATTGTTTGTTATACTTCAATTCGTGTTTTGTTTGCTTTTGTTGCTTTATTGAGTTTGAGCAACTTGATGTAAATACATTTTTCTATATGGAGAGTTAGAAGAAGAAATTTATATGGAACAACATGAGGGATTTATTGTTCCTGGTAAGGAGCATCTTGTCTGTCGATTAAAGAAATCTTTATATGGGCTTAAGCAAGCTCTCACGCAATGGTCAAAGAGGTTTGATTCTTCCATCATTTGTCAAGGTTATTAGATTAGTCAATTTGATGAATATATTTATTTCAAAAACATTGCACATATGTCTTTCATATATTTGTTACTTTATGTTGATGATATATTAATTGCATTACATGATAGACTTAGGTGCACGTAAGAAAATTCTTGGTATGAAGATTCGAAAGAATCGTTAAGCTGATAAATCATTCTTATCTCAATAGAAGTACATTAAGAAAGTGCTTGAAATGTTTAATATGAATTATTGTAAACCTATTTCTACTCTATTTGTTTTACATTTTAAGTTATCTTCATATATTTGCTCACACATAGGAAGATATGAAGCGTATGTCAATGCTCCTTACATACCACTACAATTAGTAATCATATGTATGTTATGGTGTGCATTGGACCAGATTTAGCTTATAATGTAAGCATGATGAGTTGGTACATGCATAGTCTTAGTTTGGACAAAAGCAAGGCTACAATCGATAATGTTATAGGTTATTTTGATTCGAATTATGGTGATGATACTGATAGAATAATATCTCTTTCTAGTTGCATATTTACTCCCTCTAATAGTGCAATTAGGTGAAAAACTATATTTCAATACATTATTGTATTGTCTACTACTAAAGCATAATATATTTCAGTAATAAAGAGTGTGAAATATGTTATTTGGCTATGAGGTTTGATGAATGAAATTGGTCTAAATAGGGTGTGTGAGGGTGTTCTTACGATAATTTGTGATAACCAAAATGTTATTCATTTAACCAAGAATAATCGTTATGATGACAAGATCAAACACATTGATTTAATTAAAATATCACTTTATCTAAGATATTATTACATACTTTTGGTCAAGTTATGATGGAAATTAGAATTGGCACTGGTAGTCAAGTCGTAGATATTTGGAGAATTAACACTGATAGTCATATTGTGGGAGTATTTGAGATTGATTCTTACACTGCAGAAAGAACCCAATAACATAAGAATTTCGAGAACTAATATGGGTAGTCTTTAGGCTATTATAGGCTATAAATAATATGTAAATATGAGGGAGTATGATTGATGGAATTGATGTATGCTCATGGATGAGATATGACTTCTCTTCAAGTTGTATTATTCTTCACCATTCCTTGCTTAGTTTTGTATGAAAATACTTAGTTAAGATTCTCCTTTGCTTAATTTTGTAAGAAAATGTTTAAATAGATAATAAACTAAATTTTTGTAGTTTATTATATATAATTTGTAATTTTTTCTACATGATTGATATATATCATTTATATGAGTATGACTCATCTCCATTAATAGAGAGTGATTTGACTTTTTCATGTGTATTCTAAGAGTAAAAATATAATCTTGTTTTAAATAAAAATGATACAAATGTCAATATATATTATTTTTCCTATGTTTTTTCACAACACTTCCCGGAGTCTCACTCCATTTATATGGTGTTTTGATAGTTATAAGTTTTTTCCCATACTGTGATATTAAACTCTTCTTTCTTACTATATAATATAAACCAACTCAATATGTGGTGTGGTGTATTGGCTAGTACCACAAAAATTGTCTCCTTTTATTATCAATCACTTGCTACAAACTACAAAAGTCGATGCCGTGTTAATATCAAGAAAGTTATATTCATCTCATTCATATACTTCACCCAGTACAAAATTTCTGATCAATATATACGTTTCAACTAACTTTGTGGGAAAATGCATTTTAAATTTGAGTATAATATATACAGTCGGTGCATCATCTAACATTTATTTGCATTACTTTTATTTAAAAAATCAACGATGATTAAAAATGAATTGTGGATAATGCAGACATCATAAAAAACTCTCTTACATTGTCAGTTTATACATATTTTTCTCTTTAAATTTATTTCTTGCTTTTGATGCACTGATTAGCATTGTCAACTAACTAAAGTAAAACCAATATTTGCATACCAAATACATCATATTCTACTATCTATCAATTATCACGTTAAGGTTGGTTGGTTCTGTTCCATACTTTTAAGAGAAATATATACACTTATATAGGATAAGAGTTTTATATATTATCAATTTATCACTTATCATTCATTTTTAATTATCATTAACTCTTCAAACAGTACATAGATATTACACTTTATTGACATGTATCAGTAAAATTATTACTAAAATGAGAGACAACCATGATCCAAAACAATGTACAGAAAGAAGGGTTAGTAAATTTAAGTAAGCATGTTTAGGACGCTAGCCTCTCTGGATGGTTATCTTTGTTTTTCTATTCTTCTACAACATCTCAAGAATAAAGTAACTATTTCTTGACCTTAATATAATACCATATGAAATATTATATATAGAGAAATGATCTACTTACTCCAAGAATGAGCGGAAAAAACATACTCTACATCATAGTCATTTATTCTTGGAAAATCCAATGGGTTGAATTGGTGAGTACATCTAAGTCATTGAATTTTCTAAAATGAATGATTAAGATGTGGAATAGTGACTAATAGGAGAGAGAAAAATTGAGTATGAAATTGTGATATAAATTTTAGTTTCAGTTGGATTTTTAATAGTCCGATCTACAGTTAAAAACTTAAAATATAAGTGATGTTGTCCAATTTATTTATGGTGTTACTACACGAGTGGATCCTTACTTTACCATAATTATATAAAACATTTTTTTCTTTAAACTTTCATACTTAACTTATTATTATTCTGAATAAATATCGCCTAACAAAAGGTTTAAGATTATTAGTAGTGTCTTATACTATTAAACCAACGCATTTTAACTAATATATTTTGTAGATAACTAAATTTATTTTGATGATTTTTATACCTCGAAATAAATTAGTTGATGACTATTTTTCAAAAACACCCTTTACACACAAAATGTTATTAGTTACTTGAATGAAGTATATCTTTGAATAAAAACACACAGAGAAAAAATTATTGTCTCTATGCATACTAAATTGTGATTTCTTCTATGTAACGTAAGCTTTTTTTATGCGTCTATTTTGAGTAGTTACAGGCGTATTATTCAAGTTGGTTAATATAATTAGTAGTATTTAATTTATTAACAAATAAATGCATTTTTATAATGACCCTTCATTATTAGCACTTATTCTCTACTCAATCTATGATTATATGGACTCAATATCTTTCTTTTTCACTCAATTAATAAGTACATTTTTATATAAACAGTTTGTGCACTCAAAATTAGTAAAAAAATGTTATTATATATAAAAAACAAAGATAAATTTTCAAAACAGTGCTATAAATGGAGGGAGTATACATCTAAAATTAACAAGTTTTGAAAAAGGTAAGGAGACCTTCATAATGCATATTTTCCTTCTCTTTCTTTGAAAAATTGTCAAGCTCATGTATAAAATGATGGTAAAATAATATATATATATATATATATATATATATATATATTAATCTATTTTTTATATTTTTTAGGTAGGCATCTTCAATTTAACGTCTCCAGATTAAGTATCACTGTTTTCAAGTACAAACTTTCAAAATAGCCATCAATATCTATATAAATGAAATTGCACATTGTAAGGGTTTTATACATTGTTATTTATCATTCATTTTTTTTATTAAGATTCGATCTTTAACAAAGTAATACAAATCTATGATGGATAACATACTGACTATCTATAAATCTTGATATTGACAAGACATAAATATTATACTCAATTATATTTTCAAACACTCTAAATATGAGTTGTTGCATGTAGGGGTGAGCATGGGCCGGATTAGGTCGGGTAAGGCTTGTCCCTTACCCAATCCTAAATGTTGGTAGAGTCATTTTTTTTTAACTCAGACCCGACCCTAGACTCAAAGCTAACCCAACCCCCAAATCCTTATTGAGACAACCTTTGAACCATAACTTGACCCTAAACCCGATTAAATATAATACATACATATTTTATAGGTCAAGTTTTCTTAATATTTTACTTATGAGTATGGATATGTAATTTGACATATGAACATATATATTGTTAATCATTATATATGATGAAAAATTAAAGAATCGATGATACTTTCGACAAAAAATATGGCATTACTTTATACACAATTGAATAGATACACATACAAATATGATAAGTGAGTTATCATAGGACGGGTCGGACTGGATGATTTTAATCTAAATTCAATCATAGACCCAATAAGACCCAATCTTATTTAGGTCCGATCATAAACGATGCAAACCGGGTGAGTGGGTAAGACGTGTCAATGTCCATGAGTGGAATTTACTATTCTCACGTGTCATGTACCAAACTACAATAAATATATCTTAACTCTTCCTATATAACTTTTCTAACCCTTTCACCAAATGAGTATTACAAGTTTCAGTTTCTTAAAACAATTTTGCATCACCACAACATTTCATGCACATAAGATTGAGGTAAAATTCAGAAAGAACTTTTTAACCTTATCTTTTCAATCATTATTATTTTAAATTAAAGCACTACCATGAATTGCTTTAACTTGTTCATCATGTCAGCATGAAAAGTTACTTATGCATGCTTTTAAATAAAACCATCTTCATTTATATATCTCACACACTCTTCATTTTGTTGTCAACAAAGGTTCTTACATGATGGCAAATTCAGATAGCTCTATAGTTGAACTTAATATAAGACAAGGAGAACCAACTCTAGTTAAGGCTTCAATTGAAACAGAAAAGACACTCTACTTCCTTTCAAACCTTGACCAGAACATTGCAGTTCCTCTTAGTACAGTTTATTGCTTCAAATCTTCTTCAAGAGGAAATGAGGATGCTGCACAAGTTATCAAAGATGCATTGTCAAAGATTCTTGTCCCTTATTACCCTATGACTGGAAAATTGATTATTAGCTCAGAAGGGAAGTTGATAGTAGAATGCCCAGGGGAAGGTGCTGTTTTTGTTGAGGCTGAAGCAAACTGTAATATAGAAGACATAGGAGACTTGACAAAGCCTGATCCTTCTACTCTTGGGAAACTGGTTTATAACACTCCTGGTGCTAAGAACATTCTTGAGATGCCTCTTATGGCTGTTCAGGTTTGATATATATAATTCATGTCACTTAAACAATATCATTAATGTTCCCCAGAATTTATGTCTAACATGTTGTATATGCATGTAAATATATATTAGATAGGGGCTTATATATATAATAGGTAGGGAGCTATCAAGCTCAGTTCTAACATTTATTAGGCCTTAGGGTGACATAAATATGACAGTCCCTAATTTGTAAAAAAAAAATGAATCATAAAATTCAAGGTAAACAAATATGGAACAAATGAGTACTAGAAAACAACAATAACAACTAAGTATTTATCTCACTTATAAGTGGAGTCGATTACATAGATCGGACGACGTTATAATATTCTATCATAAATCATGTTATATCTAAGAGATGTTCTGGTGAGAACATCCAAATAAGCCTCACATACTGGTATCTGAGCAATTCTTCCTGTTGCTTTTACCGAACTTCCCTCTTGTATCATCAAACCATCACCCATTAATACAACACCAACATTACTTGATTCCAAATTCAAAGCAATGCCTATAGTACCCTCTTCAAATTCCACTAATTCACCCGCCATTACTTCATCAAGACCATAAATACGAGCAATGCCATCGCCTACTTGAAGTACGGTACCAGTATTTACAATCTTTGCTTCGGTATTATATTGCTCAATACGTTCACGGATAATTAGAAAAAACAGTTTTTTATCGGCAAATGTTAGTATGTTTGTAGCGGGTGAGATTCGAAGCCTCAACTTCATTCGTCTTAACCATCAAACCACCTAATAACTATCTTTCTTATTTTTTAAATTTGTTATGGGTGAGACTCGAACACACAGTAAACTTTTTACTCTGACCATCAAACCAACTTATGAATTTCTACAAAGAAAAAATGATAAAGTTTTATGATGTAATTATAGGTGAATGATTAAGATCCAAAGGTAAATGTAATTTTGATAAGTGATTATGGGATTTCTACGTAAACTTAAGTCTTCATGACGGATCAATCATATACCCATGTATGATTATAAGTTATTCAATTCACACGTTTTTATTGTGAAAGATGTATTTCCCATATGTTATATCAATAAGTAGTACATATATTAAGATGCTGAATGATCCTTTTAGGTGACTAAGTTCAAATGTGGAGGATTCACTTTGGGGCTAAACATGATCCATTGCATGAAAGATGGAATATGTGCAATGGAATTTGTGAATGCATGGAGTGAAACAGCCAGAGGTTTGAAATCTATTCCACCATTTCTTGATCGAACCATACTCAAAGCACGTGACCCTCCCAAAATAGAATTCACACACCATGAATTTGATGAAGTTGTTGATATATCAGACACTAAAATACTTTATGAAGAAGAGGAGATACTCTACAAATCCTTCCCTTTTGAACCTGAAAAGCTTGACCTTCTTAAGAAAAAGGCCACTGAAGATGGGGTTTTGGAGAAGTGCTCTTCTTTTGAAGCCCTCTCAGGTTTTGTATGGAGAGCTAGAACTGAAGCATTAAGGATGCAACCTGATCAGGAAACAAAGCTACTCTTTGCTGTTGATGGAAGGTCTAGATTTGTGCCCCCAATACCAAAGGGTTACTTTGGAAATGCTATTGTGCTCACAAATTCCATAAGCAAAGCAGGTGAGCTATGTAGTTTCAAAATATTTACCTAACTAATTTTAATTGTGGGGTGAAATGGTCGTCGCTATCACACAATATTGCGGTCGCATCGGATGTTATGTGACATATCTAATACATGATACATTTAAATACTTTTTGTTTATAGATTTCACTTTTGATATGTGAACAACTTAAATTTTACATCTCTTAGAACAAATGAAATTATCTCCATTTTTCTTACTTTTCATCTTTTATCTCTATCTCCAAAAACTCATTTAAAAAACAAGTGACAAATTAGGGTTTGTATGCGAGTTCATATTTGGAGGGAAATAAAATGTAAGAGAGGATGTCGAAACAATATCACACTCTCAAAGTTTTATTTTCTTTTATTTATCATTCAAAACTCAACTCACAAACAAAACTTTAGTTGTTACAACTTGGTTATCAAAATAATATTAGTGTTATTTATATATATTATGTATCAATATCATGTAGTATCCATGCATGTTTGTGCTTCTTTTTAACAGGTGAGCTATTGAAGAATCCTCTGTCATATACAGTGGAATTGATTCAGAAGGCCATTGAAATGGTCACAGACAGTTACATGAGATCTACCATTGACTACATTGAAGTAACAAGGGAAAGACCTTCCCTAACAGCTACCCTTTTGATCACAACTTGGACTAGGCTATCTTTCCACACTACAGATTTTGGATGGGGTGAACCTCTATGTTCTGGTCCAGTGACCTTGCCAGAGAAAGAAGTCATTTTGTTCTTATCACATGGTCATGAAAGGAAAAGTGTTAATGTGCTTCTTGGTTTGCCTGCTTCTGCCATGGAAATTTTTGAAGCATTGGTGATGCAACTATGAGAACAGAAGGGTTCCAAAACGACAGTACGTGTTAATTTTAGTATTGCTTGGGGTGAAAAAGACATGGTTTATGAATAAATCTTTCTAAGATACTGAAGTATTTCCTTAGTTATGTTAAATGTTGTAATAGAGGCATGAAGGTTTAGTTTATATTTGCTATGGAAAGCAATGTGAAGTATGAATGTGAATCAATGTCCCACTTTTTATGTCTCATTAGGTCATAATTCAATTGCAGGTTGTTATCTACTTAAAAAACATAAAATATTAAATATGATTGGCTTGGGACATAGAGATGAAAATTTGTTAGGACAGACTATCATGTTTGTTGAATCACATCAGGAATTTCTCATGCTATAGTGTTGGTCTATTTGTTTTCCTTAGTAGATGTGAATTTCTCATGGTAGTGTTGGTCCATTTGTTTTCTTTAGTAGATGTGGCATGCTAAGCTACAACTTTTTCAATGTTTCAGAAACTTTGAAGTAACTGATTTTTAAAATAAATAAAAAAGGTTATTTGTATATATTTCTTTTATTTTTGTGTATGGATCATAGGTGACTAACAGGCCCTAGCTGATTGACAAAGACATTATTATTTGTCATTTTTAGGGATTATTTTTTCCCATAATTTAGGAACATAGTTATCAACATGTGTTTGGCCTATAAATTGGTTGCTAATCGTAAATATTTCTATTTATAATATATTATTACTTCCACATGTCAAATCAAGTTATCTAGATCCCTTTCCAAGCTTAATATACATTACAATTTCATCAATTCCTTCTTATACTTTTCTCTACAATCTTAGCTTAGGTAATTTGTATTTTCCCTAAGGAAAATTGAAAAGGGAATAGAGTATGTGCAAAAACTTGATTTTGCATCATCATTTCGAACCAAAAGCATCTAATTTTTGAAAGGCTCATGCTCCTAAATGCCTTAGATTATGATGTAATTTCTTAACTCTCTAGTATATTCTTTGATTGATTTTATTCAAGTTATTACTTTGGTCATATTGATTCTTTAAAAAGTTCTTAATGCAGTTTTAACTTGATAACCTCAAACTTGATTTCAAGATCCAGAATGCTTCTTCTTAAAGTGTTGACAAGTGAACTAAAAAGTAGAACATATAGCTTAGTTCACTTGCCACAATAAGCATTTATATTAAGCCGCTTGTATTCAAGGCTAATCAATTTTAATGAGTCTGAAGTAGAATGTGACAACCTACTCCGATGAGTGATAGTTAACTATTAATCAGTGCATTATAAAAGGTTTGAAAATCATCTTTCCTATTCCAAGACACTGGGGGGAAAGTTAAAAACATGATGTATGATTTAACCAATGTATAACACATAACTTGCATAAATTATCATGTTGATATTTTTCTAGGAATCACTCCACCATTCTAACCATAGTCTCCTTTTGAACTACTACATATGTTGTCATTTTTATCACTTATCATTTCGATTAACTTTGTAAATCAATCAAAATCATAAAAAAGTTGTTAATCATTATTATTGATATATATATATATATATATATGAACACGTTCTATAAAGCAATTCTATGTGGTTCGACATAAACTTATACTATATTACAATTGAATATTGAAAGAAATCCAATAGTAAATATATTAAAGAGTTACTTATAAATTTTATTTGGTAGAAATTAAAATCCTAAAGCATAAATTCAATCCAATAAATGGGTTGTAACTTTGTAAAAATGAATATCATTCATAAGTGCAATTCAATCAATGGATTATTACTATTGTAAAAAAATGATATAAATAACTAACTAACATCTAACCACTAACTTTCACATTTATGTATTTGCTTTCCGCAACTAACTCTTTCTTTTCTTTATTTTAATTCAATCATTTAAATTCCACAACTAACTACTAACTCTTTATTTTTTTCGTATTTACTTTCTGTCATTTAATTTAAACACATACTAACTTACTAACAATTTATTGTTTTCTTTCATTCTTTTATTTATCTAGCATCAACCTTTCATAAGAAATTGCATTGTTAACCTTTACTCGAAAAGGGAGTTAAAATAAAATGAATCTAAACTCTTGATATTCACACCCTAAATAGGAAAAATATCTTTCAACATACATAGCACATATAAATGTTTGTTAAAACCTTTACACATAAAACTTTAAATGATATTTAGAATATTGTAAAATATATTTTTAAGTTAAAAAAACATTGTTTTAATAAAATTAAAAGAATGATTTAAAAACATTGTTTTTTTTAAACATTATTTTAAAAGTGTGATTTTAAAAAATATTTTATTGAAATAATGGTTTTTAAAAGAATATTTTTTTATAAGTATTTTTAGTTACAATAAAAAAATCAAATTGATTGGATATTCACTCATCCAAATTCATGAAAATTGAGTCATAGATTGAAATCTATTCATTAAGTTTGGATATGAATGAATTTAATAATTTAAATGGTTGGACTAGTGGATGACTTTTCATCCATCAAATCCAAAATTCATTCATTTGTCACTCATATTGCAAAGTTAGTACAAAAAAGGATCATATGTTCCAAAATCATTATGTCTACATATCTCTAGCCAATAAGCTTTCTCCAAGTAATATAAAAATATTATTTTGTGTTTTTAGAATTTTTCTTTTTAATTTTGTGACGTCGAAAGAATGGTGTATGTGTTGTATAATATTAATTTCTAAATGAATAAGAATTGTTATCCTCTCAAGTACTAGAGTGTCTGGTATTAATTGGACCTAGATTTTGATATGTAACAACAACAAAATTTAATGGCATATATATATTTATTATTTTAGGGCTCATATTATTTTAGAGGAAAAGATTTATACATTGATAGTCTAAGAAATTTTTAAACTGTCACTGCATTATCTTTCATTCATTTTTAATAATCATTAACTTTTAAATAAAAGTAATACAAATAAATAATGGATGATGACATATTGTATATAAATTTTTACAATATCAATATATAATTATAACACTCTTATTTTTATTTTCACTCTTTCATATTCCGGTAGAAGAGAAGAAACATTCACTAATTGTAGATTTGTAGACAAATGTTATGTTACAAAGAAGTGAATTAACTTATAATATTTTTTGGTTACTAATGAACTTATAATCTCATATGCTTCTCTTGGAGGAATTCTTTATAAACATTAAACGAGGCATATGTAATAGTATAGAATAGATTTTTATAGTAAAAATATTTAAAAGGGGTTGGTCAAATGTTAAGCACTTAAGCCAACTTATAGAAAAGACTATTGTTCCTATGAAAATGAAATTTATGGAGAAAGTGTCTTGAGGATCCTAGAATGAGTTAGTCCACTTTTCTTTTCATCACAGAAATACCCGCAATACCACAAACAATAGGAAAAATAATGAGGAAGTTGTTGCTTGGCATTGGTGTAAAAGATCAATACTTGTGTGGAAATATTCATTCCTGAGTTAAATTGTTTTTTATGAATTAAGTGAAAAAGGTATGTAGATGAATTTGACACCATATTATGATCTTATTTACTTATATGTTCTTTAATTCATTCACTTTTGCACAACGTATGATTCAACTTCCAATGTTAGGAGGATCACCTCTTCACTCTAACTGGCATCTGGTGAATAATTTGAGCCATACTCCTATTATCAGAGTATTACTATGATGTTTAGATATAATGTTTTGCCATTCAATATACTCAAAAAAATATTTTTAATTGGATGCATGTCCATCCCTTTCAACAAATGTTTATCCTATGAATTAAACCATTAACCCTTAGTTTACCTGGGAATTTAATATGACTTTAGAAAGAACATTCAAAACATATAACATTTTTTTAATATGTATAAATCCCATAACATTAATTTTACGAAGTGGCAATTGTAAAATGTTAAGATACAATATATACTTCATAAATTAACAAAAATGAAGAAAAAGACAAAGTTGAGTAGTTATTCATCCATACTGGTTGGTTCTTTTATGAAACAAAATTGGCTAAAGCTGATTAATAATCATATTGTAATGTACCAAAACAGGTCCGTTCCATTTTGTGCCTCCTTGTCCACCCTGTTTCATTTATGCATGTACGTGCACAAAAACAGAATGTTCCTCCTCTGTACCTAAAACATAACGTGCAGTAATAAAAAAAGAATAAAAATGTATACACTGACAGTACATGAGTTTTATACACCGTTATTGATTATCCAAAATTTATATTTAATCATTATTGATTTTTCAAAAAGTAATTCAAATAAATGGTGAATAATAGAATGATAGTATATAAAATTCATACATTATCATAACATATACATATCTTCTCTATTATTAATATATAATATTAAAGTCATAGAAAAAGACTCCGGGATCATCAGTTATCATCATTGTGGTTGGACCTAGTGATTACCCTCTTTTCCACCAGTGTGTTTTTGTTTAATTCTCTTTTGTGTTTTATAAAATAGATTAAAGAACTTCTTTTTGGTATATAATAATATTTTAATTATACAGTTTTTCTGACCTCATTTCATGTTCATACGACCAGAAAAGATTTTTAGCACCAAATATTTTTCATATTGGTGTAACGTATCACTAGATTATCAGAATGATCAAGAAGTTAAGAAATTTATTCCTATAAATAATGCTTGTTTAAAGGCACAGAACACACATTCTACTATTCATTAGTTCCTTAACAAAAGATAAAGGAATTTTGTTGATAGCAACAAAAAATTCGTCATAGGTGCATCATCCAAGTAATTATAACTCAATTCTTGTATATTAATTTTAATTGTTTTATAAAATTTAATCAATTGCAATTAGCTAGCTTCCTCGCAATTATTTTATGAAAGATAAGCATGTAGGATTTTAGCATGTCTCATTATGATTGTCATTGCAATATATATTTTTTTACTTAGAAAAATATAAGAATGACATAAAAGAAGGTATTGAGATTGATAAAGGTTTATAGGCCTTACTCACCATTTATTTAGATTATTTTTAAGAGTAAAGTTATATCATCATACTAAATTTTTCTATTAATAATTTTATCTACTAAAAAATGACATATGTCACTTGTAAATTGATCAATAATAAATAAAGTATCATTTTATGACATATGTAATTTTCTTGTGGGTAGTAAAATTAGTAGGAGGATTTATTAGCTATATATAATCGCGATAAGGTAATCATTAACAACAAAAAAAATCAGAATAAAAAATATATTATTATCCGCGAGAACAGGCCCACGTGCGGCGCCTCATGTTTAAAACCTGAAATGACAAAAAATCTATTAAAAAAACCCTTCCTTTTCTTTTTATTTATTTATTTACAAAACAAAATGATGATACTTTATTCAAAAGAATAAAGCTTAAATGCACTTTTAGTTTGACGATTTTACAAAACAAAATCCAAGCTTTTTTTTGTTTGACGATTTTAATAGTCTATTTCATGTTTGATGTTCATGTCTTTCAACTTTCTTTCTTTAACAATTTTTATCATTCTATACAAAAAAAAATAATAATAATAACAATGTCAATCTCATAACTTACCGTGCCTTTGGTATGAATTAAGTTTTTAGCTTTAGTTTGTAAACTGTGAGATTATAAACTGTTAGAAAACTGTTAAGATTATAATCTGTTTATGTTTGGGTACCTTGACTGAAAATTGAATATAAACTAATTTGTTTTGTTTGGGTAAGGTAGAAAGATTTTTTTTACATAGTAAATTACTGAAAAGGGTATGGAGTTATTTGTTTATGTTATGATTATTTTGGTTGTTTTTTACACTATTTTTTAAATATACATTTTTAATATTTATCATCATATATTTTTACTTTAATTTTGTAATATTGCTTAACAAAGGCTAAAAAAATATATTAAAATAAAATACAATATAAAAACTAATAATAATATTAAAAAACAACATAAGATCAACATAAACAAATAACATCATACATAGTTAAACGTAAACTAAAAAAATAAATCAACCCATGATTTTTAATATTGCATAATAACAAAGACTAAAAAATATTAAAATAAAATACAATATAAAAACCAATATCAATATTAAAAACAATATATCACATAAATAATTGGAAGTTACTAAACTTAAATTACATAATTCACAAAATAAATAATACATAAATGTTAAGTTTTATGAAAAAAGTTTTCGGGTTTATACATAATTCACAAAATTTTAATATTATATAACAAAGCTTTATACATACTTTTTTTCGTGTATAAATAAAAGAAAATGTCACGGGGTTGGGTGGTGATAGAGGGAGAGGAAAATGAGAGTTATGAAGTTTGGTGGTGATGATGTGAAGAATTATAGTGTTTGGTGGAAGAGTAAAAAAAAGGAGAGATATAAAGTTATGATGGGGTAAAATGAGAAATAGAAAAATTGGGAAAAAAATAAGCTAAAAAAATAAACTAACCCATGATTTTGGAGCTTCTACTTTTGTCTTATTTTTTCATGAAAAAAAACTGAGTTTATAAACTTTATTTGGTTGTCAAACATATATAGTTTATATTTTCAGCTTATTTTTCAAAAAATAAACTAAACTGAATTTTCTTTTTCAATAAAAACACAAAAAATAATTGAAAATGTAAATATTATTTAAAAAAAAATCGCTTATGTTTGAAGAGGAATGAAATGCATCCTCTCGCTTCCCATGTTAGCACTATTTGTTATTTTTGAACAAAGAGACTAAATTCATTAAATAGAGAAACTTGAACACTAAAATTACCAAAGATAAATTAGGTGGCTAAATTCACCACATATGCAAATTGAAAGTAGGACTTATCTTCATTAATGAAGAGTCAAATGATGTAAAAAAACAAAGAAAAGACAACATGTATTGACATTTATATATTTTTTATTTAAAAGAAGATTACACAATTGCCCTTAAAATACATATAAAAAATCATTTGTCTCTTTATTAATAGAGAGGAGTCCTACTGGAAAATACAAGAGAATAAATTGGAAATAAAGTAAAACAGGAGACTAAAAAGTAAGGGACTAAGAGTACATTTAAGCCAAATAATAATAGTTAAAATAACAAACTATGAGCACTATAACACTAATGTATTCATCATTACTTGTATTTCTACATATTTAGTGGATATGCAAGTACAATATAATATGCTAAATTATTGATTTTAATACTTTTCAATTAAATTTAAGATATTGTAATTTCATTTACCATTGAAAATCCAAACATTTTATTTGCTATTATACATTTTTATGTTTGATTTGCTTTGAAAATATAGTAAGAACATTTATTAACACAAAACATATCATATTATGAAACTTATCTAGCAATTCACCTTTCATAATCAATGAATCAATAAAACAATTACAACTCATGTATTACCGTTTGCAAAATTCAGGATTCTATAAAACATATTTGATAAAAATTGAATTTTTAAAATTTAATTATAAACTATAATATTATCAATTAAAAATAAATTAATCTATCAAACTTGAACATGTTATTTTTTCACTTTTTATTTAACAATTTTTTTATAAACTAAACTTATCATCTAACCCATTTAGTTTATAAAAAAAAATCAGAAAGAAAAATCCCTATATAATATGCATAGAGTATAATTGGTGTACTGAAAGCGATCGTTGTGCAATGTTGATCACACACAATCAAATAAAGTGCATAGAATAAACAGAAGAAACAAAAGAATTTGGTAATAAGATTTGGCCAATTGTGCCTACATTTTTGGAAGCATTAAGTATCTAGTAAAATATTATTAGAGAATAAGTATTACAAGTTCTAACACACTCATATCCCAAGTGCTCATAAAGTATTTCTATTTGATGTTACCTGAAGCACATAATAACAAGAAACATAAGTCTAATATATAACATTTATAATTTAGTTTATTTTAATTTTAACTAAGGTGCGACTTAATACACATATTTCAAACATCTCCACGTATTAAAATAAGCAAAAAAAAATTAATTAATTGGTATTAAAAATTACAGTAGCCACAGTATTATCTTTTACCTGACAGAAGAAAACATTTCGCACCCATTCTGCAGCGGTGGCTGAGCGCGGGTAATAACCATAAGCCAAAAGCCCCCGACACCGTAAAAAGCTAAACCCACCGTCTTCATTGAAGTCTTCCATTTCCAACACCTTCTAACAAAATTATTAGAAAAGTGAAGCAACTTTTGTGTATTATGTCTTGGATATATAGGGAAAAGACCTATGCGCAACGTACATCTCATAAATGCTCTTTCACCTTTTTTATCTGCTATCTTTCTCAATTCCTCTCTACACTTTCTTTCCCTTTTCTACGCTTATTCTCTCTTCTCCGCCACTCTACAACACTTTTTCTCATTTCGCCGCTACTTCCTTTTTTCTTGCTTCTTGTCCCCTCACACTCTTACCGGAGACAAAAATATATAGAAATGCATGGAGCATTCAATTTTTATGATTTCACTTATATATTTTCTTCATTTAATTAATAAAATTATATTTAATGAATGATCATTTTTTTAATTTTTGCTCCTCTCGGTCTCATCAAACATGATGAAAATTAGATTCACCTTACCGATCAATTTCATAATATCTAATTGACATGACTTAGACTTCTCTCAATTATTGAAGAAAACATTTATGTGAGAATACATGTAATAATTAAAAGATAATGACATTTATATAATTTAATTTATACTCATATTACATTTTTATCTATCAAAATATAATTAGAAACATGACTGTCATCATCTCTATTACCTAAGAGGAGTATATCTCAATAAATACATTCTCTCTATTATTAACTTTCTCCAAATCGACGGCTATTGACTTTTTCGTTGACTCATTTCTGAGCAACGCTGCGTTTTCACATCATCATGTGATGTCTCTATATAAGTATGACATTTTCTTTTCTTCTCTCTAACTTTCTCTTGTGGTGTGTACAGTGTAGACAAACTCAACGTAACTTCTGAGTCACTCTCACTGAGTTCCAACTAACTCATAACTCGTTTCATGGAACAGCGTTCGGTTCAACGATTCGTCGCGATTGTAACCGCCTCCTTCGTATTCCTCGTCCTCGTTTCTCTTCTCGCAGGTTAATTAGCTCCTCTTCTTCTTTCTCTCTCAAATCACTATTTATGTATAATAATAAACATGATCTTTGTTTTTTTCCTTTTCGAAGAATATTTTGTGATTTTTGTGGTTGTGTTTTTAAAACACGATTAAACGTTATTCAATCATGTTTTTTCTTTAAAATCTTTGCAGGTTTTAGTCGTGGGAATCGAAACGATACCGTTTTATCTGTTTTGATGGGATTAGAAGAAGGAAGCAACAACACGCTTCCTACTATTCTGCATCGCAAACTTCTTCATCGCGGTAATTTCATTTTATCTTTCTCTTTCATAGTTTCTTTAACAATTTGGTGTTGATCTCTTAACATTTACTAATTTTGCGAAGCTAGAACCTTCTAAGTTATTAAACTTGTAAAATGTATTATCAAATAACGTGAGTTAGTAAGAGTGTTTAGGTTTTGGTTTTCCCCGAATGAAATTGGAAGTTGCTTTTGAAGTTCTAGCTTTTTATGGTAATAACTTTTTGGATTAATTCGTTTTTTTAAAATTCGCTCTAATTGTTTTATGTTTTGTTCTTGTTCACACTCAACGTTGTAATTGATGTACAGCTAGTACTATGCCACTTTCATTTTGATCAACAATCATTTTTTTGTTTTACTACCGTTTTGATGCAATGGTCCTTTCTTGGATTTCTTTAAAAACCGATGTTCTTTTTTTATATTGGATTTGACCTTGGTTATTATATTAAATGGGGATTTAGATTCTCTTCTAAATACAGTTTAACATAGAGATGTAAAATTTGCATATAATGAATGAGTTTTAAATACAGTTTAACATAGAGATGTAAAATTTGCATATAATGAATGAGTTTTATTATCTATTATTCATGTTTTATCATAATCCTTAATTACAATGCATAGTATATCATACATTATTTTTAAGAATAGAAGATCTAGATCCCTCTGGCATGCATTTTCCGAGTAAAAGGTTGTGTTAGGATTTACTAATATCTTGATATTTATGTTCTTATTTTAATAACCGGGACAGAATAACAGTAAACATTATTTATTTGTAATCATAATTGTTTTCCATTTTCGATGTTCACATTAAGGAATTTCTCACGTGATATTAAAATCAAAATATATGGATTATATATAACGTGAAAAAAGTGTTTATTGAACATTAAATTGTGTAATTGCTAGATTGCCGCTGCATTATTTTTGAGGAAATTCTTATCTTATATTCAAAATATGACCGATATATAACATGAGAGAAGTGTTAATCGAACATTAAATTAAGTGATACACATAGCCAAATTGTTTAATAATCAAGATTATATTGTTCAGCAGACACTGCAATGGTGGAACCAAACAGAATATGGGGAAGCAAGTGCAGTATGAGTGATATTGTAATTACACAGGGACCCACTACCCCACTTCCAAATGGTATCCCAACCTACACAGTTGATATCATGAACATGTGTGTCAGTGGTTGTAACATCTCTGGCATTCACCTTTCTTGTGGTTGGTTCAGTTCTGCACGTCTTATCAACCCTAAATTGTTCAAACGCCTCCACTACAACGATTGTCTTGTTAATGATGGAAGATCATTGCTTAATGGTGGTTCCATTTCATTCCAGTATGCTAATACATTCCTTTACCCTCTTTCAGTTTCCAAAGTAGTATGTGTTTGACACCATTCTTTAAGGAAATTGTTGCATGAGAATGTTGTGGAGTGTTTTTTTTGGTTCCACGTGATAGAGTGGATTTTGAAGCTGTTCATTCTTTTGACATGTGTAAATATATATAGGTATATGCCCATATGAGGCCATATCAGTTAACATGTGCAGGTGATGATGAATCTTTGAATTGTGATGAATGGATGATTAGAGGAATATGTTTTTATTTTCTTATGATGAGTGAGGATATTGTTCCACCACACCAAATAGCTTTATACCTTTTTTGCTTTGTCTTTTGTCTTATGGGCATGATGACTTACTTTTTACCTGTTTTCCCATTTGTGCACATTCATTCATTAAATAGAACTGGACAAGCATTGAGTATTTACCACCACCATGTTTCCAAATTTTATCACCAACCCTCTCTCATCCAATCAAATTTGGCTATTTATTAAAAAAGAATTAATAATAGTGGGAACTAACGTTTAAATTATGTTATTTTATATTATGTGTCAAAATCTAATTGGATGAGATATGGTTAATGATACAATTCGAAGACAAATGATCTTCATTCAAAAAAATTAATGGCATATGCTATAGTCAAGGAAATGGGAATGAGGTTGTTTTCCACTGAACATTTTAAGAAAAAAAAGGTGGATGAAAAACAGAAAGAATAGGTCCCCTACTTTCATTCTTTGTACCCTTCGAAAATTCACCTTGTCAGTAAGGTAAATTCAGTGATGCATGTGTATAATATTGGTCACCCAAGAGGACCGTGACATATCATAATATCAACCCAAGTCAGTTATGTTAAGTTCCATTTCCCTACCAGAAATATAAATTTCATTCACGATTGAATGAAATAATAATAAGGTGAAATAGGTTGCATTAGTAGGAATTTGATGCCTTGTCCTTTTCTTGAACCTTGGGTGGGGTGATGTCATGGTCTGTTATTTAATTCTTTTGCTTTCAAAGGGTGTAATAGGTATTGAATAATTTATTAATTGAGATAATGATTATGTCGGAGTATTAATTATCGTAAAGAATCCAAGAGAATTATCTTGTCATATTTTTTGTGGGTAAATTATCTTACGATATTCAATTATATCGTTAATATGGAGACAAAAACGTCGTCCCATCAATAGTAAATTTTCATGTTTCAAATTTCATATTCTCGGGTTTTGTCAACAACAAAAAGTATAACGTAATTTGATACATAGAAAGTTTTATTTGACTTGATTTTTTCTAGATCTTTGTAAGAATAATGCGCAATTTGGTACCCAAAATGACTGAATAGAGTGAGAAATTTAAGGTCCATAAAAAAGTCACTGTATATTTACTATCTAATTTCTATTATAATACAATTCACATTTAACAATGCTCATTCAATATTGTCACTGTGTGAAATGATATGCAGAATAAAATTAATCGCACTCGGTGAAGCAAGTGTTGTCAAATTTAATAGACGGATATTCAATCAAAATCGGTTACTTCACGAAATATTGTTGATTATAGATGACTCAAAAATTTAATAGCACTAAGTGAAATAAACACCGTTGTTTCTCATACATTCAACAATGATTGTTTCATTGAGCATTGATGAAAGTCAAATTCAATAGTTCTTGTCTTAGTGACGATTGAATATTTGATTCCTACATTTAAAAACTAAACCTCACATGTTACCCTTTCATTCATACGCTAAAACTCATAAAAGCTTCATACAACTCAGAACACATTCACATGACATTCACTTTCCCACGACGTTCATCTTCTACAAGACTCACCTTCTAATGTCACTCAACTTCTCACTAGACTCACCTTACCACAATATTCATTCAGTCAACTCATCTTCCCACAACACTTACCTTTACATTATAAGTAATTTAACAACCACATATATTGTGAAGGTTCTATTTTTAGTTAACAACCACTCATAAATATAGTTGATAGATGATTGAGTTTTTTTTGAAGAACTCATGTTGTGAAGGTTCTAATTTTTTTTTTTTCACAAGGATTAATTTTAAATGTCAAACTAGACAAATTCTTAGCATTATTTTGGTTGTATAGAAAAAGAGAAAAATGAAGTTGAGGGGATAAAAATTATAGAGAAATTGAATCTTTCTCTCATTTGGTTGAACAAATAGTAAGGGAAGATAGAAATAAAAAGCACATAGGACCATCAAAACTATTTCTCTCCATATGTCAGGAGAAAGTGAGAGAGTGAAATGACAAAATTAACTCATTTAACCACTATCTACATTATTATAATTATTATTATTTATTTATTTTTACACATATTTTTCCACTATTATTTTTATTTTATATTTTTTACTTCATAAATATAAAATATTATATAAATTTACAGTAATATAATTTTTACTATAAATTAAATTTTATAGTTCTATTTCTAAAATTTGTAATTAGTAATAACATATTTTTCATATTTTTTTTATGTATGAATATTTTTGTCTTTCAAGAATTTATATCTAAAAAATTTATTCTCTTTCTCTTATATTAAACAATACTAAAATATACTCTATTTCTCACAACTTTCTTTTCGCCTATCTCTTTTTCTATTATTTCTGTTATCTCATTTTCTACCCTTCAACCAAACAAAGCCCAATAAAAAAAACCATTCAATCAAAATTCAAAAACACAAACAAACCCTAACCATTATCAGAATCTGGATCCAGTACTATATTCTGAAGTATCGGAGAAGATCCAAGCCCAAAGCCCAAACTACTGAACCAAAAAAATTAAGTAGATTGTGCCAAGAAAAATTGGGACCCGACCGTAACGACACAACGTCGTTCTGAAGAAAATAAAAACGACGTCTCCACCCGTCGTTTAGACAGAAACTACCATCCAAGTCCTGTTAGTACAAAACCAGAACATGAAGAGAAAGAGAGAAGGAGAAGCGATAATGGATATAGTGTGGCAGACCCCAGCGAATCCCCTACACCCTCAAGATTACATTTTTCGCAACGGTAACATCGAATCTCAATGTTTCACACATTCAAATATAAGCACGGCAACACTATAACCTTACCCTTTTTTATTTATTTATTTTTATTTGTGCAGGGATACGATACGTTAAACCATACTACTTCGAGTTTATAGCTCATGTTTGTTTATTTTTTATATTTTTAAATAAGTTTGTTATATTATAAGGTATAATGTAAAATGAACCCTATAATATGATGAATTATTTGATATCAGGTTAAAAATCGATGGGCTGGGAAAACTATCGTTGATTTGTTCGCTGATGAGTTTAAAGGTCGACCTTATGAATATTATGTAAGGACCATGACCACTCACTTTTAGTTTCTTAATGTTTATGTTTTGGTTATTATGTGATTTGCCTTATGACAAAGTCTTAAAACCATGAATTAATCACTCTATGTATCATATGAGTTTAATTCATTTACTGAGTTAGGTGGTTAACCTTTTGCACTACACGCCACGTTCACGTTAAAGTAAGTCTTGTTATAATAATGTATAAGGTGGTTAACGACATACCGAAATCAACTGTGTATTCGTACGCTACCATGTACTATCTAGTAACTCATTGCATTTGATCATTTTAGCATAAAATGTTTTACACTATCATTGATCAATAAAATATCACATTATTGTAGAAGTTAAATTATTGAATTATACGCATAGTTACATGGTTCACTCATTTAGCCTATGTAACGTGTACCGAGATCGGCGTATCGTGTACCACGTTTTGACTTCCATATAAAGGAAGTCTTTGTTATAATAATGTAAAAAAGTGAAGAACTACATAGAACTACCGCGCACCGGAACTGGTACCGCGAACTATATAACTATGAATTCATGATGTTCAGGTGGTTCACACCTAAAATTTTGTTCACTAAAAACATCCTTTGCATTTAGGATAAGTTCTTTTGAAATTTTTTAAAACAGATGGTGATATACAGTTCATTGATTTCATACTTTTTCGTGAGTTAAATTCAGTGATTATGATGTTGCCTGAGAGTTTTGGCTACTTGATTGTTTCTTCTAAAACATTGTAGGTTAGTGCAGTAAAATGTGGAAGGATTCAAGTTGACGGAGAGATGGTGCCGGTTTCATACATGGTTAAATCATCTCAAAAGTTAAGCCATTTTGTACACAGGTTAGTTTTTTCACCTTATGCTTTACTTGTATGAAGTGATTGAACTCAAAACTGATGCCGTAAAGGTTTTAGGCATGAACCACCAGTGATGGCTTGCGATGTTCCGATTCTTCGAAAAGAACTGGATGTGCTAACAGTTTGTAAACCAGCATCCGTCCCTGTAAGTAAGCATTAACAAGTGGACTGATGAATTGCCCATGTTATAAACCTTTCATGTTCAGTAAAATACATATAGAAAATGAACTTGCCCTCTTCCAGCTGTTTCATAACTAAATTTGCTAATCTTATCATGTTTTCAGTTTTCTTCTGTTTTTTTTACTGAAAATAACATAAATTATTGTATCGATCTTCTATGAATATGCAATGTACTAATACATACGTTATATTTTGCAATTAGCATAGTTTTCACAGTAATGCCCCTCCGTTAAGCTGTCACTTTCGTGCATTACTATCAAAGATGCATACAAATTTCTTCAAAACAAATGCATAAGAATTGGCTACAAAGAACAACTTGCAACATCTTTTTAGTGGGAATGCCTCTATGTATCTCTGTGCCAGAATGATTATAGCTTTCTGCTTGTCATATTTTACATGTCGTGGGTTTTCAATTGTGTAGTATCTCCAAAAGACTGAAATTAGCATCCTAATTATTTATTTATTCAGTAAGCTATTTTGAATTCTGCTAAAAAGAATGTTATTTTCAATTTTTCATATGCTTCTCTGATAAGCTTGATGAAATAAGCTTACTTAAATACGCTAAACAAGCTTATAGGGAGGTCGCAGGCTATATCCTTAAGCTTAGGAAAATAAGGTGTTTTCACTTCTCAAAAGCCAAAATAAGCTTTCTAGAACCTCTTAACTCTATGATTAACACAATGCTGTTTTTATGTTATTTAATTTTTTCCTTCGGTTCTGTGAAAAGAAAGTCTGAATTCTAAATTCAATATTCAGTACTAAGATACCTCTGTAAAAGTCAGTTGCTTCTTAATCATAGTTTGATTTGTATTTCTTATTCATATGTGCTAATGCTGTGTATTTTAGCTGTTACATAGGTTCATCCATGTGGTCAATATCGTAAGAACACTATTGTTGGCATCCTTGAAGCAGAGCATGGGCTAGCACCTCTTTTTCGTATCCAAAAAATCCTTTTTTTTTAGATTCTGTAATCATTATCATTATAAAAGATAAATATTTTATGCTAATAAGGTTTTTGATTTCCAATTACCATAGAAAACATGTATATTAGAGGGTGAGCCTCGGCACAATGGTAAGGTTGCTTGCCTTGTGACCTTGAGGTCATGGGTTTAAATCCTAGAAACAACCTCTTAGCTTGATGGGGCAAGGTTGTGTACATCTACCTTCCCCAAACCCTATTAAGCAGGAGACTCATGCATTGAGCCACCCTTTTAAAAATAACATATATATTCTCTCTCGTACATAGTTTCTTTGCATACCATATCGTTTGAAGTTTATACATTTTGTATTTTGCATTTTCCCTTGACATGATCATCTCAGCGATTCATCGACTTGATCGCCTTGTCTCTGGACTTCTCATTTTGGCCAGAAATGCTGCTAAAGCTGATATGTTTCGGCAGCAGGTGAGTTTGGCCTGGGACTTCTCTAAATAAAAGATGAATCTGTTTAGCTTTACATGACATATCTAAGAAACAACATTAGTTCATTCTGCTATAGCCTTTGAGCTGTCTAACACCTTGAAATCTTAAATATACATATGTACATGATTTTTGATAAAGGTAATACTAATAGTTCTGACTAAGTATAGGTTCCACTGTTTAGTGAAAATATTGCACCCAAAAATACAGATGAGGCATGTTCAGATTGTACTTTACGGACTTTACTAATTACAATGAATTTATGGAATATAATTTTAGTTTAAGTCTGAAAAAGTGTTTGGTTTTACTTTGAAGCTAATCTTGTGTTCAAAAGAATGTGGACCATGAACTGCATATACCAAACATAACTATCCAGTTCATTATGAATTTAAAGTGATTCTTCTATTGCTAATTTCTATGTGCACTTTTTTTATTTAATTCAGTTGTAACAAAAGGGTGTTCTTGTTAACATAGCATATGATAAGAGATCTGCTGGTTATGCAGTCGAGCAGGTTTCAAAATCACAGTTTGAGTATAGAGGTGCATGCCTAGAGTATCACATTTAGTTTCAAATAATGATCTTGTAACTTATATAAAAAGCAATGACCATAAAAACCTGACTGTTATATATTGTCCGCAATGAAATGATTTATTTTTCTCATGTTTCAATATGTTGACGAATTTATAACATATGTAGAATTTGATTGTTACAGATTGAAGGTGGCTTAGTTAAGAAACAATATATAGCAAAAGTAGTTGGGGAATTCCCTGAGGATGAGGTGAGGTATTCTTTTGTTTGGGCTGGATAAGTTATGTTATATATACCCAAAAGTGATAGTGTACTGAAGAAATATATACCCTGCAAGTATTTCAATATATGAAATTTTGGTATAAATAAAAATTATTATAAATACAACATTTTTTTCTTAACATTCGATGACACCATTAGGATTATTTATTGATTATATCTATTGTCCTTTTCTCGAGGCTTAAGGATCTTATTGACATTTGATTTTAAGATATTGTAGGGCATGCTGGTTTCTATTCCTCCCTTTTGGGTTTTTACCAGTTTTGAAAATACCAATTCAAGAACAAATCTGAAAAGAAAAAATAAAGTGTTTCCAAAGATTAGTTTTAAAATCAGTTTAGAACAACTCACTCAATTTAACCACTAAATGCTTAAAAAAACATTATATGGTGGAAGCCATCACGTGACATGATACCAGTGTATTGATTCTGATTCATACATCTTATTAAGTCCTGCACATAAGGGTGAGACATTCTCCATTTTGCCAAGTCTCTCATGCCTATTTACTAGTAAGTAGGTGAAAATGGCCATTAAATATTGCTGATGGAAGCTGGCAACATTAATTAATAACTTGTCATGTCTGATAAAACCAGGGAAAAGTTTTATCAGTTTCTTGGAGAAAGAAACTAATCACTTAAAGATGTGTCTAGCGATGGGTTAAGAGGTAAACTTTGAGATGTCCCAGAAATCATCCTATTATGCAGAGCTTTGGTTTTTTTTGTTTATGGGGTTGAGAGAATTATGGATGTGGCTAAATAAGATTGATCCAAGTAACATCTCAAGTTCTTTTCCTTAGAAGTGGGTTTATTCAAGCAAAGGCGCATGTTATCACATTTAAAGGCAGTATTGCTGTTCATTACGAATTTCCTTTAACGGGAGTTGCAAATTATAATATTGGCACCATGAGAACAGCTGCTCTGAAACATTAATTTTGAAAGAAAACGTTTAAAAAGTTGTTCTTGGTTTTTGTTTTAAGATTTACATGTTGAGCAATTGGTAATTGTTCTAAAATCTTAAAACAAAAAGGAGCAACCAAACAGACTCTGGTTAACTGAAACTCAGTCTGAGATTGTTAACACCCCATTTGTCCCGAACGTCTTTTTGACAGAGACATGTACTGATTGCAGTCATTAGTTTGTATTTCTATGAACTTTAATTTTTAGAATGTGTTGATGTTATCTATTGTTTTAAATTGTGGTTTCGGTATTGCGTTTACCGCAAGTTTCGAAAATTACAAGAAAATGCAGCCCCAATTGCAGTCTTAATGTCGTTACAGACTCACAAAACTACAATTTTGGGGCCGTAATTGTGATTGGAGAGTGCATTTTAAACCACTGATTTCAGCTAGGTTGATTTAAATTAAAATTGAGATACTTTTCTCTTTGCTTGACTGAGTTTTGTTTTTCAGCTAATTGTTGATGCCAATATAGACTACAATGCTCGAGAAGGAAGGAGCACAGCAGAGGTGAGGCCTTTTGTTCTATATGGTCTATTGTTAGAGAATTTTGGTTTTTCGTTTTCTAAAACTCCAATTAAGATATAATTTATCATTTTATTGTCTTAATGGATATCTTCTTTTATCAACAAATTTTTTTGTTGCTGAGCGATTATGGCTATTTCAAGTGGCACTTAGTTTCTAGGTATCAATTGCGAATAACGAAGCACAACGGCCTCCCAAAAACACTGTAGCGGGACAACAGCTACAACTAAGAAAACATATTTAAGTTATTTATAGCCTACACATATAAATGCAAAAAAAACTAAAATAGATCATATTATAGCCACATTCCTAACTAATAATCAGGCCCCTCTAAACTTAGGCTCCACTTGCAGCAAAACGCGTAGCGGGTCGTGACCCCGATTTGACTTTTGATTCCGCTGCTACTTGTCCTGCTACGGGCGCTACGACCATCTGCACCTCTATCCACTGTGGCATTGCGAGGAATGGCCGAAAACCCGCTACACTCTGCTATTACAACGCTTTGCACACTATAGACTACCTAGCTTAGTCTTTAGTCTCATGATGATTAAGGAAGTACAGATATGACACAAGACACAAATACAATATGACAAACATGGACACGGGAATATGGTAAAAGAAATATAAAATATTATAGAATATGGTTAGGAGTGTCTAAAAGTGTGTGTGCTTCCTTGCTCACGATCTTTTTCTAATGTGACCTATTGATAGAAACAGGTGGGGAGAGAATTGGTTCTCTAAAAACAGCAACTTATTCTAATTCAATGGAATCTGTAGCAATAGGCAATCACACCACAAGTTGTAATATAAATGAGCAATTGTAGTTTCCCACAAGTGTTTCTTCAGCATAAATGCAAAAAACTAATAGCACGAATTACATGATAAAAGTTCAAGGTGCATATATCTTCTGACTCAACAAGGTTAGCAATAGAGCATCATAAAAAATACTGCAGAGTCAATCTCTAGATATTGAGTGTTTTATTAAAACAAAAAAAGCTGAGTGCTGATGATTATATTGGTTATTCTAAAGCTTCAGTAATTATTAATACTGTATGAAGAAAAAGGAAGTGATACATTCTGTTGGATGTGAGTAAAATTCAAAGTGGAGGAAGGACAGGGGGTTATTTTATATGATAAATTTGAATGGCTATATCTTTGTTAATGCAGGTCAGAGACTCTACAAAGGGGAAGACTGCCTCTACAAAATTTAAAAGGATTAGTTCGAACGGTACTCAAAGTATTGTTTTATGTGAACCAGTCACTGGGCGTACTCATCAGGTAAGGAACTCTTAGGCTATTGTCAGTTGATATGGATTGATTGTTTCTTATGACTCAAAGCTTAGCCAGCACATTTGCATACTTTTCTATTTTTCCTCAGCTTAAAATGTTTTCGATCTTTAGAACGTGGTTATTCTGTTGATACAATTCCATTGTATGTCTCTGGTATCTTTTGAGTTACAAGTTACACATTACTATCTTCAAACTCCAATATCTTTTGAGGCTGAGCCCTTGCCATTACATGTATATAAATATGTGGTCTATTTGCTGCCACACTTGCTGGCTCGCCAGTGATGTCACAGTGACAACACATCCAAAGTAGGCTGCATGTCAGTCTTGCTGTCTCTCTATTTGTAGTATTATTTTAGGCAACATTTTGAGTTTCATCATTTTTGTTGATACCATTGTTTCTCAGCTGAAGATGATGCTTTTGATCTTTATAACGTGTTTATTCTGGTGATGTAATTCCATTCTGTCTCTGGTATCGTAGTTACACATGATTAAGAAAGACTTGGAGATTAATGCTTTGTCGATGAACATTATTTATGATAGAGCATTATGGCATCGTTCGATCCATATAGCCAACCCCAATAGTGGGATAAAGGCTTGTTTGTTGCTGTTGTATGTTTTGAAGCTAAGCTCTTGCAATTACATAGATATAAATATGATGTCGTCGATTTGCTGCCACATGTACTGACTCGCCCTTGATGTGTCAAAACAGTGTCATCACATCCAAAGTAGGCGGCATGCCAGCCTTGTTGTCTCTGCGTTTGTATTATAATTTTAGGCAATAATGAATTTCATCGTTTGATTGATACCATTGTTGGAAAAGAGACGCAGTAAAGGAAATGGAATAAAAACCACAGATGCAGTTATGAGGACCAAAGACATCTTGCACTTTATCTCTTCAAATTGTTAGTCATATAAATGTTGGTGCTAATAAATACTCACATCTTGTGCAGATACGTGTACACTTAAAGCATTTGGGACACCCAATAGCCAATGACATGCTGTACATCTCAGAACAAACTGTTGATCGATCTAGTAAAGGGTCAAGCGCTGATAGATCAGCTCGCATGTCTGATGCTTCCCTAACATCAAATTTTGATGAAAAAGTGAGCAATGAATGTGAAGAAAATTCAGATTCGGATTTAAGCATTGATCCCATGTGTACAAACTGTCCAAATTTGGCACCCAAAGGGTAAGAAGATATCTATCTTAGAAATGAAAGTATTTGTTTCTGCGTTTGTAATGTAAATTGTAAAAGAAACAGAGAATGCATGGCTAGGTGTTAGGATAGATTTTCTCATGGTTGAGCCTTGTGGTTATTGCATCTGAAGAGACCATAATTAGATTAGGATAAAACAGACCTTTACAATGCAATGCAATGCTGCACACAACTGACACAAGTTAGATCAGTTTATTAGTGTATTTGGTGTGATACAAGGCATGATGTTAGGGCCTAATGAACTTAGAATTAAGTTAAGAATTTGCTTAGTAAATAACTCTGTTCATTTCTTATATTTTTGTTTTCTTAGTATAAAGCTCATTCTGCATGAATATTTCAATGTTGACAATGCCATTACATAACATTTTGTTAAAGTTTACATGCTTATAATTTCTGGTATTTGTTATGTATTTATGTTTTTTGTTTTGGGTAATATGTGGAAGTTATTGTGAGCTTTTGGCTTGTTTATAGCAAGCATTGAACTTATGATTCGGACTTCTAGATTATGTTCTACCATTGTGATTATATACCTTACTTAATATGCTTTTCTGTCAATTATATAATTCACAGATATGATGGTGATGAAGAAGGTCTATGGCTACATTGTTTTAGATACTGTGGACCTGGATGGGAGTATGAATGCCCATATCCTGATTGGGCCAAACTTAGCTAGACAACTTCAATTTATTTTTCTTGGGACTCCTACAAAACATGTAACAACAATTTATCTGAACCTTAAAACCCAACACACTTCTGGGTCGGAGCACATCTTCTGTCCCACAAAGTGTGTTACTCCATGTGTCATTTGATGTTTTTACATCATCAGAATTTTCGATCTGAGTTGGTTTTGCTGGTTCATTACGTGGGTTACTTATTCTTGTTACCCAGTGACACTGCAGAAGAATGAACATTTATTATTATTGTGGTGGCAGGGGAAAGGTGTACAAGATACAAAATATGTTTCTATTTGAAAATGACATGTTTTGTTAGTGCATATGTACTAATTTATGTGGTCAAAGTAAAAGTATGTGTTGCTTTTTGGACGTGAATGTATTGCATTTGGCAACTGAGTGAAAGGAACTTGGAGGGCAAATTATTAAGACATATGCTGTTACCTGTAACAGCTGGCTGGACAAGAATATGGACCAATTTCTAAATAGGATTGAGTGTTTGAGTTTGCGGCTGTTACTCGTTTTAGTGTAAGGTATATCTAAATCATTGGATTTCCCTAGAATTGATGGCTAAGATGTGGAGTAAGTTTAAAAAAACTTACTCTTGGAGTAAGTGGATCCCCATCATATACATTAATATATTTCATCTATTTCAAAGTTTTTAATCTACTATGCTTTAGATGTAAATACACCTTCACTTTCTCATATCAATTCTGTATGCACAGATTAGATGATAAATATTACCAAGTCGTTGGTCTAGTTATATAAGTATATATTGGATCTTCTCACGTATACCAAAAAGTTAAAAGGTCAATTTAATGGAGTGATATTTGTTAAGGTAGACATTTACAAACTCTGAAAGATATTATTTTCTTATACATGAGTGAATACTCTTTTAAATAAAAAAAGATTAGATAACATATTTTTTTTTGTAAAATTAAATAATTAATAAAATAATTTATTTAGTAATATTTATATTTAATGATGAAATTATTGAATAAAGTACTAATGAAATGATTACATGGTAACATGATATAAATAGTTAAATTAAATAATTTATTATTTGAAAGAAATAAAAATACAAGAGATAAAAATGATTACACCTAAGCATATCGTACACACCACAACCTACAAGAACGTCTTTATCTCATTTTTGGGAATATGATATTTGACTAAGTTTCATTTTCATATTTGTTTTCCTTATTTGCTTCTTATGAAATACAAATTTAATTTGTTTTATAAAAATATCATTTGATTAAAAAGAGAGGTCAAAATGCATCATACTTCTTAACTGATAATCTGTTGATAAATGTGTTGCAAATTTAATTTACTTCTTCTTTTTAAATTATTGGGACACAACTTAAACAAGCTTGCAAATCAATGGGCCGAACACGTTAGTCTAATGGTGTAAGAATCTACTGGATATTTATGTATTAAAAAATGTCAAAGGTCAAATGTTGAATTCCTAATTAGTGATACTTGTGAGAGAGATAACCCTAATAATATTAGTTCATAATTCATAGGACGAGTGAAATAAATATACATGGTTATGCCAAAAAAGATTCTGAAAACTAATATCTCATAATTTGAGGACAATTCCAAATAAAATCTAAATATCGAGCATCGGTCATTAAATATCAAGATTAGTGCATTGTTTCCAAATCTGCATTAAGACAGGCTTAATGTGCATGTAGATCAAGGATATCCGTAATTAAAAAAATCATAAAGTTTCATTAAAAAATGTTATCAACATGAGCACTAGAAATAATTTAAGTAGCACACGCATTCTGGTCAAAATTATTTAAAGTGAACCAACATATTATTAGGAACATAAAATATCTAATGATAAAATCAGTCATGCAGCACATAAGATGGATATCTTGAATTCTTGGCACTATAAGTGAACAAATGGAACCGTTTAAAACTTAGGAAAATATAAAATGACAGTAACAGGGGAATGATGAAGATATGATTGAATTAAATAATGAGCTAAGCAAGATCCACCACAAAGTTGATGTAGGACATTTTGTATATAGCAGATTACTGATGAATCAAATCAATCATAACCAAATCATTAATTTCTATATATATTATGAGGCAATCATTGGTACTGACTTTAGGTTAGCCACTTAAAATAAAAATATATATAAAGCAAAAATTGGAATCATATATTAGGTCTCAGTGGCAGCCCCTGACCATGTTCTCAACAAAGACAGGTTATAAATTGTATTATTTTTTAGTACGGTTGCACTTATCAAAATTGTGGACTAGTGTACAATAGAATTAATTCTTCAACCATAAAATTCATCTGTTTTGAACCGGAGAAATTCCAGTTCGATCGAGCTAAACCCGGTTAAACCAGAATAACCCGTGGGAAAAACCGGACGGTTCACTTAAAATTTTAAAAAAATGGAACATTACTCTAATGTTTTGTTTTATTTCGGTCTAAAAAAAATAGAGAGATGTTACTTTAGTTATATAAAGTTATTATCATATAAAAATTTACATTTATATATAATTAAATATTTATTGATGAAAACTATTAATTATATTTAAAATCATCCGGTCCGACCAGACGGCTTAACTGTTTAAACCGGTTAGACCTAATACGTAAGCTCTTCCAACTTGACGTCCGACTCGGGTTTCACACATTGCTTGAAAGACATTAAGTACACTGTAAGATAACTCTGAAGCATCACGCTGCCCTCACATTTCCACCTAAAACTTAACTCACAAAAATACCCCGACATTAAAATACACCGTAAGTCTGAAGCCTCATGTTGCCCTCACCTTTCCACCTAAAACTTAACTCACAAAAATACCCTTAGAGACCGGAGTGTGCCTACTTAATTTAAAATCTATGAATCTAAATTTAAAATCTGAATCTCTATATTTTAATGTGAATAGAAACAAAAAAAACATTAGAAGAAGACGAGGTTGGATAGATGAAGATGACATAAAGGGTAATGGAGAGTTTGATTTTAAAGTGGACCTAACAAAGTGGTTCAATACATCACCCTTATCTCTTATAATATGTTGGCACATCTTATTGTACGATAGGGTTATGTCCATGGCAAGAGGCAAAGGTTATCTTTTGAACACAATCATAGGCTAACTTTAATTTTAGGTCGACCATGATGCTTCATTTAGTTACGTATAGCCCTTCAATGCTTATCTTTATCGTCCAATATTTGTGGCCCAATAATTCTTTAGTTTGTTGTTAAATTAGAGCATCAAACTCATGCATTTTCCTCAACCTACCGTTCCCATTTAATCGAGTTTATCATACTCCAAAGTTTCAATTTATAGTGAGACATTTGGTACAAACTCATTCATATTTTTTTGTATCTTGATAAGAACATGACATCTTAATAAATGGTTTACACAAGTTGTTAACACAAGCAAAGAGGATCAATCTTTTTCCAATGGGGAATTTGATAGAAAGGAGGAAAAATATCCAAATTGTCTTCTTCATTTTCTATGTTGCCTTTTTATTTTGAGATGTCCACTATGCCTACCTTGTATAGGATAATACCACGAAACTTCATGTGGTGGGCCAATAAAAATCTCAGTGAAATGTCCAAATTTCATGGCAATTACTTTAGATACAGTTATGCATTATGTAAAATTAAAATAGATATATTATATACAGGCCCACCCTTGAGGGTTTTTAAACATCTTTTAATATTCCATTCGAGAAAAAATACAAGTTTAAATATAGATTACAACAGTAATTTGAAGATCACTAACTTAATTTTAGAAACTAGAAGATGAAATAGTGACACCAATATCCTACTGTTGAATGAATTATTGATGAAGATAAAGGATTTGACTGGGTCCTCATTATGTATTACGTATTACGTTTAAGGCTAGGAAGCAATACATCCCATAATTAATGGGGGCTCAAATAATTTTTTTTATATATACAATTAATTTCACCTCTAATGATAAGTATGCTATTGTTTTTACTTTATATATAAATTCATTAAATAATTATTTTATTGTAATGATAATTATTTTATATTATCATATAATTGATGAATGATTGAAATAAGAGTCTATGAGCTAGATTGAGAATAATAAGACTCTTTAACACTCATATAAATATCATACTAAAATATACTAGATTTAAGTTCTCAATAAGTAACAATAATTAAGTTGAAATGAAAATATATGTTACCTGCTCACATGTGGATGAAACATCTTTTATACAAAATTAATTATAAAAATATTACTAAGTTAAATTCTTTTCGTGTATAATGAATATTAATTTTTATTTTGTTATGGCAAATTCTTTTAAATCCTTAATTTTGTTCAAATTTCACATACAAATTTCATATAATTAAATTAAGGCCAAATTGTTTCCTCAGCCAACAATATATTAGTACACACTAATCACATAGAAAAAGAGTATAATAATATCATTTTGTTGTAAAAAAATGTAAGACCACCCTGATCACTATAACTTTATCATTAAAGATTAGATATAGATAAAAAAAATTAATATACCAGTAGAAGAGATATAAAGAGAGAAATAATATATGGGAAAAGAAATATGCATTAAGAGAGCATCAACCCAAAACAAAGAGATGATTAATAAAGAGTCAAAATGAAATTATAAAGAACCATTACAAGGTCAAAGACTATTACTTCAAAGTGAAAAATCATACATTCTAAGATCTTATTTCAATCAAATACATAAGTCGTATATAGTTAAATTTATTTCCACTGAACCTTCCATCATTCCTCTTAAGCTAAATTATAGATCCACCTTCAATTATTGGGAAGTTTCATTATTATCAGGGCATAAGAATAATGGAAAGCCATATTTAAAATATTATGAGTATTTTCTACTTGAGTAGGATCCTCTCTATCAATGGAGAGACAAATGATATTTTACACTTAAGTTGGGGATAAAAATGTCATTGCATGTATAAATAGAAGGACATAATTGTCTTTTCATTTTATTTTTTACCTAATTTTACACATCACTTGTCTCTCCATTAATAGAGAGACAAGTGATATTTTTACACTTAGCTTGAGGGTGAAAATGTCACTGCATGTATAAATAGAAGGACATAATTGTCTTTTCATTTTACTTTTTACCTAATTTTACACACCACTTGCCTCTCCATTAATAGAGAGGATCCCTACCATTAATTGAGAGACAATTGATATTTTTACACTTAGCTTGAGGGTGAAAATGTCATTACATGTGTAAATAGAAAGACATAATTGTCTTTTCATTTTATTTTTTACCTAATTTTACACACCACTTGCCTCTCCATTAATAGAGAGGATCCCTACCATTAATGGAGAGACAATTGATATTTTTACACTTAGTTTGAGGGTGAAAATGTCATTACATGTGTAAATAGAATGATATAATTGTCTTTTCATTTTACTTTTCACCTAATTTTACACACTACTTGTCTCTCCATTAATGGAGAGATAATTGATATTTTTACACTTAACTTGAGGGTGAAAATGTTATTACATGTGTAGAATGTACCCACGAACAACTAACATCCTCTTCATCAACTCTCATCACCATTGAAATCAAAACATGACTGGTTGGAATGAAATGTCGTAGTTCATAAGAAGGTTACCATCAAGGACAAATGTGGATTAAAGTTTAAAAAGTTAGAGTAAAAACATACAATGTTTAATATTAGAACACTAAGTTGAACTTAGAAATTAGGTTATACGATAAAAAGTATCTCTTACCCTATCTAAAATTATTAAATAATTTTTTTAATAATAATAAACTTAACATTTTCTTAATTTAATGAATTATTTTGTATTGTAGCCTGATTAAAATTCCTTCTTATTGAGATGATCCTAAACCATAACAATATAAAATTTAACATAATGATAAAAAGTAAATAATTTATTCCCATATCATGAACATAGATTGCAATCAGAGACCATACTACGTTACTACAATGAGAGAATGATTCAAATCCAAGGCCAAACTAAATAGAGAGATACTAAGGTCAAAAACAAATAATTGAGCACTTCCTGATAACTATAGCTACTCGTACAGAAAACTACATTAACCAAACCAAAAACCCTTTAACACCATACTATATGTACTACTGCTCTTGCTTTTCTATGATATGAAAAGTGAAATGATAGTGGACCCCACATGTCAAAGTAAAGCAATTTCACTTTCAACTTAAATTTTCTGGACTTCATTTTTCTTTAATTTATCATATTTTGGCAACTGAATCCTTTGGTGTCTCTTCTTTTCCATTTGGATCTTCAACTGTTGTAATTATCACTTCACCACCTTCAGCTACATGATTCGGATCTAATGTTACCACTGTACTCAGCTTCACAACATCAATAACATGGCCATTTAGTTCTTGCACCTTCACTGGTTCCGGTAGTGCTAATGGCTTTGCGTTTCTATATACTAAATATAGCACCATCTGGATTATTCCGAACAAAAATCCTATTGTGTTTGGGAACTGCACCATTCAAATAGAAATATTAAATCATGCATATCATTATCATTATATATATAATTGAAGATTTTTAGTTAAAAAATTAATCAAATTAATTTGTTTTACACATGCATATAATTGAAGTTTATTATAAATAAATAATAATATAGTACTTCTTATATGGGGGACATGTTGCAGTCAGATTTTCTTTTATCATGGGAACTTAACTTTAATGAACGCATACACATTAGATTTTTGTTATATTTAAATTGACATTATCCTTTATAGCGCATTATGAAAAGTTGAGTGATGTACCCTTAAAGTAAAGAAGAAAAGTGCAAAAGAAGAGAGGTTGATTAGAACTAGAAAAGAGTTTAAAGTTTAAACAGCAAAGGTAAATAACGTGTTCATATGGTGCCGACCTAAAAAAAGACTTGAATATGTGAGTAACCGTGGCAGTATAGTGTTTATTTTCAGTCTGAAATGTAGCATTGAACTTACAGCAATGTAATAATCCTTGAGGAGAAGACCATAGAAGAACCACATGACAGCATTTAAGGTCAAAAAGAAGGACAAAGTAAATGGCATGTATTCCACACTCCTCGTCTTTATCACGCGTCTCTGCATGTAACAATTTTTACAACTAGGTTATTATTTATCCTCAGCAGCATGTAAAAAAAACCAGATAAAAAGAACACAAATGTTTCTTGTACCACCACATCAACAACTTTGAGATAATTATTGACTCATAGACTGTGTTATACAGCTTAAAGTTGTGGTTGTAGATATAACACTGTTCTAAAAAGAATGATTAGTTATTTTATACTACACTGCTATTCAATACTCACCATAATGCCTAGAGGAGCAGCAAATACGCTTATATTGAAAACCAAACTAATCCATCCTATAATAGAAAGACGTTTAGATCCCTTGGCCAGGTAGAGTGTTGAAAGAAGCATAGCTCCATACCCAAACACATTCAACAAGAGAAGAAGCTTGATGGTTGAAAGCTGATACATTACAGAAGCTAGAGTTATATACGAGTTTAGCTGAAAATAATTAGAAAGAAAGTCTTTAGTTAGAGTTAATAAATGAATATATACCATGGTTTTCTTTGTGGCGTAAAATAGGAACATGGCAAGGTAAATTGTTTCTATCACACATCCAAAGGAGTTAATGGTGATGAGAAGGAGGCTAGATTCTCCTTTGATAAGTGCGTAATAAATCCAAAGCATTGAACTAAATAGTGCAACAACATATGGAATTGATTGATACCCTTCTGCATTTTTTTTCTTGTAGATTTTGTAAAAAGTTGGCCTGCACATAAATAATCATCGGATTATTATATGTAGCAATTAATTAATCATAGTACAAGAAGTATATGCTAAATCAAAAAGATCACTTACATTGGAGAAAGAAACACCATAAAGGAGATGATGTTGCCTAAAATAACATAGCAAAGAGACAAGAAATATTCATCAGCACTTTCGAATAAATCACTATGTAAATAGATCATTAATTATCAGTATAGAGTGACTGTAAACTTGATATTGATAATCCAAAAATGTTATGACATGAATCTACATCATAATTATGTATGTTATAACTCTATGTTTGAGAAACAATGATTAATTAAATGATGTTTAAATCATATATGTCGCTAACTGCATTAAGGTAATTGCTTCTAGTACTAGAATATAGCAATATTTGAAAGTAGAAAAACGCGTGACAAGCAACCTGCGTGCTACATATGGTACTGTTCCAGTTTACATGAACCCTACTGAAACTTCCCTATGCAGCTATAGTAATAAATAACTGAAATTAAAGAATATTATGCCCTTCTAAATAGTCAAAGCCTGACGTTAAATTTATGTCTTTGAGTAGTTAAGTAACTAAAAGACCGCTCAAAACAAATAGGAAAGTACAATGAAATAACAAAGAAAAAATAGTCATGCAATATAATAACACTTGTATATAATAATGAGAAGACATTTTTTCATTAAAACTAAGAAAAAAACGCTCTCCTCTATAGTAGTACTAGAAAAGAGTCTGACTAGTTTATTTGGTAGAGATGTATAAAACTATGGTAATGAAAGAATTAAAAAGAAGAAAGCTAGCTAGTATGTAAGTACCTAAGAGGCCGAAAACAAAAGCCAATGACTCATGATGAGTGGTCATTTTTCTTGAAATTAAATTAAAAGCTTGGAGTAGTGCTTCTCTCTTGATTTATAGTACAATCTCTCCAAGTGAAAATCCTGAGTTCAGGTTATCTTTGATTTCTCTCTAAATTCCACGACCATATATGAAGAGAGTGGAAGCCTATTTATATGCGCCAAAAGCACCTAAGTTCAATAAGTTGCTAAAAACCCTATTATTTTTTGTGTGCAGCCTAAACCATTTTGTAAAAGAATCCTCCCTAATAATTTAGAGGCAAGTTATTGATTTTAACTTTATATTATAAGGTAAAAATGTCATTACATTATATATAAAGGGTAAAACTATATCATCATAAATTTTTTTCTTTGTTCTTTTTGCACTTTTGTCTCGAGTAATAATTGAGAGAATATTAACCCAATTTATAAAATAATGTTTTTTATTAATGAAGATACAAGTTATTGATTCTACTTTTACATTTAAGGATAAAAATATCATCACATTGCATCTAAAGTGTTAAATTTTCTCACCATAAAAAATTTCCATTTGTTTTGTGTGCACTTCTGTCTCCAAAGGATCCTAAACCAATTTGGAAAAGAATCATCTAGAATAGTAAAAATACAAATTATTGATTTTTCCTTTGCATTTATGAGCAAAAATGTAATTACATTATATTTAAAGAATAAAACTTTCTCATCATAATTTTTCCCTTTGTTTGGGAGAGAGGATCGTAACCTCATCAATTCAGTTTTATAGAACTTTCCAGCTGTCCCTCCCATTCACTACTCATTTTTGTCGTTCTTGCATCATTTAAAATAATAATAAATATCAACAACTTCCATAATAATATTAATAAATGGTTGAGTTTGCGTGATATTAGAGATTTAATCTCCACCATGTTTATAAAAAATATTTTAATAATGATGACAAAGATATTTTAAATTCAGTGGTGTTTATATATCAGAAGATATTAATTTTTTTAAACTATAATTGGACACAAAATAATAATTAAAAGGAATTCTCTTGGACACATTTTCTCCACCTTTCATATTCTCCGGACAAAGAACGCGTAAAGATAACACGTACTCGTTTTTGTATGTAATTATTTAAATGGTAAGTTTTTTAAACTTATTTCATATTTTAGTTATCAATTCTATGGAAATTTAATAGTTTAAATATACCCATTAATTCAAAGCATTCGATTTCTCTATAATTGATAGCTAAGATATGAAATAAATTTAAAAAACTTACTCTACGTGAATCTCTCCTTAATAAAATTTGTCATCATTTTTGTTACATTGATCTCTATAACATGGTTTAGTTAAAATCTGGTCGACATAGACGGTAGCTCCTTCTCTTTGGGGACAATGTTGCTTACACAAAATTCCAAGGGGCCACCATGTGGTTTTAAGCCTTACAACTCAGGTTCTGTTTTTGATTCACGGAGGGCTATGACTTGATGCAAAAAACCAATCAAAGAACCAAAAAACATTTCAATTTTACATTTATCTCCTTGCTAAGGGCTGAAAGTGGGGTCCATTGTGGCTTCTCTACCTCACCTTATAATTGTTGTTTTAGTATTTTTTATTGTTCTTTTAGTATTTTTTTATTTTTTAACTTTCTTCCTATTATTTAATATTTAAGGAAATCAAAATTTATTAATCACCGATTTAATTCCATATTTATTTTAGTAAAATTGTATTAAATTTTTATATAATTTATTAACTTGTTCTACAAGGGTTCATCACTTTAATCATCATAAACTTTGAAAGAAATTTAATAATTTTTTTCCTTATTACATTAAATATATTGTGGTAATGATGAATGTGAGTTGTTAATGCTATTTTAGTCGAAATGATTAATAATAAGAAAAAAAGATGTATGTATTGACCATGTAAGATATTTTTACATTATCAATACAGTATCCACCATTTGTTTTTAATTATCATTAAATCTTAAATAAAAGTAATACAAATAAATATTAGATATTGCATTGAATGTATATAAATTTTTATATTGTAGGTACATAGATATTACATTATAATAATAAACTTAACCAACAATGTATTATGCAAAAGTGCCCCACTGCAAATGAATTTGCACTACTCTTTAATTACGGACACTGATATTAATTATGTCTATGTTTTCCCACGTTTTGCAATTTGCATTAGTTGAGCAGTTCAGCCACAAAATATCGTTAAAGCGCGGGAGATCAGAAGGCAAAAAAACAGAGAGCTTTCTGAATTTGGATTTGTATTGAAGTTCTAAGTTCATATCGGTCAAAGGGATATTTTTTTTACAAGTAGTCATAAATATGGATTCTTGTTTACCAGAATTTAGATATTCTATACCATTTCTCAATACTATCAATAAAAATTTGATAAATATATATTGAATAAAATTAAGTTAATTATTAAATATAACATTATTACATTTGACAATAATGGATTAATTTGAGACAGAAAGGCGTAATTATTATTATAACATATATGATTTTTGTTATTGTTTAGCATGGGTTTGATATAGATTTTATTGTAAATATAACACGTATTCACTCCTTCATGGTGGAGATATTTGCAGGGTGAATTGTGATAAACATTGTCATTGTCTTTTCTTCCTTTTTACAACATTATTTTTTATTTTGTTGTGGCGTTCTTAGAATTGAGGGGGCTTTTGATTCCCGTAAGAGTTTGTGTAAGTTGTTGTCCTGATCTTGGTTGGTCTCCAGCTAATCAGAAAATTGTTATAGAAATTACCAAATGGTGTCATAAACAAGTATAGAGTAAGAGGTTGTCGTATCCACAACGACTTGTTAGATACTAGCTTTTTAACTAAAAATTATCATTTTAAGTTATTCCTCAAAAGATTGTTTGATTTGGTGACACAATTAATCGAATTTGTAATACAATAGGAAGGAGAGTTGATATTGAACTTCAAACTTACTATCACTACACATCTAATTCTAAAAGTAAATTCATCCAGTAATGATTATTCTATGCAATGACCTCAATATTACTAAAAATTAATGTCTTAGTCGATTTAACAACTTTTTCAACAAAGTTATATGTCTATCAACTTTACCCATAAGATTTAGATATATGACCCGCATAGCATGTCTCTATGTCTTGTAGTACATGCATGTAAAATTGAGTTAAATGCAACACCTCAATTGTATTAGTCGTCAATGTCTTGGTATATACTTACACTTTATTAATTTACCTCTATGTCTAGTAGCTAATAAAATTATAGATCAGAGAACTCTATTGTTATATATATATATATATATATATATATATATATATATATATAATTAAACATATTAGAGATTGTTTGACTAGATCTAAATGTTTATCGTAAGAGATTTCTCTAGATATATGTTCTATAATGTTAGTTCTCTTTCCTTTCCCCTTTTTCTTTTCTCTTTACAAGAGGTATTTGCAAATATATTTTTTACAAAGAGTGTGTGCAAGTAACCACTTTCCTAGATAAGTATATTCAACATGTGTGGCTTGGTTATTGATGTTCTTCAATATTTATAATTAGTACTCTGCTTTAGTTTCAACAATCTAAAGAGATCATTTCACGCATTGATATGTTTGTCATAGTGGCTTGATATGTTACCCCGTAGATTTTGGCTTAATGTGTAGAGTTTGCATTCAAAAGGAATATTGAACATTCAATGATCTATACTTGATATCATATGCTTCCCTTTTATAGTAAAAGATAAAACTACTTTCCCTGAAATTAATCATTAGATATGCAAGGTTTCTCTCACTTTTAGGTGTAATAGTTTGGTTACAATTCATTAACTTAACTCAATAGTAAGGTTCAGTTATTATTGAATTTTTGTATAGGATCAAAGAAAACCGAAATTACCATTAACGGTTTAGTTCGGTTCGGTTTACTTGTTTTTATATAAAAGAATCTTATGGTACTTCACATTACTTCCATAAGGTAACATTTACCAATTTCAACTACCATTTTAGTTAGCAAACTAACATCTATACTTCAAATTTTAAAACATGTTTCATATGCATAAATAACACAAATCAAAATAAGTTGTATCCAAAATCTTGTTAAAGGACTAGTAGAATGAAAATGTTGAAATAATGTTAAAATGTCAACAAGAAAATTTTATATGCTTGATTATCATAGTATCATCATCTCATCTGTTATACAATCTTACTTATTGAGCGTCCAAAAAGGAAAATGGCACACTAGTTATATATCATCTCAAGTGCAATATCATTAAATATATTTTATGAGGATAAATATTTGATTTGGAAAGAAAGTAATATATATATTAAAGAATGAATACAAATTTTGCATGTGATAGACTATTGATTTTAAAATACACTAATTAGTAATTACTAGTATACTTTGCTAATCTCCTTCATAATATGGTGCATACCAATTTAAAGAATGATAAACATTTTTATTTAAATTTTATTATATAATAATTTCAAATAAAATAAGCAATTATTTGTGGTTTATAACATTAATACAATAACAAAAGTAAATAGTTAAAATTAAACTTTCATAAAACGTATCACTAATGAGACTAATACATTTAAATGAGGAAATCTCAAAATCTTAAATATAATTTTAGTTTTATCTTATATGAAATATAAATATGTGGTTTAATTTGGTTTGACCGGTTTCTAAATCTCAAGAACTACGAATCAAATAGATTAGAAAGTTTCCCTAGAAAAAAGAAATGAACTGAACCGTGAAATCAAATTACACCATATTTTTTGGTTTGATTTGATTCCGCCCATTTCGCGGATTAAACTGGGACTACTTACAGCCCCACTTTTTTTTAGAAGTTTGTATTTAATATCTTGAATATTATTTTTTTTTTGGTAAATATTGAAGAATTACAAAATATCTTGAATATTATAAGATAATCGATACGGACAACTATTCAACCACATATATTAAATATGAATAATTTATTAAAGATGTTTCTTTTGGGATATTATCCATAAAAAATGCAACAATTATGTTACGCGTTTGTTTCAATAATGTAACAACTTTATACACAATCTGTTTTATATTTTTTTATTACACCTAGTTCCTGAAAAAATTAATTAATTTAAAATATATTCTTCTTGTTTTTCTTGAAGAGAGAAAATAATATAACTTCTCATATGTACAAACCAAAAGAGTATAAAATGATACTAAAACATGGTGGGCACAATTTTTAAATTTTACTTCGCTATGGGTGCAATTACAATTTAGTAATTTTGGGAGTTTCTATAATATCATCATAATCATAAAAGTAAATTACACTCATATCCTCTGAGTTTTAATGAAATTACACAAATCATCATTTCATTCTTTGTCCTTACACCAATCACCTCTCTCTTCTACACAAATCACCCTAGTTTTATACATATATTACACTAACTACCTCTGCATGTTACAAAAAGTGTAATATTTTAAAGAAAAAACGTGTGATGAATGTAATTAAGTTAAACAAAATATTGTATATTGTGTAACACTTCAAATAATACAAAAGTCAGTGTTTCTTTATTATTTTTGTGTCATTATAAAATACATTAATAATTTCAAATAAATGTTTAAATAACTCTTATATTATTTTATAACGAGCAGAATAGTGAAGACGCGTTGACTCTTATATTATTTGAATTTGTCTACACAATATACAATATTTTGTTTAATTAATTACATACATCACACGTTTTTTGTTTAAAATAATACACTTTTATATCATGCAGGTAGTTAATGTAAAATATGTACAAAATTATGGGTGGTTCGTGTAAGGACAAAAAACGGAGGAGTGATTTGTGTAATTTTACTAAAACTCAGGGGGTGCAAATGTAATTTACTCTAATCATCTACTCATTTTCCTAAATTTTTGTTGTAAGCATAGTATTACCAAAGTGTAATATATATGCACTGAAAGTATAGAGTATTATACACAATCAGTATATCATCTACTATTCATTTGTATTATTTTTATTTAAGAGTCTGATTGAAAATGAATGGTAGATGATAAATTAACAGTATAAAAAACTCTTACATTATCAATATATACATCTTTTTCTCATATATTATATATTATGACCATAATTGCAATTAAAACACCACCATGCATCACAAAATATATATTGAAAAATCAGAGATTGGAGTAAGTATTTTAAATTTATTCCACATTTTAGCCATCAATTTTAGGGAAATCCAATAATTTAGATCTACTCATTAATTCAAACTATTCCCTAGAATTGATAACTAAGATGTGGAGTAAGTTTAAAAAAATTGTCTTGGAGTAAGTGAATTTTCTCTCATTTTAAAAAGTTGAATATGTTGAAATAATGTTAAAGTGGCAACAATATATTTTTATATCTTTGATTACCATAGTAACATCATCTCATCAACAATATGTTCTTACTTAGCCGTCTAAAAAGGAAAATGCCACACTACTTAATACTTATATATCATCTCAAGTACAATATCATCAAATATCTTTTATGAGGATAAATATCTGTATCTGTAGTTGGAAAGAAAGTAGCGAAGAAATAAAAAGTTTGCATTGATCTGTAGTTGAAACTTCTTTATGCAAACTCATCAATATGTCATTATAATAAAAGGGGATCCTCAATTATTAATATATATACTTGATATACCATTTAATTACTAATATATGTTGCTACTCTACTTCATAATATGGTGCATACCAATTCTAAGCATGATAAACATTTTTATTTAAAATTTATAATATCATAATTTCACAAAAATAAGCAATCATCTGTACACAGTAAATAGGACTAACATTTTTGCATAATAGGAAAAATTTATATAGCATATTAAACTAATCAAGTGTACTTCCGTAGGAAGTAAGTAAAGTTATGAACATACTTATTTTATAAAAGTGGAAATTCTTAACTTCCTACAAAAACAAAATCACATAACTAAGAAGTCACAAATAATTACAATTATGAATACAAATTTAGTTTTTACAACATTAATATAATAACAAAGGTAAATAGTTAAAATAAAACTTTCATAAAATGTATCACTAATGAGATTAATGCATTTGAATGAGTCAAACTCCAAATCTTGAATATAATTTTAGCCAATATGACATTCCTTCTACCTTATTTAAAATATAAATATGTGATTTGGTTTGAGCAGTTTCTAAATCTCAAAATCATATTCTTCAGTTTGATTTGATTCCACTAATTTTGCAGACTAAACTTGAATCGCTTACGCTGTCACTCTTACTAGAAGTTTATATTTAATATCTTGAATATTATAAGATAGTCAATAAGGACAACTATTCAAGCATTCACATATATTAAATATGATTAATTTATTAAAGATGTTTCTTTTGGGATATTATTCATAAAAAATGCAACAATTATTTTATTGATTTGTTTCAATAATTTAAGAATTTTATACACTATCTTTTATATACTTTTTATTACACTTAGTTCCTCAAAAAATTAATTAATTTAAAATACCTTCTTCTTGTTTTATTTTGAAAGGAGAAAATAATGTAATTTTTCATACGTACAAACCAAAAGAGTATAAAATGATAAATGGTGGGACAGATTTTTAAATTTTACTTCCCAATTGGAATTGCTATAATAATTTTATAATTGCAATCATAACTATAATTGCAATCACATTGACTCATTTTCCTCAATTTTTGTTGTAACTATAATATAACAAGAGTGTAATATATATATATATATATATAGCGTATAGAATTATACACCGTCAATGCATCATCCACTATTCATTTGTCTTACTTTTATTTAGGAGACAACGATGATTAAAAATGAATAATGGATAATGAAGTATCAATGTAAAAAATTCCTATGTTGTCAGCTATAATTATATATATCTTTTTCTTATATAGCTGTAACCACAACTGCAATTAAAATATCAATGTGCATCACAAAAATATATATTAAAATGCTGAAATAATGTTAAAGTGCCAACAAGTTATTTTAATATCTTTGATTACCATAGAAATATCATCTCATCAATAACATGTTCTTACTTCTTGACCCTCTAAAAAAGAAAATGTCACATTACTTATATATCATCTCAAGTGCAATATCATCAAATATCTTTTATGATGATAAATATATGTAGTTGGAAAGAAAGTTGCAAATATTAAAGAAGGAATACAAAGTTTGCATTCATATGTAGTTGAAACCTCTTTGAGCAAAATCGTCAATATTTCATGATAATAAAAAGGAATCCTCAATTATTAATATACGTGATATAGTACTATTTAATTACTAATATATTTTGCTAATCTGCATGGTGCATACAAATTCTAAGCATGATAAACATTTTTATTTAAATTTTATAATATCATAATTTCAAATAAAATAAGCAATTATTTGTGCATAGTAAATAAGACTAACATTTTTTGCATAATTGGAAAATTTATATAGCATATCAAATTAATAAGTGTATTTCTTTAGGAAGTAAGAAAAGTTATGAACATACTTATTCTATAAAATGGAAATTCTTAACTTCTTACCAGAACAAAATCACATAACTAAGAAATCACAAATAATTACAATTATGAATACAAATTTAGTTTTTATAACATTAATATAATAACAAACATAAGTGGTTAAAATAAAACTTTCATGAAATGTATCATAATGAGAGTAATACATTTAAATGATGAGTCAAACTGCAAATCTAAATTATAATTTTAGCCAATATGTCATTGCTTTTATCTTATATGAAATAATGAAAATATTTTTTAAATATATGGTTCAGTTTCTAAATCTCACTAAAGCCGAATTAAATGTTTCATTAAAAAAAGAAACGAATAGAACTATGGAACCCTATCAAACCATATTTTTCAGTTTGATTTGATTCTCTCATTCTTACCAGAAGTTTGTATTTAATATGTTAAATATTATAAGATGATTAATAAGGATAACTATTCAATCATTCACATATAATAAATATGATTAATTTATTAAAGATGTTTCTTTTTGGATTTTGTCCATAAAAAATGCAAACAATTATCTTATGGGTTTATTTCTTTGTAAGAATTTTGTTCAGAATCTTTTATATATTTTTCATTACATCTAGTTCCTCAAAAAATTAATTTATTTAAAATATGTTCATCTGGTTTTATTTTGAAGAGAGAAAATAATGTAACTTCTTATGTACAAACCAAAATAGTATAAAATGATACTAAAAGATGGTGGGTAGAATTTTTAAATTTTACTTGGGAGTTATTTTACAATATTGTAATTTTGAGAATTTCTACTAATATCATGGTAATCATAATAGCAGTCACATCAACTCATGTTCCTTTATTTTTGTTGTATACATAATATAACTACAATGTAATATACAATAATGTATACAATGTAATATATATCTACTGAATTAAAAATTTATATAAAATTAGTACATCATTCATTATTCATTTATATTACTTTTATTTAAAAGTAAATAATTATTAAAAATCAATAATAAATGATGAAATAACAATATAAAGACTCTTATACTATCAGTATATACATTTTTTCTCTTAACTAAGACTACAACTCCAATTAAAACACACCTCCATCACAAATATATATATTACCTTACAACTCCAATTAAAACACACCTCCATCACAAATATATATATTACCTTAATTAAGGTGTAGGACACGTTATTGGAACTTCTCTACATTAATGGGAAGTATGATTTATTAGTTTGAAGCTAAGTGTTCACAACATAAAGTACATAATAAAAAAGTGAACAAATTGATACAAGTTAAATAACTGTGTGACATAGATATAGATATGCACCCTCTTTACCCCTTTTACAATTATAAACTTAAATTAATGAGGCTCAACGCCATCATAATTGGTCTTCCATCAAACTTCACAATTAACCCTCTCTCCTATGTTGTTGTTGTTGTTGAGTTCTGTTTGGTCTTGATTTTTGTTAGGTTGCACTTCTTCCTTCTCTTCTTTTCTCTCTCCAATTTCTATATCTCTATTGTGAGGGTTCACCTCTTCTTGTTTCTCTTCATTCACAGTAGTTATTGTAGCTTCGTTTTTATTATTGATACCCCCTTGTTGTTCTGAGAGCTTCTGGTCCTTTAAGGGTTTGTTGTTTCTGTATATTGCATAGAGTATCATCTGAATAGTTCCAAAAGATAACCCCACAATGTTGGGTAGCTGTCCATAGAAGGAGAAAAAAACAACATATATGAGTGTATTAAGCCATTATCCGTAAATACAAAAAAAACAGGTAAAGAAAACATTATCCAGTAGTATAAGACCCTGCTAGATGGTGAAAATTTCGATTTCTGATATCGATATTTGTCGGAGGACAGTCACGCATCCCAGCAGTTATAGAAATAAATAAAATGTTACCAATTATATCGTTGTTAATTGAGAACTTACTGTTACGTATATATCTTTTAGAGAAACACCGTATAGCAACCACATAACTGCGCTTATTGTGAGGAGGAGTGAAAGAGGAAAAGGAAGGAACTCTACACTTTTGGTGCGAATAACCACCCTCTGAAAATCCAACAAAATTTACCATCCATTCATCATTAGTATATCTAAAAGAGAAAGATATCAAAAATTACCACTTAACAATTTCTTCTTCGTTTTAATTTTCTCATTCTATTTACTGAAAAAGAAATTTGTCCAAATTTGAGTTAGGAACTTGGAGTATTAAAAAACATATTTGTCCTTCATAGTTTGCCCTTCATAGTTTGCGTATGATGTAAGGTTGCATATGGGTTAGTAGTATCCTTCATACTTTTAATACATTTTTACTTAGAAAAGGAAAAAATTAAATTGAATATTAATTATGGTTGCATGTCAACAATGAAATTTTGGCAACATTTGGTGTTGATACAAAACATGATGGAAAAGGAAAAAACTTTTAAATTTTCTTTTGTACCTTTCTATTATATCGTTTATAGAATACAATGCACCAAAACACAAAATAAATCTTATCTTTTGTTTCATCTTGATAAGACTCACAAATGCTATCTTAATAACACAATGCAACATGAATAAAACATAGTTAAGAAAAATGAAGAATATACTCACAATAATGCTCAAAGGTGCTGCAAAAACACTAGTAGAGAATACTACGCAAATCCATCCAAGAAGCTTCACACGGCCTTCTCCTTTTGAAAGGAGGTGAGTTAAGAGGACAATTGCACAACATCCCCCAAAGTTGAAAAACAGAATCATCCCCAATGTTCTCATCTACAAGTTCAATAACACTCTCGAATATATTAACATATAAATTATGACGAAGACACTAATGGTCGGTAAGTTGAGTTTTGGATGAGAATGAAGATAAATAGAAGACTTCAGAGTCATCTCACAAGTCAAGCGTGATTCTTGGCTATAAAGTCTTTCGTTTCTTATCATTCCCCTCCAAAACTTAACTCGTAAACGGAGCGTAAGTGAGTGAAGTTAAAATGCATTAATCTTGCACCAAGGTTGTATTAAAAATAAATATACCCACCCTAGTTTTCTTGGGGCAGTAAGTGATATATATGGCAAGGTAAATTGTCTCTATCACACAACCAAATGCATTTATGGTGATAAGAAGAATTGCTCCAGTTTTCACATAGGCATAAAAAATCCAAAGCATTGCACTGAACAGTGCAGCCACATATGGAATCGCTTGGAACCCTTCGGTTGATTTCTTCTTACAAACTCTATAGAACGTTGGTCTGCATTGCAAGCATGAATATATGTGTTTATTATTTTTTGGTTTTGAGTCTTATAAATATAAATGAAAAAAGTGGATTGGAAGAAAGAACACACATATATAGATAGATAGATATATACTTACAGTGGTGCTAGAAAGCACACGAAAGAAGCAATATTTCCTGCAAGGTTCACCATGACATAAGGAAGAAAATTATGTCAGTTCATGATCTTTAACCATATATAACTATATAGAAAAGGAGAGAAAAAAGAAGAGGATTCAAATGGATTTTCAGTTTAAAACTTTAAATACCTAGAATCCCAAAGATGAAAACTAAATGACTCTGATGCATGATTCCGGAATCTCTTCCACACACACACTGAAATAAACCCTTTAGTGAAGGGAGAGAAGGAAGGTTAGAAGAGGAGTAGCTCTAGCTTATTTCAAGTATCATATTTCTAAAACTAGTATATCCAGTATATATAGGGAGGGCATGGTTGAATCATGATACTTTGTCATACAATTTTCTGTTCTTATGTACCAACTTAATAATATCTCACTAAATAATATAAGAATGTTATTTTATGATTTTCTTATTTTTTTTAAAAATAAATGACAACTTTCAATTGGATTAGTACGTAATGAGACATAAAAAGTAGGATAGTTGATCCCGAATATGGGATGGTTGATGCATTTAGTAAAGGCGAAGGTGGTCAGTATGTAATTTTCCATGGTGATTAGAAAAAGTTACTTGTACAACTTAAATATACACTAAAGTTAAGTTGATATTAATGTGGTTGCTTCCTTATTTTGGTTTGATGTTTATGGATGAACGTCCTTATATTATAACAAAAAAAATATACACCAAAGTTAGACACATTTTTTAGGCAAATAAATTTGGGAAGCATAATTTTCAATATATTACTTTATTTTTTATATTTCCAAAGTTGAAAGTACCCAAATTTAATGTATAAATTAATGAGCTAGGGTTGTTTTCCAAGAAATTGTTACTAGGGAATGTCAACATTAAAATTTATAATATACTATGGTGTAATATTTATATACGATTGATATAAAGATTTATGCATTATCGATATGTAATTTACTATTTATTTATTTTATTATTAAATATAAATGATATATGATGTATTGACATTTTTTATCATATAATAAAGAATTGCTATAATTTAATGAAAATATAAAAATTAATTAAAATCATAATATTCCAGACCATTGCAGAAAATTTGGATTATTGTAAGTTACAGGGACTTCTATCCTCTCAACTAATAAATATGAGATAAATATGGGTTTGGTGATTTATAAAAACAATTTAATTTTTAAATATTTTAAAAATTTTACCATTACTTTTTTTTCTTCTTGTTTGAAGTTATAGACTGTAGTAGTGCTATAATTAATACTTATCCACTCTCTTACTTAAAGACACGTTACGTACCCAAAATGCCTTCTGCTTTTACTTCATTTACTTCACAAAAAGGACGTAATAAAGGGGTAAGTTTGGGTATTTTATTTTATTTTTAATGTCAAAAATATAATTTTATTATAATTAGAAGAATAAATATGTTATTAAAAAGTTGTATTTTTCTTTGATTTTTGAATTACAACTTTTTCTCCCCTTCCTCACGAGATCAGTGATGACAATGGGTACCCGGATCCGTGGATATCCAGCAACGAGTCGGGTCTGAGTTTATATTTTGGACACGTAGGTAACTGAAAGTGCGATTTTAAGATGCGCTGTTAGATGGTTCTGGTTCCGGTTAATGAGGTATCCAGACTCGTTGGTACTCGGGTCCACTATTTCTTCCTATATATATATAGCAAAATAATTGTAATATCATGTTAATTTATATTGTAATATCATATTAATTTATAATTACAGTATCATATTAATATATAAATGTGATTGTTATGTTGTTAAACTGTGATGTTATATTTTTAACCAATGATATTACGTTGTTAATTCATATGTATGACGTAATGTTATGCTAATTGAAGAGTGCTTACTAAATGATTTTTTCATTCTAATGTTGAAGTTGTTTTTAATGTTTGCTTAAGTAAAATGAGTTGTGTTTAATAGTCAAATTAAGTTGTGTTTAAAATTTGAAATTAAGTTTTATAATTTTTTCTCTTGGTGATTGTCTAAATAATTTATAAGATCGTATGAAATACATACACAAATGCATAAATTACTTATAATTGTTCTTAATATTTTTGAATTTAAGGTACTCATGGATTCATTGGGTACCCAATGACCGGTAGGTATTAACACAGGTGTAAGGCGGGTCTGGGTCCACAAATCAAACAACGGAACAGGACCAGATAATGCACTACTCGAACTCATCTAGCATTGTCATCCTACACGTGACCCATCTCCATTATTTGCATTTCTTCCTCATTTCAATACATTCTTATTTTAGAAATTCTTCTAACAAGTAAAATATCGTGTTCTCTTTATTCAATTTTTAAAATATATTGCAGAAAAAAATAGCACGTCTCTTATTTGGAAATAATTTTAAATCAATGATACTCTATTAAGAAAGAATTTATACTCCCTTGTTATTAAATTTTTTTTTGTCAATAATTTCTCTTCCACTTTATATCTTAGAATATTATGTTATCTAACATTTAGTAAATATAACTTTATTTGAATTTAACAATAATTTATGTTTATTTTATTGATTATTATTTGGATTGTTATTATGTTATCGTTTATAACATCTTTTGCATATATAATAATTTTTTTGAAAATAGTTGAGTTTGATCAATTTTTATCCAAAAACTTGTGTTGTCATTAGATTGATTTCATCTTTTGTGTCAGTTCGGTATTATCTCGCTATCGAGGTGACAAAAACTCAGTACACCAAATAGTCATCTCTATTTATCGTGTTACATTCTCGTTATTATTTATTCATTATTTTCTCAACCTCACATTTCAATATTACAGGCAACAATTATCCAAATAAATAAACATTAACATCCTTCAATACAATAATATAATTCACTTTCTTCATTTAATTTGTTTATATATATATATATATATATATATATATATATATATATATATATTAATCTTCACACTGTCAACGATCATTACAGTAATATATTTCTTCTCATTGTCGAATTATGTTAGTAACGTAACTACTTCTTTTCCCATCAACATTCATTATGGTGGTGATTATATCACCGTATTCTATTCTCACTGATATTCGTTACGGTGGCGTCTTCTTTCCATTGACGAGTTTTGTTAGTAATAACTTCTTTTAGAGTAGGGATCTTCTCCATTAATGGAGATGCAGATGATATTTTTACACATAGCTTTAATGATGAAAATGTCATTACATGTATAAATAGAAGAAAATAATTGTCTTTTCATTTTTACCTTATTTTACACCTCATTTGCCTCTCCATTCCACTCATTCTTTTATCATTGATGTCATTCCAATGGTGATTATTATATTAATATTTTTTTCTCACAAACAATCATTATGGTGATATCTTTTCTCACACTTATGAATTATATTATTGAATTCTTTTCACATCAACGATCATTCTGATGATCATTATATCTTCATTTGTAGTTCACAACATCTTTCAGTGATTTTTTTATGGAATCCAAGAAATTATTTAATAAATTTCATTTTTAAAGGAATTATTTATAAAAAACTTAAAAGTTACTGAGCTTTAGTTTGAGGGACGTGTTAGATGATATTTAGATTAATACAACAATATCTATCTAAAACTTAGTTAATTTCAATTTATTTTTATTTATCTATAATTTACGTTTATTTTATTATTTATCATTTGAGTCGTTATTATTACCTATCGTTTGTGTAGTCGTTATTACCTATTTTATTATTTATATCAATATAATTTATTTTGAGTTTGAGTCATATTTCCCATTATAAACTACTACACATTTAGTTTTTGCTCAGATTATAAAAATAGATAAATATTATCATAATCAAATTTCTCCCAGCAAATCTACATGATTTAGAGATGAATATATACTGGACATGTGTAAAATGAAATGATATTGCTTTACAAGCTAGAAAGTACTAATATTTTAATTTTGTTTGCATGCTCAATGGTATGTGATTTGTATTATATAATATCTCCATGAAACTGTAGTGTATTAATGCGCTCTATCTGATAGCTTTTGACTATCACGCGCATGCAGTGGAATTCACAGTCCCCCCGAATAAACCAGGTGTCACTCTAATCTTATGATAATTATATCTATTTACCAGTTTCATAATATTATAGGTGATATTCATTTTTTGCTGTTTTCTTGTGTACTAAGTTGAATAGAAAATTTCTAAAGAGGAAAGGTGAAGATATTTTATATGGGGTTCCTGAATTGTGACTGTTAAGAACTATTTTTAGTGGGTATAGTTGGAATCCAGAGAGGCAGGTGTAGACTTTTAAAATATGGAGCAAAATGAGAGAAGATAACATTGTAATATTTTTTAAGTCTATCCTACATGTAGGGATGACAATGAGTATGGATATGTTGAGGTAGCGTATTACTCAGACTCGTCTCATTATTTTATTTTTTGATTCTGACTCATCCCAGATCTGTGCTAATACCACTGAGTATATTACCAGTGGGTCCTTGAGTACCTAGCGGATCTATAGGTACTCATAAATTAAAAATATTAAAAATAATTGCAATTAATTTATGCAATTGTGTATTTGTTTCTTACGATCTTATATGTTATTTAGGCAATCAACAAGATAAAAAATTATTAAACTTAATTTAAAGTTTTAAACACTACTTAATTTGACTATTAAACTCATTTTACTCAAACGAACATTAAAGACAACTTCAACATTAAGATGAAATATTTTTTTAATAATAACCCTTCAATTATCATAATATTACATCATAACATCATTGCTTAATAACATAACAACACAATTTAACATAATATCACATTTATGAATTAATATTATATTATAATTATTGACTAATATGATATTACAATATAGGTTAACATAATATTACAATTATGTTGCTATATATATATATATATTTAGGAAGAAATAGCGAGTTCGGTACCCACAGGTATGAGTACCTCATTATCTAGACTCAGACTAGTCCAAAACATGGACTCAGACTCGACCCGTTACGAGTATTATTAGCGGGTACCCACAGATCCAGGTGCATCCCTACCTCCATGCGGTGAACATATTTTGTCTCAAAAAATATATCAGGCCATGTGCCACGATTTATGATTGGTCAGAAAAATAATTAATAATTAAATTTAACTTAAATACATTTTTCATTCATAAGCAGTGACACGTAGAATAACACACTTTAAAATAACAATAAATGTGATCCTCGTCCAATGATAGTTTATCCCATTAATTTAGAACAAAGATATGTTGTTTTAGATCATGTCTCACATATTATCATATATCAATGATAATAAACCAAAAACCTGAAATAATAATAAAAGTTTTAATTTTTTAATTGATATAATATATTTTTATTGACACGAGATATGAGACAAAATGTTGAACATCATCAATATTTTAGGCGTTGCTTAGCGTCTTTCCATTGTTAGCACTAATCCAGAAGTGATATATTTTAAGACAACAAGATTCAGGTGATTACGGCTGGTATGCGTGCACGTGTGATTATTATTATTTTTCTATCATACATGAAGAATTGGGATAACTATAATATTGATGTATAGTTGTACACGTATTCTGCAACTATATGATATTACCCTGTATTATCCTTAATCAAATTAAAATAACAACATTTACATTAAAAAATATGTATTCAAATAAATTAAGAATTTAAAAACTATGATTTGTATTGTTATAGGCTTGATAAAAAAGCTTTCAATTTATTAGAATCGAATAAACTCAACAAACTCTATTTATAATGATAAAAAATGACGTTTTTTTTTAATTTTACTATTAGAAGTTGTGAACTCACCTTAGAGTGTTGAAATAATTAATATTAAATTCATGTTTGGTATAGCTTTTTTTAGATTAAAATTATATATTCAAATTATAATATGTGGGGTTATTAAAGTAAAAAACAATAACTCATCAAAAAGGCTTATAAATCCAACATAATCTTTCTAAAAATAATATAACGGTTGTTAATTGCTAGGTTCAGCTAGCCTCAATACACTTTTTCAAAGTTTGTCAAAGCATTCACACGTACTTAAACACTTTATATAGAGAAAGTGGCTTTAAAACGTTACAGCCCCAATCTAAAACTAATCAATGTTTTCTGTATTTATGTTAAATGTGTTCCAAAGAATTGATTTATATTGTTTTGGTTGGCCACATAGCCACACAAAAGTAGAACAAATATGAGACGCCAAAATATGAATTATAGTACCTATGATTATTTGTGGAATTGCTTTATCATTGAGTGCATGCATGTTTAATTTTCTAATTTATACATAAATTTTCATTCTTGACAGCAACTACTCCTTAACATGGATAAATTAGTACCAAAGAAAAAAAGAGCATAGAAAAAGAGTTTCGTAGGGTCATAATTTTTCTAAGTGGCATTTCACCTAACTAATTTAAGTATAATTGAAATTGATACGTGTAAAATTGATGTGGATCAGATTGCATAGGTGGTTCTATCAATAATTTCTATTACTGGCTTGATTCATGATTGATTATATAAAAAACAATTTTTGTAATTATTGTTTGGAATTTCTTGTTGTGTGGCTCATAAGTCATAAAGCTAAGTACTTTGACTTTGGGATTAAGCGTTCAAAGTAAATAAAGGATGGGACTAGATCGGGCAGTTCGACTAATCCAATTTTAGATTTGAAAATAATTCTGACTTACAGTCTTAATTGATTAAGGGTTGGACTGCTTTGAAACAGAGAAACTTCAGTTCAACCGTATTAAACATAATAAAATCGGAATAACTCAGAAAGTGAAACGTACAAGTCAATTACAATTAAAAAAAACAGAATATCATTCTAATGTTTTACTATAGTATAAAAATGAAGATATATTACTTCTAATTATACATAATTGTTAGTTATATAGAATTTTACATTTACATATTTATTGATAATTATTAATTATATATGAAATGACATATCCGACACGATAGTTTAACCATTTAATTTGATTAAATCTAATACGAGATGTTTTATGACTAATTTGATTTAAATTAAATTAATTTGATTTAAATTAAATTAATTTGAAGATGTGATTGAACAGTGCTCCTGAACCAATAATTTCTCTTAGTTTCTTGTTGGAAAAATGTCAACCTTCCTTTCACACTCAATAATGATAATATTGTTTTTATATGCATACATAATATTACTCTTCACACCGACAGAATTAGGAGTAAAAAGATGAGAAATTGTTGGATGATCCAAATATATTATAGACTTAATTCATATTAGTTTTGTTTAATTCCATTTGACTAGGTGATCCAAATTTTGTATAGGACTAAGCACTCTTTATATTATCATATCTCTCATATATATTGTTCTCTTCTATACTTGGCTATATATGATAAATTGTGTATTCACTCTTTTTTTTCAATTAATCACTCCAATTCAATAATCTTTAGAACGTACATTTCGTTACATTTTTATTAATCAATTCACCTGATTATTCCTTTTAAAAATAATACTTGAGTAAAATATTATTTGGGTCCTTCAAAGATTTCATGGTTATCAACTTAGTTCATGAAAGAGGCTTTTAATTGATTAAATCCATAAAATATCAGATGAGCATCATTTCCACCTTTGAGATCAATGTAGCAATTTATTTTTTGTTACATTGGTCTTAGGGATAAAGTTGTGCCCATATGATATTTCAAGGATTTAGTTGGTGGAAAAATCTTTGAATAATTAAATTTGTGACCATCAAATTTTTTTAGGAGTCAAATGATGTTGTAACTTGTCATCAAATCTTCTAATTTGCTAATTTGAATAACCTATGCTCACACATATTCACAATAACATGTTTAAATATATGATTTCTACAAATCAGACAGAAGTATTTTAGGAAATGGATAACCTTAATAGTTAAGTGTTGTACTATGAATAGTAATTTAAAATCAACTCTTATAATACATTTTTCCAATACTTTCTTTCATCAAAGGAATTCAAGCATTATCTCTTCTTATTGTTGTTATGTGTACTCATTTCTTGGAGAGGAAAATAATTAATATGTTGAAAAAATGTTGATTATTCTCACTCCTCCAACATAGAAAAACAAATCATATGTAATTGTTATATATTTAAAATACGATTATTGTAAATTATAAAAATGCATAAATTATTTATTTATGAGTGAAAACTAATATGTAATTAATTTGTTTGATTTAGAATTTAAATCTCAAAAGTTATCATATATTCAAATATTGAGTAGCTAAAGTGATTGATATAATATAGTCAATAACTAATAATAGATATAATTTAATTTCATCGTAAATATATTTTAGTAACTAATATTTAATATGACACATGACACATATCAATATCACACCAATCTGAGTGAGCCATATCAAATAAAAAAAACATCTCAAATAAAAAAGTATATAATGCACTATAAACAATAGATATAATTTAATTAATGCATGGTTTGTGATTTAAAATAATTTATTTAAGATTCATATCAAATATCAAAAACATCAATATCATTTCAAATTTATTAATAAAATTTTAGGTCAATAAAATAATAGTCAAATTAAAGAAAACAACTAATGCATTATAAAATACTATCATTTTGCTATTTCATAGGATCAAATATTCACAGGCATGTATTAATTGATATTTATATTTTTTGTAAATATAATATATTGGTTTGGTTTTTCCTCTTAAACATGTCATAGGTTGGCATTTTGTCAATATCTCAGCTCTTTCACAACCAAGAAACAGTTAGATCCAATCAATTGATAATCTTGGCTTCGGGGTAAATGTTGATTATTATTATTATTATTATTATAATTATTATTATTATTGTAGGAAACATATGGTATCATGAACATGGTTTCCCTGTATTTGATTCCACAATGATAGAGTGGGGACCCACACAAGCTGGGCAAAATTGACATGAAGCTCATTCCATTGTCAACCATGTAAATGCTTTTCATACAACTAAATGAGTCATTTTAGTATGACACATAAACAAACAAAATATATCAATTTCATTAGGGTACCTCTCTCATTCATTCATGCAATGTCTAACACTACCTTATACCCTTTTAGATCTTTGTAAATAATTGGAACACACCTGGATCACACACATCGTGCCACTTCTTCTAAATTCTTCTGGAATCAAAACGTGTATTTGTGTCTATTATTGTTTGCTTCTATGTGTACAAATAATCAAATTAATATTCGAATGTCCCTTAGTTAAGGTAAGGTAAGGTAACTTTAAGATACTGCAAATCAAACCTTATTGCAAATTAAAGAATATTTCAAATGCAGCTATACAATTCTAGAAATTCAAGGAGTAAAAAATGTACTTCATGACAAAATGCAAATCAAAGAAGTAGTATTTGTAGTAAAGATAAAGATATTAAAGATAATATTTGTAGTAATTTTCTTCCGGCTTGCCTACTAAGGAAGAGGGGCGAATCTAGGATGGGAATGTCGAATTCTTGTTATTGGTGGATTAACACCCCAGGGAAGAGGGTGAGCCTTTTTCTAATGGTTGGAAGCTGATGTGTCGTTTAAGGGTTCTAGAGAAAGTAAAATTGTTGTGTTGGTTGGGTTTTTATGAGGCCTTACCCTCTAATGAGCTTTGTATAAGAAGGAATTGACGACAAATCCTTTGTGTATGAGATGTAATGCAGGTGATGAAGATCTTATGCATGTTTTTTGGGATTGTCCTAATTCTTCCAATTTATGGAAAATTCGTGGTTGGGATAACCCCTCCTTTTAGGTGAATCAATCCTTTCGACCTTGGGTGTTGGAGAACTGCAAGCATCAGAATGTGTTTTTCCCCTTTGGTGTTTGGTGGGCTAGGAGGGAACGAAACAATTCCACTCTAGGTACGCTTACTTGGGATTTAAACGTTGGTAATGTCTACTAGGACTACTGTGAGTGGCGGCATTTGAGGAATGACGTTTTTTAGGAGAGATTATTTAGTGTCACCCAGAAACAGGTTAGGTTAAAGTCAATGTCCATGGTAGTTGTCTCAGAAGTTTGAAAGTAATGGGTGAAGGTGGTGCTATTAGAGACCATGTAGGCCAATGGTTGTAAGGTTTTTCGGCTAATTTTGGTGTTGGATCGCCTATCTTAGCAGAGCTTTTGGCTATGGGTCAGGGGCTGAAGCTTGCTTGGAATATGGGGTTTAAAAAGGTTATTCTGAAAAGTGATTGTTTGGAGCCTTGGAGGCAGTTCAAATCATTTCGAATGGTGTCTAAATTCGCCTTCACTAGATCTTAAGTGTTGTCTCTCATGTTCGTTATTGGTTATCTCGTTAATGGATCGTTGAGGTTAAATATGTAGTCCGATAGGCTAATCAAGTGGCCGATTTCATGGCAAGACTTATATCGCACTCTTCGGATAAGCTTAGGATCTGGAACATGGTCCATTTTAACTGCCAATACTATCTTACAAAGGATCTCTCTCCTCTGATTTAGTTTTTCTTTCTATCCATTTTACCAAAAAAAAAAAAAAAAAAAGGTAGTAATAGTATATATTATTATAGGGTAGTATAATAAATATTAAATATTTTATAAGATTAGATAGCAGCCTTTTAAATGAGTAAATGTGGGGGGTTGTTGGAGAGACATTGATGATATAGCATTAATTAACAACAATTGAGACCACGAATTAGATTACTTTGGCATAAGGTTAAGGCAATTTACCATATCCTCTAGTTCTTCTACTTGAAATCATTTCATTGATGATTTAGGGAATTGGACACATATATTTTTTATCTTAGCCACTACACATTAAGATTGGCTCTAGAAGATAGCCTATGTTTAATGAAAATTCTATAAGAGTCACATTTCAAAAGGAATTAATTAATTCAAGTCCTTTGAATCTGTCATGCCATGTTCATATGCAGATGAGTATATCCAATCTTATCTTCTTGAAACCAATGACACTATGGGAGCTAAATGCTTCAGGACAAAATATAATTCCAAATACAATTAAGACCACATACATCTTTTGCATGCGTAGCAAGTCTTGAAAATTCAGAAGAAAAATAGCCAATGATGTTATAAATTTCAAGCATAATAAATGAAACTGTAAGTTGTGACATTCTCAATCATAGAGCACAATATCAAAATTGCTCCCTGAATTGTTTCTATCATTGATAGATTTAGTAGCCATCATAATACAAGAATACCAACATTTTATTTTCCATTTTTTTAATCCATGGCTGAAAGCATGAACAATTTTTGTGTGCATAGTGTATAGACATGTCTTTTCTTTATCATTGGGTCATTGCATACTCTTTGGAGTTTATGATTCCAACATTTTCCTAGGCCAATAGACATGTAGTTGGTCCATTTCTGATTGAGTGCCTAGTTGTTGGGTTATCTCCATCTATTTGGATTTCCAGCTCAGGCCTGCTCCTTTCTAACCATAGGTGATGGCCCTGTTAATTAAAATACAAATTGAAAATGAAAAATGATAAAACGAATTCACAAAAAAATACAAGGGAATAATGGTTTAATTTACCTATATTATTTGCTTCATATATATATATATATATATATATATATATAATTACAAATATTGTATTCTACAAAAGTTATATATATAAAATTATAAATATTGTATTATAGGAAAGTTGAACAAACCTCTTAAAAAATGAACATCAAATTAAAATAAGAGATTTATGTATAGTATTTGAAGATAAATGCAAAGTTTTTACTCTTTTTAAATGTTATAATAAGTAATAAGTTTTTTAAATAGCGTGATGAAATTGGACGACAACTTGATGTTGTTCTGGCCGATATAGTAAGTGATCACATTCCAAATCGATTGAGTTGGTATACATGAAGGAATCATTGCACATTATTAGTCACAAGCAATCAAATAGATTGTAGAGAATAATACAAGAGACTATGATTACTAGCTCTACCATATGGAGGTTTACAAAATACAATAAATATTCTTGTATTTCAACCCAATACTATGGGCCCAACGCCTATAATGTTTCTAATTTATGCAAGTTATAACAAGAAACTCTAGTCCAATATATGTCTTTCGCCTTCCTACTTCATTTAATATTAGTGAGTATGAGACTTCTTGTAATAATATATTGCAAGTAATCTTCAATGGGACTTGTGCATGGAAGGCATGACTTCACCCTGGACTCGCATTGTTGGTCCACAAGTTCCCTTAAATCGTGGGTGACATACACGACTCCTAAAAGTTACATTGTTATTGTAATTTTCAAAAAGCTACTAGGATAGTGTAGTCAAAACATTGTCGCACCACCATTGTCGCACCACCATTCTACCACTGCTCCCATTCCATGGTCCAGCAACAATTTCACCTCCACCACACAACAATGATGACATACCATCACGATAATATTCCATTTCCACGTTAACAGTAACCTTAGATTGATTCTTCGATTTCTTAAACCACAAAATCTTGAAACTCTTTAGCCTCCTTTTGCGAGTTGAGATTTAGAGGGGAATGAAAGGAAATGAAGACTTCAGAGTCATTTTACAAATGTATTTCACGTCTCTCCAACCTTTCTCTTCCCTCCAAAATCCAATTTGTAAACAGACGGAAAAAGAAAGAGGTGTCGTAATAAAGGTGGTTTATTTGCAGTTGTGTTGGTTGTTGCAATCAGGGTTGCATCAGGATTATACCTAGCAGCTAAGAGTGGAGGCGTGTTCATGGTTCACCTAGAGGAGGATGGTGATAAGAGGGTAGCGCCATTGGTCTCCAAAAGGAAAAGAAGATTGGGAGAAAACCACAGTCTGAATGGTATTTTCATAAAATTAATTTTCTTTGTCCAATACTAAGTAAGTCATGTGATCAAACAATAGACAAAACACATTGTGCCCTTTGACTACTTGTCTCGTATTGTTCATGTTATGTTGTCAAGTCCTTGCCTATAATGCAGCAAGGAGCCACAATTTTTATCCCAAGATTTGTCGTAAAATTTTATTCTTATTGGTCAGAAAATATAAGTTTTATTTATATTTAATTCATATTTTACTTTTCTGACCAATGAGAAACAACGGGTACATGAAGTAATACAAATCTTGAGACAAACTATATGGCTCCTCCCATTGTGGGTCATAAACATCCCATTGTCCGTAATTATGACGGATGTTTATTGGGTTTGGGTGGGAGTTATATTTTTGTTATCACTCCATAGACATTATTTCATGAGTTCTGATACTCTTATTCAACAATATACCTATCTTCTTCCATCCATCATCCCAAGCCACTTCTCTTCCACAAGTTCATCTCAACTCTCCATTCTACAGAAATAATTGAAGATGGCAAGAAAAGCAACATCGATTAACTAGAACCACTTCAAAAATATTTAATATGAAAGAAAAATAGTATTTGCAACTTGGTAACATTTACCTTATCTGATGGACATTTTTTTAAACAAACTTTAATTCAATATGCTAACATATAGGTAAATTATTTAAATACTTAGATCATGTCCATTTCCTTAGGATATAAGGTCTCTATCACCTTGCTACATAAGACTGCACTACCTCCCTAGACCCACCAAGTGAAAGCCCCGTGCACGGGGCCGGCATTTTTTTAGGAGGTAAAGCGCTAAACATCTGTAACACTACAAGAAAAATAAAAATGCTCCATATACTGTGATCCTTATTGACAAAATTAAGGTACTTGAATACAAAGTTGTTGAGAGTACTCAAAACAGTGCTCATTTGGCTTTACGCAGCATCATATATTGCAAATTTACTTGTTGAGCAATGCCTTCAACCACTTCCATCAATTTGTCCCAGAGAAAGGAGGTGCGCCATGTATTTCTGGAAGAAGCCAAACATATTGAAATTAAAACAAAATATAGTAGTGTAATATCCAACATTTTTATAACAAGTTGCACACTTTGACTTATACCAACAAAAAAAAGAATAAATTAGAACACACTTGTGCTTTATGCTTTGCTCCATAAACACTTCAGAGACCCCAACAAAATGATATGGAGCATGGTCGTAAGTATTATGCTTGGGTTTAACCAAGTCAATGAATTGGTTTAGCTTTTTAGCAAATAAAAAAAGAAAAATAATTGTACTCTTCTGCCTTAGCCACTGTTGGTTAGTTGATTACATTAATGTCAACGGGAAAAACAGTTCTTATTGTTGACTTACCAACATAAAGAGAGGATATGAAGAATTTTAACATAGGTGGAGAAATAAAATAGAGGCAAGTCTAACTTACTGAATGATATGCATATGGCGACTTCCCTTGACGCTCAAAGTGTTTTTCCATGATACAAAACTCAATTGGACCCCACTCTTCAGCTTCAAAGACATTTCCAAGGGCAGCTTTGTATAACTAATAACAAATTTAAAACAATACAATCATGCTTAAAATTTAAATGAAAACATAGATATGAACTTTCAAATTATCATGACAAAGACCTTGGAAGTGTCTGTTAAAAGCTCAGTACCAGCTGGATATGATGCATAGAATTGATCAGCTCTAGAGTACCCAGCCCTAGTTCTATAACACCAAAATAACACATCAACAGATTAGAACCTATCAAAGACTAAATCCAAATTCTAGAGTAACAAGGTCTTAACAGTATTTAACCCACGTATTGTTACAATAAGCATATGCTATCAGCGTACTGAAGCAGTAGAACCCAGTATAAGACACGATTCTCCGAAGCTTCTGAATCTTTAGTATCTCCTTGAATTCCTCATAGAGCCTCATGGAAAATTACTACAGAAGTTACCCTGTGGGTTAAAAAGAGCAAAGAACCACAAAGACCCTTAATCAAGCAGATGGTATGCACAACTCCGTCCAATACATTTATTGATTTAAACTTGCCATATTGTACGGAAAAATGAAGAATGCATAACCTAACAAGTCAATGAAAAGAATATATGAATTTAGGCTGAAGTAGCGTGAATTCTACAGAGTTTATTCACCATATTCAAATCCGAAGTCAAACAAACCTTAAGGAACTGGATCAGCACATGATATATTACTATACTTCTTTCATTGTAATAAATAAAAAATTCAGCATATTAAAATCCAAAGCGAATCAAACCTTACGGAGCTCGATCAGCATATGGCATATCACTATATAAAGTCAGAATTAAGCAAATTTGTGAACACAGAGGCACGTTACAAGTTCATTTATACACAAACCCTATGCAAGATTTGGTGCAATATTAATCACTAAAATGCCCGACATGGCGATTCAGACATTGAAACATTATCAAGCATTTCAATGCCATTGGCTTGCATACATTGGAAGCAACTAATCACAAAAATAATTGTCCAGCAGTCTCGAAGAAAAATCATAGCTCAGACATTTTGTCAAACATGTTGTATGCACCCATATATAAAAAATACCAACAGAAAAATAAATCCTTCGTAGAAGGTGTTAAATTGCAATTTTAACCTATAAAAAGAAAAGTTAACAATATTTCATTTATTCCTAAAACATCAAGTGGGTAATGGTGGAACCTGCGAAGTGAATGTAACAGGAACGGTGGGTGCTCAACCCGGACGAAGAGACAAACTAAGAAGTTCTTCTCTGCCGCCGTATGGTTTTGGTTCTTAGACGACACCGAGAAGGGGCTAGTGCCGGTGGTGGATGGTGGCTGTCGCTGTAGAGTGACGGTGGTTGATGCGCTGTGGGGAAAGGGGAGAGAGTGATAAATAGGAATCCAGTCAATCTACTATTCCCTTCTTTAAACATTACACATTGAGTCGTCTATTTATTTATTTCTCATTAGATTTATTTATCTCATTTATTATAGAAAATAAGTATTAACATTTTTATTATCCTAAAATTTAGTGGAACATTTTGTTAGTTTTCTTTAAATATAATGTTTTAAAGAGATGATATAAAATAATATGTAAGATGAAAATATAATTCTTAATAATACTATATAAGCTGAAAGAGAATTCTAGTGATCCATTTTATAATAGTAAGTCTAAATTTTCACATATAAAATTTTTATGAGAATTTTATACGATTGTAATTTTTAAAAATATTATTATACAGTGGAAATGTAGTATAAATGCTTACTTATTATATACAAAACTATTAATTCATACTATAAGTTTTTATTTAAAATAGGTTTGTTAAGTAGTTCTTAGTTTAAAGCACACGTATTAATTAAGGGTGAATATAGATTGCTTTGGACTCAATAAGGTTTGTCTTTTATCAAATTTTAAATGTTGGTCAAGTCATTTTTCTGAACTCGGAATTGACCATAGTCTTGAAGCTAACTCGACCCCGAATGTCGATCAGGTTAACATTTTGATCCAAACTCGACTCTAGACCAAATTAAATATAATGTATATCTATTTTAGATAAAATAGAGAATCAATGATATTTTTGACCAAATAGATGCATTACTCTATAAACAAATGAACAGATACACATACGAACATGATGAGTGAGTGACCATGAGACAAAACGGGTCATGCTTACCCACTATCCCTCCCTAAATATTGACAAGATCTAATTTTTTTAAACTAACCCTAGACCCGATGAGACCCAACTTTATTTGGACCTAATCATTTTCATATCAAACCGAGTGAGCGAGTAAGATTGAATCTTGCTGACTTGGTTTATTCTAAACAAAAATGACTTGAAGTCAATAGACTTATAACTAAAAATTGTTGGATAGAAAAGCAATTTTTTTACACTAGCAAATTTGAAAATAGAAAATAACTTTAGAGTTAATCTAGTTGCTTTACCTTTTATTATGTTGATTGAATATCTTACCGTGAGCAAGGAATGGCAATATTCAGTTGTATTATCCTCTCGGAGTGGAGCCATCGAAGTGAAACATGACACAGGCAATCATAACGAACAAATTGAATATCAAGCATTAGAATGAGAAAATGAGAAAATGAGAAAATGAGAAAGTAGTTAATTGTTTAGGTTGATAATTGTAATTTATTACTCTGAAGTCTGAAGTTTCACTCATTAAATTTGCATTCTGGCTACGCAACTAACCATTTGAAGTGTGGCAAATAAAATTTATCATTTTGTATGACAATAAAGCAAAACATCTTCTATCATCACCAATTTGTGCCTTCTTTAATATATGATTGAATATCACAGGCAGATCATCAACTTAAAGTCATACTTAATGCTAAACTAATGCAGATTTTGTATAAAAATTGTGATTATAAAAGCTACTTAAACTTAGTGGTTTAGTGTTCACTTGCACGTTCATATTAATTATTCAATTCTGACTCTATATACAAATATGTATATATATATATATTTGTACGTATATGTGTACTGATTGTATGTGTACGTATGTTCGTGAGTGTATGCTTGAGATTAACTAAAATTAGAAGAATAAATTTGAACTATTCAACAATATATAAATGGTCAATATTCAAAATTAGTTTATAGTCATATTATTACTTATAAAAGAAATAAAATTGTCTTTTAATATTGGTCAGATACATAATACTTATTCTCATTTCACACATTATCAACTATTTAAATTAGAGTCACTTTATAACATCCTATAAGAAACCTCCAAACTCTTTGCTAAGATGACAATAATAGATTATACCACTATCATAAGAAAAACTTGATTATGATTTTTAAGAGAGGGCAATTGCAAGGAACATTTTTCACATAAATAAATTGTTTTTGCTTGCTTGCTTGATAATTTAAATTGCAAACCTTTTACAACCTCTCCACCTTCAATCACATAAACATGTTATTCTTCAATCACCATAGGGCATTAAACTATTTTTAACTATAAATTTCAGGATGTAAGTCTAAAAACGGGCAACCCAATGCACGAAACTCTCCTAACAATTGAGTGTGGGGCTTGACAGAAACTGAATCCAAAAATATTGTTAGAGAAAACAATAGTAAGACATGATTATGCAAAAGAGGAGTTTAAAACTGGACTTGTAACATGAGAAAGCACATTGATATAGCTCCCACTCTTTTCATTGCATACTCTGAAACCTTTTCATGATAAGCATGGTCATCTCCACGTAACGCTGTGCACAGTTTGAAAGACAATTAGATTCACTGGAACTGAACTTATTCCCAGGTGTTCCTGTAATGCATTTGTCCCAGCATTCACTAGTCAACTTAGCCACCATTTCATTGACCATGGCTCTTTGTTGTTCTTCCTGCATTTTGAGGACAATGTTATACTACCTTCACTGAGGCATGGGCAGAAATTTTCGTTACAGTGAAATCGAGATAATGCTTAAAAATGTATGAAATGGGTAATACTGTAATAGTACTACTAGGAGTAGTATTTATTAACCATAGATCTTTTCTGTTATTCTGTATTTGGATAGCAGAGGAAATGTTATCCTATTTTATTGAGACATAGTAAAACATTGCCTAAAAAATAGGAATAGAAATTGACTGAGACACAAGTTTACCAAACAATGAATCTTAATTATCATCTTCTTCACAAAACAGCATAAGGATAGATGCAGCTACCGATATCCGTACCAGAAAGTGGAGATATGTTAAAGTTTAACCTAATCGACATATAGACAAACATAATTCATACAAAAGCCAACATCCGGAAGATTATCAGCAGCAGCTGAAGTCCATAAGAGACCATGACAGCCCTAAACTTAAGAAAATGATGAATGATTAAAAGCATTTTAGTATGTTTAACATACTTCGACTGGTTAATATAAAAAATGTGTTGTAATTTAGCATGACAATTTGAACATGTTTTATAGCTACATCAAAATTTTATTTCACTACCCTATAATTTCTAAAGAGGATGAGCCTCGGCGCAAGTTCTTTGTCTTACGACAAGAAAGTTATAAGTTCAAATCCTGTACTCAGAATACATACATCAACCCTCCCAGACCCCACTATGTGGAAGGTTCTTGCACTCCTAAGCATGTTTCAAAATTGAGCTACCAAGTTTGAGCACTCAGATTCAAAGCTAAAGGCTAAAAAACCAAAAAGCAAGCATATAATATGCATCAACGATTAAATTTCAAAGCTGAATTTAAACGAAATTAAAAAATGAATAAACCTAATTGATTTACTTATATCAGTGTGAAAAAACAAAATTGTATATAACACAAAAGTATGAGAATAAAAATCTACGGAATAAGTGAATAAAAAACGTATATGCGTGACTGAATCACTATCTTTCTTGTAAATAAAAACGTAATCGAAAGAAGGAGAAGAAATCAAAACATACAGAGTAGAATTTCTGCATATCAGGTGAATTGATTTCTGAAAGATCCATGGAGACTTAAAAGAGAAGAGTTGGATACTGAAGCGAAATCTTCAAGCAATTGTCACAAAAACCCTAACGCCACTATTCTTCAGAAAATGATGCTACGAATCCTTAAATCCTAAAACTATATCTTCATGTTTCCAAGGCCCAAGCCCTAAAAAGCCCAATAAACGGAGTGAAATTGACTTACTTAGGGCCTTAAGGCTAGAAAGGGTTACAGGTGTGAGTGTTGGTTTTGGAAAGGTTTAAACATGGGTTGGGTAAGGTTTGCGCTTTACATTATCCTAAATGTTGGTTGGGTTAATCTTTAATATATAATTCGATTTTAGACCCAATTAAATATAGTTCATATCTCTTTTAGATAATGTTTTTTAATATTATTTATTATTATGCATATGAAATTTGACATATAAAATGACGCATGTCTTAAATCCTAAAACTATATCTTCATTATTAATATGTATATATTATGAAAAAATTAAAGAAACAATAATATTTTTAACCAAAGATATGTCATTACTTTATACACAATTAAATAGACATATATACAAATATGATGAATGATTGATCATGGAATGGGCCAGATCATGTTGTCTCACACGTGTGATCCTAAATATTGATAAGTAAAATTTTGAACTCAGACTTGACCCTGAACCCGATGAAAACCGACCATATTCAAGATCAATCATGATCATGCCAAATTGGGTGAGCAGGTAGGGTTAGATTCTGCTCACCCCTAATCACACCCTATTTCGTGTTAAATTGGGGCAGTCTTTGAGTGGGTTTTAGGATAATGGGATAAAAAAGTAAAACTTTCGATGAATTATAGGATAAATGAGATAAAAATAAAACTTCTATCATATGTCAATATTAGGTTCGAAGAGAGTCGGGATCCCATTCAGTATTAAGCTACGATTACGGCACGTAGTAAATCAATTTTTAATGGTCTAGATTTTAAAATACAAAAATAATATATTTTTAAATAAATTAATTTAGACAAAAATATATTCTCTATTTCTCTTCATCACTCTGACTCATGTATGTGAATGTTGGCTTATGAGTATGAGGTGTGGCAATGACCAACTTTCTTCTATGTCCCTCTTAAAATCCCAACTTTTCGGATTTCATCGAAACCCGAAAACAATAACCACGCCAACTTTGTGATTGAACCATCCTTCTTTTTCTTCTCGTCTTATATCTCTCGACACTCACCCGCAACATCAACGATCTTTATCACATTTGTTACCTTTTCAATATTAATCATGTGTTCGATGAAATGCTTAGTTTTTAGTTGCCAAATCATTTCACATTGCCCAGTGTGATAAAGGAATGTGCTCATTTGAACATTGTTCATGAAGGGAAGCAGGTTCATGGGAAGCACTCAAGAAGGCCATGGCACAATGTTGGGTGGTTTAGGTTTAGCATTGAGTGATGAAGAGGGAGAGAGAGAGAATATGATTTTTGTCTATAAATTAATTTATTTAAAATTATATTATTTTGCATTTTAAAATCTGAATTGTTAAAAATTGACTTGTTAATTTCGTAATCCTAGTTCAGTACTGATATTTCCAGTACTTGAGAGGATTCAAACTCATTTAAAGAAGACTATTAACAACATTTTCTTGTTTTAGTACATTTTCTTGCCAAAGCTAAAAAGATTGTTAAACCTAAAAGTTAAATATAATAAGTTTGAGTGAGAAAAGAATCTAACAGCACCAGAATAAGTATCAATCAAAAGTAAGATTAACATAGTACATGTAGATCTAATTTTTAAAATTTCAAATAATGAATGCCAATCTGGGAGGCAGATATTAGGAATAATATTACTATTTCTGTACCCATCTTGCTCCACTAAGCACCAATCGAAGATAACTGGAACCCGATCAACATGAGTTTTCCTCACTTTAATGAGGAGGTATCCATTTCTTTAAGAGTAATTAAACTTACTTCGTATCTTAGTCATCAAATTTAAGAAGTTTAATGATTTAGATCTACTTATTAATTCAAATTATTGGATTTTCCTAGAATTGATGGCTATGATGTAGAGTAAGTTTTTTAAACTTGTTCCTAGAGTAAGGGGATCATCTTCTAACTTTAATTAGGTAAGTTTAAATGAACGCTTAAGAGAATTAGTTTATTCTCATATCTATAAAAAAAACTTCAATTCATGAGAAATAACGTATCCATGTATATCAACAACAAAAATAGATGACAAAGAAAGGTGTAATATAAATAAGGGGATAGATTCACTTACTCTAATAGTAAGTTGAAAAAATCAATTTCAATTCATATCATTACGCTAGAAAACGTCTTTAAAAGCGATTATTCAACAGTGCATTTTAGAATAATGCTGTTAAATTCGAGACGAAGGAAAATAGACAACGCATCTTTAAGAAATCGCTCTTAATATTAAAAGGCAAATATAACATAAACAACACAATCGCGAATGTGCGCTCTTTAAGAGCGCTCCTTTTTGTTATGCCGTTAATAAGAATATATTTAACATCGTCTGTTTTAGTTTACGTTGTTGATAATATATCTTCTACAACGCATTCTTCAATATTCGCTTTTGATTTGTTATCTTATACATCGCTTGCTACAATATGCATTGTTGCTACTCTATTATCAAAACTCATTCACTATAAAACTTGTAGAATAAAAAAAAATAGTAAAAAATTAAATTAAATTTCATGGTGCACATTTCTAATGTAGTGAGAAAAGTTGGATAGAATGAATTTTTCTAGCACAAATACATATATAAAATGTCTAATTCTTATCAATAATTCAAAAGTTATGTCAAAAATAATGATACACCACCTTTAACAGCGCTTATTTACGCAAGTTGATGTTGATATGACACCTTTAACGACGCTTCTTTACACAAACGGTGTTGACATGACACATTTAACAACGCTTATTTACACATTTATGTCATCTTATTTAATATGAGTGCGGTTAAATGACTTCAAATTAGTGTAGTGGATTCATGGGAGGAAAAGTTAATTTAAATACCTAACTTTAACACAGAAATGGAAAAGGAAATGAAAAAAATGGACTTATGAAAGATAAACACATAAAAATGTCATCTTCCTTAAATAATGAAGACGAAATGGAATAAAAATGTCACCCTTTATGGAAATGAAATAAAAATACGAAACCATTAAAGGCAAAGATATGCCGTAAACAAAAAACATCGAATTCCCAAAGGAAGAAGGAAGATCATTGTAACATCTCAATCTTGACAAGCAACCCTTCCGGCCCATAAATACATTGAGTGTGTTATCCAAGAGCTTAAATATTCATGCATTATTTTATTCCTTACAAAAGGGAGACTCCCGTGACTCGAACCCGTGACCTCATGAACAAATAGTCACTATTACCATGAGTCGTTATAATTAAGCGGTCATGGCTTCAAGTTATTGTACTGGATCCATGGGAGGAAAAGTTAATTTCAAGAACCTAACTTTAACACATAAATGGAAATGGAAAAAAATGGAACATGATGAAAGATAAACATAGAAAAGTGTCATCTTTTGAAATGGAATAAAAACATGAAACCATTAAAGACAAAGATAATGCAATAAACAAAAAACATCGAATCCCAAAAAAATGTCATATTCCTTAAAATATGAAGACGAAATGGATTAAAAATGTCATCTTTTATGTAAATGGAATAAAAATGTGAAACCATTAAAGACATAGATAATACAGTAAACAAAAACATCAAATCCGGAAAGGAAGAAGAAATATCGCTATGGTGAGAGAAAAATGGTAATCATCGTTAAAATATTCAGAGAAAATAGAGTGAAAACAGACAACAAATAAAAAGTTTCACAGTAAAAACATAATGGAAACCATGGTAGGATAATATTGGTAAGTATATTCTAACCATCATTGATCACATCAAGAAGATTGAAAAGTGTGGTCATAATATAAAATTCACAAATAGAACGTCATATGTTAGAAAATGTTCATATGTGTTAAGTTATCAAATGATTCATATGAACTAATAGAATGTCACGAGTTATATAAAGGTCATAACAAAGATATGTAAAATATAAATTTTATACATCTGTGATGACATACAAAAGATTTTTTTTCTTGTCATAATATTAAATGATCAATAATTAAGAGACAAGAAGTAAATAAATTTCATCTTCTTTAAAAAATGAAGACAAAATGGAATAAAAATGTCATCTTTTATGGTCATGATATTAAATGGTCCAGAAATAAGAGACAAAATGTAAATAAATTTATAAACCAAAATATTAAATGGTCCAAAAAAGAAATCATGAGTGATTCAACCAAACATCTAAAATAGACACTTTAAGAATAAAAATAAACTCACTCATGACTTCAAGTTAGTGTAGTGGATTCATGGGAGGAAAAGTGAATTTCAAATACCTAATTTTAACACAGAAATGGAAAAAATGGAAACTTGTGAAAGATAAACACAAAAAATGTCATCTTTTATGGAAATGAAATAAAAATGCGAAACCATTAAATACAAAGATCATGCGGTGAACAAAAAAACATCGAATCCTCAAAAAATGTCACCATCCTTAAAAAATGAAGACGAAATGGAATAAAAATATCATCTTTTATGGAAATGGATTAAAAATGTGAAATCATTAAAGACAAAGATAATGTCGTGAACAAAAAAACATTGAATCTCGGAAGGAAGAATGAAGATCATTATGGTGAGAGAAAAGTGGTAATCATCGTTAAAATATTCAGAAAAAATAGAGTGAAAATATAAAACAAATAAATGGTTTCACATTAAGAACATAATGGAAACCATGGTAGGACAATATTGGTAAGTATTATTGAACAATACTATTACATTAAAGTGATTTGAAGGTTTTGTGAGGAGAAAATTGAGAGAATGTGAAATGAAGAATGAGAGAGAACAGGAAATTGAGAGAAGGTGAAATACAAAATGAGTCAAGATGGAACGAATATTGAGAGACAAAAGTCATTCTTCTATATCAACGTCAGTTTGAAAGTGAGGATCCACGTCCTCCACATGCAAGGTCTTTCACAAAGATCTTGTCCCTTCACCTATTAAATTACAATTTTAACTTCGTCTATTCAGTTCATCTTCATTGTGTCTATACCAAATTTTTTTAATATTAATGTGAAGAGAATTGGTTGAATAATACATTGACAAGATGCCCCAACGAAATAGAAACTACACATAAGGACTCCAGTATTTTTTAGTAAAATACCATCTGAAATAATATTTTTGAATTTGAATTATTAAAAAAAGAAACATTATTGAATGACAAATTTGTCCTTTAAAAACACCAAGTGTTAGTGTATGGATAAATCTAATTTAGACAATTCACTACCCAATTCAATTAATATATAGATATAGAAACTAACAAAGGAAGTGTAAAAAATATTAGTCAATTCAATTTTTCCAAAATTGAGACATGTGCTTCTTTTAATAAGCTCAATTAATTTTCAAATTTGATGGAGAAATTGTTTTTTGATTTATAAGACTTTCTCATGAATAGTAGTCAAGAATATAAATTAATACAAGAGGTACTACAATTATAATTATAATGCAGTAAAGTTTCCCAACACTTAATCTCACATATAAACATTCAATTGGCTAATAAATAAATCTGGAAAATAAATCTCACTTGATCACTCACAAAGTATGTACAGTTTGATTTAGAAGTTCATTAAATTAACAACTCCGAGTTTATATTTCCATTATTTAATATTTGAATATTAAAAATTGAACGGATATCGAAAAGGAAGATACTCCACATGTTTCTTGAAAGAGATCAACACTGCTGTGAATATGAGAGCAAATTTAGGAGTGGTGGAATCTTACTATAGATTCTCATTCACCCAAGTTATTATTTTATCAGAATTGAATTTTATTTCAAATTTTATTTTATGAGTCCAATGAAACTTGTTTTTTATTGGTCTATTAGTTATTTAATAATATCTATATATAACGACCATTTTCATCGTTCAATAAAGTTTAAGAAATAACTAGAAAGAAGAATTATTTTTTATCAGCAAATATTAGTTTGTTAGTAATTTTTTCTCACTACATAAAACTAGATAATCTTATAACTTTTTTTTTTAATTTGTTACGTGTGAGACTCGAACCTACCTACAACCTCCTTCATTCAATTTTTTAAACTCTTCATCTTAACCATTAGACCATTTACAACTTTCACAAATTAAAAATTATCAATATACAAAAGACATAAAATTTATTGTGGTTTTATACACATGATGAGTTATTTTAATAAAATATTCAATATTTTAAGATTATAATAAATTTTAAATTTTAAGGTAAACTAAAAGTGAATTTACTTTTTATAAAAGAGTTTGTTTTCCTTTTTCAATGAGTTGTGCTTATCAACAGTGAACTACCTTCAAAAAGACCCTCACATGGGAACATAAATTAGATTTCCGACTATCACGGCAAAAATATTTACTTGGTCAAATATTAATGCTTTTAACCAAAATGGTTTCCAAAGCTTTCATGTCCCATGTCCTTTCTCTCTGTTTCAAGTATTTAATGCAATCCCACTATTTATTACGTTTCTGAATGGTGGGTGGAAGTAACTTAATTTGACACCAAATTTGATAAAAATCTTCACTTCTCAAATTGAATTGATCTGAACCTCTTTAGCTATGTTTTCCATTGGTTTTCATCCCATTAAATTCCATCTTAATTCATAGCACCTAAAATTCCTGAAAGAATTTAGATCACTTCAAGCAAGGCAATAACTGGTTTCAACCATAAACGTAAAAAGAAAAAAAAATTAAAAGCACGGAATGCACTTACTCCAAGAATGAGTGATGAAATATGTATTTTTCACTTGGTCTTAAATACGTGGAAAAAACCTATTTCATATTTTAGTCGTCTATTCTTTAATAATCTAATAATTTAGATTTAATCACTAATTTAAATCATTATATTTTCCAAGAATAAGTGAATATGATGCGAAATATATATATAAGAGTAAGTGAATTCATTCGTAAAATGGAACAACTTTTCTCTTGTCACTATTATAGCATCTTGACTTTTTTGGTTTAGTTTAGTTTTGTAAAAAAAATAAGGAGGAATTTAGGACCATACATATTTTATGGTTCCCATAATTTAAAAACCAATAACACATTATAAATAGGGTGATGATTCACTTTCGACATCTTAGCTATCAATTTTAGAGAAATTTAATAACCTACTAATTTAAATCATTGGATTTCCCTATAATCTATAATTGATGACTAAGATGTGAAATAAGTTTAACTTACTATTGGAGTCAATAAATCTCTCATCTTTTAAATAATATCATTGTGCTGTGTCGTTTTGGACTTTCTTTCAGCCACCATTTCTTCACTGACAACAACAGCTCAGATTTCCGGTGAGTGTCAATTTCGTAATTTTAACACAAAACCATGACCAATTTCTTCAACGTGCATGCGTAACAGAGGATCATACCCTTTTCCTACACCTTATTCTTACTCTTTCACTTCTTCACACTAACACACACTTATCAACTCAAAAACCAAACAAAGCTTAAAAGGCTTTTCCCTCTTCCGAAAACCACCGTCGCTGATGAAGAAAACGACGGCGTTTTTAAAACCGAACTTCGCCGGAATCTGAATCACCGATTGAAGATTATTTTACCGATTTCATGTGTTTTTGATATACTCATCCGCCGCCTTACGCCTGAAGAATGGGTTGCGTGTTCGGAAAGCAAGCCGATGAAGGCCGACAGCGCCGTCGCCGGAGTAGCAGCCAGCGAAGCTTTGTTTCTGATAACAATGGAGTCAGGGTAACTGAGCGGCAAGGGAATCGGCACACCGGCGATTTCCCAGTGAGTGTTCCCGCACCGGAGCGCCGGAAACCTAGACTCGATCCGTGTTCGGTAAATCAGCAAGGTTGGCCGTCGTGGTTGATGGCCGTTGCCGGTGATGCAATCGGCGATTGGACTCCTCGTCGCGCCAACACGTTCGAGAAGCTCGCGAAGGTGCTTCTAGAACCTTATCTTATGCATCTCATTGTTTTCTTCGTGTTGAAAATAAAACTAAAAATTGAATTTTTTTAATCAGTGATTTTTTTTCTTCTTTCAAATTTTGTGTGTTGGTGTGGTTGTTCAGATTGGACAAGGGACTTATAGTAATGTGTATAAGGCAAGGGATCTTATTACTGGAAAAATTGTGGCTTTGAAGAAAGTGAGATTTGATAATATGGAACCAGAGAGTGTGAAGTTCATGGCAAGAGAGATAATTGTTTTGAGGAAACTTGATCATCCCAATGTTATAAAGCTTGAAGGATTAGTTACTTCTAGAATGTCATGCAGTCTTTACTTGGTCTTTGAATATATGGAACATGATCTTGCAGGCCTTGCAGCTGGTCAAGGTGTTAAGTTCACTGAACCTCAGGTACCACAATTTTAACCTCGTATTTCATGTTCCTTGTTTATTATTAAATGTCTTTTGATTTTTGCATATGCATTTTTTGATGCTAAAATCACTCTGGGTTATGATTAATTTGAGTTGAGTCGGAAAGAATCATTTAAGTAGGCAAAAATCTCTTAGCTTTTGTTTCTTCCATTCACTGGACTTGAATATGAGACATTGTTTAAGGATAATTGAGCTCATTGCCACTCGGATCAATAGGCATTGGTTATTATGCATATATTCATTTTTATAATAAATATTGAGCATAAGATCTATATTCGGGTTTGCATTATCTGTTGTTGGGATATAAATCATTAGACGTGTTGCATGTCATTATTTTGTTTCCTTACTATGGTTAAAACTAAAAGGTGTTTCTTTGTTGGGCATTAATTTTCTTTGTGAAGTTTAGGCTTTTCATCTTGTTCCTAGAGCTTTCTAGGCCATGTTGGGTCCTATGCACAGCTCTAAGTGTATTTAGCTTTTTTCCTCAAGCTTTTGGTTGATGTTTCTAAATTACCTTTATCCCTGATTTTACTGCTTTGAATGTTCCTTTATCCCATCACTACATAAAGTAAGTTTACTACTTAATTTGGAATTTCTTGCTTTATACTCAGGAAATAAATTTTGCTTTTAGGAAATAAGTCTATTATTATATCTCACCAAATACTAGTATATTGGGCATTTTGAGAAGCCTACTATATTATTTGGTTGTTATCAACACATTATTATTATTACTTTTAGTCTACCCAAAGTTTAAATGGAAAACCGAATTTGCACATTAAATAGGGGGTGACTTTATTTACAGTTGCAATTGAATGTTAAATAGTAGAGGGCTTATTACTTGCTTCATGGAGAGTTTGACACTTAGTACTTGCTATGGATGTATGAAGCATTTTAATTATCAATAAGCCTTGAAGGAGGGGAGATCCATTCATATTAGAAAGTAAAAAAGAAGACTCATACTGAAAGGCTGATTTGTCTCTCAGTATATTCTCTATGACAGGTCAAATGCTTTATGAAGCAGTTACTATCTGGCCTTGAGCATTGCCACAGTCGAGGTGTATTGCACAGAGATATCAAGGGTTCCAATCTGCTTATTGACAATGACGGAATCCTTAAAATTGCAGATTTTGGACTGGCTACTTTCTTTGATCCAAAACAAAAGCAGTCCATGACAAGCAGAGTTGTGACCCTTTGGTATCGTTCCCCTGAACTTCTTCTTGGCGCTACATTTTATGGTGTTGGTATTGACCTTTGGAGTGCTGGTTGCATATTGGCTGAGCTGCTTTATGGAAAGCCAATCATGCCTGGCCGAACAGAGGTATTGGTCCTTATCTTGTTTATAAGTGGCTATTGTCTAAACCTTTTGTTTATAGGATAACAACTGTGATGACGTCTTATCAGTTTTTAAATATTTCAAGTACCCTTCAGTTGTTTGCCAGTGGTTCATCTTTCTCCATACATAGAATCTTATTTAGGCCTTGGTTGCTGGAATAACTTTTTTCCCTATTTTCTTGGAAAGTTCTTTTGGACATCAACCAATTTGGGTAAGCCAGGGGACCTACTTTGGACTTTATCATCTATTTGATTAGTTTGTTTTTTGGTGGCACTAGCCTATCATTGATTGAGTTTATCAACAAAAATACAGAAACCATATATTAAAGACACGGACTGAAGACAAAGCAGCAACAGAAAATGAGAACCTTTTTAGTTTATCATCAGAAAATGCAATTTAACCTTTTCACTTTACCTGTATTTCATTATCATACATTTCATTGTTTTTTGTTTATGCTTTCAAAATGCATACTCTCAGTGTGATATTTGATTAACTTTTGGATTGTTTGCGGCTAGGTTGAACAACTGCACAAAATATTTAAGTTGTGTGGCTCTCCATCTGAGGAATATTGGAAGAAGTATAAACTACCAAATGCCACAATCTTTAAGCCACAGCAGCCATATAAACGTTGCATATCAGAAACATTCAAGGATGTTCCTCCATCCTCACTACCGCTAATTGAAAATCTTCTTGCTATAGATCCTGATGATCGTGGCACTGCCTCAGCTGCTCTAAATAATGGAGTAAGTGATTACTGTGGATTAAGGATTAACCTTATATTTAAATGCATTACATTACTCATCTGTTTCCTATTTTCAGTTCTTTACCACTGAACCCTATGCTTGTGAACCATCGAGTTTACCGAAGTATCCTCCCAGCAAAGAATTGGATGTAAAACTGAGAGATGAAGAAGCAAGAAGGTTCTTTTATTATTTGTTTTTTGTTTGATAACTTCAGATCTGGTTTTCTCTAGTTGCTAATTGGCGGTTTTGATTACATTCTCAGGCAAAAATCTCTAAGTGGAAAAGCTCATGCAGTTGATAGTGGGAAGAGAGTCAGGGCACGTGAGCGCAGTCGGGCCATTCCAGCCCCTGAAGCCAATGCAGAGATCAAAACAAACTTAGATGTATGTCAAACATGTATTTGTGTTTCTCTATTTCCCTCATACATGGCATCGCTTAGATATGCTGTTCACCCATGTTCCTGTACATTTATGCAGTTTCTGGAATATCTTAGGTCTGCAATTTCTTTTTATTGGATATTCTTTGACTAGGATATTTAGGATGAGTCTTAGCGCAAAAATAAAGCTGCTTGCCTTGTGACCTGGAGGTCATGGGTTCAATTTCCGAAAAGCCACTTCACTTGCGGGGGTAAGCTTGTGTTGCATCTTACCTCTCCAGATCCCACTAGATGAGAGCCTCATGCACTAGGCCGTCCTTCCTTTTATGCTTGGACTAAGATGTGTTTCTCGATTACCTTAAGTCTGTGCTTCATTTTTACTCTCCGTAATCAATCTTTCAATTTCCATCAAACCTTGCTATTTATGTGATCTGACAATATATATGAACCATAATATTGTCTGGAACTTGAGGCCTAGATTCTTCAGCATTTTTTTACTTTGGATTCTCTTATCATGTCTACCCTGACATTTAATAATTTTTTTTTTCTGGTGATACTCTTTTTATTTCTTTTAAGTTATAGAACTTCGTGAGAAATTTGTTTGGTCTGGATACATGGTAAATTGAGCTTTTTAATTCAGCAGCATCTTATTTACTACCTTGAGCAAACATTACATGTGTTAGTTTGTCACTGAATTTCAGAGATGGAGAGTTGTGAACCATGCAAATGCAAAAAGCAAGAGTGAGAAATTTCCACCTCCACATCAAGATGGAGCTGTTGGATATCCACAAGATGAATCACAAAAAGGACCTGTTTCATTTGGTGCCACTGACACTTCCTTTGGCTCAGAGATATTTAATTCCAACCCATCTGGGCATGTTAGAAGTCATGGTGCTGAAGGACCTTACAGAAGGAGGAAAACTAAAAATGAAGGCTCCAAAATGACCTCATCATGGAAATTTATGCACACACTCAAGGCATCAAAAATTGGCCTTTCAATGGATTTACTGTTTAAGACCAAATAATCAGTTTCTTTTGATTTTGACATCCTATAATGAGAAAAAATGGAATTATTGAAGCGGCCTTGATAAATCTTTTTGGCATTTCATGGTTTTTTTTATGTTGCTCCTATTTTTTGTATTTCATTTGGCATAAAGTATTTGCTGTATAATGTACAATGGGATCCCCACATTTGTATATTTTTTTAGAGGATCAAATCCATTGCTGTACAGTTTCTGGGAGCACTAGTTCTTCATGACCTTGGAAATGTTCCTCTATTTAGCAAGAAAATAATTTAGAACTATTAAAGAATGGTGCCATATCTAATTTATCATTGTCATTACTTGTTCTGATATACTTTAGGTTAGTATCTTTAACACTTGGAGGAAAATCAATAACAATTGAAGTACATTGGGACATTAATTAATCTTTAATGATTAGAGCATTATCACATTGTCAGATTCATATATACTAGATTTTATCTAGTGAGATTAAAGCTTAGTTGTTATACCTACGGTCCACGAAATTTGAAGATTCCCCACCTATAGCTGTCATCATATACTCATGTTAAAGTGTACAATTTCAAATTGTTTGGATTAGAAGGACAACACAGAAAAGCAGAATCAGCTCATTCATTCATTTATGGGCAGAGCATTTCAACATATAATAGTTTAAATACTAAGGAAGGGCAAAGAGGTAGGTCCTTATATGTTAAGGCAACAAACAACAAAGAATGCAATTTGGGCACCCCATAGACCAGATGCACATGGTAGAAAGAAGATAACAAAAAATATCTTTAAAATTGTTTGATAATATTTGGATTGGTATTATTTTATTTAGTAGGTAATTAGTTTCATTTTATTCGAAATTATAGTAATTTTTTAATTATTGTTTAAGTCACTATTATCTTATCATTTTTAAAAGATTTTGTTTAGGTAATAAATTACTTTAATAACTCCTATTTTAGAAGACTCATAATTATTTTAATAGCAAATTTAAAGTATAAAAAGTTGAAATATGATTTGTAAAATATTTATTTTGGTTAATTAATATCAAATATTAATTTGATATTAATGATTTTCCATAACAAAAACTAATTTTAAAATATAATTTTATTAGCATTTTAACTAATTGGTTAGAGGTTTATTTTATGAGTACTAAATTCTTATACAAATCTACCTATCCACTAATTGTTATTATTATTTTGTGACATGTTATTTTTTATGCGAGTAAAAAGATATATCATTTTTCTTATTTTATTTGACAATCACTTAGAAAATTGGGCAAAAATTAAGTTTTATAATAGGAAATCACGACTTTGTAGTTCCGTACAGATGTGATTTTATATCTTTTAAATACTAATCAATTTAATTATATTTCTTATTTAATTAATTCATGACCTTCTCATATCATAAAATAAAAAATTATGTGACCCTCTCATTTCTTTGTAATTAAGAATTTACCAAATCATTTCTTTCTATGTTCCTAGAGGTGTCAAAATTGGCATACTCGGTCGGGCTAATATCCCGAAATTTTATATGGTTTGAGTATTATATTAGGTATTTTTACGTGAATCCGAGCTTTTTAACTCAGACTGGTCGGACTATATTAAAACCGGGTTCAAGTCGGACTTACCCAGTCGGGTTCGGACTACCCATTTTTCCTTATTTTTAAACCCTTTTTGTGATCTTTGGCTTGGTAATAGCCTTAGGTGAAAATTATTTTACAAAATAACTTATAATAAAAAATAGATAATAATATTGTGTTATGAACTTTGAATAAAAAATAGAACAATGTCTATAATATAAATAGAGGAGGGATCTATTGACTCAAATAGTAAGTTTTTTAAACTCACTCCATATCTTAGCCATCAATTCTAGAAATAGCTAATAGTTTGAATTAGTTGGTAGATCTAAACCATTGAATTTCCCTAAAATTGATGACTAAGATGAACTTACTCTTAGAGTAACTGATCTTCACCCATATAAATATTTATAAATTACAATAATGTTATCAAGCTAAACATTATATTATTTTTCTTATTTTACATAATATCCTTTTAAGCATAATAATAAAATGGTGTATCAAATTAAATGAAAAGACATTAAACCATATAGGTTACATTTTTCCTTTTTTAATTGTATATTTAATTAGATTTAATTTGTACAACAAAAACCTAATAAAGAAAATAACTTTTACAACGAAACTAAAAGATAATGTAATTGTTTACCATAAATAACTTCCACACAACCAAATTTAATATAATAGTTCACAAATAGTAAAGAACATACAAAAGATATTCATACAGAAAGTAAAGAATAATGATATATTATAATAGTGATTATACTTTGAGAAATAGAATTCATTCTGAATTTGAGCATATATTTCCATTACCATAAACCAAAGTGATATTATTTTTTATTGTATCCGTTTATATATTGAAGTGAAGTTATGAATTATATTGTATTGGGGAGTGAGAGTACAATAGAAATAAGATATTTAATAAAAAATTTATGTTATAAATCATATACGTGGACTTGACATCATGTTTTAACTCAAACACAAGACATTAGATCTATAAGTTTGGTTGCATTAAGTATAACAAGTGTGTTAAAAAAGTTATAGATTAATATCAAATTATATGTATGGGGTTTGCTAACATGATCTCGTCCCATTTCATGAAGGATCATGTTAGCAAGTAAGATCATGTTATTTTTTGGTGAGCAAGTAAGGATATTTTTTGTCCAAATAATTGGGTACACATTGCTAACATAATCCTTCATGAAATGGGGTAAGATCATGTTAGCAAACCCATATATATATATATATATATTAAATAGATTAAGTATGATAAGATTTAAATATTTTTTTAGTATTATGTGGGCTAGCCCGCCACAATCAGCAACCCGCCTAGGTCGGTTTGGGCTACAATTTGATATGCATAAATTGTATATGAATTTTTTAGCCCGATATATATTAAATAGATTAAGTATGTTAAAATTTAAATAATTTTTTTTAGCATTATGCGGGCTAGCCCGCCACAATCAGCAACCCACTTAGGTCGGTTTGGGCTACAATTTGATATGCATAAATTGTATATGAATTTTTTAGCCCGATCCAATTTAACTCGAACCTAATATGGGCTAACCGAACTCATTTAAGTAACCCATTTTGACACCTCTATATAATCTTGTGCCCCTCTCCAATTGAATATTTATGTAACAGTTTTATGTAAATAATGTACTGAATACCAAGGTAAAAAAGTATACACAAATAATATATTATCCATCATATTTATCTGTAGGATAATATATAAAACTTATATAGGATCAGTCCATACATTTCCTTTTTCTTTATATAAAAGGGCAGTAAGTATGAATTTCCGATTAATTCATTCTAAGAGTGCATTTAACATTATGTGCCGGATTTTTTTTAACATTAATTGAAAATTTAATAACAAATGTACTTACTTTATCCACAAATTCATTTTTAAAAAGTGTTACTTATATGAAGTTAAGTCCAAACTCCATAAAACAAGTAGAATTTAATAATTATCCATCGTTCAAGTAAGGATTTATACACAATCATTATATTATATGCATTCATTTGGATTACTCTTTTGGAAGAACTAATAATAATTAGATATGAATAATAAATGATATAATAACAATGTATAAAAGTCATACATTTTGATACATATATATTTTTCTCAACCAACTAATCATATTAGACAAACATCAAGCTATATGGGAAAGAACACTATTGAGAAGGGCATATCCTATTCAATATTCCTGAACCATGTAGCATTAATCTTCCTAGTTGCTTACATGAGAAACAAAATTGAAAACAAATTAAATAACAAAAAATGCCTAACACAACTAGTAAATAACAAGATTTTTTAAATTTGACAACATAATTTTGATCTATCTCAATTTAATGATTTTTACATTTTGAAAATTATTATTTTTCCTGTCAATTAAAAGACATTCTTGATGCACATAAAAAATTCACATCAAATAATTTATTTTCCCATAGATAAAAGGATATAAAGTTGAATGCATTTGAGTAATGTACCCTAATATACTTCCTTAACGGTGAAGCTTGGAATAATTCATTTAGTTCATAATCTGAGTACTGTGCTTTACAATCAACAATTGAAAAAAAAAATATGCGAGTGACCACAATTTTGAAGTCAACTCGTCTATATTGATTGATTTTAAAAAAAATAAAAACATGTGCTTTATAATCGGGGAATAAAGAGAAATTGATTATAATGAATTGTGGGACAGTTAGTATATTTTGATAAATGTGCTTTAACATAAATTGGATTTGTCAAGTTGATTAGGATATTTACTCTCAATTAATAAATACATATTAAAATTTGGTGTAGGTTAGTATATAAGTTCTACGTTGCATATTTTTACATATATAAATTTTTTTATCTCCGTCGGACAAGTTGCTATTTCTTTTTAATTATTTAAATTAATTGTTATCAATTATTTATTTTTCATTTAATATTTTATTAGTCATAATAATCATTTTAAAATTATCATATTACTTATGTATAATTCAAATAATTGTATATTCACAAGAGAGCAAAATATAAGATTATTTAAAACTCATTAAAAAATTGGTATCAAAAAAATATATTGGACTCAAATTCCAAAAAAGAAAGTGTATCTTACATTATTTGAAACCTATTTTATTCAAAATTTATTGTAAAATAATACATAATTATATTTTTTATGTCAAACAGGTACTCATTTTTATTTTGACCTCCCAATTTGTTTTGTAGCATCAATTTTATTCAAACTTAGATATAAAAACTACACATAGTTAAAATTTTATAAATTTGGGGCTCAAATATTTTTCCCCACTCGACCTATAAAATGTTTGAGTGACTGAGCTACTTTATTATTCATTATCCATATTTAATTATTATTGACTTTTAACTTAAAGTAACACAAATAACTGATAGATAATGTAGTGACTATATATAAACTTTTACACTGAAACTGTATAAATATTACACTCATATTAAAATTCATTTGAAGTCCATTTAATGTTTAATTTCTTCATATGATCTATTTATCCATTATTATTTCAAAAGGAGTAAATTACAACGGACACTACAAATTATCTCTTTTTTTTGTATCTACACAAATCACTCACATTTATATTCATACATTATACTAATTACCCATATATGACAAATAAATGTAATATTTTAAACAAAAATGAACGACCGATATAATTAAATTAAACAAAATATGGTATATTGTGGAGATAAGTCTAAATAATATAAGAGATATTTTTATTATTCTTTTGGTTCTTTACAAAATACATCAATAATTTTAAGGACATATTGTTTAAATAACTCTTATACTATATTATAACGAACAAAAATAATAAAGATGTATTGACTCAAATACTATTTGGATTGTCTCCATTATATACCATATTTTGTTTAACTTAATTACATTTATCACATTCTTTTATTTAAAATATTATATTTATTTCTTCTATATGAGTAATCAGTGTAATGTATGTATATAAACTCGGGGGTTTGGGTAGGTGTAGAAAAGAGATGTGTGATTTGTATAATTTCACTGAAATTCAAGGGTGTTTGAGTAATTCAATCTTTAAAAAATAACCAAATGTTATTTCACAAAAAATACCAAGTGTTATTTATGTAAGTAATATTTATCTTAAATTAAATATTTTAAATTATGGTTGGATTAGTATAACACAACTGTAGGAAAATGTGGCCACCAATGTATTTGTGGTGCAACTATCCAAAAATGCAATATTATGACAACAATTATATTTACATAATGTAATTTTATTGTTTGTGAAAGCGAACCTAGCAATATTTTTAATATAAATTCAAACTCTTGAAATGTCCTTTTGAGGATGTCATTATATCATACCTGAGTCTCATAACTACATTCTTTTGTTAGGGTTAAAAGATATATAATTCTTCAACTTAACTCCTTTAGGAAAATGGAAATGAGAATTATTAACTGAGAGAGATTGCCTTTGTTCCAGGGTTCTTGAGTTCAAATATAGGAGACTTGGCCTTAATAGTTTGGGGACTAGCTCCCTTATTCCCCTAAAGAAAAGATCATCACGGACTAGGGATTTAGACAACCGTGACTCAGAGCCCCTAATGACCTAAACTGATTTTCGGAAAATGTTGAACGAATGGTGGGGAATGGGAATAATACAAGCTTCTCGTTCAATGGTTAGATTTCGAAAAACGTGAAGTAAAGTATAATAGGCTCTACTTGCTCAGCATGGATAAGGAAGCAGATATAAGTGGTCCTTAACTTGGAGAAGACATCATTTTGTTTGGTAATTCAGACTAATTGAAAATCTTATGTAGGATCTTCAAAAACTACTTTACATAGATACACTAGAGATCAATGGGAGTGGTCCGATGAAAAATCGGTCAATACTCTGTCAAATCAACTTATAAGGTTCTCTTAAGACATGCGAACAACCTCCGGAAGGACAACAACTTTTCCAAACTTTTGTGGGAGTGTAAATCCACTTTGAAAGTCATTGCCTTGATAGATACTTTTTCAAGATAGATTATCAACCATGAACGCCTTGTAAATAAGAGGAATGACACAACTACAAAGGGAATTTTTTTTTTTTGTTTTTGTAACGAGGAACAAGAAACATCTCAACACTTATTTTTTCTTGCAAATTCACTTATCTACTTTGGCATGAGAGTTATAATTGCCATCAACTTGAAATTGTGGTTCACCAAGACCCAATGAGAAACTTCTTAATGCATAAGAGACTACCAACCAACAACAAGTATAACAATTTTAGGAGCATTATTTGGTTTTTATGAGGTGACTTTTCACTAAATCGTGGAGACTGTGAAGGTGAGATTATGACTATAGATCAAATGAAAGAGTGATAAATATATAATGTCATACTTTGAATGGGATAGCAACCAATGTGAGAGTATAGCTTCCTATTGTCTTAGCTTTCTCTATGGTTGCATTTTGCCAATATGTAGAACCTCCTAGTAATTTCTTATACTTCTAGTACCATAATAAAATAAATATTTTTCTGGATCAAAAAAATAAAATAGGAGTGAGACCTAATATTTCCCCAGTCCCATTGCATGCAGGAGAAGGCGAAAACTCAGGTATTTGCGGGTATTGATTCGATATAAACTTTGCAATCATGATGAAACTTGTGCTTTGCAACCCAACGGTTGAAAAATATTTGCGTGACCACAGTTTTAAAGTCAACTTGAGTAAATTTGTATTTCTAATTTTTAATTAAAAATGTATTGTACAGAGGTGATATGTTTGAGGGAGTCCGTCTAGTGGTTAAGGTGGTGGAAGACTTAAGGAACATGGTGAATGAGGTTGTAAGTTCGAGTCTCACCCATAGCAACTTAAAAAAAGGAGTTATAAGGTGGGTTGATGATTAAAGTGAAGGAGGTTGATGGTTCGAGTCTTGTTCACAACAAATACTAACAACTAACATTTGCCGATAAAAAAAAGAGGTCATAAGTTTGAATTCGAAAAATTAGGTTTATTATCTCCTATTTCCTATTTTACTAAAGTAGTTACTACACTAATATTTAGAGATTTTATTATATATATTATTGCATTAACAAATTTTAACTATATATATATCAATATTATTGAATTAACCACTTTTAACTCTAAAATTTAATTATATTATTCTTCTCAATATATTTGTATTTTGATGTCGATTTCATCTAACCATCTATAGCGTCTAACAAGTATTGTTGTATTGCTATTATTGTGAGTTCAATAGCAGTTTCCTTAATGACCTATTTATATCATATGAACTAATATTATTTAGATGTATAAATCAAATATTATATTTCACTTTCACGGTTTCACCCATTTAAAAAAAATAAACTCTTGACACTCGGCTCTAACCCTTTATTTCTTTAAATTCCCTACTCCTATTTTTTCTCTCATTGTAAGTTCTTCTAATAGCTTTTCTAAAACCAATAAAATAAACTATTTTAAAAAAAATTCTAGTCACTGAATGAAAATTAAATGTTAATAAGGAATGTACCCATTTCTATAAAAAGGAAATAGTAATAATACAAAGATGAATTTGTAGTACTAGACAAAACGTAGCAATCAATTATAAAAGATAGATATGGGGTTCAAAGCTTGTGAATGTCAAAACGAATATATTCAGAGCAAGTTGGTGTCATCAACATGCAAACTAGTGAAGTACCTGCAGTTGACTTTGCCATTTTCAGCATGCCACGATATATAGTATACAAGAGAACACTTTAGCTTAATATTGATGAATATATACATATATATATATATATATATATGAAAGGATGGTCCATCCTATTGTTTAGAACATATTCTTAAATTAATAATCTCTATCTCTTGCTATTGCCATATATAGTTGATTTTGGTATGAGATAACGAACCAAGGAAAAGTCATTGTTGAGGACAATAACATTTAATTCGTCATAATAATAAAATATAATAATAAGCAACATGTCACCAACATATGCCAATAAACTCTTTTATTTTATGTGACATGTTGAACTATATAAATAGGTATTTGGTCATTCAGTATTTAGCATCAGAATTGAAGTAGAGATCAGTAAGAGTGGTGTCTTGTATGTAGATGAAGAGTAATGTCTTGTAGCCAAGGATGGCTTGCCTACCTAAACCTATTCTTAGGACTTTGTCTTATAGAGTCCCTTGTTTGGTTTATTAATTGGCAAGCATCTATGGCTTGTTGACCGTCTCTTGTCTTACATGCTAGACCTTCACTCTTAATTCCCATACCGGCCATGAGTTACTATCGGTAAGTACATCGAAAACAATAAGAAAAAATTGAATTATATGACATTTTTATCCTTTAGATATAATGAGAATATGTTTTTGTTATTAAATGTAAAAACAACAACTAGCGTATTTGATATCGTAAAAGTCATTAGTTTTCTTTCATGGTATATGAAAATTTCTTTCAAAGAATGAACATTTATTAGATTTACAATCAATCATTTTTTGATTTTGAAAATAAACAAAAAGTTCTACATGTCATCCTCTAATAAGTTACTTGTATCACTAGCGCCTATTTTATTTTCCCTAAGTTTTGTACAAAAATAAATTGCCAGACAATGTTTTGAATCGGCTGTGTAGTGCTTTTTTATTTGTTTTGGGAGTGCAATCGTGTTCAATTAATTATTCTTAGGCTTAGCATGGAGAAATAGCCACATTATGAAAATATTTTTATAGAAATGGATACATTAATTATGATCCAGAAGTGAATCATTTATTCATCCTTTTAATTTTATTATGATCCTAACTCAGTAATTATGATCGGAGCCAATCAATTGAAGGGAACCATTTATTTATTCATCCTTTCCATTTTATTATGAGTAGGGATGACAAAAATATTCGTACTCGTGGGTACTCGTCAAAATACTTGCAATGAGTATTCGCAAAAACAACTCATAGGTAGGAACGAGTATCATGATACCCGCCCGTGGGTACCCTGTATATATTTTAATTAAATATTTTATAATTAGTTATTATTAATTTAACATTATACTTGTTTATTTTATTATTACATCATAATAAAATTTAGTGATGATACTATAATCATAAATTTATCATATACATATCATATTATTTAAATAAAAAATATTTTTATAAATTAATTATTGTAAAATATAATTAAAATTGAAAACACGTTGATTACCCGCAGATAACCGCTACCTGCACGGGTAACGCAAATAGTGCAGGTATGTTCACATCATTATTCGCGCCCGTTATCATGAGCTAGCTCACATTAGACAAAATATTACTATTATTTATACTACTTTATTACTACTTTTATTTAGAGTAGTTAGATGTGTTGATTTTTTAGGAAGATACTAAAATATATTTTTAAATTTATGAAAAGTACGACAACATTCCAAAATATATTTATTTTAAATTTTATCAAGTTCATTACTTATACAAATTTATTTTATATCTCATTTCTTTGTCAAATTTATATTAAATACTACCTAAATTGAGTATAAGAAAAATAAAAGGTTCTATTGTAATATATATGGAAGGATTAATTAAATATAGAGTGAAAATATACTACATAGATATTGTAAAATGACTTATATTTAGAAAGAAGAAAACTAAAAAAATGTGAAAATACAATTTTATCCTCCTAACTCTCATTGGTTTAGCTAGGCAAATCATCCTTGGCTTCCAAACATGACTCTTCATCTACTTGCAAGACCCCACTCTTACTCTCTAATTAATTCTGATGCCAAATACTGAATGACCAAATACCCTATTTATATAGATCATAATGTCACATAAAATGAAAGAGTTTATTCAGATGTTGCTTATATTTTAATATGAGTATAATATTATTGCAAAGATTTATACATAATCAGTACATCATCTGCCGTTTATTTTTATTAATTTTTTTGAAAAGTTAATGATGATTAATTAAAACATTAATGATAGATGATGCAATGATAATGTATAAAACTCATATACCGTCAATGCATACATCTTCTATTATTATAATGACTAATTAAATAACATCTTCTTAATTGGTTTGTTATCTCATACCAAAATCCATTGTTTAAAAAGCCGGTACGGCACGGTTCAACCGGAAAACCGGTGAACCGGACCCCTAACCGGTACGGTACGTATGTTATACCGCATATGCAATAGAACCGGTCAAAACCGGTGAAAACCGGTCGGTTTGTACATTAATTTTTTTTTTTAAATTTCAAATTTTCAATTCTTCACCAATTCTTCAACTTCAATGATTGATACTTGGGTCATTTATTTGTATTTTGCGTTTGTTAAGTGATAATTTTGGATTAATATATGTTTTGCACTTTAGACTTTGATTTTATTAAAGACTTAATGTTGTTTGTTTGTGTGAATTTGAAGTAAATTATGAATATGAATTATAAATATGAATATCTACTTATTTGAATTTTTTTGTTATAGGTTTATATATATATATATATAAGCAAGTATGTACAGTTTAACCGGCATGCGGTTTAATTATTGAACTACTGGTTGAACCACTGTACCAGTACCCTGACCGGTTTGATAACCGGTACGGTTTTAATAACATTGCCAAAATCAACTATGGCAGTAGCAAGAGATAGAGATTATTAATTTAAGAATATGTTCTAAACAATAGGAGGGACCATCCATTCATATATATTCATCAATATTAACATAAAGTGTTGCTCTTCTATGCTATGTGATATGCTGAAAATGGCAAAGTCAACTGCAGGTACTTCACTAGATTGCATGTTGATGACACCAACTTGCTCTGAATATATCCGTTTTGACATTCACAACCTTAGAACCCTATATTTATGTTTTCTAATTGAATGCTACGTTTTCTCTAGTATTACATTTTTAATTTTTGAATTATTTCCGGGTCTTTGCATTTATTAATGAGTTTAATATTTATGTATTATCTGTGTAAAAAAAATTACACTCACAATACATCATCTACCATTAATTTGTATTACTTTTATTTGAGAGTCAATGATAATTAACATATGAATTATAGATTATATATTGAAAATGTAAAAAATAGTTACAGTATATACATATTAAATCCTTTATTAATAACTAATTTTAATTTGTTGGAAAAATAACTTATGTACATATACTTTAAAAGCATTTTAGTTCTTTTTTTTAATACAGGGAAATGTGAAAGTATGATATATGTCCAAATCTACCTCAGAATATATACAGACAAACCAATGTGAATTCTCAAAAAATTTCTTTTTATTTTCATTATTCACCATTTATCTTATTATTAATAATCATTAATATCACTTGACTAATTGTATCCTTTATATTAAAAGTAGTTATTAACGTTGAAAATATATGTGATAATTGATTTATTAATCATATCTTAATTTTTTAAATAGACAAGTAAATTGAAACTTTTTTCAAAAGGACAAATAACAGAGAACAACTTGAAATAAAGATAGGAAATAAGATGATGACTACCTAATAACTTTAATAATTTATAAAGTCAAGAAATTATTTTTTACCCCTATAGATTTTTTTGGGTCATGATATTAATTTTAACCAAGTAAGGTTATTTTAGTACTTTAACCTAACAGTGACATTTTTGTAGTTACTTTAATGTGTAAATACCACATTCCCAAATGTCTAAGGCACATGAAATATTGCATTTTGTTTTTTGGATCCCTCATTCACATGAAATGTATCAGTTATATTCTTTACAACAAATGTGTTATAAGGACAAATGAATGGTCGTTATTACTTGATTGTGTCGCTTATATTTTTCAAAATTCTTTTCTTTTAAAAAATGAAAATGTGTCATAATGTTCGTGGAGGCTTTGATGAGTCACTTCTTTTATGTATATTATGCTTTGAACAATTACAATATGTCACATTCATTTTTTAAATCAATAAATGAAATTATAGTCGACATTTGCTTCCAAAAAGACTAGTCTTATTCGTTGGACTCTCTTCATATAGTTAAGTCATAACCATTAGACATCCATTTGCCCCAAAGAACCATAATGCTTCAGCGACAACACCAATCAGCAACCAACTAAACATCGATAATATTATCCACAATAAATAGAATAATAACATAATGCATAAGAAATGACAATCATATCCATACAAAAAAGGGCAGAAAGGTAAATGTAGGCATATATAAATAGATCACTTGATGTACTATATTGCCATAACTTGAGGTAATTAACTCAATTATTGTTTGAGAGATTCAATTGATAATTTTGCTACTAGATTGCACTTATGTCCTGAGCTTTATCTTTAATAAGTTTATTATTTTAAGATTGATGTTATTATTGTATTCATTAGTCACAACATATATGAATAGTATTAGAAGACAATACAACAAATTTTCATACAAACAACACCATTAATGGAGTTAAAGACCACAAGACAAAAATGGAGAAGAATGAGGAATATGGCACTTAATTTTGGGCTTCTATGTATTTCCTGTTTCATTTTCTCTTTTGGGCTTTGCCTTTATTTCTAGCCCATTCTTTATTTTTCTGTTGATAGTTTGTTCAATCAGTTTCTATAACTGATTGCTCTTTTATTTAAGGGGAGTTAGCTTTCCCTTTTTCCTACACAATTATCAGTTTTCTTTATCAAAAAAAGACACAATTTTTCTTTCTTCCATTCTCAATAAAATCATTTCCCATTCAGTTACCTTCCTTTTCTTTCTTTTTCTTGATTCTTCAAATTGCGAACAAGAATGGGATGCCATAGATTTAATATGGTATCAGAGCCTCTGCTCTGCCGTGCTTTCGCTGCCATTTCTCCATTCTTTTTTTTTCTTCTTCTTTGTATTGTGTTGTTCTCAATGGATAATCAAACCCTTGCCACCATCAATCCTGCACAAGATCTCACTTCACCATTCTTTATACATCCTAGTGAAAATCCTGGTGTTGCTCTGGTTTCAGTTTTGCTGAATGGAGACAATTACCACTCTTGGTCACAAGCAATGGCAAGATCTATCAAGACCAAGAACAAGCTGATCTTTATCGATGGCTCATTTCAGAAACCTCAAGTTGAAGATCCAAGATTTGCTAGTTGGGATAGATGTAACACACTTGTGGTATCTTGGCTCATACAATCGATGGATCCAACGATATCACAAAGTATCTTATGGATCGAAACAACTGTGGAAATATGGCAAGATTTAAAGGAAAGGTATAATCAAGGAGACATATATAGAATTTCTGAGCTACTTGGAGAAATACACACCTATAAGCAAGGAAATCTAGGAATTGGAGCATATTACTCACACATCACGGGGTTGTGGCAGGAGCTTGACAATTTCAGACATATGCCTCCATGTTCTTCCACGTGCACCCTTGCACCTACTGTGAGAACCTTTAGAGAGAATGACTATGTCATTTGCTTTCTAAAAGGATTAAATGAGCAATATGAGAATGTTAGTTCACAAATCATGCTCATGGATCCTTTACCCACCATCAACAAGGCTTTTTCGCTTTTAACTCAACAAGAGAGGCATTTTCATTCACACCACAGTGAGCCAAAGGTATTGATGAACTCAGCTGAGAGCATTTGTAGTCGCAATGAGACAGAAACTGCATCAAGTTTTAGTGGAAATAGAGGAAGAGGCAGAGCAAGATCCTATCAAAATTCAGGAGGAAGAGGATACTATAATCAAGGAAGATTAGGAAACAACTTTGGAAGGTCATCATGTGGAAGAAACACCTATTGCAATAAAACAGGCCATGTCATTAACCAATGCTATAAGAAGCATGACTTCCCACCTGGTTACCTCAAAAACACAAATGTTAACAACCTTACAGCTATGGATGAATTCAATCAAGGTGATGAAAATGATCAAGACGGCAAAGAACAGAATATGCATTCAGCAGGCTCTCAAACAGGTCACATTGTCAACAACTTTAGCACCAATTGTAATGATGCAAATGATAAAGGTAACATGTATAGGTTTACCTACACAAGTAAATGCATGGATTGGATATTGGACACTGGGGAAACTGATCATGTTTGCCACACCATGTCTTTATATCAAAGCTTTAAGCATATTAAACCTATCAAGGTGAATCTGCCTAATGGTAACCAGATATTGACTGATATATCAGGAAGCATAGTCTTTTCAAGACATCTAATATTAACCACTGTTTTGTACATTCCCTCTTTTCACTACAATTTAATTTCAGTATCCAAATTAACTAGTGATGTTGCTTCTGGACTAACTTTTGTTAAAAATTCTTGTCAAATTCAGGACATATCCTCCTCGAAGATGATTGGTATTGCTAACTTGAAGGGATGATTGTATGCTATGAAGGGCTATGTCAAAACTATAGTTAGACCTTCAATTACTCATTCTATTAGGCATAGAATTAGTTCTTTTACTGCTTATGATTCAAATACTTGGCACAATAGACTAGGGCACCCTTCACATGAAAAATTGGTTGTGATGCGGAAATATTATCCTTTTGTTAAATGTAATAAGACCAATTTGCCTTGTCATGCTTGCCATTTGGCTAAACAAAAGAGATTACCCTATAATAAAAGTGTTTCTAGTTCTACTCATGCTTTTGATATTGTTCATATGGACATATGGGGTCCCCTTTCTATGCCTAGTACTTTAGGACATAGATATTTTTTGACCATAGTTGATGATAAGACTAGGCATACTTGGATATATTTTATGAAATTCAAAACTGAAGTCTCTGGTCTGATTGTGGATTTTGTTTCATTAGTTAATACTCAGTTTGGATCCAAGATTAAATGTGTTAGGAGTGACAATGGCAAAGAATTCCATATGAGTGAATTTTATTCCAAGAATGGCATTCAACACCAAACTAGTTGTGTTGAAACTCCACAACAAAATGGTGTTGTGGAAAGAAAACACCAACATATCCTTAATGTGACTAGGTCTCTTATTTTTCAATCCGAGTTGCCTCATTGTTTTTGGAATTATGCCATTAGTCATGCTGTTTTTCTGATAAACAGATTACCCACTAAACTCTTATCCAACAGAAGCCCTTATGCTGTTTTGCATAATAGTATACCTGACATCTCTAGCTTAAAGGTTTTTGGGTGTCTTTGCTATGCATCCACCCTAACCTCTCATAGAAAGAAGCTTGATCACAGATCAAGAAAATGCATATTTCTTGGATTAAAGTCAGGAGTAAAGGGGTATGTCTTGTTAGACACCAACACTCATAAAATCTTTGTGTCAAGGAACACTATCTTTTATGAAAATATATTTCCTTATAAAGGAACCACACAAACTCAAGACTGCCTTAATGACAAAGATCAGCCTCTACCCATAGTAGATAAGATATATGACTTTGGTCATAATAATGACTTAGGCACTCTAAACCCTCTTAGTTCCAATATTGACTCGAGCTCTTCATCTCAGAATAATCCCAGGGATAATTTTGTTCAGCATTCTTCTAGTGAGGGTGAAAATTTTGAACTTGGTGACATATCCCCTATTCAGTCTTCATCTATCAGCCATAATCTTGGTCAAGATGAACATCATCCTTCTGTGCTTAGGCAATCTTCTAGACCTAAACAAAGACCTCATTATCTCCAAGATTATCATTGTTCCATGATAGCTTCTACTGAGAAGAATAAACACCAAATCAGTGAGGATCCCATGATTATCTACCCCCTAAGTAAAGGTCTTTCTTATGATAGACTTTCTGAACACCATAAACATTACTCCATGAACATATCCTCTAACACAGAACCTAGTAATTACAATGAAGCTATAAAGTCTGAGTGCTGGGGGAATGCTATCAAAACTGAGCTTGATGCTCTTGATAACAACAAAACTTGGGACATAACCAATCTTCCCAACAACAAGAAAGCCATAGGATGTAAATGGGTGTTCAAAATTAAATACAAATCTGATGGATCCATAGAAAGACACAAGGAAAGGCTTGTGGCTAAGGGATTCACACAAACTGAAGGGATAGACTTCCTAGAAACCTTTAGTCCTGTTGTAAAAATGACTACTATAAGAGTCATTCTTTCATTAGTTTTTGCTCATAACTGGAACCTTCATCAGTTGGACATAAACACAACCTTTTTACATGGAGACCTAAAAGAACAAGTCTACATGAAAATACCACCTGGTGTCTATGCCAAGAATACTGATCTTGTGTGTAAATTAAAAAAATCTATATATGGCTTAAAGTAAGCTAGTAGACAATGACATGATAAGCTAACTAGTGTTCTTATACAATCTGGATATGTGAAATCTGTTGCTGGTTATTCCATGTTCATTAAAGTTGTTGATTCTAGTTTCACTGCAATTCTTGTATATGTTGATGATTTGATTTTAACTGGGAATAACATAGTTGAAATAAATCAGATGAAAGCTTTACTGAACAGAAAATTCAGTATAAAGGATCTTGGCAAACTAAATTTTTTTATAGGGAGAAATTGCAAGAACAACTCAGGGAATCTTGCTATATCAGAGAAAGTACACTCTTGATCTCCTACAAGAGACAGGGACACTTGCTTCTAAACCTTGTTCCACCCCCATGGAATATTCTACAAAATTAATTCACTCTAAGAGTGGAACTATTCTGCCAAATCCTAGTAAGAAGGTTGATTGGTAAGCTTGTTTACTTGACTAACACTAGGCCTGATTTGAGTTTTGCAGTGGGACACTTAAGTCAATTTTCATCTGAACCTACTGACAATCATCTTGGAGCAGCCATGAGAGTTCTAAGGTATATAAAGGGCACCATAGGCATAGGTGTTCTCTTCCCTTCTAACAGTGACTTTAAACTCAAAGGATATACAGATTCAGTCTGGGGAGCTTGCCTAGATACTAGAAGATCAGTTTTAGGATATTGTTTCTATCTTGGAAATTCACTTATTTCATGGAAAAGCAAGAAACAGGGTGTTGTTTCAAGGTCTTCAGCAGAGGCTGAGTACAAAGCTATAGCTCTTGCAGCCTGCGAGGCTCAGTGGTTAATTCATCTTCTTAGAGACCTTGGAGTTCCACATTTTGACCCTGCAATACTGTTTTGTGACAATCAATCCGCCTTATATATCGCAGCCAATCCCGTTTTTCACGAAAGAACGAAGCACATAGAGATTGACTGTCATTCTGTTCGTGAAAGGATTCAATCTGGTATCATTCATTTAATGCCAATCTCCACAGCTTCTCAAGTTGCCGATATATTCACAAAAGCCTTATCCCCTCAACCTTTCCAACTTCTCTATTCCAAGCTTAGCATGATTAACATTCACATGCCAGCTTGTGGGGGACTATTAGAAGACAATACAACAAATCTTCATACAAACAACACCATTAATGGAGTTAAAGACCACAAGACAAAAATGGAGAAGAATGAGGAAGATGACACTTAATTTTGGGCTTCTATGTATTTCCTGTTTCATTTTCTCTTTTGGGCTTTGCCTTTATTTCTAGCCCATTCTTTATTTTTCTGTTGATAGTTTGTTTAATCAGTTTCTATAACTGATTGCTCTTTTATTTAATGGGAGTTAGCTTTCCCTTTTTCCTACACAATTAACAGTTTTCTTTATCAAGAAAAGACATAATTTTTCTTTCTTCCATTCTCAATAAAATCATTTCCCATTCAGTTACCTTCCTCTTCTTTCTTTTTCTTGATTCTTCAAATTGCAAACAAGAATGGGATGCCATAGATTTAATAGTCGCAACATATATGAATAGATCACTTAGATGTACTTTTTCTTTTGAAGTAGTCAAATTGAGGAGATATACAAATAGATCACTTAGATGTACTTTTTCTTTTGAAGTAGTCAAATTGAGGAGATATACAAAAATATATGATATAATTATTTGGATAGGGATTCACTTACTCTAAGAGTAGGATTTTCACATCTTAGACATCAATTCTATAGAAATTCAATGGTTTAGATCTACACATTAATTCAAATCATTGGATTTCTCTAGAATTGATGCCTAAGATGTGAAGTAAGTTTTTACTCTTAGAGTCAATAGATCTCTCCTCAAAATATTTTATCACAGTGGGAAATAATCCTCAAAGGTGATTTTAGTGTTATTTTAAAAAAAACATGAGGATTATTATTGAACAATGTCCTTGGAATATTCAAAAGGAGTAACCTTGGACATGACCTTTAACCCTCTTTTTTTCTAAATCTTTCTTGTATGGAGTATGTGTAGGAATATATTGGAAAGATGTGTATACATTTGATGTCTCTAACAAAGAGAAGTATTTACTCATTTAAACTTTTTTTCTTCAAATAAATATTTTAAGTGTCAAGCGTTCATTAATTAATTTCTTTTTTGTCAAATTATGTTACTTTCTCATGATATAACACATGTTAACCATTGTTCACCTTCTTCATCGATGACCTATACTTTTGTTTTCATCATGGTGGTTGTCATCCATCTCTCTCCTACCTCTGTTTAGTGACAATAACTATGAACGAACAAATAGTGACCACAACTCATTTCACATATTTTCCATATAAAAATATTATACATTCTGATAATGGCTTGTTGGAATGTATAATCTTTTCTAACATGAAATATTTCATTTCTTACTAACGATTGTTCAAAATGATTTTTCTTAGTCATAAGTGGAAAGTAGTTGATGAAAACGAACTCTCACAATCAAAATCAAAATGAAAAGGTTAGGGATTATAAAAATTTGTAATTAGGAGGTTTGTTGTTTGATGAAGTAGAGTATGCGGTTGAGGAGTCAGGCTCCTCTCCATTACTGGGATTTTTAGTATATGTTTAAGGGTAAAAACGTAATGTTAATTTAGGTTAAAAGGATAAAATTGTCAATGACTTTTAATTTTTCTATGTATTTTTAGATAAATGCTCTCTCCATTACTGGAGAGGAGCCTGACTCGCGGTTGAGAGTCCAAAATTAAAATAATGGGATTCAAAAGTATTTTTTTATTTTGTTAGATTCTATCCACTATTAGTGAACAGAGAAGGCCCAAAGAAAACAGCAAATTTAAAAAGTGGAATCCAATATGATCATGAAGGCAAACATCCAACAGGCCCAAAAGGAAGCCTTATTTTTATCAAGGTACTGTTCAATCAATTTTCTTTGTCTGTTTTGTCATTTATGTCAGTGTAGTTTGGACTTGATTTTATTTATTTTTTATTATGAGTAGAAAACATATCACGTCACTTACAATAATTGAGGTTTTCAGATTTCATGAAATCTTTTAATGACAAGACATCACATGTATTTATATATTTATTGAATTTTGAATTTATTTTATTTTGTTAAACTAATCACCCCATTTAAATATATGGAATGACACAATCCCACAAAGTGTTACACAAGTTATCACTCATTCTTCCTCCAGTACCGAAGAGGAAAGTGTTGTAAAAAAAAGCAAAAAAAAAAAAACAAGATTAAATTACTATTATATCCTTTTATTTATATTTGTAATGATTATTATATTCCAATTATATCTCTTTAATGAATTTTTGATACATAATAAAAATTCACATATAACTTTAATTTTTTCCATTACTAATTTTTTTTTTGGTAATAAATGTCAAATTTTCATTGGATAAAAGATGATTTAGGAGATGATTTTAGGAATGATCATCTCCATTCCATACTATAAACTATAAAGCTACTTTTTTCTTAGTGAGTATCACTATATATATCCCAGCATAGTTCATAGAAATTAAAGATTCCTTGAGCTAAAATCTTTACCAATATTTTTATTTCTAAACAAAACTTTGATTATTATTTTCTCTCCCAAAAATAAGGTTGGGATATTGAGATGATATTTTCTCTCCAAAAATTGTGTTATATAATGTGTTATTGTTTGTGATTGGGCAAAAAATACTTAATTATTAAAGTTTTAAGTTAAATACATTTTTCAATCAATAATAAGCAAGAACACATTAAGTGATACATTTTTTGAAACATAAATGTGCTATTCAAACATGGAATTGTCGAAGAATAAGAAAAATATGATATAACATAAAATTGGTTGGTTACACATATGCACTAAAGTTTCTAGTGTCTTGTTGGGACAACCCATGTCTTATGTACAAAGAGTTATGGATACCTCACTATTAAATCAATGTCACCTTCCATCATCTTCATCTCTTCTTCCTCTAAACAAAAAGGGACAAGGCAATTCAATGGCCTAAGGGACCATCCCATGAGGCCAGGTTTTCTCTTTCCTAACCTTGTAGGACCTTATGTGGGACCCATCCCACCATTGGATTCTAACATGGCCTCTCACTCTCACCTCTCCCAGTTGGTCCTTCCCTTCAAATTAAGGCTATCTTCTCTGTATGGGACTCTAATGAAGAGGAAGAATATGTATAGATGATCTCATGTCCTTATCCCTTCCCAACAACACAGACCCCATGGGAACAATTATATAATGTTTTAAGAGAACACAATTATGTTTTAATATAAATGAATGATAAATAATATATTTCTGTATAATTTTTTACATTGATCATCATGTTTTAATAGTTATCTCAATTGAAGGCTGTTTATTTTTCTGTTTCAGATATATTATTATAAGTATTTTTTGATGAGAATATATCTTGTAATAAAAGTTTAGAGAAAAACAAAAGCATTTTTATTAGGTATTACCATGAGTATTTTTTCACCATTTGGATAAGAAACTAATATTTTTGGGTATGTGATTACCTTTCTTAATAAGTGTCATCATCGGGTATCGAATCCTTAATCTTTTGATTATACAAATTTAATAAGACTTTATACTAGTAGATCAAATAGTAGTAGATGTAATTGTTTCTATATTGAAAAAACTTATTTTGTTTCAGATTGTATAAGTTTTGTTTTTTAAGCAATGCTTCATGTTGGAATCTTATATTTATAAAATAAAACTTATGTTGGAATCATACCAAACCATACCATGAATGTTTTTAATTTGGATAAAATTGTCTTTCAACATATGATTTAGATTAAAAAAATACAAGTTTAGAGAGAAAAATGTTGATATTTTCTCTTAATATTTTTATATAACATAAGTACATGTGGTCTAATAAAAAAATAAAGTTGTTGAAAATATTTTCAAATAATTGTACATATGATATTTAAATTGAATTTAAAAAACACATCATTTATTTGTACTGAATTAATGGTATGTTTATTAGTGTTTGGAGTAAGCAAATTTTAAGATTATTGAAATTGAATAAAGTTTGTGATGGTGTATGTCTTAGAGGAAATCATATGTATTTTTACCTTGTATGAGACATCATGTTTATTGAGTTAATATTATTTATAATAATATGATACATTATATGAATTGTGGTTATATTACTTGTTTTAAATGTGATGAAATCCTTAGGATGCCAATTAGATCCTTTTTTGATGAATTATCCAAAGAGTATTCATAGTCAAGTATTGTAGTTAATAAGGACAATTATAATATATTGAGATTAATATGGGAAAGGCAACTGGCCATATAAAAATAGATTAATTGGAGATATCATATATTGAACCAATAATATATTGGTTGCATTTTGCACTTGCCACAAGCGTGAGAGTGAGATTCTTCTCCATTAATTGAGAGATAATTGATTTTTTATGTGTATTCTAAGGGTAAAAGTGTAATCTTATTTATTGAAAAAGATATAAATGTCAATGTATATTGATTTTCCTTTGCTTTTTCATCTCACTTCCCTACGGATGAGTCTCCCTCCAAGTGTGGAGGTCAGTCCACACGATCTCACAATGTATAAGAAGAAACATTTATATACCTAATGCATTAAAGTTTTAGAAGAATATATATTATTCGACTCATTTATATTATTGTTCATTTGGCTTACTAATAAATAAGACTAAACTTTATCTCATCGCAAACCTTTTAAGTTTCAACACTTGGATTAGGTTCACTTCTAAAATCTTAGTAAAGTATCAGAGCCAAAATAATTCAAGAATCAAAGTTCACTATACATGTGGCTAGACTTAATGAAATAAGCAGAAGCCCAACCCAAGTGACCAAAAATGAAGAAAGGCGATTTGATGCCCTCATGAAGTCTTAACAGCTCGAATTGTGTTAACCGGAAAATTGGTCAATAAAATTACCAAATCAGGTTATCGTAAAGAAATATAAAAAATTATCGAATTCACAAGGACTTGCTTGATATAATCTTTCACCCAACTTTTGATATTCTAAGTTGATTTAATAATGAGTTTAGTTGGTTTGATTATGCTAATAAACTAAAAATGGTTGAATTAAATTATTGGACTATAGATGTTGATATTGCACTTTACTACTCATTATTCATACATACTTGATTCAACAACATATATTCATCTAGTTATGATTCTTTCACAAACAATGAGATCTTAATGTTGCTAAAACTGATGTCTCAGTCAAATTAGTAGCTTATGAATAAAACTCTACGTCTAGAAACTCTACTCACAAAATGAAGAACTATGATCCACAAAATACACCTCTATGTCTAAAAACTATGCTTGTGAAATTGAGAATTTAATGCAATGTCTCAATTGTACTGATCACCAATGTATTGGTCATATTAATACTTTATTAATATAGTTTTATGTCTACCAACTATACTAACAAGATAAATATTTACGAACTGTTAACACATATCTATGTCTAACAACTATGTCAACAAATTTGAGAGTTATAAATTATTGAAATAGTTCTATGCCTGTCACTAACAACAAAATGCAAAATGTGACTAATTGATGTAAATATATGTCTAACAAATATATCAATATGATGAACTAATTTGTTCAAGAATAAGAATTTTGGCATACATTCACTAATACAAAATCTTAGGACAATGGTGCCAACTTTAAAGTAAGCATTAAGCACCAAATAACTCATAAGAATCAAAACATAAGAAATAAGTATGATTTTGAATCAAAGTGTATACATCAAATTTATATTATATCAAATCCCAACAAGAAAGGGGTTTAACTATCTAAAATTTCCAAGTTGATCCCCTTTTAAAGGGTGATTTTTACACGCAGGGAATTCACTTAGTGTGGCCTTTCGTCTGACCGAGCCTCGACCTTTCGCCTAGCCAATTGTATTGGGCAACACTTGTGCTAGACAAAATTGTCCAATTTCATTTGGCGCAGCTGAATCGAGAATAATAGCTATGCCAAAAAATTCATCGGGTTCCGCTCAGCACAAGGATTACGCTAAGCACAACTTCTAATGTATGCTATTTTCGCCCAATGCATGAATTGTGTTGGGCATGACTTCCTAGTCCTGTAAAATGCGCTAGGCATGACTTCTGCGCTAGGCCTAAGCTATTCTTGTCCAGAAACTTGACTTTTTGCCATGTTTCTTCCGATTTTGGCCTGCACAAACATTCTATTAGGTAAAATCCGACAATTTACATAATATGTTAAGTTTAAGATCAATTTACTAGTAATTGACCTAATCTAAGAGTTAAAGTACCATAAAAATGATAGTTCAAAAACGATATTTTTGACACTTGATAAAGTACAATCTTTGACTAGATATTTAAAACAAGTTACAACTTAGGCAACCCAATTAGCTTTAAAGGATGTTACCATAAATAAATAAAGAAATCTCACATTAAATAGAATGAACCAATTTAGCAAACTCCCACACCTAATGACTTAAAATTTTGCATCATAATGTATTGTCAAATCAATTTATTTTCATTTATATCACTAATGAAAAAAACTAAACTTTCTTCTACCTCTTATTGAATGAGTGGTGGCCACCTTTTTTTTTTAATATATGATTCATATTAATCATTCACCTAAGCACTGTTATGTTGTTATCACTGATTTTATTTGTTGAGGAAAGTTGTTATGTCAGGGTCACGACAAATAAATGATCGAAGAGTAAAAAATAATCTTTAGTAATCAAAAATCAATTTATTGATTTTATCTTTACTTTTAATTATAAAAATGTCATCGCATTATATCTAAATAGTAAAACTGTCATATCAAAGAATTTTTTTCCGTTTATTTTTTATGCACTCTTCGTTGAAGAGGATCCTGATCTATAAATATGATATTAGAAACCTAAGGGGAAATAATCATATTGTCAAACCCATCACTAGCTTCTAATAAGCTATCATTAGATTTGGATTAGACCTCATATAATCCCACTTAAGCTTTGTAATGGCTAGGCAAAAGGACAAATAAGCTGATTAAGCTTATCATATGTCTCGTGTCTTTAACCTATTAAATCAAAATATATTTAGACGTTGGCTTTCATCATCAGACAGTGACACCAATCTTAATAGATAGTAGAGATACATTTAATCTAATTAAATTTCTTAATTAGCTATACCAGTAGATAGTACATATATGATATATTCAATCACTGGTAGAAAAAAATATAACACTAATGTTGGACCAGATTGCGACCAGGAGCCTCCAACCATCAGAGAGTTTCATTGTTATGGGAAGAGTGAGACACAAGTGATGCACGACGTCTTGAACCAAAACCTTAAAGTATTAGTTTCATAGGCCTTTTCTACTTATAAACTCTTTCACTTTTCCTCGTATATCAAATGTGAGACTTCACATTTGAATAAACTCAACTACCATAAAATTTCTAATTCAGGTTCAATCAGTTATATAAGATGATTGGGTGGCGATCAGATCTGATTTGAACCGATCAAACAAAATTTGACCATTTATGTAAATTTGTTCAATGACTGAAATTAAAAAATCTAATTAGAAATTTTGACCAATAATACATAAATTGTTAAGTACCAGTTATTTTGGTCCAATAGTGTAAATCCTGAAATGTCTAATAAGAAAATAATTTGCTCCATTGCTTAACGAGTCCCTTGTGACAGTATGGTTTGTATGGTCACAACAACACACAAAACCATGTTATCACCATCATAAGTACATATCATTTAGTTGGATTTGCCCGATTTAACTATAAGTCTTGAATTCGAATATTTGAATGTATTGTTTGTCTTATCATGAATTCAAATCCTAAAAATAGTTTATTTAATTTGCAATATAAAACTCTATAAATCTTCTATCATAAGACTCATGTACATGAGTACGTACCATCATAAAAAGGGAAGAGAAGGGTCCAGGGGTATGTATATTTACTTACATGTCAAACAACAAATCTACAAATTAAATTAGATAAGGATGCCACATAATTGAGTAATATCTACTACTTTAGTACATTAATATAGATACTTAAATCCCAAATTCGAAATTCAAAACTCAAATTGAGTGATGTTGAAAACAATACTATTATATTCATATAAATATGTGCAATTTTGGATTCTGACTTGTCAAAGCTTGTATTGCACAAACAATAATTGATCTGGAATATTAATTATCATCATGGCTTGTAACATTGGGAGACAGTTCTACTGTTTTAACAGTAATGCTTCTGTCACAGTTCACATTGCATATAGTAAAAGATTCCCTTGGAAGTTATGTGAAACAATTTCACTTTCTTTTTAATTTATTTCCCCTCCATTTTCTACAGTACTACAGGACAATGTTACAATGTAACAATAATGGACTTGGAAGTTGGAAGAGTTATCTAGATACTTAGAATGGTGATGGAAGATATTGTTAACAGTTAAAGATAAATATTAATGCATGTTGAGTATTGCAAGTGTGAAGAATAAGTCTGACGTTGTGTAAAAGTTGATGAATTGAAAAACATATAAGTTGATAGATTTATAGACATGATATCTTAAGGTTTTGAGTCAAAATGTGGTATCAAATTTATTTATATAGAGATCAGAAATGCTCCCATGCATGGAGGGAAAAATAAATATAATAATCATAGTCACATAATTCGCTCATACTCCCTACATATACCACGAACCAGTTTGCAAGAATCAATTTGTGATTCTCCGCGCTCTGAAACGTGGTGAGTTGCGAACTAGTATGATAAGGTCTGACATGACTAAGAAGAAAGAGAGAAAAGAAGAAAGCAAAAGCATTAGATGATGTGGCTATGACTGATGCAATAGGAGAGGGGAAGAATGAAAACCCTAATCTAAAATGGAATTTTTTTAAATATATGTGGACTTTATTTAACTATATAAAATAGGTCATTTGAGTTAGAAATATGTGGTGTTTTATCACTTAAAAAATACTTATAGATTTATTTTAACATATTAACTATTCATAAAAACCATAAATAATTTATAAAAAATAAAGTATATCCACTAAAATCCAAAAAAACATATCAATTAAATATACCCTCATCATAGCATATATTTGATAGGTAGCATATCGTGTATCATGAATCCATACCCATATCATGAATCCATACCCGTATCGAAGAAAACCATGTATTATGTTAGAATGGGAAAAAATTTCCTTCAGTTTTATCTACGAGAGACAATGCCAGTATTGCATGACTTGTCAGGTCAGGGAAGAGAACCCTACACTTTTTGAGTAAAATATTGAAAACAAAGGGGACCCCTCAAGTGCAGATGTATGTGTTGGTGAGCAACAAATAAGTACATCATTTACTATTTTGGCTACTAACACTTCTGTATATCACTCAACAAATTAGCAACACCTTGTCTTCTCAAACTGGTTTGGTTGGGAAGTGTGTTTCAACTTTAATATTGCTTTTCATGTCATGTTCTTTTCTTAGATTTAGTGATAGGAACCAAGTCACTAATATGCATCAATTGGGCTAGAAAACTGGTATGTGGTTTCCAAAAACAGCTTTGATTGACATGATTTGAAAACTAATATAATTAATCAACCATTATAAGTGAAAATTGTCATGAAATTCATAATACTACATCTAAAATAGCGAATCTGGACTGAAATATACAAAAGCTGAAAGATCTCCTCTATAGGTGTGGCTCCTTGCGAGTGAACCAAAGAGACATAATATCATTGAAGGTTACAACGCTTGAACATTTTTTTAGGATAAGCTATCAACAATGGACGCCTTGAATAGATGAGGAGGAATCATTCCATCAATAGGGAGGAGGATTATTATGTCGATTTTGTAATGTTCAACTGCAATCTTCCAAACATATGTTTTCTATGTGCAAGGTGACTTACTCTGTTTGACAACAACTCTACAATTTGTCGGTCTTAACATTACATCACCTTTAGAACTAAGGGTCCACTTTACTACTCATAAGGGTATGTCAATCCACTGCCAATGTCAGAAGTTCTAAAGTATCGTTTGGTAAGCAAAAATTTACTTTATTTGGCGAGTAAAAACAATATATTTTCAACTCAACCTAGACAACGACATCAGTTTGTAGAAGCGGCAAAGATAAAATCATGATTTTGGACGAATGGAAAAAAGGATAAGTTTATTATATTTTATTCTAATTGGGTTGTAACCCCGGAAATTTTTATGAAATTATATTAAACCTTGTAAGATTTTTGCTTCATTCTCGTAACTCTATACATATTTAATATTTAATAATATTAATTTTTATGATAAAAACTAATTTATAGTATTTAAAGAATCTCCTGTCTAGGGAAAAATCAACCGTCACTGTCCCTCTACTTTAATAGCTTTAGGCATAAATTGGTGGGTACAAAATACTCAAATCTTTTGCAAAATGGCAAAGCATAAACTTGGGAATTAGTATAGACCAAGTAGTTGATTCTAGCTAGTGTCTATGTCCCTTAGGGAAAGGATAGGACTAGACATGGCTGATCATAGATTGAGCTTTTTTCTCTTCTAATAACTAACCATATATTAAAGACATCAAAACTTATTTGATCATATGTTATTATTTTCATAGCCTTAATTGGAAAAGACTCATTGAAGAAGATGATGTATATGATTAGTGAGGACAATACAACATGAATACAATATGAGGGTCTACATAGAGAAAACAGGTGGAGCACCAAATCCACATGGATTGTCTATAACTCTATATCCAAAGGGCAATGCTTAAAGGAAAATAATTTCTTTTAATTGCTTAGAGAAGGATTTTCTGATATCTCCACTTCACTTTTTAAGCATTGGTTTTATCCATTTAACTAAACCTAGTTTTCATGTTTAATTTTTTTCTTCTGTACAAGAGATCTTTTCACAAGAGGGTATTAAAAGATGTGAGGTAGGTAGAATTATCGGATCGGATTATAAGATTGTTTGTCTTTGTAACCTAGAAGTCATTACTTCAAATAGTAAGAATGGTCTATTTGCTTGCACCATGACTCCATGATACAAAATAAGTAACTTCTTCATACACCTAAGCTTCAAAACGCAAGATAAATAACCTTATTTGTGACAAAATAAAAATAATTGTATGATATGATAAATAATAAAAATAATCATAAAACTTTAATAATTGTGAAGCTCTAAAGATCCAGCACATGCGCTAACTTGATCATGAAATGGAGTGAGACTCCAGACTCCTCTCTAATAATGGAAAAAAAAGTGTTCTGAAAAACAAAAGAAAAATACTTTTATCCTTGGAATACAAATGAAAAAGTCATTTCCCTCTCCGTTATTAGTGATGAAGTCTCACTCCAAGAAATGCATGACCAGTCATGTCAAGAGATGAGTAGCATCAACCTCTTATTTCTCAATAACGGTGAATTTGTGCATCATAAACTTGTGCATCATAAACCCTTATCAATACTTTAAAATAATTTACATGACATAAATTTCAATGTCTTTGATATATGTAGTAGGATTGATATGTCTGGGAATTTGTGCATCATAAACCCTTATAAGATTGTAAAAAATAAATCGCGGGAACAGGACAATATATATCTATGTAGAAAAAATAGTCTTATTTCCTTTTGGTTCTTCATCCATTAATTTTGCTGCCCCTTTATTCATTCATCTTCATTGGTCACTTTAATCTGATGGACTAGGAACCAATCCATTTTTAGCCACCAATTTTGCATAGCTTTGGTTTTTCTTGCTCATGCTTCATAACTTTTTGGCTGATTCTAATTCTTTTCTAGAATTCCTTATCTAATGTAAAAGCTAAATCCTGAAAGTGTAAAAAAAAAAAGAAGGGTCAGGGTTCAGGAACCATGTATTGGTAAACTGAAAATGATTATTATACACTAATTGCTGTATGCAAAATATGGTATATTAAAATGAGAATATATTATATAACAAAAATATAGTATATTGAAAAAGTTATTTGAAAGGATCTTTAATCTATGTAATTTTTTTTACACGGATTAATATTTGACATATGTGATAGATTACAACTTATATAGTTTAAAGATACGTCACATGTGTGTGTATATATATATAAAGCTGGCTAATATATAATTTAAATGTAGCAGTATTCCGATTGGTCTAAGATAGGGAGTGAGACACCATGTAAGACAAGTGATATGTGTCCATATATATATATATATAAAGGTAGCTAATATATAGTTTAAATATATATGAGGCAAGATGTGATAGCTTACAACTTGGTTGTAGTTTTGTTGGGAACTTGCTTGAATTAAATATTAATGATAGGAACAAAAGTTGTTGCTGAATCCATATGGGTGAAGAAACTTTTGTGGTTGCTCTTCTGAATCCCAAATATGAGTACTGGTTTCCTGAAAATGATGTTTTTTAATTATTTATTATATGATATATGAAAATGATGTATTTGACAGAAAAGTAAAAGAAGAAATCTCTTTATTTATTTAAATCAGTTATTGTTTGGTCATTTCTGTTTATACCTCAGAGAAGAAATTTGGCCTCTGCCTATGAAAAAAAATTGAAGCTGAATTGTCCAAAAGATAGTCATTAGTAGGAGTGGGAAAAATGGTTGTGGGGGTCATAGTGGTTATGACTTGATTGGTGCTGTTGAATTGTTGCATGGATAGTGATTGCATGCTACTTAATTTCTGAAAATTCAAAGAGATCAAGTTAATTTCATTATATTAGAGATCTAGTATACGTTGTCTCGCGCCAATGATAAGAAGCAAAAACAATAATAATAATGATGAATATTTAAATTTATTAGTTCACATTGCGTGTTTTCATTAGCGCGGGACAATATATAGGACATGATCCGATAATAGGCTGATTGATTAATTTGAAGTACATATAGCACATGACAAGTAACTCACCTCTGGTCTAACCAAGAGGGTATCTGAGTCCGTTGCTAAGTCATAAATCATGGGGTTTGATGAAGCAAGCTTCAATGACAAAAACTTGAGAAGATAGATGCATAAGGAAGCTTGTTAGTTTACACATGTTGTAAGTAATGGACAATTTTCAATAACCAGAAGAAAGAAACAAATAACTTATATATTGTTGATACCTCAACTTGATTTTGTAAAGATTGAACATAATTGATTATTTCATCTAACATAAGGGCTTTTCCAGTCACCTATTTATAAACATACCAAATGAAGTTGTCAGAAGACCAAAGCAGAAACATGCATACAAATGTCCCAATCAAAAAACAAAACAAAAACTGAGAGACAATGAAATGAAGTTTTACCTTATCACAACCTGGCACAAGTCTTTGCAACATCTTCATCCTTTCACTTATTTTCTCTCTTCTAACCTGAAATTCATTTGTTTTTGTAAGATTTAGAATGAGACATTGAAGATAACTCTAGGGGCATTTTAGGAATTCAGGTAGCAAACTAAGCTAGCACATGTACTGTTCCAAAAAGTATGTTACTTGATGTGTCATTGTTTCTGATTAGTTGAAAAAATAATAATGATAATTGAATATTTTTCCGACCAATCGTAAAGAGTGACACATAGATGTAATTGTAAGTTGTTACTATCATATACCCTTTCAGCAAGGCTGTGGCTATCAGTTGCTTGACCCCTTCTTGCTCTGACATGGATATAGCCCTTTGGGGGCTCTTCAGAACTTTTTTTCTGATCCTTCTTTTCTGTTTTTGGCTTCTCAACTTCTTTCATCTCACCATTGTTCTTCTTCCTCTGCCTCTTGTTTTTCCCTTCTTTTACATCCTATAATAACAACACTCAAAATAAAGACACCAAAATAGTTAAATTATTAACATTAACAAACTTTGGCTATCACATATCAATATATTATATTATATCATATAGTACTACTATAATATCCGTTAATGTTTTATCTCAAAACCAATTGACAATAAGAGGACCAACAGATATTTAAATCATTCTCGAGACAATGAGGTAGGCGATGTGGGACTTACTTCCCAATATGCCCCCTCCACATAAGTTTGTCGAACCAGGCGAATGAATACATTTGACCCATAACTAAAGGATATATTTTTGGCTCATGACGAGAAAGAAGTTGAACTTGACTCTGATATCATGTTAAGGTTTCATCTCAAAATCAATTGAGAATGAGAGAAGTAGCTCAACATGTATTTAAATCATTTCCGGGACAATGAGGTAGGCGACGTGAACTTACTTCTCAACGCTATCTATACTAACATGTTGAGAACATATACAAAACATACATAATAAAGTTCACAAAGCCAGAAATAGCTCAATTTTTACCTTTGATTGAGACTTATTCAAGGAACATGCACTTGTGATTCTCCTCTTCTTCACCATAAGAGTCACCTTCTGAGTGACCTGTTCACCAATTTCAAGCTTGTCCACTACCATAGAGGACTGAGGGCTAATGTTTTTGGCCACAGAAGAAGGTTCATTGTCACTAATGGTAATCTTGGAACTTTGATCATCACAGCTATTGTCCTGATAAAGGTTAAACTGAGGAGAGAAAGTGTTTATGTTATTGGAGAAAAATGGTAATGAGTCAACAAGAAAAGGGTGGTATTGGTATGAATAAGCAGCCATATTATATGAGAGATGTGAGTTTGATTATGCAAGTTATGAAGGAAAGTTATGAAAGAAAAGGATACAGTGTGCTTGTGCTTGTAATAGCAGTGAGTACTTAAGAAAAGTTGGTCTGACAAAAACTTAAAGGACATGGTCTCTATATATAAAGTTCTAGGTACATCAAATAAAATACTTAAATCTTTGAGGCAGTAACTACTTAATACTAATGTTAGGCTAAAGATGATCACTATTAATCGAAAGGTAAGTAGTATAAAAAATAAAGAAAATAATAATATGGTAAGACATTTTTATTCTTTTATATATAATGTAATAACATGTTATTGAAAATACAAGTAATATTAGTAATTTGTTCATCATGTGAGGCAGTACATTTCACTCACTATGATACATATTACTTGGTTTACCATAAGGGGACATGGTTTCTTTGGATACTCATCAGTCATGATTTACATAGGAATCGAACCCAATATATAATGCACGATAATGTAATTTTTATATATTGGTGACTATTTATGTGCCTTACTATTAGTCAGAGTTAATATGGAATATTTTTCTTGACAAATGCGGTAAAATGAGAGAGAAAAAGAGAGACATGGATTAAAAAGGTTCACAAATCTTTAATGAACTCTAAAAAAATATTTTTGACCATCTTTCCTTCACCTAATAATTGACCAAATAATTAAGATAATTATTTTCACTAAGTTTTAAATTGTGATATTCTCAAAAAAGATTGGCAATTAAAAGCTAAAAGTTAATTAATCAACAATTTTCCATTGTATATGGGAACCAAAAGCAACCAAAAGCCTCAGCATGCAAATAACAGTGTTCCTTAAGCATGGTCTTGTGTATTGAAAACATTTATTTGTAAAAGTAAAATTCACAGTTTACATCTCAAAAAGAATTAGTATTAAACATGACATAATGTATAATTGTTATTTCTTGTTACAGTACAACATTGTTTGCTTACATGTACAGTTTTTATTGCAATAATTATGTAAAAATCTTCGAAATAAAAATGGTTACCTGGGTGAAAAACAATTCTACTTACATGAACACAAATCACACGAATTTGGGGCATGCCTAAGTTAGTAATTTGTATTCTGTCTGTTCCAGAATATAGGTTATGATCAGATAAAGTTAATGACTGAGCAAGATAAGCATAATCCGGGCATTATCATGCCTCAGCCGGCAACCCGAACCAACAGATATTGATCAGGCAGAAGCAACAAGATAGATAGTAGAAAACCACTTCTGACACTCCACTGCTATGCTGCCTGCACGACATAGAACTCTACTATGTGTCACATGCTATCTACGCCCTACTATACCTATCACCAACATACAATATGGACCAATGATATAACCACATGTACCAATATGAGCGAAAGTCAATTATCCATATAGTACGGATCTACCAAAGCAACCCTCGTTTATCTGGGACAAACACGACATGTCATTTGGTCGGCCAGACCAATAGCTAGAGATGACAAAACGGGTCGCCCTGCCCATTTTCCCTGTGTCTGCAAATGCCCGCAAAAATTTAAGCGGACGCGGACATGCCCACAATATCTTAGTGGACAAAATTCAATAGAAATGCAAGCCACTCACATTGCCCACGAGCTTGGCAGACAAACGGGCAGGGCGAAACGGGAAAATTGGGAAGATTTGTATGCCCTACCCGCAAAATAATGCAAGCTATGCAGGCGTGCCCACAGACAATGTCCATTTTGCCATTTATCCCAATAGTATCTACAAAAGAATATTCCCCTCATTTCTCTTACTGACTTGATCGTGAGAGAATATTTGCAGGTACCTCCACTAGCAGATTCAAGCATACTCAGACTATACTAGAAGATTCCAGTAGATTATTACCATCGAGATCCGCCTTCTCAAGATTAAAAACATTTTCCATAATAATAAAAATAACAAAAAAAAACCCTCAAAAGGTATGTCTTAGTTGATCATTTAAATTGGATAGATTTTACATGCTCCAAATTCATTGCGAGCTCCCTGTGGCCCAAATCAAATTCATGTACCAAACTGAAATTAATTCTACATCTAAAGAATGTTGGGTAGGGTCACTTAGTAATTTTACTAAAATAACTAAATAAGGAAAATAAACATACCATAGTTACTCTTTTTAAACCTAAAATATTTCTAGTGTTGATTAAAATATTGAACTAATAAAGAAATAATCTATAATGGCCAGAAAGACAAGGGGCATGGCACTGGGCTGAATGTGTTGGATCGAATACACTAAGAATCCATTGTCCTAGGTAACATTTTTCTAACATTGGTTTTATAAAATAATATGAGAAAAATAAAATAGTACTTGATATTGTATAATAGAAGTTGGAAATTTCAAATAAAGGAAAATGAGGTGGTCCTATTAAACACTCTAGTTTGGCTGTTTTTCTTCAAAAATGTCTCGTCACAATTATAGGAATGCATGACATGTATAGAAATCGGTAGATTATTCTAAAACATGCTTATTTCGTGCTTATAAATTTTGAAAGAGAAAAATATGTATGCATTGACAGTATAAGAGTATTATCCACCATTTATTTTTAATCATTATTAACTCTTAAAAAAAAGTAATACAAATAAATGATAAATGATCTACTAATTGTATATAAATTTTTAAACTGTCAATACATAGATATTATCGATCAAAACCTTTTATAAAATAAGAGGATGAAAGTGGAAGATTTTGGAAAGAAGAAAGTGCCACATTGGAAATGCCTTAAATTTATCATTCAATCAGTTGAATAGACACAACCATGACTTGCAATATTGGTTTTTCTCTCAACGGTTGATGTTGTAACTCTGCTAGATCTGAGGATGGCCAAAAGCTTAAGGATTTGATTATTGGGGATGGTCAAAAGTTTAAGGGTTCGATTCTTGGGAACGCCACTTATAGGAAGAGACAGTCACATACTCGAAATAGATTAATGAATATATTCTTAGTAGTACAAAAAAAAATGTTGATGTTGTAAACTTACATCCATGGTTGTAATGAGTTAGTTGCTAATTGCTTGCCATGTTACTGTTGTCCTAAATTACCAATAGATACAGTAGAACTCGCACCCCAAAAAATTTAAGCTGTTTGCTATGCTACATTCTAGCCTTTAGTCTTTTTTTTATAAGATTTCATTTGAGACTTTTGTTTTACTCTTATTGTAGGAAAGATACGATGAGTTTTGCATAATGGTAAGATTATTACTCAATGATTATAATATCATAAGTTCAAATTTATCTATATCTATCATTTATACTCCACATATCCCACAAAGTGGGAGTCCCATGTACTAAGTTGTGATGTATTTGCTAGTGGTTAAGGATGCTTCATATCCATAATTATTTGTCAATCTCACTCGATAAACACTACAAGATAAAGGAAAGAAGTTAATAATTATTGTTGCATATGCGTCAATGCAGCGTATCCCCCTTACGTCCTATCTATGCATGTTGCTTTTAGCTAATTTGGCATGCATGGGAAGCCCCAACTCCTCTCGGGTATTGAATTATAGAGTGAAATTGATACTTACAATTTATTTTATTAAAAATAGGTTAAAATTAGGATCGTTATATTTTTATTTTTTCCACATGTCATAATCCTAACTTGTTAATGGACTCTCCGGTAATAATAGAGAGGATTCAAATTCGCAATGGGCATGACTATTGTAAATAAATAAATAAATCACCCAAAAAGGTTGGGATGAGATTAGAATATAGATCTTATGTCTTCATTCTTGTCCACTTTGTGTCCCCATCAAACTAAATAGTGTCAGCTAATTAAAAAGAAAAAATCATAAAAACAGAACTTAATATTTTAATATTATTTTGTGAATTTGAATTTGCTAGATAATGAGAGATAAGATTGCTTTGATATAGATGATATTTGTTCATCAGATTTATCTTATAATTTGGTCCCTCTAGATATTTAGTCCTATGAATTTATCATTTGAGAATTAAAAAGATTGGTTTTCAAAGATAACATGGTCAAATTAGTATTTTTAGGAATAATTGTGCCAAAATATTTCCTTCAGTTATAAAAAGATTGTAAAAAACTAATTTTACTGGGAAAAATATTAATTTGAAGCAAACTTATATTTTTTAGAACTAATTTAGAGTTTTCAATTCTTCATGTAGTAATATGGTAGGCAAAAATCGTTAGTGGCCAAAGAATGTTATGACTTACTTTTTATCATGGAATGTGTACAGCTTCGCTATTAAAAATAGGCGAAAGTTGATAAAATTTCCTAAAATTTTTTGTCTTTTGTAAATAGTTATTATATATTTTTATTTCTAATTACTCCTAAAATTTAACCATTGGTGAAAATGATTTATACATAAAAATAATGTTAAATAAATATATTAAATTATATATGACTCATGCAATTTGTTTTAATATCCAATGTGAGATAATTATTGTTTAATATTAATTTTTATATATCAATACTACTATATATTATCTTTTAACTTTGAAACTTGCGTATCATTTTCTTTTCAACTAATTTGTATGTTGATGATTGTTTCCTTATACCAAGGATGTTGGTTATTGTGTATAGTTCTATTGTTAGCTAGTGTTGTGAGTGATGATAATGATTTTTTTTGACATATTAGTAATTTAATATTATCTTTATTCAATAATTAATTTTACCAACTACTATAAAGTTTAAGGAATAATTATAAAGAAAAAATAATTGATAACTATTGAGTTTAAGGAGTTTTTATTCATTTTCCCATAAAAAATAAAATTAAAACGAGACAATAATAAAGCACCAAAGTAATAAATATTTAATATTTAATTATATAGCCATATATATGTACCATAAAATATAATTTACTATAGTATATCAAATATAATATATTGATTGTACATGTATTCATCTCACACTTTGATTTTGATTTTTTTTATAAGCAAAGGAAATATATACTAACGGGGTAAAGGGTGTCTTCAAAGTTCAAAACCATTAACCAACAATTAGACAATCACACTTTGGTTATAACATTAAGAATTTCTATATACATTAATGTAACACGAGTCCCTTTGACTTATGTACAGTTAGCTAGTGATGTTACTCCTCAGACAAAAACAAGTGACTAACAGTTGGTTTCATTTTTTTTTGGCTCACAGCTGGCTGAAATGATTAATTAACAGTTCATCACACCAATTAAGTCACATATTGTCCGTCTCATTCTCTTAGATATGATATTGTTTAAATATTTATTAGATTTTTCTTCTCATTACTAATTGATTTTGAGATGAAACTTTAACATGATATCAAATGAATAGTTCAACTTTTTTCCCATTATCGTGGATCTAAAGATACCATTTAATCAATCATGATTCGAAAACAACTCTTTTGCTTGATCAGTTAGATTTCTATATCCATGCCCCATGTTGTCCTAAAACATTGATAACAAGAATGAAAATGCAACTAACATCCGAGATAATAATGAGATTTTTACTGAGATACACTATATATCCCACGAATAAAAACAATGTACCATGAACATTTCAGTAATAATAATAATAATAATAAAAACTCTAATAAAGTATATGTTGCGGATAATAATTTTCTAAACTTGTTAGAATGTATGAAAAACAATAATAAAATAATAACTATAACTAAGATCACACAAGAGATACCAAAATTTTAACGTGAAAAACCTTCTCAACGTGAGAAGTAAAAACGATAGGTACAATCCAGTCAATCAAGCTTCACTACGATCAAAATAGGAATACAAGAGCGGCTAAAAAATACATCACAAATCATGCTCAACAACAAGGCGTACAACATAGCAACAAGCTTGAAAACGAGAAGAACTAATCAGCACCCTACAGGATGAGTTATCTTCTCTTCTATTGCCTACTTTTGTCTAATCTAATTGCACACTCTTTGTCCATCTGAATCCTCTACATCAAGTTAAGTGAGATAAGTGAGTTTTGATCGATTGAATCTGTATGTACATAGGAAGGAATCCCAAACCCAATAATATCCGGCATAGTGGGTTCAATTTTCATCATGATAAGGTTAATGTCAGTGGTACCAGCTAGCATTACAAAATATCTGCCTCAAATCAAATTCAGTTGTCTTAGTGTACTCTTTAAGAATTGCATGCCAATTTACGAAAGATGCTTTGTTGAACCACAAAAATTTGAATACTGAAAATGACAACAAATTATGAGAATCGTGAGCGAGCCAAGACATAGTGAGAACTGTTGTACTGTTGCTCGTACGTTGGAGCATACGGTTGTGATGATTCAAAAATATACAAATTTCAATGTCTTTTGGACCACAATATGATTGCAACTTCACATTTATCATTGTTAATATATCATTTCTTATAAAGTCTATGTCCCATTAAGATATTAGATTATAATGTAGAGATAATAAATACATACGGTTGGTTAGTAGTTCAAGTAGGTAAGATTTATTTGTGGGTGTGATGATTGTTAACAATGAGAGGAAATATGTTTTCTACTTATCCATTGATAAAACATGACAACTTATAAATAGGCTAATACATAATCGAAATCATCATGACAATAATTATTATGTAATGTGTAAATTAAAATTTTATTAACTATGAAACATAATTGTAACATACAGAAACAAACATTATTGACGCTCCTAAATACTAGGACAACTAAAACATCAATATTATTAATTTTCTGAATGATTAGTTAAAGTGATACATGTTCCTTTTCTCTTAGATAAGATATTCTAGTCTTGCATGTGAGGAAAATCCTACCAAAAAAGCTAATCACATTACATTATGTATGTTATAACAATACTATTGTAATATTTAGCAAAAACAAATTTAACAATCATGATTTTAAATTATCTTTTAATAAAAATTTAAAGTTAAAATCTATTTTCTCCACATATTTCAGAACTAAAGAGAGACTGAACTCGTATGATAGATGTAGCTAGACAAAAAAATTAATTAATTGAGATTTAAGCTTTTGCATATGAAAATATGTGTGCAAGAGAAAATTAAAAGGGTTAGGATTTTTTTTTTCACAAATTGCCTTCTCCAAATTAAAGAGAAGAAAATCACAACGATTCTTGTATGAATTTTACCATAGGAAATGCATCCAAAAAGAAAAGACAGTTGAAAATGAATATATTGACGCTAGCATGAAGGGATATTAAATTTGGTGTGTCTGCTTCCCCCTGAAAACGAAATATCAATTTCTATTGGGGAGGGATCCACTTACTTCAAGATTAAGTGGAAAAACACTTACTCTACATCATGACCATTCATTCTTGGGAAATCTAATAGTTTGAATTGGTGAATACATCTAAGCCATTGAATTTTTCAAGATTGGATGGCTAAGATGAAGAGTAAGTGTTTTTTGGAGTAAGTGGACCCCTCCCCATTTCTATTTGGTAAGAAAGATATATAACCTAGATCCGTGATAAGATTATACACTGAAAAAAAAACAAAGTACTTACTCGGATAACTTTTGTGACATTGCCATAAGAAGTTTCCTAAAGGCATGGGAGCCGCAACAAATGGAAGCTAGTTGCCTCTGTCACTTCACTGTTGTTGAATCTGTGTTATTATTGAGTATTTCAAGTGTGAATGAAGAAGTCTCACATTGTGTAAAAGTGAATGAGTTAAAGAATATATAAGTGGATGGATAGATAGACCTAATGCTTCGAGGTTTTAAGTCAAGATGTAATGTCACACTCACTTATATGCTTCTTTCATTTGACTCATGGAAAAATGATATGACACATGGATGAGGATCGTAATCAATATGCAAGTATCATAAAATAATAAACAAATGATAATATGTAATAACATTTTTAATATTTTATTTGTTATGAAATTATATTTTTACTTTTGAAATTTAAAAATAGGGAGAAACAAACATTATTATATAGGTTTAAGCTGGTGGTGGTTGGTTATTGTTGGCAAGGTAAAAAAAAGCATATTGGTAATCAAAACATTATATTCATTTCAATCACACTTTAATTTTGACCACAATTTTAAAATGAAATCTATCTTCGAAATTTAATATCTCAAATTTTGATTCTTGTTTTTTTACCATAATTTGATTCTTGATTCTAAGTATATGCGATCAACAATATCTATTAAGCAAACCTCAACTCCAAATTTAACTACTATACGAAGCAATCCCGGATTTTAACTACAATTTATGGGAGCAACTTATATAGTTTAATGAATATAGTTTCTCAAATATAAGATATAGTTATATACTCCCTTCAAGGAAGTTAATAAGGTATGAAAATTTGTGTGGTTAATTAAGTTTTGTTTGATTCCTTTGTTCTGAATGTTCTGCTTTTAAAATGTTTGTAAACTGCTTTTACTCTCCTTGTAGGATATGATGTATACCTTGTAGGAGTTTGTGTAAGGGATCTCATCCTAAAGCGAACACCAAAGGACGTTGACATTATAACTTCAGCTGAGCTTGAAGAGGTTACCTTTAACTCTTAGTTTTTGTTCTATTTATTTTTCAAATTATTTATGAAATGGCAATTTACAGGACAACTCTATAGATCACACAATAAGTTAATTAAATAACAGTTAGAAGGGCAACAAGTTTGTTTATATTTCCATTCCGATTTGCATGCATTATTGTGTTGTTCAATCCATGTAGCCGACACCACCCAACGGGATTAAGACTTGATTGTTTTTGTTGTTTCGATTTGCATAAAACTTAATTTATGCAACTTGAAAACTTAAACTTCTATTTTGGGTGTGATATATCTGAATCTTAAGATTGCATGATGAATATTTACTCAATTTGCAGGTGATGAGAACATTTTCATGGTGTAAGATAATTGGTAAACGTTTCCCTGTATGTCATGTTCACATGGATGGTACCGTTGTTAAGGTTGGTATATTTCGGTTAGGATTGATTTAAACTTTCTGTAATGGAATTCTTGCTTGAGTTTTTCCGTATTCGGTGGTGTCTTTCTTTTTATCTCTGCTTGTCAATGATTATTTTACCTTCCTTTCACTTAGGTTTCAAGTTTGGAAAGTACTAGAAGCAACATGGATATGGAACTCTCTCATGATATTGAAGCTCCTACTGGCTGTAACAAGAAGGACCATCTTCGTTGGATGAATTGTTTAAAGCGAGACTTCACAATTAACGGGTTTTGTACTGGTCCCTTCAATTTTAAAATGTCAATTTTTTTTTGGTTTTATGTGATATATCTTTTTTGGTCTCCATGTGGCTGCATATGTTACTGTGTGACTTCTCTGCTTTATTTAAATTTTGTCATTTACTTTACCTTCTACAGTCCTTGCTGTTAACCATGTTCATGCTCTTCCAGGTTGATATTTGATCCATATTCAAGAATTGTATATGATTACATAGGAGGAATAGAAGATATTAGAAAAGCCAAAGTGTGCACGTATCTCTTAACAGCTATCATTTCTTATATTCCTTTTGTTAATCAGAAGTTTGTGGCTTTGTAACAATTATATTGTTTGAAACTGTGAATAGGTGCAAACTATATTTCCTGCAGCTACTGAAGACCATGGTGAGTTTCTACTGATCATTTACTTCATCTTGCTTTTCCATTGTTATGAATTATAGGTCTAGGTTGGGGAAGAAAGAAAATAGTGGAAGACAGCCAATTATCGATCGGAAACAGCTAATTAGCATTTCCATCCAAAGTTAACGAGGAGGACGAAAATCAACACTAACTCAAAATGGAGGGACTTAATACTTAAAATAAATGTAGGACTAGAATTAGCGCGACCCATAAATGTAGGGACTAAAAACATATTTAAGGGTAGTCCAATGTACAAGGCTCCCATCTAATGAGAGTATGAGGAGGGTAAATGTACGCAGCTTTAGCCAGCCTTACTATTGTGTCGAGACTCACCCACTATCAAAAACATATTTAAACCTTTGTAAAGTTGCATGCCTTCCTTTTTTTTTTGTTATCTTTTCTCAAATGCTCGTTGGTAAAATTGCAACTCATCTGTAGGAAAATTTCAAAACAATGCCTAAATTAATACCATATATTATGCATATCTAGGTCTGTCTGACTCCATCTTTTCTGCAGCTCACATTCTACGTGCAATTAGAATTGCTGCTAGTTTAGGGTTTAGTATTTCAAAGGAAATAGCTCAATTTGTTAAAAATCAGTCTTCTTCAGTGTTAAGACTTGATAAGGTATTTAAAGTGCCCTTCCTCTGCTTTATTATAAACATACGAGAATGTCCTGGCTGACTTGTTTGTCCTTATTTCTTTCAGGTCAGGATCTTGATGGAAATGAATAATATGCTAGCTTACGGTTCTGGTGAATCTTCTTTGAGGTTATTATGGAAATTTGGTCTGCTAGATATACTCCTTCCCTTTCAGGTATATGTTGATGGTGCGCTTTAATTTGTAAATATCAATCATGAAATATATGTTTAATCTTGGCTTGATATTACAGGCTGCTTATTTTGTTCGCCATGGTTTCCCGAGACGGGACAAAAGAACCAATATGCTTCTGGTAACATCGTACCCCTTGTGAACTTTACCAAATCTTTCTTATAATATAAGTTTAGGAGAAATATCTTTCATTTTCCAAGTAGTGAGTTGGGGGCAAAGAGGTGAAGATTTGTTTCCAGTTTTAGCATGGGTTGTCAGACTTATTCTGGCATTATGATATTGTAACTCGGGTATTATTTTAAATGCATAACATATTACCACCATATTTACACAAGTTTTTCAAAAATGTGGATAAGCTTGGGTATTTGTTAATGCATAGTGATATGTTAGTTGGTATTATTTATTTCAAAATGCTTAACATATTAGCATCTAAATTTTTTTCTATTGAATCTATTGGAAATTCGTTGCAGTCTTTCTTCTCCAATTTGGATAAGCTTTTGGGTCCCAATCGTCCATGTCATAGTAGCTTATGGTAAGATATATGCAACAACAAGGCCTTTTTCTTCTGTGTTTTACTTAGTCACATGAAGTAAATTTAATTTGTAATGCTGTGTGGGAATAAATCCATAAGAATAACATCATAATCATGCTATCCACATGGACTATGTTTGAAGACATGAATTAAGTTTATAAGTCCTTTCTCTGTTCCTGTTTCAGAGCAAAATTCTCACAAAGAACTATTTCCTAATACAGTTGTCATCAATTTAAGCCTATAACCTACTTTAGTTTTCTTCTTTTATGAAGCAGATGAAGAGTCATAATGATCCTCTTATAATCTCCTTCAGTTTTCTTCTTTTAAGAAGCAGTTGAAGTTTTATATCTATTTCCTGTTCCAAATATTTTTTATTTATTTTGTTATATCAATGTGTCTAGAACTAAAACCTAGGAAGGGTCAGGGGGATGAGGAAAAGGGTTCTTCCATCCAGAAAGGGGAGATTGGGGCCACATAATAGGTCCTAAATGGGATCGAGCAGAAGATTGCATAAACTCGTGCCTAGTAATAAAAGCCGTGACTATTGCAATGACCATGATCGTCCATGCTAATCTTTTGCCCAAAGTGAAGCTATAACCTGAATTAAGAATTGCCCATGTGGATTGAAGGGCTATGCACCAGTGTCCAGAAAATATCTATATCATTTCTGAAGTCTTAAATTTTTATTACGAAGCGATTGGTTCTTCAATAAAACTTTCTATGGAAGATATTTTTTGACCATTTCTTACAAATCCTTTGTTCTCTTTCACAATTTGAGTCTCTTAATGACTGAAGTTTTCTTTTCTCTATTCTCTTCAATTGTAAGAAGAATTCTGAAGCATTGTTTTGATTCTGTCCAAATCCTCTTAACTCTTAAGACCAAGTGAAATGCGATATAATTTATTCTAGTGGAAATTACTTTAACTTCCCCAAAGGTTTGGCTTAATTACATTGGGCATCTTCTTGTTCAAAAAATGACACCAACCTCCCTTATGATTTATGTTATCATTACTATGCACCTCTCCTAAAGGGTGGTGATATTGAAGTTATATTGTCCTCCCCTAGAATGGAGGTAAGTGTAATTTATGGAACTGAGGGGTTGTTGGGCGTAATTAAGCCAAACTCGAGAGGTTAGTGTAATTTCCTTTGTATTTCATAATCAAATTTACATGTTTAGGACATGGAAACATTTATAAGATTATTACAAGTTGGGTCAAAAAGCAAAACTCCCCAGGAATCTATATTTTCAGGGTTGGTATCCTAGCATTACATAAAACATTGAGTGATCGACCAAGGGACCCCTTGGTGGTTGCTGCATTTAGCCTTGCAGTCCATAATGGTGGAAATTTGTTGGAAGCGGTAAACATAGCAAGGATGATCAACAAACCACATGATGTTAGATTTCCTGAATTGTTAGATCTTTCAGGCCTGAATGCTGAGTCTTTGGAAGCTGAGATTCTGGATCTTGCAGAGTCTGTTAGAGGGACACTGTTGCAAATGACAAATGAGTATTTTGTATCTCAGGCTATGGCTGATTATCCTGCAGCTCCTCATTCAGATCTGGTGAGCATGTTTTTCAGTTTTCCTTAGGACAATGATACCCAGTAGATGAATTGCAGTAGGATACCATACTTAATTAGTCACCTTCCCATTAAAATGGTTACAATTTCTTCTGACCAATGGCACATATTCATGTGAAACATGCAAAAAGATAAGTAAACATAAATCGTCATACTACACGAGTCTCCACAAACAAGGAAGATTCCTTGCTTGTCTGTATCCTTTTAAGAAGGAACATGCTTTCCCACCCCCTGGTGCACTTGAGATTTTTATTTTCTATTACATGACAGAAATAAGAAACAGGCCGAAAAATTAAACATTAGTAGATAATTATATTTTTCTCTCAAATCATAGGCGAAATGATTAAGAAAGACTTAGAGATTAATGCTTTGTCAATGAACATGATTTATGATAGAGCATTATGGCGTCCTTCGATTTATATGGTCCACCCCATCTAATGAGATAAATGTTTGGTTGTTGTATTTTTCTCTCACGAGATGATCAGAAATTGTGTTGTGGAGTAATTACTTGGAATATTAACTTATCTTTTTCACAATTTTCATGTTCCTCGTCTAACGTTTGAGGGGTGTTCGTAAACTATTCAAAATGCCAAATCACCCAGATATTAGAAAGTATGATTTTTCGTCAATTATTGTTTAGGAGCCTGGGTCTTCTATGTTCCTATTTAATTAAATGTTTAATGCATTTTGATTAACATAATATGTTTGTGGAGACTCTTGTGTATATGACAATTTACGTTCTAGTTTTTCTTCAAAATTAATTTGACAACACAGTTTCAATTTCTCTGTTATATGTCATGTGTTCATTATGTGTCATACACTGAGGTGAGGGTAAACAATAATTTCTCTTGATTTGTATTCCTAATCTCCTTTTGCTATTGTTTTTTTAATTATGCAGGTATTCATCCCATTAGGATTATACCTCCAAACATGCAGCATTTTTGACTGTGTGAAAGTGCGTGCTGATAAGAAATTTTTGTCGAAGCCTGGCAGAGTAATCGATTTCGAGTCCTTAGCTAATGGTAACCTGAAAGAAATACGCCATGTTTTTGCGAGGATCATATTTGATACGGTATACCCCACTTCACCTTGATCAAGATCTGTCATTAAAAGAGCAAGTGAAATTAGCAGGGAGGGTAGTTTGAAGTTTTTTATTTGAAATTATGTGAGAAAAATGATTCTGAAATAGGCTTTTCTATCAAGAGGAATAGTCTGATGAAAATTGGAAGAGAAATGTGGTGAAATGCAAATCCAAACATGCACTAATATCCTAGGCTCTAAGGGCTCTAGAGAAGGGTACTCAGAAATAGCATCAATTTCTTTATCATCATCAACCAGTGAGAGCAATGATTACTACCCTATACCCAACCATGCAATGCACCTAACTCAAGCTACATAGCCAGTGGACAGAAGAAGAGCATTTTTCAATAAAAAGAAGGGAGGTGTTTATTTTTCTCTTTTTTGTTTCCAATCAATTTTGCGTATAGAAGAAAGTATGAGATAGCATTAGATTGTGAGAATTTAAAATTTAGCATTGTAATAGATGAATACTTTTTTGTGACATTGAGATCTTTTTGGAAGAGTTTTCATAGCTAGAAAACATGAATAGATTTATATAAATAAAATGTTATGACATCTTCTTAGTCATAAGTATAATGGGCTAGGTTTTTGGAAGGATTCTACTTGTATAGCACCCTTTGATAAAATTATATTCATCCATCTATACCAACTCAATATCCTTTCATTTGAACAAGTATAAACATAACATTTTAGACTTTAATGATTTTGTTTAAGCGATTAATCTATAAAAATTGGTCAATTACATATGTTCTAAATTGTAATAGAATGGATTTGTTTCTTACCTGCATTTGGTTTGATTCAGAATCTTCAAGGGAATGAGAGGTAAAATAATCATGTCAAAATCTTATTTATCCCGGTCTGTACTTTCCCCAAAATCTTATTTATTGATAGATTATATTAATAATAATGTTAAAAAATTAATAAAAATGTAATAAATACTACTATTTATACCACTTTATAAAGCATAATGTGTTTATTCCTCCGTCATAATATTCTATTCTCATAAAAATTAAGTCATTTTTATTTTTAAATTTTAAAGATAAAACGTAAACCAGTTGGGACCATATTTTGATAAGCTAGCATGTGATGTGATCTTTACCATTTCATATCAGCATGACTACATAACTAATATAATTGTTATATCATATTGTAGAGGGTCAATCAGGTGATTTATAGATCGAAGTGAATATGGTAGGACTTTTATAAATATATTAGTATCAATTAAGTGACTAACAAATTGAGTTACCTCAAATCACCATCAATTCAGAATTATGGAAGTGGTCTAATGGTTAAGGCAAAAGATTTAAGGAATTAAGTAAGGTAGGTCGTGGATTCAAGTTTTACCCATAAAAATGGAATAAAAGAAGTTGTGGGTCTGAGTCTCATCCACAATTAATAGGAAAAATTAAGGTTCAATTATCTTTCTTTTTTTTTTGTTTATTATCCACCATCCACCATTAACCCACATGGTCAAATTGCATCCATATAGGGTCCAATAAATAAATGCCACGTAAGCTATGGATAGGAATTGCCCAAGGCATTCATCAGAGCAATGTGCTCCACTCCTTCATTCCTCCAACGGCCAAATACTCTATATGGTATAGGTTAAAGGGATTTCTCAATGAAGTTTGGGCATAAAATGAGGTTAAAAATAAGATTAAAAAAAGTAGATGAAACATAGAAGTAAGTGTGTATGAAATCAAATGTTGGATAAAAAAAATTGTATTTACTTATTCAAAATTTATACTTTTGTTAACTTTACAAGATGAAGGACATGACTTGGCTTTTCAACAAAGCATCAACTAGTTAACATAAAATGGTAAAAGTTGGCTCGATAATAATATAATCATTTTATAATATCCAATTTTCTACTTATTTGTTTAAAACTTGGCTAGGTAATAAAATGATCACTTTACCAATTTTTTTGGGAACATCTTTACTTAACTGAAAAAATCTACTCCACATCTTAAATATTTATCATAAGAAAATCTAATGGTTTAGATCTAATCAATAATTCAAATCATTTGAATTTCTTAAAATAGATAGCTAAAATGTGAAATATTTTTCCTTATTAATCTTATATTAAGTAAACCCATTATCTTCACTTACTAGCATTTGTGTATCAACTTGCCTTGGCCATATTAGACACTTTTATCCTTTTAAGTCCATAAACCCAATCTATATCTTTTAGCTTTCTCTGTTTTCTCTGAACCTTATCTAACCTTCAATGGCTTCTATTTCACCCACTTCTCTCATGTTCAAATCCTTTGTAAAGAGTACCAGCCAGGTTAAAAAGCTTCCGTCTTAATTAAAATATATGCATGCTACTACTCATTTCATTTATTTATTTATCTCTATAGTACTCTAGTAAGTTTCATGTTTGAAATGTGTTATGTAATGTTTTAAGTGCAATATACTCCATAGTTAGATTGTAAAAATGAATTAGTGCAATATAATATATATAGTCTATAGTTTGGTCTTATCTAATACATTTTTAGTAAAATTACTTTTACATTATTTGTAACTATGTTTTGATATCAAAACTATAATTTAAGTATAGAAGCAAGACATTTTAAAATAGTTGAGTACCTTGTTCATAAAACTATAGTTTAATATCTATGCAGTTTCGGTATAAAAATTTATACATAGATAATACATTATCCACCATTTATTTATATTACTCTTCTAAAAAGTCATGATTAAAAAATGAATAGTAGATTATGGTCTGACAGTGTATAAAACTCTTACACTATCGGTGTTTACATTCTTTTCTTATTAGTACTATCAATATTTCAAACAATTTCAAATGTTTATTTGTAATTTGGGTGTTTAAAATGTGCAGGCTTGTTACAGAATTTCAAGTTTGAGGACAATTTCTGTAGGATGGACCAAGAGGAACTCTCCTTCTTTGAGAACCACCGGATTCCGCATTTGTTGTGCAGTGAGTTTGATTTCCCTCTAAACATTTTGTACCTTCAAAATCTTCATAACTTCCATGTTTGGTACATTGAAAATTTGTAACAATTCAGGCACAACCTAAGACATTGGAGAAAGTTGTTGAGATTGTGAAAAAACAACTTGCCCTGCCACCTGAAACTGAGCTTACCCCACAAACCAAGTTCACTGCACTTGGTGCTGATTCCCTTGACACAGTAAGATTCTAATTGTTTTATTTCAATTAAGATGATGTTTTTTTTTGTTAACGGGGTAAACTCGGCACAACGATAAGTTGCTACTTATGAATACGAGCTTACGAGTTCAAATCTTTATAAACATGGTTAAGATTGGGCATTACTTAGGAAAGCACTAATGCTTTCGGAGTTTGTAAGTAACAATGATATAGACTCTGATGTCACGTAATATACAACAACAATCAAGTCTTTATTTTACTAGATGGGCTATATGAATCGAACTATGTCATTTTATCAACATCGGATAATTCTGGTGTCCCATAATGTGCCACTATCTGTAGTCCATAAAATTTAAAATGATTGATTTATTATTGTTTTAGGTGGAAATAGTGATGAATTTCGAGGAAGAGTTTGGCATAAACGTTGAGGATGAGAACTCTGAGAACATAACAACAGTTGAAGAAGCAGCTGAGTTAATTGAGAAACTCATTCAAAAGAAAGGTGAAGCTTAGAAGTGAATTGAATGTTAAGTCAAATAAGGGAATATGTATTTTATGGGGTTAATCATTTAGCAAGAGGTTACTTGGATTCGTTTTGTGCTTTTCAATGTTCTTTAATCTATAGGGAGTAGATTAAACTTTTTTTATAAGTATTTGAAATATTGTGATGCATTCAATTTAGTCATTTGGAAATTATATCTACTCATTAATTTCATGAAAGAATACGAGAAGAGATAAATTTACTTTAAGAGTATAAACTTACTTTACATCTTAGCTACTAATTTTATAAAAATTTAATAGTTTAGATCTACTCACTAATTCAAACAATTGGATTTCTCTAGAATTGATGAATAAGATGTAGAATAAATTTAAAAACTTATTATTAAAGTAAATGAATGATGAGAGAGTATTATATTCCTTTTTCAAACTAAAATATTTGAAGGCGCATCTCTTCCTTTTGCAAATTGTTTTGGCTTTTTTAATTTGTGAAGAAAATTGTAAAACTAACCCAAGAAAGAAAAAAATGTTGTAGCAATTTTTTTACAAGGTTCTAAAAAATAAAATAAACATAATGTTTCGTAGTTATTAAAAGTATTTCTATTGAATAAAAAACCAAAGGCATTATATTTCAAAATAGCATACTTACTTGATAAAAAAAAATTGCTATTAAAATCAGAATAATATTAGACACAAAAGTAAGAAATGATGTTTTCATCACTCTAAGAAAAATCATTTGGTAGATTTTGAATGCTCATACACTCCTCGTTTGATCACGGTGTATTATTATAAATTAAACTATGCCTTGAGGGTTGAGTAATACCTATAGCTTTTGAACAAATACAACTTGACCCAATGATTGGTATTGTAGAACAAATTTTTTGGCAGATCCAAGATAAAATTTAATTCTTCAACTTTCAAATATGCATTATACACTTTCAGATTAAAAAAAGAGTACATTATTACAATTTGTCGTGAATTTTATTTTAAATGAAAAAAACATGGAGTTTAGTACCATAAATAAAATCCTAAATTTCAATGAAATGTGTTATATGCAATGAGTTGTGAAAATTTAAAGTATTCAAATATCACTCAAAACTAATTTTGATGGATATAATAAATCCTATCCCGTTCTTGCCGTATATTTTAGTGATTGATGTGTTTTTTGAAATGACAATAATTTTTCTCAATCCTTCATTTGGATTGAAATATTTCTAAAGTAAGAAAGTATATTAGAAGTTCTATGTCTTTGATTTTAAAAATGTGTAAAGATAAATTAATATTAATATTAATATCATCATCTTTCCTAAAATTAAATCATTATTAGATGAGGAAGACCATGAATTTAATACCATATTTTTTAGTGAACAGGTAGTGATTATGATGTAATTGAGTGTAATTAAGAGAGAGAAGAGTAAATGAGATTTTCTAAAAAACAAATTGATTTAATGAGATAAGTTTTTAACAGTAGTTAAAAAATTGATTTAATGCTAATATGACAAAGTGTTAAAAATATTAAGAGTATATTTGAAAAGCAAACTCATTCTTGAACAAAATTAATTTAGTTGAGAGGTGATACCATGTGTCATAAAAACATTAGTTTTATCCTAAAAAACAAAAAATACCATGATTTACTTGATATACACTTGTTTTTACTTGAGCAATGTCTGAATTTGAGTCTTGAATATGCTAAAAAGGTAAAGTTTGGACCAGAACAAAATTATTTCTTACAAAAGAATGTCAAAGGCTAAAAAAATAAATATTTGTTCAATATCAAATAAATTATTTAATATATTAAATAAGTAATACTAGTACTAGAGTTTTAAATCATTGATTCAGTAGCTTAACACATCTGTCAGAGAAAATCCTTTAATTAATTAATGCCTTTCCACATATGCATAAATTAATTTAAATAAAATTGAAATAATTCCTTTGTATGTCTCCTCTCATTAAAAAGGGTCAACCATTCCATTTCGCAAAGAACCAAAAACTGATACTTCTTTTGCCTCCTAACAACACGACACCGTTTTGCACGCCGCCAAAATCAATCCCAAACCCATGAAAAAATAACACGTAATATACTCATAACGAAACGGCGCCGTTTCGACCTAACACTACCGCGAACGACTTGCATAGAATATAAGTCTCAAACAAAATTGACCACTCTTCACAAAATCTAGCTCCCTCTCATGGATCGGAGGAGAACTGAGAGTCCAATCTACACGCGGCAATGGAGCGGTGGTTCCAGCAGCACCGGTTCATCGTCGCCGGTGATGTCACCGGCTCATCCTCAGTCGCGGCTTGGTCCTACATCCACCGTCAAGCGAACTCAAAACATTGCTGCTAAAGCCGCCGCGCAGCGTCTCGCTCGCGTCATGGCTTCTCATACAGCTGTCGCCAACGACGGGGAGGAGGATGACGATGACGACGATCTCGATTTCCGGTTTAGTGCTCGGCAACCTAACGCTCTTTCTTCTTTTTCTAATAATGGAAGTAGTTTTAGGAGTACTAGTTCTGGTTCCGCTGTTCCTTCGATTTCGCTCTTGAGACCTAACCGATCTCCTTCTCCTGCGGTAATTATTGCATAAAGTTTTACCTGAGATTTGGTTCCGATGTGTTTAGGTGATTGTTTTTGCATATTAGTTTGATGAATTGTGAAAAGTTAAGATGATTCGCGTGTGATGCTGGAAATTTGATCGGTTTTGAACTTATTAGTGTTTTGGCGTTTCGATTGTTTGCACAGATTCCTTTGTTGGATTGTGGAAAAATTGAAGATGATGAGAATTTGATCAATTTTGAACTTAGTAATGTTTTGTTAGTTCAACTGTTGGCGCGGATTCGATTTTTGAATTATGAAAAATGGAGATCATGTGTATTTGATGCTGGAAATTTGATTGGTGTTGAACTTACTAGTATTTTGTTGATTTAGGACTGATAATTTGATGTTATTTGATAGATTGAGTGAAATCTAAGTGTTTTTTATTGCTAATGTTGTTGTTGTTGTGCTTATAAGATTTGTATGTTTTTATTAGTTAGGTCAGAACATTATAGAGCGTACTCCTTCCTTCCGTTCAACATCAGCTGGAAGACCAGCGGTTTCGGTTCGATCAGCACAGGTGGTGCCACCTAGAAAATCCACAATTCGAACACCTATGGTTGTACCTCCAATTGATCCTCCTACCAATCGAGGTAGGGAGAAAAGGTAGCATGCACTATTTTCATAATTCCATAATTCTTATAGTTTTTGCTTTGAAACAATAGGGATTGAGTACATTCTCTGTGGCGGGCTTGCGGCAATTCCAGGTTGAGCCAATAGTAATATAAAGCTGAGTCATCATAAAATAAAATAAAAACTAGTTGTCTAAAACACTTGTAACACTACTTAAGTGAAGTGTTGTTCTCACAGTACCAACTTCATCAAACAAGTGATTGGCTTTTGCAGGAGTTTGGTCGTATCATCTCTGCACAATTCAAATATTACCCTAAAACATAAGAAACTGTTCTAAGTGGGTAGTTTGTGAAGTTTCAAGCTGTTTTGTTGTCGTTGTCTAAACAAAAACAAAAATAATACAGCAGATTCACATATAGGTGTGTACTGTACGATGACCTCAGTCAAATTCAATGCCTGCTTCCCAAAAAATCATCATCATTTTATTTATATAGGACAATTATGAGATGAAAACATTTTCTCTTCCTTCCCCATATTTTCTGATGAGCATTATGAAGATGTTGAATTCACGGGCTCTAGCCTTGGTTTTGTCTATATTTTCCTTCTAGGTGCAAGCCATTGATTCTTTTTTATTTATAATAAGTTCAATCCTTATTTTATCTATTGAGGCCATACATGTGGCTAGCGTACTGTAGTTCATTGGCCATTTAAGTTTTTTTTTCATCTGACCATTTAGCTAATGTTGATGACCCACTTGTCTTCAAATGTTAATAATTGATGAATGATTTCAGGTTTCCATCAGATATCAATGTCAGGCAAATTAACTCAAAAGACACAGGAAATCAACACGAAGCTTCTGCACTCCGTGATGAAGTATAGTATTTACATTCATTAATTTCTGTCTCCAGAAATAAAATCGGATGATCCTTATATTCATTGGCTGTGCTAATTATCGACCTTTATTGTAGTAGATTTTGCAATATAATTCCTGAGTTATGAGTTTTGAAGTTGTTTCATATTGATATTGCAGCTCGACATGCTAGAAGAAGAGAATGGGATTATGTTAGAAAAGGTATGCTCCAACATCCCCAAACAAAGTCGGTTTTATGTACATATTATGTGAAATATATGTTTGATTATTTCACAGCTAAGGATTGCAGAAGAAAAACGACAAGAAGTGGAGGCAAGAGTTAGGGAACTTGAGAAACAGGTGATGTTTTTGCTACATATTTAATAGACTTGGAAACCTAACAAACATAGTGTTTAATACCATAGTATATATTAGCATTTAAGAGTGGCCCCTGTGCAAGTCTTGGATGGAGTGATTGAAGTTGGTCTTCTTTATTAATGGGCTAAGTGAACAATTACATAAATGAGTTTGACACCACATATTGACCAAAAACCTTAATAGATTAGGTCTATGGGTCTTCCCACTTAATGCTGTTCAACTTACCTCATTCTATCCAATGTGGGGCCTCTTTATTTCTCAAGACTTCCTCTCTAATCCAACCGAGGTGGCCCAATGTAACTTGTCCTTAATCTTCAGCATGGGCTTTTACTTCAAGTTCTTTGAGCCTTAGAGGCCTCAGGTTGTCTTGTTCATTTTTGCTCGCTTGGGCTTGTGCTTCTTTTATTTGACTTGAGTCTCTAGCCTATGAGTTTGCAATATGTCTTCATCTACTAGGATCTTGGGCTCTGATACCATATTAGAAGTTAGGAGTGGGCCCTGTCCAAGTTTTCGGTGGACTGAGTGGACTTGGTCCTTTTCATTAATGGACTAAGTGAACAACAATTGGATGGAATCATGGGAATATGGTCAAAATAGTGCTTATAAGGCTTGGGTATTCCTCATCCTATGAGCTAGCTTTTGGGGTTAAGTTAGACCTAGCCTGCAGAATTCTAATAGTATAGATAGCAAATATTGAATACTCCCTCCATTCTTTTTATGTCTTCTTAGAAAAGTTTGTTCATTTTTATCTGTCAAACATACAAGAGGTTGATCATCTGCCAGTGACTAATCCTGCATAATTAGCTTCAGCATACACTTCCATGGATATCTTTCCACTTCTTCTGAACAACAATCCTCTTCCAGGTCTTCTTTTGAGAAATCGGTGTACTGATTGTAGGCATATCACCCTCTTATCATGTATGAATTGACTAACAATACTAACAACATATGTTACATCTTCTCTAGTATTATAGGCCTAATATATCAATTTTCTCACCAACCTCTAATATTGAGCTCTGTCAATCTTGAGACTTTTTTCCATTCCGTGATTCTGCTAAATGGGTACATGTACATCACTAACTAGCCTTACACACCATTTTTAGTCTTAATGAAAAGATTATGGACATATTTCCTATGGGAAACAAAGATGTCTTGTTTGGAGTAAGCAACTTCTATCCCAATTCCCAACGAAGGACTTTAGCCTTCCATTACTCTTCATTTCAAATTCAATAAAATTGTCTACGTTGTTCATATTTGCTACTAGATCAAAATGTCTCTTGATAGTCAATTTCATATGACTGAGTGTATCCTTTTGCAACTAACCTTGCTTTATATCAACCCATGTGCAATCATACTAATATTCCAAAGCATAGATCCATTTATATTCCACTACTTGTTTTCTCTTGGTCTTTCAACAACCTCCCATGTTTCATTTGTTTCTTGTGCACTTATCTCTTCATTCATACCATATTGAACCTAGTTTTTATATTCGAAAGAATATTGTACCGTTAGGGTTATCTCTTCATTCATTGCTTGGACCTATTTCTTATCTTCGATATAATCTTGTACTGATGTTTGGGTTATCTCTTCATTCATAGCTTGAACCTAGTTCTTATCTTTGAAAGAATGTTGTACTGATGTTGGGATTATGATAGCATCAAGAGCTGAAATGAAACTCTTGTGTGGTATGGTAGGTTTTTTCTTAAAGAAATAAATCGAGAAATAGGGTACCAGGTGCAGGACCTTTTCCCTTTCCTGAATGCAATAAGTAACTCGTCAGGACCGTTCTTATAAAAAAACCAGAATCATGGTCGCAGTCTGTGACCCACTTATTCAAAGGAATATTAAAGGTGCCAAGTTTTGAAATAGGAGTGAAATGCTTATATCGTTAGCACTTGTTGTATCTTCAGTAGTTACCGTATGTTCAGCCATCTGAAATTTCTGTTGGACCAATTTGGGTTCACCCCCCTACTCTGATACACCAATTTTGGTGAGCTGGCCATTTGTAGGTGGCTTTAGATGGTTCAAGTGAGATATCAACAAGAGGTTCTAATTCCTGTGCATTAGAAGAGGGGGATTCAGTGTCAACAATCCGGTAATATACTCTAGAGCTGCCTTAGGTGACACGGGTAAAAGGACTCAACTTCCAGACTGCACTCCCCTAAAGTAGAGGACGCGTAAAGGAGTCGCCTTCATGAAAGATACATCCATAGAAATCAAGAAATGACAACTTGAAGGGTGACAGCACGAGGATCAAGTTTGATGCAATGCTGTCAATGAACTTTAACAAATACCACATTGCCAAAAACACAAGATTGCTGATTCTGCATAATAGAAATAATGGGGAAAAAGGATGTCTTGAGCTATGCAATAATTACATAATTATTCTATTGTCTAAAATCTTAATGTAGAACCGTGGATCCTTAAAACAGCTGCAATTCCATATACTGAGTTTGCTGATATTTCTATCCTGGTTCATTTTGACTTTTGCAGGTGGCGAATCTTGGAGAGGGTGTATCCTTAGAAGCTAAACTTCTTAGCAGGTAAACTACCTTTAAACTCGCTTGAATGCTGGGTGGAACTAGAACTACTTATTTTATTCAGGTTTTAGGTTATGATTTTGTGTGTTATATGTACAGGAAGGAAGCTGCTGTGCGTCAAAGAGAGGTATGCCATAAGAATGGATATTAGATGTGGCAAAAGTATGAAATAAGTCATGATAGGAAGTAGGATGTGTTGTGATCACCCTTACTAGACAACCCACTACCAGTGTTTGTCAAATGGCGGCTATGGCGGAAACCTGCTAAATGGTGATGCCCGCCATTTGTTGATTTTGGGCCGCCATGGCGGTATGGCAATGGCGTTACATGGTGGTAATGGCAGAAACGACGCTGCTAGTGGGCTCTTTGGGTTAACATTTGGGGTTTTAAGGGTAATTTTGGGTTTTGCCCAAAAAATTGTAAACCGTGAATTAAACTGTGTTTCGTCTGCTTCACAGAATCTAACCTCATTCTCCCTCTCTGCCATCTGCCAATTTTTATCTTCATTGAAGATCACTACTAACAATGGTTTTTTACTTGTTACTAGCTCTTTAAGATATTTTTAAATCATTCTCTTTCTAATTAAATACAATTTTACATTCAGCCAACTTTTAACTCCATTATAAAAACATTATTAATGGTGGTATTTTTACTTGTAACTCTAGTTCTTTAAGATTTTTTAAATCATTTCCTTTCAAATTAACTAAAATTCTATATTTTAGACCATTCAGTCTAATTGGTCAAAAACAATTTTACGGCGATGGTTTGTGTGGCCTATGTTAGTATTAATATTTTTTAACCTTTCAGACTAATTGGTTAAAGACAATTTTACTTGTTAACTCTAGTTCTTTTAAGATTTTTTAAATCATCCCCTTTTAAATTAACTACAATTTTATATTTTTAGACCAGTCAGTTTAATTGGTTAAAGAGAATTTTACCGTGATGGTTTATGTGGCCTATGTTAGTATTAATATTTTTTAACCTTTTCTTTATGTAATATATTTTTTAATTAATTTTTTAAACCGCTATGATGATGTCCACTGTTTTCCTATGACACCATCCGTGACACCTTGATGACAGAATTTTGGTAAATGCCATGGGCTACCATTTGCTATCAACAACACTGCCCACTACACCAGCTCTGCTAAATTTTAATCATGAAAATGTTTCCTGCACAATTGGGAAGCACACATAAGTGCATATTTGTTTAAAGGAGAGTTAACCAGAGGCAGATATGCTGCCGGTTATATAATAACTTCATATTTTTTCCCTAAAGCCCATCAATTCTGGTTCTTTCGGAGAATACCCTTGGAATAAGTATTTTTGTCACAGGCTGCTCTCAAGGCTGCACAGCAATCACAGGATAGAATAGATGACGAAGTTGTGGCCCTTCGTGTGGAAATTCAGGTATCTATTAAGAAAGCACATTCTTTTCATATTTGATTTGTGATGTATATCTGGCGTGGTCAATTATCCTCTGTTATAATAAGGTGTCTTCTTTGACTTTGTTAATGTCAGAACCTAAAAGATGATGCTGCGGCAGCTGTAGAACAACAGCAAGAAGCTGAAGCTGATGCAAAGGCTCTTCGCACTATGACACAGAGGATGATTTTGACCCAAGAAGAAATGGTTTGTGTTCTTTATTGTAATTAGAACTGTTAGGATATTAGAAATATCCCATAATACTTTTTATATCTTGAAATTGATTAGGATTGAATGATTGATTATGTCATTAAAGGTAATCATGTTAGGATCAATTATGTCATGTTAGGATTCTGTCTTTTGTTATTGGCTTATAAATACAAGCAATCTTTTGAACTTTTGAATAACCTCAACATATCACTTAAGCATCAATCGTTTAATGTTTTGATTCTCTATTTTATCTCTTCCTTCCTACCTAAAATCCTCCAATTCAACAACGACTAACACATTTATTTTCCCACGTGCCTCGATTAATTTATTTTTCTATTTTTAGGAGGAAGTTGTCCTGAAGAGATGCTGGCTTTCCCGCTACTGGGGATTTGCTCTAAAACATGGTAACAAAATTGCTAATGCTCTCTAATTTCTACAGAAAAAGAAAATCTCCACTGTAATAATTTGTCAGAAATATAGCCTAAAAAATAATTTTCAAAAATCATTTCTTCTATTACATATTATTGCTTATAATTCTTACAACATATTACTTCCATGCATTCTAGGCATATTTGCAGATATAGCACAATCCAAGCATGAATGTTGGTCTTCTCTAGCTCCTCTTCCATTTGAAGTGGTCATCGCTGCTGGGCAAAAGGCTAAGGAGGAATCTTGGAATAGAAGTGAGTGAGTTAATACTAAATTTAGCTTGAAGTATTTCTCTTTTAAATAATTACAATGACATCTAATTAAAGAGCATGGACCAGATGCTGATGATCCAGATAGAAGCAAACTTGTTTGTGATTTGAATGATCTCACTGGGGAAGGAAACATTGAGAGTATGCTTTCGGTTGAGATGGGTTTGAGGGAACTTGCATCTTTGAAGGTACTTCATAAGTGGATGTTTTGTTCGGTTATATATATATATTAATATTTATTTATCACGTTTCCTCTTGAACATTTTAGATACAAAGAAGTATATTCTAAAGCCTATTGCTTATTTATATTAGAGAATTTAGATTAATTATAATTAGTTGTATTAGCTTCTGCTTTAAGCAGTTAGATTCTGTTTTGCTGATTAGTTGATTAGTCACATGTGCAAATTTTTGCTTACATGTGAAGTAACTGCTTAATGCAGTTACTGTTTCAAAGTTAGTTAGAGGTGTTTCAGTTACTTAACCTAGTTTCTGATTTAGGCTTTCCCTTCCATATATAAAGGGCTTGCCTTTCTCTTTGTAAAATCATCAAATCAATACAAAAATTACATATTACATTTCTATTATTTTCTTGTTCAATTCTCTATACTTTTATAACTATCACATGGTATCAGAACCCTCTGATTTGACAAAACACTCATTAGGGTGGAATTCAAAATAGCAAGCATTGTCCTTTGCAAATTGTGAAACACTGTGTTGTCTCATTGTAACATTCAACTCTCTAATAAAACAGTCACTGTTTTCTGTAATGCTTGTCAACTTGGCAAAGCCCATAGAATTCATTCTCCTAAGTCAATTACCATTTATTCTAATGCTTTTGATCTACTTTACCTAGATTTGTGGGTCCTGCACCTATTATATCTGAATCTGGTTTTAAATATTATCTGCCCATTATTGATGCTAAAACCAAACATACATGGCTTTACTTACTCAAACAAAAGCCTGACACTGCCTATTTTTAAACAATTTCTCACTCTTATACACAATCAGTTTAATACTACTATTAAATCAGTTCAGAATGATGGAGGAGGGGAATTTAGACCCTTCACTGCCTATCCTTCCAGCCTGGGCATCATCCATAGACTCTCATGCCCACATGCCCATCACCAACAAGGCATTGTGGAGAGAAAGCATAGGCATATTGTGGAGAGAAAGCATAGGCATATTGTGGAAACATGACTGACTTTGCTTGCTCATGCTAGTCTACCATCATCTTTTTGGGAATATGCCTTTACTACAACTGTGTTTCTCATCAATAGGCTTCCATCTACCACTCTCAACAACAGATCACCCCACTATCTTCTGTATGGTGCCAACCCCACTTATACATCTCTAAGAGTGTTTGGTTGTGCCTGCTTTCCATTGCTAAGACCCTAACTTACAAACTTCAATATAGGTCAAGTGAATGCACATTTTTGAGTTACTCATCAGTACACAAGGGATACAAGCGCCTCTCCAAAAATGGCAGGTTATACATCTCAAAGGATGTTATCTTCAATGAATCTGTTTTTCCCTACAAGACCCTCAACCAATCAACAAATCTCATACATTGTGAAGACCTAATCCCTTCATCCTCCTCACCTAACCATACACATTTCATCCATCCTACTGCAACATATGACCCACCAATCCACCACTGTACACCCCAATCTCAATCACCACACTCTTTATCCTCTACTCCCATTACCAATCACACTGCCCCTTCCACTACCAGTCCCTCCACTGAATCCAGTTCATCAACCATACACTCCCTAGACCTTGCTTCTATCCCTTCTCACCCTATGACTCAAGATCCAAATCAGGCATCAACAAGTCCTTTTTACCTAATCTTGCAAGTCTATTTCTTGTCCAAACTGAACCCTCTACACCTAGGGAAGCTCTCCTAAATCGAATATGGAAAACAACTATGCAAGAAGAATATGATGCCTTACTTAAGCTAGGCACTTGGTCTCTAGTTTCTCTACCCCCACACAAGAAGGCAATTGGCTGCAAATGGGTATTCAGAATTAAAGAAAACCCTGATGGCTCTATCAATAAATACAAAGCCAGACTTGTTGCTAAGGGCTTTCATCAGCAACAAGGCATAGACTACAATGAAACCTTCTCACCTGTAGCCAAACCAGTCACTATTAGAACACTTCTGACCCTAGCTATTACTTATGGTTGGGGCATTCAGCAGCTTGACATCAACAATGCCTTCCTCAATGGTGTCTTACATGAAGAAGTCTACATGACACAACCCATTGGTTTTCATAATGGTGACAAGGACATTGTCTGCAAATTGCACAAGGCTCTATATGGGCTTAAACAAGCCCCTAGGCAATGGTTTGAAAAGTTCAAAGGTACTCTTCTTCAACTTGGCTTCCAAAACAGTAAGTGTGACAACTTATTCTTTATCTCTCTCACTGCAACCTCTAAGTTATTTGTGCTGGTTTATTTTGATGATATCATCTTCACTGGTTCTTCAAGCTCTAAGATTTATGCCTTAGTTGACAAACTCAACAATGCTTTTGCTCTCAAGAAACTAGGAAATCTAGACTCTTTCTTTTGGCATTGAAGTCAAACATCTTCCTAATCACACTCTCTTTCTCTCTCAAGCAAAATATGTTAGAGATCTTCTCAGGAAAGCTAATATGGAATCTGCCAAAACCAACATCACTCCTATGACAACTACTTGCAAACTGTCCAAAACTGACTCAAAACCATTTGATAATCCTACTTTGTTTAGATCAGTGGTTGGAGCACTTCAGTATGCCACAATTACTAGACCTGACCTAGTTATAGTGTCAACAAGGTGTGTCAATATATGAGCAATCCTCTTGAACAACATTGGATTGTTGTGAAAAGGATTCTAAGATACCTGCAAGGCACCCTCACCCTTGGCATACATCTAAAGCCTGTTGTTCCTGATCCTTCTCTGCCTATCACTCTAATAGCTCTTGTGATGTAGATTGGGCTACTGACATTGATGACAGGAAGTCAATATCAGGTGCTTGCTTGTTCATTGGTCCAAACTTAATCACTTGGTGGTCCAAGAAGCAACAAATTGTCTCTAGATCCAGCATTGAGACTGAATATAGGAGTCTTGCCCTTGTTTCTCAAGAAATGATTTGGGTTGAGTCATTATTGTCTGAACTCAAGGTTCCTCATCATGTTCCTCTAATACTTTGTGACAATCTAAGCACTGTAGTTATGGCTCATAATCTTGTTCTCCACAACAGAACCAAGCACATAGAGCTTGATTTGTTTTTTGTAAGTGATAGAATTCAAGGCAAGTCTCTTCAAGTGAAACACATCCTTTTTGAGTTTCAGACAGCTGATGTGCTCACCAAGCCTTTGGCTACTGCAAGATTCTTAAATCTAAGGAAGCAACTAAGAGTTGTTGACCTCTCTTCAGTGGTCAACCACCCTCAGTTTCAGGGGGGTATATTAGAGAATTCAGATTAATTATAATTAGTTGTATTAGCTTCTGCTTTAAGCAGTTAGATTCTGTTTTGTTGATTAGTTGATTAGTCACATGTGCAAATTGTTGCTTACATGTGAAGTAACTGCTTAATGCAGTTACTGTTTCAGAGTTAGTTAGAGGTGGTAATTGTTTCAGTTACTTAACCTAGTTTCTGATTTAGGCTTTCCCTTTGCTATATAAAGGGTTTGGCTTTCTCTTTGTAAAATCATCAAATCAATACAAAAATTACAGATTACATTTCTATTCTTTTCTTGTTCAATTCTCTGTACTTTTATAACTTTCAAAATTTAAAACATGGATTTCATAAACCCAGTCATTTTGTTGATATAAAATCATTTTCGATTTTGAACCTTCTCACCTAATAGCTTAATCTTTTGGGGAACTTGGTTCCTGACATGGTATTAGCCCTTCTATAACCAAGTGGGATGGAATTCAATCTTTGCTGCTTCATTCTCCTAAATAAGTGTTGAATTTCAGCACAAGCTAGGTGGGGCCTCTGTGTTCTGTACAGTTCAAGCCCAAACGTCTCATCATGATGGGGCTTTTTAAATATAAAACCATTCACAACCCTTCACCTATCAGTTTAATGGTTCATGACACCCTTATATGATGAATTTTGTTGAAATTTACTTCCTATTTTTGGGTTTTTTTTCTGTATTCTGTTCACCCTTCTCTGTTCTTGAATTCTAAGAGAATATTTTGACGAAATTCTGTTTTGCAGGTTGAGGATGCTGTTGTGCTTGCATTAGCCCAACATAGACGCACAAATTTGGTTCGTCAGTCGATATTAGGTATTTTATCTTGTGCTTTTCAAATATCAAGTTTTAAACTCCTTTTCTTGCTAATCAATTTAGTTACTTTATTCTTTCCTTTGATTTATGATATCTGCATATATCCTGCCAGAAAATAGCACAATTCTTACCATACTAATTGACTTGTTTCCTGCCTTATTTTGATTCAGTTTTGGTTAATTTTGGCAGCATGTTACTTTTATGATTTGTCTTATTTGGATGCCCTTTTGATAATTAGAGTTCTGTTTATGTTAGTTTTGATTTATGTGCATATTTTTAAATTATAATGTTAAAATATGTATTGATCTATTTTCAGATTCCGAACAACCTGACTATGCGAAATATTCAGAAGCACTTGGTACGGGATAAGTAGTCTGCTTTCATTTTGGTGCTTAATTTAATGTTCCTTAGCTATGCTAAGTTTGTGGAGATACAAGAGAATCTTAGTAGAATCTAGGTTGTACGTGTGTGTTGCATTATTTCGCTGCTTAACTACTATTGGTGATATCTCACTTGTATATTTTTTCAATTTCTCTACATTTTTCTTCTTCTATGGAGGCAAAATTGGAATTGGTAGGTTTTGTGCATGGTTTGATGACTTGATCGGATATGCATGTAATCTGTATAGGAGGATGGTTGCTTGTCTATATTGAAAATTGCATAGCTCTTTGTCATTTGCTACCCTCTTCACTGTCCAAGAAATACAAAATCACCCTCGCCATCTAGAAACTAAAAGGAGTAAATATTTTGGTTGTGTTTTAATTGGTTTTAAACCATACCCCAAGACTCGTGAACTTTTTTGCCAACATTATAAGGCAGTGTAACAATCATGACCTTTGATTGAAATGCTTAAACCCTATTTATTATGGACTGACTTTCATGTAAGGAATGGGCAGTATGTATGTATCCATGGTTCCTAAGTATTTTTGCTTATATTGTATTATACGGATATGGCTGCATTTAGTCATCTTTATTTCATAAATGGAGATGCCCTGGAAGATGAGCTGGCAAGTCTTTGTTCATTTTCTGTTCTTTGTTTCTTACAGAGTTAAGTGAAGAGGAAGCAGAAGATGTTCATTTCAAAGAGGTTAGTTTCTTGTTTTTTGAAGATTCTGATATTGCTTGTTCTCGAATGATGTTTATGGCATGCTCATTTATACTAGCAGAATATGGAAAGAAGAAATATCAAGGTTGTTAAAGCGTAGAGCCCTCAATCTTGAAGCGGGAGGGGGGAGTAGGATCGTAGAAGTGGTAGAGTGTAACACGAACCGTAGCTCAACCTAAAATACAAAATTACATTAAAAAATACACACACATATATACCGAAAATAGTAACATAAATAAGAACTTAGAAAAGATAGAAAAGAGAAGAGTAAGGGAGCAATAAGATATTTGGGGAAGAAGCGGTAGGTATTAGGGGGAAAAGTAGTGAGGTATTTGGGGGAAGAATCATAAAAGTTTTGGGGTGATAGAGCAGCCTATTGCATGATTTGAACAGAAAAGGTGAATGGAGAAACACGACAACATGATTTTTATAGAATAAGTGGATGAACTTTTCATAAACTGCTCAATTTCCCACATGTGGCATCAACTATAGAGGAAGAGATGAAAGATTTTTGAAGCTGGGAGACTGAAGATGCAAGAGTTAACAATTTTTTCTTTTTTAAAAACATCACAGGCCAAAAATTAGGTTAAAAGGGTTGGACTTAAATTAGGTCAAAATTAGATTAAAAATGAGTTGCGCCAGAACCTGGGTCAAAACAAACCTGAAATTATAGCAGAAAGGTCGAAACGAATGTCTCATTTCTCAACGCAAAAAGGCATGATGATTCAGCGATATGATGCTCTAACATATCGCTTTGCCTCGCACCGCTGTTGGTCCTCTTTTTGCCAACGTCAACACAGTTTCCACCATGAAAAGCGTTGAATCGTGCGATTGAACGCTTTGGAGCGGACTTTTGATATCTATGAGAAATATGTCTAAATTGGATAGAGGGTCTTAGACATATGTGCCTAGATGAAAGGGCTGAGCGTAGAGTTCATAGAAAAGGCTAAGATAGAGTCCCAAGAATAAAGTGGTGGAAATTAAAGGACGATGAACGAAGGAGCTTCTAACAAAGGGTTATGGAGGAAGGTTTTTGAGTCACAAGGAAGTGCTAACAACATGTTGGATGAGATGGCCAAAGGAATTAGGAAGATAACAAAGGAGACACTAGGTGAATCTAAACTTGAGGCTTGCGACCAAAGAGTAAAGAATCATGTCGTTAGGTCAAAAGTGTCCAAGACAAAGTTAAGGTAAAAAGGAATGTTATAAAACATGGTCTTTGTGTAAAGATATTGATAGTTTGGAAAAATACAAGGCAACTAAGAAACACACCAAGAAAGCTGCGAGAGCGAGGCGTGAGAAAGGTCCTCAAATTTGGTCCTGATTGTTTGGTATTGCCTATTGTGCAGCCATCAATCTTGTTAGCCTACTTTTGTTCATGATGGTTAAGCTTGGAGATAACTTTTGTCATGGATAGTTAAACATTGTTTGCTTGTACCCATGGTGGTTAAGTTTGGAAATAGCATTTGTCATGAATGGTTAAACGTTGTTTACTTTTGTCCATGCTGGTTAAGCTTGAAGATAGCTTCTGTCATGGATGATTAAGTGTTGTTTGCTTTTATTCATCGTGGTTAGGCTTGGAGATAGCTTTTACCATGTATTGTTAGGTTTTGTTGTTTCATGGCATTTAAAGATTGCAGTTGTTATGAATGGTTGAGAGCATTTGTTTCGCCAATGTTTACACCACCTTGAAGGTGACATGTTTGGTGGAGCCATGCAATTATTTTGGTTTTTTTCTTTTTAAAAGATTATTTGTGACAACTTTAGCTTGAGTGAGAGTATTGGAATAGATAAAAAATGTAAGTCCTGACAATATATGAGTTCTATACATTGTCACTACATTATTCATCATTCATATTTAATCATCATTGACTCTTTAAAAAAAGAAATTCAAATCAATGTTAAATGATATAGTAAATGTGTATAAATCTTTACAGTGACATGTGCATAGATATTAGACTCATTAGAATATATAAAAGCATTTTAGAATATCTTCAATTACTTTTATTAGTACTTTACAGTGACATGTGTATTAATACTTTTATTTGATGTCGGTGTAATAATGGTCAAGACATGAATGGTAAATGATGTATTGATAGTATAAAAACTCTTACATTGTCAGTACATAAAACTTAAATCATATATAGAATATCTAGATAATACTTAGATATAGAATTAAACATTTCATATTATCATGATTATATCTTAGAATTAGGAGTCTAATAGTAGTATAAATAGATGGTTAGTATCAATTTTTTATTATCATCATATCATCGTTCACAATAATATCAATTCAGTTTACTCTTTTAATCATTCCTAAGCCCTGTAATTTCAGCCAATTGTTAGTTTTTTTTTTGTATTCCTTAATCTCAAACTGAGACATAAAATCTTGAAATGAAGGATCCTAAATAGCCATAACTTTTGAATGACCAGTTTCTGTCAATTAAATTTTAAAGTATGGCATTATGGCTATTTTGATTTTTAATATGCACCTCAATTTAGTATGCTTAATTCATAAGATTAAATATTTGCAGGCATGGCTAATTTATTTCTGGAGAAGAGCTTTATTTCATGATGTGGAAGAAGATATTGCAGAAGAGCGACTTCAGTTTTGGATTGCTCGCAGTGGGCAGAGACCAACTTCACACAATGCTGTTGATGGTGAGCTTTTTATTTTTATCATTTTTTCTTGTGGTTCTGAAGATAGTAAATTTATTATCAAGGCAAAATAAACACCTTGAAGTTACAGAGGGATTAGTATACCTGGTTTTTGAATTGTGTATTATGGAAGCTTACTCCGTGGATGATAATGACATGCTGGGTGGTTATTCTTGATATTGGGTCAGATTAAAAACTTATGTGCTCAAAAAGCAATTTGATTTGACTCAATCTCTGCAATATGAGTAAAGTAATGAAAACGAAATGATCCTAAATTGTCACATGATTGGTGGATCACATCTATCCGACTCATTCTGGATAAATTGTGTGATTAATCAATACAAAGCACTATTTTCCGGTTGGGTTGCGAGAGATCTGACTCATCCTCTGTGTGGTCGCACTGCTGAAAACTTCTAATTTTCTTTCTTTATTCAAACACAAATATAGAAGTTGAGCTTGGTGCAGTAGTAAGATTGTTGCTTAGTAACCATGAGGTCACGGGTTCAAATCTTGAAAAAAGCCTCTCTGTATGTTGGGGTAAGATTGAGTACATCTACTCTCCCCATACCCCATTAAGTGGCAGCCTCCTGCAGTAGACTGCCTTTTTTTTATTGACATGTCATTTAGGGAAAAAGTATTCTGCATATCATTCATGGTGGAAATATTATTTAGTTTTGCTTCACCTCACAGTAGTTAAATGTAAAAGGCGAAAGGCGCCCTTAAGGTGCTAAGGGAATTTAACACCTTCATGTGAGAGGCACCAAAAAGTGCACGCACACTAAGGAAAGGTGTTAACATTTAATTAAACACGCATAAGAGGCATGCACTTAGCACCTTTGGCCTCAAGGTATTTTCTAGCCCTAGTGTCTTTTGCCTTTGACTAGCTTGGCCTAAATACTATTACCTTTCTTGTTATATTTAGGAAAATGGCAACTGCTTTTAAATGGTTAACAAAAATATTTGGCACAATATGATGTGGCTTGATTTTAAATGGTTTTTATTTTGATTTTTTAACAATTCAGCCTTACTCACTCCATTGCTTTTCATAAATTCTATTCACAACGACAATTAATATTGTTGTTTTACTTAATATAGCTATTACTTGATATAGTGACTGTTGCCCTGTTGGGATGTAGCTACTTCTAGAAAATCAATCTAGTACTATCTGGATTTCATTACTTTAATCCATCCATATCTTAGGTATTATTTCTATTTCCCAATTTCTTGACACTCATGGGAATGAGTGATGCTACTCACATCCAAAACAAAACATAAAACTCAATTATTTGTACACGCTGTCGGATGGTGGACTATTTATTAGTCTCTCGTCCGGCGGAGATAGTTGGCCTCTTCTCTCTGGTTTGGTTGCGTGAATAGCATTACAGTTAATCAGGCCAATTTTCTCATACAAAATTCTGTGCTTATTTTCTTTCTTATTTGTTTAACCCGCAACATAGAAGGATGAGTATAATGTCATCTGTGATCTTGGAGCCTAGTGAGTAGTGTTAGACACATAAGGTAAATTTTGAGACATAAGGCTTTTGTTATGTACTACCTAAATGTTTAATTTATTGCATGTGATGTACTTGAATGTTTAGTCTATGAACTTCTTAGCTCATTCTGCTTCCTTCTAGTTGAGCGAGGCTTGTCCGAGTTGAGGAAGCTGGGTATAGAACAGCAACTTTGGGAAGCATCTCGCAAGGGAAATGATCAACCTCCAAGTTCTGCAGTCACTAATCATAAGTCTGCCACTGACTCTGATGCCTCATCGTGATTTCTGATCCCTTTTATTTGTTGATTGATTCTTTGTCCCACATGTATATTTTTGCTCTACATAAGTTTTCATTAATGTACATGTTTTCTAAATTTTATCTGGGTCTTGTAAAATGGAGGTGAGAGTCTGTGTTCCAAGAGGCATAGTGCATTTTAATAAATAATAACGTATAAGACTGGAAGTTCAATAATCAAGTGTTAAGTTGTTTCGGACGTTAAATAATCTGTTTTCTGCAGCATAAAGCACACAGTGCTCCCCATTCCTGCATAGGGGTTCAGTCTATGCATCTTTGGAGTTGATACTGTACATGTAATGTAATCACCAAAAGAATAAGATATCAGATTCCTTTCCAATCCAATGATAATTATAATAAGTACTTTTCTTATTTTTCCAACTATATTAACATTCCCTTGGTCTATGTTATATGGGGTGTTTAATGTTGATATAAAATGAGAAGTATAAATACGCCCATGTTATTTTAAAAGTATCGTATAAAATTCAGTATCTTGTTCATCATTTTAACCATGAATAGTTAAAGGAAATCTTTGACAATTATATTTTTTTTATCGTTTTATATATTTATGTAATTGGTTAGCATTCCTCTTGAGTTGAATCACAAAGAAATTCAGAGCAATTTAATATAATAATTTACAGTAGAACCCAGCCAAACCCGTGCCATTTGTTTGCAGAAAACCTGGATTATGTAAACAATTCTGAGCATATAGCTCAGATGGTGTTCTACTCATGCGGGGTTTAGTTTATGCTGAATGTGAAACTTGGTTATCTTAAACATTTTTTAAGCTTGGTGAAGGTCAATAGGGGCGTGTCCATAGCACTTAGCACTATGGAACACAAAAAGAAACAAAGCCTGCTTAATTTTTTATTAGTAAAAGTGCGTGAGCTTTTCTCCACTTGTGTTTTTTATGATTGTGTTAAAAAGACCCAACTTTTGAGGTGGGGAAAATACAAAGATTATTCAGCAAGAAAGACATGCCTTTGCTCTACTTGCAAGGTTCCAAAAGCAGAGTATAGGCTTCATTGGCACTCTTCCACACATTTTCCAACTCTGATGCTCAAATCAAAAGTCACCCTCACCACTTCATTCTAATATATAATATTCAATTTCAGCCATATCCTTGTAACTCTAATTTTCCCAAGCCTGTGGTTACTATGACAGATCATTGTAGTCTAAAGCAACTAAAAATATATTTTGAATTTGATACTGCCTGATGTGGTTATATTATTATAAAACGATATTACATTACAATTGCGATGTGATTGGTGGTAGTGTTCAAAATAACTCCAATTTAGAAGAATGGGTTGAGTGTAATTAGGGCTTGAGAGTTAATAAAATATTTTGACAACAAAGGTGGACACCAAAAAAATCAGTGACACACTACATAAGTGCTGGTAATGATGAAAAATTTGAAACCTTTTGTTAAAGCCTAAAAGATAGGACCATATTATTCTCCTTTAACAGTTATTTGAGCTGCATATTTAACAGAAGTACAGTGCCCACCATATACTTCTCCATCAAATTTGTCTTTTTATAGTTTGTTCTCTTTTTTTTGGCATTCAGTCATCTTGCATTTTTATTTTATACTTTGTCTTTGGGAAATAAAATGAAAACCTATGTACATGTGAGGATAGAGTAGTCCAATGACAAGGATTTGCATTACTTATATTATTACATCTAAGTCCTAGTCCTGACATGCGATCCTTTGGACCTATGAATATACTGAGTGTATCACCCACTAGCTTAAATATCTCATGTAGTGTTTCATTCCCCACAATTTGTCCATGAGAATAATGACTATTTGTCCACGAGGTCATGTGTTCGAGTTGCAGGAGACTCCCCTCTGTGAGGAATAAAACATTGCATGAGGTATTTAAGCTGGTGGGTAACATTCAATATATTTAAATATATGAGCTCATGGGTCGCATCAGGTGTTATATATATTATGACTACACCCTCTTTCTCCCTTTTATCCATAGTTAAATTAGGTACATTCAAATCAATCAAAATGTTTGTCAAAACATAAACATCCATAAATTGCGCTTTGTCATTGCCAGCATGCAATATGTATCATTGATAAGATTGTTATAGAGTGAATTTGCATCTAAAGTAAAAAAAAAAATAAGAGTTTTCTATGTTAACTTGATTTAATTAACATATATAAAAAATTCAACCCATTGAATCTTGTAAAAGTTATATGAGTAAAGTGTTGATTTAGTTTGTGAGATTGATACATTTAGTCAATTTATCAATGAGATTATAAAAATGACAATTTAACCATTCGCTTTGCATGATACTAATTAATTTGGTCCATAAAAAAATTATAGTTTTCAAACCATATTGACTAATAATATATAAAATCAATTTGATGTTTTGTAACCTTTAAAATCAAATTAATGGATAATTTGAAAATGACAAAAAAATAATGACCTTTTTTTTCTCGTAATTGTTGATTTTAAAAATAAAAAACCCGTTTTAGAGAAAATTTTGCATGCAACACAGCTAGTGTGGTTGAAATGGTGGAAAATAACATCTTTATCATTAAAATCATAAAAAATTGAATTATTTACTCTCCATTACCGGTGAGGATCCCTATTCGAAAAACCCCATGGTGGAGCTAGCGTGGAAAGTTGTGGGTCCCATTAGGGAACATGTGGATCCATAGAGGCTACCATGTGAGTTAGTATGCAAAAAGAAAATAAACAAGTGATGAATGGAGGTGGGGCTTGTTTACTTTTGTATTATCTCTGGCTACTATAAAAAGTGTCAATAAAAAAATAATTTATGGATCGATAGTGTACAAATTTTTTATATTGTGAGTATAATTTTATTATTCACATGTTAATTATTATTAACTATTAAATCAAAGTAATATATGTGATAATATTAGTAGTATAAAAAACTCTTTTCATAAGTCTATGTAAATATTAATTTCTTCTAAACATAGAATCCATGTGTTACCCTGTAATTGTAAGAAAAGCCTTTTCACAACTCGTCAAAGGGAACAAGTTCATCCCCACATAAGTACATAAACATTAGTCTTTATCTTCTATGAGGAAAACATTATAGACTCTATGAGGAGTAAAGTATTTTATTTATGCTTCCACTTAAAAATGTGTTTTTAGATCTATTCAACGACATACTTATTATGAGTCAATAAGGATCACCTGTCTCAAACCAATTACATTTTAGCAAGTAAGATAAATATGTTATTTTTTATTTTCTTTTTATTTATATGATAATTTTTAATTAACTGAGACATGAAATTGAGACAGACTTGGAGACACGAGATCTTCATTCATGGTGGGCATAAGAAAAAACTCATCATAGATGTTACTCATTTCTTCAATAGATCAAATGAGTAAGCTTGCATATATTCAGTGGAATCATAATATCCACTATTAAATAACCAAGTTCCATTAGGTAAAGTCCGATACATTATTGAAGATAACATAATATTTTATAATAAATTATGTTCTTTGATATTAATATATATTTCTTAATTATTTTCTCTATAATTTTTCTTGTTCTGTCACTAGGAATTAAATTAACACTTTTTTTAATCTATTCTTCTTACTTAGAGATTATATTTGTCTGATTTGTGAATATATAAACGACTTAACGTACTACTCTACCATATTTGTACAATTTGCTTATCTATCGCAATATTCTGAACATTAAATTTATTCTCTTGTTAATATTTTGTCATGGAACATTCAATCATATATATATATATATATATATATATATATATATATATATATATATATATATATATATATATATAATATATATATATAATATACACACATTAAATTTGATTAAATTAATTTTAATAAATTTAATGGTTAATATTATGTATATCTGTTCAACCCATATCTATACAAATCTTTGTCCAGATTAGATTATTTGTATGAGGATTAAAAAAAGGAAAAGTATATACTCAAACTCTGTAGTCACTAATTTTCATGGTCAATGATGCATTTGAGTACTCATTAGATTTTTCTAGCTTCTCATACAATCCACAAATGCATTTAAAATTCAATGGTCATTATAGAAGGGTGCCAATATTTTCCTAGATATCTGTTCTAAAATGGTGTCCCCAACCTTATCTCAATCATTTAAAAATCTACATCACTATTCACTAATATATATATATATATATATATATTAATGTGATTTTTCATTTTCATTATCTGATTGATTGGAATAGGATTAAGAACACAATTTTAGTACAGATAATCACCATCACATTCTGTCTCCACTTATTTTGTCCATGTGAAAATCTTTCGGTACTTGTTAATCAAGAAAAGCTAATCAATCAAACAAATTTTTACATTTCACATTGACACATATATATTATTAAAAATATTCCTTCAAATTCATTCATCCCTTTAAAATATTTATTAAATCCTACAAATTACATTTTATTAGTCAATTTGCTATTTTCCATGGAAGAAACACTTTCTCTTGGTGTAGTCTAAAGGTTTATTTTATTTTCTCAAGTGCAAAAAGCCAAAAAGGTATACAAGGTCTTTGTCAATGTATTAATAGAGTAAAAAACAAAATGTTATCTAAACACTGTAATTTTTCAGAAGAAATGTTGTTGAGATTCCTTCAAAACAGAGTCCATATTCCAATGTAAGAGAATGCTAAATGCATAATCACTTGTTTCCTCACATTTCCGGGAAAACTTTATAGCATCATTTGTGATATATATTAAAATAGAGTAAATGAGACTAATAACTTATGAGGTTTAGTAAAATTGTACATAATATCCTTTATTTTGTGAGGAATGATCAATTTACTTCAAGAATAAGTTTTTTTAAACTTACTAAACATTTTAGCCATAAATTCTAGGGAAATCTAATGGTTTAGATATATTCACTAATTCAAATCATTGGATTATTCTAGAATTAATGACTAAAATGTTGAGTAAGTTTACTCTTGGAATAAGTGGATTCTCTCCCTTATTTTTTATATCTATATAAATCTTCCTTAAGTTATATATTCATTCTATCACATATTTTTGTAGGGAAGTAAATATAATTTCATGAATCTCTCCTAAACTATAAGAATGATAAATATTAAGCTCAATGACTGTAATATCCAAAAACAAAATAAGTGTATCTAACCGAGATTGGGGTTAAATAGATAATAAAGTAATAGTGGCATATTCGAATTCTAATGAATGGAGATCAGCTGTTCTATTATTGGTGTTTCAATGTATACAAATTCAGTTAAAAACTGTCATGTAATTAAATATAAAATTAAAAAAATAAAAATAACATTTTTATATTAATTTATGCAATGTGATTGACTTGAGACATGAAGACAATTTTTTTTGGAATATGTAATAATTTCCTGAAACATATAAGCTGAGTCAGCATGAAGCATTCCAAGTCATTCATAATTATGTTTTTGATGTTTGGCATAGAGCTATAGACAGAGCAAGCACACCACACCGTGGTCATTATCTCTGCCACATCGCTTTCATCACCATTTTTAGGCCTGCAATCATAAAGCCAAAACTGTAATCATAATCATAATGGGTAGCCCGTATTCAAATCCAGATCGATCTAAAAATAAAATCGAAGATCGATTCAAACTAAACCAAAATCGCATATAATATTTGGATGGACATCCTAATATAAATAGATCAGACTAGATCGGATCGCATGTTAATTACGTATTTGGATTGAATGAATTTTTGTTTAAAAACCGATCCAAACGGACTACGGACACCCCTATAGCACCTAAATTTTCATCCACTTCTATCACTCACCTTATACCTCATGCTCCCCAATTATACTGTTGTCTTATACAGTGTTTCACTCCAAATATCACTCACCATATAGTGAGCAAAATATTTAACCGTTAAACTTTTAACTTAAATATAAATGACACATTAATATACTTTTTAGAACACCATATTTACTAACCTCCCATACTCCTCACTATATATATTTATATATTAGTGCTATTTCTTTTATTTACCTTAATCTCCTCTCTCTCTCTCTCCATTTGTGAAACCATGAAGTTGGCAACAATGAAATCCAACACTAATGCCAAAATGGTTATGGTGTTAATACTGAATCTGAGTTTGGTGTTCCCTTATTGTTATTGTTATCATCATAATCATGCAGATAGCATTGTTTCTCTTCCTGGCCAACCACCTCACATAGATTTTCAACACTTCTCAGGATATGTCACACTTGATAACAATAATCAAAAGGCTCTTTTTTACTATTTTGTTGAATCTATAACTGACCCTTCTTCAAAACCTCTTGTTCTTTGGCTCAATGGAGGTCTCAATCTCTCACTTCCTTCAACTATACTTAACTCCTGCTTCATATTTTTTAATATAAAAAATTCAACTTTCCGAAAACTTCGACCACAACCGCTATTTAAAACATTGGTATGGGTTATATATAAGCTAATAATTCCTGGTTTTATTCAGGACCTGGTTGTTCTTCTTTGGGAGTGGGAGCATTCTCTGAAAATGGACCCTTTACACCAAATGAAGAATTTCTGATTCAAAATGAGTATAGTTGGAATAGAGGTATATAATATTCCATTGAAAGTTTCACATATTCTATTTTATATGACAGAATGGCCTAATTCAATTTTTTACTTTGTGTTATAGAGGCAAATATGCTGTATTTGGAGACACCAGTTGGAGTAGGATTCTCTTATTCTAAGGGTAGTTCCTCATATATGACAATGAATGATGAGGCAACAGGTATATTCCATTAATATATTTCAATTACTTTAGACCTTTCTTTTTGTTTCTCCTTAGAAAAGTCCTTTAAATCCTATCTTCTATTGGAAAAGTTTAGTAGAATAACTATGCTTCTTATTTAGACTTTTAAAAAGTTGGAATGGAACAAAACAGTGATTAATGGTAAACTACTACAGAACTTTTGTATTGTACTTTACATGATTATTCTTAATCTCTAACTTCTCTAAGGAAGCATTATTGGAATTGTATACTTTTGATTTATGAATGATTATTCTTGAATACTCTCAAATAGTCATTATTTGTCATCTGAAACAGTGCTTTTGATTTCTTAAGCTAGGGACAATGTTGTATTCCTGCAAGGCTGGTTCAACAAATTTCCACAATATAGGAACAGAGATTTGTTTCTAACTGGAGAAAGTTATGCAGGTAAATATGTGTAGTATGTCATATTTACTTTACCTTATATTTCTTGAAAATTCCATTTCAAAAGCATATCACACATTAGTCATTATCTTACTTATTTTTCCATTGTATAAAAGGACATTATGTTCCTCAGCTGGCAAAGCTCATGATTGAAATGAATAGAAAGAACAAGATATTCAATCTGAAAGGCATAGCAGTAAGTAACATCACAATTTACTAATCAATGATGTTTTCTTTTTCATGTATTGCTATAATGGCTTGTTGCATTTTGTTGCAGCTAGGTAATCCAGTTCTAGAATATGCCACTGATTTTAATTCAAGGGCTGAGTTCTTCTGGTCTCACGGACTAATATCGGATTCGACATTCAATATGTTCACTAAAGTTTGCAACTATTCTCGATACGTTAGCGAATACTATAGAGACTCAGTTTCACCTCTTTGTTCAAAGGTTATGGGCCAAGTGAGCAAAGAAACTAGTAAATTTGTGGACAAATATGATGTCACACTTGATGTTTGCATTTCCTCAGTGCTTTCACAATCCAAAGTTATTAGTCCTCGAACTAAAATCGAAGTGAGTCTTCAATTTTGAACCTGCATTTCTCATTCTTTAGTCATAATTATCTTATTTACTATTTTACTTTTGGTAACTAGTTTCCAAGATTGGCTTGTTCATTAGAATTATTGCCTTATATCGTAGCAGCGCGCAAGTGAAAGGATAGATGTATGTGTAGATGACAAGGTTACCAACTACTTAAACCGAAGAGATGTACAAGATGCACTTCATGCCAAGCTTGTTGGAATTCGCAAGTGGGGTGTCTGCAGCGAGTAATTCCTTTTCGCTAACCAAAATCGGGAAATGATTGTCTCACACCACTTTTTAAACATCATCTTTTACATTAACCAAGTAAGACCATATAATTTAGTTAACAGACTGATAAGTTATCACATAATGGTAATCAACTATTAGTTTGTCAACCAAATTATACATGTTAACCAAATATTCGCACATGATTAACCGATGTTAAGGTTGTGAGAATATTAGTATTGAAGCAAAATAAACTTAGTTGGATTTCTTGTTTTATACTTATCAGAATGGTTAGCTAGCATAAAGTTTTTGCTGAATCGATCTTCAAAAATCGAATGACTAGTAATCAGATTGAATTGAGCTTGTACTGAATGATTTTAATTTAACCAACCCTTTAATCATTGACCTTATTTATGCTGTAACAGCATCCTAGACTATGATATGCTTAATGTGGAATTGCCAACACTTCCTATTGTTGGATCACTTGTAAAAGCTGGAGTTAGAGTCTTAATTTACAGGTTAGTATCATCAAAACTTTTTCTTCTCCTTTTGATTTATTTTGGTACTTGAATTTGAAGGCTCATACACATGTTTCTTCATTGCCAATTAAAGTAGTCATGTATTTTTCTTGGCACAGTGGAGATCAAGATTCAGTAATTCCGCTGACCGGAAGCCGAAGATTGGTTCAAAAGTTGGCAACACAATTAGGACTGAATACAACAGTTCCTTACAGAGTATGGTTTGGAGGCCAGCAGGTATATATAACAGTAAACAAATTGCTACTTTGAATAAGTGAGAAACCTATATCTATAATCTTGTCCATTGTGCAATGTTTATATTTTATTTTTCTTACAACTTTATAATATCTGCATTCACAACAATAGTACTAGAAAGCATTATCACTTTTGAAACATAATCCAAATGATATATGTGTTGGACAAGACTGCGACCGGAGAGTCTTCAACCAGCGGGGAGTTCCATTGTTACCCGGGTATGGGAAGAGCGGAAAGTCATTATCAAGTGTGAAGTCTCACATTAGATACGAGGGGAGATGGGAAAAAGTTTATAAGTAGAAAAATTTCATGGAACTAATGCATTAAGGTTTTGGTTTAAGACGTGGTGACTCACGTGTGGCTTTCACTCTTCCCATAACAATGGAACTACCCAGTAGTTGGAGGCTCCCTGTCGCAGCCTGGTTCAATAATATGCATCATAAACTAATCTTAGTTAATGAAACTATGTGTTTAGGTTGGAGGGTGGACTCAAGTTTATGGCAATATCCTCTCATTTGCAACAGTTAGAGGTGCTGCCCATGAAGTCCCTTTTTCACAGCCAGAAAGATCACTTGTGCTATTCAAATCATTCTTGGAAGGAAGGGCTTTACCTGAAATTTTTTAACACAACATTTTGTGTTTTATGATATAGTTCATATTGTAAGTAAGCATTGTCCTTTAATAACATATCATTAGTTAAGGAACCAGGAGTGTATTAAGTGTGCAAAATGTCAAAAGAAAAGTTGAGAAAAAGGTTATTTTTTTGGGTTTTTTGTGCTGGCTTGTTCCTTGGGTAAAGAAATTCTATAAAAAAAATATTTGGCTAGAAATTCTTGTCTTATCCTAATTTTTTCTAGGTAAACAAATGTTACACAAGTCCTTGTATGCAAATATTTGTAATGTCCACTTCAACTTGGATGGAGATCTCATGTTCCGGTCCACATCTTCATCTGTATCATGCACCAATTAAATTATATCATTTACTTAAATATGAAAAATATAAAAATAAAATTATATTATTTTGTGTAATTTTATTGGGCAGAGATAGAAAAATACAGAGTTTTTGGGATCGTGACAAGTGTTGTAGACATAAGAAACTACATTAGAAAAAGCACATGATAGAGTAGTTCTATCACATTAGAAAACTTACCTTGGCTCTAGTATAAATCACATTAGAAAAATCACATTGTAGATCATAGCTTGTCTACATGGAAAGATTGAAGTTTCCCAAAATATTTTGAACAAGTTTCATTTTAATAACAGAGAATATATTAAAGTACTATCCAGTATCCATTGTGAAGCATTGTACAGGCTATAGTACAGCACTATTTGTGATCAGAGGATTTTCCATTCTATTGGGAGCATTGATAGTGTTGTCCTTTCAGTGTCCAAATGCTCTGCACCAATGACATGGACTAAACTAAGGATCTATATTATATGAATAATCTCTCATGCATTGGTTTTTTGTCCATTTTCTTGTAATATATATTATGTACAATTAATCAATGTATTTAATGTGAGTAGGGTATTGGTCTACCGGTATAAGGTTTCTATTGGTGTAGGAGTATAAGGTTTTGCTAGGTCTTCAAGATGACCAAAACATCAAAAGTTCGATTCTTGTGAGCAACAATTGTTGGGAGGAGCAATCATACAACCAAAAAGGATTACTTCCTTTCCTTACTCATAGGGTGAGGATAAAAAATTAATGTAATTAATATCGGATTGGTCATGAAAGTGATGAAAATGGTCAGAGTATTGTTATGATGGTATAATGATTCAACCGGTGGTTCACTAATTAAACTGGATATCACTGAATTTAGATATAAATACATATTATGCTAAAAAATTAATAAAGAATGTGATAAATGATTTTATTTATACTATTTATTAAAACAAAATATATGATTGTAGTATATCATACTTTATAAGTATAAACAAATATATTAATTATATATCCATAACAAGGTTTTGCTATAAAAAAATTAAGTCATTTTCATAAATATTTTATAACATTAAATGAAAATCATCATAAATATTTTATAACATTAAATGAAAATCAATACGGTTTAAATCAAAATCAGTAACCATTTTAAATTAGTTTTGATCATGATTTTATAACTAATATAATTATTATACTTAAATTATAAGACTGAAGGTCACGTCTAAGATGCGAACTAATAATTAGTTCGCATGGGTGCGAGCTAATGGAGAAGTCGGTTTGAGCCTTATTAACTTTGGCCCGTATAAAAGTCGGTTTGGGCCTCATCAACTTCTATATAGAATAAGTGTTTTCTGGAACCGACTTCTATATATAATTCATTTTGAGAAATTTTAATGTTAACACTCTAACACATCTGGTAAGTGAAGGAGATTTTGTAGTTTGTGGAGTGGGTGGGTTCGAATCCCACTTACTAGATGTGCTGCAATATTAACATTAACATTTCCAAACCGAATTCTATATAGAAGTCGGTTCCAGAAACCGACTTTTATACGGGCCAAAGTTAACAAGACTCAATCGACTTCTGCATTAGTTCACATCCATATTAGTTCATAGACATGGTCATTAATTAAAGCATGGTGTATCTCTTGGAAATAACGTGTCATCAATGTTAAAACTAGGGACAGATGTCATGGTTCAGCTTTTGTACTTTTTGTTCAGAAAAAGTGCTTCTGATCTCATTTGTTCTCTGAGCTGATGCTCTCCAGAAACAGTATAAAGCATGCACAAAAGTGATTTGGTGTACTAGCCTTAGTACCAAAAATTAAAAGCAACATATCTCATTTTGATTAATAGCTCTTAGTTTATTTATAATTCTATATAGATCACTTGTACACAAGACCGGTTGCACATTTATTGATTCCAGAATGGAACTACTTCAACATTTTATTTAGATATGGAAATTTTTTGGATTATAATTAGCCCTTGTTATCATGTTGCACATTAATACATTTGGAATTTGTTTGGGCAAAAGGGGCACTTTCCACCCACTCAAAGTTGGTAAGTCTCACTCCTTACTCCTTATGAGTGTTTTATATTTTTAATCTCTTTGAGATCAAGTGGGGAGTATATATATGTTGTCTTTGTGTTACTCTATATATCATTTGTTTAATAGATTATAAAATGAATAGAAGTAAAAGTTTAATAATTAAGTGTTTTTGTGATCAATCACAACTACGGATGCATGATACATTTTGTGACAACAAATAGTTGACATTGATGATGTTCAATATAAGGGTGAGTAAGAGCCAGACATGGTTTGTCCCTTATACGATCCTGAATATTGGTCAAGTTATTTTTTGATTCTCAACCCGATGCTACTCTCGAAGACTAATCTGACCACAAATGTCGATAAGACCTATAGCATCTAAACATGTGCCTTAGATCACAGGAGTGGTTCTATGATTCTCAAAAGCTTTTTGTTGAATGGGAAATTGAGAAGGAGACTAAGTAATGGATCCAATTGAATCCTATACCATGAGAGTATGTATAGTCTTCAATCGGATACATGTTTTGTAGTAACTTAACCTTCAATCAAATGACTCAGCAAGGATTCCCTAAAGTCAAGCGGTAACCTTATCCCAGAAACAATTTGTTTATCTTAAATGCAAAGCATAGTATCAATAACATGGTAAAATTAACAAAAGAAAAGGTTTGGCCAACCACAATCCAGAGTAAAGCATCATTTACATAAAATCAAAAACTATGAATTCAATGAGCCTAAGGCTAGAATGAATGGAGCACTGGAAAAATGCGATCCATTTGTGTGCCATTATTGATTGCAGTATTATATATAAAAAAACCATTGACTATAAAGTGAAGCTTGATAGGAGGCTTCATCACGTACTAGCCACAATTATCAAAGAACGCGAGGACCACAGCACAACTAGTTCAACCCCAACAATTGACCACATACATTTCACTAAAGAACACAAGACCCTTCAAAGATTTCAACTTAAGACTTAAGTTTCCACATTGAGTCTTATGAAACAATCATTCCAATGCTGCACAGAAGGATTCCCTAATGGCCGTACAAATTTTAATTATATTTGCAAAATGAAAATAGATATCAACACTATTTTTTTACCTTAAATTATGATTTAGAAGAGATATATTAAAAATCAAAAGGGGATCATACCAACCATAAGACTACCCTTGTATTATGAGCTTCATTACATTAATGTGTTTAAGAGTTCAAGTGAAACAACTTTGTACAACTACTACTAGGGGCAGTGTAACTCTGCTACATACTAAGATTGTCTAGTATAAACTATTAACTGGGAAAAGCATATACTAAGAATAATTCCAGGGCACGTCCAAAATTGGATGACCATCCATACTCTGATTCAAAACAGTCGAAGTGTCAAACTCAAAATTACACTCAGTCTTAAGGTTCTACAACTGGATGGCTTCACGACAGTAGTCCCCGACTTTCGAACATGAAATCTGCAGATCAAAACAAAATGTTACACCATGAGATAATTCTACAAAACTAGAATCAAAACTCACATACCGCAACAACAACCGACACCGCAAAATATCATTAAATCCAACGTTAAAACTACAATGGGAGACAGAAAGTTACCTGGAAGCTAGGAGAATCTAGTAATTAGCAGGCATTGAGCCACTTTCTGAATTTACCTTCTGATTCAGATGGCTTTTAACTTCTTTTGCTTCGGCACATTCGCTACCTGAATGATTATCTTCACTTTTTGAACTCAGGGTCCCCGGGCTCATTTTCTGAATCTCCTCTTTAGGGTAGATATATATTTTGTGAACCATGGCACAGAACTCCCTGAATGAAAAACAGAATCAAGTGAATTATGGGCCACTCTCAAGGGAAAAACCAATCAATACTAATCAAGGATTTGGAAAAGGATCCTCACTGCCATGGATCATCACCAACAAGCATCATATCACCCTCATTATCAGTATAGACAATAAGCCAGTCTATGTTTGGTGACATTAATTCACCTCCAAATTCAAACAGCCGATCCAATTCGGCAATTAACCCATTGTAATCACAGTACTTTGTAAGGTCGACTGATCTACCAAGCGCAATACCCTTCTTGTGAACCTAACACAAACAACATTTGATTAATTTCCATGCAAATTTCTAGCTGTCATTTATCCCAATCAATCAACGCTGAAAAGCTTACTTTGGTGCAACTCCTAGCAGAAACACAGAATGGTTTGCCTTGAAGAAGTTTTGGCTTTTCATGATCACCCATGACAACTGGACCATCTGAAAGTTTTGAGTTCTTCGAGTGTTCAGACATCTGATCATTTTCAGAACATGGTGGCTGGTGTGATGTAAGATGCATTTGACCAGCAAGATCACTAGTTGTGTTTCTTTGTAGAAGTGAATGCTTGGGTGCAATGGCGCTACTGATAAGTGAGATGCCAAATAGCTTACAGTCACCATCTTTAAGTATCGTAGCCTCACTAGAATTCGAAGACACTGGCTTAGACATAAGCTCTGTTGAAGTAAGACTCTCATGTTGAGTTGGGGGTGGGGGTGGAATCAAGTTTTCACCAAATATACCGCACCTCAAATTCCCTCGAGCTTGGTAAGTTGTATCAACATGTGCAGAGCCTTTAGAATTAGAGTCCAGGATGTTTAGTGATAGACTAGAGGGCAATACAGGCCATGGATGATGCACATGAAGTTTAGCTTCGTGATCCCAAGAATGCTTACTTGCAGGATAAGCTACATGACAAATTTGATCAACCAATGATTGATAGGTGGGATCTCCACTGGTGCCAAATCCTGAAAGAAGATCTGAATATTCAGGCTCATGCCTCCCCATTGATATCCAGTTCTCTGATCCAAGACTTCTTAAAGTAGAAACATCAATCTTTTCATCTTCTACTAAAGGTTGCAGGCCAACAGACCTCTCAGCAGTATCAAACTCATTGCTAACTTCAAAATTGCCTCCCAAGGTCGAGAATTCTTGACCTTGCAAGACCCTTGGGAATCCGTTTGTTTGTAAAGGTAAGCTAACTTTAGATAATGCTGTTACATCACCCAAAACATCTTAGGCTTCACTTGAACAACATATACTTTTACAAAGAATTCATAGAAACATCAAATATCATACCTTCTCGAGGAAGAACAGAAGAACTGGGAGATGATGGAACTGCATTAGATCGAGGCCTTTTAGGCCTGGGCATTGGAAGAGGGTTGAGAGGCGAAGGAGCAAGAGTAGGCTCTATTTTCCATGGGGAAACTCGATTAGGGCGTGGTATGTTAGATGTTTCATCCCATTTCACCTGAACAACAAGAGTAAATCCATTATAGCACCCCTTACTTAACAGTCACACATAGTTGCAAAAAGACTAAAGATATAACCTTAAGGCTTCTCCATTTAGAATCTGGCCACGTTTTCGAGTCAGAATCTTCTATTCCAACAACGGTACCAGTAAACCTGCAATTTTAAAAACCCATAGTTACATATTTCATCCGTTCAAATTGAATCTTTAGTAATTACAATATAACAGTGACAGATAGATTACATTGGCAAGAAGAGAGGCATAAGAAAGAAAACTATGAAACATGATGACGAGTCACTAATAAAAATGTCAAGATCATCAATTAATAGTTTAATACCTCTGCTCTGGAGCCTCATCACCTTCAAACCTCATTCTAAAACGCATCCCAATGGTATACCTATTTTTAAGAGATTCCATGTACTGATTGTATGGTACAAGAAATTCAGCAGGACTGGTCCTGCAAAATAACATTGACAGGCGCTGTTAATCCTGCTCCAGTCACAAACAAACACATTACTATAAAATGATATTGAGAGTTCAAGCTGAACAACCACAATATCAAGTTCAAGAGGTAGTTTAAGAACAGCTGAAAACCTGGGCTTGTAATAAACAGTGAACATGGTCCCAGTTGAGATAGCATGCCAAGCAGTAGCAAGGACACCAAGATTCATGCTGTGACTAGAGATAACGGAAGACGGAACATTACCCTGCTGTCTCATTGCTCGCCTGACACCAACTCGAAGTTCCCCATTCTCGCCTCTGCAAGTCCCTAATTTAGAGGGCCATTACAAATGGAAAAAACAAAGCTAATGAACCAATGGAATTCAAATGAAGAACAAACCTTAGAAATATAAATGCATCCCCAGCAACTAGCCTCTTAGAGCTGACAAAAACACTCCAACCACTTTGGAGCAAGTGTCTACGGGGTTGACCTGGAATTTACAAGACTTATTATCAGTCACAATCAATACACAACAAAGCACAAATACATACTACAGAACATGACAACTAAACTAAAATGCAAAACATTAGATAGTAATTACCGCGAAAGATATGTCGAAATTGCCACTCAATCCCATGCAAATCTTTAGCAACCAATTCCTGAGTGGGTGGCTGCTTTGTCATATCCTGTCAAAAACAAACAAGTAATATCAAACTGTAAGATGTAATCTAACAAACAAAACATAAGGAGGGGAAATGCATGAAGAACAAACCAATGGAGGAAGACATTCATCGGCATGCCGTCTCAACACGGAAAACCCTCCGTGCGTGCTGGTATCAGAAGCAGTCAGTGTCTTACAAAATGAATGCACGTGGAATCGTGGTGGCGGAGGTGGTGGAGGCTCTTTCTCGACAGCATTCTCATCTTGCTGCCATCCCAACCCACATTTAAAACCAACAGAAAATTCACAAAAATCATGCTTTTGCTTAACTATAGAGTCAAAAGTAAAAAAAATATATATAAAAAACAAAAGCAAATCAAAAAGCGTGTCTAATAAGAACTCACATTTGGCTCGGGAAGTAAAGTCACTTGGGCAAAAACCTCATCCGTGTCTGGCTCTGCCTAAAACAATCATCATTAAAAATGAATTTTAAAAAACAGTAGTTATTAATAATTTTATGAACTGTAATAATTTATTAGTTATTAATAATTAATTATTTTATAAACTATAATAATTGATTAACGATTGAACCATATTCCTTAAAGCATCGGAATTTTGAGAAAAAGGAAAAAATAAGTGCCATAAATCGAATAACAATACCTTCAGCTGCACGTTGATTACACGACAAAGAATCTTAGAAGGGAGATCATAAACTGGCATTTGCTGCTCTGCAACCTGATTGGTTGACGCCTCCACCTAATTCATTTCACACCAAAAATTTAACAACAACAATAAACAATAGATAAAATGGAGGGGATTTAATAGTTTAATGGTAGCGAATCATGGCAATAGTTACTATTTGTCCCCGATGTCATTCGTTCAACTCATGGCAATAGAAATAGTTACTATTGGTGTACAACACGTTAGTATTCATATTCATGGGCTCGTGAGGAGTCACATGTCAGGACCGGGGTATTACAGAAAATAATACTTATAACGGAAACAACACTGCCTACATCTATCTTCGCAGACCTCACTAAGTCGGAGCCTCATACACTAGGTTGCCTAATAAGTATAACCACCATGTAAATAAAATAAAAAATCATGAAATCCATTATTTGGAGCAAAAAAGAACATATGTGCATGGAAAATTAATTGAATTGACCTGCTCAATATGGCCTTGAGGGAAATAGAAGACAAGTTCTCTTTCCCGTGGAACAGTAACAAGAGGACCAGCACAAGCATACCATAGCTCCCTGTAAAGTGCAGTTTCTGCATCTAAACATAAAACAAATTAAATTCACAACCAAACAACTCCTTACAACAGAATAAAGAAACAAACTACTACTACTACTACTACTACTTTATGAGTATGAGTTATCATTATCCTACCTCTAACTGTGGATAACGATAAATGACTATTCTGTCCCTCAACAACACCATTTCCCTTCATCACAGATCTCTCATATGAAACACACTTTCTCAAATTCAATTCAACTTTTCAACGTTTGTTTTTCTCTTTCTCTTAGCTCAGAAACGATTATAGAAAAAAAATGAAGAAGAATTAGAATTAAAATATACAAGTAGTGAAAATAACGTGCAATGAATTGAACCGCGGTTAATGACTTAAACGATATAAGAGAAGAGGGGTACGGGCATTTGCCGGTTGAGGTGACATTTGAGACCGGGAAGAGCCGGTTGGAAGAAACAAACGGCGTTAAGAGTGGGTTGGTGTTTGTCGAGAAGGGATTGGATTGGGAAGTAACGGCGTGTAAGATGACGGTAGGGAGAAAGGTGTGGTGTTTTTTATTGGGAAATGGTACTGTCCTCTTATTAACAAGCAGCACTTTATGGATTGGATGCAATACCCACACACAGAGAGACAGAGTGTGCGCATTTAATACACATGCTTGCCTTTCATTTTTTTCCTTTTTTTACAATAATATAGAAATTACACTTCTTTCTAATTAAGATTAAAAAAATATTATTACAAGTTTAAATTTCTCCTAGGAAACAGATAGTTTAATAATTTATCCACTCAATATTTATTATACATCCTTATTTAATTTTTTTAAACTACTTCTGTCTCAAATTATTGTAACAAATATATACCTTATTATACCTTCTGTCTTATTTATTATACCTTTGGACTTGGTGTAAGTGTTATACATGGTATTAGATTTCAAATATTATAAGTGATTAAAGATATATTGTTATATATGTTAGGAAGTTTAAAAAATTTACTCTTAGAGAAAATGGATCTCCTCCCATATATATATATTGTTAAGTTGTTATGTATGTTACTAATTGTGAATTGTATTGTTATATATGCTACTAATTCAAAATTGTAATATTGTATATGTGGTCATTCTTTTTTTCTTCCTAAATATATATTTGTTATACATATATTACTAACGAACAATTATGAGTTTTCATTTTTTAATGATAATAAAATATTATTTTTTCTTTCATGGATAAACAATGTATCTTGTAAAATATTTTGAAATTTTAATTGATGCAAAATAAATTACAAAAAAAGGACCATAAAAACAATGGAACCAAACCATTCATGTGCGGTTCGGTTCGGTCACTAAATTGCACCCAAAAAAATCAAACCAAATTTTTACATCCTTAGACTCCGGTTAAAGTATAAACTATTAATATTTGATAATCTTACATAATTGTGGTTAATTAATGTATGATGACAATTTTAATAGGTCTAGAATTACAGGAAGGAGGTTATGCAATGATTAATGAGAAAAATATATCCACTAATGATCTAAGAATTTTATAGAGTGTTATTGAATCATTCAATATTTATATTTAATTATCATTGACTCTTTAAAAAGTAGTATAAATAAATTGTAAATAATATATTGATACGTGTATAAATCTTTATATTGAAATTTACTCATCTTTTATGACTAAATGGACTAAAAGTAAAGTAGGTGCTTGGAAAATTTTACACGTGAAAAAAATAATGTACACATTAATATAAGAGTTTTATATATTGTCTATTATTAATGTTTAATTATTATTGATTTTTGAAAAAATAATACAATTAAGTTATGGGTAATGCATTGATTGTGTATAAATTTTTACAATAATAGTAGATAGATTTGTTAATTGGACCCATTATAACTTTCTCTCTCTTTTATTATTTTTATAATAAATTTGTATCATAGACTATAATAGTGTAATATTTATATACTGATAGTGTAAAAATTTATACATAATCAGTACATCATTCATCATTATTATGTTCTAAATAGTATATTCCAATTATTTACATGTATACACAGAACAAATTTCTATTGGTTATTATACTATACAGTAAACATATAAATCTTATAAAGGTTACATTATAAAGGAGAGTGACTTGCATCTACCAATTTTGTAGATTTTATTTATCTTTTGAAGGGCACCACACAAAATCTGAAATTTGAAATACTTTTGTCCCCTCCTTTGTCTCCTTTATCCATTTGTGATTGAGAAAAGGGACATTTCATCGTGCTGGTTGTTCATAAATGGAATGGACAAATTTTACAAATACTCCCATTTCTATCTTACTTGGTCAAAATTTAATATTCAATAAAGTTTTAATCAACAATGCTTGCATAGCAAAGAATTATACTATTATCTGCATTGTATATATACATTTTCCTTAGCTAACAAGTTTGTAATATATTGATTCAGATATGGAGAGAGAGAGAGTATGCATGTTCATGCTATACTTTCTATTGCTAGACTGATCTAGAAATTCATTCTATATATTTTCTCTTACTAAATCATTTATTAATATAATACATTTTTAAATTAAAATAATTTACTTCAACAATAAAAAATGCCAAAATATCATTATGTTTATGTATATATTTAGTTAAGAATATGGTAGGTTGTGAGACCCAAACAAAAATAAGAATAATGTTTGTTATTGCGAGAGAAAATGTAGATATTGTTCTTATTTCATGTAAAATTATAATAAATTATAAAATGATGTGTATTTAGATATGCTTCATATTTCTCCTCAATAAATGTCTATTTGCCTCGGTTAAGTGTTCACATTTAATTTTTCATAATTTTGATGATAAGAGTTATAAATCCACCACAGAAAATAGGAAGAAAGTCATGTGTGCTAATAGTAACAAAGACAAGTGGATGAAGGGACTATCATAGATCACTAAATAAATGTGGCGTTAAGTTTGTTATTAATTATTGTAATGACAAAATTAGTATGCTAGAAAATCTTTAAATACTCAAATGAGTGATTACCAAAAAGTAAAATCATTGTGACATGCATCCAACAATGGCAAGTAAAAATCAAAATAAATTACAAAATAGAACAATAGAAATGACTATATGAATAAAATTCATATGAAAAAAAATAATACATGGAGTGAGTATTGACCTTATATTTTTATTTTATTTTTAAGTAAATCATTCTTTTTAAATACGGGGGAGAGGGTTATAGCACCCACTCATATATGTTTGAATTTGGATGCTCACACTTCATGTTTCATAGCTTAACAATCTAAACTTAATTCAAAATAAATTACTTCCCTACCTCATTTAAGCTCCAATTAGACACAAAAGCAAAGAGAATAATGAGATAAGTTATCTACTCAACCATTAAAATCGTGATATGTGTACTATTTAATTATTTTCTATAAAAATATTTCTAAAACTAAACAAAACAATACAAATGTCATTCTTTTATTGGCTGGATGATGTAAATTATTTTCTGGTATGAGAATATATTTTATAAAAATAGTATTCTTAATTTTTAAACGTATTCTGGATATTTCGATTTTTTACTGTATGTTTACAAAAGATTTATTGGGAGCAAAAAAATATTTTAATTCTTTATATATATTTTGAAAGGGATTAGTATGACTATATATTTAGATATGTATTTGATGTACATCAAAATCAATTTTAAAAACATAAAGTTTGGATTAAAGTATGTTATAATACTTTTATTTTACAAAAAAAAATGTTATTACTATATTATATTAAATAGAGTTTTTTAATTTGAAATTTATTTTGACAAGTTGCTTCACAACTTCAAACTAAAATTTATTAGGTAGAGTTCTAGAAAAACACGTATCTTTCAAATTTCTAACATTTTAAGTAAAGTTCATAGCCCACTTTTAGTTTGACCAGTCGTCATTAAATCAATTTCCCCTTTAATTTACATTGCAATCTACATTTAAATATTATTATTATTATTTTGCTAAAGAATGATTTTTTTTAAATTTTAGATATATTTGATGGGTTTCACTAGTTATATTTTTTAAAATAAACTTCGGAATCAAATATACGGTTTGATGTGTAAAATAATATTAAAAATAAATCATAAGTATTGGCGAGTTGTAATTAAATAGTAAACTTAATATGAATAAATTCATAAAATAAATTAATAAAAAAGATAAAACTGTAAAATATAATTCATAAGAATTAATTTGTGATCTTAGATATTTAGCATGTATTTTGGTAGATATTTATCATGTCACATCCTAAACGAAATCATAAGATCTCTGAACAAGAACAAGGCATGGGTGTAAATACATTTGTTATGTTTACAATACCTTGTCTCCTTAAAGAAACAACACATAATGGTTGTCACGTTTGCTCCATGCATTGAGTAACCTTTGAAAATTAATTATTTTGTTACAAAAATAAGTTATTCATTATGTAAATAATGTACTAATAGAGTTCAATTATATAATTAAAAATCCTTTTTAAAAATGATATTATTAAAATATAAAGAAATTGGATACCCATAAGAATGTGTCCAGAATCTTACGAAAGATCATTGCAACTTGGCCGACATACATATCTACATACGTACTAATAATAGGATGACAAATGTATACACACGTAATATTGCATGAGTGTGACTCCTCTTCATTAATTGAGAGACAAGTGAAGTTTTTATGTGTATTATAAGGATAAAAATGTAATCATCTTTTAAATAAAGAGAGCAAAAGTGATATTACATCTTTCACTTTCTTTAATTTTTTTGAGTATTTGCTCTCCATTAATGGAGACGAGTCCGCATGTGCTCGTGTTGAAAACTTTGGTTACTAATTTTCTTTTATAAGTGAAATTTTATTAATAGTGAACAAAGCTACATCAAACAAAATCAAAAGACTTAGCCACCAACCAAAAAACAATGTTGAAAAATTTTTAATAGACTTTATATTGGTGAGAAACTTTTATATTTAAAGATACATAATATTAAAGATGATGAATATTATTATCATCATATATAATTAAGATTTTTCATGTCAATTTATTAAAAAAATATGAAATTGGAACTTGAGCGGAGACATACCTTAATATATTAATTTAGAATATGGGATGATAATTCACAATATTTTTTTACATTTAATAATTCTAATTCTTCTACAAAATAAAGCATGTATTGAATGTATTTTATTTTTACAAGTTAATAAGTATATGTTTTATGATTTAATACTTATTTTAATTGTATGAGAATTTAACAAAACTTATTTACAAAATGGTCTTTGTTCTTATTTTGAAACTATAGTGTCTCCTCTAGTGCACGGTTAATAATAATAATAATAATTATAATAAGAATAAATAAATAAAAAGACATTAATTACACGATTGTATCCTCATTTACTTTAAATTAATTCACATTGCATAGTTGTATATATGCTCTACTGCTTTGAGCCATGCAAGAAGTTCACATTTTAGTTATTAATTATAGGGAAATTAATGGCTTAGATCTACAAATTAATTCAAATCATTGGATTTCCTTAGAATTGATGACTAAAATACGGAGTAAGTTTAAAAAACTTATTTACTCGTGGAGTAAATGGATTCCCACCCATTTTTTATTATTGTTTATTTATACAATCTTTTTAATCTATTCTCTACACATTATATTATATCACTATAATAAAATCTCTTCTATTTCTATCTATCTATCCTTTTCTTTCTTGCATCTCCTAACCCCAAAAATAGATTTAGGATTAACATTTTTCTATGTGTTATGCAACAAGCCTATGTATTATTCGTGTCAATCAAAACAATTAATAGAAAATTCGTTCATCGTCTATTTTAATTATGGTAATTAAATGTGAAATTTCTTATTACATCCATATAAGTGTATTATAGCATTTTGCAACTTTTACTATATTACATTAAGGATGCTACTTTTAATCATAGTAAAATAAGACATGTTTATAGGAGGAATATTATTAAGGTTTCATATCAAAATCAATTGGTAATAAGAGGAGTAATCCAACAAGTATTTAAACCATTATTCGAAATAACGAGATAGGTGATGTGAGACTTACTTCTCAATATGCACCCTCCACATAAGCTCGTCGGACCTGACGAAAGTTTACCTTTGATCCATAACTAAAGAACATTTTTTGACTCATGACAACCGGAAAGAAGTTGTACACTGTCTCTAATATCATGTTAAGGTTTCATCTCAAAACTAATTAACAATAAGAGGAGTAGCTCAACAAATATTTAAATCATTCAATGAGATAATGAGGTATGCAATATAAGGCATACTTCCCAATAAGTATTTATAACATTTGGAGTAATGTTATTTATATTTTATACGCTAGAATGACTTCATATTGTTTTCCGGAAAAGGAAAAATAATCATGCACCCTTTCTCTTTCTTTTTCAAAAGAATATAACGTTGCCTTTAAATATCAACTTTTAAATGTACAAATAATATTATTTTAACATTTTTTTTTGTTGGAGAAAAGAATGTCTAATTTAAATTTATGTCCTTAAAATATTTAAATTAATCCTTCAAGAATCAAATTGATGTTATTATATTATTTTTTAAAGATTTAGTCGATGCATCTTGTCAATTGAAGTTCAAGTTGATGGATACTCTAAAGTATTAGATTATGAGGTGAAAGTTAGTTTGATGATTTATAATTTTTTTAAAAAGTAATTTAAAATATGTATGTCATTTTTTTATAAAATCACCGGTCATTGTCTTTTTTAGTAGTATTAGACCATTTAATACTAAAGAGGATGTAGTGTTTTTTGTGCTATTATTAAAAGTATTCTTTCACATTTTTTTATAATGAATTAATTATTTTCGGAGTACGTAATTGTCTCTCCCAACAAATGTCACTCATATGAATTGAACCATTTTTCTTTTGGTCGTCTCGAGATCTAGGGACACAGATCACCTGTCACACTCCATACCTCAGACCAATTAAAATTTTACTTTTTATTTTTAAATTTTTTATTTTATTTATGTAGCATCATTCTGATTGATCTCATATAGAAAGTGAAACATATGATATTTGTTTGAGATATAGTAAGATCAAGTTTCATCAAAATGATGTTTAACCTCCATAGGAAAAAATGAACTAGAGGGTGAGTTACTTGTGGAATATTCTCCATGAGTTAGGGTTAGGATCATCTGCATAAAAAATGAAAGGAAATACAACTTTTAATAATATATATATATATATATAATTGTAATCGAATTATATTATTGTCATTAAAATAAATGGAGAAACATGCATTTCATTCTTGTTACATAAGAATATGTTAATTTGATAGTCACGTACTTTTTGTTGTGTATTGTGTCCTAAACATAACATTTTTCTTCTCTTACATTGATTCCTTTTACAGAATCATATGTACAAGATACAAATTTACTATTCACTATTCAGAGAGAGAAATTATAACTTTAACATATTATTGAATATTTTAAGTTTGAAATGTTCTAATTCTAAATATTTTCGTGGAAGGAAGGTAACTAATGGAAGAGTTGGTTGCCAAAGTTTGGTGCAGGTCACAAAGCCATTAGTAACTCATAAATTTTAGGTTACAGTAATATATACAAAATTTTATTATAGAAATTAAAGGGGATGAATCAAGTGTTAGATAATATAAATAAAGTGTTAGATAATAGGGAGTGTTTATCATTAGAGTTTAGTTGTGGAATGATCTTGAAATTTCAACCATGATAATATAATAAAAATGTAATTTCACCATAAATATTTTGTTTTTTTTTTTAGTTTTCTATAACACTCTCCTCCCCAATAGTCAAGAAAATTATAATTCTTAAAATTATGTGCATGATTTTTTAATTTCGCGAGACACTTACCTCGTCATTTTTATATATCCATGCTATAGGATGAAGGAGGTTTAAGATTAAAATTATAATTCTTAAAATTATGTGCATGATTTTTTAATTTCGCGAGACATTATCTCGTCATTTTTATATATCCATGCTATAGGATGAAGGAGGTTTAAGATTTTTTTTTTCATTATTTGGGATGAGCATATTTAATTAGAAGATATTCTTCACTTCCTCATCCTTGGTCATCTCAATCAATTAGAGTTTGGTTTCAGAAGTTCTCCATTTTTTACCAAAGTCAAAAGAATTGAAAATGCAAGTTTGTCATTTTCGACCACTTGAGAAGATTTGTAGTTTTTTCAACCAAACTATTTTGTTTCATTTAAAATAATCTATCAAATGACATTAGTTTAGTGGTAAAATGTCATATAAATTCTTATGTATCATATTAAATTAAATATTCAATTCCTGAAAGAAGATGAACTAATACTAGGGGTGAGCATGAACATACATAATTGGTCGGGTAAAGATTGTCAAACCATAGATCCAAAGCTAACTCAACCCCAAATGTCATTTGGGTCAGCCCTTGAACCTAAATTTGATTAAATATAATACATACATTTTTTAAATAAAATATTCTCAATATTACTTATCATTATGAATATGTAATTACGTATGAAATAATATATATTTTGTTAATCATATTTATATGATAAAAAGTTGGATAATCAACAATACTTTAGGCTAAACAAGAATCACATGTCTCCAACCATGTCCATAAACCTGTCCCAAACCAATCACATTTTAGCAAGTAAAATGAACATGTTATTTTTTATTTTCTTTTTATTTATGTGACAATTTCTAATTGACTGATACAAAAAATTGGGACATGGTTGAGGACAAGAGAACATCATTCCTTTAGGTTGAAGATAATCCATTTTTTCTTCTATACGCAATTGAATAAATGCATATATAAACACAATGAATCAATGACCATGATCATGTTATATTTGTTGTCCCTTATCCGATTCTAAATATTATTTGAATTTAATTTTTGAGTTCAAACTCGATTCTAAATCTGATAAAACTCGATCTTATTCAAATTTCAAGCCAAAGTGCATGTCTTACCCACCAGCAAGTAATACGTGGACCAGTCGAGGATATTTGAATTTTGTTTCACATGTTCCCAAAAGGTCAAATCTCGATAATCATACAATTCTCTCTCTCATAGTTCAATGTCAAACTTTGAACTATAAAAAAGCTTGTTTCACATGTCCTGTAACCGTTAGAACTTAAAACTGCAATTTTATCAATTTTGTCTTCATGGGAAGAAGAACATGTGGTTTTTTCAACTAGACCTTTTATGTTGTAACAAAGTTAATACATTGTTTTACGCATTTTCCATTTGTCAGAACAAAGAAAATACAAGTTTGTCATTTTCTTTTTTTAATGAAGAATTTGTGGCGTTCTTCAACCAAACCTTTTATATTTAATTTTAAAAATTTGGACATGCCTCAATATATGACTCTTCATCGTTTAAATAATCCATTCAAGTTTGTTTTCTCACGTTCCCCATTTGTAATAACACAAAGGGACTTAAAACTACTAGTTCATCATTTTTGTCTTTTTTTCTTTATATTTTCAAAAGTTTGTATATACCTTATCCTTTACCATTTGAAGTTGTTAGAGTTTGGTTTCACATGTTCTCCATTTTTATGTTCTCCATTTTCACATGTTCCTAAACTTTGAACTACACAAGTGTTACATTATTTTCTTATTGAATATAGGAGCTTAATAGGCTAGAAACTTTGGTCCCATAAAAATAATGTTTTTTATTCTAAAGTTCATGCTACATCCTTTGTTTCGATTTTAGTCTATAAGTTAGTTGATACTGACTTTTTGATAGGTTATGTCTATCAATCAGAAATTAAAAACAGATTAATAGCGAAGGAAACATAAAAGATGAGCAATGCTCTAGATTTTTCATTGTTTTTCATCCGGCAGCCACTTGGGCTCTTATATTAAGTATATATTAAATGTTATTATTATTATATCTTTATCCTGTGTGTGAGATTGTTCTTAACCATATTTTTTGTCGTATAGTTAAGAACACATATTACACGTACATTCATATATTTGAAATATACAGATTGATTTTGACATATATTTGAAATCATGTAATTATCATTCTTATTAAAGATATATATTAGTAATATTGTGTAATAATTTGATAAAATAAAATGAAATATATAGATAATCATTGATAAGGATCAAATTTCTTAACATTTCCAATCATTTGAAACCAAAATAGATCGAAAAAGGAGTTAGTAAGAGTTAGATTGATTAGAAGTTTGAAATTGTGTTGTGGTGAAGATGAAATCAGTGATGAGGAGAGAGCAAGTTACTCATGCATATGCACGAACGGTATTTAAGTAAGTATATGGTATATGGAGTACTTGAGTACTTACTCAAAATTGATTTAGGGAAATAAAGGAAGATTTTTGGAGGAAAAAAAGAATATGAGATTAAATGTGTATAATAATATTTTTATGAAATCATGAATGACCATTAAGTATAATAATTATATTCATTCTAATTGAATTATTCATGAATATTGCGGTATGGTAATGGTGATTAATTATTGAGTATAATTTTAAAGATATGTACTTGATGATTAATATAAATTAATATAAATGAATATATAATAAATGTGCATAATAATAAGATAATATAATTGTTAATCAGAGTATGAGACATTAATATGATTGCTTTCACAATATTATAAGAATTTAAAGCCCCACTTATAAGAATTGATTTTGGAAACATGAAGAAAGATAAGAATTGATTTAGGGAGGAATATATAAGGAATGTGGATAATAGGATTGTAAAGACCCAAATTATACCCTAAAATTTTCGTCCGTTTATTATAATTAATTCTCCTTATAACTAACTCCATGAGTTTCCTTTCCTTTTAATTATAATTCAACTTCAACATTTAAGGACTAAACTGCTCAAGTATTTTTGGGTTCAAAACCCTTAAACTTTACATTCTAATTAAAAGGGGCTCTGCCCCCACATGTTTAGCAATAATTCACCAAATCCAGAGAAACTGGGTTACATATTAAATGGTTCAGCTAATAGGTACAAATACATGCATAATGCAAAACAGCATGTCACTATCACCATTACATCCAAATTAGAAAGAACTACACTAACACGCCTCCTAGATCTACTAATCCTTTGCTTTACCTGTGCATCGATTATCACCAATGGCACCATCAAGAAACAAAAGGGAGTAAGATAACAAATTCAAGATAATCAGTATGGATACATCAGAATAAGATAATTATAATACAAACATATACATATATATATAATTCTATCAGTAACATAATTCAACCGTTAAGGTACACTAAACTATCAATCGACCATTTATCAACCACATTTAATAGTAATTATCCCAATACCACGCATGGTAAGTCTATGCCACAAGGCTAATCAATACCACATAGGGCAAGTCAATGCCACGAAGGCTAATCAATACCACATAGGGCAAGTCTATGCCACGAGGGCTAATCAATACCACATAGGGCAAGTCAACGCCAAGAAGGCTAATCAATACCACATAAGGCAAGTCTATGCCACGACGGCTAATCAATACCACATAGGGCAAGTTAACGCCACAAAGGCTAATCAATACCACATAGGGCAAGTCTATGCCACGAAGGCTAATCAGTACCACATAGGGCAAGTCTATGCCACGAAGGCTAATCAATACCACATAGGGCAAGTCAACGCCACGAAGGCTAATCAATACCACATAGGGCAAGTCTATGCCACGAAGGCTAATCAGTACCACATAGGGAAAGTCTATGCCACGAAGGCTAATCAATACCACATAGGGCAAGTCAACGCCACGAAGGCTAATCAATACCACATATGGCAAGTCTATGCCACGAAGGCTAATCAATACAACTTTCATACAATAACCATTATCACTCCATTATTGTAATAATAATAATGCCAATATGTTTACCTTTCAAATCAAATCATTAACTATGGAAACACGTCTCCCTTACCTTGGCGTGTGTTGGCGTTTGACGGCTTGTTAGAATCTACTCCGCTTCCTCCAACCTTAGGGTCTTTACCCATTCCCACACACAAAAACACAATCAATAATATATTCGTAACATCACATTATAACTCATTTTACATATTTCTACCACAAATTAACTCATACTCCGATGACTCTCGAAACCATCTCTATTGATACTCCCATATGCATTCCTAAACATTTAACCCCTCATTCCACATCATCAATCATAAACTACAACCCAACTTAACATTTTCCAATCCATTTTCTTCACCATTTCGTTTCTAGGTTTTGGGGTTTCTTACTATCAATATTTTTCGAACATCATCTCCAAATAGACACTTTATATTATGAGTTTTCAAGAAATAAGTTAACTAAAACAAACTACTACATCAAGGGGGAGAGTTGGGTCGTTTTCCAACTCAAAGAGAAGAGACCCCATTAACCATAATGAATTTCTAAGTAAGGAGAAGTGTTAAAATCAAGAGGTTTACCTCTTCTCTAGCTTCTCGTATCCTTTATGCAAGCTCTAGCCAAGAAAATCGCTTTCTCTTCTCCTTTCTCTCAAAACCCCCTTCCATTTTTGTGTTTGGGGCTCTGTTTTAGGTTTCAGAATTTTAGATTCTCACCCAAGCGAGAATACGTCGCCTAAGCGAGAGATCCCGCCTTTTTAAATTTTCAAACACTGACGTTCTCGCTCAAGCGAGAATCCCGCAGTGTCAACACACTCTCTCTCGCCCAAGCGAGGCTCCCGATAAAATTCTGGAAGAAATACTGATGCCTTCGCTCAAGCGAGACTTTCTCGCTCAAGCGAGAATTAGTCAATAGTTCATAGACTGACTGAGTTTTACCATGTTCCAATTATCAAACTTTTAGGGGGTTACAAGCATAATAAGATTGCTAATCAGAATATGAGATATCAATAGGATTGTTTTCACAGTATTATAAGAATTTAAAGTTCCACTTGTAATAAGAATTGATTTGTGGAAATTAATTGATGGGTATAATTTTAAATATATGTAGCTGATGATTAATAGAAAGTAATATAAATAAATATATATGGAATGTGTATAATAATATTGATAAGAATTGATTTAGGGGAAATATATAATGAATATGCATAATAGGATAATAGAATTGCTAATGAGATTATGAGATATAAATAGAATGTGCACAATATTATAAGAATGGAGAAATATAAGAATTGATTTAGTGAAATAAAGAAAAAAAAATTGTGGGAAAAAAAATAAGAATAAATGTGTATAATGATTTTTTTATGAAATCATGAATGATCATTAAGTATAATAATTATATTCATTATAATTGAATTATTCATGAATATTCCAGAATGCTAATGGTGATGAATGTTGATTTTAAACATATGTACATGGTGATTAATAGAAATTAATATATAGGAAATGTGCCTAATAATAAGATAATAGAATTGCTAATCAGAGTATGAGATATTTATAGAATTGCTTTCACACCACATCATAACACCGATATTTTACAATTGTTACCAACATTCTTTGCTTACAATCTCATGATTCTTTTTCTTATTATTCTCAGGTAACATTACATCATACTTTAATTTTCTTCATTTCATTCTAAGTTTTTTAATATTCTGACTTTGTGATTTTTGTTAGAGAGAGTTCATCATTTTCCGGATAACGTGGATGAAAATTTAAAGAATTATTTTTGTTTTTACATAATCAAACCGCAATTTCCTGTAGGTAATGGTAATTGCATACATGCGTAATAGGATAATCTTACAATCTCATGATTCTTTATATTCTTATTAGGTAACATTATATTACATCATACTTTAATTTTCTTCATTTCTCATTCAAAGCTTTTTATTATTCTGACTTTGTGATTTTTGTAATAGAGAGTTCATCATTTTTGGGATAATGTGGATGAGAATTTAAAGAATTATTTTTGTTTTTATATAATAAAACAACATAATTGGATAAAAATTATTTTTGTTTCCCTAAACTCATATATCTTTAATATAAATTAATATGAGAATATTATAATGAATGTGCATAATAGTATAATGAAATTGCTAATCAGAATATGATTTTAGGGAAAATGAAGAAATATAAGAATTAATTTAGTGAAAATGAAGAAAGATTTTTTTGATAGAAAATGAATATGAAAATATGTGATTATGATTAAGTGTTTGGTAGAAAAAATGAAGGATTAATAAATGTGGCATGCATGTGTCATTTTGATGTATGATATGAGAAATGACATGCATATGTCATTTTAATGTATAATATGAATGTAGAGGGTAATGATACAATATGAGACTATGCATGATAGTTGATGGTTTGATGTATGATATAAATGTAAATGATAACGATACAATGTGGGACTATGCATGGTAGTTGGTGAGAATGTTTGGGTGAGAAAACTTTGCATGAAAAGATGACATGTGTCTAAGAATATTTCACCTAGATCTTATAATATATGTTGTGATAAAATGAGGTCATTAACCATTATTGGAATGAGAAATTGTTGAGTTTACTTTTAGTTTCAAGAGAGAAATGTCATATTATTATATTTTAAGAGATATGATGTTACGTCACCCTATTTCTTTTCTTTACTTTTGATGTACTCCATCCTCACCCACACACCACATGCACATTTTCCACGTGCATTTGAATAGCAACTCTTCCTATGTGAATAACATTAATTTGACCTCCTAGTAGAGCTTTAATCTTTCACTTAGGGCAAAAGAACAGCTTCAATTATATGACATTTTTCAAAGTAGAACGCAGCAAGTAAAAAAATTAAAATATATAACAAACAAGGAAAAAAAGGAAAACATGGGCCAAGACACATAATATTATTATTTTAATTGAAGAAGATAAGCTTCAAAATAGTGAAACAAGGCCAAGATGACATCCTTTTATTTTTTATTTGTTTTTCTCAAATAGTTTTTTGGCATAAAATAAAACCTAAGACTGAATCCCACGTCTCTTGCATTTTGTAACCAATTCACTTTATGCAAATCCATATCCTCAGAGTCACATCTTAGTATGAAAACATAGACTAAGAAACAATTCTCCTAGTATTACAAAGTTGTCTAGTTCATATACAACCGTTTTGATGGAGCTAGTCTATGAATAAAACAAACAGGACAAAGGTTATAATTAATAAATTAATCTAGACAATGTATTGGTCTAGTGGTGTAAGATCCCTATGATGATCAAAATGTTAAGGGTTTGATTCCCGAGAACAATATTTGCAAGGAAAGATAACCACACACCCCAAAAGGTATTAGTTCTTTACTCAAGAAGAGTGAGATAATACCCTTACTAGTAAAAAAAAACAATATAACAACGCAGATGGACACAACACAATTAATGTATTATTTTAATTCAAATGAGCCTAAGGGAATTAAAGTAAAGAATGAGGCATATGTTGTTTGACATGTTTTTAACTACCTTATTCTTAACATTTCATAGTAGTGATAATTTAATTAGATATGTTAATATTTTTAAATTTGGAATATAAAATTATTAAATAATATTAGTTAGTATTGTGAATTTTTTAAGGTAAATCGAGTCAACTAATCCAATCATTAACTCACTGGTCCAACTAGTGACTTATTAACCAGTGTCGTAACCGAGTCATTGACTGGTCCGAGTTCAATAACACTAGCAACAAAGAACTTAAACCTTGTCGATTAATAACTCAAGTTAAAGTATCTTATATACAATTTTGGGAGAGAGGTTTGATGTGATTATACATATACATTATATACAGTTACACAAAAATTTGAAAAGGATGGATCTTGCAACACTCAGTACATGGCCCAAGAAAACATATACAAATGCCCAACAAATTACCCAAATAATTTATTCATACTTCTTAGTAACCAATCATAACTTCATTTTTTATTTTGTAAAAGTTATGATTAGTTATTAGAGAATGTGAATAAGCATTTGAAAATATACAAGCTTCACCTCTAATCTCTACATGGAATATGGTTTTTAGTTTTGTATTTTTCATTTTGTTTGACCCCTTTTAAGTTTTGTGGACATGTTATCTAGTGCTTGTTAAGAGAGAATCAACTTCATTGCCTACAGTGCATGGTTCAGATGCAAGCTTAAGAGGAGTATTGCCTTCTTTATCTACCATATGTGGATTAGCCCCCCTGAAGAAATAATTGGCATTTTTTTAAGTAAAATTTCAGTAGATAATATATAAATAGTGAAATAGGAAGGGGTACAGAAATAATTGATGTAATGCCATCATATCAATACTTTCAAATGTATTAACCACTTTAGAAAGTACCAATGAATATACATGAAATTTGAATGACATATAAATATATTAATATGCACTTTAGTCCCTAAAAAAATAAAAATGATGCACATGGCTAAAATTTTCATTTTTGATGTGCTCAAATGTTTAGCATGTTATGTAGAAACAGAACACAACAATAAGAAGCAGGCACATCTTAATAGGTAGGATCAAACTCAAAGGCATATATAGAACAAGTACTATAATGAAGAGTTACTAGCTATTTGGTGACTTAGGATATAGCATACTAAAATTTAGTGATCGAAAATATATTAAAAAAAAAGGCGGCCCAGTACACGAGACTCTCACTTTGAGAATGGTAGACGTACATAGCCTTACCACGCGAGCGGAGAGCATAAAAAATTGAAGTTATGTAAGAAAAATTAAAGGATAAGTACCTTGTAATAAGCACTTTTGCTGCTGCAATCTTCCCTCTCAATATGCAGTAATGTAGTGGTGTCCTACCTCTTGAGTCAATAGCATTTACAGCTGCTCCACACTGTAGGAGTAGTTCCACCATTGCAGCATCACAAGTTAGGCATGCTAGGTGAAGCACACTAGAACCCTCTTGTATGTCCTCCATTAATTGATGTATACTTTCAGATGATATATTTGAATTACTTGAAGTAGTAGTGATGAAAGAGTCACCTGTATAGCAACTAGTTATTCATAAAGGACTTCCTACTTTTTGAATGGAAAATATTCATCTCACTATTTTCTTGTCATAGCACTTTTTACACCTAAATCTTAATGATCTATCATCTTTTCATTGTTGTTTCCAAATCATAAGTCTTTTATGAGGAAAAGTTGTTTGAGAAAGTCATGATTCATTTTGAAACATCCGGGATAAGAACACGCACCATCTAATGCTTGTCCATTGATAGCATTGACATCTACATCTGATCTGATAATATGCTGATACATTGCTTTCTTGTCGTTTGCGCATATGCTTTCCCACATATGTTGCGCCACTGAATGTAGACGATGGTTTTTTGTCACCCGGCGAACAAAGACCTTCTCTGAGTACTGCAATAAAGAGAAATTATAAACTTTGATCTGCCAGACATTTTAATCTTCCATCAAGAGCATAAGATTCATTCTAGCTACTAGATTGTTATAAAGGGGAGAAAAATAAACATATCTAGCTGTAAATAAAAAACCTCATGTAGTTACCAAATAATCAATAATTACTTGTTTCACAGTGAATAAAAAAGAATGAGAAGGAACAAAGGGTAAATATACATCCTCTCGGGTGTCTAAAAAGTACTGAACTTTCAAAGTTCTCTTCAACTACTTCACACCAACATTGATAAAATGGAAAGAAGACTTTAACAAGTAGAGTTTGAGAATTTGAGTTAGCAAATGGTGAAATAAGTTAAGTATTTAAGTTCATCTTGGTCAACTATAGAATAAGTCATGGTACTTATTTTGGAAAAAAGCATTCATGTTACTCAAAACCTCAGCACTTTGAACAAACCTGTACCAAGCACTAAGTTACTATGTGCCACATACTCTAGACATGGTATAGCCATGTAGTAATTCCTTTCATCAGTTAACTCAGAACTCAATTGAAAGTTATATTGTATAGGTCACAAAATCAACTGAAAGTTATTATTATATCGATCACAAAACAGGATCGTGATATAGGAAGCGCGCCGCAATAGATATGTATTATGTAGGGTGCCCAATTTCCAAAAAATGGATAATCAAGGGTAGATTTGTTAATCACCTACTTACTACTCAGGATATCATTTAGGGTATGCCAAACTTTTATGGTAGAGTAACAGGATACATATACTGTTTTCCTAAGCTGGAAAATTTACCCATAGACTTCTTTAGTTGAAAACTTTCAAGGGTTTATTTAACTTTCCTTCTCCTCCAAAATATTTCTATTGAACTAGGAAATCACTTCAAAAAATTTCATTGGAATACCTTTGCATAAATGAACCTCTCCTTTAGTGAAATAGGATCATCATGTTCTGGTTTTCTTGCATGGAATAACTTGTTTCTGGTGGTCTTGGGAGAACTACATTGCATGGTACATGTTAGTTAAAGTTCAAACTTCAAACAGTTAAATTCTATCGATTTTAGCAATACTTACCCCACAGCTGTGTCATCCATAATCGAATTACTCGTTGAATGCAAAAGCTCCTCCCAAACTGAGTTTGCGAAGAGATTGCCCAGTGACTGAAACATGGTTAAGACAGAGGAATCCCAGACTTTCACATCAAGTGTCAATGATCTTACCTACAAAAAATGTCTTCCACCTTAGTTGCAAAAGTGAGGATTCAAAACAAAAGCCTTTAGTTTCCTTTTTAATAATAATAATAAAGACTCACACATAAGTTTACAAAGGATTGTGTTCAATGTAGTAAGACTTACATTTACAGGCTTACAAGACAGTTATCAACCAATTACTTTTTAAATATGCTTTATTCTTTAGGACAAAATATGTGTTATTCTTTGGGTTTTTGTGTCATTGTTCTCCAATAAAAGAACAACATCGGTAACGCATATTATATCTTCACTGATCCTATGTTCTTATCGGAAAAACCACCACAAGCGCCTAGAGAACAACACATAATTTAATTATTTCTTTTATGCCTGTATGGAACCTTAACAAATACATTGATACTGTAATATTCACCTTCTAACCCTTTTTGCTACTCCATCTCGCTGATTCTCTAGGTTTAATCCCCTATAGTTACCAGATAATGTTGCACATTTTGATGTTTATAGGATTTATAAAATGTAGTTAATTTGTCTCCACATTCTGCATCAATTGGCCCATGCTAAGCTTAAGAAGTAGATTGAGTCTAAACATCATCTATAACTCTAAGACGTACACTTTATTTCTCCTTATTTCAGAAAAAATAATGCACAATTTCAGGGTGTATACAGACAACAGTAGCAGCTTTTAAATAACATAAATGGCTACCATTGTCTTTGGCCTTATATATGTTGAAATAAAATAAGATAAATAGTTAAGTTTCTTTGTATTCAATAAAAGTTTGTAAGACTTGAACCATCTGCAAAATACTAAAGCATAAATTTAAATGCAAAACCTCAATTACTCACTTTCGACATATGTACACCAAGATTACGATGAACACCCGAACATTCAATACATATAAGGATGCCAAGGTTCAAGGATGCCCAGTCTGGGTCAGGTTTACCACAATCAGCACATTTGTCATTGCCGCTAACCTTTCTAAGAACATCAATTGGCTTTTCTCCTTTCATATTTTGTTTATTCCCTTGCGAGCGTAAAGGTGAACTATTAGGGGTGAAGATCTTGGATGCTAAATCCCCACTCAATGCCGGATCATCTTGTGATGAATTTAGTAACAACTCAAACTTGCTTGCAGAGTAAAATTCATTGCCTTCCAAGTCAACTGATCGAGGCTGTCACATAATTGCTTAAGAGTTATGCTAATCATAACTAATACAGGCATCAAAAAGTGCATGTACAAGAAAAAATATCATGCTAAAACTGGTAAATGAAACAAAAAACAAGTCTAATAGTCCTCCTAATTAAGAGCAAAAAAGTATTAAGTGCACTATTTATTTCAGTCTTTGCTTTCCTTATTATGTAATTAAGAGGATTTTAGACCATTTTTAGAAGCATTGCATTTCTGGTAATTGAAACATTCTGAAATTTGTTTTACTCTATCATTAATGTTGAATTATATATAATACAACACTATACAAGTTTTAGCATGTCACAATTAAACACTATCAATTATATATTAGACCCATATTCTATGGAGTGCCTTCTCTTCTTTATAGATTGAGCAGTTGTTACAAAAAGCATAGGAAAAATATACTATGTACCGTTTCCAGTATTTGTGCACTCAACAAGGAGGCAATTACTCCAGTTATCTTTTCCATCCAATCCATCTGGTCCAGGGCATTTTCTGCCTGCATTACATTCGTAAGAATCGTAGGAAGAAATAATAAAAACTAAACTCAGCTTTAATAAAATTTTGGAATGAGTACCTGCAAAGTATACATCTTTGATGGTGAAATAATCCTGAAGCAGAATCTTAAATCTGACTGCTCAGCATCAATCTTGATTGTTGATGTCAACAGGTTCACTGTATGACGCGCTACAGATCTATCATCCAGAATAACTCCATGATATTGTGAAGAAAGCAACCGACTCAGAATCCCCGAACTATTTTCAGTGGCAAAATTCCTCTGTGCACAAGGTTGATTGCCACCCTGAAATGGTATGCTCAAATTTATTAAGATAAGCTGATGACATTTTAATTACATACCGAAGGTAGCATTTGGTATACATTTCAGAATAGGATGGAATGTGATGTATTCTATAAAGTTTGTGCACCAAACAGAAAACACTACCTAAGAATGTTATTACTTAACTTTTAGTTGAGTACTTACTTGTAACCCGATCATTGGTTTACGATAGTAGTATAGCATTCCACGACTATCAAGTACAAAGTATCGTCTCTTCCAGTCACCCCTCAAATTGGAGGATCGTTTTGAAAGGTAGCCTTGTCTAATGATTTGAATCTAAAGATGCCAATGGATAGAACTCAAAAATGAAAAATATGTCGAATGAAGTATTTACTTATTCTCTTGGAGAAAGATGGAAACATCATATCCTACAATACCTTCCCATTTGCAGCAGATTCTGTTACTGCATCTACCACTTTGTTCGATATCCTGCAAAAATGTTGCATACCGTCTCCGGTGGGAGAACTATAAGGACCATTTAAGGTCAACCTACTTTCTTCATGAACTAGTTGTTTGTATTGTATCATTCTTTCACAAAGAGAAATCTGCTCCTCATTGGCAGTTTCTCTTGACTTTTGTGCATACGCCAAAACCTGAGACATAGAAGATACATGTAAGGAAATCTCCTATTCACTCAATAAATCAGCAACACTAATCATAATATAAACATACAATTTCTCTCTATACTTGAAGCATGTCATCCTGGTTTCACATCTCCGATTATCGTACCAATCATTCAAGAGTTTGAATATTGATGGCGTACTCAATACCGAGAATTCCTAGATGTATTACTCTTACTTATAGACAAGAACTCATAAGAAAGTTCCATCTACTATCCAAGTATTCTTGGAATAGAAGTATGTTTCCTATCTTCATTCAAATTAAAGCAAAAGAAGTAAAGAGTTAGTAGCAAAACCTCAAGAATGAAAGGCTCCATCTCATGAAATAGCTGATATCCCTGCAAGATAAATAGTCTTTTTAAACATAAGTGCAATACTCTGAGGGAAAATTCCATGTATGGTCATGTCATATACCTGTTGAAAGTATCGAAGATGAGCATCCATAACTGCAGTGACAGCCTCCAAAAACTCAAATCTCTTCTTGGCCTCAATATTATGTAGAGCACTAACCTAGAACATAAAATATGTTTAGTAGTTAAGAGCAAAAATATAAATTTTATACTCTTATTCAAATCGGAATATCTTCTATCAACTAAAATTACCAGATTGAAACGAGCTTCCTCAAATAAGTTTCTTGCATTGTGCAATTCCTGGAATGTCTCTACTATATTAGATTTAAGAAGATTATGGTAAAACCCATGAAAGGCTAATACATAGTTTAAGATTTAAACACCCAAAAATAAATTACTGGATGTACCTCTTCTATGACAGCAGCAGTATCAAACTTGGTGCTTTTTCTCAATGACATGAATTTTTCGCGTGCCTGTAGCACAAAAAACATGTAGTAGTTATGATCAAGAGAGAGGCCAAAAAACTGTCAACATTTCAGTTTTGTCATGTAACTACAATATTACAGTGCAAATGCTTGAAAGTCCATAATTTAAGTATAATTGAAAGAACAAACTTGATACTAAAGGGAGATTTGGCCATAGTAAAATTAAAATTTCAACCAGATTTCTAGGAGATCTTTTTCCATGCCTTGAAATTTAAGTTGTCCATTAAAACCCATTTTCTTCCTCTCTCAGTAATAGTTAATGTTAGGAAACTTACTACTGATATCTGTTATCAAGTGATGTTTTATTCAATCTAATAAAATATCATATCTTACTAGGTGGCAACCTTGTGCACTAAACCACCATTTTTTAATACATTAAAAATATCAATATAAAGAGTAAATGATCGTACTGAACATTGAATACACAAAAAACAACCAAGGCATAGATCAAATGCTTATACACATGTAGTTGAAGGAAATGAAATCCATGGATGCAGAGATCATTATAATGTTCAACATTTAAAGCCAATTGAGATGCACCTGGTCATACGCGAGTGAAGATTTATCGAAGCGCCTTCGAGCTTCCTGCAAGCATCACTTGAAGGATTAAAATAAAACTTCACAAGTCATATGATGGCAGGAATCAATTGTAGTTTTCCTTGTCCATTGTTTTAACTGATAACCTTGTAATGGAGTAATTTAGCCACAGTTTTTATAACTAAATTACTTAACTTTTTCTTGTTAAACCAATAAAATATACACCCCTCTAAATCCATTATACCTTGACATCAAGGATTTCAACATTTAGTATGTTCAACAATCGATCATTCAGCATGTGCTCCACCTACAAAACCACATTAAGCATGGTGAGGTTACCAATATCAGTTAGAGCGATTGTCGCCGATTTACCAAAAAAAACATTAAAAAAATGACTTTCAAATTTGAACAATATCATCTTTCAATTTCTTTCAATAATATCCCATAAGCAGCTTGAGATTTTTAAGTTTAATGAGCAGAAAGTTACTAGTTCCACCAATGGTCTAATATTCATAGAAGAACACATTGATGAAAAATAAGAAAGGCAATGGCAACACTAGAGAAACCATTACCTCTGACCGAAGAAGTTCCTTGTGTGTACTGATTTCTCTCAAAGCAATAGTGAATTTGGCCATAACAGGTCCTGAGAATACCAAAACAAAATTTTGTCAAATTTATAAAAACAACATAGTCTTTTCCCAGTAGTTAGGATTAGCTCATGGATAGAACAACATCGTTGTTGTTTCTTCTAACGTTCTGTATAAACATACACATAACTGTAGTATAAATCCAGTAACAACATGATTTGTTATGCTAATTGTTAGAACTTAAGCATATGAGAATAGTTCAACCCAAAAGATTAGCCTTTTAGATGGGAGAGTCTCATGACTTAAGGACTACATTGTGTTTGATATGCTACCCAATGTGAGACTTCTAACATTGCCGCCCCTTTTTAGAGTCGACGTCTACGATGATTTTCAATCTATCGACATTGACCCGATGATATCCCTTTCTCTTTTTGGTGGTTTCACTCACCTATCAGTATTCGGTAATATACCTTAATCCATCAGCCTATATGAGCCCTTTTCGTGGCACAACTCTCAATGAAAGATACCAATCGTTAGGACTTAAGCACATGAGCATAGTTTAACCTAAAAGAAGTTTTTTTAGGTAGGAGAATCTTATGACTTAAGTATCACATTAAGTTTGGTATACTATGATTTCAAGTTAGGTTAAGGCTCATATAACCCAAGCATAACCTCCAAATACACATATCTCAATTAATGCCTCTAACAAAGCAATAAGCATAAAAGTTAATACAAAGAAAGTCATTTAGGTTTATTTCATAAGAAAAGAGAAGATTTACCTCCCAAAGTTACAAATAAAGGATCATTATGCCCTCCAACAAAATTTTCAACAGCCCTTGCAAATGCAATGTCACCATCATATGCCTCTGCTAGTCCTTCTCTGAAAAGGGGTTAAAAATAAAAGAGCATAAGAAATTTAACAACGTCAGAACTGTGCTATAAGATGAGGGGTTAATCAGTCACAAGGATCAAAAGTATGCATTGATTAAGTCAAATAGCATGACATAAATTGTTCATGTATTTGCAATAGCATCTTATAAGATCTTCAATTCAACCTTTCTATAAGAATCACAATTCACATCACATGACAATACCAACAGTTTTTTAAAAGGTTGATATGCTTGTAAACCATCAAAATCTTTAGTCCCATGATACTCATAGTAATCTTATATATATTACCCAAAATCCACATATAATAAAATAAAAATAGTTAATATTTTTAAAAGGTACTATAATATTATAACTTTAGTCTCATGAATGTTTCACAAGTTTATATTTCTCATCAATTAATAAAATCCTCTATAAAAAACATAAAGTGTCAACACTTATCCCATAAATGATTTCTTATAATAAAAAAAAAAGTAATACATAACAATATGAAGTATCTTATACCAATAAGGTATTCATCTAGTAGAATAAGATTCAACATTCTTCGATAGATTAAAAGGTAAAATGTTCGATTCATTGGAGCAATACTTGTGTAGAAGGACAACTACGCATCCCGAAAAACATTAATTCCTTACCCCATATGATACCTAATTCTATATCTTATATGATACCACTTAAGTAATCTTATTGTAAGTAATGTTCTTTTATAAAGCATGTAATTTAACATCAATATAATGTATTGTAATGTCTGAAAAAATGTAACCTTTAAAAGTTGAATGAAGAATGGGATGGAAAACTTACGTGTACTTTTGACAACCTTTATAGAACTTCCAGCATCTAGAGCGTAACGCTTCTGAACTTTCTTCCATTATCTGCAGCTGCATCCATAGCCGTTCATCAATCATGTTATATAATTAACAAATGTACAACAAAACCATTCCAAAATTAAATATAAATTGCACATAAACAAATACCATTCATAATCATAACAACAATGTTCTATAATATTTGTATTTTTTTTCTTCTGAATTGATTAATCTCTAGAGAAACAAGAACATGAATAAAAAAATTAAGAAGAACAGAACCTGTTGCCGGAACATAGGGGAGTCTTGGAGTTTTTGGAAATACATTTTCTGAAGAAAAGATATTAAAAAAAGTTTACAAAAAAATCTTCTTTTTGTTGTGCAGAAATTGTTCTATAGAGAGAGACAGAAAAAAATATAAAAAAGAGAAGTGTATTTGGTGGTTTTGTTTTTTGTTCTGTTTTTGGTCAAATTAATGTTAAAAGTAGTTAAAATTAGTTGGGATTTTTTTATGTCTGTCAACTCGAAATATCAACTGGTCCTTTTTATTTTCTCTCTCTACATCGTGTAATAATGTTAACAGAATAACAGGATGTCCTTTTTGCTTTGACCATTTAGTTATTTTCTAACCCTACATGAATTTTGTTTTTTTGGAACTAGGAAATATATTCATCTCTATATATCTCTATATGAGTAAGAAATTAATCCATTTCGGGTATATGAATATCCCTCTTAACAAATGTAGTTCTGAGGAATCGAACTCTTGATCTTTTATTATGTATTTTTGGGATCTAGCGGTGTCTTATACTATTAGACTAAGATTGATGCATGCATTTTGGTTTGTTTCAACATATAGTATTGTGAGGGGGAAAACAAATATGACATCTTTGTTTTAATATTCCGTTCTCATTTTCTATCTGCTTTTTTTGTGCTTGGGATCAAAACCAAAATACATAACCAACCTTTTTGTTTTATTTGTCCTCCTTTGCATTCTGAGTCATGCATAGTTCATATAAAAATGGTTAAAGTTTTGATTTTGTTAGTACAAGTAAATTTGTATCTCAGCCAGCATTTGAGTTTTCTCATTTTCTTTTTGAAGTCACCTCATGCTTATGCTTATGCTCATGCCATAGAGTAACTATTCTCACATATACCAATTCCACAAAGCTTATTTCCTCTAATGATTGTTTGGACTCATATCCTTAGGCCAAGGAGATGAACACTGAGTTAAAGCACAAGAAGGTGAGGGCTATTCACGAGCAATCGCTTGCTGCAATCATGATGCTCCATAAAGATTACCCCGATGCCAGGAAGAAATTAATCATTGCCCGGAAAATATACCCGGAACTCGAAAACATTAGTCTAAAGCTGACCATCTGTGAAATATTGTTGCTTGCTTCTAGTTTGAAGTTATCACATATAATGAGCTGCATTCTTGATCTAATGTGCACTTCATCCACTTGTTCTGATGCTAGATGCTATTTCAGTGATCTTGTCAACTCGATAAACGGTATCAAAAATGACTTTCCGGGAGCTGATTTAGCTCAAGAAATTGTACAGAATGCACTGAATATGCTTTCAGACAGAGAAAACAACATGTATCATGGTTTAGAACATGATGCCAATGATCTTATTTCTCTAGATGAGATTTTGGATGGAGAGAACATAGAATCTGCCTCCACTTCGAGGAGTTGCAGGGATATCATAAATGCTGATATTCCACTTGAGCAAATTAGATTGGAGGAATCCATGGTACAAGATCGAGAATGTTCACAGCACGAATTCTATAATTTCGAGAAAGAAAGAAACATCGAGTTGTTTGAAACGGGACAAATATGGGCTGCAAACTATCAATCTGATGAGATTAAACAGTGCCGATATGCGAAAATCAATTCTAACAATGGAGATGTGTTGAGTGTTACATGGTTGAAGCCAGTACTTGTTGGTGCTTCTGATGAAAGTCTATGGTGTAATGCTGGTTTGCCTCTTGCTTGTGGAGCCTTTCGTCGCGATCCAAATACATGTGATCAGGTGAGGCCAAGAATCTTTTCCTACAAATGCTATTCGGTTTCGGATCAAACGGGTGATCGAATTGAAATTTATCCGAAGATAGGTGAAATTTGGGCGATGTACAAGGACGGTATGGCCAATGCCTTAAATCCTGAAGGACTTAAAGGATGCAAGTTTGAATTGATAGAAATGTTCTCTGATTATTCAAAATGCACTGGTTCGGATTTCGCTTGCCTAGTGAAAGTTAACGGTTATCGCAGTGTCTTCAAGAGACTAACATGTGGAACGCGCCCTGTTCTGTTTCATATTTCGCCTAACAGATTAATTTTCTCTCATAAGATCCCATCACATAGACTTGTGGGTGGGAAAGATGAAGCATTGTTTGAATTAGACCAAATGGCTTTGCCTAACCATTTGATTCAACAGATTGAGGAAAAGTTGTGTGTCGAGCAGTCGCAATTCGAGGGCAAATTCTTGGAGTATACGAAATCAGCATATGATTTCGCCGTTGGTCAAGTTTGGGCAACTTATTGTGGAAAGGATACAACGCATCACCGATACGCTGTCATAGACAAAGTGATATCAGACAGACAAGTTCAATCAACATTGTTAGAACCTGAAGTAGTTCATAACTATGACAACAAATGGAGACAAGATCTACCTATTGCTTGTGGAACATTTAAGCATGGAAATAGTAATGTCATATTGGATATTTCACAATTTTCGCATTTGGTTAACTACATGAAAATTACAACTAGGCCAAACTATGTTATCTATCCCCTAAAAGGAGAGGTTTGGGCAATGTACAAGAATTGGAAAAGAAACTGGGAGCATACTGATTATGAAAAATGTAAATATTGGTTGGTAGAAGTTATTTCAGATATTTCCAAAGAAAATGGTATGAAAGTAGCAAAACTGAAAGTGGTGCATAATTGTGAAACCTTGTTCCAAAGGCAAAAACATGAGGGATTTGATATGTTTTGTACAGTTTTTGAAGAAGACATTCTATGTTTTTCTCATCAAATTCCAGCTTATAAAGTAGTTGGAGTTGAAAAATATGGTATTCCTAAGGATAGTTGGCATCTTGAACCTCATGCTCTAATACATTATCATAAGGTAAAAAATATAATTCTTAAACCTTAGGCTATATATACCTTATGATAAAAAAAGGTATAATTTCACTTCCCTTTTAGCATTTGCATTTAGTTTAAGTATTTCCCTATTGTATCTTGTGTTTTAACTCTTCTAATTTGTTGCCTATTTGCATGGTTATGTAATACAGTGACTGAAATGAAAGAAAGGAATTATTCACTATTTTCTCCTCTTTTGCCTTGTAGAGATAATTAGAAGAATGCTTACATTTATGATCATGAAATCAAATCTTGCAATTATCTCTATGATTTTATTTCGTTGAAGTTAAAGGATTTATGTTTGTGCTATTGTATTATAAATAGAAAGATTTAGATAAACTAATTTTACCCTTCTTAATTTGATATAAGAGTGATACCATTTTTCGTGAAATGTTTTGTCATTATTCCACTATCGAGTTCTTTATCACCTTCTTATATTGTGTCACATTCTCTATTTTCATTCCTCGTTGCACCAAGCACAACCTTCATCACCTTTCATCAGATTGATGAAGTACATTACTAGTAAATTCTTTTTCATGGAATAACCTTTCGATAATGACTTATGTTGGTTAGAACTCACACTGGCCCGTCTTTATTTCACATTATCTAACAAATTCTCCTATACATTGTTTAAATACCCGTAAAAATAGATTTTATTTCATGTAAATTTGATTTGAGATAACTTTTGTTATTTTCTACATTGTTTTTCAGATTGATGTATAACTAAAGATAAATGAAAAATATAGAGAAATTCACTTGTTATAAAAAAACATTATTGTATAAATAACATTCTTAAAAAACAACCTACAAATATAATCTTTAGTATATAATCTCTGCATTTTACCTAATAGAATAGAGATTCTCAGATAATGTATAAAATGAAGGGTTTTGGTACATTGTTAGTCATTGTTTTAGATTTTGGATTTGATGTTAGTCAAAATTCCAATTGCAAAAAGCACATCAACACACAATGTTTATAAATGAATGATATTAACACATAGGATCCAATGCACCTTTTAAATTTTACGATACAATTGTATTGAAGATTATGCCCTCAACATAATTGACAATAAAATAATTAGTTTTGTTCCATACTACTAAAAGTAAATTTATTTGTTCCTTTCATTAAAAAATGGATTTTATAGGGCTTATACCAGTTAGAAAATTTTAACATAGTTAATGAGTTAGAAAATGTCTCAACTCATGTTCTTCTCTCACTTCATGATTTTAGTATCTTCTTCATTGTGGTAATCGGGGAGAGATTCACTTACTCTTACTCCACATCATAATCATTTATTCTTAAAAAATTCAATGGTTTGAATCATAAGTAAATCTAAATCATTCGATTTTCCAAGAATGAATGACTAATATGTGAAGTAGGTTTTTTCCACTTACTCATAAAGTAAATGAATATTCTCCCTCGTAATAATAGCTAAGAGATGCAAAATATGGGAACATAGAGTTTTTAAGTTTCTTCTTTTTCTGGACGCACACTACCTGGAAGCTTATGTTCTAATTGCTCTTTGATGAGTTTTTAAGTTTCTCAATCTAACCTATTTGGATTTTCCAATTCCAGCTTATATGTTTGTTTCTTGATTTTTTTAATGCTTTTAGTTGAGTTTTTCCTAGTAATTTAATTTTGTAGTACACAATACATTTGTTATAATGTCTAAATTGGAATGATTTAACTTCCTACATGGATGGATGTCTAAATTTGCAATGGCATGTGCTTTGTTTATAACTACTATTCCATATTTGGTCAATTTTTTTCTTGTAGCTTAATTATATTGGATTTTGGTTTAGCAAAAAATAAAGAGTTGATTTCATATGTTAAATAAGTCAAAAAATAATAAATAGAAACCACTTGTTCCTCTCATTCTTTGTCCCGAACCAATTAAAATGTTAATTTTTGTTTTAAAAAATTTCTTTTTATTCATGTGACAATATCTAATTGGCCCGAGACAAAGATTACAACACCCTTGGAAATATGTGATCTATGTTTCAAAGAAAAACCCTAAGGGTTTTGCACTGCTATTTTGGTCTCGGCCTTTTTGATGAAGTTCTCATAAGCTATTATGTTGCTTTCAATGCATAGACAAATGGCTGAGTTTTCCTTACTTCCAAAAGAAAATGTACTTGAAATACTCTATGGATGATGTGGTTTTACGTGATTTGAGAGTTCTTCAACTCTTTGAGAGTACATGTGTATTCTAATGAGGAAGCTAATGGACATTACTAGTTGATGCATGTAGGGCAATATAGAAATGTCACATTTTTTTGTATCAATTTTGATCACAATTATATTCAAATTATGTAGAAGAAACTTTTAGTTTTGAAAAAGCAAATGTAATCAAAAAGAATTATTATCAATAAAGTGAAAATCCTTTAGTTAGTGATATATTGTGTCAATTGCATACACATGTATTATGAATGGCCCCTATTGCATGTGATTGTTATGTATTATGTATTGGGATGCCAATCATTAATTTATATATATATATAACTTTTGTACCTTTATATAATGTGTCCGGTGCTAGTGAGATTCCTCTCTATTAAGGGAGAGACAAGTGATGTAAAAGAGCAAAGGAAAGACAACATGTATTGACATTTATACCATTTTATTTATAAAAAAATTACATTTTTGCCCTCATAATAAACATAAAAAATTCATTTATCTCTCTATTAATGAAGATGAGTCCTACTCGTGCTAGATATATGTTTTCAATATTAATTAATGAAGTTAAAATGATAACTTTAATCCTTTTATATTTGATGAAATTTCATGGACACTCTTTTTCTATAATTCAAAGTATTTCAAGACTGGATGACATATCAAAATAACCTCAGTGCAAGAAGAATAAATTATATACGTAGCCTTTAAAAATTCATGCATGATTGTGTATAATTTTTTTTACTAAATTAAATATTAAGCAACAAATTTACTTAGCTTAATATATAGACCAAGACCTAATTTATAGATCAGCACCTAAATTAATTTAACATATTACATAATTATTGAAGTGTTTGAGTCGTAGTACATAATTTTTTACATACGCATGTGACATCTCAATTCCTGAAAATAGGCTTTAATGAAAAATCTCTTAAAACCTTCACATGTAAGAAAAGAGGCATTGTTCTGAAATTCTTCACGGTCTGTTCTCTTTCTTTGATGAATTGTTTTTAAAACCTTTAAATATGGGATACTATAAATATGAAGAAAATAAAAATTCTAAAAAGAATCCTATAATAAGATCGGAGGAAATAAATTGATAACTTATCTACTAAATATGAACTTAATGGGGTATTGAAACCACAATCATTTCAAACACATCATCAACACATGTTAAGGACAACCAAACAACAATTAATTCTATCAATACACTCAATTTCAAACATATAATCTCAATGACATTTAACACAAGCAACCATTTACTTCGTACTATGTTTTTTAAAATTCATACTACTAGTAAAAAGTAGCGACCTATGTGAATGCATAGGGAAGGAAATGGGTTTGGACGGACTCATGTAGTGTATTACTCGAACTCACCTCATTGCTTCATTTTTAGACTTAGATCTGCCCCAAACATGTTTTAATACTCGTTGGGTATACTGTCCGTATATTCTTAAATACCCAGCGGAACCATGGGTAATATAAATTCAAAAATATTAAAAATAATTGCAAGTAATTTATGTATTTGTTTCATACGGTCTTATATGTTATTTAGATAAGAGTTAATTACACTAACACCCCCTGAGTTTTAGTGAAATTATACAAATCACCCCTCCCTTTTTTGTCATTACACGAACTACCCATCTCTATTACACGAACCACCCCTAATTTTATACATATATTACACTGACTACCTCTAATGAGATATAAATGTAATATTTTAAACAAAAAACGTGTGGTAAATGTAATTAAGTTAAACAAAATATTATATATTGCGTGGACAATTCCAAATAGTACAAAACTGAATGTCTTTTTATTATTTTTGTTTTATTACACAATATATTAACAAGTCTAATGTTATAATTATATAACTCTTATACTATTTTGTAATGAACCAAATAATGAAGAAACATTGACTCTTATATTATTTGGATTTGTCTACCCAATATACAATATTTTGTTTAAGTTAATTACAGTATTACACACATCACATGTTTTCTTTTAAAATATTACACTTATATCTCATCAGGGTTGGTTAGTGTAATATATGTAAAAAATTAGGGGTAGTTCGTATAATGACAAAAAAAAGAGGGGTGGTTTGTGTAATTTCACTAAAACTCATGGGGTGTCAGTGTAATTAACTCTTTAGATAATCAACATGAGAAAAAAATTTAAAACTTAATTTAAAGTTTTAAATACAACTTGATTTGACTATTAAACATAACTCATTTTACTCAAACAAACAATAAAAACAACTTCAACATTAGAATGAGAAAATCATTTAGTAAGAATTCTTCAATTAACATAACATTACATCATATGAATTAACAACATAATATCATTACTTAACAACATAACATCACAGTTTAACAACATAAAAATCACATTTATGAATTAATAACATATTATAATTAAATATTAATATAATATTACAATATAGATTAATATGATATTACAATTATGTCGCTATATATATTTAATTTAGGAAGAAATAGAAGATCTATGTATTCACGGGTCTGGGTACCTCATTACCCGGACACAGACACATCTAAGAGCATGTCTTAAAATCGCGGGTCTCAATTATCAATGAGTCCAAAACATAGACTCAGGCCTAATTTATTGCGCATATTATTTGCGGGTATCCACAGATCCGTGTAGCCATTATCATCCCTATAAATACATGAGTATCTTACCAGTATGAAGGAAAACAAATGCCAAATTAATTAAAACATTAATTATAAAGAAGAAATAATGACAGTATTAAATAATACATTAATTATAAAGAACAAATAATGACATTATTAAATAATGAATTAATTAGAAAGAAAAATTAATGACATTATTAAATAATACATTAATTAGACATGACTCTCAACTTTTTAAATAATACATTAATTACAAAGAAAACTATGTACCAATTATGTGATGAATAGAGATTATATTTATAGGTTATAATATGTGAGACCACAAACAGAAAAAAGAAGTCAAATGATGATATATATATATAAACAAAATATATATATATATATATATATATATATATATATAAACAAGGACAACAAAATATGATGTTTTTTACTTCATTCTCTTCTTGATTTATAAAAATTTAATTAAATAAGTATCTAGTTCACAAAAAAAACCTAACTAATAAATATTTTATATCATTTATTATTTATATTTAATTATAATTATTTTTTCAAAAGTATAATATAAATGCATATAAATCATTAATTATACTTGACTATCGATACATATTACAAAATAAATACAAACAAAAACATAAAAGCACTATATCGAGGGTCAATACAGTTAGAGATAACAATTGACCTTTAAAAAATTTTAACGGTATAGATTTCAAGTTATTTTTACTTCAAATATTATTTTAATATTCAAAACAATCTGGACCTCATATTCTAGTATTGGACTGTCCAGTACTAGGGGTTCCAACCCTCTATATAAATGTGTGTACAAGAGTTTCTTTTCAGTGTGACAAGCCTCTAACTAAATCTGTGTAGTCAGAAATGGAGATGGATGAGAATCATGACAATGGTGTTCAACCAGATATTGTTAACAAAAACATGTTTGATGATCTTCTCAAGTTCGATAAATACATGCTTTCAGTTCTTCCTTCATTAAGGTTGTCACTGCCATCAACACCTACTAATAATGTTGCTGCTACAATAGTTGTCACTGATTCATTGTTACTGAATGAATCAACCACTCAGTGTTATTCCAAGTCTGAGAAAGTTGCTTTAGGTCACACTCGTAGCTTTTCATTGGACTCTATTTTCTTTAGTGAGAAGGATGCTGAAGAGGGTAATATGAAACATCATTTTCTGAAAAGGAAATCTGTTCCTCACAAACTTGATGAAATGGGTGATGATGCTTCTTCAGGAACTTCATCATGAAGTACTAAGAAATCAAAAATTTAATTTTTATTTGTTACGTTTTATTTTTTATCAACTTTATGGTGTGATTTTGATGCACTAAAAGAATAGTTGTGTGTTTTGTAGGATTCTTGGTAATGGGAAATCTGTTGATAAATCAAATGAGAGGGAAAATGATTGGTGCAAATGTGTTGAAAGAGAAGATAAAGAGGCTCATGCATTAAGTAGTTAATATATGTTATAGATCTTTTTATTATTGTTGATTTTGAGTGGTGTAGTAACAACAGTTCATGGAATACCCTAAATTTAAATGATATTTTATTTTAAATGAAACTACAATTTGTAAACAACTTCCATTCCAGTAAAATAACTCATAAAATGAAATAAGATTATCTCTAGTAAATAAAAATTAATGAAATGATATCCTCCACTTCATAAAGTTAAAGCTAATTAAAAATAATTTTAAATTTGGAACCTTGAAATAAATTTGGTACCATATGTCAAGTATTTCTACTTATATTTCCCCTAAAATGATGAAAAAATTGCCCAAATTTGTTAACCTCCCATTAACTTTTAAATTATTTTTTCATGACTTTCCTTTTCACAATGTGCTATTGCCGAGTGATTTAGTGCTTAGGTAATGGATATTTTTGAAGAGTTTCCCTGTTTGATATATATACTTATTTGTGTGACTTACTCAATTGATGTATAACTTAACAATGAATGTGATATATACAAGTGACATAAAGTATCTACCATTATTGATTCTTTGGTTCAATTGTGATTATTTTATTTTTTAGATATAATTGAATGGCATTTTTACCCTTAAATATAAAAATAAAATTAATAATTTGTCTCTCTAGTATCATATCAAAATAAGAATAAATAACTGTGTTAGTATAGTATGTTAATATTTTGTTGTAGACGAGATTCGAACCATCAATTGATATATAACTTAACAATGAATGTGATATATACAAATGACATAAAGTATCTACCATTATTGATTCTTTGGTTCAATTGTAGTCGGAATTCTAAGAGGGAAATGCATAAAAAATTAAAGGAAAAATAATATATTGTGATTATTTTATTTTTTAGATATAATTGAAAGACATTTTTACCCTTAAATATAAAAATAAAATTAATAATTTGTCTCTCTAGTATCATATCAAAATGAGAATAAATAATTGTGTTAGTATAGTATGTTAATATTTTGTTGTAGACGAGACTCGAACCATCAACCTCCTTCACTTCACTCATTCTCTTTAACCATCAAACTATCTTATAACTTTTTTTTTTTAAATTTGTTATGAGTTAGACTTGAACCCACAACCTCATTCACTATATTCCTTAAGTCTTTCATCTTAACCACCTTATTTATGACTCTATTCCTTAAATTTGCTATGAGTTTTCTTGTAGGTAACTTGTTCTCCCTGTCTTTGTTTCTATTGCATTCTATCTCATTGTATCCCATTCTGTTCTGCGATATTTGAGAATTGCCGGGGTTATATTCAATTTATGGTAAGAAAAAGAAGGGGAACAAATATATTCATATCTTATATGATAGGGAGAGAGACGCTAAACTATAAGTATAATGTATTTAAGTCTAGTTGTTGGATGACGTGATAATGATGCTTTTTGGACTGAGTTGATGTTGTTGTCCTAAGAGTATCTCATTAGTGTTGAACATAACTTATATTATCTTGGGTCAATACTTAAAAATGAATTTTGATATTCAAGTGAGTATTTATTTAGAAATGGAAAGAATATGCTCAAGTTTTGTGCTTAAAGAAAGTTCATTGATCTCATATTGGTTAAGGTCATGTTCTTGTCCTTTCATTGAACCGGTTTGGTAGGCCTTTGTCTGAGCCTATGGCGGCTCTAATATATTTGCTAGGAGTGTCTTCCCTTATTAGATACACAATAGAATTGACCATGTGTCTTGTTGGACCTCAGTGGGATAGTTTACACCATAGTTGTAAAAACTGTTTTGTGTCGGTCAGTTCAACCGGTAAACTGGTTACAATATCGATACGTTACAACAATTATATCGTTCATACAATTATACCGGTCAAAATCGGTCATACCGGCCGGTTTTTAATTGAACCGTACCGGTCAAACTGATCGATTTTTATTTAAAATTAATTTTTTGATAAATTGTTTTTTGTTTTTTTATTGATTTTTCAACATTAATGTTAATATATTATATATGTATATATAATTTTACCAGTATGCGTTTTAATTGGTGAATCACCGATTGAACCGCTATATCACTATATCAGTACCTCTACCTATTTGATGACCAATATAATATTAATAACAATAGTTCAGACCTTAGGTCTATCTTAAACATTATGGGTTTATGTATTATTTGCGTACTGACCAGCTTGTTAGCTTCTATGGTCACTCATGATTGATTCCAAGAGTTTAGTCATAGGACTAAACATGGGTGCAATACGTTAGGTACTAGTGATACTTGCACCCAATAATATCATGACATGTCATTCTTTTTTACTGCTCCCATATTAATTTGTGGTCCCACGGTTTTGTCTTCCCCATGCGCTTCTCTCTCTCCCACTTAACACCACAAACTTCTCTCAATAAAATAGCTACAAAATGGCTTCAATGGATGAGTTATTGCTCTTTTATTTAGTTCTATGCATTATTCATGTGTATCCCTCGACCACTCGTATTTCTTGTTGTTGTATTCTTGAATCTTTTAGTACTCTTGTTTTTCTCCATTGTCTGTATAATGTCTTACGAAACTTGAGCATCGATTTACAAGGAGTTTGAACATGCAGGAAGAGGCAAAACAACATGAACCGGATTGTGAGATTGCAGCCATGGTAGTGACAGAGAGGGAATCAGATGTTGGAAAGTGAAAAAGAAAATATAGAGAGGAAACCATCAATGGACATAAAAAGTGAGACAAAGAGACCCAGACAAGAAATCTTTAAGAGAAAGCATAGAACTAAAGTTCTTGAAAAACAAACATGTGTGGTGTTAAGTAGAGAGAGGTGCACGTGGGGAAGACAAAACACTAAGACCACAAATTAATATAGGAACATTAAAGGACATGTTATGATATGATTTGTTACAAGTATCATTAGCACTTATGATACTGTACATAAGTTTAGTCCTTAGTCATATGGGTAGTAACACATACTACAAAACTTAAATATCAAATAGAATCTTATTAGTTATAGGGGATATTCAAGTAGAATAATGTACAAAATGTGTAGACGTTTGGGAGTAAAGAATGATTAAAATTAAATATGAATTAGTGTAAACAATATTAAAATCTTAAATAATAACTAATAATATGAACATTAATTATAGATATGTGCAAATAAAATAAAATTAACTAATTCTTAAATAAGATAATGTGATATCAATCCAAATATCATCTAACATGCCCCTAAAGTTAAAGTGTGGTAAGCTTGTTACAAATAATCTATTTAAAAATGAAAATAATCACATGATTATATGGGTTCATAATAAAAAATGTTGAAAATGTGATGTAAATTAAAAATTATGTATATATAATCAGCATATCATCAATGAGAAGGAAAGTCAATATTAATATAATTCATCGCTAAAAAGACATCATTAAAATGATTGTATGTGGGAAGAGAAAACATTAATATGATCATCATCTTAACGATCATCGATGGTATACTATTTTTAAGAATTTTTTTCGGAAAATTTTGATTATTTATTAATTTGATGATGATACAAAGTAAAAGATATATTTTAATTTTTTTAGCTAAGTGATTTTAGAATACATCAAATTTTAGTGAATAAATATTTAAATGATAAATAATAAATTTAAAATAAAAAGATAATAGCTAGATATTTTATATTCTCCATTGTTTCTCTCATTTCCCTCCATTACATTGGAAATGGAAGGTGCAAGTGGGAGCAGCGAACATGAAAGAGAAGAAAATGGCTCAGAAGCAAAGCTCCTCGGAGACAGATTCAGACTCTCTGCAATCTCTATCGCTGAATCTGAAGGTTCATTATTTTTTCATTTCAATTTTTTTATTTATTTAATTCAATTATACTGTTTCTAATTCACACAGCAAAGAAAAACGACATGGAAATTTCAAAAGTCGTTGTGGCTTGTGTTGCTGATTTGGCCTTGAAGTACACAGGTACGATCATCATTTTACTGTTTTCTTTTTTTTAACCTTTGCTGCCTAATTTGTATGTGCTTACTTTGCGTTATCGTTCGAAATTGCGGTTGTGGTCGTGATTGTAACTGTAGTTACAGAAATATACTGTTAAAGAGTGTAACTGAAGCCGCAATGTGGTTATAGATACTGCAATTTAAAACCTGGATTGAAATTAAGATGAATGATAGGAAATTGAAATGCCTTTTATAAGTGTGATTACAACATGTTTGAGATAATGTTGCTGAAATTCTGCTATAGGATAACACCGTAGTATGCATGTACTGCACACGTGATTAAAGGTGATGGGTTCAGTGTAGGTGTAGGTTTTGGTTTGTTGGTAGAATAGTATCATCTTCATTCTTAGTTTCTGGAATTATCATTCACTGGCAGTTTAGTCTCGGAAATCATTTAAGTTTTAACTAGTTAGCCTTTAAATTTTAAAAACTCATATCAATATACAGCAAGGAGTAATGAAATAGAGTTTTATAAATCCATACACTAACTTGTATAAAAGGGTGCCTCAGTACATGAGGTTGTCGCATAATGGTGTGGGGACTGGAGTGATTAGATGTATGCGTGAATAAATTGAGGGAGTGAATTGTTAGTGGCAAATAATTTCAGGACTACGTTGCTTATTTACTCAACTCAGGGTTTGTTTAGGAACCTGGTTGTAAATTGAATTTTAAAGAACTTGGTTTGGATTAAAAGGAAATTTGTAGTATCTGATTTATGATTGCAAATTCTATTGTTAAAAGTGGTTTTATATTATAATAAATACTGTTTGAAAAGTGTTACTTAAATTGAAGAGGGTGAGTCTCGGCTCAGTGGTAAGGTTGCTTGCCTTGTGACCTGGAGATCATGAGTTCATATTCTGGAAATAGGCTATTCTCTTGCGAGGGTAAATCTGTGTACATTTACCGTCCTTTTAGTGTTTGTTAAAATGGCTTCTACATGTGTAATTACCAAATTGACATTGAAAAAAGATGGGGGAATTAGAGGTCAAGTTTGCAAGACTTTTTTTGTTGGTTGAAAACCTGAATTGAGTTTTGACTATTGGAGAAGTTATTTATTTATTTTTTTAAACTTCTTCGACCATGTTTTTTTGCTCCGAAGTTAACTATAACACTGCTGACGTGGCTTATGTTAGGCCATGTCATCATTTTTCATCCAAAGTTGAGCGTTGGGGACCAAAACCAAAACTGGTGAGGAAGTTAAGGACTAAAACGAAAAAAAGACAAATTTTGGGGTGAATTTCAAAATGACTAACATTTACATTACAGGGGGCAAAGTCCGTTACTGATAAGCAGGTGTATGCTTCCTTTTGAGAGATAAAAGATGTGTTTGTTTGCAATATATGTATCAGGTCATGATAACTTCCTTTATTTCAATACCTGCTACAAATATCGCTAATAACTTACACGCGATGTTGGATGGTTAGTCATATTATCAAATTTTGTTTGCCTGTAAAATCATCCCAGACTTGCTGTTAAAGGACAAATACATAGTATTGAACATTTGTGAGTTAATAATTGGCTGGCAAAGCTCATTTGAAATACTGAAGTTAAACTAATTGTATGCTTTGCAAGCAGAGAATCTGGCTAAGGATCTTCAGCTATTTTCGCAGCATGCAAACCGTAAATCTGTAAATATGGAAGATGTCATACTTTGTGGTAAGTTTCACCATACATACTCAATTTTCAGGCAGAATGGCCTATTTTATCGTTTGGTATCTGTTCCGTTCTCTAATCTTCTGTATATAATTTGACTCCAGCACATCGAAATGAACACCTATCTAGCCTGTTGAGGAACTTCTCCAATGATTTGAAAGCCAAAGATTCTCATCCTGAGAGAAAGCGTAAGAAAGAAGTAAAAAAGAATGACGAAAACCACCATTCAGCGCATATGCCTGATACACATGAGGTCCTGTGAACACATCTTGAAATGCTTACAAAGTTTTGGCACCAAATTTTAGATCATATTTGTTTGGAGCTACTTTTTCTTTCTCCTTCCCTTTTTGACCCTTTTCTCTCTCTTCCCTATTCATGTTCTTGGACTTGTTAATACTGGAATCTACAAGTCCGTCTTTATTATTTCTTAGGAACAGGAAACCTTAGAACTTAATATCAACCATTTGTAAAAGGTGTAGCTACTAGCTACTGTTAGGTGTAGCAATGTGTGAGCTCAAACATACTTGTACAAATATTTGAGCTGAAACTTACTTGTACAAATATTTGAGATCAACCAGAAAAGTTATTATGTCTAGTTTTTGTGCTTGTACATCTTAAATTTGCATGCGCCAATAATGAAACTGAAACGATAAGGTTATTTGTCTTGTAACCTAGAGGTTATGAGTTTAAATTCTAGAAGTAGCCTCTTCACTAAGGCTGCATTCATCGACAAGTGATTGTTTGCAAATTATGGATTGGAATGTATCTTTCCTTGCCTGAGAGACTGTAATGAAGCTAAGGCTGGTTGGGTCGTGGTTGGCTTGTGGAGCTGTTGTTCTAAATTCTCTGCTACAAATGATGTCATGGACTTGGATTCAGTTGGGCGATTCTTTAAATTCATCCATTTTCTTTGTGATTTTATAATGGATTTGGAAATCTGGGGATAAGTTTTGTTTTGATCATGACAGGCTTTCTATTATTTCCGTCACACCGTCTATCCATAAACTCATGTAAGTTATCCTGTCCCTGCGACATTGTGAGTTCTTCGGCTATCAGACGGAGCAGTTGGGAAAAGCCTCCTAGAGATTTTGTTGCCATGAATGTGGATGGAGGCAAATTCGAAAGCCGAGGTTGTTGAGGCTTTGGGGCCCTCCTCCATGACAAGGATGGGAATTGGTTGGCAGGTTTTTCTGGCATTTTGGCATCACTAACAATCTACATGTTGAGCTTCTTGCTACCCTTCATGGTTTTGATCCTGCTTGGTGGATGGGTGCTCAGTGCTATTATTGACATTAGGGAGTGTGGTTGGAAAGTTTCTTTTAAGCATACGTTATGGGAATAAAACTTTTGTGCAGATTTTCTTGCTAAACATGGTGAGTTTAGTCTTTCTTTGTGTCTTGCTTTATGCATTGTACCCAAAAATATATAATTTTCTTAACAAAGGATTGGGGGATAAGAAATAATAAGATGGTAGCTTTTATTGGAATATGATAGCATTAAAGGAATTTTCTATTGGGTTTGTTAAAAAAAACTCATAATTACCTTGCCAAACAAAAGATTAATACTTAACACTTATCGGAATTCTTTTTGGCAATTGTAAAAACTGTTGCTGGCTGGTTCAACCAGTAAATCGATAAACCGGTCTCAATATTGGTACGGTAGAACAATTATACCATTACGCATTATATCGGCCAAAACCGGTGATAATGACCGGTTTTCAATTGAAATGTGTCAGTCATACCGGCCGGTTTTTATTTAAAATTATTTTTTAATAAAAAATATGTTGTTTTTATTAATTTTTCAATATTAATGTTAATATATTATATATGTATATCTAAATTCATCTATATGCAATTTAATTAATGAATCACCGGTTAAACTGTTATACCATTATATCATTACTATCACCTATTTGATAACTCGGTGTTAATAAAAGTGCTTTTGGTATGAGAATGAGACCAGTACTTGGGTACACATTCTTGTTTCAGTCAGATATATTAATTATTGATTCCAAAGTTTTTCTTAAATATTGAATGCAATTGTATCGGGAGAGAAGATACTTGTCTGAACTATGCAAAACCTTATAAAATCATCAATCACAATCCCAGTCTATGGTCTGTGAAGGATTGGATTAAACTAACAATTAAAGTTTATAAAAAAACAAAAGAAATTACAACTTGCTATGGTATTGGAATACATTTTACTTGACCAGCATTGGGCTATAGCTGAATGGGCTGAGCCACCTCAGATTCACACCTCTATCTCAAATATGAGAACATGAGGGCCACCAGTTTATTTTCCTTCTCTTTTAGCAAAATATCGGCAACTACCAATTAGACGTTGATCTAGTGGTATAAGATTCGCTAGTTCTTTAGGATAATCAAAATGTTAATGAAAGTACTCTTGATGGTACCAAAAAATATTGGCCACTAAATGTCAATGAAGGTACTCAGCTTTGTTATTAAGATTAAAGATGATTATGACCTTCCAATTACTCTATCTATCATGATAACTAATGTGTTTTCAAACTAATCCCAACAAAATTAATTTGGTCCATATTTGTAATGCTAGAGTTAAGTTAAATCTTTTAATAAATGTCACATAGTATAACTTGGAGATGATATTTTTCAAAAACCTTACCTATATTTACCTAAATTGTTTGATATAAATCAAGGGAATCATTCACTTTTGCACAAAGTCACACCTTAGTTGTGAACATATAAGAAAGAATGAACATATAAGTATTGAAGTCTCTGTTGTTACACGTGGTAAGATAAGAAGTTTCTCTGACTCCAATGTACAAAAAGAGCGGGAAATTTGTTATGTTTTGTTTTGGAATTGCACACAGTTCAATGTTGTGATGAGAATCTTGAAATTTGAACAGTGCAGTATGATACACTCAACCATAGAAGGGACAGTGTGACAGACACATGAAAAAGCATGTTGGCATGCTTCAACACAACAATAATAACAAGGTTGATAATTAAAATATGAAAAATCATATATCATCCTACTAATTTTCTTACCCACAAAAATGTGATATATGTTACAAAATAATACTTTATTTATTAGTGATTGATTTACAATTTGTGACATATGTCATATTTTTGTGGGTGAGAGGTTTGGTAAAAGAATTTAGTATGATGATATAACATTACTCTTAAAATATATGTCTTTTTGTCACCTTCTGATAGAATAAAGATTTTTACTTTTTATTTCAATTTTATCTTTGCTAAATAGAAGAGTAAACCATCAGAGGCAGTTAGCAGAAATCTAGAAATATTGGAAAAGAGCCAAAAGTGATTCTGAGAATCTGAGATACTTTTTAGTTTCAATTTCAAAAAGCGTTTACTAGTTCTCCCTTCTCAATTTTTACATGAAGCTTAATTTCTTTGTTTTCTAAGTTCAGACCAAAATTTATTTCAATATAAGACTAGGATTTGAATTGTCAACCTATTGCCTAAAATGTAAACTCCTCTAACTATAAATGAAGTTGTGATAAAGTTATGTTATTTATTATATATTGTAATATGTGAAAAACCACATTAAGTTATCAAGGTGATAAAAGAGAATATTTAAGCTTAGATTCTATTGATAGGTAGAGTCTAATTAATAATGAGGTAATTTTCGTTGATTGTTTCATATGTTATGTCAATTAACAAGTCATAAGGTTAATTACTAGCAAGTGTTGGATTGTGTAACATCCCAAAATTTGCAATTTTTGAATATAGTGGATATCAGGAAGTCTGGGAGCTACTGGGTGATTCTCGCTTGAGCGAGAGGAGCTCGCCAAAGCGAGGGACTCAGTGTTGTTCCCAGGTATTTTCCTGGGAATCTCGCCTGAGCGAGATGGAGCTCGCTCAAGCGAGAGAGGGGTGTTGCCACTGGATAAATCTCGTCTGAGCGAGATGGAGCTCGCTCAAGCGAGAGAGGGGTGTTGCTACTGGATAAATCTCGCCTGGGCGAGAAATTGTCGCTCGAGCGAGAGCATCAGTTCCTGAATGATGCGAGGAGTCATGGGTTCTCGCCCAAGCGAGCCTACCCTCGCTTGAGCGAGAGTCTAAAATCCTAAAACCTAAAATAGACGTCCCAAGTGAGAAGTGGGTATTATTTTCGAAAAACAAAGAGAAGAGGAACGGTTTGAGGAGTGGTGCACCCTTAGAGTCAATGAAGAGACCGGAGAAGAGGTAAATCGCTTAGCCTAGCCTCTCTTATGGTTGAATATCATCATTATGAATGCGGTTTCTTCTCCATGTTTTGGTATAAAACCCCATAAACCCTCTCTTTGCATTTTGGTCCGTTTAGCTTTGGAAAACCTTGTAAAACTCATAGTGTATGAGTTGTTTTTCAAAATGGGTGTGTGAGAAGTTGTTTTCAAAACCGTAGAGTCATGGCAACATTAAGGAAACCTTTTTGTTGAAGATGAAATGAACGGATAATGTTTTCTTGTGTTGTAGGAGTATTGGTTAGTATTGCTAGTGTTTTGATGTGTAAATTAATATGTTGTAATTGTTGTTGTGTTGGTTTGAAAGACCCTAAGGTTGGAGGAGACGGCGGAGAACGCAACTGAGCTTTAGTGCAAAGCATTAGCGACTACTCAGGTGAGGGAGCAGCATTAAACCTTGTGGTATTAGAATCATGACATTGGAAACTCCAATGACACTCACTAGTTGGAGGATTCCATGTGGTTAACACGATTAAATGGGAAATCTCATGAGTTTCCTATTTAATCGCGTTAGGAAGATGAAATGAACGGATAATGTTTTCTTGTGTTGTAGGAGTATTGGTTAGTATTGCTAGTGTTTTGATGTGTAAATTAATATGTTGTAATTGTTGTTGTGTTGGTTTGAAAGACCCTAAGGTTGGAGGAGACGGCGGAGAACGCAACTGAGCTTTAGTGCAAAGCATTAGCGACTACTCAGGTGAGGGAGCAGCATTAAACCTTGTGGTATTAGAATCATGACATTGGAAACTCCAATGACACTCACTAGTTGGAGGATTCCTATTTAATCGCGTTAGTCCTACGGATGTGAATGATATGTTGACTGTGGTATGGATTTTGACATGCCTTCGTGGTATGGATTTTGACATGCCTTCGTGGTATGGAGTTTGACCTGCATTCGTGGTATGGAGTTTGATCTGCCTTCGTGGTATGGAGTTTGACCTGCCTTCGTGGTATGGATTTTGACATGCCTTCGTGGTATGGAGTTTGACCTGCCTTCGTGGTATGGATTTTGACATGCCTTCGTGGTATGGAGTTTGACCTGCCTTCGTGGTATGAAGTTTGACCTGCCTTCGTGGTATGGAGTTTGACCTGCCTTCGTAGTATGGATTTTGACATGCCTTCGTGGTATGGATTTTGACCTGCCTTCGTGGTATGAAATATGAGTATGCACTTGTATTGTGGTTTTGAATGTGGTTCGAATGGTGGACATTTGATTGTACTATGGATGGGTGGTATAGTTATGATTAACGGTTTATTGAATCTCATCGATGTGTTGTGCTGTAATGATGTGTAATTCTTGATAGCGATGTTCTAATGTTATTATTCTATTTAAACCCACCATGTTATATATTGCATGTATTTAATGACTGACTCTCTCTATGTTGTCTTGTGTACTCAATCCGTGGTAATCGGATTGTAGGTGGAGCCAAGGAATGAGAGACATCAGAGTCTTGAAGTGAATTAGCTTGCATTGGAATTTAGCATGTGTTTTGTAATGATTTTCAAAGGATTGTTTATGTTAATTTTGGACCTGATTATGAGAATTGTTCTTTTATATCTTGACATCCTTTTAATAGATTAAAAGACTAATGTTGTGGAATTATTGTATGATTTTCCCTTTTATTGTTTCACTCATACTAATGGAGTGGTAGTAGTCGAATTGAATTTTTATGAGTATTTCTATTCAGAATGTATTCTGTTAGAAAAGAATTGAATTTTTCCGTGTTGGTAATTTGAGGCGTTACAGATTGTATCTACTTTGACCTGTTTTCAGTCATGGTCAACTCTATATTGCTTTTTCAAGAGTTCAATGAATTGAAAGTTTAAAAATATTAATACATGACAATGACGGAAAGACAATCAACAGTACAACAAATATTGTTTTTAAAGAGATTTTCCAAAACCTATAAATATGTAATTTATTTTTATTTATTATACTTTATGCACTATGTATTCTTTTCATTATTTTAAAAACCAAAAATATTAAATTTAGTATATTTTTTCATTTGGAGATACATGATCATATAATCAAACTACAAATGTCATTTCAATCAACTTTTTTTTATAGTTTTGGTTTATTTTTTGTGTAAATCAGGTGTAAATGATCATATATTACGTAATCAAATTTTACCAATTGATCAAAACTTCTCTTTTTAGCTTTAGTTTTGGTCTACTCTGAATGTACTCATAGCTTAATGATAGTGACTTATGCTAATATTGATTATTTGTCTATGAAGTTACACGTTCGAATCGCGGGAGGCTCACATTTGTAAGGAATAAAATAATGCAGAGGCTCACATTTGTAAGGAATAAAATAATGCAGAGGCTCACATTTAATGGTAACGACTCACGGTAATAGTGACTATTTGTCCTTGAGGTCACGGGTTCGAGTCGACAAATAGTTACTATTACCATGATGATATATTTGTTTGAAATATACCACTTTAATGTGATATGTAATGTGATTACAGAGTCTAACTGCACCTATATAGTAATCATCACACTTCACAATGGGGATGTCCTATAATGATACTATGAGCGAATATGATCTGATCTTACTCGCTCACTTGACCTGACTCAATCATGATCGAGCCTAAATATTGTTGGATTTCATTGGGTCCAGGGTCAGTTTAGGTTAAAAAATTAGAGTTTGTCAATATTTAGGACCGAGTAAGGGACAAACATGAAGCGGTCTGATCCATCTTATGATTATTTATTTATCATGTTTGTATGTGTATCTATACAAATAAATAATAATGACATCTCTTTAGTAAAAACATTATTGATTTTCTAATTTTTCTAATTTTTCATTATATATATGATTAACAATATATACATATATGTCAAATCATATATAATATAAATAATATTGATAAGACTTAAAATAAAAGGAGTATGTATTATATTTAATTTGACATAGAATTAGATTCAAACCTGATCTGACATTTAGGGTCGGAACTAGAATTAAGTTTAAGGAATGAACCATTGTTTTATTTTTCTTCATTTTTTATATTCTAAATTAAAAATGCAAACTAAAACATTTTGAAATCTATCTTCCTTCGTATCATTTTTGTATTTACAATAGGTTGTATTTATTATGAAAGGTTGATTCACTTGATAAATAGTTGCTTATAATCTAAAAAAAATATGTTTTGAAATCATGTTGTCATAATCATGTTGTTATTGATTAATAATTTATACATATACATAATTGTAAGATGTGTGATAATCTAAAGATATTTGATTAAATTTGAATTTTTTAAATGCGGCTAATTTATTAAGAAACAATAGTCCATGTACTAATAGTTTTATATATAAAATCACATAATGACCATATAAAAACTTTAAGCAGTATACATAAGTATGAAAATCAATTATAATAATTATAATAAAAAATTAAATGAAAGTTTGAAATTGGATGGATAAATGAGAAAAAATCTCCCATATGTGGGCCCCAGGTATTGCAACAGAGAAATGAATATGAAGACAAATGAGTTTACTGAATCATTTATTTATCCACTCACTGTTCAAGTGGGCCTCCCTTCTGAGTTCAAAGTACAACACTTCTGTATTTTATGATTCTACTGTAAAGTCTTAAACTTTCTCTCCCTTTTAGTTTTACTCACTACAACTATACTATGTTACTTTCAATAACTAAATACCTTCAAAATTATATATATTCAAACAAAACTTTGTTAAAGTGCTAGTGATACAGGTGACCTATTAAAGGATAATACATATTTTTTATATACTTTCAAAGAATAAACATTTATTAGATGTACAATTAAGCATTTTTGACCTTAAAAGTATACAAAAAAGATTTATGTGTCATCCTCTAATGGATCATCTGTATCATTAGCGCCTAGGATACTTAGCTAATTTTTGTCTATTCCATTATTATATTTTGTTTGCCACTGTTGCTCTCCCTTTCCATTCTTATCACTCATCCATAAAAACAAAAAAACACTTGGGACTTGAATAGTGTATTTTTTTAGTTGTAGTTATTTGTTTAAATATAATAATTTGAAGCATTTTCAATTATAAAACTTATTTTGAGTACAAAATAATTCAAACACACTATTAGATAATGTTCCTTCAACAAAAAACAAAACATTATCCAGAAAGAATATGATTGACCTTGTTTAATGGTAATAAATGAGAGATTCATTGACTTCAAGAGTAATTTTCGTAAACTTATTCCACATCTTAGCATCAATTCTAAGGAAATCCAATGATTTGAATTAGTAGGTAGATCTAAATTATTGGATTTTCCTAGAATTGATGACTAAGATGTGAAGTAAATGAGACATTGTAATATATTTGCCTCATCCTATTGAATGATTTAAATTTATTGGTGTTTTGTTACTCACCCTTTCAAAGGGTAGTTTAGGATAACATTATCCTTTCCTCATATTTTATGTTACCTTTTTGGTATTAAACATTTATAATTAATCAAAACAGATAAATTTAACTAAATACTTAATACTTTATAATTTAATTAATAAAGTATGAAACATGTTATATTATCGTTTTCATTTACTAATTGTAAGATATCCATGTTATTATCTAGCTAGGCGCATGGGTAGGAGCCTTCTCCTACATTACTTATCACTCATTTATCATTTATTTTATTTCTAAAGTATATAATCATTATCTGAATACTATTAGGTTTCAATTTAAGCTTGGTGAGATCGAATCAAAGCAAACCACAACATTTGGTTCGGTTTTGTGATTAAGATTTTTTTAGGAACTGTTTATGTTCGGATCTGTTCATGATTTTTAAAATTTAGAAACCATTTGAATCGAACTGCATATTAAAAAAATCGATACTCGAGAATAATGTTGTATTGTTGTTTGAATTATTCAACTAATTTTATGATTTAAATTAACAATTTTATGTGAATTGTACTATTGTATGTGTTACTACTTACTAAATTGTTATATATATGTGCTAATTTCTTAATTTTATGATGATTTAGAATAAATCTTCTAATTTTCGGTAATGAGTTTGAAATTAACATATATTATAAATTATTATATATGTTATTGATATATATATTACTAAATTGTTATATATGTGACCAAAATGTTAAATATTTAATTCATGAGAACGACACTTATTGGAGGGGCAGTCACGCACCCGAAAGTGATTATTAGTGTTTTTCCTTTTATGGACAAATAATGTATCTTATAATACATTTTGAACTTTCAATTGATACAAATTTTTAAAAGAAGATAGGAAAAACTGCGGAACTAAACCAATTTATTCATAATCGAATCAGTTCGGTTCCTACCATAAAATTTATAGTTAATTGATGTGAATTAAACAACGCCTTTATGTTCGGCTCGGTCACTGAGTTGCATCAAAAAATGAACTGAACCGAACTTTTACACCCATACTCAGACACTCAACATCAATAAGTCTAGTAGTGTAAGATATCATTGAACCTATCATACTAAGCCGAATGTCAAATGTTAGATTCATGTGAACGACATTTTTTAAAAAAGATAATCACATATAATGAAATAAACTAAAATCATACACTCAGCCATAGTTACCCATCAAAGCTAAGAACATAAACATCAACAATTATTTACTTGGATTAGAATTAATTTGGGAAAGCTTTGGTTTTGGAGAAATCACAATCATGTGATCATGGCATAAAATTGGCAGCACAATTAATATTGGGCCATGTTGGTGTCACGATCTAGCGTGCTTATGAGTTGTGAATGGAATGGGTAGTAATAGTCTAGCATCAGCAACACGTGAACCATTTTCATTATGCAATCTCTTTCTCCATCACATTTCACACCTACTTCTTTCCCCTCAATACCAAACTTGTTTCCAATTGCTTTTTTACTTTTAAGTTTTAATTATCTCTCATAATATTTTTAGTCTATATGTTTTTATTTTAGTATTTAGTTGATGATTGAAAATGATTGATGAATGATATATTGATATTGTAAAAAATTATTACACTATTGGCGTATACATCTTTTTCTCGTTCCATTTTGAGTTGGTGTCGTTTTGTTCATTGTCATAGAAAATATTAACTTGAATGAACTAAATATTTTAAAAAGAAAAAACATGTGGATTACAATCATTGTCAGATGCTTAGCAAAAAAAATCATTGTCTATATTAATGACTGAATTGGAACAAACACACTTATATATTTTACATAGTGTCGATGAGGTTGAGTCATATGTTGAATGATATAAGGAGGTGAATACATCGTGATGAAGTTCATTCCCTTGCTTCTTCCCCTTCTGCCTATAGCCTCCTTCGTTTTTCTGATTTTTCATATGTAAGGGTAGTTTAGGAATTAGGTATTATTATAAGGGTATTCTAGGTTTTACCTCTTTTTCTATTTTGGTTCTTCAGGGTAGTTATTACTGTTATTTTCTATTTTAGCTGGTTATGGGTTTCCCCTTTCATCATATTGTATAAATCCTCAATTCATTCAATGAAATGCTCATAAGCTTCTTACAATCATGTTCTTCTTTAGTCCTTTTATCATTCTTTCTCGTTACGCCAAAAATCTAAATTAAGTTGTTACAATATTGGAGATGTTTCTTTTCTTTAAAATCGATACAAACTGGATTGAATCTGTTCTGGCCATTGGGAGTCGCTTACGTTAAGGATTGTTCACGTTGACTTCTCCTTTCAATTGTTGACTTTCAAAAAAAAATAAAAAAATTATGCATTATTTGTAGTTGTTGTGTGGTGAACCTGGCTCCAAGGCTTCCTAGGTCATTGATGTTTGTTGGTAGTGCCACAAATTTCTAGTTCAATATGGTTCACCACCTTCCAAGTCAAGTTCAACCCATATGACCCAACCTCCACCGTGGCAAAATTGACACATTTTAGATGCTGGACAAAAAAAGACCATAACAAGAAATGATGAGAAGGAGTGGTGGAGGTTAGAAATTGTAATGGTAAGATTAAAATATAAATACTAATGACTTTTTTAATTTTAAGTAATCCTATCACTATCAACTAACTTTTAATTTTAACTATTCATATATGATTGTATAACCCTAATTTATTTATCACAATTTATCTATAAGAATATAAGTCACTACCGATATCAATAACCCTTTTCAATGAGAACATCAAATGCTTCAGTTTTGCTTAAAACGTCTTAGAATTTGCATCAATAACTTCACCAAATTTGAGATGTCAAATGAAGATCAAATGGTTTGGATGAAAATAAAAATCAAAATAAGTTTTAAATTCAAGTCATCTAATATTGAGAGATCATCTTCTATTTCAAAAAATATATCAATTTATATGATATTTGCTGTGATTACTTAAAAAATATATTTAATTATTAAAGTTGTAATTGAAATACCTTTTTCAGCAATATATCTTTCTAGCTAGTGTTTTTCATCTAATCTTCTTTACCTTCACATTTTGTTTTTTTGTTAAAGCTAGTGAATTAGTCACTATTTTTTAAGTCAGTTTTTTCAAATTTGATTGGATGATGGAACAAAAGGGGGAAATGTAATGGAAGACCATAAATTAATGTTTATTTGGGTGTTTCTTTACTAATGAGACATTTAGTATTGGCTCAACACATTATTGTAATATAAGAATTACATTTGTATATGTTACTACCTCTAGTACCCAACCTATAGCTATTCTCGTTTTCCATTTTGTATGGTCCATAAAACATGTCAAATGTGTTGTGTGAATGTGCACTACAATTCATCGCTGAGAAATACCTTAAATTTTGTGTGGCTATGTTTTGTTGGTGTGTGTCTACCTTAGGCAATTGTGACATGAATAATTAAGAATGTGCACTAATTAAGCTAGATGAAAGAGAGAGCAAGGCTAACCACAAACTTGTTTGAGTTCCACCTTCGGAATAAATATCCTTTTCAGAGCCTAATTCCTAAATTATACACAGACATATATCATCTAATATGAACAAAATAGTTCGTCTATTAGAGTTTTATTTCCTGACCTATTATATGTTAGAACATATTTTTTTAATAACATGTTGATGATTCTCAAAAACTTATAAATATAAACTGGCCAGATATTTTTTTTTTAAAACTATTAAATATAATATGTCATGTATATATTTATATTAATTATTTTATAAAATTATAAATAAATATGGAAATCCTATAGCCAATTTGACATTAAACTATTAGTTTTGTCAATTTTAAAGGAAACATATTAGCCTATTTAAAAGCATAATAGTATATTTAAATATCTTATATTATAATATATTTTTAAATAGGTTAATAGATCATGTATTAATTTTAATATATTAGACCTAAATCTTAAAAATTTTAAACAATCAAATAGGTAAGATTTAACTTGCATGTTTAAATCAATATATATTTGACCTAACATGTTTCTAGCATGCATTAAATATAAGTGATGATGATGTTATTTTAGTTAAACATATTTTTTTTATTATCCTACTACCTTTACCTTGTCTCATTTATTAAAATACTATATAATATTCTCTCATATAAATTGACGGAAGATACACGTCAGTTTAACTCAAATTTATATAATATTTTTAGACTTCATTATCTTTTTATCCTTTAAAATATATTGAAATTTAATTTTAGTTCTTATGATTTATTTATTTTAGTTTTGACATTATATAGTCTAAAACTTTTGTTTTAATTTCTAGTGATGACATAATTAACATCCACATGCAACATATGCATAATTATTAGTGAAATAAACCGATTATGGCGTTATTACATCATTAATAAAGAAACGATCATCTAAAATAGAGACTTGAAAGTTACAAATAAGAAAACCAATTTGGGGGCCTAAAACCAGAATTATATTTATTTTCAAAGAGTATAAATATTTAAACTTATTTTTTATATCCAATTTCCTTCTTGTTATATATTTTTATTTTGTTTACACTTTACACTGTAGAGTATTCTCTACGTAAGAGCAAAAGATAAATATATTTGAAGACACTTAATTATGGAAGTGGGTTTTATCTCTATCAATACATTATTTTCCTTACCTATTATAAAATTAAATCCATGATTTGTTGTTTAAGGGAATTCAATTATCTATTGACTGCATTTGACATGTGAAAATATTTTATTTATTTTGTGAATAACCTCATGAGCTAGTAACTAAATGGCACATTAAATTATTGATGAACTAACATATAAAAAAAATAAACTTTCTTACGGTACGATGATGACTAAGGAAATTGAATTTATGTTTTCATGTAGATTATGCAAACCCTCACAACTAATTTAATTCTAGTGACTTTAAAGGACTTTCAAAAGGACTTCATTAGTAATATTTAATGTGTATAAACATATTTTATTCTTGTGATATTTAAGAGACCTGTATATTTAAGATGAAGAAAATAGAGGTATTATTGTATAATAATTCTTAGTTATTATCTACCAATAAGAGTTAGATTTGACACCAACCTTGTTTCCATCTTTCATCAATTGAAAATCCCCAATCTATTTGTGTGAAATGTATTCAGCAAATTAAACTAGAGTCACATGGGGTACCCTGAATCCTTCTAGGGGAATGAAGAAAACTTTTTCTTTTTTTTTTACAAAAACAACTTTCATGAAAATAGCAAAAATCCATGTCGAGTGTATAATTTGAACCAAACCTTCCCAAAGTGGATAATTAATATTTACTATTATAAATGCTCCATTGGTTCATCTAAATTTATATATTAACGAAATTAGATGTTAGGAATTAAAGAACATATTTGTTTAGTAAATCTGTAGAAGCAATTTTGGGGTTCAAAATTGAAAGTGAATAATTGTATACATGTGTTTGACATTAAATCATGACATAAAACTTTAAAATATTAGATTTATGGATCCTTAGTTATTTTAACTAATTCTTTTTTTCTTTTCAATATGAAACTTTTTTATAATTGAAATACTCAATACTTATAAGTTAGATGATAATAAAAAACAATTTACCAGCCCATTTTGTTTAAGAAGAATTTCTAAAAAAAAACTTTAAACCTAATTTAATAGGCCAATTTGAGTGATTTATGAGTTATAAATGGGAGAATTATGAACCATTTTGCATTATTTTATAGTTACATTAATCAACAATTTATATTAAACCCAAATTCTATCAACTAAGTTATCATAGGTGAGTTGCTAACTTTCAGCTTCAACTAATTTTGCACTAAAATTTCCCACTGAAAACATTTACTTTTATATACTACTCTTTGTAAAAAAAAGTCATATAATATGAAAAAATAATATCAATATATCTATTAAGATGAGCTGGGAAAGTGTATATAAAATTGTAGAAAATGAAAGCACATGGGTGTCAGCACTTATTTATATCATATGGTTATAAAATGAAATGTACCAAATCAGAATAAATGATTGGCCATGTGGTTTGGTATATAGAAGCTAAAAGTTACTAAATTTGAGATCAATTATCCAAACACGCCACCCAAAGGAAAGAGATATGCAACATCCCCATATTCAACTTTGCCCCTTGAATTGACTAATCTAACATAATTATACCAATTTTTATTCAAACTATTATAAAATAATGGCGGAAATCCACTTACTTCAAGAGTAAATTTTTTAAACTTACTCCACATCTTAGTCATCAATTATAGGAAAATTGAATGATTTAAATTAGTATGTATATCTAAACAATTGGATTTTCTTAGAATTGATGGTTAAAATATACTATCGGAGTAAATGAATCATTTCTCATAAAATAATATTTTATTCTTTGAGTGGAGCCCAAACATCTTATCCTAAGACAAATGTATTTATGATTTTTTGTACTATCAATTATAATTAAATTTTAAAGGTATTGTCAAGATTTTATTGATTGTCTCTCATACAAATTCAGGCAAGTCTTTCTCATTATCTCAAATATATATAAGTAAATTTAATACGTTTTGGTTTCTTAATAAATACTATTTAAAATCAACTCTCAAACATTGAAAATAAGTAATTGTTGGGTTGAAATTAAGATGTTAAGAGAAAGAAAAAAATAAACAAATCATATTTAATATCATGAAATTTTCTATAACATAGAACTTCATTTCAGTCCTTTTCTTTTTATGTGTTTATGTTTCACAGAGGTATATTACAATTGTTTACAAGCTTGTATATTTATAGGATGTATAAGTTAGTTAAATCATAAAACTACCATATTAAAATTATTAAAAGATAACTTATATACTTTTGATAGGATTGATATCAATCTTGACCAACTAAGATAATTAAATAATGTCTAGATACAATTTTATGAATATAATCTTTTGATTAATACATAAAGATAATATTTTTTCCAAATATTTTTCTTCAACTTTTCAAATTTAATATCTAACATCCTCTTTTGAATTAGACTTCATCATTCTGAGCATTTTCTTCAATTTATTGAGTGGCTTCAAGAAAATGTCTCCTACATATTTCTTTTGTAAATTGAAATAAAAAACTTTACTTTAATGCTCGACTTTTGTTTGTATCTTTTTCGTACCAATCGTGCTTTGAAACAATCTATTTCTCCATTTGGATTGTACTTTGTTTTCTATAGGCACATGACTCTAATTGCCTTTTTTTCTTTCTTCTCAATTGCATGAATTCCTTTATATTTACTCATTACACATAGCTTCATCAAACATTTCCAAATTACAAATATATTACAATGGTTTACAAGCTCTCTCATATTTATAGTAATTAAAAGTTGATTAAATGCTAAAACCATCATATAAAAATTATCTAAAGATAGCTAATATACTTTTGATTAGATTGACACCTCTACCAATTAAGATAATTAAATCATATCTATATATAACTTAGAAATAATTATCAAACTAATATTTTGAATAGTAGATAAGATGTTCTAGATATTTTCCAATAACAAAAAATTGTATGTATATTGTTTTTCAATATAAGAATTACCTTCAAAAGGCATATAACATTAACTATATAGATTAACATTTTGCCAAATTACTGGTAAATTTTGTTTTCCCAAAAGTGAACATAATCATAATAAATTAAAATTGTGATTTCATAAAGTTGGTATTATGTTTCACAGAGGTATATTACAATTGTTTACAAGCTTGTCTATGTAATTTCATAAAGTTGGTATTTTTAATTGTGATTTCAATTTTATGTGTTTCCAAACATCAAAATTAAAATGCCAACAACCAAATTTAATTTGAAGCTCTAATTCCAAAACCAATTTCAGTTGTTGCCAAACATACCATATTATTTATGTTACTTCCAATTTGAGGTTGTACATGGGAATTCCCATTTGCAAGGCAAAAGAGCATGTAAGCATATTCATCTTTAATAAACTTGATGGAAAAAGTTGGCTACTTGGAATGGCATGCATGCTTCTAATTGAAGTTATGGTTTGACATTATTTATTTCTAGTTGTCTCTATACCTATTCCTACAATGCAACCCTTTTGTTTACCTCATGCCATTTATGATGGGTTGGAAATTATAGTGAGCCATTTTCTTTGGAGGAAACTTGTGAAATATTAATATTTGCATTCCACAATATATGGTTAAGGAAATTAGTATTATGTTTGTTGATTGTTATATTTGGAATTAGCATCGAACAATTGTTTATTCTTCTTTTTTATCGGCAAATGTTAGTATGTTAGTATTAACTTTCATTCTTATTCTTTACATTCTTTCTGAGTGAGACTCGAACCTACAACCTCCTTCATTCAATTACTTAACCCCTTCATCTTAACCATCATATCACCTTATTGCTCCTCAAACAAATGTTTATTCCTCCAGCACAACTTCCAACTAGTTGTTAAAACAACAATTTGGTCAATGTAACATGAATCTTTATCTTGGCTTTGGGAGCTTAAATTTCTTGAGAAAGTTAACACTCATGTGTGGTTTATTTGGCATAACCCCCTCCTTATAAACTTGATTCATTTAGATAGTAATTTGGTTGGTTTCCTATTTGGGGCAAGATATGGAATCTATGTTGAATTGTTTGAGGGACTAAATAAAGTCTAGAGATACTTGTCATGTTTTGGGGTTGAACTAATTCCTAAGTTTTATTATCTTCATTTTTCAAACCTAATTACAAACATTTATAACTAGTAGTTAGTGCATTACATTTGTAGTTACTGTAGATGGACACAGATTCTCTATCTCAAAAACCATGTCTCTTCCTATCCATGCTCAATTAACTTCCACCAATTAATATAATTTTGTTTTTATAATTTTCATTTTTAAGTAAATGACGCAATTTGATTGATGTGGTACATAGATGAGGACGTGAAGCGGGACAAAAAATCTTCATCCATTATAGATGGTGGTCCTAACGTACAATGAATGGATATTCTAGCTCATAATGTTATGCCCATCTTTAATGACAAAAAAAATGTGTATGGACTCATCATTCTATAAAAGTTTTATATATTGTTAGTGAATCATTCATAATTCATATTTAATTATCATTGACTCCTTAAAAAAATTATTACAAATAAATATAAATAATGCAGCAATGTCTATAAATTTTATACCGACAATGTATAAATGTTACATTCGTAATGATAAAGTAACTTGTGGAGTTTGTTGAATTGCACTTGAAGGGGGATGGGGAAAATTGAACATTGATGATAGTTAAGCTTAATCAAGATGCAAAAACTTATGTAGATTTTTTACCAAAAGCAAAAATGCTTATGGATCTGAATATTTAACTTTGCTTCTATCTCTATTATTTGTAACAAATAGAGTTGACATTATTTATTTTGGATCTTACTTCACTTCTCTTTCTTCTAATGTTAAAAATAAATAAAAAAATGGAACCTTAATTGGTTCGTTGATCCAAAACATTTTCGTACACGACACTCACCTTGGTGCAATGTATGATAGTTGGTTGGGATATGCAACAAGAAATGAGAAGAGAAGAAGTAAGAGAACATTAAGAATCTCTATATAAAGAAAAAATTCCTTAATTAGATTTTGTTTTCTTGTTACATAATTTGACAAAAATTCATGCATGTTTTCATTAGGCAATACATCAAAGGAAATAAAGCAAGTGTAATAAAATGGTTAACATTTTTTGTGTTGTGCAACCATATTTTATGGAAAAAACATTAGGTTAATTTTTAATGCATTTTACGGATGCTTTTAATTTAAAATAAATGATGTAATAAAATTTAATTAATTAAGTTTTTGAAAAAATGGACTTAACTTATTTTGATATTTTTTCATGGTGCCCTTCTGAAATATAGAAGTAAAATAATATTAATTTATCTATTTTTTTCAATTTTAATTTCTAGTTTAAAATAAAATTACAATATGCCTATTTCAATTTAAAATTTTAAATAAATGAATAAGATACTAACTTAAAAAAAAGATAACAATATTCTTATAATTACTCTTATTTAAGAATGAATCCTAAAATTTCTTTCATCCAATAAGAAATTCATATTTTAATATATAAAAGGTTAAACGCGTATAACTAAAGTTATGAGTTTGTATTCTATACTAAAAAAATTACAAAAAAGCTTATAAATATGGATCAATACTCTCATACACGGAATTGCATAAAAAACAAAAAGAAAAAATAATATGATGTGATATTTTGGTCATTTAAATATAATTTGATGATACCTTTACTCTTAAGTATAGAAGAAAAAGTAATAATTTATATTTCTAATATTGGAGATGATTGTTTTTTTAAATATATAGTTAGCTAATTAAGTTAGATTTTATTGATAAAAGTAGCTATATAGTTAGTCGGAATTGTTAATAATTTAAAATGACATGAAATATTATATTTGGTTAATGCTACAAATTATCATTTAAGGAAAAAATAATAGAGGACAATAACGAAAATAGTTATTTAAGGCTCCAGCTTACGACTTTTGAAAAGAATATAGTTTTTAAAAGCTATATCCATCCTCTATTATTTTCCACCAAACAATTTTAAAACATTTTTAATTAAATCAATACATTGTAATATATGTAATAAATGGATAAGAGTGTAATATTTATCTATTAATAATGTAAAGATTTATATATAGTTTGTGCATAGCCAATCATTCATTTGTGTTACAATTTTAAAATGATGAATATATATTGAATTTATGTTTTACTAAGAATAAAAAAGTATATAGTAGATATCAAATGTTACTCACCAAAATTGGGTGATAATGATACGTTCATTTTCATTATCTTAGATGCACATGCTTTTTATTGGATAAACCATTGGGCAAACCAATTGGACGTATAACCAATATATTGTTGTATGTTTATGCCAATAAACACTTATTGTTGGTGGTAATAAAGAATTTATTAAGTGGGATAACAATTATATAATTATATTGAGTTTTTTATTGTACTTTTTTTTTTGTAGTTGAAGGTGAAAGTGAAATATAGAAATTAGAATGATAATATTATATATATATATAATATTATTAATATTGTACCTATCATCAGAACAGTTTGAGTATTGTTATAGTACTTATAAGGATATAACGGTTCAATCAGTGATTCATTAATTAATCTGGATGCATGTGAAATTATATATATATATAATACAAATATTAATGTTGAAAAATCAATAAAGAATATAATAACTATTTTTATTTTTATCATTTGCAACAAAAAAAAAATATCACTTGATGGTAGACCATGTATTAGAAGTATAAGCAAATGTTGTAATTTTTTGTCTGCACCTCCATACCAATATTTCAATAAAAATTAAGTCATTTTTATTAAAAACTTAATTTTAAATTATCATCGATATGTATGATGAATATGGCTCAAGCGAAAACAATCCAATATATCAATTTTGACATATTTTGATTAATATAATTATTATAATGTACCGATATTGAAATCTTTTCATCAATTTTTGGTTGAACCCATCAATACAAACCGGTCCAATGTATATGTCATTTTCAATGTTTTGGCTATAAATAATTATATATTATTTATACAATTAATATTTACTTTTTCATAAGTTGTTAACAAATTAAGATTTTTCTTAACCTTTTATCAGTATTACTATAAATTTTAATTTAGTTATAGAAAAACAGAAACAATTAACAAAAAATAAAAACAATATATTAACTTTTATCAAGATTATCAGATACAATATAATAGTAAAAGTATTTTTCTTGTGATCCATATATCATGTGTTTAAATATTGTAAATAATTATTTTATTTGTGAAGATAATATTATATACATTGGACTCGAGTAGGTGGAACCTCTTGGAATTGAATACATTTTTTTAATTTGGTTTTAACAGTTAAATAAAATATATAAAGTAGATAACTGCTTATTTTTATTTGGAAACTATTTAGTGATTCAAATGGTTTATAACTTTATATGACTATTTTTTATACACTTGAAAAATATTTTGTTAATAAAACCACTTTACTCTTTAATTAAACGTGTATGGATTTGTAAACGATTCTTTTTATGCTGATTGGGTGAGTGTTTAGGAAAGAACTTTTTCTTAAATCTGATTTACTACTATATTTGACAAAATTGATTGAAATATGTTTATCTGAAACAAATTGTTTAATTATTTTATTAATGTGAAAAACATGAATCTTGTTTAAAATTTCAATTAATAAATTGATTTGAAGAACATGAATCTAGTTCAAAATTTTCAATTAATTTCAATTATTATCATTTTTTCATTATCCTTTCCACCTAATGATACATGTGTTATTTTGCATACGGGGCCAACAAAAAAACGCAATCTGCACCTATTTATTCTCTGCTTCCTATTTTAGTTTTTATTAATTAAATAATTTTATGGATTTTAAAGCCAACTAATACCAAAACTACAATAGTTTGAGTCAAACTCATTTGAAGTAATGGATATAATAGTTCATTTTTTCTTTGATTTTTAAGGATAAAACTATAATTTTAATGTAATTAAAAAGGAATAAATTTCTCTTTAGTATTGGACTCTCCAGTACTTGATATGTGAGAGGATGTAGTTTTAAAAAAAATTAATGTAAAAAAAAGTTAAAATGTAGACTATTCAAAATTTATTTTTGCCATATGTTACAATCTTAGATATGTATGGAGAGGAGTGAGACTCAATTAATAAAAATACAATTCTCATTTTATTTAATATTTTCTTTGTTTTTCATACAACTTTCATCTCCATTAATAAAGAGTAAGAAAAATAATCATAAACATTAGTTTATTATAAAAAAAGCCAACTAACACCATTTTCTCTCTCTTTGTCTTTGTCTTTAAGACTCTCATCAGACTCTGTTCTTTTTCTTTCTTGTTGCGTTGTCTCATTCATTTTCCTCTCTTAACCAACAACCTCATTGAGCCACCGGCGAGACAATCCTCGCCGGAAATTTGCTCTGAAAACTCGCCGGAATTTTTATTTTTTCGATTTCACCTCCAAATTTTCATCTAAGGTGTTGTTTGGCTCCAAATTCCATACAATTTTGTGTTTTTCTCATTTTTATGTGGTGGGGTGAGCAATGCTGAGATGAAGATAACGTTGGAGGGTGGTTTTGCTGATAATATGATGAGATCTTCGGTTTCTGTTGAATTTGCTATGTTGTAGACGTTGGAAAGATTCCATTTTTTTTGTTTTTTCTGTCATCTTCGGTTTTTAGATGACAAGGGTGCTGAATTGGTGGAGAAACGTAAGGAAGGATCACTTTTGAAGTTTTTATTTTGGTTGCTAGATTCTGTTCAAAATTGAAGGGTAAAAAAGGTGTGAAATTTTGTAATAATCTTGAAAACATATCAAAATTATGTTTTTTTTTTGTTTTTTGTTTGGTGGGGTTATGTAATTGTTACTAGCTTTCTTTTTAGATGCCACTAGTTATGTTTTTTTTACGTGTTTTAAGGGTTAGAACCCCTTTATGTTCAGACCCATCTGTGAAAATTTGTTTTTTTGTTTTGATCTGTTGAGGTTTCAGGCTTTCCATGTGAATTTCTCTCTTTTTCTGCCTTATTTCATGACAGAATCAAGGTGGAATTCTATACTTAAGCTAGATACCTTTCTTTCTTTCTTTCTTTCTTTAAGTGTGGTTTTGGTTTTGAGAAAAGGAAAGGTGCTTTGAAATAGAAGGTGGGGTTTTCAAATTTAATAAGATTTTATTTTGATTTCTATGGAAAGTTTTGTTACAACTTCCTACATTTCCTTTCCTAAACTAATCTGTATTTGGTTTTTGGTTGGGAAGCAAGTTTTTTTGTTTGTTTCATCCTTCCTTCTGTTAGTGTTTAGTTAAAGATGCAAGCATTTTTGGCTTAGTTTTGTGCTAATCCCTTCTAATTCTGCAATTAGAATTTTAGGAAGTGGTTATATCAAGTTTTGTGTTATAGTTCTTTTTTCCTTCTCTATTTTCTTTTACTTTTTGTAGGGAGGGTATTGTTAATGGCATTCAAATTGTTTAAATGATATTTTCTGGGTCTTAAAATGAGAGTAGGTTTTCTTTCTGCCAATGGTAGTTTCGATATAGATTGCGGCGATATTTATTTCATCTTTCATTTTAGTTGTGAAGCAAATGACCTTAAATTTCCAACAGATGACAGGGAATAGAGTTTGACAAAACTAGCAAGTGAGGGGGTTTTTTGTAATAGTTGTCTTCCGAGATTTTCCGGACTCTGATCTGCAGTATGCCTTCTGACATAACGGAACAGCGGGCAGTTTCGGCCACATCCCGCTTTTGTGATGACATCTCCTTTCCTCCTGAGGTGATTATTGTTCTAACCATGTCATTTTTTATTATGTCAAATTTTGTCCAATGACCTCAAGATTTTGTTAGTCATCAGTTCCATAGAACTGTTAAAAGTCCACGGCTGTGTTCTTCTTTTCCAAAATACCAATCAACTTCTCTATGGCTCCAATGCTATTGTCTATCTGACCTGTTAGTTTTCGACTTTTCGTAACATTTCTTGAACTTTTTTATTGGCAGATGAATGTTGGATTACAGAAGCTAAAATCCAATCATGACAACTACCCACAAGGTGAGGTTCAATCCACTCATTATTTGTTCAAAATAGCCCTATTTGTTCCCATGTTTCAATTCCACCCATTAATGCCCCAAATATACTAACTAACTACTAGTTAAGATTTAGACCTTGAATGAACTGTTTCACAATTTAGTTTAGAATCGGCAAGTCATAATGTTTGGACATGTTAATTCATTGGAGAGTTTTTCCATATATCTCTCTCTGTATACCTTGTATGATTCCAGTCAGGTCTTTATTGAAATGCAGTTATATACCTTTCCCTTTTTGGACATTTCGAGCAATGATTCTCTCACTTTATAGTTCATATAACTCGTTTTCTTGCATTTAAAATAGACGATTATCAATCTAGCTATGAATTATCCTTTGTTTGAGTGATTGTCTTCAATTTCAAAACTAGTATATTTGTCTCACTTTGTGTTGTATATGGTGATAATACTTGTATATTTTGGGTTCTTTAGCGTATGCTCTTCTTACTGTCTGCTTAAAACAATATATAAAATTGTTTCTCTTGGAAAATTGATTATCACTTATCAATGTTCTAAGTATTATTTTTTTTGAGTAATTGAGTCTGTGTAAAATTAATATATTTCTTTCAGTTTGTGGTAAAATCCTAATTGATGCAACCTTTACTAAAATAATGCCTTATTATGCTTGTATAGTTCACCACCATGTTCTTGTGGCTTTCTAATCGCAATAAACCTAGGATAACTAATGGTGTCATATATGTAGTTTTGATATAGATGTTGTTAAGGTTTTTCTGATCATCCTAATTTCGAATGTAATAATAATGTAATGCGGGCATTTCCATATTTGTGTTGTTCACTCATGTGTTCTACAAATCACCAGTTCATCTTCAGAGTTTGCAGTTAATGTCTAGATAAAGTAAGTTCTATGTTAATTTTTTCAGGAAAGAGTGAAATGACAGCATCTCCTGGTGGCATTTTGAGTGCTTCGTCACCCTTTCAAATGAATGCGAAAACTGGCTTGCCATTGTCTCAGACTAGTCTATCTGGGGAAATTACCGAAAACCTGCATTTTGATGGAGAAGAAGGCATTACAGATGTGCTGAAGAGTACCCATGAACGACTTAATTATAACCTGAGATCATGGTCCGATGTGCATACCCAATCACCATCTGGTTCATATGGTTTAATTGGGAACAAGACTCTCACCAATGTGGCCTCTCGTGAAAGTGGCCTATTCTCGAGCTCACTGTCTGATATATTTAGCCAAAAGAGTAAGAACTTATTTCCTTCATGCTAAGATATTTGCGACATGCGTAATGGGTATTACAGCATAGTCGGATGATCAGAACTGATGCCTCTTTATTGTTCTAAACTTTAGATGCAAGTTTATGTTGCATTTATTTGCTTGTATATCAATATATCATCATTAGCATAGCAAAATAGATGCTTGCTATGATCTCTAATGTAGCTGGACAAAGAATTGTATCTGCACCATCCTCCCTAACAAAAAGATGCTAAGAAAAGTTTTGTATTCATTTAGGATTTGTGATTTTAATTCGATTTAATTGATATTCTCTTCTATATATTTATTTGCATATCTTGGTGCAGTGAGGTTATTGGGGAATGGTGTTCTGTCTGGTCAGCCAATTAATGTTGGTTCCCTTCCCGAGGAAGAACCGTATAAGTCTCTTGAGGAAATTGAAGCTGACACTATTGGGAATCTCCTTCCTGATGAAGATGATCTGTTTTCTGGTGTTACTGACGAGCTAGGAGGCAGTTTACATGCTAGAACAAGTGACGATTTTGATGATTTCGATTTGTTCAGCAGCGGTGGAGGCATGGAGTTGGAAGGGGATGCACATCTAGTTTCAGAAAAAAGAACCAGTTACATGGGTGTTGATCTCGGTCACTATTTTAAAGGGAAAGTTCCTTTTGGTGAACAGTCTTCTAGAACACTTTTTGTCAGAAACATTAACAGCAACGTAGAAGACTCTGAGCTAAAGGCTCTCTTTGAGGTGAACCTTTATTCTTTTATGCTACTAAATGCTATCTCAGAATTCTTAGGAAGCATGTCATAATAGTAATGATAAAATGTTAATCGATTATTTTGTTTGTTATTGCAGCAATACGGTGATATCCGGACCCTTTATACTGCCTGCAAGCATCGCGGGTTTGTCATGATTTCTTATTATGACGTTAGGGCTGCACAAAATGCAATGAAAGCACTCCAAAATAGGTCATTGAGGTCTAGGAATCTGGATATACATTATTCATTTCCGAAGGTATTATTCTGATTAACTTCTCATGTATGCATAAATTCCTTTTCCGTTGTCATCATTTGGACAGGCAAAGTTAGTTTCTTCTTTTAGTATTACTACGTGCCTCACTTGTTCAATTGTTCTCTCTTCCTATTTTTTTTATGCTTTGCCTATTGGTGTATTAACTGGATGATTTGTTAGGTCAATGCTACAGACAAGGATATTGGTCATGCCACACTGATGATATCTGGTCTTAATTCATCTGTTTTGAATGATGAACTGAAACATATTTTTGGGTTTTATGGAGAAATTAAAGACGTAAGTTTTTCACTGTTGGTTTTTACCCATTTTTGGTTTGTGTTTTAGAAAAGTCTATATGAGTATACTTAAACATTCTGTCTTAAATTGCAGATTTTTGAATCTCCAGAAATGGACCATATCAAATTTATTGAGTTTTATGATGTACGAGCTGCAGAATCTTCTCTTCGGGAATTGAACAAGATCTGTATTGCTGGGAAGCAGATTAAGCTTGAACCTTGCCATCCTAGGATTGCAGCATGGTGGCTATTTTCCATTTCTTAATTTTTTTTCACTTAATTTTATTCTCTATTTCAGTAGCTTTTATGAGTATTTTATGTGTTTGAAATCTTTCTATCTCAATTGGTGCTCTGCATATGAATGCTTTATTCTGGGGTTGCTTATGAATAGCATTTTCACTTTCTGTTGGTTAGAGTGTAAAGTTGTTATCCATCGCCTTGATGGAAAATTATGTTTTTCTGTTAACAATTTTCGAAACCTTGCTTTTGTAGTCTCTTGCAGCAGTCTCAGAAAGGACAAGATGAACCAGATATTGGTCATAATCTTAACGACAGCTTATTAGCAAGACAGAAGGGTATGATTTTTTATGCTTCAACTTTATTTTTCCCCCTCAGAAGCTAAGATGTTCTGAGTCTCACTACTTGTAATTTACAGCAACATTGGCTTCTAGAGTAATGGCATCTGGTGGAAGCTTGGAAAATGGATACAATCAGGGATTTCAATCTGCAACACAGCTACCTTTGAATGCTTATATTGATAATAACACATTATTTCCTATGAATTCTAGCATTCACAAGACAGCAAGAGGAGCATCTGCTGGAAAATTATCTGGTGTTTGTGAGTCCAGTAATGCTGTTGATGCAATGAAATTTGCTTCGATTCCAAGATTCCATCCTCATTCTTTACCCGAGTATCATGGTGGTTTAGGTAATGGTAGTCCTTACAGCTTTTCAAGCACCATTAGCAACATGGCTCCCAATATTGGTACTGGGTCGACAGAAGTCTCTGGCAACAGGCACATTCAGGGATTGGGCTCAACTGGGAACCTAGCCGAATTTAATGCAGGAGGTAAGTGTGATATGCTAAGAAAACTTCATTTATAACTACATTATTTTGCAACAGTTTCCAAATGGTTTATTGTCTATAGAAAATTATGTCAGGAAGGGGTGAAATTATTGCAAAGGGTAACTAATTTGTAGCTTAAATGGCATCAATAACATGTTAGCAATTTAAAATCTTACAATAATGGCCTTGACTGTTGCAGTTAATGATAATGAATACTGTTTCCAATATTTTCATTATAACACCAAAAATATAAATTACTACAACTATACTGATTTAAATAAATTTAGACGTGCCTGTCGGACTATCTGAGATTATGCACTCTGAATTGAACCTTGGTCTTTAAGTCAGCCTTTCTATCGGCTTGAAAGTGGTAGAAAGTGGTAGAAGCTGGGTAATTGTCGGGTGAAGAGATATCTAATGTGCATTAATAGTTTTGTATTTGAATTACGGTGTTTCTAATCTGTTTTCTTGTGGACGATCAGGAAATGGGAGCCGCCCACATGGACTTTATCATATGTGGAACAGCTCCAACTTGCACCAGCAGCACCCATCAAATGCCATGCTTTGGAAGAATACACCATCCTTTGTTAATGGTGCTGGCGCCCCATGCATTCCACAGATGCCTAGCTTTCCCGGAACACCGCCTCATGTGCTGAGAGCAACACATGTAGACCACCATGTTGGCTCAGCACCAGTTGTTACAGCCTCGCCCTGGGAAACACAACGTTCTTACTTGGGAGAATCTCCTGAAGCTTCTGGTTTACGGTTGGGCTCTCTAGGAAGTCCAGGTTTTCCTGGTGCCTGGCAGTTGCATTATCCAGATTTTTCTCCTCGCAACATGTTTTCTCATGTTGGTGGGAATGGTGCCGAATTGATATCCAATGCTGGGCAGGGCTCTCCTAAGCAGCTGTCACATGTTTTCCCTGGGAGGCTTCCCATGACTTCAATGTCAAAATTTGATTCTACCAACGAACGAATGAGAAACCTCTATAATCGTAGAAGTGAAGCAAACACTAACAATGCTGACAAGAAACAATTTGAACTTGACCTAGGTCGCATACTGTGTGGGGAAGACAGCCGAACAACACTTATGATAAAAAATATTCCCAACAAGTAAGCAAATTATATCTCTAGTTTTTTTTGGAAACTTTGCGGCGTACCCTTTTTCTATCATCTTCAATTTACAAAAGAATATTGCAATGGCAAAATTGTTAGTTACCTGAAACCTTTCGTTTATTTTTACACATTGGGCATACAAATGCTATCTCTCTCTTTTGCTTGCTTACACTTGCTTGGACACACTTTCACATGCCTGTGCACAGCTTACATATACTTTTGATATTTGATCGATCAGCCTTTGGTAGCATATTTTACAGGGAGTAAAGCATACTGATTTTTTAGTTTTGGTCTTTTGATTTGTCCCTTTTTATTATATATTTTATATGTTTCGGCAGGTATACATCAAAGATGCTTCTTGCCGCCATAGATGAGCAATGTCGGGGAACTTATGATTTTCTGTATTTGCCAATTGATTTCAAGGCAAGTATTTTTGGGGGTTGGTTGATTGCTTCCTTAAATGAAGTAATCATAATTGTGTTTCTAAGTCACTTCTTTAAATGGTTGCAGAACAAATGTAATGTTGGCTATGCATTCATCAATATGATTGATCCTGCTCAAATTATTCCATTCCACCAGGTCATTTGAGAATTCTTATCTAATACTAATTTGATTTATTCATCTTGTTTCTTTTTGTTTCTGTGTGTTGGTGAAACTAAATAGATGAGAAACATTGTGCAGGCTTTTCATGGAAAGAAATGGGAGAAGTTCAACAGTGAAAAGGTAGCCGTTCTTGCATATGCCCGAATTCAAGGGAAATCTGCTCTTATTGCTCATTTCCAGAATTCAAGCTTGATGAATGAAGATAAACGTTGCCGCCCTATTCTCTTCCATACAGATGGCCCAAATGCTGGTGATCCGGTAAATCATCTTGTTCTTTACTTTTAATATAATTCCAGTGGCTAATTGCAACGTATAAAGTCTCTACGTACCGTATTCCCAGTATTCTTTCACTGCTATTTTGCTCAAGAGATCTTGGTTTTCTGATGTTTATGTGAACGCATTCGGCTGTTACAAGTTAAATACAAGTTACTGGCTTTCTTTGATTTCCTTTTAAGCCTGATATCTTAATGTTAACTTGTTAGGTGCCTATTTCTTTCATGCATAGATTGCTATTGATTGACTTAAACTAATTCCAAAGTATATTAGTAGTAATAATTATACCGCTTCCTCATAACTGCATCATTATAGTTCCGAGGAGTCCAATTCTTCTGTACCACTTTCATGTGCCACTTCCATGTACCACCAATCATGTTTTGGCAATTCAATTAAAAATGACAGGTCATCTCCATCATCATTTAGAAAAGGATTAACACTATTGAAGTGGCAAAACATGATTTATGGTACATGGAAGTGGCACATGAAAGTGGTATAGAAGAATTGGACTCGGTTCCGAGTTCTCACATGAACTGGTTTTGATGGCAATAAGATCCCATATAGTTTTGTGGTTGTTACCTTTCTAGCATTACATTTATTTAACAAGGTGTACTTTCCATTAATGAGTGAACTTTTTATTTATGGTTCGTCTCGCTATGATATACCCTAATAAAATGGACCTTATTTGTCTCTGCAGGAGCCTTTTCCCTTGGGTAACAATATTAGACTGAGGACTGGAAAGTCTCGCGCTAGTGCTAGCGAGGAGAATCGCAGCCAAGGGAATCCTTTAACTTCGACAAGTGGAGAGGAGTCTGCTAATGGAATAGAGTCATCAAAAAACTCAGACTAATTTAGCCTCATGTCATGTCAACTCCGACCTTGTATATTTTAATTTTTCGTTGTGATCGACAGAGGAATTGGAGCCGGTAGGAAAAAAGGGGCTCACAATTTTTGCCTATAGAAGAGCCTTGCACAAGTTTTTGGAGGTTAAGGTACATAACCACCATAATGAAGACACTGATTCTAGTATTATCTTTACTTTCCCAAAGTTTTGGACAGAGTGTGCTCATCTTACTTAGAAAATGGCTTAACTGAAGCATAAAATTTTGCATATCCCTTAAGATAGTGCATATCATTGTGGATTTGAAGGGTTCTTTGTTGCTTTCATTGCTGTCTTAATGTTCATATGTAATTTTGTTTCTTTCTACCCCATTGCATTGTGCTTATGGGATTTGTTTTTGCCTATAGAATGTGACTATTGAGGGAAGAGATTTTAATTGGTACATTTTCTTTTATGGTACTTTTTCAGATATTGCTCTTATTTCTTAATTCCCTTCACATTCTCTAATCCATTTTGTTACCAAGAATAGAAACAGTATCAGACATTAGATTTCATTGAAGTAACATTAATAAGGACTTCATTGTCTTTTTTTAACAATCACTTTCAATAAATTTAATGTCTGATATTATTTGTGCTCATTAGACACATGTTCATACAAGTCTTACTCTCTATTCTGCTTTCTAATGTGTTTCTTAGTTGTAAATAGTTCTAACTCAGCTTTGCATGATATTGATGTTGGTTGGAAGAGTTTCTTACATATTTGGTGTGATTCAACTTTTACCAAATAGAAAAGTTTTGTTTTTGAGTTATTACTATTTCAGTCTCTCAAATTTTTAGATTTTACTACTTTAGTCTCTCCTAAATTTAAATTATTATTTTGGTTCCCAATTTTTGCAACATAGAATCATGTTAGTCCTTTTATCATCATCTGTCTGTTAATGTTAACAGAGTTGATTATGTGATACGTTAAGTGCTGACGTGGTCACATGGTGATTTCATGTTGGAAAATTTGCTAACTGAGAAATAAGAGCATTTTGAATTTTTTGTAAAGAAAACTTGATTCCTTCCCTCTTATCAGATCCAAGATTTTAAAGTTCATGATTTTTGTTAGTGTCATATTAGTCCCTAATGTTAAATATAAAATTTTAAACCGTAAACTGATTTTTTTTACCCCACATCTTCACCCCAAATAAAAATACAATTTAACCTCATACATACAGGGGAGATACTTTGGATCTTCCATGTTTTCTTGGAGCCAGAGCCAGTGAGAAGAAAGGAGATTACACAAAATGTTGTCATTTTGTGTCTTATTATTATCTATTTTTAAATCAACATTGTTTCAATGAGTTGGTAAAATTTCCATGTGGAATCTACGCATGTGTGGTCATGTCAATACTTAAAGTGTCACATAATTAACTCTGTTAATTTTAATATATGGATGAAGACGGAATGATTAACGTGGTTTCATGTTGCAAAAATTAGGAATCAATATAGTAATTTTAAATTTATTATAGACTAAGTTGGTAATGTCTAAAAACTTGAAGTACTTAAATGAGTAATTAGTCTTTGTTTTTCAGTAAACCAAACACAATATTGTTTTGTTCTTGAATCAATATATTTTTATAATTGAAGTAAACTGATTTTATCATCTAGCTTTCTTACATGTTTGTAGTTATTGTTTGAACTAGTACAAATTGTTTTACTCAGTCGGTGAAGTTGTGGATATAAAATATGAGTATCTGATTTCCTAAGCAAACTTTGCAATCATAGTTAGTAAGATTTAAGTTTTTATTGAATAAATATAATTAAAAATACTTTTCTTTAAAAAATTTATGACACAATATTGACAAATGATGTTTGGTTCTTTTGAAAATACGACCACATGCTATGACTGATGATTGCAAATTACAACTCCTCGTAATAGAAATATTGTATATCGTGTAACACTTCAAATAATGCAAAAGCGAATATTTCTTTATTATTTTTGTGTTATTAAAAAATAAATTAATAATTTCAAAGAAATGTTTAAATAATTCTTATATTATTTTATAACGAGTCAAATAATGAAAACGCATTGACTCTTATATTATTTGAATTTGTCTACACAATATACAATATTTTGTTTAATTAATTACCCACATCATACGTTTTTTGTTTAAAATATTACACTTTTATATCATGCAGATGTAGTGATTGTAACATATGTACAAAATTATGGGTGGTTCATATAAGGACAAAAAAGTGAGGATGATTTATATAATTTCACTGTGTGAGTATAATTTCACTAAAACCCTATAATTTACTCTTAATTTTTTATATCATAGAAGACCAAACATCGAGCTTCAATAAGATGTGTTACCATGAGGGGAATAAAAAGAGGTCTTTCATGCTACAAATTCAAATGAAGTCCGGGGGGAGTAAGATCCTCTTTTATTAATGGAGAAACAAATACTACAAAAATAAAAAAAAAAAAATATAATAAGACATTTTTATCCTTTTATTTATAAATAAATTATATTTTTGTTATTAAAAATGTTAGGGATAGAGCGCAATGCGGAAGCACAAGATCAGATCAATTGAGAACAAAAGAAAAGTAAATAAATGAGCAAGAAAATAACACACAAAGTTTAACGTGGAAAAATCTCATCAGTGTGAGAGTTAAAAAACCACGGGCGCTCAAGAGCAAAATTCCACTATGTAAAAGAGAGTACAACAAAGCCTCTTATAGTAATGAGGATAAAGAAAAAATATATTCTTTCACAAATACTCTATCAAATGGAACAAGAATTCTCACCAAAATACACTCGTGTGCATGTGAAGAAGTAATGAGCAAATATTCTCTATGTGATGTGTGATACTATTAATCTTGTGATACATTTGCCATAGAGTAGTTATTGCCTTTTATAGGCAACACTCATCCAATGGAATAATATTTAATGAATTCTTAATATCGAAGGATGCAATGAACTCAGAAGCAAGTTGTAGCTCGACAGACAATTTGTAGGCATCATTATTGCCTTGGCAAAACTTAAGGGAGAAGGAAAAGTATATTGGCCACAAAACAAAATCAAGAGATGTGGGAGAATTGGAGCCACATATCTCAACAATCTAGACCTTGGCTCGAATTCGATCAGTTGCTCATTTCCAAATAAAGCCCCGAAGGGCGGTCAAATGTTGTAGAGACCAACCAAGTTCAGGAAGTGTTGGAACTTGGTATTTGGAAGTGGTTTGGTAAGCATATCTGCTGGATTCTCTTATGTGTGAATCTTTTCCACCATAATTTCACCAATAGTGACAATATCTCGGATAAAGTGACGTTTCATATCAATGTGTTTGGTTTTGTCGTGATAACGATTATTCTTGATCAAATGAATAACACTTTGATTATCACAAAATACTGTAAGAACACCTTGTGCTAAACCAAGTTTATTTACCAAACCTCGGAGCCAAATAGCCTCATTCACACCATCTGTTGGTGAAATATATTCTACTTCAGTCGTAGATAATGCAGCAATGGACTGAAGAGTAGCTTTTCAGCTTATAGCACTATTACAAAGAGTAAAGATGTAACCATAAAGAGATCTCATTCTGTCATTGTCACCACCATAATCTGAATCAACATAACCTATAATATCATCGGTTGTAGCCTTGCTTCTGTCAAATACCAAGCCAATGCCAGAATTACCTTTAAAATACCAAAAGATCCATTTTACAGCATTCCAATGATCATTGCCAAGATTATGCATATATCGACTCACCACGCTAACATCATATGCTAAATCTGGTCTAGTGCACATCATAACATACATAAGACTTTCAACTGCACTGACATAAGGAACATGTGACATACGCTCCACCTCATCCTCTGTCTGTGGGCAAAGGTCTGAAGATAACTTGAAATGTGTAGCAAGTGGAGTAGAAACATGTTTGCAATCATTTATATTAAACTTTTCAAACACTTTCTCAATATACTTCTATTGAGATAAGAATAGTTTACCAACTTGACGGTCCGTGTGAATCTCTATACCAAGAATTTTCTTGGCTGCACCTAATTCTTTCATCTCAAACTCATTATTGAGTTGAGTTTTCAATTTCCTGATCAAAGATTTGTCACGTGAAGAAATTAACATATCATCAACATAAAGTAACAAGTATATGAATGATCCATCTGGAAATTTTTAGAAATAAATACAGTCATCAAATTGACTTCTGTAGTAACTTTGCCCAATCATAAAAGAATCAAACCTCTTGTACCACTATCTTGGAGCTTGTTTAAGGTCATATAAAGATTTATTCAATCGACAGACAATATGCTCCTTATTTGGAACAATAAATCCATCGGGTTGTTCCATGTAAATTTCATCTTCTAACTCTCCATGTAGAAAAATTGTCTTTACATCAAGTTGCTATAATTCCAAATCAAATAAACCAACAAAAGCAAGCAAAACACGAATGGAAGTATGACAAACAACAGGTGAGAATATCTCATTAAAGTCAATACTTTCCTTTTGATTGAAGCCTTTAACAACTAGTCTTGCTTTGCATCTTGGATTTTAAACCCCGGGAATGCCATCTTTCCTTTTATAGACCCATTTACATCTTAGTGGTCGTTTTCCTTTAGGAAGCTCTGTCAAAGCCCAAGTACCATTCTTATTAAGACTTTCCATTTCTTCGTTCATAGCCACTAGCCAATGTGAAGAATCAGCACAAGAAGCAGCTTCTCTATAGCTGATAGGTTCATCACCATCATTTACCTCTTGTACCACTGACAATACATAAGCAATTAAATTATCACCATCAGTGTACCTAGTTGGCCTTTTAATTTGTCTTCTAGCTCTGTCTCGGGTAAGACAATAATCATCTTCTTGTTGATGAATAGGAGAAGTGGTACTATCATCACAATCAACATAATGATCACCAATGGTTGATTCATTTGTAGATGAAAATGGAACATCAACATTAGGAGTTGCAGACTTTACTATCAACTCCACCTTCTCGTTAGTACCCTGCAGATTATCTGTACTAGTAGAAGAAGACACAACAGATTGTTTTCCAGAAGATAATAATGTATCATCGTTAAAAGTCACATCTCTACTAAGAATTAATTTCCGTGACTTTGAATCGGAACACCATAAGCGATATCCCTTTGACTCAGATGCATAACCAAGAAATATGCACTCAACAACTCTTGGAGCTAATTTACCATCATTAACGTGCATAAGCAGTACATCCAAATATTCTTAAATTAGAATAATCAACAGGATTAACTGACCAAATTTCTTCTGGAACTTTGAAGTCAAGTGCCGAATGTGGAGAACGGTTGACCAAGTAACAAGAAGTAGATGCTGTCACAGCCAAAGTTCACACCGATGCTATAACCTATCATTTGAGAACATACAACAAGCTCTCTCAAGTAGAGTCATGTTCATCCGTTCTGCAACACCATTTTGCTGGGGATTCCTTAGAATGGTTTTGTGTCTAGCAATATCATGATTTGTGCAGAACTCATTAAATTCACCATTACAAAACTCTAACCCATTGTCTGTTATGAGCTTTTTCACCTTTTTCTCTGTTTGGGTTTCAAAAAGAGTTTTCCACTTTTTGAAAGTGGAGAAAGTTTCATTTTTATGCCGCAAAAAATAAACTCAAACCTTGCGAGAAAAATCATCAATGATAGTCATCATATAGCGCCATCCTTTATGGGAAGGAACTTTAGAAGACCCCTAAAGGTCAGAATGAATATAATCAAGAATACCTTTGGTATAGTGAGTTGCTATAGAGAAACTAACCTTTTTCTGTTTCCCAAAAACACAATGTTTACAAAACTCCAACTTACCGTGTTTACCAAGATGATCTTGCTTGCTTAGAAGGTGCATGCCTTTTTCACTCATATGGCCTAGACGCATGTGCCATAATTTTGTGACATCATTATCAGACATTGAAGAAGATACAGTTGTTGAACATGTCACAACAGAGCCTTGCAAGACATATAAGCTACCAACCCGGTTAGCCTTTAATAGTACAAGAGCACCTTTCGATACTTTTAGAACTCCACCTTCAGCTAAATATTTGCCCCGAGAGACTCTAGGGTGCCAAGAGAAATTAAGTTCCTCTTCAAATCTGGAATATAACGGACATCAGCCAAAGTTCTGACGGCACCATCATGAGTCTTGATCGTACATATTCATGCAACCTTGCATTGGGTATCATTTCTCATCAAAACAACACCACTATAAACATGTTCAAAAGTGGTGAATAAGTCCTTATAAGGACACATATGAAAAGTACATCCAGAATCAAGAATCCATTCTATTTTACTCCTCTTATTAGAAGAGACAACAAATAAAAGAACATCACCGTCAGAGTCGGCTTCAATATTAGCAGGGGATTGTTGAGATTTTCCTCTTTCTTGTTTTTCCTACTTTTTATTCAGAATGAAACAATCAGGAATATCATGCCCTGATTTCTTGCAATAGCGACAGGTTTTGTTGGATTTGTGGCATCTGGATTTGGATCTGAACTTTTTATAACTGATACTCCAATTTTCTTGAGTTCTACCTCGAACACTTAAGTCCTCACCATTGTCCACAAAATTAAATTCAAGATCAAACTTTTCTTTGGACAATAAATTAGATTTAACATCTTCAAATGATAAGGTGTCATTATTTCCATACAACATGATTTCTTTGAAGTGTTTGTAGCTAGAAGGGAAAAAGACAACCAACAAAACAACTTTGTCTTCATCTTCAATATTGATATCAATATTTTGCAGATCCATAATAATAGAGTTAAAATCATCAAGTTGAGTTTGAATAGGAGTACCTTCAACCATACGAAAAGTATATAACCTTTATTTAAGACGAAGCTTGTTTGCGAGGCTCTAGGTCATGTATAAGGTTTCTAACTTTAGCCACAAAGCCGCAACGGTTTCTTTATTGGCAACTTCAAGAAGAACCTCATTGGACAAGCAAAGTTGGATTGATGAAAGCGTCTTTTCATCCAACTCGTCCCATTGGTCATCAGTCATGGAAGTTGGTTTCTTTGACTTCCCATCTAAAACTTTCTTTAATCTGCTCTGAATAAGAACGACCCTCATTTGGACTCGCCAAATAGAAAAGCTAATCTTGCCATCAAACTTCTCAATGTCAAATTTAGACATTTTGAAATTCTCAATTGAGTAAGAGCTCTAATGCCACTTATTATGGATAGAGCTCAATGCGGAAGCGATCAGATCAATTGAGAACAAAAGAGAAGTAAATAAATGAGCAAGAAAATAACACAAAATTTAACGTGGAAAAACCCCCTCAGTGTGAGAGTTAAAAAACCACGGACGCTTAAGAGCAAAATTCCACTATGTAAAAGAGTACGACAAATCCTCTTATAGTAATGAGGATAAAGAAAAAATATTTTCTCTCACAAATACTCTCTTAAATGCAACAAGAATTCTCACCAAAATACACTCGCGTGCACGTGAATAAGTAATGAGCAAATCTTCTCTCTGTGATGTGTGATATTATTAATCTTGTGATGCATTTGCCCTAGAGTAGTTATTGCCTTTTATAGGCAACACTCATCCAATGGAATAATATTTAATGAATTCTTAATATTGAAGGGTGCAAAGAACTCAGAAGCAAGTTGTAGCTTGGCAGAAAATCTGTAGGCATTATTATTGCCTTGGCAAAACTTAAGGGAGAAAGAAAAGTATATTGGCCACACAAAAAAATCAAGAGATGTGGGAGAATTGGAGCCACACATCTCACCAAAAGATATAATAAAAATTAAGTATTTGTCTCTCAATTGATGGAGAAGATACTCGTCTCAAAAACTCCTTAGAAATAGACTATGAATAAGATCTCAGTTTTGTAGTATTAATTTTTTAATCCTCAATTTTAACAATAGTGATTACTGATTAAGTCTAACTAATTAAGATAAGACAAAAACTTATTAATAATAAAACATAATTAATATGTATTTGCAATTGACATGGAGGGACTTAAAGAAAGCTTTCCGTCAATGGAGATCAAATATTCGATTTTATGGGAGCGATACTTATTGAGAGAAGTAATTATATACTTAAAAAAATAATTCTTTATTTATAGGGTGATGGGATACTCTTGTTAGTACAAAAATAAATAAATTATACATGCATATTTTACTGTTTGGCTCAAAATAAAATATAAACATTCACATTTATTCTATTTATCTTATTTAACTCTTGGACAAAAAGTGTTGCTATGTAGCATGAAATCTGCTTTACTTAGAAATATTATAGATGTTCAAATTCAAGAACCAACAAACAATATGACTAGGAAATCATTATTCGTTTAAAGAAGTCCTAAAATATATACTAATATTAAAAAACAAGAACAAATTTTCATTAGCAATCAAAACGTATATTGGGACAGTGGAAGTTAAATGTTCCAGCAAAGTTCAGGAACTTGGTATGTAGAATATGCCATTATTACAAGGCCTGTGGTAGTAGTTTCTGTGTGAGGTACTGTTTTTTTATGCCACTAGTTACTTTTAGAATGTTATAAAGGACTAGTTTTTTTGACGTGTTGTACCCTTAACAATTTTTTTGTCTTATTCTCTTCTATTTATTCTTATGCCCTTTATTTGATTGTTTATGGTTAATATTGTGCAACTTGCTTCCGCTGCACCAATAGTACTCTGAGCAGGTCAGACCAAAATGAATGTTATGCAGCTTGGTGATACTGGTGTAGGGATACTGCCATAAGGAAAATTTTCAGTTCTGATGTAACTGAATAATCTGATTAAATAAGGGGAGGTTAGATATATGCAGCTTTAACCCTATATGCGGAGAGCCAGAGAGACGGATTCTTATAATGACTAAGCAACAACCTTATTGTTGTATCAAACTCACGCTAATATGATATTGCAATTTATAGCAGACAAAGAACAAGTTATCTAAAATAGCTTTCTCCAAGCAAAATCAAGGTTCATTGAAATAGCCTAGTATTATTCAGAATACAGCAGTTGAAATTATCTATAGAAAATCAAATCTGGGAAAAAATGGCATAAATTTATTAGTCTACTTAGTTTATATTGGCTTCTCCTTATCAATCTTGGAGAGGGACTAATGGCATTTTGCCTCCATATATTTCTGGTATCTGACTCTCATCTATGTCTTCTAGCAGTGTTTCTTTCAGCTTTTTGTTTTCCACAAATACTATCTGCACATAATTGCAACATTCAAGAATCAGTGAACACTCTTACACAATCTCAAAGAGATGTGTGCATATTAAGTTACAAATTTAAATGTGACCTTTTTCTTGGTATTTTTGTCAATGAAAGGGTATATAACATTCCATACTTTCATAAACATGTAAGGTGCATGAACAATAAACAATTTCCCTAATCTTTCTGGGTGGTAATCCTGCATCAAAAAAAGCACACAAACTTATGCACAAGGTCTATGGAAATATGGCTATTTTCGGAACATCGACAAGAAATGGTTAATAATGGAGACCTGTACCTGCAAAATAGTAAGAGCATTAAGGTAGCCGCGAATGTCGCTGTTCGCATATCCCCATCCCTTAATATCGGCTATAGCAAGAAACTTTTCTTGCCCAGGTGGCATCCTAAAACATCAAATGGGAATATTACAATCCTAGTGAACTTCTACCTCAATTCACAGTTCTAAATGTAGGTTCTGCGTCACATATTCCTTTCTGTGTGCATATATGAGCATGAATTTATATAGAAAAAGAGGTTACCTTGAACATAGTTTATCAAGAGCAAAAACTACAAACCCTGCATACAGAAAAAAACAGTTTTCATAAGACACTTGATTGTGAGTTGAAACATATTGCTCTATACAGGTTCCATATCACTTTTTTCACAACATTTTTACACCAGTAACCAATATCATTCTGTATGTTATGTGGTGAGTACGATATTAATCGATCGAATACTTGGTGTATAAATGGCGTAAATAACATGACTGTATTCAGTATAATGAAACAAGTACTTCAAATGAAAGGCTGTTAAGAATTGCTTTGTAATTGCCATCTCAGTTTCAGGCATGGGAGGTTTCATAATCATATACCGATCTGAGCTGAAAAAAACGTACGTTTGAAAGTATCTGGACCATCTTTGCTTTGAAAATGTTTTGCAGCGAAGGCAACAGTTACAGGTCGACCGATCTTATCGAGTCCTTGCACAAACATCTTCCCCTGTGCAAGTTCATCAGGAATCTCTGAAGGAGATATAAAACCATTTGGCACAAACGAACGTCTCCAAGTAATGTACTTGAGGAACATCGCGGAACCTTTCTCTACATCCAAATCACGAGCGCGCAAGAATCTTCTGAGCGTCAAAACATCTACTTCCTGCCCACCAAATGGTCAATCAAATTTCAACTATTTGCTGCCTAATCTATCATCAATGATTTGTTGAAAACAAACAAGTTGGCATCATAAACTTTTCATCTTAACAATGAAAACTCTGTTTTTGCACATCTAAAAGTCGTTTCGATCAAAACTATCAAAATCGCTTAACAACAAAGTATCCTAACAAAAATCAGCTGCCACTACAACTAAATAACTAACCTAAGCAGATAGCTCAACTGGTAGATCTAGGGTGAAAAATTAACCACCAGATCATGGATTCGAGACCCGTGAAAGGCCACCGCGATATTCAAATGTGGCCGAAGGCCCGGGGATTAGTCTGATTTCATCCAGGATACCTCAATATTAAAAAAAATCAGCTACTACTAGTCAAGTAAATCAAAACCACTTAATCAAAACTCAATTTTGCAAACTAGTTTCCAAGAACACCTATTATGCCTATCCCAAAAAGGAAGAAAAATGGTCACAATACAATTTTACCCTATGTTTCAAATCTTGTTGATCTAATGAACCATATCATATTTTGCAAATCTACTTAGAAAATATGCTAAAGTTTAAACATGGGTCTTCAGCATATGAATTATTCACTATTACATAAATTTAATATAACTAAACTACATTTCTTAACTTATATGCTACAATTATTTAAGAACCAAAGGAATAATACCTTAGAAGAGGGATCACGTTTTTGAACAAAGTCTCTCATGAGATGGATTTTGGTGAGTTCCTCTTTAGTGCTGTCTTTCAATAATGATGCTTCATCTACAACCACTTCTTCTTCTTTGGACATTTCTTGTTCAGAAAATAATAATATTGTTGATCATTAACTACTAATAACAGTTAACGGGTTCTTTGTTTTCCACTTTGTCCCAACAGAACTAGTTTCTACAACTTTGCTCATACATCTATGTGGCTTTTCACATAACATGTAAAAACAACAACAAGTGGATTTATAGGAAAACTAAAAAACATGGTATGTCATGTTTTTATTAATACAAGACGTGATTTCATAGAAGATTTAGGACAAACAAATCTCTACTCTTTATTGGGTACCAATTATAAGAAGACAAAATTTAACATTTTTCATCTTTATATATAATTATATTTAATTATCTCTTATTTTGGATATAATTTTTAATGAAACATTTTCTTCCATAATTGTTTTCAAATAGAAATTTTTCGATACATATGAAATTAAATTTGTTTATAAAGAGTGAAATTTATGTTTTTTTCATGTATTATATTCCTGAAAATGTATTTATTTATGATTTTTTTATCAGGTCAAAAATCCTTACAGTAATAGTTAGATCTAAAGGCAATTTCTGAGGATTAAATGGTGATGCCATTCTAGTGATTTTGGGTGATATTTATTTGTCGGCATTCAACTACCATGTTTGGTATGCAGTTTTAATATTAAATGTTATTCATAGCTTACCATTTATGAATCATCCACCCCGTTAGACATAAGCACCTTACTAACTAATCATACCATTTTCTAATAAATATAAAGTGTTACTTAATAACTTATGTTATTTTTTTGTGTTTATGAGAATTCAATATTGGATGAAGATGATGACACATAATAAAGAGATTTAATATTGGATGAAGATGATAGCATGTAATAAAGAGATCCCGATTTTAAATTAATTTACACTACAAAATATTTAACAATTAACAAAATTGTTTTCTCCTCATATTCTACTACTAGAGAAGAGCCGGAACATTTAAGGATGATAAAGAAAATCATTCCCATGAGAACCCATAAAATACATACAATACATACCTGCAATAATAACTTATATATGAGAACAATTTTATGATACACAAATTGTGAGTATCGAGTACATGTACATTTATAAATTTATTTTTAATTAAATTTGTATATATATTATATATTTTTGTATTCTTTTAAGATTATATATTATTTCATGACAAAAATTGTAGCGATTATCATATATATCATATAATTTTTTTAATGTGTTGATGGAATATAATAGAACATTCATATTGCCTTAACCTCTAAAATAAATAGAAAACTTGAAAAGGAATTATTTTTATTCAACCATCTCCTTTTTGACTTGTTTACTTAAATTTTATATTTTATTTTTATTTGAATACCGACTAATCGCATAATATTTTCGGTTATTTTTATCTCTTTTCCACGATTTAGTAATTTAGTACTAGTATAGTCGAGTAACCAATTCCATTTCCATAAATCTACGAATTTCCCCAACCCCATATTTGATTTACCTTATTATTAATCAAGAATTTCGTCTATAGCTAGAACGACCCATTTAAATATCTTATTATTTATAAAATATCTTATTATAGACTTATCATATAAATATCTTATTATTTATAAAATATATAAATATATAATTAAAATTAAAAACTCATTGGATACTCGCAGTTACATGTTAGCCACATGAGTAGCCACAAGTAGTGTCAATTTGGAAATGGGAAAGCACTACCCACACCTACACAACTGTGTTTCCAGACCTAGAAACACATGATATGATGACTAGTGGTGGAAAAATGCTCCCCGATAGATTTAGTGTGTGCCAACAAACCAAAAGCGGGCATGGGCACACCTTTTTACCACTTTTCAGTAAATCATAATGTCGTGTCCCTTTGAAAAAGGCTAACGAGCTTACAAACTCATACGTGGACATAGGGGTGAGCGCGGGTCGGGTTAAGGCTTGTCCTTACCCGGCCCTCAATATTTTTTGGTCCATTTTTTTAAATCCGGATCTGACTATATATTCGGAGTTAACCTGACCCTAAATATTCATAGAGTCAGTCTTAAACCTGGACCCAACCCTAGACCCGGTTAAATATAACGTATACTAATTGTACATAAAGTGTTCTAAATATTATTTATTACTGTGAATATGTAATTTGATATATAAAATAATATATATGTATAAATATTATTAAACATGTATATATGATGAAAAATTAGAGAATCAATAATATTTTCGACTAAAAAAGTATCATTACTCTGTATATATTTGAACAGAGATACATACAAACATCATGAGTGAGTGACCTTGGGACGGGTCGGGACGAGTCATGTTTGGTCCCTACCCGGTCCTAGACCCGATCATGATCGGGCCATACTGGGTGAGCGGGTAGGGCCGAGTCCTGCTCACCCCTATGTGGACATTAGTAAATAATTTAAAAAGTAAAAAAAAAACTCAAAAAATAAAAATTAATTAAATAAAGAAGTTAAAGAGATAAAACGCTTTGATATTTTATATGAAGTTGAACAAATAACATTATAATTTTTTGAAACATTAAATAACATTTAATGAATTGAATTTTAATTGTTTAAAACACAATGTATATGGATCGTGTGCATTGTCCAATAGAATGAGTACGAACTTGACAGACAAATATGTTAGACAAAACAGATAAATGAACTAAATTTGTATATCCTATAGACACAAAATTGTGGGTTATATATGGATGGACCCATGAGCATTGTCCGTCTTGCCATCATGTAAATATATTTTTTATATAAAAATAGAATTAAAGATGAATATCACAAAAGATTTAAATTGAGAGAATAAATATTTATATGTTTTGGTATAATGATAGACATCATAAAAGATAGTAAAAGGCATTGATTGAAAACGTGTATTTTTACTCTTTAAAAAATTGCAAACCAACATGCCTTCTATCTTTTATTTTAAATAAGTTCAAAATCTTTATCTCATTTCTTGATAATCAACGGAAAAAGAAAAATAACATCTAGCTTATGTTTATTAAATTAGAACCTTTAAAATCAGGTGATCCAAAATAGCATCTACCTCGACTTATTAAGTTACCTCGTAACTGACATGAATATGTTCTATATACAATTGTGGTCTAACCTGATTTCATTGGGTTCACGTTTGGTACAATTTATACCCTTCACCAAACTCGCCACAAACCTAATTAATATATATATAAAATTATATAATTACACATAAATACGTATATAAAAATATATATTTATATAAATATAGAATTTAGGGAGGATCCACTTACTCCAAGAATAAGTGAAAAAAACTTACTCCATATCGTAATCATTCATTCATCGGGTTCGGATTACCCAAAACCCAACAAGATTAGGGATGAAATCATTATTTTCAACTCCTTAAGTCGAGTTTTGAATTTTGGATTCGGGGTTAAATAATCACAAACCCTACCATGTCTCGCCTCGTTACCTACCATCCTTAGTTGAATTGAATATGCTCCATACATGGTTGTGGTCAAGTCCGGCTTCATTGGGCCCAAGTATTCCTAAGAGTAAAAAATGACCCATTGCCAAAGCTAAGAAATTCAAGTTTTTACTGGTTATGACCCAGGGCTATTTGGGCCTTACCGATTCATGCTTGAATCCAAAATGGGATGGCCCGAACCCTTTGAGGTGATCTTGTTGTCAACTCTTTTATGGTATCTCCATAAGGGGTTACACATAATTGCAAAATAGTTGCCTGCAATTGTTGCACAAAGGCATCTTCCATGGTGTTGCTGTACAAAGTTGCATGTGTGGACATGCAAAAAGTACACTGAATTCTATGCAACAATTGCATATCCAAACAAATTCAATGCAAATACCTATAATGGAGAATAACATCTTCATTATCATTTGAGTCCAACCTTTTATAATGACAAACATTGTTCTTATTCTTATTTGGGTCCCATAACTTACCTCATATTTTTATATTTTATAATAAATATAACCAAATATTTACCTCTCTCCCCACTTTCCATTGACCAATAATTACTCTTATTTAAGGATAAAATTCATAAAATAAAAAGGGTAAAAATGTTCTTATCCTATTAAAAACAAACTTAAGAACAATCAGTGTCATTGCTCTAACCACTTCAATGAGTAAAATGACCCCACATGTTTAATTTATCTCTCACCTTAGATTTAATAACGATTTCCCAACCAAAACCCATATATAGATTAATTTCTTATCTATTTGATGAAAGTTTAAGTAGTTACATAATTGTAGTGAAGGGTTTAAGTTTCACAAAATAAGAAATGCTGAGAAGACATGCTGAAACTCCTTATTAAGTTATATTTTATTGCACAAGAGTTGTAACATAAAAAAATATTAAATAAAATAGTTGTAACTGATGCATCTCATATAGTGATTTAGTGAAATATATGTCTTTATCATTTTAGTGAATAATAAAGATGTAGGTACTAAGAAAACTCGGTGTTAAAATAAATCAATTCGAAAATGGATAATTCAATAAATAAAATGTTATTTTAATCTTAATATATGAGTCAAGATGAATCTAATGATAAATATAGGAAAATAAGATCACAAAAAATGGTTATATACTAAACCTTTGGCTAGGTACCAACTTAAAAGAGAGTGAAGAAACTTTAACTCCATTGTACTATAGGTATATAATAGAGATCTCACCATATTCACCAACCTAGAAACCCTTAAAGATGAAAAATCCATGAAGGATAAGTATTTCAGAAATGATGTTTTTATCATATGATGTAAATGTTTATACTGATCTTATTTTTCTTGAAGTGTTGCCAAGTTAGATTGTTTTTTCTTCTTCATTTTATTGATATCTATTGGGAAATTGATTTATAATGTGTTCACTTTAATTGAGTCTTTCATCCTTTAACTTGGATAATTGATTTTATGATTTTTATGTTTGGTTATGAGTAAGAGAGAGAGACCTATTGGATTATATGACCCCTTAAAAGTGAGAGTACATTGTTGGGAGTCAAAATAGGAAAATATAGCATGAAAAATACATATTCAAACTCATTTAACAAGGCCAAGATGACAAAATTAAGTTTTCACTTCACCATTAGAATTTTTTGTCTCCTTATTAGCTTTCGATAAGACCAAGAATATCCCCAAAGGTTAAGCACAAATCCATAAATGGTTTATTAGTGATTAAAACTCGGATTGCCAAGAACAAAACTTCCACATCGATTTTGACATATGGGTAATAGGTTGTTTCAAAACAAACATATTTGGATAACTAGTCATAGAGTGATGATGATGTATCTCCTATAAAATCATTTTACAAATCTTCTTATATCACATCTTATATGTCACTTGTAAACAAATTATTAATAAATAAATTATCAATTTGTTAAGGTGAAATGCAATAATATTAGGATACTAAGAAACTAAAGAATATAAAATAAAGAGATAATTTTATTGATGTCATTTAATCAAGAATAGTATACCTTAAATAGTGCTGAATAAGAGGCTATGAACTTCTAAACCTAAGTCTAGTTTACTTAAAATAAAATAAATAAGATTCTATTTTTTTAAGATATAATCTAACAATAATCTTTAAACTTGATTGGTGGTTGAGTTATTATCCTAGATATGATATTAATATCTTTAGTAGTGATCTTGTGCTCAAACAACCCAACATTACCCTCCCTTTGTAGAGCAACCTTGTCCTCAAGGTTGGACTAAAAATTTTGTTTGTGTTTATTCTTATTGCACATTCTTGTTGGTTTGGGTTGTAGTTGGTCAGATAGGTGAAAGTAAATGACTGATATGGAATCAGTGTTGGGCGGCCCCCAATTAGTGTGCTCCTCTATTATATTAGTATTAGAGGAGAGAGTAGTATCCATCAAATAATCGGTTAGTAGAAATTGCTTGGGTTCACAATGCTGCCCAATAATATACTTTTCATTACATTTGTAACACAATCCTTGTGCTCGATGTTCTTGCATTTGCACTACAGTGAAGCGCTTAATGGGTAAAGTTGTGGGTGCATCTATATTCGGACATGCAGAATGCCATGTGGTCGACTTAGATCCTGCTATTTTACTTGTTACCAATTTTGCTAATCCAATTGTATGAGTAACAAAAAAAAGGTTGTTGTATAGCCAATTCTTGTGCAATTTCTGGGTTCAACCTAGATAGGAAGCAATTCAGTACCATTTCAGGGGTCAGGTCCACAACCTGATTGGAAAGTCGTTAAAATCGAGTCTAGTACTCATTGACGGTGCTGATTTGTCTCAATTTGAATAATTCAGCCCGATGATTTGCAAAAGTAGAAGGACTAAAATGAACTAGCGAGACTTTTGTGAATCCTTCCCAATATTAAGTTGGTTTGTGTTAAACATCCACTTATATCAACTTAAAACATCACATTTCATGAGAAAAAAAACCCACCAATTCTAATCTTTGGCATGGAGCCACTTGGTAGAGGTTAAAATATTAATCCATTTGAAATAACCAATCTTGAGGTTCTAACACATCAAAATATTGTAAATTTAATTTGGGTGGTTTGATCATACCAGGTGGTGGGAAATAACGTGATCTGTAACTGGTTTCTTGGGATCTCGGTTGTGAATAATGTGGTGGTGGTTGTGGAGGAAACTGCAAACTAGATGTTATGAGATTGGTCAACTTTTCGACCAATATGTTTAGCACGTTTTTCAATCTCGCCTCAACAACAACATGGATTATGTCCTGCTGATATGATAGGTGGTGTTGGAGAGATGTGAGTTTGTCTAGTAAGACTTAGTTGGAAGTCTATTTCATGTCGGATTGGGTGGAGGAAGATGAAAATATTGGTTTAGGATGAATGAGGACATCAATGAAAGCACCAATATTATGGTGAAAATCTAGTAGGCAATAATGTTAAGATTCTAATAAACTAAAGCATATAAATAAATAGGTAATTTTATTGATGTCTTTTAATCAAAATTAACATACTTTAAAATTTAAATAGTATTGAATATGATATTATAAACTTCTAAACCTAAATCCAAATTATTTAAAATAAGATAAATAAGATTCTATTTCTTCACAAAATATCAACAACATTAATTTATAGTGATATGTCACACAATAACGACTTTTCATCTCCTTCCTTATGGCTTGCACCATAGTCCTCCTCCTCCACCATAATCAGCCATCCGTATAGCAGTAACACACCCATGGACGAGTAAATAATGACAACAAGTCATTTTCCGAGTCACAACAACTCAGTAATTAGATCAATCACTATTGATTCTTAAATAAAAATAGAAATAATAGAAATAAACGGTGGATGATACACTGACTATATAAAATATAAATCTTTATACGGTCTATATATTATACTCTAAATATTAACTTAAAAAGAGTTAGATGTAGGGATTTTTCGTAATTAATTTAAGAGCATAACATTGTTTGGTGGCCATAGCCCATATGGCTGAGATGGACTTGTCATCAAACAAAACATAATCAATAACCAGAACCTTCAAAAAACCAGCTACCATCTTTTCTTCTTTCTCATCCTTCTTCTTCAATCTTCAACAATAAACAAAAAAAACCCTTTCAAATATCCCTATTACTTCAATGCAAATTCATTCTTCTCAAATATTTCAATTCTGTCTCTGTCTAAGGACGAACCCACATCACTTTCTTCCACATCATCACTCTTTCAATCCTCATTGCTAAGATATCTCTCACAACTACTTTCTCATGTGACATCTTAACGATCATAATTACCCTTCTTCTTCTCTTGACTACATTTGACTTCATTTCCTTATAATCTCAAGCTTCGTTTTTTTCACTTGCAGTGAGTTTTCTTGGATCGAAGAGCTTCTGGGGTAGGCAGAAAAGGAAAAAAGGATGAGTTTTTGGAAGTGGGGTTTGGTTGTTTTACTTTTTGGAGGTTTTTTTTTCACAATTGGTGCTGTGGAGCTTGGTCGAAATCAACCTACTGAGAGAATTTCAGGTGGGGTTTCTTCAAAGTTTGATTTTTTTAGATGGAATTATTATTTTCTCATTGAAGGTAGAGCTGAATGTGGTAAAATTTAGATGCTTTGGCTTATCAGATTTGGGGCCTTCCTGGATCCTGTTAAGTCGTTTTCACGACTCATAAGTCTGCCGGACCAGGCGAAGGGTTACCTTTGACCCATAACTAAAGGGCATCTTTGGCCCATGATAACCGGAAAGAAGTTGAGCTCTGGCTGTGATATCATGTTAAGGTTTGATCTCAACCAATTGGCAGTGAGAGGAGTAGTCCAACCGGTATTTAAACCATTCCCGAAACATTGAGTAGAGGATGTGAGACTTATTTGCATTTTCATATTTTTCCTCTCTCTTCTGTTAGATTCTTATTTCGTTTTAAAACAAACAGATCTTTTGTTTATGAACAGGATACCTTTCTCTTTTAGTAATTGATAAGATCTAAGTGACAAATTGTTAACTCCTACTATATTGTACTTTCCTCTTTTTATTGCAGCCAGAAAGGGGGAAAATAATAACCAAGATATTAATTGTGTACTAAATTCTATGTGCATTTGCTATCTAAATATATGGATGGATGCTGCTCCATAATTTGATTTATATGTAAATGTCATGAAGACATTAAAATTAACTGACCTCAATGGTATGCAAATTTTGAGAATGTATATCAGTTCAGTTGGGTTTAAATTCACCGAGGAAGCATCTAGAATTGGAATACGTGCTCACAAAGGAAAAACATTCCGGGTTTAGGGTTTAAGGTTTAAATGAGACTACTAATCTTATTCTGGTTGAACCAATTGCAGGTAGTGCTGGTGATGTGTTGGAAGATGATCCAGTGGGAAGGTTGAAGGTTTTTGTTTATGAACTTCCAAGCAAATATAATAAGAAAATTCTGCAAAAGGACCCAAGATGCCTCACTCACATGTTTGCTGCTGAGATCTTTATGCACCGGTTTCTCTTATCGAGCCCTGTCCGTACGCTTAATCCCGAAGAAGCTGATTGGTTTTATACCCCTGTATACACCACCTGCGACTTGACACCAAATGGCCTCCCTTTACCTTTTAAGTCACCGAGAATGATGAGAAGCGCCATTCAGCTTATTTCATCAAACTGGCCATACTGGAACAGGACAGAAGGGGCAGATCATTTCTTTGTGACCCCTCATGACTTCGGGGCATGCTTCCATTATCAAGTAACTAATATCATTTTAAGTTTTAGTTATTTATATCACTTATAGTCCCACTTTAGCATTTGAACCAATTATGTGGTATCTTTAGAAGTATCTCAGATTACAATATTAATGATGTACACAGATCTTGTGACATGCACTTCTATCATGTTATTTTGTTTCAGGAAGAGAAAGCGATTGAAAGAGGAATTCTTCCGTTACTACAGCATGCTACCTTGGTTCAAACATTTGGACAGAGGAATCATGTGTGCTTGAAAGATGGATCAATCACCATTCCTCCGTATGCCCCACCACAGAAAATGCATGTCCACCTAATTCCTGAAAAGACTCCCCGGTCCATTTTTGTTTACTTCCGAGGACTATTCTATGATGTTGGAAATGACCCTGAAGGTGGTTACTACGCAAGGTATGTCTTATTATAATTCAAAAACTAAAAGGGGATTAGGATATGCTAGACTTTTATTTTATTTTTGTAGCTTATCTGTAAGGGTGGGCCTCAACACAAGGATAAAAGGTTGTTTGCCTTATGACCTGGATGGAGGTCATGGGTTCAAATCCTGGAAACGGCCTCTTTGTTTGCGATGGTAAGGTTGGAGCCTCATTTACCCTCCCCATACTCCACTAGGTTGGAGCCTCATGCATTGGCCACCTTTTTTAGCTATATGCATTAGAGCAATCACTTGCATCATTTTATAGATTCATTGAAAATTCAAGCAGTACACTGACTTTGATTTATAAAATTACCATATTTAGTAATGTTTGAGATTTGAAACTGGTCAAGCCTGTTGAGACTAACTGCATTCATGGCGGAAAATCAAGTAGAACCATGCATGAATTTAATGCCTTATCTTGATGCTTTCATATCTTAAGGATTACAAATGGTTTTGAATTCTCAAACTCACTGTACTATGCCATCGTTCAGAGGTGCAAGAGCAGCAGTGTGGGAGAATTTTAAGGACAATCCACTATTTGACATTTCCACAGATCACCCAACCACATACTACGAGGACATGCAACGAGCTGTGTTCTGTTTGTGTCCACTCGGGTGGGCCCCTTGGAGTCCAAGACTGGTCGAAGCCGTGGTATTTGGGTGCATCCCTGTTATTATTGCCGATGATATCGTTCTGCCATTTGCCGATGCAATCCCATGGGAGGACATAGGAGTGTTTGTTAATGAGGAGGATGTTGCTCAGTTAGATACTATACTCACATCCATCCCACCAGAAGTTATCTTGAGAAAACAAAGATTGCTTGCCAACCCTTCCATGAAGCAAGCTATGCTTTTTCCGCAACCTGCTAAACCAGGAGATGCTTTCCATCAAGTTTTGAACGGGCTTGCGCGTAAATTGCCGCATGACAGGAGCCTGTTCTTGAAGACAAGGGATAAGGCCTTGAATTGGACTGCTGGTCCTGTGGGTGACCTTAAACCTTGGTAGCAATTGTAACAGTTTTATGAGGCAATTAGGATTGTTTACTTTACTTGTCTAAGTCTATGCTCCCAAGTGTTCATATGGGTTGGTAATATAAATGGTTTTTCTTGACATTGTAAAATTTGATATTTTCTCAGACAATTCAATAGAGCATGCAATGTAAATATTTGCAGCTTGATTACTCTCCTGGTAAACATTTCTTGCTTTTATTAAATCAATGCTAGAATAGGTAACTTGGGTCAGAATTATTGAAATAATAATCATGATCACATTAATACATGACCATGGGTTTCTAGTTTAGGTGTGGATGTTCAGGTGATAGTAGTTAACATAAGAATAAGGATGATTCATATTGGAGTAATATTTAGTTGGTATATATGATGTGACCATAATTCATATTATATTATTGTTGTACACAATTCTTGTATGCAGATTGCATATCTCTCAAAACTTCACTATGTTTGAGTTTCATATATTAGACCGTCTTTTTTATTCCCCGTATGGCTAGGGTTGTGGGTAATCCATATGGTATAAGGTTAGGGATGGCAATGAAAACCGAACCCGCAGGTATCCGTCCGAACCCAACCCGAATTTAATGGGGAAAACCCGATGTGATTGGGTTCGGGTTTTACCCGGGTTCAAATTTCGGGTTTGGTATTGTTAATACCCTACCCCGAACCCGCCCCGAACCCGATTAATATATATAAAATTATAAAATTACACATAAATACATATATAAAAACTATATATATATAAATTTCTCACACATATATATATAAATTTCACACATATACATATATAAATATATAAAAACTATATATATAAATTTCTCTCACACATATATATATATATATATATATATATATATAAATAAATGTTTTGGTTCGGGTTTTTTTTCGGGTTCGGGTTACCCGAAACCCGACGGGTTCGGGGATGGTATTGTTATTTCTAACCCCGCTTAATTCGGGTTTGGGTTTTGAATTTCGGGTTCGGGTTGGGTAAGCACAAACCCGCCCCCGACCCGCCCCGTTGCCATTCCTATATATGGTTGGCAAGTGGCATCATGCAGTCCAGTACGGATTGAATTGTGACACATGACAAAAATAATCATTCAATGAACATAATTACATGTTATTTTTCAATAAAAATAAATAAATAAAATTTAAAAAATTTCAGCAACCTGAGAGAAATTGAACTCATTTGCTAATGGCGAAGGAACCTAAAAAAATGTTAAGTGACCTTAAGGTAAATTGAGGGTTTTTTCTGTTTATTTTTTGTACTATTATTGAGTAGGATCTGACCATATTCGCTTACTCGGTTTGACCCGATCATGATAATGCTGAATAGGGTCGGGTCTCATCAAATCTAGAGTTAGATTTGTGTTCAAAAGTTAGACCCAAATAATATTTAGGGTCGGGTAAGGAGAAACATGATCCGACTGACCCAATCCATGGTCACTCCTTCATAATATTTGTATGCGTCTTTATTCAATTGTGTACAAAATAATGACACATCTTTTGTCGAAAATATCATTGATTCTCTTATTTTTTTTCATCATATGTATACACAATTAACAATATATATACATTTATCATTTCATATATCCGTTAGATAGTAATAATAAGTAAAATATTGATAATATTTTATCTAAAAGGAATATGCATTATATTTAAGATCAAGTTTGAGCTGAAAGGTGAACCCAATATACACTTCGGGTCAGTTTAATTTCATGTTTAGGACCAAATTCAATATCAAAAAATAATTGGGTGAAAGTATGGATGGTAGGCCTTCCACGTAGTATTCAAAGACAAGCCAATTCCACATTTACACACTCACCAGTCACCACAACCCTTCTCTTATCTTCTACTCTCTCTCTCTATCTATCTTAACACCACTGTGTATGTGAACTGTGTGATACACAGTAGTAATAATAATAATAATAATAATAATAATATCATAGAAAAACATGGCCCTGCTTCTGCAGGCACCAACAAAGTCTCCACTTTCATTAGTCTCTACTAACAATGTTGGTCTGAGACGACCCTTCAACCGTTTTCCAATGAAATCATCATCTTTCATTGGATCACTTAGCCTTTTACTTCATCCTAACCAATATCATCTTATTACTTCTGCATCTCCTAGGATTTCCATGCGTGTTGCTTCCAAGGATTCCTATATCTGTCGTGATTGCGGGTTTACTGTCATCTTTGGAATGCAATTTAAAACACTAAATTGATTCTTTAGTTTATTATATACAAGAATCTTATGCTTATATTTGGGTGCAGGTACATTTATAATGAGAGGACTGCCTTTGAGAAATTGCCTGATAAATACTTCTGCCCTGGTAATTACTTCTAATATCTTTTTTTTTTTGTTATAAATTGAAACACAATTCTCTTAATTAACCCGTGAATTGGTTTTCTCGTACTAATTTGTGGTTTTTTTGTGAAGTAGTTTTCTTAGTTTTTACCTACGGTTTAAGTAAAAAAAGAAGAAGAAGAAGAATTGATAATATACACTCACTTACATAATCAGTTACAACAAACAAATATTTTTATCCTTGGGTATTTCTCCCATGGTGTTGATTCAAACCTATAAGAAGCAACACTAGAAACGACTATACAAAGAGCTATAAAAACCCTACTAAATATACCCCTAGCATACCGGTATTTAACAGAGTAATGTATCGTGTACTAAGTAACCACACTCGTACTAAAGAGAACAATTTATCACATGATTATGGTTATAATTACTTCTAATATCACTTCCATTAGTATTAGTAGAGGGAGGAACTTTAATCTTTTTCTTCCAAAATGAAAATTTCTTTATGCTTTCCATATTAATACAAATTATCATATTCTTGTTATGTATCTAACAAAAACATGCAATTTTATTATGATCATAATAATCTCGATTGATTAAGGAGATATGTTATATCCCAAATTGTTTTTGAGTCTGGAGAAAATTTAGGTGTTGTTAATTTTTAATGACAACAAAACATGTGAAAGAACTTACTAATGAAATGAAAATATAACATGTACAATAATTCTGACACATCTTATTTTCATAAGACTCGTAAAACAGCGTTAGAAGCACCTATGAAAGGAAACTTATGTTTTGTCTTGTGAGTATATTTAGAAGGAAAAAGAGAGTTGTGTTTGGATTAATTTATTGTGGGAGAGCTTTGGTAAATAAGTGGTAATTTCTCCTAAAAAAAAGCTTTACCAAACATATATTTAATCGGGTCTAAGATCGGCGACATAACGATAAATGTTTAAGAAAGAAAATGCCGTTTGGCATGTTTAGGCACCTATTGTAAGAAGCACAAGAAAGAAAGCCAATTGAACAAAGTAGCTAGAGTGCATTATCATTGCCTTAAAATGGTGTTTTGCAGTTTGTGGTGCTCCAAAACGAAGGTTCAGGCCTTATACACCAGCTGTTTCAAAAAATGCTAATGCTACAGATGTTAGAAAGGCAAGAAAAGCAGAAATCCAGAAAGATGAAGCAATTGGGTGAGTCATAATCCATTAATCCTTATCTTTCTTTATGCTTAGCATAACATGTCTAACATTGTGTAATAATCTTGGAGCAGGAAGGCACTTCCTATTGCAATTGCTGTGGGAGTTGTAGTGCTTGTTGGATTATACTTCTACCTCAACAGTCAATTTTAGGCACAATGTTTGGTTGCATTACTACTTATGTCAGACAAATGAACTTGTAATTTATTCCTGTTATTTTGTTTATTTGATTCTATTTTGGCACTGTTCCATATACTTGAGTTCCTTGTGTTCAATATCTAAAAAGCAAAAAACCCATGATTTGTCATAAGTTGAACTGAGAAAATAAACCAGAATTATCAGAGATTTGAGTTTAATTTGGCACTATCAATAGCACAGGAACAAAAAATACATGGTACACCTACTTTGTGAAAGAAGATTTGTAATATGTATCAGATGAAAGATGAAATTGTAGTCATTGCCAGGTTAAAATATATTTTGCCTTCTCATAAATAACTTGATAGAAAGCATTTGATATTTTCTACAATTTCAAAATGAAAGAAAGCACAGAATGCTTCTAGTACAAGTTAACGATTATAATAATACAATCTCAACAAGACCTTTACATGAAATGAAATCATGTAGTTGCAAATTATGCATCCCCTAGCCACTTTTATCAACAATGAGGTTCTTGGTCTCATCACAACTAAGCCATCTATCATTGCAGCATAGAAGATGCTAGAAATAAGCATGCAACTTGACCAAGAATTAAAAAATCCAGTTCTTTATTAGCTATATTGCTTTTAATTTCTAGACTGAAACTAAAATATTGACAGGAAGATAGTAATGGCTAAGGAGAAATAACTATTTGACATAAAGCTATAGTAGCAGTGTTATACATTGTAGTCATATGAAAGGTTTTTAATCTTGCAAAATAAATGAACCCTCTATTCTTCTCTCAGTGGGTGGAGGAGGAGGGAGATTCAAGGGAGAAAACATATCATTAAAACTGGAGGTTGGCGCTGGCTTGAACTCATAAGGACCTTCTTTCGGTCCCCAAATCTGCAACCAGATAGGAATTATTCATGTTTGTGTTTCGCAGTTGTTTGTATTTGCGAGTAACTATTAAGATAAAGGCGTAAAACAATCAATCAAAAGAGTCAAACTAGATACATAGAGATGAAGAAAACTAACTTGATTTCCATTGTCATCGAAACCCCTATCCCACATGTGTATCTCGTTATTCTTCATAACTGCAAGTTCCGAAGTACAGTAGCTTGCCCCATTCTGCTTTAAAAAGGTATGAAGATATTTCAACCCAACTCTTATTCAGGGGTCGGGGTTCATTGAAAGGGGAAGATGATATTAAGACAAGAGTTTGAACTAAAGATTACCCATGAATTAGGAAACCCGCCAGGTGGGGTTGAACCTTCGTATAAGCAACGTTTTCCACGTGAACATCGCTTAAGCTCTACTGTTGTCAAATGTTCTGCTAGATCCTGCAAATCACAGTACATGTACTCAGGAAAGGAAACTACTATAAACAAATAGAGTTATTATACTTATTTGAGCGTTACAGATATTAAGGTAATTTAATATAAATTCCGAGATTTACACATGATCAAGCAATTACATAAGAAACTGTAAACGAAAATAGATTTTTGTGCAGAATATACCAAAAAGAGTATTTCATTCCTGCAGTTAGTCTTTCAATAATCTAAGCTGTAAACAACCTTAATCTAGGAAAAGGCGCAACAACATACATGCAAACCAAGAAAAAAAATGTGAGACAAATCAATCATCACAATCTAGAAATGAAAAATCAATCCACGGAGGATTGGAGGGTATTTCATTTATTTCTACTAATTAAGCTATTATAATTTCAGAAAATCCTTTCATGTCCTGTTTTCTCCCACTAAACGGTAATAGATCCAAGAAGCCTGCCAAGTTTCTACATCCAAGAAGTCTTAGTATTATCATTGTATTACCTTATAAACAAAATTAGGAACGAAATAAACAGCTGTGTAACACCCCGACATTGACATACCACCCCTCTGGACCCATGAATTTACTAAGTTTAAATACTTCCTGCAATATTTTACTTCCCCTAGACGGAGTCTCCCGTGCCCTTGGAGAATTATAGGCATAGATTCCATTGAGTTGCTACCACTAAGCTACAGTAGCTTAGTTTGTAGCTTAGTGATAGCGACTCAGTATAATCTTTGGCTATATAAGTCCCTGAAGTCATAGGTTCGAGTGGCGGGAGATTGCTTTTAGGGGGAATAAAATATTGCAGGGTTATTTAAGCTTGAAGGGTGACACACTCAATAAATCAGTGGGCCCATAGAGGTTGCAAGTCAAGGCCAGGGTGTTACAAACTGCATATCCTCAGATAAACTGGAGTGCATCTTCAGCCATTTGGTCAATCATCATAAAAGAGTGACATCTATTACTAAAATGCATTTGACTCGCTGCCTTGTTGAACCTTGAAAGCAGGCCAATCTGATTCTTAGCTTTTGTGGCAATTTGTAATATAATCCTTAATCATGAATATATTTTTAGGTATTCAATTTAAGATCTGCTTATACCCAAAACTTGATTTCAGTTGTGGTTTTCCACTTTTTGCCAAATATAATGTCTATGCAGTTTCTGGTATTCATCAATCTATCCAAATCTATATACTGGTTTTAAGGACATCCTAAGATTTGGCCTACTTTTTTCGGTCTCTTTTCTCCCCTGCTTTACATTCTTTTTCATCACTATATTTTTTCATCCTAAAATATCTTTTTATTTTTCCCCAAGTGCTTCCTCTCCTGTTTTACTTTATTCTAACAAAAAACTCAGAAGAAAAAAAGAAGACAAATGCCTAAAAAGAAGTTTCCTCTAATATGCTAAGACCACGATATGAACTACGAACATGACTGAACGCTTACCCCTATGACTTCTTCTGGCTGAGGACGTTGATCCTTTGGTCGGTCACAGAAATTTTTGTACTCCTCCATGTCTCTAATGGCATATGTACTTAACTGTCAATGAAGAGAAATTACTATTCATGCTCTAAGTTAAGATTTTAAATAAAATTAAAAGCCATTTGTAAAAATAAAATGATGCAGTATATCTTATAAAGAAGAAAAATAACTGAAGCAGAACCATACTTCTAGAAATCAGAAAAAAAAAATATAAAAACATGTCTCCATGTAATGTATGTAGAGGGTAGATCAACTATAATTTAATGTTGGGCGCTCTTCGGGCTACTGTATGAGAGTACTGTTCACACCACCATAGTGTGAGCACTAATCTACCATAATGAACCCAGCATTTAATAGCATTGATCCCCTTAATCCTGAATTGTTGTGCGTACATATAACCAGATAGACTTCATAAGTAGAAGTATAAAATAGTTCATAAAAAATCCTTTGGCAGGGAAGGATTATAGTACACTTTTTATGAATGTCATTCTACATAAAAGTAATGCTCCATTCCCTTTAAAGAGGATCTTAGTATCTTATTCCATAGCTAGATGTATCAGAAAGAAGAAGTATCAGGATGCTTTTTTTAATGAAAATAGTAAATCATGGTGCTCACAGCAAGGCTGGTGTGGCTAACTTAACCATTCTTCGAAGAGAAAACATATTACAGCCATTACAACATTAGACCATCTTTCATCCAAATAAGTGCTATAAGAATGGGAGGGCATCACATTATTTAAAGTGACTAAATACGTACCTCAACATCACATTTCAACTCTTTTGGACAAGGTTTCACCATAAAAAACCTCTGCAAAAAGATGGAAGATGACAATAAGGTTAAAAGTTAAACTAGCAGACAATATCACACACATGCTCATGGTTTACGGAAGCATGTTGCTCCTGTTGGTATCTCAAGTATGAAGAAAGAGTTAAAGAAAATAAAAATAAGAATTCTCACAACATTACCTGCCGAAACGGTTTTTGTGGACTCCTCCAAAAAGCCTAGCACAGCATGAAGAAATTCTTCATTAAGCTAATTTTCAAAGTATAGATAAAAATTTTGAAAACAGTCATTCAATATGAAGAAACTTATAGACTCGTATTATCGGGGTCACCTGTTCAAAATACAGGACATTTGAACCATCCACTAGCTCTGCTGCAGGGCATGTAAGCATTCTGCACAGATCAAATTTCACTGTTACAATTTTTAAGGACCCTCTTCAGAACAGGAAAAAAAATTGTTAACACTGAAACAACTTAAGTGAACATAGGATGCAACTTAGAACTACAAACCAATTAAAACCACAATTGCAGTAAGTTTTAAGTGTGAAACAGATTGCAATACGAAGCTTCCTAAACGGCATAAGTTGAAACCAGAACAACTCTCGGCTTTATTAGTCCAGTATCTCCCTTATGGTTCAATTGGCTTAACATCCCAACCACAGGCTGCAGCCCTAGAAACCAGTCATCGTAACGAGAAGCCTCAAGAAACTAAATTATGGACTAGTATAATGTAACACCCCAACCTTGACCTATGGCGTTGCGGCCGAGGAATTCAGTGTGCGTGTCACTAAGCTTCGTAATCCCCCAACTCTGTTTTATTCCCCCTAAAGGGGAGCCTTCCTTCCACGACTCAAACCTACGACCTCGTAGATATAGTTATTAATTTCACCGAGTCGCTACCACTAACCTATGCTTAATCCAATAGTAGCTAATAAATTAAAGCAAAGGACTAACATACATTGATGAACATACCTAATATTGAAATAATTATCAGGGTTCTTTGATGCTTGCTCCTTTGAATACTACACGAAGAATAATAATAATAATAATAATATTTGAAAAAGTAAATAAGAAAACGATAAAAAAAGGGCGGCCCAATTCACGAGACTCGGTAATAAGATTATTAATAAACCTTTTCGCCAGTGAGAGAGCGAGAAACAAAAGTGGCATGGTCCCAACGTGTGGTGGACTTACTGAGTCGTTTGAGAAGAAATGCGCCACCAATAAGTACTATAGCTTTCACTGCTAATCCTCTACAACGATTCCATCCATTTGAATCCTCTGACCCATTACCCATTTTATTATATCTATGAATGAATTATCTGAGTAATCATTGAATTATTATGTACGGTCTCAGTAGAAGCAGAACTCACAGTGGAATGAGGTTATAGAAATGAAGAAAAATAAGGTTTGAAAATGAAGAATAAGGTGTGGTTGTTCTGTGTTATTGGTCTATGGGATGTGAATTACTGCAATTTCTCCCAAACCCAATTGCTTTACTTCACATGAGGATAAAAAGGAAGAGAATAGATTAAAATCACAATATTCTTTTTATTTTAATACATTATACTAACACACTTATGTATAGTAGAAAAAATAATAGATGATTTGTGTAATTTTACTTAAATTTAATACATGTTAATTGTAATTTACTTTTTTAAGTTAAGACACTTTTACCAACAACATAGTTTTTGAAGACTTTTGTACATATTTTTGGTGGTTTAAAGAATATCTAAAATTTATTTAATTTTAGTTGTTAAAATTTCAAATTAAAATGTGCATTTAGTTTTTGACGGGTGACTAAAATCATTCTACTTTAATATAAAAAACCACGCTATTTTTTTTTTATAAAATGAAAGACTAGAAATAAATAAATTTAAAATGACAATTACAAAAATATTACATTTACATCTGGCAAGATATTTTCTTAAACTTGCCCGATTTTCAATTAATCATCCCACTTAAGAAAAAGAGAAATGCAACTCCCATCTCTCCAAATAATATGAAGTCAATAAGTTTTTGGGGTCAAATATAAAAAAACTCTATTTTTTTCACATTGTTCCAAGTTCGAGAGTCGATTACATGTTGAGAAATGTTTTAGTATCATGTTCGCTCGTATTAAAATGATCGAGTCAGCTTTTGAAACTGAATTCGACTTTAGCCCGTCATATCACTTTAGATAAAGTATTTTTGATATTACTTATTATTATGGATATATAATTTGACATATGAATTTTTTTGTACTAGTAATGGTATATCTTCACCTTGTATGTAAGAAACTAATCTCTTTCGAGTGTATGATTCTCATTCCCACAAGTGTCGCTCTCATGAATCGAACATTAACCTTTTGATCTTTCTAGATATCTAACAGCGCCCTACCCATTAGACCAACGCTTTGTTAGGTGACATGTGAACTGATATAGTAAATATTTTGTTAACAAGGATGATTTTTTTTTAAAATTAATGATATTTTGACCAAAGAGATGTCTTACTCTTTTCACAATTGAATGATCACATACAAACATGACAAGTGGGTGAGCATGAGACAGTTATGTCATGCTTACCCCTTACCCGAGTAATCATGATCGGGCCAAACCGGGTGAGCCTGTAGGGTCGTATCCTGCTAACCGTATTCCTATGTGTAAAATTGCTCAAAGTGTTTATGTGTCACACCTTAATATTGACCTTTCTCTTATAGACTTCAAGCTAAGCTTGTTTAGTTGTTTATGATCCCATGGAAAGTTGAAACCAATTTGTCAATTCTATGATTGTAATTAGATATCCCTTTATGTTTTGATGGCACATTTTTAGCCATAGGCACAACAAATATGTGTGAAGATGTTAAGTAACTTGAGATGATTTGTATTCCTTCATATTTTTTGCAAACCATTATGAGTCCTTGCACATGTTCTCCTATGTCGTTTTTAGAATTTTGTTTAAGGTAGGGGTTTATTCTATGGATCTTTATGGTGCTTAGGAATTTCGAAAAACCAAGAAGACATAAAATACTTTATCCTTGTGCCATTGCAGCTGCAAGCATTACTTATATGGTCTATGAAAGCATTTCTTAAATTATCTCAATATGGTGCCATTATTTGTACCAGTACAAATAGATCTTATATGATGCACAATACATTTCCAACTTGATCATTGTATACAAGTAGTTATATGTTTCATACAGAATAGTTAAGTTCAATAAATAGTGAGGGAGAGAAGCATGAACAAAGATAAAGAAAGAAAGAAGGACTCTTTGTTTCTCACTAGAGGTGTTGTTAGTAGCATTGACTTGGAAGTAAGACACATGTTTTAAATCACAATTATTGTTGCAGTTTCGGAAATTCCCAAAGCCTTGAAATACGGAACAATTACAGGCCAATAGGCCACAATTGTTGTTGATTTCGGCGACTCCCAATAGTCTGTGTTTTTAGAAGCACAACTAAACAAATGTGCAAGTCTCTCTGGATTGACCTTTCCTTAATCAAAACAGCCACTTTTTTGGGGTGAAAAAGAATGGAAAAAAAACTTACACAAATGGGACTTTACATGGCAGAGATTCTCTGTTGAGAACAATACCTTGCTTCAATGCAAAACTAAACAAAATGGAAGCAAAAACCAATCTCCCCTGTGCATTAAACTCTTTGATCAATACATCATAAGTAATTCTATTAGCAACCCTTCCATTTGCATGCAACAGGAGCAAAATTGAAACTCCTTCATCCACTCTTCCCTGAGCACAAAGGCATTGAATCACTTTGTCACACATAATTACACTTGGAGAATACCCCAATGTAACTATATCATTCAACTTTCCCAATGGCTTATCAACATTCTTTCTTCCACACAGCACCTGAACCATTACCTTAATTGTCCTATAGTCAACCATTGACCCCTTCTCAAGCATTTTCTCAAACACCCCCACTGCATCATGAATTAGACCTTTTTTACATAAACGCCTCACCAAAGTCCCCATCATACTCACATCCACTTCAAAACCAAGCCCAACCATTTCCTTATAAATCCCAAATGCACCTTTTACTTTATTCCATTTCAACAAACCATGTAACACAGTGCTGTAATTAACATAATTAGCAACACAACCATGTTTCTTCATCAATTTCAACACAGCAACACACTCCATTGTCCTTCCCTCTCTAGAATATCCTTGTATCAATGTGTTGAAAGTAACCACATTAAGTACAAGACCCATTTCCACAGCTTCATTCAACAACCCCATTGCCTCATCTGATCTACCAACTTTGCATAACCCATCCATTACTGCAGTATAAGAATAAACATCAGGTTCTAAAAATTGGTTTTTTAAGTTTTTTTCCTTTATATTCATCAAAAACTCCAATGCTTCTTCCACCTTTCCCACATAACACAAACCCTTCAACAAACAATTATATATTTGAACACCCTTTGATCCCACAACCTCAAAAACCTCCATAGCCATCTTAATCTTCCCCCTTTTGCAAAGGGAATTAACAAGAACAGTGACTGTTGCATCATTTGGTTGATACCCTTTTTCCAAAATAGTGTCTAATACTTTCTTAGCTTCATCTAGATCATTTTTCATGCAGTAACACCTTACCATGATGGAGTAAGTGGTACAATCAGGGACAAGTTGTTGAAAAGATTGTAAATTTATGAAGAGTTTTAGACACAAGTCAGGCTCTTGTGCAATGATTAGAGCCATGAGAAGGTGATTGAAATCTGATATGGTTTTAATCCTAAATTCAATAATTTGTTTCTCTAAGATTTTTAGCATCTCAGTTTTGTTGTTGTTGTTGGAAGATAATGATGTAATCCTATGAACAAGACCATTGATCCTAAACCTGGTGGCTCGGTCATAAAAGTCTAGGTCATTAGTTGTTAAGGTTTTTTTATGTGAAGAGTTAGTGGCAGAGGATGAGAGTGTACCTAGAACATGTGGTAGTTTATTATAACCTCGTTGGATGCTAATAGTACTAGGGTTGTTGTTGATGAAAAGAGAAGGTTGAAAATACTGGTACCAATAACATGTGTGAAATGGAGAAGCCATGACCAATTCTTGCATAAAAGTCTAGGTCATTAGCTATCTGTGTGGTAGCTGTAGTGCTAATGTAGAAAAAACAAGAGGCATTTCGATTTTGTTAACATGTTTATGTTTATTTGTACTTAGACTCATATGGTTAAATGAAAATACATAGAAAAATCAAAAGGAAATGACACTTTTATCTCTTTAACTTATATTGATATTACATTTTTACCTTTTAAAATACACTATAAAACTTAATTGTCCTCTCCGGTACTGGAGAGGAGTCTGACTCGTTTATTTGATAAAAAACGTGATAACATCTAGGGATGGCAACGGACACGGGTAGTGCATACCCGTGTCATACCCGCATTACTTGTGGGCACATGTGGGTATCCAACCGGTTTCCAACTCTAATTATATTTTATAATAATTAATCTATAAAAATAATTTTTACTTAAATAATATAACATGTATATGATAATTTTATGATTATAGTCTCCTTACTAAATTTTATTATGAATTAATAATAAAATAAACAAATATAATTAAATTAATAATAACTAAATATAAAATATTTAATTAAAATATATATATGCGGGTACCCGCAGGGCGGGTATCATGATACCCGTTCCCACCCATGAGCTACTTTTGTAAGTAATCGTTGCGGGTATTTTTGCCATCCCTAAGTCAACATTTTGAGACTTAGCAACTCTGTTAGACTTAGACCTAGTGGATGAGAGTTGATGAAATGACTAATGTGATCTAATATCTAAATTATTGGGGACTAAAATCACAATTAAAATTGTTTAAGAACTAATTGGTATCCATGAAAAATATGAGAGATCAAAATGGGTAATTACTGGAGAAAAAATGGTAAGACTTAGTGTCACTGGATATATTTCATTTCATTAGAGGAACAAACTTGCACACAAACCCTCATAATTAAAATTAACAAAACTCTATCTTTCTCTAATGACATGTTAAGTATGAAGAAGAGATTATAAATAGGCTACACTATTCATGAATTATTTGAACTCAACTTCATAAATCCTCAATCTAATGAAACAAATTAAGCATGAACATAGACTATCATTTGAATTATTCAACTTCAAGTTGTGTAAGCTTGACATTAATCATAAATGAATAGTTCCACACACCTTGAGTTCCATATATCCATTATCCATAACATTTCATACCGATGCCTCTAATAGAAAATGATAATCTAAGGTGGTTTTCTTATTGAACATTCAAAATTACAAGTATGTGAAAAACAAACACAACATAATTATATTTATCAACTTTTATAGCAATCAAGACTTGCACACTAATTTGAAATGAAAATGGACACTATGTGTAGTAGCACATAGGTGTAGGTGGAGGAGCTTGATGACTTGAAAATGGAAGAAAGGCATTACCTTCCCTTTGCCTTTATGACTTGCCTATTCCTTCATCTCTCTTTCAATCAATGAAAAAGAGAATAGCATAGTTTGTAACATCTTCACTTGCTTATATCATCTTCATTTTCTTCTTTCTCCATCTTCACTTCCCTTGCTACTACCAATATTATTCAAGCATATTAGTCCCCTTCAACATGATTGAAGGCAAGGGAATGGGGATTTTAAAGAGTTTAATTTACTATCAATGAAAATTGAAAATGGTATATTATCACTATTTTTATATTTTTATGTAAAGTGTTACATATTTAATACTTTATATAATTATTAAAGTAATGAAACATACCAATAAAAAAAGGTCAAAATATCAAACGTTCGATTCCTAGAAAATAAACTTGTTTAAAGGGACATACACCTTAAAATAAATCAGTTCATTAATCATAGAGTGATGAAATATCTTTGGTTATACAAATAAATTAGTTCATTACTCATATAGTAATGAAATGTATTTGGTTATATAAAAAATTATCACGTAATTAATATGAAAATTAAAAAAATAGAAAGACATTTTTTTACATTACTTAGTTCAACATGATTGGCTTGGGATATATAAACATAATTTTTTTGGGATATGTGATAAAATGAGGTTTTTTTTTAACATCTTTAATGAATCAAATAACTAATATTATTTGTGTCCATTAGACACAAATTCATACTAATCTCCTTGCCTTTTATACCCAAGGGGTAGCTATGTCTAACCAAATTTTTTAAGAGTGGAGTCTCTACCCATAACTTTTAATTAATAACTAAGCGTAAATTATTTAACTTTGCCTTTTCCAATAAAGTACTTTTTCCTCAAACATCTCCAAATATAAATGTTCTATGACTTCTATCTTTGCCTCCTGCATCCAACCCTTTTCGCTCAATGTCCAAAGAAAGAAAGAGTAAAAATTTATACACAGTCAGTACACTATTCACTATTTGTTTGTATTATTTTGAAGAACAAATTATAATTAAATATAAATGGTGGATGATACAATGACAGTTTATAAAATTCATACATTGTGAGATGCATAATTTTTTTCTCTCTTAAAAATATACTTGAATATGCTATTTACAAAAGTAAATTAATGATATAATAAGGAAATGGTAGTGTACTAAGTTATAGAAACAAATTAAAGGAGAAGTTGAAAGAGAGAAATGAGAGGTAGATAAGCACTTTCATTTTATATAATGAGTTGGTGGTGGGTGGGAGTGGTGGGAGTGATAAGCCTAATAGCTTCTTCACTAAGTAGAGTAAGGATTTAACATATATCTACGTTAATTTTAGGACAAAACTTAGGTAAAGTACCATAGGTATTAATGGTACATGTAACCAGTTATAGAGTGACATATGAACATTTTTTTCTACTTTTAAGGAATAGACATTTATTACATTTACAATCAAGTATTTTTTTACATTGAAAGTAGAAAAAAATGTTCACATGTCACCCTCTAATAGGTTACATGTACCATTAATACATATGATACTTTACCTAAGTTTTATCCTTAATTTTATATGCTTAAGAAATCTAAGATCCTTTCCTTATAAAAAAGATAATGATCCTAGTTAAAGTTTTGTAAATTTTGTTACAAAATCATTACAATATTCATCGTTTATTTATATTATTTTTGTTTAATATTCAATTATACGTAAGAATGATGATGTGTTACACATAGTGTAAAAAACAAAAATACTTACATTGTCTTATTGTCACTCCTTAATAATAAAAAAAGTAGGTTCCATTTTATAATTATACCAAGTTAAATTATGCAAACTCTTATAAAATTAATTACTTTTTTTATAAAATATAAATTACAATCATCCATTCGTTCCTTAATAATTACATATATCATCTACTTTATTTATTTCAAATTTGGGAAAATTTGAATATCAATAAATATATAATCAAGTAGTTCAATTATATAATCAAATTTGAACATTTAGGTATGTTATGTTAATCTTTACGTACATAAATGGTTTAGATTTTTCTAAAATTTGATATATAAGATATGAATTTTCAATTGATTTGATTAAATTTATATTACATAACAAATTATTAACTTACGATAAACTTACTCATTTTATTAATAATGTGTTGATCTGAGGTGTAAAATCTCATTAAATTTTTAGGATATGAATAAGATGTCAAATGTTCAATTTACCACATACTTTTGATAATATAAAAGAAACAAACGTAATAAAAATAATAATTTGCATGGGGTCAATACTCACCAATTGGGCAGACCTAACCCATTAAAGATTACAAAGGATGATTTATTAACGGATAATTCGAGGGGTAGGTTAGTTATTAGGTAATAGGCTATCATCACCCAACAAATAAAGGAAAACCTTTCAAAGGGAACTTATGTGCCTTTCATTGCTTTCTTTACGTGGACGTAACTTCTAATCATGTCAATGTTCACACTATTTTTGGTCCACACACTACCCACTAACTATTTAAGTTTGAGTATAAGTTGTTTATGTCACTTTTATGTGCCACCAATTATAAACTCACATTTATGTTTTGTTAACTTTTGGTTATTTATTATGGTGTAACTTTAATTGATGTGTCAATTTGTAATTGGTGGTATATAGAAGTGACATAGACAACTTGTGTTCCTTAAATTGTGTTGTCTTTTATGGCACAAAATATATCATTCTATGTACTACTTGATGTGATTAGTTGAAAAATTAATTATTTTTCTGACTAATCACATAAATGATTATTGGAATGAGATATGTGCCCTTTATGATGTGTATGAGTCATTTAAAAAAAAGAGGAGGGATCAACTTACTCCAATAGTAAGTGAAAAATGACTTATTCAACATCTTAACCATTAAATTTTCGAAAATTCAATGATTTAGATGTACTTACCAATCCAAACCATTGGATTTTCCGAGATTAGATGGTTAAGATGTAGAGCAAATCATTTTCCACTTCCTCTAAAATAAACATACGTATAATCTTAACATAACTCTCACCACCATTTGGTGATTTGAGTGGTTAAATTGGATTGAATATTATAGACATGACTTTATAAAACAAAATTAAAATAACATTTATCATATCTTAACAGGATAATTCTTGTTTTGTTTTGCTCTTCCTAAAACAGGTAATAATTCTCTTTTCCCTGATTTAGAACTCACCAAGCATGGAAACGGTAGGCCAATGTGGTTAACAAATTAACATTAAGATTTAAATGACACACTGGGGTTAATATCAATTAATCTACGTGACTTATTATAGAGAAAATGTTTTTCCACCGTCAATAAATTTTTACATAGCAAAGGGGAACAGGCTTTTTCAATAACATCTTTTTATTGCAATAATAATTTTTGGACAATTAAAATGAACTTTACTTATTATTACTGAATATAGAAATTACTCTAGTACACAATATTTTGGCTTAATATGTATAGATATAAATGGAAGATATAGATATAAATATGAGTAATAATATATTTTTATATTAAATCTCGTAAGACCTACTAGAAAGTGTGAAATATACCACTTATAAATCAATCATTAATAATTGAAATATCATTTTATAACATTTAATTTTATTACAAAATGGTAGAAGATTTTGCATAATAAAAAAAGACCTTAGACAATAATATGGAGTAAGATGTATAATAAATTTTTTAAATTTACTATTGGAGTAAGTGAATCCCATCCTTGAAATATCATTTTTATAACATATGTTAGTTTTTTATTATAATGGTGACTTAGACAATAATAAGGCCCACATGGCTGAAGAAAAGCCCAGTCAAATCCTAAATATTAGTTATGAAAAGTAGAAAAAATTTCCACGTAGCTTAAATTTGTTGGAGAGGGAGAGTGATATAGAAGTACTTACATGGCGAGCGTTGATTGGCTATTACAACGTGGCGCATAATATGATTGGTTGAAACAGATAGAACACGGAGAAATAGAAAGTAGAGAAGTGCAGCCTGGTACATCGTGTTTGAAGAGAGAGAGAGAAACAGAGATCTATTAATAATAATAATAAGAATTCAGAATTGAGATTAATAATTTGGGGATTAGGGTTTCGTTTAGAGTGTTAGCGATGGGAGAAAGTAAACGAATCGTGTTAGCGTTGCACCTCTTCTTCTTCGTTGCTTTTTCTTATTTTCATCTTCTTTCTGCTTCTTCCAATGATGCTCACGATGCGGTAATTTATAATTCCAACACATTATTCTTAATTTATTATTTTATTATTTTATTATTATTATTGTTGTTGTTGTTGTTCTTGTTGTTGGATCTGTTTGATTTTGAAAATGTTTGTGTGTTTTAGATTTTCTACGAGTCGTTTGACGAAGATTATGATGGACGATGGATTGTATCAGACAAGGATGATTATAAAGGTTTGTAGATTCTATCTCTTTTTCTATGTGCTATGCAGATCATTGTTTTTTTAGAGTATTTTACAATGTTTGTGTTAATATATTAAACTCGTGATTTTTTTATTATAAATTATTAATTGGTTGTTGTTTTTAGTGGAATTGATTTACTGCTATTTCGCTTAACAAGTTTATGTTAAAACTTTTTATCCTTTTTTTATATAGTTGTTTTGATGGGTTTACTTGATATTGTTAATGATAACCTTGCTGCATGCCTATTTCAGAAGTTCAATTCGGTTTATAATGGTACACGGGGTGTAGAAATCTTTCCTTAATAATGTTAAATTAACATTTAGGTCCCGGCATGTTTCGAGAATTTTCTGATAGGTCCCTTGTATTTTATAAATGATTCATGATCAACAGAAGGTTAGATAATGGGGTCATTTGATTTTTTGTTTTTTCTTTCTAAAATAGTTATATGTGACCCAATTATTCTATTTTAAATTGTAGACATTCTATTGGAGAATTATCTAAAAATATAGGGGCCTACATTACATATAAATTTTGGACAAAATTTGGATAATGTTCTGTGGCTGCATGGGGTATAATGAGATGATGATGTGTTCTGTTCTTATAAGAAAACAACATTACAAACACCAACAGAGCTTTTCCTATATTTTGTCCATTAATTCAATGCTGATAAACAACATTACATACAAGATTTTTGTTCTCATTTATTATTCGGGTTCTAGGTGTCTGGAAGCATGCTAAGAGTGAAGGACATGAAGATTATGGACTTCTTGTCAGTGAACAAGCAAGGAAATATGCTATAGTCAAAGAACTTAACAAACCTGTCAGTCTTAAGGATGGAACAGTTGTTCTTCAGTTTGAGATTCGCCTTCAAAATGGCCTCGAATGTGGTGGTGCATATCTTAAGTATCTTCGACCCCAAGAGGCCGGATGGAAACCTAAGGAATTTGACAATGAAGCTCCATATTCAATCATGTTTGGTCCTGACAAGTGTGGAGCTACAAACAAGGTGCACTTCATTTTAAAGCATAAGAATCCCAAGAGTGGGGAGTATGTTGAACACCACCTCAAGTCTCCACCTACCGTTCCATTTGACAAACTATCTCATGTCTACACCGCTATTTTGAAACCTGATAATGAATTGCAAATTTTGATTGATGGGGAGGAGAAGAATAAGGCAAATTTCTTATCCTCTGATGACTTCGAGCCTCCACTTATCCCTTCCAAGACAATCCCAGATCCTGATGATAAGAAACCCGAGGATTGGGATGAGAGAGCCAAAATTCCAGATCCAGCAGCCGTAAAGCCAGAGGACTGGGATGAGGATGCACCCATAGAAATTGAAGATGAAGAAGCTGAGAAACCTGAAGAATGGTTAGAGGATGAGCCGGAGGAAATAGATGATCCAGATGCAACAAAACCAGAAGATTGGGATGATGAGGAGGATGGCGAATGGGAGGCCCCAAAGATTGATAACCCAAAATGTATAGCACACCCAGGTTGTGGCGAGTGGAAGAGGCCAATGAAGAGGAATCCAGCTTACAAGGGAAAATGGAGTGCCCCCTTAATTGATAACCCTGCTTATAAGGGTATTTGGAAACCTCAAGATATTCCAAATCCTAAATATTTTGAACTTCAAAAACCTGATTTTGAGCCCATTGCTGCTATTGGCATTGAGATTTGGACAATGCAAGATGGCATACTGTTTGACAATGTTTTGATAGCTTCAGATGATAAGGTTGCAGCTTCTTATCGAGAGACTACATGGAAGCCCAAATTTACCATTGAAAAGGAGAAACAGAAGGCTGAAGAGTCAATACCCGATTCAGATGCTCCTGCAGGCTTCCAGGTAACAAAAGATTTTCATGGTTTCCTCTCTTATATATCCTCCATTTTATTCTCCATCTCAAATGTATGATGTTAATTCTTTTCCTTGCAGAAGAAGGTATTTGACCTCTTATACAAGATTGCAGACATTCCCTTCTTGAGTGACCACAAGGTTAAGATATATGTAAGTACCAAATATCAAACTAACATCATTTTTTTTATTTGGGTACAACTATATTTCCCTTGATGTAATATTACCTAAACTTTATGCTTCTCTGCAGGATATCATTGAAAAGGGTGAGAAGCAACCAAATCTCACAATCGGAGCTCTTGTAGCCGTTGTGGTTGTTTTCTTGACAATTTTCCTCAGGATCATATTTGGTGGGAAGAAGAAACCTGTAAGTAGTGAAAATCTTTTTCCCACACATCCTTTCAACTTTTGTTTTCCGGTGTAGCAGTGTTCATAACTTTTAAGTTCATTCATGCCTTAACCAATGTTTTTTCATGTACAGGCAAGGGTGGAGAAGAAGAACACAGCAGAGGCTGAATCTTCCAATAGCCAAGCAGGTGAAGAGAAAGATGAAAACAAAGAGAAGGAGGAAACATCTGCTGCGCCGCGTCGCAGAACAAGGAGAGAGACTTGAAATGGTTGAAACTTGAAGCTGAAATGGAAGCCACTCAAGTATCACAATTCACATCATTCACCATAGATAAACTTTGAGCTTAGTTGAATTTTAAGTTTACTGTTTGCATTCTTCCTTTATTGTGGTAAAAAAAAATGATTATGTGCATAAGGAGTGTGTGTAGATCAGAAATTCTATCGGGGGTGTATTTCTCTGCCCTTTTTGCACACGAGTTTTTCATCTAATGAAGCTGTATAATTATTTTTTATTTTTCTAGTAATGGATTTTGTTTCCCACTCAACTCATAATCCTCTTAGAAAAAAATATATCTTACTATAGATCCTCTTAATACTTTGTTTTATTTATTAATGATTGTTTATAAGTGATATATGTCACTTTATCTGGGTTTTATAAGAGTGTTTTATGAGATGATATATATTAGTGTTTTTTTGAAATATTAAGATTGTCAATATACCAGGAAACACTACTTTTGTTGTTGTAATTTATCTTGCCTCATTTATTTCCATTCTAAGCTTGTGAACGCAAAACTTAACATTGACGTTACTGAACCTTAGATCTTTTAAGTTTTATTATCTATTGCCGAGGAAGGCCTTATTTTAGGACTATGTTATGTGGCTGAAGTTCCTTACAAAGTCCAATGCAAGAACTGAAGCTCATTTATGAATGCATTTCTAAATGCCCTGGAGCTGGTTCCTGTTTCATTAGAACTGAAATGGAAAAAAATGTTTCATGAGTGAATTACCCTGATCAAAGCCTTCAATGATTATGTCTAATTGTCTAAGGTTCTCGCTAAATTTTCACGATGACTAAAATGTCAATATTCGATTCCTGTGAACTACACTTGTTGGGAGGGACAACCACACATCTAAAAGAGATTAGCTTCTTATCAAAAAATATGAGAGGATACTTTTGGTAGTATAAAAAAAGTGATAGGGTGAAAATATCACTCTACCAAGAAACTATGAAATTAATCTACTCCTAAGCAAGATATAAAGTAAGAAGATGATAAACTAAAAATACTTCATTTTTCATTGATTGCATTCATAGATGAACAATACACTATTTAAAGAAGATGAGAAATCATAAGATGATGATCATCTTACACTCTAAGAACATTCTAGAAATATATAGAAATATTGAATACAAATTATTTGACTAAATCTAAATAACTAACTATAATATTTTATCTCATACCTTTTCTAATAAACTCCCTGACAAACATCTTAATCAAAAAGTCTTCAATATTTCCACAATCAGTTTAATTAATTACTTTTTGTTACATCAGTTTAATAGATTTGATATTTAGTTCAAATAAATACTCTCATCAAACCTGTGAGGATATATCAACAATCACAATCAATTTAAGTCGTTTATGTTTGCACAGAGCCAATCAACATATTGTAATAATAATTTGATCCACTTAAGCTTAATCTAAGTTTAACCAAATAAATCACCAGATTTAAACCTGATAAAGAGGGTTAATGGATGGTGTCATCTTGATATGAATGATGCCAATGGACCAATCATCATGCAAAGAGTGCTTTTCTTGCTTAAGATATTTGGTATTATACCTTTTAATCCATCATCTCTCCCTATCTGACAAAGATCACATGTCCCAAAAAAATATTGTCCCTATAACCTATAAAATTATCGTCCTTAAGTTCCAAGTTAATCACATTCCATTAAGTAATATAATTTTTTTTTGTTTTTATGATTTTTCTTTTTAATCAGTGACATTCTTATCATTAAGAACAACACTTAACACTTACAATTTCTTTTTTCTCACATTATCTTTGAATCCTCGTCAGTTTGAATTAAATAAGTTGGTAACTAATATCTCCATAATTATAGACTCTCACGAAAAATGGATTAATGTCTCCAAAAGAAATTGGTTAGCTATATAGACACAGTTTTGCTAACCTTTTGTCTAACAATTAATAATTAAAGAACAAAAGTAAAAGTTTTTGTTTAGAATTGTTTATAAGTGGTGTATATTATAAATCAAGAGTCATATATTCCTCATTTACTTCTTAAATTAATATAATTACTCTTAAAATTTTATGTATATCTATTTCCCACATATTTCATCTCTTCACTCATTTCAAAAATCTATTATATATATAAGAAAAAAAATGTTCTTGTCAGATCATCATGGACTCATGTAAACTTTTCCTTAACTTTTTTGTCTCAAAAATTGGTCCATATTCTTATTATGTACCATCACACATTGTATTAAATCTATATAAAAACTCAAAATCAATTAATTATCACTTGACATCATCATCTACCATGAACACGCATACGCTGAATCATTTGACAAAGACAAAATTCATTTATTCAAACATTTGGTTTCACTTCATTTGATTCTTATTTTTTCAAACCCTAATTTTTTTGGTTTCATTCTTGCTCTCTCCCCATCATTGATTTCATCTTCTTCACAACACAATTTCAAATTTCTAACCAATCTAACTCTCACTAACTCTTTTTCCAATCTATTTTGGTTTCAAATGATTAGAAATGTTAAGAAATTCAGTATATTGTAAAATCAATTACTTTTCATAACAACTTTGAATATTGTACACAACTTATCAATGATTATCTATATATTTCAATTTATTTTATCAAATTATTGTACAATGTTACTAATATATATCTTTAATAAGATTGATAGTTACATGGTTTCAAATATATGTCAAAATCAATCTGTCTCATATTAATGTACGAGTAATATATGTGTTCTTAACCATACGACAAAAAAGTATGGTTAAAAACAACCTCCCACACAGGATAAAGACACCTCACTTTATACAACCTTCCACAAAAGATAAAAATACACTCATACTCATTGTTCATTATCCAATATATTATTTAATAAAATATAATAATAATAACATAAAAAAGTTTTATCGATATTCATTTTCACATGTGTTATAATCATATTCATTTTTACCATCTAAAATTCATAAGCTAGCATAATAACATAGAGAAAATAGTAATTACTAAAAGGAATACTCTATGTTTGACACTTGGATTTTTCAAGGGCAACTTTGTCATTATATAATGATTTTTTAATATCATTGTAATGTAAATTGTATGATATATTTCTATATATATACATTTAATATTGTTGGGGATACTTTAGTCATTTCCTCTCTACTCCATTCATTTAAGTTATGAGTAACATGTGTTTTTAACTGTTAAAATATACGAGTCACATGTTTGTTCTTATTAATACGAATGCACATGTAACATGTGAATGTATAAGTAACATGTGTATTTTTAACCATATGAATGTATAAGTAACATGTGTGTTATTGATCATGTGGCAAAAAATCCACCCCATGCATAGGCATATGTAACTTACTAATTAATCTATATATATTAAAGGATACTAAAAATTATGTAGGTTGTCAAAATAACTTTTTAGAAGTTTTTAATATCTGTCATATTTTAAAGAGAACGGTACATTATGAGTGACCCAAAGTTATGGATAATGGAGGCAAAAATAATAAACAAATATAAATGTTTAGATAATGATAAAAAAAAATAACGCACTACAATCATATTTGTTAACGTTTCTGATGTCCTCGTGATAACAAATAAACCTACTGCATGCACCTTTATTATGACATCTATAGAGAAAAATGGTCCCTTCAACCTTAGCAACAAAATTTTTGAAAAAAAAAAGAAAGCTTATTAAAGGATTTCGTATAACATTTTCTTGTTTTCCTCTCTAACTTGATGTAAAATGTTCATGCCTATAACTTCAATCATTTTCTCTGAAGATGTCTAATAATCTACCTCAGCTCATCTACGGCCACCGGCCTTTCTTGCGGGAGGAGCTGTGTCCTCGTCATCGGACTGAATATCCCCATACTGCCATATTCCACGACGGCTGGTCTTCGCTTCTTCCTGGAAGTTCTCCAAGTTATCAAGGGCCAGTTGTCTTTCTCTTTTGTCCCACCTATTCTTTTTCTCAGTCCTAGCAAGTCCTTCCTGGAAATTCCATACAAAAACAAATTGATTATAGAAGTTTGTTTTGTACTGTATGTGTATTCATCAAACCATAAGACTTTGAAAGCATTTCAAGCAAGGAGTGAGGAGGAAACGAAAACCTGTAGCATGAGAGCATTAATGCTGATCTCAGAATCGGCAGCAACGAGAGTCACCGCAAAAACTGTCCCAGTTCCCTGCCCTTTCACCTTTCCCCCAGAAGTATCTTTGTCCTCAACCATGGCCTTGAACTCTTTTCCACTGTTTAAAGTGAGATCGCTCAAATATTCAGCTGCTTCTTGTCCAAAATCCTCTTCCAAGTTTGGAAGCTTTATGTATGCAAGGCTACACAATTGAGCAAGACCAGGTGCAGCAGACACAGATGGATCAAGAGGCCGTAACTGACTGTAAGCTACTTCTTCTTGATTACCATAATCAATGTAGAATACTTCAAATTTGTCTTTTGGTGACTCAACTGGTCCTCGAGGTGTGTTGACAATCTACAAAATTTATTATGAATTATCAGTATAAAAAACAAAGGAATTTGATACCATGCAGTATTTCACAAGGAAAAGATAAATTAGTGTACAAATAAGCTTAACAGACTTCTTTAACTAGATGAAACCACTCACATTAATATTCCTGGTTAAATAAGCTTACATAGTTATGCAAAGAATCTATGAAACACTGATACAAATACATTCATACACATTCTTGAAAGTGCATGATATAATACAGTTGGGATATGCATATAAAATGTGTGCATAAAATTCATAAAACATAAAAAGCATACAATCATTGTTATGATATTTCAAGTAAATAATATATTTCTTAGAAATCACTAAATACAAAATGAAAATCATATTGTCATAAGAAATAATTGCTTAAGAGACCACAAATAGGAATAATATTGATCTCATTTAATCCATGATCAACACAATGCAGATGCATTTCTTCTCTTCCCTCTCAAAAATAAATCACATGTTCTGTATTTTTGCTCTCACCACAATTTCACTTGGTAGATTGAATGTTATGTTTCTAAAGTATTGGATTTATAATTTTTTTATATTTCAAAAACATAATTTGGATACTCTATGAATACACGTATCTATGAAGTATTGGAGAATATCAGTATTGGATACGAATACTCTATGAGTACGCATCTTTAAAGTATTGGAGAATATTGGTATCTAATATGGATACGTGAAGAATGTTGAAGTATCAATGTATCATAGCAAATAATCAACAAACACGAACAGGAGAGTATAAAATATAGTCCATAATGACGAAAATATCAACATAAAACATCGTCGAGAAACCTAGCTAGCATATCAATAAATATTGATGGAAATATCAACATAAAACCTGGTCGAGAAACCTTGATAGCATATCAATAAATATTGTGTGGCTGTGTGGGTGAGACAGTTGTCGGGATCGTTACATGATTTATAAAATATGCAAAAGAAATGGGTTTCTGACTCAATCATCAAGTGATTTATTTTTCATCAACCCATATTAAATGGTCACATGTTTTCAACCATAGAATGGCAATGCCCACACCAATATTTAACAAAAGAAGTTGAACTTACCATTGCCCGGTACCAAGAGTTATCAGCAAGGAAATGACACAAGACTATGTCACCCTTCTTAGGATTAAAAGCACCAATCACAGGAGCTTCCTTAAGGTTCAAAGAAGTGAGCTGGTTCTGAATGGAGACTATCTTTTGATCTCCAATTGTCTGAACATAGAATTTACCACCACCCAACACTTCTGAGATAATTACCTATGAATAAAAAACAAAGAGGCAAGTTATTAATCATTTTCAAATACATAAAAGTTATTATTGAGACAGCAGTATCATAAGCACCTTGAGCACTTCCTTCTGTTTATTCTCTACAGCAGCCCCGTTGGATACCTCCTCCCCTTCAACAAAGTTTTCCCAGATCTGCAATAGAAATCATCTTGGATCAGACGATCAGTTAACAGGAAAGTATACTATTAAATCAAACAAAGTTGTGGATCCAGTTCTTACTTTCAGTTTTTGCTTCTTCGCAGATTGTTCGGCCTTCTGCAGAAGGTGAAGATCCGGAATTCTGTCATTGCTGAAGGAGATTTGGAGTTTAGCCAGACCAGCTTCTAGTAGTGTAATTGCCACATTGGTCTTGGACTCCCATAACGATCCCAAAAATGTTCCATTTCGATCAACCGTTTCAACCTCAATCTGCAAACATAAAAGAATATTAAATTAAATAAAACAAAAGCAGCATACAAGAAACTTAAGTTCATAGATGAAACAGAATTACCTCCACATCTCTCTGCATTATCTTTCGCCTCATCAATGCAATTGCTTCTTCAGAATATGGCTCACCGCGACCAGGACATCTTACACCAGATAGTGAGAAAGCAAAGCTGCAAGTTTCTTTTGGAATAAACAATTTGAAACGATGGCCGCTGAGGACATATTCCACAACAGCAGAGGTTCTTCTAATTCGGTGCAGGGAAGGCAAGAAGTCTTTCGCTTTCTTGGCTGATGCCTAATAAAAATAAAGGGGAAACAGTTACACATTTGAGTTATATTTTATAAACTTCAAAGTACAACAATATTTGTTATAATTATAAATTTTCTCACCGTGGTCAGGTCAGTTATATGACTTGCTGGAGAATCCTTGCCAGAATGGATCAGTTTCCTTCCGGAAATAGCACGTGATTCGGCAGCAAGAAGAGCATCGTAGTAGTTTGATCTCTCTTCAAAGTCACGATGTCTGATGACAGTTCCCAAGCCACGGGAAACTACAAGCTCACCTACATTCACCCCATTGTGCTGAGTTCCAGCAGGTGGAGCAGATGAAGGGGCATCATCACCGTCATCCTTCGCTGGGGACAATACGAAGACTGATCCAAAATCCATCACTCTAGAATCAGCAGCTCCAGATGGAACTGTAGATCCATCTGTGGGAACAATCTTTCTAGAATACTCCATTTGAACATTCACCTGCAAACAAGTAGTCAGATATCCACCAATGATATCAACATAGGGTGTCAAAAGATATTTTCATACTTGACGACCAATGAGGCGAGATCTCAAGAATTCCTTTGCTTCACGGGCATAAGGAGCTGGTTTCTCATCTCGTCGAGGATTGCCTATTTTTGGACACCTGATGCTTGAAAGGTTAACTCGCCTCTCTGCTAGCGGACTGCCAAATGGGATGGAATCATCAGCAACAATGACGCAATCGCCACTGACAACCTCAACCACCTGATAAAATCAACTTAAAATATTTATGCTTAAATCACTGAAGATTGAATATTTGCAATAAACAAATGACTGAGAAATGTTTTACCTTGCCAGTAAAATTTTGGTCATGAATAGCCTTAGAGTTTGAAGGCGGTGGTACATAGTTAGCCCAAATCCTCAACCTTGTTTTCTTTGCCTGGAGCTCTGCAGTCTTTAGCCTCCTCTTTGCCTCTTCTTCCATCATATTTGCGCTCCATTCAATATATCTAGCTAAACCCTGTTGGATGGAAACATGGAATGTAGAAAGATTTTCAGTATATTTTGACTGAAATTTTATCAGACCAGATATTGAAAAACATTTATAACCACCCTCTATAAAACTGTCAATAAAATACTTTTGGCAAAATTTAAATACTAAATCCACAGGGAGAGAAATAGAGGAAATCATACTCTAACCAAATTGTCAATAAAGAGATTACCTATAAGTGATGTTGCATTATAACTAAAAGATAAACATGAATCAAAGATTAGAATAGGATGGCAATTGATAAAACACCGATACTTCAAGAAAGTAGTGAGAAATATTTTGAGACAACATTCCACCCAAGCAAATATAGGTATTGATGATTTATTTGAAGACTGCTTAGTTCTTAGTATGAAGTATGAACCCGAAGCCAGCAGAAATGCCAAGCACAATATTCTCTTTTCAAATTCAACTAGTTGGCTGGTAGTCAATAAAATACTTTTGAGGTTCCATACATATTGAATCATACCAATCCTATATACTTCGGTTCTTGACATCTCACGTAAACCAATTAAAGCTGGCTGAAGTATAAAATCATGGCAGTGAACATTTCAGATCCAACAAAAACTGATTTTAGACAAAATAAATCATGCTAATATCACTAAACTAGTGAATCACATACATTTTCTACTAGCTCCAATGCCAGGTCCTTTGCCGATTCACCATCAGGATAATACACTGATCCAATCAAATTGTTGAACTTATCAACACCTTCAAGAACGATACGAACCTACACAGGCACATGATATTTAGAAAATTTGCAGAAATACAAAAGACAATATAACTTATAGAAGCTTTGTACTCACATCTCGATTCAATACACGCAACTCAGTAAAAAATTTAGCATCAAGTGCAAAAGGATCAGCAACAGTAGTTTCAGCAGATGCTGAAGCTGCAAGTTTCTGGGCAGATGTAAGTGGACCACGGGGTTTCCCAGGAGCATCTCCATTAGTGTCATCAGCTGTCACCTCTGATTCAACAACACTTTCTACTACAGCCCTCCTTCCCATTGATGGCGACTGGTGTATAGGAAAAGCAATTAATGGTGTGGATGAAAAATGGTAGCAATAGCAATAAAAATTTGGATTTATGAACAGAACTCATGGTGACAATTAACAGAATTCATGAAACAAACCTGAATTCCAGCCACAAAAACTTGCACAAACTGAAACTCTGGGAGTAAATAAACCCTGATTGTACTGCCATCACGAACTTGTTCAACAATTGCTTCCATGGGTGCACCCTTGTTTGCAGCTAATAAACCCATAGCATCGAAGTTACTAGAATCACCAATGGCAGAAGGTGGTAGGTTTCTGATGGATGCCTCACTAGCACCAGGATCCTGCAATCACCATAGAATCATATTATATAGAGCACCCATGAAAGACTTCTACAGATTAGACAAAAAAAGGTATACATCCATCCATTTTCTGTATCATTCTAGCATCATCTTGTCTGCTCAATGTAAATGGCATTTGAAGATGTTCATAAAGTATATTGGATAACAAAGCATAAGTTCATTCATAAATTAAAACTTAACTCCAAAAAAATGAACAGGAAAATGGTCATTTCCATAATACAAAAGTGGAGTACTACATGCAACACATGAACGGGTCAACTTCGAGACAACGACAAAAGGAACATCTAATTTCTAATGCTTCAGAAACAGCTACCACACATTGATTACAAAGTTTGCGAAAATTTCTTTCATGCTAAATAAGAAAACTCAAGCAAACACTCAAACGAACCTTGTTCCAGCGACCAAGGCCTTCTTGTTTAGCTTGTTCTTCCAACCGTAACAACTCTGCTAGATAAGGACTCGCTTCTCCTTTTTGTTGTCCTTGTTCCCTGACCTGCATGAATAATATCACAATAAATGCAATTCAGCGACACCGAAAATAATTAAACATAACACAGACATCACAATAAATAGTATTCAGAAATGCAGAAAATAAATAAAACACAATGCACACATCTACATAAAGCAAACAGTACTCAAATATTTGTTTATTCAACCTTTGTCCACCCTTGAGAAACGACCAGCAATGCAACATTCTTGTCGCCAACAAAAACGCTTCCAAAATCTCGACTAATGGATGGTACATTGTAATCAACCTTGAAAGTCACTTCCTGTTACAACAATGATATATCTTGTCAAAGACCAACACATCATGCCTCATCATAGCAGGAAGAACGTATCACTAATTAGCCGCATGTTTAAGCTTAAAGAGGTGGTTGTACAAGTGATTTTTTGATAAGCTTAAAAATAAAACTTCTGAATTTTAGTTTTTTCTCCAACTGTTTTTATTCATGTAAAAGCCCAACCAAAACATTATTGAATTTGTAAATCAAAATGATCACTTTTTTCATGTAAAAAAGCCTAAACAAAGTATCCTCGGTAAGACCAGGAAAAAACAGCAACTCTATTTTTCGCACCTTCCCTATGCAGAGTTTCCTTAGAAATTCTCTACTTTCCCATGCAAATGGTTCGTCCACACCACCTCGTCGTGCCTACCAAATTTGCAGCAAAAAAAAACAAGACAAAATTAAACACAAAACATCAATGCAATTAAAAAAGAAGAATTATCATCAATCCATAAATAAAATAAGTAAATAAATATATGATTGACAATACAAAATTGTAGAATTTGCCTTCAAGACGTTTTCCTTTCTCCCAAAGGCAAATTAAAAAGAAGTAAAATAAGACAAATTACGAGTCTAGGAGCAATACAAATTAGCAATAAATTAAACACAAATCGCCAAATGCAATTAAGCAGAGGAATTATCATCAATTAATAAAAACAACAAAATAATAAAGTCAGCATATTCCTTCAAGACATTTTAAATGCTCTCAAAATCAAATTATAAAAAAGTCAAATCCGGAAAAATTACCAGTCTAGGAGCAATAAGAGATGATAAAGTGATGGTCTTTTCAGGCAGTGGACCAGGCTTAGAGCTAGCCAGAGCCACAATTACCAAACAGTCCCCAGATGGAACCGCTTTCACTCTTCCCCTGTACCATCCCGTTGCCCCTGATGCCATTTTCACCTACGATCTACAACTACAACAACAACAACAAATTCAACAACCTTTAGATGAATCCAAAGACAATTTAAAAAACACTCAAAATTCCTTCAACCATTGGCATCGAATCTTATTATATACATTTATAGATAAGTTAACATCAAGCAATAAATGATCAAAATCTGCATAAAATTAAAATAAGAAACAAACAAATAAAAACTCAGATCCAGAAAATAATCATCACATGCATGAGACATTCCTTAATCAGAACCATACAGATCCAATTATCCAATATAAAATGCAATTGAATTGAATTGAATTGATCATAGTTATAAACGAGTGCAACATCATATCAAAATAATGAATTAACATATTATGATTATGTATACCTTGAAATTGTTGAATCAAATATCTAGAAATTCGAAATTCGAAAGAGGAACACACGAAAAAAATGAACAAGAGTTTGAGGCGGCGGATCCGGGTGCGAAATATGAGAACAGAAGCTTTATATATAAAACACAAGAACAGAGAGATGAGTTTTGAATTAGTGCCCCTTGTTTTGATAAGTAATTACATTAATGCCAAGTTTAAACCCCTATTAAGGATAAGGAATATCAGTGTCCTTCTTCTGCAACGTTGAATTTTGGGTCATGACGTAGAAATTAGATAATAGTAATATTAGCTTCCTTATATTTGCATTTCCTATTTTTAATCTATTAATTATTAAAATAAATATTTGTGTGTGTAAAATGTTTTTTACTCCTATGTTTATAATGATTGTTTTTTTATTTGAATGTGTTCCCAAAAATAAGAATTAGTAAAAAGTAGCAATTTTAAGTTTTTAACAATCTGAATTTCGACAACTTGAAGAGGAATAATTAAATTTTAACATTTTTCAATTGATTTGAAATCACTATTATGTTTTGCGAACAAATTGTTATGTCTAATTTAAAAAAAATATTCGTTTGACTACAAAACTCTCCTTTATGCTTCATGCCTAATATAAATAAGGTCTTTTCAATGTTAGTGCAAAAAGAATGAAACATGAATGTAATAATTGATAGCCAAAGGTTGTGCCAAATACATATGAAGATTATACCGGAGACGAGGTTTTAGAGGAAAAGGATTCATTGAAGTAATTTCAGACACTTATTTCATGAATTCTAATGGTAATGGTGACAAGGTTTTTGGAGGAAGATGTTACAATTCGAAGGTGTGTACCTATTGTAATAAGGTAAGACATGTTGTGAATGTTTGTTATATAAAGTATGGTTTCCCTCTACAATATATAAAAATAAAAATGTGAATTGTAATATAAGTGGTAATGTGAAGAATTTTATTGTTGATCGTGATGAATTTGTAACACATACTCGAACAAGAGATCTTTTGCATGACATGATCATCCGTATCACCATAAACTTTCACTATTGAGGAGGACATTTCCTTTTATAAATCCTTTTGAAACGAGTTAGACTCATCTCCATTAATGAAGAAGAAGCAAGTGATGTGAAAAAATAAATGAAATACAACATGTATTGACATTTATATCTTTTTTATTTAAAAGAATATTACATTTTTGCTCTTAGAATACACATAAAAAAGTCAATTGTCTCTCAATTAATATAGATGAGTTCTACTCTTTTGAAACTTGTAATTTTACCAAATAAAAGAAGTTACCTTTTTATAAGACCCTCTAAATTTATCTATTATTGTTTTGACATAATACACCATGACATTTGAAACCCAATTTTAATTACTTATATTCTTGGATATTAGATACTTTTTCATTACTGTAGATGGTAAATTAAGACATGCTTGGATATTCTTGATGAAATTGAAGTGAGAAGCATCTATGCTTATCTAAGGTTTTGTTACTCTCAGAGAAACATAGTTTGATAGCAAATTTCAATTTATAAGGTCAGATAATAGCTTATAGTTTAAACTTTGAGATTACTAGGCTTCTAAGGGAATTATTAATCAAAATACATGTGCCACAATACTATGCTTATAGATTAATGTTTCAATCTCCCTTATAGATTAATGTTGTTTATCTTATTAATATGCAAACTACTCCTTATCTTGACCATAATTCCTCATATCAAGTTTTTTTAAAACATAATCTAAACCTTACTGTGTTGATGTTTTTAGTTGTCTCTATTTTAATTTGCTTTAACATCAGTTACAAATAGAAAGAAGTTAGACCCTAAAACAAGGAGATGTGTCTTTCTTGATTTTAAAAACGGACATAAAAGGGTATATAATGTTTGATCTCAAATCCATGGATACTTTTCTTTTAAGGAAGGTCAATTCGAACATTATTTTCAATACGCCAGAATTCGTATTTAACAACGACTATTCAACAACGTTTTTTAACAAAACGCTCTTAAATATAAGGCGGAAGAAAATCAATAGCACTTTTTGAAGAAATCGTTGTCAAATTTAATAAGCGGATACACATACAACAACGCTTACTACAACAAGTAATGTTGAATGTTTGCCTCAAAGATTCAACACCCCTTGAAGCAATCGATATTGATATTGATTTGCATAGATTCAACAACAATTTCTTTGTAGTGAACAACTTTAATAAGATTATTTGTCCCAAAATCAGTATGTTCATATGTTATTAACAAATCAACTTTTTTCAAGTAATATAAAAATGTTATCTTATGATTTTTCTTTTAATGAAATGTTACTTTTTTTATTGGACCGGAACATGAAATTGCAACAGGAATACGAACAAGTGATTCTCTGTTCTTATGTAGATGATGTGAACCATGATTGTTGGAAATTGTTATGGCCAACGAGTTCCAAGCCTTGCAAAAGAATAATACGTGGATACTTTTTACTCTACGTGTGCACAAAAGACCCATAGAGTGTAACTGGGTTTTTAAGGTAACTCAATGTGATGTGAATTTTTTAATATACATTTTGATTAATTTATATTAATATTAACTATTGAATGTGATGAGCTGTTATAATTTATTATACTCAATTATTAAATCTACATCAAAGTTTGACCTAAATACAATTACACCACACATTAGACTCTAATGTGCAAACATCATATTACTGGAGCCAAATAATATAATAAGAAGGCTCAAGTCAACCAATCAAGTTTATTCAATTCAGTATTCTCTCCAATTTTGGAGAGATAATTTTATTTAAAATGTAATAATATTTGTATCATTTTATTTAAAATGAGATGATAATTTTACTCATAAAATTAAAAGTAAAAATAGAATTATTCTCTAATAGTGGTGAGGATCTTGTTCAAAAAAATTATACTGAAATATCTCTATTGATCATACTGAAAAAATTATTTATCAATCAATGTAAAGAAGTGTCATCTGAAAAGAAAAGTTCATTGTAACCATATATTACAAATGAAGAATATTTTGGTGTGCTCAAGATCAAAACCATGTTCCAAGTTCAAGAGCACATTACTGATAACACTTTCTCAAATGCTTGGATTGAAGAAATATTTTGACCACTTATACTAATCAAGCACAAAGGCACGTTTGAAGATAAAGAAAAGCTTATTGATAAGTGGTAGTTGCAGACCTAAGAGTGTGACAAGGATATAGAAATATATAACATCTATAAAGTTTTAATTGTGTTTAATGAATGTGTTCGAGGTTAATTTAGATTTCTTTTAATTAGAAAGACATACATGATATTGGAATTAGAATTATTATTAGTCTTCAAAATATATTCTTCGGGTTAGGATCCTCTCCATTAATAAAGAGGGAAGTACCTAGAAAACAACATAAAAATATAAAATAGTATGACACTTTTATCCCTTAAAAATAATAATATTACAAGCATACCCTTGATGGTAAGTGCAAAATCAAGAACTTACCTCATACAAGGTTTTGAATACTTTAATTTTGTACATTCTAATAAGTGATGATTCTTACAATTTGTCCCTTATCTTAAAAAATTCTGCAAAATAAATACCTTCGGCAGTGTCTTCTTGGAATAGCATTTGGGTGGGGTCCAGCTCATATACTCCCAAAAAATGTTTTACCTCCATTAAATAGTCACATCAAGAATATATGAAATCCAAGTCCAACGATGTCTATTCTTTGGAGTAAAAACTTATTTTATTTTATTTTACTTACTAAAGAATTATTTCCTCTAACATTATTTTCATATTTCCATAGAAATAACTCAAAATGAACAAATAATTTAGAGAGGTGGGCAAGGAAACATGATTCTCTATCCAAAATAATTCATGTTTCCATATACCAAATTAATCAAATCTCACTAAATAATATATAAAAATTATTTTTTATTTTATAATTTTCATTTCAATTTTTAATTAAATTATGACACTATTGAGATACAAAAAACGAAACAAGTAATCTTAGTCGAGAGTTAAAAATAGAAACATTTCTTTAATAGTGGGGGGCAAACATCTTTATTGGTCAGCTTAAACCCCGCTTCCTATTGGCTTCATTGGCCTGCCTTCGTGCCATCAAAGTCAACCTCCAATAAGCATCAAAGTCAACCTCCATATTGGTGTGTGGCAACTTGCAATTTTTAATTAAGAATATAGTACTATAGAGTCAAGTAATGATGAAAATGGTAATAAGTGATACAAATAAAACATTTTAAAAGATATAATTTTAAGTTAACTCATATTCCACTAGTAAATTCGCAGTCCTCTAAACTCTTATAATATTTAGGTTTGAGAGATCACTTGTCTATTTTATGTTTCGGACCAATCAGATATTGACACATATGAAAACAAAACATAATACTTTTATATTACTTATTAAAATCTGATTGGTCCAAGATAGAAATCGAGAGAATATAAAAGGCAAGTGATCTTTATCATTCCACAACACACAATTAAAAATAAAAATAAAAAAACCAAAGAGAGAAAAAAGAAACTCACCTAACCCAAAACTCTAGTTCCTCAAAATCTTCCATTTTGCAATCTCCTCTCCACATTCTTGTAACCATTTTTTTCTTCATTTTCCTCATAAGGGAGAGAGAAATATAAGGTAGTAGTGATATATAGATGGAGGGTCTTCTACCTTTGGTTTACAAAGCAATAAAGAAAAACATGACTAGAAGACATTATGAGTGTCTCTCATCAGAAGATCATGCTTTAACCTACAACATCAGCATGTCAGAAATGTATCCTCAAACCCACAAAGTTGGTCATAGGAGACATAAATCTCTTCCAGATTTTGGTAATGGATTCCAATCTCCTCAGATGAGAACAAGTACTGATCATTCTATCTCTTCAAAGCAACTCGTGAGATTTAAGACTTTGAGAATGTTTTCATGCACCACTTGTGCCTAAGGTGCATATACATATATATATATATATATATATATGTGTGTGTGTGTATCTATTTATATCCTAAGTTTATTTTTGTATCCTAGCATATGCAATTAATGTTGTGATTCTTTGCTGCTGTCTTAATTAGATGTATTCATTGATGGTGTTAAAATCAACCTTTGGTTTGCTACTTGTGGTTCTCATATTTATACGCCTTTGTTAAAATCTACTTAGAAACAAACAACTTCATGTAGTAATTTAAACCACAAGTAGCACACCACTATTCTCATCTTTGGAGAAAGGTAGTGTTTTATATATAAATGGCTAAATAGTGAAGAATAATGTTTTCCTAACACCTATATTTGACATCTACTACGAATATCATCTATTCATATGGTTGTGAATGTCCTAATATGTCAAAAAGTGTAATAAAAAATGAGTGTAAATTAATTAAATGTATGCAATTTTACCTTCGTTGCTATGGAGACTTAACAAGCTTGCCAAAAACAATGTCGACACCATTCTTAGCATGGTTTAGAGAGTGCAACATAGCAATAAGAGCAGAAGGAGCATCACCCTCTTCATAAACACTGTGCTATAATTGTGTAACTCAATAACTCCTCTATGATCATTTTCAACAACCTCATTCATCACCCTTTTATTAAAGATATTTTGGAGATTATTTTAGAAATTAGGTGGTTAGGAAGTTAGTAGTTATTTTGTAAAGTTTGTATTAGTTGCATGATTTACAAGCATTCTTTTTCCTCTTTTCTCTTGTATAAATAAGCCATATTGGCTCACTTTTTCATCAATGAGAAATAATAAGAAATATTATCATTTCTCTCATTCTTCTTTTTTGAAGCTCTTCTTTCTCATTCATGCATGGCTCCTACCATTCTTTAACACTCTTCATAAACATTAGCGCAATAATTGTGTAACTCAATAACTCCTATATGATTCATCACCCCTTTAAACCAATCAAAATAACCTTGTTCCCTAGTGATCCAATAAAAATAGGCCTTCCTAATTAAAAGTTGTTCAAATTGGCTTTATTTTTTTTGTGGGGTTACTCTTGGTGATTTATCAATTACTCCTTCCTCTATTGTAGTTCCTTCTTCATATTCCATTGCCTTGAAATTGTTCACTATGTCCTTTAATATACTCATCATTGGAGTAGCACCAATTCCAAGTCCAACTAGCAAAACCACTTCATATTGCTTGTAGTCTTGTGAGGGTGCTCCATATGGACCATCAATCAAAACTAGGGAGAGTGCTGCATAATATTTTATAATATCACTAAACAAAAGAAAATTGTAATGAACTCTTCTATTTGGAAAATAAAAAAATAGTCTTATACATAGTAACATTATTTATATCATGTCGCGTGCCAATAAAAATATGTCATGTCAATTAAAAAATTTAAACATTCATTGTTATTATTATTTTTGTTATTATCATTGATCTTAGACAACATATAAGATATGATCTGAGATATTAATACTATCAACATATGATATTTAAAAGGGTGTGACAAAGGTAATAAATAAGCATTTTCCAAATATAATAGCATATGTATGATTTGTCTATCACTAAACAATTAATCTCATTATATTTTTTAATTACATATATTTAAAAAAGTCACAAAATCATCAAAGAAGCATACATATATATATATATATATATATATATATATATATATATATATATATATATATATATATGTATATGTATATATATATAGTGTATACTTTTTTTAATGTTCATTCCTAAAACAATTGAATGGTAGTATAAGCTTAAATCGAGAAGGAACCTTAAAGTATAATCATCATCATAATATATTATTATCATTCTTTATTTTGTGTACAAAAATTCTTTGTATAGTCATTATCAATACCTTCATGGTACAAGTTAAATTTGGTTGTGTTGTCTTTTAGTTTTGTTGTAAAAGTTTTTGTTCTTTATTATGTTTTTGTTGTAAAGGTTAAGTCTAATTAAATACACTATTAAGAAATGAAATGTGAAATTTATATGGTTTAATGTTTCTTCTCATTTGATTTGATATACTATTTTGTTTTTTGTTTTTTTTTGCTTAAAAAGACATTCTTCAAAATATGACGAATAATATAATACTTCACTTTATAATATTATTGTAATTTTTAAATATTACACTTTTATTTTGTTCAAATTTCATAACACTAATATTTATTTTCTATTTTTTATTATAAGGTCATACTATTATTATCAAGCTAAATGTCCCAAAAATATGAGTAGTCTGAACCTGCCATAGTAAGTTCGGCTTAAATTCGGTTTTAATATAGTCTGACCAATCCGGACTAAATAGTCTGAATTCAATAAAGGATACCTAATATAATATTCAAATCCTATAAATTTTAAGACTTGGATGAGCCAGTGCCTTAGTCAATCCATTTTGACATATCTACCCTTAGTCAACCCTCACGCCCATCAAACCTGTGCACACATAAATCAACCGGCAAATTTACTTGGGTGGGGTAATTTGACTATTTTATTACGGAATTGGTTGGTGTAAGTTTTTACAAAATTACCGTGGTGGTGTAGATTTAGGGGAAATCGGGTATGGGGAACACATTTTATTTTTTTTATTTATTCTCTCATATATTCATATACTACATCCACGAATACCCCTTCACTTTATTCAGTCCACTTTATCTCCTCTTTATCATTTCTTGTTAAACTTTTCCATTTCTCTGTTTGCTAACGTTACTTCACTTAACAAACTTTTCCATTTCTACAACGTCACTTCACTTGGTTCTACAAAAGAGTGAGCAACATAGAACACGCCCTTGAAGGTTACGCCGAAAGAAATAGATGTATAAGCGAACCAACTGTTACTGTAAACAAACAGTATAAACATCATTAAATAATTGGAAACAGCCACTCATCTCTACGGGCAAGGATATGGTGTCCTAAACCATGTTTCAGACTAATAATGTTGAAAGAAAAATTAATAAAATTTAATGTTTTAATTGACATGACATGTTTTTATTTGTTTGAACATGATTTGTGACACTATTTGGGACATTGTGAAATTCTTGTCCCTCTCCACTCTATCTATTTTCACCATTTTTTATCACAACATTTAAATCCACATCTTGCCCAGTAACTGTTGAAGTTTCAGCTGTCATGCCATGTTATAATGTAAAACATTCATGGACTTAAAATATTAAATGAAACACATAAATTGGGGATAAAAGGTCTTAAAGTAACTATAGCTTTTGTATGGAAGTAGTTGAACATCTTAAAGTTGGAAGTGAAGATTCATTTTGTATATTTACCCCACCCAAGTAGGAATCTTTGCATGTATAACTTGATTGGGAGAAAAAGCTCTACTATTCCATTCTAAGGGTGCGTAGTGAAAGTTGTCCCATATTACTATTTTCATAATATGAACTGAAGCTTGGTGAATTAGTGCCATGATGATTGTGCATTGAATAATAATGACTAAGTGGACTGAATAAAGTGGAAACCGTGGATTTCCCTTAAAACGTGGACTGAATAAATAAATAAAAACAAAACGTGTTCCTCATACCCGATTTCCCTTAAATTTACACGGAGACAAAGTTCGGGACAGCAGACCATCGTCCAATTTAGATAATTTTTAAAAACTTAGACCAACTCAGTAATAAAATAATCAAAGTAACCCACCCAACTAAATTTGCCTAACTCAACCCTCACACCAAAACTATACCCATAGTAAACCCAATCCCGAAACTATGTGTGAAGTTTTTGTGCATGTCATATGGATGCAATAGAATAATGGTTGATCGTTTACTCATATTCATCAAATCATAATGAAATACTAAATGCGAGAAAAATGAAATTAAAAATTTAGGAATTACACTCATCTCCATTAATAAAAAAAACAAAAGATAATGACACTATTATATCTTTAACTTATATTAACATTATATTTTCACCGTAATATATACTAAAAAAAACCTCTGACTCAAAAATTAGATAAGAGGGGAAGAAGACGTTAGTAAAAAAATACAAAAAATGAGAAACAAAGCAAATCTATTCGAAGATGGAGAAAGTGTACAAACTACACGCCACACTGATCAAAACGGGGCAACACAAAAACCCACACTCTCTCCGTTCTTTCATTCTTCACTGCGTAGACTCATCACTTTCATTCCCCGTTACGGCACTCTATGCTTCCTCTCTCTTCTTCCGTTTTCCCATTCCCTCTGACCCATTTCTCTACAACACCCTTATCAGATCCCTCACGCTCTCTTCTCCCTCACGCGCCTTCTCCCTCTTCACCCATATGCACCGAAACGACGTCCCTTTCGACCGTTTCACCTTCCCCCTTATTCTCAAAGCCTGTGTTCCTTTCAAATCAGGACACCACCTTCATTCTCTTGTTTTAAAGCTTGGGTTTCATTCCAATGTTTATGTACACAACGCTTTGATTAATGCTTATTCTACTTGTGGCTCAGTCCATGATGCAGTTAAGGTGTTTGATGAAATGTCTCACTGGGATTTAGTTTCTTGGTCGTCGTTGGTTTCTTGTTTCGCAAGTAATGGGTTCCCGAGGGAAGCTCTTGCGACTTTCAGATGGATGCAGGGTGTGGAGGGTGTGAAACCTGATGGGGTTGTTATGCTTAGTGTGATATCTGCGGTTTCGAGCTTGGGTGCGTTGGAATTGGGTATATGGGTACATGGTTTTGTGCTTAGGAGCAAGCTTGGTATTAGTGTTGCACTTGGTACTGCTCTTATTGACATGTATTCGAGATGTGGGTCGATTGATCGTTCACTCAAGGTGTTTGATGAAATGCTGCATAGAAATGTTGTTACGTGGACCACGTTGATCAATGGGCTTGCAGTGCATGGGCGTAGTAGGGAGGCATTGAACGCGTTTTATGATATGAGGATGTCTGGTTTAAAGCCTGACCATGTTGCGTTTTTGGGTGCTTTGGTGGCTTGTAGCCACGGTGGTCTTTTGGAGGATGGTTGGCAAGTGTTCGGAAGCATGAGGAGTGAATATGGTATTGAGCCAAAGCTTGAGCATTATGGGTGTATGGTTGATCTTCTTGGTCGTGCAGGGATGGTACTTGAAGCTTTTAAGTTTGTGGATGAAATGCCTATTAAACCAAACTCTGTTATTTGGAGGACCTTGCTTGGGGCATGTGTGAATCACAATCATCTTATGTTGGCTGAGAAGGCGAAGGAGCAGATCAACAAGCTTGACCCCCATCATGATGGTGATTATGTGCTTTTATCGAACGCATATGGTGGAGTTGGTAAGTGGGTTGAGAGGGCTGGTGTGAGAGATTCAATGAGGGAGAATAGAATTATGAAGGAGCCTGGCTGGAGTTTGGTCCATATTGATCAAGTGGTTCATGAGTTTGTATCAGGAGATAATTCTCATCCACAATGGGAGGAGATTGCAGACTTTTTAGTTTCAGTTATAGACACTTTAAAAGTTGGAGGTTACATCCCGAATACGTCGATTGTTCTACATGATGTTCAAGAGGAGGAGAAAGAACATTGTCTTGGTTACCATAGTGAGAAATTGGCAGTGGCTTATGTTCTTCTTTATCATAGGGATAGAAAGACCATTAGGGTCATTAAGAATCTTAGGATTTGTTTTGACTGTCATAGCTTCATGAAGCATGTTTCAGTTGTCTTTGAGAAAGAGATCATTGTTAGGGATAGAAATCGGTTCCACCATTTTCGCAATGGGTCATGTTCATGCAGAGATTTTTGGTAAAGTATGCTACTTCAAATGTGGAAATTATATGTTACTTAACATTCAGTTATCAGAATCAATAAGAATTATTTCAAGCCTTATATTCCACACCTTCAACTAGTTATATCATCATCCAGGCAATGCAAATTTCTTTGGATGCTTCCATAATTTGCATGGCAGTTCAGGTACTTTTTCACTTTCTTGTGTTCACAAAACTTGTAATGATATATGTAATATTATAAATGTTAGAATCACACTCTCTTCAATATATTCTTTATTACTGGGTGGAGTTTAGGTTAGACCCATCAAATAAAGAGTGAACGGGTGTGATTTAGTGGGTTCCACATTACATTCATCCATTGATGGAAATTGTAGTAAAGAGAATGTTGAAAGAATGTGTTGCTAGCGGTGCTCTTCTAATAACACAATCGTCCCTCTGCACATTTTGAGTGAGTACAATATTTTCGACTCAGGCTATTCTGTTTCATGTTGAACTATGAAGTTGCTCAGCATTGCCTTGTATATGGTCTTAAAATTAGGACACCTATAAGAACAAACGGTCATGATTAATTTGTAGATGAAATGCATTGAATGTTGTCAAAGTTTGTCAACTAAAAAATGGATGGCCTAAAAAGTGGGTTAAATATTGTGATTCACCTAAAAATGGAGGCATGGTGAACCAGGCTCTTACGTAGTTATCTTTGGTGAGGGTAGATGTACCCAGTATTGCCATTACAAGTGAAGAGGTTTTTTTCATGACTTGAACTCATGCCCTCTAGGTCATAAGGCAAACAACTTTATTGTTGCGTCGAGACTAAAATTTATCGTGATTCACCAGCAATGAAAGTCAAAATAAAGCATGGGTGTGAACCGCTTTTATGTTCTAAAATGAATATCATTGCTTATTTTATATTTGTTTACACTTCTGACGATTTTAAAACTTAAGTTAAAAGTCACTCTAATGAAGAACTGCCATCATTTGTTTAGGGCAACCTGCAATGAAAGTTGTGATATAGGAACTGGTTCCTAATAAAAACATCTCTCACAATGGTGAACTTTAAGAACTTTCATAATAATCAGTGTGATCAAAAATTCAATTCTTCCGTACAAGCCTGCAAAACTCTTGTTTCTGCTTTGTGTATAAACAAACGAACTGAAGGAGCATACACACATGATATGCTGGGAAATTTTTATCTAATGGCTAAATTGCTCTTTAATGGGCTAATTGAAAGAATGATATAAGTGACTACATCTTAACCCAAAACCTTAAGTTATTTGATTTATATTGGTTCACTTATATGTTCTTTAATTCATCAAATTCTACATAATGTGAGACTTCTTAATACTTGTAGTACCCAACATCCTCCATCAAGTGTGAGTTACTTCCCTTTGAGGGAGTATCAGGTACACTAGAGCTCAACTCTCTATTTATTTGTATTCTCATTGACTTGTCTTGTTATCAATGGAACATGCCGTCAGACCTCTTGCCATGAAGACATTCAACACAAGGACCTCAAATGGATCTATCGACCACTTGTCGCTTCAATACTTAGTTGAGCCGATGAACCATCGACTCTGACACCACTTACTGATAGATATTTATCTATGGGCTAAATTGTTCTTCTATAGGTTAAGCGAAAGAAGCATAGAAATGATTTTGACACCATATCTTGACCTAAAACCTTATGGCATTAGGTATATGAATCTTCATACTTGCAATACAAAACACGATAGAACTCATATTTTATTCTCTCGCTACTTGTATTAACTTATTTTTGTAGTACATTGACAGGAATGTTCATTGTTAAATATGTACATATAAAAACGAAATAAGATTTTAAAACTTATTTGTGTGAGATTTTAAATTTAGAGTAAATATCGACTTTGGTTTTACAAAATTTTGCATGTATCAATTTGATCTTTGATAAATTGAAAAACCTAAAATGATTTACAAAAATATCAAATGGGGTCAAATTGATCCTTTTTACTATTTTTATGACCAAAGATAAGGATTATTTTGACTCACATTCGTGATCCTTGAGTATTAATTTGAACTTTTATTTTTTAGGATCAAATTGGTACACATGAAATTTTTTATAAGGACCAAAGTGAATATTTACTCTGACATATATTATATAATTCTGTATTATATTTATATATATATATATATATATATGATGATATACGTAATTATAATTATAAGCTTGTTGGATTTATCAAATGACTGATTTCCATTTTATTTTACTTTTCTAGACAGTTAAGAGAAGGGTTGGGGTCAATGACTAAACATGACCCGTTTTAAGGATGGCAATTGGTACCTAGATCTGTGGGTACTCACAAAAAATATCCGTAATGAGTCGGGTCTGGGTCCATGTTTTGGACCCGTGGGTAATTGAAATCCACAATTTTAAAACTCGCTGTTAGATGGGTCTGGGTCCGGGTAATGAGCTATCTAGAACCGTGATTACCCGGACCCACTATTTCTTCCTATATATATATTGTAATATCATGTTAATCTATATTGTAATATCATATTAAACCATAATTATAATATCATATTAATTCATAAGAGTGATTGTTATGTTGTTAAGCAATAATATTATATTGTTAATTCATATATATATATATATGATATAATATTATGTTAATTGAAGAGTTATTACTAAATGAATTTTTCATCATAATTTTGAACTTTTTATTTTATTTTTGTTTGAGTAAAATGAGTTGTGTTTAATATTATAAGTTGTGTTTAAAACTTTAACATATAAGATCGTAATATTCTAAGTTGTGTTTAAATAACATATAAGATCGTAAGAAAAAATACGCATAAACTACTTGTAATTATTTTAATATTTTTGAATTTATGGGTACCCATGGATCCGCTGGGTACCTAGAGACCCGCAGGTATTAGCACGGGTCTGGGGCGAGTCTGGGTCCAAAAATGAAGTAATGGGGCGGGTCTGGGTAATGCACTACCCGGACCTATCCAAACCCATTGTCATCTCTAACCCGTCTCGACCCGTCCAATGGTCATATGATGTTTGTATGTGTCTCTATTCAAATGTGTACAGAGTACTTATAGATTTTTGGTCAAAAATATTATTGATTTTCTAATTTTTTATCATATATATATGTTTAATAATATATACATATATTATTCTAGATGTCAAATTACATATTCACAATAATAAATAATATTTATAAGACTTTATCTAAAATGAGTATACATTACATTTAATTGGGTTTAGGTTGGTTTCGGGTTTAAAGACTGACCCTATGAATATTTAGGGTCGGGTTAACTTCGGGTCTAAGGCCGGATCCGGGCTTAGAAAAATGACCCAACCAACATTTAAAGTCGGGTAAAGACAAATTTTAACCCATCCCAACCCGGCTCACGCTCACAGCAGGAGTCAGTAGTTTTGTTTGAGAGAACCAAACCAAACATATATATAACATAAAAATCACCAACCAATTAAATATATTAAAAAGTACATAAACACTAAAGAAGTTAGAGGACCATGACATACTCGTGACCATCACTTTCTGCCCCTAGGTTCAAGAGGGAGGATGTTTGAACTAAAATCCGCAAATGTACTGTAAGAAGGCCCCAAAACTGGCATGATGAGAGTCAAGGTTGCATGATTAGTGACTTAGCAATACATAAATTCTGGAGGTAGATTGGGTAAAAGAGATTAAACTGAAAAAAAATGCAGCATGGCATGTCAGGCATATATACCTTTACCTCCTTATAGCGTAAAATAAAACTTGCCTTAGCTTGAATTCCAAAAGCATCATCAAGACTTTGGAAAATTGGAAATGGCATGCATTCTAGTGCTTACTTTGTTTGCCATGTTTTTGATATCTTTCTCAGCAAATGATGTGGTGGGGGAGCCATTATTTCCTGCAATGTATGTGTTTGGTGATTCATTAGTGGATGATGGGAATAACAACTTTCTCAACTCTCTAGCAAAAGCCAATTTTGCACCTTATGGCATTGATTTCTCTAGTGGTCCAACTGGGAGATTTTGCAATGGCAAAACTCCCATTGATCTCCTTGGTAAACTGCTTCTTGCCCTTTGTTTCAATATGAATAACAAAAAGTTCAAAACATAAAAACCAAAGTAATATACCATGCAGGTGAAAAGATTGGCCTTCCTTATCTGCCACCATTTGCAGATACTACAGCACAAGGCGGCGCCGACATTTTCTCGGGAGTAAACTACGCTTCAGCCGCTGCTGGCATAATGGAAGTCACAGGGAGACATCTGGTAATCACTTCTATGATATCTAGTTTTTGTGTTTATGAATAGATTTTAACTAAAGGACAATAATCACACAGGGAGAACGTATTAGCTTTAGGAAGCAGGTGCAAAATTTTGAAACAACCTTAAACCAGCTTAAGAGCCAAGTGAATATCGAGATTTTGAGTAAGAATTTGTCCAAGTCATTGACAGTTGTGAACCATGGCAGCAATGATTACATAAACAACTATCTCTTGCCCAAACTATATGCAACCAGCTTCATCTGTGACCCAAAAAGCTATGCTGATCTACTCATACAGCTCTATAAGAAGCAGATTTTGGTAAGTTAACAAAACATATGTTGGGAAGTAAGTTCCACATCGCCTACATCATTGTCTCGGGAATGGTTTAAATACATGTTGGGTTCCTCATCTCATTGCCAATTGGTTTTGAGATGAAACCTTAACATGGTATCAGAGCTAGAGCCTAACTTCTTTCCGGTTGTCATGAGCCAAAAGATGCCCTTTAGTTATGGGTCAAAGATAACCATTCGTTTGGTTTAGCAGGCTTATGTGGGGGCATGTTGGGAAGTAAGTCCCACATCGCCTACCTCGTTGTCTTTGGGAATGGTTTAAATATATGTTGAACTACTCCTCTCATTGCCAATTGGTTTTGAAATCAAACTTTAATATCTACTATTTTACAGATTTTACATGGTTTCGGACTGAGAAAGTTTTTGCTGGGAGGACTAGGACCACTTGGTTGCATACCAAATCAACTATCTAGAGCCTCTGCCCCACCGGGACAATGTGTGACTTATGTCAACAAGATAGTTAGCATGTTTAATGATGCATTGAAAACTTTGGTGGATCAACTGAACTTGGACTACAATGGTTCGGTTTTTGTGTTCGGAAACACTTACGGAACGCTCGCTGATATTATAAACAATCCAAATACCCACGGTAAGATTTTGATACCAAAATATAGAAATGTCCTTGATTTGTATATCATATGATTAATAATTATAGTCTTGCTACATGCACCATCGTGTGCGCCCTGAAATCATTTCGGTAGTAGTTACAACCTGATGATGTGATTTTATTATCTCTGCAGGATTCACTGTAACTGATAGAGCCTGCTGTGGTTGCTTACCTATGTCTACTCCATGCAGAAATAGAAGTGAATATGTGTTTTGGGATACCTACCACCCTACACAGGCTGTGAACATTATTATTATTGATAGAGCTCTTAATGGACCACCCTCTGATTGTTACCCTGTTAATGTGAAACAGATGGCAAAAATGTAGTTAATTACCATTCTGTCTAGGTGTGTAATTCATCTGTTTCAAAGCTCAGAAATAACTTGGATTGATGGTGGTTATTTGTGGGTCCATATTCTCTCCATTTCTTAAGTAAAATAATGAATTAAATGTTGGTTAAAAGTTTGACAATCATCTCCACTTGATTATTGCATATCACAGACATTAATTGAATGGTTGACATGTTTGATGACATGAAAGCGATCTTACTCATGTTGATAGTGATATGAAAGTGACTTTACAGGACAGGACAGTGTAATCATGTTGTCAAGCATTGGATTGCTAACAAGTCTATAGACTATTTAAAACGAGTGTCAACCATGAATGACAATATTAATGACTCATCAAACTTAGGTAGAAAGAACACCATTAATGATTTGTTTGGTTTAGAGAAGAAAATAGGATCAGAGAAGATAAAAAGAAAGAATATGATTATAAAGAAAAAAAATAAGAAAATGAGTTGATTGTAAGAGTTATTTGGTAGGAAAGAAATATGAAAGAATTAGAAAGGAGAGAAAATATATTTTTATTAAAAAGACAATTTTACCCTTATAAATAATAAATATTTGATAAAGCTAACTATAATTGCAAAAAACTCTTTTACTTCCCATTTCTTCTCATGTGAGAGAATAAACCAAAAGTTTGTGAGTCTCACCACTTTTATTTTCTTTCTCTCCATATTCTCTCGTCTCTCCTACCAAATGAGAGAAATAATTTCATTCTTCTTCATCTCTCTCTTTCCTTTCTCTTTATTTTTTTATTCTTTCCGACCAAAGACAACCTTAATAAACATTATTGTCAAGTTCATATTGAACTTTATACATCAGTATAAAAGATATGAAATTCATTAAGTTCCTTTGTTTAAGTTCCTCAATAAATAAATATATATGTTTCATCAAAGATAACCATTCGTTTGGTCTAGCAGGCTTATGTGGAGGGGGCATGTTGGGAAGTAAGTCCCACATCGCCTACCTCGTTGTCTCGGGAATGGTTTAAATATATGTTGGACTACTCCTCTCATTGCCAATTGGTTTTGAAATCAAACTTTAATATCTACTATTTTACAGATTTTACATGGTTTCGGACTGAGAAAGTTTTTGCTGGGAGGACTAGGACCACTTGGTTGCATACCAAATCAACTATCTAGAGCCTCTGCCCCACCGGGACAATGTGTGACTTATGTCAACAAGATAGTTAGCATGTTTAATGATGCATTGAAAACTTTGGTGGATCAACTGAACTTGGACTACAATGGTTCGGTTTTTGTGTTCGGAAACACTTACGGAACGCTCGCTGATATTATAAATAATCCAAATACCCACGGTAAGATTTTGATACCAAAATATAGAAATGTCCTTGATTTGTATATCATATGATTAATAATTTTAGTCTTGCTACATGCACCATCGTGTGCGCGACACTTTTGCCACATTTTCAAGATCATAACAGTGTGTGCGACACTTTCGCCACATTTTCAATATTATAACAAAGTACCGGTACTATGTGCTATAAACCTGAAATCATTTCGATAGTAGTTATAACCTGCTGATGTGATTTTATTATCTCTGCAGGATTCACTGTAACTGATAGAGCCTGCTGTGGTTGCTTACCTATGTCTACTCCATGCAGAAATAGAAGTGAATATGTGTTTTGGGATACCTACCACCCTACACAGGCTGTGAACAATATTATTATTGATAGAGCTCTTAATGGACCACCCTCTGATTGTTACCCTGTTAATGTGAAACAGATGGCAAAAATGTAGTTAATTACCATTCTGTCTAGGTGGGTAATTCATCTGTTTCAAAGCTCAGAAATAACTTGGATTGATGGTGGTTATTTGTGGGTCCATATTCTCTCCATTTCTTAAGTAAAATAATGAATTAAATGTTGGTTAAAAGTTTGACAATCATCTCCACTTGATTATTGCATATCACAGACATTAATTGAATGGTTGACATGTTTGATGACATGAAAGCGATCTTACTCATGTTGATAGTGATATGAAAGTGGCTTTACAGGACAGGACAATGTAATCATGTTGTCAAGCATTGGATTGCTAACAAGTCTATAGACTATTTAAAATGAGTGTCAACGATGAATGACAATATTAATGACTCATCAAACTTAGGTAGAAAGAACACCATTAATGATTTGTTTGGTTTAGAGAAGAAAATAGGATCAGAGAAGATAAAAAGAAAGAATATGATTATAAAGAGAGAAAAAATAAGAAAATGGGTTGATTGTAAGAGTTATTTGGTAGGAAAGAGATATGAAAGAATTAGAAGGGAGAGAAAATATATTTTTATTAAAAAGACAATTTTACCCTTATAAATAATAAACATTTGATAAAGCTAACTATAATTGCAAAAAACTCTTTTACTTCCCATTTCTTCTCATGTGAGAGAATAAACCAAAAGTTTGTGAGTCTCACCACTTTTATTTTCTTTCTCTCCATATTCTCTCGTCTCTCCTACCAAATGAGAGAAATAATTTCATTCTTCTTCATCTCTCTCTTTCCTTTCTCTTTATTTTTTTATTCTTTCCGACCAAAGACAACCTTAATAAACATTATTGTCAAGTTCATATTGAACTTTATACATCAGTATAAAAGATATGAAATTCATTAAGTTCCTTTGTTTAAGTTCCTCAATAAATAAATATATATGTTTCATCAAACTTCCAAGATTTCCAAATTAAGTGTATGATGTAGGTAATTTTTGTCAAGTTCAAATTGAACTTTATACATCAGTATAAAAGATATGAAATTCATTAATGGAGTCTAGTACTTCTTACAACATAGGATGAGATTAAATAAATTGTGCCAACAAAATTAATGAATGAATTATAATTACTCATATTAACTTTATTCATGAGATTTCCAGTCACATGGTTTATGTTATTATTATCATTAACTTCAAATAAACCTAAGTTTTATTCCCTTGGTATTGTATTTATTAATTTCATTGTCATAGGCTTGCTCAAAGAATTGGTCAAATTGACTTTTAACTTCACATAATGAATGGACATTATCCCCTTTCAGCAATTGCTTAACCACATTATGTTATGCATAGAGATGGTAAAAAAACTTAGACTCGTGGATACCTGCAAGTAAAATCCACACGGAAAGTGTCACAAATCGGTACTCGTGGGTTTTTTAAACAAGTTCTTCAAACTACCTGTAACATATACGAGTAAGTACAAGTATAGTGATACTCGTACTCACTGGTCCTGTAATATATGAAATTATTTTAGTATCATATTAAAGCAATGTTGTTTTTGATGTCTTTTTTCCGGCTAACAGGTATCTGATATACTAAATGTTCAAAAAGTATCCTTTCTTAAAGTTTCTCGTAAAAAAATCCACAACTGGGTACCCATACCTGTAAAATTTCTTTTAATGTAGATTGTATCAAAGCCCATTTTCTGCATTCTTGGGCTTGGAAGAGTAGCAGTCCTCTATTTTTCAAGAAGTCCCTCATATTAATATGGCTCTTGAGTTTGTGCTTCTACTCCAAATCCTTGGTAACCAGAGTTGCTTTCCTTGTTTCCCCTGGCATCTGCAAAAACATATAAGCAAATATAATTTTGACAATGATAAGTTGCTATTTTGTATCTATAGCAGTTTTCAAATTATAGATACCATGTCAGTGAATGAGGAGGGTACTTTGGAATTTGAATAAGTGAAATAAAATGTAATTTATACTCCTTTTTTTCTTTACTAATTTCACTTGCATAACAGTATTAACAGATATTTTACACAATCCAAGAAATAAGAGATGGTTAGTTGTGGCTAAAATTAAAAACTCAACTCTTTGTGATACTTTGAATGACATAAGAATAGAGGTGGCATGATTTTTCCTGCAATGCCTTAATGCATATCCAAGTTTCAGCTAAAATTCCAATGGTTCTTTAATTTGTTGATCCAATGTATATAGTGTACTATAAATAATGCTTCTTTGTGGGTGGGAACAGTCTCCAGCTACAAAAATGTTGTTCGTCCTCTCGACTTCGATCCAGCTGCATCCTGCGGGTTTTTTCAAATCTTTGTCCCTCATCATCCTTCTGATCTCCATGACCCCATCCCATTTAGCCTCTGATGCATACAAATTTGACAATACAACATAGTTTCCGATATCATTAGCTTCGATTTTAAAGAGTTGGTCTGCTACAATACGCCCCAATTCAACTTCATGGTGGATTTTGCATGCACCGAGCAATGTCCCCCAAAGATTTGCATTAGCTTCAATTGGCATCCTGGTCACAAGAGAATATGCTTCATGAATGCGGCCGCCTCGAGATAGGAGATCCACCACGCAAGCATACTGTTCCTTAGTTGGTTTCATACCATGGATTTTCTCTATTGAACAAAATATTTCCAGTCCTTCATCTACACGGCCAGCATGACTACAAGCAGATAATACAGAAGTGAAGATAACATGATCTGGCTTGATTCCAACTTCGAGCATATGAGAAAAAATATCAAGTGCTTCTTCACTCATACCATGCATAGCATACCCACCAATCATTGCAGTAAACATAACCAGATCTTTACGAGTACTCGATTGGAATATCTTATTTGCACAGCCTATGATGCCACATTTGGCATATGCATCTAAGAGGGATCCTTTCAGGTGAAGATCCTCAAAACAAGATCGAATAATATACCCATGACACTGACTCAATAAGTGCAGTGATGCCATTTGTATGCATACTGGAAGAAGGCTCATGACAGTCATTGCATCGGGCTTCATCCTTTTAGCTTGTAACTCAGAGAACAGTTTGACAGCTTGCTCAGGACAATCATTTTCAGCATATACTCGAATCATAAGATTCCAGGTGGTAAGGTCTGTCTCAGACATCCCACTAAATATCATATTTGCATCATGATGTGATCCTAAACCCACATAACCTGAAATCAGCGAATTGCATGTGATCAGATTCCTTTTTTCTGATAGAGTCTGAAACATTTTATTAGCATACTCCATGTTACCACATTTGGAATATGCATCAAGTATTGCATTCCCAACTGTTGGTGCAGTATCACTTAGTAGAGATCCAGATTTAATTGAATAGTTGTGTATTTCTTTAACCTTTTCTACTCTTAAAAGAGAAACACAAAAATGAATTATGGTCAATATTGTAACTGAGTCAGGTTTAATTCCTAGTTTAAGCATCAAATGTAACAAGCTTAAGAATCTTGAATGATGCCTCTTCTCTCCAAAGGCATCCAAAATAGAATTCCATGAAATCAAATCTTTCCTGGATATCATTGAAAACGTATGATATGCTTCTTTTTTGCTGCCACATTTTGCATAAACACTAAGCAGGGCATTTCCGGTGGCAGTATCTTCAAAAAGAAAAGGACGTCTAAATATATATGCATGGATCTGTTTCCCCAACTGCAAGTTTCCCAATTGCGCTAAAGCTGGAAGTATGCTGACAATAGTCACAGAATCTGGCAATAACATCTCTTGAGATACTAAATTATGTAACAGGTGCAATGCTTTTAACCATTCATCATTCCATGTGTATCCCGCAATAATAGCATTCCAAGAGACCAAATCCCTCACATCCATTGCCCAAAACATAGTTTCTGCTTCTGTCATATGTCCAACTTTTACATAGAAGCTAATCAAAGCATTAGTGACAGAAACATGGGCTGACAATTCAGCTCGTTGCAGCACATAAGGGTGAATTTGCCTTCCACAACGGTAGGCAACATCCTTATTGAATGAAGCACAAACAGGTAAAATACTCGCAATGGTTGCATAATTTGGCTGCTCAGGTCCTTTAACCATTGAACTGAACAATGTGAATGCATCTTCTAAAAATCCATTCTCAGCAAGGCCTGCAATCATTGCATTCCACGAAACAACATCCTTGTGAACAATGTCATCGAAGACCGCATATGCATCATTGGACACCAGTCCACACTTTGCATACATCGACAAAAGAGCATTTCCTGCTAAAGTGTCAGCTTCAAAACCAGACTTCATTACATAAGCATGTATACTCTTTCCAGCATCTAGATCCCTCAAACGAGCACACACCGAAAGAGTAGTAGCAACAGTAACAGAAGTGGGCATAGCCTCACCACTCGAATGCATCATCCTAAACACCCTCATCACTTGAGCATCATATTTCATGGACCCTGAAAGCCCAGATAAAAGGATATTCCAAGTAACAGGATCACAATGACCAATCTGATCAAAGAGCTTATGGCATTCATCAAGCTTGCCACATTTGGCATACATATTAAGCAACGCTTTGTTCGTAACATTACAAGAAACATGGCCAAGTTTAACAACATAACTATGGAGACTTCTGCCCAAGTTGGTAGCTAAAAGGATAGAGCAAGATTTTAGAATGGAAGCAAGGACAAGGTGATCTGATCTGAAAGCTGCATAAGCCTTAAAAGAATAATGGAAAAGGGACAATGCTTCATTGTGCCTTAAATCAGCACATAAGGTCTTGATCATGGAACCCCATGTCCTGAAATCGCGTTGAAGCATGAATTGGAGTTTTAATTTACATTACAGTAGCATATACATACAGAACAATATAGTGAAAAGCTCAAAACTAAGGGATTTCTCATTACTCTTTGTTGGCATTTTCACAAACACTAGGTGGGCATGCTAAATGGAGAAGTTCAACTGACTAAATTTTACTTCTATTTCAATGGCTGAATTTTGTATTCTCCGACTAGGGACCACCGCAGTTTAAGACGGTTTCTTCGCCGGAAAAGTATGGTCCGTTTAAAAACGGTGGCACCGTTAACGTAAGATACCAGATTACTACTGCTACACTGAATTGGATATAAAGATATTTCTTTCTTATTGGAAATGCACTTTCACGAGTATGCATAGTGACATCTTCCACTGAAAATTTATTAAAATAGTGGTGCAAAAAGAAATATAATTTGTGAGATTTACAATAATAATTGATTATTTCCATCTAAAATTAAAAGAAAGTGTTATTTTCTTACTGATGTAAAACTCTAAGAAAATTAGGGATGAATTAAGAATCAGAAAACACAAAAATTGCAATTGTTTGAATCATATTGAATTGACTTTTAGAAAATTAGTTGTTCCAGAGTGGTTTCTGATTCTAATTTAAAAAATCATATCGATTAAGGCAGAACTAATACTAATTAGCACCCACTTAGTTATGTTATTTTTGTTTTTCTTATTTAAAATACGAGTTTTAAATTGATTTTTTAAAGGTAAATAATAAAAATGGAAAATTAAATCAAACTAAACTCAAGTTAGAGATGATAGAAAAACTTGTCTCATAGTTATCCCTAAAATACAAATAACTTATGAGTAAGAATGAGTATTATAATACATGCTCAATGAATACCTAGATATTTATAAATTTATTTTTAATTAAATATATTATATGCATTATACTTTTTTCATTATTTTATAACTATATATTATCTATTTTATTATTATTTTATAATGAATTTTAGTGCTTAAAATGTAATGATATATATATAATATACATAAAAATTATTTATGTAATATATATTGATTATTACAAAATATATAAATATATTTTAAGTAACTTTTAATGAATTACTTAAAAGGTTTTATGTAAATATATAAATATAACCAATATATATAAATATAACAACAATATATTTGATGTCTATAAGGAAATATACCTCTTTACTTAACTTTTCTGTATTTATGGGTTTGACTTTGCTCTTAGTGGATTTGTTGACATGTTGACTTTTGAGAGAGCCTTATTGGTTTCATTTGATCCATTTTCCATCTCTATTTTCACATTGTTTTAATGAATATTATTCATTTTTAAACTAGTTCACCAACCATCACTATTCTTTGTTAAGAATTATTTTAAGAGTAAGTTTTTTAAATTTACTTTGACCATCAATTCTAGGGAAATTCAATAGTTTAGATTTACTCACAAATTTAAATCATTGGATTTCTCTAAAATTGATGGCTAAAATGTAGATTAAGTTTAAAAATTTAATCTTGGAGTAAATGGATCCCCTCCTAATAAATTTATCCGTAGAGAAACATGTGGAATAGTTATTTCTGTCAAAAAATTTGAGAGACTAGCCATTCATTCTCCCTCACATATGATGTAGTGGACAACTCTATTTGAAGGGTCACTCTTATTTTGAAGGTTCTATCCCATAAATTCTTAATTAACTCTCATTTCATTGACCAAATATTATGATGTATAGTAAAGAAATTCAAGTATTTTCATCCTCTACTAAAAAATATGCATTTACTTAAGAAGCTGCAAATTCATACTCTTTTGATAGTCTATTGATAATGTTGAAATTTGCCAAAAGTTTTGCATTATACAAAATTTTATCACCCAATAATTACATAAAGGTGATCCTATGATTACATAGCACCTTAGAAATTGAGTGTGCTTCTCATTGTTCTCCTTCCAGTCCCTCCATTGTTCTTTCTTATCATTGCAGCAAATTCCTCATAATTTATTTGTATATCCTGCACCACAGATAGTGTTATAGTTGTTACATGAAAGACATAATAATTATGCTACATAATCAAGAAAACCTATATGGTTTAAGAAGTAAAAGTAAAATGTTCTAGAATGCACTTTAAGAGTGTCCTAAAGAGTCTGTGAAATGTTTGATACACTTGCATATCAGACATAGACGAGAACACTAGTTTCTTATAGCACAAGCAAACTCATAATAGCAAGACAGAATGTACTTACGTCGTCGTGGAATATTTCCTTGACCATTTCATCAATATGCATATCATTCATACCAAAATTCTTACAAGCTTGTTGAATCTTATCAATGGTTATGTAACCACTACCATCTTTGTCAAAATAGGAGAACACTAACATCAGGTTTTCCTCTCTCTCAAGCTTATTTAAGTGAAGCGTTGCAGCGATGAATTCGCCATAGTCGATCGTCCCGCTATTATCAATATCTGCCTGGCATATGCAATGTTAATTATCAGATCTTGTTCAACTGACATGTTTAAAAATTTAAGGCAAGGCAGCATAAATGTAAAAAAAAAAAGGATTAAACTTAAAGCGTTAACAATTAATCTTACTGCATCCATAAGATCCTTGATTTCGGACTCGAGAAGTTCAGCTCCTACGCGCTTTAAGCCGTCTTTTAGCTCATCAAATGTTATAGTTCCACTTTTGTCAGTATCAATCATCTTAAATAACTCCTTAAGACCAGCAATTTCTTCCTCAGAAAGCCTCTCAGCAATAACCTACAATTGAGTAAACAAAACTGAAGTGTCATATTATTCGGATTTGACTTGCAGAAGACTATGAAATCGACGACTTTCAGCTTTTTGAACAAGATGGGTTCTGATAGAGTTCCAAAAACAATAAATAATAGATTTAAGCTGAAAAGTTATACTACATAGAAACTACAGATACACAGAATTGTGCTTTAAGTTTAGGCCAAGGCTGTGAAGAATTTGACCTCAATTTTGCTAACTTATTTCAATTGTGTAGAAAGCTTATCTTTAGTAAATTAGCAACAAATAAAATTCTAATACACAATTGTGTATAATCACTTTTTCATTCTTAGGTGATGACACAATTTCATGTTCATCAATCATAAGACACAAAATTCTTCATTCTTGCTCAGCATATAGGCACACAGAAACCGTTTAACTTCGGAAGAAAGGTCTAAGGAAGCCTTACACGCAAAGCAACCTTTTTAAGCTTATTCATTGCAGAGAACTGCTTCAAGCGTGTTAAAACTGCAGAATCAAGAGGCTTATCTGGTGCGATGTTGTCGTCAACTATCCATGGGTGGCCTGAAACAGAGAACCACTTTAGTGCTATATCCTTCAACTTCATGCCAGCAATTGTTTTACTAAATATTCATGCAAGTTGTGATACTTAATAGACTTACAAAGTACTTCATGAACTGTAAGTCTTGTTTTTGGATTTCGATCGAGCATTTTCCGAATCAAATCCTTGGCGCTGTCTGAAATGCTAGGCCATGGTTCTTTCTCAAACCTAAGTTCTCCTCCTAAAATTTCAGTTTCTGTAGGTGACAGAATTTTCAGAACAGTATTAGTAATGAGTAAGGTGAACACGAAGAAAACGGTGACATGGCTACATTCGCAATTTTGATGATTCAACATATGAATGACAAATACTTACTAGCCTCAAATGGTAGATCCCCGCATAATAGAATGTACAAAATAACCCCGGCGCTCCACACATCCGTTTCGGGTCCATAATTCTTCTGAAAGACCTCCGGGGCAACATAGTATAAGCTTCCAGCAGCATGACTAAGGGTTGCACCTGAAAAGCATATCACAGTGCTAAGTATATACACAGAATGGAAGGCTCTTTTTTTTGTTTATCTGGTGATGACTGAAATGAATGACAGTGGAAACTTCAAACTCAAATTATAAGACTGCATGCATAGCTTCAGATTTAGTATTGAACATTCATAATTTGCACCAACCCAGAGGATTAAAATAAAAAATACTTATAGTATGGCTCAGAGAAACTACTAAAACATAGATATATAGGGTAAACATTATAAGCAAACAAGAATATGTAATAATTTCCCTCAGTAGGTTACTCATTTCATCCTACTGCATCTTAATTTTATTACAACATTGGCATAGCATATCAACCCAGCCTTAATCCTACTAGAGGTGGACTACATGGATCAAACAAATCCAACGTTCTATCATAAATCTTTTTTTTTTACAAAGCATTGATCTTTAAATCTTTCGTGATTGTTTCATCTATGATTTTTCTTAGCCTCCCTCTTCTCTAGAAATTGGACTAGCCTCTACTGATCTAACAAAAAAAGACTCAGTAGATTTTGGTAATGAACTACCACTATGGAACTTTCAAGACATTCACTTGGAATGACTATAAAATTGGTAAAACCTCATTTAGAATATGAATTGTGTGCCACATTTCACCAACACATATTTAACTCATTCATACACTATTCAATGTCTGCAGGATGATCTTTCACACAGAATTCCAGGGACTTAATTTTATTGAGATCATGGAGAAAGGTGGAAAGAAAAACCCAAATTTCGAACCCCGAATTCTACATCAATTTTCAATCAAATACATCAAGGGTAGTGGCCTATACTCAAAACCAAGAGGCTCCATAATCAGAAAACCATGCCTGAACTTTGAATGACAAGTAATATATATATATATAGCGAATTGATACATTCCAAAGAAAGATATGAATACAAGCAATTGCTGAACCCTGGTTTTAATATTTCCCCACATTCTGCTCCATTAAATCCATCTTCTTCACAAGGACTAGGTTATAAATAATTAGAGAAAGAACACAGCCAAAATCAAGAAGGTAAATAACAAGAAACAAACCTGGTTGGTAAAAGAGAGACAACCCAAAATCAGTGGCTTTGAGTTTAGCATCTTCTTGAACAGTATCAAACAAGAAATTCTCAGGCTTAAGGTCTCTATGTATAACACCAAGAGAGTGACAAGCCTCCACAACCTCAACAATGGTCTTCATCAACTTAGCAGCTTCTCTCTCACTATAATGCCCTTTACTCAAAATTCTATCAAACAACTCACCTCCTTCACAAAACTCCATAACCAAGTGAACACTAGATGAATCCTCATAGGTACCATGAATCTTCACAACATTTGGAGTCTCAGCCAAGTGGTGCATTATCTGAACCTCCCTTCTTACATCTTCATAGTCCTTTTCAAGCAAAAGCTTCTTTTTTGGGATTGTCTTGCAGGCATAAATGCAACCAGTGGATTTTTCAGTGCATAGGTATGTGGTTCCAAATGTGCCGTAACCAAGTTCTCTTCCTAGTGTGTAGAGTTCAGTGAGGTTCTTGGTTCTATTAGGGAAAACCCACATGGGGTTGGGTGGTATGCTTGTGCTTGTGCTGGTGCTGGAAGTGTTGGGATTTTCCATTTGGGTAAAACTTGTGTTTACTTGTAGGACAAGAAAGGTTCAAGAAATGAAAGAAAAAGGGAAAGAGGAGATGAAGTTCCAACTTAGGAGGAGAAAGAAGAGTGAAAGAATAATGATGTTGAAAGTATAGTGTGTAGATTCCCAAGGAGAAAATGAATAATATATAGTAATTTTATAGACACTTATTTAATTGGAAAATTTACTGGCATGGTGTAGTTTGACTACACTATGCCAGCTTTGGTGTAGTAAAAAATTTATTTACCGTCTTAGTGTAACTTTTTGAATGTCGTGGATGGGGACCACGACATGTGTGTCGCATTCCTAACATGCGAGATTCATGGTGAGCTAAGTCGCATTCAGGAAATGCGAGATTAGTGTCGCATTTATGGAATGCGACTTTGGTGTCGCATTGTTAGAATGCGACATCCCTCAAACCTGAAATAGTAGCGTGTTTTTGGTGTTTTCTACCCTTACATGTATCCTAATACCCCTTTTTATGTATTGTAGTTTTTCTTTTATTTTTGTATTTTATGTTTTATTTTATTAGTATTGAATATTTGTAATAGGAAACCAAATAATAATAATTGATAATCAAAATCACAATTTTAATTAAAATTCAAATTTAGTACATATTTGGAAAAAGAAATAAAAAACATAACAAAATCTATTTCCTAATGGCATCTATAAGATGATGTGCCGCATGGAGGTGGTCTTTTCCTTCGAGGTGGTTGCACTCTTAAGCTTGGTTGTGTTGGTTGTCTTGTTCCACCTCTAACTAACTGAGGCACCTCTTCCTCCTCCTCTTCATCATCTTCATCATCTTCATCATCCACTTGTGTCGGCATTGTAGGTTGATAGTATTGTTCAGAGTTGAATGCCGACAATGGTGTTGTAGAAGTCGTTCCAAACATAGTTGGTAATGACTCTTCATAATGTGATGAAGATCCGAATTGATGAGAGATTGAATAATCACTCAACGCTCCAAAACTTTGAAATTGAAATGGTTGTTGAGGAACGGGTGTTTGCTGAGTAAATGTCTGCGGATGAGTATCAGTTTGAGTTTGACTCTCAAACTGTTGCTGAAACTCAGGTGCAACTGGCATAGTCGGAGGTGCCTGATAGTTACTATCGGAGAAGGCCGTTGGAAGTAGTTTAGCGAATGCATCAATCATGTCATTGCACTGCAAGTAAACGCCATGTATGAATTGCATCGGGTTGTCATGAACGGTTGATGGAGCACATTGATCTCTAATTGATCTAATGAAATTATACTGCAAAAAAATAATAATGTAAGAACATGAATATAAATATGAAGAAAAAAAAGAAGAAAAAAATATTAGCGATCCAGATGAATATGCTCCGTCGGGAGATATGTACTTTCTTGTCCTTTGTAGGTACCACTGCATGTACTCTGACATGTACTCTGAGTAGTGATACAAAGGTTGTACATTGGGCAAACCATTCATAACATAGTCTTCCCGATGATTCCATATTTGGATCCACTTATCATGCTTTTGTTGCCAGTTGTAGTCATTCTTCCCTCGAAGATCCATTTTGTGTTGTTTTTGCAGGTTAATTGGATCTTGAGGGATTGGTTGTTGTAAACCAAATTGTCTCATAACTCGATCAGCAGCATGCCACTCAACTATTGCAAAACATATAAGTGGCACGCGTGATCGAGCCATATCTGGTATCTGACCCATAAAATCAATATTTTGATATGGGGTCCACACAAACTAATCAACATATAAAGATATGTTAGAAAATATATAAATGAATAAGTAATATTTCAAAAAAATATTTAAATAACATATAAGTAAATTATTATTTGACTACCTGATCTACACGCAAGCGATCCAACATTGATCGTATTATGTTGGTTGCATGACCAGGAATATTTGTCGTGATTAAATGTTGGGACCACCTATTCATGTAATAATAAAAAAAATTAATTATAAATTAAATTTAATAATTGAAGAAATGTATTTAAATATTTGTAATAGTAAAATAAATATACCTTCTAACTAGTGGAAATAAGTTTGTAGTGGGGACGTTTAATCTTGGTGCAAGCATTGGGATGCGGTCGTACGCCCATGATTGTAGTAATAACAAACATCCACCAATTTCAATTTGACGGCTAATCAAGGCTGCACGACAAAGACCTCGATAAAGGCACGCCAAAACCGCAGACCCCCAACTGTATTGGTAGGTTTCAGATAAATCCTCCAACAGAAGGAGATACATCAAATGGACTCTTGAACCTGATGTATCCGACATCAGAAATCCCCCAATCATCCTCAGAATGAATGCACGAGCATGTTGATCGATTACAACCTCAGTAGCATCATCTGGGAGTTGCTGAAATGTGGAGTCCAACCAACTCATTTGAATGCGTTGTCCAACAATTTGTCTTTCATTAGGAACCGCACCCAACAAGTTATGACAGACAACATTCCAATCCATGTTTGTTGGTCTGGTGACAATGTTTCCATCAATGGGCAATCCAAGTTGATAAGCCACATCCTCCAAAGTAACCGTGCACTCTCCGATGGGTAAGTGGAAAGTGTGCGTCTCCGGCCTCCAGCGCTCAACCAAAGCAGTAATCAGATGGTTGTTGATTACTGGTGTTACGAATGACTTGTAACACCGGTTCTTCAGGTAGTTGTGGTCATAGGTTATACCTTGCCCTAAAAGTAACTTCACCACCATTCCATATTGTTGTGGAAACATGATCATCTTGAAGAGTAAGTAGGGATGGAATGATAGGGCCGGGACCAATGTGATTCATAGTGTCACAAAGAGATTTGAATTTTTTGAATTTGATTTTTTTGAATTTAATACAGTAGTGAGATACACGGTGAAGGGGTGGGGGGTTATTTATAGGACGAATGTCGTGGACGGGGTCCACGACTTTCAATTATGTGCCCTAGATGCTCGAAGTCGTAGCTGTAACCTAGCCTGCTCAAAAGTCGTGGATACCATCCACGACATTCGCCTATTCGAAGCGTTTCAGGCGGCTGATGGGATACCATCCGTTTATATAAAAATAATTATAATATTTATATTATATAATTAAATTAAATATTTTAATTATATATTTATATTAAATATATATTTATTTTTATATTATAATACATTATATATTTATATTTATATTTTTATATTATGATACATTATATATTTATATTTATATTAATTTTTTTATATTATTTATAATAATTATTTTTATTATATTAATATATAAATAATTAATTTATATATGTTTGACATTGAAGTCGCAGGGCCGGCCCTGCTCCAAAGTCGTGGACGTGGTCCACGACATTCGTTCAGTGCCATCATTACTGAAGCGGCCAACGTCGAAGTCGAGGAACCCTAGCAGAATGTCGTGGACCCCGTCCACGACTTTCGTTAAAACTCTTGAATTCTAGGCGGGAAAAAATTAAAACTCTTGGAATATAAATTACTACATTAAATTAAATTAATAAATTGTATTACATTACTATAAATTGTATTACATTACTATAAATTGTATTACATTACTACATTAAATTAAATTAATAAATTGTATTACATTAAATTAATACATTACTACATTACATAAATTGTATTACATTACTATAAATTACAATAATATATTACATTAATACATTAAATTATAATAATATATTACATTGATACATTAAATTACAATAATATATTACATTGATACATTAATGTCTTGAACTTTCACCTATTTCACTATTTTTGAATGGACATGTCTTCCTATCATGCCCTTCAGTTCTACACAACCCACATTTTTTATTTTTTTCCGTTGCACAATCGTCCATCTCGTTGTGAATGCGTAATGTTTTGGGTCTTCCAGTTCGATTTCTTCGCATAAGTGGATTAGGAATGAACATTGGACCAGAATAATGAGGCCAATATTCTTCATTACCAATCGGTTCAAACCCACGTCCGTAGGCCTTTAATAAGTTATCCAACCGATATATTGGTGAAATGAATTGACGATAGTCTAAATTCATTGATGAACATGTGGCAATGACATGAGAGCATGGCAATCTAAGTGACTGAAATTCTCCACATTCGCACCAGTACTGGTTTAGTCTTATTGTGTATACCTTCGAATGTCGACTACCTTCTCTACCAGGAACCTCAACCACAAATACTCCTGACTCCCTTGAAAAAGTTCGAATTGTTTGACATGTGGCTTTACGGTTATTTTCATTTAACACCTTAGTCAATTCCTCACAATATATATGACCTGCCATTATCATACTTGTTGCTTCATTTCTATGGTGAAGAAACCAAGAATTGAGTCTATGATATGTTGCTTGTACAAGGGAAGTGATAGGCAAAGCTCTTGATCCTTTCAAAACACCATTAACACACTCTGCTAAGTTAGTCGTCATATGCCCATAACGTCTCCCTTCATCATATGATTGTGTCCATTTTTCTTTAGGGATGTTGTCTAGCCAAGCTACTGCTCTGGGATTTTTTTGACGCAAATCATCAAGCATACACTCAAAACGGGGCCGCATCAACTCATATCCTACAACATATACATCAAAATTAACATTAACTACATAATATGAATAACTTTTGAATAACTCAAATTTAACATTAAGGTCATAATTAACATTAACTACATACCCATTTGAATAACTTTTTCTTTAAGGTCACCATCTTTGAATTCTTTATTGAAATTGCTTGCAACATGACGAATACAATATACTGAATATGCATTACACCATTGAGAAAGCTCAGTGCGAAGTGCACCCAACAAACCTGTACCTCTATCTGATATTATACATATATTCGGTTGTGGGGTAACATAAGTACGAACATTGTAGAAAAACCACTCTCATGCTTCTTTAGTTTCTCCTTCGACAATGGCAAATGCAACATGAAATATTCGTCTATTACCATCTTGCGAACTTGCAATTAACAAAGTTCCATTATATTTTCCGGTCAAGAATGTCCCATCCACTTGAAGGATCGGTTTGCAAAATCCAAATCCTTCAATACAAGGCTTGAAAGCCCAAAAAACTCTATCAAGAATTAAACTACCACTCTGATCATGACGAGATGATGCATATCTTACAATTGTACCAGGTGCATAACACTGGACAGTGTTAAACCAACGAGGTAACTCCTTGTAAGATCCCTCCCAATCACCATAAATTTGTGACATTGCAATTTGTTTAGCTGTCCAGGCCTTTCTATACGTTACCGTATAACCAAAACGAGTGACAATTTCTTTTACTAATGCTTTAACTGGTATACCAGGATCTTCCGATACTAAGTGAATAATACAATTTGCAATGAATGATGAATTTAATTTCGTATGATCTTGACAAATATTAGTGGATACACATGTGTGTGTTCCATTAATTTTTCTAATCTCCCATAAATCTCGCTTTCCATTAAGTGATGCCCTAATTCTCCATTGACATCCACTACCAAAATATTTACACTGTCCGACATATCTATCCGGTCTTGACTCTACAACAATGTAGTCAACAGAATTCTTAATATGAAACTGTTTTATAGCATTTATTGTTGCATCCTTTGATTCAAATTGCATGCCAATAAACAGTTCATTATCAAAGTCATTACTTAAATTATTTTTTCTATTTTGGATATCTTGTCCAGCATCTGAATCAATGGTAACGAAAAATGACGAAGGAGTACTGTATGTTATGTTAGCTAGTTCACTACTATCAAGCTCCAAATCTTCTTCATCATCACAACATAGCTCAATGTCTTCATCATCACTAAATTCGTTGACAATGTCTCTAATAATCACCATCTACATATGAGCATAAACAAAATATAAGATAAAAACATTAATACAAAAAATGTTGAAGAAAACTAGAAAATCGGCAAACATACCTCGTCTCTCTGTAAATATAGTCTCGGCTCGCCCCTGTCTTATATAGAAGAACAGATGTCGCATTCCTACAATGCGAGACCAATCTCGCATACCTTAGATGCGACTTACCCCCATGATTCTCGCATTCACTGAATGCGACTCATGTCAGTTTGTCGCGTACTAGGAATGCGACAAACGCATATGTCGTGATCCCCATCCACGACATTCAAAAAGTTACACTAAGACGGTAAATAAATTTTTCACTACACCAAAGCTGGCATAGTGTAGTCAAACTACACCATGCCAGTAAATTTTCCTATTTAATTAGTACTCATATATGTTAATAAAGAGACAAATGATTTTTTTATGTGTATTTTAAGGGTAAAAATATAATATTTTTTAAACAAAAAGAATATAAATGTCAATACATGTTGTATTTCCTTTGTTTTTTCACATCACTTAACTCTCCATTAATGGAGAGGAGTATCACCTCCTTGCTACATTATCCACACCATTCAATATTTGGATTAGTTTGTATGATAGATAATGTATTGATAAATAGTATATAAAATTATATGTTGTGAGTAAGTATATTCTTTTCCTTAAAATATTAACCCTTTTATTTATATATCATTTTTTCATAATATAGAAATATTATTTCTATATTTATATATCCAAATATCTATATAATATAATTTATGATATTTGTATTATTAAATATAAATAGTATGTTATCTAAAACAACTTTTCCCTTTTTATTGACAATTTTTTTAATTTCTAATGTATTTTTCAAATGGGTTTGTAGCTTGGAAATAATTATAAATGCGTATGAATGAAGTAAATAAATACTCTTTGTCTATTATCTTCTATGGATTACATTAGAGTTGTCTCATTGCATCACATACCGAAAAAGTTTGCTATCATTTTTGTTGGGTTTATTCAAGTGTGAAGTCTCACATTAGATATGTGGAGGAGTGTGAAAGAGTTTATAAGTAAAAAATGTCCATGAAATTAATGACTTAAGGTTGGTTCAAGACGTTGTGCATCACTTGTGACTCTACACTCTTCCCATACTCCGGTAACAATGGAACTCCCCGGTGGTTGGATGCTCCCCGGTCACATTCTGGTCCAACAAGTGGTATCGGAGCCGATGGTTCGGTTGGGACATGGTGGACTTAAGGGGGAGCGGACCAGAAAGTGTGTGGTACCCACACTTGAGGGGAAGATTATTTGTTTTATTCAAGTGTGAAGTCTCACATTGAATATGCGAAGAATAATAAAAGAATTTATAAATAGAAAAAACTCATATATTTCTATCATTTTTTTTATATTTCTACCCTTTTGAACAATGATGTTTCAGTCTCCGTTTACTCAATAATGACATTTAGGAGGGGAAGTCGCGTATCCTAAAAAGATTAATTGCTAAAAAGTGAAAGAATATTCTTGATAATACCAAAAAAAAATGTATAAATATGCATTTAAATAAGTGTAGTTGAATTCAAGTTTTTTTTAAAAATTAACAAGGAATTATTATGGTTTGTTGGGTTTGTTTGGTTTGTTCAAATTTTATTTTGATTGTAATGAAATCAGAAAATAAGGGTGAAAAGATATTTACATTATTATTTTCATTTCATAATTCATAAAAGATGAGCTTCATTTTTTGAAATTTTGATAATAAAAAAATATTATTTCCAACACTTTCAAGAGTGAAGTGATATTTTTTTGTTGAAAATTTTAACATTTTTATTACTTCATCTTCATCTGTTATATATTTTTTGATGTTTTAACTTTTTCATGTTATTACATACTTTTTGATGTTTTGAAAACTCATACAAATTTATACTTTACTATCGAAATATATCCTTATTTGTTAATCTTTTTTACCATATATTACTTCATTTCCTTTTAATTCAGTCAAAAGGATATTGGTCAAAATACATCTTAGTGAACTAACTGAAATGACATCTTTTACCGATAATTGAATAATCAAAAGGGCATTGATGCGCCATACATATTGACAATCAACACAGAAAACTTCATCTCATACTTCAAAAGTTAAGAAAAACATTTCAATAATGTTTTTTCCCATCATTTTCAGTTTCCCATTGCCCACATGTCCTAAACATGCCACAAATATACTTTTCTACTTCCTAGTCTATATATATATAATGTTTTTGTCGGCATTAGATATACATACTAAAGTCTTCACCCCTTCGTAATTAGTATCCTAGTCAAGTTGAAGCTATATGAAGCTATAAGTTGAGATATTGAAAGTAGATTCTTCTTCATACTTGACATATGATATACACTTTGAAGTTATAATGGATGAGAATTATGACTAGGAACTACTTTAGTCTCATCAACATATGTGATAACAAGGAACTACTTTGGTCTCATCAACATATGTGATAGACAACTTAGAGTTGTTGATAGTCACCATTGCTCATTTTTCTTTGTATTCTTTCTTGGTTGATAATTTCTTCTTATCTACTTATTAAAACCGTACCGGTTATCAAACCGGTCAGGGTACTAGTATAGTGGTACAGTGGTTTAACCAGTGGTTCAGTAATTAAACCGCATGTCGGTTAAACTGGACATACTTGCTTATATATATATATATGTAAACCTATAACAAAAAATTTCAAATAAGTAGATATTCATATTTATAATCCATATTCATAATTTACTTCAAATTCACACAAACAAACAACATTAAGTCTTTAATAAAATCAAAGTCTAAAGTGCAAAACATATATTAATCCAAAATTATCATTTAACAAACGCAAAATACAAATAAATGACCCAAGTATTAATCATTGAAGTTGAAGAATTAGTGAAGAATTGAAAATTTGAAATTTAAAAATAAAAAAAAATTAATGTACAAACCAACCGGTTTTCACCGGTTTTGACCGGTTCTATTGCATATGCAGTATAACATACGTACCGTACCGGTTAGGGGTCCGGTTCACCGGTTTTCCGATTGAACCGACCGGTACGGCACGGTTTTTAAAACATTGAGTAGATCCCTCCTGCTAAAATAAATAATCATTACCTTTAAATTTTAGTATTATATTATAAGGTTTGAAGTAGCCAAGCTACCAATAAACCCTAAACCCATAATTTTGAATTTGAAACCATCTTGTGTAACACACAGTGCAGCTTTCTCTTCCGCTTTCACTATGTCTACCCTTCAACCTCACATCAACTCAATCCGTTCCTACGAGTTACGACTCATACGTTCTACCCTCTCTTCTCCACCGTCCGATCCTCTCCCTCAATCTCAACCGTCCGATCACTATCTCCACAACATAATCAACGGTATCCTCGCTTCAATCGAATCCGGTTCTTATCTTCAAGCCATCACCTCTGAACCTTCTTCTATCGTCTTCCAACTCGGTCATGACTCGCCCCTCCGGCAACTCAATAACTCAGTGGATTCCGCTGACCGAGTCTACTCCGAGTTGCTCAACCGCGCCGAGTTTTTCGTACGATACGATTCGTCGGATAGTGAGGCTGATAAGGCTTCCAGGGTGGTGCTCGTCGTGTGCATTGCCGTCGCCGCGTTTCTAGGGTTTACACAATGTAACTTCACAGGGTAAAAAAATAATACTGAAATTGAAGTTCACAATTGTTAAAATTGAAAAATTAAGCAGAAATTGTACTTTGTAACTATCTTGTTTTTGAGAACTACAATCATATCACTATTACAATGTTTTAAGTAAGGGTTTCAGAAACTTCGAAAAGCTTGACATTTCGGATATTTAGCTGTCAATGTGGTTGCTATCCATGACATATTAGTGTCTATAACAGTTGCGCTCTCGATTAATCACTTACCTTCCTTTGGGTGTTAAGTGATTGTACCTTTTGAAGCAAGAGGGTGTCGAGTTTAATTAAGCTAGAGCTATGAGGAGATGAATGTAATTTTACCATTTGAGAAGTTGTTGATGAATTTGAATTTGAAATGTTGTAGGCCTTTGATGGGATTGCCGAGATGCCCTCTGCCATTGGAAGTTGGTGAATTTACAGAATGGGACAATTGGGCGCGCAATCAGCTTATGTCTTCTGGCTCTCACTTGCTTGGAAAGTTCTCAAATCTTCAGGTATTGTACTGATGCATCTTTATGTACAAGTATGTGATTTAGTTTTTGAACGTGAATCTGTCTCGGAAATGTTTTCCAGTCTTTTTTTTTGAAAAGTGAGATATATGATTTTTTGTTGTTATTGATTTGGTTAACCAACTCCTCCTTGGAGAAAATTGTTACTCTGTTTAAAACTGATAATAAATTAATTTTTTTATATGCTTTCAACTTTCCAGCTCATTTTTTGTGCTAGAACATATTAGAGTAGCCATCTGTTTAAGCTTTGTTACAAAAATATGTATGTTCTTTTGATAAGAAATCACTTCTGACATTTATATGGTTGTTTGTTTGGACTTTTACTAATAAGCCGAAGCTGAAAAAATTAACCAGAAATTCAGCTTTTATGAGAAGTTATATTTGTCAGATTCTTAGAAGCCACCTTTTTAAGAAATGGGTCTTCAATGTGGGTTGGTACCCAAATGAACAATGTTCATAATTGAAATAACTCTTGCTCCTAGCTAAATGTCGGTCTGACTCTGATATCTGTTGACAAGGCTGTTTATAGGTGTTGCCCCTTAAAGTTCATCTGCTTGCCACCTCTCTCCCTATTCTAATTTTAATTGTCTGTTTCTCACTGTCCTTTTGTAGTATATAGTTTTTGCTAAGATGTTGCTTATGCGGATGAAAGATTTATTATTTCAAGGAACGACATCATCTTCAATTGAGATTAGAAGCCTTTCATGGTGGCTTGCGAGGATTTTGCTTCTTCAACAGAGAATTTTGGATGAGCGGTCTTCTTCTTTGTGTGATATGTTGCATGTCTATATGGGCCAAGCTTTAAAGCACTTTAGCTCTTCAGATGAAGTTAAAAGTTATTGGGTTTCTAATTTACATGATGGAGAGAGCTTAGATATTGTCTCCATGTTGCACTTAGAGGCTGGAATTATGGAATATGCCTATGGACGAGTCGACTCTTGCAGGTGAGTTACTTTTGGAATTTTCATTTTTCGATTTTGGTTCATATGGTATGTAGTTCTTTATATAACATGATTAGGATGAGAATTTTGTTGTACTTTTTAGCATTTGATGAGACTTCTTCATCTAGCTCCCCCCTTTGGGTAGAGGGGCTTGATGGGCTGTGTTTTACTGATTTGACAAGCATACATTGTTTTTTGTTGGATTTGAAAAAGACATTCATTAAGAAAGAAGGAAGAGATATACAAAGATAGGAGGATAAATTATCATCCACAAGAAAACTAAACTACTAAGAGAAAATAGAAAAGATGGACCAGTGTAATTTTTATAGAGGAAAGGTTATAGAGTAGAAACACTTTCATGAAAGAGATGCTGCCCACCCAAATATCATTGCTAAATCTAATTTTATAACCATCACCCAAATTTAAGGAACAACAGGAAGAAAACTAACTTAACAAAGTAAATTAAATTTCTGAGTGCTTTCATGAATAACAGTAAGCACCAGATTGGCATCCCACCCATACTGTTTCAAACCAGACTTGCAAACAACTTAGCAACATGAGAAAGAAGACTCCTGCGGAAAACTCTATAACCATCAAAGCTATGATTTTAGCCACCAAGTTGCTCAACCTGAAGCATGTATTACTTCTCACCTAGAACACAAAGTTGTGAATGAATGTAAATGAGATCCCCACTAGTTATTTTCCATTTAGTTGTAAGGACGTTGAAGTCTAAAAATATGATTATATGTTGGATTTGGAAGTTTCAAAATAAGTATGCTTTTTATAATGTCATGCTTAAGTACCTTATCATATCAGGAAACATTTTGAGTCTGCTGAGGTGGCATCTGGGCTTCAGCTTTCAGTGACTGGGGCACTCGGTTTCCGTACTGTGCATCAGGTAAGCATAGTGAATTGCATGATAAGCATTTATCACGGAACTTACCTTTTAATATGAAATTACTCTTGGACATAGGTAGAACCAAAGGCTCAAAGGGTACTTGTTACAAACACAAGTTCATCAAACAATTTCATGGGAAATGGTATCCAAAAGTGTGATTCCAGTACTCCTGAAGCTAACTTGCATAAGCGTGAAAACTGTGAAGCATCTGACATACTTATAATACCAAAGTTGTTAGAAAATGATGACAACTCTAAAACTAGGCCACAAGGCAGCGGAAATGGTGTTCACACAACTACTAGTTTGACAGCAACACAACAGGCTGTAATTCTTGCACATTGCCTTCTAATTGAGAAGAGCTCCCGACAAGATGAATTGCAAAGTATGTAGCTTTAATTTGTACATGCATGCATGGTATTAAGTTTAGCATGTGCATACTGTCATACAATACCTTTTTTTACCCTTTTAAATTTGAAAATACCTATGCTTCTGGACAAAGTGGTCTTCTAGCCTATTTATGATGTTCAGCTAAGGCTTAAGAAATGAAAAAAGTATGGAGATGGGTGAAATTGACTCAACAACTGTGATTTTAGGTTACTTTTTCAATTCTGTACAAAAGTGTTTTGAATTTAAGTTTTTAAATTTGCATTACTGAAGTTTAAAGGGGGGGAACATATTGAAAGTCTGAGTGGGTAATTGCCGAAATTGAAACTACAGGCTGTCAAAGAGATTAATTGTATTGTAACCATGTTTTTCTGTTATGCTTATACTAGTCTTTATCTTTGGTGTCTGATAAGAGGAGATCTACCTCTGAAGTATAAATACCAATTTCTTGGCTGTGTGTTTTCCAAAGTTGATCTGGTATCCATTTAAAATTCATCTTAGTTTAAAAATTTTAGGATCCATACTTGAGAAACAAGTTCTTTATCTTCACGTTTGATCACCGTTGGGACAATGGTCAGTGTATGCTGCTCAGACAGGTTGGATTGGCATGTTTATAGTTAACTAGTGTGGTAGTTATTGATATCTTTCCCTTCTACTCCTGCTGCTGGTGACCTTTCATTGGAAGGTGGTCGTCTATAAATAGATGATTATCCATGTAAGACCTCTCCATCTCCATGGCTTGTGAGTTGTTACATGTCTTGACTCTTAACCATGGAATGGGGCAACCTCCCTTCCCTCTAAACTTTTTTCACCAAAAAAGAAAATTGAAGAAAATATCATTTCCTCCCCAACTTCTTTACACTTTTACTGTGATAATGCCTAATCTTAGCCGTCTGTTTCATATATTTCTCTTTATTCCCCCCTCCTTGTAAGGCATTTATATTACTATTCTAAAAACCACTTATTTTCTTGAAAAGAGAGATGCAAAATGGCCATGAGTGTACTAGTTGTTAGTTGAATTGTTGGCTTGTGACTGTGTTTCAGGATGGGATATGGCTCCTTATATTGAGGCAATTGATTCCCAGCATTTGTTTTACTTCATTGTAAGTAGACAAAAACAATCTACAACTTATATCTAGTTTTTTCATCTGCACCTTTCTTCTTTTGGGGATGGAGGTGATTTCTGATGTCTGCATGTTTTCCTATGCCCTTCAATTTAGAAGTTATTGTTTTAGTTATTAAAATTGCCAGGTGTTCAGTCTTGAATTAAAACCATTCCATGCCCAAGAAAATATAATTGTTTAGAAATGAGGCTTTTATAATTCTCAATGCTTATGGTATTAATGTTCCTATTAGTGTGTATTGTCTGTGAACAATTATCTGCCTTTGATAATTTTCTCATTCCTGATTTAGATACGATGTTTCTGCGATATCTTGCGTATTCGATGGGAGTCGTCCCGTAGTCGAACAAAGGAGCGTGCTTTACTTATGATGGAAAACATGGTATGAGTTGTATTTTGGTTAATATGATAGCTCGATATTTATGTAAGCATCAAGTTTTTCTTGCACTCTGTTTTCCTGTAAGCTGCATTGTAGCAATTATAATTTATGATGACTGAAATTTAGACATTAGGCTTCTTACCAGTGAAAAAATATATACTAAGCTATCAAATCAATTGATTTATTTTAATTTATTATGGGTTATTCTGACAAAAATGGATCAGATTTCATTTTTCCTCTTGAAGCTACAATTGGTATTCTTTTACTTCTGCATTTGTTCTACACGTTTCATGCTATTTAATTTTTTTATAAGTGAACGAATTCAATGGGAGGGACTATATGGTGAAATTTATAAACGATTCACACACAAACAGGCTTCTTTCATTCAAAGACCAGAAGATGCAAAGAGGTTAACTATTTAATATAATACATTGAAGTTTTTTCAATCCTTCTACCCGTGAAAGGGTTTTTTGTTGCTGTTGATAATCTGGCTTCAACATGTGTTTTGTCTTGACTTGTTCATTGTAGATTGCTATTGCTGCAAGGCCTGATAAATATATGCTACATTTTTTCCAGGTGCAACACATTTATGAGTCTTCTCCAGCAGTAGCAGAAAGAACTCCTCTCAGTTGTGGTGTTTATATGCCCAGTATTCCTGCATTGAGAAAGTATTAACTTTTGCTTTGTAGACAACAACCATAACGACCTTCCCAAAAATATACATACATACACATATATATTATTTTATTTTGTAAAAGTCAGATCACTACTTTACCGCCTTGTTACTTTTACCTCCAATTTCAGGGAATATGGTGAACTTTTGGTGCGCTGTGGTTTGATAGGAGAGGCATTGAAGGTGTTTGAAGATTTGGAATTATGGGATAATCTCATACACTGCTATTGGTATGATAACACCTGTGATGAATAAGCCAAATGAATTCTTTCTATCACTCTTCACCCTTCATTGGCAATGTGGTCTCATTTGATATCTGATTTTGGAAACAGCCTATTGGAGAAGAAAGCAACAGCTGTTGAACTCATCAGGAAACGTCTTTCAGAAAGACCCAATGATCCCAGGTTATGGTATGTTACTTAGCTTGTCTTATTTTCTGTTTCCTTAGTTAGATTGTGATTGCTTTTGAACTACTCAGGCTATTTCTCTGACAAGATGTGTTTTGGTGTTTGTACTGGACAATCCAATCTTGAGTTTAAGGGGCCTCTCAATACAGTTGTGATGTTTCTTGCTGAGTATCTTTAGGGATTACAACTAGTGCGCAGGCTTTTAAATTTCAATACACCTGTGAATGTGTTTCTCAAGAAGAAAGTCATGAGTTGAAGACCTATCTTTTCTTGCTTTGTGCTTCTTCGACCCATTTAAAATTTGATCTTTGATTTAATAATATGGATTGGATGTAAGAAAATGATTCACATTTTAGTTTGTGCATGCTATTACTTGCTGTTAAACTGCGCACAATTGACTTTGAATATAAACAAAAACACACTTAAAATTTATATAGTTTCTTAAACCAATAGTTTGGATCACACCCCTTTTGATTTTCAAGCCATTTATTTATGATAGAATCTGAAGTATTCTAGTAGAACAAATCCACCTTTAGTTTTTTTAAAATTTTATAACTTGGTGTTTTAAAGGATTACTGACTTGGAGTATGTATGGCCTGTAACTTATTTTACTCGAGAAGATATTCACTGAGTGCAATTCCTATTTTATTATGGTGTTTCTATGGTAGACATGCAAAGGGATTGACATGCTTTGTTGCATATCTCTACCTTCTACTTTAGTTGTTTCTTTTTGTTCTTTGTGAGGATGTCTTATCTTCTTTGTACTATTCTATTCCTATCTAATGTGCTTCTGTTATTATTCAAAAACAATTCTTGTTATCTTGTTTATTTTATCTAATCACTCGGCTGTCAATCATGATTCACGAACCAGTCATGGTCTAGCTTATAGTTTATCCTGTATTATATGAAATAGCAGTATAGAAAAGTATATTGCAGAATCTATTTCACTCATCCTGATATTTCTAGGTGCTCCCTGGGTGATACTACAACTAATGACACGTGCTATGAAAAAGCTCTGGAAGTTTCAAACAATCGGTCTGCCAGAGCTAAGGTATACCTGTGCGTATATTCATGTTTTTGTGTTCTACTATTTGCTACTATTGCATTACAAAATTTTAAACTAACATTTTTGTCTTGATCTGTTTGTTTTTTCTTTGTTTGACAGCGTTCTCTGGCTCGCAGTGCATACAATAGGGGAGACTATGAGACATCTAAAATTTTGTGGTGTGTAGCATTTCAAATTTATTACCATTGTCTTCATCGTTATTGCATTTATAATTTTTTTTGTTTTCATCGTAAAATTGTTATTTACTTCGTGGTGTTAATAGTTATGTTGAAATTATATGGTTTAGATATTAAAGAAGAAAAAAATGCTCTAAATAATGAATTGTATTAATAATATTGTGAATAATTATGTGAATATAATGTGATTATATTGTGATATAAAAGAAATAATACCACCCATGTTTATACTAATAATACTAGACTCATAATTAAATAAGGAAACAAATCATAAAAGATAAAATAAAGTAATATCAATCCCAAGAGATCTTCTAAGGCACTCTAAAAACAAATCTAAGATATAATAATCATAATATGAGACATTCTCTCTATATCTAAAGATCATGTAGATGTTTTCTATAATATAATTTATATATTCTAAGATACTTTCATATATTTTAATACTTACCCTTAAACTAAAGCTTACTAAGTTTTAAGCTTCTTACATAAAAATATAAAATTGCTTTTTCTTCTTAACAACACCAAAAAACTTTGAAATTGAAATTGTAGTTGACATTTGCTTCTAGGATAGAGCCAGGGCCGATGCATTTGGGACAAAGTTGGGGCCAATGCATCTGGGATAAATCAGAGACCAATGCATATGGGACAAGGGTGAGGCTATTGCATCTTCACCACACGAGATCTGTACCGCTTTTATAGCTCTATATCCAACGCTCCCCTCATCTCGGAGCTTATACATCATATGCATCCAACTTGTCACATGAAGGAGAGAATCGACAACACTTGTGACACAGATGATCACATATCTGAGAAGAACACTGTAGATCAAAACTTTAACAAAATCGTGCAACAATAACAAAACCAGAGTTGGGAGAGAAAACTGACAATGCTAAAGAGGGAGGCTAGGAGGACTATAAAACGATGAAAACGACAAACCTTGAAAGTGAGATGACAGCAACGACTAAGAACAAGTGAGAAAGAATGTGACAATCGAAAAAACAACCAGCATAATATAAGGATAACAAGCCTAAGCTTCCCTCAAGGCGGATATCATGGCTCTGATACCATGTTGAAAGTATAGAGTTTAGATATGGAAGGAGAAAAAAGAATGCTCAAAGTAGTAAATTGTGTTAATAATATTGTGAACGATGATTCGATGACATTGTGATCTCTAAGTTACTCTAAGCAAACCTAAGATATAATCATAATAATATGAGATATTCTCTCTATATCTAAGTATGATATAGATATTGTCTATAATATAATTTAAAATATTCTAACACACTATCATATATTCTAAATTTGTTATGTCAGGGAGTCTGCAATGTCCATGAACTCTATGTATCCAGATGGTTGGTTTGCATTTGGGGCTGCTGCATTGAAGGTAAATTGTATGTTGTCCACTATGCTTGCAATAAAATGTACATTTTATACCTGTATGAAAAATCTAAATCCCCAGCATTAAAGTGGGTTTTTCTGTGTTGGATAAGTGGCAACAATTACATTAGTGTTAGGCCAACCTTGCTGAATTCGACTGGTAGCTGCATGTGTGTTGAATAGGAAAATATTTTAGTGTATATAGTTTAATTTTAGGAAGCCCCTTCTGCAATTGTATACAGATTACCACTTGTTTAGCTGTATACAATTGTTTATACAACTATATACTACAGTTGTATGTGCAGCATCACTTCGATTGTTTGTCAGAATGGGCACCAAACCACCAGTTCCCACTTTTAAAATACCTAATGTTGACTTGTCCCTCTTAGTTTTGTGTTTCTTCTTTTTGTTTTCTTGAAGAAATGTATACTAACCATGATAGTTTTTCAGGCACGGGATATTGAAAAGGCTCTGGATGCGTTTACTCGTGCTGTTCAACTTGATCCTGACAATGGGGAAGCTTGGAATAACATTGCTTGCTTGTATGAAGTTCTAGCTTTGTTCTCGTAATCAAGTGTGGAAAACAACTTAGTTTGTTGCAGTGTATAAACAATATTTCTTTGCAAACCCACACATATATACCACATATATGCAAAATTGTCTTTCCACGCCAGAATTTGGGCTAAGAAGAAAGCCATCCCCTTCCCATAAATTTCACCCTATCTAAGCTTGAAGTTGAGGCCTTTTGTGTCGGCGCAACAATAAGGTTGCTTGCCTTGTAACCTGGAGATCATGGGTTCAAATCCTGAAAGTAGTCTCTTAGCTTATGACAGTAAGGTTGCGTACATCTGCCCTTTCGCAACCCCATTAGGTGGGAGTGTAACTGCCCTTTTTTAATCTTAGTGGTGTCTGCCCTTTTTTAATCTTTGTGGTGTATCCTTAGTGATGCGAAAGTATCTTTTTAACTAATCTAAATTTCCTTCACTCACAAGTTTGAGATTCTGATTATTAATTTGCAAGTCCTCCCTTTTACCTTGATTTCGCTAGATCAATAAATGGAAATCATTGTATCCAGTCATTAACGACAACCAACAAACAAGAACAACTAAAAAGCCTTTTCCCACTAGGTGAGGTTAACAACATGGATCAAAAGACATCACTTTGTCTTCAGATTCTGATTATTCATTTGCAAGTCCTCCCTTTTACCTTGATGTCGCTTGCTCAATAAATGGAAATCATTGTATCCAGTCATTAACGACAACCAACAACCAAGAACAACTAAAAAGCCTTTTCCCACATGTGAGGTTAACTACATGGATCATAAAATTGTCATTTAAACCTTATAAAATTGTCATGGTTTATTAAATTTTGGCCTATAGCTTTTACTTATTATTTATTGTACCTACCATGCAGGCATTTGATCAAGAAAAAGAGCAAGGAGGCCTTCATTGCATTTAAAGAAGCATTGAAGTTCAAGTTTCGTATTATTTCCCTTTTATTAAACTGTTAAAAATATGGGCATATATGCTTACATACATAGATGCACGCGTACATACAAATTGTTTTTTGGCTCATAATAATTGCAAATTTAATGTATAATAACACAATGACACTTTGTGACAGACGAAACAGCTGGCAACTCTGGGAGAACTACAGCCATGTTGCTGTTGATGTTGGCAATATTAGTCAGGTTTTATTCTTTTTCTTTTGTTGATCATAACTAGTCTTAGTATATGATTCATGTGTCTTATATGTGTCTTGAAGTGATAAAATGAAGAATGATAGATGTTTTCTGTGCAGTTCCATTCTCTACTTGCATTCTTAATGTGTTGTATGTCATCATCCTTCATGTTTCTTTGCATGTGAGAACCTCCTGTGTGATGATCACTCGTATAAATACTGCTTTGGAGGATTTACTTTGTCAAAATAGTTCTAGTTTTAATTTTTAGTTGATCCATGTTGATCATCTTATATTTTTCTCTAATGATAGGGTCCTTGGCAGTTGTTAATGCTAAAACTTGACTGATGTGCTATATGTATTAGTTATTAGTTAATAATAGCTATTTATAGTTTAAGTTTGCATGTTATAGCAGAGTGAACTTTAAAAATCTAGTGCCAGTTTGGAATCATAATTTTGTGTGAAAAATTAGTTCCTGCATTGAATGTGCTACTGATGTTTTTCTACTACCTATCAAATATGAATTTAAGTAAAAGTGATGAAAAAAATTCAGTGTATGGGACTAGGGTGGGTCACTAATTGAATTTACAAAAGCTCTTTGTTTCATTAAGCTGGTATTATCCCTTTAACATGAAATGAAAATATTTTAAAACATTACAAATGTATACTATATAGTATTATGGTTTTAGGATTCAGCTCTGAACTTTTCAGTGCAATTGTAATAATAATATAAGCATGATATAATGTTGACACTGATATATGATAGCAAATAAACAAAACCTTTTTTAGTTAAGCAAATAATTTTAAATTTGAATGTGGAACTTAGAATGCAAGATGGGTGCATTACCAAGAAATAACACTTTATTAAAAGCATTACTTTTGTTGATTCTTTGTTGCTCATCAAGTTTGATAAATTCTTTTAGGCACTAGAAGGCGCACAGATGGTTTTGGACTTGTCCAACAATAAAAGAGTAGATGCTGAATTATTGGAAAAAATCACAAGGGAGGTGGAAGGCAGGCTTCCAACAACTAATTCTTTGGGTCCTTTAACAACTGATAATGAGTCTAATACAGATCAATGTTGTGTTGCTGATTCTGGATCAGAACATGCAAAGCAAGGATCTGGAGTATCTGTTTCTGGAAGATCACGTGAAACAGAGCAATTAATATCATTACTTGGAAAAGTTTTACAGCAGGTATGCAATTCTATCAAGATTTTGTTTGTTAGATGTGTTGTAGTTAAAGTGATGTATGGACTTCCACGTTCATCATAGCGTGGCCAGAGCTGAATCTCTGCTTAATTATATATAGCATTGAACTCTGTTAAACTCCATGTGGCTCTGCAAGTTATGTAAAGATGTGTGGTACATGCAAGTTACATGTGTTCAGTTTAATAGTTAATACTATGATACAGATAGTTAAACATGGGAACGGATGTGGACCTGATATATGGGGCCTATATGCCAAATGGCACAGAATTAATGGTGACCTTGTGATGTGTTCTGAAGCTCTCTTAAAGCAAGTTAGATCACTCCAGGTACAAGCAGATCTTATATATCTTTTTTAATAAAAATATCCCATAAAACATTGATTGCATCATATCATACAATGTCTCAAAATTTCATCATTTTTTTACATTTTATTTATAACATAATTATTGCAATTTTTACATTGTTTGATTGTATTCTTTCAGGGATCTGACACATGGAAAGACCAAGATCGCTTCCGAAAGTTCGCAAAAGCATCCTTGGAACTTTGCAAGGTGTACATGGAAATTTCCTCTTCTACTGGCAGTAGGAAAGAATTGTTTACTGCTGAAATGCACCTGAAGAACATCATCAAACAGGCAAGAATTGTTTACTTCAGGAAACAATGTTGTCTCTTTTATTTAATTTATGCATCCTACTAAATTGTAAACTTTTTCTAATTTATTACTTGTAATCTCAGGGTCAGAGCTTCTCTGATACAGAAGAGTTCAGTGATCTTCAGGCTTGCCATGATGAAGTGAAAATCAAGCTCCAACCGAATTAAATGCCTTGCTAAAATTTTGAAGGCATTATTCAATTTGTAATGTAAGTTCTAACTTAAAAGTTTTGACCTGGTGTCATTAGATTGAAGTTCAACCCATAAGGACTGCATTTAGCTTTCCATCAACAGAGGATGTCAAAAGCTTGATTTCAGAATCCTGCAAGCATTGAAGACATGAATGAAAGTAATAAGAATGTGCTTTGTATCATACAGTTTATGTTGTAGCATATTATTTAACTTTCTCTAAGGAAAGGAAAGCGCAGATGGTTATGTGAAAAGGAAATAGGTGCCAAATGTACGACAAAAAAGACTACTCAATTTATTGGCGTTGATACCTTAACCTTAAGGATATGTTGAGTTTATTTTTGGATGGTTACTGAATGAATGTAAAGACTTGAGTCATGAAAAAGACTGATCTGAAAGCATCCATTTTTTTTTTCTCCCTCAAAATTTAACTTGCAAAAAAATTTGCAAGACTTTTATGATTTTAGTTTGAATTAAAATGGTTTGATCTTTTATTCAAAAAACCAACGATTATATGTTGTCAGAGATTAATTCCACAAAAATGAAATTGAGTTGATTTAGAAATTGAATTTCTGTTTTGTTTGAAACATCCCAAAGTTAAATAAATGCAAGTGAAAAGTGCTTAGATCCATTATATGGTCTGGGTTTTGATCTTTAGATTTACATATGGAAAAAATGGTGCTTACTGAAATTAGTTTCAATACTTTACTCAATAGGAAATGAAGAAATAATAATAGAAGTGCATACTAATTTGTTGTGGTATTGCCAATACTTATAACGATACAACCAAAATTGTTCAAAATTAATATAATGAGTGAAAGTGGAAGAAGGCTTAAGCCTTAGAAGTTTATAGTCATTGTCACATCCCTCACCATCTATGACATTCGTCCACTTTGCCACTCTCATCAAGTACTAAGGTTCATTTGGGTTTTAGGGAAGTTCAAGTTCAAGTTTTTTGGGCTAAAATCTAAGTTTGGACATAATTTGGGCCTAGCCCATTTACAACGAGATGCGTAAAACCCAGGAAAAAAAAGTGAATCAAGGAAAATCACTATTTTGGGTGTGATCTAAACCAGTAGGGGCTGCAAAGATCATAAAATTGGCTACCTTAGCATGAATTATAATTGTCAACAATGATGTCAATATGAAATATATGCACATTTTTTCTAACACTAGTTGCACCTTTTGTGGCGTTAGCCCATCATGCTGGACTCATTTGGACACAGCTATATCACAAGGAAATAGCAATAGCATTGCACATATTGCATTATGAAATTCTGTATATAAATATAACAACTAGTACTCAAATAATTGTAACCAACTAATGGAACTCAAATAATTGTAACCAACAAAGTCAATAAAACGAGGATTAACATAGAAATCCCACTGAAGACCTACCTTAAATAATAAATGACTTTAGTGTAAAAGGCCAATCAGACATCAACAATTTGCAGCTCATTTAGCAGGTGAGGCTCAAAACCTCTTCTATGGACTTGGGTGGTTGGCAAGAATTCTAAGGATGAGATTGTTTATGTACAACATCTAAACTACCAGTCTAAGAATAACAAGAAAAAAGCATATGGACGAAATAGTGGCTGTATCTCTATCCTACGCTTAGATACTCCGAAATGATGTCTACTTCATTGCCAGCATACCACCATATACAGTATTTGACAGCTCCAACAGCTGCTGCTCCATTTTATCTTTCCATTTGTATAAATCCATAAACATATCCTGTGAGAGAATGGTTAAAGACAACGAATATATTATAAAATTTATACAAGTGGTATGTACACACTACCAACATCACCTGAAACATCGTCAATGAGTTGTCAATGTCTGACTTCGAGTTATTTGAAGTGACAGTTGTAGAAGAATCAGGGGTCACATTAGGTTGATCTTCTTGTCTTGCAGGTACCAACTCCAGCAACTCACTATCATTTTGAAAGGGAAAAATTAGAAATGCTATAACTAACAAAACATTTTCCCCGTTGATTCGCCTTTTCTCAACTAACAGGAGTGTTCGGGTGGAGGGGGATTGAAGAATTTGATTTCACTTGTCTTACCTCTTCTTGTTAGTTGGTGCTTTGATGAGTAACTGAGCAGGTGGGGCTGAGTTGGGATCTCCAAGTACAACCTCTTGTGGAACATTTAGCAGCTCTGAACTCCCACCAATCCAAGTTGCAAATTCATCATCCTGAATATTTTCTATGTTGGTGCTCTCTATCCAATCTTTCCATTTTTCTGAATGGGGACTGAAAGCTGTACATCCCCTTGATGCTTGAAGATCACCCAATTTATTTGTTATTTCCACAAGCTGTTGCTCAAATTTAGTTTTCCAAATCACCAATTCACCATACTTGCCCTATTAATATATACTACAGTAAGCAAGAGATTACAAAAGTGGAAAAAATAACCAACTAAAAACACATTCAACATAACATGAAATCTGTTATAACTTAAAGGATGAAGAACTTGACAATATATGGCTTAGTTACCTGCAGACCCTTCATAGAAACCATAATTTCAGTTAGGCGGGGGTCAGTAACAGCTCTCCACTTCAGAAATTCCTTGTGAGTCTCCTGGCAATGAAACAACACAAAATATCATGAATCTCGTGAGATAGAAAACCATTGAATTATTAAATTATTCAATATTGACCTCCAGCAGATTAATTTCATTTTTATCTTGCTTCTTCGCAATGAGCTCCTGCATATCTCTGCTATCCAAATAAAATCATTAAAGAAAATATGATAGCAACCATACAAAATTATTTTTGAAATTCACTTTCCAAGTTCAATACTTCTTCATTTGGGCCATTTCTATTTTAAGCAGTTTCAGTTCACCAGAGGAATCAGTATCCTGGGAGGGAGCACTGCCTGCCCTAAAAGTAGATGGTGGCATCCAGAAAGGGTTCTGCACCCCTGCCTCCTGGCGGACTTTGTCCAAGTCAGCACTCTCCAACCAATACTCCATAATTCCGTTGGTGTTGAACCATCTTCGGAACCGATCAATCCCTCCAGGTGCCACTTTACCATCAATGTGTTTCAGTAAGTGGTCTAAAAGCCCAGTATCACCAATACGTTTGCGGGCAGCCATTCTTAGTGCAGGTCGGGTTATTGGGTTATCAAAGGTTGCACCTTCAGCCTTTAAGACCTCCCACATGCTTTGCTCGGCTAAATTATACCTACATCACATGATTTCCTCAGCTTAAAAAATCTAACTAATAGCAAAGATAACAACAGGAAGAAATGAAGAATATGACTATTTTCTTTACCTCTCGGCTGACCATCTGTCCTTACTTTCATTCCTCTTTGACTTAAGCTTCCTACCACCTCGCTTCTCACATGATACCTCTTTCACCTCTCTAAGCTGACTAAGGCTACGGCACTTCCTTTTCCTAGTTTCTGGCAAAAAGTCAGGTTCAGTTTTAATGGTTTTTTCTTCTTCTCCATCACTTGATTCCTCTTCGTTCAGAATATCATAAGGAAGTTGAGTTCCATGTTCCTCATCCTGATTAATATACATGACTCGATGACGAACACCCCACTGTTCCATCCCCTCAGCTCTTAGCTTATACTATCTCAAATGCTCAGCTGATCCCTGACAACTTCTGTACGCTCCAGAATCTGCATTACCAACACATTAACGATTAACAATACCCTAGAATCTTGGTGAGTATTAAACTGGATGAGAAAGGTTGTTAACTTTTGGTAATTTGAGAAGTGTTAATTTAATCAAATATACTGCATGACATGAATCCAACAACCAGCAATATAGCATTATTCTTTACAATTTCAAATTAATCAAGGGTAGAACCAAACTTGTTTCAGACCATATCTGATAGCATGCAGCCAGCAATCAAAAGCAATTATAGAACTAGAATCTGGAAAATACTCGGTATAAATTGAAACCGAAATACATAATTGGGATACAATTTAGGGATTGTATAGTTAGTCTCCCCTTTGAAATTCCTACTGCCAGATGCCACAGTTATGTTTTGAGTCATCAGAGCTCCCCCATACGCAATTGAAAGTGAATGTCTACTGAGCTTGCAATTGGCAGAAATAACAAAGATCTAATATAGACTGCACTTTATGTCAATGGCACAGGATTATCAATTAAAAGAACTTGTGACACATGCTTGGATAATCATGTATCTTAAATGCAAGTCTTATTGTGTCTGAGAGAGAGCATTAAACAACCACAATTTCATCCACAGAAAACAAGAAAACACATAAATAGATGGTTAATTGAATTACCATTCTGCTCAAACTATTAAAATAATATGCTCTTATGACATGGAACATTAGGATACTGCAAAAGTAGTCATAAGGAGTGATTTTGTAAAGAGGGAGCAGAATGGGAAGGGAAGGCCAAGTCCCTTCCCTTGCCACTTGTTTCATACCATATCTTATTAAACAAGTGAAACAACCAAACAATGAAGGGACATGTTCTTTTTCATTGCATTATTTGCCTTTCAATTCCACTATAAGCTATTCTCTTTGACACTATTCAAAACTCTCAGACATAAAGTAAGTTCATCGGGATTAAGAAAGTGGGACAGTTAAGCTATACCCAACATATCACATCTAAGTAGTCGACCGCACGCCACAGTGGTGCGATAATGGACAATGCCACCTTTCCCCGTGACGGAATGCACATAGCAGTGCAGTTGGCTGTCACGCCCGTTGCGGGTTGAGTTGCAGCAGAAACGTGGGCCAAAACCCGCTGCAGCATGAAGAACCCTAATTTTATTGGGAAATTGTCATTTTTCCCCTTATTTTTTATTACATGTCATTGGTTTTTAGGGGTTTTTTTATAAAACACTCCTCCCTTTCCTTCCTTCTAAAAAGTCACATTAAAACACATGTTTCACTTCCTTCCTTTCTGCCCTTTCCATTCTCCCCTTCCCTTCTCCCCCTTCCCTTCCTTCTGTGAATTTCCTTTTGTTTTCCCTCTTTACACGTTCAACACTCTCCGATTTTAATGTATTACTTTTTTTTTTCATTTTGCTTCCCCCTTCCCTCCTCCCTTCCTTTCCTTTTGTTTTCCCCTTCCCTTCCCTTATGTGAGTTTCTTTTTGTTATCAAAATTTAAAGAGTATGAATTACTTAAAATTTAATGTATTTTGGTGTATTTGTAATTTTGTATATTTATGTGTAGGGTATAACATACAATTTGGTGTATTTGAAGTTTTTTTTTGTATATTTACATGTTTAGGATATAAATTACTTCTATTTTTTCCCTTAGTTGTAGCGGTCATCCCCCTACCCGCTATAGTGTTTTTGGGGTTGTCCGCTATCCGCAATCGACTACCTAGTATCATATGCAAACAGACACCACCAACAAATCAGACTGAGAAAGAAAACCTAATTCCTTGGCACACAAGACTGACCAAAGTCTTAAATACATTTACTAACTACAAAACCAGAGCAAGTAAATAAACCCTATCATCAAGATCTATTACCCAAGAAAAATTTCAAAGCATCACTAAAAATCAAATCAAACAGTAAATGGGTCAGTGAAGAAACCCTAAAAGAACACAAATACAGAAGCCAATCCGTGAACATAAAACCAACCAAAAAATAAGAAAATTTTAACTGATTCATATGCAATGTGACGATTTTATCAAAACATAAAACCCTAATCCTAAATTCATGCTGCAAATTCGAATTAGCGGAACAATAAACCTAACAAAATGGGCTTTCAAAATGTGAATCAAAGAATAATGAAGTAAACAAAGAGAAGTCGAAGAAGGGAAACGTACCAATCGGTGGTACATCAACGAAATGTTGAAGTGCGAAGAGAACAGAGAGAGAGAGAGAGAGAGAGACCAACACTGCGAAAAACGCAAACCCAGATGAGTGTAGCTGCAGCTTAAAAAAACTGCAGTGGGACGAAACTACTATTTTAATATTTAACCCTTTTATTTTTTAATTGAGAACAATGTATCTCCTTATGTATAAGAAGATAAGTTATCTCATATGACCACTAAAATTGTGATATGTATATCATTTAATCATTTTCTATAAAAATATTTCTAAAACTAAACAAAACAATACAAATCATCTCTTAGAAGTTTGGTTTTTTAATTTAAATTTTAATGAAATTATATAAATCATCTCTCTATTTTTTTGTCTGCTTATCCACAAATGATTCATAATATATACCTACTTACACTATCTCGTGAGGAGGTGAGTATGATTTTTAAACAAATTAAGTTAAACTCTAATGAGTATAATTTAACCTTAATTAATAATAAATTTGAATGTAAAATTTGATTATAAAATCGCTTTTCTCTTTTGATTATACATTAGGTATAATCATTAACTCTTATTATATTTGGACTTTGATCCATAATATACTATATTTTGTAGATATCTTGGGTGAGATTAAACAAATTTATATCATTTTTTTTTCGTATGACCATTGTCATTAGAAATATATTTGTTTGTAAAATAAATTATTGTTCATAAGTACTCATAAACTTAAATTCAAAAGCAATCTCGATATATCTTATTTTATCTAACATTTAAACTAGTTGTTACTAACAATATAAGGTCAGAACCAAAAAAGTATTTAAACGAAACAATAATGCAAGAATCGTCATTTTATTGTCATTATTTTAAGACCTATTGTAAACATGTTGGAATTGTGTATTAAAATTAAAAAAAAATTGAACTTATCTTATTATTCAAATATTTATTATTTAATAAGATTAATATCTTTTGAAAATGTTTAAACGAATAATAAATGGAGAGAGAACTTGTTATTTCGCTAAATGAAAATTGGATATCAATTTCTCTATTAAATTATAAGAAATGATCATTGTTATACTTTGTAACAACCCGATTTTATAACCCAAAATTTTAAAACTTTATTAAATTTAAATATTAGTTAAGTTTCCCAATTCAAAATGCGGAAATAATCAATAATACATTTTCATCAAAAACGTGACATCACATTCTATTTTAATCCATAATTCATACAATTATCCTTTGTTTCAATTACAACACTGATTAAAATAATCATGCTAATCTTATTGCATCTTTTGAAAGAGATTATTTATACATCATAGTTACTTCAACATATTCCTCATATTACATACATTATACAAATACAATTTTGGAATACAAAACGACTACTCCAGTCTATACTCCCATCAGCAAACATCCACGACGCAACAGCAACATCCTGAACTCACATATAACACATATACAAGGAAAATAGAGGGAGTAAGAACCAACTACGGCGACCGTAGCGTGGAATTACATAGAGTAATATCATTAAAGTATAACAACCTATACAATCATCTAAAATCAATCATAGTAAACATATATCATTTATATATCAGTCAATACCTTAAACCACATCATGTTCACATATTCAATCGGTATAATCATCACGTTTCACTTAGACAGTTCAACACATCAGTACAACAAACAATAGGATATTTACTTCTTCAATTAACAACCTTTACCATTTACTTACACATTTATCCAATTTCATCTTCATCAATATTCCTATTACCATAGTTACTCATAAATACCCAATGATATTCTCATACCCGAAGGCAGGTCAGAATCCATACCACGAAGGCAGGTCAAAATCCATACAACAACATCAATCACAATATAATATTTCCACTGCATTATTCTAACATTGCAATTTCTTCACAACGCAAGATACCACATCAATGTCATAAACACAATGTATCTCATATCCTATCACAATAAAAATCACTCACAACATCATCATCACATAATATAATTATATCCATTTATCACCAACAAGTCGTTCATCACAAAATCATTATTACAAATATACCCACAAATCAACAAATCAACAACTCATCACACAATCATTGATACAAACACACTCATATATGTTTATAACAAATCAACCATCTATAACACAACATTATCATAGATGAACCACACACAACATATTCTTCATCATATAACATTAACGTTAGAACCAGTTTCATGACGGTGTATTAACATAAATGAGCATATAACGTTTCATTTGAATAAACGGTTTTCCCGCACATATATCCCCACATTTATGCTAATACATCCTCATGTGAAATAAAAACTCTCACATGGGCCATAAACACCCAAACAAGTTTCTATCCGTTAATATACTCCGATTCTTGAGGGAAATCGGAGATGATGACTCTAATGAAATACTCTAAGACCACAATGGTCTTCTCCCTCGCCTTAGGTTGCATAAGCTCCATTATTCCACAAAAGAGCTTCATCTCCCTAAATCTCCTTCAACCTCCATTGTTGCTTTTTCATCTCCAAAGCACTCCAATGTTCCATTAAGAAGCAAGAGGATCTGACACTGGGTCTCTCGCTCAAACGAGAATCTGACAGTATGCTTCATTCTTCAGGACTTGTTGCCCATTTTAAGGAGGGTAAATTTGGGGTGTTACATACTTGGCAACAAAGTATGTGTCAAAACTTATCTCATCATCATTTCATAGACGATGAATGATTAATAAACAAAGAAAAATAAAAATATGGTAAATTATATAAATCTCATTTTGGTTTGTTACAAATGCTTGCTCAAGTATATAAAAGTGAAGAATAATTTTATAATCAAATTCTATATGCAAAATTACGGATGATCAATTTATTCTAAATAATGTATAGTTAATTAAGAGTAAATTACATTGATATCCTTTGGAATTTAACTTATAATTACAATGACAACCCTTGAAGGTTAATTTAAAATTAAACTCTTCTCATTTTCTTGTTTGAAAGATTATACTCATCTCCTGTTAGGGTAGCTAATGTAATGAATATTTAAATTATGTTTGATTTATATAGGTTGAATGTATATTTAAAAACTGATGGTACACAATGAAGAGTATATAAAAAGGTGTCAATGGTTTGATGAAGAACATAGAAGCTATGCATGCATGTCTTAAAGGCACAACCACTCATGTCAATAAATAGAAAAATATATGTCATTTATTCTAAAATAAAATTTTGAAATATTAAAAACATTATCACATTGATAATAATATTAGTATCCTAAAAAGTGTATATATGAATACAAATAATTAAAAAAAACCATGCTAATAAATATTCACATTATAAAATGGGGGATATTGAATTAATTCTACACAACATATTATGTAAATAATATTTTTTAAATGATTTAATATATATATATATATATATATATATATATATTTTGTACACTTCAATATTTTTGTAGACCCCTCCTTCCTAATATTCATGAATCCATCCACCTGTCTATCATTAATTAGTTAGGGATATATCTCTGTCAACCCATTCAATAATCCATACCTAACTTTATCTTTTTTTATCTTAATATATTTGTAAGAAAGTTTGGTAACATATATATAATGTTTAAATGAGTTAATTAGCTAAATTAAAGTAATATCATTTAAATAAAATCTGACTATAGACATAATTGCAATAAAAAATATTGTGTAGATATTGAAAGTCTTATTTTTATGATAAGCAAAATTAGAATCCAGAAAATTATGGAGCATCACTCTTCATAAGATCATTCTTTACTAAAGAGTATGAATTTAAATGGACATCACTCCTTATAAAAGGGCACACACTTCTTATAAATAAGAGTTATAGTCTCTAATTTATACAAAGACAAAAGGATAATACAAATAATGCAATTATGTTCATCTCATTAGCGGAAGAACTAAGACTAAGGTTAATCTATAATTGGAAGACTAAATAACCTATATGTTCCATCGTGTATATTATTTGAATACAAGACTAAAAATAAGTAAGTTCGTTCATCATATCCCCTATGAATATATTAACTTGTATGTTCCCCTATAAACATCTATAATATTTATAGATGTAAATTCTCTCATCCATTAAATTTTTTACCAACAATATTACCTAATAATTATCTTTACCCTTATAATATTAAATGTTGCTCAAAACATGAATATTTTATAAACTGGTAGGATAGTTGTACATTCAGACAGGTCACATTTGTTTTAATGCATTTATAAAAGCACATGGAAATAAATCAAAGTTGAAGAGTGTAACAAATATTGATTATGTAATTATCAAATATAATGTAAATCCTTTATAACTTTAATGGATTCATATGGTCTAGAGGCTTTGGTTTTGTTATATCCTTTAAGTTACCTTTTTGTAGGAGAGCATTTTGTTATTTACATAGCTAGCTCTCTACCTCTGGTTTTATTGAAAAAATTGAATGATTGTTCTTCAACACATACGAACAAGGATTTCAGAAGAGTTAGATAAACTCTTAATGTTCCCACCCAAACAGAAGGTTTCAGATGTATGTCAACTAATACTGTTATCTATCACATGGTGCAAATCACACATTTAATTAAATATGAAACAGAAGTACTATATTTTTGAATTAACTAAAGGTTATTGAAACGTTTGTACCTTAAAGAGAATTTAGTATGAGGATATAACATTTTCCTTAGTTAAAAATTGAAAATCAACTTGAATTGGAAATTACAGGTATGTTGCCCGTTATCCCCATGCAACTTATAACCCAACAAAGTTTTCCGTGTATGATTCACATCTCACGTAGTTTTTTTTTCCTATTACAGAATTATCATTTCAAGATACTTGCTCCATTTTATGTTCATTAACACGTCACATCTCCACTAAACAAAATGAAAGCAATTAATGAAGTGAAAATATCATTTAATCAAGTAATTACCTCTATAAAAATTTAAGAATATTTAGCAAATTTCTTAATCAAAAGTACACAAACCTTAACATTATCATAAAAAACGAAGGGGGTAACAAATCTAATTTGTTTCTAAATTTGGAAGCTTTCATGCAATGTCATCTACGTAACAAACGAATGCTCAGATTAAACAAGTAGCAAAACAAAACCTCATTTTACCTTATAGTTTGAGTTAGATGTAGATTATAATGAATCATAAAAAATCCTGTGCTAAGAAAAATATCTCAGATAATTGGGAGGAGCATGGGTCCTAAAATTCATACCTTTTCTCCCAAAAATGATTTGACATTGGACAAATTCCAAACCATCATCTATAATGGGAAAAGAACTAGACAGGCAATAAAGAACCTATTATAACAAAATTCATCATAATGCCAAGTCTATATGCTAATAGGTTCAGAGTAGAAACCACATGTCCAGTTTCTGATGTTTGCCATCACAGCATTTCCTATTGTCTGTCTTTCTCTTCACCAGCTCCCTTCAACTAGTTAAACCTGTTTCTTCTTTTCTAAGTTAGATACAGCTACCCGTTGTCGCTTCTGCCAAGAAGGGATCTTACCCGGGAACGCCCACCTCAACAGTCTCTCCCATGAATAGCATACCAAGAACATTAGAAACGCCCAAAGCAAGAGTTTATCCCTTAATCCCACTGGCAGTGGCACCAACTTCAACCAGTCATTTAGGTCCCTGAAGATATCAGATGTAATCGCAGTAAAGAAAATAACAGCAGCAACAAGCGCATATCGGAACGGCTTGTTTTCAGAAATACTCTGGTTGAAAGGGTGGCCCATGTAATTCACAGCGAAGGTGGCCACCTGAAGCATCATGCTCACCATGTACGAAACAGTATTCACCAGGTTGGGATGAAAATCTGCATCTGGTTCAACGCATTCATCTGGCATGTATTTCTCAGCTTCTCTCACAGAGGAAATAAGAAAAAGCAGGTGAATGGTAAATTGTCCCAGGAGGGAAAGCAATACATAAGCACAGAAGATATTGGGGTGGGGACGTTCGGCTGAAAGAGTGGGAAGAGGGCGGGCATGTGAGATGAAGAGGAAAAAGGAAGCAGTGAAGACACCACTTATTGTGGCTTGCACATCACCTAGCTTGACACCATCCAGATACATAACACTCAACACATATGCGGTAGCAAGGCAGTTGAGGCCCAGAATTTTAAACATTTGGAGGGTTGTCACTAGGGTACTGCGACCTTGACGAATAATGTCAGTGGTGGGAGCAACAGATGCATGCTTTGCGGTGAATGGGGATGCCATTGAGGCATCACCAAGCTTGACAAGGGGTGCACGGCCATCTCCTTCCTCATTAAGCTCGTCCATCATCTTCTTAAGCTTTTTTCGTTGCATGTCAACCGCTGCTTGATGACGGTTAACTGATGAGTTGGTAGAACCTGATTTTGAAACAACCTTGGAGTTTGACGTGCCTTCTCCAATTGGGCTAACAGTCTTTCCAGTTGCTTCTGGTGCAGGTTTAGATTTCTTTGGCTTGACAGATTTGGAACCTTCTTCCCCAGATGAGTTTCCACTTTGAGTTGGGGGCAAAGCATTCAGAAGAGCAACTCCTACGTCAGCCTATTTCAAAGTTAACTTCGTGAGCCCCTACTGTTGGTAAAAGATTCATGCAAGATACTAAACCTTTACAATTATGTCAATTCATGATGCAGGATAAACAGCATCGTAGGTTAATACCAATGATAATTAAATACACAATAAAATATTTCTAATTACAAAAATGAAAAAGTTAGAGACACTGAAATAACATGGCTATATAACTAAGACTGTAGCCAAGTTCATCATAATGCAAGAGGATTATTTTATCACTCAAATAATATCCTTTACATGTAGGCACTAGCAACTTTCCTTAATATGGTGATGGCTTTGGGATGGATGTGGAGGTTAAAATTTATCATCAGACAGATATTTGTACTTTCAACTGACGTTCAATATTCAATATATTCTGCATTTATTATTATCAAACAAAATTACCTGCTTCAATGCTCCAACATCATTGGTTCCATCCCCACACATCAGTGTTATCCGTCCCACTGTTTTGAAAGTGGTCATGATAAGTTCTTTTTGCTCAGGAGCAACTCTAGCAAACACCTGAGACAATAATTAAACTATGTTACCATGAAACTTCACTAAAAACCAAGTTCTAATGCTTAGTCATTTAGCACGGATCAGAACCTTCACATAAGGAATGACCAGAAGATGAGCTGATGTCTGTTGCAACATCTCAAAGCAATCACCTCCAACGCACAGATCATGAGTCTCGGATAAAGACTCAACCTCTTTCGCACTGAAACCAATTTTAATAATAGTCAGCCCAAAGTTTAAAAGTGAAAAATAAAACATTGTAGATGAGTTTGGAAGCAATGGAATGTAAGAATTTTAGCTAAAAGTTTTGCAGAGCAACAAAAATACCTTTATCAGGAAACAATGAAAAGCACTAAGGCAGATAAAATAATTTAAAATCAATAAGAAACTTAGATAAGTTTAAAAGAAGAATAAAGAATTAAACCACATACAGAAGACTAGCACAACCAGGAAAAAAAGTGAAACTACCTGTAGCGAATATTTTCAGTCTCATCAGGGGACACCCAAGTATATCCTTCACCATTATTTGCTGGACCCAGGATTAACGTAGGTTTAGATATAATATGAACTTGCCTAGCAACATGGCAAGCTGTCAAAGCTTGATCACCAGTAATCATCACCTATCAATTTAATCCAGAAAGACAGTTAGTCCTTTCTGGTTAAGTGGTCAAGAAAAATGCTAAAACTTGTGCCCGAAACTATCCATCCCTGCCACCTAAACCTCCAGTGCTAAAAACAGGTGGTTAATTTATCACAGGTGGGTAATTGATCACTAGAAAGTCATTATGTAGTCAGATATTCTTATTCTTATATATTCTTATCTGAGATAAATGAAACAAACCCTAATATAGAAGTGCATAAGGGCACTTTAAGTTTAAATTAATGTATTCTCCAATGGATCATATGGCAAAAAATCCAAACAGTTATGTAGATCAAAGGTGATTCAATTAGTCTCCCTCTACCTCTATAATCATCTTGTAATGTCGCAACTGACCAAGGATACACTTACCAAGTCATGTGAGGATCCTTTCAATTCAGATAAAACAGTGGCTGAATCTGATCTGATAGGACAATTGAATACCTGAAAATTAACATAGTACCAACAATTAGCATCAAGTCAATGAAGAGTGAAATTGTCAATAATTAACACTGAAGGTTAGATGAGAAAGAAATTGATTGAGTACCACAAAACCAGCAAAAGTAAGTTTGCTCTCTACTAAATCTCTATCCAAGCTTCTAGCTTCATTGACCTTCAAGCGTTTAACAGTAAACATGCTGATGTTAAAAAGTCAAATAAAAATAGCAAAGTGGTAATAGATGATGCAACAAATGGTGGGGGAAGAAGGAAACTAAGCATTCTTCAGGAGCAAAGAGAAAAAAATAACGCAGTTCCCAATTACACTTAAGTGTCTGGGACCAAGTTTAATAAAACAAAATGATACTACAGGGGATAACTATCTACGGTTGTGTTAGGCTGCTGACGGCCAATGTAAAATCTTATTGAATCTCTACGACATGGACAATGTGATTGTGTTGTTGTATACAAAAGGGAAAATTAATTTGGTTATATGTCAAAGGATCTACAGTTCTACACAAATAAGTGTGATTAGGAATTAAATCATAAATACATATTGTCCTATCAATGAAAGTTTATCCTCTTGAAATAACTCAAACGGCAAGGGGAAATTTTTGACCAACATTCCGGTTCCCTGTTCATAACTCAATATATGATGGAAACAGATTCATAAAACTCAAATGGCAAGAACAAGAGACTTGTAAGCCAGAGCAAGAACACGAGACCCATATGACTACAGGAAATATTCTTACAGTCATATCAGGAAGAGACTTGTAAGCCAGAGCAAGAACACGAGACCCCTGACGTGTATGTTTTTTGTATGTTTCAACATATGATGGTGGTATATCAATGAGCCTGTCTTGAACAATTTCTGGGGCACCCTGAAACAGAATTTCATAACTTATCACTTAGAGGGATATAATAAAGGATACGATCGGTGGTAACTCTGAAATCACTACTGATTAAACAAATTAAAATATAGAAGATGCATGTAGTTTAACATCCATTTATAATCTAGAAAGTAAAATAGAAACAGAGAGAAAAAAGTAAAGCAAAATAATTAAGAAGTTAGAACCACAAGACTCTGGGCTATGCAGAACCCAAAGTAGCCCACTCACAAACATTTTATTATAAAATGTAAGATCCATTAAAGCTCCAAAGAAAGAAGGAATCTTTACTGCTAAGCTAACAACAATAGCAGCCAACTGCCAAAACCCAATCCTCCAAAAAACAAAGAAAAAACAATCGAGACATTAATTGCTATTTGCCAAGACTTGATCTAATTAACACTTGTAGCGGACACATAACAAGGCCTTTTCCACTCGGTGCGGTTGACTGCATGGATCAAACAGTGCCATTTTGTTCTATCATAGTGGAACCATATTCCAAAAAAAATGGAATAAGGATGTCATTCCCTATGCTTTTTGAAGGAATGGGATTCCACGAAATCGTGGAATAGAATTTGGAATACATATGACACATTGTTCATTAACAAACATAGGAATCCTCGGATTCCAAGCTTCCAACATTAAATGTGAGATGGCATTCCCTTCATTCACGGAAAATATCTGTCATAGTTTCATTTAACTACAAGTACATAGTAAGTACTGGGCAAATTCAGCTTATAATGAAGCACCTCAAATCAGGAAGAACCTGAAGAACCTGATTGGGTAACATGCATGTATCTAAAATTTCAGATTCAAACAGGACATTGAGCAACCAACAAACCTTCACAAAGGCAAAGAATTCCTCCTGAATGCGAACAACAGCCGCCATTCGTTTCAAATGAGATGCAAAATGGTACCGCTGGACAATTTGGACAGGATTGCCATTTCCCCTGCAATTTCATAGCATATCAGGATAAAACAAAACACTCCATAGAAAGAACTATATAAAGTATAAAAAGATAACAGGAATATAATTATGAGGAAAACGAAAGGACAAGAATTTTGAATTTTATTGGGACCCTTGACTCCTCAGGTACTTCCCTATAAATCTTATTTTTAGTTCACTATCGATTCTCCTAATAGAGATGTTTTTTTCCAGGGGAGTATCTAAGGTCATATATTTTGTCCGGAATGCTGTTCTTAACAGGACTAACACTAATGACATGTCACAGAAGGGCACACCTCTAACTGCTTTATCTCCCAACGTTTTTATGTGCAGTTCTAGTTTGCAACCAGGGCTCGGATACTTTTGCACTATTCTGTAGCTAATTTTTCGCTGGAATAAGCTGTTTGAGATTTTTGGAAAGAACTGGGTCTGTCCTATGGATTTGCAGAAGTTTCTCCACAGGTTATATAGCTCATATGAAGAAGCTGAGATTCTGTGGAAATGTTCCTATGGACTTGCAGAAATTTCTCCAGAGGTTTAAGCTCATATAAAGAAGCCGAGATTCTATGGTACACTGTTCAGTCTTTGTAGTTCTATGGTGCTTATGAACAAAACATGAATGCTAGAGTTTTTAAAAGCAATTGTTTGTCTTTAGACTTCATTTGGTATAGGGTCATTTTTTTTAAAAAATTAGGACCAGTTTGATGTTTTGCTCACGGTCTTTCTAGCAGTATTCTGTTGTCAAACATACAGAGATTAGCATGCTTTGTACATCATTCAATATGCAAGGTTCAAGTCACCTATTTTTTCATTGTTTACACGAGAGGATGTGTTCTCCTCTTTGTACTTTTCTCCTCTTCCTTAATAAAATTCTTTTTCTATAAAAAAGGGGCAAGCATACAGACCACAAATATCATAGACAATATTTATAACATATCCCCATGACTCATATTCTTTGCTTTCTTAATCATAATTTTATGTTGTTCTAGTAACAGGAATACTGGACAGTACAAACCAGTTTTTTGACCTTGAGTGACAACAATCAAATTAAATAAGTTCAATCACCAAAAATTTCAAACTGAAAAATTCACGTGAACTAAAAAGAAAATTCAAGTGGGAGCTGAATCAATAGAGGAGACATGCAGAACTACGATACTGAATAAGAAATAAGTTCACTTACTTTTTTGGAACAGCCTTCTCATCAGATTTATAACTCCAATCAATTCCCTTAAGCGCAGCCTTCTCAAGCGGATCACCAACCTGTGGGATATTAAGGAACTTATAAGATAATAGAAAAATAAAAGGAGCAAATATGCAAGTCATTCTTCTACTTCGAGCTCTCTATTAGAGAATTAGTGTTGTATTAAGTTAGCTTGCTTATTAGGCAAGCTAACCTAACATTTTGGCCTTCTATTGTAAGGACTAGAGCTGAGTTAGCTTAGCTTATTAAGCATGCTGTTACTCAGGGGTAGTTATTATTGTAATAGCTTGTTGTGGAAGCTAGCCCACGTGTACATCTCTATAAATAGAGATGTTCACTCATTGTAATAGATGAATTGACATATAATAAAAATTCATTAACTGTCTAACTGAATTAAGTTACTCTTTTTCACTTCTCTCTCTCCTCTTTCCACTCTCAAGCCACAATCAAGAATACCAGTTGCACAAGCCTGATAGCTATCAAGCACCAAGCATAAAATATATTGGTAAACTGGTAAACATAGGACTTCGAGCAACATAGAATTGAAGAAAGAAAAGGTATGGAAAGATCTCTTTCCCGAGTCTAGAAAAAAAACTTCATTGGATCCCTGGAAAAATGGTTACTATCATCTACAAAATCAAGTTACCATGATGTCCAAAGTAAAGTAACTTCTGGTGGTATATCAACGTCGTGATTTACCTCAACATTTGCTGTGCTATCAATTATCAGGCCTTCAATATTATTTTTTTACAAATCCCGTATATTCTTTCAAAAATGAACATGGGTACAACCATGATCTTATATTTAATACTTCATTGTGTTTAACATTGTAACTATAACATGATTTAAAGACTAAGACTGACTTAAACCACCTTCAAAGAGGGAGAGGCATACCAGCTTATTCTCAACAAACACCAATGCATGGCAAGAAGCCAGGATTTCTACAGTTCGCACAGGCACTCTACTCATATCAGATTCTAAATCTGCTGTTCCTGTCAAATCAACAACTCCTGAAAACTCCTACAATAAAGTTGGGGGAAAATTTTATTATAGCACAAAATATGGTCTCAAATGATAAACCAATATTGTAGCTTGAAATAGCATACCATGTCATCAGATGTAAGAGTCCCAGTCTTGTCAAAACAACATATATCAACCTGTACAGTAATGTATGTACAAGACGTTCAATAAAAACCAATTTCATTATGGTTTATATCTAACAAAGTGAAGAATATACAAAAGAAGAAACATAGTAGTAGTGCTCCAGGTACCTTCCCAGCAAATGGTATTCGAAAAGGTTCTGTACAAAAAATCCCCCGCCGAGCCAGTGCAATCAGAGAAGTATTAACAGCTATTGACAGTTCCATTGGTAACTCAGGAGGTATCACAGAAGTAACAATAAGTGAACAACTTAGTATAAGTTTATACTTGCTCCTTGTGGGATCTTCTAGCCCCTGTATCATACAATTGACAATTTACCATGTCATCATAATTCACCATTAAGACCAAGCCATATCAATATTCACCTTCACCATTCATCTGTACGGATGCATTACCTTAACAAGCACATAACCAGCAGCGATTAGAGCAAATACAACCAAGAATAAAATGAACAGTCCACTTTCCCAACTATTAGCAGTCACCTGTGACATGTCAATTTAGAAGGCAGAACAAAAAATCATTTTTATTGAATGACACTGAAAAAAAATACTCAGGCTTAGCCTATGTTTGGTATAGATTTTTTTGCTTTTTATTTATTTATATGCTTCTTTTATAATAGGTTGGATTTTTCAGTTTATAATCTCAGATTATAATCATAATCAAAAAACACAATCTGTATCTAACACACTCTTAAGGCATATATCAACTTACCCTTTCTGTAGAGAATAAGATTGTTCGCATCAGTTTTCCTTGACTTGTTTCAAACCCTGTCCTCAGGACAACAGCTAAACAGCCACCATCAGGCGTTTTTAGAGGGAAGGTCTGACTCCAAACAAGATTGTTAGAACCAAAGGATGAGAAGCATGTGTACTATCACAACATTAAGTGAAAATGTTTAATATTAGCCAGAAATTACCTTATCTGGAGTGTGCTGCAGTATTTTAGTTCCACCAAATAAGACATGGCTTTTATCTCGCTTTGCTGACAACTTCTCCTCAATGCCCCTAGCCACGATCGAAACCTAAAAGGATGGACATATCTAAATGAGAATCATGTATGAAGAACATCATAACATAAAAAAACTCCAGTCCCAATTTGCTTATAGCAGAGATGCATTTAGATAGATCAGCCAGCCATAAGAAAAATTAAATGTCCAATTCCGACCTTCATTTTTCAAGGAAATAAGGGGTCCAAGTACAATAATGAACTCATATGATCAGATACATAATTACATACACAAATAAACAAAGACGTGCACAAATATTAAAAATTTTAGAAAGAACAATCTGAAATCAGAATTCATATTCAAAGATTTTTAGTAAATCATAAAGTGAATAGAATCATCACTATCAGTATATCAAATGAAGAAAAAACTGAAGCAAAAGAGTGGGGCACAATTATAGCTTAACAATAGGCAAAGGAGGCAGGGCTGTAAACCAAATATTGAGCAAAATGTTTCATAATATCCATAATATCTGTCAAAACAACTTGCTCAGCTTCCAGGATAAAATCAATATCACTACTTTTAGTCATTCTTAACCAGCATACACGCATGCCACGAGTAACTCAATGGATAACTACTGCCAACAACGTCCAAACTAGCAAACAAATAATAGTGCAAATTTGCCAATCAGATAGTGAATCATCTACTCATAGTTTTTAGCAAATTATAATGCCCTACCGCATAAGATCAAATTATACTTTTAAGTATCATATATATCCATTGGTGATTAGACAAACATATTAGAGAGTAGTTCAGAAACGAGAAACACCTTCCATTGAGGAGTAGACTCGCCTGTCAGAATAGCTTCATTCACAATTGCACTTCCAGCCAATATAAGCATGTCTGCAGGTACAGACTTCTCCTCTCCATTCTGACCAGAAGAGCGACCTATAGAGACAACATCCCCAGGCAAAAGATCTGTACCAGAAAGTTTTACCCACCTGTAATCCACACGGTATACAAGCAAGCATTAAAATTATACTCCATTAAACCTACCTATGAGCGTATTAACAATGGGATAACATACTTGCCACAGCGATGTACCATTAGGATCTGACTATCCACTCTAACACGTCTTAACTCAGTTAGGGTCTTCAACCGACTTTTTGCCATGGTCGACTCAAACATAAACAACATAAACAGAGTAAACAAACTGTAATACCAGTATTCATCCAAACACCAGAGACCCACACAGAAAACCTGATCATAATAGAAGCAAAAAACTGTCAAGAGTTAGCATGAAGACTAAGGACATAAAAGATGGAGAAGAGCGACAAAAGAAGATCACCTGAAACACAAAAAAAGGTTCCATGCAGTGCTCTTTCATCAATTTCTGAAATGTTGGCTGAGGATAATCAAACCTAGAAAATCAAAAACAAAATATTAGCGAGCAAAATAAAACATAATGCTCAAAGTTAAGCCAGAAGACAAACATCTCTTTTGCAGAGGGGCGAGAATCAATAATCAGTAAAAGCATTAAAACAGGGGATTGCCTCGAAGACATGTCTGATTCTTAAACGTTGATGTATAAGCATACAATTCCAACTATAAACTAGCTATAACTTCAGCACCAGAAAATGTGTTCTGAAGGATAGTAGATGCGCTGCATATGATGTTTATAACAAAGAAAAAGTAAACTCACACATTCCGACCCCATTTCTCAGTAGCAGCAAGAACTTTAGCTTCTGAGCCATGACCACTACTCTTGAGATAATGTCCAAATGTTTCCTTGGTAGGGTAAGAAAGTTTGCAAAAAGTCCCCTTCTCCTTTGAATAGACAAAACATTGTTTCCTAAACTCGAAGTAAATCTCTTCCAAATCCACCGCTGATGACGAACCTGCAGGCTGCACAAGAAAACACTTAACCATGTAGACAACCAAAGCAAGAGCCATTCGAGGAAGAGAGAAAAAAATTACTCAACAAAACACAATCTATAAGAGCAGGAAACAAACATGTAATCAAAGAGATAGCTGGATTCACAAACCACACAACTCAAAACTAGCAAACAAAGTGAGCATGCTACAAGCAAAAGCACAGTATCAAGGGCAACATTGCCAGCTCACGATGCAGTCTACTTTAGATTTATATGACAATATCAAAGGCATCAAAATTGTGCACAACAAGCATTAATGAATGTGAATGAGATCAAAACATACACTTCAAAGTTTTAACATAAAATTTAGCTAACATTGTGTGTGTAGACATGTCTTTTTTTCTTTTCCAACCTGAAAGTTATCCTCCTAAAAAACCATAAATACAAAAACCAGAATAAACAAGAAAAAGCATATCGAGTCAACAAAATATGCTTCTATATACAAAGCAGTGAAGAAACTCCAAAAAAATAGCTGCTATCTGATCATCACAAAGAAGTTAAGATCACTTTTTCCCATAAAAAAGGTAGCAGCAAAAAATTATCCATGATAACCTTGGTGGCTTTCCTCACACCAAAGGCACCTACGCATTGCATTCATTGCACACTGCACCAATCCTATTTACTTCTATCAAAACCTCTAAAGTGGCATTTGAATTGATCCAAAATCTCTTGACAAATACAATTTGTATTAGTCGTGTTAAGTACTAGTACACACAGACAAAGAGACAAGTTAAAATCAAATAAACCACTATTCTTTTCTAAGCCAATTCACCCAAAACCTACAGCCTTACCAGGACTTGGCAGTCCACGTAAGATATATTCCACCACTAATCCCCAAACAAAAAATAGGGTTTGATCCTTTTTTCCCCCAAAAAGGTACGCTGGATTGATTCTCTAGTGGTTTTTATCTTAATCAGGAAGAAAATGAAATGGAATTTGTAGAGAAATGACAAACCGCTCTATTCGATTGAATTTGAGCACTAACTCGATGAATTGCTTCCGAAGAAGAAAATTGGAATAATTGAGTTTATAGTGTTTATGATAGAGGGAAGCAATAGTGGTTGTGGGCTTACGGCACCGGTATAGCAGACACACCAGTTCTAACACTGTGTGATCTGCATCGGTTTTTCGACCAGAAGCCATGGCCTAGGTCAAAGAAGCTCTGGATACCAGGTAGAAATTGAAGCATAGCAGGAAGATCGAGATAGAGAAAGGAATATACCATGCGAGACAGAAGAAGAACTTTCTGAAAGTAATTTTGTTTATTTAACTGAAACATATAAGACAGTGCAAACTGTGTTTATATACATGACGGTTAAGCTGTTAATAGTTATTACAGCTAGCATGTCTAACTGCTCCTTATAACCACCTGCCTAGTCAGCATTGATCTTCACTAGCCTATTACTACTACTAGTTGCAGTGACACACATTACAAATTAGTAATGAAAATGAAAACTCAAAGAAAAACTGCACTTGAATCACTCAGAACACATAAGAACACTTACTATTTTCCGAAAATGAAGCGGCACAACTTCTTTGGAACCGCAGAACTTCGCCGGAGTTATCTTGCAAAAATCAGCCTGGTCGATATTTTTAGCCTGCAACAATTACCAAAACCTATATCAATACAATTCACCAATACATAAGAAACCAAACCAATAAAACAAAAAATGAACATTGACAAACCTTGCTATAATGAGCGAAACACTTGAAATCAACGGACCAACCGGTAAATAGCAAAACAAGAATGTTAAGAGAAGCGAGAGCGCCTAAAACAATACAAGCATCAACGAAATCAAGGCTAGGACAAATCACAACGATCCACGCGCCAAAGAGAACAGCGAAAGGAGTAATGTCAACGCGCCAAAGCCATTGCTTCTTCCTCAATAAATCGACTCTGTCCACAACTTTGCCACCAACGTGGAAACTCGACATTGCGATTCAACACGAATCGGATTATGCTGCGAAGAGAGCGATGAGAAATAGAAAAGATGAGGGAATTAGGGTTTTATTGAATTCAGATCTGATGGAAATGAAAAATTGGGAAAGAGAGGTTACCTTTGGAAAAGAACAGAGTTGAATGGAGTGGATGAGTTGAAAGTTGAAAGCCTTTCGCACTTTGATTATTACTACGATTCTTTGGTTACTAGAGAAGCCTAATTATTATTACACATGTTAAGTAAGGATAGGATATTCTCCCTTAAAACAAGGTAAAATAAAAAGATAATTATATATATTTGTATTGATATTTTTATTTTTAAAATTAAGCGTAGTAATAATACTTTTCTCTTAAACCCTTCAATTAACTTTTCCCCACATTTATATTTTTATTTGGTTTGGTATATACTATGGGCTAAAATACTATTTTTATATTTTATCTCCATATATCAATTTTGTAATTTAATAAATGTCAATTTAATCTTCTATTCTTTTAAATATCAAATTCATTACATATTTGTTTATGGAGAATGAATCTACATTTTATGACATTGAGACAATAGTTGATAGTCTTTCTGGTTGAATTTGAGTTTTGAAAGATGAAAATGAATAGAGGGAAGGATATTATAAAAGTCAAAATGGACAGAGGAAATGTAAGTTTTAGTGGCAACACAGAAATCACCAATAAGGATTGAAATAGGTCATATTGTTTATTATTGTTATTATTTGACATATAATAAATCAACTTAGGTTTTTCACAAACATGTTAAACTATGGCTTTTTAAAAGGTATATTTAGTTTAATATGTTAGTTTTTAGTAGGGACCACAACTGGATTGGGCGCGTAATATTGCATATTCGCACTATTTGTGGGTATCCGTGCGGTAGTAGGTATTCACGGGTACCCAACGAATTTTCAATTTTAATTATATTTTTATATATATTACAATATTTAATATATAAAAATAATTATTAATTGAATATATCATATGTATATGATAATTTTATGACATAGTCTCATCGGTAAATTTTATTGTGAAATAATAATAAAATAGATAAATATAATTTTAAAATAATAATAATTAAATTAAAATATATACGCAGGTAGCAGCGGGACGGGTATCACGATACCCGTTTCACCAATGAGTTTTTTTTGTGGGTACTCATTCTAAGTATTTGACGGATATCCATGGGTCGGGTATTTTTGTCATCCCTAATTTTTAGGTAGTCTAAAATATCAATTAAGTCTGGTCAATATATTTAATTATATTATATATTTTAATAGAATAAAACTATGACTTTTCATATATATATATATATATATATATATATATATATATATATATATATTTTAATAGTTGGTGATAAATAGGCCCATTTAAAATTGTGTCTAATAGCTTATTTAAAGGCTTAAATAACATAATAGATTTTAAAAATACATATATATTAGACCAAATTTTTATATAGGTGAAATTCGAGTCTTATATATTTTAAACATTGCATGCTCAAATTCCTTATTATTATATAAGTTGTGTCTCTTTACAATAAGATTTAATATATTCTATTGTAAATTTAACAATATTAGTAAAGAATTGTGAAATTGACAAATATGAGAAAGATAGATAACTAAATCTACACTTTAGTTTATTAAATGACCAAATCCAAACCTAAAAAAGATAAAGTATGGTTGTATTATTTTAACAATGTTTATTTAGATTTATTTTGGTACATTAATTTGAGTCTTTATATATATTATAATCATCAGATTCTTAAAGTATGATCGTATTATTTTAACAATGTGTATATTTCAAGTATATAGAGTGTATTATATAAGAAAAATCATTTGAAAGCAATATATATTTTTAACAAAAAATGCAATATTGCCAACAAAAGATTTAATGAAAAAATGTTTAAATTATATACAAAATCACGAGTAGATAATTTTTAACTATTTAATTCATTTTTAATTGTAAATGATAGAATTAGAATGGTTATAATACTAGATGCTACTTCTCATTACTGATATATAGGTGCTACTTTTTTAAGTAATGTTGATTAAGAGATCAATCATGACCTCAATGGAATATTCTTTTAAATTTTTGCTTTATCGTAAGAAATATTTCATTAAATGATGATAGATAATTTAACAAAATAAAAATTGAGAAGTTAAAAAGGTGAGCAATGAAACGGTTCAAAAGTGAAGAAAGGTAAGGAACCACACACTAGTTCAAGTTAAGAATATGATGATTCGCAATGGTAGAATTCATGTGCATAAGAGTATCTACTTGCCAGATAGATGAATATGCGTCTTATCAATGTTCTCCATATTAGTTTAGGAGATCCACGTAACTTTTAAGAGGTTAGCTGAGAGAAAGAACAATGGTTAGATACCATTATAAAGGAGATGATGTCTTCATGTAAGAACCAAACTTGGGATCTTATCTCATTGCTCATAGACAAGCGTGTAATTGAGTGCACAAGAGGACATCAACCATATTAGAAAAAGAAAGGAGCAAAGTTATAAAGGTCCATCTTGTAGCAAAAGGATATTAGCAGCAAAACGAATTGACTACAATAAGATTTTCTTCTGAATGGTGAGAGACGCTTCTATTTGGACAATAGTTGCCTTGTTAGTAAGGGTGGAAACAAGCCAGACCGCCTATCAGGGGCCTATTACCTGACCTATAATAGGTCAGGCCAAGTCAGGCCTTTTTAGTAAATAGGCTAGGCTTAGGCTTCTCCAAAAGCGTATTTAACCGAAATAGGCCAGACTCAGGCCTTTTAAAAAACTTATTAAGCCTAACAGGCCGTCCTATTAATGTTATTATATATTTATAAATTATTTTATAACATGTCTAAAAAACTTAATAATAAAAAAATTATGTAAATCCACTGGGACTTAGAAATTAAACTATTTAATAATTGGATATTTAATTGTTGAGACTTGAGCTTAAGTACATAACACAACTCATGTTAAATATTAGAACAATATCATATTTTACTATGATATTAAAAGACATTGTTTTGTATATTCTAACCTCAAAGGCACCACAAATCTTTCAAATACATTACGTAATATCGGAAGATGATGAAAATAATTGTGATAACAATGTAAAAAAATTCACACTAATTGCTATAATTATAATAAATTTTTCTAGTTTGTACATAATTTTTAAAAAAATTTAATTTTTTTAATTTTTTTAATTTTTTTACCTTAGCAGTCCTTTAAACATTCTAACAGATCAGGTTAGACTTTTAAACAGGTCATACCTAGGCTTTGAAATTTTTTTTAAACAGGCTAACAGGCCAGACCCAAACTTCTATGTGCTATATAGGCTGAGTCTGTTTAAGGCAAAACCTGACCTGACCTGGCCTGTTTCCACCCCTACTTTTTAGTCAGTTGGGATACACACTTAGAACAAATGAAGGTAATGACTGACTTTCTCCATGACGAATTAGAGGAGAAAATTTATATAACACAATCAGAAGAGTTCAGTGCATATGGACAAAATAACTTTGTTTGCAAATTGAAAAAATCTCTATATGAGTTGAAGTAGTCTCTCAAAGAGTGTTACAAATAGTTTGATACTTATATTTGAAACTTGATTACAAGCGATATGAATATATTTATTGTGTTCATGTGAGAAGCCTTGATGGTAACTCTTTTATTTTTTTACTACTTTATGTACATTGTATTGCAAGCTATGTATAAGAAAATAAACATTTCCACACAAAAAAGACATGTTTGATGGTAACTCTTTTATTTTTTTTACTACTTTATGTACATTGTATTGCAAGCTATGTATAAGAAAATAAACATTTCCACACAAAAAAGACATGTCTTGGTTATGGTGAAAAAATCACATATTGTTTACGGGAAAAAAGTTTTACATTAATATCAAATGATATATTTTTTAAATAGGTTAAGTATGTTAAAATGTAAATAACTACTTTCTAATATTATGCGAGCCGATCTACCACAACCCACAACTTGCTTAGCCCGAATCCTATATGGGCTAATCGAACTCGTTCATGTAGCTCGTTTTATAAGTCTAATTTAGAGTATGCATGAGACTTGAATAATAGAAGGTACACAATATGATTTGTCTTCACCCTTGAACACAAACCAAGTATATGTAGATCAATAGTTGAGTTTGTTGTTATTATGTTCGCAACTGAAGTAGAGTACATTGTAGCTAGAGAAGCTTCTAAGGAAGCTCAATGGCTTATGGGGTTGATAAATGGATTAGGGCTTGAGCAAGGTGGAGTTCCGTTTTTTTATGACAATCAGAGTGTTATCTTCTTGGCATAGGACTAGGTGTATCATGCTAGGACCAAACATATTGATGTGAGATTTCATATGATCAATTATTTGGTGGCTTGTGGGCATATATTATTGCAAGAGGGGGATCCATATATTATGGTTTAGATCTACTCACTAATTCAAACTATTGGATTTCCCTAAAATTGGTGGCTAAGATGTGAAGTAAATTTAAAAAACTTACTTATGGAGTAAGTGGATCTCCTCCCTTGTTGCAAAAGGTTCACACTTCAGAAAATGCAACTGATATGTTAACCAAGTCTGTTGCCATAGACAAGTCCAAACATTGCTCGAGCTTGCTGAATGTTCATTCATGTTAGGCTATGGAGTACCACCCACCCAACCATAGAAGATTGAGATTGGTGACATTTGTCAAGATGAAGATTTTTATGCAATGACTCATATTCCAGTAAATCATATCTTTTCTCTAGAAAATAACAATATAAATTATGAACTTTGAGTGATATAAATGAGTCGAGGTTAAGAACTATATATTTATATGTTATGTAAACTCGATAACAAGAGCAATAATAATCACAAAACAAATCTTTATTATTTAATACAAAGTGATAATAACTCGATATTTGTGGGATGTATCTATAGACTGGGATGTGTCTATAGACATAAATTGATAGAACATATTAATAAAGTCTTATTTTCTTTTCTGTATTTTCTTTTAAGGGAAGATGTTTACTTACTAAATGAAAAAAACATATTAGCTCCACATTATATTCATTCATTTTTGGAAAATTCAATTGTTTGAATTAGTGAGTACATCTAAACCATTGGATTTTCCAAAAATTGATGTCTAATATGTGATGTAGATTTTTCTCACGTACTCTTAGAGTAAGTAAATATTCTTCCCTCTTTTAATATTTGATTGCTCATTTATTTTCTACTAGTACCATTAATTTATTTCAAAATGATATACACTCCTAATTTTAAAAATAATGTCCACCTCTGATTATTTTATGTTGCATTGACACAAGTAATGATTTTTTCCCTTATCTCACTGCTCTCCATAATTATTAGTAGACAATAGAATGAGTGCCATTGCATACAACTCAAAATATAAAATAGGTAAGATATATATCATTTTTGAAATGTGATCGGGACAAACCTGTCATACGCTATAACTAACTGCAATTTAACTACAAAATTTACATCCCATGCTTATGTTTAAATCTCATAAACCACTATACCAAAAGAAAATACATGTACCAAGAAAATATTATTATGAGGAAAAAAAAAGAGATTTTATGTGCTTTATATATTGTAATATCATTATCCATAATTCATATTTAATTATTATTAAATCTTCAAAAAAAATAATACAAATGAATAATAAATAATATACTGAATGTAAATAATTTTTACACTAAAAGATATATAAATAGGGGAGTGATTCACTTATTCCAAGAGTAAATGGATAAAACATACTTCACATCATGATCATTCATTCTTGGGAAATCCAATGGTTTGAATTGGTGAATACATTTAAATCATTGGATTTTCCAAAATTGGATGGCTAAGATGTGAAGTAAGTCTTTTTCATTTACTGTTGGAGTAAGTGCATCCCTCCCATTATAAATATTGTACTTATATTATTATTACAAACAAGTGATTAAAAGTGACATGGTTGAAATATATATGCAACCGTATGATCAGTTCCAAATGCGAAAATGACTAATTATCTGACACGTACAATACAAAAACAGGACCAAAAATATCAGTACATGTTAACACTTCCCCTAGTTGCATGTTTGAGAACCATAGATTTAGATTTGGAATCATCAAAAGACACCAACATGGAAGATAATTGTCTCTCCTCTTCAGCTTCCCAAGAACACCTTCTTGATCATATCACAAAGAAAGAGGTTTCTCCAAAATCATCTACGAAACTATCTCTCCTTCCTCTAGTTTTTCTAATCTACTTTGAGGTTGCAGGAGGACCCTATGGTGAAGAATATGCAGTTGGAGCTGGTGGACCCCTCTTGGCAATAATTGGTTTCTTCATTTTCCCTTTCATTTGGAGTATCCCAGAAGCACTTGTCACAGCAGAACTTGCCACAACTTTCCCTGGTAATGGTGGATTTGTAATTTGGGCTAATGAAGCTTTTGGCCCATTTTGGGGTTCTCTAATGGGTTTCTGGAAATTTTTTAGTGGGGTCATTAACATGGCATCATATCCAGTTCTTTGTATAGATTATCTCAAGTTGGTACTTCCTGTTTTGTCCACTGGCTTCCCTAGATATTTGTCAATATTTATTTTCACTTGTATACTATCCCTTTTGAATTATTCAGGTTTGAGTATAGTTGGTTATGCTGCTGTTGCCCTAGGTGTTGTTTCACTTATGCCATTTATTCTATTGTCCTTGATTTCAATTCCAAAAATTGATCCATCTAGATGGCTAAGTTTGGGTGAGAAGGGTGTGAAGAAAGATTGGACTTTGTACTTCAATACCTTATTTTGGAACTTGAACTTTTGGGATAATGCTAGTACTTTAGCTGGTGAAATTGAAGACCCACAGAGAACATTCCCTAAGGCTTTATTATCTGCTGGGTTTCTTACTTGTTTAGCTTATATTATTCCTCTACTTGCTGCAACTGGGGCTATACCACTTGACCAAGAAAACTGGGTTGATGGGTATTTTGCAAATGTGGCTGAGATTATTGCTGGAAAGTGGTTAAAATTCTGGATGGAAATTGGTGCTGTTTTATCAATTATAGGATTATATGAAGCTCAACTAAGTACTGCTGCATACCAAGTATTGGGCATGGCAGATTTAGGGTTTTTACCACAAATATTTGGTGAGAGATCAAAGTGGTTTAATACACCTTGGATGGGAATTTTGATATCAACAATAGTGGCAATTATAATGTCTTGTTTTACATTTAAAGATATTATATCTACAGTGAATTTCTTATACAGTTTGGGAATGCTTTTGGAGTTTGTATCTTACATAAATCTGAGGAGGAAATTTCCATCATTAAAAAGACCATATGAGGTACCATTGAGGTTGCCAGGTTTAGTAATAATGTGCTTGATTCCATCTTTGCTTTTGGTTTATGTTATGAGTGCTGCTTCCAAAATAGTGTATGTGACTAGTGCTTTCATGACTGCTTTTGGGATTGGGTTCTATTATTTTATGAATGTTTGCAAGTCCAACAACTGGATTCAATTCAGCAGGTTTAGGAGATAAAGTGGAGGACCACTCCACCTATACTTAGAAGGATTTTAAGTTCTTAAGAGTATCCGGAGAGAGGTTGTTCTTAATAAAATAAGAACATTTTTATTTTTTTCTTCACTTTAGTATTCATATTTCTTGAGTTTTTATTAAATAAGAACAATTTTTGGTAAATAAAAATAGTTATTCCTAATGAGAGATGATCTTTATATGTTGTGACGTATTTTATCTATTTTAATAATTTTATTTATCTTTTAATTTACTATGTTGTAATTTCTATTATATTTTGAAATTATCTTTAAATATTTTAATTAAAGTAATATTTTTTGTTTTATTTATTCATGTCCACATAATTTATTTTTATAGTTTACAACAACAAAAAAATATTGATATTTATAATAAATTATAACAATTTTAATTTATTAATAAATAAATAAGATTCTTAATATTTTGTTATATTTATTGTAAAATATAAAAAATGTGTAGTGGGTTGTGAGACCCAAATAAGAATAATAGATGTTGGCCATTATGGAGAAAAATTAGATAATGTTCTTATTTCATAGGGAGTTGCAATAAATTATAGAATAATGTGTGAGACTCAAATAAGAATAAAATTTTTTTATTGGCATTGGAGATGTTGTAAGAGATATAATGTACTCTATTATTAATATAATAGCGTAATATTTATTTATTATCAGTGTAAAACTTTATACACGGTCAACACATCATTCATCATTTATTTGTATTACTTTTTTGAAGAGTCGATAATGATTGAAAATAAGTGATACATGATACAATAATAATATATAAAACTCTTATACAATCTTATATTCGTTTTTTGTCTTAATATAGTATATTTGTGTGAGAAGCAAGTTGTTATTCACCTATCTAAGATTTATTTTGCAATAGGTTGAAGATCCTACTTGCTAATTTGTCTACATAAATTTCTTCAATTGTTGTGTGAACGTCTACTTTTAAGAGATCAGACTTTATTTTGATTTAAGGAATAACTAATTTGTATGCTTTTAAAAGTCATTAAATTATTTTATCTAATATTATGTAATTTTAATAGTTTTATAAGGTCACTAAAGTTTTTTTTTTCGGAACTAAAAAGGTTATGGTAATTTTTTTTACATTTTATATGGGCAATAAATTGTTTTTTCACAACTAGGAATACTTTGGTAATTCTATACACAAATAAGAGTATTTCAGTAATTTTACGAAGAAATGGCATTTTGTAATTACAATAATACATAAATGTCAAAAAGGTAATATCATAAGGGTCTAGTGACATTTATGTGTTTCAAGTGGAACTATAGTAACATATAATATTTCATATATCAAGAAAAAAACTATTTTTGTTCTAAATCAAAAGTCTCGTTTTCCACAACCCCTTTCATTTGTCACCAGACCCTTTCCAATATATTTGGAGATGATCTAATTTGATCTAATTATGATCGAACCTAAATATGATTGGGTTTTATCATGTTTAAGATTAAGTTTAGATTCAAAAATTAGATCTTATCAATATTTAAGGTCGGGTAAGGGACAAACATGACCCAACCGAATTCATTCGTTGTCACCCATCCATCATATTTGTATGTGTGTCTATTCGATTATGTATAGAGAAATGACATATCTTTAGTAAAAAAATTCTTTAATTTTCTAATTTTCTTATCATATATATGCATATAATTCCATATGTCATAATATTATGGATTATTGAAAATATTTTATCTAAAAGATGTATGTATTATATTTAATCGGGTGTAAGGGAGGTTGAGTTCAAAAGGCTCAGACGATATTTAAGGTCAGATTAGTTTCGGGTTTAGGGCCAGTCTCGATCCATGCATGCTCACGAATACAATACACCAATCATGACCTAATTCATAAAAAAAATTATAAACAACCCATCAAAGTTAGACCAGTCCAAAACTAAAACTAAAACCGCAAAAATTGAATGAAATTTGAATGTGTTGATTGAGTTTTTGAAAACCAATCGGTCTCGATCGATTTTTAAAGATCACATTAGTTTGATTTATTAGGAATATGCACAAAGTTGTGTGGTTAAGTATTTAAGACATTAGTTCAAAAATGTTCTTGCGATTAGTCATATGTACATTCAGTAATACTCATTCGATATAACTAAAAAATATATGCTCGCTAAGTAATATATTTTCACAACTATCTAAAATTTTTAGAGTATATTGATTTCTTCTGATATATAATATAATCACAATGAAGGAAAAAATCAATGTCAACTACCAATATACCCAACTGAATCTTTTTTTAATGACAACATCTTTGATACAATATAATCTCAACTACTAATTATGTTGTGGTCTTTGATATAGTATTTTTAAATTTATATAATAGTTGTTTCTTTGTTTAAATTAACATGATGGTAGAATAAAATTGTCGACTTCTGACATTATGTCTTTATAGTATACTAGTGTGTCGACTGTCAACCCATATTCATATTTTATTGTATTAAGTATTAAATTTTTATATATTTTATTTTATACAATTAGAATGTTTTTGTATTAAAAGTACTTTGTGTTAAAAAATGTATTTATTATAATTCAATTTAAGGTGAGATATGTGATTAATGTGCTAATGGTAGTTACTTAGGATTATATGTTTTTTTGCATAAATTATATGTTTTTTTGCATAAATTATATGTTTTTTTCCCTTTATATATAGTATATATTTATATATAGTATATATATAAAGTATAGATATATAGTATAGATGTAAACAATATTTTGATAAGGTTATGACAATATTAGCATGAATGCATGTAAACTTATAAATTTAAATTGTATTATACTTAATATTTTATTCATGTTGAGTTTTGAAGCGTATGTGTAAAGTTTAAATTTTTTATAAAGAAATCAGTCCAAACTGATCAAGCTTTGTTTTTATTTTTTTGGTATTTTTCATATGTCTTATTTTGTTTTGTTTTATTTAATTCATTTATTTTCTAAAATTTTATTATTTTGTTGAAAATAATATTTTAACAATATTCAAATAATAATTAAATAATAAAAATGATACTTTAAATATGTACTATTTGAATGATTATAATTTATACTACTTAATAAAAGGAAAATATAAATTAACCACCCATACTGTAATTTATGTTTTCTCATTCTACCATTTGTAATTCTAATTTCATGTTTATATAATTTTCAATGTAAATTAATGCCTCTTTTTGTAACTGCTGTAATAGTTATTAAACTCCTATTCTATTCCCATTTTCCATGTTATATAACTAGAGCAGTTTCATTGGTAAGGTGCAATTTTTTTTTTTGAAGGAATGTGGAAAGTGAATTAACATAATCATTTTTAACTTTATTCTCATTTAGTGTATTTTTCATGGTAGTTTTCCATTTTTGCATATAAAACGTGCATGTGAAGTAATTTCCATTTTGAATATAGAAACTTGGATGCAAAATTTCATTTTCCAATGTGAAAGCTACTATTTAAAGAATGGTGTTTAAAGCTATTATTTGAAGAATTGTGGTTCAAGTTCTTAACAAAATTGTTGTTATGAAGTAACATGGAAACAGTTTTGTCACGGCTACAATAACAACATCATTTTTAACATTATCAACAACAAGAACATGTTTTATATTGGCAGTGAGCTTTTAAGGTTGTTTCTTTCACCATTTTCAATATTTGCTACAATTTTTTATTCGTAGCAACATTTTTGTTTTATAAATAATTCTAATAAATATTTGAATGATTTGATGTATAGCTATAAAATGGGTTTTGTGCATAGATAACTATAGAGTTCAACCTCCTTACCAAGAATTGGAAGTACCTTTTCGCTGGTCTTGATTATGCAATCTACATAATTATACGGTAGGTTTATGAGTTTGTTCTATTTTATTTTGTTTTTGGCTTTTAGTTTCTGCTGGTCTTGATTATGCACTCTTTAATCATAGTATATTCATGACTCATAAATCTAATCATTATGACATTGTTAAGGTTCTTCATGATATGTTCTTTACATTTTTTAAGTGACATATTTTGCCTTGATGCAGGTTTATCGAAGAAGTCTATTTGGAATGTGAAAGTGCTTATATCGTCGTACCTTTTTTAAAGGAACCTTTTGCTTTAATCAATGACTAACATACTTGATATATGTTTATATATTTTGACTTATTACTACTAGCGTATATGTCTGTTGACCCGTTTTCCTATCATTTGTAATGTGCACTTTACATATAATAAATGTCTAATATAATAAATTGTTTTATGTATTGTAATTTGTAGTTGAGCAAAATACTAAGATTGAATATGCATCATTTCATTAAGATTGGATAATTACCTCAATCGAATATATTCAACTACAAATTATAATATATAAGATAATTTATTACATTATACATTTATTGTATGTAAAGTATATATTACAAATGATATGAAAACGAGTTGACATGCACGGTAGTGTCGTTCAACACGCTAGTGAAAACAATGCATCTTCCTTTCCATTCTAATTAAAAAATGATAAAAATCTCTCAAATTAATGAATTATCATTAGTAATTATTATAAGAATCATTTTATAATTAATTATTAATTAAAATATTGTTTTAATAATGTGTAATTAATAAGGAATCAACAATTAATAATTTTTTACTAGGTGAATAATCAATAAGAAATTATTTTTATTCATTGAATAATTAATTATGAACATTTTTATTAAATGAATTACTAAAAATGAATATTTTCTTAAACGACTAGTTAAAACCAATCATTTTAATAATGAACTAATAGTATACTTATGCATTAAAAAATGTATTTAATATTTATAATTAATGAAAGACATGAGTTTTAGTTAAATAGAGATACGTATTAATTTAACAATATAATATAAATATTAAATTTGTATAAGTTGAAACAAAAATAATAAGTGTCAAACAATATTATCTAAAATTGTAGGATAATATCACACTATTATTATGATAAGGTAACCTTATATTAATTTGATTTTTTTAAGGTAAGATTATATTAAACAACATTATTTATCGGACCATAATTATTAGAGTAAATTAAATTCACACCTCATAAGTTTTACTGAAATTACATAAATCATCACTCCATTTTTTACACATACATAAATTTTCCTAATTTATATGCATACATTATACTGAATACCTCTATATGAGAGAGATAAATGTAATCTTTTAAATAAAAAAGTGATAAGTGTATAATTAAGTTAAACAAAATATGGTATATTGTAGAGACAATTCCAAATAGTATATAAGTCAACATTATTTTTGGTTTGTTATAATATAGTATAAGAGCGATTTAATAAATATCTCATCACAATTATTGATGCATTTTATAAACAAAAAATAATGAAGAGACATTGACTCTTATACTATTTTGACGTGTCTCTACAATATATCATATTTTGTTTAACTTAATTACAATTACAGTCATCAACTTCTTTTGTTTAAAAGATCAAAATGATTTCTCATGAGTAGTTATTATAATGTGTGAATATAAATATTGGTGGTTTGTATTGGTAAAAAAGAGACATGATTTATGTAATTTCAGTAAAACTCAATGAGTGTTAGTGTAATTTATTCTAATATTATATGAGGAGGAATCCATTTACTTCAATAGTAAGTTTTTTAAACTTACTCCACATCTTAGCCATCAATTCTAGAGAAATCCAATGGTTTAGATTTAGTCACTAATTCAAACCATTGGATTTCCCTAGAATTGATGGCTAAGATGTGAATTATGATTAGGTTGGAACCCTATGAAGGTGACTCACTTTTTATAATTACCAGCATGATGATAGCTACTGTCGTGTTTGTAAACTCGTTTTCATATCGTTTGTAATATATATTTTACATGCAATAAATATTTAATATAGTAAATTGTGTTAAATATTGTTATTTGCAGTTGAATATATGTAATTGTTCAATCTTAATGAATAAATTGATTATGGATAATGAGATGAGAAAAAAATGAGAAGGAACATGAGAGAAGCGATTTAATACTTTTGGATAGATGTTACCATGATGCATAAATTGTAATTATATTAGAAAATTATATCATTATGTTATATGATTTTTTGGTAGAAATTAGAAGATCATGAGGGCAAAATAGGGAAACACAAATTACAGCATGGTGGATAGTTATTTTGAGTTTTGACTTTATTAAATAGTATAGATAATGATATGATATATACATTTTTGTGGTTGAGTGATGGTATGAACAGGTTAACCTTCTACCAAAAACTTAATTTGGTATAACTACCCCTCAATATGGGATAATGATAAAAAATTACAAGTTCAAATCTAGAAAATAGTATTTCCATTTGAAGATATAAGATTGAATATATCTATCATCCTCCACCATGAATATTGAGGATAAGACTTTCCCCTTGGCCTTCATCCATATTTTCTTTAGCACGCCTCCATCGATTTTAAAATTGAGCAAAAAGGACATGTCTACCTAATATTGTAGTAAGATATGGCATGGGTTTTACCTATACTTTTTTTACTTTTTAGTGTGAAAATCCACTTACTCCACGTCTTAGCCATCAATTCTAGGGAAATTTAATGGTTTAGATCTACCCACTAATTCAAACCACCCTGGAATTAATGAGTAAGATGTGGAGTAAGTTTAAAAAACTTACTCTTTGAGTTAAATGATCATTCCTCTACTTTTTATTGTCTCAATATTACTATGTTGTAATCAAAACTCAAAAGGAGGAGAATACTACATGCATATAGTGTGATTAGATATAATTTTATTTATTTTAAAAAAAATATATAACTCAATTAGTTCTCATTTTATGCATGAAAGTGTAGCACATTTAAAGTTCAATGAAAAAAAGTTAAGTTATATTTTATCCTCTAAATTTACCACAAGTTTTATCCTAAAACAATTTTAAATTTTAATTCGTTGCACATCTAATTAAGCCATAAAACAAACATTTTACTTTCACTATTATAGTGAAAGTAGAATCAGTTTACCACTTTACTATATATTTGGCAAACTATCTCCCACGCCCAAATTGAATGAGTAATATGACAATACTATAATGTGTATAAATAATTCAATTAAATATGCTGCAAATGCTACTATGCTTCTATTGCTAAACAATTGATTAAATATATATGGAGTAGTATTCTAGAAGAAGAAGCTACATAGGATTCAACTCAACGTTGCAAATTAATATATGATGGAGTGTGGAAAAAGACCAAAGTATAATACTGGAGAAAGAGAGAGTTTGTGTGTTTTGCAGTTTAGTAACCGTGGAAGCGTCACATGGGAAATGACAACTAAAGAATTTGGTGGCAGTAACATGCTACTTTTCTTAATTTCCCACACTTTTCTCAAAACAACATATCCTCCCTCATGCTTTTGTTTCCTTCATCTATCACCAATTATATATTTATTTGAGGAGAGATCCTAACAAAAATTTATTTCACATTTTAGCAATTAATTCTATAGAAATTTAATTGTTTGAATTAGTGAATAAATCTAAATCATTGGATTTCCCTAGAATTGATTGCTAAGATGTACATTAAGTTTAAAAAACTTACTCTTAGATTAAGTGGATCTCTACCTTTGTTTTTAATGACTAGATGAGATAAATTATTCTCTTCCCACAATCCCTCTTATGATCAAAATCACTATATATTTAAATCTAAGTTTTATATGCATTATATATATATAATAGTTAATTAGAATATAATTATAAGGGTGATGTTAAAATAAAAAAGGGGAAAATATAAAGAGGAGGCATTTATGGGGATTGAGAAAAGACAAAGGGATAGGGGTTGTAGCTGATGTGAACAACACCTACCTACCAAAACTACTCAATGTTCTGTGTTCCTTCTTTTGTTCCTCTCATGGTTCTCTACACTCCTCACCAAACACCTTCTTATATATCTGCTTTTACTATTATCAGTGATATGTTTATTACTTTACAAAAATATGCCAAGTGAAGTACACCAAGAATTCAAGGATAGAAAAACTAAAGGCGCTGAATAACTGGCCATTTAAAAAAAATATGTTATTAAAATTTAAAATTTTCAAAATCATATTTAATATTGTTTATATTCATATTTATATTTATATCATTTCTCATATTTGTACATTCCACTTAAAAAATAGTCAATTATTGATCTCAAGCAAAATATCAGCAGGATATAATATATTGTAATGATTGGAGAGACTCATGTAATGTGTATTTTGCATATTAAATTATATGCATGAATTTAGACTATTTTTGGTATTAATTTATTAATAGAATGTAATGTTGTATATTAAAATAGTTTAGAAGAGTTACATAGTGATAATTAAGGGAATATTAATGGTTGTAGATTTTTATTTGATGAGTATAATCGTTTATTAATAAAAAATAAAATTCTAGCTCAAGCATCACAGCATATATATTCCTCAAATTCTATTAATTGGTGTAGTCTTATACATGTATAAGTATTCTAGATATCTTTTCAAAATAAAAGAGAAACTCATGAGGCCTTATGATTTGAATTGGAGAATGGAAGAAAAGAGAACTAAACCTGAAATGACCTAAATACACTTTAAAGAGTTTGATATAAAATAATCACCTTAATCAATCGAGTTCACTTACTTATATTAATTATGATTATAAAGTATATGTTAAATCTTAATTTGTAATAAATATATAGTATGACTAATAACATTCAAGTTTTACACAGTAATAATATCCGGTTAGAGTGAGACTCATCCCTATTAATAAAAAGATAAATTATGTGAAAATTAAAGAAAATATAAAATAAAATAACATTTATATCATTGCTAATTATATTGTATTATAATTTTATTCTTAAAAATCAAAGAAAAAAAGAAATTATCTCTCTATTAGTCTTACTCATGGGGTTTAATTAATATGGCTTATTCTCAGCCAGTAGCAATCTTAATTCAATCTTAACCAAGTAATGAAAGCAATGCAACGTTGTCCATACGATTGTTATATTGGATGAGATAGTTGACATTCTAAATTGTAATTTATACACATTTTTAATATTAATGCACAGTTGATTTAAGTGGTAGATATATACCTTTACTTTCTCTTAACCAATTACATTTATATATTTTTGTTAGAGGTGTATTTGTGGTCATACTCTAATTAATTTTAGTTTGTCTTGCTAAAAATGTTAATATACATTTAAGAGTATAATAGCATAAAATTTATAATTCAAAATAGTTTAATATTTATGAATGTTCAGATAGTAAAGATTTACGCACAGTCACTAAATTATTCCCTATTCATTTATATTATTTTTTTAAAAATCAATGATTATTAAATATGAATGGTGGATGATACAATATCAATATATAAACATTTTACAATATCAATGTATACATCTTTTTTTCAATTCAAAAACGTTAAATTCCAACCAGAATGTTTCATAGCAACAACTTTTTACACATATTTTTCATAAACATAAAAATGGAAATCAAGAAAGAAGATTGATATCTTCTTTCCTTTTCATGATAAAGGAAATTTTCAGTTTATCGTATTCTCATAAATAAAATAAAAGCACACTTTCTAACATTTTATGATTCAAAAAACAATTTTTTTTCATATGCTTTTTATATGCGTATAAATAGTTACTCTAGTAATAATTACGCATTATCAGTGTAAAGATTTATACACATTCAATATATCAATTATTATTCACTTATATTATTTTTTGAAAAGTCAATGATAATTAAATATAAACAGTGAAAATGAGTATATACATTTTTTCTCATTTTCTATACACATATTTCAACAAATATCATCTCATTCAAGAAACATTATTCTTTTTTGCCGTCAAAAATAAAGTTTCAATGTTAATTACATTTATTCGTTACTTATTTTTTTTAAGCCGTATCACCTTGCTTTTCTTTTGTTCTTCCAATCCTATTAATTTGAGTTAAGCTCATAAGAGTAATTTAAAGAAGATAGAACTCCCTTAGTACTTATATTTTTGAATAAATGTGATATTTTAATTATAATCTTTCTTTCCTGCTTAAGAACTCAACTCAATATGATAAATAAAAGACTATCAATAAAAAAATAAAAATAAAAAATGCTCAAAATTTTGGAATTCTAAAACTATTTTCATGAATGAAGTCAAAACATAACATATAACCCATCCACCCAATTAACTATAACTTCTACTAAAGCTCTCTAAAAACTCATGGGTTGGTAAATTCTATACAGATTATTATTGGTAGTAGTTGTACCAGTAAGTGTAGTAGTAGAAGTTCCCATTGTTTTGCAGCTACATGTTTGGTTGTTGCTTTGAAACCCTAGACCGTAACAAAGGCACACATGTTGTTGTTGACTAGTATTAATGTTGTTACCATTATACCACTGGTACACAACTTGTGGTTCTTGTTTCAACTTCCTTTTGTTTTCTGGGTTCACGGTTGAAGAAGAATGTTTTGGCTGATTAGAAGGAAGGCCAATAGAAAGGTCCAAGTTGAGTTGATTATGAGGATGAAAGGCTAATTCCTCTGTCGTAACGTCGCTGCTGCTATTTGAATCTTCAGTACCATTAAGCAACTCTAAATTGTTGTTGTTAATGTCATGGTTGATGTTGCTAATGTTGTGGTTGTTCATTTTCTTGTTGCTTGTAGTGACCATGGTGGTGGTGGCGGTGGCGTTGAGTGACCGATGAGTTTGGGGGTCGATTCCACGGCTATAGAGTTTTCTCTTGATGTGAGTATTCCAATAGTTCTTGATCTCATTATCTGTTCTTCCAGGTAACCTTGCAGCTATTAGAGACCATCTGAATCATCATAAAACCATTTTCACATTAGAAAAAGGGGGAATTTAAATGAAGATGGTGATGAAGAAGAATACTAGTATAAGGTGGTCCAATGTTGCTGATGACACTTAGCGTCCATTTGTGAGTTAAGTTTTCGATATAAGAAAACGAAAGCTTTATAATCATCTCAAAAATATATTTCATCACTATGAAGCTTTCCATTATAGCTGTTCTCACCAAAATTCAACTCGCAAACGAACTCTAACCAAATACAACAAAACTATTATAACAAGGAGGATGAGGAAGAGAGATTATGTTCATACTTGTTTCCAAGTAAGCTATGGAGATTAATAATAAGCTCATCTTCTGCTTCAGTGAAGTTTCCTCTCTTGAGATCAGGTCTCAAGTAATTTATCCATCTAAGTCTACAACTCTTGCCACATCTAAACAACCCTGTATATATGTATATATCCAACACTAATTTAATAAATAAAAGACTAATATAAGAAATGGGGTGTTATATATGTTCCTATAAGAAGAAGCCACATTAATTTAATTTATTTATTGTACCTAGGTAGAAGTATATGGAGAAATTAATATAATAACATACCAGCAACTTTAGGAAGAGATCTCCAACAACCTTCACCATGAATCTTGATGTGTTTAATGAGGCGTTCATCTTCTTCTTTGGTCCAAGCTCCTTTGTTTGTGTGCTCTTTTTCACAACAAGGAGATCTACCCATGGTTTGATAGAATAAAGAGAGAGAGAGGGGTTGAGATTTGTGTGGGAAATGAACGTGGAAAGTAGTTGAGGAAGAAAAGAGAGAGGGTAGAAGGGAATATAAATGGGAGGTGATGGAAAGAAAGAAAGAAAGAAAGAAAAGGTGCAATTGACTAAGGGGCTTTCTTTAATATTTATTTCACAACAAAAGTGATAGTAATGTAAGATAGAGAGCATTTGACCGAGTTGGTGAGAAAGACTAGTGGTTACAATTAAGTTTGTGATGGATTTGGTAGGTAGCTCTACTTTTCATGTTTCTCAACTTCCTTTTTTTAATATTCCCTCTCTCCCACACCATTTTATTTCATCCTTTCACTCTATTCCTTCTTCTAATACCCAAGTAAATTGAAACAATTTCATTTTCCTTTCAAACTTATATTTAATTTGATAATCTTTAATAGTAAACTAAATGAAATGAGCTAAAAGTTAGATAAATTTAATAGTAAACTAATTTGATAATCATGAGCTTACTTGGTTATGGGTGAAGATCATTTCGAATATTTGAGAAGAAAGTGCATAAAAAGTAAGAGGGGAAAATAACATAATGTGTCACTGTTGCCCTTTAAGTACAACTTGTTGACACTTTCATCCTTAAGTGAAAAGGGAAAACAAAAACTTATCTTTCCTATAATGAGGATGATTATTTTCCCTTGATTATATATTTTTTAAATTTATACATATTAAATACAAATTTGCAAAGAGTATGGAAAGAAAGACAAGAGACTTGGACCAAATGAAATATATGAAAGATGAAAGTAAAGATGAAAACATCTTGGTGAAAGACAAATATATCAAGGAAAGATGAAAGAATTTGTTTCCAAGCTTTTCAACGAGAGACATGATTCATTACTTTCTGATAGAATATACATGAAAGAGGAGGATCAAAATTATTTTTTCTATGGTAGAATTTGGGAGTTTGAGGTCAAAGATGCTTTGAAAAGAATGGAGAATGACAAATCAGTTGGACAAGATAATATACCTATTGAGGCCTACAAGATTCTAGGAGAGCATGGCATTAGTCGACTCACAATTGATTAATTAGATCACGAGATATAGGAAGATGCCAAACTAATGAAGAAGAATCATTTTAACCACTATTTATAAGAACAAGGACGATATATAAATTTGTAAAAACTATAGGGGATTAAGCTTATGACTCATATTATGAAGCTATGTAAAAGGATAATTGAGCGAAGGTCGAGACAAGAAATGAATATCACTGAAAATTTTGGTTTTATGACGGGGAGGTTGACCATGAAGACTATATCTAAAGATGTTTTGTGGAAAGCTCTAGAGAAGAAATGTGTTTGAATTGCATATATTCGAACAATCAAGGATATGTATGGTGAGGTTAAGACTAACGTGAGGACACAAGAGAGGGTCTCGACAATTTTTCTTATTACTACAATATTACATCAAGGGTGAACATTGAGCTCATACTTGTTTACCAATGGTCTTGGTATGTACTCATTAAGTATATCCAAGAACTAATGTCACAATATATATTTTTTGCCCGTGATATAGTCATAGTGGGAGGCTCGAAAAAAAATGAGAAACTAGAAATGCGAAGACAAACTTTAGAAACATATATTTTATATAAGCCAAATTCAAGTAAGACAAATTATATGGATTATAAGTTCAGGAAGAATTTCAGAAACCCTACAATATATGTAATGATTGGTGATTAATTTGCAATGTCACAACCAAATTGATGGTTTCGTACCTTAGAGTAGGGATTATCTCCATTAATGAAGAGACAAGTGAGGTGTAAAACAATGCAAAATGAAAAAATGAAAGGACAATTCAATTATTATATTACACTTGTAATGATTTTCTCTTAAAATCAAGTGTAATAATAACCTTACTTGTATCTCCATTAATCGGGAAAAGACTTATTATCCTTCGTCCGCAACATTATTTAATTACATTGGTATCAATGTGACAGCAAATTCCTACGTTTATTACCTTGCACAACTTTTCAAACTTGGGAACTACATTATCAGGGATATTATTTTAACCAAGAATCATGGTTCAGAAAACTACTCAACTTGACAAATTAAGTTCATGTTGAGATGAATATCTCGTCCATACTCTGATGCATTTTCTTAACTACCAACACCCATCCATCAAAATTTTCTTGAAAAGCTAATAGCATTTTTTTGAGTGTCGCACATGACAAAAGATGTATGAGAATATGCAAGGGAAAGCTACACAAATTTTCCCAAACTATAGCTCACGTGGGATTTAGTTCTCAAGGGAAACTAAACAAATAAACATAATAGAGATATACGTATTTAATTCCATTTTTACTAGTTACAATTGACACCATTAATTCCCTTATCTTGCCTGAAATCTAAGTTTGCTCCTAATTTGTTGCATTTTGGGAGCTAAATGTAACTAAATTTAAGAAATCGATGGCAAGTCTGAAAAAGCATAAAAAAATTATGAGATTTAGATATTTGTACAATGTTAAAATAAGGAAACATGATATAATCATATGATTGGAATAGAATCCATAATACACATGTTTCATACAGATTCCATGATATATATGTTTGGAATAGATTTCATGATTGCAATCTCATTTGCTTTAAAGTAGTTAAAGTGATATTTTACTAGTTCAATCTAGTGTGATAATGCAAGTTGAACACACATTTTCCTTATAACTTGCATGATAGATCATTCTTATTAGATTATTATTAGTAAATAATCACATAATACAATATTTATTGTATTTAAGTTAATTATTTGATTAAATATGATAAAGTTCTAGATTAACTTGTTCAACATCATTAGAACATCAAGTACATGATTTGATGGTGAGATCCTAGTGGTTGATACTAAGAACATTATCCTTAAATTCTCATCAAGTTTTATACTTAATAAAAACAATTATAAAATATGGAGACAGTATGTTGCAGGCTCATGAACATATTTCAATGGTCATGGATATAAGATATCAAAGTCTTGACATAAGTATATACGAGAACAAATACTTTACTAAATTGACCTATTAAGATAATAATTATGTGAATGCCATAAGTGATTTTGATATTGAAACTTGTGTGTGGTTCTTCGACCTAAAGCCATCATGATTTCCAACACGGTAAATCTAATCTTTCCATTATACACGATAAGTATTATTATTAACACTTTGTATTATGATTGCGTATAAATCTAATCTTTACACTAATAGTACATATAGATATTACATAAAAAACAAACTGACAAATGTGTGTCATCAAATTTTCTATTCATTTTCTCCTCCTAACTTTTCTTTCCTCAATTTTTCTTTTCTAAACCTAGTCTAAGCATTTTAAACCATGGAGGGGTAATATTATTTTGCATTCTACTTAAATAAAAAATCTTGTTAAATTTATGATAGAGTGAGCTTGATTATACATAGGTGTTGATAAGGGATTCCTTAGAGAAGCGGTAAATTATTAAACTCCCATATACTTTAGATTTAATATGTCTCATCAATCTGAAAAAATGTCTAGTTTGTCTAAATATTTTTCTTACCATAAAATCATGCATTTTTAAATTCCTGTTGAGATAAAGTGCATTAAAAAAATCATTATTGTGTTTGACTCTTCCAATAAATTATCCATAATGCAAGGACCAAGATATAATTAGCGAGGTCTTCTTAAATTGAGTAGGGAAAAAAAAGAAAGAAGATACCAAATAAAAAAAAGGATGTTCTCCTCAATAAATTATTACATATTCCAATATTAATAATCTCAAGCACATGTAAATTAATTTGGAATAAACTTATTTAATTTTTAGTCATTAATTTATCATTAATAATAGATATTTGATTCATACTATTAATCATAAATCATGTAATAATTATCAACAAGACACTAATGAAGTGGTGTAAAATCTTGAGAAAAATCAAAAGAGCAAGAGTTTAATTCCTAATAAAAACATTTGTTATAAAAGAGATTCTTTCTGGTACTACATGTTTTAGTATCGGAGGATTTTGTGACATGTGTATTTTAAAAAAAATAATGGTACAAATGTTAAATTAATTTAAATAAAAAATATATAAATTATGAGATCAATCTGAGTATCACATTCCAATATTTGAGTGAATTTTAACCCTACTAGTAGGAACACTCACACATTCCGAAAGACCTTAGTTATTAGAGTAAATTACACTCACACCCCCTGAGTTTTAATGAAATTACACAAACCACCCCTCCCTTCTTTGACCTTACACCAACTACCCCTTCCTCGTACACAAACCACTCCTAGATTTATACATATATTATACTGACTACCCCTTCATGTTATAAAAGTATAATATTTCAAAGAAAAAACGTGTGATGAATGTAATTAAGTTAAACAAAATATTGTATATTGTGTAACATTTCAAATAGTACAAAAGCGAGTGTTTCTTTATTATTTTTGTGTCATTAAAAAATACATTAATAATTTCAAAGAAATGTTTAAATAACTTTTATACTATCTTATAACGAGCCAAATAATGAAGACGCATTGACTCTTATATTATTTGAATTTCTCTACACAATATACAATATTTTGTTTAATTATTTACACACATCATACATCTTTTGTTTAAAATATTACACTTTTATATCATTCAGGGGTAGTTAGTATAACATATGTACAAAATTAGGGGTGATTCGTGTAAGGACAAAAAAGTGAAGGGTGATTTGTGTAATTTCACTAAAATTCAGGGGGTGTGAGTGTAATTTACTCTAGTTATTATGTTTAGGAGGAGATTACAATTAATAACACTAGCGTGTTGACTGACACTACCATGTCGGTCAACCCGCTTTCCTATCTTTATAATGTGGACTCTACAAGCAATAAATGAATTGTATTATATATATTATAGTTGTATTTGAATATATTATAATTAGAATATATTATAATTAGAATATAGTTATGGGAAAATAAGAAATCATTAATTACACTATGGTAGTTAGTTATTTTGAGTTTTGACTTTATTAATAAAATATAGAAATATAGATTAATAGTATAGATATATAATATTATCATGATGAGGAAATGAATTATATGATATTTTTGGTAAAAATTAGAAAATGGTGAGGGTAAAATTGGAAAATAGAAATTACACTATGATAAGGTGGTTATATTAAGTTTTGGCTTTATTAGTAGTATAGATAGAAGTATAGATATATATAAACTAGTGTGTGTCTGCCGACCCGCATTCTTATTTTATTATATTAAATATTCAATTTTTATACAATTAGAATGTTTTTGTATTAATAGTACTTTATGTTAAAAATATATTTATTATAATTCAATTTAATGAGAGATGAGTGGTTAATGTGCTAATGGTAGTTAATTAGGATTATATGATTTTTTTTGTTGAAATTAAATTTTTTTAGGGAAAATATAAAGTACACAACGGTGATAGTTATTTCATGTTTTGCCTTTATAGTATAGATAAAAAAAATGGTTGGGAAAATTAAAAGCACACCAAACATTTTTTTTTCCAGTAGAATCCGAAAACTCACTTATTTTTTGTGTATTTGGTTGCCTCAAGTTTGAATGGTTTATGGTGTTCCACATTTCCACTGTTTTATAGCTACTTTATTTATTCGTAAATTAGATGTTATGTTGCCTAAAAAGGATTCTAGAAGCATTTCTCAACTTGCTCTTCTCAATTCAAGTTCCATTTGAGTAACCAACTTCCTCTACCATCCTTGGTTCAGTAGTGCTCATCAATAGTATCTTTTTCTTTCAATTCTTTCACCCACTTGGCTAAAAAATTATATAGCAGTTTAGTAAATATAAACACAAAATATTGAACTTGTCTTAAAGTTACATGACAATATTGAGGATATAATTAACAATGATATGTATTTCTATTGAGTTTTATTGAGAGTGTAAGATTTTTTAGTTTATCATCTCATATTGATGTATTAATTATCATTGACTCTTAAATAAAACAAATATAAATGAATGATGGATAATATATTAATTGTATAAAAAATATTTACATGTATAAAACATTAAACTCTTTATTTAATGGGTGCCAATATGCTTAAATTTTAAAGGACACAAATTTTAATTGAAAAACTAAAAATATTATTCATTGTATTGCTATTTAAATGTCTCTAGAAACATAACACATACATTGGCATAGCTAATTAATATAGCTAATACATATAAAATTATTCTTTATTTTTCATATAAATCTTTATTAATCATCATTAGTTTATTTTATTAATATATATTTTCTTTTAAACATTTAAAAGGACAACTTAGTATGAACTTTATGAAAAATTGATTGTTTTGAAATGCTGGTGGTAATTATAAAAACTAAAAAAGTTTAAAAACACTCATAATATAACTAATGATGGGTATCTTGACAAATTAATATTTGTCATTTTCAAACATCAACCAACCTTCCATTGCATCCAACAAAGTTATGTCATTGTGAACCTGCCATGTCAATTTTTATAGACATGGTTGGTAAAGTTTACCTTCCCACCTTAGTTTTTTGTTGCTTCTAGAAGCACTAGTTGAAAATTATACCTTAAAATATGTGAGGTTGGTGACCCACTTACCCACTTCATTGCCCTACATTCATGGTTTTCCTACCTCATCTTTTGGAATGAGATGTGCCATTCATTTCTTTGTTCCGCTCATGCCACACTCAAAAAGTTTAATGTTTTTTTTTAAAGTTCTTTAATCTTCATTATAATCTTATTTTATAATTTTATGGAATTTTTATGCACTATTACATTAAAGTACATTATTTATCACTCATTTATATCACTTGATGAATCATCACTCAATAATAATTAAATATGAATAATGAATGATACAGTAATAATATATAGAATTCACTGTCAATAAATATATATTTTTTCTCTTTAATTTTTTATGGAATTGATATGATTCTTATCTTATCTTGAAGAATTTTGACTATGACCATGAGTATATTAATTTGTCACCACTGAGAGATTTTGTGAGTCTATGTGAAGTTTATTTTGGAAACAACCAAAAAAGGTGAAGGACCGATATGATTTGCCACTGTTCATATGAATATGGCATATATTCCATAACTTTAAATTGATTAAAATGGCATCCTAATTTGTTAAACTGTTCTTGGACGTTGACAAACCAATCTATTTATTCACAATTGAGATTCTCTCCAGGATCCTCTATTATTGAAATATGAAAAAATGGTAACTTCATGATTTTTAAATTATTTAATTAAAAAGTATAATAAATCTCAACCTTTGAAAAGTTATTTGTGTCATATGTCACTAATTAGATTCTGACCAAAAAATTATATTCAAAACTTTTATTTTCTTTGAATAAGGCGTGCCTAACTTGGAAATGCCAAGTCAGTCCTAAAGAGATACTATTATTATTCAACTAAGCATTTACTATACATAAATGGTTAGTCCACTGAAAATGATAGTTGTGTAGGGTTGGCACAAACAATTATAAAAAAGAGAATTTATTAATGGAATGTTTATCTCTCTGAGAGCGCTGAACGACTATAACAAACTCTAATACACCTAACCTCGGCCGAAGGCTTATAAGTTTTGAATTAGTGTTAAGTTATAATCTATTTATAAAATGAGATATTTCAATCATCTTCAACTGTAGCACAAGGATGGGACTTATAATCTATTTGCTAAGGTGAATACCTTACCAATGATGTTAAAATTAAAGATTTTTGTTACATGCATGGTGTGCTGCAGTGGTTATAACTAGGTTTGCGTGAACCAGCAGGAATAAACCAAACTTCATATTGGAAGCCACATATCCACTCCTTTAAGTCCAATTAAAAGTATCTTTTTACTTGACTTAGTTTGCTTCACCTACCAAAAATATGTTAGTCTACTGATATTCATTTTCGTTAGATCTATAGGATAATCAAAATGTCAATTACTCAATTATTGGGAGTACACTTGTTGAGATTGACAGATACGCACCTCGATAGATATTAGTTATTTACCTAAAGCGTGAAAAGATATATTTGGTAGTACCAATAAAAATTGATTCATCTTAAAAATGACTTTTGAATAGACTTATTTATTTATTGTAAAATCTTTTTCTCACCTTCAATAAATTTATTTATTCTCCAATATAATTTATCTACATTCAAATATTGCATTTTTTAGACTTTGTATTTATAGAAGTGGCAAATTTTGATGGTGAAGATTGATTTGATGTAAGAAAATAGCATTTACACAAAGAAATATAAGACTTTTCCTGAAGAAATCTTCACATATCTCCTACTAATCCAATAGCCTCTTAAAAAAGATATTATTGAGACATAAATGAAAGGTTCTTTTATCACATCTCAAGCCCTGACATGTTTTTTCTTTATCGGGTCACATGGCCTAAGTAGTGACCCTATCACCAATGATACAATGATATTTTCCCTATACCAACTATCCCAAATATTGATTAGATCCTCTCTCATAAAATCATTATATTTTTATGTCTATAGCTAATCAATTTCTTCTAAATAATATAAAAATATTAATTTGTATTTGTACAAATTTTATTTTTAATTAAATTATACTTTTTCATTGAAACAATATGAAAATATGAATATGTAATCTCTGTCCAAAATATTCAAAGTTCTAAGTCTTTAATATAAAAAAGAATTAAATAAGATAAAATGTTCAAACCCACAAGCACAAGTAAGTCACAATTGAGACCATGAGGAAATGACCGAACTAAAAGTTTTTGGCATATATTTTTCCTCTTAATGAAAATATATCTCTTCACTCTATTTATTTATAAATAAATAGGGAATTAATCATTTTGAATGTGTAATTCTCTTATAATAAGTGTCATTTTTAAGAATCGGACATTTTATATTTTATCTAATATAATACTTATGGATTTAATGGGACCTTGCATTACTATATTAAAGTCTTATTGTTTCCCACCTTTGATTTAACTTGCCTATATTCCCTAAAAGAAACACAAAAAGTTCGACTATACCAATTTACATACTTGCATTGCTTGGGCTGCACACATATAGTACCCAACTAGTTCAACATGGACTTGTCTATGTAAATGATCCTAGTATGTTCAAGTTAACTCGAATTTGAAGAGAATTTAAATTTAAATTTTATTAATAGTATTGTTACAACAAGACCGTATTATTAATATCGATCTAATATTATAATAGTTTAATCAATGGTTCACTAATTAAATTGTATGTCGGCTAAGTTATATATTTTATAATAAATTTATAAATATAAATATTAATTTTTGGAATAAGTAACTCAATTATTGAATTTAATCAATGTTGGCTATATTATAAACAATTAATAGGTTCAATATTAATTTACTTAATATGCTATTTTGATAATATTAAGTTTTTTAATATGCAAACTAGTTTTGGTCAATAAGATACAACTTGATTAATTTAAGTTTATGTTGATATAAATGTTATTATGTATTGATATGGAAACTGGTTGATTGATTTATGGGTTGAACTCGCTAATAAAGTATTTATAACCATCCTAACTTGCTTTGATTTGTAACAATATTCTAGATTTTGTTCTATTCTTGTAAAAATATACTAAATTTGTCCATGTCGAATGAAACACAACCCACTCACTTATTAGCATTTCGTACAAATTCTCTCTCTACAAAATAGCAATTTAAGCTCTTTAGTAAGAGGTAGGATCCTCTTCATTACAAAGAAAAACATAGATTTTAATCATTTTAATTATAATAAAACTAGACTTTTACTATTAAATATATCTACTTATCTCTCCATTAATGGAGATAATCTTTTTACATTTATTGAACATGAATAAGACTAAGAGCCACGTGTGAACGTAATGTGGCGCAAAATCTAATAAGAACATTATATTTTGATAATGGTTTTCACATTTAAATATTCTTCAGTTAACTCATTACGTATAACTGTAAAGAAGATACTACTATTAATAAGAACAAAAAAAAAAGGAACATGTAGTTTCACTACTTTTTGATTTCAAATAACAAAAACATAACATGGAACACCAGAACATTGAGTGCTCAAAGCCTCAAAATGTCTAACCAATTTGAAACCGAAGCCAACAAAACACACGAAACTAAGCTAACCGAACTCAAAGCTTACAAATTAAAATCAACCAACTGAAACAATGACACATGCAACATATCAAAATATTTATTTCATAATCATAGAAATACTAGGGCTGATATAATAGGAACAAGGTAATAGACACAATGTTGCATCGCATGGCCTAATAATCTAACAAACCTTGGTGCAAAAGCATCGTTGACGGAACCCATGGCACTTGCCACTGGTGAAACCTTCGACGAGGCAAATGGAAGCACAGTTGTGGTCGCTATGGCACAATCCTTTAAACCTATGGCTCTTTGACTCACAATGCCTTCCCTCGGTTTGCACCATCATATCTACATTAACACAAACACAAATTAATCAAACACTCGTGCTAGTGTTACATAAAGTTTAATCGACGGTGCAATAAAAATATAAATTTTGTACATTAACACATGATAGAGGAACGCTTATAATGTGAGTGTACAAATCATTTTCTCATGTTACATACTTTAATATAATATGTGTAATTATTGAGTATTGTAATGGCATGCATAAAAAGATAGAGGCTTACGAGAAGCAAGGACAATAAACAACATGAAGAAAAACCCAAATCGTGCCTTGGCCATAATTATCACCTACAATCTTAACTTGAACTAGATCAATTTAAAAACTGATGCTTTAACTTCACAAGAACGTGAAATATGTTGGGTAATTCCTATCTATTTATAGTGAAGGTGGGTGTAGATTCAAAGTGCTAGAAAATTCGGGGAAAAACTACATTAAGTTTCAACTCACTCTTTGAGTAAATGAACTTCTTTATCTTATTTAACTGACATTACATGTTTTTATTAGTACGTGACATGGTTTAGAATATACTTTGGAACAACAAATCTTTATCCAATTGTAACACGAGATACCAATAAAATTAAGGTTCCAAATTTTATTATTTTAGAATTAGATAATTAAAAACATATAAATTGATTTATCCCCTGGCATTTCAGGAGTAGATAGAATCTCATTCCTTTATTCTGAGCACACAATAATTGGTGTTAACGTGAGTGGTGGGTGATTTTAATAGTGGGAAATCATGAGAAAGAACAAATCCTGTGGCAAGTTCAAGAGATATAGTAAGAAAAATATTGAAGGGTGTTTGATTATGGACTTAGGATTGGGAACACAAGAATGGGAAAATGTGAGAGGAGGTTGTGGGACGGTGAGGACGGTGATTATAATTTGGCTTAAGGGTACAGAAGGATAAAGATTACAAAACAATAAAGTTATTATTCCTGATATTGTGAGTGCTGTACACGCTACACATGAGTAGGGATCTTTAAGCTAAGTGTAAAAATATCACTTGTCTCTTTGGTTTAGTTATTTTTTTTAGTTTTGGTTTCGTCCACTACTTTTTAGAACATGTTTTTTTGTCATTTACTCTTTTCCTTACTTCTTTACATTCTTTCTACCCAAATTACACACTATTTTTTCTTCAAAAACTCTATGATTTTCAACTTTCAAACCAACTCGTGATTTTATGTTTTTTTTTCATTTTTAATTTATCATTCTGATAAATATTTCTTTTTTTGTTCAATTTTCAAATGTCAAATCAACTCACACATCTATGAATTTTTGCTCTTTTCATTTTTACTTCATCTTTCTTATAATTATTTCTCTTTATTTTCAATTTTTGTTCAACAAGTCACCATCTTCAAATGTCAAATCAACTCATAAATATGATTTTACGTTCTTTTCATTTTTCTTTGTTGATAAATATAATTTGTTTATTATATTAATTTATTCATGTACTCACACAAAATTCTTTATATTAGAAGTAAAAAATTGCAATTTCTTCAATTGCACTTACTTACCTCAATTTCAAAAGATAATTTTTTTTTGCCTTCTATAACAAACACTTAATTTCGCTAACTGGCAATTAGGGGTATAAAATCTCCATACAATATCACAAACAAGTATAAAAGTAAAAGGTTATTGTATTTACAAGGACTTGCTAACTTAGCATTTCAAAATCAAATCACTATTATAAGCTTACTTTTTCAAAAAGTTTTCAAGTTAGTTGGTTTGGTTGAAAAAATATTATAAGAAAAATGTTGGTATTTCGATTTGTGATTGACTCATTATTCATTTTACTAAATTGGGCAAACAATTAAGCCACAAAACAAACATGTATAATTTCACACAACATTTGAATCTCAATTACACTAAGAACTAATATTTTAGTTTACTTAGCAATTCATGAAGTAAAGCCTAAATCTTACACACAAGACTATCAATATGACTCACACATACCTCTATTTCTAACCATCTATGCATGTGAATTGAGTAAATGCATACATTAATTGTGTTAGCCGCCAATGTATTGGTCTATGCTAACACTTTACCAAAATAACTTTATGCCTAGCAACTACAATGATAAAAATAAACTTCACGAACCATCTGGTATACATCTATGTCAAGCAACACACACCATCAAGTTTGAGAGTTTTTCAATATAAATGTGATTCTATGTCTAGCAAACATATGAACATATGCATTCGTTGTGATAATTAAATATACAAACTACGTCTACTTTTATGCAAAAATGATGAATTACATGTTCTAGACTATTGAGCCATAATTTATTCACAAAGTTCTTTTCATAAATCAAACTACATGTAATAAGTATTAAAGTACACCAAGAGTAATTCATAAAAATCAAGTCATTCTATTCATAAATTGAATTCCAAATATATCAATGAATATAAAAAAATCAATCTCACCTAAGAAACAATCTGATTGAGTATTTTCATACACAACTCGATAAAAATGGAATTCAAAACATATAATTCATGGAGAAGTGTTTGATCCTCCATGAACATCAAGAACCTCATTATTCTTACTTCCTAGTCATTACATCATATTTCCAACTTACATAAAACCACAAACTATGAAGAAAAGAAACTACCCTACGACAATACATCAAATTCGGGTTCCTAACTTCCTAGGTAGTGAATTTAGTACTCAATGTATATTTCTTTGAGTCTTGGGTCTCTTTTTAAATTTTATGAACTATGGTTCCCGCATTAAGCACAACAACAGTACGATTGCATATGATCTGATTTGTGGCTTTTGCATGCTTGTGCCATTTCGGCTCATTCTTGGCCCAATTAGCCATTTTCAACCAAAAATCATCATAGAAATTTAAAATATATGTTTAATACAATTTATAATCAAAATATCAATTATGATCACATAAAGTAACTATTTAGAGTAAAAAAGTGTTAACTTAGCCATATAAATTAAGGTAATTTTGACTGTTCTCACATGATTTATTTTAAAATATTTTTTCCTTATGCGTTTATTTTTCCAAAACAAGAAGGATGGATAAGATTTTTATTATGTGTTTCTCCTTGTTCATTTTCATCTTAAAAGTGTTCTAGATTTTATGTCAATAAATTTTTTGTCATTCTCATATAGGAAAAAATGGTTGTTTCCCTTCTGAAGCATGTGCGTAGTATCACAAAAAATAATATCTTGGAATTGATTTTTAATTGTGATAATTAAATTGATTCTTCTACCTGTAATTTATTAAAAGTGATAATAATATATATATAAATTATTATCATTGTATTCTAATTTGATTTAGGTATTGTTTGAATTATATTTATAACTATTTATTATTTGATTGTTAAATAACTCATAACAATAAATATATATATATATATATATATATATATATATATATATATATATATATATTATTATTATAAAAGTGACAGTTTTTAATAGAAAATATGTACAATTATTTTTTAAAATATGTATATTAAAATATCATAGTTGTCAATCGTTAGAAAATAATAGAAAAATCATATCTCCAAATAATATATTGAAAAAATATGACTTCCAAATAATAAAAATAGAAACTTAATATTTTTTAAATAAAACTTTCATATGAAATAGTAACAATAAGAATAGTAAAAAACAAGATAAACAACAATTATCCTATAAAATATCAATTTTTTAAATTAAACCGAAAACAAAAAGTATTCTTCAAAATTTGTAAAATGTATGACATTATACACAATTCAATATGGAACAGAGCTTAGAATTCAAACAATAAAAATATTATTTCAAATATGTATATTATAAAAGTAACAATTTCAATTATACATTATTAGCTATATTCAAGTGAGGTGAAAATTAATCCTCTTACTCGTGATTTTCTGCATTACAAGTGACCGTTTCTAAAAATTACCATTATTTATTTCAATTAATTTTTTATGTACATATGATACACATATTTAACCTATGTCTGGGGTACAAGGTTTGGACATTGGGCAATGTACTTTATGGGCCTTTACAATGTGGTGCAGTTAAAGCCCAAATCATATTCCCGTATGGATCAAAATAAAACAAACCAATAAAAGGAAACTTGAGTTAGTGTTGAATTGACTTGTTAGTAAGGATCATCCGTCACAGGATTTTTCTGTCCACATGTTCATATTAATTTCTGATTTTATTATTTTTCTTTTTAGTTTTATAGAGTCTTCTAATTAACTTGGTACACACAATGAAATATGAACTGAGACATGTGATCATCATCCGTTATTAATGGTTCCCTATTAAGTTTATCATGTTTTAAGTGAGTCATTGGTTTGGATACTAGTTGTTAAAATCACGACCATTGGAGCCTCCAACTAAGCTCCATTTGTTACTAGGTGAAAGTCAATGTTACAAGTGAAATATCACATTTTAAACTAAAATCTTAAGGTAATGATTTCAGAAAAAAAAAATTCACTCATCATCTTATATTTAATATGAGACTTCACACTTCTAATATATATAATAACGTGTGCTATGAAATTAGTAACTAAAATATGAATCTGAAAAGAACATGACAATTTTTTTTGTTAAGTTCCCATTATATGATTTAAGATATACATTGTTTGATATAGATAGCTATTAATATTTGTTGATGGATTTAAGAAAATAAATTTTATGTAGACGAGGACATGACTATTCTTATAAACTAGCAAAATACCCGTGCATTTGCACGGGTCGGTATTTTATGTTGTATGATTAAAAACACACAACATACATTACATATGTTCATATGGTTATTAAGAATACACAAGTTGTTTGTGCATTTGAATGATTAAAACACATATTACATGTGCATTCGTAAACACATGTTACCGATACACTTTTGTAATTTTTTGATTGATTTTTATACTCAATAGTCTATATATTTGGTTAACTAATAAATACAATAAAAACTTGTATTGTTCATTATTAATATATACATTTACATATAGAAAACTTACATATTTGTTAATATAACTTGTTGATATTTTCTTTTATTTCCACAATATTATTTCTTATTAGTTGTTATTATAATGGGTTTATTATTTTATATTTTTAAAAGGTATACAAAATGGGACATTATAATTAATTACTTTGATTTTTTTCAAAATAAATACGGGTTTAATCATTTAGTATGACAAAATAAGTATCGACCCGATAAATGAAACCTCCAATTGTAAGTATGGGAGAGATGAAGAGGTAGGAGATAGGTAGAGGTAGAAAAAATGAGTAAAGAAGATAACAATGATCATATTTAAATGAGCAAAGAAATGATTATTTTTAACAATTAAAATTTAAATTCAGAAAGAGTTATTAATCATGGTTGTCATTTATTCTGTTTTTTTAAATTAAATAATAGTTCCTCACAATTAATTTTGGGATTTGATTGATGATTGTGTTTTGAGTTGAATTTCTTATTAATGTTTATTAGACATGATTGTCATTAAATGCATTTTATTTTGAATTTTTTAAATTAAATAGTTGTTCACCACAATTAATTTTGAGATTTGAATGATGATTGTATTTTGGAATTAATTTTCTTTTTAATCTCTATTAGGCTTGATTGATCTTGAATGTCTTTTATTTCGTTTCTTAAAAATTAAAAATTTGTTCACACAATTAATTTTGGGATTGATCATATTTTCAATTTTAATCAAAAATGTGTTTTTCAATTTCAACATTTTTTAGTCAACTCCTACTAATTTGTTCAAATCTCAAAAACAAAAGGAAGTGATTGTCTACGGAGTAACATCTTTTAGAATTTACTTTATTGTCATAAATGAATAAAATTAGCATCATATCCCTATTAATAATATTTTTTTGCAACCATGTTATTCTTCTACCCATACTTAATGGTTTAAGAAAAATAAGTTGACAATCATTAAATAAAATAAATACGGGTTTAATCATTTAGTACGACAACTTTGAAAATAAAATTTTAATAGATAAAAATAAAATTTCAGTAATAAATGACCATTGAAAGAGGAAAGTTATAATTATATAGTTCGATTCTTTTTCAAAATAATAGAAACCTTAATTATTTAGGATCAAAACTGCTAAAATATTTTAAAGATAATATTATCAATGAATGAACAATATTAATAAATGGAAATGAGAACATTATAATTAATTTTTTAGTTTTTTTTTTAAATTAAATGAGACGTACTAATTTGCATGTAGCGATTACTATATATTATTTTTCAGCTTGAATATCATCGTCGATCTCACCAATAAACACCACATTAAATGACAATATATGTTTATATTCACTTATAAGAATTTTATTTCTTTCATAATGGTCGGCGATATTTATTCAAATTAATTATTAATTAGTAATTATTAGTTTGCAAATTATAATTGTATAACAAAATTTATTGTCATTATTCAACTATGCAGTTTCTATTCCCTTATTAATTTTCTTTTATTGTCATTCTAATGAAGACAAAAACACGTCAATGAAATATTATAAGTTGTGAATATGATTATCACGTCAATAGTGAGAATATGACTATGAATACTAATATGTGAAAAATAAATTTGACATTAACAGTTATGACAACGTAAAAGTAAATCAAAGATGTGATTTTTATAAGATCTTAGTCAGATTTACACTTAAAGAAGTGATTTTTATAACATTACAAAAAAATCACGACAATGAAGTTCCATTAGAGACCATAGTTAGTAAAGAAAAATATAAAAAAAATGACGAATATAAAGAAAAATATAAAAGAAAAATGATGAATATGTTTACAGTGAAAAAGATGATAAGTTAGATCTACACTTAATATTTGAAGTTCAAATGGAAATCATAGTTAGTAAATAAAAATATAAAAAAATGATGAATACAAAGAAAAATATAAAGGAAAATGATGAATATGTTTAACTCGAAGAAGATGATAAGTCAGATCTACACTTAATACATGAATTTCAAATTGAGTCCATAGTTAGTAAAGAAAAATATAAAAAAATGATGAATATAAAGAAAAATATAAAGGAAAAATGATGAATATTTTTACCGTGAAGAAGATGATAAGTCAGATCTACACTTAATACATGAAGTTCAAATGAAAATCATAATGAGGAAATAAAAGTATAAAAAAATGATAAATACAAAGAAAAATATAAATAAAAAATGATGATCTAAAGATTTGAATAAAGTAGGAAAATAGAAAATAGAGAATATGATATGGAGAGGAAAGATGAAGAAGATGAAGAAGAATAAAGAAAAACCTTCTTTCAAGAATAAACATAAGTTTGTATTTTGAAATCGGGAGAATGAAGTGTTGGAGAAATTAGGATGATGAAGATTTTGGTGAGATGAAGGAAAATGAAGAGTTTGAGGTATTGTGGTGAGAAAAGTCAGATGAAGATTGAAGAATTGGGGATGAGAGAAGTCAAATCATATGAAATTAGGGTAAATGAAGAGTTTGGTGGATTTGTGGATAATGAAAAGGTTGGAGAATTGTGGATGAAAAACACGTGGATAAGCAGAGATCAACGGTTAGGATGTGGGTGTGTGTTTAGGCGGGGGAAAATGCATGAGGAGCTGACACGTGGACAGTGAATAATGGTTTGGTACATCTTTTTTTTATATAATAATAGATGTGAGATAGTTAATTATAAATGATTATAACATGGTTGTCAATTTTAGAAACCAGGAGATAGGAAAATCTTCAATATTACTACTAGTAGCCTATAGCTTTTTAAATGTCGTGAATTTAAATGTTTTTTTTATAATAATTCAATATTCAAGCCTATAGCTTTTTACCTTTATACTTTGCCACATGAGACAACCATAAATTACTTGTAATCTCAGCAAAACAACAACAAATAGAACAACTAGATTAATAAAGACCATGAGGTGAGGTGGGACCATTTGAAATATTCTTGTTACTTTGATATTCCATTACCAAATATTTGGATTGAAATTGGATTCCTCTGAATTTCAATTCATGCATGTGATGATTGGAAGAATCTTGCAATGTTGGCCCAAAGATTGTACATGACAGGTTGTAGCTAAATTATTTTAGCAATAGTTGAATTATTATAAAAAAAACATTTAAATTTAATGAAAATTTATGTTGGAGTATTGAACTTAATTGAAATTGATTAAATTATATTTGATATTCCTTTAATTCTAAAGTTATATTCACTTCCCTAACCAGGTTTGAAGGAAATATGATATATTTGTTATTTAAATAAAAAATGTAGAGTTAATTAAGTCTCTTCCTCTATGAATGGATTTACTTATTCCAAAAGTAAGTCTTTTAAACTCATTCCAAGAGTAAGTCTTTTAAACTTACTTAACATCTTAGTCATCAATTCTAAGGAAATTCAATGGTTTCAATTAGTGAGTAGATTTAAGCCGTTGGATTTTCCCAAAATTAATGACTAAGATGTGAAGAATAAGTTTAAAAAAGTTATTGACTATCTCATCTTCATTAATTTATATAGATTAGTAGTAATAATGGCAAAAGGGTATGGAATGGTTTATGCCTTTTCCTAACTAAAAAACATTTAAATAATTTGGTTGGGACAAAGCCTAGCTGGTCTAAATGTTGGTCTTCAAAAGGCTGAAAATGGTGTTGAAAAACGAAGGTAAAAGAGGTAGACAGAACATATTTAAATAGATATAAAGATAGATAGCACATAATTATTATTGGGTTTAATGATCGAAATTGGTGCAAAAAAGCTAAAGCGGACCCTGTATTGCTGGACATTGAATATTTTATGGGCCCCTGAAATCTGAATGTCTTTATATCGGTTAATTCACACATGCTATGTTTTCTGCGGTGGCAGACATATCTCAATGTTTTCATATTTGTCAATTTACACATGGAATGTTTTCTACCATGGTCGAGCATTAGGGAGAGAATCTATCCATTAAGTCCACTAATACTGGTCTCTTACCAAATGTTATGTGATAAATTAAATGTTAATCAAACTATTATTGAATCTGAACTCGTTCTTGTTCCAAGACTAAACTTAATTTAAATATTAACTGAGATAACTTTTAAATCTGAATTTAACCTATGCTTGATTAATATAATGTATTTCTCATTTTTAGTTACAAAATTTCTCAACTTTACTTATTATCAATGATATAAAATTTGATATATACAAATATATTTTTAATCATTTATATATATGTATATATGATGAAAATATTATATTATGATTATAAATTATTTACATATATAACTTGCAAAAACAATTGAAAAAACATAAAAATATATAAGGTTGTATTAATAAATATATCATGTTCGTCTCTTACATTATCTTAAATATTGAGATAGACTAATTTTTAAATTCGAATTATGAAAATCTATTCATATGTTGATCCAAATATGATAAGGTCAAATCAAGTAACCATATATAATAAAGTTTTGCTCACTGGTATGTGACATAAACATTCAAATATTTGGGGGCAATTAATTTAGCCGTTAGAAGAGAAATAGCTTTAGATTGCTAAAAATAAAATTGCAGCATAGGTGAAAAATTATACTATAACCCACTAATTAGGTAAATCATACTTAACTACACTACACTCTTCTTTAAGGAAGGTATTGATTTGCCCCATTAGGGTAAAGGACTACACTTTTGGATTGGTAGGTACCCCTCCAAATGATTACTTTACTAATGATTCCAACTCAAACACATTAATATGCCTTCCAATAATTATTTTCATAAGGATTTGAACTAGGACACGGTTATATGGGACCCACTTGCCAACCGTTACATCACATATTTCATATAAAATAATACAATTTTGTTAGTCCTTTCCATGACAAGAAATTATGATTAATTATTAAAATAACTGTTAAACAATAAAATAACTTTAATCCTTCCAATTGTCAACTTTATTCTTAGAAAATTCAATTGTTTAAATGTATAAACCAATTCAAATCAGGATTTTCCAAGACTGAATGACTATAAAATTAATTAAGTTTTTTTCACTTACTTCGTCCATTACTATTAATTTATATACATTTATTTATATATAAAACTTGTTTGTCTTTTACAAATCTGCACAAAATTTCGAGTCCAATGAACAAGGGCAGAGAAATAATAAATTGCTAGTTTAAAGTAGAGATGTCAAAATGGGCTACCCGTGCAGGTTCGGGCTAGCTCGCATCGGGTTCAGGCTAAATTGGGCCGTACTAAAAAGTTCGGATACAATTTATGTATATGAAAATGTAGTCTAAACCCGCCCTAAGCGGGTTTCGGGTTGTGGCGGGTCGGCCCACATAATATTAAAAAAATTAAAATTTAAAGTATTTAATATATTTAATATATATGTATATAACATTTGATATTAATGCATAACTTTTTTAACACAATTGTTATACTCAATGCAACCAAACTTATATAGATATAATGTCATGTGATTAAGTTAAGACATAATGTCAAATCTACGTATATGATTCATAACATAACTCATTTATTAAATATTTTTTTGTTATTAGACTCTCAATCCCTAACACAATATAATTTGCAACTTCACTTCAATATAATAAATAGATACACTAACAGATAATATTACTTTGGTTTGTACTAATGATAGTATAGACTCAAATTCAGAATGAATTCTGTGTCAAATTATAACTACTATCATAATAATTCTTTACTTTGTTATAGATATCTTTTGTATGTTGTTTACCAACATTTTCATTGTAAACTATTATGTTAAATTTGGTTGTGTGAAATTCTTGGTAAACAATTAAGTTGTGATTCGTTGTAAAAATTATTTTCTTTATTATGTTTTTGTTGTATAAGTTAAATATAATTAAATATACAATTAGGAAAAGAAAAATGGAATCTATATTGTTTAATGTTCTCATTTAATTTGATACACTATTTTGCTAATATACTTAAAAGAATATTAAGCAAAATAACAAAAATAATATAATGTTTAACTTCATAACATGTAATTTATAAATATTTATGTTATATACATTACTCTATTTTTTATTTAAAGTTCATAACACAATATTTATTATCTATTATCTATTTTTATTATAAGATATTTTGTAAAATAATTTTCACTTTAAGCTTATTACCAAACCAAATGTCCCAAAAAAAGTTTAAAAAAAATAAAAACGGGTAGTTCGAGCCTGGTTTTAATATAGTCCGACCGGGCTAAAAAGTGTCAAATATGATACCCAAACCCTACAAAACTTCGGATTGTGGCGGGCTGACCTGCACAGGCCCACCCATTTTAGCAGCTATACTAAAGTGTAAACCCATGGCAAACTTTAATTTTCAATGCTAAGAATACGGTTCATGACATATCAAACACACTTTTAAGCTTGAAAATACATACACAGCAACAATAAGATATAGATAGGAAGGTCCCACCAATAATAAGATATACATATAAATAGAGCAATATGGTCTCCAAAAAATGAATCAAAATATAAAATTCAAAAGACACCCTTCAATACAATAACAATAATACATGATGATTTAAAACACAGAAAGAGTGTAACTAAAAATAATTAAACACAAAATGATATCCAAAATTAAAGTAAAAACTTCCATATTCTGATAAATGCAAGAATATAACCAACCAATGTAATGTTCTTCTCCTTCACACTTGCAAATTTATACAACAATGATAACATTCTCATTCAGAGGAAGAATTAGGCTTTGTCTTCAAACGGTACAAGAGTTTCTTCTTCTTAGAACTTTGGTTATCAATGGTGAGAACAACTTTACCAGGTTCACCAACTTTGTAACTATTAGAAATCACTGGTTCTTCTGATGAACCAATTTTTCTATCCTTCTGAATTATTATGGTATAGCTTCCTTCTGTGCTTGGTACAAACTCTGCACCATAGCTTATATCCCACCCTATTACTCTTAGCTCCCAAGAAAGTTCATAGTTCTGTAGGATTCCCAATAACAAAATATCAAAACACTAGAATTGAAGTATATGAAACCCGAGCCGGGCATGAAGCCGTAAGAGTTTTCGTATTAGGTTTAACCGATTTAAGCAGTTAAACTGTTCGGTCGGCTGAGTAATTTTAAATATAATTAATAATTTTGGATAACTATACATATTTTTTTAGACCGAAGTAAAACAAAACATGAGAGTAATGTTCCGTATTTTAAAATTTTAAGTAAACCGTATGGTTCACTTCCCGGATTATTCCACTTCAAAGCGGTTCAACCACTCATTCGGTTAAGACTACAAACCAGAGCCGTTTTCAAGTCCGGTGAGCAACCGTACCACTCGGACCGTCCAATTATCAGTGATATATATATCAAGATTATTTACTCTCATAACAATGAAATAAAGTTAGGTAGAATTCAAATACTTATCTAATCACTTGGACTAAACTTAGTGCTTTATATGTTCTTTTTCCTTCTTTCAATTCGAAGTTTTTCATAGTAAGATGGTAGATTAAAATATCCAATACTAGCAATAGAAAATATTTTTGGCTCTCAGATATATTTAAACCTGACTTAAACTTCAATACTTTTTATGCTAAGTACAGTGTATTTTTATTCATGTCCTCCTTATTTACTATTCATTTATCTGTCATTATTTTTAGATTTTTTTTCATTTATAACTAAGTAATAATGAGATTTTCAAGTTATTTTATATAATACTTTCTCTATTTGAGTGTAATAATAATTAGAAAGGGAAAAAAGACACATCGAATAAAAAGTACAATAAGTTTAATAAAATTTAACATTCTTATTATTTTTCTTAGAAAGTACTTTTTAAATAGAATTGGAGTAGTGCATAGGCCTGCACAAATTATGACACCTAGATGATAGCTACAGTTAGGTCTGTACATGATTTTGTTATTTGTTATACTATTATTGAGCAAAATCTACAGTATAATACTAAACAAATAAAATAACTGTTGTGTTAATTAGTGTACTATGGCTATTATTTAATTATGTAAATTTAGAAAGACCATACTCCAAATCTAACCTTTCTCAAAATATTGAAGGTATTATTTTTCAATATAAAATATATATTTTTAAATTCTTTAAACAATACTTTAATAATGCAAATATAAAAATTGGAAGAAATATTATGAAGATTTAAAAGCATTCGTTTCTATCAGGATATTTATATGTTCACTATGATTACTAATAACCGGGGTATTGAAACTTGAAACCCGTGCTAAATTAAAAAAAAAAATTCATAAGATGAAAAAACTATATTGAAAAACAATAATACAAATCTTGAAAACAGAGGAATCCTATGTTGCTGCCTTCTTTGGATTCTCAAACAAATCCATTGAATTTTCAACCAAAAAAACATAGGAAAAAGTAAAGTTAGGATACCCCATTTAGGCCCTTACAAATAGGGATAACAATAAAAATAGAAATTCAACTCAACTTCGAACTCGACCCGAATATAACGAGGAAAACCTGATATGATTAAGTTCAAGTTTTATCCGAGCTCAACTTTTGGGTTTGAGTTTAGTACAGTTGATACCCTACTTTGAAGTCCAAACCCAATTAATATATAAAATTACACATAAATACATAAAATTATACATATATATATATATATATATATATATATATATAAAACTTATATATAAATATATGTTTCAAACGAGTTTTTATTGGGTTTGAGTTACTCAATACCGGACGAGTGATGATATCATTGTTTTCAAACTCACTTAATTCAGGTTCAGATTTTAAATTTCGGGGTTAAGTAAACACAAACCCTACCCCAACCCGCCCCCTAATCATTCCTAGTTACATCAAATATATATAATTAAATATATATATATATAGATTCTAAGTTATGGAGGATGAACAAATCTAACCAAACTTACCTCAGTAACTGGGAATTCCACATTATGTTTAGATGCTGGCCTAACTGTAATTTCTGTAACAGCATCAGTAATTCCAAATTCCCCATCTTTGCTTAGTCCACCATATTTGACCGGAAGTTGCTCTGGAGCTATGTATCTGAATTCCACATACCAAATTCTAGATTTTTAGATACAAAACAAACTGAAAAAACAAGGAATAAGCAAATTTAGAATATTTTCTGTCTCACCCCAAAAGGGTCTCAGCTGATTTGGAAGGCCCAGCAAACACAAATTTGCTTTTGGTTCTCTGTGTAAGAAAAGGGCTTATCATTCTGTTCACTGCTAAGTACCACCATGGCACATTTATGAATACCTTTATATACCCAAAAAACAAAATGAAATATTAGTATTAAGAATAATATAACATTTGAAATGCTAATGCATATTCAAGATGTACAATTTTTCCATAGGAAGGAAATCCAATTGTTTGAATTAATGAGCTAAACCATTAGATTTCATATAATTGATGGTAAGTTTAAAAAACTTAATACTGGTATAAACACGAATAAACATTTACCAGACTAAAACCACATCATTGTGTTTTTCATAAACTAGTAACATGTTTTGAAACAATTGTTCTTTATAAACATGACCAACAATTTCAACAAACAACATTTATACGAATTAAACAACATCATTATGTCCTATCATTAACTACAAACATGTTTGGATACAATTATTCCTTGGAAAATACTTGCTAAGTTTTGATTAAAAGCATATTAGATATTGAAAACTCACCAGCTGAAAAAATTGTATGAGAAAGTTTAGCAGCAATAGTGTTATTAGTGTACCTGTTTGGCTACAAATTCAGGATAATTGTCCTGAAGCAATTGAAGGGCCTGTTTGGTAGCTTGTCTTAGTTCCCATTTTCCAGGTCCAGGAGAATTCTTGAGATCATTAACCTGAACAATAGTACAAATACCACCAGGTGTAAAATCCAATTTCCTTATACTCCTTTCAAGAAACTGAATCCTCCACCTCAGAAATTTCTCTCTTTTCTCCTCATCAGAGAAAGTTTTCTTATACACCTCTTTGTTCTGGAACTCACCATAGATGTTGTAACACACAGGGTGACCTTCCTTATCAAAACCATGCATGTACACCACTTTATCCAAATCATCATCAACCAAATTCTCTTCTTCCAACAACTCATCAATTCCAAACTCATTTCTCCACTTAATTGTGTTCTTGATCATGGTGAAAGCTTCTTTGACCTTGAAGTCTCTCGCACGAAGAAACTTCAAGAGAATAACATCACTTCTCTCATCTGAAAGAAGTGGTATACCCCAGATGGATACCTCTTCTGGTGGCAACAATGGTGGTGAAGCTGAAGTTTCAATCTTGCTACTTTCTTCTTCTTTGGTTGAAGGTTCTTGAAGAGTTGAAGTTGAAGATGACACAGCTACAATGGTTTCTTCAATAGCCTCCACAGTTTTGGCTCCATCTTCATCTATAGGAGCAACCTCCACCTTAGTTTCTTTCACTTCTAGTGCTTCTTCTTTTTCATCAGTTTTTGTAGGTTTCTCTGGCTCATATGTTTCTTTCACTTTCAGTGCAGCTTCTTCTTCTATTTTTGCAGGTTGGTCTTCTTCTTTCTTCTCTCCTTCTTCTTTGTCTGTTGCAACATCATCAGCAACTGATTCTGAAACAGGTTCTTTTTCTTCTCCTTTGTCTTCTGATTTTGTTTCAACATCAGCAACAGGTTCTGAAACTTGTTCCTTGTTGACATCAGAAGCTAAAGTTTCTGACTTTTGTTCTTCTTCTTTGGGTAAGTTAACAACAAGTGAAGAAAACTCATGTTTGTTAAGTGCTTCTTGAATAAGCTGCTTAATCTCTTCTAGTGCTTTCTTCTCAGCTTCAAATAGTTCAGAAACTCTTGTACTCTCTTCCTTGAAGGAATCAGCATCAGCTACTTTTTCACCATCCTTCTTCTTCTCAGCTTCACCTTCAGTTTCAGCTTCTGTAACTTCTTCAGCTTTAGCTTTTGTGTTGTTGTTTTTCTCAGAAAGTGTAACATCAGTTACCTTAACTTCTTCTTCATGTGTTGTTGTTGTTGTTGTTTGTAATGACGTTTTAGGAGTTTCCTCTGTCATGTTTGAATATTCTGAATATTATTAATGACACCAACCTTGTATGAAAATGGATATATAGAGAGAAAATAATGAAAGAGTGGTTAGTGGGGAAGCAGTTATAAAGAGTAGAGAAGGAAACAGACTGTGCCAGCTTTCAAATAGGAATCTACACCCAATTTGCATTATGTGGGCCCTGATTGGGATGGCCCACATCATGTACACCCAAATTGGATGGGCCTACAACCAGGTCACTCAGCCCAACAAATTCTAATTCCAATCAAACCTACCAACCATTCACATTTTTTATTTTATATGGGAGAGAATCCATTTAAATTAGTGAGTAGATCTTAATTATTGAATTTTCATATAATTGATGGCTAAGATATGGAGTAAGTTTAAAAAATTTATAATCCTCATTTATATAAGTTAAGAGTCTGAGTTTAAGTTTGGAGATATAAAAATAAAATAGAAGATTTTAAAGCCACCTTATTAGTTTATTTTGTGCCTCCCAATTTATTCATTTTCCTTTATTCTCATTTAAAATTTAGCTCACAAATAGACTCTAAATGAAATTGCTGATTTTTTTAAGAGACAAGAAAAAAATGACAATGTTAAGTTTAATTTAAATGGAAATTTGTAATAATATTACAAAAAAAGGAAAATCATGATACCCAAAGAGTGTTAGAATGCAAATAAAAACTACATATTCCAAGTAAGTTTCCAAAGAGCCCTACTGCTTTAGCTTGACGAGGACAGGGTTAATAAAAAAGCTTCACTTTTACTGTTTGTAAAGCAACGTTTGTTGACATAGACGCATATCTCTTTCATTGAGTTATTAATAACGATAAGAGCAAAGAGTGGATGTTAAGACTTATTGATCATTTGATTTCTACGCCAAAGAAAAACACCCATAACAATAAATCACAATACACCACACCCTATAAAGAAATTACATTACATAAAAGTTAAACTTCATGTTTTATAACATTTAACTTCTTTGGACTAGTTTTAAAGTAAGGTATCAAGTTAATTTATGGGTAAGAAAATAATCTTTTTTAGAATACATGTTTGTTTCTCTCAACATGTGTTACTTACAAGATTCAAACTATTGACATTTTTGTCAATGTAAAAATCAATAGGGTTTTATACCACTAAACCAATGTATTGTTGATAAACATCTGGTTTAATTAGATTTAATATCTATTTTGTTTGAGAAATTAATTAACTTATACTTTGGTTGTTGATTGGAAGTGCAAAGAAAATAATACCAAGTACAATTAAGTAAACATTAAGAGATTACTTAATTTTTTTTCATTTCCAATTCCAAGTATTTAACAAAAAATAAAATCAAGTATTTTGGTGTAAAAAAAGAATCAAAAGAAATAGATATTAGCTGGAACTATTTTTATATTATAAGAGACATTAGGGAAAGAGAGAAAAAGAATAAAAAGAGTTGTATTCGGGAGTTATTGAATTGGACAGTGACACCCCACAATTGCTTTGGATGCTTTGAATGTTTCACTTTTGTTGTGTCATTCTATTAGCTGTAATATGAACAACGATCTCAATATTTCTAAAAATTTATGTTCTCATGTCTCTAAGCCAATTATATTTCATAAAGTAGTAAAGATACATTATTTTTTATTCTTTTTAATTAGTTGACATTTCCTGATTGGATTGGTACGCAATGAGATACTAAATATCGTGACAGATGATCTCATTTGTTTTTGCTTTAAATTGCAGCTAAGCCGTTGGAGTATTATTGTTAGGTCCACCTACATGATCATTAATTTTGTGATTTGCATCTCATACAAATATAGAATCATATTTATGCTAAGCTAATCATGATCGATAACCGCTTTATTAAGTTTAAATTTGAATGGAGTGATCAAATTTTAAGGGGAGTATATATCTCTCCGATACTTAATAAATAATCGTAAAACTTATTAAAAAAAAATTCGGCTCACATTCAATGATTCAAAGATTCAGTAATGGAGAGGCTTAATTCATTAATGACAACATCAAACATATAAGTTTATTTAAGTGAATGCAAAATTTAATTAAGCCTAAATTTTAACATGATATGTATCATGTATGGTATATTATACAAAATATTATACTCTTAGACTAAATGTTAAGTTGTCTCTTTTGTGAGATCATGTTTGAGCTATTTTAAGTGTAAAAGTTGTTAAGAATGCTATTGAATTTATTTTTATGATGATTATGGTGTTTACTTTATATGTATGTTCTTATAAATTATATCATGGTTAAGGTCGATGATATGACTAAATTCGTGGATGATAATATTCTAAGCATTATGAGTAAGGAGAAATGGTGGATGATGCAAAATGTATGTTCATTAAAGATCTTATGTGAGATCTTTGTTATTAGTCAAAAATATGAGTTCAGCTGGATATTATATCTGAAAAGATTCTACAAAAGATTTAATCAATTTAATGAGTTATAATGTCATGCCATCATATATAATTAATAACTATATATATTATATAAATGTATAATTATATTAATAGTTATAAATAATTATATTGAAGTAACTTTTTTATTTAAACTAAAAATAGTTGCTTAGATTAGTCTTAGGTTAACCTAGGTTTTTACATTTAATTATTGACCATTAGTTTATATTGCTTATATTTAAATATCAATAATGATTAAGTATGAATGATAGATTATGTAATGTGTGTGAAAAACTATTACAATATTAATATATATATATATATATATATATTCTCCATAATTTATCCCAATATTTTCCTTTGAATTCAAATAGGAGTATCACTACCAACAATGTGTTGGTTTAATGGTATAAAGTCTTACTAGATTTCTAGGATGACCAAAATGTCAATGGTTCAATTCCTATGAGTGTTATTGGGTTGACACTTATGCTCTCCGAAATAGATTAATTCTTTACCTATAGGGTGGTGAATTATCTTTGCTAATACAAAAAAAAATAGGAGTATCACTAATGAAAGAGTAGAGAATAGGGATGGCAAACATAGTTTATGGGTGGAACAAATATCATGATATTCATATCGCGGGTACCTGCATATATATATTTTAATTAAATATTTTATATATTTCAAAATTTAATAATACTATTTTAACATTATATTTGTCTATTTTAATCTTATTTCATAATAAATTTTAGTAATAAGACTATAATCATAAAATTATTATATATATATATCATATTATATAAGTAATAATTATTTTTATATATTAATTATTATAAAATATATAAAAATATAATTAAAATTGAAAATCTGTTGGGTACCCGTAAATACATGCACGAGTACTCGTAAATAGTGCGGATATAAACATGTGTATTTACTAGTAAATTTTTTTGCAAAGCAAACATACTTATTATAGAATTTTAAAATATATGGGGACAAACATTACAAAAACTAATAAATTTTATCAGTTCATTTAGAGAGTACATCTTATGCCTTTAAATTTTTTGCAAAGCAAACATACTTATTATGGAATTTTAAAATGTAGGGGGAAAAACATTACAAAAACTAATACATTTTATCACTTCATTTTGGGAGTACATCTTATGCCTTTAAAATACGTTATTTTATATACCACAAGTCATGGTTCACTCAGAAAAATAATTAATAATTAATTTTTAACTTAAATGTATTTTGTTTCTCCAAATTATAACTCATATTACATAGAATAGAATGATATATATTGTGGAACAAAAAATATTCTCCTACATTTATGGCAAAGTGATAATTAATAAAACAGAAAGATGAAGCAAGAGAGAAGAAGAAAATAGTAAGAGAGTAAGAGTTTTAGGTTTTGGATGATCATATATATAATCAGAGAAGTGACATATATAGTTTGCTTTCTTATATGTAAATGGCACATTAATATACATTATTAACCGGTCACTAATGTTAATCAAACAAACTGTAACATATTAGTGCTCACAAATTTATTTTTTCTATTTACAAAAACTAATTTAATTATGATTTATAGAATTAAATAAATCAACTTATATATCATAATTTTTTGTGGTACCATAAAATGTTTTGGACAAATAATGTAGAATTGAACAAAACTTAAGCCTTCCTTTGGTTGCAAAGACAAAAAAGGAAAAAAGATGGAGGGAGAGAAGTATGATAGAAAGTATGGTTTTCATCCATTTGATTGAAAAGAGAGAATAGAGGAAGATGATCTAGAATCTGAAAATAAAATTATTTATTCTACAGTAAATTTAACTCAAGACTAATGATATTTACATTAAAGAATTACTTAACAGAAAATGTATTTGTAGTTAAAAGTTATATTTAGATTAAATATTTATTTAAATTAATTGACGAAAAAGATTTATTTATCTTCAAAATTCCATATACTTATCCAACATCAAGATGGTAGAAGAAAAGATACTTATTTTTTATTAAGATAGGAGACATAAATTTTGTTAAAGAAATTTGAGAAGCCCAGGTACTTAAAATCGTAAGTTCGTAACCAAAACATATAGTAGCACAAATGCAAACATTAACTCATAAATACCAAATGTAAGAGCATTAATATACATAATATAAAATCTTAACTTTACAAATATATAAATAAATGATGATTCAGGACATGTATGTCAAACTCGAACACCAATGGGTTTGAAAAATAAACCTGAATCCAAATTCAATCATATCAGATTTTACGATGGAATTAGGGGTAGAACAACCAAGAACACAAATTATTTAAAATAGTTCAGCAGTAGAAATAAATATTAAAAATCCACACATTATGACCCTCCCAGTGAAACTTACAAACCCCATGTCATAAAACTACATACAAGCAATTCATGCACTAAAGCAATGCATTTTTCCATTTCCACCCTTGTCCAAACCCACCATTACTAAATCATAAATCACCAACATCTCACAATTCAAATTTCCTATTCCAAGTTGTTTAACATATTAGTCACTAAAATCAATCAAAGCTTCCATTGTGAGAATTGCTACCACTTCGTCTATGCAAAGAGAGGCCTCTCATGTGGCCAGCCACATTAGAACCATCCTTGTTTTCCTGAAAATATCTCTCCCTCTCGGTGTATTTTGCCGGTGGCGGCGGAATGGCAGTAGGAAGAAGCTCCCCATTCTGTTTTGCAGGTGGTGTCGGAATTGCAGCACGAGGAAGCTCTCCATTATGCTTTGCACGTAGCGGTGGGATTACGGCGGGTGGTGAACGAGCATTAGCTTCTCGAGATGGCTCTAAAGTGAGTGGCCGTATTAGTGGACGGTTGAGTCTCTCACCAAGCAAACCCAAGTGAGGGATCTCGGTTTTAGTCTCTTCCTCCTCGGGCCTTGCACAAGCCTTTCCTTTGCGTAATCTGCAAGGCATTAGTCATACATATGAATATTCAAAATCCAGTGTTATCCTTCATAGAAAGGGGGGAAATTGTTCTGAAAACATGCAAACAAGGCACCTTCGGACTAACTGTTCAGGGTCCTCTTCGTCCTCGGCTTCTTCATGGTCAAATCGAGTAGCAGTTGTTGTAGCTCTGCCAGAAAGAAGGTCATCATGTCTTGCAAGAACTTTCTGAAGCTTCTCGTTTAGTTCAATAGCTTGAGAAACTACCCTCTCATCTCTACAGAAGAACAATGCAAACATCAGTTGAAGTTACAAACTAACCATACAATAAATGCATGCATCCTCAAATACAAAAATTATAGGATGTGAATTCTTGTTTAAAGTTAACTAGTATGAAGCGTGCATACATGTTCACTAACAGTTTGTTTGTGAGTTAGATTTTAAAGGGGAAAGAAGAGAAAGGGAAGGCTTCACAGCCATCTCAAAGTGTATTTCAAGGCTCTAAAGTCTTTCCTTTCCTTTCCTTTTCCTCCAGAACTCAACTCACAAACAGACTATAAGACTATGTTTGCGAGTGTGGTTTTGGAAGGGAAGGGAATAGATGGTTTTGGAAGGCCTCTCCCTTGTTTGGGAGTTGGATGAATGAGAGAGGAAGGTTTTGGAGGGTTTCTCAAGCCCTCTAAAACCCTCCAAGTGCCTATTTTCATAGTTCCCCCAATTTGGGGTTTTCATGGAAATAAAATATCGAAATACCTAAATACTTTTAGTAAAATTATATAATTACAATATTATTCGTTTCCCTATTGTCAATTACATTTTTACATAAAAAATAAAAAAATTCTTACATTATCCTTATTTTACTCTTCTCCCATCTAAGTTTTATACCCCCAAACAAGAGAGAGGTTTGTCTTCCTTTCTCCTTCCCTTCCTCCCCCTTTAATCCATCTCCTTCCCTTTCCCTCATAACTCCCAAACATACCCTAATTGTTCATTTACGAGTTGGATTTTGGAGGAGAATGAAGGGAAAGGAAAGAGTTCGAAGCCATGAAATTCTTGTGAGATGACTCTAAAGCCTTCCTTTTCACTTCCTTCCCCTTTAAAACTCAACTCACAAACAGACCTTAAGACTCTGTTTGTGTCATAAAAATAAAGCAACGTGACAACCACAACTTGGGATCAACAATAAAACTCTGGAGCATGTGTATTATTAAACAACCTAAGATGAGTATCAAAACAAATTCTTAGAGCTACCATCAGACAGAAGCAAAGGCATATTTCCTCCATTTTCCTAACCCTTAAACTTCAGAAAGGATAAAGCAGGAAATGGTAAAGACGAAACGCAGAAATTTGAAGTAGCCTTACCGAGAAGCCATCACTAGATGCATTACCCTTTGCTTCTGAAATGAACATTGCTCTACAAGGTCAAGAGTGAATTCGTCCCTTGCTCCCTGGAAAAGAAATAACATTTCTCAGCAAAACTTAAAACTATTCATAGATTCTATAACTACCTCTCAGGACTCACCTGAGGATTCTGAGCATCAACAGCATCAAGGACTTCTTTCAGAACTTCTAATGCATTACTAGCCTTTTGAATGATGCTGCAAAAAAATGATTGCACAATAAGAGATGTTCTTAGCTAGATGAAAATGAAGATAAGAATAAATATTTTTAGAATCTTCATCAAGAAAACACTAAAGAAATAATATGTGCACACACACAAAAATGGATTTTGAATCTTATCATTCATTTCATTAGACCAAAAACTATCGTATTTGGCTAAATCTTCTTATCCCATTTCCCATCCTAGCAAAAAGGAAATAGTTATTCTCACCATAATAAATCATTTTCAATGCATTCAGCTAGAACGGGGTTTCTAAAGATCCTGTCAACCACAAGTGCACCAAAACTGAAAAGCAAAAGTTACCTGGATTCGGGGACAGGCTGCGACTCTGCTTGCTTAGCAACCCCTTCATGATTAGGCGAGGCCTGCTCCCTGTTTGGCACATTACTAGTTCTAGTAGGTTGTGAACTAGGACGATTTGATTGGACTGCTTGAGCCCTTTGAGAAAACTGCACTCCAGCACTCTGTAAAAAGTATAAAACCCAATGCCATAAATGAATTTGAATTTAGCATTAGCAATTTAGCATTCAAAGGACATGTAACGCCTAGTATTGAGGGGGAAAAGCATTCACTTGTTTTATACTATCATGTACAAGGAGAGCATGACAATAGTAGCTGTCTATAATTCAGGTAACAAATATTTTAGGAAGAAAACTTTGCTAACAACATGGGGGAATGTTAATGCCGGCATAATTGCAGACTACCCATGGGCTTGAGTTCTAACATAATGATACAACTTCGCACAAATTTATTATTTAATCATCACTAGTGCGCTCTACGCCTATATCACCAACTAACATATCAGCTAACCATCATTACCGTAAGTTGGCACCATAAATTGTGTTCAAATATAAACACAAATGTACTCCCTCCTTCCTGTAAGGAATTGAAGACTCAACTGCTGACTAAATTGAAAAGTGTGTGCTAATGTAATGGGGGCTATATCAATCTCCTCTTAATATTTTTAAAATCGTGAAGTTTAAATAACCTCACTCTTACACTGCGTCCTCACAACAACCTATTAATCGAATGAATCCAGATCAAAACATAAGATTATCTCAGGTGTTACATCCCAGATCTGTACTTACCACCAAATCATAATATGCATTGTAATACTGGGGAAACTTTCCGGAAGCACCACCAAGGGATGTTTGTGTGGCATCTAGTAGGAGAAATACCCGCTCCCTCACTGGTAGATCTGACTGCAACCACAGAAAGACAATAAAGAATGAGTTTCAGGAAAACCAATTGTGCTAAAGAACACAAGTCTTTCTAAAGGAAATTTACCTTTTTCTTCACAATTTTCACAAGAATAGGAATGATCCCTGTATCAATCACCTGCTCATGAATATGCTCCCCAGTATTGTTCATCAACATCTCCAGCAACTAGAAAATCAAAAGATGAATTTTTTTAAAGTAGAATACCATGTAACAGGAGAGCAAGCAGCATAAATATTCAACACAAGAAAGTCAATTAACCAAGCTTCTGAGTTTGAGATAAAGCGATAATAATGTAGAGCCAAACCTTGTCTTCACATAAGTTCTTGAATATAGGTAAAACTAATTATGTCATTACACTCACCATAACAGCATAAAGTTGAGTATTAGGGTGTTTGCTACCCAGTCTCTTTTTTATAGCTTTAACGACATCTCTAGCTTGCCTGCATACTCAAAAGATAAGATGGTTAACAACAATAATGCGACTTACGGGTTCACCTATGTTTATAGTCAGGTGAAGGAAGCCCTGCCAGGCGCCAGGGATAAGGTGAAAACTAACTTGAATTGCAAATTAGATATGCTAAGCACCAAATTCCAGATGTTTACCAAATAATTGAAGGTTTTATTAGACTAACTAGACCTAAGTCAATCCCAAAAGTTAGCTCAAAGGAGGAGGGTTCACCAAGTTACTGTAAAGGGCACTTTGCCGATATATCCATCTAATGTATGGACTAAACAAACCCCCGCTCACAACCATGTCATGACATCTGGACCATGAAGTTTTCAAAACTGGGTATATAGATGGCCCAGCATCAAGATTATATTAGGTTTTGATACCATATTAGAGTATCTGAGTCTCATTCACCCTGAAAGTAACTCAAAACATGAGGGTTGCCCAAATTATTGTAAGAGGTATTTCGCCAATATACCCATATGATGTGAGACTTAACAGACTTGAAGTTCAAAGTTTTCCTTACAACAATCAAGCCTTTTTCCCACTTGGAGGAAAAAGTGCAGTTAAAATGAAAAAACTATTTATCCCTAGGAACCCAACAAAAAATTTATCATTCATGAGGATTATCCTCCAATAATAAAGAAGCACGCAATTAGCCACTTGGGCATAGCGCAGGTAGCAAGGACAGAGATCATTGGTTTGATTCCTATGCAAAGAATAGAAGAAACTCACATTCACAAAAGTGCATAATAAGAGTTAAATATTAAAAAAATCAAACGAGTATAGTTTCACGTGATAAAAATACAATTGGCATCAACTATTCATTTTCCCAATGTTTTTATCAGAAAGAAACAACCATATAAGGAGATGGAAGCTTTGCAGTACCTTTTATCATGAGCAACTAATTCACATATTTCAATATTTTTTGCCCAATCAGTTTCAGCCAGTCTCTCACTCGTTGCAGCATTGACTAGCTCAGCTGCCATTTTTCCTTGATAAAGTTCTAGAAAATAAATAGCACATTGATTGTTAGAAGATATTTCAGAAGAGTAAGTAAGCGGGGAATAAAGGGACAGTATTAACTAAACTTAAATCCAGTGGTTTATCAACTTTGCTAAATAGAAACAAACAAAGTCTTCCAAATGTTCCGAGAAAGGCCACAGGAAAATAAAGGTTTGAACTTATTACGTATATAACGACAAAAAGAAAGAAAGAAGAGAATAACCTTAAATAATAGTTAACTTCAATCTACGACCAACCTGAGAACAAACATTCCCCCCTATAATGAATGTCATAACAGAACATCGACTACTTTTTCCATATTTTTGGGAAACAACAAGAACATATAGGTTTAGTTACTTAACCAATCATAATTTTGTAAAATAAAAACTAAAATTATGAGTGGTAAGTAAGGAGTGTAGATAGGCAATTTGGAGCATCAGTCGCATTTGAACTTTATGCAAAGCATAGCGCAAAATTTGGGTGTCATATCACATTAGACTGTTAAGTGTTAACCATTACACATATAATATATGCCATGAAGTGAAATTCAATTGATAAACAACATACAAAAATTTGCTTATCACAACAGCCACAAAATCACCTACCAGTAAATTGACCTCAGTTCAAGGTGAAAAATCCAATCATGTTATAGTAGCAATTGAAATCAGCACAATATGTCATGAATTACCCTGCAATCGAAGAAATCGATGGCCACATAATTCAGCACTTCACCCTAAATTTCATTGTCAATGAAAAGAAATTGCACTGAAGAAACACAAGTCAAAGTTACAATTTTTATATACAGAATAAAAATGAGTATTCATTTGCAAAAAAAGGTACAATCCAGGAAGAAGAAAAATCCTCAAACAAGAGAGTGCTGAGCTGAGATTCTGAACTGTTAACTGTGAAGTTAAAATTATTACACATTGCTCCTTCATTTTTACCCCATTACCAATGATAAACATAAAGGGTATAAAAAATTATCATAATTAAGCTCATAAAAAAGTAATTGCTTGAACATCTAAACTGAATCATGATCTCAATTACCCTCAGATCTAAATTTTAAGACACACCCACAAAATCTACAACTACAATACACATAATTCAAATTCATAAAAGTAAAAAAATAAATATAAAAAATCAAAATTATTGGAAGTCTGAAAATTTACCTGTAAAAACCGATGTATCAACAGATATATGAAGGCGAAGATGCAGAGATATAAAGCCTTAAGAGCTTCAATATTTGATGATTATGGAAAATCAAATGCAAAGTTTCTAGCTTTTTCTTTCCTTCTTAACTTTAACCTCTTATGGAATATGATGATGGAGAAATAGTGAAGTGTATTTTGAAGATAGTGGACAAAATGTTTTCTTGTATAAAGAGATATTTAAGGTTTTGGGTTACATAAAAGTATAAATAATATTAATAATATTGTAGTAATCGAAAAATGGTTGGGGAAAGAATCTAAGGTGGGGTGTTACAGTTTACTTGTTTGAAGAAACGGCACCGCCATAAGTGTCTGTGTGCAGCGAAAGTAAATGTTGTTTTTAAGAGGGTGTGATTCACTTACTCCACATCTTAGTCATCAATTGTATAGAAATTTAATGGTTTAAATCTAAATATAAATTCAATTCATTAAATTTCTCTAAAATTAATGGCTAAGATATAGAGTAAGTTTAAAAAACTTAGTATTTGAATCAACGAATCTCTCCTCACCCTATAAGGCCTAGCTGGAATTTGTTAATATCACACCTTTATTCTCTTTCTTTTCCTCATGTTTCTACCCTTTCTTTCCACACTTATCATGCACGTTACACCACCACATCTTTTTTCCATCTATCTTTTTTTTTCTCCTTATTTCGTTTTTAAAAGAGTTGATTCACTTCCTTTAAGAGTAAATATAAAAAAACTATTTTATATTATATTCATCAATTTTAAGGAAATTCAATAATTTGAATTAGTAAGTAGATCTAGATCATTAGATTTTCTAGAATTAATAGCTTAAGATGTGGAGTAAAATTTTTAAACTTACTCTTGGATCTTGGAGTAAGTGAATCCCTTCTCCTTTTGATTAGGTAAGTGATTATGGTTTAAACTATAAAATTGGTACGGTCGAATCAAACCGAATTAAAAAACGAAGTTCGATTCAGTTTTAATGTTAGGTGGATCAGTTATATTTTGAAAAAAAAAACGATTTTATTCATGGTTCTAGAGATTCAGAAATCACTCAAATCAAACTAAATATTTTAAAATATATATTTTTTATTATTTTATTCAAGTTAAAAGATTAAAGAAAACATTATATTGATTATTGTTTTTATTCCATTATTGGAGATGATTTAATGTTGAATTATTTTAATTGAGTTAATGTTTAATTATTTTCATTATTTCCCTTAAATTAATGTTGAATTATTTTCATTAGTTCTTTTGGTTTGTGTTATTAAAATGTACCTATAATTTGTGTTTTAAAATTGTACATTTATGATTTGAAGTATTGTAGGATCAGTTCCTACATGGGAATTGAACCATATCTTATTATTTAGTTCATAAGTTATACTAAAAAGCAAACTGAACCTTTAAACCTCTAAGATTAAGGGACATTTTTATAACTCTGCTACTCAATCGTAGTTGGGTTTATACGTAATGAATCTAGCCTTTATTTCAGTGATATAGATTCACGTATCTAGTTTTTTATTTTAGTCTAATCCATTGTGCATGTATAACAATACTCCTATAAATAAGTAGTTATATTCATTTGGCAATAACAAGTTCACATTCTTCTCCTCTCTTCTCTCTCTCTCTCTTGGTTTTCTATCTTCTTTCTCATGGTTTCTCTTCTTCTTCTTATTCTCATCATGGATTCTTCTAATTCTATCATTGTATCAAGAGCTTCTACAACCAGAGTTTCATAGTATCAAAAAAAATTCATGATAAATGAAATTGAATAACTAAAATCTACTATTTATATATAAATTACTTGGGTGGGTGAAATAGCAAAAATGAGCACTCTAAAAATTTGACATGTATTATTTAGGGAGCCTTTTGTTAAATTTTATAATAACACATGTATTACTAGTATATTTCTTTATCTTTTCTTCCTAAAACTTTTTACACTCTCAAAATAAATATAGAAAAACACTATTGATTAAATAAATATAATTAAATTAAAAAAAAACATAAATCAAATATACAAAGATAAAATCAAACTAAACACAACAAAATTTAAGTATATTTTTAAATCCATACAAGTGGAACAAAAAAATTCTCAATAATAAATCGAAGTCAATCTATTTTTTTAATCAAACTTAAAGCCAAGGCAATATTTAAAGAAATTAAAAATTAGGTAATGTTTTCTTTTGGTACAACGGAAAGATAAAAAAAACAGCAAAACTAAAACATTGCGTATAAGTCCATATGCAGGATATTAAGTACTCTTGGTGTATCCTAGACCATCAAGAAGACTTGGAGACTTAAACTAAGCTTGACTATGAAATCAGACATTATGTTTCTTTCCCGAAAAATATGTTGTATACGAACATCCAAACTTATGTTTAGTAAACCAGTGATGCTATGAATAACTGATCCAAAATACTAAAGTTGAATATGTATCTTATTAGTGATTATGTAGATAGCCTCAAGACAGACACTCTCCAAGGTTACATCTCGGTGGTCGTGGTCCTAAGCCAACCGAAGCTTGTGATCAATAACAAGCAACTCAACTAGGATGGAAGACCTAGTTCCGGACTTACTAGAGAAACCTGAAAACCAAATTCCATCACGATTCTGGATAACTTCTCTTCCACCAATAGTTTCATCACGAATAGTGCAACTTACATCAACATTAAGTTTTACCTAGTTTCCTCATATTCACGTTTTAGAATCATGTTATATATGAGTTTTTGCATCTATTTAGTGATTTACTGTAATAGAAGAGAGATAAACTCTAAGCGAATTTTACCTAAAATGAGAGATTCGAACTCTAAAATCAATACTTTTAAAATAACTTCATTTAATGGTTATGATGACTTTTGAGAACGACACTTATTATGAGATATAATCATACACAAAAAAAATTAGTTCATTATATATAGGATTCATAAATATAATTGATTGTATATAAAAAATTGTTTATGGTGGCTTATGTTTAGAGGTCATAACTACAGGGTGTAAATACATGGTAAAATAATATAATTTTTCGATCTAATTCATGCATACTTTGTAATCACTATTGAAAAAGTTTTCTCCATAATCAAATTAAATTTAGAAACTTCATTCATACATTTGAAATAAAATTAAGAGAAAATAACATAACATCACTAATAGTTTTACGGTGAGTATATAATTCATTACTCACATATAAATATTATTCAAGTAATAAATATGAAATACTAAAGGTATATAGAAATGGTAATGGGTATGGAAGGATAGTAGTTACCTGCTACTCATTCTACACATGAGAAATTTTACTCGTACCGTTTACATGGTTTTCTGTTAGTAGACCTGTTAAAATAGGTTATATGATGAGCGGGCTAGCCCACTTTTAGTTTAGGCTAGAGTTGAACTAAAAAGCACGATTACATTCTATGTTTCTTAAATTTTAGTACAAACCCACAAAAATGGGCTACAACTTGTGGCGGGCTGTCACAAATGACAATGAAACTCAATTTTTTTAATAGAAAATGGAAAATAAAAAAATAATTTTGCTAAAATATTTTATTCAGCAAAAAGGTAATTATGCTAAGGTATCTTTCCTCACTTTGTCGTATAGTATTTGCTTTCATTTTGTTGTATAGTGTTTGCTTTCACATATTTAGTGGTACAATGTTTGCTTTCACCTTCATATTTTATATTGTTGTATTCACTATTATTTGCTTTGTTCTCATTTTGTCGTACAATGTTTGAAATTCTTGTAAAAATAACACTAAGAATTAGGCTTGATATAAAGAAAGAAAATATCATGTGAACACTCAATTTTGTCTAGCCCAAAATACATCAAAAAAACTGATAATAAATAGCAAAGAAGTTCAAAATTGTAATTTATAATGTTTGAAAACAATGTTTTAAATAAATAATATTTGATACTAAAAAATAGCATAATACATTCACTTAAAAAGGAAACTAAACCCCACCCACCCCAAATTCTTTAGGTGCCTTAATGAGAAGATTCTCCGAAGTTATATATCCATCATCTCTTATAGCTTAAAGCAAATCAACGCTCAATCTCTGAAAATAAAAAGAAATCAAATCACCATTAAGATAATAAAAACAATTAAACAAGATTCCACAAAAATAGTAATAAGTAAATACATTTACTAATCAATGACAACAAAGATATACAGATTAAGAATCTTGATAAATTAAGCATAATCAAGCAACAATAATGATTAAAATTAAGGTGATAATCAACAATTATAAATAAGTCATCAAATGGTGGTCTCAATAAGGCAACTCAAGATTCAAAAGGAAAACTAAGACAATTAAGAACATTAAAATCGTGATTTGAAATAAGAATATATCAAGAGCATTAAGACCATGATTTGAAATATGAATGTATCAACATAAAAAGGGAATAATCAGATAAACAATAAATTAGGAGATACAAATCAGAAATTCTAGAGGTTCTCATGAACCTCAACCATTATAAAAACGACCGAGACATCACAAAAGAGAACACATAGAGATACATACATTTGACATTTTTGCAAAAGAAAACACAATTTTCATCCAAAAAAAAAATTACTCTCCCTATCTATTCATCATTTACATACACAAATACACACATTGGCATTTACAAATAACTTGAGCCTCCATCCAGATAACCCTTACCTTCCCTATCTATCTATTACTCCCATATCATGAATCAAAAAACAACATAACAACCAAAAAGCCATAACATATTCACATGTCGACAAAGCCAGAGAACAATTCATACAACATCAAGATACACATTCCTGACTCTAGACTTTGGCAGCAAACATACCACACACACAAGCAGCCAATATAACTTGATTCCCAAAAACGAATAATACCAAATTCATTAATTATAACATCATCAACTAGGATCAAATCGTAGCAATCAAGAGGGGATTTCAGAAACCAAAGCTGGTATTCAAAGGCGGAGAACAGGGGCACAATTCCAGGTAAGTAAGATACTCAATCGATTGAGGCATTCAGAAGCAAAAATAAGTGCAGATGCATTCGGTTTGCATGTGATATGCATACATTCATAAGTAATTAAACACAAAACCAGAAATACATCATAGTAATGAGGAAAATGATTCTGTTTATGGTATATTTCTTAAAGGGGTTATCACTCAAACTCTTTTTTGTAATCTATACATATCACATTTATTATTTATTGTAATAATAGTACCAATAATAAACCAACTAATATTTGTATCGAATAATAACACCATCAAATGTTTTAAATAAAAATTATCTTATTACTTAAATGAATTTTAATAGAATTTTTATAGTAAGGTTACGGTTTTAGTTGACTCTGACTTCTCTAAAAATAGGAAGAAGATGAGCGACCAATACCGACTCTAAACTATTAATTTCATGCTAAAAAAATTTAAATAAAAATTATCTTATTACTTAAACGAATTTTTATGGTAAGGTTACGGTTCGAGTTGACTCTAATTTCTCTGAAAATGGAAGAAGTTCAGCGACCAACACCAACTCTAAACTATTAATTTCATGCTAAAATGTCTTTAAAAAAATTATCTTATTACTTAAACGAATTTCAATACTTTAGCATATTTTAAAACTCTTCAAACCAATTTAATTATTTTTCAAACAAAAACTACGTAGCTTTGATTTCCCTATTGCACCTAGGGATACATAGAAGCAAGATGAACTCTTGTTAGGCACAACAATAAAAAATAAAATATTTCGCTTTAATTAGTGAATTTTAATAAAGAATTTTTAAGGGTATAAAAGTACATGTTATTAGCGAGGGTACCGTTTTAATATGGGCGGACGGGGTGCTAATACCTTACCCAATCCGTAATCGACTCCCGAGTTCAGAATCTCTGTTCAAAGACCAAGTTGTCCAAATTGGGCATATAAAGAGTTTACTACGTTTTATCCGCAAAAAACGTAGTGGCGACTCCAAATCAATTGGAAGAGGTAGAAAGCGAGTTCGCCTCTCCCTAAGTCAGAGGTCAGTCTTCCGACCGAAAATCCGGTCGCGACATGTCATATTACCAAAAGAGAAGGGGAAAGCCAAAGAGTGAGGGAGTAATGCTTAGTAGATAAGAAAATATATGGTTGATCGATCAAAGAAGATATCTAGATTCTTATTCATATACCAAATTTTTTATAATGACCTAACCCAGATGGGTAAGTCCGACCAGGCCGGACTAAAAATTTAGGTTTAAACAAAAAGATTGAAATTTAATGGTCAATCCCTATACTTTTTCGGGTTTTGACGGGCTCGATATATACTGTTAAGTCTTAAATTGATCATATTTTATACATTCTTTTTATGGCATTTCAACAATGTAATCAACTCAAATGAATGAAATTATATCAATACATGATTAAAACTTATTTAATTGGTCAAACCTCACATCTGAATTGTTTGTAGGCTTAAATCTGAACAAAAGAATATAAATTTACAAGTTTTTGGGCAAGAGTCGACCAACCTCAACGCCAATATCACGTTTAGTGCAAAATAAAGTATTTGAGAGCCACACTCAGTGCTAGAGCCGCACCCAACGGAGAAGGATTCACACTTAGCGCAAACCCTACATTGAGAGTCTAAATTCGAGAATTTCAACAATTAGCCACTATCCATGGTACGCTCAGCACAACCTTTATGCTCAACGCAACCTTTACACTCAACGTAGTAGGTGGTGCGCTCAGTGAAACAAACCACACTCAACGCAACCTGATTCGTCCAAGAGTCACACTCAGTTAGCTGGATCCCACACTCAGCGCAGCAACAGTGCGCTGAGTGTAGAAGCGAGCCTTAGAATACTACTTAAAGGGCTCTAGACCACTTCACATATATAGTGGATCCTAAATTTAGTTCCTAAGATCTTTAGAATGTGTTGTATAGTTTTTAGTCCGTAATTTATGTTAAGTTGGAAATATGATGTAAAGACTATGAAAAAGGAATAGTGAGAATAATTGATGTTCATGGTGGAGTTGACACATCCCTATGAACTCAAGTTCCGAATTCTATTTTTATCGAGTTATGTATGAAAATACTTCATTAGTTTGCTTCTTAGTGGTGATTGATTTAGTTATTCATTGATGTACTTTGAATTCACTTTATGAATGAAATTGATATTATTTTTATGAATTCCTCTTGTTGTGCGAATAATGATTGTTATGTGTTTGACGAATTGCTTAGCTTGTTATAGGAAAAGAATTTTGTGAATAATTCTGGTTCAATATTCCAATGCATGTAATTCATCGTTTATGCATAAAACAATATGTAGTTGTATCTGTAAATTGTCACAATGAATGTCAATGTTTATATGTTTACTAGACATAGAATATTTACATTGAAAAACTCTCAAACTTGATGATGTGTGTTACTAGCATAGAGACATACTTATTGGTTCATATTGTTTAATTTTATCATTTTGGTTACTAGACATATAACTATTTTGGTAAAGTGTTAGTCTAGCACAAGAAATTGGCGGCTAACACATTTGAGGTGTGCATTTAGTCAACAGATATGCATATTTACTAGACATAGAGGTGTGCATGTCTATCATAATCATTAATCTTGTGTTTAAGGTTTAAGTTTTATTTAATGGGTTGTTAAGTAGATTAAATCATTAGTTCTTAGTGTAATTGAGGTCAAATGTTGTGTGAAATTATATGTGTTTTATTGCTTGATTGTTTGAAAATTTACTGATATGAATAGTTTGTCAATCCCGCATCTAAAGTACAACATCTTTATTCAAAATCTTTTCAACCAAACAACGGAACAACTTGAAAACCCTTTTGAAAAATTATGCTTAAAATAATAATTTGATTTTGAAAGTCAAAGTTAGCAAGTCTATGTAGATACAACAATTTCTTACATTCTATACTTGTTTGCACAACGGAGGTTGTATTTTTACACCTATTTTGTAACACCCCAAATAATAGTATCAGTCCTCGGATCCTCGCTTGAGCGAGAGAAGTTCAACTGGGAGGGTGAAATCTTGGGCTATACCGGAGGATTCTCGCCTGGGCGAGAAATGACATTTGGGGCTGGTTGACACTGTGAGATTCTCGCTTGAGCGAGAGGGTCAGAGTTGAGTTTTTAAAATGGACGGGATTTTCTCGCTTAAGCGAGAGAAAGCTCGCTTAAGCGAGAACCCGACGAGAACATTAAATGAGGGAAACCCCAAACACATTTTAGGTTAAGAATTGAAGAGAGGTGGGAGAAGAGAGCATTCCCAAGGTCTAGGAGCTTTGATTCTTGTTCAAGAGCTTGAGAAGAGGTAAAACTCTCTATTCTAACTCTCTTCTTCCCTTGAGAACCCATTTTTGGTATTATGGATCTCTTCTCAAAATGTGTAAAACCATGGAAACTCTCTCTTTCGAGTTATGGTTCATGTTATGTCGTTTGTACCTTGTAAACTCTTGGTTTTGAGTTAATATTCCAAGAATGAAAAGGGGTTTGTGGGTTGACTCATGGAAACCCAAAACCCTAGAGAAAGAAAATGAGATTAGAGAGGAAAGATGGGTGAAATGCTAGAGGTAGAAGATGAGTTGTTTTACAATGTTAAAATATGAGATGATATGTATGTTTTAGATGGTTGAAAACTCTTAATGAAAGTAGTATAGAACCATTGAGAACATGATAAATATCTTGTACGTTTAAATGATGCAATATAAGTTATTTATTTGTTATTTGGAATGAATGACTAACATTGTGTTATGTGGTGGGAATGAGGAAAGATCCTAAGTTTGGAGGTGGTGCCGGTGGAACTTGCGAAGTCACCAAAAACCAAACCCAACACTCACCGAGGTAAGGATAAGTCTTTAATTTATGCATTATGTGGAAAATGCGTGGACTTTCTGTTATGGATGATGGATAAAATGTGAATCACTTAATCATTATGAACATATATGGATATGTTGATAATGGTTAGAAGTGAGTTTAAGGTTTACTTATTGGGGGAGTACCAATGGAAATAAAACTCGAAATGAAATCATGAAATGTAAATCACTTTGTAGTTATAAGCATGCGTGGATATGTTTATAATGATGTCGGGTGTATTTATCATTTCTGTATTGGGGAAGTACCAATGAAAATAAGACTCGGAATAAAGTAATAATTGTAAGTCACTCTGTAGCTACAAGCATATATGTTATGTTGTACTGATGTCGGGTGCATTTATTGACTATTTATTGGGGGAGTACCAATGGAAATAAGACTCGAAACTTATTGGGGGAGTACCAATAAAAATAAGACTCGAAACTTATTGGGGGAGTACCAATGGAAATAAGACTCGAAATATAATGACATAAATGGTAAATCACTTAGTCACTACAAATATATATGGGTATGTTTGTAGTGATGGTGTGTGTATTTATGGTTTATGTATTGGTGGAGTGCCAATAAAAATAAAACTCGTTTTAGCCGACCAGAATGGGTTAGCGACTCTAGCTCGAGTTATGTAGCATGGTTTTTCAAAAGTATCGATGACGAAAAACGTTTTTAAGAGTATTTAAATTATATCACTGTGAAAACTATTAAATGTGGATTAACTGACATTGATTTTTATGAATTAATGACTTATTCCTTTGCGTTGTTTGTGCATGGTAAATGTTAATCCCATTGCATGTAGGTGGACGGGGAAGGATGATTTTGAGTAGGGGATTAGAGACTTTTATTTTTAATGTCTCTTATTACATTCTTTTGCAACCTTAATTGATTGTAATTGAAGTAACTAATGGTACTATTTTGTGTATGATACTGATCAGGGAGACTAATAACTCGAGATATATGTAGCTATGAGTGTTTTGGAAACTCATAGCTAATTGTATGCAGTGATTACTAGGTTATATTAATGAATTATGTTTTCTGCCATCAAATGTTGTATGTTACTCATGGTTCAAAGATAGGGTGTGAGTGTGAAGTGAGACTTTTAAAATAAATTTAATCGCTCGGTAATTATGATTGATTGTTAAATGTATGGAATTGGATTAAATAAAGAAAAAATTTCAAAGGTAGAATTTCGGGTCGTTACATATTTTGCTCAGTCTAGCATATACTCGTCCCATTTTGACAGGTCTACCTACTGGTAGAACAGGTACAGACCGATATATGTTAGATGCTTTAAAAATTGGATTTTTTCTAACAGGATTGCTTTTTGGACATTTTTCTTATCACGTACTTCTTAGTTGATGAAAAGACAATGAAAACAATATTATTTCATATAGTATATCATGTAAATTTAAAAATTAAAATTCAACAAGATACTTCAAGTAATTTCCTACCCTAAACCCATAAGTATTCGTTTGTGAGAGAAAAATAAAGTAGTTTTTTTGGTATGTTGTTGCCCATCGCCCCACTCTATTAAGTATTATCCTTACTAATTTAACTTTTGACATATGAATTTTATACCATAATGTCTGGTTGGTGATCAAGAAACTAGTTGATTGATGAACAATGATGACATATTCTAAAAAATTCATATCTCAATATCTCAAATCAATCATTTTACATCAAGTATGTAAAAATATATTTTTCTATTTTTTTAATTTTTATATTAAATACGTGACAATTTTTTAGTTGATCGAGACACAATTTTTGGGAAAGATAATTTTCTTTCTTGACTGATAGTATTTATATTTATAGTAAAAAATGTATATATACAAAATAAAATTGAACGATTTTCACTACGATCCACCAACAGCATTGCATGGTTTAAGCGCTAACAACGCTTTCCCTGCCACCACAGAAGCTTCTCACTTTTGTTGGCATAGTTATTCTCTTTCTCATTTTTTTTTCTTATCACTCTTTTTCCTCATTAACCATTCTCACTCAGGCCATGCATTCATTCCGCAACCAAAAAACCGATAACGAACCCGGTTCAGCTCCACCTCCTCGAACCGACCGGTCCAACTCATCCTTATCATCAGAGTTACACCACCACCACCACTACATGCCGCCGTCAAAACCTCCTTCCTTCCGATCCCTCTCCTCATGTAGCCGCAGCACCCGCGGCACCACCCCTTCCTCCTCCTCCTCCTCCCAGCAGGTGCAGCGTTCCGTTTCCGCCAGGTTCAATCGCCAGAACACCACGCGCGGTGAGGTTGTGCTTAATGATGTAGTTGGGAATGGAATATCTGGGATATTGTATAAATGGGTTAATTATGGACGAGGGTGGCGCCCACGGTGGTTTATTATGCATGATGGTGTTCTTTCTTATTATAAGATTCATGGACCAGATAAGATTGTGCTTAACCGTGAAGTTGAAAATGGGTTCAAGGTCATCGGAGAAGAGTCTCGCCGCCGTATCGCTGGCCAACGTCATGCTCTGTCTCGCCATTGTAAACCCGTCAGCGAAATCCACCTCATGGTATTTCTCTTACTTCAACAATTATCATCATTATTGACATTCGTGTCTTCTTATCTCAAGTCAATCACAGTTCACTATATCTATTCCTTTTTATACATAGTTATTATTAGGGGTGAGCGACCGGCCCTACCCGCTCACCCGGTATGGCCCGATCGTGGTCGGACCCGACCTGAAAAGGGTCGGGTCTCATAAGGTTTAGGGTCGGGTTCAGGTTCAAAAATTAGACCGAGTTAATATTTAGGGTTGGGTAGGGTCGAGTCTGATAATGTTTCTGTTCAAATATATATACATGTTTAATATTATATATACATGTATATTATTTTATATGTCAAATTACATATTTACAATAATAAATAATATTTAGAATAATTTATGTAAAATGAGTATAGGTTATATTTAATCGGTCTAGGGTCGAATCGGGTTTAAAGGCTGACCTTGTAAATATTTAGGGTCAGGTTAACTCCGGATCTAGGGTCGGGTCCGAGTTCAGAAAAAATGGTCCGAACAACATTTAAAACCGGGTAAGAACAAGCCTTAACCCGTCTCAATCCGACCTACGCTCACCCCTAGTTATTATATATCAATAACAAGATATGCTCTCACAAAGTATTAATATGTAGTCAATTAAAAAAATTAATATTTTTTATTTTTTTATTTTTATTCTAATATGATTGATGTGAAATATGATATAGAACATTAGATTCTTGTCCAAACAATAACAACATTGTAAAACGTTCTTAGATGATGCATATTTTTCTTTGGTGCAAGCAAAAAAGAAATGAAGGTTGCATAAAAAATTATGTTTCTTGCATAAATTTTATGTTTGATAAATGGGCTATGCGATGGCGTTAAGATATTATGAAGTATTGAAATAAAGATATTGCCTACTATCACTCCATGAATTGATAAAAATGTTTTATGACTAATTTGGTTTATGCCTATACTTCTTACGTGAAGGGGAAAGCTAATATTATATTTTATTTAGGAGTCCTTATAATGTACTAAGAGTATCATTAGTAATGGCAAAGCCCCCATGAAGCTCGCCCACCTGCACTTATTGAGCGGGTAGGGCATGAAAAATGTGTGTGTTTGTCCTAAAATGTTTGTCCAATATGTTCTATTTGCCCATAGGCACTTCAAAAGGGCAAAACGGGCGGCCCATGTATTTGAGAAACTATTGAACATAAAATATGAAAACGTATATGTATTTTGTCAAATGTAAGAAAACGTGTTCGATTTATTATATGAATTTGTATATCAAACGTGAGAAATTACAATCATTTTCTTATTATATATGTACATTTGTATTTTTATATTATATATATCTATATGTATAGTTCTTGTTTATGCAAATTATGTCCTATGTATATTCTGAATTATATATATATATATATATATGTATTTGTATTTTATATGTATTGTTCTATTTGTATGTATACTTATTATGATAAATATATTTGTATGCAAAATATGTATTTTTAATTTGTTATGACTAATGTATATACATGTATATATATTTTGCAATTTTATTTAGGACGGTGCGCAAGTCCACACTATCCATATTTAGTGCGGGCAAGACATGATATTTCATATCCTATTTAAAAACGAGCACGTTCATGTCCGCCTAATATAAATGGACATTGCACGGACACAGACAGGGCAAACGGGGCGACCCTAATTGCCAACAATAATTAAGAGTAATGTTATGTATAATTATTTTGCATGTTTATAATTGACTTCTACCATTTGGGAAAAGAAGAAAACAGAGAAACTCAAATCTTATTGTTTTTTCTCAAAAAAAGAAAATGTCACGTTAAATATACACACTAGTTTATGCTCATAACATTATTATGGGTTGGTTCCTTTCAAGTAGTAAGAGAATCTCAATTACATTATAGGGTACAAAATAAAACTATTTACATGAGGTGCGAGCATGTCCCTGATGTAATTACTTCATATTTAATTAAAAAAGTAAATCATGACATCACACCTAGAGGTGGGGACAAGTATCTTATAGTAAATGAGATTCATGTGACATGTGATGTTGGCTCCCCGCGATCTCGGACGGTTTTATTTAACGACTTAATATTTTGAAAAATGGAATGTTTGAAAAAAATCATTATACATGTTTTCACACCTAGGGATGGGACCCACCGTCCCATGGTGGGGTGAGATTTAAGTGACTTCAAGCATTCACTCACCGCGATCTAAGATACATTTGTTTAATTACTTAATATTTTGAAAAATGGAATGCTTAAAAAAATCATTATACATGTTTTCATATCTAGGGATGGGACCCGCAGTCCCATGGTGGAGTGAGATTTACGTGACTTGAAGTATTCGCTCACCGCGATCTAAGACACATTTGTTTAATTACTTAATATTTTGAAAAATGGAATGCTTGAAAAATCATTATACATGTTTTCATACCTAGGAATGGGACCCACCGTCAGGTGAGATTTACATGATTTGAAACATTCGGTCACCACGATCTAAGACACATTTGTTTAATTACTTAATATTTTAAAGGAATGTATGATAAAATGGTACGTGATATCATACCGGGAGATAGACCGAGTGTAAGAGAGTAAGGATACTTGATATAAGATTTTTATAAAAATAAAAGCAAAATCAACATAATGTAACACTTTTATTCTTTTATTTATAATGAGATAACACTTCTATTCACGTGACTTGACATTTGACTCATGCCGACTTCAAACATATTTATTTAATTACTTAATAAAATCATGATACATCTTTCTCTTTCATAAACAACACCAAGTGTCTCACACTATTGCCCCACCGATTATTTTAATCTTTTAAACATATATTATACATCCCTAATGTTTGACAATATTACTTGCGTTACACATTATTTTTGTCCCCAACTTTTCATTTAATTTGAGTATTGTGATGATGTTGTACAAGTTATAATAACAAGGTTTGAATACATTTAATACTCATATCAATAATTAACATTTTTTATCAACATAAAATTTTATATTTTTAATGTTAATGTCTTCATATATCATTGATAGTTTTTATAGGTGTTTGGTTTATTTCTAACATTGGTTAATCATGAATATTATTGTTCCATGCAAATCTTGGTAGGTTTGTTCCATAAGACAGAACAAGACAGATGAGAGGAGATTTTCTATATATACAGGCACAAAGAAGAGGCTGCATTTGAGGGCAGAGAGTGGAGAGGATAGGACAACATGGTTGGGTGCAATGTTAGCGGTAAAGGACATGTATCCTCGTTTACCCAATTCCGAGATTATGGCTCCTGTCGTATCTGTCGTTATTTCAACTGACAAGTTGAAACAACGACTTTTACAAGAGGGTTTGAGTGAGACTGCTATTAAGGAAAGTGAAGACATAATGAGAGCTGAGCTCTCTACATTGCATAAGTATATTGTTGCCCTCAAACAGAAGCAATTTATGCTAATTGATGCACTGCGCCATTTGGAGGTACTTACTTCACTATGACAAATCTTATATCCTTAATATTTTAGCATATTTTACTTTACAAATTCTTAAACTGACATAAACTATCATATTTGATACATGTTACTTTCTCATCTGAATAGAAAAATTTGTAAGTTGAAACAAGGAAGGAAACAATATGAACAACGTATATTATATGTTGTAATGTAAGGAGATATTTATTCATTTTTAGGCTTAAATATGTTGTTGGTCCGTGAAAATATATCTATTTTATTTTATTTTCAGTCCCTATTATTTAATTATTTGAATTTTAGTCCTTATGGTATTCGAAAAATTGATTTTAGACTCTTGTGATGATGTGGCTAACACCACATTTGCATAATAATTATTGACTAGCTGATTAGAGTATTGATATAATATCGACAATGATTAAAAACAAAACGATGTAGTAAAATATAAATTAAAACAGAAAAATAATTTAGGGTACTAAAGTCAAAATTGCATATATTTTCATAAACTAAAAACATATTTAAGAATTTATTTAAATGCCAATAGTGCTATATGTACAACCACATAACTTTTGTCATTACAAGGAAAAGTATTGGTACTCTAGCTGATAAAACCAAAAGTTCTGAAAATAATTGTAGTATATGCTTGTACAAATCCTGTTTTTGTTTAAATAATAATGACTAAATTATAGAGTATTTTATATTAAAGAAAGGTTACTAGTTTTTTTAAACTTATTTTTCATCGTAACCATTAATTATAGGGTAAGTTTAAATAGAGTAAATAGATTCGTCTTTTTTAAGATCATAATATTTATGGATTGATAGTGTAAAAATTTATACGCAATCAATGCATTATTCATTTGTATTATTATTATTTATTTAATAATCAACGATGATCGAAATAAATAATAGATGATATAGGAACAATGTAAAAAACTCTTGCGAAATCGATGTGCTTCATTATATTATCTTAGTAAATTGTTTTAAATGAACTGTATATTCCAGACGGATAAGGTTGACTTGGAGAACACAGTTGTTGAAGACCAAATTCAATCGAAGGAAGAAGGGGATTCCTTTCTATCAACCCATGAAAAATATAGCGCAGGTACATTGCTCTTGATATTATAAATTTATAACATGATATTTTTACTTAAGTGGTGATATGATTTACCTATTTTGAGATGATATTTTTTTATTTTCATTAATGAATGTGATTTTGTACCCCCAAATTATAAATTATAATGTTACCATATATTGTTTTGTAGTGTTATTTTTACTTCTTGGAATGTGTCTTTACTATCTATTATTATACAATCAAATTATTCTTACTATTTTCACTTATGATGATAGATGGAAGTGCTAGTGATTCTTCTGATGAGCATGATAGGCATGACCAATCTGATGATGAAGATGCATTTTTTGACACATCTGATATTCTTTCAACATGTTCATCTGACCACATGATGTCCTGCCATGAATCTGAAATCGAGGACGAGACTAATCCAAATAGTATACGTGATTCGATTTCGGCTGTCGTGCCGGTTGGATTTTACTATCCTAATATCAAGAGAAGAAATAAGTTGCCTGACCCTGTTGAGAAAGAGAATGGAATCAGTCTTTGGTCAATAATAAAAGATAACATTGGGAGGGATCTTACTAAAGTGTGTCTTCCAGTTTACTTCAATGAGCCTCTCTCCTCATTGCAGAAATGTTGTGAAGATCTTGAGTACTCTTACATTCTAGACCAAGCTTATGAATGGGGTAAAAGGGTTAGTTTCTCTTTTTCAAAACATTGCTACTTAATTGCATAATTCACTAACAAAAATGTTATATCATCTTTGGCACATTTCATAGGATAAGGCCTAATAAAACATATATAACATGTGAAATGTGTCATTTTTCATTCACTAATTGTAGTAGCCCAAAGTTTAGAGAACTGTTTTGTAACTGTTTGATCCATGTCTCACACATCCATGGTACTAATTAATGCACAGGGTAACAGTTTTATGAGGATGCTACATGTAGCTGCATTTGCAGTTTCAGGGTATGCTAGCACTAGGGGTAGAAGTTGCAAACCATTTAACCCATTGTTGGGGGAAACGTATGAGGCAGATTATCCGGACAAAGGCATTCGGTTTATCTCGGAGAAGGTACAATTGTATATCATGTCAGGGACTAAAAATTTCACATTTAGATGTAGCCATACACATCAATAATTTGCCATATTTTTCATTGTGTGAAGCGTTAGCGGTTGGAAATAAAATACTTACGCTCTTCTTCTTGAGATAGGTCAGTCATCACCCCATGATTGTTGCATGCCATTGTGAGGGGAATGGTTGGAAATTTTGGGGTGACAGCAATTTAAAAAGTAAATTTTGGGGTCGTTCAATTCAGCTCGATCCTGTTGGTATTTTGACTCTAGAATTCGACGATGGAGAAGTCTTTCATTGGAGTAAGGTATGGTTTTGCATTACCAATCTCTTCCAATATGCTTTAAAATTAACTAACATTTTTCTACCACCAGGTAACAACATCCATTTACAACCTAATTTTAGGAAAGCTCTACTGCGAACATTATGGTACAATGCGGGTAGAGGGGAACCGTGAGTACACATGCAAGATTAAGTTCAAGGAGCAGTCAATCATAGATAGAAACCCTCACCAGGTGCCCTTTCATATATCTTACTGTTTATTAACTTTTTGTTTTTCGGATTCCTTTTTTATCATCGATGGATCAAAATGTGTTGTATTCTTTCATACCACATTTGTGCCAAGCTAATTGTTGGTTTTCGCAAGAATCACAGTTTAAGTTAGGAAGTTCTGTTTTGAACTGATGTTTTCATAATCTCTACCTCTTCTCCATCTTGTTACTTGTACTGCCTTCGGTTTTATCCCTAGCTGTTATATGAATTAAAGGAGCCTTTGAAGTTTTGATGAAGAAGCTATGATATTTAAGAATTTTGCAACAAAGATTTAATTGAATTTTCTATAGCACAAATCCTTAATTGCCACAGTGCTGGAGAGAACATGACTTTAATAGCAAATGCCTTTGGTCATTTAAATCCTTACTCAAGAAAGTACAGGATATAAGTTCTACATGATTTTTGAACTCATTCTCGGACTATTTTCTTACCCTTTTTTCATAAATGTAATGCACAAAAAGTTGTACGCAGGCTCCATTTTTTGTTGTCATTGGTACAATTGAATCAGAAGGTTAATTAAATTTGCCAAGTAATTCCATTTTCAATTGACTTTATCAATGTCACAAATTACTTTGAATCCCTTACATCTAGCCTAGTTGTAGTCTTCTCAACATTTTAACTATCTTATTTAATAGAATGAATTGACAATAACAGTTTTAGTTAGATCTATCATGTATGCAGACTTTATTTTTATCATACATTGCAGACGATGTGAGGTTACGATATGAATTGTATGCTTTGTTCTGTTGCATGGGTCATATAATCAACATATTATGTGACTTATGCTCTGTAGTTTAAGTTCTGCTGCAGGTTCATGGCATAGTGGAAGATAAGAAAGGCAAAAATGTAGGAACTATATTTGGGAAATGGGATGAGAGCCTGCATTACGTAATCGGAGGGAATTCGGATAAAGGAAAAGGGTCAAATGTGCCATCAAAACCAAATCTTCTATGGAAGCGAAGCCCGCCACCCGAGTACCAGACAAGATATAACCTTACACAGTTTGCTATCACACTAAATGAAATGACACCTGGTCTCAAGGTAATAGTGTGAATAATGTTCAAAAAAATGCTAGTAGCCCAGAAATTTTTTGCTAGAACTTAAAGAGAAAATTATGTGTATACTGTATACTTGTTGGCTGGTTTTACCACTTCATTCCATTGCAACAATTAGCATTGAATTTGTTCAAAATTCAGGTCAACTAGCATTACCCAATTGGTTTTTGGTAGACATGTCAGAACAAGACAACATCAGTTAGATTTTTGTTTTCCGTTCCGAGTCCAAGACAAGATAAAAGACTAAATGTAAAACATTTTAGTTCTACCAAAAGAGTTGGAACCAGAAAAAACCAAATGGAACATTATTTCTGTTATGTTTCAAATAGCAATTGCTACCACATTATTTTCTAAATGGTCTTTTTTCATCCCTGCTTTCTTCTTTAAGAAAATACTATGCTATAAGTCTGAACCTTATGGTCAGTGTTGATATTTTGATTTAACAAGCAGGAGAAGCTTCCACCGACGGATTCGAGGCTAAGACCTGATCAAAGGTGTCTAGAGAATGGAGAGTATCAAATGGCCAATGCTGAGAAATTGCGGCTGGAACAAAGACAGCGACAGGTACAATTGATGCATCCGAAAATTCAATGTAACATATAATGAAATGCATTATGCTGATTAACATAAATATTTTCTTTGTTCCTTAATATTATACATCGACTTTAATTTGCATGCAGGCGCGAAATATGCAAGAGAAGGGTTGGAAACCAAGGTGGTTTGCTAAGGATAAAGGTGGAAACACTTACCATTATGTTGGTGGATATTGGGAGACTAGGGATAAGGGGAATTGGGAATCTTGTCCTAACATTTTTGGCCAACATTCAACTGATAATGATCTTAACCCATCTCCATAAATTCTCAATTCTTTCATCTCAGACCCTTAACTATTACTACTCCCAACACCACCAAATACCCTTCATCATATTCATTGCCATATTTATGATCATTACTTGTTTTACTATTTTAAGAGATTTTGTTCATTATTTCCTGTAGTGTACATATGTATAGAATACATTGGTCAGTGGTTGTTCTCAACAACATTGTAATTTCCTTTTTCAAACTTAGCCAACACCAACTTGTCTAGCTGTCAAATGCTCAATTTAAATTTTTATCATTAATTGAACATCCAACTTTTTATGTTTATTCTCATGGTCCATTGCTGTTTATACAAGTTTAGTCCAATTTGGTGTAACAAGTTTGGATATGTTTTCAGCTTTGTTATGTACGGATTTGATTTCTGATGGTCCATTGCCATATTTATGATCATTACTTGTTATGTATGTTTTCTGCAATTTTACCATAAAAAGTGACGAATCTAAAAAAGTCGTGTTGCTGAAAATCGGGGCGTGACAACAGTTAACAACAATAAAAAATGAATGATAAATGATGTAGTGATAATGTAAAAAAACTCCTCCACTAACTAGTGCATACACTTAGTTCTCATGTATTCGTAGAGAATCTAACTATATGTAGACATGCATTTATAAACTAGAGAGAAGAATGATCTTTATATTAGCAATGGCGGAGACATAACAAGGTCATGCCCGTGGAGCACAAGTTACCACTTCTCTATGTTACGTGTCACCAATTACAAATTCACATTATGTTTTGTTAATTTTTGGTTAGTTATTAATTTATTATGGTGTAACTTTAATTGATATGTCAATTTGTAATTAGTGACACGTAGAAATGACATAAAGAAGTAACAACAACTTGTGCTCATGTCCCTGACCCTTCTTGAATTTAATGTATCCATAGGTGCGCATGAAGAAAAAATATAGAAATTTACAAGTGTGTTGTAAGGGACAACATAGGCTACTACTAATATATTCTATGAGCCTAAATTAATCTTTGACCAACATAATCTTATAGGCTCGACAATTTTTCTAGATGATAGTGACTGAAAATGTGGAGTCCATTATAAAGTAATAATTTTAATATTCAAACTCTTATATCATTACAAAAATATTTTGTTGGAAGAAATTATATATAATTTGAGATGGTAGTAAAGGAGAGATATATTTTTATTTTTATTTTAATGAAAAAAAATTGGACTCTTAATTTGTTGGTACTATAAAGGGTATTTCTCTACCCTATTGCTAATGAATTAATTTCTTTCAAATATGTGATTGTCTCTCCAAACAAATATTGTTTGAAGTCTAAACATTAAACTGTTGGTCTTTGTAGGATCTAGCGGACATCATTTGACCAATAGCTTCTTAAAAATTCTCCATAAATTAATTTTTTTATGTTTCTTAATAATGATCACTGACAAACAAGCACCGTACTAAAATGAAATAAAAATAGTCCCTAAAAAATAAATGAAATAACAAATAAACACAAAAATATAATTTTATGTTCATAATATGTTACATATATAATTCACGACTATTTTTTTATTTTATCAAAATTCACCATAAATTATTTTTTTATCATTAACAAGCAAGCGTCGTACTAAAATGAAAATAAAATAGTCCTAAAAAATAAATGAAATAACAAATACAAATAAAATTATAATTTTGTATTCATAGTATGTTACATATATAATTCACGAATTCTCCATTTCCACCATTAGAAAATAAAATTTGAAAAATAAGTTTTTGATTTACTGAAATGAGACTAGTTCTCATATAAAAAAATATGAGAATGATAAATGTTTGTCTTATAATTAATTATGAATGATTAATATTAAAAGTTATTTATTGGTCATGTGATAATTATGTAGATGTATATTTTAATCTTAATTATTTAAATAAAATCCTATGATTCATATTAAATGCTTTCATATTTCAGAATAGTGTATTGTTCTCACGTGAGTCATTATATATATATATATATATATATATATATGAGGTTTGCTAACATGTGGAAAATGATTTTTCAGTTCAGTACATATTAACAATGTGTACCAAAAGATTTGGACAAAAAACCTTAATAGTTTGGTGTAACAAGTTTTAATAACATGAGTGTTTATGTAATTTAATTTTTTCTCACCTCACACCCCTAAACTTCAATCCTCCTCCTCATTTGACTATTTCTCAAATTTCAAATCCCTAACTTTCTCCTCTCTCTAAAACCATCTCCTCCTCATTTCAAACCCTTATTGAGCTTAGAAAATAATCTATAAGCTGATAATATAATTTTTTTGTATTAGTGACTAGAGATGGCGACGGCCATGGGCGAGCACGAGTAGTGCATACCTGTGCTCGTACCCGCACTATTTACGAGTACCCGCGGGTACTCAACGAGTTTCCAACTCTAATTATATTTTTTAAAATAATTAATCTATAAAAATAATTTTTACTTAAATAATATGACATGTATATGATAGTTTTATGATTATAGTTTTATTTCTAAATTTTATTATGAAGTAATAATAAAATAAACAAATATAATGTTAAATTAATAATAACTAAATATAAAATATTTAATTAAAATATATATGGGGTACCCGTAGAACGAGTATGATGATATCCGTTCTCACTCATGAGCTATTTTTTCGGGTACCTGTTGCAGATATTTTGACGAGTAACCACAAATTCGAATATTTTTGTCATCCCTACTAGTGACATAAACTTCGGTCTTTATATATTATCCATGATTGGTTATTGAATAAAAGTAGTAATGTACGTATGAATTTTGAATATACTACATGATATATTGAAACTTTACCATAGACTCTTTTTTTAATCATTACCTCCATGAAAACGAATATTATTTCCATTTAAGAGACATGGGCACAACCCAGTTGCATTTAATTCAATTGCATTTCCCACTACTGAAATTCATAACCACCATTTAAACTAGAAAAGGAAAAAACCCTCGTTAGTTGAAGTATATTTAATGGATAGCAAAATAAAAGAGAAATTGATGTCACAAAATTGATCCTTAAAAAAAAAACAAAAGCGAAACCCGGCAACCTCAAAAAACGCAAAGCAAGTATGGTATGTATGATACGGCATGTTTGGTATGAGAAAATTTAAAAGAAAACGAGAAACATCATAATGATGCTGTAACTCTTCAACAAAAATTTCTTGTCCCAAACATGTCCTCAAGTCTGTCATGTACCAATCAAAAATGAAGTAAAAATAGAAATAGTCAGAAATGTTTAATTTTTTTAATTACATATTTTGATTGTTCCGGAATAGGCTTGAAGATAACAGATCATTGTCGATAACTCTTCTTCTTTTCCCCCTTTTCCCGCTTAACAATAATGTTCCCTATGCAACCATTATTACTACCATTCTCTTTCTCTTTCTCTCTACCTTCAAATACAACAAAAACAGTGACCATATAACCAAAAAACATTATGACCAAACAACAAAACCTTAAAAAAACAGAAAATGCTGTTCCTAGCTGATTCACTATTTCTTGTTCTGAACATTTCCAGAAGCAAATTTCGTTTCTAAATAAAATTAAAAAATTAAAATGCAGGAGACGGTGGTAACTACTGATTCTAACTACACTAACGCAAACGACACCGTATCAAGAAACAATAACTCCGAAGAAGAGAAAGAAAATGAAGAGAGTAAAGATATCGAGTTAATAGTGGTACCAGCTTTTTCTCGTAGACCGAACCCGGTTCGAGTTCAACCCGGTCCACGGCGCGTGTCACCCACGATAGAGAAATCCCTACCAAACGGTGACGTTTACGCTGGAACACTTACCGGAAATATACCGGACGGTACCGGAAAATATATCTGGTCAGACGGGTGCATGTACGAAGGAGAATGGAAGAACGGAAAAGCGTGCGGCAAAGGAATATTCTCATGGCCGTCAGGCGCCACCTACGACGGCGAGTTTCACTGCGGTAGGATGCATGGTACCGGAACCTTCGTCGGCGTCGACGGCGACAGTTACAGAGGATCCTGGCTCGCTGATCGGAAGCATGGATTCGGCGAGAAGCGTTACGGTAACGGTGATGTGTACGAGGGTTCGTGGAGGTTCAATTTGCAAGACGGTGAGGGTAGGTATGCGTGGTGTAACGGGAACGAGTACGTTGGGGAGTGGAGGAACGGAACGATATCGGGGAACGGGGTTTTGGTTTGGAGGAACGGGAATAGGTATAGAGGGTGGTGGGAGAACGGTGTTCCGAAAGGCGAAGGCGTGTTTACGTGGCGCGATGGGAGTAGTTCAAAGGGGAATTGGGGAAAGGAATTTGTGAATGAAGAGAGAGTTGTGAAGAAGAGGGTGAGTTTTGATGGTAATTGTAATAAGAGTGTAGGGTTTCCTAGGATTTGTATTTGGGAACATGATGGTGAAGCTGGTGATATTACTTGTGATATTGTTGATAATGTTGAAGCTTCTATGTTTTATAAGGATGGAAGTCAGTTTCAAAATGGTGGAGGTGGTGGTGGTGGTGATTGTGATCGTGATGGTTTCGGGCTGTTGCCGAAGAGTCCTTGTTCTTCGATTGAAGGGGATGTTAAGAAACCTGGGCATACTGTGTCGAAAGGGCATAAGAATTATGATTTGATGCTTAATCTTCAACTTGGTATCAGGTATCTTATCTACATTGTTACTTTCACACTTTAGTTATTCAGTAATGGTTGGTACATATTTTATTTTAATTAATAGAACAATAGATGTCATCAATGGGATCCAGCAAACTGAGTACATTTGTCCGTGGTTTGAATCATAGTTCCTACTTCCTAGATTCGCTCGCTGAACTGAATTTGTCGTTTTAGTCTTGTTGAATTTGTCGCCATATACTGAATTTGTCATTTTGAATATCACTTATTGGGTCCATATATGGTGCCCATATACGGAATCCACTCGGCTGAAGTTCCATCAATGGTTATAAAGGCACACTGGATTCATTGTTTAATGTTATTGTGTTGTAGTCTATTGAGTTTATCTTAAGAAAGTCTTGTAATGAGGTAAAAAGTGATGGATTGCATACCTAAATGAATCATTTGCTCGCACCTGTATCACATTTGTTATCGGTAAAAAGGGTTTGTTGAATTTGAGGTCTCAGGTGACCCTAGGATGAAGTTTTTAAGTAGCAACTTTACACTTCCATTCAGCTAAGCATCCTTGTCGTTCATTTATGTTTTTTTGAAGAATAATTGTTGGTTTGTATATGTTTAAGGTACACTGTTGAGAAGCATGCTTCGGTGCTGCGAGAGCTTAGGCCGGGAGATTTTGATCCGAGAGAGAAGTTCTGGACGCGATTTCCACCAGAAGGGTCTAAGTTTACGCCTCCTCATCAGTCAATGGACTTCAGGTGGAAAGACTACTGCCCTGTGGTCTTCAGGTATCAATAATAATTCAATATTTCTATATCAATTTTTTTCATGCTAATGATTTATGTTTTTTAAAAAGAGTTATGAATGTGTGTATACTAATTAAGTCCATATCTTGGTGGTTGCTTGTTTTTTGTTGGGTATTTAGATATCTAAGGGAACTATTTGCCATAGATCCTGCCCATTACATGCTTGCTATTTGTGGCAATGACGCACTTAGGGAGATGTCTTCTCCAGGCAAAAGTGGAAGTTTCTTTTACCTCACTCAAGACGACCGGTTCATTATCAAAACCTTGAAGAAGTCCGAAGTCAAGGTTAGTTGCTACATGCTAGCCTCTAGGTTTGGAATGCATTAAATTTGATGAGAAAAATATAGGCATAGATTGGTAAATATGATTTTTTCGTGGTATTCAATAATTAGTTGGCCATCATGGCAGGTGCTAATCCGGATGCTTCCAAGTTACTATCAACATGTTTGTCAGTACAAGAACTCCCTGGTAACAAAATTCCTTGGTGTTCACTGTGTCAAACCAGTTGGAGGTCAGAAGGTATGATTTTCATACATAAACTTTGAAGTGAACTGATATACTATAAGAATTGCTTGACATTATGCTAATTGAAACTAATACTATGAAAAATCAGACTCGGTTTATTGTGATGGGCAATGTGTTTTGTTCGGATTATCGGATCCATAAGCGGTTTGATCTGAAAGGTTCTTCTCATGGTCGTATAACGGATAAACCCCAGGAGGAGATTGATGAGACTACCACTCTCAAAGACCTTGATCTTAAGTTTGTCTTTCATCTTGAACAATCTTGGTTTCAAGAGCTTAAGTGGTAAAGAATCTGCTTCCAAGTAGCATATTTCTTTAACATTTAACATTTTTTGTGATTTTCTTAGAGTTTGTCCTTTGTAATGCTTTCTGCTCAGGCAACTTGATAGAGACTGTGAATTCCTGGAAGCAGAGGGAATAATGGATTATAGTCTTTTGATTGGCCTTCATTTTCGTCATGATTACTTAATTGATGAAATTAAAAGCTCACCAGATAAGTTGGTTCCAGGTATATGTTCTTCCTACTTCTGTGTTTCCTTTCGTATGAATTGATTGGACCCTCGATATATATAAAATCTGCGGGATTATGGTTTTGGCAGGAAAGAGGGACATGCAAAGGGATGAGATACATGATTTTAGGTGGATACCCATTGGCCGGTATGCCCTTTTCTCCACCCCTTATCTTGTTGTTTCATAGTGTAGAATAAATTGTTATTTAGTAAAAAAAGATCTGTTTTAATATTTCCGTCTTGCTTTTTCATTTATATTCCAAATAAAGACAATGTTTGAGGATTTAGAAATATTAATGGAATTCTATTAATATCAGGCTTAGGGTGTTATGTAAATTCCAACTCGGTAATTTTTTGTAGAAATCAAGTCAATAAAGGGATTTTAGATTTGTGTAGAGTGTAGACATGAGCCATTCTCCGTCCCTACATATTATGAATAGATTATTTGTAAGTGATATAGCATTGTGTCTCTGTTGTATGCTTTTATTGGTGGCTATTGTTTTCACTTCTTTGCATGTGCCCTGTCCTTGAGCTTTATTTTGTTTGTGGACCCAAACATAAAACAAACAAGTAAAATGCTTCCATCTTAGAAAATCAATATGCACATGCAATAGCCATGACAATATGGCCACAAATCATGAAACAAAAAGCAATGGTGTTGAATGAGGCATTGTATTTGCCATTCTCCGCCCTTCCCATTTCTATCTGCGATTCCGTTGGTTAAATCGCCAAAACTGACTTTAGTTGTCAAGGCAAAACTACAAGCAATTTTTTGGCAACAAGTGCTGGTTTGGTCATTGCAAAACCTTGGTATCGTTACTTATACCAAAAGTAGCCTAGAAGTTTTAGTAATCTTGCTTCTCTTAGGCTCTTTCCTTATAGGTTGATTTAAATCATAAGTAGGCAAATATTTTATTTCAATTTTAATTTGGTCTTGTATTGTTGCGACTCTTGATATTCCAGGGGACCTCTAATCCGGTTGGGAACCGATATGCCTGCCAAAGCCGAGAGGGTGAGTAAAGCCGGATTTGATCTGCACACTGGTAAAGGAAGTAGCAATTCTACACCTTTAGACAGTAGTGGTGAGATCTCTGATGTAATCCTCTACTTTGGAATCATTGACATTCTACAAGACTATGATATTAGCAAAAAGCTAGAGCATGCATACAAGTCACTACAAGCCGATCCCACCTCCATCTCAGCCGTTGATCCCAAGCTATACTCCAAAAGGTTTCGGAACTTCATACACCGAATCTTTGTAGAGGACAAATGATATGCAATTTGAACCAAACCAGGACCACATTTAGCATGGTGGTGATACATTAGCATCAGTATGTATCGCAGTGAATTTGAACCGAACCGGGCCTTTCTTGTTGATGGCTAAAATTTTCTCATAGCTGTTGTAAATGGAATGGTGGAAATAGGGTATGTTTTTTGTTTTATTTTATTGAGGGTAGAAAATGTCACAAGTGCTTGCACATGTGATGAGATATAGGGAGGGTATATTTGGAGAATGGTATAGGGTAGAAACATGCATATATGAATATGGAGTGATTCAAAATTTGACCATGGTGGGGGTATCAATAACTGTATAGTTAAAGATGGATAATAGAATTGAATGCACATACATTTTTGGTTGGCTAGATTAAAAAAAAGTGATTATTTGCCTGATTTGCAAGAAAGAAAAGTTCCCACAGTGGACCCTTTTTCTCTCTTTATGTGGTATGCATTCAAATGTGTGTTTCCCCTTTTGTGGTGAGAAAAGCATAAAAAGAAGAGAAAAGCAGAAGAAAGGAAGAGTTGAGTGTTTCCTTGGTTTATGTTCTTTCTTTGTCACTCTAATAAACCAAAGTTTGAAAAAGCAGAATAACAATAATACCAGTTTATGTCCTTTTTGCTTCTTTTGAAAAATACCAAGAAGAAAACAATGTGAGAAACCAATAAATTTTGGTATGAGACCAATACCTATCCATGCATGATGTGCTACAGAAAGAAAAAGCATAATTGAATTTGACGTGACAGAGAAGCCTCTCATTCATTACATATAATAATACTCAGATATCACTTCATTCAATTGCTGAAAAACAAAGGGTGGATATAAAAAATTGCTCCATTCCTTGAATTTTAGATGTTTAAAGTTAAGCATATATATTAAGAAATAAATGATGTGATTAATCTGATATGTTTTTATTAAGATATTTTCATTTAATCCTGATCTATTTCTCATAATCAGAAGAGAACGTAACATATAAGGGTGTTTCCCATAATCCTAACTTATTTCCCTATGTACCGTCAATGTAACATTTTTTATACTATCATTATATTATTCATTAAGTAATATAAATAAAGATATTGAATATATATAAATTTCTATATTGAAAAATGAAAAAAATAGTGATACTGATATCCGAATAGTGGTCTGTTAAGTGTGGAGCGATCATGCACTGCTATGCCTGTTGCATCCTGAAACTGACAGATATCGTTTTGTTGGTATTAATGTCATGTTGTCTTTTAGTTTTATTTCATTAAAATAAGATGTATGCACCAATTATTATTATATTATCTATTATTTATTTTTAATTATCATTAAATTTTAAATAATGTACTGACTATATATAAATATTTACCCAATTGCATAAATATTATATTTTCTTATATTATATATGTTTTACATTTGTTGTTTGTAATATAACTAACATATGATCAGGGAAAGAATTTTTATTTTTTCCATCATTTTATATATCCTCTTTGCCGTGAAGGAACACTAATTCTACCATTGCCCACTTCAAACAATTATGTGCACTAACATTCAATTGAAATCATTTTTGATTTCATGTGCTATCATTGAATTTAATTTTTTCTCTCGTCATTTTAATTGGTTGAATATCCAAACTTATTCTTTATAATCTATTAGGTACATATTGAAGTTAGTTTTCTTGTTCAACTTTTGTATCAATTTATTATGTAAGAATATTGGCTTCTACACTTTCCATATTAAATCTCGAGCAAAATATTAAGGGTCTTTAGTATGGAAGAAAACTCTCCTCAATGAGTTGACATCTATATTCTAGATGTTGCTGATTTGTATAAGATTATTTTCTTTTAATAATATTTGTGATTTAGACAAAATATTATCAATGATTGATTTTATGGTAAACTATATCATGGTTATATTATTGAAGATAAGTAGCACAAAATTTCAATGTGGATTCCTTAATCCCCATATAAATGATATGCTTATACTACTTACCACAATAAGATATTTAATATAGGAGTAAATTATACTCACACCCTCTGAGTTTTAGTGAAATTATACAAACCACCCCTCACTTTTTTGTCTTTACACGAACCACCCCTAATTTTGTACATATGTTACACTGACTACCCCTACATAATATAAAAGTGTAATATTTTAAACAAAAAACGTATGATGTGTGTAATTAATTAAACAAAATATTGTATATTGTGTAGAAAAATTCAAATAATATAAGAGTCAATGTGTCTTCATTATTTGGCTCGTTATAAAATAATATAATAGTTATTTAAACATTTATTTGAAATTATTAATGTATTTTTTAATGACACAAAAATAATAAAAAAACATTCGCTTTTGTACTATTTGAAGTGTTACACAATATACAATATTTTGTTTAACTTAATTACATTCATCATACATTTTTTCTTTAAAATATTACACTTTTGTAACATGCAGGGGTAGTCTGTGTAATGTATGTATAAATCTAGGGGTAGTTTGTGTAGGAGGGAGAGGTGGTTTGTGTAATGACAAAGAAGGGAAGGGTGGTTTGTGTAATTTCATTAAAACCCAGGGGGTGTGAGTGTAATTTACTCTTAATATATTCAATTTATTGTAAAATTTTGAAGATGTCATATTAAAAATTGTATCCAATATAAAATTTCTATAATGCAGTGCATGATTTTAATTTTCTGACACGTTTTCATTATGATTTTTTAAGTATTAAACATTAACCTATTATATGTTTAATAAGCCTATGAAAAAGCCTAAAATACATTAACCCTAAGCTTTTGATTAAAACTGCACATTCAAGATTTTTTTTGGTTTAGTCTATTCTGTTATTGAATAATTTGAGGACATTGGCTATTTATGTTTATATTTGCATGTTACTTGCTAATGACCTATTTACATTGTAATACCATACAATATAGAAATTTATGTAATAACCTAAAAAGCTACTGTTACTACTGAGTATTTAGTCAAATTACACAAATTACTCCACCATTTTTTTGTCCTTATACGAACCACTTCATCTTACATGAATCATTCCTAATTTTGTACATACGTTACATTGATTACCCCTACATGAGATATAAGTGTAATCTTTTAAACAAAAAACGTGTGGTGAATGTAATTAAGTTAAACAAAAATATTATATATTGTGTAGACAATTACAAATAGTACAAGATTGAATGTCTCTTTATTATTTTTGTTTCATTACAAAATACATTAATAATTAATAATTCTAAGGATATGTTTTAATAACTCTTATACTATTTTGTAACGAACATTGACTCTTATATTATTTGGATCTGTCTACATAATATACAATATTTTATTTAACTTAATTACACACTATCACACATTTTTTATTGAAAATATTACAATTATATCTTATGCAGAGTGATCAATATAATATATACAAAATTAGGGATAATTCATTTAAGATGTATAAGTGATTCCTATAAGGAAAAAAATGGAAAAATTATTTATGTAATTTCAATAAAATTCGGAGGAGGTAGTAAGTGTACCTAACTGTGACCTAAAATGTAAAGTATGATGATGAATTATGAAACATTTATGAGAAAGAAAGATAAGAATAAAAAGTGGAAGTAAAATGATGGGCATGGGGTTGAAGAGAGGGAACATGTTTGATACAACAACGCAGTGGAAGAGGCCATGCAACATCAATTGACAACACGAATGGCACAATAATAGAGACAGACACACTACACTCAGACAAGGTCAATGGATAAAACAGAAGTGAGAAAGTGGTGCTATTTTGCACAAGATGGTGGTTTGCAGGGATAATGAACTGCACATTGTTAAGGCCTGCCCTTAATTAATGACCCTTGATTATATTTTCTGTCCTAGTCAATAACAAGTTACCATATATGTAGAGAAATGTGAAAATTATTAACACCATTAATTTTCTTTAAATAAAATTTAAATTGAGATGTCAACTTATTATTGGCTGAGACATGCAATGGGACAGAGGATCTCCGTCCCACAATAATTATGTTTTTTTTAATATAAAAGCATTCATTCTTGGTGGACAAACTCACGCCCAGAAAAAAACGTATGCACTAATTATGTATGTATGATATCTATATATTATTATTAGTGTATCATTCACCATTCATATTTCATTCATATTTAATTATGTTTGATTAAGTAATATAAATAAATGACGACTAATATAATAATTTATTAGACTCTGAATTATTATAAAGGTCATTTGTTTTGTTGGGGAAATGATTGTACAATTTATGATAGATATGAAATGAAAGCTCCCGATCCCATGTTGTGCACTGATTATCTATGGTAGTTTCTTTAATTTAGTTTAGAGAATAATGTTTTTCTAGATAAATTATTTCTCTCAGCCACTAAAATCGTGATATATATACCATTTAATCATTTTATAAAAAAATATTTATAAAACAAAACAATACATATATCATTTTTTTACTTGTTGGAGAATGTAAGTTATCTCTAGTATGAGGAGATATTTTATTCTTTCACTTTATATTACCCTCATATGGTACGTCGTGTTGAATAGACAAAACACAAGTTGGTTAGAAATTTGAAATTTTGAATAGATTATTGTTGCTGTATATTTTACCCTACATTGTTGCAGATTGTATAAACAATCACTCAACACTACTATCATGTCATTTTCAACACATATGATGATGAATCTAGTCATGGTGTTGTTTGTTTAGGAAGCAAAGTAATGGAACACAGTTACCACTACTGGACAGACACAATATTGCAGCATTCCAGTGACATGTACATCATCTCACTCAAGAGCTGCTAATGATTCCAAAAATGTATGGATGATCTTGTCAAAGAAGAAGGGACAAAATCATATGATACACTACTTAACAACTAACTTTCAGTTTAAGGGTCACCAAAATCTATCAATTGCCACATTACTTGAATAGAATATTTTAACAACCATAATATCTTATCTTAAACAGTACGAGTGGGAATCAACTCTTTATTCCAAAATAATTATGAGCCTATGTCCAAATCAATCATTTTTTTAAGTAATATAAAAATGTTATTTTTTATTTTTATAATTTTTATTTTTAATAAATTAATATTTTTCATCAGACCGATATATGAAATTGGGATAAGTAATCCAATTCTTCAAACATTACCCAACACCAATAAAAACATGTTATATAAATTAAAAAATTAAATATTTATTATTTTTCTATCTTTAATTTCTTTTTAATAGTTTGGGACGAGACATTGTTAATGATAATAAATTCTTATTCATATCTTAAAGTGACTACTTTATTTGTGAAAAAAATGAGAGGAATTTACTGTTATAATGTTATCAAATCCTATACATAGAAACTCAACAAAAGCAATCACCAAAAATTTAATCTTGACAAACTCCCACATTATTGTTTATCAACTCTCACGAGAAATACTAATTGTTTTTTAGTAGTGTGAAAGATATTCCCTTATTGTATGGGTAATAAATCTTTTGGAACGTGACCATATACCTTTTAATATTTCTTAAAATCTATGATAACCTCTATTAATCTATTAATAGGAAAATTCACTATTTTTAGTTGAGAATGGATCCACTTACTTGAAGAGTAAGTGAAAAAAAATATTTCACATCATAATAATTTATTCTTGGAAAATTCAATGGTTTGAATTGGTAAGTACATCTAAATCATTGAATTTTACAAGAATAAATAGCTAAAATGTGGAGTAGATTTTTTCCACTTACTATCGGAGTAAGTTGATCCCCTCCCTTTTTAGTTATATACAAAACAACGTGGCCGTGGAGTTTTTCTTACTCATCTGATACCTTGTAAATTGGGAATCAGCCGAAGCCCATAATAAAAGCCCATAGTAGAAGCCCATCTTAACAGGTCCAATCCAAATCCTAAACGAAGTGGGTCCCTCCGCGCATGTATTGAAAGGCTTCAGTGTTGTGACATAGTGTAAGTTACCGAATTCAATGGCAGCAAAAATTTGTGGCGGGTCTCTATTCTTATCCGTTAAAACTCAACAGCTACTACTCCATCATCCACCACCACCATCAACAAAAACCACTACCAGATTCTATTCATCAAAACCTTCATATCCTTCTTCTCGTTCTTTCAACACCTCCTCTCGCTCCAACACCTTCACCGTCTTCTCTCAGCTTGCTTCCACCGTCTCCGACCTCGATTCCGCCGCCAACGCTGGCCACCAACGTCTCTCTAAGGTACTACCTATTGTCATTTACTCAATTGTCTTTTATTTTGCTGCATCACTTTCCGAAATTTAAATCCTGGAAACAGCTTCTCCGGTACCCGACCTCACTAAGTGGGAGTCTCTTGTAGTGGACTGTTTTACTCTGCGAAATTAAAATCCTGGAAACAACCTCTATGTCCTTGCCGGCGCAAGTTAGACCTCACTAAGTGAGAGTCTCATGTACTGCACTGCCTTTTACTTTCCGAAATTATAATCATGGAAATAGTCTCTCCGTCCTTGAAGGACGCTGTAGGCCTCACTAAGTGGAAGTCTCATGTACTGGACTGTCTTTTCCTCTCGTAAATTAAAATTAAATGTTCGGCCTAGTGCATGAGACAATTTATTGTTTACAGGATTTGAACTATGAGTTTAGTTAGTGAGAATAAATTGTTAGCAATTATGTAATTGTAAAATTGAGTTTGTGAGGTGTCTAATACGAACAATGTTGGTTTCAACTATTTTGAAGTAATGTGTTTTTTGTTTGTTTGTTTTGATTTGGAATTTCATATGGAGTTTATTTTGATGGTTTAATATTCAGGTTCCTGTGTCTAATATAAGGAACTTCTCCATCATTGCTCATATTGATCATGGAAAATCTACCTTGGCTGATAAATTGCTTCAAGTTACGGGAACTGTGCCCCAGAGAGAGATGAAGGAACAGTTCCTCGATAACATGGATTTGGAGAGAGAAAGAGGCATCACTATTAAGCTCCAGGTTCGCCTTCTCATTTTCCTAATTCGTTGTTATTATCACCTTTTTAGTCTTTTAGCTCGTCTTGTTTTGTTATGCATTACTAGTTTGAATTATCAAGTTTGAGGAGAAAATTTTGAGGAATTAAATTACTGTTATCTCCTTTGTGGGAATAGAAAATTTTAAGTTTTCGTATTCACTCATTAGTAGTTTATCTTGAGATGATATTTTGAGAATAATGTTTTAAATTTTATATCTTCATGCTCTTATATTCTCTTTTTATTGAATTAAGGTAAGGTAATTAAATGTGACAGACGCCCTTAAGGTGCTATAGGGCTTTAAGAATATGAGGGTAGAGGCATAAAAAAGTGAATGCTTTTCTAATGAAGTTGTTAACAACTTTACATTAAATAACCAAATAGTAAAATATTTGATTATTTTGCAACGAATTTCCATATAAATTAACCTCCTAAACATGGTATTTTTAGTATAAAATAAAAGATTATGATGTTCAATATACAATTCTCCAAGCTGTTTGTTGCCGTGTCCAAAAATTCGACAACTAGTTTTTTCTGAAGCACCAAGATGCCTGAGACCCCTTCTATCCCCTCTTCTTAGTCCCTGCTTTCTTAGATACACCTTCTGTTGCCTTTATGATTTAACTACACTCAATTAAGGTTGATTTTATTTCCATAAGTGTTCCTCTCAAAATCTTTTTTAGTTTTCCAAATAAGTTAGTGTAATTTTTCATCCTTACTTCCCTTTCTTCCCTAAATATTTCACTCCATTTCACTCATTCCAAACAAAGTGTTAGTCTTTTCTCCTTAATAAATAATTTGGACAAAAAATTATTAATAAAATAAAAAGATAAATGACGAGTTTCGGATACATTCATATATGATAAAACATCTCCTTAACTCACAATCTTTTTGGAGAAACTTAACAGATTGGGATAGAAAATTTGATGAAGCTGCTTTAAATAGTATACTTATGTTAGAGATGCAGGTCTTTCTCTATTGTATTTTGGAGAGTATAATTTTCAATTAGTTTTAGGAAAGTTAAATCTGTATGCAATGTTTGAGGAAGCATTTAACTAATTTTGATCGTGGCAGGCAGCTCGAATGCGTTATGTATTCGAAAATGAACCATATTGCTTAAATCTAATTGATACTCCGGGGCATGTCGACTTCTCATATGAGGTATGGGAAATCTTTCTGGAAATTCATTGCCTTTTGTTTTATTTTTTTAAAACTAATTTTGAGAGCAAAAAATATGGTTAACATTTGCTTTCAGAATTACTTTTTGGTCTTTCTGATTGATATGTCACTATGTCAGATTACTCAGTTGACTATGTGTTATAAGTGGTTAATTATATTAAATACCCCCTCCCAGCACATTATCTTTCTTTTCTTTTTCCCATGGTAAAACTCCTCTGAACATTATTGATAAGATAATATGATTATGACTATTCGTCTATGGCTAGGTTTCTCGATCACTTGCTGCATGTGAGGGTGCTCTTCTTGTAGTAGATGCTTCTCAGGTGAATCTGTTTTATCCTCCTCTCATTGCTGGTTCTATGGCCTTTATCACATGACAGTGTTCTTGTTGTTGTAGTGCCAGTTTATGCTTTGTCACTAAAATTTGTTTTCTAATTCACAGGGGGTCGAAGCACAAACACTAGCTAATGTTTATTTAGCCTTAGAGAACAACCTAGAAATTATCCCTGTAAGTATTCATTTTTTAACTTTTCTTATATTAAGTTTTTATATCAATTTATCAAGGGACTCATTATCTTTTATTAATTTAAAAAAAAAGAGACAAAAGCCAATGCCACACCTTTTATTGTTTTGATAATTGTAACAGGTTTTGAACAAAATAGATCTTCCAGGTGCAGAACCAGATCGAGTTATCAAGGAGATTGAGGAGGTTTGTTTGTCAACCTGTGACCCTTGATGTCACAAGACTATTAAATTTTCTGCTTCAAGGGGAGAGTCCATGATCCTTCCCAATTTATGTTGTTCTACTACAGTACCATAGTGTATTTGCTCTTTTATTGTGCAGAGTTGTACTGCTAACCCATTTAACGTTCTGCAGTCCAAAAATTTCTAGTTTAATAGCTATTCATCAGTTTGGTTAGATTTTATACTTTTGCCGTCTTGAATTTTGAGAATGTTTTTACTGGAGCCTCCTTGCATAAGTGAGCCCTGTTTCTCTATTATTTAATATTTATTTATGAAATTGTGAACAATGTTCAACATATTCATAAGAAGAATTTTAATCTGAACTGAATCAACTTATTTGTTGTAGGTTGTAGGTCTAGACTGTAGCGATGCGATTCTCTGCTCTGCAAAGGTCAGTTGTTGTTCTTTTATGTCCTGTGTTTTTGAATGGTTTATGACTTTAGTTTTTATATTACTAGCATAGACATATATTATTAGAACATAACAAAGTTACTTTATTCTGTAGGAAGGTGTAGGTATAATTGATATTCTCAATGCAATTGTTGCAAGAATCCCCCCACCTGCTAATACATCTGAAAGGCCATTGAGGGCATTAATATTTGATAGGTACTCTTTATTTTTTGTGTGCAAGTGTTATTACTTATTAAACTGACCATTCGATGATGAAATGAAGACATTATATTGCCAATTCTATACCTTTGGATTTTAATTAAATATTTGGATGACAATGACACTATGAATTAGTTTTGTTAAGGTCCATACACAGTACACTCTAAATGATTACATCCACAGTTCAACTGAGACTTGGTTGGTTTATTTAAGTTCAAAGATTTAATTTCCATGTCTATGGTCCAACCTTTCCTCCTGTTAATTCTTTTACCATGTAGTTCTGTTGTTACATATGTAGCTTGATTTAACTTCAAGGATCTATACTAAGCATCTAACTGGAATGCATTATGTGTTTAGAGTATAACTAGTATACATTATATATATATGCTCTTAGATGCAATGACTTCCATACAGGTGTTGAGTATTTACATGCATAAAGTTTCATTAGCGAGTAAGGAAGATTATACCCCCATAGCACACTATGTCAGCTAGTATTGTAGTACTTGTGGTATTGATCTTTCTGGTTCTCATATATTGTTTCTTTGAATCTTAATGCAGCTACTATGATCCATATAGAGGTGTTATTGTATACTTCCGAGTTGTAGATGGGACTATTAAGAAAGGTGACAGAGTTTATTTTATGGCTAGTGGAAAGGTAAAGTCCCTCTCCTACTTTATGAGTCTGCCTCTGCCACCAAAGATTTAGTTTGTGGGGATAAACTGTCATTCTAGTTGCCTATTCATAATTTCATTCTGTAAGAGATAAAGAAACAATATAAAAGATAAAGAGAAGATAGAGAGGTTGAGCGAATGAGAGAATATACTTGTAACTGAATTTGTTAGAAATGAATTATCAGTTCATTACAATAAACCAAAACCGTATTTATATGAAATAGGGAAAGGTGCCAGCTCATCACCAAAATATCTAAACTTACTGAAATACATTCAAGACTATATTCTAATATACCCCCCTGAACAAGAGGGTCTAAAAAAAAAAATTATCCAGCAGCTCCAGCAGTATTAGCATCAAGAACATGAAGTTGATTTCTTAGAGTAACAAACTGAGTGTTAGATAGAGGTTTGGTGAGGATGTCAGCAGTTTGAAATTCAGATGGAACATGTTTGATGATAAGACTTTTGTTCTGAACTTTGTCTCTAACAAAATAAAGATCCAACTCAATATGCTTAGTTATGTTGTGTAGAACAGGATTGTGAGACATAGTCACTGTACTCAAATTATCACAAAGAATCACTGGAGTTTGATAAGAAACCTTGAGTTCCTTGAGCAGAGATTCAATCCACATTAACTCTTGAGAAGCCAAAGCCAAACTCCTGTACTCAACTTCTGTACTGGACCTAGAAATAGTGGTTTGCTTCTTTGACCATCAAGTAACAAGATTTGGCCCTAGATAAAGACATGCACCAGAAGTAGACTTTCTATCATCTATGTCTGATGCCCAATCAGCATCACAATAGGCAGCAAGAGGAATTTTAGAGACATCATGAGCAGGAGTGATGGTTAGACCAAGACTTTTAGTACCTTGAAGGTATCTGAGAATTCTTTTAACAGCAGTCCAATGAGAATTCAAGGGATTTGCTAAAAACTGACAAACTTTATTAACACAGTAGACAATGTCTGGTCTTGTTACAGTGGCATATTGCAGTGCTCCTACAACAGACCTATAAAAAGTAGGATCTTCAAAAATATCAGATCCATGCTTGGTTAGTTTGCAATTGGCAGCCATAGGAGTTATACTAGATTTAGAGCTTGTTAGATTAGCCTTAGCTAGAAGAACTCTAACATACTTTGATTGAGATAAGAAGATAGAGCCATCCTTCTTATGTTTGACTTCTATTCCAAGGAAATAGTCCAAAGTTCCTAATTGCTTAAGAGCAAAGGAACTGCTAAGGTCTGTGATGACTTTCTGCACAAGAGATGCAGAGGATCCAGTCACTATTATGTCATCCACATACACCAAAACATAGAGTTGATGACTCACAGTGGTGTGAATGAATAGTGAGTTGTCACACTTGCTGACCTTAAAACCAAAACTGACAAGAGAGCCTTTCAACCTTTCAAACCACTGCCTTGGTGCTTGCTTCAGCCCATAAATGGCTTTGTGTAATTTACAAACCAAGGTTTTGCCACTAGTTTGAAATCCATCAGGTTGAGTCATATAGACCTCCTCATTTAAGTACCCATTCAAGAATGCATTATTGATGTCAAGCTGCTCTATTTTCCATTTGTGAGTAACAACTAAAGTAAGGAGGATCCTAATTGTGATTGGCTTGACAACTGGTGAGAAAGTTTCATTGTAATCAACACCAGGTTTTTTGATGAAACCCCTTTGCAACAAGTCTAGCTTTGTACTTGTTGACTGTGCCATCTGGGTTTTCTTTAACCCTAAAAACCCACTTGCAACCTATAGTTTGTTTGTGAGAGGGGAGAGGCACAAAAGACCATGTTCCCAAAGCCATGAGAGCATCATATTCAACTTTCATGGCTTGCTGCCATTCTGGCTCAGACAGAGCAGCTTTAACACTAGTGGGCTCACAAAGAGCCAAGTTAACTCTTGGATAAATAGTTTTATAAATCCCAGACTTTGATCTTGTTTGCATAGGATGCATTGATGGTTGAGTTCTAACAGGTTGAGACATAGGAGGGACAGATCCAGAGTTAGGTGAGGCAGGATGGAAAGGACTGGAATTATAACTAGGTGAATTAGTAGGAAGTATAGGAGAAGAGGTTAAAGGAACAGTGTGAGAGGGAGTAGGAGGTGAAATATGAACATAAGGTTGTGAGTAGTGAACATTTTGGGAGACTGACTCAACAACAGGACTGGTAGAAGATGGAAATGTTGCAAAAGGAAAGTGATGTTCATTGAAAACAACATCCTTAGATACATAAATTTTGCCTTCCTTTGTCATGCACTTGTATCCTTTATGATTAGAAGAGTAAAAACACACTCAGAACTCCTTGGATTCAATTTGTGACTGTTATAAGGTCTAAGGAGAGGATAGCAAGCACAGCCAAAGACCTTAAGTAAAGTGTAGTCAGGAGTCTTTCCAAACAAAATTTGATGAGGAGATTTGTGATTAAGACTGACAGATGGTAATCTATTAATGAGAAAAACAGTAGTCAGAAAGGCATGATCCCAATACAGATTAGGTAATTGTGCATGACTTAAGAGAGTCAGTCCTGTTTCAACAATATGCCTGTGTTTTCTTTCAACTGTTCCTTGTTGGTGATGTGTATGAGGACATGAAATTCTATGAACTATCCCAAGTGTTTTTAGAAAGACACTAAATGGTCTGAACTCTCCCCCAAAGCCACTCTGAACAGAGTGATCAAACTGAGTTTTGACATATTGTAGGAAATATTGAAACACTGAGAGTGTTTCAAATTTCAGTTTGAGAAGAAATATCCATGTGTGCTTACTATAAGCATCAACTATGGATAAGTAATACCTAAAGCCTGTTGATGAATAAACAGGAGAGGCCCCCCACAAATCAACATACACTAAAGCAAAAGGAGTAGTGTAAACAGTGTTAGAACTATGAGCATATTATTTGTGAGCTTTTCCCAGACAACAAGAGGAACAAAAATCATGTATGGTTTTATTTATATGAGGAATGTTACACTGTGTCAATACAGTTTTTACAATAGCCTCATGAGGGTGGCCTAACCTAGAATGCTAAAGGGAAAAGGAAGAAGAAACCTTACTAGATATAGAACAACATCTTGAACTATATTTATTACAATTAGAAGAGTTTAAGTGCGGCAAACCAGAAACAGCAGAACCATGAGTAAACATAAAAGATGAACAGGTTGACTTTGAACTCGGAAGAAAACCACGAAAGACATAAAGTCCTTCCTTGGTGACAAAACCACGAAGAAGAGTCTCATTAGAAACCTGTGATTTCACAAAACAACCATTAGAATGAAACTCAAAGTAACAATCATTGTCCTTAGTGAACTGAGATACACTTATGAGATTTTTTGTTATTGTAGGAACATGAAGAATATTGTTTAAAGAGAACATGAAATTTGAGTTGAGTTTAGTAGTAAAATACGAATTGCCAACAGATTGTATCTTAATACCAATACCATTACCCATTTAAATCTGATCTGAAGTGAAGGATTCAGTTGGTTCATGTATCAATGATGCTTCAGGTGTGAGATGATTTGTAGCACCTGAGTCTGGATACCAGAGGTCACGATTGTCGTCACGAGTTGAAGGTTGGTGAGCTTTGTTTGAAGTTTGAGCTGTCATTGCATAAGGTTGATTATGATATGAAGGAGCATTGAGTGGGCCAGACCCAAGGAGAGAATTCATGTTGTTATAAGAAGAGAAGTGAGGAGTGTAGAAACCCTTGGGATAATCCGGATAAAAATGAGTTGGGTAAGTTGAAGGTCCAAAGGATTGATTAAAAGAATTGTGACGTGGCTGAAGTGGTTGACGTGGCACATGATTAGCATGTGTTGCTTGCATGTGATAGCCAGGTGCCCGGCGTATGATAGTGAACCCCCAAAATGAGCAGGTGCATAATAGCATGTGCTGACGTCATGGCCATGGCGGTTACAGTAAACACAGAACAAGGAAGAATGCCGGCCAAACGAACGTCCACCACGTTGACGACCACCACGTCGACCACGATTACTAGTGTAGCCACCTCGATAGTTACCAGAGTTTCCAAAACCATATGTAGGAGGTTGAGGTTGATCTGATCTCGATGAATAATATGGAGAAGGAGCCATCAATGAAGGTCGATAGTGATAATTCACTGGAGTAGAAGAATTAGGCGATGAATCATAGACAACATTCACCGAAAGTGCATCTGAAAGAGCTTTGTGCTTGTGTTTTTCAAGTCTCGACTCATGTAAGAAGAAAAGATTCAATATTGTGAAGAGAAGGAGGATCAACCTGACTTTCAATAGACGTAATCACAGGTTGAAATTCCTCATTCAATCCATCCAAAATGTAATCAATATGTTTAGAAGACGAGATTGGAGATCCAATGAAGATTAACGCATCTACTAAACTTTTAATCTTCGAAAAATACTCGGAAATAGAACATGCGCCTTGCACAACAGAACGAAGTTGAGATCTCAGTTGTCTACTACGAGCCTTCGTTTGAGAATTAAATACGAATCCAGCTTCTCCCAGAGTTGCCACGAGTGGACACAACCAAACACTCTTGGTTGTAAACCCTCGGGAAGTGAATTTAGAATCCACGACAAAACAGTTTGATCCATTTCTTCCCATCGGAGATAAGCAGGATTCACTTTATTAATCAAACGATCGTCTTCAGAAAGAAAAGGTGAGGAATTTCCGTTCCCAAAACATACCTATTTGCACGATTTGAAGTGAGAGTAGCAAGCATAAAGTGTCTCCAAACCAAATAGTTATTCTCTGTGAGTTTAATCGAAGGAAGAAGAAGAACAAGTGGTGTTGAAACCGCTTGAAGCGGCGTCACAACAGAAGGAGAAAGCAGAGGAGAAGAATCGGTCCCGGTGTTCGTGGTAGTTGCCATGGCGTGATACCATGTAAGAGATAAAGAAACAGTGTAAAAGATAAAGAGAAGATAGAGAGAGGTTGAGCGAATGAGAGAATATACTTGTAACTGAATTTGTTAGAAATGAATTATCAGTTCATTACAATATACCAAAACCCTATTTATATGAAATAGGGAAAGGTGCCAGCTCAGCACCAAAATATCTAAATTTACTGAAATACATTCAAGACTATATTCTAATACATTCGTTAAATCTCTAATGTGACTGTAAACATTTTAAAAATAACAAATAAGTACGAAGTAGTCTCTATCATTGGTGAAAATTTAGTTATTTTGGTGACTACTACTTTTCTATGAACTAATATGATTTTTTCTGATTTATTTTGTTTTGGTTGATGAAAAGGATTATTTTGCTGATGAAATTGGAGTTTTGTCTCCCAATCAATTACAAGTTGACGAATTGTCTGCTGGTGAGGTAAACTTATACTTCTGAATGATTTATTACCAGGTTTACACATGTCATATTGCTTTACAGTTTTTTTGTCTCTTCTCTTTCTTTCCATCTCTTGTCCCAAATGCACACACTAAGAAGCATAAAAACAGACAACCAATAACCGACTTAAAAAATGACAGTATGAAAAGACATAATACATAACACTGACACCTTGTTACTCCTGGATATGTCTGTGTCTGTTGAGTAAGTTCTTTTGCTGGCATGACAATTCTATTCGATGTTGAATTCATTGTTGTTTTAGTGCTCCAAAGAAAGATAAAAACATTTTTTATTCATTCTTAACTTTGATATTTTATGATATATATGCTTTAATAGGTGGGCTATCTATCTGCATCAATAAGAACAGTTGCTGATGCTAGAGTGGGTGACACTATTACTCACTATGGCAGAAAGGCGGATAATTTACTCCCTGGATATGAAGAAGCCACTCCTATGGTGTTTTGTGGCTTGTTTCCTGTTGATGCTGACCAGTATTGATCTCTTGTTTGCATTCTTTTTTCCTTACATTAGCAAAATGATTGTGTATTGGTAACGTTGGATGTCTCAGGAATTAATCATTTTCTTACTTTTGTTCTGTTGGCAGATTTCCCGACCTACGTGATGCACTTGAGAAGCTACAACTCAATGATGCAGCACTGAAGGTGGCCTTGTACTGATGTTTTAGAATATAATGCATCTTTTGTTTCTAGGTTTTCATTAAGGGAACATAATTTGAATATTTCTGTATTACCTGTAACTTGCTATACAATTATGTTTTCCTTCGTTTTTTTGTTGACTTTTGTTTTAGTTATAATAACCTTCATTAATTCACCTTTTTTAAAGATGTTTGATGTTTAATACTTTAATTTAATTATTCAGATGCACTTTTTAATTAGGTTTCTCTCATGCAAGATGCATTAATGACAGATCTGCTAGGCATAAAGTTTAAATAAAATATACCTGTTGAATCTGTGTGAATGGCTTTTCTTGACTTGTAATGTTTTGTCATATTTTTCAGCTATCATGCATTTGGCACTAAACTTGTTTTTTTCTTCAGTGTTCGATTTTCTTACAGTTAAGCTGACATTGGTAGGCCTAGTGATTAATTATTTGAAGATTTTATTTCTTTTCTGTTCTCCAGTTTGAACCTGAGACCTCGAGTGCCATGGGATTTGGCTTTAGATGTGGGTTTCTGGGTCTTCTCCACATGGAAATTGTTCAGGTTGGATTTTTGAAGTGTGTGCTTGTTGGCTTTCATAGGAAATGTTTGATTGTTCTTATAATGGCACAATTCCTAGAAATATATTATTTGAAACATGGTTTGGTCATATCTTTACAAGTTCTTTACATTACAGGAGAGACTCGAGAGAGAATACAATTTGAGCTTGATAACTACTGCTCCGAGTGTTGTATACAAAGTGAACTGTCTAAATGGTGATACTGTAATTTCTTCTCATTCCTAAACTCCTTTTGTGTTTAATACTTTCTCTCTTTTGGTGGAGTATTCATTTTAACTGAATTTCCTCTATATTTTTTTAATGTGTCAAATTAACACCATCATTTTGTCAAATCACAAAATGTTTGAAGGTTGAATGCTCAAATCCATCATTACTTCCCGAGCCTGCAAAAAGGAAATCAATTGAGGAGCCAGTTGTTAAGGTTGTTTCTTCCGCTTTGTGGTGTTTATTGTTCATTGTTCAATAATTGAAGCAGTTCTGGCTAAACATATTGATTGTAAGTACTGTAATTTTTTTACTTGGAAGTAATGTGTATAGATTGAGATGCTTACACCAAAGGACTACATCGGTTCACTCATGGAACTAGCACAAGACAGAAGAGGGAAGTTCAAAGAAATGAAATTTATCACTGAAATTAGGGCATCACTCACATATGAGTTACCACTAGCAGAGGTAACCTCTTGCATTAGTTCTTGTCAGCTTACATTGTAAACTTGTGCCTTTGTTTGACTAGTTTTGCCTCGCAAGTATCTGAATTTCTTTGAGAATCAATCTTGTAGATGGTTGGTGATTTCTTTGACCAGTTAAAGTCAAGAAGTAAGGGTTATGCTAGTATGGAGTATAACTTTATCGGGTAAAGTCTCTGAAAGCATAGTTCAATAATAATTGTCATGTGGGATTCCGTTGGCTTATGAGATACTATGTACTATTACAGATATACCTGATTATTTTGTGAAATTATACAGTCTTTTTAAAAGATTTAATAGGAACCATTTTAGTTTAGGGTTTGTAATTAACGTAGACTTTGGTGTCAACTTAATTGATATGCTTAAGTTGACACTTGTACGAAGAAATAGATTATATACAGTACCTGCTGATTCCCACTATTGGCATTCAATTTTTAGTTGAATCCTTCTTATGCAACTAAACCAAGCCAAACCCGACTAGGTATGTTCAGCTACATGGATCATCGACAGATGATGCCATCAGGTTCTGTAAAATCCAAATTTTATGTGAAGAGATTTAGAGCAGGGTCTTTTTTAATGGTTTCTCCTACTTCTGGTGTTTACTTGGGTCTTCCTCAACTCCTTTTAATTGGATTACTATCTTCTATTTGATCCATTTTCTTACTAGAGCCTCTACTGATTTTCTTTTTGCGTGATCAAATCACCTATGGTAAGTTCTGTCCTCTTCTCTTAGTGTTCTTTTATAACTTTTTCTTAAGTACTGCCATTCCTAACATTGTCATCTTATCTTTTCTTGCATGTCTACTCATTTACTTCATTATTCTCACCTGTGCTACACTTTTTTTTCATTTTTTTGTTCTTATTGGCAATTCATTGCCCAACATGGCAACATTCCACACCCGTAGAGGTTCTTATAACTTTTGGTAGAATTTTCCCTTGACTTTCATAGATACTTTGTTGATCACAAGTTACGTTTGAAACATTTCTTCATTTCATCCATCAAACAATCCTGTTCTATCTTTGACATCCCCGACTTTCACCTCCAAAACATCACTGTTTTACTAGTGCAAGTGTGAGAAGGTTGTCTTTCCAATGAGTTCTCTATATGTCCTTATAGTTTCTATTCATCATTCAGGTACAACGAAAGCGATTTAATTAAACTTGACATACTGATAAACGGTGATCATGTGGATCCATTGGCTACAATTGTGCACAGAGACAAGGTAACTTTGTTAACTCCTTTTTCTTTAAAATATTCTATATATGGTTTGGAAATCAAGATCTGCCTATCTCTCTGGAAATTCCCTATTAATAAAAGCACACTTGTGGATTTGTGAGATATTTTAAGGATGCATAACAGGTTGGGAAAACAATAATTCAACATCTTTTTTCAACCCCTTCCTCTTAAAAAAATCCTGGTAAAGCATTTATTAGCTGAACTGCAATCGTGTCAATGCATGTGTTCAAGCGTTGATAAAGATTACACTTGAAAGGGGTAAATTGTTTATGCGAATCAGTGTTTTGTATACACTCAGCCTTTTCTATTTATAGTAGAAGAGTATGTACATGAATCCCTTAATCGTAGGGAAATAAAATAAGAAAGATAAATACATGATATGATTTGATAATCATATATTTAATCTTATTCACATACAGAGTTTTCTAATTTTCTTGGCAATCTTCTATTTATCTCAGTAATTACAATAAACTATAAATAAAGAAAAGTTGAAATATCAATATTTACGGAGTTAGACTTTTGTGGGTATTTGGATCAAAGAGAAATGGGAGATACATTCCTATCTTAGATATTTAAAGAAAACATTACATAATCAGATTAGTTGGTCAGAAATGGAATTCTAGTTTTAATGAATGAGTCAATAATAAAGGAAAGTTTTGAGATGAAAAAAGAATCGTTATAACAGGAAACAATCATTTTCTTGCAAAATCCTATTATAGTTGAATCCAGAACTGAACACTATATCCTCTATCTGAAGAGGTTTATTTCCAAGATATAAAGCATAAATACTCCAAAAATGGAAAAGTATTACTGCCATACTCGTATCACATACTGATATGTATATAGGATACTTCCATATATGCACCCAAAAAGTATCCCATATTTTTATTTTCTTTTAAATAATTTTTAGATACTTCTTTGATATGGCAAGAAGTAACTCGAGAGACTTTTGACCTCTTTTAAAATATGTTTCTCTCCCCGATATACAATATCCTTAGCATTAGATAGTAATGTAATTAATATGCTTTTGAATTGTGCTTTTGTTGATAAATCCTTTGAATATGAATTTAACTGCATATCCTGTGATTATACCTTTTAATTTTTTATGTCAATAAATTATCAGAAAATTAACAGAGGCTTGTACTTTCAGGCATATTCTGTAGGAAGGGCTTTGACGCTAAAGCTGAAAGAGCTCATACCAAGACAAATGTTTAAAGTACCAATTCAAGTAAGAATTGTGACTTCCTTTCATATTAATTTATTGAAATAGAGATTTCTTTTTTGCTTTCAATACTCTGTCTAATTTCATCATTTATATTCTTTTTGTCCCCCCTCAGATACTATTATGAAGATTTGCTTTAACTTTGCATTGTCATTAAACTAACCACAGTAACATATGCTTGCTATCTCTGTTTTAGGCAACCATAGGGTCAAAAGTGATTGCTAGTGAAACTATATCTGCAATAAGGAAGGATGTATTAGCCAAATGCTATGGTAAGACAAGTGGCAAACCTTGTGGGTCTTGCATAAACTTGCTCAAATGTATTTACAAACCATCGTTTTCGCAGTTGGCTTAAATAGTTTTTGGGTTATGATTCTGTCTCGAGTCTAACATTTTTTGGTTTTTCCCTATTATTTGAAAAGATTTCCTGTCCTTATTGGTTTGTTTTAAAAAAAGAAAATTCATTCTTCCATGTAGCTGCTATTTAGAGACTCTGAACTATTTTTTGTAAAACCATCATGTTCCTTTTCACCTTAATTTTGTTGCTCTGTTCTGGTTGCCTGGGTGCTTCTTTTCAATTAATTTTAAATGTCATTATTTTAGGTGGGGACATTACAAGGAAAAAGAAATTGCTTAGGAAACAGGTACGATGCAGCTTAATTTGATGAAGTCATATTTTTTTTATTGAGGTTATCAAGATGGCTATCATGTTATGTAAATCTGTAGTTTGCAATGAAGTATGTTTATATTGTTAGTTGTGTTCATTTCAACAGTATTACGATTTTGCATCAACAATGAAAATGGTTTTTATTTTTAACCGTGGAGTGTGAAATTGTGAGGAGCCACAATGGAAATAGAGAAAAATAAAATGAATAAAATGAGGAGAATGTGTAAATCCGTAGTTTACAATGAAATAGGTTTGTATTGGTAGTTGGGTTCAGCTCAATACTTTTACTACTTTGCATTAACAATGGAAGTGATTTTTATTTGCATTAACAGTGGAAATGTGACATTGTGTGGAACCCACAATAGAAAAAGAGAAAAAGAAAAGAAGGAAATGAGTAGAGTGATATCCTCTTAGGGTTTCCCTTCACCAAGGGTTTTCCCTTTCACACATACTTCAATTCTCTAAATGCCCCCTTTGTACCCTTCTTTCCCCTATTTATCTAACAAAACCTTCTCTAACTGCCCTTCTATCCTAACAGAAAATGCTTATATTCAGTTGATGTTCTCATTCCGAATTTTACGTATTTTCAATCTTTATTTAACCAGGCCGAAGGAAAGAAAAGGATGAAGTCTATTGGCAAAGTTGATGTGCCTCAAGAGGCTTTCATGGCGGTTTTGAAACTTGAAAAAGAGGTCATATGATCATGTTCACATGTAAGTTGACAACATTTATTCGAAATTGTAAATATATATTGGGGAAATGTTATAACCTTCATGAATTACTGTTTTGGTATAGTGCTCAATGATTCTTAGTTGCATACTATAGTATCCGTTTAAGTGTTTAGCAAAAGTAGTTGAAATATTGAGTTCTTGGTGAGTCAAGTTCACAATTGATTGTGTTACATATTGGTTGAATATCACCAAACTCACTTAATCTAAACCCATCTTCATAGGAGTGTTTGTATAGGATTCACTACTCTTAACTCAATGGTGGCTGTAGAGAAACATGACAAGAGCCAAAGAAAGTGGAAAGAGAATGAGAAAATTGTAGTACAAGTTGATCATGTGGCCTATAATTTATACAAGTTAGGAACATTGTAATCACTAGAGGAAGATGCTGTTGTTCAATGAGTAGGATCAACCATGAACCCTTCTTGGTGGCAAGTTTCAAAGCATATATCTTTAGTTAAGTCAATGCCCATACCCATAGAATTAGTGGCTTGCTGGGCTGCTTGTAAATACCAATCTCTTTTTTGCAAAACTAGTATATTCCTCTTTCAAGTTGGTCATATAATTTTCTTTTATGTTTCAAATAAGTTCTTAGTTATTTTTTATTTTCAAAATTTATCATTTAAGTTATTTTATGTATCAAATGGTCTTATAAGTTGTCTTTTCATTAGATTTGTAGCCTAAAACCAATTTTTTATGGTGTAATTTCATAAACTAGTAGAAAGATAGTGTGGATCTTTAGACCAAAATTATGAATTTCAGTTAAAATAATGAGCAAAAATGTTTTAGTAGAACTAAAAAAACAAGTTACTTGAAATAAAAAAAATACTGAGAGGGCTACTAGTTTTGGCTACTTAGAAAATGAAATTGAAAACATTATGAAGACCTGGTCAACGAAATGTGAATACAATAGCTTGTAAAATTAAAATACATCCAACATGTAAGTGAAGTGTATATGACCCATTCTTAGTAAGTAAAGGTAGGCACATAAAATAAAAGACTATATAAGATGTGAAGACAAGGAAATGATGAAAAAAGGGACGAACCCATGTGCACCGGTTTGAATTCATATTCCTGGTTTTAGGGACTACTCTTTCTTACTAATAAATAAAGTGATTTTAACCAAAGAAGCACGAGAAACAAATTGTTTTTTTTTTATATTTTTATTTTGTTGAGAACTAGGTCTTATTGATTTATGATTAGAACTCGTATTTATCATATGCAAAAAGATTTTAAAAAATATGACTATAGAATACTATGTATTCAAATAAATATTTTTTCTCATAATAATATATCTCCTCATATGAGTAAAACTAATCTATTTTATCATGTATGGTTGTTCATCATAATAAGGCGTGGATCGCAAGAATTGAACATTGGATTTTAACTATATGGATTCAAATTGGACAAATTCTCTGTTTGTAAAATAAATAATTTTTTAATAATGACCCTAAATTGACATCCACTTTTAAAGAATATAATTTTAATTAGTATGTAATTATAAATTCAAAATTTAAAAATGCTTAGAAGTATATAAACTTGAAAGAGAAGGTAATTGAAAAAATAAAAAAGTTTAAAAGCAAATATTAGTAAAACAATCATGGATAAAGTCGCACATCTAGCTAGCAAAATAGAAAGGAGACAAGTATCACAAATTGATGTATATGATAAAGTCAAAGTTACACGTGACTTAAATCAATGTGTAAGAGTATAACGAATTTTTTATATGTAATTTTCAATATAAAATATCTGATTCTTTACATGATTACATATTAAACTTAGATGGGGATCCACTCATTCCAATAGTAAGTTTAAAAAAACTTACTTCACATCTTAGCCATCAATTCTAGGGAAATTCAATAGTAAGTTTGAACCATTAAATTTCCCTAGAATTAAATTTTACCTTAAACATGTTATACTAAAAGTTGGAAGTTCATTAGACTTTTAGATTTTTAAATAACTGCATAGGTATACCTTTAGACATGCTAATAGACCTGTTTTTAAATAGGTCTATATAACTATAACAATTAAAATATATTTTTGTATATATTTTTATATGAAAAATCATATAATTGTAATTATATTAAAATTTTAAAATATTATAATATAAATATATATTACAACACTGTGAAGTTTGAAGACAAATTATTCCCCTTTTAACTCTCGAATAAGTTTTTTTAAAATCAAAAGTGAACTGGATGCGATGAAAAAATACTAAAGAAAAGGGTAAAAATAGATAGAGTTGTTTTAAGAATGATGGTTCAAGATTGAAAAAAAAAACTAAAAAAACTACAAACCTTCTTAGAATAATATACAAAAAAATCAAATGGAACATTAATTATTGTCAAAGTGAAATTATTTTAAACTCCCCCAATCCTAAGAGACTTAATACATGTCCAAAGATTTTTATACATGTGAAAAGACATTGATATATATTTATGAAAAAAATATACATATTTACATTATTATTACTAGTGTGTTGACCAACACTGTCGTGTCTGTCAACCCACTTTCTTATCATTTGTAAAGTGTAACTTACATGCAATAAATATCTAATATAGTAAATTGTGTTAGATATTATAATTTGCAGTTGAATATATTCGATTGAGGTAATTATTCAATGTTAATGAAGACATAATATATTACACTCCAATTCTTTACTACTTAACAATGAACAATTACCCCAATGTTGTGATAAATTGAACCCTAAGTACAAAATGTATAGATACCACGTCCAGTTGCAGCTAAGTTGTTATCAATATGAACATGTCTTATGCTGATGCGTTGATTGAGTTAATTTTGTGTTATATGTTCTATTTTGTATTAAAGAAAAAAATATTGAGTTGATGAATTAAATATTTGACCTTAATAAAATGTATATTAACTTAACTTAATGAATCTGACCATAATTGCTTTTCATATTTCTAATAAAAATATTGATGTTATATTTTGTTAACTTTTAAATATAAACAATATAAATATATGATGAGTTTCTATGTATAAAAATTGAATCTAAATTTGATGGGTTTTGTTGATTAGAATAAAAACGAGTAAAACCAGTGGAACAAGGTCATACGCGCCGCCGCCGCGGTACTAGTTGACTTGGTTTGGTTTTTGCATTACATGTTCACACATAGCCTTCACTCAATTATGCCATATTTCAACAAATTCAATATTAACTTACTATTCTAAAGCTTCTCAATTGGTCATTAAGATAGTGAATATATATAATAAATTATATTATTCTATTATAAAATTTATTATAAAATTTGAGTTTATCTTGTTCTTTATCACATCTTACCCACATGGTGTTTTTTTAAGTTTTTTTAAATTTTATGGGGGTGGGAGTCAAAAACAATTATTATAGGATAATGGTTTCTCTCTAACCACAACCATAACCATCATCACTTATCCATCATTGTTGTTGTCACTAGCATTATCACCATTTCTCATTACACTACCATGATCCCATCGTCGTTGTCCTACCGCCTTCACCAACAGCTATAATATGTCAATGCTACCACCTTCACCATTGTCGCAACTCTCAACACTATTGTCATCACCAGACATCCTCTACTCACTAATTATTAAATAATATTTATTTATTTAAAATAAAATTTTAATACATCAAGATATATTATTAAAATTGTATTTTTAATAAAATCAAATAAATAATCAACAATAAAGAGTTAGAACTAAAGTACAAATTACATGTACTTGGTTTAAATAGCATATGTTTGAATTGAGTAGAGATCTTCTATACCATTATTTCTCTATCCCTCTATACCAAATCAATAGGATCTTGACACCTAAATAAAATTTATATGTAATTTTATTTAGAGTAAATTACACTCACACCCCCTGAGTTTTAATGAAATTACACAAACAACCCCTCCATTCTTTGTCCTTACACCAACTACCCCTCCCTCCTACACAAACTACCCCTAAATTTATACATACATTACACTGACCACCTCTGCACGTTATAAAAGTGTAATATTTTAAAGAAAAAACGTGTGATGAATGTAATTAAGTTAAACAAAATATTATATATTGTATAACACTTCAAATAGTACAAAAGCGAGTGTTTCTTTATTATTTTTGTGTCATTAAAAAATACATTATAAATTTCAAAGAAATGTTTAAATAACTCTTATACTATTTTATAACGAACCAAATAATGAAGACGCATTGACTCTTATATTATTTGAATTTGTCTACACAATATACAATATTTTGTTTAATTAATTACACACATCATACGTTTTTTGTTTAAAATATTACACTTTTATATCATCAGGGATAGTCAGTGTAACATATGTACAAAATTAGGGTGGTTCATGTAATGACAAAAAAGTGAATGGTAGTTTGTGTAATTTCACTAAAACTCAGGGGGTGTGAATGTAATTTACTCTTTTATTTATTATCTTTCAAAAAGGAATAACAATATTAATTGGCAAGATCCTATTGGTTTGATATAAAGAGATAGAGAAATCATGATACAGAAGAATTCCAATCTTATCAATGAATTTTTAGATTGAAAAACTAATTCTACATGCCATTGCCTCATTAAGAATACATGGGATTTAAACAAAATTACTATGTACTAAAAATAATTTTAAAATGGAATCAAATTTGTTATTTTATTTTACTAAAACCAAGCTAAAACCCATTCAAGTACTTTATTTATTAATCACTTTATTCTCCATAGTAAATTAATTTTCAAACTTATCCAACTAAAAACAATTAAAATTTCTAAGTTGAAAACCTGACTTATTTGACCATTCTTCCATATTCCAAGTCTTCACAATTTGCATGTTCTCATAACACTCAAACATAACAATGAATAAAATATTCAAAACCATTTATTGACTCTTTATACCTTTTTCTTCATTTCTCAATATCTCTATCCAATTTTGCTTTCTCCATTCTCTGAATTCAATTTTATTTAAATCAAAACAAAAAAAGAATAAACACAAAACATGTCAATGAAGAAAAATGGAATGAATGCAAGAGAAGCATTAGAAGGTGCAGTGAAATCAATAGGGTTAGGTTTTGATCTATGCAACGCTCTTAGACTCGGACACTGCAAGAATTACTCACGTGACTCTAGGTTGATTTCTATTGACGATGATCACGTGCGTAATCTTGATCTACCAGGTCCACTTTCAATTTCGAATGTTCCTAAATCTATTAAGTGTGATAAAGGTGACCGTACTAGATTATGCTCTGATGTTCTTTCTTTTCAGCAGGTATGATCATTTTTTTCCACTAATTACTTGTTGGAGTTGCTTCAATTTTTGTGAACTATGGATAGGATTTGTTTGTTTATGTTTTTTCCTTATAAAAAAGCGTTCTTTTTATGTAATTGTTTTTACTTATGATGTTTATATGCTTGTTTGGTTTGGGTTTTACTATAATTGTTTTTCTTGAGAAGAAAAAGTGAGCTGAAATATGCTTTTAGAAGTTAAACCTTTCAGGTTCTAAAAAAAGAAAGTGTTGCTGCCTAATTTCACAAAGGGGCAAAAGTTTTTTTTATGCAATTAAGTTTGTTCTCATATTTATAACGCAAAGTGCGTGCCTATGCACCATGAAAAGGTAAAGTTGGAGGGTTGTCGGGATTTGTTGTACAAATGGTGTGGCTCTTTGTATAAGTTAGTCATTGAATTTATAAAACCTGTATGAACTTTCTTAAGGAAAAAGTTGTGTAATATAATAAGGAGTAAGCTGATATAAGTTTTATAAATTTGAAGACTAAGTTACACAATAATTAGTTTTCGGACTAAAATGTATATGGAGAATAGTTCCAGGAACTAAGTTGGTAATCTACTCGCAACTTTAAACTTTAAAGTGTGTCCCTTTGTAAGTTTTAGGTCATGTAGGTTATATTGGTTGAGAAAATATTTTTAGCTAATTTTTATTTATTTATTTTTCTGTGTTGTTCTTGTGGTGGAAGGTTTTGGGTCATGTGTTGTTATTGTTATGTGGACTATTGTTTGTTGAAGAATGGCTTGTTTTCATGTAGATGTCGGAGCATTTCAACCAAGACCTCTCGCTTTCTGGTAAGATTCCAACAGGCCATTTCAATGCTGCGTTTGAGTTTTCAGGAATTTGGCAGAAAGATGCAGCAAGTACCAAAAGTCTCGCTTTTGATGGTGTCTCCATAACACTATATGATGTAGCACTTGATAAAACCCAGGTTGTTCTCCGTGATTATGTCAAACAAGCTGTTCCCTCGTCCTGGGATCCTGCTGCATTGGCAAGGTCTCTTCAACCTTGTACTATATGCATTGTGCTAGATTCTAAAATATTTCTCCTGTAATCAAAACATGTTCAATTGGCCCAGTTAATGTTTGGACAATTTTTAATGTTTGGATACTTTTTTTCTTCATCGTATCATTTCAGGTTCATTGAGAAGTATGGAACCCATGTTATAGTTGGGGTGAAAATAGGGGGAACTGATATAGTATATGCAAAGCAGCAGTACTCTTCTCCCCTGCAACCTGCTGATGTGCAGAAAAAATTGAAGGACATGGCGGACAAATTCTTCATTGATGGATCTGGACGAAATAACACAAATGATGGGAGATTTAATGGAAAGAAAAAGGTTTGAACCTTTCCATTTAAGATTTATTGCTCATCTCTTTCTCTCTTTTTAATTGTATATAGTGATAATTTCCATAAAGTGAACAGCCTGTAACAGCTATGAAAATAATGAAAACATAAAAAGTTTGTTTTCAGATGATATTAATGAGTCCAAATTTGACTTGTAGATTGCAAAAGTATTGTTAAATATCAAACATCAAATAACAAGATATTTTCTGCTCTTTAATAAAAAGGATATGAAAGTCCTTCTCTACTGGAAGTGTATATTGCTGGTAAACAACAGAGTTGTTTGGTAATAAAATACTTCATCATTCCATATTATGGGATAAATTCAGGAAATCTTGGATTTCAACTTCATACATTACAGATGGTGGTATAGAAATAATTTGGAATTCCATTTCATATTCTTCACTAGCGTTTTTTAAAAACAGGAGCATAAATTGCTAGTAGAACATGATTTCCAGGTATAGGTAGACCTCTTTTGTAGTTTTGTGTGTAGTAAAGCTGTACGTACCACCCAGCAACTTTTGTATGCTTCTTTTATATACTTAAATTACTATGTGCAACCATTTTAACTCATCATTTTCTACCCCCCTCCTCTTTTTTCCGCAGTTTATGAAGGACAATGATCTAGGTTTCATGGACATCCAAAGTCGTTCCTACTCCGAATTAGAGGTAAAAACATTTTCATTTTTATAGAGTTTATGGCAGATTCAGGATTCTTCTTGTTATTAGTATTTGCTTTACTGAGAGCAGCAATACCTAATTTCTTTTTCATGCTTCTATTATATAATTGTTGTGTAGCATGCTGACAGAGTATCAGGTAATAGAATTGTCTGTCATGATTTATTTTTGTCAAGTTTCTAGGTTTTCCAACACACTGTAACATCATTCTTATTGATCATTTTCTTGCTCGATCAGTCATTGATAGAACTTTGCGTTAAAATTTTTAGGTGCAGGATATCAAGTTCATGTGCAAGAGAAAAGGTGGAAGTGGGAAAAATGACCTAACCCATAATGAGTGGTGCCAAACTGTTTTGTCTCAACCTGATGTGATCTCAATTTCATTCGTGCCAATTATATCTCTACTTAATGGAATCAATGGGAGTGGATTTTTAACTCATGCCATAAATCTATATCTTCGATGTAAGCAAGACATCTTTAGTCATTTATTTGCATTTGGCTCTAAAACCAACTGACCTATTCTAATTCTATTGCAGTAAAGATTGTTTAAACTTAACTATAAGCTATATATATTGGTTTATTAGGAAACCATGAGGTCTTGGTTTAGAAACATATCATGTGAGCAATCAAATAAAATTTACTCAAAAATGGAGTACAGGTGATGAACACTATTAACATTAGATAGTCTTACGGTAGTGAGGACTGGGGAGGTTCTCCATTCTTTGAATGGAATTTATAACTTTGAACCCTTATCCATGGTGCTAATTGACTGGTGATAGTAAGTTAGTAACTATGAAGACATCAACCATAAATGTCGCTTCTACGACCATTATTTTACCATGCTCATTCAGATAAAAGTATTATTTTTGTTAATATTTTCAGGCTTCTGGAGTTTTGGCTTGTATAATGTAACATTCAGCATTGCATGATAAACAATTTCTATTATGTTATTGATGAGTTGTTTTGATTTTTATGTTTGTTTGTCACCCATAGTTAAAAGATGGTGTGGATCATATTTATGTGTACAGTTATTTAAAATAGATCTGTGTTATTTTATTCTATAATTGATACTACCCTTCTGGTTCCAGTCCTTTGGAACTGGTGGGACAGTGGTGTTGGAGACATCAAACCTGTCATGGGCAAACATTATATCTTAAGCATTTAGGAGGGTATTCGACATGGTATTAAAGTCTGTATTGTAAATTCTTCAAGAGTTCCATTCTTGTTGTAGGTATAGTTTTAATGTAATTGAAGGCGGACACTATATGAAGTTAATTCAATATATGCAATTCTCAATTCATGCATACCAGAAGTTATGAAAAAAACATGTCCTGTAGTAAATTATAATTACCATCCTTTTGAACAAGAAGAAAATATAACCACCAAACAATATCTTTGGACTGCAGATAAACCACCAGTTGGAGAACTGCATCAATTTTTAGAGTTCCAGATACCAAGGCAGTGGGCGCCTGTATTTGGTGATCTTGCCCTTGGTCCGGACAGGAAGCTACAGAGTAATACATCTTTGCAGTTCAGTTTTATGGGTCCTAAGCTTTATGTAAATACAACACTGGTAAGCCTTGTTTTATTTGAAGCTTTGTTTCATCCAAATGAGTTACTGTTATATTTCGATCTTTGGCTTGTGTTTTATTCATTTATTTATTTATTTTGTGCGCAACTAGATTAAATACATGTCCTGTATACCGTTAGGTTTCCTTTTATTTTTCTATTAAAAGGTAGGGGCAGACAAATATGGTCCACCAAAGAGGCACTATGTAATGTTCTATATTTTTGTTAGTTTAAACTTGAAACTTCTGAAGTTAAAGAAATTATAACCTCAAGTTGGGGCTCATAGGTATGCCTGTCTAGTGCTAGGCAACAGATGAGAAATAGGATACACCTTCTGGAGTGTGGATCCTTGCCTTTTCAGCTATGGTTGATATATTAGCCAATACTTTACTCTGTTTCACATTTTCAGGAGTGTCCACTTAAGAGTTTAGAACTTCTCCTAAGTGTCAGATATTATTCCCAATTCCCAAAGATTTGTTAGTTTATTGATCTCTTCCAGCAATAATAAGGGAAGGATGAGTGACAACCACAGCCTCCATCTCATGAATCAACTATTAGATTAAGCACAATTATCTAAATGACTTAATTGTTCCTTACATGTTATAGAATATCTGGTGAAAAATTAGTGAAAAAACTAATGTTTCATCTAATCTCTTTTCTTGAATGAACCTTCTATTATCATATAAAACTGTGTTAACTTGTTTGTGCCATGAAACTCCGTTAGCCAATAGTTAGATGCAATTATGAAGAATCTGCTATTTTTTATTCTTTATTTATTCAATTAACCATTGTTGGAAGTTATCATTCTCAAAATGAATGTGGTGATTTAGACAGTCTTTGAATTTGTGTACAGGTTGATGTGGGGAAGAGTCCTGTGACGGGCCTTCGGTTGTATTTGGAAGGAAAGAGAAGCAACCAATTGGCAATCCATTTGCAGCACCTTTCCTCCATTCCCAAGACCTTTCAAATTCAGGATGATCTGGATGGGAATGTGTTTGTTGCAGCTTCAGAACGCAAGTACTATGAGAAGGTGCAGTGGAAGAGTTTCTCTCATGTTTGCACAGCCCCGGTTGAATCTTACGATGACGACTCAGTTGTGACTGGGGGTCATTTTGAAGTTGGAGATTCTGGCGTGAAGAAAGTTCTATTTCTAAGACTTCGTTTGTCTAAAGTCGTCGGTGCAATTCGTGTCAAAGATCCTGAGTGGGATGGTTCACCTGGCTTGACCCAGAAATCAGGTATAGTCTCAACTTTGATCAGCACCCGCTTCTCAACTGCCGCCCAGAAACCACCACCACGCCCATCTGATGTAAACATCAACTCTGCATTATACCCTGATGGGCCTCCTGTGTCAACACACACACCTAAACTTCTGAAGTTTGTTGACACAACAGAAATGACAAGAGGGCCACAAGACTCTCCCGGCTACTGGGTTGTGTCTGGAGCACGGCTTTTGGTGGAGAAGGGTAAAATATCACTCAAAGTAAAGTATTCCCTTTTAACTGTGATTCCACCTGATGAAGAGGCACTAAGTTATTGAAAATACCACATGAGATGGGTGTATATATGATAGTGTGTCTGATTTGTACATCTGCTCTATTCCTTTTAGGTTACTAGTTGATATTGCCATTATTTGTGTATCCTTTACAATGCAGATCTCTTGGGGGAATTCCTTGATGTGGTTCTTAGAAAAGCTTGTATGATCATGCCGATTACGCCTTTTTGTGTGTATGATTGTATGTATTTCGATTATGTTAGTGGCTTCGTTATGCAGTAACTATCAATGTTCTGCTCTAAAAAATGAATGCATTGAGCTGGGAAGTGATCTTTGACATTAATGTCTTTGGCATGGTTTATGACCGGTTCGTGGTTATATTTGAGTCATGTTTATAGAAATTTGAAGAGAATTGTGGAAAAATATGAATGATGCGGTTGCAATTGCATTGGCCTTGCAGTTGCAGAAATTGCAATATGGCTGTAACACTGCAATTACTAACTGCTCTTCTAATACATTTTCTTTGGTTTTCATTTCATTAGATTTATTTTACACAAATAGCAAATCACATAATGGAAGATTTACAAGCATGAATGATTTTTGTAATAAGAAAATTATTTAATTGAATTGAGTGCAAAAACATACTTCTATACAAGAGTTGAAAGTGCTAGCAAGTAACTAGAGCTAATTCTTCTCCAGCCCCAAACCCACATCCAATTCTCTTTGTTGGGAGGGACAACCACACACCCCGAAAAAAAATAGTTTCTTACCCAAAAGGTAAGATGATATCCTAGTAGTATCAAGCTCTCTAAAAGTAAGTACAAAACTATTACTTTTATAATATATGCATGTGAGGTTATCAGCCATGGACTGAAGATTGTTTTTCTGCTAATTATTTTATATTCCGACTACAAATATACTTACTTCCATTCATGCCTTCCTCAACGCCTGTTTGGTTAAAGCAAAATGCCATAATTGTCTCTATTTGCATCAACTATTTAGACAATATCGTGTGTATTGTAGAAAAGAAAATATTAATTATGTAGAATATGAACAATGAATATATTACTATTCCTGTATTAAGAAGTACTTGTACACAACAATGACTTCCAAGAAAGTGTGTTATTTGATCATGTAACATTGCAACTATTGCATCCTAGAACTTTAGTTAATGTTTGGTTCTATTGAAAATAGAAGGTGGAGAGAAAAGTATAAGAAATTTTTTCCCAACCATTTTGTTGGAAAGAAAAAAGGATAATGACGTCAGTAAAATCTTTTCTTCTCATATATGAATATATGAAGAGAAAATGAATGAAAAAGTTATATTTGTTTTTAGAGTAAATTACACTTACACCCCCTGAGTTTTAGTGAAATTATACAAACCATCCTTCACTTTTTGTCATTACACGAACCACCCCTAATTTTATACATATGTTACATTGACTACCCCTGCATGATATAAAAGTGTAATATTTTAAACAAAAAACGAATGATGTGTGTAATTAATTAAACAAAATATTGTATATTGTGTAGACAAATTCAAATAATATAAGAGTCAATGCGTCTTCATTATTTGGCTCGTTATAAAATAGTATAAGAGTTATTTAAACATTTCTTTGAAATTTATAATGTATTTTTTAATGACACAAAAATAATAAAGAAACACTCGGTTTTGTACTATTTGAAGTGTTGTACAATATACAATATTTTGTTTAACTTAATTAATTCATCAAACGTTTTTTCTTTAAAATATTACACTTTTATAACATGCAGGGGTGGTCAGTGTAATGTATGTATAAATTTAGGGGTAGTTTGTGTAGGAGGGAGGGGTGGTTGGTGTAAGGACAAAAAAGGGAGGGGTGATTTGTGTAATTTAATTAAAACTCAGGGGTGTGAGTGTAATTTACTCTTGTTTTTAACTTGATATTAATGTATGAAAAATTTAAAGTTATTTTTATGGCTTTGATTCTTTTTATACAACGAGAAAAAATGATGGACCCACACATTTGACTTTTCTCTCTAATATTTGGGAGGAAAACTCAAGTGAAGAAAATAAATAAATACAATAATTGTGAAAGATATTTCCAAAATATCTAATTTTGTATAAGGAGTATATATATATTATATTTTTATGATATATAAAACAAAATATTAATTGGGTTTGATCCTCTAATTTGCCTTTTTGTTCACATTTAAATGCCTGCGAAAATAAAAAAGGTGCAAAAGCTTGGATTTCGAACACGGACAAGATATATGCTATGTAAATATAATAGCCATTAGGCTACACGGCCAACTCAGCTCTTTTAAATATTGAACATTTATTTTATATACATGTTATTTAATGCGTATAAATTAAAAATGAAAGAATGCATGCCCAGCATTTGCCAAACAGCATGCATAGCATTTGGATTATGTAACCTTTTTATTTCATTGCTGAAACGTTAATGTATATACCAATTCAGACCAACTAGTGCAAAATCTTAAAGGTGCTTCATTCCACCAAATGATATGAGTTTATCTATAAATAGAGACCCTTCAAGCCATAACCAAATACGGAAATTTCAAGTCTAGAAATCATCTTTCATTTCTCTAATGCATGATAGAATTGTGAGAACCATAAATTTGTAAACTGCTATTGAAAGATAAGATTGTTGTGCTTGTGCATGTAAGAGAGTTACTGACTGATTCTCGCTCGAGCGAGAGAGTCTCGCTTGGGCGAGGGTATCAGTGTTTCTCACACGATTTTATCTGGGAGTCTCGCTTGAGCGAGATGTGGCTCGCCTGGGCGAGGGAGAGTGTGTTGACACTGAAGGATCCTAGCTTGAGCGAGAGTGTCAGAGTTTGAAATTTTAGAAAGGCGGGATCTCTCGCCTAGGCGAGAATCTAAAATCCTGAACCCTAAAATAGAACCCCCAACACGAAAATGGGGAGGTTTTTAAGTGAAGAGGAGGCGATTTTCTTGGCAATGGTACGTGTAAAGGCTAAAAGAAGCTAGAGAAGAGATAAACCTCATGATTTTAACACCCACTCTCTTTTGGAAACTCATTTTAGGACATTTGGGTCTCTTTTCTTGACATGAAAAATCATAGACTTTCTCTTTTGAGTTGTAACTCGTTTTTGTCTTACTTTCTCCTTGAAAACTCGTGGTTTAGTGTTTCTATTCGAAAAGGGGATGATTGGTGATTGATTCATGAAAACCCCAAACCCTAAAACGAAAATGGGATTGAAAAGGGAGAAATGATAAGTTAGAAAACGTGGTTTAAGGTTTTTACATGTTAACTAGAGCTAATAAGAATGTTTTACATGCTTGAAACTACTAATAGAGATGATTGTGGAAAATATTGGAATATGAGCGGTTTTATGAAATGAATATGTTGTGTTGGTTAATTATGTGATAATATGAGTATATTATTGACTTTTGGAATTATGTGTGGTGTATATGAGGAAAGACCCTAAGGTTGGAGGAAACGGATGAGGAACTAACAAGTTGCCTAACACTACCACCAACGCCCACCAAGGTAAGGGATAAGCATTGTGAATGTTGAGGTAATAGTATATTACTTATGTTGTGTGAAGGATAAGAGTAAATAATTGTCTGACTTGCCTGATATGGTATTGGCCTTTATGACATGTCTGACTTGCCCAATGTGGTATTGGTTTTTATGGTAATTGTATGACTTGCCCAATGTGGTATTGGCCTTTATGACAATTGTACGACTTGCCCAATTTAGTATTGACCTTTATGGCAATTGTCTGACTTGCCCAATGTAGTATTGGCCTTTATGGCAATTGTCCGACTTGCCCAATGTGGTATTGGCCTTATGGCAATTGTCCGACCCAATGTGGTATTGGCCTTTATGGCAATTGTCTGACTTGCCTCATTGTGGTATTAGCCTTTATGACAATGTATGACTTGCCCGATGTGGTATTGGCCTTATGACTATGTCTGACTTGCCCAACGTGATATTGAATCTAACAATGTGCGTATGACAGATTGAATAAATTGTGGGTTAATGATTAAAGGTTTTTAAATATTCTTGTGTTGAGTTTACTTTCATTTACTTTGAATAGTTATTGTTTAAAGATCTCTAACACTGATTATCATGATTCTTATGTCTTACTCCCTTGTGTTTAATGTTGATTGTATTGGTGATAATCGGTGAATAGGTAAAGCAAATGACTAGTAGATCTAGGAGGCGCGTTAGTATAGTTTCTAACTTGGATGTAATAGGAATAGTAATATACTGTTTTATATTATGCATGTAATTGTACCTATTACCTGAACCATTTAACCTGTAACCCCGTTTCTCGGGATTTGATGAAATATTAACAAACGTGTGGGGACGAAGTCCCCTCTTTAATTAAAATGTGAAGTTTATGGGTTTGAACCCCAAATGGCTTGGGTAGAATATCTGTTAACATGAAATATGAATTTTAATTACATGAAGAAAGAAAGTTCATGGGATAATATAAGAAAAATTAATTACTACTGCATGTATGTTTAAGGATAAAGGAACAAAAAATTTAGGGTATAATTTGGGTCCTTACAAATCACATCAAAGTTTTCCAAAGTATGCTAAAGGTGATTTGTTGTTCATCCCATTTGCATCTAATATACTTAAATTGGTTAGGGCGAATTAAAGGTTAGTGTGGTAACACACGTTTTGGAGGTTTCGATGTGCATATCTATCAACATCTTCTTTGTCCAAGTGGTGTAACATATTCCCCAATAATTCAAGATTTCCAACAATGATATAGTTGGACTAGTGTCTTTATGTTCTCATCTATGTCTTTTTCATTGTTAATTATAATTATATTTTCCCCCTCTACTTTCTTTTCATTGTTTACCATATCAAACAGCTACAAAATTATTATATTGTCTATTCATTTTCTCTTATTAACTTTTCATTCCCCAATTTTTCATTCCTTTAACTTTTCTTTTGTAAAATAAATATAGTGTAAGTTGTGGGACAATAAATATAAACTTATAACTTTTGATATATCTTAAATTTATTTAATTTTTTCTATTTTTGTATGTTTTAGAGATTCAATTCACATTTATTCCTTCCTTAGAGACATCACAAAGCCTAGGGATGGCAAAAATACCCGCACCCGTGGGTACCCGTCAAAATACCCGCAACGGGTACCCGCAAAAATAGCTCATGGGTGGGAATGGGTATCATGATACCCGCCCCGCGGGTACCCGCGTACATATTTTAATTAAATATTTTTTAATTAGTTATTATTAATTTAACATTATATTTGTTTATTTTATTATTACTTCATAATAAAATTTAGTCATGAGACTATAATCATAAAATTATCATATACATGTCATATTATTTAAGTAAAAAATATTTTTATAGATTAATTATTGTAAAATATATAAAATATAATTAGAATGAAAAACCCGTTGGGTACCCGCGGGTACCCGCTACCCGCACGGGTACCCGCAAATTGTGCGGGTACGGGCACGGGTATGCACTACCCGTGCCCGCCCGTGCCCGTTGCCATCCCTAAGTCAAAGCCTCATCTCATCCATAACAATATTCATTTTCATGGAGTGTTATTTTTAGGGATTTTACCAATATTCATTTTTTCTATTTTTGCATTATGGATGGTTAAATCAGCTAGCCCATCAGGCCTGACCCATCCGTGATCTAGATTTCGAAATACCAATTTTTGGCCAACGTTTTGTAAAACTTTTGGCATTCAACACTTGCAACATGAATGTCATATATGAGGGTCATAAAGTCGGGTTAAGGTGTTGGGCTTAAGAAGCAGAATAATAAAGAGGTTAAAGGTTTAAATCACACGTATTACAATATACTAATATACTAACATTTGCCTATAAAAAATGATATATTTTCTCAGACAAGTCTAACTCTTCTATCCAAATGTATGATTAATTGTTATTTCTTTCATTACAAAAGCAATCAAGAAAACTAAAATATTATCTAACCACATCTAATCTGTCAATAACATCCAATGCTCTATCTTTATCAATACCAAAATCAATCACATGAAGCTTAGAATAAATCTTATTAAAAGTTAATTCCTTGCTTTTACTTATTGATGAAAAACTTTTGCTCTTGGTCAATCTAATGTTATCCTTCAATCTACTCTTAACATTGTCTAAGTCCAAGCTTTTACTTATCCCTCTCATTTGCTTTTTCTTTCTTACTTTCTGCAGCATGTTTTGCTTTTCAATTGTTAGCAATGGTAATAGTGTATTTGTAGAATGCTGGTTTATCCTTTGCAAGGAAACGCCGGCCGGGGACTTGATAGCAGACCTCACATTGGCAGCATTGCCGCCGGCCTTACTTTTAATGGCCAAGCAGTGAAGCCATAAGAGAAGTTGAAGAATGTAACTTTCTACTTTGTCTTTATCGGCATGGTGGAATGTTTCGATCCGCGTTATACTATTTCGCAAAGTCTTCTTATCCGCTGCAGAGCTTCAAGAACCAAGCAAGTGTTTAAAGTAAGGTAGGATTGAAAACAAGAAAGTTATATGTGGAAAAAGCCTAGAAAGTAGTAATTCAAAATACAAGCTGCAGAGACTTGCTACTTACTCTGTGTTTGCCCACTCTCCTACCCAACCAAAACCATGATGTGCTCTGATTCAATTTTAGAACCAATAAGAGAAAAGGAAATAGAGTTAGCTTATATATGAAGTAAATATAGAAAGCTTCTGATATGGGTAGTAAAGAGCTAGTTGACAAAAAGCTAGTCATCTTACTTGGTTGTTTTTGCGGAAATCGGAATTAGCCAATGTAATGTTTTCTGTATCTCGTCTTTGATATCTGCTACAGTTAGCTTCAGAAAACAGACTGAAACCATGAGGAAAGTGAACACAAACAAGAAAAAGAAAAAAATGAGTGGGAGATTTTCTTATTTGATTTGAACTTGGAAGTAGAAAGCTGAGTATAAGAAAGTTGCTTTTCAGAAATTGTTACGAATTTTCTTCAGTATTCTAGTTATGTATGATATTCACAGTGAGATAACGATGTAGGAAAGTATGACAGCAAATCTTATGCGTAAAGGAAGTATAGATCGATAAAATTGAGGGCTAGTTGAGGTTGATTACGACCGGTAACTGATTGATGTTAACTAGTAGGCTAATTCAGTTATTAATCGACAATTATATAATTGTATACTCTTCCCTCTTGTCAGGTATATGATAGCCTTTCTATATTGTCTGTATTTTATATTTTCCACTCGTTTTCTCAGTCTCATTTTAATAGAAAATAGAAGCAGATAAGATCATACCTCTTCTCTAACATGAAAGGATGGTAATACGGAACGCAGAGCGGATTTTATACTTGGAGTCAAGCTTTGATATAACGCATCCCTTGAATTTGCAGGCATGGAATTGGATCTGGCTACCTAACAGCGTTCGAAACAGACTCAGTACAAAGCTTTTCAATGCACAAGGTTAATAACAGTTTCCAGCTAGCAGAATTTTGAACAACTACGAGAATTAGTATAACTACATCCGATGCAGAGCGGGAACAAACTGTATACCATTTATCATATTGTCAATCATAAATGTAAAACCTGATGAAAGCGCATACACGCACAGCCTATCAAAGCATGTGTCCTGAACTAAATAAATAGATATCTAGCTACAAATTATATAGTATTTTAAATCAAAGACGTTAAGAAAATCGTATTGTTCGCACGCTGCACCAAAGCTAGTCATGAAAACATAGATGTAGGCCTGCCAAGTGTATTTGTTGATTTGAGTCCTTTCATGAAATGTCCAGTTCATGTACACATGTTTAGCATTATCAAGAAACACCTAGGAAGAAACTTGGTGAAGGAGATAATTTTCATGGGAATGCATCAAGTAGTTATTTTTTTGGATGCATATCATATAGGAATTAGGTTTATTATATTCTGGATTAGGCCAATGAAAGCAGTCACTAGAATGTACTATGAGAAATCCATCAAAAGAAAAGTAAGGTATGCCTTTTTAGTTCAACTACAACAAAGAAATAGTTGGAAGCCAAATAAGACTTGTACTTTTCCAGGCACAATATACCTTATAATTTAGATGCTTGGATATCAAGAAACAAGTAAAAAAAACGGCACAGTACAATAATTCTCCATTTTAGAACTACACTTAGGATGCAACAAAGCAAGTTCATAATAAATTAACAAAGAAAATCACCTCAACACATTGACACCTTAGTATTGGGTGCACTGTCACAACCCACTGACTAAGGAATTATTCAAAGTTGGAAAGATGCCTCTCAATGTTTTGCATTCAAAGCTTTCATACATTTTAAAGACAAAAGGATGGTATAATAACCAGGAAAGCAATTAGTGTTTTAACATGAATTTACTTGCTATTTTTTTTTACATAAATTACACCATATGATGTCAAATGTCAAAGGCAGACGAACTCATAGAACGTAAATGCTTGGCTTTACTGTAGAACTGATTTATGGTCCAGTTCCTCTTCATAAATTTAATGAAAAAACTGTTACAATAAAGAAGATTAACTTACAAGCATATCAATTTGGAGCACTATGTTTGCATAATGCAAAGCAAGTCCTGCATGGCCCAATCTTTGGCTACTACTCATGTGTCCAATTAATGGTTTGTAGCCATCTGCAGGTAGTACCAATGAATAAACAACATTAATATTATGAGCCAGAAGATAATTCAGCCTTCATTGCAAACTGATTTCAACAGTAAGATTATGAAAATAAAAACAGATAGCTACCCTTCCTCCTAAATCTTATTTTCCTCCCAATGCAAATTTTAAATTTGTCAAGAACCATAAAATAATGTAATACCCTTTAGAAGGGACATCCATACATACCTGCAATACCAAACACATTGTCTACCTCCAAATGCAAAAAATGGACAATGTCTACAAGCTTCTCTATAACCTGTAATCCATTAGATTATGAATTATAACGAACATTTTTCGATTCTCCATTTATGTTATGCACAAAATGAACTCACCTCTATAAATATAAGTTAATTAATTCTGTATTCTATCTTTGGCATTATATGTAGATAGGATACAATAACAACAAAAGATAAAAAAATAGGGAGGAAGATACAAGGGGGGTGCACATCACTGGTTTCAAAGTTTATACCACTCTATATAACACTTGTTTTTGATTAGTCAGAAAAGTAAAATAGGAATAAAATATATATTAAATGTATATTTTCTTACCAATAAAAATGAAAGAGTATATAGAGTGTGGTATGTTAAGGTTTCATATCAAAACCAATTGACTATAAGAGGAGTAGTCCAACATGTATTTAAATCATTCCCGAGTCAATGAGGTAGGCGATGTGAGACTTACTTCTCAACATGTCTCCTCCACATAAGCCTGTCAGACCAGGCGAATGGTTATCTTTGACCCATAACTAAAGGACATCTTTTGACCCATGACAACCGGAAAGAAGTTGAGCTCTGGTCTGATACCATGTTAAGGTTTCATCTCAAAACCAATTGACTATGAGATGAGTAGCCCAAAAGGTATTTAAATCATTCCCGATACAATGTGGTAGGCCATGTGAGACTTACTTCCTAACATGATACACATCTTGGGATAAAAGATGTGGTTGATATAAATGCATCATGTAAATCATCAATCTGAAATTACCTCCTCCAGACTTCTAGACCAGAGTGATTTTTTCTTTAAATATTTAATTTGCTTCTTTTGACATTTAATTTCCACCCTCAAGAATGCCAGGCTATTACCTATATAATGAAGAGAGATATTGAAGGTCAAATATATATATATATTTGTAAGAGACTATATGAAGAAATACTTCTCAATATATTGCAATTCCAAACTTCTAGGATACCATAGGAAGATCAAGAAGCCAATCAAAACAGAACAACAAAATAGGACACGGCTAAAGCAAAATATAGAAAACTAGTTAATGCTAGCATACATCTTTCTTGACATTTCAAAACCAGTTAAATGATCAAAAGTTTACCACCATGTATATGATGACTCTACCAAAAATCCAATAGGAAAATAAATCCTCATTAGATTAGAATGCGGCGATAACAAAAAACTTATCAGTCACAAACATGAATTTAGTGTAGCACATTATGTCATGGGTAATACTCCACAATTACCTCTTTCAATTGCATTCCATTTATCCCCCTCTTCACTCTCACGCTCATAATCTTGTTCAAATCTATCCAAAGCATGTAGTTCATGGTATAATGCCTGTTGCCATGAAAAATTGGTTTCCAATAGTTAAATGCCACATAAAAGATACTATGTCAAATAAAAAGCAAATGCATGGAGCAACAAAATCATTTTATACAGAGACTTAATAAAGCACTTGGTTGCAGCCAAAGAAAGATAATAGAAATTGTTTACATCTGTGTAATTGTGGAATTTCGGTACATATCCGATATCAGGTTTACATTATTACAGTTTTTATTCTAAGGAGATTGATTATAGTAATAACAATAAGTAGTTAAGTGTCCCCATGGATTTGCACAGAGTTGAGCTACACCATGAAAGATATAAAAGGTATGAAGAGGGACATAAATAGAAAAAAACCCTCTTTACAATTGATATGTAATGCAACAATATAAGATGATTAGTTGAAAATATTTCAAACAATTCCAGGGAAAATTTAAAGAAATTAATTATTTGAAAAAGTAGTTCCTACAAAGGATACTCCATCTAGCCATCTACTGGTTAATAATATTGAAAGATTTGTTAATTGTTCCTAAATTCCAAAAAAAAGTTAACCAAGAATTCCCTTTTTCAATTTCCATGTTTTTCAGCTTCACCAGTAACTATTAGTTCTAGAGCAATAGTGACTATTTTATTCAGTAACATGGGGAATACACTTACAGCTGTATATTGAACCAAATTCACCAATTGATGCATTATTGATTCTATCTCATCCTTTGGTGGTCCTTGAGCATTTGATTCTCTGCTAATTCTAAAATTCACAACAACAAAAACAGCTCAGAACAAATATATGAATGGCAAATAATTTTTTAAGGGGATGAAAAATGTTGGATGAACTAGTAATATGTATTTACTTCTCAAAGTAACGGTCTAAGTTGTGCCATTGAGGATCCTTTGAACGATTTCCGAAACGAATGACCTCATCCGAAAAAACTTTCAACTCCTGCCTGAAAACATAATCCAAAATCATATACAGTTGAAATTTTAATTTTGTATAGAGTCAGGACATCATTCTATATTTATGATAGACTATTACAGTTTCTTTCGATCCATGTTGCCGACCCCACCTATTGGGATGAGTAATTTTGCTTAATCCGATACTTACCTCTTGTCTGCAGCAACAATCCTTAGAAGTTCATCAACATCATTTGATACTAAATCTTGGATACCCTCTGAAAGAAGCACATCTTCTTTTAAACGCCTAATACTTTTCCGGGAAAGAGATTGTAGAAGATTATAACCTTTGACAATTGTGTTTGCAACCTCAAATGCTAAGATAGAAATTTCATTCCCCTTTATTGCAGCTCCAGAAACAAACCCACTGGCAGCATTTAAATTTGTCATGCTGCTCCCAAGAGTGTCCAAAACCTCCACAGCCTTCACAAATCCAACAGTACCAACTCGGCTGAGGCGTGAACTCACCTCTGAGACCTGAAATAGAAAGAGTCTTATAATCCTAAAACATGAAATATGCACAGCATCATTTTTCTGTGTGCCACAATTCATTTTAGTTATGAATAATGTCGGCAACAAGGATCGCACTCTTACCATTTGGTCATATAAACTTCGTTAGGACTTAGGACCAACTTGCCTAAAAGCTTAAGCTATTAGGTAGAAACTCAATGGCATCAAAAGCCTTCAAGCTGAATCATCTTCCTTGCATAACAGGCTATTGTTTATGAATGACTTTCCTTGTCTAAATGAACTCACAGCATTATGCATAACAAAGAATATTTCTCCAAACAAAATAATATAGTTTCATATATAACAACCAAGCCTTAATTCCACTAGGTGGGGACATTCATCAACGACTTTGCTCGACATACAAGTGTTGCCACCATGAATGGTAAAGCAAGACTGACACACCGAGAAAGTTTCATTTACAACAATAGTTTCAGATGTCAAGAAATAATGTGACATTTTTTGGACATTTGATCTTACATCCCCTTTGTACTGTTAGATTTGACATGACTGATTTGTTCTGGAAAGTATTGTTATTCCAAAAAAGCAATATAATAACTAGTAATACAAATTTGACATGCATATAGAAAGGCAAGGCATAGGTATAAAATGAAAAGTGAAACAAACCTTTGCAATAGCAACTTGGCTTGACTTTATAGACCTAGACTTGTGAAGAAAGGAATCAGTAAATCTTGGAATTCCATCATACAAATCATCTTCATCACTATCTTCCTGCATTTGCACATTCCTCTCCATTCTTTGAGGTGCAATTATGAAACCATGTTGCCAGTTCTTATGTGCATCCATAACAACAACATTTTCTTCATCTTGGGAAGACTTGGAACAAAGTCCACCAATGACTTGAGATAACCATACTAAAAATTCAATCTTCCAAATGGAACCCCCTCCCATCTAATTGATTCTTTTGTTTGTGTCACTTTGGATTTGATATATAAGTATATTAGAGTTTACATAACATGGTGCTTGTTTGTAGTGAATAATACTGATACTAGTATACTACTACTAAGTCTAAGATGGTAAGACGTTAGTATAGTGATGTAAGATTCCACTAGATTCTCGTAAATATCAAAAAGTCAAGGAATTCCTGACAGAAACACTTGTTCTGACGGACAACTATAATGCGAAAGGGATTAGTTTCTTACACAGAGTAAAAGGATATCTTTGTAGTGCCAAAAAATTGGGTTGGAATTTTGGGATGAAGTTTGAGACAAATTCCAAAGGGAAGAGAATATTGAGTGCTTGTATGTCTGTCTGTCTGTCACATTCACATGTAACTATATAAGATTGAGACATAAATAAATAAACTAAGGTTCTTGCCAGCTACTTATAATAAAAACATTAAAGATATAAATATAGTAAGAGTAGAATAGAGGAAAATCATGTGGGAAGTAGTGACAAATATAAGAATTAGAATGGGGTGAGAGATGATACAAATTAAACAAGACCAAAGGGTGATTATGATAATGAACACATACCCCTTACAGTGCTGGAATGGGTTTAGGGGTTGACCACTATTCATTCGGTCCAAACATTTGTTAGTATGGGTCATACCACAAACCTTGGCGTATAGGGTAGGCCAACAAGGTTTGCATTTCCACCATAAAGTGTCCTTTTGTGAAGCATAGAATGAGGTATCAAATTGAATTTTGCAATTGGAATTGAGTCTTTGAATTATAGTTATTATGTTTAGATTGGAACTGTGACGAAATCAATTATATGGAATTGTCCTAGTCCCTAGGATTGTAATTCAACCACCTCTTTCATGAACCAACACTTTGTCAATATCATTATTATTACAACAATCCTGTAACCACCATTTCTATCACCACTACCTAGTCACTAAGATTTTAAATCCGGGTCCATGAGAGATATGTCGTGGGAGTTTTTGAAACCATATCATAGCCGCAATTGTGATCACATTGACCGTAGATACTAGGGGTGTAAACAAGACAGTCAAACGTCTTAAAAAGACCGATCCTATATAACATATAGGAGTCTGGGTCTGACCTGTTAGCTTATTTAAAAAAAATTCAAAGTCTAAGTCTGGCTGTTTAAAAGTCTGGTCTGGTCTGTTAGCCTGTTTAAAGGTTTGTTAAGTTAAAAATTCAACACATTATGTACAAGCTAGGAAAAATTACATACTTACATGAGTTGAGTTATGTACTTAAGCTCAAGTATCAACAGCTAAATATCCGATTATTAGATAATCTAATCTCTAAGTCATAGTGAATTTACATAAAAAAATTATTATTTAGTTTTTGTACATATTATAAAAAATAATTTATAAATATATAATTTCGGTCTGTTAGATTTAATAGGCTTTTTAAAATGTTTGAGTTTGACATATTTAGGTTAAATAGGTTATTGGAAAAGCCTAAGTCTGACTTGTTTATCAAAAAGGTCTGACATGACCTATTATAGACTAGGTATTAGGCCCCTGATAGGCGGTCTGACCTGTTTCTACTCCTAGTAGATACTTACAATTGTTTGAAATATCATGTTTTTCATAGTTTCTAAAGCCACTACCGAAAAAATTGTTTAAAACCTTGTTCGCCACCACCATTGTCATAACCGTCATTGTATCTCCTTATACTATGTGATACTTTATTCAAATTTATAAAACGGTTGTAAATGCTTCTTGGCTCATTTGCATTGAGATTTTGATGCTTAACATACTCACTCACGCCTAGTCCCATGGCTCCCGAGGTAGTTAGTGGACATATATAATATATAAAATCTGTATATACATTTTGATCTTAATTTTAAGTCCTAAGTTTTGATTTTCTAATATGTAATATTAAATTATTTGATCTTGAACATTGTTATATGTAATTAAAAAATGTGAGTGTCATAAGACTATTTTTAATGTTATATAATTTCTATTTATTTTTAATTTTATAGTTGATGGCGTTCCTAGTGCTCATGTTTATGGTGGACAATACGTGAATATTGATGTCATTTTTATAAATGACATATCTTTTTCACTTTAATTTAGGTGGATATTACTCTAACATGGGTAGGGCCCTTATAGGAAGGTAGAATAATTGAGCATTCCCATATGTGGTGTCTTTTGAAGTGGAATTGGGTCCAACTGTTCTAACGGTATCCATACCAGCACACATGCCAGTTATTATTACAATTACTTTCCCATTTCAAGTAGTTAGCTACATTAATTGTAATTCTTTTTACATTTATTTTAAATCATCATTATATATAATATAATAATAGTAATGTATAAATCTTTAAACTAATAGTATATAGATATTACATATTTTTGAAAAATGATAGTGATTCAAAAACCACATTAAGATATTGAAAAATGAAATCCCTAGAATGACTCACATTCACATGCGACCAAACTCCATTCATCATCATAATCTAAACATACTCTAATCTAGGGTACTTATTCACAAAACAATTTCACATTCATCAATGTACTCAAGCAACTTAAGTGGGTTTGTTTTAGCTGTTATTTCCAGTGCTTTCATTGGCTCCAGCTTCATCATCAAGAAAAAGGGTCTTCAACGTGCTAGCCGCAATGGCCCTCGTGCCAGTTACTTCTACAATTTTCATATACTTTTTACTATTTTTCTTACTTTTCTATATTACTAATATAATATATTCTTCTATTGCAGGTGTTGGAGGCTATGGTTATCTTCTTCAGCCTCTTTGGTGGGTTGGAATGATTACTAGTTAGTACATCATCACTATCACTATCTCTTTATTATCATTCATTCCATCATTTATTGTTTTGTTTCCTTAATTATGTTCTTTTTGTTCCTCAAAATTGACCCAATTTTGCTATGTTTTAATTGTTGTCGTTAGTTGAGTTAGGTGGCTACCACTATTGATAACGTGATACCATATGTCATGAATGCTAATTGTTTATGTGACTAATTATGGTGTTGACTGAGAGTGGTTAAAAAAGTAAACTTTGAAAGGCTAAAATCAAAATTGAGTTGAATTTCAAGGACCAAGAACATAATTGAGTCTATTGTTTATCCTTATCGTTACGTTGTTGATTTTGACCATCCTTGGTATAGTGATTGTTGGAGAGATAGCCAATTTTGTCGCTTACATTTATGCCCCCGCGGTGCTTGTTACCCCCCTTGGTGCTTTGAGTATTATTGTTAGGTAAATTTTCTAACTTTAATTCTTTGAGTAAACTCTGGTTTTAGTCCTGAAAATTTTAACTTTGCAAGCATGGGTCATGTTTGTCCCAGACTTTAAGAGATTATCATACTAGTCACTCATGTCAACTATTTTGTTTAGTCTAATTGATCCTCACACAGGAACCAATTTGACTGAAATATTACAATTTCAGATACTAATATGTTAATTTCCTATAATCAGGGAACATGACATATGCTTACACTTTTAGGGGACAAAAGAATGATTAGTTTACCCCTTTGTTTTTAATTCTAAGTTTCAGTTTAGCCTGATCTACTAGTTTTTTTTTTAATTACACTTTTCTGCTTTTGTTGAAATGACTAGTGCCGTCTTAGCACATTTCATGTTAAAGGAGAAGCTTCAGAAAATGGGCATACTTGGGTGTTTTCTATGTATTGTGGGATCCATTGTGATTGTTCTCCATGCACCTCAGGAAAGGCCTCTTAATTCGGTACAGGAAATATGGCAATTGGCTATTCAACCAGGTATATATTATATATGCTGCTAATGCTGTGATTTCATTGTTTGTGGCTGTGCCATCACCGGATTTTAAATTGTTACTGATGTTTGTTTTGGTATCCAGCATTCATCTTGTACACGGCTTCAATAATGGCCGTAACACTGTTTTTGATTCTGTATTGTGCTCCCCGCTATGGCCATACGAATATTTTTGTGTATATTGGAATATGCTCTATAATTGGATCCTTGACTGTAAGTTATTCTTCCTACTTAATTCACCTTGTACATATTCCAACAGTTGAGAAAATTTTATACCAAGGTAGCTCACCTTTTTGTTTTACAGTTTTGATTAAAATGTCTTGTTTGTCAGGTCATGAGTGTAAAAGCTATTGGCATTGCTATAAAGCTTACATTAGAGGGATCAAACCAGGCTGTCTACTTTCAGACATGGATTTTTGCAACAGTTGCTGTTTCGTGCATCATTACTCAACTAAATTACCTTAATATGGTTAGTGTCACTCAATTTCTTATGTGAAAATGATTTATGGCATTTTAAATAAAAAGTTAGATCCTTAAATTTAGAAGAAATGATGTAGCTCCTAGGCGTTGCCTTTATATCATGTGTCATCTGGTTGTATTTAGCTTGAGGAAGCATTTTGATTTGCAGAAGTTATTATGCTTCTGTAACATTCATTCTGTTTCTCTTTTCTTTTGTCTCTATCTATTATCATGCTTGCATTTATTTCCATTCCATCATTCCATGTGCCTGTTGAAGTTTACGTCTAAAGTAAATTACATATTAAAGAAATGTCTTGGAGGCTATAAACTAATCTACAAGTTCAAGATATAAGCCTTAGTCCAGATAACATCCATCTAATGCTTGATCTACACCTCCAGAAGTGATAATCTGGAAGTCATGATTCCAGAATTTTGGTTTACAAGAGTGTTTTTTCCATGCCTTCTAGCCTTTCATTTGTCATCTTTTACTTGTTAGTTCGTCTTCAATCTGGGATTATTTGTTGACCAACTCTTGCATGTTTGCAGGCATTGGATAATTTTAACACAGCAGTTGTTTCTCCGATCTATTATGCTTTGTTCACATCTTTTACAATATTAGCTAGTGCAATCATGTTTAAGGTTGGTATTTTATTGAAATAAAATGACTAGTTCACACAAGGAGACATCTTATTAATCATGTTCTCAACCATCTTTTGTAATCCCACCACGACTTTTCTTATTAGGACTATTCTGGTCAAAGTATAAGCAGTATTACATCAGAGCTATGTGGATTCATCACTGTTTTATCGGGAACGGCTGTATTGCACTGTACAAGAGAGCCAGATCCACCTGTTACTACAGGTAATGTGTCATGCACTTTAGTGAGGAGCGCTTTGATAGTGTAAGCTCCTCATAGTTATTCATGCCTTTGTATTGAGCTGCAATTGAAGGCTTTGTCAGTATTGTGTAGCTTAAGCTATCTAATGGTATGTTTGCACCAAGGGCTTATACATGACAGAAATTTTAGCTAATTTGAGAAATTTGGTCATATTTTCTTCTAGACTACTTGCTGCATTCTGATATATGATTAGCCATGCCATAAGATAATTGATGGTTTCTTTTGTGTCAAGTATTAGAGTAAAATGGGCAACTATAATATGGGAAGAATTTTGATTTGTTTGATTATATAGCCATCTAAAAAATATCTTGGATAACTCGTTATTGAACTTTAACATTAATTTGAGTTGGCTACATGTCGATGATTGGTGAGAGAAGTTGGGTCGGTGTCCTGACCCATTTGGGAACAGAATTTTTTGCATACCAGTAATAGAAAATTTCCTTGAAACCACCATGAGCATGATTAATAAGATGAAGAAAAGAGAAGCCAAAAACTCAATTTTATCCTGTGATGAAGAAAAAGAAAATAAACAACAACAACAACAACCAAGTCTTGCACACTAGGTCTGGTTCATATTCTGCCCACCCAAAGTCAATATAAAGCATCATAAACTGGAGCACTGTTATAACCTCTTTTTCCAGTCAAAACCTTTAAAATCATGAGAAACCGGTCCACCGTGAGAGGGCATGCCTAGTGTTTCCAAACTAATTTTCACTAGATTAATACTAATATATTAAAATGGGGGATTGCCTGGTATAGGCTGGATAGCATAAACGAGGAAATTTATGCTCCATTTTAGCAAAACAACTACTAAGATACAGAAGTACAACTTTGAATGGTTCAAGCACTAAGCAATCATATACTTGGTGAGTGATGAGGAATTAACTATTCAACAGTAATATCTATATGGTTATGTGCTTAATGATTGAAAATGGGGAATTAGTATAATTGATTTCTAAGCCTTTTTCCCAAGATTTTCCGTTTTCCTCTCTAAGCACTTAGGTTCTTTGAATAGTTGCTTTGGTTTTCCATATGGGTCTTCTGCATTTTATTAAGCATGTTTATTTATTATAAAACTAGGGTCAAGCTTGTATTGGCCACTTTTTTATTGAATGCTTTCCTTTGTACCAAAGTAGATTATTACTTAATATTAAGCTCGAGCAATTTTTTTTCCAGTACTGCTTAGTGGATATTCCTCTCTTGAATACTTCTATGCAAATGAGGGCTTTTATTAAATTGTTATTTGATTTTCGGTACTTGGCATGATTAATTAACTTGATGGTTATATAATTAACATATTAATGCTTAAGTTCGATTTATTTGATGGATCTTTTGGGTTTTATACCTCGATGAGTAGTATTGTAAGATTAATGATGGACATAAAATGAACTGTGCCTTCTAGAGTTGAATTCTTTCATATTCACCTAAGTCCATTTTTTCTCCCATTGAAGACTACTTTTCATTCTATGATTCACATGCCAAACTTAAACACAAACATTTTTAACCCTTCAGAAAGCACTTGAGATCATAGCATATGAGTTCTGTTAGAAAATAAATGGATACTTGAAGAGGAATGTAAAAAAATTAGTAAGGGTAATATCTATGCATTGTCAGCGTAAAAATTTATACACAGTCAGTACATTATTCACCATTCATTTGTATTACTTTTTTGAAGAGTCAATGATGGTTAAACATGAATAGTATATGATGCAGTGACAATGTATAAAACTCATGCTATCAGTGCATACGTTTTTTTCTCAAAAAATTATTTGGATACTTAATAGAGGGCACATAATCAACATTCAGGACAGACTAGGATTTCTTAGCACAACTAGATATGTGTTCATAGAGAAGCTCGAATTTGTTTGCTACTTTCTAGTTATGTTTATGTTGAGAGAATAATGTTATTTAGAAAAGTTTATATTTCCCCTTCCTTTCTAGACAAACTGAGAGAATATCGCCTAACTATTCTCCACGTGCAGATTTACATAGTCCACTGTCTCCAAAAGTATCATGGTATATCCAAGGCAATGGTGAACCTCGGAAGCAGAAGGACGAAGACGGGTCGCCCTTTAATTTAATCACAGTTATCCGGCAAGACCATTTCAAGTGATACAGAAGTCATAAGCTTGTAGAAGAAGAAATTAGATCCATCCAATGCTATGTGGCCATTGAGTTATAGGGACTTTCACCCCATCACCTATTTGGTTTAGAAAGTATTCTAGACTCTATCATATTGTGCAGGCTAAGAGGAGAGACACTGCTTCCTTTCCTTGGAGGTTTTTGTTCACTGGTAGCATGTGAAATGAAAGGCTTGAGTACTATCTTCCAGTCTATATCATCATCATCGTCATCATCATTATTTTGTGTGCATTATTTTTGACTCTGTTGTATTCCTTTCCACATTTTTTTTGGGGTTCTCTTGTACTTTCCACAGGTTCTTAGTTGCTTTCTTGGAACAGTGAAGAATACTTCCTGATTCTGGTGTTGGCCAGATGGTGGGAGCTAATCCATGTATATTGGTCAGTGTAATTATTTATTCAGATTTTTGAAATTATTGGTAGGATATTGATATCCATGTTTAGATACATCCGATATTCATCTAAATGTATATCCATTAGTATCTATGGGATATAATTAACAGACTTGAATCCATTTATTATTAAAATTATTCACCGGATTGTATCTATTTAAATCCATTAACTTAAATGGATGATTGTGAGTAATTTTGACACCGCTACATTTATGATCCATCTGTCCTTGGAGACCATTAAGGTTCTGAACTAAGATAAAGTATTGAGTCTTTGGTTCATATATTTCCTGTTTGCCTTTTTTCACATAAAACAGAATATTAGAGAGAAAGAATGTTTTGTTAGTTATTTCCATTTTCATTTTAGGAAATGAAGTGTGCATTTCCACAGTTTTCAATCTTCTTTATTTCATTAGCTTCACAATTGGTCTTGCCCTGAGCTTAAACATTCGTTCAATTTGTGCCACTCCCATTTGTTTATTTGCACAATGTTCTTCCCTACAAAACCAGCACCTTAAGCTGCTTATTAAACACACAGATAGCAGGTTCAAGGCTACAGAAGGAGCATGGTTTGACACTATAGAACCCATTGTTCTCCTTGAACTCAGTCTTTATCACTGCCCATCAAACTCATTAGATGAATTGAATGACATTATAATGATTTATCATAAAAAACAAGACATTTGTCTAATGGTGTAAAGTCTGATTGTATCCCAATGAAATATATTCTATTATTGATATATAGAGATAAATTATTTGGTATATTACCTATGCATTGTCAACACATCATCTACCATTCGTTCATTTGGAATACTTTTTGAAGAATTAACGATGATTAAATATTAATGATTCGTTCATTTGGAATACTTTTTGAAGAATCAACAATGATTAAATATCAATGATGGATGATGCAGTAATAATGTATAATTGCATACATCTTTTTCTCTAAATTATTTCCTTAAATATCCTATCCACCTATAATATACCAATATATAAGCATGGTTTAAACTCCATTTCCAGTTTTGCTAAACTGAGGCAACTGTAATCCATAAAAAAATAAAATGCTGCTCTCATCCATATCTTCTTATAACTATCTCATCTTTTCATCCTCAAGTTTCACAATTCTCCTATTCCTCCTTTTCCAAAAAATAAAAACATAATATGATCAAATTTATTGTTGAAGTGAGATTAAGCACAATATTGCTTCCTCCGGGGAATTAGAGAAGGGTGCACATCATATAAACTGGAACTGAGAATTTTGTTTCATTGCAGTTGAGGCATGGAGTGATCACAAAGGGTTGTGGAGTAATGTCATTGAGAATATAGAAACTTGGTCATAATTGCAAAATTGTTACTGCTTCATTTCTTTAGGGGTCCATAAGCAAATTGAGTTTCAAAAGAGAGTGAATAAAAATGAAAAGATTTCATAATCATTAAATACACTTGTGAAATGACGAACATTCTCTTACAATTTTTTCCAACCAAAAGCCAACGTGCATATAGTCTCTAAAATACTATGAATGTCTTCTTTCCATTTTCTATATTTCTGGAAATATGGCATCTACAAACATATTTTCTATTGCTGTTTTCATTTTTTTAAAATGGAAATAGAAAATGATCTAAGTAACATGCCCTTAGTTTTCTTAAAGCGACAGGCAATGAAACACTCTCCAAAACATAAAAATATTATGAAACAGATTAGAGTACATTTGAGTTCAAAGTCAATATGAACCAACCTACCCTATCAATATGACTTTCTTAATCCAAAGAACTTTGAACATTGAACTGAAGGGGCTGATGAGTGAAGCCCACTTTTTTTTACACAACTTATGGAAGACAATTCATATGAATCCTGATTCCCCTTAGATGGTTTTCTGCAATGCTTCAAAATTCAGACAAATGCTCCTTTTCTGCCCCATTGATGCTCAGAAACATTGCCTTAAAAAACCCAGATAATCAAGTCCTAAGAAATGTGGAATATTTAGCAAATCTAGTCCCACATAAAATGCAGAATCACCTTGCATGCGCATGAGAAGAACAAAATGGTTTTTAGAAAATACTGACAAATTGAATAACTAAAAGGATAACCCTTCTCAGTCTTAAAAAGTAAAACCCTCTATCATGGAATGGATTAGACTCCACCTTGAAGATTTGATGGAAAGAATTAGCATTTCAAAACTGTAACAGCTAGTCAGAGTCTTATAGATACACCATTATGACAAGTTGACAACATGACATGCAGATTTAAATGTTACATCAAGAACGATATTCAAAATATTTGGCTTTCAGCTTCGATAAAAAAAGTTAATCGAAGTTGTCACTCAGAAATCACGATCATAGAAATAAAAGCATCACTTCGAGCAACAACATAGTGTTAAGTGAAACCCCTTTCCTTCATAAGGCTGCAATTCATGTGGCCTGACAAATAATGGATATCATATAGGCATCAATTATGTTTGCAGTGCAAAATTGCAAACAGGAATACCTGTTTGATTATAAAAATCAATTACCTTCACTAAAAGGGTTCCTCCATTGCTGTATAAAGCATAAATATAGGAAAAAACCTCATGAACTTTTAAAGTTGGGAGAGCCGATCACATTCAAGGGTGTCTTTGCCTGACTACCCTTTGCACTACCAGATGCTTGGCCAGCAGAGCCCTTGGCATTCACTGCCTCCGTTGCTACTATTGATTTCTTAATCTGCAAAGAATATAAAACCAAAATAAACAAGTAAATGACATAAGAATCACCATCATAACAAAACAATAATAATAACAACAAAGCTATATGTTTACCAAACAGTAGTAAAGAAAATAAAACATGTGCATCACAAACACGAGCACATCTTCTGTCCCACAATAAGTGTCACTCTATGTGCCATCAGTTGTGATTAATCAGAAATATACTTAATAATTAAACTTTTAATTTAAATACATTTTTTTTAACCAATCACATCTCATGACACAGAGTGGAACACACAGTGGGACAGAAGATATGCTCCCCACAAAAACCTCATGGGTAGAACATAGCTACCAGTATAAGAGGAATGGAGACCAAAACTTACAGCTGCAAGACGCTCCTTATGAATATCACTTACAGGCTGCAAAACCATCCCAAAGCACAAACAGATCAAGAATATGAAACTCAAAAGAAGATGAACAAATAAATAAAAAACATCATAAAAATGTAACAAAGACTCTGATAATTGTTACCTGTCTTCTGTAGCCTTTAATCTCATCACCACCAAATCCAGGAAGGGTCATATTCCAATTTTTCTCTATAAAGATGCACATGTAGATTTAAGTATGAAATGTGCTAAACTAAAATCTGAGCATGGAGATTTTCTGTTAACTAACCGAGATGTAAAAGTATGTCCTTTGCTTCCAAAGTTGTGGATTTCCGATGCTTGGCCAGTGAACATCCAGATCTGGTTATCTATTTAGAATGGACATTATTGAAAACAATATAACATCAATATTAAGAAAAAAGGCATCATCATAAGATGATAATCTGAAAAAAGATCAAGCGAGTTTTAGCTCATTCCTACACAGATTTAACTCTAACCAGAAAAGAAAAGAGTTCAGTAGGAAAAGAAATCATAAAACAATCATATACATATTTAAAAAATACAATAAAATCATCTTCATAACAAATATGTCCTTTTATATATTTAAAAAATGAGGGTGAGCATCGGCACAACGGTAAGGTTGTTGGTCACATTCAAATTCTGAAAATAGTATCTCCACTTACAAGGATAAGACTGCATAAATCTAACTCGCAATACCCCACTAAGTGGGAGTCTCATATGTCAGGCCATCCTCTTTTTTATATATTAAAAAAAATAACAAAACATGTCATTAAAAGCAAATCCAAACTGTAGCCTATTCAAATATTTCAGACAAGGTTCATTCCATGAGTACCATGGATTGAGATAACCAAGGTTGTCAAAAGCGTGAGTTGAATGGTCCAATCGCACAATTCAACATTTTTCATGGTGAAAAACGACTCAACGCAGGGGGAAAGTGTTTCAAGGGCGGAGCATCGAATCACAGAATTGCAACGCATTTTCGCTTTGGGGAATACAACTTCAACAAATAGGAATTTCGGGTTTTCGACCCAATTTGTCCCCAATTCACCCCAACTAATTTTAACCCCTTCCTAATCCTATCAACTCACCTGACTCTACCTCCTCACCGCTCCTTCATCTCGTCGCAGCCTCACTGCTCTTTCAAGAACTTAATTATACACTGGTGACATTTTAACACTTCCGGGGACTTTTTTGGAGACACAAATCTTCCAGAACCAGAATGCTGATATACTAATCTCTGGATGATTGAATTGACGGTTTACTATTATATAAAAAACACAGCAGAAACAGATTGAGTTTGAATTGATAATTACTTATAAATTTATAAATATTGGTGTCAGACTGTAGCAGTAACAATTACCGATATACAACATATACCAAAAGAGTTGGAATCACATAACACCAAAGTACAAGAAGCAGAGGAAGAATATTGCAGAAATCAGAAAAATGTCAGAAGAAAGGGTCTCAAGATGTGCTTCTCAACTTTCAGATTCAAATTAAAAGACAGGAGAAACAAAAAAGAGATTACACACAAATTATACTTCAGGTAGATGCATAAATAATAACAATATTTGGAAATCATTAAGTACAGCAACTCATGGTTGATGGCTCAAGATTTCAAGTAAGAAAGTGAGAAACGGATTTAGAGAAAAACCAACATAAAATAATTCAAAACAAAATGATTGAAAAAATAAATAAAAAAATCATCAAGTTGCGAAAACAAGAAAAAATATAAGCACGTTGAGCACAATAAAACTAAATGAAAACACTCACAGACTCAAAAAAGCTTTCTGCAATATCCACCAGAACATCTGCGACTTCAGGATCTAACTTCTCTGCTGGATCAACCTGCCAATAAAGAAGAAATGAAAATACAGGATGAAAAAGGAACAATTATGAAACTTGGGGTGTGACAACCTCAAAGAACCATGGTAAAATTCTCAAATGAGAAATGTCTTATGCCATACTGCATTTTATAACCACAGTCAAATTGTAACTCATCCATTATGTCTAAAATCTAAATGAAAGTAGAGCTATATTTTTACACAACAATGTACTTTCGGTTTTAGCAATGCATTTTAATGAGGAATAGGGTAAACTTGTTTATACATTTGATAAAAGAATTCTAGTGAGCTCAGATTGAAACACCTAGTACATTGTCCACAAATTAAATGTATACAATTATTAAAAACTAAAGAAAAAAATTAAAAAAACTTTGCAATGGTGGGTAAATATCAATCATAATAATAAAAAAAAATCAAAGCAGAATCAATACATAGCACACACACCCAATATATTAGGTTAAAGAGATCAAAAGGATCATCAAACCTACAGAGAAAACGTAAACTTACACCTAGTTATTAGTAGCCAGAAAATGTTACTAAATTACAGTTGTACACTTTTCTCACACTCTTCTCAAACACTACATAATTTCGAGTGAAGGTAATTATTAAATTAGTGCATTGATTAAAAAAACAGAGAGAATCATATTCTTTAAATAAACATGACCCAGTGTGAGAAAAAAGTGTGCAAGAGCACCATTACTATTTATTACCAGTAGTTCAAATTGCTAGGTGAAAACCAGAAGTCAAATTTTCCAACAGCATTTAAAAACTTATAATATAATAATCTTATTAAGTTATCATGTTCGTTATATTATACATTATTGCACACAAAAACTAACATGCATTTACACAATTTCAGAAACTTGAGGAAACATACTTGACTAAACTGGGAAACCCCTATGAAAAAGATTTATGATAATTATTATACACAGTTACCATGTATCTAGTAGCATAAAATAACATAAGCAAAAACAAAAGGTGTCTAACACGACCTTCAAAAATGGAAGAGTAAAACAAGTATAGAAAGAGAACTTCTATCCCAAGAAAAAAGTATAGAAAGAGAACAGAGTTATTAACAATAGACACCTTTAGGACCTTCACCAAGAATGCCACAAAATCTGCATAAAACCAAAATTACTGACTAATGCAGCAGTTATACCCATCCAATTATACATTGATACAATATTTTGGGCCCAAGAACAAACGGTTCAATACAACTTCTATGACAAACCATGCAGCCTAAAAGCTAACCCCGAGTTAGTAATCAGTTTTTTGGCGTTTATAACCCTTCATCCAATCCCTTACATGTCTCATATGGGACTTGGAGTATCGGAAAATTGCATGAATGAGCCTCAGGACGGAACCTTTGAATTTCAAAAGCTCACTTAGAATGGGAACTAAGGAAAATGATAACTGCAAGCCCTATATATTATAACTTACTGCAAAGCTTAATATTAGGAAGTTCCTACGAGAGACCTTCAGCATTCCTACTTGGACTACAAATCTAAAGAGTACCAAACATGTGTATGCAAATAACAAGGAAAGAACTACTGTAGAACACAAGAAAGTAGGGTGGCTCACCTGATGGACAAGCTCATGGATACTTCTTTTGCTAAGAATACTGTTAGAAGATTCATCAGTATCTGCATTTGGTAATTTACTGTGAATCCCTGTTTGAACTGCGCTAGATTGTGCGGCCAAAAGAGATGAAGGTTTTTGATTTCCTGACCCTTGTATCCTTGTAACCTGCTGCTGGTGAGGCACATGTATAGCTGCCCTTGATGATGGAACCTGCTGTCCAAAATGTTCCTGTGATTGATTAGATGGCAAAGGTTGCTGCTGCTTCTGCTGGGATGCTGTTGGCATAGGCTGCTGTTGCTGAGAAATAACATGCGACCTTTGCTGCATGGATTGTGGGTTCAATTGCTGTCTATAAGAAGGGGAAGGCAAAGGAGGTTTCCCTTGTGGCCCAGATGATAACCATGGCTGGTTAAGTGACTGCATACTTTGTGATGCACTTGGAGATGGTGAAACAGGAGATCCCACTGATGAATTTCTCACAAGGCCATGCCCTTGGAAACTCTAAAAAATGTAAATATATATGAAATTGCCTGCATTTCCCCCTCAAATATGTATGCTTGCAGACAAAGCACAAGCAAGATATCATGTCACATAAAGTGAGCAAATCTCTTAAATAATAGTAGTTGAAAATATCAAACGCTCATATATTTACATACGAATTGCAATGATGCAGCATAGATCATAAGCTTCTGAAAATTAAATTAAATTAACTTTTATACTCCTTTGCTAACCCTGAACTTGGGAAGACTATCCATGCAGAACAAAAAGCTGCTATCTGGAAAGTGGGAAATGCCCTTAGTTCCTTCAGAATGTTTTGAGGAAGGAGTTTGAAAAGAAAAGAAAGGGAGGGGGATTTTGTCGTTTTAAGTAAACATTATCCTTATTTGATAATATCTTCAAATGAGAAGAGCAGTTTGAGAGATTATCATGTAACCTTCTAATCATCACTTAACCAATTTTTATAAAAGTTCCATAACACTCAATTTCAAACTACAAAAATTAACCCTCCCTTTCCCTTCCCTCCATCAAAATTTCCATGTAAGACTTGATACACTATTCATTACATTCAACCAGATAACTTTTGGTTTTCTAGTCTTATACGAAAGGCATAAGTGTATAATTCAAAATACTAGTTCGGTAATTCTTGGAAGCACTCTAAACTTGCTTTCAAACATATCCTACAACCACTACAATATGCAGTCCATTAACACTAACCCTCTAAAAAGGCCAACCAGTAACAGGTAAAATCCATAACTGAAGGCACACAACTATATTCAGAACATTCACTTTTAGGTGGCATTCGACACACAGCTAGAACAGACCAAAAAAGTGGTGTTCTGTTCTCTTTCGTTTCACCTTTTGGACTTCTTAACCCACATTTCTTGTTCCATTATATTTATAAAATAAGCCAAACATTAAACAGAACCTATATGCTATGTTGTTACCGTGTTCGTGTTCCATATCGAACAAAAAAGTTTATCAAATGCTACATAGGGCTACAGTAGACAGAGAGTAACAAAGCAAACCCAAACACAAATACTAACTTGTGAAGGAGTAGACTGATTATTTTGGGCCGGTAATGGCGGTCTAATAGATGATTGAACAGGTCTCTGTTGATGAGCAGGCATCCCACCAGGCCGCATCTGAGAACTCGAACCCGAAGATCCTAAAATCCCCATTCCTTGCATAGGCGCTTTCACCTAATCACTCACATTCATTCAAAAAAACAAAACCCTTCATTAAATTTAATTCAATTCTACCAACAAAATGTTCAAACACTTTCTAAAAAAAACTTTAACCTGAGAGGTGTTAGAACTTGATGGGGATTCAGTGACATTGACTCCGGTTCGATTTAACGAACCGAAATGTTGATGCTGACCGAATGAGGAAGAAAACGGAGGGGAGGGGCTTTGGTGATGAGTGGGGACACCGATAGCCATGCCGCCTCTTGGAGCAGCACCGCCAGGGATCGATGAGGCGGTGGAGGGAGCGGAGGAGAAGTGATGGAAATGGGACTGCTGGTGGTGTGACGGCTGTTGTTGCTGCGGCGGCGGGAGGGTTCGATTGAATGACGGAGGAGGAGGGCGAGGGGCTGGTGCCGGGGGCCTGGAGGCTGAGGCTGAGGCTGAGGCCTGGGCCTGGGATTGGAGTGGATTAGGGTTACGGATAGGGTTTGGGTTTGGGGAAGAATGGAGTGAGGAAGAGATGGGAGGGAGAGAAGGTGATGATTGTGGTTGTGGTGGTTGTGAGGGTTCAGTGCCATTTTGAACGGTGGTGCTACTCGACGGAGGTTGAGAATCCATGGAGGTAGTAGATACACAGCTTCAGTGAGTTACAAAGTTATTCAAGGTTTACTTTTTTATAAATCATTGTCGACTTGTGGCATAATCATTTATACAACTTTTTCTTTTAAAAAATGTGAAAATAAAAATCTATACAACTTTATTTTTTATAGAAAAATCATTTACTATCATAATATTTTCAGTGTCTCTCTTATTTCACACAGTCTATTAGCGGGATGTAAAAAATATTGACACGTGACACTAATTTTTGAATTATCTTTAAACTTGATAATTTATTTACTCACATTCAAATATAGGAAAAGATCTCAATTAATCTAAACATCGATAATAATAATGTAAATTTTTTATAGTATTAATCAATTATTCATCTTCTATGTATAAACAAATAATAAATAATATATTGATTACTATAATATTATAGTCTTAATTTTACGTAAGAAATAAACATTCTTATCTTACGGAAAGTATTGGACGAAAATTTACATCATAGGATTTTCTAATGATGGAAGACAAGAGAAATATAACAATATATAGTAAAACTAGTTTTCAATGCATTTTCAGTATTTTATAACTCTTAATTTCATTGTTATATTAAAACATCATGTTTATACATATAAGGTTGTTGTTTAGTGATTATGAAATCAATATTTCCACATGTGATGATAAAGCTGTATATTTATATCCTCCCTAGACCCTACTAAATGATAACTTTGTGCACTGAATGCCTAGCTATATATGAATTGAACATCTTGCTTAAATACCATCTCAAGCAATGTGCCAAGGTTCAGTGGCTTTCATATTACAGACCAAGAAGACATGATTAAATTTAGTCACTCTCTCAAAAGTATAAAATTACTTTTAACTTAGATATTCTCCCCATACAAAAATCAAATATAAATACAATTTGAAATTTTAATGTACCTATCCATGGACAGTGCTAGAACCAAATAATTTATATCATTTAGCAAACAAGCCAGATTTGTATGATTTAAAGCCTAAGATATTCAAGCCACCAAGATAGTAGATAAACTTATTCAGTATATAAACTGATTATTACATGAGTACAGAAAATCAAAAGCAATGGATTTCTTCCTACTGCTGTAGCAGCATATCCAAATATGGCTGAACTCTCCATGGCCTGAACACCCCTTCATGTGATATATTCTGACACCACAAAACTTACAAGTCAAAATGAGACATTACAGTAGAGCATCTAACTTCCCATGTCTCAACTGTCAACTGTAATATAATACCAACATGCAAGTTTTCAAAAGATAACTTTCGCCGATTCCGTGATATGATTTTAGAGAAATTCAATTTTTTAGATGGTATTGCTTGTTTAGTCTAATAAAATATAGAAAAGGATCAAGATCTCATATTGTTGCAATGACATTGAATTTCAGCAGGGAAGTTCTTACATGCATGATTGAAAAACTGCTTTCATGGTGTAGCAAAATATGATAATGTGAACTAAGATATACAAGAAAATTTTCTATTCAGATGCCTATTTCACAAATTTAAGGACTAAGAAAATCAGAAAGCGACTAGTAATAAATGTTGAGAGTTATCGATCGCATTATATAATAAATGAAAACCAAAAAGAATGCAGAACATGGCATAATCTAGTGAGGCAATAAAGGCCTAGTGATGAGAAGGAAATCAAATCCAACCACAAAATGCATGCTAAACATCTGAGATGCTGCAATATGGAAAGATACTTACTACCAACCAGTAGAAAAATCCGCGCATGAGATTGAGAACTTTGGGATAATCATCGGAAGCTCTATTTATTTTCCGTTTAAGATCTGCAGGATGAGCACATAACTCATAGTAACTAGTCTACCAAAAACAGATAAAAGCAAGTTTTTGTTAATGTGGATGTATGATTGATGTTGGTGTATTGATCTTGACTCATAGTGAAAAAGTAACTTCACAGAAGAACAAACAAGTAATTGCAGGCACATAAGTTCAAGTATCAAGCAAATACAGAAAGTCACATACCAAAGAGGAGAATTATAAATTCTACTTACCAATATGACAATCAAGATAAGACTTCGAAACATGGTCTTCATTGTAGGATTTGGTATGCCGACGTAGAACTCTCTGGCCTTGGGCTAGTTTTCTAACAGTAATGTCTTTAAAAAGTCTTTCATACTCTTCCTGACAGTAAGGCTTCTTAAGTTCTTCAATGAGCTTTTCTCTATACTTTGTGCGCTTCCTAGCATTGGCTTCATCGTTGTCTTCACATAAAAATCTCACATTCAACTGAGAAGCAACACATGTAGCACACATCATATCATATACATAATCTAAAAGCAAGAACAAATATTGAATACAAGCAAAAATATCTAATTCATATAATATTAGATACTTACAACTGGACAGTGCACAAGCCTTCCTATATGCAGGTCATCATCATCACTCTCCATCTTTGCTCCTTCACCAATTTTTTGACCCTTAGCTGAAGGGACAACATTTTTCTTGACTCTTTTACTAACGCGCCTATCAGCGTGCTCATGCTTATGTGCCTGTGAAACCACATGATTGCTATTATCACGGAGTTCTGAACCTGCTTTTGGTTTCCTACCTCTGCACTTACCCTTATAGTTAAGGTCACAATTCTGTGCTTCTGAACCAATTTGATTGCTACTATTACTGACAGTAGCATTCGTATCTGCAGATAGTTGTTGACCTTTTTGTTTCCTACCCCTACACTTAACCATTTGGTTACCTGCACGGATCCGTAAATTTCCAAAGGAAGATATACAAAGAATATATATAACATATTATTGCAATTTTTTATAAATAATGCACCTACACTTACCGGAACGGTCATGCCTATTTGCCTCAGTAACCATGTGATTGCAATCGCCATTCGAATTTTCGGTAGCTTGGGGCTTTGACAATCCTTTTGGTTTCCTACCCCTGCACTTACCACTAAAGCTAGGGACATGATTTTGTGGCTTTGAAGCAACATAATTGTTGCTAGCACTACCATTAGGATTATTATCAGAAGATAATTCTTGGCCACTTTGTTCCCCACCATTGTACTTACCTGTGTGGTTATCTACATAGATCGATCAAGAAAACATCAAAGGGAAACTATATACGTAAGAAATATTTGTGGAACTTTATTTTTGTAATAATATATTGAATATGGGTTACCTGCATGGTTCTGTGCTTCAGAAGTTACATGATTGCAACCACCATTAGCACTCTTATCAATATGTAGTTTGCCCTTATACTTTTTTGCAGGGGCATGCATTTCTGTGTCCACGGTGGCCGCATTTGAAACACGATTTTCATTCTCAATTGGGAATATAGTTGGAGCCACAGGGTCAGGATTTGATGGCTCATATTTCACATAAACATTGGCCTCAGGGATATCAAGAGCATAAGATTTTCCATCAGGCCTCAAATGTTCCAAGAAAAATTTATATTTGGGATCCGAAATCACACTATCATCCTCCTCATCCTCCTCATCCTCTTCCTCGTTGATTTCTGTATAGTTTTCTTCATCAGGGTATTTTACAGAGACAGTGACACTGCTCTTATTAATACCATTTCCAAAAAAATTAGCAACAGGCCTATAATTTTCAAGGAAATATTTATATAGGGGATTCACAATCACAATATGATTCTCCTCCTCCTCCTCTGGCCTTTTTTCTTCAGCAGCGTAGCCTATTTTTTGATAATGCAGTGGAAGCCACTGGGTTCTTACATTGCTGTATAATCAAACCAACCATGAATTGCACCATTTCTTGCTTTGTTTTTTATCCAAAAAAATGCAATTTTTAGCTCAGAGTATGCTATTTTGAGTATTTGTGTTGTGTGTGAGGAATGGGTGACCTTAGGGTTGGGTCGAGGCGGGTCATGTTTGTCATTTACCCGACCCTAAATTTTGACTTTACCCTACTCTAGTTTTTGAACCCGAACTCGGCCCTAAACCCAATAAAATCTGGCCATATTTAGACCCAATCATGGTTGAGACAAAACTAAGTGAGCGGGTCGGGTCGTGTCCAGCTTGCAAGAGGTGTTGGTGCATTTCCCTCCACTTATTAATACTATTCTATAACTTTGTTAATGAAAGTTGGGATTTGAGTGTGGAGTACTCAGTTAATCAATTCTAAGGGGTGTTTTTCTGTTTGGAAAATGATGAAGTAAGTTACATACACTAAAAAAAGCATTAAACAAAAGTTGGATGAAGTAAGTTACCTGTGATGATGATGAAGCCTTGCTTTCTTCATTGTTATCTATGTTCCTCTCTTTGTTTCCAAACACTGTCTCATTCCCTTCTACCGTGTTGTGTTGATAAGGTCTGTGTATATGTTTGATTCTGAAAACTGTGAAGCCTTTTTTTAGGATGGTCCCCTCCCTTATTGAAAGGGACATCATCGTACCAAATAAGGAAAAATCTGGTTAACAAAAGTAGAGGGTCTGTCACTGTCTTTTCCAGAAGTCTTATTGGTTAAAACAAAATGGGATAGTCAATTCCACTAGAACTAGCAGCATACGTCTGTCGCTGTTTTTTCCGGTACGAGGAATGTGGAGAAAGAAGAATTTAAAAAAAAAAATAATTTAAAAAAAATACAAAATTTGAATCATTTAAATTTTGATTTTGTCATGTGTCAAAATCCTAAGTATGTCCATAACCTTGGTTTTGTCTTATGTGCTGAAATAAGTAATAGTAGAATTTAATTTTTCTCTCTAATCTTTCATTTATATTAAGGGTTTCACATGTATCCACATCCTTCAAGCTGCATCATAAATTTCACGGTTGCTGCATTGTTGCTGCTTATAGTAATGGACTTTCATGAGGAATCGAGGCTAAAATATAACACTAACATGCAAGTTAAGAAACCTAACTTACGCTGATCCCATGATATGATTTTAAAGAAATTCAAGAGTGTAAAAGTCATTGGTTCGATTCCCCGGAAGTGACACTTATTTGGAGGAATAGTTCATTAAAACATTCTTGGTGCACTAATTGACATTAATTGTTTTAATGAAATGTAACATTTGAGAGAGTTACAATCAAGTTAAAATTTCTTTATGTTATATATATATATATATATATATTCGATTTGTTTAAATTAAAGTCTGATATGATTTGTTTCTAATCTTATTTGAGATGATTTGCTTTTAAGATATTATTTTATTTAAATATAAATACTTCTCTTTAAAAAAACAGTAGAGAATATTTATGGAGAATAATGTATCTCCTCATATAAGGAAATAAATTATCTCATTCAGCCATTAAAATCGTGACATGTGTATCATTTAATCATTTTCTAAAAAAATATTTCTAAAACTAAACAAAATAATACATATGTCATTATTTTACTAACGGGAAGGTAAGTTATCTCCTGACATGAGGAGATATTTTATTCTCATATTTATTTTATTCAAAAACATAAATGAGATACAAAAAAAACATAAATGAGATACAAATTAAGCTTTGGTAAAGTTGTTAAATGGTATAACAAAGAATCATAAAACTTAACCACAGTTGTTGTGTGTTGCATGTAACTGTAGAGATGTATTCTAGCCCTCGGTTCTTTTCTTCCAACTGTACTTCTTGTTGTTTGTTAGAAAAACAGACTAAACCAAACTTATTTTCCCTTCAATCAAATGTTGTTTTCAGTAATCGAACCATTGTGTTTTAGCCTAGTACAATACTTAAGAATCCAGTAAAACCTAATAATACTTTCGTAAATGTATTAACTCTTTTTAAGTATCTCAACATAATTAAGTCATCAGTTCAAACTAGAGAAACCAAAATACCAACAAAATGAATCACAACCATTAGATGTGATGAATATGTGTCTGGAAAAGAGCATATTCATTTTCTCTTGCTAGTTACACCCTAATGTTTCGCCTTTAATAACGCCCCACACATTCTATTCTCTTTTACACGTTTTCTATTTACTATGATACTTCTATTGTTTCCCCTTATTACAATTTCATTCTTTTTTCACTTGTATTGTCCTTCATTGCATCAAATTCCCTTAGAATTTTTCTAATGCCTACCTTAATTAATGAAGGTTATTTTGGTCATTCAAACATATACCATGCAATTCCACAAGCAACCCCTTAAATAATTATTCAAGAATTTCTCTAAATATAAGATTAAAATAGAGACCTAGCTAGATCTCACAAAAATAAACTTCTGAGTTGGCTTTGCAATTTCATTTCTCATATAAACTTGTCTTCCAATATTTTCCCTTACTAGTTTACCCTATTCCCCTGCTTTTTGCAGGGGTCACTTTTTACCACCTTTTATTATATATGTCACCACTCCTTAATTAATATCCTTCTCTATTTAATTTATGGAACAAAACCCTCAAAATGTTATCATGGACATTCCAAACCCTCGAAAGAGGAAGCATGGTCCCATGCATGCTATTAGGGTACTCTTCATGATGAGAGGACACAGGCGGAATTCAAAATTGTTTCACGTCCACGATGGATCCAAGAGCATGTGGATCAAATTTGTGGGGCACATGAGAGTATTGCATCTTCATAACAATCAATCGCTACATCATCCTAAATCGAGCGACCAACCTTTCCCATATACTGTATTGTCCCCATCACCCCCTTTTGGGGACGAGGGTGATGGAGCAATTGCCGATGCATCAAAAGGTGACGAGGGCAACAAAGCGATTACCTATGCATCAAATTTTTTGGTGGAGGAGTCTAATTTGCATTCCCCACCTATAAGTCGGTATGCTTCAGCAGTAGGCCTGAACGAACTTGTTTCAGGTGATGATGACAATGAGAAGCGTAGTCGATATGCTTCAGCCGTAGGCTTGAATGAAGTTGCGGAAAGTGATGAAGACAATGAGAATCTGAAAGAGATTATTATGGAGGAAGAGGAAGAGTGTGAAGAAAATGGTGATGGTGATGAGATGATTGATGCTAAGGCTGATGAGTTTATTGCTGAATTCTACAAGCAAATGAGGTTGCAAAGCTTAGATGTTGTGGGCCATCATTATAAGGAACGAAGCCAAAGATCATTAGGAGGTTGATCCATGCATGCATGCATGCATGCATATGCATAATTAAATTGGTTCATTCACGTCTAAATTCACATCATGGATGCATATATGGATTCACGTCCTACAATATTATTTCTGTTATGTAAACCCTTATGTTTAAATTCTCTAGTCTTTCTTTTTTGTTTCATCTTATTATTATTATATTATTGTTGTTGTTGTTGATGGGTGAGGTTGGATAGAAAAAAGAATTAACTATGTTTGTGCAAAGAAGAATAGGTGAATGGAGAGGTATTGTACAATCATAATATTATATAGGGAGATGAATGAAGGGAAGTTACATAATTATTTTTGTTTCTTTTAGGTGATTTTCATTTGAAATAAAATATTATGGAGAAGGAAACCTCAAGGGTTTGCCATGTACCTTTAATGTTTGAGTAAGGCTATGTTTTCGAACTAAATCCTCCTACTAATTAATCATCTTATTCAGGAGAATAAAGTGACACATGTAACTTGTAAATTAATCATTAATAAATAAAATATCACTCTATGACATATATTACTTTCTCGTGGATAGGAAAATTATAATTTTCCTTAATTTTTTAGTAATGTTATATTCTCCTTCTAAATTCTCTTATCCATAAGAAAGTGACATGTAACTTATAAATCTATCATTAATAAGTTGTAAACCAATGAAACTATTGATGTAGCTTAAACAACAAACTCCCCAGCTACATTACATTAATTATCTCCCTCCTTATAAAAGAACCTATATGACTCAGTGGTCAATTGTTGATTAAGGATCAATAATTTACCAATTGGATATTAATCATTTGAGAAACCCAAATTTATAGATATTTAGGTTTGCTAATGAATGGAACATAAGGAAATTTTGGTGAAGTTAGAAGGAGTGAAGTTTCTTACAACAACAAGGAAAATCTTGTTTTGGGTGATTTAGGGTTCTAAGGAGTACTTTCTTGACTAAGGGCTAAGAGAAAGTGTGACATTCATACAATTCATCTTCACCTTAGGTATACCTAACTATATATCAATTGAGCATTGCTATTGCAATATAATACATAAGACTTTTCTAAACCATTATGAATATTTTGGAGTTTTCCTAGTAGAAAGTGAGAGTATAATAATGAGTGTTTTAAAAGCATGGCACTTCCAAACCAGAAGAAATGAGAAGCAAACGCACTATTACTGTATGATTAATGTTCAAAGCAAAGTGTAGAAAGATTAAAACAGCATTACAAGTAGATTAAAAAGGCCAAATTAACAATACTTATAACTAAAACCAAATTAAATATTAAGATAAAAGATAAGAACTTTTTATATTTTTTATTTATTTATATTTATTTGTTAATTATGAACGACACATGAACCGTAGAGAATGTTGGGCATTCCAAATATGAATGAAGAAGTCTTATATTGTGTAAAAGTTAATGAGTTGAAGAACATATAAGTGGATGGACCCATAAACTATTGCCTTAAGGTTTTTGGTCAAGATGTGGTGACAAATACACTTATATGCTTCTTTCACTTAGCCTATGGAAGAATGATATAGCTCATGATAAACATCTTCAAATATATAAATGGGTCCAACCCCATCCATTTATGGCATTCATGAGTTGCAAAATGCAATGTAGTGCAGTGACAACTGAGAAAAAGAGTTGCACCATCATCATCTTAAAAATTTCAAAGCACAAAGTAAAGTAAAGCATGTTGTAGTATGTTGCAAACTTGCAGGAACGTGCTACTATATTGATTAAGAAGTGATGGATCAAGCATGGCACACAACACAAATATTCATATTCATATCTTAGTAGAATTGAGTAAGAGGTATCTTCACTCAAAAGACAACATTTCAAACAAGCATTATGACCCACCTAGAGATTATTTCATTTCTACCGACAAAACATTGGTTTAGTGGTGTAACATAAATTTTACTTTACTGGATCCCAAATAAGCCAAAAGTGAAAGGTTTGATTCCTGATAACTATACTCATTGGGATGGGCGATCACACCCCGAAAGAGATTACCCTTAAGAATAGATATAGCCAAAATTATCTAATCTAGTTGGTGTTTTTAATTACCGTTAAAAAGCTACTGTTAGGAGAAGTCAACTTGTATAGAAAAAAATCTGTAATTGTATATATAGAAATTAAAATGTAAATTTAGATTGTGTACAATGAATAAATGACTTCTTTATTGTATTTATTGCCATCATAGTTGGAGCCAAGTGTTAGGCACACTACGAAACAGTTAAAGAAAATTCACAATATCTAAACTTAATTAACATTATATTTTAATCCAAAACATTAACTTAATATTGTATTTTAATCCAAAACTAAAAGTATATGATATAATTTACTTATACAATATTCAATTTACCCATAAATCACCAATATGAGACCTTAACAATCACACTTAAACTTTGATTTCCCCCTCAACCATAAACAAATTAGATTGTTTCTTAGTCATCAATTTTAGTAAAATTCAATTAAATTAGTGAGTAGATTTAAACTATTAAATTTGACTAGAATGAATTACAAGGATGTTGATCTCATTTCATTTTGAATAGGGATGGTAATGAAATTCGAACATGTGGTTACCAATCCGAACCCAACTCGAATTTAATGGAGAAAATCTAATGTGACTGAGTTTGGGTTCAGGTTTTACACGATTTTAACTTTCGAGTTCGGGTTTAGTACAACTCTACCACAAACATAATTAATATATGTAAAATTAAAAAATTATACATAAATACATATGTACATATATAAAACTTTTATATATATATATATATAAAAATATTTCGGACGAGTTCATATCGGATTCGGATTAACCAACACCCGATGGGGTTAGGAATAATATTATTGTTTTGAACCTTTGGATTTTGAGATTAACTAAGCAAAAACTTGATCGTGATCATTCCTAATTCTGAAACGTACTTCAAAGTCTTAATCAATGCCATAAAGTTATCCGGAGGAAGGAATTAATAACTGAGTTTAAAGTTTCAGTGTGAAATTTTCAATCAATAATTCATTTGCAATAATTTCATTTAAGAGTGACAAGTCCCAAAAAAAATTGTAAAACTTAATTATATATTAATAAATTTTATACTAATCAATATGTATATATAAAAAAATCATTATATTTATAATAACATATGTATATAATAAATTTATATAGTTAAATTAATATATATTTTTTAAGAATAAACAAAAACAAAAATATTATATACAATCTCAAAATCATAAAAAATTGTAACATGTATAGAATATTTATTAAAAAAATAAAATTTCTGAATACTAGTGTGTCGATAAGCATTTTGTGTCAATCAATCCATATTATATGATATTATGTATTCAATTTTTATATAATTCATTTCAGAGCATTAAAATATATATTTTGTGTTCAATGTGCTTTATATTATAGTTTTTTTTTATTTATTATAATGTTCAAAGTATAAGGGAATACATCATAAACTTCTTCAAAGTGAAATATATCATAAATCTATGTGATTAAATATAAAAATTAAATGAGAGAAAAATTTCATAAATGTGTTCAATTATTACTATTTAAGTATATAAATAAAATTAAATGAAATTATAAAAGTTAAATTACCTTAATGTTCTTTAGGCCTATTTTGCATTTATATAATAGTATTGGTAAATTTGAAATATAGAAATTATGTCCGTTCAATTACCTAAACACTTCTTAATTTCTTTTGCCTTTAATATAGATACAGTAGTATAAATATTAATATGAGTAATGGATATAGAAAGTGTGACTACATATATATTCAACTTTGATAATGTTTCTATCTTCAAAGGCCTTTTCACCTAACTTAAAAGGATCATCAACCAACCTTACCTTGCTCAAAGGATGCGTGTGATTGAAACAATGCTCACTTTCCACTCTCTTCACCGATTAGTAAACCACTTTGTTCACCCAACCTATCCAATAATTCAATCTATTCACATCTCTTTTATTATACAATTCTGGACGAAACTATACAAAAAGAGTAAACAAAAATTCAAAGGCTTGCAACAAATTAAAATATGTGAATATTTATACAAGCTTTATTTTACGAATATATGATATATACAATACCACTTTTCTACTACTTCAATGATTTATATGAAGTGTGTGGTTCACCCAATTCATATATATTCAACATCCATAATAATCACTATCTATGATTGGTAAGCAATATGGATGCTTCTTATGAAATATTGGCTCAACAACAAAAGCATAAAATGTGTGTATATATTACAATTAATTTTAATACAAATACTTACATTGTAATAATATTTTACACTATCAATATATCATTCACTATTCATTTTTAATCACTATCGACTTTTAAATAAAATTAATACGAATAATAGTTGGTGATATATTGAATGTGTGTATATATTACAATCATACAAATAATCATTCCAAAAGCATAATCACCCTATCCCTTCATAAGTATATCCGAGACAAAGCAACATTTTTGAACAAGGATCTTTTGTTATCAAAATTTTATGTCTCTATCATATCCCATCAAATAATATAAAAATGTTATTTTATGTTTTTATATTTTTATTTTTAGGTAGATGATACCTTATAATTGGATTGAGACACAATAGAGCATTAAAAGTGGGACAACAGATACACATTCACACAATGCTGCTAACCTAGGATAAGAAAGACCGTACGTAAATGTTACATATTCTTAGCTTTTATAACAATATTACCTAAGATAATGTCACTTACGTTTTGGAAATAAAATCTTTACCAAACAAAACGCAAGACCCTGTAATTGCTGCGACACTACGCTGATATTTCAACCGCCATTCATCATCAAACTCTTGAATCTCTTAGTTAGTTACACTAAAAAACAAGCTTCTTTAATTTCATCTCTGTCTTTTTATTAATAATTTTTTCAATACAAGCCAAATATAACTTACCTTTTATCCCCTCTTGGTCTTCTTATTCCCTTTATTTTCTCCACATTATAAGGAACGTTACAAGTTCATTTTTATTGTGATTAAAGCCATTTCTCTAGCAAAAACCTTATATAAATATTTCATCACCCTTGTGCTTCACTCAATCCACTTTATATAATTTCATTCACCATTTTCATTAACTCATCATATTCTACCATTTTGTTACTCCCTTATGGTCATGGCCACATTGCAATGTTCTTCATCATGTGTCATATTAGTGACACTACTAATTGCACTTCTTTTCATTGATCCAATATCCTCAACATCAAGAAATGCTCTTGATGATGAGAATCAAAGAAATTCTTACCATACAGGGCTTAGAGTCAAGCTTCATCATGTTGATTCAGGCAAAAACTTAACGAAACTCGAGCGTGTCCAACACGGGATAAAGCGCGGTATTAAGAGGCTGAATGCAATGATATTAGCAGATTCAACCCAATTGGAATCACCAATCCATGCAGGGAATGGTGAGTACTTGATGGAGTTATCAATTGGTACACCACCAGTATCATACCCTGCAGTCTTGGACACTGGCAGTGACCTTATATGGACACAATGCAAGCCTTGCACAAAATGTTATAACCAACCAACTCCGATTTTCGATCCGAACAAATCTTCGACTTTTTCTAAGCTATCATGTAGTAGCAGCCTTTGCAATGATCTTCCTTCATCAACTTGCAATAATGGTTGCCAATATATGTACTCATATGGTGACTATTCAGTAACACAAGGCACTTTGGCCACTGAGACTTTCACTTTTGGGGACTCTAAGGTTCATGAAATTGGTTTTGGTTGTGGAGAAGACAATGAAGGTGATGGATTTCAACAAGCTTCAGGGTTGGTTGGTCTTGGTCGTGGTCCTTTATCATTGGTTTCTCAGCTAAAAGAACCAAAATTCTCTTATTGTTTAACCAACATGGATGATTCAAAAACTAGTGTTCTTTTGCTGGGTTCTTTTGCAAAGGTGAAAGGAAAAGAAATAACTATTCCTCTTCTTAAAAACCCTTTACACCCATCATTTTATTACCTTTCTCTACAAGGCATCACTGTAGGTGATACCAAATTGTCCATTGAGAAATCAACATTTGAGGTAGGGAATGATGGAAGTGGAGGAATAATCATAGACTCTGGCACAACCATTACATACTTAGAACAAAGTGCTTTTAGTGAACTCAAAAAAGAGTTTACATATCAAACAAATCTTCCTATTGATAAGTCAGGGGCTGAAGGGTTAGATTTGTGTTTTACTTTGCCATCTGATGCAACACAAGTTGAAATTCCAAAGTTGGTTTTGCATTTTAAAGGTGGAGATTTGGTTTTACCTGCTGAGAATTATATGATTGCTGATTCACATTTGGGTGTGGCATGTTTAGCTATAGGTGCATCTAGTGGAATGTCTATCTTTGGAAATGTTCAACAGCAGAATATTTTGGTGAACCATGACCTTCAAAAAGAGACTATTTCTTTTGTTTCTACACAGTGTGATGAGTTGTGAGATTGTGTGTGCTATGTTAATTTGCTTTATTTCTTTTATGTTGAAATAATATAAGCTTTTTTCATTCTACATGTGTTTTGGGTTTATTTATTTTCTCATCTCACTTTAAAACAAATTCTTTAACTCAAAAAACATGAATTTTATGCAATGATTGTTATCAAAAGTGAAATTATTTTCTAGATATATATGCATAATGCATCTGTTATAATTGTTGCTATTGTGCAAATGATTTTAAAGTTACAATTACTTAAAATCTTGATATATATTAAGTGTGTTGATCGGTCTACAATTCATGATCTACTAAAATAAGTTGTATCTCTTGATGATAAAAAATTTCTTCATACATAAAAGAGAGTTAAAACCTACTTGAAATGAAATATGGCATGAGATAGAATATATGAATTACTTATATCATCTATTGAAAGATACATGTTACTAGTCATAATAAACGATTAGGTAACTCAAAAAGTTAAAATAAAAATATGAAATTGATATTAAACATTATATTATAGACTTCTCAAAAAATTATTTTTCAAAAATTCTAGGCACAACTTTATTAGTTGTTAGTTTATACTTAATATCAGTGTTGTGATAACGAGAGTGGACGGTTCGACCACTGACCGGACTTGAAAACGACTCTGTTTTGTAATCTTAACTGAATGAGTAGTTGGACCGCTTTGAACTGGCGAAATTCCGGTTCGACCGTGCTAAACCCGATTAAACAAGAATAGCTCGGGGGGATGGTTTTGTTTTATTTTGGTCCCAAAGAAATAGAGAGATATTACTTCGATATAGTTATATAAAATTAGTAATTATATAAATTTTTACATTTATACATAATTATATATTTATAGATAAAAAAATATTAATTATAACGTCCAGTTTGGGTTTCACAACCATCCTTAATATGGTGTTATGTTACTATAAGCTTGACCTTTGTGTGTATGATAGAATGGTTGCTCAACATCCCACCACCTTAAAATTGAAAAGCCTTTTTCTTGCATAGTAAGATTAAATATGATGAAGTTTTTGCTTTACCAAACACGCTTCTTTGGTAAGAGTCCAAGAACCTTAGAACTTACCTCTTAAATTGTAAATAATAGTGTTAAGGTTTGGATACACTCATTTAGAAATTAATTAAATGACCTAGTTTTTAAGAAGATGTTAAAATGGTCTTTTGCATTTAAACAAGTCTCTTGCTTTTGATGGGAACATGTTAAAATGGTGATAGAAAGAAACTAGAGATAGAGACGATATTGTGATAGTGAAAAAAGGTGAAAAAAAATAAAGAGGGCGACTAGACTTTGGTGGAACATGGATCTTCTCCTAGAGGAGTAAAATTAATGGAAACATAAATAATTTTTTTTTATATTGTAAGGATAAAATTGTAATTTTATTTTAATTAAAAATGATATAAATTTTAATATGTGTTTTTTTTTCTTTGTTTTTTATAGTACTTCCATTTCTATTAATGAAGATGAGTATCACCTTTTGAGTACATGTTACGTGTATTTTAGAAAATAAAGTAAAAATAAGGCCTGATCAGAAGGGATTTTGATATACGAAGCGTGATATGACTAGAATGTTTGTTAAGGTTGACTACTTGACTTCAAAAGAATAGGCCTATTTTGAAACAATAAAACCCAAACCCATATTCCACCCACAAAACATGTCTATTGGCCCATCATGTTCAATAAATAAAATTGGACAATACAAAGTAAAATTTCTAATGAAAATTGATTATCCCACACCTTATTTATTTTTTAGTATAGGTATAGGTATAGGTATAGGTAGAGTTGAGCGTGGGTCGGGTTGGGACTTGTCCTTACCCAGCCCTAAATGTTGGTCGGGTCATTTTTTTGAACCCGGACCCGGCCATAGACCCGAAGTTAACTCGTCCCTAAATATTCACAAGGTCAGACTTTAAAATCGGACCCGACACTGGACCCGATTAAATATAATGTATACTCATTTTAGATAAAGTCTTCTAAATAGTATTTATTATTGTGAATATGTAATTTGACATATAAAATAATATACGTATATATATATATATATTATTAAACATTTATATATGATAAAAAATTAGAGAATCAATGATATTTTTCACAAAAAATGTATCATTACTTTGTACACATTTGAATAAAGACACATACGAACATCAAGAGTGAGTGACCATGATACGGGTCATATTTGGTCCATACCAGTCCCTAAATATTGACGGATTCTACTTTTTGAACTCGAACCCGACACTAGACCTGATGAAATCCGACCCTATTCAGACCCGATCATGGTCGGTCCATACCGAGCGGATAGGGCCGAATCCTGCTCACCCCTAAGTATAAGTAAGAGAGGTGGTATAAAGTGTAAAAAGGTGGTATACAATAAAAATTATAAAAATATATCATTCAATACAACATCTACAAATAACTTAAAAAAATCATGATTCATATGAATTAAGCACATTAATTTGTAGAAGGTGATGGTCCATGTCCTCATTCTATGGTCGGTCACGTCCAATGGTTCCTATGCTTTAGGACATTGCATCTCAAATATTCCTTTTGGAAAAGATAGGTAAGGAACAATCACCTTCATCCTTTGTACCATCATATGCAAAATTGTATGTGTTTGTGTGGGCCTACAATTGATTTTTACTATTTATACACTTAAGACTTTGAGAAGACATATTGTCAATGCTATAATTAGTTTCTCTCAAAAATAATATTTTAAGAAGGTTGTGATCAAATAACACTTGACCTAGCTTAATCAAGTTATATGAATTATTAAACATTTATTTATTTTTAGTAGTTATATATAAAGCTTAATCAAGTTATATGAATTATTAAACATTTATTTATTTTTAGTAGTTATATATAAAGTGTGATAATATTTAATTCAAAACTGATCACTATTGTGTAAAATAAATTTCTTACATGTGATAATATTTAATTCAAAATTTATTTGACTTGTATAAAACAATGTAAAATATAAAAGTCGGAGTATGATCTACATAAATTAGCTTAATTATGGGGTAGTTTGTACTCTTATTGAAGTTCACAGTGTCGTAGTTTTGAAAAGGATTTTGAATTTTGTGCCAATTATGGACTTCAATGGTTTTGAACGTACTATTGAGTTAAGTAGATTAAGAATGGTGCTTTTGTGTTGAGAGGTCATATGAGGATCAACATTATGAAGTGCAATTTCATTGGTATCACAATTCAAAAGATTTTGCCTAGGTTGACCACGTCATGGCATATACATTTACGTCATGTGAGAGAAATTTTTGGGAGTTATTATTCCTAAAAAACGATATCACTCTAGATGAATCATTTCCCTTGAACTCTAACCCATAGTGCACTTCATTTATTATTATATTATGTTAACAAATAACCTAATGATATTAATTAAAGAGTATAAACTAAGTAAATTAATATTGAAAAATTAAATGTAACATATGTTTAATGGAACATTTCCAAATTGAAAATTACTTGGTTTGCTTTCTTAAATAATATTCTAAAAGTATTTGTTAGCATACCCCATTTATTATTAATATTTACTTCATCAAACAGAGGTTGAATACATCAACTAAAAGTAGTTTGGCCTTTCTGTCTCTTCCACCCTTTTTTTCACTTTAAAGTATACTTATTTAATTAGGTATGTGATATTTTTATTTCTTCTTGAAGTATGTTATTGTTTCACATTTCACATTACAGAGATAAAGTAATGTAATATTTTTTATTCATGAGATTAAAGAAAAAATTGAACTCCTCCTATACTCTTTTCTGGATGCATCATTCTATTTATTTGATTGAAAAAAATTGAAATAAGAAGCAGTGAAGTGAATATGAGGGTTCAAAATCTGGATGAGATCACATTTCCCTATTCATGTCTCATTTTATGTATCAAGCCAATTAGAAAACTTTATTCAACTAAAAATAAAAATAACAAAATTCAAAATAAATATTTTAATAAAATGTAACATATTTTGTAAAGTTTAATTAGTTAGAGATATAAGAATAATAAAATTCTAATACGAATGGGATCTTGTCGTCTAAATCTCTATCCAAAATTTATCACCCTTCCAAAACTGAAAGGAAAGTGATTAAGCCATTTTAGACTTTTTGTTTTATGCCCTTCAAACACTCCTAAAAATCTATCCTGTCCCCTAAACAACGCGTAGCAGTAACATCAACTCCTCATGAAATCAAAAGTGAGGGCAATCAAGGACGGACCCCATGTTTGGTTTATTAGGGGTAGTGCCCTTCCTAATGGCCAGTCCCAAAAACAAATGTTTACTAAATATTTTTAGTGTTTACTAATTTGCGAAATATGAGTTAGCTTGCTTGGAAGTTAACTGTTTTTTATCCGCTGAATGAAATTTTTTGTTTATCGGCTACTGTTTCATTGATTTTTAGGAAGTCGGTATGGGAAAGTACAACTTCTCAGAAGTCGTTTCCTGCCATAACGACTTTTAAACATAACAACTCAGAAGTCTTTTTTGTCATACCGATTTCTAAACATAACAACCCATAAGTCGATTTCCGTCATACCGATTTCTAAACATAACAACCCAGAAGTTGTTTTTTGTCATTCCGACTTTTAAACATAACAATATATAAGTCGGTTTGGACCATACAGACTTCTAAACATATTAGTACATAAGTCTGTTTGGTCATACCGACTTCTATATTGTGTTGAAGTCGTTTCCTGTCATACCGACTTCTAAACATAACAGTTAACCTGTCAAGATTTTAACGGTTGACATTGAAGGCATTAAGATCTAACGGCTCACAAACTAGTTCATTTGAAAGTGAAGTAGTGAACTAACTTGTAGTTCCCAAGTTAGTCACCCCCAAATATTTTTATATGATATATTTCTTACTCTTTTAATTTCTTATATCATTCACTCTTTTTTACATTTTATAAAACATGTCTTTTTTTATCCTTCATAATTTCTCTATACAAATTTAATTGCTAAAATGAGATGCATCATTTTGTATATATTTTTTATTTGCATACAAAATTGTCATGTTTCCATTGTATAATTATGGAGAGAAAAATGATGTATACACTACATAGTCTATATCACCCGATTTTTATATTTAATTTGACATAATATATTATGTACTGAATGTATAAATTAATCTGACACTATACATAGACTCATAAATTAGGATGTCCGATTTTTATATTTAATGCTCCATTTGGGTTAAAGGTACGATGAGTTTGAAAAGAATATAGTATGAATGGAATAGTACAAATGGTACAAAGCACCGACGTTATCATCTCCACCTGCTAGGTTCTATAAAGGACACGCCTCATTTTGTGCCTTCGAAAATGACTCATCTTTTTCACACCAAAAAATGAATCATCTTACTTTTATATTCTACCAATTCCAATATTCCACTAGATCGTCCATGATTAGAATACTTTAATATTTTTATATTATAATACTTTGCCATTTAAGTCTTAAATTTTTAAATATCATCAAATATATGACACTATGTACTACAGACCTATGCAACAATGGGACCAGACCCTCTCCTAGTCAAAACAATTTTCTTATAGACCATTGTTAGTAGTGAGAAGCTGAAATAAAAGAAATTTTTAGTTGACTTGGACGTTTTACTTTTCGAAATGAAGTAAGTAATATTTAATATTCTTTAAGGACTCAAACTCTACAAAAATTGCTCCCTTTTATTGTATGTGTATTTTATACAACTAAGTATATACATATAAATTTTGTTCATATAAATATATTTAGACACACATATTTATATGTATTTTTATATTTATTGGCCCTTTCTCTAAAACTCTCTAAATATTTTTCGATACTACTCTTGTTTTACCCCGGTCCAAAAGACAAGTTATGGTCAGACAAGAGCGATAACTATCAACGTAAAGCCGTATGAGGCGAGTCCATTTTGAGCATTCTTGGATCTTGACCGGTCAACTGTGCAATTCAAAAATGTATGTTGTTGACCGAACAACATCCAAAGAAAAGTACATTGACCAATTATATTATCCGTCTGAATAGCACAAACATCTGCCACAAACCACATGCCACTTGCACTTTATATCTACTTTTTGCCACGTGACAATAAAATAAACCTATAATACAGCTACTCAGCCTAGCACAAGATATAAGCCACATATTCACATAGTACAAAACCTGTCAGAGTCGTCTAACACCGGGAAAGCAACCTCTGCTTCTCTGAAGCAGGCCTGACAAAGTCAGTTGGTCGGTTATTTACCAGGGAATATTCCTTTCAACTCTACACTATAAATAGGGGACCCCCATAAAGAAGTTACATTCTATCTTTTTTATATTAACTTTCTTGCCCTTGCTTTAGCATTTTATATTCTCTTTATTCTCAAATCTCTCTCAGTCAGAAAATCTTTTCATATATCTCCCTAAACGCTTCCAAATATGTCTCCGACAACATCTAGAAGACTCTCCACCATTTATGACCTAACGTACTTCATCGAGATAAAAGAACAAAATTAAATAATTGTATGTTAATTTAATTAATTTTAAACCGTTTAGAAAGATTATATTAGAATAAAATAAAATAATTGTATGTTAATTTAATTAATTCTAAACCGTTTAGAAAGATTATATTATATGAAATGATATACATTTTCACACAACACAAGGAAGTCTCCAACTCCAAATATTTGAGGTTGTTGTATTTCCAAGAGTCGATTTTTTTATCAATATCTGTCGAAGTAAAAAGTGAAAACTAGACTTGTATAATTCAAAGTAGTAGTATCATTCCTTTACATATATGACAAAATTTAGTAGACTTCCACTTAATTTTCTTTCTTTATATTATATTAGATAAAGTGGTTATGGTTGATAAAAAAAGATAAAGTGGTTATGGTTGATAAAAAATATAAAGTGGTGATGTGCAGAACCCATAATTGTAGAAGAGCCAATCCGTGCACATTGCACACAATTGGAATAAAATGTTAATATTTATGAATAAAATATTTGATCACATAGTTATTTAATCTACAAAAATCATGGCATATATCATATTTAATAATTTTCTACAAAATATTTTTAAAAACTAAAAAGAATATGACAAGTGTCATAATTTTAATAGTTGGAAGATATAATTTATCTTAATTTTATATGATCTCGTTGGCAATCATAAAAAGACAATCCCCTTTTAATATAGCTATTTGTGCAACTATTTTACGATTAATAAGCAATTGCCTCTTGTACAGATTATATATTAATCTGTGATAACTAGAGTCTATTTTTTTTTTATTCGCACCAATTATTGCATTTATTCGACTGATCCACAAAGCTCTAAAATCCCTTTTTTTCCTATCTCTATCCCGATGAGCCGAAACTAAAGCTTTTATTTTCTGTTGAATCATAGTTCGAGTAAGTCTTGAATGAGCCCCGCGAAAACTTGATGTAAATAAACGAATTTTTGTCCTCCGTTTCCGAGCTATGTATCCTCGTTTAATTCTTGTCATTGAATAAATGAGACTTTGATGAATAACTATTTGATTTCTTTTTGTTCAGTGTCCTATTTTTTAGTTTTTATAAATCCTTTTGTAGAAAATGTTTTGAGAGTGAAGTATATTATCATTTTATGGGATAAGTTATCTTCTCCAACAACAAAAAATATTTAACTATTTTTTACAAAAATATTTTTAAAAACTAAAAAAATAACATATGTCACGATTTTAGTAACTAAAATAAATAAATTATCTTTTAATATGAGGATATATTTTATTCTCTGGTAAACAAAGAGCTTAGATCTAGGTAAATATAATTTTTGAAAGCAGATGTTTATTTAATTGTAAAGGAGCCTTAAAACATCTTTATAGATAAGGACAAGTTTATATATATATATATATTCCACTTTAGATTAACGGGAACAAATATATAATTTCATATGTTGACAACCTTGTATTTCATCTTATAAGATAATATAGAAAAGATGAATGAGATCCAACATAACTTGCAAAAAAACTTAGGGTTTTATAAAGAAAAACACAAAGGGAAGAGACCAATTATCCGTACACGTGGGTGGTGACCAAGAATAAGAACATAATCTTTGACTAATGATTTTTCACCCTCCATTATTGTTAGGTGTTGTGTTAGTGCTATAACTACAACCATTTTTATTTCATTTTTGGATTAACGTTAATTAGTGATAAAATATAGTCCTTTAAAAAAGTGAATGTGTGCCACAATAATCCTCCACCGGTTTAAAGTATCCGGAATTAATCATAAAAGTGTTAAAAATATTATTTTAACGTACAATTGAGATCTTTATAAATCATTTTAAGTTTTATAATTTTCAAGATACCAAGCTCTACTATACAACCTTTCGTATCTTCTAAGAGACCAAAGTTTTAGTTTTCTAGTTTTCTAATCTTATGAACCAATTGAGACCATAAAATTTAGAGACCAAAACTAGTCGTTATTCTTTTTTTGTGTTCAATATGTGGTACATCCTTTATCATATATTGTTGACTATCTTAAACAGTATATCATTCTCTGTCTCGTACCAATCACATATTATCATATGTGAATAAATAAAAAACAATATTCTAATTGGCCTGTAACATGAAATAAGACACCGTTTAAAAGGAGGATGGCGAGTTACACGTGCAATAATAAAACATATTCGACTTTGCCAATAGTAATTGTGATCATTATCTTCTTGTCTTGTTATATGATGAATCTTTGTTTTAATCCATTAAGTACGTCATAAGAGCACAACTATAATTTTTATACATATAATAAGAAGAAAGAGATAGTGATGCTTATTCGGACTGGGATTTGTGTATAATTAGCTCAAGTTCATTGGTCTCTTTAGACATGACATTTCATTATTAAATATATTTTTGATAAATCTTAATAATTACTACCTAACATAAATTTAAGAAAAATTCTAAGAAGTCTTTTTAAAAATATCTACAATGCACTTAGGTAGGGTTCTTTTCCTCCGTTTTTTAGTGTTGAGAAATAAGTCTCACATCGTCTACCTCATTGTCTCGGGAATGATTTAATTAATATATATTGGTTATTTCTCTCACCGCCAATTAGTTTTGAGATGAAACCTTAACATGATATCAGAGACAAAGCCCAACTTATTTCCGGTTGTCATGAGCAAAAAAATGTCATTTAGTTGTGGGTCAAAAGTAACATTTCGCCTGGTACCCGACAGACTTATATGGATGAGACACATTGAAACCTTTAACATTTATATCTTCAAAGTTATATATAGTTATTTGAGCATTAAGATATCTTGCATGTATTCAACCCCTTATAGGCTATAGCACAATTGGAGAGAAGTGATTTTGGACCACTCTAAAAAGATTTCCTAAATCCCTTAACTTTTGTATATATCATATGCTATAAATGATAGAACGTGAAGGAAAAAAATTAGGAGAGTCAAAATAAGTATAGAACACATATTAAAAAATGTAATACTTCAAAAGTGAAAGCAATAATCACATCACTATAAAGCAAAGTAAGTATTTAAAGGGCACATATATGGTCGAGGAAATCCAATTAATCTTCTATTTATTTTGAAAAGTAACTTCCCTTGTCAACATACTTGTGCCATATTCATATAAAATGCTTTTTTTATGTTATCATATAAAATGCTTTTTTATTATTGAAAAGGAAAAAGTGAAAAATGAAAGTAGAAGATGAAAATGATGCCATTAACCAAAACCAAATCACCATGATATGGGTTGCCATTAAATAAACATAGCCTCTTAATAATGAATTTAGATTCTCTCTATTATTACCGGAGAGTTTATTCTCATATTCAGATTATGACATATATCAAAAATAAAAATTCAACGACCTTGTTTTTAATTTATATTTTAATAAAATAAATTCTACTCTTCATTTTCTCTTGTAATCCAATATTGGAGTCTCCGGTAACTGAGAGGTGTTGGACTCCTTAATAATTAGAAAACACAAAAGATGAAATAGGATTGTATTATCAAATCATTGCATCTAATATAGGGTATATCATCTTACAAATATATGTTATCTCAAAGTATGTATCAGATAAACCAATAAAAACATGATGTATTAATTAAAAAGTTAAATATTTATTACATTTTCTGTTTTTTTTTCATTATCATTAGTTTATGACATAATTTATGACATACTTTAAAACAACATATCCTAATCCTTATTGCCAACCTTTTCCCCACACCACAACCGGTTAATCAATTGAGTCCTAGTTCATGGGCATAAAGTTCCATTTTTTATGTAGTACCAAAAAAAAAATAACTTATATGATTCAACTTGAATTAAGTTGATGATTGTTGGGAGAAAATATTGTCATAATCAACTAAAATGTCTAATGTTGCGACAAACTCATTATAATTAGGAGTAAGGCTGAAATTAAAAGATTGAAATTATCCGTTCATAATTACTTTACATTTTAAACTAAAAGCTGTTTGGATGAGACAATGTAGCAGTTATGTCAATGCCAAGGACATGAGGACAAATTAGTCAAAAAATGGTGAAATGATAAATGAAAAATAGGCTCTTTATTTTTTTAAAGAGTTTCTCTTGGATGGTTACCTAAAAATTTCCTTATAATAAGTTTAAAAAAAGTTGTTCAAAAAACAACTAAGAATTTTAGAAATGAATACTCTTAATAAACCTAATTGATATACCTTTCACACATTATTATCTAAACCAACAAACATTTTACAACCAATTTCTTTTCCTAATATTTACAATATGTAGCAATTGCCTTCGTGAAATTGTGAGATATGTTATTGTCTGAGGCATATAGCATTTGAGAATAAAATATCTCATCACATAAGAATATAAGTTGTTTTCTCTAACTATTAAAATCATGATATGTGTATTATTATTTTTTAGTTTTTAGAAATATTTTTATAGAAAAAATTAAATAAGACACATTTCAAAGCTTTACTAGATAGATTAACTTTTCATTGATTTGTATTCATTGCTAAATGTTGCATCTTTTTCAATCCTACGTTGAGTAGTTAGATTCGATTATTTCATGAACAAACTCGCCTTTTATAAAAACATTTTAAATTACAACATACTTTTTTATTATGTTTTTATTATAGTCAATCACAAACTGACAAACCTAATAAATGATTTTACTTCATTTTCATATTTCTTTGTTGATCAATTAAAATTTGTCCATTTTCGATCATTTCTTTCTTGACCAAAGCTACACTAATCGAAAGTTACATCTTGATTCATAAGAACAAAAAAAAGTAATAACTAACTTTCAAATAAGTTGGAAATGCAAGATCCTCCTTAAAAACAAATTAACAATAAATTATAATGAGCTTGATATTCGAAGAAGGACAAATTCATAGTTAATACTCAACTAATATATTCAAATGTTTGTTCCACTTGTTGTCCAATATCATGTATTCAGATAGGAAACTTCTTAGTGCAAATTTCTAAACCATGATACACCTCTCAGAGCCAAGCAAGAAAAGTAGACAAGAAATTATCACAATTATTCCTAAAATTAGTCATAGATTTCCTACTTATTAATTAGTATATTATTTAATTTCACCAATACTTCTCAGTACAAGTAGACTATACATTTCTAAAACAAAGCATTTTACAGTATACCAAGCAGGAAAAGTAGGGTAATGAATGGTTTTAGACTTTAGCCTTGAGAGTTGAAGCTTGGAAAATGCCAAATCCACCTACTTTATGCTGAAATTCTACTTTTTTATTAGAAGAATGTGTACAACAAAGACCAAACTCTAAACAAGTTGGTCATAGAGATTCTGATACCATGTCATCAATCATTATTGTTTCTATAAGTTTAAGCTATTAGGTGAAGGCAATAAATAATTCTGTATGATATCTAACAAATCCTCATTTCAAAAGTTGTGTACAAAATTAAAATGCACTATTATGCATGCTTAAACAAAACTCATCAAACCCTAGCAAACAATGCATGCTTTTGTGTTGGAAATATGCAGAAGATGAGTTTTGCAACTTGCAGAGAAGAGAGGAAATCGAAGAAGAAAGAAAGTGAAGGAAGAAGATAGAATTAGGAAGAATCAAGGTAGAAGATAATGAATAGTAGAATTTCTATTATTGGCAAAAGTAGTTAACAAACTTTCAAACTGAAACTTACTACTTATAGTAAGTTCAACTAAACAGCAAACTAAAACACAATTAACCTCACTAACCAACCCAATTACAAAGCCCATATGCTCTAAAGTTATGAATTACATTTAACAATCTCCCTTAATTCATAATTTCTAGGCTTAATACTCCAAGTTTACTCATCTGTTCTACAAAAGCTTCCTTCTTCAATGGCTTGGTTAGCAAGTCAACTTGTTGATTTGCAGAGCTACAAAACTCAAGCTTTAAGTTCCCTTTTTCAATTTGATTCCTCAAAAAATGATACTTGGTATCAATATGCTTGCTACATCCATGTGATACTGGATTCTTGGCTAGATTTATTGCAGATTTGTTGTAAACATACAACACCATCTGCTCACTGCAATACACACCCAATTCTTCAAGTAGAGACTTCAACCATAATCCTTGACATCCACCCAAGAAAGCAGCAATATACTCATATTCACAGGATGAAAGAGCCACCACATGTTGCTTCTTGGAACTTCAGCTTATAGATGCATCACCAAGTTTAAACAAATAAGTTGAGGTGCTCTTCCTTTCATCTTTGTCCCCACTCCAATCTGAGTCTGTGTAGCCATACATGGTTATTGACTTGCTTTCTGAGTTGCTAGGGAATAACACACCAAAGTCCATGCTTCCCTTTAGGTACCTTAGTATCCTTTTAGTTGCAATCATATGAGGCTGCTTAGGATCCTCCATATACTTGCTTACTAGGCCAACACCATATGCTATATCAGGCCTTGAGTTGCATATGTATCTGAGTGACCCTATCATTTGCCTATAGAGTGTGGAATCTACTGCTTGATCATTGGAATTTCCTTTGCAGAGGGTGTTTCCAGTCTCCATTGGTGTGCTTGATGGATTACTCTCAAGCATATCAAACCTCTTTAGCACATATGTGATGTATTTCCTCTGATGCATCAAAATACCTCTGCTTGATCTCATGAACTCTATTCCAAGGAGTAGGATAGTATGCCTAAGTCAGACATTTCAAATTCTGACTTCAGTTGGCTCTTTATGGATTCAATTTCTTCTTCACAACACCTTGTTATCAAGAGATCATCCACATACAAGCATATAATTACAGATGCTTCTGTTGGTCTGTGCTTGACATAGATCCCATGTTCATTGATGCATCTGTTCAGGCCTTGTTGCACTAGGAATCCATCTATCCTTTTATTCCATGCCCTGGGTGCTTGCTTCAACCCATAAAGTGCTTTGTGAAGCTTATAAACCTTCTGCTCTTGACCAGGAACCTCAAATCCAAGTGGTTGTTTCACAAACACCTCTCTATCCAATGGTCCAATCAGAAATGCTGATTTGACATCCATTTGGCTTAGACTCCAATCCTTTGAGCTTGCCATGGCTATCACAAGTTTCACAGTCTCCATTCTGGCTACTAGAGCAAAAACTTCATCAAAATCCAAGCCAGGATTTTGTAGGAAGCCTTTAGCCACCAACCTTGCTTTGTACTTAGCCACTGTCCCATCTGGTTTCAGCTTCACTTTGTACACCCACTTGACTGAAATTGCTTTCTTCCCTTTTGGCAGTGATGCTAGTTCCCATGTATTGTTCTTTTCTATAGAACCAATTTCCTCTTTCATGGCTTCAATCCAATGCACTTCCTTAGCTGCTTCATCAAAAGTGATTGGTTCCATCTCAGCTAATAATGCCATATGCACCAAATCTCCATCTGTATTCATTGAAGTATCAGAGAAGACATCATAATCTCTTAGTCTTGATGACATGCTTCTCTGTCTTTGTGGTCTTTCAGTAACATCAGAAGCTGGCTCAGAAGCTGGCTCACTTGCTACACATTCTTCAATTGGTTTCAGATCAGTAGCTATATGCATTTGACTTGCCTTTTCTGTGGAAATATTGCTTGCTTTGCTTGAATCCCAAGCCCAAGATTGAGTCTCATCAAATATGAGGTCTCTGCTATATGTGATTGAGTTAGCATCAGGGTTGTAGACCTTGTATGCTCCTGTTGAATGGTATCCTAGGAAGATCAATCTTTCACCTTTATCATCCAACTTCCGTCTCTTGTTGTTTGGGATGTGTTTGAAGTAGATTGACCCAAACACCTTAAAAATTTTCACACTTGGCTTGACACCAGACCAGGCTTCTTCAGAAGTCATAAGCTTCAACCTATTTGTTGGACATCTATTGATTATGTAACTTGCAGTCATCACAGCTTCTCCCAAAAATCTTTTAGGCAAGTTCTTCGTCTTTAGCATGCTTCTTGCCATGTTAAGGACAATTTTGTTGACCCTTTCAGCAGCTCCATTGTGTTGTGGAGTGTAAGGAGCAACTACTTCATGTGTTATGCCTTCTTCATAACAAAAACTCTGAAACTCATGGCTTGTGTATTCTCCACCTCCATCACTTCTCACTAGTTTCAGTTTGTTGCCACACTGCTTCTCAACAAGTGCTTTGAAGCTCTTGAACTTTCTGAAAACTTCACTCTTCCTTTTCAGCAGATAAATCCAAAGCTTCCTTGTGTAGTCATCCTTGAAGGTCACAAAGTAGTTGTTACCTCCAAGTGACTCAACCTCTAAAGGTCCACACACATCAATATACACCACTTGCAATGGCTTGGTTGTCTTTGATGCTACAACTGACTTGAATGAGTGCCTTGATTGCTTGCTTGTAACACACTCTTCACATATCTCAGTTGGAATCTTCATAGCAGGCAAGCCATTCACTATTTTCTCTTTGCTTAGCAGCTCTAAACTCTTGAAGTTTAGGTGACCCAACTATGGTCTCTAAGCACTTGTTGTCACTTAGTTGAATACCAATCTTGAAAGTTCTATTGTGTGAGAGAGGAGCTTTCAAGATTAGTATTCCTCTTTTGTTGAAAACTTTCAACATTCTGTCCTCCATCCTCATGGTATAGCCTTTTTCCAGCAATTGACCCAAGCTAATCAAGTTGTTCTTCATTCTTTGCACATATAGAACACTTGAGATGTATGAAGTTGATCCATCTTTCTGAATCATAATTCTTCCAATACCTTCTGCAGTGATGAAACTCTCATCTGCAAACTTCACCCTTATCTTCATTGAATCATCAAAGGTTGTAAACCATTCCCTATTACCAGTCATGTAATTTGAGCATCCAATGTCTAAGTACCAATTGTTGGAAGGATTGTGTTGGTCTTGAGTTGCAGACACCAATAGAGCCTCTTCAGCTGAGCCACTTTCTTGCAAGCAAAGAGGTTCAGTCTCTGCCATAAGCAAGACATCCTCATCCGAGTCTTCTTTTTTGGCTAATCTTACTTGTGCATCATTTCCTTTCATCTTGCTCTTGCATTCAGATGCAAAGTGGCCAAACTTCCTACAACTGTAACATTGGATCTTGATCTTGTCTCTTTTCTTCTTTGCATCATACTTGAAATTGCCTTTCTTGCCAAATCTTGACTCAACATCACTGTTGAAATCAGTTGAGCCACTCCTTGAATTCTCTCTTCCATAGTGACTCATCCTCTCATCTCATACCTCTTTCCAGAATTCCATTTGCCTTTATCTCTGATGCTCTTCTCACCTTGCTCATAGTTCTTCTTCTTGTTCTTGTATTGAGCACTAAGAGCATGATGAGATTGCATGTCTGTTTGACTATCCCTGAATCTTTGTTCATGGGTTTCTAATGACCCTTGCAGCTCATCAAGCTTGAGGATTTCCAAGTCTTTTGCCTCATCAATTGCTACTACTATATGGTCAAACTTAGGGGATAGTGTTCTGAGAATCTTCTCCATTATTCCCTGTTCAGACATGTTTTCACCACAGCTCCTCATGGTGTTGATTAAGGCACGAATCCTTGCAAAATAATCTGCTACATACTCTTAATCTTCCATTTGCAAAAGCTCAAATTGTCTTCTTAACATTTGCAATCTCACTTTCTTCACCTTTGATCCACTTGTGTAGCATTTTTCTAGGATTTCCCATGCTTCCTTCGAAGATGTTGCAACAGAGATTTTTTCAAAGTTAACTAGATTCACACATTGATGGATCAAGAAGATTGCCTTGCAATCCCTTTTCTTGGCTTCTTTGAACGCTTCTTTCTCTGCATCTGTAGAGTTCTTATCAACTTGATGAACTCCTTGTTGCACCACATCTCTTGAAACCCAAAAATTGCTTTCATTTGTATGCTCCAGTGATCAAAGTTCTTCCCATCAAGAATGGGAAGATTCATCGCAAAACCGTTGGAAGTTGCCATGCTTGATTAATTCTTGCTTTCTTGGACACCACCTCACAAGTTCCCTTTGATTATATGGCTCTTGATATCACTGTTGGAAATATGCAGAAGATGAGTTCTGCAACTTGCAGAGAAGAGAGGAAATCGAAGAAGAAAGAAAGTGAAGGAAGAAGATAGAATTAGGAAGAATCAAGGTAGAAGATGATGAATAATAGAATTTCTATTATTGGCAAAAGCAGTTAACAAACTTTCAAACTAAAACTTACTACTTATAGTAAGTTCAACTAAACAGCAAACTAAAACACAATTAACCCCACTAACCAACCCAATTACAAAGCCCATATGCTCTAAAGTTATGAATTACATTTAACATTTTGCACATGGCCTTTCAGTATGATATCATCAATAATGGAAGTACAAATTTGTGTACAAAAGAATAACACATGGTAGGTGTATTGAATTGAAAAGTAGAAAGAATTATCCGAAGACGTATGTATATATGTAAAGACAACCAATAAAATATTTACAACACATTAAAAATTTAATTCCAATTAAAATTTAATCATAAATGATAACATCAAAAATCATAAATACATTTATCTAAGTATGACATGTTGTATGTGTCTCCACACAAATTTTTCTCGTTGGAAATATAAGGAGTGATGCCTTCTCATTAATCGTAGTCATGACACTACTATAACAAATGAAAAATGTTAAGTATGAACTAATAATTAAGAGAGGTATACTATTATTACCATATTAAAATTCACCTCAAGTGGTTGGTCACATTCCACTTTTACTATGAGCGACCAACCAACAAAAACTAACCTGAACAAAATGAACAACCTAATGGTCTACTTCACCTTTAAGGTGTAGAGAAGAAGAAAAGTGGAATTGGAGAAGTTGGGTTTGGTGGGAGAGGTATTTGTAATAATTTTCCTTCCCAAACGAATTGATAAAAAGATAATATAACTAAAATAATGAACTTAAATATGCAAACGAATGAGGATCTCCTGTTTCCCAAGGCTGTCCCAATTCCAAGTCTAAGCTAATTAGAAATTGTCACATAAATGAAAAGAAAATAAAAAATAACATGTTCATTTTATTTGCTAAAATGTGATTGACTTGAGACAGGTTTGGGGACATGTGATCTTTGTTCCATGCAAACCTTATTCTTCTCTCTGGCGTAGAAAACGAGGGTTTGATGCTTCTTCCGTCTTTGTACTCGATCCAACTATGTCTCATCCATTAAAATATATAATATTAATTAAAAAAAATTAAATATTCATTATTTTTATGTTTTTCATTCATTCTTATTGATTTGATACATACTTTTGGACAACACTATTATAGTAATTTTGTGTTTAAGTGAGAATGATGGTGATTCTTTATATATTACTCAATAAATCAACATTATTTAGTACAAAAAAAACAATGTATGAATCCATATAAACAATAGCTCTTACTGAACATGACATGAAGAATATCACCCATTTTCAAATTATTATACCAATAAAATCAACATGGATTACTAAAATAAGCATGATTGGATAAGAAAATTAATAGGATACATTTAAGTCAAATTTATCAATCTTGATTCAATTATTACAGTTTTAATTGGTATACATTTTAAAATATTTATCATTGGTGCACTTTTGGGGAGTCTTACTCAACACAAACAAATTAATTATCTCTATTAGATGAGGAACTAAGACCTAATATTAATATACAATTGTACAATTTTTGTTCCATCAACAACTTCATTTCCATAAAATGCTTTTTAGTAATAAAGAAACATGTTTGAGGAGCTAGTGGATGATATTAAACTCAAATCATGGATATGAATTAAAAGAAAACATAAGCGTTTGAGTATGTCGTGGTTCAAATGAAATTCAAATCTGATTTTAAATTTGGAATGATATTGTTAGTTTATTTCTTTAGGTTTGTTCCTTTTGAATTTTGTTGGGTGTTGTGGAAGAGGTTGTTAGAATTAGAATTACCTCTCCTACTTAAAAGGTTTTATATTTTAAGGTTGTATACTTTTATATAATTATTTCCCTTATTTCTTTGAGAAATATTTTTGTAGAAAATGATTAAATGATACACATGTCACGATTTTAGTGGTTGGAGGAGATAATTTATCTCTTTATACCAGTAAATACATTATTCTCTATTTCTTTAATACAAAATTTATAATGGATTCATCCACCTACGAGAATTTTAAATTTCCTAAACTTAATAAATGTGAGACTTTCAAGCATGTGTAACTCACTTGAAATTCTGATGAATGGTATTTAATGTAATTTTTCCTAACTAACATGATCTCCTCATATGAATTAAATTTATGTGAGGAAAATTAAACCACCTCTCCTCCACTCTCAATATGCAAAAGCTACGCGATTCTCACGCCATTTCCCCTATTCCCTTCATGATTCATGACTTCATATATGTCCTTATCTCACTCCATTGATTTCTATATATTTTTTTATCCTAAGGTCCTAACATTTACCCTTCCACTCTTACAAAAGGGTCACCACAACCACACGTAGGTAGTGTCCACTCCCACACTTGCCCCCACCACCATTATTTCATATTCCGTATTACAAACAAACTACACACCCACACACATTTTTAATATCTTTTATATTTTATACCAAAAAGAAAATAAATTAGTTACCCTCTTACCCACCTTCCTCTTCCTTTGATTCCTTATTTCTATATATATCAAGGCTCCTTCCTTATACTTTTACACTTGAGTCTCACTCACACTTAGCTAACATAGTCATATACACATAAAAATCGACAAGGAATAGAAATCGATCTTTTATACTTGAGTTTCGTCAAGTCTAATAGATAAGAAACTAATCTCCCGAAACATGCAGGACGACAAAAAGATGAAGGTGAAGAAGGGTTGGCTTGTGGTTGAAGTAGGTTTAGAAGATGGCCAATTTCAAAGATTTGTCATACCTATCTCATATCTTTACCATGCACTATTCAAGCATCTTCTAGATAAAGCTTATGAAGTTTATGGTTACCATACTAATGGTCCACTCAAGCTACCTTGTTCTATAGATGAATTTCTTCATCTTCGTTGGAGAATTGAGAAAGAGCATGGTCACTATCAACATAATCATCATCATCATCATCGTCTTCCTCATGTTTTGTACTTCCACTCTTGTTAATGATTCAAATTATATACACTTCTAGCCCTTCCTTCTTATTTTACTATTACTATCTTGTTTTTTCTCATTAGTTTAGGTGTTTTGAATTTAACCAATAAATATGGCAATTATACGATAGTGGTTCCCTTATTGGTATAGGGAATTGTTGTTCCATGTATTTATTTAGAATTGTCAAAGGGAAACTTGAAAAGGAGAAATACTATGCTTAGAAAGACAAATCATTTTCAGAAGAAAACTTGTCTTGTCTTGTGTGTTTCTGTGCTTTGTGCATTTGATAGAGGAAGAATGTTGAAATCTAATCAATCTATCATTTTTCTATTTTTCATTTTTATTTTTTAATTTCTCTTCTTTCTTTCTTCTTACATTTTTTTTGTGTCTTAATTATAAGTCCTTCATAGAAATAAGTCATGGCATTAATTCAAAACAAAAGTTTTTAAAAAAATATTACTCTACCAAGAAATAAATAATAATATTTTCATGTTTTATGGATTAAGTATATTTAGTTTTTATTTGAACTTTTTATTTTTATATTTGTAGTGTTATTTTTAATAAAAACATAGCATATTACTTCTGTTAAATATTTCATTTATTGAATTATTACACATGAACCCCTATAATATTAATTGAGAAAAAATTGCTCACCTTAAAAGAGTCCTAAATAAACCCTTTTTTTATAGAAAAATGAGGAGGAAAGTTGAACATTTTATATTATAAATTATGATTGATACTCTTATATTAACATTTGTTTGTTTTTATATTATTCATATACAAATATTTTAAACAAAAATTATAACTTGTGCATTGCACCGTCAAAAAACCAGCATTATGTATAGAGAAAAATGTATATACTGATATTATATGAATTTTATACACTTTTATTGTATCATCTATATATTAATTTTGTATAAATTTTAAACATTTACATTAAGGGTACATAGATATTACAGTTTTTCATTCTCATAATTCTCATAATGAATGTATTAGGCTCTTTTTATCTGGCCAGCAATTCCAATTAACAATGAGTAGTGTGGTTGGCATTGTCTGGAAACAAAAGTCAGATAAAATTACTATAAATATAATAATTAAATTAGTGTCATGAATAAAGTGTAATTAATTAGAATTACTTTTATGTGTGGAATGACCAGGACTGTAGTGTAGTCATGAGTGCCAACGCATGCACTAATAAAACGAACTGTAACCTGCAACTGACTTCACTTTTTGGAACATTCTCAACTCCTAACTGCTGCTGCAACCAATTGAAAAAAATCGGGATCACATGTCTCTATTTATGAATCACTTGTTGTGTTGTGTGATATAATAAAATTAAACTGGGTATATAAAATACAAGTTATATTAAATATAGAAAAAACAACAGTTGTTGTTTTGGTGGGTTAAGTTAAACTAAGTATTGAAACACTGAAGTGTAGACATTTTTCCTCATGTCTAGAGCACTGAAACTATTTATCAAAGTAATAAGCTAAAGGGTGTTGTCTATCTAGTTGCTTTTTATTCAGACTTCAGATGAATGAATGTGTGAACTTTGATAAAGATGACTATTTTTATCATTTGGTTTGGTAGCATTTAACCTGTGGTACTCCATTTAAGTATGATTTTACTGCATACGCTCTTGCTAAAATAACATCTAGAAAGACAAAAAAAAATTAAATGGTTCGATTTCCTCATATTAATACTTGTTAGAAGGGATAACCATGAACCTCGAAAGAAATTAATTCTTAGCCAAAAAAAAACTTTGAGATAAAAAATTTCAAATAGTGGTTAGTATGTGTTAATAAAGAATAGATTGAAGTGTTGTATGATTGAGTAAGGGCATACACCTCATACATGTCGGCTTGCATTGCCCATTTGAAAAGCTCGCAGACTTGTTGGGTAAACAGGCAGGACGAAACAGGCAAATGGACGAAATTTGTATGTCGTACTTGCAAAAAAATGCAGCCTATGTGGGCGCCTATACGGGCATTACCTATTTTGCCATCTATATATATAACGTCTAACTCAATGAAACTAATGTCATTTCAAACTTTTTTTCATTTTAAATTAAAAAAAATGACTTCGTTTTAATTCTTAATTTAAAAAACATTTCGATAAGACATCGTTTTATTAATTTTGTTTGTATTATCACTTATTCTCTAACCTTTTTTTACAAGTAACTAATTATTTTGAGGTGTGTAATCGCCGCTCTCAATTATTGTTGCTCATAGGAGTCAAATCATTAATATTTTGATCATACTAAAAATATAATAGAATCTTACACTATTAGACCAACGACGTGTTATGAGTCATTATTGTTAAGTTAATCACATTTTGGAGCATGATACTACCACATATATCCATGTGTGCACATAACTTGTGCCACGTCACCCATTTCTCTTTGAAAGTTGGGGATAGCAACAGTTTCCATTTCTCTTTCCTTTCAAATTCCCTCAATTTCATAATTTCTCTCAACATGATCCTTCAAACTAACACCACTTTCATCCTCAAACTCCAATTCCTTTTTTACTGAACTAGGAAAATGTTGCATCGTTGTTTCCTCCATTACTCCAAACTCAGAACTAAGCTCAATTCAAATTCAAGTCTAGGGTTTTTCACAAGATCCTTATCGTGCGAACCACGGAAGAATAGGTTCGCAGCGTTATGGGGAAACGGTGACTATGGTAGATTGGGTTTGGGCAGCTTGAATTCTCAATGGAACCCTGCCCGCTGCCCCATGTTTCATAACCAAACCCTTAAATCCATTGCTTGTGGCGGTGCTCATACTCTCTTCTTAACAGGTTCATACTTTCACTTTCACTTTCTTTCATATCGTCAAATTCACTTATTTATTTATTATTATTGTACTGTTTTTTTTTAAATTTTAATGAAATAGTTGAAAATTGAATCATTTCTGGGCTAATCGCTGAGGTGTTAGATAGTTATTATGAATTCAGGAAGCTGAATTTTGGAAATTAATATGCAGTGCCAAAAAAATTGTGATATTGGTTAACGGTTGAAGACAGTGCGTTTGAATTTATGAAGGGTGCACACTTCACAATAGTTGTTGTTGTGTACACTTGTCTGTATTAGATAGTTTTGGATACTCCTAAGTTCGAACCGTATTCTATAACATTTTATATTTCTTTTGTCGTATTTGTGTCCTGTGTGGTGTGTGGTGTCCTTGTTTCCTTGCTAGTTACTGGGAATGTTGTATCCTGTATGGCTACAGGTTTTGTCACTTTTTATGGTATTAATATTATGATAAGGTTTTCTTGAAGGTAAATCTATGTTTAATGTGGGAACCTGATGACTGTGATTTGAATTGTAACCCCACAAGGGTTCTCCAATTTTGAAGTTGTCATTTTGGGAACTACTGCCCAAAGTTAGTTAGCATTTTGTTATTACAGAAAATATGTATGAAGTTATTATTAGCTGCATATTTGGTTTTGATTCATTGTTAGGAAATAATTGTTCTTTTGAAAAGCTCTCTTGTTAATATTTTATTGTAAGTTGTTTACTCGCAAAATAAACTAATCTTAGCACACATAATGTCCATTTTGTGATTACAAAAAAGGAGAAGTCCATTTTTTGTTCTATGTTAAGAATTTATGGAATTTCTCTGAGCTTGGTTGAATGTCTATATCTTCCAAGTTGCTGGTTTATTATAGTAACTACTTTTTGTGTGCTACTGGCGTGCTACAATTGACAGTCTTTAAATTGGTGATTTGAAGACTCACGTAATGTCCGAGTAGAGGCTCACAAATTGTCCTCATTTCACAGACGATGGATGCGTTTATGCCACTGGTCTTAATGATTCTGGTCAGCTTGGTGTATCAGAGAGTAAACTATACTCAATGGTATGATCTCTTCACTTTTTTACATGTATTCTCTATTGTCCAATTGTTGATGACTGAATTCCCTTTGAAATGCAATTAGGAAGAAAAAAATTACCTGTCCTGATTTTCCTTGCTTGGAACATTTCATTCACCTTCCCATGTTCTTCCAGGAGCCACTTCAGGTTTTAGGACATGAGAAGAAATTTGTGCAGATCTCTGCTGGTTATAATCATTCTTGTGCAATAACAGGTATGTACTTATGCATGCTATTGGAAACACATCAACATACTACCTTGTAGTTGATAATTTGCAGTTGAAATTGGCTTCCTTTTCTGGTTTCCCGCTTCAATGTAAATATTTTATAGCCTAACTTCTTTTAGGAAAAAGGAAAAGAAAGAAAAACGAAAAATCATAAGAAATCAATTGTTGATTGAACACACTATGATTAATTCAAATGACTTGTAATTGTAGGGTAACCAAGAAAATAATATTCAAAATCCTTTATGACATCTATGTAAAAATTTGTTGATGCTTGCTGTTTTTGTTTTATAATTTTGTAGTTAATGTTATGCATTCTCCTCAAATTTTCTTTACAAGGAATCCCTGTACAGAATTTCATATGAAAGTTTGGGTTCTATCTATTGAGCCAGCACATGTTGTGGCAAATGATTCCTACTGTTCTTGCATGTATAAATTAGATTTCATAGGCTGCTTCTTGTTTGTGCTATTTTGTTCATTATTTTTAAAACTACTATTTGTCAATACATTTTACCTTGTGAATTTGTGCAGATTCTTTACCTTACTATTCTTGAACAGCTTATTCTCTTTTTTTCTTTTCTTTGTAGTGGATGGAGAACTATATATGTGGGGAAAGAATACAAGTGGGCAGCTAGGACTTGGAAAAAGTAAGGACTAAATCTTGTATTAGCATTTTATAACCGAAGAGCTTTTTCCCCCGAACCTGGTTATTGTACATTTACCTTTTAAAACTGGATGCTCTTAGTAGCTGGAGCTGTTAAAGCTACTAAAGAAAAAGGTTGGCACGTAGCAGCAGATACTTTGAAAGTAATGCCATTTTCTGAAATGCAGAGGCTCCAAATACAGTGCCTTGGCCAACTAAAGTGGAATACTTGAATGGAATCACCATTAAAATGGCGGCTCTGGGTTCAGAGCACTCCTTGGCTATTAGTGGTATGCAATAGACAAGTAAATATTATAATATTAGTTGCTGTTTTTAATTTATATGTTTATTTCTATATTTAAATTATCTTAGATAAATCTTTTATTTAGATTTATATCTTCTAAACACGCACTCTTTATCCATGATTGAGTTCCCATTTCATTTTATGTTTTACTGGGAGGACAGTGGAATGGTTGGAATTTAATAGGTTAGGATTCAGGATTACGGTCTTGTTGGTGGATTGATGGTAGAAAACATGTGAATGAATTGTCACTGGGTTTGCTTTAGAGTAGAGGCAATGGGAGGAGTTTTTAAGGTTAGATTTCCCGCTGTTTTGAGGTTGTTTACAGTACCTTAATAATTTAATTGTGGAGTTACCAAATTTTCAACGATCTCCCCGTAAACTGGAGCAAACCACATTTCACTTTATCCTATTCAAGTTCAATAATAATGTATGATAGAGATCAATGCTTTGTTAATGGACATGATTTTTGATATAGAGTATCGCGATGTCGTTCTATCCATGTAGCCGACCCTACCTAGTGGGACTAAGGCTTTGTTATTGTTTGTTAAGGTCTGCTAACATACCATACAACCACTAAGGGTTCCTCACACCCAATAACCTATCTAAATATACTATGTGCATATAGGATGAGCCATATCAAAGATATCTAATTGAAACAATCACCGGGCTTGCATCTCATGGCTTAAACTTTTAGGATGAGATGATGCATGACAATTGGTATTCCCTACAAGAAATTTCTTTCTTTTCTCAACAAAAAAGCATGCTATATTATGTCTCTTTAGTTTGATCGTGACAGTATTTATGTTGATTTTATGGAATTCCTCATAGCGAGAATGGCTGTGTATTGCACCCTAAATATTCTTAAATCTTGTCAATTGTTTTTCTCTCTTCGGCAGATGGAGGAGAGGCCTTTAGTTGGGGGATGGGAGGGTCTGGTAGACTTGGTCATGGCCATGAGTCAAGCATTCTTGGATTCTTCAAAAGTGCCAGGTTCTGTCTCTGCTTCTCATTTTACATTGTATAGCTACTTTAAATTATGTTTATTTTCTGTTCCATTTTATAATTAGTCCAAGTAACAAGCATGAAATTTCAGTTGATGATTTGGTAATGATTGAATATCTATGAAGAAGGTCATTTTTTGTGCACTTGAATTGTGACTATGGTCCATTGTTCTTTACAGATGTTGGGCAATTTCTGGCCAAAAAGACCTAAACCTTTCTGATTTATTAATTGCTGTATTCTTTTTGCAACTCAAGTATTTTTCATCGGCATTTTGGCCTGTTTGTGTTCTTAGTTGTGATTGATGTCTGGAATACATTTCATTTTGTCATTGCGATTTACTACTGGCTTTTTTTATTGCAATTTAATGTACTTGTTCACTTCATAGCCAATTTTTTCATTTAACCTTCACTTCATTTTTCAACTGAAAGATTGAAAAATAGAACAAAAATGCGTTGTAACTCTTATAACTAACTTGAATCCTTTACATAGATAGGAGTCACATGACACTGTTATAATAGTGTGCATTCTGCATTCAATGTGCCTGTAGAATTCCCAAATAAGAACTGGTTATAAAATTAACTATGCCGTCTATATTTCATGTGATGGAGGAAGTCTCAGTATCCAATCAGAGCTGCTTTGACTTGGATTCCTTGCAACCTTGCCATAATATTCAATCTATCTGTGATATGTAATTATATATATTGATGTACTTTTTAAAATCATGCAGTGAGTATACCCCAAGGCTTATAAAGGATCTTGAGGGAATCAAGGTATGATGTTGAAATTTAATGCCTTCTTGTATCTTATTTAACATGGATATATTGGCTTCAAAGTTTAACTATCTTCTCTGTTGTTTTGGTTTCACTGTTGGTATTTGTTTAGGTTAAATCTATAGCTGCTGGGTTGCTAAGTTCAGCTTGCACTGATGGTAATTGAGTTCATTATTTGATATTTATATATATATATATGGGGAGGGATCCACTTACTCCAAGAGTAAGTGGAAAAACACTTACTCCACATCATGACCATTCATTCTTGGGAAATCCAATGGTTTGAATTGGTGAGTACATCTAAGCCATTGAATTTTTCAAGATTGGATGGCTAAGATGAAGAGTAAGTGTTTTTTGGAGTAAGTGGATCCCTCCCCTATATATATATATTTCTAAATTTTCTCTTGGTTGACTCATCATCAGGAATTAACCGTTGGTTTTTCCCTTCATGAAAATGTTGCAGAAAATGGTTCTGTTTTCATATTTGGCGAACGAGGGATTGACAAGTTGGTATGTTTTATCAGTGGCGATTTTTTCTCTGTCTTCTACTAGTAACAACTAATATTTTCTTCTATCACAATGTTCAGCGCTTGAAGGAGATGAGCAGTGCAACAAAACCATCCTTGATTAGTGAACTTCCATACTCAGAAGAAGTTGCTTGTGGTGGCTATCACACCTGTGTACTGACAAGTAATGCATGCATTCCCGTAACCATGTTTTCATTTGTAATTATTTGTGTACTGTTTCATTTTATTTAGTTTTTTTCCATAGATTCCGGTGAGCTCTATACTTGGGGTTCCAATGAAAATGGCTGCCTTGGTATCGGGTAACCTTTTATACTTGTAACTTGTTACTTGGACATTTTCTCTTTCTATATTTCCACTCTTATTTGTATCTCATGATGGTGTTCTGATTTCTCTAATTCTTTTAATGTAGTTCCTCAGATGTTGTTCATTTACCTGAAAAGGTTCAAGGGCCATTTTTGAAGTCTTCTGTAAGCCAGGTTTCTTGTGGTTGGAAGCATACAGCAGCTATTTCTGGTAAGTTATTCCCTTCCACAGAAAAAAGTTAAAAGAATCACTCTCAGGTATTTTATTGGTCAAAATGTGAAGGCACACATCATTATTGTTTTGTTATATTATTTATTATTATTCACGACACAAAGAAAATATGATTACTAAATGGGTTGGGAGGATAAGAGATCCTCCTTAAAAGAGAGAAAAGAGGAAATGTACAACAGAGAATGTATCTAATATCAGTGAAGCAACGGTACCTACAAGAACTATGAGAACTGGTAGGTACAAAACAAGCTTGTCATTTGTAGTTAATTGGTCTGATTAGCAAACATTCTGAGATCAATTTGATTTGTTTGATAGAATTTTTAGATAAGAGGATGAGCCTCGGCGCAACGGTAAGGTTGCTTGACTTATGACCTAGAGGTCATGGGTTTAAATCCTAGAAACAATCTATTCGCTTGCAAGGGTAAGGATGCGTACATCTTCCCTCCCCAGACCCCACTAGCTAGGAGCCTCGTGCACTATATTGTCCTTTTAATAGAATTTTTAGATAAACGAATGGAATAATAATACACCACTGTCCTGCAAGAAATAATTATGGACTAATTTTGATTGCTAATTATATGAGCCCCACTCATGGCAAGGTATGAAAGGGTGGAATACAGAGAAGAAAATAACTATATAGGCATCAAACCTGTGAATCACTATATCACAGGGGCCATTGTGCATATATGCTGGAGAACATTTACTGGATCCGGATCCGTTGCAGCCAAAATTTGGCTGCGGTCGGGAATTAAGGGTCTTTTTTGTGTTTTCTATTTATTTGTATGGTTAAGATTGCATACAATCACAAACGTGATTGAAGTGACTGCAGCAGATCCACATCTACATATACCAGACCTGAAGTATAAATTACCATTCTTGTGTTTGTTCAGGGTTCCTGAAATGGCTCATAGTTTCGAAAATTCTAAGAACAAAGCAGCCTAGGATAAAGTTAATTATTATTTCATATCTCTTGGGCTTAAAATATCTCAGTTTGTACCATCTTTACATATATGACTGATGATGATTCCACTGATGGGCACAGCACATGTAAGAAAAGTTGCGTCCAACCTTCAAGTTATACTGCTTCGTAGACTAGTCAAACACAATTAGCTAGATAAATTTCTTTATACGAATGAAATGGCTGGACGTGAAGATTATGTTCACTTTCTTGTCTCCTGCTGAAACAAAATCGTTTTTCACTTGTTTGGTTTTTCTTTTATGATGAATGTTAGTAACTGCCCCAAGTCATTGTTTAAGAAGATAAAACAAGTAATTTTACTATGGAAAGTAATTTGTTTAGTACATCGATAAGTGCTGAACTTGATTTTCCATTGTCAACATTTTTTTATATTCTTTAGTGCATTTTTTTGGAATGTGCTACTGTGGGGATGAACATTTCCACTTTGCTTTTATGAATTTAGTAATTTATGTTGATTACATTTTTAACTTCCTCTCACTTGTACGACTTGTACATGATGTTTATTTTTTATCAGCAACTTGTACATGATGTTTATACTGTTAGTTGCAAAGGAGTTTGTGGTTGTCATTTATCTTTCTTTCCCTGATTTTCAGAAGGAAGAGTCTTCACATGGGGCTGGGGAGGTTCCAATGGGACTTTCTCTGACAATGGACATTCTTCCGGTGGACAATTGGTATTCTTTTGCATCTCATATATCATAACACCTTGTATTATTATATAGTTATATAGAGCAGTTACAGTGTTACACATACACAATGATTGAAATCCGAGATAAGAATGACAATTATTTGAAGTAACAAGACATTTTACAAATAATCTGGACTTCCACATGTCTATAAAATCACTTATTCATACACGTAGAAGCTTTCTTCATAATATTTTATAAGACTTGGATATGCTTAGGGGAATGTGCTGGTTGATTATAGTTAAAATGGTGGATTTCTTTCATAAATTATTTAGCTTTTTGCCTTTAATTTTATCAAGTATATCATTCTCTGCCTTGCATGACTATAAATAAAGCTTATGCTTTCAATTCAGGGTCATGGAAGTGATGTGGACTATATAAATCCTACAAGAGTTTGTTTTGGAGAAGATGTGAAAGCATTGCAGGTTTCATGTGGATTCAACCATACAGGTGTTATACTTGAATATACATAGGTTTTAGCTGCATCAACAATTCATGGCTCACTGTAATTCATCAATAATATCCATAAACATGATTCATCACCCCAATGGATGCCATGCATTTGTTCATTTCTTTGTATTGCTATGTATCTCATAATACATCACCATATCAGAAAAATATACATTTTCAACTCATCCAAGAGGCCACAGGAAGTTGCAGAATTCCTGAAATGAGACATACATTATTCATTTGTTGTAACAATTTTTTATAGCAAAACAGACCTCATGCAAGTAAAGTTTGCTTGATGTACAAAACATAATATGTAAAGAAAGAACACTGCTTCAAATAAAAAAAGTGCATGGGAATAATGGAAGAGTTGAGAAAAATTTGCTTGTGATGTTTTTTGGTTGAGTTGAGTTATGGAAATTCCAGTACTGATTGAAATGCTTATGTCACTTGCTGTGTCCTCGAGTAAAGTTAGTCACAGATGGTTCAAGTAAATTGGAGTTGGTGATGCAATTATATGAGCCTACATATTTTGTAAAAGTACATACAAAATTTAGGTAAAGTATCATAGGTGCTAGTGGTACATGTGACCTGTTAGAGGATGACATGTAGACCTTTTTGTTTACTTTCAAGGTCAAAGAATGATTGATTGTAAATCTAATAAATGTTCTTTCTTTGAAAGTAAACAAAAAGGTTCACGTGTCATCTTCTAGTAGGTCACATATATCACTAGTACCTATGTCACCATGCTTTTATAGCATAATAATTGAAAACGCATTCTGTTTTCTGTTTGTATGGATATTCTGGCTGCTGTTTGGTTCTGCAATATGCAACAGAAGACTCTATCCATCAAGCATATGGGAATGGAATCTAAGTAATATGGTACAAGTGTGAACTAATTTTCAAATATTAAATTTTAATTCGTGTTTATGGTTTTAGAATTGGAAGAAATAAAACAGAAACTAAAATATAGGGGAAAGATCTATCTGCAAAATATAGAGTGCTCCCATAGAAACTGAGTCCCAAATCTTCAGTTTTTCTGAATAGTCTGATCTAAATTTCGATATATAATTTGTGAACTTATTTCCCTTTCTAGAAATATATTGGATATGAATAACCCAATCCTGCGATATTAAATATCGAATGGTGTTGACCATGTGTGATTGTTATTACGAATTTGTATTCCATCACTAATCATATGGACTCCAATATATCAAATTAAGGTGATTCATATTCAAAGCCAATTTCAGTCCACATTCCATTGGGTGCAAGCTTTTATATGAAAATTCAACATTATTTTTCAGAATCACAAGTCCACCCTTTCCTTGCTGAAAGCTTACTTTTTTGTCTTTCTGGGATCTAATTAAATCTTATACCATTAGAAAAATTCCTTGTTGGTAAAGATTAGGAATACATCTTCTGACCAATAAGAATAGTGGTATATGGAGTGGTAGATATTTTAAGACATTATGCATAGTTGATAAGAATAAATGTGTGCCCGCAGAGGAGTCAAAGCTGAATATTAGGACCTAGCTATTACTCAGTTACTGTTCTGTTTATGGCTCGACAATTGAGAGTTGAACTCATTTGATACCTAATAGGAGTCATTGGTTCCACCTCATTATTCCTCCAACCGTTTACTGAAGCAATATACTGAGCCACACTCCTATCCAATAATGGAAGAGCAATTATTGGAAAAAACATTAGAAAATTAAAGTGTATTGACATTTATACAATTTAATTTATACTTATATTACATCCTTAAAATTACACTATAAACTATGATTGTCATCTTCATTACTGGAGAGGAGTCCGACTCCAATATAATGGGCTAATAGCCTAATAGTATATATCTTCTTTTAATATATTTTTCGATTTTAGCATTATTTTTTGTATAAGGCCTTGCTTTAGCACACACAAAAAGTCAATATAAAAACAAACAATATATTTGCTATTCCATTTTATTCTTATTATAAGTTAGGTTGTTGTGACTGGACCGGACACACCATTTTATAAATTTCTATGCTTTTTGCGATACTTTATATTTTAGATGTAATACTTATCATTTTTTTCTTATTTGTCTTTCCATGATAAACAATAAATATGTGAAGTTTTTCTATGAATCTTAGGAGTGGAAAATTTTATTATTATAGTATTTTTACAAAATCAAGAAAATAGATTATTCTTATTGATATGTGTATTTCGCTTAAGATAACATATAATAAGCATCCGATAAAAAAAATTCCAATGTTATTATTGAGTAGCTTAAACATATCAGTCCCTTCCTTTTACTCTTTTTACAATTTTCTTTATAGAACATTTTTTCAAAATTTTATTTGCGTAATTTGATTTTATTACAAAAATATACTCACGTTAATTGATAAGAGAGAGAAAATTATTAGTTAGTGATGTTGAAAAATATATTGAATGGGACTTAATGAACATCAATTTTGGAAGCTAACAAATTTAGTTATATAACTATTTTAATCAATTCGTGTGATATTACCGATTTTATAAAAAATACCAAAGTAAGTATTATTAGACATATAATAACTACTTATTTAGTTATAGAATTTAAAATATATTTCTATGTTTATACGGTGAGCCGGTGAGGATACCTAGAAATCGAAATATTTTTGTTGATAAATTGTATTTTAATGAATTGGAAAATTATAATTATAGGTTTTTAGTAGAATAAATATTTTCTTATTCTTTAGCTAAAGTCAAAATTGGTTTTTTTATTATTATTGTCAATCAGGATTGTCATATCTGGATAAGTATTTTGCTTATTTTTTATTGAAATTTGGGTTTCAATTATTGTCCCTTATTTTTATTTTTATAATAGTTTCCATATTTGATCATGATAATATATATATATAAAAAATATAATAATGGTGGTAGTCCTTGGTGATAAAAGGGCTTCCCGAACCTAAACTTTTAAAGGCCTAAAGATAAAAATATTTTTATTATTAATTGATTTTGTTAGTAAGTATCTTCAACGAAAAATCCATAATGTATATTTCGTTTTTTTGTGTTTAATTGATTTAGAGGTGGTGTAATTGTTGTTATTATTTAATAGGGTTGAATTGATATTCACAAAAAAGAAGTGTTGAATTGAGGGGAGGATCAACTTAATCCAAGAGTAAGTGGAAAAAAACTTACTTCACATCATGATAATTCATTATTGGAAAATCCAATTATTTGAATTGGTGAGTACATTTAAACCATTAAATTATCTAAGATTGGATGACTAAAATGTGAAGTAAGTCTTTTACAAGTGGATTTCTCCATTTAATTTAATTGATATAGTGGTACTATTCATTCCTGTGGCAATAGGACCTAACCATAGTAACAAGTACAACCACAATAACTACAGGTTTCAGCGTTGAAGGTGGAAACATTTTCTGTCCCGACTAATCATGATCCATGAATAAAAGAAAATTTTCAAAAATTAAAACTAATGAAAAATAATTTTATGATTGGTTGAGATTTATCCGTTGAACCGTCTAGGATGTAGATTTGGGGTGATGCTACTAACGTTTTAAATTGCCTACTCAATTTCTTTATTAAGCAATTATATTTTTGTATTATAAAAAGTACAAGATGATCCTTGAAACATTGGGTTGCTCCGAGAGTCTTACATTATTAAATATCAGCTGATGAATAAGTTATAAGTGGAGAGTCACAAATGAGATATCATGTCTTAAATCAAAACTTTGATGTTTATTTTTCACTTATGAATTATTTCATTTATCACACTTGAATAAATTCAACAATTTATCTGAGTAAACAGATTGTTGGGTTTATTCAAGTATGAAATCTCATATTAAATATGAGGAATAAATACAAATTTTATAAGTGGAAAATGTTGAAACTATTATTTTAAAGTTTTAGTAATAACTTTTCACTCTTCTAGTACAAAGATAATAATGAAACCAATTACGTTAGCATCCAACAAAAACATAATGAAATAGTCAATTAACACATGATTATTTTATTACAAGAATGAATAAATCTATAAATTCTTTTTTTAACAAAATATACTCTGAAGTATTATTTTATTAAAATCAGTTTTCCTTCATTTTTGGTACTCCTAAATGTATTCCCTCATTTTTTGGGTAAAGAACTAATCCCTTTTGGGTGTGGTTACCTTTCTCAATAAGTGCCGCTTACAAAAATCGAACTTTGACATTTTTTATTATCCCAAAGATGTGGTGAAAATCATTTTTCCTTCATATATAGCAAATTTGATAGATCAATTTTTTGGCAAATATATCATTTTTAGAGAAATAAAGAGTGATAATATCATAGACCTGTAATGTCCAAAAATATGCTATATCTGGGAATTATTATGCAATTCAACACTAATTTTTGCACACTACATTCATAATCAATTAAATTTATATATATATATATATAAATATATAAATATATATATTGACAATATAAAAGATTTTTTATATTGTCACTACATCATTCATTATTTACAGTTTATCAACAATAATTTTTAAATAAAAATAATATAAATGAATACTTACTCTAATGAATGCAACCACAAAATATTTCCCCGTGCATGTAGCTGCAAATGAAGGGGGATAGTGATGAGAAGTATGATGAACCTATAATTGAAATGTGGTCCCTACACAAAACATGAACAAGCCAATAGTGGTCCCCACTTTCACGAAGAAATGTGTCCACGTGCCCTTGTCTAGTCAGCACCGGACCCACCATCTGCCGTACCAATAAACTTTATTTGAAATCAGGATGTGCTGTCTACACCGAGCACAAGTTGTCTATACCATTTTTTTATGTCACTTCTATGTGCCACCAATTACAAACTCATAATTATGTTTTGTTAACTTTTGGTTAGTTATTATGGTGCAACTTTAATCGACGTATCAATTTATAATTAATGGCACATAGAAATGACATATACATCTTGTACTCGTCTACACGGTGTACTATAAGCTCACACTTTGACTACATCTTATTTTATTTTGTTTTTGTAATATATTTTAAACGAAAACTTATATAGGGAAGAAATAAATAAAATGTCAAACAATAATTAAATTTAGGGAGATAAATTATCTTATGATATAAATATTTTATTCTCTTTTTTAAATATACATTAATATTTCCTTTTGGTTTTCTAAATTAGCATACATTCATTCATCAGTAAAAAGACTAATCTTCCATTACTCTCTTTCCATTATTTATTTTTTAAAATTTAGGATAAGATACTTATTTCGTGTAATACTATTTGTAATAAAGATGTTGTGATTGAACTTTACAATTTACTATCAACACACATTTGATTCAACAACACTTATTTATCTAGCTATGATTTTTTTTACAACAAGAGACATCAATGGTACTAAAAGCTAATGTCTTAGTCAATTTAGTAGCTCGTGAAATAAATATCTATGTCTAGCAACTTTACTCATAATCTAGCAACTATGCCTATAAAATTGAGTTTTAATACAACACCTCAAATGTACTAATTGACATGTCTTGATAATATTAGTAACTTATTAATCTAGCTCAATGTCTAGTAACTATGTTAACAAGATGAAAAGTTATGAATCATTAAAACATCTATATGTCTAACAACTATGTTAACAAGTTTGAGAGATATTTAGTGTTCATATGACTCTATCTAGCAATCACATTAATACATGCACAAATATGACAAATTAGTACAAATAAGTTCAGAAATTATACCAATATGATGAGTTCCTAATTTCAGAATTTAGAATCGGAATTTCTTCAAATATTCATAATTATAACATCATACAAAAAGGTTATCAATATCGAATTAAGCATTAAGCACAAAAGATAACTCATAAGAATCAAAACATATCAATTAAGTATAAACATGAATCAAAATGTATATATGAAGTAAATATTACACATAATCCAAACAAGGTAGAAGTTTAGCTACACATTTTTATAATAACTAGAAATAAAGATACAAAATGAGAAATACAACTTATAAGGGAATAACTTTCGTATTCAATGAGCATAAAATAACTCCTCTAACCTATATCACTTGTTTTTACATCTCATTTCTAGCTAAACAACTCTAGAAATTAAGAGAAATCGAATACACGGTGTATCTACCTGAAATGCTATCTAAAATTCCCAATTTGATTCTCTTTTAAATAGTTTGAACACCGCCTATTTCGTCCAATGCATAGAATTTGATAGACACAACGCTTCGTCTCCCCGAGCCTCAACCTTTCAGCCAGCCAAGCTATTTTGGGCCCGACTTCTATTTGCTGCGATTTCGCCCAACGGTGGGATTGCATTAGGTGCGGCTTTCTGGTCATGTCAGATGCGTTGGGCATGGCTCCTGCATTGGGCCTGAGTTTTTTTTTGTTCCAAAAACTTGAAATTTTAAGGATAAAATCTCACAATTAGGAAAATATTTTTAAGTTTAAGATCAGTTTGCCGATAATTAATTAGACTAACCTATGAGCTAAAGTGCCATAAAAGGTTAACATTCTCATTCTAGTACCAAATATAATTACCTAATACAAGGCCAATGGATAAATGAATTATCCTATGATCATATTTTCCAACAACTTTGTGTAATCACAACAAGACAACAACAAAATATTTCATTATAAACTAATGGGGATTACAAAAGTAGTAATTAGTTTCATAATGAGATGATTACATTATGATGAGCTAGCTAGCTTCTCATAAGAAGTTGATGCCCATAATTTAAGGAGATTTTTCTTTCATTCTCCTTCCATCCATGTTCCTTCAACTTCTTTATGTCTTCATTTGTTTCTATTTTATTATTCATCTTTCATTCTTTCTCTCCTTCTGAAAAGGAACATCTATTAGGAAAAAGGTAAACAAGTTGAAAGGTAAGAGTTATTAGATGACGTGTAATATTAAATGAGTTGTATTGATAGAACAGGAAGTGGAACAAGATTTTGGGATAGATTATCTCATTATAAAGTCACTTCATTCAAATACAAAAAACAAAATGAAAAACTATGTTAAAATTATATGTCCTTTATTTAATTGGAAAATAGACTACTATTAAATAAAAATGATAATTTTTGCATAGTCATAAGTTGAAGGCATAAAAGCATACATAAATAAAATTTGGGGGACAAACTTTGCACCATTGGAAAAAAAAATGAGGACAAAAATGCATATAATGATTTTGGCTGTCACATAAAGTGGCATTTATAATGTCATGTACAATATTTGCCATGTAAGCAAATTCATTAGGAATCTGAATGGAAAAATAATAAAATGATGATTTTTGCATAATTATTAAAAAAATAGATTACCCATAAGGTGTAAGATCGAAGAAAAATTAATTACTCAGGCAAAATTCTTTACTTACATGTATACAATATAATGGCAATATTTTATATTGGAATATATTATATTTTTGTATGTTGCATAAAATTTGACTTACTAGTTTATAATAAGAGAAAGTAAAAAAGAAGATAAAAGATGAGATGATGAAAGGGTGATTGTGGTTTTATGGAGTGAACGTGCGGCTATGTAATTGTACAGGAGAGTTTGAAAGTAGGTTTCGAAAAGGCTAAAAATAATAAGGTAATGATGAAAGAATAGCATTAAATCAATTTTGTTTTTGTTGGTCTAGTGGTGTAACACTCTACTAAATATTTAGAATGATCAAAATTCAAATGTTCAATTTATAGGAGCAATACTTGTTGGGATGGATAAACATACACCCAAAAGAGATTAGTTTTTTACCAAAAAAAATGAGATATTATTTATAGTATAAAAAAATTAATTTTGTCTGTGTGTGTTTGACTGGGAGGCAACTGGTGGAAGCAAGTAACAGGTTGGCTGGTTGACCGGTAGCAGCAGGTCATTGGCATAGGAAATGACAGAAAAATGTTATTTTTTGAACCACGGCCTCTCCATCAACATGATATAAGAGAGTCATGACATTTACCATATTATATTATAATTAAGAGTTTAAGAATAGTGGGTCAATTAGATATGATAAAATACTCTTTATCATAATGTTGCCAAATCCAAATTATTAAAATTACATTATTTATTAAATCACTATAATTTTTTTTTTTAAATTAAACCACCTTAAGATTTAAGAAGTTGTTTTGGCCAAACTTACTTCATAAAAAATGTTTGGAATCCGGTATGGGTCAATTTTCCAACTCCCAAAACAAAGCTTATTTTGATAAATATAGAATAGGGTGTAATTTTTTATTCTATATTTAACTAAAAACAATCTGAAAGGGTAATTTAAAAACAGCATTATCTAGTGTGAGGTAGTGCTTTCTGGTTTCCGTATATATATAAGCTATAAGTTGAGTTAGGGTTTTCAAAGTGAGGGGTCAACAAACACCAGAAACATTCTGATAACGGGGTTTTGGTGTGTTCAGGGGAATGTTGACTGGCTCAAGGCCTTAATTTTCACAACCAGAAGTTCAAAGAGTGATGAACTTTAATTTAAGGCTTCGGATCAGGCTTCAGTCCCATCAAAAAACATGTTTTGGGGTTAAAATCTTATATATCATCAATCTTTGAAGGCTATATTATATGTATATGTTCCTGCAAATGTTGGGTTGAGAGGAATATTGTCTGGCTCGAGGTCATGAAGGAGTATATTGGTGAAATCTTTGAGGAATTTATACCCTCTAACTCTAACCCTAAATGATTCTCGGACCAGGCTTTATTCCTTCCAACCAATATTTGCTATTTTGCAGTGCTACATAGCTAATTTGAGTTTCTTTATGAAGATCATCGATTCTCTTGGTAAGGCTTTTCTGTTCCAGTTCCTATGTTGTTGTATATGTTAATTATATATGCTGCTTTGTAGTTTTGCATCTTTCTATCAAGCACCAGAAAAGAAGGCTGTTTTGAGGTTAGAGAATTTTCAGCTATATTGTTTACTAATATGCTTGGTGTTAATTCTAATTTAGATTGACGTATAGTTTGGAATTTGGCTTAATATTACTAGTTTAATTACTACCTTAAACTTTTAGCCGTGTTTCCATTATTCTTCTACCTATTTTTTTTCTTCTTTTTACATGGTTAATTCAATCTTCTTTTTTTAAGAAAGGAAAGAATAAAGAAAATTCAGTTTGCATTATACTTTCCATGACCCTTTTGTTTATCTCAGGCTCAGCGAGATTGAGATATGGACACGCATGCACCACCAAACCCAAGTTCAAGTATCTCTAGTTTTCTGCAAAATATTTATTTAAGATAAGCATTTTCATCTGAACAGGAATATTATATTATTATTGCTTCTATTATTAAAACAAAATGTTCTAATTAATCAGCCCTTGAATGTCCATTTCATCTAGTGGACAAGAAAGGTGAAAGCATGTACAGTGAAAACCTATCAGATGTGAAATTCTCTCTTTATCTGCAGTACCCTTTGCTAGAAGTTCTGCCTCTAGGTCTTTGTAGGGCTTAATTCAAAGCACATATAACATCCCTATTCTAAGGTCCTTTCAGCTTTTTTTGAATTAACCTGTTTTCAGACTGGTGAAAATTATAGGGAAGGGTACCTCTCTAAATTTACTGGGGAAAAGAGCATCACTTTCATGAATCTGAATGAAAATTGTACATTTGTACTATACAGGTAAATTAACAGTAAAGACTTCAACACAGGACAAGTTTTAGTGTTTTACCCCTAAGTTTTTTATTATTAAGTTATTCAAAAATGTTTCTTGTACATAATATATCTGCACAGAAATTTCACACATGAAAAGTGGTTCTTTATTTTAGATTATAAAATAAGATAAGGTTATCTATAATTATATTAATTATAGCGTTTCAATAAAAAATATTAACAACAATGACAATTGTTCCTGAAATTATAAAAATATTTGGTCCTTGAGTTTATAGTTTTATGTAAAATAGTAATAATTAATTTATTCCTTGTGAGAAACTTAGATTATTATTATTTTTAAACTATCAAATTGACGATAAGAGTTAAAGTCAAAGACAATATTTTTGTAATCTCATCCAACAAATTAACTAATAATATTTATATCAATTATATGAAAGATGAAATTAAACTTTTATGGCTCTTAAAACAAATAGAGATCAGGTTTCCCATTTTTGTTGTCATAATATGTCTCAATCTACTTAAAAATTGTCACGTAATTAAAAATAAAAATAAAAAATAAAAAAATGATTTTTTACATTATTTTTACAGTATAATTAACTTGAGACATGAGAACGTGAATTTTTTGTACTTTTTATTATCTTAAAACAAGTGACAGTAATATGTATGGGTTATCAAAACCGTAAAGTACTGAAGTGAATGATATGGTGGTATAACATTTAATTCAAGCATTAGTGAAATTAAATATATATCCATAATGTATAAACATTACTGATACAACTAATATAAAGTACTTGATAATCATTTTTATTTACGCTAATTGTTAACCAAAACATACAATTTTGTGGAAGACCATGATTTATAAGTATAATCAAAAGTAATAATTGTATGTTTGATTCTGACATGATTTAATATGACTAGTATATTTTAAATGTAAATGGGCATGATGAATTTATGATTGGTTTTAACTGATTTTGACTAGTATAATTGAATGATCGATATAGTATGAGGGTCAATTTACTGATTGAAACGACGGTACCCTAAAGTTTTCACATCTTTGCTTAAAACTACACATTGAAATAAAAGTAGCAATACCCTCTTCCATGATTCTGACATGATAAATGTTTCAGTAGATACAGTGTTGGAATTGATTACATTTTTGTTGTGTAGTGAAATGGCAGCTATGAGTAATAAAGTCATGCGCTAGATGCGGATGCTGCTGCTGCTGAATGAATGAAACAAGAGAAGAAAGTAGTGAGAAAAATGGAGTAAGAAATATATATGTGCTGGAACAGTTAACGAGAAATAGTGAGATCGAAGAAGCTAAATAGGGATTCTTTCTCTGTAACACTTTCTTCCTAGAGACTAGATATGTTTTCCATTATCTATCTGTACGCAGAAGCTGATGCAAACTTAACCTGGAAAATAGAGAAACAGAACATGTCTTCTATATATACATGTACGTGTGTGTGTCTCAGATGTGTTTTTTTGTGTAACGTATTTATGGAGCTTTTAAAGTTGTTCAAAATTCAGACACCATCTTTAGAAATAGCTCGGATCACCAAAATCAGTACTTTCTTCCTCCTTTTCTTTGGGGTCATAGTAGTAAAATACATTCTCGATCACACTAATATATATTGCACGAAGTGATATCCCTTACCATTTGGGTAAAAAATTAATCTCTTTCGGGTGTATGATTCTCCTTCTTAACAAATATCATTATCAAGAATTGAATATTTGACATTTTGATCTATTTGATTATCTAGTATGGCCTTACACCACTAGATCAATATTATTCACATATTATGAGCAGCCTACCAAAGATTCTATCTCACAGCCATAATTTAAGTTAGGATAAAACAGTAGCAATGTATATAGGTAAAAAGTTCATAATTTAATAGTGTAGTTATACACAAACTTAAAATATATAAATTAAATTTCCAAAGTAAAAAGTTGATATATAGGAAGTTGTTTTGGGCTAACTAAGATGTAAGTAAGAGGGAGAAGAGAGTAAATGAGGAGTATCTGACGTTTATTGGGAAATGAAAGAGAGAAAGAGGGAACAGAGAGACTCGGGGATCGTTTCATCACAAAGTTGGAATTGGATCCTTTAAAGAAAGGAAACAATGGCGTACACATTTACTGTTGGAGACTTTCATCATCAATTTATTATACTGTACTATCATAGACTCACATATTCACTTTCTAAAAAGTTTCTCTAATTGTTTTACAAGTCTTTTTTTCTTTCATATTTGATTCTATTAAAAAAAAATTGTCTATCTCTATTTTTTATACCGACTATTATGACTGAACATGAAGTATGACTCATCTCCATTAATGGAGAGACAATTGAGTTTTTTATGTGTATTATAGGGGTAAAAGTGTAATCATCTTTTAAATAAAGAGGACAAAAGTGACATTACATCTTTCATTTTCTTTGATTTTTTAGGGTACTTGTCTCTCTATTAATGGAGAAGAGTGACAACCTATTGTTAATAAGAATAAAAGATATCACTTTCTAAAAAAAATCAAATATTCATGTTCTTAGCCAATAAAATATTAACAATTAATATAAAAATATTATATTTTTTTATTTTTCCTTTTTAATTAAATGGTATGTGATCTCCATTGGTTAAGAGGTAGATATGAGAAGAGGAGAGCAGCAAGTTAGACATGAGCATAAACGGCAAAACGAGCAAAGCATGCAAACCCGCCTATATAAGTCACAAATTTTTGCGGCCATAGCTTATAAAATTTGACCTTTTATCCGTTTTGTCTTGCATGTTTGCCCGCCATACTCGCATGCATTTCTATTCGTAATACGGGCGGGTTGCATGCCCGATGTAAGAAAAACCAATTTAAATAAATTATGATCTGATTTAATATTTTAAAATTTTTTAATATAATATAATTTGTTTAACTTCAAAAGTTTTTTTTCTAAATCGGTTACTATTACTTTATTTAATTTTTTTGTATTAATTTTTTCTTTTCATATTGCTTGTCAATATTGGTAGGCCACTCGCATGTCCGTTATTCCATTTTAAAACGGACAACACATATTATTTTGTCTGTTAAGATAATGTGTGCATGTTTGTGCCCACTTAAAATTTTATGGGCATTAGGGGGAATATGCAAAACGGGTTAAGCAACCCCTTTTGCAATCTCCTAAATCTAAACCTTAAGAATTTACATAAGTCTTTCGTAATTAAACTCTTAAAGTCATCTTTCATATTCAAGATAACAATGTACATTTAAAACACTCAACATTCACACTATTAACTAACACAAGTAAATGAGGATGTAATCTAGGAATGGCAACGGGACGGGGCAGGGCGGGGTCGGGTTTGTGCTTACCCAAACCCGAAATCCAAAACCCGAACCCGAATTAAGCGGGGTAAGAAACAATGATATCATCCGCGAACCCGTCGGGTTTCGAGTAACCCGAACCTGAAAAAAACTCCGAAAAACATATATTTTAATATATATAGTTTATATATATATATATATATATATATATATATGTGTATGAAATTTATATATGTATAGCTTACATATATAGCATATATATGTGTGTGAAATTTATATATATATATATAGTTTTTATGTATGTATTTATATGTAATTGTATAGTTTTATATATATTAATCGGGTTCGGGACGGGTCCGGGTTTGATATTGTTAATACCAAACATGAACCCGAAATTTGAATTCGGGTAAAACCCGAACCCATTCACATCGGGTTTTTCTCATTATATTCGGGTTGGGTTCGGGTACTCACAAGTTCGGTTTTCATTGTCATCCCTATTGTAATCTTATAATTTATTTGAAAATGTTTTATAATAAGAATAAGAGTAACTCTCGTTTCAAATGTTTTTGCTGTAACCCAGGAATTCATTTCCTTTTTTATTTAAAAGAAAAACATTTGTGCCGAAAAAAAGAAGAAAAAAACAAAAGCATTGAAACATCATTCAGATCCATTTCATCATTGACCCTTCTTTATGTTTTAGTTTTTAACTATGTATTGCTCTATATATTTATCATAATATATATTTGTATAAATATCGAAAAAAACACATATTTCTTATTTCCCACTAAGATCATAGTCGTTTTTTGTACAAACTATTTATTTCTCTTAAGTCCACTTGAGACAATGAGTACACGACATGAAAATGATTTTTTTAACTTTCAAATCTTGTAATAAACTCAAAATTCTAAAAGAGACTTCATATCAAAAATCATTTCAAAAACCTAACAAAATACAAATTTTATGAAGGTGATGTTGATTCACAATATTAAATCAAAGCAAATCAAGACCAATGGTGAATAAAATTGTATTTTCTATAAAATGATTTTGATGTTATAATTTTGGTTCTTTTTATAGGACAAGTTTCTAAGTGAATTTTTATCAAAGTATCCTTACATATGAATGATTCTAATTAATGCATGACAATTTTAAAAAAAGTACTTAAAATTATTGAACAACTAAATAATACTATCAATTCTTTTAATATTGAATATACATATACTAACTTAACTCATTGTCTTGCAGGTTGGATGATTGTCAGCTGCACTATGGAGAAAAGCAGAAGCAACCTCAGTGATGCATTGCAGCTTTGGTCGTGACTTAGCCAGCCTCGGTCAGCCTGACTCATCAAGCCTCGATCGTGACTTAGCCAATCTCGGTCAGCCTGGCTTGGCCATCTTGGTCGTGTCTCCTCTACTGTCTCGGTCACTGATTAGTCATGGCCTAGGCATGCTTGGCCAAATGCATGATTAGTTGGCTTTTGAGTGTTTTTATGTAACATAGCTTTTTATATCATGTGTAGCACGTTTTCATTTGCTTTTATTTAAGCACGTGTATTTTTTGTTAGTTTGTTAAAGATTAATTTTAGTTAATTTTGTTTCTTGCTTTGTAAGAAAGTCTTGATCCTTGTTTCTATAAAAGGATCAATAGGAACTCTTGTATATTGACTTCAATCAATACAAAATCTATGAGTTTTATTTCTTTACATTCAATTGAGAGCTCTGCTGCATAAGGACACTGAACCACAAAGCTTTTTGCCTTTGCTTTCTGCATCTTTCTGTTCTATTCTCCTTCTTCCTTTTCTGCCTTCTTTCTTCTCAAATTCAAGGAAAGCATCAAAGCATCATGGACACAGAATCCAGTGAAACACAACAACAACCACATGTGCAAGGAGATCCATCACATAATCCTAATAGCCCCTATTATCTACACCCTGGAGAAAACCCAGGTTATGTGTTAGTATCACCACCACTCAATGGGGTGAATTATCATTCTTGGAGCATGGCTATGAGGAGAACACTTTCATCCAAAAACAAATACAAATTTGTGAATGGTATCATCACAACACCTCAAGAATCTGATGCAAACTTTGATGCATGGGAGAGGTGCAATACAATGGTAATATCTTGGATTACAAGATCTCTTACCCAAGAAATAGCACAAAGCATTATTTGCATAGAGAATGCACATCAACTTTGGCAAGATCTAAAAGAAAGATTTTCCAAAGGGGATCATTTTAGAACCTCTGATTTGCTTCATGAAGTACACTCTATCAAACAGGGAGATAGGACCATATCAGCCTATTTCACTGACCTCAAGACTCTATGGGACGAGCTTGATCAATTAAGGCAGTTGCCACCATGTGTATGCACATACAAATGCAACTGCATCTTCATGAAGACACTCAAGAATCAGAGAGAAACAGAATACATCATTTGCTTACTCAAGGGTTTTAATTACTAATACAACACCATCAAGACTCAAATCCTTATGATAGAGCCACTACCCTCAATAAATAAAGTCTTCTCCATCATAATACAACAAGAAAGGCAGCAAGAACCTGCACCTTCTGGGGATAACTCTTCTTTCATCAATTCCATCAACACAGGTTACCAATGGAAGCCACAGGCACTCAAAAACAGCAACAAAAACCAATCCTTCACTAGAGAAAACAGAAGATTTCCAAGGAGTGGGATATCTAGCAATTTTGGCAAAGGACACACACAACAAAACAACAAGATATGCACCATAAATAATGTTCACACTACACAACCATCAGAAGGGATTCAAGACTTGGACAAATGCAGCACTACAGAAGCAAAAGCTCATCTAAGCATTGACCATGAACATATCATCAATCAGATAAGCCAACATTCACCAACCACTGATCCCAACATCTCAGGTACACTTTTAAACAATCAACCTTGGATTTTAGATAGTGGAGCTACTGTGCATGTTACTAATGACTTATCCAACTTCATTTGTCGCAAATCCATAACACCAATACACATAAGTCTGCCAAATGGTTTCACCATCATTGTTAAATACTCAGGCACTGTTATTTTTTCAGAAAGCATGACATTACACAATGTTTTATACATTCCTGGTTTTAAGTACAACCTAATCTGTGTTAACAAGCTTGCACATTCTCTACAATGCAAGCTTGTGTTTGACAGGATTTCTTGTCTTATACAGGATATGATTACCTCGGGGGTGATTGGTCATGCTGAAACTTGCAAAAATCTTTACATACTGAAAAGGGATAAACAACATGATCTGATTACATTGCCTGATATTTGTTCTTTAGATTGTGAACCTCAAGCTAGTTTTGATCTTTGGCATTATAGGTTGGGTCACCCCTCAAACAATGTTCTTAACCATGTTTGCAAAGATTTTTCCTATGTTCATATTAATTCCACTTTAGTATGTGATTCCTGCCATCTAGGGAAACAGTTCAGACTTCCTTTCCCTACAAGTCACACACACTACACACCCTTTTGAAATCATTCACATGGACACATAGGGTCCTCTAAGTGTGCCTACCATGCAAGGACACAAGTATTTTTTGACTATTGTAGATTATTTCACTAGACACACATGAATTTACCTCATGCATCACAAAAGCAATACTAGATCTTGTTCAAAACTTCACCCACATGGCTACTGTTCACTTTAAGAACTAATAATGGTCTTGAATTTGCTATGCCTTCTTTTTATGCTAAGCTTGGAAACTTGCATCAAACTCATGTGTTGAGACACCACAACAAAATTCCATTGTTGAAAGAAAACATAGACATCTCCTTAACACTACTAGATCTTTGCTTTTTCATTCTAATTTACCAAAATGCTTTTGGGGATATGTCATTCAATATTCTGTTTATTTGATAAATAGTACTAGAGGCAATATGATATGAATGTAATTTCTATACAATGAAAGTGTAAAGATTTATATGCAGTCATCTATCATTTATTTATATTACTGTTATCTAAGACTCAATGGTGGTTGAAAATGAATGTTGAATGATACACTAACAGTGTAAAAAACTCTTATCGTGTCAGTGTATAGATCTTTTTCTCATATGATATAGCAGGTAATCATATAAACAAAATTAAATATGATGTGATAAATAAAAAGTGTAGGGTTAGATAAATTCACAACATAACTTTTCCCTTTTGTTTGGTAGAGGAGAGTTACGGAAGAGATAAATGAGGGAGAGAAAAGTTAAAGAGAAAATAGAAGTTTCTTCCCTTTGTTTGAGATGAGAGAAAGAATGGAGAGAGTAAAAAAGTAGGTAGTTCCCATAAAAACTTTTTCTCTCCACTTGTGAGAAGAAAGTGAGAGATGATGATCACATATCCTCATTCATGTCTCACTATGTGTACCAAACCAATTAGAAGGCTTTATTCAATTAAATAGAAAAATAATAAAATCAGAAATTAATTTTTTAATATTATTTTGTACATTTTAATTGGCTAGTGCCATGGGGACAGGAAAATCATGGGACAGAAGATCCTTGTCCGAAGGTGAGAAGAGAAGAAAGAGGGAGAATAAAACGCATATTTCTCATGTTTTTATTTCTTTTTTCTCTTCTACCAAACAATACAAAAATTTCCTCTATTTCTCACATCTTTAGCACTACCCATTTTCTTTTCTTAAACCAAAGAAAGCCTTATTCATTCCCCAATAATCAGACTTATGTGTAATGTTAACAAACCTAGAAGAATAGGTTCAATCCTCAAGTATTCAACAATGAATTTTATTCCAATATATCACGTCCAAGCTTCACATGTGGTTATGAACTTTCAAGAAACAAGCCACTTAAGGTGCTCCCAGCCTTTTACAAAGTCCAGCAGCTCATATGTGTACATAACCCTTTCCACACACTCACCTCATATCTCTAAGATAGAACCAAGGTTATGGGTCTAGTAAAGCCTTAGCTAGGCAAATTAACAAATTATACATTTTTAATAGTGTAGATATGCAAGTTTAGGGGCTAAGGTATATGATATGTAATAGAGTTAATAAATAGTAGGATTATTTGAGCTAGTGATTCGACTTAGTTTTTCTATACCTTAAACCAGTGTTGTGATAACCGGATTAGACCGGACAGTGCGATCAGTTCGATCGCTGACTGGACTTGAAAATAATTCTGTTTTGTAGTCTTAACCGAATGATTAGTTGGACCGCTTTGAATAAGAGAAATTACGGTTTGACCGTGCTAAACCCGATCAAACCGGAATAAACCGGAGAAAAAACCGGATGATTCACTTAAAATTTAAAAAAAAATGGAACATTACTCTAATGTTTTGTTTTATTTCGGTCCAAAAAAGATAGATATATACTTCAATATAGTTATATAAAATTATTAATTATATAAAATTTTACATTTATATATAATTATATATTTATAGATAAAAATTATTAATTATATTTAAAATCATCTGGTCCGACCGGACGGCTTAACTGTTTAAACCAGTTAGACCTAATACGAAAGTTCTTTTGACTTGACGTTTGGCTTGGGTTTCAAAACATTCCCTTAAACTCATGTCTTAGTTATTTTTGTGAACTATTACAGACATTTAGAGGCACAAAGCAAGTGGAGGATGTTATTATCTTCAGTACTCTTAGTTCAAACTTCAAATTTTGCACTTTAGTTTGAGGATGTTATTCCTCTAATTTCTACCTTTTACTCTTTATCTTTTACTTACTCTTTATCTTTTGTAATTGTTCATTCCTATTTATAAGGCTTGGTTTACATTTAATGAAAGCATTCATTCTCCAATTTGTTTGAGAAAAATTTAGTTATCTTTACAATCAGGTCGTTCTTTTCTGATTTAATTTATAAAAAAAAATCAATTCTAAGCTTTTTCGGATCCATTCCAATTCGAATTTCTCACCAAATTCCAATTAAACCATTGAACATTCTTCCATATTATGCTTAATTTCCAGTTAATATTTGACTCAATTAATAGCATAACATTAAACCAAGTTTTTTTTACATGTACGAATCCATTGATAGAACTCAAGACCTCATATTTATAAATTTGTTACTATTATAAAGTTGATTAATAAAATAATGAATAATAAAAAGTTGCAAGTTAGTTAATATTTTGTGGCATACTTCATGTTGAAAAAATGTTTTTTTTATACTGTATCATCTCGCCATTAAAAAAGGTTTTGCTTAGGAAATGAAAGATTGGTGAAAAAAGTAAAAAAGAAAATCATAAAAAATGGATAAAGTTACTATGTGTTAAAGTTTGTAGTAATTAGTCACTGAAACTGAAAAAACTTTGACACGCAAGCTTAGACTTTAATTGGTCTTTGGATGAATATATATATAAGATAAAAAAGGTTCATTATCATGGACACATGTTATACTCTCTTTTACTTTTTTTTCCTCTTAAGCATGTTCATATCTTATCATGTTCTCTCACATACTCCATTATTTCTTCTTTTTTTCTTCTATCAAACATTCATTCTTTTCCCCTCCAAATATTTTTCATCATTTCTCTAAATCAATTCTTATATTTTTTCATTTTCCCTAAACTCATATTCTGATTAGCAATCATATAATTCTATTATGCACATTCCTTATATATTTTTCCCTAAATCAATTTTTTCCTTCAAAAAATCTTTCTTTATTTTTCCCAAATCAATTCTTATATTTCTTCATTTCCCCTAAACTCATATTCTAATTAGCAATTCTATTATCCTATTATGCACATTCCTTATATATTTTTCCCTAAATCAATTTTTTCCTTCAAAAAATCTTTCTTTATTTTTCCCAAATCAATTCTTATATTTCTTCATTTCCCCTAAACTCATATTCTAATTAGCAATTCTATTATCCTATTATGCACATTTCTTATATATTTTCCCCTAAATCAATTATTTTTCCATCCAAAAACCTTTCTTCATTTTCCCTAAGTCAATTCTTATATTTTTTTCATTCTCCCTAAACTTATATTCTGATTAGCAATGGTATCATCCTCATGGACGATCTAACCTTCAAAATCTATGGTTGTTGTTTGTTTGTTTGTTTTTGTTATTAATATATTTATTTCCTTATCATATCTCGCTATTATCATTTTCTCTCCTCATTTGCATTTTAATTCTCCCTTTAAGCATCTCTACAGATTAGTTTTTTCAGGGGCAACTTTGTCATTATATAATGACTTTTTTAATAATATAATTGTAATGTAAAGTGTAAGATATATTTCTATATGTATACATTTAATATTGTTGAAAATACTTTAGTCATTTCCTCACTACTACATTCATCTCATTTACGAATAACATGTGTTTTTAACTATTAAAATGTATAGGTTACATGTTTATTCTTAACAATACAAATGCACATGTAACATGCGTATTTTTAACCATATGAATATCTAAGCAACATGTGTATTTTTAACCATGTGAATGTATGAGTAACATGTGTGTTATTGATTATGTGATAAAAAATATGGTATCGTGCATATGCACGGATAACTTGCTAGTTAGCATAAAAATGGAAGTTTGAAAGAAGAAAAGGGAAAAATCTAAATATCATGATTTTTTTCCGTTATACTCTCCTACTAAATCCTCATACTATCCTCATACCCACAAAAAGTGACATATATCACAAAGTAATATTTTATTTATTAGTGATTGATTTACAAATGACATATGTCACATTCTTATAAGTAGGATGATAAATATGAGAATTTAGTAGAATGATATATCATTTTTTTTTTCCACCTCCTTACTAGTGAATTAACAAACGTGTGCTTTAACAAATGCGTCAGCTTTATTCGAAAATTTAACACCCATATCACCCATGTATAGGTCACTCGGAAAAAGTGAAAGAAAAATAAATAAACATATATGCAATGGAGGCTAATATTTTATCCCATATTTATTCAATATCATATTTAAACTGATACACAATTTAATAAATTATATTAAATAATATAAAAGTTTGATACTATTATAATTTTATTCATTATTTCCTTAATCTCACATTTACAGTAGAGGATAAGGATCCATAAATAAGCAAATTTTCTTGGAAATGATGTTATGAAAGAATTACAAGTCTTATATCGTTTTTTGCTTTGAAGAAAAGTGACACACTTTATCTCATTACCATCTATTCTAAGAGCTTAGATTAAAAAAACTATTTTATTAAAATACTCGGATTCAATTAGTATTAATATTTGGAACAATAAATTTGTGGACATTATGTTGATGAAAGAGAAATATAACATTACTAGGAATAATAAATATGAGTGTAGGTGAAGGAAAAATAATATTGAGTTTTTAAAGCATGAGATTTAAAATAAAATGAAAAAAATTAAAACAAAAAAATATAACATTATGCATGTAGGTTTCACGCCTCCACAACAGAGATTTACATACATACTAGTAGATTATCATTGATGAGCTCCTTATATTCAAAGTAAAATTCGGATTCATAATTCCCTTATGTTATTAGAGCTAAATTATTACCAAATATATCACACATTCATTATTTGTGACTTGGGAATACATGTATCAACATTTAAAATGTATATATATCCATCTATAGTTTTGAGTGTACGGGAACATGAGTGAGACTCATCTCCATTAATGGAGAGAGAAATGAGGTGAAAAAACAAATGAAAAGTAACCTATAATGATATTTATATTCTTTTCATTTAAAATAAAATTATACTTTTACCCTTAAAATAACATAAAAAAATTATTTCTCTATTAATGGAGATGAATCTTAATGATAGGAATATAGGAAGATTCTCATGCATATAATAATAATCACATGAAAGAGAAAAAGGCTCTATGGGGAAAGGGTAGTAAGATTGCTTAAGTTGCAAGCACATATGTCTTACTAGGGGATGTAGTTCCAAAATAGTGTCCCTATCCATGTTTAAGCCAATAATATTATGTCACGTTATTTTAAAAATACACATCAATATTCCACTAAAAAAATATCTATTTATGATTAGACTTTTAAAATAACTTGGCACAATATTATTGGATAAGACATAGATTGAGACATTATTTTGGGACAGGTGATCTACGAGTCATATATTAGAGTTGAGAAAGTGATGGGTCCAGGAAGTGATGGGTCCCATTTGTATGCATCATATCCTATCAATCTGGACCCAAAATTTTATTTCTTCTATGTATGTTAGTTCCACTTTTTATCTAATGTTCAACACCTTGACTCATACAAACACACTCTCTTTTCTCTTTCTCTCATATAAACACACAACAATGTCTGAATCCCATGGGTGTTGGATGGGTTCACAGTATTATGAAAGCACATAATATTTACCATGTTGGATGGGTTCATCATGTTGAAAGTAAATGTTGCAAAAAATGCTCTTTACACCATGAGGGTAGAACCATAACAATATCCAACAATAATTGATAGAGAACTTTTGATCACATTAGGGATGATAAAAATACTCGGATTCGTGGGTATCCGTGAAAATACTCACAATGGGTACCCATAAAATAGCTCATGGGTGAGAACGAGTATCATGAAATCCGCCCCACGGGTACCCTCGTATATATTTTAATTAAATATTTTATACTTAATTATTATTAATTTAACATTATATTTGTCTATTTTATTATTATTTTATAATAAAATTTAGTAATGAGACTATAAACATAAAATTATCATATACATATCATGTTATTTAATTAATAATTATTTTTAAATATTAATTATTGTAAAATATTAAATAAAAAGTTAAAATTGAGAACTCGTTGGATACCCGTGGATATCTGCTACCCACACGCAACCCACAAATAGTGCGGGTATAGGCACGGGTATGCACTACTCGTGTCCGTCCGACCCCGTTGTCATCCCTAATCCACATATTCTTATTGAGTATTACACTGGACATACATTAGATATATCATTGACACTAGGGGTGAGGAGGACTCAACCCTATCGACTCACTAGGTTTCACCTGATCATGTACAAGCCTGAATATAGTCGGGTTTCATCGGATTTAGGGCCACATTTTTGTTAAAAAATTAGTCTCGATCAACATTTAGAGTCACGTAAGGGACAAACATGACCTGACCTGACCTATGGTCACTCATTCATAATGTTTGTATGTGTGTCTATTAAATTGTGTAAAGAATAATAATATCTCTTGGGCCAAAAGTAACATTAATTCTCTAATTATTTTTATCATATATACATATATAATTTCTATGTCAAATTATATATCCATAATAATAAGTAATGTAAAGAAAACTTTAACTAAAATAGATATGCATTATATTTAATTGGGTCTAGGATCATGTTTGAGTTCAAAGGCTGATTCGATCGACATTTAGGGTCAAATTAGCTTTAAGTCTAGGGTTAGGTTCAAAAAAATGATTCAACCAACATTTAGGATTGGGTAAGGCTTGGATCAGGGACAAGCCTTACCCCGACCTGCACTCACCCTTAATAGCCACTAATGTTAATACTCATTTTCGCTAAATTTAACTTACCTGATCCAAGCCTTACCCCGACCTGCACTCACCCTTAATAGCCACTAATGTTAATACTCATTTTCGCTAAATTTAACTTACAAGGAATTTTATTCAATAAAATCCTCCAAGCAAGCATTTGAATTTTCAAAGGCACCAAGAAAGACAAAATCCACTGTTATATCTTTTGTTCCTTTGATCTTGTATCACTCTTTTGCCAAACAATTTTATATGCCGGTTTAACTACATAAATATTTAGCATGTGGTGAATCCAAATCCAATGATTATCCACATCCTCTTACATAATAGTAAGACTATTAAGTTAAAAAGCTCTTCAATGAAAGGTTTTTCTTATTCAAAAGGTTCTCTCCTCAAAGGGATATGTCATTTCCACATTCCATCCACCCAAACCCCTAACTGACCAACTAGGGATTCTTTATCCGCATTCAAGTTGAATAACCTTTAGAAGAGTCACATGAGTTTTTTTTATACTCAATTAGATTTATTCTCTTACAATATGTTTGGATGCATACAAAATAAAAGGAACTAAAAGTTGTGGAAAATGTCATTTTCCATCCTTTGGTTCCAACACTAGATAGGAGGGAAGAAAAAAAGTATGTATAAGTCTCAAAAACTTTTTCCTCCGTAGTTTGGGAAGAAAATGAAGGAATGAAAGAAAAACATCAAAAATTTCAAATTTGCCCTTCCACCATGAATGAAATGAAAGAACAATAATCTATGTGAAAATTGATACAATGTAATGAATTTCTTTGTTTATATTCATTTTTATGTGAATTTAGTTAACTTAATTTTTTTTCGTTGTTTTTATCCTCACAAATGGAGTGAAAAGTAAAGGGAAATATAATTACTTAAAATTACCAACAAAGTGAGAAATAATAAACAAATTAGAAAGACAAAATAAATATATATGGAAGTGAGATGATTATAAATATAAAAATGATTGTCAAATATGAGTTATATATTTTTAGACACATTAGTGAGAAGAAGATGTAGAATATTAATGATTTTCATTGAATTTTATAAACAAATATTATTATATTAAACTTAGTTTATATGTTACTTAAAAAATATTAATCTAACATTATTAAAAATAAATTATTTAGTTACTTAATTTACAATTTAAAAATTAGATATATATAATACATAATCATATATATATAAATAATAATGAGGGTATTTAAATCATTTTAAATATATTATGTATAAATGTAAATTTATTCCTTCCATTTTCAATCATACCAACAATAAAATTAACCTCTCATTTTTTACTATTTTTTTTCTTCAACTCTATTTCGTTCTACTTTATTTTCTTTCACTTTTATTCCTAAACCAAATATACACCCTTAACGAATTTTTTAACATAAGTCCAAAATCATCATAACCCCTTAACCATTTCATTTTTTTATAGACAAATGAGTTTTTAACATATTCAATAACTTTTTACACTTTATTTTCCGTATAAACTTACGAGAAATATATTCTCATATATAACTTTCAATAAAAGAATGTATTTAGAGAATAATGTACCTCCTCATACCAAAAGATAACTTAACTACTACATGTTATGAATAACATAAGTATTGTTTTGTTTTAAAAATATTTTTGTAAAAAATGATTAAACATGTTATGATTTTAGTGGTGAGGGAAATTGATGTATTTATCAATTAAGCCCAGTTAGAAGTTTTTAACGTTTAATTCCGTCTCCAGATCGCACGCAATTCATCCTCTTCCCTCTCCTTTCAGTAACCCGCGAAATCCAGAGATATTGACGATATTAAGCGATACGGTACGATACGATAATATGCTTCTCGATCGCGTCATAAGAGAGTTTGATTTGCGTTATAGGTTTAGATCTCTTTTCAATTTTATGTTTCTCTTTGTGATTTCGATTTTGTTATAATGCGCAAAATTAAATGTTTATATCCTCATTTTTGTTATGTGGATGCAGCTTGTAGATAATAATAATAATAATAATGGCAACCACTGCTTGTTTCATCATTGTTAGCAGAAATGATATTCCTATATATGAAGCTGAAGTTGGAGTAGCTGCTAAAGTATGATTCTTTTTTCTTTCGTTCCAATGCTTAAGCTTTAATATTTGTAAATACTGAATGGTGAACCGAGAGAAAATGTATTATTCCTTAATTTAGTTCAATTGAAAATTCTGGGTTTCTCTAAAAATATCAAATTTTAGTCATAATAGTACCTAATAGAGGCTGATGTGTTTTTAAAATTTTCTTGAAAGAGGATATTTTGGCCGGTATTCGAAATTTTTAGGGACCAAGTTAAAAAATTTCATTTGTAAGGGACTAATTTACCCAAATTTTATAATGGGTTTAGAAAAAAAAGAGAGTTTTTTCTCGGTAGATATTGGCTTTTCTGATTGTTAAAGTGGGTTATATGATTTTAGAGGTTAATTGATGTCTGGAAATGTTATGGAGGATCTGAATCACTTTATCATTTGTTCTTTAAATGTAAAAGCTTATTTGATTCTCTTGCAATGGCTTGTTTTATGTGGCTTTGGAAACAAGGGATTCTTCCATTTTTCTTCACCAAATTTTCATCTTTTGCAATTTCCTGCTTCCATGTGACAGAGGGAGGATGCTGCACAGCTGCATCAATTTATACTGCATGCTGCTCTTGATGTTGTTCAGGACCTGGCTTGGACTACCAGTGCGATGTGAGTTTACTTTCTAACATAATCCAATTCCAAATAAGAAACTCCTTTTGTACTTACCATTCTATTTGTTATGATCTTTTCCTCAGCATCTTGTTTCTTAATATTCTCGATGCAGGTACTTGAAATCGGTAGACAGATTTAATGAACTGGTGGTCTCAGTGTATGTCACAGCTGGTCATATCCTTTTAGATGGCAACTATTTTATAGTTGAGATAAATTAAGTACTGACTACCAAATTTTAAGGACAATTTGATTTGATTTGATTTCCTTCTTTAATTGTTTGGTTATACACGTATACCATTGTTCTTGCCCTTAACTCTTTGTTTGACTCTGATGAGTGAGGTAACAAAATCAAAGTGTGCAAGAGTGGAAATTCTTAAATCTTACGTGCACCTTATAGCTCTTTATACATGTTGAATTTTGTGAACTTTTTCCTTAACTTATCATACATACCCGATTAATGTTGCTTCATGACTCTCGTAATGATGATGGCATTAAGAGCTTCTTCCAAGAGGTGCATGAGCTTTACATAAAGGTAATATGTTTTTTCTTGCACCTGGAACATGTTTCAATGTAGCCTTTCCATACTTGAATGGTTAATTAATTTCAGAATATACCTTCTCGTTTGTGTTCTTATTCTCCAATGGACTACTTCTCTTGAAATGAGATATGAAAAAGTTCATGTTTATCTGTTGGAATATTTTTTCTGGTTTTGTTGATGTTGAAGTAGCCATATTCTACATTTTCCTGCTAATTAACATTCCAATTTCCTAGTATTTTATTTTGCACTAGAAAGAGAAAAACTGTAGTTTAATAAAATTTTGTCAAATACCATTCTAAATGTTTTGTCAAATACCATTCTAATTGTTTTGTCAAATACCATTCTAATTGTTTTGTCCAATACCATTCTAATTGTTTTGTCAAATACCATTCTGCACTTAAAGCTGGAATATGCAGAATTCAAAATAAGTTCCCTATAAATACTGTTCAGTAGTTAGGTGTTTAGCTACTTTATTTTCTATGTCAGGATATGATTGACATTACTACTAGCAGTAGAAGTTGTGGTTGCTAACTGTCTTCCTGATTTGGCTGTGAAGATAAATATACAGATACTGCAGTTAATTTGTTTAACTATTGCCTGTAAGAGACTAATAACTTCATTTGTATGTTTGAGAAATTGCAGACTCTTCTCAATCCATTGTACTTGCCTGGCTCTCGGATCACGTCATCGCATTTTGATACAAAAGTTCGTGCTCTTGCGCGAAAATATTTGTAGAAACCACCTGTTAGTTCCTCATGGTCTTTGAGTAACAAGTTTCTAGTTCATATAGCACTGTGGCCTGACTCCTACCATGTTTGCCTTTTTGTTTTCTCCTTCATGATTCAGGACAAGGTAGGTTTGCTTCATAATGTTTTGTGGCATTAGCACAAGATGACTAAATTTGTACCGTGATTTCTGAAATTAACTGATTATATTTATAGGTTCTTTATCAAAATTTGTCTGCAACAATTCATAATCCCATAAAATTCAATTCTGATACTGTTCATAGCACATCCGGCAATGAGAGTAGCATTGTTGACATAGTTAATTAGTTATAGAGGCAACACTATTGTTTGTGCTACAAGCAGAAAAAAACTCCTATACTTCACATTAACTTGCCTAGTACACTTCCAAAAAAGTAAAATGTTTAGTTGATTGTCACTGCCCCAGTAACATAATTTGGAAAAAAGAAGCATCAAATATGCCCAAAACTCTTCATTCTCGTCATCAGTGTTTTAAAATTGTGTTTCGGTTATGTTGCGTTTATTAAAATTAGGGGAAAATATGGCTGCAGTTGTGGTTATGATATTGTTGCAATACTCCAACAATCTCAATATTACAACTGTATTTACATTTGCAGAGTATAATTTAAAACACTGCCCATATAACATCATCGGATACTGGAAGCAGGTAATTGCCAAAATTGTTCAGTTGATTTTGCTGATGTTGATCATCTTGATTGCATGGGATTTTGGAGAATTTCTTCCAATCTCTTATACATCTTATTTATCTATAGGTTTTCAGACAGTTTATACTTGTCAACCATTTTCTTCCACTTCAGCTCAAAATCATATTGTGAAAAAACCTCCAGCATGCAAACTTTAAAGTCTGATATGAAAGATGGGTCATTAACATTGGAATAGGCATTATTTACAAAATTGCATCACCTAAGTCACAACAGATATGGGTATGCAACCCTGCTTTACATTAAGAAATGTTTGAAACAGCCATGTATATGTCTCAATACTCATGCTCCAATTTGGTGTGTATACCAGTTAAATGAATGATATAATTTTTATTGTAACTTTTTAGTTTTATGATTTGATTATGCATAATGTTCAAATTTATACCTTATATTAATATATTAGATTAACATACAATATTATTGGGTTATAAGCAAATCTGTAGGTGACAAAACAAACTGCCCAGTCAAATCCAGGTTGTTCCATTTCTAGCTTTAGGATCATTTTGTTCAAATCTAAAAAATACATGATTAATTTGGGCTCTACTAAAATGGTGCCATAGCGTGACCCACCCTATTATTAATAGTATTATTAATAGGGTCGGTCCGATATAACACAAGAGGCATTTAACATTCGTGTCTTATTCTTTAAGGTTACGTTTGCGAGTTGAGTTTTGGAGAGGAATGAATGACAAGAAATGACTTCAACGTCATCTCATAAGTGTATTTCATGACTCTTAAGCCTTCCATTTCTCTTCCTTCCCATCTAAAACCCAACTCGCAAACGGATGCTAAATTTATTTTTGTATATCCCCATTTCCTTTCTTGCGAGGAGAAGAGGTTACAACAGTACTGCATTTAGTTACATCACAGACTAAAATATAAGCATGCATGTGGCATCTTAACTAATCAAACCTTGGCTATGCAAACACTGGCCATTAGTAAACTTTCTCACTGTTCAACTATTTCAGTGGAACATTTCCTTTGCTTCAATGAGTAGTTGAGTATCTAAAATACAACAGAGCAATGAAATTTATACACTGGTATTGCCTTTTTTGTTTTGTTTACAAACTGGCTAAAACATCACTCTTTTGAGCGCTTTAAGCAGACTAATATACCAATGCTTGTTAGAACAACAACACCTGCAAAAATACCACCAGAATATTGAGACAATTCTCTGATTTTCTGTCTAGTGGATGTACCATACTCCAGTGTTATTGGTTTGGTTGAACCATCAAACTCCAAATTCAACTTCAAAGCCTGAAATATAAAGATGATTCAATGAGTGCATCAAATTCATAATAATGTAAATACTTAGAAGCCAGCATCATGAAATCTAAAGGCTAATATAAGTAGACATCTTTACCTTTAGTCCTGCAGATCTAGCACAATTGATAGCAGCAACAAGATCACTATCATTAGCAATAACAATTTTATCACCTTCATCATCCTCATACTAGAACATAAGAAACATTCACTATCAGAATTTATACTATAGTACAACCGAAAGGAAGAGAAAATTTAACTGGAATAAAACATACCAAAAGTATAGGGTGTTCTCCATTATTAACATCACCAACTCTTTGCATGATAGCAGATATAAGTTCATCAAGATGTTCACCTACAAAAAAGGCAGAGTATATGTTTTGTAAGTTCTTATAAGAATGAAACAAAGTTGAAAAAATGACACAACCCAAGTTTATGCACAAAATGTTTGTGGCATAAGAAAAATGAATTTAGATTTGTAAGTTCTTGCAAAACTTCCCAGTTACTCAAGAAATCACTTACCACAGTTGATCCGATGCACACGACCATTGAGATCCTCAAATTTAAAAGCAAATGAACTTCCAAAGCCTACTGATTTACACATAGACTTTGTAGTATCTGCCCCATCTAAAGACAGCAGCCCAGAAACTTCACTGCAATCAATTATATATGCTTATTTACTGAACAAAACTAACCTATATATAAACAACATAAATATGACCGAAGATTATTCTAGATTTCTCCTCATATGTCGCCGAAGTACCTATGAGTGTCAAAATCTTCTAGTGGCTCTAGAGCAAAAGCTGAGTCCCAAAATTTTTGCATCATTGTGTTTGCCATACCATTTTCAGCACCAGAGCTACTTTCAACCTGCAAGGTACATAACTTAGTAAGCAAACACACTACCTATATTATATGTCTATAGCATTACCAAATTAACACAAAGATGTCTTCTTGACACACAAGATTATATATGTTGGGAAGTAAGTCGCACATCGTCTACCTCATTATCTCGGAAATAGTTTAACTACTTGTTGGGCTACTTCTCTCATTACCAATTGGTTTTGAGATAAAACCTTAACAAGGTATCAGAGCCAGAGCCCAACCTCTTTCTGTTTGTCATGTGCCAAAAAGATGTCATTTAGTTATGGGTCAAAAGTAACCATTCCTCTGGTCCGACAGACTTATGTTGAGGGTTCATGTTGATAAGTAAGTCTCACATCGTCTACCTCATTGTCTCGGGAATGGGCCAAAAAGATGTCATTTAGTTATGAGTCAAAAATGGTAAACATATGAAACCTTTTCCTTACAAGTTGAGAGATTATTTTTAGGTCACAATACCACTATTTTACTATTACGCTAAAGCTCACCCTTCATTAATCATAAAATGTGCACATACTTTACAATATTTTGACTTCCTTGATCAAATTTAATGTGCACCAGGGTCCAGGAAAAAAAGTTGATTAATTGATTGTGCAAATGATAAAGATCCTCCACAAATCCACAGAAAGCTGAATAAAGATCCTCTACATTTCTTTTTTTAAACATGACAAATAATAAACTTTTGGTATATATCTTAAACTATAAATTTTACCAAAGAAATTGCAGCATGAGTTATCTGCAAAACATCAACACATGCAGCAATATATCCATCTGCAAAACAAATAATATTCAACACAAAAATGCAAAGAGATATCATATACAATTAAGAAAGGAAAACTCACCTTTGTCCAACACAGGAAGATGTAAAAACTTCCCATCATGCATCATATGCAGTGCATCAAGAATGGTTGTCTCTAGTGATGCACATTCTGGGTTTGGAGTCATTACCTATCAAAAAATAAATGATAAGTAGAAGAAAAATAAAATGAAGTAATTGTGAATATTTTGTAAAAAATGGCCACCAGCACAGTAAAACGCTTTCTAGTTGTGTTTGTTTGTGAGTTGAATTTTGGAGGGGAATAAAATAAACTAAGACTTTGGAGTAGTCATCTCATCAGTATATATCATGGCTCTCAAAACCTTCCATTTCATTTACTTTAATTCCAAAATTAAACTCACAAACAAATCCGTTGAGGTACTTCAAAAAATAAAATCATAACCTTTTCCACTAGTGTCAACCCAGGAGAAAGATTTTGAGCCACAACACGCATAAGGATGTCCTTTGAACTGCATTAGAAATTTACAGAACAATATCATGTAAAAAAAGGTTATACAAAGTGCATTTGATATATATGTGTATATATTTATTTACCATTCAAGTAGTTTTTCTTAATTTCTTAGCAACATACCAAGAAAGAAAAGAAGGGAATTGAAAGAGGAAAAGAGAAGAAAAGACATTCACCTTTTATTATTGGAAATTTATTCTACACAAAGGCAAAGTGCAGAGAATTTATTTATACTTTGAAAAAATTGATAGTTGCTTGAAACCCAAACTACCATTTAAAGTAAACAAAATCCTAACTACCATAACCGACACTATCTAAGAAAGGAACCAATCATAATGCCATATATATAACAGTGAATACAGACTTATATACGAGCATATCAGACATATTTAACAGTTTTCTTTTCAGAAAAAAAAAAAACAATCATTTATGCCATTTCATATAGATTATGAAAGGGAGATAGTAGAGTTGAAGAAAACAAATTTACGTAATTATCCCTAGAATATCAGTTTCCTTCACGATCATAACTGAATTGACATGCAACTCCAGCATCTTTTTTGCAGCTACACAAACAGGATCTGATGCTGATACAATAGCAACCCTAGAAAGACAAAGATAAAAGAGTATTATAAAACTATTATACCTGCTTCTATAAGGATCAATTAGCAGTACTTAAAAACAGTACAAGAAACATTATGTTAAAATTACTTTGTATTTTCACCGACAATAGTTGTCAGAGAAGGCTTGAATATGCGCTCCCTCAATGTTTCAATGAAAGCATTTGGAGCTGAATTATCAGTGAAAAATGAACACAAAAATAACAACATTACAATATGAAGGGAAAATATGGTATAGCAGTTTTAAAGTCAAAATAATAAATGCTAAAGAGACATATTAATGCAAGTAGAAGAAATTCATTAATGCATATACAACGGTACTATATAAAGATGAATATTAACCAACCAGATCCATTACTACCACAATCAACTGCAGCTGCAGCGATTGCACTTCCTCGCTGAACCGTCTTCTCCACCCTAGATATTGCATCATAAAGACATTTGATGATATCTAGTACCGCAATGACTTCACCATTTTCAACAACAGGGAGGTGCCTGAATTTACCTATCAGTTGAACAAATCAAATTATATCTCAGAATCGCTAATCTCAACCGTCATGATTTAAATTGCGAACTGCATCAACATATCACAGTAATGCAATGACTGAATTCACATTAAACACAAGTGTATCAGCAATAGCAATTTAAAGCAAAAACTAAATATAATCTAATAAAACCAGCTGCTCAATTATTGCAACTAGTTAAAGAAGCAGAAACAGTGAAACTTAACAAGTCAATAATGATGACAATGACATATATACTAGTTTTGGCAAGTTAATAATATCCAATTAGTAACAAATTAACAATGACTTTAGCAGGAAGAATGAAACTCACCCTGGACCATCTTTTGAAGAGCTTCAATGGCAAGTGTATCTGATGTTACATATATAGGATTCTGTGTCATCACTTTCGACACTGTTGTCTCTTCCAATGGCAACCCCTCAGCAATAACTCTAGTAGCAATATCCTACACACAAGATGTAAATGCTTCTAACATTATATACATTGCCCATTGAATTTTAGTGGAATGGTTATTAACTTACTACTTAATATTAGAAGATAACTGCATTTCATTTGCTTGAGCAAGTTATGTGAGATCACCCTTTTTCTCATTTGGATCATCTCCATTGAAATCATAAATAAAATAGAATATGCAATGATATTTTTATCATTCTATTTACTATGAAATCACTTTTTTGTCATTGAAAATATGATGAAAAACAAACATTTGTCTCCTCATTAATGAATATAATCTTTCTTCTTTTTGAGACAGACTCCTCTTCATTAATGGAGAGAAATTGTGTGAAATAAAGAAAACACAAAATAAAATGACATTTATATCATCATTAATTGTATTCATATTACATTTTTACCTTAAAAAAAGAACTTCACTTTGCTTGAGATGAGTCATGCAAAGATATAAATTATCACTAAAGTTAAAATTATAATTTAGTAAAATTTTAGGTTGTGTAAGTGAAGAAATAGTTTATACCTCCTTTATATAAACATACATAAATGTTTTCTCACCGGATCTAGTGAGAGGTGCTTGTTTTTTTAAGGCCATGGGAATAAATTTTAGCCAATAGAAAGCTACTTAATATTTAAAAAAGTACATACATTATTTCTTTTAATCTATACCAAATGGAAAATGAAGGAATAGTTTTTTTCTCCCTTTTTTATCATTGATTTTAATCATTATTTGTAAAAAAATTAATTGATAAAATCGCAATTATACTAACATAATTAAATTATTCTAAATTTATCACTATTATTTCCTATATTTATTTATTCTCTCTAATAATATATATTTACAATTTCAAATTATATCATATTATCAATCTAACAGGTAAATTTATAAAAAAACTATTTTTTATTTTTTATTTTTTATTTTTTCTATATAACTTTAATTTATGAAAATGTTAATGTATAATAATAAATGTATTGAAGAAAAAATCTGGATTGCCATATTATGTATGTGAAAATGGGGCTAGGAAGGAAATACTTAAAAAAAAGGAAAAAAAATAGTATGGTACAATATTTCTAAACTTTAAATGTAATGAGATAACCCTTACTCCTTTCCATGTACAAGCAAAAACAATAATTTACCTATGTGAAGATGGGGAGGGATCCACTTACTTCAAGAGTAAGTGAAAAAGACATACTCTACCTTTTAATCATCAAATTTTGGAAAATCTAATGATTTAGATTACTTACCAATTCAAACTATTGGATTTCTAAAAAATGAATGATAATGTGATATAGAGTAAGTTTTTTTCAGTTACCAACGGAGTAAGTGAATAATGCTAGTTATAATAAAAGAAATTGAGTGGTTAAAATGACCTTGTCTGTGAGGATTCCAGAAAGCAAAGCATTGGAATCAGTTAAGAGAACAGCATCAACACGGCGAGCAGCCATTCGTCTGCATGCTTCAATAATTGTTGTATCCTCCGGAATTGTCAGAGCCTTCAACAACCGAAGCTTCTTCACTGTCCTTTCTCCCCCACCACCCCTATTTTCAATAATCATTTGCCGAAACAACAATAATAATGAATGTTTTAAATGGTAATCGATAATAATAAATACAATAAGGAAAGAGGAAGAATATATGCAAAAACGTACGGTCTAGTAGTTCCATTTTGGGCGGGAAATGGCTTCGTGGAAGAACGTTTGGACCTCGTTGAAGCAACTTGGTTGCTCATTCTATTAATTCTAATTCTAACTGTAATAATATATGAATCAGATTTTGCACTTATTTTTACTCACTGTTACAAAAATTATCATTCCATTCTATTTGTCTTCAGGTCCAATATATATAACTACTAAAAACAGGTTAAGGTTACTGTTACACTTTCCTGTCTCTTCCATACGGTTAAGATTAAAATAAATTGAAAAACTAGCATTTGTTTCCTTTTGTTTTTTCCCAACCCTCAAGAGTTTAAATTGATTTCATTTTTTATATTAAAAAATAGAATAGAAGAAACTTTGAAAGTTACCAATGCAACTTTTTTACTTAACAAAATTATTTTGTATATTACTAGAGCCACATATATAGAAGTTCGACAAAGACTTGAAATTCATATTTGCAAGTGCTTTTGTTTGAAGTATGAGAAAGGGAATTATGCAAGGGTGGTTTAAATAGGATGGATATATAATATATGGGGTCTGATAATGTGTTATTTCATGTACTCTTATATTGAACAATTAGTTGCTTTATTACTGTATGTATTGGGATGTGATTTGTCATATTTTGGCTGGTGAGGTAATGAGATGTATGTATATATTGCTTTATTCATTTGTTTGAAGACAATAAAATGGATATTGCAGAAATGCAGTTTGATTATATTATTTCATGACATTCTTACACACTATAAAACGTACACTACAATAACTCTATTTATTTCATGATATTCCGAACAATTCACTCGATTTCGCTCATTTATGATCATGTCCAAATATGATTGGGTTTAGGTTTAAAGATTAAATTCAATGAATATTTAGGATTTGGTAAGAGATAAGTATGACTCGTCTTAGAGTCATTCATTCATCATGTTTGTATGTGAATATTCAATTGTGTATAGAGTAATAATATATTTTTTGCCCAAAATACTATTGATTTTCTAATTTTTTCATCATATATACATATATGTAAATTATTAACAAAATATCGACATATATATCATTTCATATGTCAAATTGCATATCAATAAAATGTAAGTAATATTGAAAAGGCTTTACCAAAAAAAAGTATGGATTATATTTAAAGGACTCTAACATTAATTTCAGATTTAACATATAGTCTAATCAACATTTATAGTCGACTTATCCTCATGTCTAGGATAAGATTGCGTTAAAAAAATAACTCAACTAACATTTAGGATCGTGGAAGGGACAAGCCTTACTCGGTCTAACCCATGTCCACCCCTACACCAAACCAACTTAAAATAATAAAAGAACTCAAGGGATTAAACTAGTAGTTTTCCCAAATAAAAAACATAATGCATAACTGCTTAAGGAGATATTAGGTAATATAATTGGGATGTTATGCTTCAACAGATCTAAAAGCCAATCGATTTGAATAATATGGGCAAACACCAAATCTTGTTACCCGTTGCATCAAGTTTTGCAATAATAATAATAATAATTGAACTTTCTCGTGGAAAAAATAATAAATGGAATGACAAAAAATAAAAAATAAAAACTTGATTCCAATTGTTCAGACAAGACTACAAGACTCTCCTTTGTCTTGAAAGGACATATACGATTAGTGGGAAAAAAAACATTTTGTATTCTGGGGTAAAAAGAGTTAAGGATTATAATGGAGAAATAAGTGCTTAAAAACCGAGATTTTTTGCAGGAAATGTTGAAGTGGAGAAGATTCTACTCCAGTTCCATAATTGAGATTAAAGTGGGCAAAAAATATCAATTATATATTGGAACCTAGGTCTTTTGTCACTTCATTTTAAAAAGATAGAAGAGTTATAAGATTTTTAATACACTAATTGGTTATTAGATCTTTCGATCAATGTTATAAAAACCATACCGTACCGGCCGGTTCAATCGGAAAACCGGTGAAGTGGACCACTAACCGGTACGGTACGTATGTTATACCGCATATGCAATAGAACCGGTGAAAACAAGTTAAAAACCGGTCAAAACTGGTGAAAACTGGTGAACCGGTTTAAACCGGCCGGTTTGTACATTAATTTTTTTTTTTAATTTCAAATTTTCAATTCTTTACCAATTCTTCAACTTCAATGATTGATACTTGTGTCATTTATTTGTATTTTGCGTTTGTTAAGTGATAATTTTGGATTAATATATGTTTTGCACTTTAGACTTTGATTTTATTAAAGACTTAATGTTTTTTGTTTGTGTGAATTTGGAGTAGATTATGAATATGGATTATAAATCTGAATACCTATTTATTTGAAATTTTTTGTTATAAATTATATATATATATATATATATATATAAGCAAGTATGTACGGTTTAACCGACATGCAGTTTAATTACTGAATCATTGGTTGAACCACTGTACCATTATACCAGTACCCTGACCGGTTGGATAATTGATACGATTTTAATAACATTGCTTTCAATAGACTCGAACACATACACAAAAGTTATTCTGCTTTAATAAAATGATTTCCATAAGTTTTTAGTTGTTCTAGTTTTTTTTGTGCTTGTAATTTTTTGATCAGTCAAAATAGACATTTATTTTAATTTTAGTGATTGTTGTTTGTTACGGTCTGTTCTGTACCCATATAACATGAAGTAAATCAAAATTAAATACCTTACATGAATGATATTGAAAATATTGATACATTATAATAACCAAATTTAAAATATCAACAACCGGACTAAAATTGATTTTGAGGTGTTTTGGTGATTGTATCCTATTTGAGAGGGATTGTTCTCAAATCTATTTTAACCTCTAAATAAATAAATAAATTCTTCTTTACAAAATTTATAATAAATGAGTTTATAAATACTTTGACCAAATCTCTTTTTATCGGAATTAAAGCAAAATACATTTTTCTAAATCATAGAGTACTAATGATGCCAATGAAAATCAATTGTCTTACTTTTTATGTATATTTATTATGTCTCAATCCAATTGAAAGTTGTTATCTACTTGAAAAGAAAAATAAAATAACATTTTATATTATTTGATGGGATAAAATTGACTTGCTATTTAAAGGACGGAAACTGTGATTTATTCGATTCTAAGTCAATGACGTGTTGTTATTTTCAACCTAATATAAAAGTATGTACGAACACTTGCTTGATATATGGTAGTACCCCTAATATTAAGTAAAGTGGACAAACACTAGCAGCAAGGTAATGAGTTCATTATTTGATACATAGTTCTACTTAACGTACATAAATACACATGTACGTCCTTATCACATGAAACAAAAGAAAGTCATTCTAATTTGACACAAACTTGCAATATTATGAAATGGATATTGTTGCCACGTACGTTTACGAAGACTTGATAGAGTTCAGATGCATCCTTCAAAATGTGCGCATAATTTGCGAAGACTTGTAGAGTTGAGTATAGTGAAAGCAATGGGTTTGGCAGCATTGGGTGTTAATGAAATTGTAAACAAGTATAGGAGACTTTAAATAATCAATTATAGTAAAATATCAACTTATTTCTCTAATGATGATTGATGATGATGATGGTCAATAGTGGTGGGCACATGTGGGGCATCTACTCCCTCAATTTTATTTTAAAATTTATTAAAATATTTTTAACCAATACCCAAATCACGTTGATGCAGCGGAAGCAATCGTTGTGGAACGTTAGACACAACAATTAAATAAAGTGTATAGAATAAATAGAAGAAAAGAAATAAGAGAATTTGGTAATGATGTTCAACCAATTGTGCATATGTCCCCGGGAACATTGAGCGGCTACCAAAATATTATTAGAGAATAAATATTACAAACTCTAACATACTCATGAGTCCAAGTGCCCATGGAGTGTTTCTATTTGATGATTCTATTTTCGGTGCACTTAATAACAAGATATCTGAGTCCAATATATAACATTTACACTCTAGTCTATTCTAATTCTAGGCAGTTTGAAACTTAATGTAATAAGGGATAAGTGAAAGGGTTTATAAGTGGAAAATGTCTATGAAACTAATGTTTTAAAGTTTTGATTCAAGACGTGATGTCTCACTTGTGACTTCCACTCTTCTCATACCCCGAAAGTGTGTGGTAACCACACTAGGAGTGAAATGATTTATAAGTGGAAAATGTTCATGAAATTTATGTCATAAGATTTTGGTTCAAGACGTAATGTATTATTACGAGTAAATTTGTGTGGTCCCTCCAAAAAATACATTATCCTCATCCAAATAAATTGAGACAATATTGTGTATGAATTTAATGGCAGAGTATATAAAAATTCGAAAGCCTCTCATACCACATATAAGTCAAAATTAATGGATTATCAAGCTTCACAACAACTTTATATAAGCTTTGAAATGTCATTTTGGTCATAATTATATTGAATTAACATTTTATCTTTCTTTTTTGGATTGAAATAAAATAAAATATTAAAGTAATATTTCATTTCTATAAATTTTAAATAAATTGTCTGGTTAACTTATCATGTTATTCTGATTTAACTAGATTTAATACAGTCAAATCAGAATTTTCCCAATTCAAAGTGGTCAGATCAGAATTTCCTCAATTTAAAGTGATTCAACCACTCATTTAATTAAGATTACAAAAATGGTTCAAAGTGATCAACTTGGTTTAGTTCTTACAACTCTACTGGATTATATCCTCTTACTTATCAAAAAAAATGGAAAAGTAAAATAACCAAAACACTTTTGTCCATCTCAAGTTGTGGAGTTGAAAGTGTCTTGGTAAATGCTTATAAAACAACATCTTGATTATATCCTCTTAGGTAAAGATGACATGACACTAAAAATTAATGATTTAAATCTTTATTTATATTAAAATTAAAATTTAAAGACTAGTAAATATTTTATTTTTCCCTCACATTGAGGATTTCAATTCCAGTCACTCCAATTCTGGCACGAAAATTAATCCAAGAAAATATATTTTTTCTAATATAAATATATCAATGGCTAAGACTAGTCTTCTCATCCTAGACCCAAATGTGAGAGTTTTGCATGCAACAATTCAACACCATGGCCATGATTACCAACAAACTCTTCTCCGTTCCTCTTTTTGTGTTCTTCACAACCATCTTCGTAATGCTAGTGAGCAGTGTGAACTCCTTAGATTCACTATCCTTTTCCTTCACTGAATTCGAACTAGATGAACAAGACCTAATCTTCCAAGGTGATGCACATCTTAAATCACTTTGGCCCTTTATCGGTAATGTCCTACAACTTACCAAAACAGATGGTCAAGGTGCACCACAGAAAAACACTATTGGCCGAGTCTTATACTCCGCGCCGGTCTGTTCAAATCTTATTCTTCGATTTAGTTAGTTTTGTTTAATCATTCTTAATTTCTTATTATTATTATGGTCAATATAGTTGACAAAATTTTGTCTAAACTAATATGAACATGATTTATCATACTGGAATTACGACTTACGACCTGTTTGCAAGTTAAGCTTTGGAGGAAAATGTAAAATTTTAAAGTCATCTCACTCGTGTATTTTATGATTTCCGTGCCTTACCTTTCTCATATTTCCTTTCAAAACTCAACTAGCAAACATATCCGTAGTTGTTATAATGTTTCTAATTGTGTTTTTTCTTTGAACAGATTAGGTTATGGGAGAAAAGCACAGGTAAAGTGTCAAACTTTGAAACTCACATGGGATTTGAGCTAAAAAACCCGTCATCGAAGCCAGGTGATGGATTTGCCTTCTTCATTGCACCAATTAAGAGTACCATACCTGAGAATACAAAAGGAGGTTACTTAGGACTCTTCAATGATACGACTGCGTTTAACAGCTCCGCAACAACCCCAATTGTGGCCGTTGAATTTGACACATACTTTTATGACGCTTGGGATCCAAATTATCCACACATTGGAATCAATGTGAACTCTATAAACTCTTCAGCACACGTGAAATGGAATAGGGAAGCAGAAGAAACATTGGATATTGATATAAAGTATGACCCTCATGGTCGAAATCTAAGTGTCATTGCTTATGGTTTTGATGGTGTATATGCTGTTTCTTATAATGTTGATTTGCAAAATGTTCTTCCAGAATGGGTCAGAGTTGGAATAACTGCTGCATCTGGAGATGATGGTGTTGAAGTGCATAACGTTTACTCTTGGGATTTCAGTTCTCACTTGGAATCCATAGAGTAAAACTAGGAGATAATGTTGTGTGCTTTTATGTGGAGGACTTCGAAGAAAAATGATAATTTTATTTTCAATTGGGTAATATATTTTGATTTCTATCTTACTAGTTTTTATGCTGTGTTACTAAGTACTTGCATGTCTCTAATTCATGGTTAATTTACATGTGTAATTTCGGTTTGAGTTGTATTCCATGTTGTATAGTGAATATATTGTAATAGTATCTTTTGGTGTTTATCCACTTTACTTTATTTCATTCTGGGTAGTTTCTAATGAAAGCACTAATACTTGTTCATTTAAAAAAATAAATAAACATCAATAAGGAAAATAGAATTGGAAACATCCTTCTCATGTAAGATACTATACAGACCGAAGAACAAAACACAACAACAAGAATGAATTATATTAAACAATCCTAAAACTACTAAGCTTCGCCATAGCAACATATAAAGATGAGAATACCAAAACTTATAAATAGCTCACAAAATAACAAGAATAAAAGGTAGAGGGTTTAAGGAATGAAATGAATGAAATTGTGGTTTCGAGCCTCACCCATATCAAATTTAAAAAAAAAAAGTTATAAGGTGATTTGATGATTAAAAGAGAATATGTTAAGTAAAGGAAGTTGAGAGTTCGAATATCGTTCACAACAAATACTAAAAACTAACATTTGCCGATAAAAAATAGATAAAGTAAACACAACCAATTAGACCGAAAACGTATGTGATAAAGGAGTTTGAAATTCCATTTTACCATTAAATCCCAGTCATAAGAAATTCTTGATTTCCTCTTGAATGCTATGGAAAAGATCGATACAAGTTGTTTTGTTATGTTATAACTCATGGTTAAGCTGACCATTATTGTCTTTCTTAATTATTATGATATAAAATTTCATCACCTTAATTAGGCAAAAACTTGCTGACAGAAGTTCTTAGGCACTTCAAAAGTTCAAAGCTTATTAAGGTTTGTTTGAAGCTAGCAAAGCCATTAATATTGACATGCAAATATTACATGTTTATAATGTTATTTTTACAAAAATAATATAGTAAAAATAATATTTTGGCAACAAATTAAAGTTAAGCCAATTTTTAGTTATCTTTTTTGTGATTGATTTTTCGAGATGTGTATAATTATAAAAGATGAAAAGCAAGTCAATAAGATCATGGTGAATACGTGGTCGTAATTAATGGGGCCTAAATTTTGTTTAAGGATACTAAGTTTATCTCTACTAGACAGCAAATATGTTATTATTTTTATTCTATTTAAAATTTGTTGTGTTGTAAATTATTATTACTTTACACATAACTTTAATCAATACTTTCTTAATTGTGATGATCCTTGTATTATTATCATATATTTGTTGTTTAATTGGAAAATATGAAACTTTTAACCATCATTGAGAAAATAACCAAAAAAATATATTTCACCATTTGTATGAGACATCTTTAAGTGAAAAATTATTGTAAAACTATTAAATAATTAAATTCATCTGATATGTAATGAGTACTAAATTTTTTTATGATCGCAATTTCTTTGAAGTCTCAATTTTATTCAAACGTTGACCTACAAATTTTGTAAAGCTAAATTAGGCACCTAAATATTTTCTAGCCTGAAGTTTAGGGATGGCAATGAAACCCGAACTCGCAGATACCCACCCGAACTCAACTCGAATTTAACGGAGAAAACCCGATGTGATTGAGTTCGGATTTGGGTTTTACCCGAGTTCAAATTTCGGGTTTGAGTTTGATATTGTTAATACGTTACCCCGAACTCGTCCCGAACTCGAGTAATATATATAAAATTATAAAATTACGCATAGCTATATATATAAATTTCATATATATATATATATATATATGGTTTCACAAACAACTCAACAATATTTATATACTCCGCCATCAAATTCATACTTAATATTCCATCTTATTCCCTTCGAGATGAAAGTATAAATGAGATTTTGAATATGTTTTTGAGTAGCTCCATACAATTGGAATTTTTTGTAAGCATGGTGTAAGAAAAAAATATTCAGACGTATTAGAAATCAAAGAAAAACAAAAATATTATGTATCTCATTCATGAATGAATAGAATTGAATATGAGTAAATTACACTCACACCCCTGAGTTTTAATGAAATTACACAAACTACTACTCCTTTCTTTGTGCTTACACCAACCACCCCTCACTCATACACAAACCACCCCTAGATTTATACATATATTACACTGATCCATGTATGTTATAAAAGTGTAATATTTTTAAAAAAATGTGTAATAAATGTAATTAAGTTAAACAAAATATTGTATACTGGGTAACACTTCAAATAGTAAAAAAGCGAGTGTTTCTTTATTATTTTTTTGTCACTAAAAAATACATTAATAATTTCGAATAAATGTTTAAATAACTGTTATACTATTTTATAATGAGCCAAATAATGAAGACACATTGACTCTTATATTATTTGAATTTGTCTACACAATATACAATATTTTGTTTAATTAATTACACACATCATACATTTTTTGTTTAAAATATTACACTTTTATATCATGCAGAGGTAGTCAGTGTAACATAGTTACAAAATTAGGGGTGGTTCGTGTAAGGACAAAAAAGTGAGGGGTATTTTGTGTAATTTCACTAAAACTCATGAGATGTGAGTATAATTTACTCATTGAATATTGAATAAATAGATAATATTGATTGAAAATACAAAGTTACAATGAATGACATATAAAAATAAGGAAAACTAACTAATCCTGATAACTTAAACTAACTATAAAATATAATGAGTTTAAATTCATTATCACTACATACAACATCAACCAAAATACTAAAATGTATTTCAAGCAGAGACAAAATTTATTTTAATAATCTTTATGTTAGATTATTCTCTGGGTTTCTACTTGAGAAATGCTTAGAATAAAAAAAAATTCATATATAGGGCGTTAATAGGATATTATAATGTGTTATTATTTATTTTTCAGCTAATATAAAGTGCACTAGTGCTTTCAATAGACCCCTAAAATTGTAAAGTAAAATACTAGCGGGAAGATAATGCAGTATTCGATACGTAAGTGTACGTCTATTATGCTTATCGTAATAATCAAGTTACCGTAATTTTATATTTTAGTTATTAGGTATTTTTTCCAGAGATACGTATAAAAATAAATATAATTTGTTCGAATACATGGCAGAAACTCATCCACATCTAAAATACGTATGTCAGAACCGGTTAGGATCCTTGAAGATGTAAGTTATACTTAAAACAATATAAAAATAATATGATTTAAGACTTTTATCCTTATCATATAATAATACGATTATTTTATTTGAATAAGGATTATTTGTCTTAAAAAATTCATGTCCTAATGTTCTAAACAAGTCACATTGCATCAAATAATGTAAAAAATGTTATTTTCTGCTTTCTTTATTTTCTTTTTGATTACATCAAAAACTGAATTGATACACATTGGGACACCAAAATAAGAGATGTAATCTTCGTTCCTTTTACCCTAACCTCCAAATATAAAATTGACAACCTGCACTCAGACAATACCTTAAGTTATGGAATTGATATTATTGCCACGTTTGCTAGGACTTGAAAGAATTCAAATCGACACAAATGCATGATCTGGGAAACTTAATAGAGTTCACGTGGAGATAAAGCAAAGGGTTTTTTTGCTTGCGTTCAAAGAGAAGAGAATGTTAGCACGTTTTTCAAGGATATTATTTAAGATAGAGAAATTTGGAAATTTTATCATGAAACTAATATTTTAATATATTGAGAATGATTAGACTTAATTTCCCAATAACTTATTTATTTTATATCAGGATAAAAAAACAGGATCAAATTTTATTTATTTATTTATTTTATATGAGAAATAAATGTAGGTGTGAATGAGTTAAATGTACAGCGCTGCAAATCTCAAAGCTGAAGTTCATTCATATAAAGCCTCATTTCCAACTAACAGGGATCATCTGTCCTAAATAGACATTATTTTCTTGTCCTCGTCTAATAAAAATGCATTAAATAATATAAAATATAAATTTTTATTTTTATAAATTTTTATTTTAAGATTGCTCCGGGACACCATTGAAGACTGGAAATGAGACATCATATCGTCATTCATTTCCCACCGCAACTAAAAACTCGTATCCCTTCAGATTTGTCAAATAATTTAAAGTTTTTTACTTTTGTTATAATTTCTCAAATCATATCAACATATAAACAAAGAAATGTTGGACTTTGATGTTGTTATCTAGTTAACTTTGGAGTATGAGAAATTATGTAACTTTTAGAGGAAATTAGTTATACTTATATTCTAAATTTAATTCGGATTAGATTTTGGTGATGGTTTTCAACTGGGGTTTAGTTCTTACACTTTGTAGGCTAAACTACTTTTTTAGTTTTTTTAAGGCTGAATATTTTATTAATATTAAGTGGTATGTAGGTAGTGATGGAATAGACTATCCCATTTTTTGTATTCCAATGTGTATTAATCCAGTTAAAAACTATCACGTAATAAAAAAATTAAAAAATAGGAAATAACATTTTTTACATTATTTAGTGCAATATGATTGACTTGATACATGAGGACAAATTTTTTTTGAAACAAATGATCATTATTTGGGATTGTGTGCGATTGATGGGACCAACGACCACGATAGTTTACACGAGTTTATCATTGACTAATATTTTGGCATTCAAAAAATGGAAAAGTAAGACGAACTCTATGTACATTTTTTACGAAAACACAGTAAGATAATTAATTTTGTATGAAACTATCGCAACAATTAATTAAAGAAAAAGTCAAATATTACAAAAGGTTGTAAAATATTAGAAAATGTTGGCTTATAATGAAAGCACACGCAATACATATCACAACCTTTTGAGTTTATTTATTAATGTAAAATGTAATATAGATCAGCCATGTTACATATTCACATTTTTTATCATTTAATAAAACCTATGTTCACCTCATTGTCTATGTAAGAGAATCAATTTTTCTAATATAAATATCTTAAAGCCAAATGTGATAGTTCCATGCCCATAATTCAACACCATGGGCATGATCTCGACGAAACCCTTTTCCCTTCCTCTTATTTTATTATTCACAACCATCTTCCTCATGCTACTGAAGAGGGTGAACTCTTCAGATGCACTTTCATTCTCTTACAATGAATTTGAGTTAGATGAACAGAACCTGATATTCCAGGGTGATGCACATATTACATCAATGCCATCCTTCACTGGCAATGTCCTACAACTTACCAAGACATATAGTAAAGGTGCGCCACAAAGGAACACCGTTGGCCGAGTCTTATTCTCCACGCCGGTGCGTTCATATCATATAATGTCATTTAATTACTTTAATTTAACTTAAATTTATTTCTTTTATTTTCAACTAGGATCTTCTCGGAGATGTTTCGAAAAAAAAAAGAAATTTAATTTTTAATAACACATTTATCTTTTTAATTATAATAAAACTATATCTTTTTAATTTATTTCTATTATATACGTCTAGTAAATCTTGTTCCTTATTTGACCATAAATATTGATCGAATTAACATTTTAATTTGGGATCGACTCTACACTCGAAGCTAATTCACCCTTAATGTCAATTGGGTCACACTTTGAATCCGAACTTGACCATATATCTTATTAAATATAATGCATATCCTTTTTAGATAAAGTATTCTCAGTATTATATTGAATATGTAATTTGACATATGTAATAATATATATATATATATATATATATATATGTTGTTAATGATGTATATGTGATGAAAAAATTAGAGAATCAATGATACTTTCGACCAAAAAATATAATTACTCTATATACAATTGAATAAACACACATATAAACATGATGAATGATGACTATTAATGAGTGGGGATGGGTCATGTGTGTCTCTTACTCGGTCCCAAAAATATTGACTGATTCTGATTTTTGAACTCGAACTTAGCCCTAGATACGAAGCAACCAACCTTATTTGGACCTGGCCATGATCTGACCAAACTGGGTAAGGGTAAAATGTTGCTTACCCCTAATATCATATACCACAGTCCTGATTACGTATAATTTTTTATAACTATGATGTATAAATATGTTTCATTGTACAATTTCTCTCTCAACAGTTTAGGCTATATATAAAAGGCGCAGATAGAGTGTCAAACTTTGAAAGCAACATAAACATTGTTCTTACAAAACCCTCTACTAGGCCAGCCGATGGGTTAGCCTTCTTCATTGCGCCAATTGGGAGCACTATACCTAAGCATAGCAACGGAGGATACTTAGGACTTTTCGACAAAACCGCTGCATCATTTGATAGCACAGCGAACCCAGTTGTTGTTGCTGTTGAATTTGACACTTATCATAATCCTTGGGATCCAAAGTATGCACACATTGGAATCAATGTCAACTCTATTAACTCCTCAGCACATGTGAAATGGGAAAGGAAAGAAGGGGAGGTATTCAATGTTCGCATAGCCTATAACGCTCTCTTCAGAAATCTAAGTGTTGTTTCTCATTATTCTGGTGGAGAAAACTACACTCTCTCTTATTTGGTTGACTTGCCTAGTGTGCTTCCTGAATGGGTCAATGTTGGAATCACTGCAGCATCAGGTCGTCAAGTTCAAGTGCATAGCATTATCTCATGGAGTTTCAATTCTGGATTGGAAACCATCGCGTAAAACAAGGAGAACGAGGATGTTATGTTATGTGATTTGATTTAGAGGACTTGAATTTTAATCTGTCTTTTATGTTATGATGTTAGTAAGGACTTGCATGTGGTTAATTTGGTGTAGCCAATCTACATAATATCTAGAACTTTATGTATATTCTAGCATTTGTCCACTTAATTTCTGGGTAGTTCTATTCAAAGCACTAATATCATTCATAACATCAATTACATCATTCTACTATCTTTTTTTATGACAAGAGTTAATTTAATTTTTCCACTAATGCACTCATTTCTAATATTATCTTCACTAATGTATCCGTTCATTTAACGCAATATTCTCAACATTGAGTTTTTCTGTTAATAATATTTTACCTTCCAAGATTCAGTTTCATATAATATTGTGGATCTTATAGTTGAAGAGTAAAATTTCTCCTAAAGCATGAGTAGCACATTTCTATCACATATGATACATAATTCACTCCACCATTTCATTTAATATATCTCATATAAATCTTATATTTTACATATCCCTCAATTTCCCCATTATGTTGTATGATTGACCAAAATAATTAAATGTACTAACTTGTGGTTAGGGATAGCAATCAATACCTAGACTCATGGGTACCCGCTAATAATATGTGCAACAGGTCGGATCTTGATCCATATTTTTGATCTACATGTGATCGAGAATGAAGATTTTGAGACCACTGTTGGATGGGTCTAAGTCCAAGTAATGTGGTACTCAGACGCTAGAGCCGATCCTTATATTTTGTAGGCTGATGCGAAAAAAATTGGGTCCCAAATTTAACTATATATATATATAAAAAGAATGTCGGTTAAAGTGTGAACAAAGTTGATGGCTTAAAAAAAATTGTGATGCCGATAAAAATGATTACTCATTGTATATCAAAAGAATTAAATTAAGTAATTATTTATGATAAACTTTGAACAATGTCTTATACAAATTGTGAGAATGTAAGATATATTTTCATTTTAACTCGATTGTTGATAATTAATACGGATTTGAGTCCATTATATTTTTTGTGTCATCAATATTAAATGGTCTCATATTTTTATAGTTCTAGTTCATACTCTTATTTTTATCACATATCATGTATATGATAATATAAAATAATGATCATAATGACCATCACCATATTGAACGAATTTATGCATAGAATAATAATTGACAACACAATAAATTTCAAAAAGAATAAAAAAAATAGTATCTTATCATTTAGAGATAACCAACTCTTGCATATCGAATCCATGATCTCGTCGACTTATAGCCATAAATTCCACTGAGTCGCCACCACTAATGAATGATAATGTTAATAAAATCACGATGATCAACAACACTTAATGAAATGAGACGGCCATGACAACACCCTTTCCATTACATGAGACTAATATAAATCTTCCCGATACAAATTAGGTGTAATAGTTCAGTTCAGTTCAATTTATTGGTACTTTAAAAATAGAACCGAACAAAAGTATATGATTCAATTTGGTCTATGTTGATTTTCATTGTTCAAAACCAAATCAAACTGAAATGGTCACAAATAGTTTATCCAGGTCATGGATTTGACTCATTTGAGAAGTAAGAGGTTCTCTTTAGGGGAATAATATATTGCAGATATCACGCTCAATAAAAAATATCACGTCAGTAAATTCACGGTCCCCAATGGGCCACATGTCAAAGATGAGTTGTTACATATATATACTCTTTTGCAACAACAATATAATGATGTAATTTTAAATTTTTAATCGTGTTTTTTCAATTGATTTTGCTAGTTATTTAGGACATTCTTTTGTAAATTATTTATTAGCATTGATTCTCTAATCTTTTCATTATCTATACATGTATGTCAATGATTAACAAAATATATGTATATATATATATATTATATCATATGTCAAATTACATATTCATAATAATAATTATTGAAAATAATTCATGGAACTACATTGTTTTTAATCGAGTTTAGGTTCAAAAGTTAATTTTTGATCAACATTTAGGTTTGAGTTAGCCTCTTGGTCTATGACTAGATTCATATTACAAATATAGTTCGATTAATATTTAGGGTCACTTAAGAAAGATGTGTTACGAAACCTAACCTAACCGATGCTCACCCATGGAATCCTAGAACATGTGTTCCTCCTTGTGTAAAATGTATTAGTAAATTATTCCATTGACGCACACCAACAATTATTATGTTTATCTTAACATGCATAAATAACTACAAAATACTACTAGAGGATCAGTTGCTTATTATTTCAAATATAACTAATTAAACATTTTACCTTCTAATATTCTCTTACAAATTACAAGATAATTTCTATTTGATTATTACACAATTATTATATAGTATTATATATGACAATAAAACTCACCAACACAACTCTAATGAATTTTTTACTAATAAAGATTAGAAGAACTATTTGAGAAAAGTCATATCAAATTGAATTATATAAATCACAAGAGTCAAGTTTTTTAAAAGTTTTTCGAGAAAAGGGAATCATAAGCAATTTTGATAAACTATTTGATGTTTTCTCAAACCTTGAAAATTGCTTTATATTTTTTACATTTTCGAGCATGCCCTTATTTTTTCAAGATCTATAAAAGAATATAGGTAAAAATGTTATCACAAGTTAATTTTATTGTATGAAACAATCTTTAAGGAAATATACTCTTTGCTATGTTTGGAAACAACATTAAAAATTTAAATTCCAAAATATACTGAAAATAATTTTAGCAATTAATAATTTATTTTTCACCCTTTTAAAATTAAATATAACTCCCATATAATTTAATAAACCCACTTTGAGTTTGTAAGAAGAGAGTAAACTTAGAGAAACACATATAATAACCAAACAGGGTCTTAAGCTTCGGCGTTTCTCACGTGATCGAAAAGCAAAGAGAGAAACGGAGGAAGAGAAACCATGGGAGACGGTTCTAGCAACCGCACGAACAGCAACAGCAATAAACCTGAGTGGTTGCAACAGTATGATCTTATAGGGAAGATCGGAGAAGGAACCTACGGTCTCGTTTTCCTCGCTCGAATCAAATCTCAAGCTAATCGCGGCAAATCCATCGCCATCAAGAAATTCAAGCAATCCAAAGATGGTGACGGTGTTTCCCCCACCGCAATTCGTGAAATCATGGTATTTATTTAATTTTTAACTCCTTTATGCTTGGTTGCTGCTAATTAAGTTTTAAAATTGGGATATGAGTTGCTGAAATTATTGGATCAATTTATTTTAAATTTTGAATGAAGAAATTATATATATATGTGTGTTGTATGTAGAATAGATGCTTCAAATTGCTTAGCTACTAGGATATTTCCATATTTCTTAGAATAGTTTTCCACTATATACCTTAAGATTATTTTATGGTACGATTTTCCCCATATCTTGATATCTATATGTGGAGGATTAGTAACATGGATGTCACGGGTTTGAATACCGGAAATAGTGTCCTTGATTGTAGGATAAGACTCTTTACCTTTGCCTTCAGCTGACCTTATCAAGCGGGAGCCTCGTGCGTTGGTGTCTTTTTTTATCGATATATCGGTATCCTATTGATATATTGTCTATATATCCCTTATTCCTATATGACCTATTCATGCTTCCTATTATGTATATGGGGATTGAGGTTATGCATTTGTTGGATTGTGGAGATTTTGAACTGGTTCTCCTTGTTTTTTGTTTCTGGTACCATTGCGTAGGGTTTGGGTTGATTTTATTGAGTAATATTTTTTCCACTTAATGGTGCAGTTGCTGAGGGAGATAATACACGAGAATGTTGTGAAGCTTGTGAATGTTCACATCAATCACACAGACATGTCTCTGTATCTGGCTTTTGATTACGCCGAACATGACCTTTATGTGAGTATCATTGTTAAAGTGGCATGCCTGTTGTTAAAATGGCTTTCTACTTAGGCACTCACTTGACTTGAAGTGAAAGTTTCCCATGGAAAGATGTAGTTTATGATATCTGGATTTTGAAGTGTTTTTTTCTCTTTCTAATCTTGTGTTTTGACATTCCCACCTAGTAAGAAAAGATTTTGTTCTTATCTTTGATGTATGATATCTAGATTGCACACATATAAAAATGATAAAATGTAGAAGATAGTGCTGTACAAAAATCATGTGAAATTCCATTTACGAAAAACTGAAATAATTATTTACCGCTATCCTGATTGCTTAAAAACCAATTTGCAACTTTTGTAATAACACAGTTTGTACGAAATAGCATTTCTGTTTAGATATTGTGAAAAGTTTTGTTTCAGTGTCTTAGAGTTCTATTTTTTTTGGATTTCTTGTGGATTTTTTTATGGAAAGAGACCTGCGTTGTGTCTATATATATATATATATATATATTTTATGCCTCTGTGTAGCAAGGAATTGATTGTTAGTTGAGTGTAAAAATTGCAATCTTGAATGACAGGAAATAATTAGACATCATAGGGACAAAGTCAACCATTCCATTAATCAGTACACTGTTAAATCATTACTCTGGCAGTTGCTCAATGGACTAAACTATCTGCACAGGTGAGTCCTTATTTTCTGAAGTTGAAGATTGGTTTGTTTTCCTTTTTATGTTGTATGTGGACTAAAAATATTATATTCTTCCTGTAGTAATTGGATAATACATCGAGATTTAAAGCCATCAAATATATTGGTATGGTTTTGGACCTTATCTCTGTATACTATTTAATTATTTTACTGCTACATGTAGGATCAAACTTGCGTATCTGCTTTTTGTTAGTGCACTTGTTAATGATCCTTTTATACTAGGTTATGGGTGATGGGGAGGAACATGGGGTTGTTAAAATTGCCGACTTTGGACTTGCAAGGATATATCAAGCCCCGTTGAAGCCATTATCTGAAAATGGGGTATGAGTTTCCTTTTCACAGTCATCTGTCTTTATTTTATCTATCATCTTTATATTCAAGAGATTTTCATGCATATTCTCTGCATAGATATGGCATTCTTAGGGCATCCAAATCCCCAGTCTTATGGCAAGATGTTTGGGAGTCATAAGTTCAGACTCAAACTCTTACAACAATGAGGCTGAGAGTCTTAAATGAATTCGTTGGGGTATAAAAGTGAGTTTGTAGAGTCTTAGCAATGGGGTGCAAAGTCTAGTGGGAGAAATGTGCTGTGACAGAGTCTGAAAATTTCGAGGGATGTGGATATCCTTAGGATTTAAGAAGTCAAAGTGTGAGTAAGCATAGAATATGGATAGAAGGAGTACAATGAAGGTTTGTATCATCTAAGTTTTCTGCTATATGCTGAATGGTGGTTGATGGATATTGCTGTTGATTAAATTTAGCTTCTTGAATTGTCTAGTCCACTAACAACCTTGTCCATTTCGATTCCTGAAATGTCGGTGCTTAAACATGGATTGCATCCCTAATCCTAAGTTAGGTAACATGTGTACCATATTTTAGTTTCATATGTTTAATTGTTTAGGTTCCTGAATTTATGAAATTCTAACTTGCAGGTTGTTGTAACCATTTGGTATCGTGCACCTGAATTGCTTCTCGGAGCAAAACATTATACCAGTGCTGTTGGTATCCTTATACTTTGAGTTACACTTGTGTGAAGTTTTTAATATCACATTTGTATTTCTTAAGCCTTTTAATTTAACCTATATCCGTGTGTGCTAGGTTGTTGCTTGAATAAGTTATGGCTATCAAAGTATTGAGCGTCTGCAAAAAGGTTGACATGATTTAATTGAAATTTGTGATTTTGTCCACGTGGATGCTGAAGACTGTGCTATTCATAATCCAGAGATAGATTTGTCACCTGTTTACAATAACTAAATGTGCTGTATAATCTAATTCTGGAATTGGTCAGTCATTTTTCCTTAAATAGACATTTAGATATCACCTGTTTACAATAACTAAATGTGCTGTATAATCTAATTCTGGAATTGGTCAGTCATTTTTCCTTAAATAGACATTTAGATATGTGGGCTGTGGGGTGCATTTTTGCTGAGTTATTGACCTTGAAGCCATTATTTCAAGGTGCAGAAGTAAAAGGTACACCAAATCCCTTTCAGGTACATGATTCTATAACTTAGCTTTTTGATTCTATAGCTGAATATTGTTGTAGAAGTAGTCTCTAAATTAGTGTTACTTAGGCATTTTTTATTTTATTTTATTTTAAACAATCCTTATTTTACTTGTGCAGCTCGATCAACTTGACAAGATATTTAAGGTTTTAGGTAATTTATCTGCTTACCATTTTTATTTCTCCCTGCTTGCGGATATTCATTCTTTTGATGAATATCAAGATTTACATTGTGGACATTGTTATGCGACAGGCCATCCCACATTAGATAAGTGGCCTTCCTTGGCAAATCTTCCCCATTGGCAACAAGATGTGCAACACATACAAGGACACAAATAGTAAGCTCATTATTTTCTGCTTATATAAACTATTCTTTTTTCATCAAATTAATCGATTTGTTCATCTGCTGTTTGCAAATAGTGACAATACTAGTCTCTGTAATGTTGTACACCTATCTCCAAAAAGTCCTGCATATGACCTGTTGTCAAAGATGCTCGAGTAAGTTTTTTCTTCTAAGCTTTCGAAAAGTTTATGCTATGCCTATACAATTATGCATGTATTTTATAGTAGTTACACAGCTCCCTAATACTGTCATAGGGGGGTTAACTAAGTCAATCTATTTCATTTCATTTTCCCAGTGGTAATATGTGAATGATGGGTTTGTGATTTTTGTTACTTTTTATTTGTAGCCTAATGGTAATCACCTTTTGCCTCTGTACTAGTTGTTATTATAGATAACGCACTTGGTATTTAGGCTCAACCTAGTGATATCTCTTTCTATTATGTCATTTGAATTATTTAAGTTCTTTTGGTTGCTATAACCAATCTGCTGGAAGTCTTTTCACTTGATGAAGGTTGTACCATTCAGTTTCGCTGATTTTATTTCTTGTAAATGTTCACCATCTAAGCCACAAGATTATTTTTTGACATTAAATTGTGGGGATCTGTTGATATTGAGAACAATTTCAAGGGTCACATCTGCTACACTAAGTAATTATGAGGACATCAGTAACTGCATGATGAGTTCTTGTTAATGGGGATCTTGGGTAAAATTTTGTTTCTTTTGCCTAATTCTGTGAAAAAAGAACCACCTAAAAAATAAATCGTCTAACTTTAATATGAGAAATCTTAGAAATCTGATTTTCTGTATGTACAATCATCAATAACCTTATTATTTCACTGAGAAGAGGGTGGGGGAATGGGAATAAGCTCAAAGTGTGTTTGGTAATTACTATGGAAAGGTAATAGGGAATGGGTTCAATGGCCATTTCTTCCTAATTGAGAGGAATGACCATTGCATTCTGCCAAGGATAAATTGAACTACACCCTTGCTAGTATTGTTATACCTTGTGTCCTTTTTTAATATAAAAATCCTCAACCTACTCAGGCATCACTACCTTGAACTCTATTGCTGCCATTTCCACTTATCACTGGTGTCTGTCATGCTACTGCCACTGTTATTGCTGCCACCACTAAGGGAAATGTTGCAGCTAGATTTTTCTCCTTATTCTACTCCTTCCTGATTTGGCATACCATGTAGGGATAGAATGGAATAGTCATTTGATTTCGTAATGCTAAACATGCCAATGTGGTTGTGGTTTTTTTCCTAATCCTGTTCCCATTAGTCATTCTAGCAAACTAAATATGACTTTTTCAGTTTTTTAATATATGAAATTTAACTTGTACAAATTCCATCATGTAGTTATGTTTATGTAGATGTGATGCATGACTTTCTGTTTTAATGAAAAAAAATCTCTTTTCATTTTATGATAGTATGGCTTCTGTTTTTATGTACAGATATGATCCTCGAAAGCGTATAACAGCTGCAGAAGCTTTGGAGCATGAGTAAGATTCCTTTTATTCTCCTTGTACTCATGTATGAAATCTATGTACTCAATGATGAAATGGATTATTTAAATTTCTGTGGCTAATCATTGTTGTTCTGTCTTAAGAAATCTAGACCAGATTCCACATTTTTTCTTTGTATGTTTTTCTATTGATTTAGCCTACGTATAAGGTGTACCAGAAATGGTGTGGTGGCCATCTTACTTTGTATTCAATATATTATGGTCAGAAGTTTTGAAAGCTAATGAGGATGAGTCAGAAGATTGTTGTATTCAACAGAATAAGTCCAGAAGCTTTCCCTAAACTAATTTATTTACAAAAGGAGAGGCATTTAGGTTGTCCAGATGCTCCCGAGTTAGTGAATTTTGTGGAAATTTATTTGTTTTTACCCACTTATTTGACTGTTTCAGCCACAAAAATCATATGTATTTTACTTTCTTTTCGTCCCTTGGTATAATAGTCATTTTCAAAATATCATTGTTGCAACTGTTAGTCACCAACCAGTTTATAGTCCATCGATAGTTCCATACTTTTCACGGGGAAGTGGCCCATGACCAGCTCTGGTCATGACAACTGTGCAGCTGTGCATTGTGACTTTTGATTGAAAGGCACCTTGTTAGTCACTGTTAATTATTTTTTATATTTGGCAGGATTCCATGCATAATATATTTTTATGCATCCAGTTTTATTGGCTATTGTAAAATGATAAAATAGTTTTCTTGTAGTTTTCAGCTACCATCTTTTAAGCATCCCTGTGCTTTTTGTTTGCCAGGTATTTCAAATTGGAACCACAACCAGGGCGGAAGTAAGGCCTTTTCTTCTCTTCCTTCTTTTGCTATTCTGATTTGGTCTTTTCCCCTTAGTTTTCTTTGGACGGAACATTTTCCTATCACTGTTGGTTACTTTCCATTGTGTTGAAAATTTGTTTGGAAGATTTATGACTAAACAATATTCACTTGCTCACATAGTCACAGGCACGTATATGCAGGGACCATATAGTGAGAGTAGTGAATCTTAATCATTGAATCTCACATGAATGATCAAAATTAGAATATAAATGCATGCGGTTTTTTTAAGTGGTCGTATCTCATGATCTTTAAATAACTTTTAATCTTGATCATGTATGGCTGAGTGGTTGTGTATGGTCAAGACTCAAGATTCTCACTCTTATTCTCTGCAATAAAAATCATCTCACTAATTATTATATATTCAGTCTGTTATATGTAGTCATAGTCTTCATGAAGCATGCATTTCACCAATGTTTATTTTCTTTAACTCGATGTATATGTCAAATCAATTCCCAGTACACTTGTACCTTGCCAACCTGGAGAGACATTTGTGAATTATCCTACACGTCCAGTGGACACAACAACAGATTTTGAAGGGACAGCCAACTTGCAACCTCCAATGCCGGTATGCAACTATAAATGAAAATCCTGTTGAAACTAGTGCTGACTTAACTTATCATTTACCAATTTTTGATCTTTTACAGTCTCATTATAAATTTAAAATTTTCATTATGCCAGGTGTATCATAATACTAAAGGATATGATTTAACTATATTTTTTAATCTTCCTTTTTGGAGTCAGATTTTTATGGGTCTTGCCAACGAATGCCCTAAAGGCACTCTTTAAGGAATCAAGAAAAGAAATTGTTTCTTGGGAAGCTAAGCATAATTTTTTTTGTCAAAGTATCCAATACACTAATTTCCCATACACACTTTCCTCATTTAATTCCTTAAAGAGTGTCCTTATGCACTTGTTACTTGTTAGCATTCTCCGGTTTTTATAGGTTTAAAGTTAGAGAGAGCAATGAATATTAGGGAATTGAACATTTTCAATCATGTTCTGTGTTTAATTAGATTTCCTTAACTTTGAATAATATCCTGAGTGGTTTCTGTCAATTGATACTATTGTTCCTTGCTGATATTTAAGTTGTGTTTAAAAACATAATGCATTTTCATAGTTATTAGTAAATAATGGTTTTGTATTTACATACTTGTACATCTACAAAAATGTACACAGTTTTGAATGTGTATATTTCCTACTCCTGTTTCAGGTTTCGTCTGGAGCAGGCAGCATGCCAGGTGGCCATGGGTCAAATAGAACTGTCCCTCGGCCAATGAATGTTGTTGGCATGCAAAGAATGCCTCATCAGCCAATGCAAGCTTACAATCTCGCATCTCAGGCAGGGATGGGTCCTGGAATGAATCCTGGTGGAATCCCAATGCAACGAGGTGTTCCGCAGGCCCATCAACAGCAACAGGTATAGTGTTTATTTGGAAAAGGGGGCAGGGGGTTAACTTGTCCTTTATCTTCTATCCATGTGAGATATTTCTGTTTTTTTGTGAACAGTTGAGAAGAAAAGACCAAATGGGGATGCCAGGATACCCTCCACAGCAGAAATCAAGACGTATATAAGGTTAATACCATTGTTCTACCAATAATTAGTTGCAATATTGGTTTCTGCGGGGAATCAGGATTATCATCAATTTTCCCATATTTTGTATGAGAGTTTGATAGGTAAGTGGGTTGATGAGAGTTCTGTGTGAAATTTTGAATTAAACATGTCATTCTTATATTTCGTACTAAATGCAAAAATGAAAATCAAGCTTAATTACCTCTTTAATTGTCACTTGTGGTTGTTGGGGGGTTTGTGGCCAACATCAAGTTCTATACATCCATACTTATCTTCTATGTTTTCTGTCAACACTGTTGCACCTATTACCATATTTTTCATTTTTTCCTTTCCATATATTTTTTCTCCCAGAGGGTGAGACACTAATCTTCCTGGATATAGTGGGATACCCATGCGGGAACCTCACCTAATAGTGTTTATTCATAATGAGTCCTGGGATTGAACCCAAGACCTCGAGTTTAAGGACTTAACCAACACATTTTGATGAGTCTTGGGTGACTCTTATCGTTGCAATTTGGCTGAAATTCCGCGTCTCTTGGTTAGGTTGGTCTGGAAGATAGAGTTAAAGGTCGACACTACTGAACTTGAGCTCATTCAGGACAATTCATGACCACAAAGTTCGTATGTTTTGCCTTCATGATTGCTGAATTCACTTCTTCCTAGCTCCAGTCAAAGATTTCGTACATTGGTCACAGGAATCTGGATGCGAAAATATGAACTTTGCTGCTAGAAACAAGGGAAGTGGTTGAGCTACTGGAGGCACCTGTATATCATGATTCAACCTGTACAATTTTCTTGTATTCATATTTGTTAGGCAAGATCATAGTTAGACATCATTATAGGTTTTCACCAAAATTGTACTTTTAGTGATTAAACTGAGATTATGTAACTACGTTGCACTCATTGTAGAATATTGCCTCAAGTGAAGAAAGTTTCATGTGAAATTCCTGTAGTATATCATTTATTTTTTCCATTTTTATCATAAATTATCTTGGGTAAAAGAGAAGATTACATTTTTTGTATATTTTAAATGCAAATATGATAACACTTTTCCTCTAATGTAAAAGAGAAAATAATAACTATACTTTCAGGGTATGATTGTTTTCCTTACCAAACACAATCCCCTTACATTATTCAAACTGAGAAGAGAGGAAATTAATTCAGTAACATTAGCAAAATGGTAGGAGAGTAATGAAGCAAGAAGTAAAGAATAGTTGAGCTAAGTGGCACCATTAGGCAGCAGGTTCCGAAGGTGGTTAATCAATGCAGTCAAATTCTCATGGGAGGATCCACCTTCTTGAGCTGCTTTCCAAGCTTTGTCCTTCATCTCTTTAGCTTTTCTTCTTATCTTCAAACCTTCTTCACCATCATCCATTAATCTCTTCACAGCCTTCTCTATAAGCTCCTTACTCACCACTTTCTTCTTAGCATCAAAGGGTGATAAACTCCATTCAGCTGCACCAACCTCCACCCCAAAACCATGCACCTCTGTAACCAACTTCTCATTATAATATTGGTCCCCATTTCCAGGCATTGTTATCATTGGAACACCAGAACTTATAGCTTCCACCACCGAGTTCCATCCACAATGAGTCAAAAACCCTCCTACCGCCGGATGATTCAAGATCAACGGTTGTGGAGCCCATCCTTTAATCAACATCCCTTTATCCTCTTCCTTCATTTTTTCTTCAAAATGGAACAACTTCTCTTCATTCTTCACCACCCACAGAAACTGGTGCCCTGAGGCCTCGAGTCCGTTCGCCATTTCGAGAAGCTGATCATCGGATAAACGGTGTTGGCTCCCGAAGCAAATATAAAGCACTGAATTCTTTTCCTTAGAGTTAAGCCAAGTGAGACATTCATGCTCTTGATTTTCATAAACCACTCTATTCTTTTCTACCATAAGTGAAGTAGGACCAATGTGCCATACCTTCCTCCCAGTGAGACTCTCGTAATATTGAGTATACTCCACGTCAAGATCTGCAAAGCTATTCACAATAACACCATAGCTATCTTTCTCACCATCCAAAAGAGATTCAGTTATTCTAGCAAAACCTGGTGATGGCTTGATTGGTAGTGTAAGAGGGTGAGGAAGACCTGGTATATTGTAATACCCATCAGAATAATCATCAAAAGCTTCTGGGTGAGTCTTAATAGCATGGATCATGCAAACATCAAATATCGAAATAGGGTTAAAAACGAGTCTTGGGATTCCAAGACTCTTAGCAGAAGCACCAGTCCATGTGAACATGATATCTGGAATGAAAATATCTGGTGGGTTGTTTTTCAAGAAAGCTTCTAGTTCCGGTTGGATGAGGTAAGCAGCCATAACTATTTTTCCGGCGGTTTGGTTGTCGGTGGCGGAAACCAAGTTCTCGACGGCGGCGGGGAGACCAAGTTGTGTTGAAGGGAATTTGATGATGTGAACATGGATATGGTGGCCGGAAAGTTTGTCATCTTCAATTATATTTTGGAAGAGTTTAGCATTGGATGGAGTGGTTATTATGGTAACATTTTGACCTTGTGAAGCTACTAGTCTAGCTAAGTGAACAAGAGGGATCAAGTGTCCTTGTGCAAAGAATGGCAGAAAGTATATTCTTAATGATTTGCTTTTCTCCATTTTCTGCTTTAGTTCCTCCATCTCTCTCATTTCTCCCTGTCATTACCACATGCATATAAATAGATAATCAACTGACATTGTTTTTGTTTCATTATCATTCATATGAGATACTATATTTCTTTTATGCACGACCCCCTTACAAATGGAAGATCAGTTGTCCTAATATTTGGTGTCCAATCATGTCCAAATATTATCAAAAAATGATAACTAATTAAAAAATAAAAATCATAAAAACATAAAATTGTTTATTTTTATTACTTGTTAGAATATGATTGACTTGAAGACATGTGAACATACTCTTTAACACATGTGACCCTTGTTCCACTCTTACATGCTTAACAACTAGGTGAAATTCTCTCATCCAGTGGGAGAGGGCAGAAATATAAGGAATTTGATATTTTTTAAATTATTTTAATTAAAAATAATTTAAAATCTAAACTATTAAAAAATTATGATTGTGACATGATATTATCTTGTATTCATTCCTATCCCACACATGGCCATTCTTGTCTTAGCTTTTAATACTATACCTTAGTGTGAAGAAAGGGAAAGAATGTTATAGTATTTAGTTTTGATTTATTTTTTGTATTTGGTAATGTTTCATATACTTGTTCATTTTTAATGGAGCTTGCATTTTTTATCATCCATATCTGTTAAATTATTTTGAAATTATGGAAATTGTTGATTTCGTGTGACTTGTTTTCATCATGTATTATATACAAAGAGATAAATTATTAGTTGGGTGTGGGTCATGTTATTTGTAAGATTGGATAATAATTTGAGACGTAATAAAATGTCATATGATATGTGAATGATTATAAAATTGTTAATGATTGGGATCAGATTTATGACCAACTAAAAATCTACACGTGAAAAATTTAATTTTTTTAAGTCAACTTGAGGGGATTCGTGCGACACGTTCTACCATTATTTATACGGAAAAACACACCTCGCGAGTTGCGTGGAAGATTATTTTATCCATGCCTGGAATGAGGTGTTCTTTATATTTTAAATTTAATAATTTACTTAAATTTATTTCATTATCATTTCATAATGAATGAAGAAAAAAACATTCGAGAGTTATAAAATATATTTATGGGATGGCTTTGAAAATATTATAAGCCGCATAATCAACTATTAATATTTAATCGATTATCGCATATACAATTTATACAATCTAGCCTAACTAACTGAATTGACGAGTTAATCAATTAATTCTTATAGTCAATCTGGTGCATATACTTGGTCAGCTCTTGTGTGCTAGAGCCTTGGTCACCATCTTGGTCTGGTACACTTCTAGCTTGGTCAGATTGATTATTTGTTAATAAACTTTATTTTCAATTTAATTCTAATCAGAACTCAAATTACAAATAAACTCTGGTAATAATTTTTATATTAAGAGCATATCCTTTATAATTTAAATATTCATTACCATTTAGTCATAAATAAAAATAAACCACATTAGTGAATCTGGGAAGTTTAACAAATTATTCTTAATATGTAATTTGTTTTAAAGAATATTTGCTCTACTCATTTAGTTATCATTAGTGCTATTATTAGACTGGTAAAAGGTGGTGTTTAATGAACTCAAGTGGGAAAAAAACAGACTATTTTACCAAAAATAATAAAAGTATAACTGAACACTCAAAGTTAGATCTTAGATGTCTAAACAATTATCATATAGGAGTTTTTTTATTTTTTGTTAGAGGGTTATTATACACAACATTCAATTGAGTTATGTTTTCAGCAATGATAATGTCATGAGAAATGAGACTCCTTTCGAGTAATGGAGAGGACAATACTATTGTAAATTAAATTACAATGACATTTATATTTTTTACTTTACACTGAAATGATTGTTTTATTCTTAAAATTATACTAAACAAACTTAATTGTCACGGACTGAACTAATTGTTTTCACTGATTAAGACAATGCAAGGGATGAAGAGGAGTCAAATTCCTAATGTCTTGTGAGAAATAGAAAAGAATATAAAAAGAAATTCTATTTTAATGGTTCTAACTTCTAACTCAATTTGGGGAAGATTTAGACATTTGGGTAAGGGATTATGGTTCCTTTCAATTTCACTCCCAAACAATGGAACCTTCATTAATGCCCTTCAATTCATTCATTTTCCCTCTATTTCATTTATCCAAACATCACTTAACTTTCTAACTTAGCTTGTTCTGAGGTTTTTAATGTCAATAGTACATCCTTTTAAAACATATTCTAGGTATCAATTAATCTTGATTATAATATTTTAAGCATGTTTACAAAAAAAAAAATCAACAACATATTCCAAGCAGCAAAATATTATCTTCAAGCCCCAACTTTATTTAAGACATGATTATATTCACGACTCATCTCTATTTAAGAAGTGCCTCTAGAGACTACTTCTGCAAAATACTCGTTGTAATACCAATATGGTCATCAAATTGACTGAGGTACTAATATGTTGGTATAGTGGTTCAACCAATCATTCACTAATTAAATCACATACTGCTGAAATTATATATATATATATACTGAAATTGTAACAAATAATATGATAACTACTTGTATTACACTATTTGTTACAAAATGCGAGTTTGTGGTAATCAATGTTTAAGAAGTATAAACAAAGATGTTGGTTTTGTTTTTTTACTCTTCACAATAACATTTTGGTAAAAAAGAAGTTACTTTCATAACAATTTTGTAATTTTAAATGAAAAGAAAATTGATCGGTATGACTAGTATGATTTAAATGCAAATTGGTCGGTATGACTGGTTTTGACCGTATTGACCGATAAAACTGCATGATCGGTATCAAAGTTGTATCATTTGTATGGGGGCCTAGTTCATAGGGATGACAATGAAAAACGAACTTACGGCTACCCGCTCAAATCCAACCCGAATTTAACGGGGAAACCCGAATATAATTGGGTTAGGGCTCGGGTTTTACCCGATTTCAATTTTCGGATTCGGGTTTTACTCGAGTTCAATTTTAGGATTTGGGTTTTACTCGGGTTCAATCTTCAGATTCGAGTTTGGGTTTTATCCGAGTTCAATTTTTGGGTTTGGTATAGTTGATACCCTATCCCGAACTCGTCCCGAACCCGATTAATATGCGTAAAATTATAAAATTACACATAAATACATATATAAAAACTATATATATAGAAATTTGACATACATATAACATATATATACATGGAGGTTTTTATCAGGTTCGGGTTAGGTAAGTACAAACCCTACCACAACTCATCCCTTTGCCATTCCTACTAGTTCATCAGTTTTCTAGTTGAACTGACCGGTATGGCCCGATTTCGATTTTCTTAACATGGAGTGATATCTTGGTATTGTCAAGAAATTAGTTGTAGTCTCCTATTTAGATTTTTATACGTGATCTAAATACATTTATATTTACGTTTAAATAATTGTTTTATGCCGAGTTTTAATTATATGTTATCGAGTTCTTTTCTCAAACATTGTATAAATTCTTTATTATTTGACGACATCTAAAAATCCTTGTAAAAAACAGACAAGTCAATTGTCTAAACTATCTTGTAATCAAAATTATTATTTCTGTGAAAAAGGTTTTAAAATTTATTTTAAATTTGGGAAACACAATTTAACTTGGTCTTGTGATACTTTTGGTTATTTCACTAAGGTAATGAAGAACTATAGAGAAAAAAAATTTATTTGAGAAATATGACAAAGTAAGATGAATTCTTACCAGGGAAAAAAAATAGGTATCTCTTGATTATTGTTCTAGTTGCTTCTTACATCAATGCAACGAACCTTGTCCATATTTGAAAAACAAAGTGGACTGATATGCAAACAACAAGTTATTAATGGTATGAAAATTATTTAAGTCACTCTAGTTATTGAAAAATGCAACCATCTCCTATCCTTTTTATAAATCTCACTATTGAATTACAATTTTGAAAATTTACATATAATTATTGATAAATTTAATAATATTAACAATATTATATATCTTCCTTAAGTAAAAAGGACACAAAAAGATCTTATAAAAATAACCAGAAACACCATTTTTGTGAAGGCAAGTGTGAGCTGCAATTATAGTACAGTAAACAAATACTTCCAATAAACCAGTATTCAACATACAACAACACAGAGAATTTGGTATCAGCATCATATTCCACTTCTCCATGAATTTTGATTATTAGCCACAAATCTCTAAGACACATAGAATCATTCATACTCATGGATGAAATTTGACAAATAACCCTTCTTTCAAATTCACCACTTAAATGATGGCTCCACCAATCTGAACTTGATTTGAATATCACATACCCTAAGCTGCTGTCATAAGAATAGAATAGCTCCTCATATTAACACTAAACTCTTCAGTTCCTTGGGTTCATTCCCCTCTACCAGCCTTAAGAATTTAACTTTTCACAACAATATACATTCACTGAAAATGTATATTCAATAAGGATCAACCTTTCCATTTTTACCATTGTTTTGGTTGCTGTAGCAGTAAAAGACATTCAGAAAGGTTGCGCGCAGCTTCTAAATGCAAGTAGTATTTACAAAACAAAGAATGGCACCACTCTAACCATTCAAGAACTTGACCATTATTCCCTCTCCATGGATATCCAATCACTCCATGAGGTACCATTTGGCACAACCACAGAATGGAATACAATAGAACATAGCATAGCAGTGTAATTGTAGCTACATTTTCACAAGTCCTCGCAACGACATCACTACCGCAATTGCGATAAACACAGTGTAACCACAACCACAACGACTTAAAATACCGAAACAAAGTAAGCGTTATGTTATATTTTCTCGAGGTTGTTCCGGTCTAGCGCATCTATCAAACACTACCTAACCAAATTACTGAGTTCCCAGCTTCAGGGAACACCACTTTTCGTGTCCCCTGAGAGCATTAACACTGCAAGAACCAAATCAGATATCATATTTCTTCTCCATTACCATTACTCTTGTGTGTCATTCATCATTATATTTCTCTTTTCTTCAAACAGAAAATCATAACAAAATATTAAACTAAACATAAGAAAAACGCTGAAAAGAAAATGATGAATCAATCAAACACTTACCAATATTTTTTCATGCAAGAAAAAAGATATCATCGGTCATCAACAAAATATATTGCAAAATTCTGAGAGGAGCATTCCCAAAATCCAAATGAGGCAATCTCAATTCTCTCATTCTACACGCGCCATTGGGTTCTTCAACCCTATTAACCCAAACCCGGTTCACATCCACCTTCCTGAACAAATAAACATCATCACCGGAATCTCGCAAATTCAGCGACGGTTTCTTCTTACTCTTATAAAAGATCCAACCTTTTCCGGCAAGGACCCGGCAAAACCCCTCCATCGAATCGATCCGGTCACCGACGACTCGAGAATAAAGAGAAAGAGAGCAGCAATCCACGTCGATGCCGTGGCTGGCGGCGGCGGGGGAGGGACGGTGGTTGAAAAAGACGAGCTTGAAAGCGCGTGGGGAGAGATTGACGAGAAAGCGAAGGTGGGTAAGTGGGGCAGTGGAGAGAGAAGGGAATGGGATGGGAACGGCGTCGTTTAGAAGGGAAGGTGAATAAGAGGAAGAGAAAGAAGACGTGGAAGGGGTTGTTGTTGATGATGACGATGACGTGGAAGATGACGTGGAAGTTGATGGGTTGGAGAAGATGATGTGTGAAAGTGATGGTGTTGGGTGTAAGTCGAAACCTAAGTGTCTTGCAATTGTGGCAAGTTTGTAAGTGTCTATGATTAAGTGAAATATAATACAGTATTTCATATGCCAGGGGATGAAATTTACTATTTCACATGTTAGGAGATATTTATACATGACTCAAATGTTAGGGGGATAAAATGTATTTTTCGTTTAAAATTAATCATAATTTGTAATGTAGGAAGATGCAATAATTTCTGAGAACATTGATGCGAGGAAGGAAGGAATAAGAACCTAGCACATTACATGACATGCATTAGAAGAAACCCCAACGTTAATTATTGAAGCAATGATATTATGCTATTTATTAATTTATGGACATCATGGAATATAAAGTCTTGAAATTTGTTTAATGCATTGCATCAAATACTTAACGTGCCATAGTATTATTGAAAGATGATGAACTCTGCTAAGAAGTTGAGACTTTTGGAGCTCACGGTGCAGTTCTTCCTCTTTTTGAGTTGCTGTTCTACTTGTTCAGCTTGGTTTGGTAGTAGTAGTAGTAATAATAAACACAAAAGTACTTCCAATACAAATGGAAGAAACTCCATTTCTCCACATGAAGCCACGTCATCATCGTCATCTTCTTCATTTCTAAACCATTTTCATGGTCACTCGTCCATCATGTTATCCGTTCATGGCAATGTTTATCCCGTTGGGTGCGTAAAAACTTAAAAAGAAAAACTCTCATTTTCTTGTTCTTTTCTTCATTTTCACTTTATACCCTTCTTCTTATGTTTGTTCTTATTTGAAAGTCTAATTATCATATATAATGAATTTGAATTAAATAAAATTACAAATTTAGAATCATCTTTCTGGGTTTAAGTTATTTTTTTGTATCACAGATGTATTCTTTACCTTATGGTTAAGGAACTAATCCTTTCTGGGTGGGTGGCTACCCAAATGTTTTATATATAAGATATGACAATATACACTAATGTTTTACTTAAACAAATCAAATATTGGACAATATTTGTTATTCTCAGTTTATTTTTGTAATGTATATTTTTAGATGTATGTATAACTTATCTGAAAGTATGAATTGATGACCCATTTGGTGTCTTATCTCAAATCTAGTGTTGAAAAAACATCATTGTTATGCTTTTCTTTCTCTTCCATTCATAAATAGCCTTTATTGAATATGACAAAGGATGGAAATTAAAACTTGTCCTATATATGAAATGGGATATTTGTATGAACATACCTGATTGTGTGTGAGCATGTATTTCATATTTTAAGGTAGAGTAAACATACTGAATGCAAACATGAGTATGTGTCGCATGGATGTTGATTTTAGTTTTACATTAAGTAACAGAGTTGTTATTAAGGAAATATCCTTACCCTTCAACATTTACAGGTTTTATAATGTTACTCTAAGCATTGGGCACCCACCAAAGCCATATTTTCTTGATATAGACACTGGTAGTGACCTCACATGGCTTCAATGTGATGCCCCTTGTTCTCATTGTTCTCAGGTATTCCTAATTACCAACTATTATTATGCAGAAAAACCTAAACTACAAGTTAAATCTTTTTGTATATGCCAAGTCGCCAATGCAAAATGAAATTGGAAACTCATCTTTGTCATTTATAATGTGCTTGATTTAGAAACTCTTCTTGATCTTAAAATATTTGTTGTTTATTTTTTCTCTTTGCAGACACCCCATCCACTTTATAGGCCAAGCAATGACTTAGTGCCTTGCAGGCATCACCTTTGTGCATCTTTGCAGCAGACTGATAACTACCAATGTGAAAATCCAAATCAATGTGACTATGAAGTTGAGTATGCAGATCATTACTCATCCCTTGGTGTGCTTGTCAATGATTACTACCTTCTCAACTTTACTGATGGAAAGCGACTTAAAGTTCGTATGACAATGGGGTTAGTTTAACTCTGCAAGCTTTTCTCTCAAGCCATTTTTAGTTCCTTGCTCTACTAGTCTATGTGTTTGTACTCCAAATTTTATGCAAGAAGTGATTCATAAAAACCTCTTGTTTCATGATTCGCTTTTCATTTATGGTTGATCGATGACACAGTTATTCGTACATCCATTTATTACAATTTTACGACAACTTTTCTAACTACAAAACATAAGTAATTGTGATTTGCATTACAAAGAGCAAAGATGTGTCAAAGTTGTCTCAAATAGATGTTCAGAAAAACTTTTAAGTTCAGAACATTATTTGGTCCTAGCTACCAGTACCCTCCATACCCTTAGTTTATTAAGAAGTTTTTTTTTATCTAATACACTTCTTTTGGTTACTTGATGCAGATGCGGATATGATCAGGTATTTCCAGATTCTTCTTACCGACCCTTGGACGGAATGCTTGGCCTCGGCCGGGGAAAATCCAGCTTGATATCACAGCTCAGTGGCCAGGGTTTGGTGAGAAATGTAGTTGGACACTGTTTGAGTGTACATGGAGGAGGATATATCTTCTTTGGAAATCTTCATGATTATTCTCAACTAACTTGGACTCCTATGTCATCCAGAGATAAGTAAGTATATCTTTAGAATTATGTTCCTAATTTTACATTTTTCCTAAGTTTTCAAATTATTATAATTCTGTCTCCTAAGTCCTGATTAAAATTTCATCTATATCATTTGTCTCAGTAAACATTACTCAACAGCAGGGACAGCTGAACTAGTCTTTGGAGGGAAGATAAGTGGGGTTGGAAGCCTTGTTGCTATTTTTGACAGTGGAAGTTCTTACACTTATTTCAACTCTAAGGCTTACCAAGCACTAATTACTTGGGTAAGTTGACACCAATTTTCAATATACTCTCAAATTTCAAGCATTTCAATAACTATGAGGCATTGCTAAGACCTAAGCACAACAGAAAATATTGATATGATTGATGAGTCTTCTGTTCAATTTCCATATGTAGTTGAAAAAGGACTTAGCTGGAAAACCTATAAAAGAGGCATATAATGACCAAACTCTCCCTCTCTGCTGGAATGGTAAAAGACCTTTCAAAAGTATATATGAAGTCAGAAAATTCTTCAAGCCCATAGCACTTAGTTTCACCAGCAATGGAAAATTTAAAGCTCAGTTTGAAATCCCTCCTGAAGCTTATCTCATAATATCAGTGAGTTCCAATTATTCAAATCCTTCTAAGTTGACAACATGTTCATGCTATTACAAATAATAGATCATACATTTCTAGTGTGAATGCTAATACATTGTTGCACCAGAACATGGGAAATGTTTGTTTGGGAATTCTTAATGGCTCTGAAGTAGGGATGGGAGATCTTAACCTTATTGGAGGTAAGAATGATTTTACTATATCTCTAATGCTCTTTTTGGATAATGTATATTGTGCTATTATTCAGGTATTAAGCATTTTCACTAAAACTCTTTCATGAACTATGCATTAAAAAACTGTTGTTTTTATTCAGACATATCCATGTTAGACAAAGTGATGGTCTTTGACAATGAAAAACAGTTGATTGGTTGGGCACCAGAAGACTGTAACAGGGTTCCAAAATTCAGACATGTCAGCATTTGACAACATAAGAAACCTCATCCTCTGAATTTCTATGTTTATTGCCATCACATTGTAACTATTGTCCTATTGTTTATAGAGCAGGGTGATTGTTACTCTGAAAGTGCAAATACTAAATAGCTTTGTCTAGTACATAATATATGTTTGTACATAGGCATACCTTGATTATTAGTACTGTTTTATAGTGTATTTCTGACACTTCACAGCTTCCAGAGTAATTAGTCATATAATCATATTTTTAATCTCAATGTTATATAGTCTGAACAAATCATTTTAAAATTCTTTTCAACCATAAAAAAATGACATGTTATTTGAACTACATATGTCATCTCGATGTGAATTCAAAAGCGACGAATGTCATTTTTCTATAGTTAGGAACAATTTTTTAACTGATTTCTTACGAGAATATAACGTTATTCGGTCTTACTCATTTAACTCTAGGGGTGATGATGAAATTTAGAATTAGTAAAATTGATCCAAAATTTCTTCATGCATGATTCTATAATTAATTGATAGATATCTTACAGTGATATATCATCCCATCTTCTTTGTCAGCATTTTCAGAGCTGTCCAAATTTGACTGCAGAAATCATTTTCGTAATCCATATAAACTACTTCACATGTCATGTTTTTTTTGAAGATATGAATTAAAAATGAGAAGAAAAAAAGTTTAGAATACCAAACCACAATTATGTATTTCCTAATGTTCTTTGAAAACCACGGATTTTGTTTTTGTAAGTACGCTTTTCTGAAGATTAAATGAAATCTATATTTTTACTTTGAGGTTTTCTGAAAATTTTCAATTTATGACAACTTTTTTTTCAAACCAAAATCAATTTTAAAATTAGATAACACTCATCAACAGGGTGAAGATGATCACCATAAATAATGCATGAAGTCGTTTTTTTTTTTGTGTTATTAAGGGTATCTTTTATTAAGGGTATCTTTTATATTCATGTTTTTTTTTGTGTTATTAAGGGTATCTTTTATATTCTATAGGTAACACACTCCCAATATGTATTGTTGGAGTTTGACCTTGTATGATACTATTAGATCCAATGAGACTTTGCATAAATGGACCAACTCAAATCCATATATACTAACAAAATTACACCAGACCAAAAAATACAAGATTGACAAAATTCCAAGCCTATTAGTATACCTATGCATCCAACTATCGTGTGATTTGGATAAGTTAACATATAAAATTGTTAACTTCGTTAACTACATCAAATCTGATTCATTGGAAGAGGATGGGTACTTTGATGAATATTGCAATCAAAATATAGTTTGAAATTTAAGTTTCGGAAGACATAAAATACATTTATGAGAAGACTTTTAAGTCTTCCATTTTCCTTCATTCATCTTCTGAATTCAACTAGTAGATATTCAAATTTACCGAAGTCAGTAAAATCTAACATTTTTTCAAAGTTAGCTTATCCAAATCCACTCTTGTTATAACAAAAGCCTGTACATAAGACAGTGTTCAGAGGCATAACAGGTTCCCTACTCTAGCTTTAGTCATTTGGCCTGGTATTTAGTTTAGTGCTCACTTCTGTACTACTTTTCAATTTGATACTAGACTATCTCATCTTAACATTTTCAGATATGTCATCAGGGAATTGATACTTGTATAAATCTTTCTCACTAAGACAGTGTTGATGTTATTATACTTAAGTTTGTTCAGAGGGACATTACTTGATTAGAGGATGCAGCACCATCAATCATGGAAAACAAAAGTGTGTATCATCTGAATTGTCAAACTTGGATACTGGAGACCTGGCTAAGCTGCACTGTTCCATCCTTTGACTACAATTTTTTTCATTTAACTGGTTCCTTTGAATTGAAAATAGTAGTTATATATTACAAACTATATGAACAAATCTTAGAACAAATCAATAGCAATGTGACAATAAATTTCTATGGGAATCTTTAGTAGCACTAATATCCTAACATGTCTAATTGGATCTTCACCTAACTGATATCATTCTGCTTCTAATGTTTTCCTTACACACTGCAAAACCTGATCCCCTTTTCTATTTTGTTTCTCTTCCCAACAAGGTCTAGACCACATTGTTTATACTCCATCACTAGGCAGAGAATCATCACTATAGGTGCAGTTGCATAAATAAATAAAAAATCAAACTTTTTCTTACAAAAATTTAAAAAATAAGTGGGTCCCTAATACTCTCCAAAAAGGGTGAGTTTCAATCTTGGAAAGGATCAAAATGGCTCCTGTAGGTACATGAACATGTCTTGTAATGGGTTCATTTGGAATTGGGCCTGAGATCCAAAAGGATCCTCCAAAGACAGGTTCAGGTTATTACTATTATCCATGTAATTGAATTGAAGATCAAATGCATTATCATCTAGCTCTAGCTTATTCAACTTTGACTCACTTTGAACCTCCTTCTCCCACGTGACATCTGGTGAAAGCACGTGCTCAGAACAGCTGGAGTACGTGTGCAACCTGGGCACTGAATCTGACGTGTCCATGTACAATTGATTATTCCCAAATTTATGAATTTCTGGCTTAGTCTCAATATTCTCATGGTCAAAATGAACATTCTCTGGAAATTTTGGTACTTTTTGATTCACAACGGTGGTGTTATATTTCTCAATCTTCCCTTTCTTATTGTAAATTCGGCATAACACCCAATCATCAAGCTGCATCATAAATTTGAAGTTAGATATCATATTATGTGGATTCTACTTAACTAATAAATTATTTGAACTAGTTTGAAAAGATATATGAAAATATTAAAACAATTATAACTTACCCTTGAATTATTGATTTTGTTGGAAGCGGTTCTATCAACATTGGCAAGACGATATTCATGCATAATCCAATTGGTTTTAATTCCTTTAGGGGCTTTACCAGCATAGAACACAAGTGCTTTCTTAATCCCAAGTGCTTTCGGTTTTCCAATCGGTTTGTCTGCTCCCGTTGCTTTCCAATAACCTGAACCTGCAGCCCGGTTCGGCCTTGAACCGTTCGGATATTTCCGGTCCCTTGGTGAGAAGAAGTACCACTCCTTTTCACCATAAAGAGCCATTTCTGCACATCAAACAAACAAAAAAACCACTTTTATTTCTAATTCAAGAGTCGAAACATTGCATCACTAGACTAATGTCTTGTTGATATTCTAATTTGTAATGTTTGTGTGGATAGGGAAAATAAGAGATATAAAAAAATGAAGTACCTGGAAGGTGCCATGGATCGAATTTATATAAATCGATGTCTTTGATGATAGGAACAGAAATTGATTGGGAAGCACATTTTGTACACAAGTAGTGAATCACTAATTCCTCGTCGGTGGGGTGGAATCTGAAACCAGCGGGTAATTCTAACTCTCCCTTCATTGATTTCGCTTCTCTCTCTATCTTCGTTCTTGTTGTTATTTGTGGATTGATGGAGTAAAATTTTCAAGCTTCACTCTGATTTCTCTCTTCTTTTCCTGCTTTAATTTGCTCTGCTGCCACTTGAAAGTTATGAGAGAGTCACGGTAGGTGGGTTTTATAGCGTTAACCTAAAAGAAAAACACAGCACAAGAGGGTGAATTTAGACATGTGCTTTAGTGATTGATGGATTGTTTTAAATTATGGTTGTGGTTGGTAAAGGATGTAGTTATTGTGATTGTGTTCATTGCCGTCGTTGCGATGTGAAGTGAGGTTGTTGTGATGTGAATTATTTTGCGATTAAAACAATATTTATGAATATATTGCAATCTGATGCGGCCTTATGTTGTCTAAATACAATTCGATATAGTTGTGTTGCGGTCTGATGTGACCGCATCATTGTAATTTGGAGTTAAACCGCAATTGCAATGTGATGCAGTTGCGATAACGTTTACAACTACAATATTGCGGTCACGTCAGATGATACAGTCCACAATTTAAATCGCTGGTTCAGATCATAATTCATATCCATTAATTACACCTTTATATTATGGATAATGACATTGGTCAACTATTCAAAGATAAAACATTAAAGGAAAGGTTGTAAAATAAGTTTGATAACTAGTCCATCAATATTTGAAGTCTTAGTTTATTATTTCTAGAAATATTAAATATATTACATTTCAATACAAAATTATTTTTTTGCTAAATTTCTTAAGCAATACCTAAAATTTTAAATATTGCAACTAATATAAAATTATATCTCTTTTTACCAACAAAACTCAGAATACAAAATAGTTGGTTTCTTAAATATGAAACTAGGATTCAATCCTTATTACTTACTAATATAGTAATATTCTTTCATATCATCATTCTTAAATAGAAAAACAAATATAAAGCTATTTTTATTTATTCGGTGTTCCATATTATTTGATATTTTAACATTTTCATTTTTTAAAATCTTTTAATATTTGAAAAATTCAATAACTATCCTTAAAATATTTATATGATAATCTTATTTATTAATCATCTTTTTAACATCTTGTTTTTATTTTTATTTTTATTGAATGGTTCCAATATCAAATAACTAATTACTTAGAGAAATCATATTAATTTTTTTATATCAAAAAAATATTGGTTTACTAACTTAAGACATCAATAGATTTTCAAATAAACCAAAATATCAATAATTTAATTTATGAGAACGACAAATATTAGAAGTACAATCATGTATTCTAAAAATAATTAGTTTATTACTCATGGAGTGAGAGATAAACTTCATTATACAATAAAAATTATTATTTTTTACATTATTTAAGATATTTATAAGTATATAACATAATATTAAACATTCAAGGAATGGAGCCGGTACATGTCTTTGTCTCAGCCTCCTTTTAAAGCAGCTTGACCGAAGACTTTACGTGGCGCCATTTAAATGGAGATCCACACGAGTGGCCAGTCGCACGTTATATGATTCTGTCACTGCTTGCGTCACCTATGTTTGCTCTTATTATTTTGTCCAAAAAAAAATTCGTCTCAACCAAGTTATTTAGGGTTCTTTATGGAAATAGGATACTCTTGGGAAATATAATGTAGAATTAAGTGCATATTTTTCTTTTATGTTTAATAATAAAAGTATAATTTTATTATAATTAAATGAATATATGATTGTTGAATGTTATATTTCTCTTGAATTTTTAAAACATTTTACTCTTAATTAATAGAGAAAATATTAACTCTTAAATATTCCTTATGTCTTATCTTCTCCACACACCCCAATCGTACCTATTGTTATCTTTATCCAAACTCTCTTATCCTATGGTCTTTATTAACTTGATAAAGGTCAATCTTACCTACAATTAAGTTAGATTCATTTTCTTATATTATAATTCCATTTTAATATCATATTATCTTATTTTTATGTTTTATCTTATTATTATCTTATTTTTTTAATAACCTTATCTTTCTAGTAATAAATTGTTTTCATAACCATGGTACAATGCCAAACAATCCCTCACAGTGAGAGGATACGGTAATAGAAAATAAAGATGGTGTTTTCATAATGAAGGATTAAAATATAGACTTTGTTGTATATAGCTCGAATAATAAGGAGGAAATGTATATGGTGTTGACTACAATCTTGAATGGAAGTTATATCATGTAATATCTATACATTGTCAATGTTAAAATTTATTCACAGTCAGATTATTATGATTAAACATAAATGTTAAATGATGAAATGTCAATATATAAAACTCATACCTTATCCGTATACACATTCCCCCCCCTATTTCTAATTAAGAATGAGCTAATTATTTGATATATAATAAAAATAGATACTAACCATAATGTATTAAATTAACATTTCATTGATGTATTGCTTTCATGGAGATTGACATCACATATATGAGTTAAAACAATTATAATATATCTATAAATCTCTATATAATTAGTGATATGTATGTGCTACTATGGAAGGAGTGCAATTGGATGCTAAAGGTACTCATGTTCACACACGTCCCCGTTGATTTTTATATTTAAACATCTGCATAATTAATATAATTAAAAACAACCAATGAAATCCTTATAACATATTAAATATTAATTTTAATTAAAATTTAACCAATATAATAATACAAAAAACATAAATACATTTGTCTTCAAATATAATGTGTTGTATATGTTTCTATACAAATTTTTCTCATGGATAAATATCATTTCCATCTAGGAAAGTTTTGAATATGACCATTGGCCCTTATTCCAATTGTCATCCACAACTATATTATAAAAATTTGTTCTTAGGTCAAATAAAAAGCGAAGAATTCTTATAGAAAAAAACATTGATTTTTATAAATCATAAATTGTAAATACATGTTTTCTCTTCATTCTCTTCAATAGTGCTTCCCCCTGGTATAAAAAATGTTTTTATGTTATAAGTCAGGTGATATATATACATAAATAATACAAGGCAAAACATTTCTTTTATTTTAAAAACAATAAGAAAATTATTGTAAAAATGCTTCATACATAGAATTACTCAGAAGTGGTTCCAACATAATTAAAAGGTTTGAATATCGAAATTGTAGAATGAGTTGTGTAGAGTAACGTTGAGTGCATGGATCATGTGATAATAGTTGATCAAGAAGACTTAACTTTAGCCCAAAATATGTGACTTCTTTAATATTGGGGGATAGGCCTTGCCTGGAGAAGGTTTTATACAGGGAAAAAAATATGAGTCACAACCCCAAGCACGATAATTAATTTAAGAGGAAGACTTGGGTATTCAATTGTTTTGTGTAGATTTCATAAGGAATATGAACTCTATTATCAACGATGTATGAAATATGTTATTGTATTAGTCATATATTGTCTAGTATTGGAATATAGTAGAGTGACTATATTAAATTGAAGTCTTTGTTATAATGTGTTCCAAATATTAGAATCACACTAATTAGAAACACATCATGGATCCATAAGTGTAATAGAGTTTCTAATCATTATTCTCTAATAATATTTTTGTAGTTGCACATCACTCTTAAAAACTTAGTCATAATTGACCGAACCTCATTAACAAAATATTTTGTCTTCTACCCTTATATTCACTCTTTGTCATTTATTTGATTGTCCGTAACCAACGATCACTTCCATTACATCAACAAAGTGGATAAAGCAGTGGCAATGGACTCCAATCCATGAGTCAACTCGGTTTCCTACGTATTCTAGTAGCCATATTTTGGCTAGTAAAAACATAGGTCAAGCATGGGTTGAACCTAAAGTTAGCTCGACTTAGTAGTTGGTTCTTAGTTGTTTTCATAAAAATGAAAATAATTTTTTTCAGCTAATAAAGAGAATGTTATTCTATTATTGACTTAGTTGTTAATAACAAATTTGATGTGTTGCTATTTGTTTTAGATAAGCTTGTTGACATGGGCTATTTTTTTAAAATAAGGATTCTCTTTAATAATGCAGAAACAAATACTTGTTTGTGACGAGTTTATAAGATAGAAATTCGAATGAGAAGTTTGGTAGGAGTCACATTCTTATCTCAAGTTTATTATATCTTTTCTTATATATGTACACTTGCTCATATGTGGGCTAGGTCTATGAGACAAGGCTTGGATTTATTGATGGTTCATTCATGAAACTTAATGTGTTAGAATACCTCAACAATAGGACACACACAATGGCAAAATACCATGTTACCATCAACTTCGTGTGTTTTGGGTGCCTTTGTTATATCTTTTTCTATTTATGTACACTACTTGTTCATATGTATCTAGGCATAACAAAAAATAATTTTTTACCTTTGTTTTCCTTTTCTATTTGCCTCCTCCAAATTTATTAGCTTACTAGTCTAGCTTAATTAAAGTAATAAACTAATCAGCATCAAAACCCTTCCTTATACTAATATAGTAATAGATATAATTAATATATCTACTTATTCTATAACATTATTCATTTAAATGAGACCCACTCTTGACTTAAGGTATTTGAAAAATATATATTTGTGGTAAATAAAAAGTTCGGTGAGTTGGGTGTTAAGATCACCTGTTTCACTCCCTATCTCGGACTAATTGGAATGCTGATATATGAATAAAATAAAATAAAAAAGTAACAAAAATCAACATTTTGATTGGTCCGAGACATAGATTGGGACATATAGTGAGACAAGTAATCTTTGTCCAAAGATGATAAGTGGGTTCAAAGTACTTAGTGTTTACTTGGGTGCCAAGATGTTCAACAGTAAATTAGTCGATGTGACGTTGCTTTTTATTTTATATTTTTAATTCTCATTTTTTTTAATACATCAAAGTTATCTTCAACAATACTATGTCTTGAAAAACAATTTTCTGTATCTGAAATCTAGATTCAGTAGTGCGTGTAAACTATATGTCAAATTCGTTAGTGCCGACGTAGGCAAAGTATCGTTATCAACAAGCTGGGCTTTGGATTTTAATTAATTTGTAATCCACCAACCCAATTGCATTGTTGTGGAGTTCTTGGCTCACAAGAAATTGAACATAACCAATGAGACTAACACCCATGCACGTTTGTTTTTTATTGCAGACATTAAGAACAACGTCACATTCACTAATTAATTTTCAGTTCGTTAATGCCAATAATCAACATCTATGCCAAAGTTGCTGCTTATTAATGTTTGACCATTTTTGTGTGGTTCATTTATCAATTCATGGTTTTTTAGTTAAGAAATGCAAAAACATCATTATACATCAGATCAAATATTGAAAAAAGCAGCATCCTTTTATCTTTGGTATCTGCTATATATTTATCCGGTTGTCAAAAAAAGTAAAAGAAAATATGGTACAGCACACAAAATAATTCATGAAAGAAAACATAGTTTTTGACTCTCCATTTTTTTTTGTTATAATGACAGCAATATTAAAATGTCACATTAACCAACAAAACAAACACATGTAATAACTCTATTTAAGTCAGGATCTTCTCCAATAGTATATAGCAATGTCAGTTTTTAACGATCATGATGTTAAAATATAATATTTTTTAAATGAATTAATTTAAAAAGAATAACAAAAAATAATATCCTCTCTTCTTCTTCTTCAACACCCAGAACAACTATTACTATGAGTGACACAGAGTAAAATGGGAAATGGAAAAAGAATCAAATGGTGACATATAATTATTGTTATTGGGTCCTAAAAGAGTTACTAAGAAGAAGATGAAGTCAACATCCTTATTCATGGTAACATCAAAAAGAGTTATGGAGCAAGGTTGGTTCCTGATTCTCATGGCCATGAAATTAATATTTAGAATATCATTTTTTTTGATGAATGAGAGAGATAGAAAGAGAGAAGAAAATATATGATTGTTATTTTTCATGAATTAATTTATTTAAAATATATTATTTTACATTTTAAAATCGTGATAATTAAAAATTGACTTTATCCCATCTCATTATCCTATCACAAAATATCAAACTTTGATAGAAGAACATGTAATTATGTCATGATCTAATCTCTCCATATTCAAATATATCATTTTTCACCCGTGGGAAAAAAGCATAGGACTAATATCCAAAGAAAACATATAAGTGAAAAACATCGAATATGTTTCTCACACTAGATGTCTTTTCAACAAAATAGTTTAGCAGTAAAATTCTTTCTAGTAAGTATTTAATAGCTCTATATTTTAATAAACACTTTAATTTAAGATTTTTGTGTGCTGCTTTTAAATTACTAATTTGGTTCTTTACATGTTTTATTAATGGGTTTTGAACCAGCGTCATCACTTGACAAAAAACTAAACTGGAAATAAGGAAAAAGGAATATATGAAGAGAACATTCTTAAGAGTTAGAAAATGGATCTACAATAGTAACAAGGTTGACGTGGTGGGTGATGCAGGTTTATGTGGATAAGGACATTAGTCTTATATATATGTGGAAGCTACTTAGATGTTACCTGGGAAAAGTTTTATCCAGTGCTAGGATTAGTGGTTAGGGTTTTATACTATAAACATTATTCTTTTCAACTTGGACAAGTTGGATCACTCTTTTTTGAAACTCATTTCACTTTAATTTTATTCTTAGTCACTGCCCGAAACAATAAATTATTATATATGTTTAGTGTCATGCTAATAATTCAAAATTTTGTTTGATCAATGTAATAATTATACCCCTTCAAAAATCTAATAATTTATTGAATTTTAAATGATATGTCAGATTTCTGGTTAAATATAAATATTTCGTGTATATAAGAATAATTCCTTCCAATCACAACTAAGAGCAAATAGGCCAAGTCACATTTTATCTTAAACAAGTTTGGCTAATATAATATATAGTAGTTTGTATATGGGTATGATATTTTATCTACTTAAAAAAAATTAAGGTCTTGGCTTGACAATTTAAAAGTCGTTAATTTATTTAAAAACTTATTATGCTATAAGGTTTTTCAATAAATCAATATTGACGCATTTAAACATGCAAACATGTTTATTTTTAACTAAGTATATTTAACACTAACAATTAAATTGCATTTTATATATATCTTTTATATTTAAACTTGAAATAGGATTAATAGGTGTTTTAGATGTTATAAAACTAACATGTTAACCTAAATCGGATTTTTAAGATACCTTCGGGGACCTATTTATAAAAAAAAGTATATTATATATAATTTTATTTAAAAGTCACCAAACCAGTTTTACTCTTAATTGCATTAATTGATCTTGAATATAAATTTTACACACTCAACAAAATTCTTTTTATAAACATAATAAAAAGTATATGTCATGTTATGGCAACTCGGCTATGTACCTACCAATCATATTAGCCCTTTTCGGTTGATCAAATAAGTTGTTATCTCACGTTTTAGTGTATGAATATTTTGTTGTGACAGTATCATATGGCAACTAGGACTTACTTGGGCATTAAGTATGCTCCGTAACTGTCATGTATATTATAGTGTAATTGTTTTAAGATGTAATAATTTAATGAAAAAAGTTGGAACCATCTCTATGAGTAGCGAATCTTCTACATGGATGTGGAAAATCAGAGTGAAATGAACATATCATGGTTTTAATTAAACGTGCCACTTTCTAGGAAGGTTCTTCGTCCTTCCCCGAGTAGTTCACACTAAGCTGTGAGTATAGGCTGAATCATATTTGATCCATACACATCCTTAAATATTGAGTAATTCTAATTTTAAGATGTAATAATTGTAAGATATTTTGGGTCACGCATGTAATGTTTAGATGTGTTTAGAGTCATTATTATAAGTAGTCAAATTAAAGTGATCTACTTCAAGTAAGGTTCATGGTTATAGACATAATTATCATGAAAATTATTGTGTTGATACCTAAAGTCTTATTTCTATTTTATGATGGGCAAAATCGGAAATAAGAAAATCAAGTGACATCACCATTCATAGAAGGGTATGCACTTCTTATAAATAGGGGTTATGATCCAAAATTGTAGACTACACCATGACACAAAAAAAGACACCAAATCATTATTCTCTTCATCTAATTAGAGGAGAAACTATGACTAAGGTTGTCTACAATTGGAAGACCAACACACTTACATGTTCTACTATGAACATGCATTTGCATACAAGGATAAAGGAGAGCATTAGGATACTAGGATTTGAAGTTGATAGTAAGGTACTATAAAGAATGATATAAGGTTTATTCGCCATATTCAATATGAATATATTAAGGTACGCTTCCGCTAAGTTCTAGTTTCTATATACATTTATTCTTGACGATAGACATGAAATATCTTGACTATATATTATGCATCTTTAGTATAAATAAAAGTCTCCCACCATATCATAAACTCTATTGGAAATTTAATTCTTCCTCCAATAATTTAATGAAAAAAATTGGAAACATCTCTATGAGTAGCGAATCTTCTACATGGATGTGGAAAATAGCAGCAGGTCCAAGTGAAATGAACATATCCTGGTTTTAATTAAACGTGCCACTTTCTAGGAAGGTTCTTCATCCTTCCCCGAGTAGTTCACACTAAGATGTGAGTATAGGCTGAATCATATTTGATCTATACACATCCCTAAATATTGAGTAATTCTAATTTTTGAATCTAAACTCGACTTTAGACTAACGACACCCAATCTTACTTGGGTCCGACTATAATCAGTTATACCGGATAAATAGGTAGGGTTGCGTCGTCCTTACCCTAGTTCATTCTAGTTGGTAGGCGCCAACTTTGAATTCAGCTTCATGCGACAACATCGTGATTTGACGCTTGTGTTTACTCAATGGCTGCGTTAGTCCTGGGCTTTTCTTGGGCTTAGTCTATGCAAGCCTTCAACGTGGGCCTATAATAGACTCATCATAAAGCCTCGGTCTTATGCTTAAAGGCTTAAAGCCCAAGTTTAAGGAAAGATTCTTACTTTTGCTTTAAAATAAATCCAACAATATGAATTTAATTTCTAGATCAAATATCACTATCTGATCAATAATGTATTAGTTTATTCCACTGAAAATGTGTAAGTCAGAAGTTATTAGATGGGGCAAGAAATGTTTTTATACTCTGTATCATTCCTTCTGTGTATATTAGTTATATTTAATTTTGTTTTTAGTCTTTAATTCTTCATAAATTAGGGTAATTTTGATCTTCATTCTCATAAATGAATAATTTTTTTTGATCCTTTGAAAATGAGAATTAGTGATTTGGTTTTGATGTTAACTTCCTTTTATTTTAGTCCATACTATTTTGACATGACATTCCATAAGCAACAGATGCATAATGCATTCAAAAGAAGCAACTTAATAACAAGAACCAAAGGAATGTGTTTCAAAATTTTAAGCTAAATAAAATCAAATTTTTATGAGGGTTGAAATCAAAATCACTCTAATTTATAGATACTAAAACATATCTAAACTTATAACATTATGAATGTTGTTGGATCAGGATCCTCTAGAGGTAGTAGAGGTGTTGTTGGATGAATCTACACTTTTTATTTGAAACTTGTGCTATGTCGATTTAACATAGAGCAAGATTAAATAAATACAAGGTTGGGTTTTATCCTGTTTTCTAATGACAGTGGAGAATCCTTATCCAATAATACTGTTAAAGTGAGCAACACTGTTTTCTAAGAATCTCTCTCAAACAAGTCATTGGTTCATATGAGATTGTGCAAGAAAAGGTGGAATGATATCAAAATAAGATAATTGACGCGCAACCAGATTGTCCAACTTGATTCAAAATATGTTTTGGGCTTTAGCGAGGGTATTAAGCCCTAATATTACACTCTTTTTGTGGAGTGACCCTTTAATGACTTAATGTGAACCTTGCAACTACAGGCACGTCAATACATATACATAACGTGTAAAACAATATCATTGAATGGATGCAGTCATAGCTCACCTACAATGCAATAGAAGTAGCACTTTATCTGTTTGTTGAAGATTTTTGAGTCATCTCATAAGTGTATTATTTTTTAGTTTTTAAGCCTTCTATTTGTTTTCATTTCCCTCCAAAACTCAACTCATGGGAGGAAGAGAAAGGAAAAGGAAGACAAACATCTCATTTGATTGAGAGTGTCTAATTAGATGAAAGAAGACTAAAATAGTATTAATGCAAGAATAATTTTGTATTCTTCCATTAAAAAATTAATTAACATTGGAAAATTTATACAAAAATACAATTATAAAATTTTATTTAATGTTTATTTAAGTATTTTGACCTTCATGAAAACCCGAAATTAAGGGAACTATGAGAATGAGCATGTAGAGGGCTTCAGAAGAATCCAAAATACTTCTAAAGTCTTTCCCTCAACTCTCAAATAAGATAGACTATTTTTAAAGTCATCATTTCTCTCCCCTATGACACAACACTCACAAATAAAAACTTAAAGGTTAAGGTTTTTTTAAATGAGTGTAAGTTAACATTTGTTATAAAAATTGTATCTCTTGATCCATCACAACCATATAAAAGTTGGATTATGATTTTGAATATCATGTTAAAATTTAAGGTTTAATTTTAAAATCAATTAAAAATGAGAGAAGTAATCTAACATGTAAATAAGGTTGAAAAGTGTTAGTACATTCATTCAAATAGAACAACAGGTTTAAGTCACTTAAAACATGAGGTCTTTGGTTCTATTATCTTGGGAATGCCCCAAATATGTGATACAAATAACTTAACCAAATTTGTTGCTAGGTAGTTGAATTATATCAACGATGTTCTGTCTGTTTCTTTGGATAATTAAGTTTGCATTTTGATACATTCTTGGAATTATCTTTTACATCAGGGAATGATATGCCGTTTTCTTATTAAAAGTATATATTATATGGTTACCACTTAGCAAGGTTTATAACATAATACATGACAAAATTTGTACAACTTTAAGCAATAATATTATTTTTAGGTGTAAAAATCATTTTTATTTCGTATAAGGAACTAATGTAACTATGAGTTAGGATCCTCTCCATTGATAGAGAAACAAATACTTCAAAAACAATAGAGAAATGTAACTTTCAATGACGTATATATTACTTTGATTATAATGAAATTATACTTTTACGAGTAAAAATAAAGAGAAAATATGCATTTGTCTTCTCCGCAATGATAAATGCCTTTTTCATTTCCTTAGTTGTTGGCAAGTACTTCTCAGTCCCTTGAATAAGGCTCCTAAATTTGAAGCCACATTGAAAAGAAAAATACTCCCACCATCACAGTATTTCAGGTCACCCACTTCAATTTGTGACTCTCACATGTTCTATAATTTTTTCTTTAAAGTAACCCATTTTGCTTCTTCTTTTTGTCATACTAATACTTCTATAAAAGATTTGTACTTGCCTTATATTTTGTTATATAATACTCATATCTCAAGAGGGTAGAGAGGGAGATAAAAAGAGCTAGAGAGTTGAGTTATTGGAGATGAAAAAATGGCTTCCTTTGTTTATGTTGTTGACATTAATGGAAGGATTTGATGTTAATGCGGATGTCACATATGATGGAAGATCTCTTATCATTGATGGCCAAAGAAAAATTCTCCTCTCTGGTTCAATTCATTATCCTCGCAGCACTCCTCAGGTAATTAATTAAACTACATTCTTATAATAATGTTCTTGAGTCTTCACATTCATTCATGTTAAACTAGTTCTGGTTCAATATCTAATCTCCTTATGTTCATGGTGTTAGAAAGTAAGTTTTACATCGTCTATGTCATTTTCTTGGGAATGGTTTAAATACATATTGAGCTACTCCTCTTATTGTCAATTTTGTTTAGATGAAACTTTAACACATGGAAGAATGAGACATTTCAATGGCATAATCTTTAGTCACATTCCAAACATTTTTTGCATTTATGTATATCTAGGGGATGCAATGGATGTCTAATGTCTTCATCAATGAGCACATTCCATGAAATTAAAGGCTTTATTTATGAGCAGAACAGACTTTATTAATAGATTAATAGGAAGCCATATTTTTTATACTTGCGACCCAACATTTCATAAACTAATTGATTAATTAATGTCACTTTAGAAAGAATTATATATTCCAATTGAATTCTGAAATTGGAACTCATACCTTTTTTGTATTTACTGGGTAGGTAAAATCTCTTACATTAAACCACCCTTTTCAGTTTTCAACTTGTGACCTATAATTGCACTCTTATTTCTTTTACTATTTTCACCTTCATTTTGTGATATATTAGTATAATTTTTGGTATTATTAAATATATTCATTCTGAATAAGGAACTAATCTTTTTCGGAGTGTGTTGTTGTCCATTCCAATAAGTATCATTTACACAAATTGAATCATAGACCCTTTGTTCATGAACGTGTTATTTATTGATATAAATTAGTATAATTTGAATCTTAGAAAAGAATTAAATGAGCATTGTCATTTACAATTTTTTTAATACCTACGAGTACACCTTATAAATTTACTCACTTATTTACTACTTTCTGTCTTCTATCGCCCTCATTTCACCGCACACGCAAGAGTGGGGATAACATGGGTAGGGGGAAGAGGATTTTCTGTCTCGAACTCTGTCCTAAATCCTGTTTCGCATCAATCAAAATGAAGTAAAAATAGAAAAAATTATGAATGTTTAATTTTTTCAATTAACATATCATTTTTTGATTGGTGCGAGACGAGATTGAGGACGAGGTTTGGAACATCAAATATTTATCCCTAATACAGTGTTGTTTTTGGAGTTGTCAACAAATTATATATACATTCCATTTAAATATACCATAAGGTTTATATATAAATTATTTACTCTAGTAACTTTCCAATATGAAAACTATATGCTATTTGTCTTTTAGCCAATATTGCATACCACTAGCTGACTTTAGTATTTATTTGTCTTTTTTTTAAACAAAAAAATGTCCTTTTTGTGACTCATATAGCTGTTCAGTAGCCAGCATGCATTCTCTTTTAAAGCAACATAACTAAATCGTTTAAAGATACAATTTTACTATTCCATCACGGGCATCAATATATGACATTGATAACAAAGTTTTATGTTGGTTAGTAAGTCATATGGAAGTGTGAACCATACCAACAATATGTGGAAAATAATAATATCAATATAGTTTTTCAACCATCTCTAACTTTATTGTACTAGACAAATAAAATCATAGAGTAATTTTTTGTGTGCTCATCCATAAGTCAGTGATGATTACTCAATCCTCAATACTCATCAATCGCTTAACAACAAAAGAAAGAAAATGACAGAGGAACTATAAGAAATTAGAAGAAATGAATGTGTTGTTGTTTTTGTTGCAGATGTGGCCAGATTTGATAGGGAAAGCAAAACAAGGTGGAGTGGACGTGATTCAGACCTACGTGTTTTGGAATCTACATGAGCCCCAACCAGGACAGGTACCTCATATAAAACAAAAAACATACCATAAATATATTTAGAGAATAATGTATCTCCTGATATAAGAAGATAAGTTATCTCTTCTAGCCACTAAAATCGTGACATGTGTACTATTTAATCATTTTCTAAAAAAATATTTCTAAAACAAAACAAAACAATACACATGTTATTCTTTTACCGGCTGAAGGAGGTAAATTATCTCAAATATTTAATCCACATGTCAATATGAGGGTAACAATAAAAGCTTATTTATAATCTAGAAGTCATTCGTTCAAATTCTAGAGGTTGTTAGATTGTAGCCCTACACACTATGTATATAATGTAAAATAGTCCTTTTATACACAGTTATGTATGATATAAATTATATTACAGTATGATTTCAGCGGGAGAAATGACTTGGTGAGATTCATAAAGGAAATAGAAGCACAGGGACTATATGTTTGCCTCAGGATTGGACCTTTCGTCGAAAGTGAATGGACTTACGGGTATTATTTTATGCAATTCCGAACATTCAATGATTTTTCCTTTCATTTTATTTCATGCAATTCCAAATCCAATTTATTCACAAGAGAGTGAGTTATTTCAACTATTACATTTGTCACTAGTAATATTAAAACAAATTCTAAAAATATATACACCACGTACATGATCAAAAGGTAGAGTATGTATGTTTTTGGTAAAAAATTTGTGGGGAACATTCCCTTTTTTGGGGAACATTCCCCCACTTGATCAACATTTATCTACCCTAACTGTTTTTAGAGTTTGAACATATTATCCTTATGTCGACAAATAACCTTACAATTATGCCGAAGTTCACAGTAAATCATTGAGTTGAAATACACAAAATAAATAAATAATAAATATGGATATATTTAACTACAAGATAAAATTATGTAGTAATTTCCTATAAAAGTTGCACCTCTAACTTATAATATAAACTTGTAGGGGATTTCCCTTTTGGTTACATGACGTTCCTGGCATTGTATACCGAACGGACAATGAGCCATTCAAGGTATATGCTACACAAATCTTTTCAACCCAAAATCACATGTCTCATATTTTATGTCTCACTGTATCCCAGTTCAATTAAAAATTGGTACAAACTTAAAAAGAAAATTCATAAAAACAAAAAATATTTTTTTATGTTATTTGATAGGATTTGATTGATCTGGGACAGAGATATATGAATATTTGGGGACATATAATCCTTGTTCAATATATATATATACATTATATAATAGTAATAACATTTATATTTTGTACTCCAATGTTTAGTTCTACATGCAAAATTTTACGACAAAAATAGTAGACATGATGAAAGCAGAGAGCTTATATGCTTCCCAAGGAGGTCCAATTATATTATCCCAGGCATGATTCCTATCAAATGACTGATATTCAATTATATAGTTCATTTTAATGGATATAACTATTTCATTGAATAATAGTAGTTAATTTAATCATGTATATTATAGATTGAGAATGAATATCAAAACATCCAAAAAGCTTTCGGAGGAGCAGGATCAGATTATGTAAAATGGGCTGCAAAAATGGCTGTGGGCCTTGAAACTGGGGTACCCTGGCTTATGTGCAAGGAAACTGATGCTCCTGATCCTGTGGTCAGTTCCATTAACCGCACTCTATTGCTTTCCAATTTTAATGGAGAAAAAGATGTCTACACTCGATTTTTACAATCTCATTGTATCATCTATTATTTATATTTGATAATTATTAATTTTTTAAATATAAGTAATAAAAATGAATAACACAGTGACTATATATAATTCTTTAGACGGATAATGTATACATATTACATTGATTTTAACTTTTATTTATTTATTTATTTTTACATATTCCTTTTTGCATATTTGTATGGTTTAGTCCTACAGGATAGATTTATTTTGTTGAGAAGTAATAATTTATTTTTCATATTTCCTTCTAAGGTTGCATTGTGAAATGATATATTTAATATGTTGAGAAGTAATAAATTTAACTTTTCAATATAATTTATTTATTTTATTGCGTGTAGTTAACTTTAAGGGTTAATGTTAACCAAAATAAAACCTTTGTCAATATTACTTTGCAATTTTGCAATCAAAGCATTCACTGAGTTAACATTAATAATTCATGATATTATTCACGAGTTTTCATATAAGTTATTATGTGAAATGTTGATTTATTTATCAAACATTTATTAGTATCATGTATATTATTTAAATTGATGTAGATTAAGGTAAACTAAATAACAAATGGAAGAAGCTTAAATTATAAAAAAATATTAATTATGTTCCTTATGAGTTTTTCTATTCATGAAGATCAATACATGCAATGGCATGAAATGTGGAGAAACTTTTACAGGACCAAACTCCCCCAATAAGCCCACCATGTGGACAGAAAACTGGACATCTTTGTAAGTTCCTCATTTCTCTCAAAATCCATTTTCATTCAAATGTTATGTATTGTCACCAACAAAGAATTCATTCCTATAATTATATAATAATTTATTTAGTAAATTTAATGGTTTGAATTAGTGGTAGATCTAAACTATTGTATTTCTCTAGAATTGATGACTAAGATATGAAGTAAATTTAAAAAACCTACTCTTGGAGTAAGTAGATCTTCACCCAAATAATAATACCTTAGGAATATTACCTAAACATTATTTATCAAATCACTTATTGCCATTATGAATTTATATTGAAGCAAGAAAAAGTTGTTTTTCAACTTAGTTAACTAAAAAAAGGACGGTCAATGCACAAGACTTTCATTTAGTAGGATCTACCGATCTAGCAAAGTAGATGCATGTAGCCTTAATCCATAAGTGAAAAGTGAAGAGACTATATCTAGTTCTCAACTTAGTTATCTCTCTGTTTTTTTTTCAGCTATCAAGTGTATGGTGGAATACCATACATAAGGTCTGCTCAGGACATTGCATTTCATGTGACTCTTTTTATTGCAAGAAATGGAAGCTATGTTAACTATTATATGGTATAGTTAATTTTAAACTCTATTTTGATTTAAATATGCTCCATTCTTTATCTTCTGTTACTAGAACTAGATATAGCAAATTAATTAAGGTTTATTTTAATTTGTTTGCCTAAAGTTTTCGATAGACATGTGTTATCTAAAGAACTCTTCAACAATCTTAATTGATCTTATAGTATTCCCATCTGATTAACATAGTTTATAAACTGAATCAGTACCATGGTGGAACTAATTTTGGGAGAACAGCTTCTGCTTATGTTATAACAGGCTATTATGATCAAGCTCCACTTGATGAATATGGTAAGTGCACAACATTACTTATTAATTTCCACTTTTTTCTGCATACTCATCTGTTAAGGTTCCATCTCAAAACCATTTTACAATGAGATGAGTAGCCCAACATATATTTAAACCATTCCCGAGACAATGAGGTAGACGATATGAGACTTAGTTCCCAACACACTCTACCTAATTTGAAGTTTAAAATTGTGCATTTTTATTAGGTTTGTTCAGACAACCCAAGTGGGGACATCTTAAGGAGTTGCATGCTGCAATCAAGTCTTGTTCTACCACTTTATTGCAAGGAGTGCCAAGGAATTTCTCATTAGGCCAATTGCAAGAGGTGAGTGCTGGTACATTTTCTTTCTCAAACAAGTTCAATTATTTTCACTAATTGCAATCTAAATATTAAATCAGTTTTTTGTTTAATTTTGATCATCAGGGTTATGTTTTTGAAGAAGAAAATGGAGGATGTGTTGCATTCCTTATAAACAATGATGGAGTGAATAAGGTCACTGTCCAATTCCATAACAGATCATATGAATTGCTCCCTAAGTCAATAAGTATCTTACCAGATTGTCAAAATGTGACTTTCAATACTGCAAATGTAAGTTATAAGTTTTTCAGAATTAACTACACACCAAATTTAATGATTATGTTTAATTTAGTCTTTATATTTGCATAGGTAAATACAACAAGCAACAGAAGAATTTACATTCCTAGACAAAACTTTAGCTCAGTGAATGATTGGGAGAAATTTGAAGATGTCATTCCCAACTTTGATAACACTTCCCTAAGATCAAATTCATTACTTGAACATATGAATACAACTAAAGACAAATCAGATTATCTTTGGTATACTGTTAGGTTAGTCCTCTGGTTTACTAACAAAAAATATGTCAAATATATTTGTCATTCCAAGCTATCTATTTTATTTGTGATGTTCATAAAATTTGATTGAACTAATCACTAAACTAATTAATTTTGTGAACAGGTTTGAATATAATTTATCTTGCAATCAACCAACACTTCGAGTTCTATCTGCTGCTCATGTTGCCCATGCTTTTGTGAATGACACATACATAGGTACATCAACACACATTGTCTATTATTATTTTGCTTGATTCTATGGTTTATTACTTTATTCTAATTCTTATGAAATTTGTCAGGAGCGGTGCATGGAAACCATGATGTGAAGTTATTCACCTTAGAGTTTCCGGTTACAATAAATCAAGGAACAAACAACCTTTCCATACTCAGTGTTATGGTTGGACTACCAGTATGTTTTTTTAAGAAGCTAATTATGTATAAACATATTTTCCTTAGCCTTTGTAAAATAATTTAACTCTAATCAGAGTCTGAGATTTCATTTATTAAAAGGATTCAGGGGCATTTCTTGAAAGAAAATTTGCTGGCTTAACCAGGGTGGAACTTCAATGCAGTGAAGAAGAGTCTCTTGATTTGAGCAATTCTACATGGGGGTATCAGGTTTAATTTTGTCTTCTATGTGTCAATGTGTGCTTGATGTTATATACAGTCGGTTCCAAGCCCAAAAAAAAATATGAATATTATATTAGGCGGTCGACAATCAACATGAAATTTTGTCGAATCTATACGATAATACTAATTTCATCCGATCTCATAAATAATAAACTATTTACGTTGCTTGCATGCAAGTATGTCAATGATTTTTTTCATTCATTTTGTGCATTATAGGTAGGATTACTGGGAGAACAATTAGAAGTCTATAAAAATACCAGTGATATTGAATGGAGTCAACTTGGGAATATTACCAATGAGACACAAATATGGTACAAGGTAAAAAAAACTCAATGCTAAAAGTTGTGCCTCTAATCTATAGATAACACATTTTTCATTATTTAATGTGCATAAAAATGTATATAAACATATAGTTGTTACAGAAGTGTGATAATGAAGATAAATTGATTTGGCATGCAGACTAGTTTTGACACACCTGAGGGAGATGACCCTGTTGCTTTGGACCTTAGCTCAATGGGAAAAGGTGAAGCTTGGGTGAATGGACAAAGCATTGGTCGCTATTGGATCATGTTCCATGATTCCAAAGGAAACCCTTCTCAATCACTGTAACATTATCTCCATCCCTTACCACAATTAGTTTCTCTGTTACATATATGGAAAATGATGGTTGCACTTTATTTTTGTACATTATTCTCACACACAATAAAATCGATTATCAGTTACATTAATCAAATACTACACTCTAATTAAAATAACCATGTACTAAACTAAAAAAAAAAGATGTTGGTGGAATGATATAAAGCTACACTAGGTCTTTTGGATATGCCACAAAGTCAAATGTTTAATTTTTAAGAGCGATACTTGTTAGGATGAACTTGATTAAATGTTCGATTCCTAAAAACGATATTTGTTGGGATCGACAACACGCACCCGAAGAAGAATAATTACTTAAACACATATTTATTTATATTTTGGATCATGGTATATAGTGAATAAAAGGAAGACAATGAAACTTATCTACAACCACAGGGTTCAGAAACTAATTAATGATGTGTTATGTTGTGACAGGTACCATGTGCCACGGTCTTTCCTTAATGACTTTGGGAACATTTTGATATTCTTTGAGGAAGGTGGAGGGAATCCTCTGCATATTTCATTGGACACTGTTTCAGTCACAGATTTACAACATGAAAACTTCTCTAAATTATCACTCCCATCATTTTCTTAGTATTAAAAGTAATATACACAGAATCTGGTTCCTCTATGGGATAGGAAATGGGGACATTGTCTTGGTTTGTTGTATACATGACTATAAATTGATTATTACAATAAAAAATAAAAAATTGAAACTGGGTTTGATTCTGTCATATATACATACTCTAGATAGGGAAATGAGTTTGAAATGGGAGATTCAGTTGAAAAAATCTACTCCACATCATATTATTGAATAAAGATAGGGAATTTTTTTGTATGGACAGTAATAGAATTATTAGGGGTGATAGATATATCACCAAACTCATTATTTTAATCAATTTGACATTTAAATATAAGAAATGAAGATCTACCATGTAGAATTAATATATTATTTATATTTAAAGTTACTAGGAGAAAACATTGGTCAGATGGTTGTTGAAGAACAGAGATATTTTGGATCCAATGATAAATTAATGAGGCACATGCTGTTATGTCCCCCATGGCCCCACTCCACTACACTGTTCAATCAAAAATTGATTTAGTCCCAACAATTAGATTATATTAATTTGAATTACTAATACAAATATGTAACTAAAGTAGCAATTACAAGGAACAACCAGGAACGGTTACTTGTCCAAATTTGTGAAGAGATAAATGACTAGAGACAAAAAATTTCTTTCTCCATCTATTTTTAAAATATTTTTTCCAATTTGTTTAAGAATGCTATGTAGTAGAGGCAACTAATATAAAAACAAAGCGAAATTCAAAATATATCCATTTTTTTATTTAAAATAGAATAAAATTTTTGTTATTAAAAATAAAATGATAGAATAAAATTTTTGTTATTAAAAATAAAATGATAAACAATAACTCTCATCTCATATATCTTTGTTAATCATTTTCTCTTTACACTTAAGAGAAGTGAATTTTTTGCTAGATTTGGCCCAAAGTTTTTTTAGGTACATAGGTTTGACTAAAAGTAAAACGAAATAAAGAGATAAAGTTTTAAAAATATAGATAAAGGCAAAAATAATGAGAATGGAAAGAAATCTACAATTCTGTTATGGTTACAAATTTGGAATGACATAAAATGAACCCAAATAAAAATAAGGATATTATTGTAAATGAAAAAGAACCTTCCAAATTTAACTTTTTTTTTCTCACTTAAAAGAAGAATAAAAAAGTTGTAGATTCAATAAGATAGAGTATTTAAGAATCAAATGTAAAGACTAATAATTTATCATTTCATTCATTATTCATTTTCAATTAAAAATATATACTAATTAAGTGTATAAATCTTTATATAGGAAGCAATGCCTACCCTCTTTTTAAAAGGGGACATTACTATGACATTTTTTTGGGTAACATTTTCTGTAACTATTCTAGTAGTTGAAACATGTAACTAAACCAAGATAGAAATTCATTTAGTCAAAAAAAGTAAGTTTTTTAAATTTACTTTATATATTAGTTATCAATTCTAGGAAAATCCAATGATTTAGACCTGCTCATTAATCCAAATAATTGGGGTAAACAAAGATCACGTATCTATCTAACTTCACAGTTCAGACTATAATTAATGACACACACACATGCTCTGTTTCTCACTTACTAATATAATGTAACACTATTAAGTAACGCTTTGCTTAGCTTTTCCTTCCACATCTCAAACTCAAAGCAAAATGAAGGAGAAGCTATGTTTCGTTGTTTGTTTCTTCTTCTTACATGCTTCATTCTTCACATTGGTTTTAAGTAGCAATGTTAGCTACGATGGTCGCTCTCTCATCATTGATGGCCAACGCAAGCTTCTTATCTCTGCTTCCATTCACTACCCTCGAAGTGTTCCTGCGGTGAGTCACTAGTAAACTTTGTACCTTTGCCTTTCATTCCTTACAAACCTCAGGAAAATCAGAAACCAAAGATGTAATTGAGAGAAAAAAGTGTTTTTTCTTCCTTTTTCAATCAAATCCAACATGTACATTGAATTAAGTTTTGTGGGTATTTCGGTAATGGTCTTGGTTTTTATTTTTGGTTATAAAAATTTATTCTTTAATCAGTAATTTGTTCTGTTTACTTATATGATGATTTGTTGGATATCCTTTCATAATATTTGTTTTTGATGCAAGTGCTGAAGGAATTAGAATAAAGTGTCCCTTTAAAGACTGTTTCTATAGTTGAATTCGGGATGATTACTATTATGTTTAAGCATTTTGGATCCTTATTTCTAACAACTAGTGTTTTTAAATTTTTTGTTTTGTTGCAATTTTTTATTTTTGGGATGTTGATAAGTATTAAGTAATGTGTTTCTGTGATATGCTGTGAGGTAGATGTGGCCTGGTCTTGTTAAAGCTGCAAAGGAAGGAGGCGTAGATGTGATTGAAACCTATGTGTTTTGGAATGGCCATGAACTTTCTCCGGGCAATGTGAGTTAGATAGAGCAATTTAGATGCAATACTTGTTAGTTGTAACATGGTTCTAGTCTTCTAGAGCTTATAGTGAGATAAAATTCTAAGACCTTTATTTTCTTCCTACTTAAAACTGTGAACCGGTAGTATTACTTTGGAGGACGATTCGATCTGGTCAAATTTGCCAAGATTGTCCAGCAGGCTGGCATGTACTTGATTCTTCGAATAGGCCCATTTGTTGCTGCAGAATGGAATTATGGGTATGCCATTATTATTTTTATGATTTCTTGTTCTTGGAGACCCAATGTTGTTGTATGTTATGTTACAGTGGTGTACAATAGATGCATTATCATGTTATAATCACTTGTACATAGTTAATAGTGCTTTCGTAATTCTTAACCATAGCTGTACTGTATGTTACAGTGGCGTACCAGTATGGTTGCATTATATTCCAGGCACTGTATTCCGGACGTACAATGAGCCTTTTATGGTATGTAAGGATGACATTGAATTGTAACTAGTACTAAGGTTCAAATACCATCTCCATTTATTTGATATCCGGAAAATAACTTCCATAACTCTGATTTGGCTCTTCCTCGCGGTTCAGTATCATATGCAGAAATTTACAACATACATAGTGAACCTTATGAAAAATGAGAAGCTTTTTGCTTCACAAGGGGGTCCTATCATCTTATCCCAGGCAAGTATACCCTTACACAATTTAATTTGTTCTCGGCGTTGTTGGATTTGCACATGAAACAGCTGTTTTTGGTTGCTTTAAACTCCAATAGCATCTTCATGATATTGTAGGTAGAAAACGAATATGGATACTATGAAAGCTTTTACGGAGAAGGAGGTAAGAAGTATGCTCAATGGGCCGCAAAGATGGCTGTTGCACAAAATACAGGTGTCCCTTGGATAATGTGCCAACAATGGGATGCTCCAGATCCAGTGGTAAGATTATAATTTCTTAAGGTTTGTTCTTAACATTGTGAACTAAAATTACATTTAGTTAGATTCACAGTGCTTTTTAGACAATGGAATTTGAAAATTGCCAATCTTTTTGTGGGAAATGTGATAATATACACTATCTTGAATCTTACAAGCAGCTTTTGTTATTCGTTGTGCTTGTGCTTCAAAATTGTTATTTTTTTGTTTTTATTTATATAAATAAATCGTTTTTCCTTTTAAATATATATGCAGCTAGTCAATTTTAGATGATAAACTTACTATTCGTGCTTCTTTTGCAGATTGATACCTGTAATTCATTCTACTGTGATCAATTTAAACCTACTTCTCCAAATAGGCCCAAAATTTGGACTGAGAACTGGCCTGGATGGTATGTTTGATTGACTTTTAACTGTTCTCCCCGTATAGTTTATTATTCATATTTTGCATCAAAAAGTTCATTTTACCATCTGATAATGTATATTTCATCAGAGTATTGTATGGTGTCTGTCTACTAATAATTATTTTATTGCAAAAGTTTGGGTGAGTTATTAATGAAAAAATAGTTCATGGATTTTAAGTTCTCTGCTCCTGAAAAAGAGAGAAGACATGCTAAATGCGTCTTCTAGACTTGAGCTAGGGAGTAATAAACATAATTTAGCCTTCTCAGCCTGAACCAAAACTGTCTTCTGATTTCTCTTCCTTTCCCCCGATCTTAGAGGAGTTAGAAAGGTGCAAAGTTTAACATTTGCTTTTGATCCTGCTATAGTGTTATATATGTCACGTTTAATGTTTTCCAGTGCTGGGATTTTGTACCTTTTGAAGGTTTAAAACTTTTGGGGGAAGAGATCCTCACAGGCCAGCTGAAGATGTTGCATATTCTGTTGCTCGTTTCTTCCAGAAAGGTGGAAGTGTACATAATTACTACATGGTACAGATAATGCTTTTTGTTTTAATTTATTACGATTGTAGGTACTAAACATTTTGTTTTATTAGGAGAAACTGTTAAAAATGACCTTGATCCATATGGTATGCCATATGTTCATTTTTATCTTATGTTGATCTGTTTCTCATCCCTGTGGGTTAGTATCACGGAGGAACAAATTTTGGGCGTACAGCAGGTGGTCCATTCATCACTACAAGTTATGACTATGATGCCCCGATAGATGAGTATGGTAAGCCATCTAAAGTTATGTTTTCTTGTCTAAATTATGCTGAAGTTTTACCGATTAATAAGTCTGTTATAATGCAGGGTTACCTAGACTTCCAAAATGGGGACATCTGAAGGAACTTCACAAAGCTATTAAGTTATGTGAGTCTGTCTTGCTTAATGGAAAATCGGTTAATATCTCACTTGGTCCTTCGGTGGAGGTATTTTCCTTTTGACTTTCATGGGTAGCACAAATAGATTGTGATCTGTTTAGTTTTGAACCCTCCGTTTAATCCAAATCACAATGTGTTGCAGGCTGATGTCTATACTGACCCATCAGGGGCATGCGCTGCCTTTATTGCTAATATTGATGATAAAAATGATAAGACAGTTGAATTTAGAAACACATCTTATCACCTGCCGGCATGGTCGGTTAGCATTCTTCCTGATTGCAAGAATGTAGTGTTCAACACAGCAAAGGTAAGTTATTGTTGTTCCCACATTCCGCTGATATCTTTCTTTAACAATGTAACTGTGTCTTGTCCAAGAATTTATAAAACAAAATCAAGGCCTTGTTTCAGATTTGCAGCATTGCTTAAAGTTTTGATGAATATTACATAGGAAGTAGGATCTCAGTTCTGAGGCATCATTAAAAGTTACAAATATTGCTCGTATATAGAAAAGGTCATATCATACTATGAGTATCATCCTTAAAATCTTGGTATTAGATGTATTTGAATTGATCCTTAAAATCTTGGTATTTAGATGGATTTGATTTGAGTATCATCCATAATAACAACATTGTTTCTACAATAGAAGTTATCAGCTTAATTTTCTTTTCTTGGTCCATTATAATGATAATTAATTTACTACTATGGAATAGAACAAATGTATTAATCATTCCATGTACTTATTTTGCTGGTGCTTGTTCTTAATCATGAAATCTTCAACAGGTCACTTCCCATGTAAATGTAGTTGCAATGATTCCCGAGAAATTGAGGCAATCAGGGAAACATGTAAAATGGGATGTGTTGAAGGAAAATGCCGGGATCTGGGGGAAGGCAGACTTTGTCAAAAATGGTTTCGTTGACCACATCAATACCACCAAAGATACCACTGACTACCTGTGGCAAACAACAAGGTTTATCTTAGTATTAAAAACAATCAAGAGTAACAAGTCTTCCATATATATATATTCTTTACTTTGTTAAGTAATTTCCATAAAATGCGGATGTAGATGGAGTTACATATAATTTCTTTACCGCTAGTTTATCTGCATCATTCATTAAGACAAATTTAGTTAGTATTGGGGCATTTTCTCTATCGATGTTTTAATGTATCTGCAGGGTTGTCGTGTGCAAGGACTGTTGAATGCAAATTACATTCAATTTTGAAAAAGCTTTCCATAATTTGTTGATAATGTTTCCCCTCTTCTTTCATGAATGCTTTTTGTTCTCATTTTTGTGTGGGTTTGGGGTGAAAGATAATATGGTGTAATCAACAAATGCTACAGATTCCCAATCAAAAGATAATCCTCGACTGTACACTGCATATAACACACACAGAATGCTATAACTCAATAGTTAACAAGCTAAGAGACTCAACTAGTGGTAGTCTTCAATGAACTTTGGTTAAATTGTTACTTCCCCGTTCTCCCCTGTTTTCAATCCATGCATTGCGAGAATTGCAGACTGCAAAAAGCACATCTGAATACGATCGACTTCTTATGGGTCTTTCTGTCGGTGAGGATGAAATTTCTCTCTTTTCTTGTTTATATCCTTTCCTGTTTACCATGACAAACATGCTGAATGTTGTTGATGTATATCACCGCTGAGTTATTCAGTGTTCTATAGGCTAGGCGATTTCCAATTCCATGCTTTTAGTTGGGGATATTTGTTATATTCTGTATGCTTCTTATAATAATAAATTATATGCTCATTTATATATAATGTAGTATACACAGACATTTATAATAATTTGAAGTTTACTTGTACAATTATTGCCCTGTCGATTAAAGCTCATTTTTTTGTTGATGGCAGTATTCTTGTTGATGAAAATGAAGAGTTCTTAATGAAGGGAAGCAAACCAGTTCTTCTAATAGAATCCAAGGGTCATGCTCTTCATGCTTTTGTAAATCAGGAATATCAAGGTTATAATCACATTGCTTTAAGTTCAATTGCAAGCATTTTCTATTTTTCTGTCATTTTGGTAACAATTGTTTTTATGAAATCGAATTTTGTGGAATAGTTAAACCTGAAATATATGTATGGACTTGTGGAACTATTGAATTGCACTTTAGAGGGGTATATTCATATATTAAGACTCGCTCTTACAAATGATTTTTTTCTCCCTTTAATTGATAAAATTTTAACCTTTTGGTTTTAGGTACTGGAACTGGAAATGGTACACATTCACCTTTCAATTTTACGAGTCCTGTATCTCTGAGCACGGGGAAGAACGAAATTGCTTTACTGAGCTTGGCCGTTGGCTTACCGGTGAGTGACTTCCTCTGTTCAGAATTAGAACATTCATTTTTCTTGAGATATGTTAACCACACACCAGATGCATGAAACTCCAGGATATATACTTTGAATCAACTAAATCTGACATGGCCCCTCATTTCTTCAACTATGCTGATCTATCTTATAATTAATGATTTAGAGCCACTTGAAATCTCGATTCAGTGCTAAAATAGTTTCAGCACTTAGAATGATTTATTGACTTTTACTTGATACCTGCCAAAAAAATGAAGTTAATTAGTTTAGTGAAAAGGTCCCAAAGACATTTAGAGCATGAAGGTTGCTTAATAAATTTTGCAGCAAACATTTTCTAAACAAGTTACTTACATGACTTGTCTTGAGTATTGTATCTTATATTTTACTAATTGCAAATAGTTTCATTTATGGTAGATTCAGAACTTAAAATGAACATTTTTCTAAACTTCCATTTCAGTGTTCAATATTTTATCAGTGGGAACTTCAATAATTTTCCAGTTTTATCAAACGCGCATTGGGGTAAACCTACAAAGGGCTTGACTCCTGTTTAAAGCTGTGTTTCATTCTGACCTAGTCCGCATATGTATTGTCCCCCATGCATAGAATTTTAAAGTATATCCATATAAATAAAAGGAATTCATTTGATTTCTTTTCAAGGCTGCGTACATCTACCCTTTCCAAATCTCACTAAGTGGAGTCTCGTACACCTAGCCACCTTTTTATAGATACATATATGTTCACAACTTCCAGATATTGGTTAATAAAGCATCGATTATAGAATGATTTGTTGTGAGGTGTTTATTTTTATCATCAACTTTAAATGACCTGAACTCTTCTCAATTTGTTTTAGACTGCAGGACCATTTTATGAGTTTGTAGGAGCAGGAGTGACAAGTGTAAAGATTAAGGGACTCAACAATGGGACAATAGACCTTTCTTCTCATGCCTGGTCGTACAAGGTATTTTTCATTTTTCAAATGCTGCTTGATCTTTTAAAGACACTCGAGGGTAGTATTAACCATGAAATTGTTATTAGTCTTTTTGACCTCTTCCGTTTCCTTCTTTCTTAGATCGGAGTGCAAGGAGAACACTTACAGTTATACCAGGGAGATGGGTTGAATAATGTGAAATGGACATCTAGTTCAAAACCACCAAAAGGGAAGCCATTAACGTGGTACAAGGTAATGACCTTTCTTTGTCATTGCTTATGGAAATTATCAATATATCTTTCATTTAGTATTGTGTTTTTTGTTAAAGTATCTTGAGTAAAATTCTTCCATATGCAGGCTATTGTGGATGCTCCACCGGGGGACGAGCCAGTTGGATTGGATATGTTGCATATGGGAAAAGGTCTAGCTTGGCTGAATGGAGAAGAAATCGGAAGATACTGGCCTAGGATAAGTGAGTTCAAGAAAGAAGATTGTGTTCAAGAATGTGATTATAGAGGCAAATTCGATCCTGACAAATGCGACACTGGTTGTGGAGAACCTACACAGAAATGGTAAAACCATGCATCAATGGTTTAAATGAAATTTTCATATAGAAAATATTTACCTTTGATTTGTTAACTAAAAGTGGACAACAAAGTTTTGTACCAAACATCATAAACATTTGACTTTGTTTCTGTTGGTAATTCTTTCTACATCATATGCCAATCAGACAAGTGGTATGGAGTAGAAAGCATTCAAAATTTATCATAAATTTGGTAGGTCTCCCAGTAATATATCAGTTTTATTTCTTTGACAAAACATTCTATTTTTCTATGTATCAGGTATCATGTTCCACGGTCATGGTTCAAGCCGTCTGGGAATATTCTCGTATTTTTTGAGGAGAAAGGTGGAGATCCAACAAAAATTAGGTTCGTGAGACGTAAGGTATCCGGAGCATGTGCTCTTGTTGCTGAGGATTACCCCTCTGTTAGAATCCATTCTAAGGGTGATGATAAAGTAGAGAATAACAAGAACACTCCTCTTGCCCACATAGCGTGTCTCGGTGAAACTATTATATCTGCTATAAAATTTGCTAGCTTTGGAAATCCTTCTGGAACATGTGGATCTTATCTTAAGGGAGATTGCCATGATCCCAATTCTAACATGGTTGTTGAAAAGGTATGTGTTTTTGCACTTTATTTTGTTTAGTTATTCTGTCTCTGAATCTATTAAGATTTCAGAATTAGTCATAATAAGATCTAATTTATGAAGTACATAATAAGGTGTCATTATGAACTCCATATCAGATCCAATTTATTTCTGGCATTCCAAATACTTATCGGCATTCCGAAAATAGTGACATGGTTTGATCATGTTTTGAAGTATTTGCGCTTCATCTTCCATACGTGAACTTTTATCAATATGGCTATGTCTTGTTTCTTAATATGACATTTTTAGTCCCTAGATTGTTGTATGTTGGTCACCCTCAGCTATTTGACCTTTTCTTAATAGAAAGATACATCATAAGATGTAATGTTCCAATGTCTGTTCTTAAGGATTATAATACTGATAGATGTTTATATGTTTCATTGTTGCAGGCGTGCCTAAACAAAAAGGAATGTGCCATAGATTTAACTGAAGAGAATTTCAAAACCAACTTGTGTCCAGGATTATCAAGAAAACTTGCAGTGGAAGCAATCTGTAGATGATAACAATACTCAGTTCTTGGAGAGTTAATTGGAAAATTATGTTACAAAATTTATTTTCCCTTAGTTGTGTCAAGGAAGAAGATTAGAATTTTGCTTATTATATTAATACGGAGGGGATTCACTCCTCCGAGAGTAAGTTTTTAAACGTACTCCACGTCATAACCATCAATTTTAGGGAAATCCAATTATTTGAATCAATGAATAGATCTAAACCATTAGATTTCCTAGGATTGATGGTTAAGATATAAAGTAACTTTAAAAAACTTACATGTGGATTCATTCTCATTAATATTATTAGCTATATTTTTCATGTATAATTTATGACAGGGTAATTTCTATTAAACAACCAGGTTTCCAATGCATTATGTTGGCCAGTCTCTCAAATTGAGGGTTGTTCAGTAAGTGCCGTAAAAAACCAAAGAAAAACAAAATATAATGATACTTTATGTTCTTTTGAAATACTTGCTATAATACTTTTACTCTTAAAATTAAAAACAAAAACATCACTTCCCTCCTCAAGAGGATCATTGTTCAGCACAATGATATAAATCATGATTTTTATACCTATTATCCAATAATAAGTATTACAATATCATTATAAGTGTAAAGTTTATTGCTTTTTTAGCACAATGATATAAATCATGATTTTGAATATTGACTGTGTGGTAGAAATCATATTACTGAGTCTAAACGTGGAAGCTTATGGAGACTTGTTTTGTTATTGACTCAGAATTAATATTCATGGAATTGAGTTCTTAGATAGACGTACATCTAGCAAATTAAAGTATAGATAAATTTTGTGTCATGAACTATTTTGATATTTAACTGTTGATTAACAAAATCTAATCTCAACCAAATTAAAGTTTAGAACTATAATTATTATTTATATATTTAATATCTTTCAAGGATGTATGAATAAGATAATCTAGTCTTCTCTTTCCTTTTTCTTTACTTTCTAGTTCTTTACTTCCTGACGAAAATAAACATTATATGAATGGCTATCAGTTAAACTTAATTCAAAGTAATATCATTTAGTTTAATATAAATTAAATACACAATGATATTAGAAATTGGTCTTCATTTATTGACTTTATTAAATCACTTTACCATAAAGGACAAGTCCTTAAGTAAAACAATTTGAGTTATACATGAAATTTGGTAGAAGGACATACGCATTTGCAAAATCCACCTGCACACAGAAAAATGCATGCTGGGCTGCATCTAAGACTTCCAATACAATCAGTGTTTTGCCTGCATTCTACTGCTTCTGTGCCTATTGGAATAGCTTCTGTCTTCATATCTGAAAAATGTTATAATATTACTTCAAACAGGGAACTAAAAATAACATTCTTCAAACAAAATACCTTTCTAGCATACAAAAACAATGTTAATTTTCTATCTCAAAACCAATTGACAATGAAAGCATTAATTCAACATGTATTTAAACCATTACTGAGATAATGATATAACCGATGTCAAACTTACTTCTCAATAAGCAAAACATTGTTCCAAAACATAATTCAAGCAAGTACATAGTAACATAATTTAGGGATTATTTTAATAACCACTTTTTACATTGTAATATTCATAAAAATGTATGCACTCCTGTACAAGTTACACACATTAGAAGGAATGCAGAATACCCGATGTAACAAAAAACAAGACCACAAAGAGAGCCAACTGAAATCATGTCTTCGCCATTGTAACTCAATGTTTTCTCTGCCTATGATGCTTTATGAGAGAGATTTACACGACTTTCCTTGTGTTTGATTTAGATGAGAAGCAATGGTGTATACAAAATTTATATAAAAAAGTAACTACACATATAAGAAGAATAACAAGTTTTTAAATGAGAATATGACAAAATCATTCTATACATGGAAATAAAATTAAAAATAAAATGAGTTTAGTTTTAGCTAATGTAATAATTGTTTGTGAAATCAGATCTACTCACTAATTCAAACCATTGAATTTCTTTAAAATGAATGACCAAAATATGTAGTAGTTTTTTAAAATGATTTAGATCTACTCACTAATTTATAATTTGTGTCTTAGCGAGAAAATCAAATTGTTCATAATTTTTGTTTTTTATTTTTAGTTATTTTCATAACATGACGATTTGTCTTTTAAAAATATAAGTTTTTACATTTATATATTTTTAAAAGAAAACTTATATGTTAACATAGTCTGAGTAATAGAAGTATAAGTAATTTGTAATTATGCTTATCATTTGTTAGCTTATGTTATAGCAAAATCTTCTTGCTTAATTGAATTTTAAATTTATTGAATGTTTTTGTTATAATGAAAGCATAGTTTTGACGATGTTTTTAATTTATTTGTGATATTTTATAATATTGAAATCTTCTTTGCTTATTATTTAATTAGATGTATTAATGTTTTTAAATTTGAGTATAGAGTTATTAAAGAATGATAGCTAGTAATATGATTTTTATTTTATTTTTAATGTAAATCTAGTCAACTAGAACAACCATAGACTAATTGGTTGAACCACCACTGACTCATTGGTTTAGTGCCCTAATGGACTCGTTGACCATTACAAGCTCAATTACACTCATATAAAGTTTTGTTTATTGTTGGGGGAAAACTAGCTTTTAGTTGTGAAGGTACTTAAAAGCTTATAGGTGTGCAGTAGCTTAATAAACTAGAGTTATTCACTAGATTTTTAACTAGCAGAAATTTGAAAAATAACTCAAAAACATATATTATTTATTTATTTAATGGAGTAATTAAATATATAGATAATTTAAATAATAATTTATTTTTTATTTTAGTTATAATTGGACATAATGTAATATTTTATTTATTTATTTGTTTTATTTTAATATATTTTCAATGTTTTTTTCTAAAATTATAATTAAGTCACATAAATTTATAATATTCTTCCACTATTGATACTATATATCCTTAAAATATGAAATATGAAAATATTTTATACATTCGTAAAACAGTCAAATGAAATAATAATGTAATCACAAAAAATCCAATGTGAATATAATTTATTCATCATAAAAGATCATGAATTTTTTTTTCATCTCATTGACTCCCTTAATAAGCGAGAAATTTTGTCATGTTCTTCTATCATTCCATAATTTGTAAGATTCGAGGTTTCACAATTGGCTTCACAATCTCCATGTTTATTGTGTAGTATATAATTTGGATGTTTCTTTAGCTTATTAAATAGCGGATCATTAGTTGAGTTCATGTGCGAATATAATTATACAATGTAAATGCAGTCATAATAATATCGATTTAGATCTTCAAACTATATTATGGCATTTGGCTAAGAATTTTCAATCTGTTTTTAAGACACCAAATGATTTCTAAATACAGCTAAAAAGTAATGAGAGAAATACCTGCCTAGATAATACCTACCTAGATAAATTTCACTGCAAGTGTATTAAGATAGAATGAGAGAATCATGTACCATAAGAAACTTGTGTATCATAAAAAAAGCATCCATCCAAGAGTTTTGTATATTTAATAATACTACAAATACTATTTTCAGCATGTCTATTAAATGTCCCGAAATGTTTCTTTTCATTAATTCCCTTTGTCCAATTTTATTCTCATTTTTAAGTTTTTCATTACAACAAAAACATTCAATAAATTTAAAATTCAATTAAATAACAAAGATTTTGCTATAATATAACAAATGATAAACTTAACTACAAATTAGTTAAAAGTGCCTAATTTTTTTTATCTCAAAATGATAGTATTTCATTAGAAATTGTTTTAATAAAAATATAGCATCAAAAGAATTGTTGGATAACGAAACGTTATACTTCTATTACTCAGACATAAATTATGAACAATTTTTTATTTGGTTTTCAAGTCATGTCATATGTGTTATTAAATTTTATGATATAAATTATATAATTGCTAACTCACAAATTGACTAATGAAATATCGAATTGGATTGTTATAAAAGATAAGAGGTATGATATTCGCATAAGGCGTCAATCTTGTCTAGCAAGGTATTGGAGATGAGGTAGAATTGATTGGCAAACAAAAATATCAATTCGTGACAGTGTTGATAAAAAAAACTTTAAGCTATAAATTTAACGAACTACAACTAATAAAAAGACTGTTATAGAATCAAAGATTGATATTAATTAAGAATGATGAGTATGGAATTTAGAAGACTTCCAGTATAGCTTGTCTCCTCATTTTTTATTAAGCAGAATTAATAAGAAGCATAAAGGGTGTTGAACCCATTACAAATAAGATCAAGACATCCTAGAAATACAAAATCTATGCATCAATATTAAAATTATTCCCAATGCTCACAAAATTGTTACCTACACAACTTATATCCTGTTCCGTGCTGGAGTATTGGGCCCAGATTATGACATACTGAATCAAAAAAAATTGAGGGTGCAAATTTTATTATTATTTTAAGGTCTAGATTATTTTTATTATCTCTCCCTCACATTGTAGTACTAGAGATGAACAATTTTCATTGTCTCGGGAATGGTTTAAATACTTGTTGGGTTACTCCTCTCATTGCCAATTGGTTTTGAAATGGAACTTTAACAGATTCAAAAGTTATGTCAAAAATAGTGATATATCATATTTAACAGCGCTTGTTCAAATAAGCGCGGTTAAAGGTGTCATATAACAACACATGCGTAAATAAGCGTTGCTAAAGATGTCATATCAATACCGCTTGTATAAATAAGCGTTGTTAAAGATGTCATATAAACCGCACTTGCGTAAATAAGCGCCGTTAAATGTGTTGTATAATTATTTTTTACATAACTTTTGAACCACTAATTAGAACTGGACATATTATATATGCATTTGGGGTAGAAAAATTTATTCTATCCAAATTTTCTCACTACATTAGAATTGTGCACCTTCAAATTAAAAAAAAACATTTTTTACTATTTCTTTTTTATTTTACAAGTTTTATAGTGAATGTGTTTTGATAATGTTAAAGTCGCAACGACACATATTGTAGCAAGTGTTGTATAAGATAACAAATCAACATCAAATATTAAAGAATGTGCTGTAGAAGATATCTCGTCAACAACATAAACAAAAACAATCGTTGTTTATTCCTATTAGCGAAAAATAACGCTGTTAAAGAGCGCACATTCGCGGTTGCGTAGTTGATGTCATATCCGCCTATCAATATTAACAGCGATTTCTTAAAATGCGCTGTCTATTTTCCTCCGCCTCAAATTTAATATCATTATTTTATTGTAAAGATTTATACACTGTTATTATATTATTTAAATTCATATGTAGTATTTTATTTTGAAAAGTCAGTGCATAAAACTTATGTATATATTTTCTCTAACATCTTATATGTCTTTAGAGTTATAAGTTTCTTAATGGTTTTGTAATGTTTAATTAATCCATTAATTAAAATAAATGTCGATTAAAAAAAGTCATTACAATTATAATAGAAGGATTGAATTGTCTTTCCAGTTTTCATTTTGCATTGTTTTACACCTCACTTGCCTCTCCATTATCCATACCCCTTAAATCTATCTCCCTTATCACTTGAACAACCAACTCCCCTTATTTGAATGTGCATATAATAATTTCTATTTCAGTGTGTATATAGGGTATATATATATATATACTAAAAAACATATGACATCCCCAATTTGGATATCGAAGAAACATTTTCCTAATATTCCCTGTTCCTAGCGTGAATACATAAATGCATAAGTATGTAACACGTGCATATATAGAGGAAAAAGTGTCATGCATGCATAGAGGAAAGTGTTGGTGTTTCATGTTTTTTGCAGCAAAATAGGATCCACACTCATTATCACATGCTTCATCTCTTTCATCGCCTACGGCAACGCTTTCATTTTAAATCAATCGTTTTCTTCATTTATCTCTTCTCACCATTTCATTTGTAAGATTAACATTTTGTCTCTTTTATTTTCTCATTAATATAATTGTTTTCTGTACTAATATTGTCAATAACGATCTTTAAGTCTCCTTTTCAACTCGTTATTTTCATCATACTCTTTTGGTTCTCACAGAGGGTATGTATCGGCACATCTCATAAGAGATTTTAAATTAATTAACTTTACATTGCACTGAGTTTTTTTGTCTATATTTATATTTATGAAGCTATCTATATATGTAGCCAAATCTGGAATTTATGCAATTTGTACTTACCTTGATTGGCATTGAATTGATGGTTATCTCGTAAATCCGTGCATGGTTGTATAAACAAAGTTATTCACATTTATACATCATCTTACAGTGATTTTATCTAGTTTTGTGCATAATTGCTCCCCTGAGTGATACGAGGGAGAGGATCCTCTCAGTGCATTAAAAATGAAGGCAAAAATTTCTATGATTTTACACTTTTAGTCTTTAGATTTAATATAATGACATTTTTATCCTTAAATATAAAAGCAAAATCAAGAATTTGTCTCTCCCGTAAAAGATTATACATATAGAAGGTATTTCTCTAAGAAATTTTTTTTTGGACAACATTTTGATAAACAGGGATACAAATCTATCTAGTTCTGTTATTTTTAATTGCGTATATAAAGAACATTAAACACAAAATTTAATGTTACAAATATTTGGACTTTTATTCGTTATCTTGAATGATGTTATGTCATGCATACACAGTTTTTAACAATTAATTAAACCTGTTTTTTTATCTATTTTTTTTCCAACAAAAAATTGCATGACTTAGTGGTAAAAACTACTAAAAATATTTATGATCTTCAATAATATCATTTTTTGGATTTGGATTGGTCATTAGATAAAATTGGATAGTTGTAGTAAAATAAAATCAAAATAAGTATCACATTATTGCTTAGAAACGTTGGTTTATATTGTTTTTAGTAAGGTTCCATCTCTAAAAAGAAATACAATGTGAGACTTAATTGAGTGAGTTCGGCTCCTCTCCAGTAATGAAGAAGTCAGTTAGGTTTTTTAATGTATGTGTAGGGGTAAAAACGTAATAATAATATAAATTGAAGGGATAAAACTGTCCATGATTTTTGAGTTTTCTATGTATTTTTAGGTAAATGGTCTCTCCATTACTGGAGGAGGGACAAAGATCACCTGTCCTAAACGGTGTCCCATTCTCTGTCCCAAACCAATGAAAATGTTTCATTTTATTTTTTAAAATTCTTTTTATTCATATAGTAATATGTTATTGGTTTGAGATGTGGAATGTGACACCGTTCGGGATGGGTGATCCTCATATCCGGAGGAGAGGAGCCTGATTCGACTTAATTACCTACCGTTTTTAGCATTAGATTATAATTGATTTCATTGCACTATGATTCCACCCCTAGATAGAAGTGAGAGATGAGGGTCGATGATGCTTATGAAGCATTTTATTGTTATCTTAAGGACATCACATGCAATAATGTTATATGTTAATGTAACAGCCTCTTTTGTTCCCAGTTTTACAGTCCAGAAGCCAGAACAATAACCTCTGACTCAGTGGAATTACTAATAATTAAGGAAAAGAAAAGATGTCGAGTGCGTCTCTAGTTGTTCCTCGCGCAACACCATCATCAGACCAATCTGTGCCTTCGCCCGCAGCAGCCGGAGAAGGCACAAAGCAGAAACAGCAGCAGACAACAGCATCAGGTGGCATGATGGGTTCACTGCGCCTAATAGAACTTCAGCTTGTGGCATTCATTTTGGTGTTCTCAGCAAGTGGCCTTGTTCCATTACTTGATCTTGTTTTCCCTGCACTTACCTCTGCTTACATCTTAGCACTTGCACAATTTGCATTCCCATCACACGATACATCATCATCAAATCATGTTTCTTCATCAAAGGAAGAGATCTTCAAAGGAAGCAGATTGTTCAGGATGTATGTTATTGCTGGCACTACCATAGGGCTATTCTTGCCACTTGCTTATGTGCTTGGTGGGTTTGCAAGAGGGGATGAGCATGCTGTTAGGTCAGCAACTCCACACCTTTTCTTGCTCTCATTTCAAATATTGACTGAGAATATTATTAGTAGATTGTCTTTGTTTTCACCGCCTGTGAGGGCATTGATGCCCATGATCTATACTATTCGGAGGATCTTTGTGGATATTGATTGGATCAATGATGTGTGGATCAACAAGACTTTGCCTGCAAATGCACAGGTTCAGGTAATTTTTGTTCAATTCTTCTTAATTCACATCTTTTTCACATCTAGTTAACAATGTATTACTCTCTTGTCAAGTTGTATTATGTGTGATGGAATGTTGGCAATGTAAGAAGGAGGGTGGTGGTGGATCCTACTGAAGTTGAGGGAGAAATATAATCCCATGAATCTAAAATACTCTAGAGAAGTGCATAGGAAAATTATACATGTCTCTTAGTAAAACATCATTTTCCCATGTTGGTAGTGTTAGCTTCAATCGTCACTAATGTTCACTCTCTCCTTCTCTATTAGGGAGCCATCTACGTTCAATTACGAGTTAGGTTTTTGAAGAAAATAAATGAAATGAAAAGACTTAAGAGTCATTAAATAGCTGACAAAAAAAATAGTCATATACTTCTGAGATGACTCTCAAGCGTTACATTTTTCTACATTTCCCTCTAAAACTCAAGTCCAGAACGGATCCTAAGGCTATTTATAGGGTAGGTATAGACTTTAAAAAATAATCATTGTTCAAGAGGTAATAGATTATTACAAATACTATTACCTATAAGGAAATGTTGATTTAGCCCTAATTTTGCCAACCTCACTTTTCAATCTTGCTTTATAAATATAACTATTGATAAAAAGGACTTTTTCTTACTCTTAACTACATAATGCACATTATTGATTAGAAATCTGTACATATCTAACCAGGTGTAAGGATAATCATGCAGACATCATTTTTTTATTATTTTCATTTCTGCTTTCAAACACATATAATTAATTCAAACCCAGGACTAGGTTTAAGATTATATTCTCATATACATGTATGAGAGAAATGAATTGCAATTGTTGCATGCAGGACATTGCATGGTATTGGTTTGGGAAGGGTCTGGCAGTGGCCAACATGGCTTATTTCTGCATCAATCTGTTTGGTTTCCTGATACCAAGGTTTCTTCCAAGAGCATTTGAGAGGTATTTCAAAGAGAAGGGAGAGATCTATGCTAAGTCAGCAGAGGATAAACGATCTGCTCCCATCAACAAGCCTCAATTATCTGAGAAGAAGAGAGATTAAGAGCTTTAGCCAATTTGACTTAGCTTGCTATTTTCTTCTACATTTACACTGTCATCAATCATTACACCGACAATACATAAATATTACACTCAAAATTATAATGATCAGCCTAAAGTTAAATGTGGCTCTCCATTACATTAGTGATTATTTAATGTTTAATTTTTCAACAATAAATTTCAGATATGGTTAAAACCAGTATTGTGGAGCTTGGTATAATGGTTCAACGTTCACTAATTACACTTAAGTTATTTATTAACATAAAGTAAAAGATAATATTGAGAGCTCCTAATTTTTTTTGACATAAAGTAAAAGATAATAAAAAATAAATTTAACATAGGTCAGTGATTTTTTAAATGAATAAATAATATTGATTGTGAAGAGTTATATTTTGTTGTTAAGAATTTTTTATTGATTTAAATGAATATTCCTCTTGTTGTTAAGAATTCTCTATTGATTTAAAAACAGGAAAAAAATTCAACTAATTGTTAAGAGTTACATGTTAATTTAAAAAGAATAGATTTTATCAATTTTTTAAAGAGAGTTAACAGTTGTTATTAATATTATTTTTAGAAGTTGCCTATTTAATATCTTAGTCTCACTTTTTCCACTGTATATGAATCATCTAACTTCTGCTTGAAACACATGAGAGAGAAATAGTAGAAAATACGAAAAAAAAATCTCATATCTCCTTTTATGAGTTTGTTATATCACAACAGAAATACTGTGTGGAGATATATGTATATAAAAATAATTAATAAAATCTTGAAAATAATTTAATAATTTAATTCTAAGTAAAATTTAATTATAAATGATTGTACAAAAAAATATAAATATATTTGTCTTTAAATATGAGGTGATATATATGTCTTTGTACAAGTTTTTCTCAATAAACAAGTCGTCTTCATGTGTCTCTCCCAAAACATGACACATGTTATTCTATGTCCCATGTATAGCCATAGATTCTATCCCTTATGCATGTGACATTTAAGATATAAATAAATCATGTAATCACTTGAAACTCATTAGAGAGAAAACCCATAAAAATTTTCAGATCTCATCCTTTATGTATATTCTCTCATAGTCGTCAAGTAGAGTTGTCACTTGTTACTCCTAGAACGTGATACATATTATTCATGTCACATGCGACAATCACATATCCTATCCTCCCATCCAACACTGTCACGTGGCATTTCAAGTATATTATTGTATTCTTGTTTTCTTGATTTATATAATTAAATAATAATAAATTTATTAAAAAAAAAATTATGTATAATAATGAATATTTTTTAAGGAAATAATAACAACTTATATAATTAAATAATAATAAATTTATTAAAATTTGTTTTTTATGTATAATAATGAATATCTTTTTAATGAAATAATAACAACTTTTTAAATTTGTTTTTTTATAAATAATAATAGTGAATATTTAATTTATATAAATAAATTAATAAAGGAAATTAAATGATAAAAATTTAAAAATTAATATATTATCCTTAAAGAGATTAAGAGGAATCTCTCAGGTTAATGTCACATCTTTATTGATAAAAATGCAGTATGGACAAAAATGGTGATAACTATTAAGGTCATATCTTCTACCACTTAAAGTTGAGATATCGTAGTGGACACAATGTTGTTATTTCTCTCTCTTGAAATGAACAGTGGATGATGATAAGGTTGGAATTTCCTTTAACCAATAATAAAAATATTTACAAATTGGTAGAGAGGATGCGACCAACATCGTGTTTTCTCTCTCCTTGAGTTGAGATGCGGTAACGAACATAGAGTTGCTACTTCCTTCTCTAGAAGTGTGGATGATGGACTACAATTAGGCATTGTTTCTTCTCACCTAATCTTTACATAATAACCATAACATATAAATTATTTTTTACCCAAGAACTACGTGAGTCTTGATTCCCTATTGCACATATAGTTAGATAGGAGTAAAATAAACTATTGTCAAACATGAATAAAAAATAAGATTTTAATAATTTACTAAATAAAACATAAATATGCAAATAAGCTTAAGGTATCTTTCATGATATTAATGAGGATATCATCTTACTTCAAGCAAACAATGTACTAATATTTTCCTCGAGTTTAATTGTCTCTCAAATTTCCAAAATTTGGTCCAAAGACCAAAATTATCTAAGTTGACAGTGAATCCAATTTTTACAAAAATGAGAGAATTCTTTCCTTCCCATTACCTCCTTCTAATTGTGGAGTCAGAGAGGCTAGATGCCATAATGAAAAACACATGTGATTTAGACAAAAAAAATATATCACAATTATGTATGCACATGAGCCCTAACTAGTATAGGAAAATTACAACACATTTTTCTATATGATATGCACAATGGTCACAATCGCGTACAAAATGCCAATATATCATATAGATTAAAAAATATACATGAAACTTCCACCTAATAAGATGTAGGAAAATACACAATCTTATTCTCAAAAGATATTATTACTAAGATTTCAAAACATAACCACTAGTATATAACACACATGTATCAAAAGGGGCTACCTAATTGTTAAGAGTTATTTGTTAATTCAAAAATGAATAAATCCTATCCATTTTTGAAGGAGCGTTAGCAATTATTATTTATAATTTTTTAAGAGTTGCATATTCCATATCTTAGCCTAACTATAAATAAATCTCCTAACGTCCACTAGAAACAAATCATACAGAACTAATAGAAAATAGGGAAAAAAATTATATCTCGTTTTATATGGCTATTCTATGGTAGCCGCCGAGACAGTGTCACGTGTTGCTCACACTTATATGTGTCATTCATTTCAGGTGTGTAGTTGCATATCTTATCTCACAATCGTTGACTATAACATGGCATTTCAAGTTGAAATAAATCCTTGCACCTCCACTTGAAACACATCAAAGAGAAATACCAGAAAATAGACAAAAGTTCTGAAAGATCTCGTTTTATATGTCTATTATCTGATAGTCTCTAAGTCGTCATCAATTGTCGCTCCCAAAACATGACACATGTCAATCATGTCCCTTTTGCAACCACAAATTGCATCCCAATCATGTGGCATTTCAGGTATAATATTTTATTATTTTTTAGTCATTTATTTATTTATATAAGTAAATAATAATTAATTTATTGAATTTACCTTTTTATGAATAATATAAAACATTTTAAATAAATAATAATTACTTTATTATATTTCATTTTTTTATAAATAATAATAACTATTTTAGTTATATAATTAAAAAATGAAAGTAATGAAAGTTAGACAATAAAAAATTAAAATATTAATATATTAAATTTAAGTAGTTTAATATGAAAGTTCAACGTTAACTTTACCTCTTTATTAATAAAAATTATAGTATGGATAAAAAGAATAATAATGACTAAGGTCTTATCTTCTACCCCTTTAAGGTGAGATATGATAATGGACATAGTGCAACTATTTCTCTCTCTTGAAATGGACAGACGAATGATGACAAAGTTTAACTTTCATTTAATCTTATAAAAAATATATTTAAAGGTCGGAAGAGTAGACACGATCAACCTCGTGCTTTCTATCTCCTTGAGTTAAGATGCAGTAGATATCTTAGATAGATCAACATCATAAGATATTAGTATAATGTTTGCATGTATCAAGATGGTATCAATAATATTATGAATCTATACCTTAGACATGTTTAAATAGTTATATTTATTTAAGGATTAACATTATATATCTTTTTATTTCAGACAAAAGTTTATCTGACTCATATGTATCCTCATGTGTAATAGATAATCAAGACCTATGTAGTGCTTGGGTAAAAAATGTTCCCTGGGTTCTAATGATTTTTAATTATATAGACATTAATAGATCATAAGAAACAATGTTAATCGTAGTTTGTCATCTTCATCTCGAGAGAGTGAAATATCAACCTAATATCTCATATCACATTTCAACTCAAGGAGAGAGAAAACGTGATATTGACTGTGTTCACTCTTCCAACATTTTAAGATTTTTATTATAACGTTAAAGAAAAGTCTAACATCTATCATCATCTACCTACCAACTTCAAGAGAGAAGTAATGGTTATATTTCTAGTATCATATCTCAACTTGAAGGGGTGAAAGATATGACATTAGTTGTTACCATATTTTCAATCCGTATTACAATATTTTTTATCAAAAAAGTGGCCAACAGAAAAAAGGTAATAATGACCTTGAGTCAACCTCTTAAACTTCTTAAGTTAATAATTAAAAAAATTAATTTTTTATTATTTAATCTTGATTATTTTAATTATGATTTATTTATTTTATTATATAAAAATGAAATAAAATAAAATAATTATCGTTTAATTTAAAATAATATATATTATTATTTATAAAAAAAAACTAATAAATTATTTATTATTTATGTATAAATAGATAATAAAGATAAAAATAATATACTTTAAATGACATATTACAGTCAATATATGATTGGGCAAAAGGTGGAAAAAAAAAACAAAATATGGGAGTTTTATTTATTATGTGATATTTCTCTCAAGGTGTTTCTGGTGGAAGTTAAGCGATCTATTTAGAGTTAAAAAGTGTGACTTTGAGATAGGTAATATGTCACTTACAAAAAGAATTAGTAGGATATTCATGCATTCGTACATCTGGTAATGTATTTTGCATGAATTTAAGTAAAGAATGAGAGCATAATTTGTTAATAAAAATGTTATTATATGTATTTTATTATTGATGTAGAGTTGTTAACGAAAGAGATGGTGTTGAACTTGTTATATTAAATAAATAAATATTATATTAAATAATTAGGATTATTTAAAAATATTATTGACTTTTATAAAATTAATTATTGTTCACCCCCCACTTAAGTTATTTAAATATGGCTCATAAAACTTGTTCACATTTAAAGTACCTGTTAAGCTAAAAGGTGCATGATAAGTGAGTAGGATTCAGGTGTAAGAGGTAATATAAAACTTTTTGTTAGGGCAGTAATTAAAAAAAAAAACTTTTTTCTTATTAAAATTAAATGCTATGTGAATGTTCATTATTCTCAAACCCTAGAATTTTATAAACTTTGAACCTATGGGCATTTTTATCCTGTAAATAAAGGTTTTGAAGCCATGACACACCTAAGAACATAATTATTAAACTCGATATCTGACTAATCTGAGTTGCTCATTTTATCAGTTAGACTATATCAACCTAATTAGTTTAATCATTGTTTTTTTAATGTGAAAAAAATGTTGTGTTAAACAAAAAAAAATTAGGTGTTTCAACTTATTTTTAGTTATATTTATTTTTATTCAAGTTATATTCCTTATTTGTTAGTTTATATTAGCATAAAATATTTATTTTTTAATTAAGTTTTAAGCTTATTTGTGCATTTTTATTAAAGGATAAAATATATATTGTTTGATGATTCTTTTAACTTATTTGTGCTATTTTATTGTAGTAAAACATTTACCGTTAATTGTTTAATTAAGTACTTTTGTGATAATAATACTTATAAATTTTGAGTATAAAATAATTAAATAATATTATGAGTTTTCATAATATTTTAATGTAAATTTAGTCAATTGGTTCAATAGCGACTCAATGATTAAACGTTGATTCATTAATGGACAAAACTTAAGTAAAGTACGATAGATGCTAGTGGTACATGTGATCTATTAGAGGATGACACATTTACCTTTTTGTTTATTTTTAAGGTCAAAAAATGTTTGATTGTAATTATAATAAATGTTCATTCCTTGAAAGTAAACAAAAAGGTTCACGCGTCATTCTCTAATAGGTCACTTATACCACTAGTACATATGATATTTTACCTAAGTTTTGTCCGACAAAATTATGTCTGTCCAAATTTTATATATTCAATTTTAATTATTTAAGATTCATTTTAAAAAAATTGGCAAACTTCAAATTTATCAAGCAATACCACAATTGATATACCACCCCACCATGGCAATTGAATGACTCTCCACCACCACTCACAATCTATATGCCCGCATAAAGTAAAAGAGGATAAAAATTAAATTTAAAAAGGTTAGCCATTTTTAAATGAATAAATCATACTGATTGCTAAGAGTTAAATCTCAGTGTTAAGAGTTATTAGTTGTCTTGAATAAATAAATCCTACTAATTATTAAGAATTACCTGTTGATTTAAAATTTAATAAATCCTACTAGTTTTTGAAAGAGAGTTAACAATTGTTATTAATATATATTTTTTAAAGTTGCATATTCTCTGAAAGTGGTAAAGTTTTCGTCACGCCTCGATCCCAGGATCCCAGAACATGACAAATGTTATTAATGTCCCGTGTGTAGCCACATATCCAATTCCACAAATGTTCATTGTAACGTGGCTTTGAGGTATAAATAAATCCTCTAACCACTTGAAACACATCATATAGAAAAACCATAAAATACACAAAAAAATTCAGATTTCATTTTATATATATTCTCTTCTAGTTGTCAAACAGTTGTTACTTATTGCTCCTAGAACTTGATTTGTCCTCCCATCTTTGACTGTCACATAGCATTTCAAGTATACTCTTTTACTCTATTTTCTTGATTTATATAATTAAATAGTAATTAATTTATTAAAATTTGTTTCTTTATGAATAATAATGAATATTTTTAAAATAAATAATAATTAATTATTAAATTTTATTTTTTATAAGTAATAACAATAGTATGTATTTAATTTATATAATTAAATAAATAAATCACAATTAAAGTAATCGATAATAAATAATAAAAAATTTAAAAAATTAATATATTAATCTTAAGGAGCTTAAGAGGAAAGTCTCTGGTCAATGTTACCTCTTTATTGATAAAAATGTAGTATGGATAAAAAGGATAGTAACGACTAAGGTCATATCTTCTACCTCTTTATTGGAGTAGCTCTGACCCTGAAATTTGGTCCAAATACCAAAATTATTATCTAAGTTGAGCATAAATAGGGGTTTATACATTTTGTCGGTAGAAACTTGGCAGACTTCAATTTTTTACAAAAATGAGGAAATCTTTTCCTTTTCATTGCCTCCTTCTAGTTGGGGAGTGGAGAGGCTAGATACAACTATGAAGAATACATGTATGTAATTTACACACAAAATATCACAATTATGCATGCACATGAGCCTTAACTAGTACACTTTTATAAGAACCACTCTTTTATAAAATAATGATCCAAACTATTAGACCTATTGCAAAATTATAGCACACATTTCTACAACAAGTATTATGGTATGATGTGTGCAATGCTAACTATGTTCTTAGGTAGTGGTTCGCACACTCTCCTACCTAATAGAATGTACGAAACTACACAATCTTATTCATATAAAATATCATTACGAAGATTTGAAAACATAATCCCTAGTGTATTACAAACATTTAACAAAAGGCGCTAACTTGTTGCGAATAATTATTTATTAATTCAAAAATGAATAAATTATTTACAGTTTTGAAAGAGAGTTAGCAATTATTATTAATATTTTATAAAAGTTGGATATTCCATATCTTCGTTCACATTTTTAACTATAAATAAATCCACTAACCTCCCCTAGAAACAAAAATAGAGAAATACTAGAAAATAGACAAAAATTCCTAAATCTCTTTTTATGTGGTTGTTCCCGGTTAGGCGCCAAGCCACAATCATGTGACGCTCACATAACATTACACATGTCATTCATTTCAGTTGTGTGGTCACAGATCTTGTTCCATAATCGTTTATTATACATGACATTTCATGTATAAATAAATCATTGAACCTATACTTGAAACATACCAGAGATAAATACCAAGAAATAGACAAAAGTTCTCAGATCTCGTTTTATATGTCTATTCTCCATTAGTCACCAAGTCGTCGTCACTTGTCGCTCCCAAAACATGACTTGTGTCATTCATGTCTCCTACACAACCACAAATCATGTCTCCCAATTATTGATTATCATGTGGCATTTCAGGTATAACATTTTATTATTTCTTATTCATTTATTTATTTATATAATTAAATAATTATTAATTTATTATATTTTATTTGTTCATGAATAATAATACATATTTTTTTAATAAATAAATAGTAATTACTTTATTATATTCGTTTTTATAAATAATAATAAATATTTAAGTTATATAGTTAAATAAAAATAATAATAACCAAAGTTAAACAATAAAAAATTAATATATTATTATATTAACTTTAAGGAGTTTATGATGAAAGTTCAAAGTCAACTTTACCTTTTTATTAATAAAAATATAATATGGATAAAAAGGATGATAACGACTAAAGTCATATCTTCTACCCCTTTAATGTGAGATGTGGCAACGGACATAGTGCACAACTACTTCACTCTCTTGAAATGGATAGGCGTGTGTAATGATAAAGTTGAACTTTCCTTTAACCTTATAATAAAAATATTTAACGATCAGAAGAGTACATGTGCGATCAATATTATGCATTATGTCTCCTTGAGTTAAGGTATGATAGATCAACATCGGAAGATATTAGTATAATGTTTGCATATACTAACATGATATCCTCATTAATATCATGGATTTATGCCTTAAGCTTGTTTAAATATTTATATTTATTTAAGGATTAGCATTATATATTTTTATCTGAGATAAAAGTTTATATTACTCATATTTATTCTCAAGTGCAATAGAAAATCAAGACGCTTTGTTAAAAAAATATTTTTTGGGTTCCAATGTTTTTTAATTATATAGAGATTAAGATATAAGAAACGATGTTAATCATAATCTTTCATTCTCACCTCAATAGAGTGAAGTAGCAACCCAATATCCCATACCACATTTCAAGTCAAGCAGATAAAAAGCATAATATTAATTGTGTCCACTCTTCCAACATTTTAATATTTTTATTTTAACGTTAAAGGAAAGTCCAACATTTATCATCATCGGCCTACCCAATTCAAGAGAGGAAAGTAGTAGTTCTATGTCTAGTATCACATCTCAACTTGAAGGGGTGGAAGATATAACATTAGTAGTTACCATGCTTTTAATCCTTACGACACTTTTTATCAAAAAAAGGTAATATTGACCTTGAATCAATATCTTAAACTTAAGTTAATATATTAAAAATATTTTAATTTTTTATTATTTAATTTTGATTATTTAATTATGGTTTATTTATTTAACTATATTATAATAATATTATTATTCATATATATATATATATATATAAAAACTAATAAATTATTTATATATAAAAATTTTAAAAATAATATACTTGAAATGTCATGTGATAGACAGCGATTGAGCAAGAGGCACAAAAAACAAAATCTTGGAATTTTTATGTATTATCTAGTGTTTCTCTATGGTATATTTCAAGTAGAGGTTAAAGGCTCTATTTATAGTTGAAAAGTCTAACTTTGAGATAGAGAATATGTTATTTTTAAAAAGAATAATTATGTTTCAAAAACTGATTGGATTTATTCAATTTTAAATTAATAAATAATTCTTAAGAACAATTTTATTTATTTAAATAAATGAGTTACTCTTAACAACCAATAGAATTTATTCATTTAAATTAAAAGATAACTCTTAACAACATATAAGATTTATTCACTTAAATCAATAATTAAATCTGAACGGTCAATATGGATTTATTCATTTAAAAATATTATTTTTCTCCCTCCCTTTAACAAATTATTTAAATATGAGGGACAAAAACGTGTTCACATTCATTAAATGGAGGAAATCTTGTTATTAAGGATTTTAACTTAAAAATCCTTGTTAAGTTAAAAGGTGGATGAAAGTGAGTAGGCTTATTTTATTATTTTTTAGTCATTTACTTATTTATATAATTAAATAATAATTAATTTGTTGAATTTACCTTTTTATGAATAATAACAAATATTTTAGATAAATAATAATTACTTTATTATATTTCATTTTTTATAAATAATAATAAATATTGTAGTTATATAATTAAAAATGAAAGTAATGAAAGTTAAACAATAAAAAATTAAAATATTAATATATTAAATTTAAGTAGTTTAAGATGAAAGTTCAATGTCAACTTTACCTCTTTATTGAGAAAAATATTGTATGGATAAAAAGGATAATAATGATTAAGGTCTTATCTTTTACCCCTTTAAGGTGAGATATGGTAATGGACATACTCCAACTATTTCTCTCTCTTTAAATGAAAAGATGGATAATGATAATGTTCAATTTCATTTAATTTTATAAAAATATATTTAAAGATCCGAAGAGTAGACACGATCAACCTCGTGCTTTCTGTCTCCTTGAGTTATGGTACAGTAGATACCTTATATAGATCAACATCAGAAGATATTAGTATAATGTTTGCATGTATCAAGATGATATCAATAATATTATGAATCTATACCTTAGACTTTGTTTAAATAGTTATATTTATTTAAGGATTAACCTTATATATATTTTTATTTTAAACAAAAGTTTATCTTACTCATCATGTGTAACAGAAAATTAAGACCTACATAGTGTTTAGGTAAAAAATGTTTTTTGGGTTCGAATGATTTTTAATTATAGAGAGATTAATAGATCATAGGAAACAATGTTATATGTTATATCACATTTCAACCCAAGGAGAAAAAAAGTATGATATTGATTTGTGTTCACTCTTTCAACATTTTAAGATTTTTATTATAATGTTAAAAAGTCCAACATCTATCATCATCTATCTACCCACTTCAAGAGATAAGTAATAGTTATATGTCTAGTATCATGTCTCATCTTAAATGGGTGAAAGATATAACATTAGTCGTTACCATATTTTTAATCCTCACAACAATTTTTATCTAAAAATGGTCAGCAAAGTATTGATGACCTTGAGTCAATCTCTTAAACTTCTTAAGTTAATATATTAAAAACATTTTATTTTTTATTATTTAATCTTGATTATTTTAATTATAATTTATATAAAAATGAAATTAAATAAAATAATTACCGCTTAATTTAAAATAATATTTATTATTATTTATAAAAACAAAAACTAATAAATTATTTATTATTTATTTATAAATAAATAATAATAATAAAATAATATACCTTAAATGTCATGGCACACTGAATGATTGGGCAAAAGGTGCAAAAAAAAAAAATGGGAGTTTTATTTATTATCTATTATTTCTCTCTAGTGTATTTTAGGTGGAGGTTAAGAGATCTATTTATAGTTAAAAAATGTGACTTTGAGATACGTAATATGTCACTTTAAAAAAGAATTAGTAGGATACTCATGCATTCATATGAGTGGTAATATATTTTACATGAAATTAAGTAATGAATGATAACAGAATTTGTTAATAAAAATATTATTCTATGTATTTTATTGTTGATATAGAGTTGTTAACGAATGAAATGATGTTGAACTTGTTATTTTAAATAAATAAATAATTGTTATGAAGAAAAGTGGAATGTTCTCAACTTATTTTTAGTTACATTTATTATTATTCAAATTATATTCCTTATTAGTTTATATTAGCATAAAATATTGATTTTTTAATTAAGTTTTAAGTTTATTTGTGCGCTTTTTATTAAAGCATAATATATATATATATATTTGATGATTTTTAACTTATTTGTAATATTTTAATATATTAAAACATTTATCATTGATTGTTTAATTAAGTACTTTTGTGATTATAATATTTACAAATTTTGAATATAAAATAATTAAATAATATTAATTAATATTATAAGTTTTCATAATATTTTGGTGTAAATTTAGTCAATTGGTTCAATAAGCGAGTCACTTATTACACATTGATTCAATTATACTCTGATCGGACCAATAACTGATTCGAGTTTAAATAACGGGAGAACAATTAAAAGGATGGAAAAAGTTCCTCTTCATTACTACATATATAAGTTCTTTTTCTCTTTCACTTTTAAGGGTAGCAATGTAATCTCATAAAAAATAAAATGGAAAAAAATGATATTACATTTTTCATTTTCTCTGATTTTTTAAGGTATTTCTCTCCTTATTATTGGAGATGAATCTTATCCTAAAAGGATGGTCCTCCTTTCTTGTCAAGCTTTTCACTTCTCTACTTTACTCTTCAGCTTCTTAGTCATTTACGCTTACTTTTACTTGTGTAACAAATATATATTTTATTTTTTAATGTGCATCACTTTACAAAACAAAGCTACTTTTTTTATTAATAGGTTCCATCTGAAATTATTTTCAGTTTTAAGTTATGGATTTTTAAAATTTAATTTTTAGTTTTCCATAATTGCACTTGGGTCTCTCATTTTTTATGAATATTTAACTTTAACTATGTTTTCTTTTGATGACTTTTATTCTCCAACTTTTCTACTTTTGTGTCACTAGCTAGTTTCTTCCTTCATCTTCTATTAGTTAAAACACAACTTGCTTCGATGACTAATTATTTGACAATTCCAGTCCAACTAGTATTACTGAGAGAACTTGTGTTATGGTTGTAGTCCAAGTTGCATGTTGAGAGCTTGTAGTCTAGTATTCATCAATTTTCAAAACAGTTGTCAATTTATTATCATTGTTATTATATTATTTTTATTAGTTTAATAATAAAAAAGGCTTGTTAACATACCACTTGTACGTCTAATGATGAACAAGTTAGAGAATTAACCGGAAGTAAAATAAGGTACTAAAATTCTATAATCACATAAGATGAGTAACCAAAACAAAATTATTCCTGTCCAAATTTTATAAATTCAATTTTAATTATTTAAGATTCATTTTAAAAAGTAGGCAAACTTGAAATTTATCAAGCAATACCACAATTGATATGCCACCCACCATGCCAATTGAATGACACTCCACCACCACTCACAATCGATATGCCCGCATAAAGTAAAAGAGGATAAAAAAATAAATTTAAAAAAGTTAGGCATTATTAAATGAATAAATCATACTGATTGTTAAGAGTTAAATTTCGTTGTTAAGAGTTATTTGTTGTCTTAAATAAATAAATGATACTAATTATTAAGAATTATTTATTGATTTAAAATTGAATAAATCCTACTAGTTTTAGTTTCTGAAAGAGAGTTAACAATTGTTATTAATATATATATTAAAGTTACATATTTGGAGTCTTAGTCTTAGTCTCACATTTTAAACTATAAGAAAATGTTGGAAAAAAAATCCTCTAACCTCCCCCTTGAAGCAATGTTATTAAAACCGTACCGGTTATCAAACCGGTTAGGGTACTGGTATAGTGGTACAGTGGTTCAACCAGTGGTTCAGTAATTAAACCGCATGCCGGTTAAACCGGACATATTTGCTTATATATATATATATATATATATATATATATGTAAACCTATAACAAAAAATTTCAAATAAGTAGATATTCATATTTATAATCCATATTCATAATTTACTTCAAATTCACACAAACAAACAACATTAAGTCTTTAATAAAATCAAAGTCTAAAGTACAAAACATATATTTATCCAAAATTATCACTTAACAAACGGAAAATACAAATAAATGACCCAAGTATCAATCATTGAAGTTGAAGAATTGGTGAAGAATTGAAAATTTGAAATTTAAAAAAAAAAATTAATGTACAAATCGACCGGTTTAAACCGGTTTACCGGTTTTGACCGGTTCTATTGCATATGCGGTATAACATACGTGCCGTACCGGTTAGGGGTCCGATTCACCGGTTTTCCGGTTGAACCGGCCGGTACGGCACGGTTTTTAAAACATTGCCTTGAAGGAAATCATAGATAAATACCAAAAAATAGACAACAAAAAAATTATAAGATCTTGGTTTGGGTGTCTATTCTTTGATAGCCACAAGTCATCATCATGTGTCACTCCCATAATATGGCACATGTCATCATGTTAGATATGCAGTCACAGATGTTGTCCCAAATAGTTGAAAGGATTAACTTATGTCATATCGGTTTGATCGCTTACCGGATTTAAAAACGACTCTAGTTTGCAGTCTTAATTAAATAAGTGGTTGAATCGCTTTAAACCAGAGAAATTCTGATCTAATCGTGTTAAATTGGAATTACGGTTCACTTAAAATAAAAAAAACGAAACATTAGTCTAATATTTTATTTTACTTAGGACCAAAAAAGATAAAGATTTTACTTCAATATATCTATACTACTAATAAAGGCAAAACACAAAATAACCACCACCATGATGTAATTTGTGTTTTGCCTTATTTGCCCTCATTAAATTATAAATTTTACAAAAAAACCATATATAACACCTTATAGCACATTTACATGTATATTCCTTATAACAACTTACCACTTGGACATTATTATATAGGAAATACATAGTTTTAATACATTCCTAAAATTTGAATTTTAGAACATGACTTAATTAAAAATAAGGACCATAAATATAAAATCATTCCTTGAATTTAAGAACATTACTTATTTTCTAATGTAATGTTAGAACATATATTATATTTACAATTCCCCAAATGAAATAGGAGAGGTGACATATTTTAATGGAAGATAATGTAAATAAATATATTTATCGTTTAACTTAAAAAAATAAACGATGAATATAAAAAGTATATAAATATACCCCTAATTTATGTACCATAAATGTAGCAGTATAAATATAATAGCAATGTAAATATAAGAATGTGAGCAATGTAAATATATATAAACATATGTGAGAAAAAGATGGAGTAATATTTTTGTTTAAGTTTTTAAGTAAAAAATAATAAGTATAAAAAAAATGATTGAATTTAGAGTAGTATGTATAAGTTTATAATGTCATTAAAGAGTTTTAGTTTCAACTGCAATTGAAACTGCTAACCCACTCTTATTAGTAAAGTAACTTCTATATTCTTCCACTTTTAAACTGCAAAACAAACTAACACAGCTAAATATTATAATTGTTAAATGTGAGTAACCTCTATATTTCAAACTTGCAGTTACTATCAAATAACTTCCACAATTGTAAACTGATGTATCTCTGTTATCAATTTCAGACTCCTCTCTCATTTCATTTTTTCTTCGGAGGTTTGCTTCCTCTCTCATTTCATCTTTCTCTCTCCGTAGTTTTTTTCTCTCATTGGGTTTGCTTCCCCAGTTTTTCCTTTTCATTAGGTTTCCTTCATCTCTCCATTATTTTTAGGGTATAATTTTTTGTCAATCGATATACTTTTTTTGACACTATTCATGGCAGCTATCAAAGTTGTTGTTAACAGAGGTATTAGATATGTAAGGTATGTACATCTATTTTACTTTTCATTTCTACTTCATTTTTATTTTTAGGTATTCTTGGATTCATATATATTTTATTGCGGTATGAATTTATTATTTTCTATTTGTTAATATATTTCTTCATTTTCCCTTTCATAAGGGTGCAAACAATTATGCTATTAGTGGTGTGATGAATGAAAAATATATATCGATAAGTGCACCATAGAACCTAAGATGTAGGATGGTAAGTGCATCATAATTATCATAGAATTTTTTTTGCTTAGGATTAAACTTACAACATTATGCACCATCGGAATTATTCTTCCAACTTAGTGCACTTAATGTGTTTGATAAAATCATACACAAAAAGAAACAAAGTGAACAAAGTGCATATGAAAACATTATGTTTCAACTGAGATAAATTAGAACAAAAGAAAGAGAAAAAGAACAACAACAACATATTATTATTATTATTGCTATGAGTTTTTATTTGTTTAATTCCTTCTTTTTGGATCAGATCTGATGTTCTTCAAAGTTACACAAACACACATCAAAATTGTTGTTTTCACTTTCTTCTTGGAAGTTGTTTCACTTTATTCATGGAAAAAAAGTTTCTTGCTAAGCAATTGTATTGTTCTGTCATCATGTTTTCTTTATTCTTCTATACCCTTTTCCTTGAGTACTAATTTAATGTTTCATTATGTTTTCATTGAGATCGATGAGAATGAAACTAAATTTTTTTTGCATAAGTAAAGTAGACTTTTTTTGTTATGCATTAATCATTTATTTTATCCTTATTTTTTGTTGCAATATACTCCATGAGGAAAGAGCTATAATTTAGTAACATTTGGCATGACTTTTGGTTATGGACTACCTCCGAGGGTTACTTTTGAAATTCAACAAAAATAATTAAATCTTTATTCCATTGCAAAGTAATGGCAGGAAATTCATGCAAAATATTTCTCAAATGATGTACTTTCTGTTTCTATAGTACCTATAAAAGCCATCATATATGAAAATATTGAAATTTATCATCTATCAGTGTACTAATATTTAATTTAGCAATCAAAATTCTTGAACCGGTAATTCATGAGTATAATTGGACATGTGGCATGTCAAAATACAAAAGGTTAGATGAGTTATTTATTTGGAAATATTATACATTATTGTTAGTATTTGAATATGTTTAAAGGTGATGATTTTAACATCAAAGGAACCTTTAATGTGTTTAGGAAAAAGTTTGTATTTTATTCTTGAAAGTTTATGATGTTGATGAGTTGTTGAAAATATTTCATTTTTAGATAGTATTATGTTTTAAAAGTGGTTTACATATTTTACTCTTTGATTCCCAAGTTAAAATAATGATTTGGGATAAAAGATGATTTATTAAAGTCTTGACTTCATAAACTTAAAGTGTTATGAAGTTTTAGATATTAAAGTAGTAGAAAGTCTTACATTATAGTTCTTTTTCATGACTATGAAAATAACACTTACTAACCATTGAGGTTTTTCCTAAAATATTAGGAGGTGTTAAGATGTTCATAGAAATTGTTGTATTTATTTTAGTTGACTTACTTTAAAGTGGTAAGAATAACTAAAAGATGTTTAAATGTAAAATATTAAATTAAGAGCCATTCTTTTTCATGACTATGAAAATAACACTTACTAACCCTTGAGGTTTTTCCTAAAATATTAGGAGGTGTTAAGATGTTCATAGAAATTGTTGTATTTATTTTAGTTGACTTACTTTAAAGTGGTAAGAATAACTAAAAGATGTTTAAATGTAAAATATTAAATTAAGAGCCATTCTTTTTCATGACTATGAAAATAACACTTACTAACCCTTGAGGTTTTTCCTAAAATATTAGGAGGTGTTAAGATGTTCATAGAAATTGTTGTATTTATTTTAGTTGACTTACTTTAAAGTGGTAAGAATAACTAAAAGATGTTTAAATGTAAAATATTAAATTAAGAGCCATTCTTTTTCATGACTATGAAAATAACACTTACTAACCCTTGAGGTTTTTTCCTAAAAAATTAGGAGGTGTTAAGATGTCATGAAAATTTGTTTTAGTAGTATACTTGAAATAGTGAGAGTTACCTAAAAGTCTTGACTTTATAAACTTAAAGTGTTATGAAGTCTTAGATGGTAAAATGATTTAAAAATGTTGAATCTTAGTTAAGTGAACTTACTTTAAAATGGTAAGATTTACTTAAAAAAAATAAAAAGGTTAGTTTTAGTAAAAATGTTTTACTTACAAAAAATAAGATTTATGAATTATCGGAAAAATAAAATGAAGTGGGAATACATGTATAGAAAGGTTCTGTCTAAGGAAAGACTTGGTATTTAAGGGTGTCTTTATGACCCACCTCTCTTTCCTGGGAACTAGCCTGATGTATATCCACGGATTACGACATAAATGAAGTGGGAATACATGTCTAGAAAGGTTCTGTCTAAGGAAAGACTTGGTATTTAAGGGTGTCTTTATGACCCACCTCTCTTTCCTGTGAACTAGCCTGGTGTATATCCACGGATTACGACATAAATGAAGTGGGAATACATGTCTAGAAAGGTTCTGTCTAAGGAAAGATTTGGTATTTAAGGGTGTCTTTATGACCCACCTCTCTTTCCTGGGAACTAGCCTGATGTATATCCACGGATTACGACATAATTTCGGTATAAGTTTTATTGAAGATTTTACTTTAAAAAGTATTATTTGATTGTAAGACTTTCGATAACAAATGATGATTCAAGGATATTCAACCTTGAATTGGATGGACGAAAGCAATTAAATTCATTTTAAATCGGAAGTTTTATCTTCGCGTAAAAAGTTATTTTGTAAGTATAATAATTATCGTCATTTAACTAATTAACGTTATTTTGGCATAATAAAGATTTCGAGAGTAGAACGGGTCAAGTAAGCTCACCTACAAACAGAGAACCTAACAACCCGACACACTCAGGTGAGGGAGAAAACATCGTGACACAGTGGTGTCCGAATATGCATCAGGACCTCCAAACTCCCTCACAAGTTTGGAGTTGCCCTGGGTATTAAGAAAGCTTGTACTTAATCAATTGCATGTTTGTTTGGATTAAGTACAACAATATTTCTTATACCGATTTATGTTATGTTTATATATGCAAATATCATGTTTACTCTTGAATTATAATGTTTGAATGATTATTATGGGAATGATATGTATGTGATAATTTTGAAATTCAAGGTTTAAAAACATTTGATATAAATGAGAAATATTTTCCTTGAGAAACGAAATTAAAATGATATTTAGGTTCTTCTCGCTTGACCGAGACAACTCTCGATTGAGCGAGAAGTGTATAGAGAAAACGAGTGTTTTAGCTCGAGGCGAGACAACTCTCGCTTGAGCTAAAATAGGCACCAAGAGAACTGATTGTTTCTCGCTTAAGCAAGACAGCTCTCGCTTAAGCCACAAATGCCTCAAAAATGGAAGCATCTCGCTTGAGCAAGACAGCTCTCGCTTGAGCGAGCAAGCTCCATACAGACATGACTTCTTTTTAAGTCGTCGAGATGATAACTCTCATATATACGAGAGCCCAATGGCATGTTTGCCATCAAGAATTTGTAAAGGTAAACAACTATATGAAATTCTTAAAAGTAATAAAAGTAAGGATTTGCTTTGTTAAAGGCGAGGCCGAGGGTGTGATATTATGCCCACGCAGCGAGATTATTTGACCGTAAGAGGCTTGGCTAGAGGAGCCGTCCAGGATAATTCAGCGATGGTTCGTAATGGTGCCGAAATTATTCTCTCTTTTTGTTATATGTGTTAAGATCGGGACCCACTAGAAGCATTCCTTTGGTAGATGTCTTAGGTTGGGCCGATCATTTAAAAGAATGATTAAAAGATTTAATTGGCTAACCTTGGTTAGTGTGCATACTCATTATGAATAATGAAGTAGTGGAGAGGAAATTTACGGGAGACGAACGAGCCCCGAGATGTTGAGAGGGACGGCGATGGCGGTGATTCGTCAGCAAAGTCTTGAGAGTGAGTCTAGGTGAGACGAGTCCCTTGTATTCCTGGATGAGGTATTCTGTTGGACCGGACAGTTCTCACAGCGCAAACTAGATGATCTCTGACAACCCCTCTTTGCAATCAGGATCGATGAGAGGGATGGCCAGAAAGTGTTTGATACGACACCGTCCTGAAATGGACAATTCTTTGGAACAAATCGATCATATATCCTTGCGAGGAATATTTTGGTGCGTTCAAATCGGCTTGTTATGGGACCTGTACTCTCGGTTATTTCCGAATAGTTATTGGGAGGATAAAGGAGTAAGGATGGTGGACTCATGCATCGCATTGCATACATGATATTCATCGATATTGTTTCTAAATCCTCGAGTTTTATATTTCATTCATTGTTTTTATGTGCTTGTATAATTACATGATATATATGTACTCATGTGTTGTCTTGGTGTATTATTCTGTGTAATTCCACGACGTCAATGATAAGTTTTTCATTAGATGTTTTACTCCCTCTCTTCTTTCTCTTTGTCTTCTATCCGCGTTTGTTCAGATGGATCGTTCGATCGGGATTCAGAGTTACCACTTTTCGATGTCCCAGGAGGGGGCATGGAGGATTGAGGGAATCTGTTATACCTATACAGGCCTTGGTACTTTTGATTAGTGTACCTGTGTAGGGAATTTATTTTGTAGTAGTTTTTATTTGGGCGACGATTAGGATTCCGCCTTGTACCTGTACCAACATTTTCTAATGAAGTATGACTCAAAGTTATATTGAGTTTTTCTAGTTACCATTAAGTAATGGTTGTGATTTTCCGCATTGTATGTTACTTAAGTGATGTTCCGAAAATGAAACGAAGATAAGGACATAAATTTGTATGGCTCCTTTATTCAAAAAAAAAAAAAAAATTTTTACCCATTTTCAAGCAAGATTATTGAAGTAATTTTCGGGGCGTTACAATATTGCTCAACACAAAATATTATTAAAATAAAAATTATCATCATTAAATAAAGGGTAACGTAGGAAAAATCATATACTAATTGACTATCAACGGTAATCAGAAAATTAGGCATCTAACCTATTTAGTAAGTGTCCACAAATCATAAGTGGGTGTGAGCATATATGTTTAACAATTTTGAGATAATTCACATGCTCTTTATAACACACTAAAAATTGTTGATAAATAATAATAAAAAGTAAAAAAAAAAACCATAAAATTGAAAAAATATTAAAAAAAGAAATTTAAGAGAGAAAACAAGAAAAACTTGATATGTTATTTGAACATATATTATTTGAAGTTGAGTAAACCACACGACATCACAAATTTGTTGAGACATTAAATCAAATTACATCATAATTTATTTGAATTTTAGTTCGGTTGTTTTACACTTACGCCTTTAAACCGTTCACATTGTCCAACAGAATATTCAATATTCATTTATCAGTAAAATCTCTCTAAAATTTGGAATATGAATCAAAATAAGTTTCCCAAATGAAATGAGTATTAGGAGTTCGTCCCTAACAATATCTTCCTCTAAAATTAGAGAAACACTTCCTACAATTTTAAGACATCTAAGATAATGATTTCCTAACTAATGGACAAAGAGTAAAAAATATAAGTGATTCCCACCCATTTTCCACAACTATATGTCGTCAATTTAATAATAATTATGGACACTTATGACTTATGGACCAATTATCAATTTTAAATAAAAACCCTCTAAAATTAGGAATATGGGTCGACATAAAATTATTTCAAATATCATGTCAAACGTTTAATACACGTAAATTATATATTTCAAATCAATCATAAGAAATATGGGTTGACACACACGAGAGTAAATAAAAATTTCTCAATCGAATAAATTCTTATAAAATGTAGATTACACATTAAAAACAATAGGAATATGTAACACAACTATATGATGCCCTATTTGGGGGAAATAAAAACTATATATTCAACTGCAAATTAGAATATGTAACACAATTATGATATTAAATATTTATTTTGTATAGAATACACGTTATATATGATAGGAAAGAGGGTTGACAGGCCCTATAGGGTCTGTCAACACGCTAGTTATACATAATTACTAATCATATAAAATTTTATATTTATATATAATAATATTTAGAGATAAAAATTATTAATTATGGTTAAAATTATTCGGTCCGATCGAACATTTAACCATTTAAACCTAATACAAAATATTTTTCAGTTTAACAAGCTTGGTATAATGGTTCAACGTTCACTAACTACAGTTAAGCTATATATAATAAATTTATCAATATAGTTATTATTATTCTCATTACGTAATATGTGAATACCTAATTTTATTTGGCATAAAATAAAAGTAGATTAAAAATTAGTTTTACAAAGGTTAGTAACTTTTTAAATAAATAAATCATATTGATGTTAAGAGTTATATCTAATTGTTAAGAATTTGTTGATTTTAATGAATCTTCTACCTATAGTCAAGAAGTGTCTATTGATTTAAAAATGAAAAAATTCAACTAGTTCTTAAGAGTTATATGTTAATTTAAAAATAATAAATTGTATTAGTTTTTTTAAAGAGATTTAACAATTCTTATTTTTATTACTTTTAAGCATATTCCATATCTTAGACTCACATGTTCATGGTAAATAAATCTTCTAACTTTCACTTGAAACACATCATAGACAAATACTATACACAAATATTCTTATTTTTATGTGTCTTATCTCTAAAAGCGGTCAAGTTTTCCACACGTCTCGCTCTCAGAACATGACACATGTTATTCATGTCCCGTGTGTAGCCACGTATCCAATCCCTCAAATGTTAATTGTCATGTGGCTTTTGAGGTATAATAAATAAATCATCTAATAGTAATTAATTTATTAAATTTGTTTCTTTATGAATAATAATGAATATTTTTCAAATAAATAATAATTAATTATTAAATTTTATTTTTTATAAGTAATAAAAATAGTATGTATTTAATTTATATAATTAAATAAATAAATCACTATTAAAGTAATCAAAAATAAATAATAAAAAATTAAAAAATTAATATATTAATCTTAAGGAGTTTAAGAGGAAAGTCTCTAGTCAATGTTACCTCTTTATTGATAAAAATGTAGTGTGGGTAAAAAGGATGGTAACAACTAAGATCATATCTTCTACATCTTTATTAGAGTAGCTCTCGGATCCTCGAAATTTGGTCTAGATACCAAAATTATTATCTAAGTTGAGCATAAAGAGGGTTTTATATATTTTGTCCATAGAAACTTGGTAGAAACTCTAATTTTTACAAAAATGAGGAAATTTTTTCCCGTTCCATTGCCTCCTTCTAGTTGTGGAGTGGAGAGGCTAGATGCAACTATAAATAATACATGAATGAAATTTACACACAAAAATATCACAATTATGCATGCACATGAGCCTTAACTAGTATGGGACTAAGATCGACTCTTTTATAAGATAATGATCCAAACTATTAGACCTATTGCAAAATTATAACACACTTTTCCACAACAAGTATTATGGTATGATATGTGCAATGCTAACTATGTTCTTAGTGGTTCTCACACTCTCCTACCTAATAGGATGTACGAAAGTACACAATCTTATTCATATAAAATATCATTACGAAGATTTGAAAACATAATCCTAGTGTATTACAAACATTTAACAAAAGACGCTAACTTGTTGCTAAGAATTATTTATTAATTTAAAAATGAATAAATTATATACCGTTTTGAAAGAGAGTAAGCAATTATTATTAATATTTTATAAAAGTTGCATATTCCATTTCGTAGTTCACATTCTCAACTATAAATAAATCTCATGACCTCCACTAGAAACAAAACATAGAGAAATACTAGTAAATAGACAAATTCCAAGATCTCTTTTTATGTGGTTGTTCCCAGTTAGGCGCCAAGCCACAATCACGTGTCGCTCACATAACATTACACATGTCATTCATTTTAGTTGTGTGGTGACGGATCTTGACCCACAATCGTTGATTATACATGACATTTCGTGTATAAATAAATCATTGAATCTCTACTTGAAACATATCACAAATAAATACCAAAAAATAGACAAAAGTTCTCAGATCTCGTTTTATATGTCTATTTTCCAGTAGTCTCCAAGTCGTCGTCACTTGTCGCTCCCAAAATAAGATTTGTGTCATTCATGTCCCTTACACAACCACAAATCATGTCTCCCAATTGTTGATTATCATGTAGCATTTCAGGTATAACATTTTATTCTTTCTTATTCATTTATTTATTTATATAATTAAATAATTATTAATTTATTATATTTCATTTTTTATGAATAATAATACATATTTTTTTAATAAATAAATAATAATTACTTTATTAGTTTTTTATAAATAATAATAAATATTTAAGTTATATAGTTAAATAAAATAATAATAACCAAAGTTAAATAATAAAAAATTAATATATTGATATGTTAACTTTAAGGAGTTTAAGAAGAAAGTTCAAGGTCAACTTTACCTTTTGAATAATAGAAATATAATATGGATAAAAAGGATGATAACGATTAAAGTCATATCTTCTACCCCTTTAATGTGAGATGTGGCAACGGACATAATGCACAACTACTTCACTCTCTTGAAATGGATAGGTGTGTGATGATAAAGTTGAACTTTCCTTTAACCTTATAGTAAAAATATTTATTGATTGGAAGAGTAGACACAAGATCGACATTTTGCTTTATCTCTCCTTGAGTTAAGGTGTGGTAGATACCTTAGATAGATCAACATCGGAAGATATTAGTATAATGTTTGCATATACTATCATGATATCCTCATTAATATCATGGATTTATGCCTTAAGTTTGGTTAAATATTTATATTTATTTAAGGATTAGCATTATATATATTTATATGAGACAAAAGTTTATCTTACTCATATTTATTCTCAAGTGCAATAGAAAAAATCAAGACCTACATAGTATATCAAGATTAAATAGGATTACATCTTAAATAAATAACAATTACTTTATTTAATTTAGTTTTTTATATAAATAATGATACATTTTTTATATAGTTAAATAAATAAATCATAATAGTATATCAAGATTGAATAATAATAAAAAATGTTTTTAATATATTTACTTATGAAGTTTAAGAGTACAATTGAAGGTCAATATTTCCTTTTTTCTCTTGAACACTTTTTTGAAAAAAAAACAATAGTCAGGATTAAAAGTATGGTAACAATTAAGAGGAAATCTTTCACCCCGTCAAGCTGAGACACGATATCAGATATAGAACTAATACTTTTCTCTTGAAGTGGGTAGGCAAATGATGATAAATATAGTACTTTTCTTTAACATTGTACTAAAAATCTTAGAATGTTGGAAGAGACATTTTAAATTTTTTAGTACAATGTTAAAGAAAAGTCCTATATTTTTCATTATTTGTCTACCCACTTCAAGAGAGAAATACTATTCTATATCTGATATTGTGTCTCGGCTCAAAGGAGTAGAATATTTCATCTTAGTTGTTACTATACTTTTAATCCTTACTATAGTTTTTATCAAAAAATGGTCAAGAGAAAAAAAAAGCGGAAATATTGACTTTGTACTCTTAAACTCTTTAAGTTAATATATTAAAAATATTTTATTTTTTATTATTTAATCTTGATTAGTTAAATTATTATTTATTTACTTAACTATATAAAAAATGTTATTATTATTATTTATATAAAACCTAAATTAAATAAACTAATTGTTATTGATTAAAATAATAATATTATTATTATTATTTATAAACACAGAAGCTAATAAATCAACTATTATTATTTATGTATAAAAAATAATATGCTTGAAATGCCATGTGAAAGTCAATAATTAGGCAAGAGGCACACAAAAACAAAAAGTAGATATTTTTATGCCTTATGTAGGTATTTCAAGTGGAGGTTAAGGGATCTTAGTATTTCAAGTGGAGGTTAAGGGATCTATTTATAGCTGAATAGAGAGACTTTTAGATAGGGAATATGTCACTTTCAAAAATAATATTTATAAAGTCAAGAATAATCTATTTCCATTTTTGTCAATTATAATAAATATTTTAAATAAATAAATAATAATTACTTTATTAAATTTTGTTTTTATAAATGATATTAAATATTCATGTTATATAATTAAATAAGTACTGATTAAAGTAATCGAAATTAAATAGTAAAAATTAAAATAAATTAATACTTTAACTTTAAGAAGTTGGAGAGGAAGGTTCAAGGTGAATGTTACTTCTTTATTGATAAGAAATGTTGTAGAGATAAATTAAAAATGACACTAACAATTAAGATCATATCTTCTACCCCTTCGAACTAAGATGTAATAGTGGACATTGTGATGGTATTTCTATCTCTTGAAATGGGCAGTTCAATAATGACAAAGTTGACTTTTCCTTTAACCTTATTATAAAATATTTAAAGATCGGAAGAGCAAACACAATTAGCTTTGTGTTTTCTCTCTCCTTGAATTGAGATTTGTTAGATGCCTTAGATAGATCAACATTGAAAGATATTAGTACAATATTCGCTACACTAATATGATATCTTCATTAATACCATGGATCTATACTTAGGCTTGCTTCAATATTTACATTTTATTTATTAAAGGATATTTTAAAGGATTAACATTATATTTTTTATTTTTATGTCTAACAAAGGTTTACCTTACTACTATTTATCCTCATGTGCAATAGAGAATTAAGACCTATATGTAGTGTATGGGTAAAAAAAAACTTTTTTAGGGTTTGAACAATTTTAAATTGTATAGAGATTTTTTTTGGGTACATTAATTATGTAACACCTCAAATTTCGTTTTCGGGGTACTCAATGTTTTAACTTTGAGAGTATGGGAACCTCGCCCAAGCGAATAAGTGATCGTTTGAGCGAAAGTGAAATCTGGAAAAGCTGTCAAATTCTAGCTCGAGCTAGAATTTTCGCCCAGGCTAGAGAGGGGCCTTAGCATACTGCCCGATTCTCACCCGAGCGATAAATTCGTTCCCGGGCGAGAGCATTCTAGTGTGAAAATTGAAAAAGTCGCGAAATTCTCGCCCAAGCGAGCCGTTCTCGCTCGGGCGAGAGCGTCAGAGCTATAAAAGTGAAAAAAGGGGATCTAGAAACCCTAATATTCATTTTCTTTCTCCCCCTTTCTCTCCCAACGGTGGCTTCACCCAAATGGACCATTTTCCCCTCCACTAAGCCTCAAAACTCATCAAAACCTTCCTCTTGCTTCATGGTCACACATTTGGAAAAACTTGGAGGTGAAAAAGCAACAATGGAGGTTGGAGGAGATGAAGGGAGATATGGCTCTTTTGCGGAGCAACGGAGCTTACGCAACCTAAGGTGAGGGAGAAGACCATTGCGGTCTTAGAGTATTTCATTAGAGTCATCTTCTCCGATTTCCCTCAAGAATCGGAGCACGTTAACGGATAGAAACTCATTTGAGTGTTTGTGGTCCATGTGAGAGTCTTTATTTTACATGAGGTTGTATTAGCCATAAAAGTGGAGATAAATGTGTGGGAAAACTGTTTATTTAATTAAAACGCCATATGCTCATTTATGGTAATACACCGTCATGAAAGATGGTTCTAACATTAATGTGTTATATGATGAAGAATATGTTGTGTCTAGTTTGTTTATGATAATGATGTGTTATGGATGTTTAATTTGTTATGAACATACATGAGTATGTTAGTAACAAGGATTGTGAGATGTGTTGTTTAATAGCAAAAAGTAGAAATGGTTATGTTGTGTGATAATGATTATGTGTTAGTTGTTTATTGTTATAAACATATATGGGTGTGTTTGTAACAATGATTGTGTGATGATGTGTTGATTTGTTAAGAGTGGAGATGAGTATGTTTATGAAAATGACTAAGTTTATAGTTGCTTTATTGTTATGAACATATATGAGTGTGTTTGTGACAATGAATGTGTTGTGGATTATTTTACGATGAGGAAACAATGAGATACGTTGTGTTTATCGTGTGTATGACATTGATGTGATATTTTGTGTTGTTGTATGAAATGAGATGTAAGGATAAGTCTTTAATTTATGCACTGTGATAGAAAATGCGTGGATTTTCCGTTGTGGATAATGAAATGTAATGTAAATCACTTAGTCGTTACAAGCATATATGGGTATGTTTGTAGGGATGAGGAGTGGATTTACTATTTATGTATTGGTGGAGTGCCAATGGAAATAAAACTCGAAATAATGAAATGAATCGTAAATCAGTTTATAGTTATAAGCATATATGGATATGTTTGTAATGATGTCGGGTGCATTTACTGTTTTTGTATTGGTGGAGTGCCAATGGAAATAAAACTCGGAAAATGTATTGGTGGAGTGCCAATGAAAATAAAACTCGTTTTTAGCCGACTATGATTGGTTAGCGACTTTGACTCAAGTAATGTAGCAAACTTTGACTCAAGTAATGTAGCAAGCTTTGACTCAAGCAATGTAGCAAACTTTGGCTCAAGTAATGAAGCAAATTTTGGCTCAAGTAATGTAGCAAGCTTTGGCTCAAGCAATGTAGCAAAACTTTAATGAAAAGAAAACCTATTTTTGTTGCACCTAGAGTGGTGTAACAACTTTGGCTCAAGTTATGTAGTAAGCTTTGGCTCAAGCAATGTAGCAAACTTTGGCTCAAGTGATGTAGCAAACTTTGGCTCAAGTTATGTAGCATGATTACGTTTTTAAAAGAAATATTCCTACCCAGAGTGGTAGTGTAACACCACGAATTTTCTGATTTGGAATTATAAATTTTTATGAGTTTTTATTAATTATTTATTTTATCAACGATTAATTCTAGAAATTAATCAGTGTGGATTTAGGCTAAGCCATAGTTGAATATTAGTCTTGTTTTGTGATTTCCTATTTTATGGTAAATTTTCGTAATTTTCTGTGACGAAATATTTTTGAATTGTCGTCGGGCCCAAATAGCCCGAATTCGGCCCAATAACGTGTTTTTGAGTTCCGTAACTCGGAATCGAATTCCGATTGCACCATTGGCTTCGAAATATTATTTCGAGTCAAGATAGACATCAAGTTCATTCAGAACGCATTTATAAATATTTTCACTCCAAATTCTGTGTTTCGAAGTTCTAACCGTAAACCAAAATCGGGAGATTGTATATTTTCGGACGAAATTATCCGAAGATGTTCGGACACGACATTTATTGAGAAATTATATCATATCAATAAAGTTGGAAGTCATCATTTCATGAGCCACTTACTTGTTACACAAGTAATGCAAAAGCTTCCAAAAATCCCTAAAACACTCAACAAATCCTCTCACTCCACCACCATTAGACACATCACATATGCTAGTCTAAAGCTACTTACTTTGCATTAAATTTTCTGATTTGATGAGGGTGAGGCTCTCCTATAAATATCTCACCTCATCCTCTCATTTTTACACTAAATTCCTTATACAAACTAAGGTAGTCTTTTATTTTATCTTCTTCATCTTCTTCTCATACTTCATAGAAAGTTATGAACTTTTATTATTTTGTTCATAAAGTAGAGTTTATATTTGTTCTTTAAGTATTTTATGAAAGCATAACTAAAGGGGATGATAATAAAATCATATGAACCTTTATGTAGTTTTTGACTTTTGTAAATCTTGAAATTTCTTCCTTGTTCATAGATGGAAAAACTATATCTTTGGACAAGGTTAGATGAGTTATTTATTTGGAAATATTAGAAATTATTGTTAGTATTTGAATATGTTTAAAGGTGATGATTTTAACATCAAAGGAACCTTTAATGTGTTTAGGAAAAGTTTGTATTTTATTCTTGAAAGTTTATGATGTTGATGAGTTGTTGAAAATATTTTATTTTTTAGAAAGTATTATGTTTTAAAAGTGGTTTACATATTTTACTCTTTGATTCCCAAGTTAAAATAATGATTTGGGACAAAAGATGATTTATTAAAGTCTTGACTTCATAAACTTAAAGTATTATGAAGTTTTAGATATTAAAGTAGTAGAAAGTCTTACCTTAGGATTTATTTTCATGACCATGAAAATAACACTTACTAACCCTTGAGGTTTTTCCTAAAATATTAGGAGGTGTTAAGATGTTCATAGAAAATTATTGTATTTATTTTAGTTGACTTACTTTAAAGTGGTAAGAATAACTAAAAGATGTTTAATGTAAAATATTAAATTAAGAGACATTCCTTTTCATGACTATGAAAATAACACTTACTAACTCTTGAGGTTTTTTCCTAAAAAATTAGGAGGTGTTAAGATGTTAATGAAAATTTGTTTTAGTAGTATACTTGAAATAATGAGAGTTACCTAAAAGTCTTGACTTTATAAACTTAAAGTGTTATGAAGTCTTAGATGGTAAAATGATTTAAAAATGTTGAATCTTAGTTAAGTGAACTTACTTTAAAATGGTAAGAGTTACTTAAAAAGTATTGATTTAAAAATATTGATTTTGTTTAAATTGACTTACTTTAAAAAGGATAAGTCTAACTTAATGATCTTATTTTAAAAAGGTTAGTTTTAGTAAAAATGTTTTACTTACAAAAAAATAAGATTTATGAATTATCGGAAAAATGCAATGAAGTGAGAATACATGTCTAGAAAGGTTCTGTCTAAGGAAAGACTTGGTATTTAAGGGTGTCTTTATGACTCACCTCTCTTTCCTGGGAACTAACCTGGTGTATATCCACGGATTACGACATAATTTCGGTATAAGTTTTATTGAAAATTTTACTTTAAAAAGTATTATTTGATTGTAAGACTTTCGATGACAAATGATGATTCAAGGATATTCAACCTTGAATTGGATGGACGAAAGCAATTAAATTCATTTTAAATCGAAAGTTTTATCTTCGTGTAAAAAGTTATTTCGTAAATATAATAATTATCGTCATTTATCTAATTAACGTTATTTTGGCATAAAGAAGAGTTCGAGAGGAGAACGGATCAAGTAAGCTCACCTGCAAACAGAGAACCTAACAACCCGACACACTCAGGTGAGGGAGAAAACATCGTGACACAGTGGTGTCCGAATATGCATCAGGACCTCCAAACTCCCTCACAAGTTTGGAGTTGCCCTGGGTATTAAGAAAGCTTGTACTTAATCAATTGCATGTTTGTTTGGATTAAGTACAGCAATATTTCTTATACCGATTTATGTTATGTTTATATATGCAAATATCATGTTTACTCTTGAATTATAATGTTTGAATGATTATTATGGGAATGATATGTATGTGATAATTTTGAAATTCAAGGTTTAAAAACATTTGATAAAAATGAGAAATATTTTCTTTGAGAAAAGTAATTAAAATGATATTTAGGTTCTTCTCGCTTGACCGAGACAACTCTCGATTGAGCGAGAAGTGTATAGAGAAAACGAGTGTTTTAGCTCGAGGCGAGACGAGGCGAGACGGCTCTCGCTTGAGCTAAAATAGGCACCAAGAGAACTGATTGTTTTCTCGCTTAAGCAAGACAGCTCTCGCTTAAGCCACAAATGCCTCAAAAATGGAAGCATCTCGCTTGAGCAAGATAGCTCTCGCTTGAGCGAGCGGGCTCCATACAGACATGACTTCTTTTTTAGTCGTCAGAATGATAACTCTCATATATACGAGAGCCCAATGGCATGTTTGCCATCAAGAATTTGTAAAGGTAAACAACTATATGAAATTCTTGAAAGTAATAAAAGTAAGGAATTGCTTTGTTAAAGGCGAGGCCGAGGGTGTGATATTATGCCCACGCAGCGAGATTATTTGACCGTAAGAGGCTTGGCTAGAGGAGCCGTCCAGGATAATTCAGCGATGGTTCGTAGTGGTGCCGAAATTATTCTTTCTTTTTGTTATATGTGTTAAGATCGGGACCCACTAGAAGCATTCCTTTGGGATATGTCTTAGGTTGGGCCGATCATTTAAAAGAATGATTAAAAGATTTAATTGGCTAACCTCGGTTAGTGCGCATACTCATTATGAATAATGAAGTAGTGGAGAGGAAATTTACGGGAGACGAACGAGCCCCGAGATGTTGAGAGGGACGGCGATGGCGGTGATTCGTCAGCAAAGTCTTGAGGGTGAGTCTAGGTGAGACGAGTCCCTTGTATTCCTGGATGAGGTATTCTGTTGGATCGGACAGTTCTCACAGCACAAACTAGATGATCTCTGACAACCCCTCTTTGCAATCAGGATCGATGAGAGGGATGCCCATAAAGTGTTTGATACGACACCGTCCTGAAATGGACAGTTCTTTGGAACAAATCGATCATATATCCTTGCGAGGAATATTTTGGTGCGTTCAAATCGGCTTGTTATGGGACATGTACTCTCGGTTATTTCCGAATAGTTATTGGGATGATAAAGGAGTAAGGATGGTGGACTCATGCATCGCATTGCATACATGATATTCTTCGATATTGTTTCTAAATCCTCGAGTTTTATATTTCATTCATTGTTTTTATGTGCTTGTATAATCACATGATATATATGTACTCATGTGTTGTCTTGGTGTATTATTCTGTGTAATTCCACGACGTCAATGATAAGTTTTTCATTAGATGTTTTACTCCCTCTCTTCTTTCTTTTTGTCTTCTATCCGCGTTTGTTCAGATGGATCGTTCGATCGGGATTCAGAGTTACCACTTTTCGATGTCCCAGGAGGGGGCATGGAGGATTGAGGGAATCTGTTATACCTAGACAGACCCTTGTACTTTTGATAGTGTACCTATGTAGGGAATTTATTTTGTAGTAGTTTTTATTTGGGCGACGATTAGGATTCCGCCTTGTACCTGTACCAACATTTTCTAATGAAGTATGTAGTGGATCATCTTTGTGAAATAGTCCTACCCGTAGTGGTAATGGATTATCTATGCGGTGTAGATGGGCCAGAGGTGGTCAAGAGTAAATTTGATGTCGATTGTAATTGATGAAAAGGAAAGTGATTTGGAATGGATGAATATGCATGCTATAGAATATATATTATGGGATATATACTATAGGGTGAATATGGATAAGATGGAAATAGGATATGAATGATTATATTCATGTACTTATGAAATGTGTTCCACTTCAATGTTTAATTATTATGTGGTGATTTTGATAACGATTGAGTATGAATGAATGGTATGTTGTATGGATTTGTATGAGTTGCCCAAGTGAGATATGATGAATATACTAATTGGATATATGAATCTTAGGTGGTATAATGTGTTGATTGTTATATGTTTAATATGATTGATGTTAGACATTGGATAGGTTTAATACTTTAATGTTATTACTTCATGTAATTCCACGCTACGGTCGCCATAGTTGGTTCTTACTCCCTCTATCTCTTCTTGTATGTGTTGTATATTTGAGTTTAGGTTGTGGCTGTAACGCAATGGACACTCATGGAGAAGAGTAGAGGTAGAGTGTTTACTTTATGTATTCAATATGGTATATGGTTTATGTATGTAATATAAGATCGATTAAGGATTGTAATCGAAGTATTTTTGAGAAAGAATAATCGTATAAATTATGTAATTAAATGAGAGTGTAATGACATGTTTTTAATGAAGTGAACGATTGATTATTTCCGCACCTGAAAGATGTTTTGAACTTATATATATATTCAATCAGGTTTTCTAAATCGTTTGGGTAATGTCTTTTAAAAAAGTAATAATTTCACTTTCATGCGTAAAGTTAAAAGAAATTTTTGAGTTATGAAAATCGGGTCCTTACAAATTATATAGAGATTAAGAGATAAACAACAATGTTAATCGTAATTTGTCTTCCTCGCCCCAAGAAAGTTAAGTAATAGCCGAATGTCTAATGCCACATCTCAACTCAGTGATAGAAAAAACATGATATTTGAAAAATTTCATCTTAGTCATTATGGTGTTTTTAATCCTTACTACAGTTTTATCAATAAAGAGTCAAGAGAAAAAAATGAAATATTGATCTTGATCATATTCTTAAATTCATTAACTTAATATATTAAAAATATTTTTTTATTATTTAATCAAGATTATTTTAATTATCATTTATTTATTTAACTATATAAAAATGTATTATTATTTATATAAAAACATAATTAAATAAAATAATCTTTATTTACTTAAAATAACATTTATTATTATTATTTATAAAAACATAAACTAACAAATCAATTGTTATTTATGTATATTTATACTATATATCTATATTTTTCTATATTATATATAAAGTCAAAACATGAAATAACTACCACCATTGTATAATTTTTATTTTCTTATTTTGCCCTTATATTTTTTAATTTCTACAAAAAAATCATATAATCCTAAGTAACTACCATTATCACATTAACCACCTATCTCATCTTAAATTGAATTATAATAAATATATTTTTAACATAAAATACTCTTAATAAAAAAACATTCTAATTGTATAAAATAAAATATATAAAAATTGAATACTTAATATAATAAAATATGAATGTGGGTCGGCAGACACTTACACAACCATTGAGCGAGAAGCACAGAAAACAAAATCTATGAATTTTTATGTGTTATATGATGTTTTTCTCTGGTGTGTTTCAAGTGGAGGCTAAGCAATCTATTTATGGTTGAAAATATTGAGAATGTGTCACTTTCAAAAAGAAAATATATAAGGATCGATAATCCTCTTTAAAAAAATAACCCATAATAAATTTAAAAAAAAAATAAAAAAATAGAGTTATAAGGTGATTTGATGGTTAGAGTGAAGAATTATGGTGAATGAGGTTGAAAGTTTGAGTATCACTCACAATAAATACTAACATACTTATATTTGTCGATAAAAAAATATTCTTTCCAAAATGGTATGACTTATTCATTTTTAAATTAATAGATAATTCTGAAGAACGGATAAGATTTGATTCATTTACGTCAATAGATTATTCTTAATAACCAATCAAATTTATTCATTTAAATCTTGACATAACTCTTAAGAACGGGCTAGATCTATTCATTTAAATTATCAATATTTGAAATTTATTCACATAAATTAATAAATAATTTTAAACAACCCATTAGATTTATCTGTTTAAAAAAGATTACCTCTGTAAAATTAATTCGTGGTTCTCCCTCAATGTAAAAGTTATTTAAATATGATGGACAAATTAAGTGTTCACGTTTATTAAAGGGAGGAAATCTTGTTATCAAGGATATGAACTTAAAATCCTTGTTAAGCTAAAACAAACACTAATTTTTATTTATGGCTAATTATTTCCTTCAAACTACATGCATTGTTAACCTATAAATAGAGGTATTCGAAGCCATGACACACATCTGAGAACATAATTATTAAATTCACTAACCAGAGTTGCTAATTGGATAAATTGGACTAATTCAACATGATCAATTTAATCATTATTTTTTAAACTTTAAAATGATGTTATTTTGAACGAAAAATTAGGTGTTTTCAACTTATATTTAGTTATGTTTATTATTATTTTAGTTATTTTTCTTATTTATTAGCTTATTCCCAAACATTGATTGTTTAATTAAGATTTACGTTTATTTGTGCACTTTTTTAGCGATTCAAGCATAAAACTTATATTTTTTGATAATTCTTTTAACTCATTTATGATAGTTTATTGTAGTAAAACATTCATCATTGATTGTTTAATTAAATATTTTTATGATAATAATATTTATAATTTTAGAGTATACTTTTGTGCCTTTCTATTAGTTAATTAATACACAAGTCGCTTGGATGGCTAAGTATTTCACAATCCGAGTCCACCAAGTTGCATGTTGAGGGCTGACGTATTAACTATTATTAGTCTACTATTTGTCATTTTTCAATACAGTTGTCAATTTATTATCATTATTATTATATTAGTTTTATTAGTTTAATAATAAAAAGGCATGTTAACATGCCACTTGTATGTCTAATGATGCACAAGTTAGAAAGTTAGAGAATTAACCGGAAGTAAAACAAGGTACTAAAATTCTATAATCACATAAGATGAGTGACCAAATTATGTATGTCCAAATTTGATAAATTCTATTTTAATTATTTAAGATTCATTTTAAAAAGTTGGCAAACTTCAAATTTATCAGCAATACCACAATTGATATGCCACCCCACCATGCCAATTGAATGACACTCCACCACCACTCACAATCTATATGCCCGCATAAAGTAAAAGAGGATAAATAAATAAATTTAAAAAGGTTAGCCATTTTTAAATGAATAAATCATACTCATTGCTAAGAGTTAAATCTCGTTGTTAAGAATTATTTGTTGTCTTAAATAAATAAATCATACTAATTATTAAGAATTATTTATTGATTTAAAATTGAATAAATCCTACCAGTTTATGAAAGAGAGTTAACAATTGTTATTAATATATATATATATATATTTTAAAGTTGCATATTTGGAGTCTTCGTCTTAGTCTCACATTTTAAACTATAAGAAAACGTTGAAAATAAATCATCTAACCCCTTGAAGGAAATCATAAATAAATACCAAAAAATAGACAAAAAAATTATAAGATCTTGGTTTGGTGTCTATTCTCTGAAAGCCACAAGTCATCTTCATGTGTCACTCCCATAATATGGCACTTGTCATTCATGTTAGATATGCAGTCATGAATCTTGTCCCCAGATAGTTGAAAGGATTAACTTATTTCAGATCGGTTTGATCGTTTACCGGATGTAAAAACGACTTTGATTTGCAGTCTTAATTAAATGAGTGGTTGAATCGCTTTAAACCAGGGAAATTCTGGTCTAATCGTGTTAAATTGGAATTACTCAGGAAGTGAACCCGACAGTTCACTTAAAATTTAAAAAAACGAAACATTAGTCTAATATTTTATTTTACTTCGGACCAAAAAAGATAGAGATTTTACTTCAATATAATTATACATAATTACTAATCATATAAAAATTTATATTTATATATAATAATATTTATAGATAAAAATTATTAATTATGCTTAAAATTATTCGGTGTGATCGAACATTTAACCATTTAAACCTAATACAAAATATTTTTTAGTTTGACAACTCGTCTTGGTATAATGGTTCAACGTTCATATATATAATAAATTTATCAATATAAGTATTATTATTCTCATCAGTAATATGTGAATACCAAATTTTATTTGACATAAAATAAAACAAGATTAAAAATTAGTTTTACAAAGGTTAGTAACTTTTTAAATAAATAAATAAATCATATTGATGTTAAGAGTTATAACTAATTGTTAAGAATTTGTTGATTTTAATGAATATTCTACCTATAGTTAAGAAGTGTCTATTGATTTAAAAAATGAAAAAATTCAACCGTTAAGAGTTATATGTTAATTTAAAAATAATAAATTGTATTAGTTTTTTAAAGAGATTTAACAATTGTTATTAATATTACTTTTAATCATATTCCATATTTTAGACTCACATTTTCATGGTAAATAAATCTTCTATCCTCCACTTGAAATGTAACACCCCAAATTTATCCTCCTTGAAATTAGGTAACAGTCCTGAAGAATTGGGCATACTGTCAGATGCTCGCTTGAGCGAGAGGATCTCGCCCAAGCGAGAGGATCAGTGTTTTGAATTTGGAAATTTTGGGAGTCTCGCCCAAGCGAGGAATGGGTTGCTTGAGCGAGAGAAAGCCAGGGTAGGCTGTGAGATTCTCGCTTGAGCGAGAGAATCTCGCCCAGGCGAGAGAGCCCGTGTCTGGAAAATTAAAATATTGTGGGTTTCTCGCCCAAGCGAGATATTCTCGCCCGAGCGAGAGTGCCCAGCTATAAAAGAAAAGAAAGGGTTTCACAAACCCTAATCTTCATTTTCTTTTCTCCCCTTTTACTCCCAACGGTGACTCCCCATGGATTTCGACTCTTTCCTCCCCTAAACCTCAAAAACATATCAAAGCCTCTTCCTCTTGCTTCTTAATGGAACATTGGAGAGCTTTGGAGAGGAAAAAACAACAATGGAGGTTGAAGGAGATGGAGGTAGATGAAGCTCTTTGCGGATCCATGGAGCTTACACAACCTAAGGTGAGAGAGAAGACCATTGTGGTCTTAGTGTATTTTATTAGAGTCATCATCTCCGATTTCCCTCAAGAATCGGAGCATATTAACGGATAGAAACTCTCTTGGGAGTTTGTGATCCATGTGAGAGTCTTTATTTTACATGAGGATGTATTAGCCATAAAAGTGGAGATATATGGGTGGGGAAAACCGCTTATTTGAGTAAAACGCTATATGCTCATTTATGGTAATACACCGTCATTAAAGATGGTTCTAACGTTAATGTGTATATGATGAAGAATATGTTATACGTGGTTTATTTATGATAATGGTTATATTGTGTGATAATGATGGTGTGTGAGTTATTTATGGCCATAAACATAAATGAGTATGTTGTGAGTGGTTGATTGTTATAAACATGTATGGGTGTATTGTAACAATGAATGTGTGATGAGTTGTTAAGGTGTTAAAATAGATAAGGGTATGTTTATGACAATGAAGGTGTTGTGTGTTATTTATGGTGATAAAATAATGAGATGCCTTGTGTTGATTGTGTATGCCCGATGTGGTATGGGGAATTACTCGACATGCCCGATGTGGTATAGGGAATTACTCGACCTGCCCGATGTGATATGGGGATTACTCGACCTGCCCGATGTGGTATGAGGAATTACTCGACCTGCCCGATGTGGTATGGGGAATTACTCGACATGCCCGATATGGTATGGGGAATTACTCGACCTGCCCGATGTGGTATGGGGATTACTCGACCTGTCCGATGTGGTATGGGGAATTACTCGACCTGCCCGATGTGGTATGGGGATTACTCGACCTGCCCGATGTGGTATGGGGAATTACTCGACATGCCCGATGTGGTATGGGGATTACTCGACCTGCTCGATGTGATGTGAGGATTATTTGTACAGTGCAGAATTGTTGAAAGAGATCAAGGGTAAATTACTACGGAATGTGAATGATGTGAAAAATATATACTCGGAATGAAAATCATATGCATGTCATAAGATATATATTATGGGATATATATCTTATAGGATGAATATGAATGATGAGAAATGAGTATGTTTGGATGAATAAAATATGCACACTATAGCACATATATATTATGGGATGCATGTGTACTATAGGGTGAATATGGATAATATGTGATGAATAAATATGCACACTATAGAACACATATAATATGGGATATATGTGTATTATAGGGTGAATATGGATAATATGTGTTGATTGGTATATGTTTATCATGATTGATGTTAGATGTGTGTGGTTTTAATACTTTAATGTTATTACTCCATGTAAATCCACGTTACGGTCGCCGTAGTTAGTTCTTACTCCCTCTGTCTTTCCTTGTATGTGTTATGTATTTGAGTTCAAGTCGTGGCGGTAGCGCATCGGATACTTGCGGAGGAGATTACATGTTCGAGTAGTTGCTTTATATTCTCAATGTTGTAATTGAATAATGCATGTAATATGAAGAGTATGTTAAATGAGATTTATGTATTAGTGACTTTCTCTTAAATATATAGTTAGGATGTTAGATGATGTAAAAATGGAAGTATTATTGAGAATCGATAATTGTATCTAAATTGTGTAATTAAAAGGAAGTGCAATGACATGTTTTTAATGAAGTGAACGATTGATTGTTTCCGCACCTGAAAGAGGAATTGAACTTATATATATATTTAATCAGGTTTTCCAAATCGTTCGAGTGATGTCTTTTAAAAGTAATCACTTCGTTTTCTTGAACAAGGTTTTAAAAAAAAAGAATTTTTGGATTACGAAAATCGGGTCCTTACATAAAACACATCATAGACAAATACTATAGACAAAAATTCTTATTTTTATGTGTCTTTCTTTAAAAGCGGTCAAGTTTTCCACACGTCTCGCTCTCAAAACATGACACACGTTATTCATGTCCCGTGTGTAGCCACATATCCAATCCCTCAAATGTTCATTGTCATGTGGCTTTTGAGGTATAATAAATAAATCATCTTGTAGTAATTAATTTATTAAATTTGTTTCTTTATGAACTAGTAGGATACCCGTGCATTCGTACCGGAGGTAATGTATTTTACATGAATTTATTTAAAAATAAAAGCATAATTTATTAATAAAAAATTTATTGAGAGTTACCTCATTAAAGATAATGTTTATGTATATGTTTGTTGGTGTAGAGTTGTTGACGAATGATATAGTGTTGTTATATTAAATAAATAAATAATTGTTGTGAAGAAAAAGTTTAGATTATAGTGTAAAAGAAGTTGTAGAATACATGTTGGAGAATTTGGAAAACTTATTTCTAAATCACATTTGTTGTTTTTAGTGATTGATCATCCTTATCATGTATCAATATGTTTAATCCTTTTTTTCTTTGAGCTCTTGAAATAGTTATGTAAAATTGGTCTTGATTGAACACTTGATCTTAGGTAAATATAATCTCATATTTTAGTGAGATCCAGTACTGTATTATTGCATAATCCTTCATACTGCTCTAAATTTCTCTTATCATGTGTAATTTCTTTTAAAAAGGATACCACATTTGAGGGGAAAATAAGGAGAAATGTAAGTGATAGAAAGGTAAACCAATAAGAAGAAAAAGCAACAATGTTAAAGTGACATGTATATCATTTTAAAGTAACATGATTTTATGTACTACTATACACATTAGTGAAGTAAAGTTACTTTACATGTCTAACCCTTTTTTCTTATATGTACCTAAGACAATTTCAATGTTTTAAGGATAGTGTAGTGGAATTGTTGGAGCCTTTTATCCTATGTAGATATTTTCATAAAGTCGCATTTATATATTACTTCATTTTCATTTCCTCCCGCTTATCAAACTCAAGAATATGACAAAGTTTTCATGTTATATTGTATAATGCAATATCTGAATATTTTAATGACAATACTTCTGGCCATGCTTCTATACAAATTTTTTCTGAAAGGTAATCACCATCCTTATAAAGTATTAAACAAAAAAATAAAATAAAAATTCAATGTAACAATAGAACTGAAAATGCAATTTCAGGAAGGATTAAATTTTAACATGACTCAAGATGGTTTTGAATCTATACTATTCTCTACACTTTGAAGTTGGTCCATTTGTAGGTGATTTATCTCTAGTGTCTTTTGGAGCTTCCACTTTGTAACTCTTGTTTTGCTTCTAAACTTTATGCTAAAGAAGAATAAGGAAAAAATAATTGGATGAGAGAAAGCTAGATGAAAAGTTAGAAACTTAGGATATAGATGCACAAAATAAGGACACATGGAAATGTAGTAAATAAAGTTAAGTGACGTACATAATGAAAATATAATGTGTAACTAAAATGCACAAAGTAAGCTTGATTGATAAAAAGTTGGTGAAAATTGATCCATTTTTTACCAAATAAGTTAGAAAGTGAGCATGCATATCCAAAATAACACAAAGAAGATAAAAGAGAGGAAATAAGGAACATATTGAACTAAAAATAATATTTTAGAGTTGTTACACATTGCAATCCATTGTTCTATAGCAATCATTTAAATAAAAACTTGAAAAATTGCATCACGAAGAGTTGTTAGAAAAAATAGAAAACCTTTTCGGAAAGAGAAGGTTGGGTCAATATAAATGCACGTAATATTTTTAGCCCTACTTTGCCATATAGTTCTTGTTATGGCTATATCGATTTAAAATTCTATAATCTTTTTTTGGTCTTCGGGTAAGAGAAGAGACATAAGCCCCTAGTAAGTCCTTTGAAAATATCCTTAGTTAGGTTGGAAAGTAGAGAATAGTTAGGAATAGAAGGCAAACAATCATTTTAAAAGTGTAAAGTGTAACTAAAATATAGTTGTTAGTGACCCTTCTCTTTCTTTGCAATGTTATAAAGAAGGAGAAATGTTCACTTGCATTCAATGCAAGGAATAGCAAGTTCAATGTGAATAAAAGTGTAACAAAAAAATTAAACATGTAAACATTGAAAGGCAGGAAAAAAATGTTATCTTGAAATTTAAATGAACCTTCATTAAGCAAAAATAACCAAAAAAATATTAACTTGCTTTTAAAAGTCTTACATGGTTAGGAAATGTTGAACTAAAAAACCAAGAAGAACATTAATCCAGTAAATAATTAAATAAAAATTCAACAATATATATTCAACTAAAGTATGAGATAATCATAAGAAAAATACTAAACTTATTGATGATGAAATGTAAAGCTAGTTAAGATGGTATGTATTGTGGTATGCCAAGTACCTACACTGAGAACAATGTGCTAAAGTAGCCCGTAGTGCATCATTCTCTTGATTCCAACAAATTTAGCTTAAATTATTGTGAGTTACCTATCCATAATAAGATATTTAGTTGAGTATTAAGAATAAGTAGAACATAGTTAGAGATGAACTTACATTTTTAAATAGTTAATAATATATAAAACTTTTATAGAAAGGAAAGCATAAGAATGGGTCGAAGACATTGAATTTTGGGGTCTAGACCTATTACTGTTACAAAAGTATGCATAGAGATACATGGGTTGTTGTAAATACGACTGTATGGTTTGTTTAAAAGAAGGAACTTCTTGACATGAATGGGATAAAATTGAAACTTCAAAACAATGGTTGGAGTGCAAATGTTCAAGTTGACTATATAAAAGAAGACACTTTTTGTTCCTATAATCGTGTCATTGATAAAATGCATCAACTCAAATGGGTCAACCACAAATGCTGCAAAAAGTATGTGCAAGTCCAAATACCACTAATAAAATGAAACCTCGTCATATCTTGTGAGTATGTATGCTGTAATATATATATTGTCATTGATAAAATGCATCAACTCAAGTGTTAAAGTATTAGATAATATTGTCATAAGGAAAATATTAAACTCAATGGTGATGAAATGTAAAGCAAGTGCAGAAGGCCACAATGTATGATTCTCTTAATTCCAACAAATTATGGTTAAATGATTGTGAGTCAGTTGTCCATAGTAAGATATTTAAGTAAGTATTAAGAGTAAGCATAAGTTTACAGAAACAAAAATAAATTCATTGTGATAGATAAAAGACTCAAAAAACATGTATACCCAAAAAATATAAATAAGTTACACATAAGTTGTAATGGTAAATCATACCAAAATTGTTATCTTCAACTCAAAAAGCATCCTATGAGCTTAGTAACTTTTTAAATAAATAAATCATATTGATGTTAAGAGTTATATCTAATTGTTAAGAATTTGTTGATTTTAATGAATCTTCTACCTATAGTCAAGAAGTGTCTATTGATTTAAAAAATAAAAAAAATTCAACTAGTTGTTAAGAGTTATATGTTAATTTAAAAATAATAAATTGTATTAGTTTTTTAAAGAGATTTAACAATTGTTATTAATATTACTTTTAAGCATATTCCATATCTTAGACTCACATTTTCATGGTAAATAAATCTTCTAACCTCCACTTGAAACACATCATAGACAAATACTTTAGACAAAAATTCTTATTTTTATCAATTTATGTGTCTTTTCTCTAAAAGCGGTCAAGTTTTCCACACGTCTTGCTCTCAGAACATGGCACATGTTATTCATGTTCTGTGTGTAGCCACATATCCAATCCCTCAAATGTTCATTGTCATGTGGCTTTTGAGGTATAATAAATAAATCATCTAATAGTAATTAATTTATTAAATTTGTTTCTTTATGAATAATAATGAATATTTTTCAAATAAATAATAATTAATTATTAAATTTTATTTTTTATAATTAATAAAAATAGTATGTATTTAATTTATATAATTAAATAAATAAATCACTATTAAATTAATCAAAAATAAATAATAAAAAATTAAAAAAATTAATATATTAATCTTAAGGAGTTTAAGAGGAAAGTCTCTAGTCAATGTTATCTCTTTATTGATAAAAATGTAGTGTGGGTAAAAAGGATGGTAACAACTAAGGTCATATCTTCTACATCTTTATTAGAGTAGCTCTCGAATCCTCGAAATTTGGTCCAATTACCAAAATTATAATCTAAGTTGAGCATAAAGAGGGTTTTATACATTTCGTCCGTAGAAACTTGGCAGTAACTCTAATTTTTACAAAAATGAGGAAATCTTTTCCTTTCCATTGCCTCCTTCTAGTTGTGGAGTGTAGAGGCTAGATGCAACTATGAATAATACATGTATGTAATATACACACACAAAAATATCACAATTATGCATGCACATTAGCCTTAACTAGTACAGGACTAAGATCGACTCTTTTATAAGATAATGATCCAAACTATTAGACCTATTGCAAAATTATAACACACTTTTCCACAATAAGTATTATGGTATGATATGTGCAATGATAATTATGTTCTTAGGTAGTGGTTCTCACACTCTCCTACCTAATAGGATGTACAAAAGTACACAATCTTATTCATATAAAATATCATTACGAAGATTTGAAAACATGATCCTAGTGTATTACAAATATTTAACAAAAGACGCTAACTTGTTGCTAAGAATTATTTATTAATTTAAAAATGAATAAATTATATACCGTTTTGAAAGAGAGTAAGCAATTATTATTATTATTTTATAAAAGTTGCATATTCCATATCGTAGTTCATATTTTCAACTATAAATAAATCCTCTAGCCTCCACTAGAAACAAAACATAGAGAAATACTAGTAAATAGACAAAAAATTCCTAGATCTCTTTTTATGTGGTTGTTCCCAGTTAGGCGCCAAGCCACAATCACGTGTCGCTCACATAACATTACACATGTCATTCATTTCAATTGTGTGGTCACGGATCTTGACTCACAATCGTTGATTATACATGACATTTCGTGTATAAATAAATCATTGAATCTCTACATGAAACATATCAGAGATAAATACCAAAAAATAGACAAAAGTTCTCAGATCTCTTTTTATATGTCTATTCTCCAATAGTCTCCAAGTAGTCGTCACTTGTCGCTCCCAAAACAAGATTTGTGTCATTCATGTCCTTACACAACCACAAATCATATCTCCCAATTGTTGATTATCATGTTGCATTTCAGGTATATCATTTTATTCTTTCTTATTCATTTATTTACAAAATTAAATAATTATTAATTTATTATATTTCATTTTTTATGAATAATGATACATATTTTTTTAATAATTACTTTATTATATTGTTTTTTATAAATAATAATAAACATTTAAGTTATATAGTTAAATAAAAATAATAATAACCAAAGTTAAACAATAAAAAATTAATATATTATTATATTAACTTTAAGGAGTTTAAGAAGAAAGTTCAAGATCAACTTTACCTTTTTATTAATAGAAATATAATATGGATAAAAAGGATGATAACGACTAAAGTCATATCTTCTACCCCTTTAATGTGAGATGTGGCAACGGGCATAGTGCACAACTACTTCACTCTCTTGAAATGGATAGGCGTGTGATGATAAAGTTGAACTTTCTTTTAACCTTATAGTAAATATATTTAATGATTGGAAGAGTAGACACGCGATCAACATTGTGCTTTATCTCTCCTTGAGTAAAGGTGTGGTAGATACCTTAGATAGATCAACATTGGGAGATATTAGTATAATGTTTGCATATACTAACATGATATCCTCATTAATATCATGGATTTATGCCTTAAGCTTGGTTAAATATTTATATTTATTAAAGGATTAGCATTATATATATTTATATGTGAGACAAAAGTTTATCTTACTCATATTTATTCTCAAGTGCAATAGAAAATCAAGACCTACATAGTGCTTTGGTAAAAAAAATATTTTTTGGGTTCCAATGATTTTTAATTATATAGAGATTAAGATATAAGAAACAATGATAATCATAATTTTTCATTTTGACCTCAATAGAGTGAAGTAGCAACTCAATATCTCATACCACATTTAAAGTCAAGGAGATAAAAAGCATAATATTAATTGTGTCCACTCTTCCAACATTTTAAGATTTTTATTTTAACGTTAAAGGAAAGTCCAACATTTATCATCATCTGCCTACCCAATTAAAGAGAGGGAAGTAGTGGTTCTAGGGTGAAAGATATAACATTAGTAGTTACCATGTTTTTAATCATTACTACACTTTTTTATCAAAAAAAGGTAATATTGACCTTGAATCAACATCTTCTTAAGTTAATATATTAAAAATATTTTAATTTTTTATTATTTAATTATGATTTATTTATTTAACTATATTATAATATTATTATTATTCATATATACAAAAAATAATATTTATTATGTGACACACAGCAATTGAACAAGAGGTACAAAAAACAAAATCTTGGAATTTTTATGTATTATTTAATGTTTCTCTATGGTATGTTTCAAGTAGAGGTTAAGGGGTCTATTTATAATTGAAAGTGTAACTTTGAGATAGAAAATATGTTACTTTTAAAAAAGAATAATTATGTAAAGAATTTATTCATTTTTAAAATAATAACAAATTTTTAAGAACCATTTTATTCATTTAAATAAATGGGTTACTCTTAATAACCATTTTATTCATTTAAATAAATGGGTTACTCTTAATAACCACTGGAATTTATTTTAAAAGATAACTCTCAACAACATATAAAATTTATTCACTTAAATCAATAAATAAATATGAACAATCAATAAGGATTTATTCATTTATAAATATTTTTGACCTTTACAAAATTAATTATTGGTTCTCCATCACTTTAACAAATTATTTAAATATGAGGGACAAAAAACGTGTTCACATTCATTAAATGGAGGAAATCTTGTTATTAAGGATTTTAACTTAAAAATCCTTGTTAAGCTAAAAGGTGAATGATAAGTGAGTAGGATTTAGGTGTAAAAAGTAATATATATTTTTTTAGTTATCTGTATTCTAAGACAGTAGTAGTTACAATAATACTATATTTTCTTATTAAAAATTAAATGCTATGTGAATGTTCATTACTCTCAAACCCTAGAATTCTATAAACCTTGAAGATATTGGCATTTTTAGTATAAATAGAGGTATTTAAAGTCATAAAAACATGTAATAACATAATTATTAAAGTCAGCACTTAATTAGTTCTAGATCTTCATTCCATTAGTTGAATTAGTTAGACTTAGTTAGTTCAATTGTTTTTTTTAATGTCAAAATAATGTTGTTTTGAATCTATACAAAAATTAAGTGTTTTCAACTTATTTTTAGTTATGATTCTTATTTGTTAGTTCACAAAATATTGGTTGTTTAATTAAGTTTTAAACTTATTTATACATTTTTTGCGATTAAAACATTAAATCTATATTGTTTAATGATGGTTCTTTTAACTTATTTGTAATATTTTATTGTAATAAAACATTCATTCTTTAATTAACTATTTTTGTGATAATAATATTTTAAATTTAGATATAAAATTATTAAATAATATTATTTTATAGTATGAGTTTTCACAATATTTTAATGTAAACTTAGTCAATTAATTCAACAAGAATCTCACTGATTCAACGGTGATTAATTAATACTTTGACCCAACCAATAATTGTTCTGAGTTAAATTACGTGGTAATAAAAGATGGTCCTCGTTTCTGTCATGCTTCTTCACTTCTCCATTTTCATTGTTAGACATTTATGCTTACTTTTACTTACGTAATAAATATATTTTATTTTTTAATGTGCATCACTTTACAAAACAAAGCTACTTTTTTTTATTAATAGGTCCCATTTGAAATAATTTTCAGCTTAAGTTTTGCATTTTTAAATTTTAATATCTAATTTTCAGTTTTCCTTAATTGCACTTGGGTCTCTCATTTTTTATGAATATTTAAGTTTAACTATGTTTTCTTTTGATGACTTTTATTCTCCAACGTTTCTACTTTTGTGTCGCTAATTCCTTCCTTCATCTTCTATTAGTTAAAACACAACTGCCTTGGATGGCTAATTATTGGACGATTCAAACATGGGAACGATTTATTTATTTTTAAATCAATAGATAATTCTTAAGAATTAATACAATTTGATTCATTTAAATTAATAGATTATTCTTAAAAATCAATAGAGTTTATTCATTTAAATCTACAAATAACTTTTAAGAAACAGTTGAATCAATTCATTTAAATAAATAAAAAAAGAACTCTTACCAACAAGTAAAATTTATTCAATTAAATCAATAAATATTCTCCCTTGGTTTAAAAAATTATTTTTTATTATTGACCGTATAAATATTCTTTTTGAAAATGACATATTCTCTATCTCAAAGTCTCATTTTTTAACTATAAATAGATCTCCAACCTCCATTTGAAATATATGAGAGAAAAACAAAATATAACACATAAAAATTCCAAGATTGTTTGTTCCTCTTGCCCAATCATTGACTTTCACATGCCATTTTAAGTATATTATTTTTTATTTTCTATATAAATAATTAGTAGTTCATTTATTACTCTTTTTTTTTTTATAAATAATAATAATAAATGTAATTTTAAATAAATAACAATTACTTTATTTAATTTAGTTTTTATATAAATAATGATACATTTTTTATATAGTTAAATAAATAAATCATAATAAAATAACCAAGATTAAATAATAATACAAAATGTTTTTAATATATTTACGTATAAAGTTTAAGAGTACAATTGAAGGTCAATATTTCATTTTTTTTCTCTTGAACCCTTTTTTTTTTTTGATAAAAACAATAGTAAGGATTAAAAGTATGGTAATAACTAAGAGAAAACCTTTCACCCTTCAAGCTTAGACACGATATCAGATATATAACTAATACTTTTTTCTTGAAGTGGGTAGGCAAATGATGATAAATATAAGACTTTTCTTTAACATTGTACTAAAAATCTTAGAATGTTGGAAGAGACATTTTAATTTTTTTTAGTACAATGTTAAAGAAAAGTCCTATATTTTTCATTATTTGCCTACCCACTTCAAGAGAGAAATATTATTCTATATCTGATATCGTGTCCCAGCTTGAAGGAGTAGAATATTTCATCTTAGTCGTTACTATACTTTTTATCAAAAAAGGGTCAAGAGAAAAAGAAAAAAAAAGGAAATATTGACCTTTTACTCTTAAACTCCTTAAGTTAATATATTAAAAATATTTTAATTTTTATTATTTAATCTTGATTAGTTAAATTATTATTTATTTACTTAACTATATAAAATATATATTTTTATTATTTATATAAAACCTAAATTAAATAAACTAATTGTTATTTATTAAAATACTAATATTATTATTATTTATAAACACAGAAACTAATAAATCAACTATTATTATTTATGTATAAAAAAAATATGCTTGAAATACCATGTGAAAGTCAATAATCAGGCAAGAGGCACACAAAAACAAAAACTAGGAATTTTTATGCCTTACCTAAGTATTTCAAGTGGAGGTTAAGGGATCTTAATATTTCAAGTGAAGGTTAAGGAATCTATTTATAGCTGAATAGTGAGACTTTGTGATAGGGAATATGTCACCTTCAAAAAGAATATTTATAAGGTAAAGAATAATCTATTTCCATTTTTTGTCAATTATAATAAATATTTTAAATAAATAAATAATAATTACTTTATTAAAAAATTTATGAATAATATTAAATATTCATGTTATATAATTAAATAAGTACTGATTAAAGTAATCTAAATTAAATAGTAAAAATTAAAATAAATTAATACTTTAACTTTAAGAAGTTTGAGAGGAAGATTTGAATGTTACCTCTTTATTTATAAGAATGTAGTAGAGATAAATTAAAAATGACATTAACAATTAAGGTCATATCTTCTACCCCTTCAAACTAAGATGTAATAGTGGACATTGCGATGGGGGAGGGATCCACTTACTCTTGCTTCAACATCATGATCATTCATTCTTGAGAAATCCAATGTTTTGAATTGGTAAGTACATCTAAATCATTAGATTTTCCAAGATTGGATGGCTAAGATATGGAGTAGTTTTTTTCCACTTACTCTTGGAGTAAGTGGATCCTTCCCCTTGCGATGGTATTTCTGTCTCTTGAAATGGACAGTTCAATAATGACAAAGTTGAGTTTTCCTTTAACCTTATAATAAAATATTTAAAGATCAGAAGAGCAAACACAATTAACATCGTGTTATCGTGTTTTCTCTCTCCTTGAATTGAGATGTGTTAAATGCCTTAGATAGATCAACATCGGAAGATATTAGTACAATATTTGCTCTACTAATATAATATCTTCATTAATGCCATGGATCTATACTTAGGCTTGTTTCAATATTTACATTTTATTTATTAAATGATTAACATTGTATTTTTTATTTTTATGTCTAACAAAAGTTTATCTTACTGCAATTTATCATCATGTGCAATAGAGAATTAAGATCTATATGTAGTGTATGAGTAAAAAAACTTTTTTAGGGTTTGAACAATTTTTAATTATATAGAGATTAAGAGATAATCAACAATGTTAATCTAGTTTGTCTTCCTCATCCCAAGAGAGTGAAGTAATAGCCGAATGTCTAATACCATATATCAACTCAGTGATAGAAAAAACATGATACTATATCTCAACTTGAAGGGATGAAAGATTTCATCTTAGCAATGTTGTTTTTAATCCTTACTACAGTTTTATCAATAAAGAGTCAAGAGAAAGAAAAAAAAAATACTGATCTTGAATCATATTCTTAAATTCATTAACTTAATATATTGAAAACATTTTTTTATTATTTAATCTTGATTATTTTAATTATCATTTATTTATTTAACTATATAAAAATGTATTATTATTTATATAAAGGACACAATTAAATAAACTAATCTTTGTTTACTTAAAAGAACATTTGTTATTATTATTTATAAAAACATAAACTAATAAATCAATTATTATTTATGTATATATAAAAATAAAAGAAATACTATATTTAAAATGTCATGTGAAAGTCAATCATTGAGCAAGAAGCACAGAAAACAAAATCTATGAATTTTTATGTGTTATCTGATATTTTTCTCTCGTGTGTTTGAAGTGGAGGCTAAACAATCTGTTTATAGTTGAAAAATTAGACGTTGAAATATAGAATGAGTCACTTTTAAAAAGAATATTTATAAGGATACAACTCTCTTTCAAAAATCACCCATAATGAATTTAAAAAATAAAAAATAAAGTTATACGGTGATTTGATGGTTAAAGTTAAGGATTGGAGTGAATGAGGTTGAAGGTTTGAGTATCACTCACAACAAATACTAACATATTAATATTTGCCGATGAAAAAATGGAGTTATTCTTAATAACCGATTAAATTTATTCATTTAAATCTTCACATAACTCTTAAGAACCAGCTAGATCTATTCATTTAAATTATCAATATGTAAAATTTATTCACTTAAATCAATAAATAATTTTAAACAACCCATTAGATTTATCCGTTTAAAAAGATTACCTCTGTAAAATTAATTCGTGGTTCTCATTCAATTTAAAAAGTTATTTAAATATGATGGACAAATTAAGTGTTCACATTTATTAAAGGGAGGAAATCTTGTTACCAAGGATATGAACTTAAATCCTTGTTAAGCTAAAACACTAATTTTTATTTATGGCTAATTATTTCCTTCAAACTACATGCATTGTTAACCTATAAATAGAGGTATTCGAAGCCATGACACACATCTGAGAACATAATTATTAAATTCACTAACCAGAGTTGCTAATTGGATAAATTGGACTAATTCAACCTGATCAATTTAATCATTATTTTTTAAACGTTAAAATGATGTTATTTTGAATGAAAAATTAAGTGTTCTCAACTTATATTTAGTTATATTTATTATTATTTAGTTATTTTTCTTATTTATTAGTTTATATTGTACCCAAACATTGATTGTTTACTTAAGTTTTACGTTTATTTGTGCACTTTTTTCGCGATTAAAACATAAAACTTATATTATTTGATGATTCTTATAACTCATTTGTGTTATTTTATTGTAGTAAAACATTCATCATTGATTGTTTAATTAAATATTTTTATGATAATAATACTTTTAAATTTAGAGTAAACTTTTGTGTCATTCTATTAATTAATACACAACTAGGGATAGCAATGAGGTCTGGCGGGGACGGATAGTGCATATCTGTGCTCATACTAGCACTATTTGTGAGTATCCGTGCAGGTACTGTGTATTCATATAATATTATATTATTATATATTTTACAATAATTAATATATAAAAATAATTATTACTTAAATCATATAATATGTATATAATAATTTTATGAGTATAGTCTCGTCACTAAATTTTGTTATCAAATATTAATAAAATATAAAAATATAATGTTAAATTAATAATAATCAAGTATAAAATATATATGCGGGTACCCGTGTAGGTAGTTTGTATCTGCGGTTACCCAATGGGTATTCAATTTTAATTATATTATTATATATTTTACAATAATTAATATATAAAAATAATTATTACTTAAATCATATAATATGTATATAATAATTTTATGATTATAGTATTGTCACTAAATTTTGTTAACAAATATTAATAAAATAAACAAATATAATTTTAAATTAATAATAATTAAGTATAAAATATATACGTGAGGTACCCGCGAGGCGGATATCATTATACACATTCTCACTCATAAACTATTTTTGCGGGTACTCATTGCCGTTATTTTCATGGTACTCACAAGTTCGGATATTTTTGTCATCCCTATACACAACTTGCTTGCATGGCTAAGTATTTCACAATCTACTCTTGCATGTTGAAGGATGACATATTAACTACTATTAGTCCACTATTCGTCATTTTTCAATACAGTTGTCAATTTATTATCATTGTTATTATATTAGTTTAATAATTAAAGGGAAATGATATATCCTCATATTAAATTTTTCTACTAATTCTACTATCCACAAGAAAGTGACATATGTCACTTGTAAACCAATCCCTAATAAATAAAGTATCACTTTGTGACATATATCTTCTTTTTTTGTGGATAGGAGGATTTGTAAAAGAATTTAGTAAAGTAAAAAAAGATACTAAAATTGTATAATCACATAAGTTGAGTAACCAAAATACAATTAAGCTTGTTCAAATTTTATAAATTCAATTTAAATTATTTAAGATTCATTTTAAAAAGTTGACAAACTTCAAATTTATCAAGATATACCACCGTCCAGCATTGCAATTGAATGAGACCCCACCACCCCTCTAAACTGTCACTATCACCCTTCTTCAATTTCACAACTACTATTACATAAGATGTTTGGATTTGTTTCAACTGATGAAATCAAAATCATGAAGAATCCTTTGTTTGCAAACTGAAGTGAAACAAATCATTGCAATTCAAATTGTCAAACATGTTTTCTTTTGCAAATAAATTTCAAAACCAAATCACAACCATCCCAAACAGGTTTTAACATTGTTCAAAGGGGAATTGTTAAACCCTAAAATCTTAGTTGGAAAGTGATATATTTAGTTTTAAATTTTTCAATGAAAGCTTTGCACTTGAGTACCTTAACAATAACCAAATGGGTAGAAAATATAAATACAAATCTCAGTTTTTCAGCCTATATTTTTTTATCTAAATCATAGGTATTCTTCATCAATGAATCAGATGTAATCCTATTTGAGTGGAGTATGACCATTATGAGCATTTTCCAAGACAACCACAAACACAATAATGGGCAAAAATTTATGAAATTGATTATCATAGGGCATAGGCAATAGTTAAGTCACAACTTCCGAGTAATACCTTTCAAGTTCTCAAAATCCTCAAGTCATTAGAAAAGCCACTCAGACTACGAGTACATGTAAATTGTTTCAAGACTAGTATTTTTCCTTCTTTTTGCCCCAATTCTTGCTATTGACCTTCATATCAACTCATCTACAGAAACAAATCTGTTTTGCACTACCAGCAACATTGAACATTAAATTCCCTCCTTGAGCAAGAAGATTACCTTACAAAATTTTAACAGTCCAATCATCTGTGACACGAACATTAGGCTTACGTATAGTGACAGCAGCTGGCGAACGCGCCCTTTGAACCCAAAGGGGGCCAAGTTCAATATCAACCTTTTGATTTGATGGTTCAATCAGTGCATTCTTTGAGCCAGAAGTATATCCGAGCAGGATAATCCTCTCAATGACAACATTTGACGAATATCGAACATTGCCACTTGAAACAGGAGCCAGGTCTAAAGATGTAAGTTTCCCATTTGCAAAAATAAAACGTTTATGGCTATAGCCTCCCTTCAGAAAATTAAAGCTGCTGCCATCATCAATGTAGAGTTCACCTTCTGCTGCTTGTGAACTATTCAGAGCTATAACCTGTGAAAGAGACAGCCATAATTTCATTATGATGCAAACAAGTAGTCTACTTTGCATTACTATCACTGGTTACACAGAAGGTAGAATTACATAGCATTTTGTAACCCACTCTTACAGGCTGCCATCTTTTGGTAGGAACACAACAAATAAGCAATCATGTTAATGAACTCATCAGGCATAGTCCATGAAAGTGGACAAATAACATTCAGATTGTTCTTTTGTTTGATTTACAAATGTGCAGGCATGAGGCTACTATTTCTGTCCATCACAAGTTACTCATTTCCTAGTGCTACCACACACATCTTCCAAATTATGGAATTGAACAAAGGCTCAATTCTCCATGAACCCACTCAACATCTTAGTTCTAAACATAGATAAGTAAGGAACAGAAATATTTTTCAAGTACATATTTTCTTGAGATACCCCTCAATGTTCAAGGTGGGCTCACCAATGCTAAGCAGCATAAGTAGCTAACTAGCATAAACTCTATTAAATCGGACAGCAATGGGAGCTAGACCACTAGAATATAAAGGCAATAATATTATAATAGCCCAAGGCCTAGTAATATGAAAACAAACAGAAACACAAGAAAGATGTTTGCTGAGATAAAATTAGACACACATCCGGCATTAAAGGTTTCCAGCATATTCACATTAATTGAAGAAAATTGTCATAAATACTTACCAGAGTATAGGGATCATTTGTCATTTGAGTGGAACTTCGCCGAAATCGGTCTCTCCTTGTTAGAATGGTTCCAGCTCTCTGGAAAGCAGGGATGCTCTCCTCTGTAACCTCCAGCTTGTGTGTCACCCCTCCTTTGTACACATTTCCAGTTCTTAGGTCATACCAGGATTCTTTGCCAGGTAGATAGACTGATGCGTGCTTAGCTCCCTGCCAGCAACAAAGCATTAAAAAATTCAGTTAAGGGCCACAAAAAGAAGGCAGGAAATGATGTACTGAAAGAATCAAATTATTGTCGGGAAACTGACTAAAGCACCTCAGTGTAGATTCCTTGCACTAAAAGACTGTTTCCAACCATGAAAGCTTCGTCATTGCTAAAAGTAGCTTCGTCAGACGGAAATTCCATCCACAATGGACGGAGAACAGGAACACCAGTAGTGTTAGCCTCCCTGAATAATGTGTAGAAATATGGGAGTAGAGCATAGCGAACATGTATTGCATCCCTAATCAATTCTGTATTTCGTTCTCTGCAATAACAAAAGGACCATTAATTTACAATGATGACAAACAGACTCCAACACAGTTCAGACTGGATTCAGTAGTCCAGGCATGCAATTAGGAACTTCAGAGCATCTATGGAATTCAACTCTCATAAATTCAATGAATATTGCCACCTTTAACCCTTTGCACATGTGTGGGAGGATGTGTGCAACCAGCTAGCAATATAGGAGTCATTATGGAGTTAAGCAGCTGTGTGCCTCCGTCAGTGATACTAATTTACAGCTATATATGGATATACAATATAGCTCTTATTCGGGAGTCATAAGGTGGTCAAGTGGTAGGGTGGAAGACTTAAGGAGTGGAGTGATAAGGAGGTTGAGGGTTCAAATCCCACCCACCACAAAATACTAACATACTAACATTTGCCGATCAAAAAAAAATATAGCTCTTATTCATATACATCTAAATTTCGCATAGTACTTCTGTACACAGACTTGCTCCCTTGATAGACTAAGAACAACAACTAAGCCTTATTCCCACTAGGTGGAGTCAGCTACATGGATCGAACAATGTCATAATGATCTATCATATATTATGTCCACTGACAACGATTGATCTCTAAAAACCGTTTCCTCCATATATGTCCAAACCACCTGAGACATGAATCTACCATCTTTTCTACAAATGGAGCTACCCCAAGTTTCTTCCTAAGACATTCATTCCTAATCCTATCTTGTTTAGTGTGTCCACTTATCCAACACAACATTCTCATCTTTGTTACATTGAGTTTATTCTCTTATTGACTATTTAGTATATCTCCTCTTAAAACACATTTCACGAACTTTTTAGAGGCAGTCAGATCTTGATCAATGAAAAAGAAAGGTGAAAGTACTAACAAAAGAGTTACAAAAGAAAATCATATATTAGAATTACATAAAAGCTGTCCTACCCAAACAACCATGGTTCTCGCCTTTTTGTGTCATGGTGGGCATGGCCCCTAAAGAAGGGATAGAAAGCTCCAACCTGATACCAGCGAACCAATAACTCAGGCTCGGGGTTCCCGAAAAATCCACCAATATCAGCACCTGCACATCATATATGAGATATGATCATCTGAATAAAAGGCACAAAACCTAATGCATGCAAATATGAGCATTTAACTATGACTATCTGAAGAAACAAATAATGAAATAATTAATAAATGATGACAAGAATGATACTAACCAGAAAATGACATCCCAGTGAGACCAAGGGTCAAAACCATTGGAATAGAAACTCTTAGGTGATCCCAATCGGCAGTGTTATCCCCAGTCCAAATTGCTCCGTACCTTTGACTTCCGGCAAACAATGCTCTTGACAAAACAAATGGCCGGTCTTTCCCATCACCACGCTTCAACAGACCTTCACTAGTTGCCATGTGGAAGTAATATCCATAGGCATTGTGCAACTCCCGATGTTCCACGCCACCAAGGTGTAAAGCATCTCTAGGCATTGTCACCTGGATACAATACAAGGATCCATATCTTCAGTTTCCCGATCTCCAAGTAGATATTAGAAGTTAAAAGTAGTTAAGGGTCATGTTACAAAAGCACAATGAACATGTGGATTGCAAGGAACCCACAAATCCATGCTCTGCTTCTAGAAAGAGTGAAAGACATAAAACCTTAAAGCATATAAAATAAACATCATGAGAAATGAGGACTCGTTAGTACAAATTAAAGATAACAGTACCCAGAAGTTGGATCACTATGCAATTACAGGTCATTGCTGGCTAATTCAGACTCACAGGACCAATGACAATATCAACCATCCTTTCCTTCTCTTTTTATAATAAAAGAAATATTATTGGAAAATAAGGGAGAAAATTACAAAGAGTACAATAAATCCTCACAAACACAAAGAAATACCTAGAAACTACTCAAAAGGGACATGCAACAAAGCATGCCAATCTATCTGCATATCTACCATAGTACCATTTTAACCCCACTATTAGCCATCCTTTCTCTTTTCTCTTTCAGATATGTGAGTCAATATTGGTTTGGCTTTACTAGGGCAAGGCCAAAATATGAGACTCTGCCCATTTGATCTTACATTGATGGAATCCTCTCTCAGGGATACTTTTTTATTTTATTCATCATCCATCCATCACATCGTGTTATTGTGTTGTATCCTCCAATCTCATATACCTCCTCCTTATCCTGAAATACAATTTCATATAACAGCCAAGCTACCATTGTACTGGCACAACCACAAATGATACCAGTGCAACCTATAGTCCCTACTAATTCTGATATATGAATTCATCTTTTGGTAGACTTTATGCTTCAGAATAACATTGTTTTGATTGTTAGTCTTCAATTACAAGGCCATTGATGATTAAAATTCTATGTGTGCATTCAACTCACAAAATGTTAGTCTTCATCATTTGTAGTCGGTCAAAAGAGGGTCTCGGCGCAACAGTAAGGTTGCTTGCCTTGTGACCTGGAGGTCATGGGTTCAAATCCTAGAACCAGTCTCTTCATCTGCAAGGGTAAGGCTATGTACCTTTACCCTCCCCAGACCCCCTCACTAGGAGGGAACCTCATGCATTGGGCCGCCCTTTTTTATAAGATCTTTAAAGCATTGTTAGCATTCCATTCAGTATTATCATGAAAATGGAGAGTGATAGTGAGTTTTATAGAAGTACAAGATTTATTTCAATATTTCTAACCTAAATGAACAAAGGTGCTTTAAAACATTGAAAACGTAGACCAATTTCCAAATCATAAACAATACCATGAAACTAAAAGAAAAATGCATCCTTGAAACAATTTACGTACCTCTGGACCATTGAACACTGAAGGTTCATTCATGTCATTCCATATGTAAAGTGAAGGAGTTGAACCAACATAACTTTGATAAGAAAACTTATCAGCCCACCACGACCTAATTTCCGGGTTTAATGTGTCAGGGTATGATGATGATCCGGGCCAGCACCAGCCATCAAAGTCATTACCACCGGCATCCTTAACATAATACCCCTTTTCTGAGGCCTCCTTGTGCAAAAAGAACGAATCCTCACGCTTAATATGAGGATCCACAATTGTAACCATGTGTCTACCCTTTGCATACAACTTCCTTTGCATCTCTTCAGGATGAGGGAAAAGAACATTATCCCAAGTAAAATACTTCTTCCCAACAGTGTGCTCGATATCAAGCCACAAAACATCATAAGGAATGTCAAATTCATCAAACTTAGAATCAACATGCTCAACATCCTCCTCATCCCTATAGTTCCACCTACACTGATGATAGGCGGTTGAGAACAGCTGCGGCATTGCAGAAGTGCCAGTCACACTCGTGTACTGCTGCAAAACATCTTTAGGTTTTGGCCCAATGAAGAAGAACACGTCCACTACACCAGCCTCAGCCATCCAAAAGGTATCAACTCTGCCTTGCTTGGAAGGCAACAGAATCCCCGATTCGGCATCCCAACCGGACCCAAGAACATCAATCTGCATCTCAGCAGCATTGAGCCAGAAAAAACCCGAACTCCCCCTCGATTTCCCATGTGAAATCATGAATGGAATCGATCCATACAGCCCGAACGGAGAATCATGAATGTACTCAAAAACATCCAAATTAAACAACCTATAAGGTTCAGATTCCTCTACACCAGGACCCCTAGTAGGTTTCAGAGCAAGACTAGTAGCATGCTCTGGAATCCCATACACGAAATCCGCGCCATAAAACGATACATCGAAACTAATCGATTGAGGACCGTACGGCCTCAAATCGGTGTGGCTACGAAACTTCTCTTCCCACTCTTCCCCTTCCTTCTTCTCCCTCAATTGTTCAAAATCAAACAATCCATGAGAATTCAAAGAAACAACGCGGTCTCCAGAACCGCTTTCACGAACATAAACCTCAAACGGATCATGACGGACCACCGCCTCGTAACCTTCGGAGAGGTACACGACGGAGGAAGGTGATGAATCTCCGTCTAGGGTTTCAGTGGAGATTCGTTGAAGCCAGAGCTTGTGATTTGAAAACTCCGAAACGACGACGTCGGGGACCTCAAAGCGAGTCTTGTTTTTAGGTTCTGTTTCATCGATCTTCAATCGAACGATGCCGTTTTGGTAAACAGAGAGAGATAGAATCAGTGGCTTGTTAGGTTCGGGTTCCGCCTCAGATTCTGATTCCGAATCAGGTTTCTGTTTGGGAATGAGGTTAGCGATGACGTTGCCGTCAGAGATGGTGACGTCAGTGGCGAGAAGGTTAGATGAACCGGGTTTGTGGGACCGGGCTCGTTTGCAAAATGGGGTTTGGTCGCAGTTTCTGAATTCATCTTTCTTCCAAGAGAGAACGGAGCTGATGTGGCAGATGAGAATGAGGAGGAGGATGAAACACAGCGTTTGATTGGTCTTCGTCTTCATCTTCATCTTCATCTTCATTGTGTTGAGATCATAACAGATAAATGGAGAATTAGTGTATAAGAGTGGTGGTTGCAATGAAATGAAGTAGAGACTCTACAACTCGGTCGCGTTAACTCACTGGGGACGGGTTTTATTTTGTTTTTTGTTTTATCATTTGGGCTTGTGTCTAATTTATGCATGAGATGGGCCAGGATGAGATGGTAACAAAACACGAGTGAGACCTGCATCAATGAAACCTACATCATACATAGAAGTTGTCATATTTCTGCAGCATTTTTTCTTTAGACCAATTTGTTGTTATATTTGTATGTCATTTCTATCGCTCATTTGAGAAGTGGTGATGTCCTTGGTAAAGTTGGGTAAAAGGAACTCATCTCCCTCCCTCATCTTCATCTTACTCTCTCATAATTATACACTTGTTCCTTTATAAATATTGAATTAAACGTTAAACTCTCATTTTAAATATGTATTCAGGTGGTCTAACGTCTCGTTAATTATATATAGTTCAAATACTACAAGACTAGTTTTTAATATAGCTCAGTCCAAAGATATCACTATCATGTCATCCTCCATGATACACAAATAACATTAGCTTCGTCTATCGGAAACTTACCTGACCTATAACACACTACGTCAGGTTGGGTTTTTTTCGTGAACAAGTCAGACTCAGACTTTTTAAAAAGTTTATTTAGCACAACATATCAAGCTTTAGGCTATTTATTGGGTTTATTCAAGTGTAAAGTCTCACATTAGATATGCGGGGAAGAGTAAAAGGGTTTATAAGGAGAAAATGATCATGGAATTAACGTCTTAAGGTTATGGTTCAAGATGTGGTGCATCACTTGTGGTTCTGCACTCTTCTCATACCCCGGTAATAATGGAACTCCCCGATGGTTGGAGGCTCCCTGGTCGCAGTCTGGTCCAACACCATCTAAAAGACATATTACGTCTAATTGACCGGCCTACTTAGTTATTTATTATATAACAATATTCATATTATACTATTTTAACATAAGTAATATTATATATATATATATATAATTTTAATATAAAAATGTATACAAAAATATAATTTAATTATTAAGTTAGATTGGCCTATTTAAAAGTAAGCTTATTATCACATTTAAATGTAAAAATTGTGACCTATTTAATGACCATATAATATAGTAGGTCTTTAAACAGGCTAACAGGTCACACAAGACTTTTAAATAGATCAAGTATAGGCTTTGATTTTTTTTTTAAACAGGCTAACAGGTTAGGCTTAGACTCCTATATGTTATATAGTTTTGGCCTATTTCCACCATTTAGAGTCAAACGAAGGTCAAGACGTTTAAAATGCATTTCCTCTTATTCAGTTAGTTTCACATCGGGTAAGATGAGGATGATGTGTAAGAACACTTGAGACGTTCAAAATGCATACCCTCTCATCTACTTCACCAAATGAAATACATATAAGATGTTCAAAATGCATCACTTTTTCTAATGTTACAATAGGTAAAACATGACATGTAGCATAAGTGAACTTCTTATCATCTGAAGAGGAACAAAAATTCTAAAAGTGTCCACCACTATGAAAGATCAAGTAATCCAAAAATTAAAGTAAAAAACTCATGAGTTTGATGGCATGCCTAGTTACAACCACTCCACTAAGCAGCATAATCATACAACCAAATTGTCGACCATGCCCATCAGGTGGCCATTGGCCATCAACTACTCGACAATGCCCATCACTTTTTCTATTGTTACCACAGGTAACCCATGACAAGTAGCATAAGAATGCGTAACCTATCTTCTAGGGAAGATAAATGAACTTCTTATCATATGAAGAGTAACAAAAATACTAAAAGTGTATGAAAGGTCAAGTCATCCGAAAATTAAAGTAAAAAACTCACAAGTTTGATGGCATGCCTAGTTACAACCACTTCGCTAGAAGCTAGATTATGGACAAATATCCTACCCACATACCCAAATCTTGTTTGACGAGCCATGAGAATCCAATAAAGCCAAAAACTCACAAGTCTAATCGCATGCCTCGTTACCACCATATATGAGCATTTATTTTTACCTACAGGTCCAAAGTATATTAGGTTTACCAGAAGCAGCATAGTCAAGTAACCGAGTTGTCGACCATGCCCGTTAGGTAGCCATTGGCCATCAACTACTCGACAATGCCCATCAGTCACAAGATTATCCATCACTTTATATGCTTTGGCATAGCACATATCCATGTATTTAATACATATAAGGTTGAAAAAAATATGCACCATAAACTATTCCAATGACCAATTCCTAGTAACTTTGTATAAGTTCTACAAAAATCAATCAGAGAATTACTTCATATATAAAAGGTAGACAAATCCACACACGTAACTTTAAATAATTGATATATATACACCAAAAAATACATGTGAAAAAAACGTGATCCAATCCAAACAAATGTAAAAAAAATAAGATATTGAGAGAGGTTTTGAAACCCAGACAATTTAACTAGATATAACCAGGTAAATTAAAGGAAATAAATGCCTTTCAAAACAAACTTCAATACAAATATCAGAGTTAATTGTGAAAAACATGCTTCTTTAAGTGCAAAAGGTTATACATGTTATTCTGAAACCTAGACAACACTATCTACATAAACTCTAAAAAAACTTTTTCCCAAAGATGTTTTCATACAACCTGCCATGTAAAGACACACACAGCCACATATAAACCAAAATAAAAGCTGCAATCCAAAATAGCAAATAAGGTGACACCCATCTAACATAGATAACCCTACATCAAAGCCAAACATGAAAAAAAACAAAAGGGCCTTAACATCCACTATTAACTTTTAACTGCATCCATTGAAGCCACGTCGTCACTAGGCCTTCATACAGTGGATGCTCATAAAGTTGTCACCATGTAACTCGTTATCGACATCGTCATTCCCTCAACTTGGTCTCCATACACACGTTGACAAGGCAGCATAATTACTGTAAAGAGTGTCAGCTCCCAACTGTGCACTGAGTCGGTCGAGCTCCCAACCGTGCGCTGAGTGGGTCAAGGCCTCTAATTTCTTGTAGACAAGTTTTCTTTGTTGTCTAGAAGTCTAGAACTTAAATTCCCTTATTCTCACACATGTGTTTTGAGCATTTGGATATCAGGTTCAAACTGATGAGATGTAATGTAAAAAGAATCTCAATTAAGATACTAAAATTCTAAAACAATTATAACTGGAGAAAGGATATTTCCTGTTTTCATTGCAGAAGAGTAACTATTTAAAACACGCATTTCAGAACCTTAATTGATTAAGTATGTAACAATCAGTCTCACTGTCTGTCACACACCTGAACTATTATTTTTTAATAAAAAAGAACACAAGGAGCCTTGAGAAAATTGAAGCAGCCTTCAGTCCTTACTGTAATATAGCACAGGCATACGTACAAAATTGATCATATACACAGAAGAGGTCAATCTATCTGGCTATCTTTTACCCAACAATGAGTCAAGAAGTGCAGCTTCTTCCTCCTGTTTGTACAACAACACAAAATACATAATTGAGTACAGTCAAACTTAAAAACCAAAGTGTTTGTTAGGAAGAGTGAAACCACATACCACCAAGGCGTTAAATTCAGTCTCTTCATCTACCGCGCTAGTGACAGCAGGATCCTCAAGCAGTTCCTGTTCACGAAAGTTAAAATTAGTGAAATTAATTCAGAGCTTGTATCCCCGAGCACTAATATTGACATTAAACCTTATTATAAACATTAAGAAAATGAAGATATAGCCCCTTTAATTAGTGTAAACCAGTGCAATGCAAATAAGGACCACTAGATTAAACGGGCTGAGATTGTTTGGAAGTTTTTATCGTGTGTGAGAACCAAATTATCAGTAACATGTAGAAGCTGAGAAAGGAAATGGTGACCAAATTCTGTAGTGAGTGCCCACTTACATCATCAGCAATTTGCAACACCCCGTTCTGATCCTGCGTGATAAAAGGATAAATTATTTAAGTTCTTTGGAACACCTCTTTGGTATACTGAAAAATTTCCCATCAAGTATAAAATGCATTTCATAGGCATAACATAAATGATAAATAAGGTGCTGCCAGCGCCACTCAACAGAAGAAAAAGTTGTTGTAAGAAACTTGAGCATAGAACCTTACCTTTACAACAACAAAAAGAAGTGGATCAGATGGTGTATAAATCATGTAGTGTGCTCCTTCCTGCCACAAATTGTAATAAATTAGCGTGCACTAAATTTTGATGTGAATAGTTCTACAAAGGCTTGTAACAGGCAACAACTTGCTTTAGCAAATCTATAAGAATGACAAACGTGCAAGGAATACATCCTAACAAAAAAAGCATGTTCGTTCATGACATACAACCTATGAAGAACTAGATGATCAAGTGAAATTACATGGAAAACATACAAGGTAAACCAATACCCTAAAATTCACTGTAATTTACAACCAATACAAAGTATGATGGAGGTTGCACAAACTAATACATTTGTTTGCTCACATTAACTATTTCAGATATGTAAATAAAACCCCTTCAAAATGATGAAATATTTAATATACAAAATTCATTTCAGAAAATTGGTCATTATCGTTCACACTAGTAAAAAATTAGGCAGCCAAACGTTATTATCCCATAGAGTTACAACAATCTAAAAAATCCAAATTCTAGAAATATTTTTTCTAATGTGTCTGAGGGAACATTTTGGCTTACAAAAAATGGATAAGTTTGCACTGGGAATTGGTGAAAACATGTATATCGGTGTACTTGAATTTTATAAATGCATCGATTGCCGACACAAATTTATCCCTTTTGTGAGTTAAATTGTATCCTTCGGCACAACTAGAAAAGTCATTCTAAAAAGGAAAACAATTACATGGCAGTTTTGCTTCTCTAATAAATTGTTCAATATATAACAAAAATACAACAAAACATTTGTGCAATGAAAGGTAGGTAATATGATTACCAAATTGAAGTGTGTAACTTCTACACCTTCAGTTGACAAGCCACCCCCTTCTTTACCATCTGCAAAATGGAAAACATGAGTCTTAAGTTTTAGGAGTCCAATTCAAATAGTTATGAACCATATGCTCACTTCAACAGTAACTCCTTAATTATAATGAGTTGACCCTCATCCAAAACACCACAGGAAAAGACAAACTTAGGCAATAAATTAGTGTAGCTGCCTACAGATTACTATTTTATTTAATCAGTTTGATAAGATTATATATAACAACATAAATTCACCAAAAAAAGATATAGCAACAGAAAAATGAAAAAAAAAAGGGTTAAGCATGCAAAGCATCTACAATCTCTATATCAAATGTAGGAACTCAATGATAAAAAGTGAGAATATTTAGATGACATGACATAATTCTTAAGGATGAAAAAGGCACGATGTAAGAAATACATTTTTGTGTCAAATAGTGATTCTTGACCTAACTACATACGAAGATGAAATAGAAAAAAGCAAACTCCAAAAACATAAAATTGTCAGTTTTGCAGTGTATTACATATTAGTTTTGGTAAAATAAACTATAGCATTGTGGGGTAATGAATAGATAAAATTACAACACTGCTTCCATTTAAATGTAGATAATGATCCAAAGAGAAGTAATATCTTGAGGAGCAACTACCAGTCAAATGCCACAAAAATATTAAAGAACAAATCCACCCTTAGATAAAGTATCTGCAATAGCTACATTTAACTTTCATGCAATTACGCTATATAGCGAACATTCATTTTACGGGGATATCAATTTCGCATTAAAAGCAATGGAATAAGGAATTACAAGAGATCATGAAGGGAATAGAACAAGTAGGAAGTCTATATCTTCACATGAAAAGGTGACTACAAAATCAAAGGGAAAGAAACACACAGAAGGATGTTAAGAGTCCCACATTGGGTATCATAGCAAGCTCGACGTGGTACTTCAGTCATAAGGTTCTCCCACCTAATAGACTAGTCTTTTGGGTTGAGCTCTCCTTGTGTGCTTAAGTCCTAACAAAGGAACAAACTACAACCAGGGGGTATCGAAGCAAATTTCAAGCTTTATAATGTCCAAAATGCATTATGTAACTAGATCCCCACAAACTGTAGAATCTCCATTGCATAGTAGAAAATCTTGAGTAATAAGCTGAATAAACCTTAGTTTAACCTCTGAAGTCGGGAATATTAGACATTATTTTTTAGTGAAAAGGACGAGAAAATAATTCCTTGCCTGGATGAAAGTCAAATATGTCCTCTTCTGAGTAACAAAAGCCACCACGAGCTGTATAACAGTATCTAACACGAACAAGCAGAAATATTAAGTAAATAAACATTATAGATAATTCCATGACTTTCTGAATCATGAGAAATGGCAAACACACCCACTATAAACCAGATACATGCGTATCTTGGCAAGCGCATAAGAAGCTGCAGGCAGAATAGATTCAAGTTCATCATCATTGACCTAAAACACAAACAAAATAAGAATTAGAATGGAATTCCACATATTTCATCTTTCCCCATAATAAGCAATGAAATTTTATCAATGAGGATGGGCGGATACTTCAAAATCAGTTCAGAGTTCAGACAATATACAGGGAGAACACAATATAATATTAATGCCAAAACTAACTAATCGCAGATCCTAATTTCAAAAGCATCATAAAGTAGTCAAGAAAGTTTACTCCTAAATCAAGATTAGAAGTGGCAGCGCCAGCTCCAATGAGGCAATGAATAACCAAACAAATTGAGACTTAGAATTAGAATGGTGAATGGAAACTTACATCTGACCATCCAACGCCCGTGCTCTTCAAGATTTGGAAAGGCCTGCAGCAAAAATTCCATACTTGTCCATAGTCAAGAAATTATTAAATGAAGAGAAAAACACCATTTACTCTCTAATAATTTATAAGCACCCATCATGTTTAGTGCCTGCTTTTAGGAAATTATCATATTAGCTTATAAAATTGTATGTTCCAGTCTGAATACATATAGGGAATTATTTGACAAAGTAATCATAATTTTAAGGACTGGAATAACATTTTCCTAAAATTGAGGACTAATATGACAGGTACTTACAAATTCAGGAACCAAAACAACAATTTAGTCTAAAAGAAAAGGTGACTGAGATTCTTAATTTTTGGGATCAGTTCTATTATTTGTAGTACAGCAGACATATACTCCCCTCGTAAGATTCTTAATTTAGTCTAAACAGTCTTGAACATTGTTGATAGAGAATCCTTCATAGAAGGTGGCTCTTTAAATGATGTTTCAGCTTTGTAAATTGAGGTTTATTAGCAATACAACTTGCATATCCTGCTATAAAAAAATAAAAAATAAAAAACTCTTACATGTCAACTGGGCAGAGCAACATACACTCATGTCCTTGAGAACTTGTGAACACTCTCCTTATCACACACTCCAAGGGACGGTTGTTAATTGGATCAACCTGCTCACAATTTATCACCAACTATTTACACTAATAATTATTTTAGGTCAAACTCAAGTACAAAAACTAAAGCGGCACAACAACAGTAAGGTTGCTTGCCTTAATCCCGGAGGTCATGGTTCACAATTTATCATAAAATTGTAAAGCAACTATTTACACTAATAGTTATTTTAGGTCAAACTCAAGTACAATAACTAAAGCGGCACAACAACAGTAACGTTGCTCGCCTTAATCCCGGAGGCCATGGTTCACAATTTATCATAAATTGTAAAACACCTATTTACACTAATAACTATTTTAGGTCAAAATCAAGTGTAGCGACACAACAGTAAAATTGTTTGCCTTTAACCTGGAGGTCATGATTCAAATCCTAGAAACAGTATTCGAAGATAAGGCTATGTACAAGTTACCTCTCCGGTCAGAAGGTAAGGTTATGAGTTCAAATCGAGGAAACGTTACAATAGAAATTAAATAACACTCCTCCTAAGGATAATAATAACATGATAGACATAGTAATACTCACAAGAGTGGCGAGTCGGTGCGTGGAAACCGAGAGAAGCTTGCCGGTGTCGTCTACGACGAATCCAGCTGGAGGTTTGGGGAGTGAAGTAGGCGGAGAAAATTCGGAAGTTAAAGGGGCAACATCGTCATTCAAAACCTTGTAACTGTTTTTATTATTATTATTATTATTATGAGTAGTACTATTCTTCTTATTTTTGTTGGTCTTGTTGTTTGTGTTGGCGGTGGATGATGAAGAAGAACGCTTCTTGTTGAGAGGACCAGTGTGTGAGTTTGAGGTGGCATGAGAAAGAATGATAGAGAAGTTAGGGAGAGTGGAAGAGAATCGTTGATTCAGCTTGTGAAGATGAAGAAAGGATAATTGAGGAGTTATGGAGGGAAAAGCGAAATGATTCAATGTTTGTGATGCCATTTTGTCTTAGAATCTATCACTTCACGCGCGCTCTCGCCTTTCTTATCCGCCTAATGCCGTGTTTCCAAGTTTTGAAGATGATGAGGGGAAGTTTTGGACATGGTGATGGGATGCTTTCTTAATTTCATTTATCATTCATATTTAACTAATATTATTCTTCAATTAAAAGTAATGTAATAAAGTTTGTAATCATAATTATATGATGAGGTTCTAGTTACTTCAATAATACGTTTAAAAAATTTATTTTAGATCATAGTTATCAATTCTAAGAAAATCTAGTTAATGATTCCCGAGAACATAATCACTGTGAGTTGAACATTTTGCATGTGGTAAATGTTCCACAATTGAACATTTGCATGAGGTGATTTTGAAGTTATTGTCTTGAGGAATCAAAGTTAGATGTAATTTTTTTTCCAATGACAATTATTAAAAATGATAGTGTATGAACATTAAAAATATAAGATAGTTCATATGTTGTTTTGTGAACTTTTTTTGAAAATCATACATTATTAAGGTATCTCTTAATTTAATTTTTTTTGTGATAACTATTATTATATGAAAATTTTAATTGATAAATCTCTATTTAAATCTTTTGATGTTTTCACAATTAATTCTTTTATTTTATATTATATATGTATAGAGTATCATGTTCTCTTATCTTGTAGTATACATATTATAGACGTTTGAGTATCCATGTTGGTGTTGTGTGTGTTAGTGTCAAAATCAAATTTCATAGTTTATATCCCAATTTCAAGTGAAATGATTTTTGGGCTTTTGGATGGAATGAGATGGCAAAAAACTCATTCAATATATTTTAAATTATAAATCTTTAAAACAACGGAAACACACTATAAATCCGTAAGGTGTACATTGTTAGGATAGGTTTCAAATATAACATTAGAGGTATAGGGATACTCTGTCCTAAATAGACCATGTCCCTCTGTCCTCATTCAATAAGAATCCATTAAATAATATAAAATATTATTTTATATTTTTATAATTTTTTATTTTAATTAAATAAGACAATATGATTAGCCCGAAACACCATTTAGGATACCAAATGGGACAACAGATCCCGATTCACTAGAGAATGTCTCATTCTATCTTGGATTATGGTAGAGGAGAGAAAAACACTAGATATTAAACTCAACTTATATATCTTGTATCATTAGAAACGCCATACGGGATTAGGGCCCATGATATAAGGTAAGAATACTCCCACGTGTATATGTATTTTGTAAGTCCTGAGTAGAAGGGTCAAAATGGGTGGGCTGATCACAATTCGAAATATTGTAGGGCTTGAGTATTATATTTGGTATTTTTTAGTGAATTCGAGCTTCTTATCCCGGACCGGCCGAGCTATATTAAAATCGGGTTCGGTCCGGACATACCCGGACATACCCGGACGGGTTCGGGCTACCCGTGTTTCTTTATTTTTTAAAAAAAATTTAGGACCTTTGGCTTGGTAATAAGCTTAAGGTGAAAATTATTTTAGAAAATAATTTATAATAAAAAAATAGATAATATGTGATAAATATTGGGTTATTAACTTTGAATAAAAAATAGAGTAATGTTTATAACATAAATATTTATAAATTACAACAATGTTATCAAGTTAAGCATTATATTATTTTTCCTATTTTGCTTAATATCCTTTTAAGCACATTAGCAAAATAGTGTATCAAATTAAATGAGAACATTAAATCATATAGATTCCATTTTATTTTCTTAATTGTATATTTAATTATATTTAACTTCTACAACAAAAACATAATAAATAAAATAAGTTTTAGAACGAAATTGAAAGACAACTTAATTGTTTACCATAGAAAACATCACACAACCAAATTTAACATAACAATTCACAATGAAAGTGTTGTAAAGAACATACAAAAGATATTCATACACAAAGTAAAGAAATATTATGATGGTGAATATATTTCGACACATATAATTCATTCTGAATTTGAGTTTATACTACCATTACTATAAACCAATGTGATATTATTTTTTTACTGTATTATATTGAAGTGAAGTTAAAAATTATATTGTGTTAGATATTGCGAGACTAATAGAAATAAGATATTTAATAAATGAGTTATGTTAAGAATCATATACGTAAACTTGACATGATGTCTTAACTCAAACACATGACATTATATCTATAAGTTTGGTTGCAATGAGTATAACAATTGTGTTAAAAAAGTCATGCATTAATATCAAATAATATATATATATATATATATATTAAATAGGTTAAAATGTAAATATTTTCTTTTAATATTATGCGGGCCGGCCCGCCACAACCCGCAACCCGCATAGGGCGGGTTTGTGCTACATTTTGATATGCATAAATTGTATCTGGGCTAGCCCGAACCCGATATGGGCTAGCCCGAACCCGCATAGGACGGGTAGCCCGTTTTGACACCTATAGTCCTAAGTGTGTTTAATAAGGCTTATAATTACAATCTGTAATAATATACGTGTAGTCATTCAATGTTCGCTAGATATAATTGGTTGAATCATATTAACAAATTTTATTGTTCTCTTCTATTTATTATATGTTATTTATTAATGTACCAATTAAAATCATTTTAACCATAAATTAATTCTTTTATGGATCTTTTATTATTTTCTAAGTATACTATGTTATCTATATTTAATAAAAAATAATTTGTGGATTTAATGATTTCAAATAAACAGCGGGCCATTAATGCTAATATGAGCCCCACTTGTGTAGCCTTATCTTATTGTAATTCCAAAAAAGATTAGAGTCAATGTTTTAAAAACCGTGCCGTATTCCGGTGAACCGGACCCCTAACCGATACGGTACGTATGTTATACCGCATATGCAATAGAACCGGTCAAAACCGGTTTAAACCGGTCGGTTTTTACATTAATTTTTTTTTTTAAATTTCAAATTTTCAATTCTTCACAAATTCTTCAACTTCAATGATTGATACTTGAGTCATTTATTTGTATTTTGCATTTGTTAAGTGATAATTTTGGATAAATATATGTTTTGTACTTTAGACTTTGATTTTATTAAAGACTTAATGTTGTTTGTTTGTGTGAATTTGAAATAAATTATGAATATGGATTATAAATATGAATATCTACTTATTTGAAATTTTTTGTTATAGGTTTACATATATATATATATATAAGCAAGTATGTCCGGTTTAACCGACATGCGGTTTAATTACTGAACCACTGGTTGAACCACTGTACCACTATACCAGTACCCTAACCGGTTTGATAACCGGTACGGTTTGATAACCGGTACGGTTTTAATAACATTGATTAGAGTAGTAAATTATCACACATCATTGTGTTAAACTCGAGTATGACATTCGGTCAATGAGTTACTGGTTGGATTAATGTATCATTAATATGATCTATTGACTCGGTTTACTCTAAAATATTATAAAAAAGTGTAATATATATGTATTGATATTGTAAAGATTTATACATAATCAGTGTATTATTCATGTTTCATTTATATTATTTTTATCCAAGAGTCAATGATAATTTAAAAAAATTGTTGATGATACATTGACAGTGTAAAACACTCTTATAGTGTCATTGCATACATCTTTTCTCTTATAAAAATTCATAATACTAATTAACATTGTTTAATAATTTTATACTCAAAATTTAAAACCTTTATAACCATAGAAGTATCTAATTAAACAATAGTAAGTAATGTTTTACTACAACAAAACATCATAAATAAGTTGAAACTGTCCTCAAACAACATAATTTTTATGCTTAAATCCCACTAAGAGCACATTAATAAATTTAAAACTTAATTAAACAATTAAGGTTTTGTTAAAACATATATTAACAAATAAAAAACATAAATAGAATAATAATAAACATAACTACAAATAAGTTATTTTTTTAATTCTTTCATGTTCAAAACAGTGTTATTTTGTTTCTTTTTTTAAATTACGAAATGATTGAGTCGGACCGAACCATTTTATGTTTGAATTGATCAAGTGATTCAAGTCAAACCAATTCATTCTAATTTTGGTACATGATAGTTCAAATAATTGACTCAAATCGATTAGGTGTTTGAGTTTTAATTGAGTCGATCAATCCAAACTAATTTAATAATTATGAATATGTATCAACTAGGTTCCTCACTCATTTATTTCATCATCCTATTTTATTTTGATGTTGACTATCCTCCTGAAACACAAAAGATCAGCACAATCTTATAATTTTGCAAACAATATTTTGATGGGGAGCTTCTCATACTCTTTTTTTCCATATGATTTTTGTGAAGTGTCAACATCATTTTTTATTGAAATATTTTATACTCAAATGAATACCTATAATATATTTTTCCAATACTATCTTACTAAGTGGAGCTTCTCACGTTTTCTCTTCTCATATGTTTTGCCAAATATCTACCTCATCTCTCTTATTCAAAACCACAATTTAAACGTAATATAAAATCCAAATTATCATACAATTAAAGAGATGACTTGTTAGTTACAATAAATCAATAATTTAAAATTAATTGTAACAAATATACAACTATAAACATTCAAATTCAAGACACTCAACGTTAATAAAAAAAGATTTGGAATCTTCCACCCTAGAAAATAATATAATCAAATAATTTTTTTAACTATTTATTTCTAATTATAATTCATTGGTCTATTTTTCATTTTGAATTCCTCTATCAAGTTTTAAAAAATAATGTTAATCATACATTTCACGAGTAAAAATACCAGTTACGTTATTTTTTTTCAAAAAATTCATACAAACATAAATATTTAGTAAATTTAAATATCTTACACTATTATAATATTAGAAGGGTCAATACTCAGCTTGCATAAAAAATATGAAAATCTTACAGTATTATATAGTGTTTCTATTTTTTTAAAGATTTATAATTAAAAATATATTGGAGTACTTTTTTTTCTTCATTTGATTCCATCCAAAATCTCAAAAATCAATTCACTCGAAATTGGGGTAAATTATGAAGTTTGATTTTGAGAATGAAACACACAACACCAGCATGGATACTCTAACATCTATAATATCTGAAAGAAAGGGCATGGATACATGATACTATACATATTATATCAACAAATAAAATTAAATATGAACCTATCAAAATATTTAAATTGGGATTTAATGATTAAATATTTTCATATGGTAATGGATCTCACAAAAAAATTAAATTAAGAGATAGTTTTATAATGTAAGTATGACATCTTTAAAAAATTCACAAAACAACCTATGAATTATCTTTTATTTATATATATATATATAGAAGGGATTGATTTACACTTGTGTTAAATCACAATAATTACAATTTATTTAACAATCACAATAATTACAATTTATTTAACTCCATACATTTTTCACTTCTCCTTCCTCCCACCAGCAATTAATGCTTTCTATGTTTTCATGATATGTACCTGATGAGGAAAATGTTTTAATAGGCACATATTAGTAAAATATACTAAAAGATTTGGACAATTTTTTTTAATATTTAAATTTGTTTCACCTCACACTTATAAACCTCAACCTCATCCTCATTTCACTCTTTTTCAAATTTATTATAAACTAATTACAGATAAAGAGAAAGTTAGTAATTTGGAATTTGAAAAAGAGTAAAGTGAGGAGAATGATTGAAGTTTAAGGGTGTGATGTGAGACAAAATTAAATTATATAAACACTCGTGTTATTAAAACTTGTTACACCAAAACATTAAAGTTTTTTTTGTTCAAATTTTCTGGTACACCTTACTAACATGTACCTAACTTAAAAAACATTTTTATCATGTTATCAAAACTCGTATATATATATATATGAGCAGAGATCATATAGAGTTACTCACATGAGAATAATGCACTATTGTAAAAAATAAGAACAATTATTACGAACCATTAGATTTTATCAGAACAGTAAAGACTAAAAGATACATGCACATGACTATAATATGACCAACAAAAAAACACTTTCCTTGGCCTAATCCCAAATTTATTGTTCACTTTTATATGAGAACAATTATATATAAAATATAAAAGAAGGGTGCAAAACTGCAAATGGTTAAAGGAGAGAGAAGCAACATATGAAACATTAATGGATGGAGGAAAAAGAAGCTAGAAAATATCTTAAGTAATATGTACCGTTAGATTTATCTTAAGTTAATGGTTAATAATAAGTGTAATTGGTGTTGAATTTTTCTATTTTTAAATGGCACACAAGGCAAAAAAATTGGCATATAAATTATTATTATTTATTACTGTATCTCTTAAATATTTCCTTCTTTATATTTAAAATTTAATTTGTAACAAATTCTTATGAATTGTTTTATTGTCATTAATTAATGGTAGGTCATGTGACATGTCAGAAGAAATTAATATTTCGTTTTGGCGTCTTTGAAGAAAACTGGTAAAAATAAATAGGAAAGAGTTCAGAAGCGTTAATTACGTACTGAAATAACTGCGCAGAGTAGCCTTTATTTATAATATAATTAATAACTGCTCACCTTTGTAACAATAGATAAAAGTGAGAATCTGATTTGAAAGGGACCAATATCCCAAAACTGAACATTGATTAATATTCTCCACCCTTCTAAGCATTCTTAATATTTTGGGCATTTTTCTATTTTTTAATTTATTCATTTCTTAAAAGAGAAAAAAAGAAGTATTTATAAGTAATATTGAAGTATTTCTAAGTAACATTTTAGTCGTGTCTGCTGACCCGCATTCTTATTTTATTATATTAAAAATTCAATTTTTATATATTTTACTTTATACAATTAGAATGTTTTTATATTAAGAGTAATTTATGTTAAAAATTTATTTTTTATAATTCATTTAAGGTGGGATAGGTGATTAATGTGCTAATGGTAGTTACTTAGGATTTTATGATTTTTTTTGTAGAAATTAAAAAATGTAAGGACAAAATAGGAAAATAAAAATTACAACATAATGGTAGTTATTTCATATTTTTGGCTTTATATATAGTATAAATGATTTGTATTTTAAACATATTTTATAAGGACAACCATTACATACCCATAACAAATACCTATAATAATTGTAGGTAAATGAGAATAAGTTTTTATGATCCACATATTTATAAATTCATTTTTAATTAAATATTTATTATTATATTAATAATATATACTATTAACTTTATTATTATTATTATTCCATATAAAGTACATTATTTTGAGTCTAATCATAAATGTAACAGTTGTTTTTTATATTATTTATTATTAAAAAAATATATATAAATATATAATTAAAATTAAAAAGTTGTTATACTTATAAGTATTTGCTATCTAGCGAGTTTAGATAACAGAAAGCACTACTTACACTTCTCAATCTTATTATTATTCATAGTCTTATCTATACTACTTAATAAACGCAAAACTTAATATAATCACATCATCATTGTGTAACTTTTTGTTCTTATTTTGTCCTCATTTTTTTTATTTCTATTAAAAAATCATATAACATAATGTCCCTTTTAACCCAATACATGTTCCATGATAAATTACTTTAAATTCTTTTGCTCCTATTTTTTTTCTTTACATAATATTAAAGATGACAAATAATTATGATAGTATAATAGAACTAAATTATATTACAATACATGAATGAAAATATATTTCAATACATAAAGGAAAACATAATTATTCTAATACATAAAAGAAAACATATTCTAACTCCTAACTTGAGTAATTTTTAATTCACTAATTTATCTTCAACCATCAAATAGTTTTAACTTCTAAAAAACTGCATGTAACTTCTTTAATACAACTTCCATAATTAAAAACCATATGTAACTTTTTACATAACTTTTTTATTTTTTTTCCCACCATTCTTACTTTTTTCACCCACACAAAAAAAATTCTCAAAAATTCTAAATTCCAACCTTTTTTGTTATGAACTTTTCATTCCTTATTGAACCCACATTTTCCAATGTAAATCAATGGCATACAACACCCATGACATAAGTTATAGTGTCCTCTAAAATGATAATTTATGAACCACGACAACAATACAATTCTTATATAAATTGAGGCAATTTAAGATGGGGAAGATGTTTCATCTATCCTCCAACCAAAGATAAAGTGACACATTCTTTAATATATTTTGGGTTAGTATTTTGTTGGAACTGAGTATACTAGCATTCGGTCTTCTATCTTAGGTCTAATTATATTGATTGATCCAACTCTTACCTCTCCACAATTTGTTGTATAAACATTATTATATATGGGTTGTTTCATTGAATATTTATTGTATGTAGATTATATACATTACAAACGATCGGAAAACGGGTTAACATGCACTGCCGTGCCTGTCAACACGCTAGAATATAATAAAGGTAAACTAGTGTTTTGCTTCCTTAACATTTTTTTCTCACAATTCAAATTTATTTTCATATTGTTGTTGTTAAAAAACAATAACAGTTGACTGTTTTCCTTATTATAATATATAAAAAAACAATTAAAGCAGTGAAAGAATGTGGGATGTAAAACAATAAATAAAAAACAACTTAACAAAAGTGCATGATAATAAAAAATTTAAACCCATATATATCCTCCCAACACATCAAAATTTGAAACTGATCTTTATCCATAACAATAACTCAGTGCAGTGCATGCTATTATTTCCTCTGATTTTGATTTTTGTAAAGCCATGGTTGAAAACACTTTCCAAACCAACCTTAGCCACCGTCGTCAAGGTTTCGTTTCGCAAATTGACTCGACATACTATGATGATGATGGTCGTCCTAAACGAACAGGTACACCTTAATATTTTTGTTTTTGTTTTCAAGTATCTTTTCTTCCGACGACTAATATCGTGATATCCAATTTGAGACTTCTAATATATTTTTTCGTTATACATGAATTTGATATCTGAATTTTAATTATCTTTATAATTTTATTTTTTTGATTGAAATTTAGTAAAAATACATGACGATTGTATTATACATTTGATTTGATGCAGGAGGGCTTTGGACTACAAGCTCTCATATAATAACAGCAGTGATAGGATCTGGGGTAGTGTCCTTAGCTTGGTCCATATCTCAGATGGGTTGGGTTGCTGGTATTGTTGTGTTGATATTTTTCAGTGTTGTGACATGGTACACTTCAATATTTCTAGCTGATTGTTATCGAACTGGAGACCCCGTTACTGGACCCAGAAACTATACCTTCATGGAAGCGGTTAGCTCCATTCTAGGTAACGATTTAATTATCAAAATAGTAAATTAGATTGATAAAAGAGCTTTATCGAAACTATACAAATTACTTTTTGACATTTATACAAAACATCTTTAAATTTATATGCATATATTATACTTCTACTTTGTTGCTGCATGGGGGTGAATGCAATTACATTGTAGTTATTTGTATAATAATTTTATTGGCATAATTTACTTTTATGTACATATATGCATTCTTCCTCTTTTTATTGAATGGACGTGATTTCTTTCTGTTGTTGAATTTTGAGGACCAGTGTCCTACCGTATAAACTGAAATTTTATTTGTCATCTTACAAATCAAATTCACATGTTTATGGGTGGATTTGTTAAAAATGAGAAGAAGAAAAAGCACTTTTTTTGTTGATTTTTTAGAATGGATTATATTGGTTTGTGTTTGTGTTTGTGTTTTGCAGGTGGATGGAATGAAACATGGTGTGGGATAGCCCAATACTCTAATCTTTTCGGAACTGCAATAGGATACACAATTGGAGCTTCTATCAGCATGATGTGAGTTAATTATCTATTCAAATCTTTGACTTTTTTATCATTCTGCGATTTATTAGGGTTTTACATCACTCGATTAACATTATGAAATCATTATCCACGAATTATTATTATTTTATTAAATACAAAATATATGTAAAAGGTAATGATTAATTTATCTTTAAGCGATTTTAGTTGATACGTGTATAGAAATCAGATTTGAGTGTAGTTACTTGATTATAGCTTTTAAATACTTAAATTGACAGTTTTATCTTGTAATTGTTGACTTAGTCATTTCATCACTTTTGAATTTAAAAAGTGAAATAACTTTATCATTTAAAATAATTAAGATTCTACTATAATTTAAATTAAATTTATTGTGAATTTATATATCCTACCTTCTTATTTCACATATTCATTAATTTTAGATGTGCTATTTCATGGATAATACAGAGACATTTTTTTTTTGCCACTTCAACCCATTTTGGATTTGGATAAGTATAATATTTTTGACCAACAAGCTACAACAACCACTAAAAAACTGTTGCTATATTTAAAAAAATTATTCTTTTTATCAAAGACAACAATTTTATAACTATAATAATCTATAGTGTTGCATTTTATTTAGGCCAAAGTTTTCTGACATTTTGACAACATTTTTTAAAACTGTTATCTACTATTTAAAATAAGCAGCAATTTTTTGTTAGCTATATAATATTGACAAATTTGGAGTAAAATACCATTTTGAACTCATATAATCATGAATTAACCTTTATTATGGTTTTAGTTCATATAATTATGGTTCAAACCTTTATTACGGTTTTACTTCATATAATTATTGCGAATCAAACCCTTATGATTTTAGTTCATATAATCACGAATCATACTCTTATCATGGTTTTAGTTCATATATAATTATGAAAATTATGGTTTTAGTTCATATAATTATGAATCAAACCTTATTATGGTTTTAATTCGTATATTTTTTTTGTTGCATGATTATAGTTAGGTTCAGTTAAATAGGTTAGAAAAGTCAAAAACTGATTTGACCACCTAAAACCAAAATTGACAATGCTTTTACTAAAGTCTATCTTATTTTCGGAAATTGGTAATTTATAATATGACTACTCCCCTTATTCTTTATCTTCTGTAGTTTTAGATTTTTTTTTTATTTTGCTTCTAAATTTTTGTAGTTTTAGATTTTTAGGATTTACTTTAGATTTTTTTTCCAGTTTTACTCATTAAATAATCATAGAATTTTCAAGAAAATAATATGGACATTTTAGTAAAAATACAATAAAATAATAATTAATGATTTCTTAATATATGTTAATACCTTAAACTGTAGAAGATAAAGAATTGTGTCAGCATTATTATCCGTTGAATTATAATTTATCACCTAATATTCAAAAAAACTTGTATATAATTGGTTGGAACAGAAATCTTTTATCATAAATATTTTGAATCAAGTAACAATATATCCCTTAATTCTAGGTGCAAATTTGCTACTTTATTCTTCATAATATACTTTATTGTTATATCAGTACTAATTGTGTTTCTTGTAAAATTATTTGTTACCAATGTTATTAAAACCGTACCGGTTATCAAACCGGTTAGGGTACTGGTATAGTGGTACAGTGGTTCAACCAGTGATTCAGTAATTAAACCGCATGCCGGTTAAACCGGACATACTTGCTTATATATATATATGTAAACCTATAACAAAAAATTTCAAATAAGTAGATATTCATATTTATAATCCATATTCATAATTTACTTCAAATTCACACAAACAAACAACATTAAGTCTTTAATAAAATCAAAGTCTAAAGTACAAAACATATATTTATCCAAAATTATCACTTAACAAACGCAAAATACAAATAAATGACCCAAGTATCAATCATTGAAGTTGAAGAATTGGTGAAGAATTGAAAATTTGAAATTTAAAAAAAAAATAATAATAATGTACAACGGTTTTCACCAGTTTTGACCGGTTTTGACCGGTTTTCAACCGGTTTTAACCGGTTCTATTGCATATGCGGTATAACATACGTACCGTACCGGTTAGGGGTCCGGTTCACTAGTTTTCCGGTTGAACCGGCCGGTACGGCACGGTTTTCAAAACTATGTTTGTTACTGAATTAGCTTATTGGGTTAGCCTTTGTTTATTAGAAAAATATTATAATAATTAAATATTTCTGTAATTCTCATTTTTGTTTAAATAAATTTAGGTAAGTTGGATCCTATGAACTCAACAAGGTTAGGATTTTTTTAATCAATGAAAACAATTGTTATGGGTTAAATTCTCATCCATTACAATTTTCATAGTAACTGAACTAACCATCATCAGCTAAATTCTCACTTCAATATCTTAGTTAATAATAATTGGACGGATGAAAATATTGAAATGTATTTTTTTTCTTGGCAAGACATACATGCAAGCTATTTATTATTTTTAAATGAGTGCCATAATTTCTTTTACGATTTCTTTCATTTGGTTTAGGAAAGAGTTTAAAGAGAGTAAATAAAAATAGAGTTGGACCCAAAAAATTTCTTTCTCCTCTCAAGTGAGGAGAAAATGAGAGGGGAAAAGTGAGCAAGATCTGTTGTCCCAAAGTGTTCCAGATCATGTCTCATACCAATGATATTAAAGTAAAAACATAAAAAAAATAATGAATACTAAAAAATAAATTTGGCACAACAAATCCTTGTAGTATATACATATTTATTTCTAATGCAAAGACTATGATTGATAGTTTATGATAAAAAGAAAATAACATAGCTGATTTTGGTTAACAGGGCAATAAAAAGGTCCAACTGTTTCTATTATTCTAAGGGAGTAGACCCATGTCATATGTCAGCAAACCCATACATGATAGGGTTTGGCATAGTCCAAATTTTCTTCTCACAAATTCCAGATTTTCATGAAATATGGTGGCTCTCAATTGTTGCTGCAATCATGTCATACACTTATTCCACAATTGGTCTTGGTCTTGGAATTGCTAAGGTTGCAGGTTATGTTCCTACTTTTATTTCTTGCTACAAGTTTTTTGTTCCTTCTAATAATGTTTTGTTTGTTCATGTTTCCATAATTTCCTTTAGTTATAGTCTTATAGAGAGTCTTTTATGATCTATAATTCAATGACTCTACTTTTTTGTTGTTGGTGAAAACCTATAAATTGTGCATAACAGTACATATTTAAGCATGGTAAAAAAAATTATATACATCCATTACAATATTCATGGTTCATTTATATTATTTTTGGATTAGTCGATGATTATTAAATATAAATTGTATATAATATATATTTATTTTTTACTACCAAATTTTTTGGTACAATTTATATACAATGGAAGCAAAAAGTACTTACAATTTAGCCTATTTTATTGTTTCATAAACAGAAAACCGAACTATCAAGGGTACTCTCACTGGAGTAAGCATTGGAGATGTAACCAGGACCCAAAAAGTATGGGGAATTTTTCAAGGTCTTGGTAACATAGCTTTTGCTTATTCATTTTCAATGATCCTTATTGAAATTCAGGTACTTCTCTATTTTCAGCTCAACTTTTTTATATATAAAAAAAAAACATGAACTAATACTAATATTCTGACTACACAGGATACTGTAAAATCTCCACCATCTGAAGTAAAAACAATAAAGAAAGCTACAAAGATAAGCATTTTAGTAACCACATTATTTTATTTGCTTTGTGGTTGTTCTGGGTATGCTGCTTTTGGAGACACAGTACCTGGGAACTTATTAACAGGATTTGGTTTCTATAACCCATTTTGGCTTATTGATATTGGTAATGCTGCTATAGTAATTCACCTTGTTGGAGGATACCAAGTATTTGTTCAACCACTCTTTGCATTTGTTGAGAAAGAGGTATCAAAAAAGTGGCCCAAAGTTGATAGCAAAACATTCAAGATTTCAATTCCTGGCCTTTCTCCTTTCAATCTAAATCTATTTAGATTGGTTTGGAGGACAGTGTTTGTTATCATAACCACTGTTATATCAATGTTGATTCCTTTCTTCAATGATGTTTTGGGATTGATTGGAGCATTGGGTTTTTGGCCTTTAACGGTGTACTTCCCTGTGGAGATGTATATCATACAGATGAAGATACCAAAGTGGAGTAAGAAATGGGTTTATCTTCAAATGTTGAGTGTCTTCTGTTTCATTGTGTCTGCTTTGGCTACTGTTGGCTCAGTGGCTGGTATCATACTAGATCTTAAGAACTATAAACCATTTGGCTTAGACTATTAAACAGATTTAATTACTAATTACTACTTACTGCTTCAATGAAGATGTTAGACATTGATGGTTATTATTTGTATCACTATCTTCTTAGTGATCCTGCTTTAATATTATTATCCTTATGTTACAGATTTCCAATTTACATTTAATTTAACAAATATTTAGTTGTTCACAATTCACCTTCTGAGATATATGATTTCCTCTTCCTTGCATTTCCATCCTTAAAGGTCCACTAAATATAGTTTTAGACATTTTTCTTCATTTCTAGGGTTGAAAATAAACCAAACAACCTATATACATAAACCTGGCCTTTTTCATAAATAAATGAAGTTTACAATAATAATAAAACAACTTTAGTTTTGCAATTGAAGATTTAGGGTTCAAAAACTTTATTTAGCCTGAGCAGGTCTATCTATTTTTTATAATATTTTAAATATAATTATATTATAAAACTTAATTTATAATTATATATATAACACAACATAAAATTCTATTACAAGGTGAGTCTAGATTTAAAAGTAAAGTTGTTTCCCTGCCTAGTCAATGCTGTTAAATTCATTAGACCACTAGTCGAGCCAATAAGTTATTTGTTGGACTGGTCGACCCAATTTATATTAATTTTTTTTAAAGAAATTATAATATTAACTAATATTATTTAGTATTTTTATACTCCAAATTTAAAAACATTACTATCACTTAAGTATCTAATTATACAACTAACACTGAAAGTTTACTATCACAAAATATTACAAATAAGTTCAAAACATAATTAAACAACATAGATTTATAATTTAATTGTAACAAAAACGCATGAAAACGTTTAAAAGATAATTAAAAAACTAAGGTTTTTGTTGTGGGAGGAAAACTTAGATTCATAAAACAACGTATAAGAAAAAATTAAAAACAACAATCAAACCTTGATCCCACTAAGTGGGATCGACTAGAGAAAACACTTTTAGTACTAAAAACCCTCAGCCTCAGCCTCAAAACAATATTTTTAAGTTCTAAAAAAGTTGTCTTACTTGCTAGCCCAACCAAGTCCCGACCGATCCATCAATTTTATGATTAAATCGACCAATCCAAATCAGTTCACACCAATTTTGGTGCAAGACAGATCAGATGAGCAGCTCAAACCAATAAAATGTTCAGTTTCTGATCAAACAGATAATCGAAACTATCATTGAAATCCTTAATAATCTCTCCATTTCTTAAGGTGAGGAGCGTAGTGCACTTATCTTTATTTCTTAGAACATAAAAATCTTTAAACAATAAAATTAAAATTTTAAGTGAACTTTCAGCCAAGTTCTAAGAAACAGCAAAAAAACAGATTAGGCAGAGGTTAAACCTGATTCATCCCAGTCCAAATGAAAAAACACACTTAACTTTTCACCAACTTAAATGAAAGGAAAGACTTCAAAAACATCTCACAAAATGTAGTTTATGATTCTAAAAGCTTCCCCCTCCCTACAAAACCCAACTTGCAAAGGGCCCTCAAGATATCAGAGTGAAACTTAGACAGCAGTAATAATAAACAAAATAGTAGAACAAGCTCTATTGAACACCAGTGCTGACAGACAATTTTAACGGAAAATGCAGAAAACTTATGAGAATATCCATTGATAAATTTCAGCTCAATTGTACACTGGAATGCATTTCAATATTTTGATGTCAATCCACAGATGGTATATAATACATATTCATGAGATCAATATCACAGGAAATAAAATTGAAGGAAGAAACAAAAAGGGACCGCTCTTAAGCTATCACTCGACAGGAATAATGAATTAAATTGACAGATATGGCCACACAAAAAATATTTTACACCAACACAACATGCATATATTCATAAACATTTCTATAAACCCAGAGCATACCACAGGAAGAATATCAATTACACCACAGATTACTCCCCATTGTAACCATCTGACACCACACCAGGAAAGCAGTATTTCACTATCGATGCAAAGATAAATATTCGGAAAGGGAGATAGCTGGAATAGGGTTGTGATCCTCTCTCGACAGAATGGATGAGGAAACTGTCTTGAAGTAATTAAGTTCATTAGAGATTAGAAAAGCTCCTCTGAATTGAACTTATTCCATGCTTCCTGTTACAAATTATCAAGCTTTTAGGCAAAAATACAGACATTGTAATAAGCTACACTACTAGTGTCTTAGTACAAACTCACATGCATGTCAATAAACATAACTTACGTGCATGCCAATCAAATTATGTATTTTTCTTTTAGTTGGAAGGTTAAGAAAAAAACTACTACATAAATAATGAAATAACTGAATCCAGTACCACAAATTCAGTGCACATCAGTTGGATGTAGCTACTAGTATCTTTTAGTTGTCTTTTATCTTTTCTTATTCCAATGTATCAAAAAAGTAACAATTTCTATTTTTATTGATAATATTATAACAGAGACACCATGAGATCAAACCCTGCTTGGCCAATGTATTATACGACACAAGGACACTCACCAGAAGAAGGAAAAGTGGGTAACTCACCAACTTTCATGAATCAAGGTAGACCGAGGAACAAATAAATGGGAAACCTATGAAAAGGAACATATCTATTTGTGGCGATAATGTGGATAGAAACTAACAAGCTACTGGGGCAGAGCATGAAAACACCTAGATTCTTGTTGATCGTGAGAATACTACTATACAGGAGACAATAGATATTGAAATAAATCTTCATATACACAACATTTGGCCACAAAATGTTATGTAGTAACGAACATTTAGAAGCATCTTTAAAATAACCACAGCATAATCTTTATTCTGATTTAACTGCTACCTTTTTGTTTATAAAGCATTGATTAGAGAGCACAAATGTTATATAAAATGCCCTGCAATACCTTGAGTAGATCAAACACCTTCTCTGCAATATATTTCTGTTGAAGAGTGGCGCCCTTCTGCTGCACTTTATCAGGATGGATACACAATGTAGCTTTTCTATACGCCTTTTTAACATGAGCACCAGTAATCAAATCAGTCAATGAAACTGGTTGCCAACCACATTCAGGCCACAGCACCTGATTATAATTCATGAAGGAAACAAGTTAACATAATCGACACAAATTATAGAAGAAAAGCAATACCACCTTTAAAAACATTAAAAACTAGCAGACTGCTTAGATGCTTAAAGATTCACATGCAGGAATTTCAGTGTGTACTGTTTCATCTGGATTTATTGTAATTGATAATAAGTGCATATCAAGCTTATTCCCTTAAGGTGTCTCTTCTGTTAGTAAATATCCCACTGGAAAGTGCTAATATGGATGATATTAATGGGAGGAAACAGATACTGGGAGAATGAAATGAGCGAAGTGACTAAAGCCAATTAATCCAGTTTCACAATATTAGAGTAAGCACACCTATGCTCTTCTAGGCCTAGCTGGTAGATTGATGATTAGACAAGACAAACATGAGAATATCCAAAACAAAAATTTCAAGCATGTAATATCTTAAAATCAGTACCCAAACATTTAAAAAAATGTATAACAAGGAAGAGATAATGTAAGCCTACTTCTAGGCATTATATGAAGAGATAGTTATCCAAAGTGCATATGCAAAGTACGTACATATTGTAAGGTGGAGAGCAAAGCACGCAAGTTCCCTTCCTTTCCAGCAGCCCAGCGCTTAACTTCAAAATCAAGTGTTTCAGCAAGCCTCTGAAATCAATGCAAAGATAAAATATGATATGATAAATAAAAACATTACAAAAAAATTAGCAAATTAACATAGAACCGAGAAGTAAAATCCAAATAAACCACAATCAACCATCATAACAAGAATCCATTCATCTGCCTAAAAAGCTCTAAAATAATGTGGCATATAAACAGAGACAGAAAAAACACAAGTTAATAGGACATCAGAAAGTTGGCCTGGACAATAGCATAACTCTTTCAATGAAAGTACCTTGAGCAGAGAAATTACAAAGGAAAACAACAAAAGAAACTACTTACATTTCTTTCAGCTTGCTCTCTTTGAGTTTGTAGGTCCCGCTGATTCTTATCAGCCAATGCTTTAGCCTAGTACAGAATAACAACGGTTCTAAGTAACATAATCAAGCAACTTTAAAATATTTTTTAAGAATGCATGCCCTGACACATTCTTCACCTAATATTTGTGCCAAGAAACAATGAAGAAATCAAATTTATGGAGCAAAACTCAGGAACACATACCGCACGCTCTTGAGTCCTCTGGTGCCGTTCCAACCTGGCTCTACGTCTTTCTTCAGTTTCCCCTTCAACGTCCTGGAATTCTCCAGATGATGATGGAGCAGCTTCAAACCATAAAAGAGAAAGAATAATAAGAGCTAAGTAAGCATTGAGGAACAACAATTTGAACAACTTCACATCAACAAAAAATATATTGAACTAGAGAACCTACCTCCAAAAATAGAGGAAAGATCATCAACAATATTTGTGGATGTTGATGCTTTTTTCATGCTTGAAGATGCACCTGTAGATTTCCTGGTTACATCTGTTGGCTGAAACTGGGCATCAAATACAGACTCCTGAAAGCAAATCACCTCAGAAAATTAATACAAAAATTTCCAATAGTGTCTAGCTAGAAACAACAACAATCACGCCTTAGTCCCACCAGGTGGGGTCAGCTACATCGATCGAATGATGCCAAAATACTCAATCATATATCATGTGTCCATTGACAAAGTATTGATCTTAACATCTTTCCTAATCATTTCACTCACCTTTGATATACTCTCATCACTGGGGCTTCTAGCGGTCTCATCCACAAATGCTCAAATCACCTAAGACACGATTCTACCATATTTTCTACAATATGAGCTACCCCAACTTTCTCCCTAATGCATTCATTCCTAATCCTATCTTGTCTAGTGTGTCCATTCATCCAATGCTACATTATATCTAGCTAGCATAGATGTATTTCAATCCATTTGTTTTCTTTTATTTAAAATGTGAAAGTAATTTAAAAACTTCAAATAACTACGTAAACATCCACTTGTCATTTTATATATATATACACACACACACACATCACTTTTATTTCGAATTAAAAAGGAAAGAATAAAATAACCCCACTATATGTAACTTCCTAATTATTTTAGGATAAATTTTGTATGCTGGGAAGAGACCAAACACCAAAGCCTAGTGTTGGTGACTATATATTATATTGGCATAAATAAAGCCTAACAAAAATAGGTACTCACTGAAGAGCTAGGCCTAGGAGGCCTTGGAGCACTGTTGGCTCGTGCACCCATGCTGAAGAATGATTCAAGATCATTCTCATTCTTTTGTTGGTTCGACCTTGCATCAGCTGCAGCTCTTTCACGGGCCTCTGCAGCAGCCCTTTCTCGAGCCTCCCTAGCAGCCCTTTCTACAGCAGCACGTTCTGCTTTAACTCGTGCTTCAGCTTCCGCCTTTGCAGCTGCAGTTCTTTCCCGTGCTTCCCTCTCCTTTGCCTCTGCAGCAGCCTTTTCAGCCCTTTCCTTTGCATCAGCAGCAGCCCTTTCTCGGGCTTCAGCTTGTGCCCTTTGAACTGCAGCTCTTTCAGCACGCACTCGAGCTTCAGCATGAGCTTTTTCAACAGCAGCCCTCTCAGCTCTTTGGCGAGCTTCAGCAGCTGCTCTTTCACGTGCTTCTCTGGTAGCTCTTTCTACAGCCTGCCTTGCCCTTTCTCTTTCCCTCTCAAGTCTCTGTCGCTCTCTTTCTTTCTCTTCCCTTTCCCTCTCAAGTCTCTGTTGTTCTCTTTCTTTCTCCTCCCTTTCCCTCTCAAGTCTGAGTTGCTCCTTTTCCTCCCTCTCCTTTTGCTGCCGCTTATGGTCTAACCTTTCCTGTTTTGCTTTCTCCTCTAGCACACTGATATCGTCCTTTTCAAATTGAACAGGTTCCTTGCTTCTAGCAGCCTTTGTATTCTCTCTCTCCCTAACTTCCTTTGCATGCCTAAATTTAGCTTGAGCTCTATCCATAGCCTCCTTCATAGCTTCAGCAGCTGAATTCATTTCTAATTCTTCACCAGGAAGGTCATTTTCATGTTCATTATGGTAACCACTACTCCTGCCCATTGCAAAATCTTCAAGCTCATCAAACTGAGACGCAGGGTATAACTTCGTTGTAGCAGGAGCGGATTTAGGAACCTGAGAAAATCGAGTGGAACTTGGGAAATAAGATTTATTATCCTTATTTCCAGAATTGGCAGAAGCTGGAGAACCAGTTCCTGACTTAGGGATATGTACTGGTTGTGGAGGAGGCGGTCTTGAAGGTGGTGGAGCAGCAGTTGGTTGGGTAAAAAGAGGAATCTCTGATACTGTTAACCATGTATCATCATTTGTTTCTGAGTTTTCTTCATATTTTGGAGACATATCCACCTCAATATTGGCCTGACTAAAACCATCATTATCATATGATGGGGAAGTAGACCTTTGACCAACCGGTTTATTAGAACCAGATGAATATGTAGGCATGTCGAATGGACCCTGCTGAAACTCCTGATCATGTTCAACAGGAATCTTGTTTTGCAAGTGTCTCTCCGGATTCCTCACAGATGATTTCTCAAATGATTCTTTATCTGTAGTCCAACTTGAGCTAGTATTTGACCTTGGGGTTGGGGAACTGCTACCCTTCCCACTAGTTCTATCTGATGAGAATGCCGGTACAGATTTTCCAAGCCCATCAAAGGGATCACTGTCATCATATACTCCACCATTAGAATATGATGAACTGTGCTGTTTTGCGCTTCTAGAACTGCTGAACTTAATTATTTCTTCCAATGGGTCTTTAAATTGGCCTGAGGGTGAATCCATTGGGGCCGAAGTTGATTCAAATACTTTAAAAGGGTCTTCTTCCATACTCGAGGCTGCTTTAGATGCATTGTTAGAAGGTTCTGATGACAAACCAACATCAGGAGCGGGCCTGAGAATAAAACATTTAAAAATTATAACAGACTAAATTCCTAGGTCCTAATAGACAAAAAAAAATCCCCCGTAAAAAATAAGATTCTTCTGAGTAGGCATGGTACTATCAGGAACAAGATAAAATGATGAATCCACTCCCTAAAAAGAAATGCACAGTAAATGAAAAGTATTATCAGATATCCCAAAACATATTAATATGAAAGGATAAATCCTTGAGCTAGAAAAGAAAACATTGAACCTAATCTTAACAGGATGCCAAGGCATTCTCAAACAAACTCGTGAAATAGTTTAGATAGTAGAACTTACTACAATCACTCATACTCTTTTCTATTAAAAAGTTCATGTGTTCAGATCCTGGAAACAACCTCTCCACTTGAGGGGTAAGGCTGCGTACCTATACCATCCCCAGACCCCACTAAGTGGGCGAATCGTGCATTGGGCTGCCCTTTTATGTGACTCAAGGGGAATACCTATAATAACCAAAATCAAGAATGCCACACATAAATTTAAACCAGTGAAGCAAATCAGGGAATCGGTGCCCCTTCTACTTCTACCTCTACCAAATCCTTGAGCTTCATTCAATTTCTACTTTTAGAAATAAATCAGCGAGTATAACTGCACCTTTTCTTTCAAACAAATCTGTGACCACTTAAACACCTACTTGATAGATTATATAACAAAAACTGATAACTTGAAGAAAAACTTCAGCTGATGTTCCAAAAAGGACAAGACCGCCAATGTGGATGAAATACCTACTCATCAGGAATTATTGGATCATATACAAAAGTGAGCTCCTAGAAACAATAAACCTGAAACTTCACAGCCAAATGCACAGTTTCTGGATTTGTGCCACACATAGAAGATAACACAAAATCAGTAAAAGGCATCCCTTTACCCTCCAAATTGGTGCTGTAACCTACGCATATCGGGCAATAGATCCAAACAATAATCTACCAATGGTATAAGCAGATCAAATCAGGGACGTGTAATTACCTCTTAAACCCTTCAATGGAACACAATGTTCTAATTTTGTGCTTGTTAAAATTCAAACATATCGAATCTCACAGTTCATATAATTGCAAACCACTACACAACATCCAATTAAATTATAAAAAACTATACTTACATATAAACCAAAATGCAACTTGTAAAACGTTCAAAACACAGTATAACCAACCATACCTATCACTAGTGCTCTTACTGCTCCCAAATCCAGGTATCAAATCATCAAAATCACCAACACCTTTCTCATCCTTCTCCAATCTCTTCCCACCAAAACTCGAACTCTTCGACTTACCAAACCCTCCAAGAAGATCATCAAACACACCATCGTCACCGCCGCTACCTCCTCCTTTCGCAGCAGTGAAAACATTGTCATAATTAACCTTAGAGGCGCTCTTCAACCCCGGTATGGCGTCGAAAATGTCATCATCATATACAGGCTTGTCATAGACAGGCTTGGAGGCGAAATCGGTTGAGGCGCGAAACGGAGGGTCCGATTTGGCGGCGGATGAAGCAAATAGATCGGCGAAGGGATCATCGGAGCTGAGATTTTTGTTGTGGTTAGGTATGGAATTAACGACGTCGTTTGGAGTGGATCGAGAAGATCCTTTAGATGTGGACATTGGAGCTTGTCTTCCTTGAGATTTGAAACCGAATTCCGAAGGTAAGAGACCGTCGAAATCGTTCATGATTCTACACTCACTCTTTCGTTCGAATTTCGAAATAATAATAATGATGATAAAATTAAATAAATAAATAAATAATATTGTGAGGGAAAAAAGAAGAGGAGAGAGAAAATGAGTGGTGGTATTGAAGTTCCTGTGTGGAGAGGTTAGAGGATACAGGTGATGCAGGAATCTTACCTTTCGGCTTTTTTATTTTTGTTTTTTGTTTTTTGAATTCTTATTTTATTTTTTGAATTCTTATTGATTTAGTGGTGTTAGTGTTAATCGTGGTTACCCCACTCACACCTTCTTGCTTCCTTCAACACTTTCGACTTTATTTATCCCATAGTTTTAAAAACCGTGCCGTACCGGCCGCTTCAACCGGAAAACTGGTGAATCGGACCCCTAACCGGTACGGTACGTATGTTATACCGCATATGCAATAGAACCGGTTGAAAACCGGTTGGTTTGTACATTAATTTTTTTTTTAAATTTCAAATTTTCAATTCTTCACAAATTCTTCAACTTCAATGATTGATACTTGAGTCATTTATTTGTATTTTGCGTTTGTTAAGTGATAGTTTTGGATAAATATATGTTTTGTACTTTAGACTTTGATTTTATTCAAGACTTAATGTTGTTTGTTTGTGTGAATTTGAAGTAAATTATGAATATGAATTATAAATATGAATATCTACTTATTTGAAACTTTTTGTTATAGGTTTACATATATATATATATAAGCAAGTATATCCGGTTTAACCGGCATGCGGTTTAATTACTGAACCACTGGTTGAACCACTGTACCACTATACCAGTACCCTAACCGGTTTGATAACCGGTACGGTTTTAATAACATTGATCCTAAGTTATTTTCTTTTTTTCATAGATGTTTTTTGTTTTCATAGTAAAGGAAGACATATCATCTAGTGGTATAAGGCTGTGTTAGATTTACATAATTATCAAAAGGTCAATGATTCAATCTTGGAAACGACACTTAAGCTATTCTAGATTCACATAGTTACCAAAATGTCAATGATTCATTTCAATTATTGGGAGCATACTTGTTAGGAGGAGTCACACACCCAAAAGGGATTGGTAATATAAAAAATAGTAAAATAATTTAGTGGAAAGAGCAGTCACACACTCCAAAAATGATTAGTTTTATACCCATAAAGTGATAAAATACATTTGGTAGTATAAAAATAATAATAAAGAAAGATATATGATATTCGTCTAGTAGAGCAAGAGTTAACTTGATTCCATTATACATTAAATGATCAAAAGTAGTTTGAATTATTTGAATAATACATATTAGAACCAATGTGGACTACAACAAAAGATTATAGTAATGTTCCATTTTTTTTTTAATTTTTAAGTGAACTGTCCACTTTACTTCTTAGGTTAATCCGGTTTAATACGACCGGACTGAAATTTCTCCAGTTTAAAGTGGTTCAACCCTCATCCGGTTAAGACTGTAAATCAGAATCATTTTCAAATCTGATCAGTAGTCAAACTGGTCGAAACGTCTAGTACGATCTAGTTATCACATCACTAATTAGAACCCGATCTTGACAATTCTTTTCTATTAAAAAAAAGGGAAGAGTTTAAACGTAACAAAATTACTGAATACCTTGGATGAGTATTAACTTGAAGAAATCAAGTTTAGAGATCTAGTATAGAGCTTCTCTTCCGTTCAAAATTTTCATTTTAACATAGGGTCACTTATTCATTCTTACCGAATAGGTGTTTGAAATTTTTTCACCAACTATACTTCTTATTAAAAGACCTTTTTTATAAGCAACTATTTTATTAAGAAAATGAAGTAAGAAGCTAATTAAAATCTACATAAAGTGAACATCAGGAAAGGATACAATGGTATGTGGATTTAGCTATCAATTTTAGACATTATAATAACTTTGATTATGTAGATTGATTAACCTTTGAATAAGACATTTATCGATTCATTCTTGTAGTAAATGCTTGAAATATGTTATCACATTAACCCCACATCATCTGTATTGGAATAGAGTAGAGTAACTAATGTTATATATTGGACTTAGGTCTTGTTGTAATTGTTGTAATGTGCATCATATATAAACACCAAACAGAAACACCTCATGAGCATTTGGCCCCATGGGTATGCTAGGGTTTGTAATCTTTATTCTCTAATAGTATCTTAGTAGCCGTTCAGCGCTCCCGGAGACGTAAATACAATTGACCAAACCCATTACCAAATTTTTTGTTTATTATCTTCTATTTATTCTATACATTTTATTTGATTGTTTATGACCAACGCTGCACAATGACTGCTTCCACTGCACCAACAATTCTCATACACTTCCGATCTCTATTTTGTGAGTGCTCACACTTTATCTCATGCAACTCTAAAAAAAGCCTATAATAACTGAAAGTAGAATCATAACCCGTTAATGAAGGACAAGAAATAAAATAGAAAGTTAAATGAAAACAGACAAATACAACGATTTATATAACACAATAGAAAACAAAGTGTAAACAATGGAAACTAGAGTAATGGGAAACATTCAGAAAAGATTAGATAAAAAAAATTAAAAAATCAGTGACAAAGAGGTAAAGCACTAAAGCCGTAATGATGCTTTAATGATTTCTTTCATTATGGGTATATTACAACTGGTGAGGGAAAAGATTTTACTTTGGACTATGTACACATTAAAATGAAAGGCTCCAGTTTATTCACTTATTCACATAAAAGGGAAATAGCTAATGATGTAATATTTATACATAGTTAGAATAAAGATTTATATATAATTAATATGTTATCATTTATTTGTATTATTTTTTTTAAGAGTAAATGATGATAAAATATGAATAGTAGATAATACAATGACAATTTATAAAACTCGTAAACTTTTAGTAAATATATTTTTTCCTCAACAACTAAAACTGTACGGAATATTTTTTACTATTTTGGGGTACATGGCCATAAGGATCATCTTCAATACTATCAGAAAAGTGACTTCTTATTTTTACTTTTGTTTGTCATTCATTGTCATGTGTACTTTTCTACTATAAATATTTTTCCCATAGTTTTGAAAACCGTGCTGTACCGGCCGGTTCAACCGGAAAACCGGTGAACCGGACCCCTAACCGGTACGGTACGTATGTTATACCGCATATGCAATAGAACCGGTCAAAACCGGTTGAAAACCGGTAAACTGGTTGGTTTGTACATTATTTTTTTTTTTTTTTAAATTTCAAATTTCCAATTCTTCAACTTCAATGATTGATACTTGAGTCATTTATTTATATTTTGCGTTTGTTAAGTGATAATTTTGGATAAATATATGTTTTGTACTTTATACTTTGATTTTATTAAAGACTTAATGTTGTTTGTTTGTGTGAATTTGAAGTAAATTATGAATATGGATTATAAATATGAATATCTACTTATTTGAAATTTTTTGTTATAGGTTTACATATATATATATAAGCAAGTATGTCCGGTTTAACCGGCATGCGGTTTAATTACTGAACCACTGGTTGAACCACTGTACCAGTACCCTAACCGGTTTGATAACCGGTAAGGTTTTAATAACATTGATTTTTCCATTACCTGAGAGAATCATTATTCATTACTAAGGTAATATGGTTCATGTATGAAAATGCTCTAATGTACCAGCATTGTAGATAAGATTTGTATGCAATGATAATGCACTTCCACTATATTCAACTAGATTATGTCCTCATCTTTTTTTCTAGCTCTTTTATCTGCTGATCCCTATGGCTGATAGAGCCATTCCTCCTACTTGGTGGACCATAAGCTTTTTGTTGTGATGAACAAGTAAGACACAACATCATAAAACAGTTCTAAATTAAAGTTTCATTCTAGGATACACTAAATGCATCCATGCTAATTGATAATATATAGAAGAGGGAGATTACATAATATATGTTTCTCATAATGTAGCTAAAATTTAAAATCATGTTGAAAGTCAAATTATTACAGTAGTGGCAGCTGTCATAAGGCAGAGACTAAGGATGCATCATTCTCATCTAATGGAAATTTTGTATATTAAACTCGAAGCCGTTTCGCATCGCCTTCCGGGACGCTAAGATCAATGAGCCTATCCTCCTTAGCCTGCCAAATCATACAAGTACCTAAGTCAGTGATCTAATCTGCTTTTCCAATCTTTGGCATGAAAGACATAGCTCTAATACCAAGTCACATGACCATGATGTTTCTTCATAAACTTTTCATATTACAACAAACATAGTCTTCACAGGATTAAATTATTTACTTATCAAATTTCATAAACTGAGAGAAGATCCATATTGTTTCCAACCTATAGCATTATGCTAAAACAAGAAGACACTTACAGTTTCATCTGGAACAACTGCGTATCTCTCGGATAGTGAGGCCCATGTTTTCCCTGTTTAAAGTAAAAATAAAACAGCCAACATGAGGCAAAATTGTATAAACAACATTCAGTAGAAAACTTTGTAGAATGTGAGAGCAATAAAACTCGAGTTCTTGACCAATGCAGTACATGGATAGTCAAGATTAAAAATTACTTAATGGCCGCATGCACTTGAAAAAGTCACATGCAATCACGCATTTATTTTTAAATCTTGGTCATTAAAATAAGATCCAATGTCCAAAATGTCGAAATTCATTGTTCTTGCCTTCTTAAAATACAAAGATTCTTTACTCAAATACATGAGATTAACAAAGCACCTGATAATGGATCAGCGTTTGAGGATTCTATATGCTGCCCACCAGATCCCTCAACACTCAATGCCTCAATAATCTTTGGAGAATTTCTACAAATTCAGAAAAACACATCATGGACCAAGGATTTGTAAAAATGATCTTTTTCAAATATGTTAGTCACACAAAAAAATGTGTTCTCTGTGCCTTCATCAAACAAAAAGATATAACACTTAAGTTGAATGTGAGCCTGACTCGGTTCAAACAAAATATTAATGTTGCATCACTGAAAAAATAAAAGTATTCATGTTGACATGCAATTACCGGTCAACAGTTTCACCATGCCCAAGTTGCCCATTTGTGCCTCTCCCCCAAGAATATACATTTGCTCTTTCAGTAACAGAAATTGTGTGTCTCCAGCCACATGAGACCTGAACTACTTTCTGCCAAACCAAACAAAAAATACGCAGATATAAGAATAGGGTAGTTGGTAGACTAGTCGTTATTAGAAGCAAAACAATGACCTTTTGAAATTCATATTTCAATGTTATCAGGATAAAGAAAAAAAGCCCATAGTTTCGCATTTTCGTGTACCTGATCACAGGGAAACTTCACTTGCACGGGAGAGGAGCGATCAACATTGTCACCAACTCCAACCTGTCCAAACTACAATTGAAGGAGAAATAAGTCAAATTTTCCACAGAAAAATGTTAACAAGAAAAGATTGTGCTGCCATATGTATAGAACACAGTCTTGAACCAATTTATTTTCTTTAAAAAGTAGGATAAATTTAGTTCCATTATAGAGCATGTTGTACAGGTACGGGTATGCAGTTTACTTAGGTTTGCACTTCACTATTTTAAATTATTACTACGAAGACTTTTTTAAGGTGTCCCGATGCATGGAACATGGCACAACGAGTTCGGTACGTGATACACAGGGTTAATGAGGGGACCTAGTAACTATGTTTAGTTTTCTGCACAACTTCAAGTGCATTAAGTTACCAGCTACTAATTGGTACCCTCTGCTGTGGTCATAAATCAATTAGTATTTATTGTTGATATAAAACAAGATGCCACATGAACATACAAGCAGAATAGTAAAATATTGCCAACCTTATTCCAACCCCATCCATAGAGTATTCCACTAGATGTAAGTGCCATACTATGCCTCCAACCACCTGATACCTGAATGAAGTCGAAGCAAACTTCAGAGACAAACAAGAACAGCTATAATCACCACATCTAACACCAAAACATTGCACTCAGCTAGCAGGTACAAGGATAGGACAAAGTTATGTTTGTTTTTAACCAGAAGAAGTCATATTTCAATACAGAGGTGGAAGTGTGGAACATAGTCAAATAAATGTGACACACTACATATGTTATGGAAGCCATGAATGAGAAGCATTTCCTGCACATCCCCTTCCACAGAAGAACACAGCATTCGAAAATGGGACTGAGCTTACTAAACAAGCAGAGGGAAAAAGCATCTAATGATAAGAAATTGCTATCTACTACCTAGGCACCAATTCTGCATAAAATTAAAGGACAACCTGACAAATTGAGTTATCACTCAAAGCTAGGAGCTTGTGAGGTACGAGAGAGTCCTCAAAATCTCCATGTCCTAGCTGTCCGTACTTGCTCCATCCATATGTGTATAAGCCGCCGGAAGATGAAACAGATATTGTATGCCGCCAGCCACAAGCAACAATGACCATCTTGTCACACTGCAACTTTAAACCAGCAAGCACAAGGGAAATGGGTGGGAAGTTGTAAAATAAATACTTTCCATAGAATAGAATAGCATAGCATGCATGCACACCAATCACTCATCGATCTTAATATTTTATAGGCAACTTTTAATACCTAGTAATGGTGCTACTTCTATTTAAAGTAAACAGCAGGTCAAACTTTTTCAGAAATCAAATAATATATAAATTCACATATCTTCAAATTCTAATTGATATAATTACAGTCTAATAAGATGATAACATTTTGGGTACATACATCAACAGAAGAAACTTTCACCGGGACCCAGCGATCATTTCTATCTCCCAGTCCCAAGTTTCCATATCGGCCCCAACCCCATCCATACAGTTCTCCATCTTCAGTAATGGCTACACTATGTTCAGCACCAGCAGCAACCATTTTGATAGGCAATCCCTACAACAATATAAAAATTGCATGTCCCCAAGTAGTTAATGGAATAATATGTTTGATGCAATTTTTTTCTTGAAAGTCCAATTAATATAGACAACATAATGTGTCCATGCATTATTAATTTCTTATTACTAATATTTGACAAATAAAAATTGCTACCTACTACCTAGGCACCAACAAATAAAAATTACATCTTCATTGTGTATTGATAACTGACTCAGAGATTATTACTTATTATAGAAGACCTTGACGAATGGATGAAAAGAGTACCTGAAATATTTGAATTTTTTGTGGCACTGGAGAGTCCTCTGTGGTTCCAAGTCCAAGTTGACCATTTTGATTCCGCCCCCAACTTCAAAAGGAGAGATAAAGAGGAAAATATATGGTTATACTTAAGATGAAATGAGAATAAAACAACCAATTGTATGTTCCAGTGTCAAAGATCCTCTTAACTCTTCTTTCAGTAAAAGAGAACAAAAGGGGATGAAATTAAAAAGATCGGACCTAGAATCAGCTTGCATTACAAAATGACGCTCTGCGATTGCAGTCTCTGTTTCTACATATACACTCAATCAAGCAACTAAACCTTTACTAATGCATGAAAAGGAGTTACAAACCTCTGAACCTCTCCTTCCATGGTAACTGCCAAACAGTGGCTATCTCCACAAGCAATTTGCTTTATCCTTAGACCTTGTAGTGCTCTAATAGGTTGAGGAATGAACAAATCACTAGAATTACCATGACCCAACCTCCCAAAGTCACCCCTGAAAATTCAGATTATGATCTGCTTGAAAACATGATAATACCTCGCATAACCAACTAACAGATATTAAAACTACAAGATAAATTATATGCACAGAGTTGACAATTTATTCGGCCCGGTCAGTTTAATAGAACCGAACACAATGTCAAACACAGATACAATACAACAAGGACATGAGATAGAGTAAATTTAATTTTTTTAGGATGTAAGATGGATATAGTACAACATGTAAAACTAGTATAAAATGTACATAAAAGTTGAATGTTAAAAGAGAGAACCATTTTTTTTTTCAAGTCAGCATTAGTCGATAAGGTTAGCCCTATTATTTGGAGAACTGCTAAGAAAAGCTGAAATATAAATGAGAAAGAACATGCATATCTAATTTTAGGATATCCCTCACTTCCAAAAGATTAACTTCATAATACTTACAACTAGATGAGACAGAGAAGTCTTCAAAGCAACAAGGGCGAATACCTAAACCATCAAGATTGAGGATGTAATGGGCTGAGGTTTTTACAAATATGGATGGCAAAGATAAAGATATAAGCATTATAACACCGTTATCTTGAAAGTAAATCTAATACTGCATAAGAGCTTCATCTATGAAATTGTTTGGTCCCATTCTAACAAAATTGCCAAATGAGATTTCAGTAATGATTCATATGACAGAACTTTTCCTAGCAAAAAAAGAGTGCATTACTCGGCACGGTGAACTTTCATCTTTCAATAAATGAGTGAAGAGATGGAGAGCATACCATCCCCAACTATACACTGCAGATAGTGACTCTGAATAAGCAATGGTGTGATCAGCTCCACAAGTAATAGAGATTATGTCTTTGCCATCCAATGCACTGAGTTGTGTAGGTAAAAGCCTATCATCAGCATCACCATGGCCTAACTGTCCATCCTCTCCTCTTCCCCAAGAACATACAGCATTTCCAGCTGTAAAGAACCGAAATCAATCCATAATCATACAATGAACAAAAGCATATTCGGACAACTTCTCGCTACACCTATAGTTTTATGCACAAAGTATCATACTTTGCTCATGTACTATAGAGATGTGTAAAGTAATCTTAATCAGTTGTTACATCACTTTTTTGTTATATAATACAAGTTAAACTTAGTTACATATATACTAAAGGTTTGATTAATTAAGCTTAGTTGAGTGTTTATCCAATAAGCTTTGCAAAAAATAAGCTAAGAAATCTTATTTTCAAAAGCTTATTGGAAAGTGCTTATATGGAATTCATAAGCTATTTACAAAACATGTTATCATGAGTCCAAGTAAACTAGATGTAAATTCTTCCAAATGCCCTAAAAATATGATCCCTAAAAAAGTGGTACAAAGATAGAAAGCAACAAAAACTCCACAAAAGAACATGTTATAAGCAATTATGGCACTTATCATAAGCTGGGTATTGATATAGTTTCAAAATTTTGAGTAAAAATTTAAACTTGATTGTACTTTTGAGAACCCAAAAAGAAGATTAAGAGTAATCATAAGTAAAAACTGAAAATGGGTACTCACATAGAAGAGCAAGAGAGTGACTAGCACCAGCAGATATGAGAAGAACACGAGGAGGTGGAAGTGAAGGTGTATCTGTGACCTCTTCCATCATCATCATTATCTTTATAACTCAATAACTCAGTGTTATATCAATGGTATAATCATGGTTGAAAAGTTGTTGAGTGAAATAATAAGAAATAAACTAGAATATCATTGATATATGAATGAGAGAAATGAGATGAAAGGTGAAAGGATGAAAGAATGAATGAGAGGTGAGTGATGGTTCAATAAGAGAAGGAGTAGAGAATAGAGGTATTGGTGAAAGGACTAGAGTCATGTAAAGAAGAAACAATGGCATTCAATGTGGAAAGGGACACATTATGTTGTGTCTTACTACCACCATGCATTTTCTTCATCCTTGGGTCCTTTACCTCACATGTTTTCTAACTACTCATTTTTCATTTTGTTTTGCAAAAAATTATCATATTTTTTATATTATTCTAAAAAAATTAAGTTAAAAATATTATAATTAAATATTTTTCTAATCAATAATAACTTATATCACATGAAATGACACTTTCTAAGGATATATATATATTTAAGTTAAAAGTATAATAATTGACAATCTTGATATTAGAAAAACTTAGTTAAAGACGATCTTAACGTGTTATATTTGTAGACACTCCATCATAGTTTGACACATCATTAACTTGTCGATTCCATTAAATTATTTCATGTTTTTTCTTCTTTTTCTCTCCCTTATGTATTTCTTTTTCCTCTCTTTATCTCCTATTTAATAATTTCCTCTTATGTAGTGAGACTTACAATTTAATGATTTGTCAAACTATAATTTGGTGGGTATTACAAATGTGATATGTTATGATTGTCTCCCACCAAATTTTTCTCTGTTAATATTTATCTATCTACTATATTAGTCAATGGTATTGTTATAGAATAACTTCCTCATGCCATTTACATTACTCACCCTTTCTCAACAAATGTTTGGTTTCTCAACAATTATGTTTGAAAAGATAAACATAAATTGAAATTCATGTCAACATATTTGGCATTTGAAGAGAAACGTTTAGCACATAGAATTAAGTTTTCATGAAATGAGAAATTATAGCTTTTGCGTTTAATTGAAGCTTTTACATTCTACTAAACTTGATTTTAAAATAAAATATTCAAACACAAATCACTCTACTTTAAACTAAATTATAATCAAAACCAATTTTCAAAATAATGTTCAATAAACAGACGATGAAAACTTTATAAAAGTGCAAAAATACCTATAAAGTCAGGTTCATATGCCAAAAGGTCCAAAATGTTAAAAAGCTAATGAAATTTGTGCACGTGACATGATCTTAATATTTTTATTTTAAGTTATTTTGGATATATGGGTGTTACTTTCTGTTAGATGTGGCTCTCATTGGCAAGCTTTTCAACACTTGCTTATCAAGTTTTTCAAGTTTGTTTGCAAAGCATCTACATAGCTTGTTTCCCAAGTTCTTACAAGCTTGTTCGCCAAACATCTTATCTTATTATTTGAGGGATTTTATGCTGAGAATTTTTTTTCTATTTGAGAGACTATTTGTGAGAGAGAAAATATTACTTTTTGTTTTTTATCGTTATGAGAGGATTTGTTGTACTCATTTTTTTTACATAGTTGAACTTTACTCTTTGAGATAAAATAGTGATAGCCAATGTTTTTTTACCTTTCACATTGAGTGGTTTTTTCTGCGTTAAATTTGGTATATTATTTTCTTACTTTTTTACTTGTTTCTCTTTAATTCTTAATTGATTCGACCATGTAATTCCATATTGCGCTCTATCTCTAACCCACTTTCCTATAAACCACTTCTACAGTTCTACATGAAATTGGCAGTAAATTGAAGCATCCATCAAAATTGAAAGTATGAAATGCATTAGTAAGTACACATCACAAAGTTAGGGAATTACCAATTTTTATTCACAATTACCTTTATGTCTAAACATCTATAGTAGCTCTTTGGGAAATCAGGATGTGGAGGTTTCTTGGGTAACAACATATCTGTAATGAGACAAGGATAAAATTAATTTTAATGGAGAGGTAATTACATTTTTTCCTTTAATTTTAAAATATGGTAAAAGTTTAATTTTATTGTAATTAAAAGAATAAATTTGTCATTAAAATTTATATTTCTCTTTATTTTTTAAAGCATTTGTATTTTTATTAATAGAGATGATCCAAACTCGAGTGAATATGGTTAAAATTAATCTATGAGCTAGATATATTTTGTAATGTAGTTAAAAGTGTGGGTGAAAATTATATAGATAAATTTTGTTTGTAAAATTGTGGTGAAACCTATTTATGATGGCCTGATGATTAATTATTTTTTTTGTATATACATAAACAACTCATTTTTAAGTAAAATTAGTGTAATTAAGTTAAACAATATATTATATAATGTGAAGATAGATTCAAATAGTATAGGAGTCAATACATTTTCATTATTTTAACTCTTATACTATTTTGACGTGTCTCCAAAATCTACCGTATTTTGTTTAACTTAGTTATATTCAACATTTTTTGTATAAATATTACACTTATTTCTCATGCAATGATAGTTAGTGTAATGTATGAACATAAATAGGGGTGATTATTTTATTTATACTTTTATAACACTTGATAATAATTATATAGATCAATTTCATCACATTAAACTACATGTTTCTATAATCACTGTCTTAGTGATTAAGGGCAGGTTTGGTGAAGTCCAACTTTTCTTTCAATAATAAGATTACTTCCCTTCACCAATTATAATGTCAAAGTAGAGACAGTGACTTTTCTGGTCTACAAAATTACATGTAGCATTAGTCTTTCTTCAATGTTTCAGTTCCAAGACTTTGACAATTGGTGAATGAACCAAGAGTAACATTAATTTAGTCCTTCAGTAACACTCACTTTAATTTTTAGTCTATCAATCATAAATTATTTAATCATTTAGTCTCCTAATAATAATAAAAATTAACATACATTCACTAATAGTTAGGGGGATATGATATTTTTCTCTTAATTTCAATGTTAACTTTAATTCTCCTAGAACATTATCCCCAACTAAATGTTCAAAACTAATGTTACCATTCAGATATTGGGAATAATTGGAAATGGCAACACCAAATCAATTGTTATCACATGCCACTCAATTGAAGGAGCCACTGCTTCTATATGCACCCTTTAGCTTTTGTCTTAACCTCTAACACATATCTTCCTTATTGTGAATCTTAAGCATTTTTTGGTTCACCATTTCTTGGTGAACAAGTCTTTTTCCAATGTCATTCTCAAAGAAAAATGGGGTAGCAACTTTTGTCACATGGTCTAAAAGGATGGCAACATTGAGAATATTGCAAAGTATGCATTGAAACTTATTGAAAATAAGATGTCCAAAGATGTTCTTGCTAACTGTAACACCTCAGTCTTGACATGCGACCCCTCACGGGCCCATGAGTATATTGAGCATATTACCCAACAGTTTAAATACCCCTGTAGTATTTTATTCCCAACAAAGGGGAGCCTCCCGCGACTCGAACCCGTGACCTCAAGGACAAATAGTCATTATTCTCATGAGTCGCTACCATTAAGCTATTAAACACCATTAACAAATCGAGCTACAGTATGTGGATGGAAGATTTAAGAGAAATGGGAGAACTCAAAGCAAAGATTTAATATGTCTAAGAAGTGCTTGACTGAACATTTTCTGACTAAATAGCATATCAAAGATATGAGGAATTATACATTGCCATTTTGATTATCAATGTTCCTAACTGGCCCCTTGAACCACTTTCTTGCATCTAAAAGCCACCAAAGCATTATGAGACCCAAACCCACCCCTAATGCAACTGGTGCATAATTGAAAGTATTCCAATCAATTGGGTATAGAGTTGGCAAAAGGAACACAGAACATGTGTAACAAATCCATAGAAATGCCACAAGGCATATTGGTCTACTTGCTTTGCCCAAATAAAATGGCCCAGGCTTGAAGTTCTTCTCTGGCATCACCATCCTTGCGAAGATTGGAACTGCATAACCACCAACCCATCCAATTGTGCATATTGAAGTTATTGCAGTGAAGATTACATTGAGCTTCAAAACTGGGATGCCAAGAAGAATGCAGATTGCTGCACAAAGCCATACTGCATTTGAGGGAACTTTATGCTTCGGGTGAAGTTTCCGCCATAAGTGTGAAAAAGGAACTCCCTTATCTCTTGATAGAGCATAAACCTGAAAATTGTTTGAGATACACATAACACAACACAATGTTAAGGAGGCTAAGAATTTAGCATACAAGACTCCTTTGTTTTTTAAAGCCTTAGTAATTTGTATTCAAAGTTATAAATGGATAATCTAACACTACCTTTTCTCAAGTTAAATAACTTAAGCAATTATAAAGGAGGTAAGTGGACTTCGGAAGCTTAATATCCGATTTTTCCAAATCTAATCGCAGAAATATAAAATATCGTACTCACCACTCTGGCTGCACTTGTTGTGATTGAGAGCCCACCAAAGAAGAATGAACCCCAAATGACAAATAGAAGAATGATTGCTCCAGCCGAATTGTGATATCTTCCATGGAATGCATCATATAGTATTTGTGCTGGAACAAATACACCAGCAGTCTCATTGTTTTCATCATAAAGGTAAGCCAAATCCTGAATGAGAGTTAAAAACTGGTGTTACTATCATCATTTGGATAAAAGCTGTTTGGTTTTATTTTAATTTGTAAGTTAACAGACAAGCCAACTATAAAAACCCTCACTTGATTTTATACTTGATCGAACTCAAAAAATGCAAACTGATTTTCATTGTTTACATAACAATCAAACTATGCATAGAGTTGTAATCTTGCTTCATAAATTCATTTTCCTTGTGAAAAAAAGTGTTTAAAACTTTAACTTGCTCTAGCATATGTTCAAGAAGTTTATTACTAAGTTACATAAGTTTACCTGAATGCTGAATGTAAGTGCCAATATATAAGCCCATCCAAATAGTGTAATGATGGCTAGACTACCTAGTATTGCTTTCGGCCCATTCTTGTCGGCTCCTTTAGTTTCTTCAGTTAGATGTGCTGCAGCATCATATCCATAGAGGGAATACTGACTAACAAGAAATGATAGAATGACTGCATATGGTTTGCTTGTTATTCCTGTTGACCCTGGAGCCAACTCGAAGTGTGTGAACACAAATGAAGCAGATTTTGTAGTCATGGCTACCAAAGGTAACAAAATGACTATCACCAATCCACCAATAACCTGGCACAGAATAAAATCATGAGTGTATAGTGAAGTACATTTCTGAATATTTTCTGATAGAAGTTAGCTATGATGCGTTTTTAAAATACGCAGATCCATAAGATCATTTGGATTTAACCCTGTTAAAAATACCATTCTTATCTTAAACTTATAAATATAAAAGAAAGCAAAAGTACCTGCCACCATATTGAAATAACATCAATCAAGGCAATCACTTCTAATGCAAATGTGTTCAGTATTGCCCATATGACAGTGAGGCCAATGTACATACATAAAAATAACCATTTCGGAGCGAAGTACCCTCCACCTTTATTTGTGCCTGTTGCGATTAGGATTATACTTTGCAACGTTTGTGACCCTGCATATGCCTTTCCAATCATGAAAAGCATGAGTTACTATGTAAACATTCTATGCAAAGATTGAGTTGAAATTGCACAAAAGTGTAAACACCTGAGTCCCTATTCCAGCGATAAGCCCTATGGTCTCAAGCCAAGCACAGCACCATGAAGAAAATGGTCCCCATTTTGGACCGGCTAAATGTGCAGCCCAAAAGTACAAAGAACCAGTTGTCTGTTAGATTGCAAAGGAAAGTCAGTTAGTTCTGTAAATTCATGTGTTCATTAATGTGCAACAGGAATCAAATATTTTTAGGATGTAAAGTTTCTTACTCTTGATTTCATCAATTATAATTGCATACTTCGTTTTTTAAACGTGAACGATTCAGTTCAAGATTGAACTTAGGAAAAAACTTGGTATGTAGACTTCTTTATTTATAACTCTGTGACTTCATGTTTTATGAGTCCCAAACTGAGTAAAAAGGAAGACTATTGGCTTCAAAATCTAATCTCTCATGATAAGTAGAAGTCATAGATTTTGAAGCCAAAAGACTTATCCACAAGGTGGGAGAGCCTCGTGGTTTAAAACTACACTGAGCTTTATTTTTTTACTCAACGTGGTACTCATAACACATGAAGTCACATTGAGAGTAATAAATAAAGAATTCCATACAGGTAGCTGAGCTTTGAGGAGTGGGATTCAAGTGGGGTGGTAAGGAAATAGAAAGTGCTCTCATTAAATAGTTTTGACTATTGAATGAACCTAAGCATTTCTTTAATAATGTCTCCACAAATACTTGAAGCTAAAGATAAAGAGCCCTCATTTAAGTATTGATTTGCTTGCACAATTGGGTTGAGGGTGGTGGTGGTGGTTAGGTAAAGCCCTCTTTAAGGTGGCAACCACAGGGTTCAAATACTGACATCACAGATAATGTTTGTTTACAGTTCTCTATCATTAACCCTACGTATTGCATACCAAATTTAACGTGCCGCAAAACAAATTCACTTCAACAGAAGTTGTGTAATAATAACAAAGGTTATGCAAACACATACTCAAATGAACTGCATACTCATAATGGTACTACTTACTTGTTTACCTATGATATAGGATAACATATCAGTAGATAGGTGCAAATGCAGTGTGTAGTTACACAACATTAGCCTAAAGTCTAGAGATAATACGGATAAGAACATAAGCTGATTATAGTAACAACAAAAAAAAGGAAAAAAAATCTGATTATGTGCAACAGAAGATGCATAAGTTGAATGCTGTACAATTATTTGACTTGGTCTTGGATGGATATCTACTGAAACCAGATATAGATTATTAATTTTAAAAAGAAAGTTTATGAGAAGGGACAAACTGGGAAGGATGAGCATATCTCAGACATTGCAATCCCAACGAACCAAGTGAAGAAACAAACCACTACCCATCCCCACACAAGAGCTGCAGGGCCTGCATACTGAAGGCTAGAACCATATAGAGGAGTGATTCCTGTGAAAAGGGTCATTGTTGAGAATGATATTGCCAGAGTTTTGAACAAAGTCTGCACCAAAAAATGAGTTTTTTTTACTCCCTATAAAAAGCTATTTCATTTTAAGAACGAAATGATAAATATAAAATATGAAACAATTATAACCATTTCTCTTCTGAGTTCTTGCTTGTATCCAAGCTCATTGAGCCTCTTCTCTGCTGAATCTGTAGCTGTGTTTCCTGTCACTCCCACCATGGTGCTTTCACTCCCTATGGAACCAGTGCTGGTTCTGTTGAGGAGATTTTCACCTAATATAAACAACCAAAAAGAAGAAGAAGAAGAAGAAACAAAGAAACTAACTTTATAGTTTAAGGCAGAGTTCATAAATGTCAAAGGTATGAGCAATTAAGAAAGTAAAGAAATATAATTGACTAGACCCACCAATGTTTTAGCTGAAAGATTCTAACTTGGTAGTTTTGCCCAAAAGTTTTTGATTAGTTGCAGTTGCAATGTTTGAATGGTCATTGAAGATAACAACTGAGGACATAGTCATTAGCCAATACCAATATTTTAACTTGCATTTTTTCAACTCATGTGTCATTGTTTACCCTAAAAAATTCAAAGAAAAACAATTTCAGCTGTCATCTAAAAGCAAACCCCACTTGGCTTGTTTAAACAGACCCTCAATTGTGTGTAATTGGTCACTTTGTGAAATATAGAATGATAGGTTGACTTTGATAATGTAACAGGAAGTGGACAAAAGAGAAAGATAGAATTTAATATACACAGCAGAATAATTTGGGAAGATTCTGTTTGACATGTTTAGCAAATGGACTAGGTGATCATGTCTTGCATTTATATCACAACTTAATTAAGGGTATCATACAAATATAATAAAGATAGGTTGGAAGTAGAAACAAATAACATACAGGTTGCTGACTAATAGCACTTGGAATGAATGGTAGGGATGTGAGAATTAGTGATGTGTTGGCCAAGAATATCCATGTGCTAGTTGCCACAACCACACATGTGAAATTCAGTGCAGAAATATGTATTCTAACATTTTTCTCTTCTCAGAAGCAACACCAGAGAGAAAGGAAGCGTATAAAGTGGATCAACCACAAGTCCACAATTATTGAATTTTATAGTGTTAACCGAAAAATAGGGTCCATAAAATAATCCCTGACATATTCAACATATATAGTGTGTTAACCTTATAGTTAACATTTGTTGCACCTCAGATTATATAAAATTGCATTCATGTCATTTCATTTGTCTTATCACCCTATGTCCTCACTGATATAGGGGATACTACTTGTTACTGTGCACAAAATGACAGTCAATTTGGTAGACCATGAGTGCATAAATATACACACCCTTTATTTTTGTTTATCCCTTTTTAAGTAAATATCATGCTGAAGTAATATGTAGTTGTAAGTTAAAACATAAAATGATATAAAAAAGTACATTGGAATTAGTTTAATATGCACTAAGATTCTCAGTCTGCTTGCCTCTGATAACATTCAAAGTAACATTTCAATATAAGTCAGCAGCCATAACTTTGGAAGCAAAACTCGGAGAGGATGAAAAAAATCAGAAGAACTTAATTTTTACATGCCAGAGCTTAAATTGCTGAATCAAAGGAATGAAGGACTTGCTCTAAAATCTGTCTTTTATGCGGATCAAGAGGACTCTCTGGTTTATCAGAGTGAGTAATATTTAGAAGGTAGAGTTTCTTTGAAGCCACAAATGCTGCAGAAAATATCCTCTTCATCCCTCCCCGGGTGCTATCAAGTGTGTATTCAAATTCATAAATTTGTAAACCTCCTTCGCCTGATCTCTCTGCAACTGTGATAACCTCAGCATCCTGTGTACTTTCCTGAATGTCGAGAATAATTCACAGAACACAATTACGTGGACATTTATTTATTCATCCACCAATTCTAAGAACAAAAGACATTATGAGCACACGAGGTATACTTTCAGATAGATTTTTTTTGCATTTCTAATCTTACTTGTTAAGTTCTATTTCAAATCTTAATGGTCTTTTTTGGACTTTAGTCATAAAAGTAGCATATAACTCCAGCTATGCCCAATCTAGTTGTGTGGGTGTGTTTTACATAGAAGCTTGGGTGAGTTGGATCTTGGAGGATCACCAGACCAGTGTCGGCTTCATGACTGAGAAAGTGATTATAAAGTACTTATAAATTACCCACCAACGGGGTCCTCACGTCGATAGTAAGATTTAAACTCACACCATTATGGCGTGTAAGCCAAATCCTTACTAACCGACTAAACCATCACTGACCATTGTGTGTATATAGCAAACTTCTATACTTTGCAATCCTTACAAATCCTTACTAAGTCAAATAGAAGGTGATGTACGTTTAGTTGATGATGTGTATCAAAATTAAATTAAATTTGCAAGATTATGAGCCTTTCAACTAATATAGCTCTCAACTTGTTTATTTCTTTCCAAGGTAGGACTTCTTCACCCTTATCTATAACTCACTTGAATTCACACAATTTAGAAGTCTGCGACGGAAAGAAGTTACAACAGTTTACCTACCTTTCGTCTTTCTGCTTGTAAGAGCTTATCTGCTACAAATTGAGGGCTCCCAAAGTCTCCCAGAGTTGCAAGACGAATAGGGTTCACCACAACACCAATATTGTTACTTCCCATATTTGCCTCTTGAAACAAGGCAGTTGCCCCTGCTTTATCAACCTGTTGACTAACAACATTAGCCAACCTTGTTCTTTTATGAGAAAAAACAGAAACAGCATACAACACAGGACACAGATACAAAAAGACACAGACACAAACATATGATCCATTTTAAAATTATAGAACACAATACAACTATAGTAATTAATGAAGGTTTTAAATCTGGGTCTGCGACCATTATAGACTATGTCAAGAATAACCGCATGGCGACTGCAATTTGTGGCCGCATGGACAACAATTGTCCGAAACATCAAGGTTTTCGAAGTTTCAGATACCCTTATTTAAAACCTTGATAATAATATTAAATCAATGAGTGATGATAAGCAAAATAAAATGTTATCATTCCTCTAATGCATGTGACATTTATTTCTATATATAGTATTATATAAGTTCAAAGATAAGTGAAGTTTCAATTAAAAATGGGTACTTTACCTTAGTCCAAGAAGAGGGTATAAGAAGAGTGAAACCTTCCTTCGAATCCGTGTACCTATCAAGCTCCAATTCTTCAGCCAACAACAATGCACGACGGGTATTCGGCAAAATGTCCCATAGAAACGTTGTGAGAAAAATTGTGATGCTTCTCCTTCTTAAACACGGTGATAAGTTTAAGTTCACGTGTTTGTGTGAACGGGATTCATGAATGGAACTAGGTGGAATAGGCGAAGTAGAATTGGGGGATAAGATTTTTGAGACTTTGGAAGAAGCGTAAGTGAACTCAGTGGAGAGGGAGCTTTGTAAAAGGTTGTAGCAAATTTTGAAAGACATCTTTTGCTTTGTGGAATACCAAACTTAACCACCGTTTGCTTTCTTAGGATTCATGTTATAAACATAGGATGAATGGACAAGAGATGAGAATCGTTATCCCCATATTGAAATGTGGGGAAACTAACATTTTTCTTCATCCTTTTTCTAGTTGAAAATTCTAAATTTAAAAACATTAAAATTATAAAAAATAAAACTAATCTTATTTTCCATTTTTAATAAATTCTAAAAACAATATATTAATCATTCTCCTTCATTCTTTTTTAGGTGTCAATTTTTAGAAAATTATTGCTATTATTTAACTACTATTCTATTATAATTGTTCATTTATCAGTTATACACATACCCCATTATTGTTGGTATAGAAAAATAATAATTATGTATTAAAATAAAAAAGAATTAGGAATGATATAAAAGGCAAAAACAATAACAATTTTGTTAAATAGAAAAAAAAATCAGTGATTTCTTTAATTTGTGTGAAACAAACATAAGGAGTATATATGACTTATTATCCTTAGTTGTATCATTATGGAGAACAAAAGTTATATTGAGGATAAAATCAAAGTTAGTAAATTGGTTTTGGAAAGGTGGAGAGGACCAAGATTAAGTTAAATCAAACAATAAAATTCAGAACAAAGCAACTAAGTTTAAGCCTCAAAATGTTGGAGTTGCAATGGGGAGTTTACTGACTACTAGCACAGTTAACAGAACAGTACTTTACAGACATTAACCAGAGCTTCAAATCCAGAATTCTATGAATCCAACATCAAGCTCTTCATAGTTAGCTAAAGTACATTATATGAACCTTTTACATGTGTGATTCCAAAATAAACCTGCAATCTAGCATATAGACTAGACTAGTCAATTCCTAAGAATCCTCATTAACTGCCTCATCAATTTCTTCAATGTGATCGCGAAGCACATTCCACTGCACATAGAGAGAAAGAGAGAGTGTGTGTGTTAACCATTGAATTATAGTGGCTTCAAAATCTTATGTTATAGGTCTTCATACCAACCAACAGAGTAAAGATGAAAATAGCAAAGGAATCTTACAAGTAGAGAACATTCATATAATTTAAAGATGTACCTGATCCATGGTCAATGAGATACCTGAAAATAAACAAGAATGTCAGTGTAGCTCAAATTTACAACTCATCAATTAGTATCACCATCACCAAGAATCATCCCACTAGGTTGACTACATGAATCGATCTGGTAGTCGAGCTTCATCAAACAAACAAATTCAGTAAATGTAATAGAAGACAGCAAAATCTATTTACTTTTCAAACATTCTAAAACAATCTCCCAAGTCTATATAAGGATCTGAAAACCACAATATATGGCCTAGAACACCACAGGAATACATAAGACCTGAGGAATGGCCTTTAAAATGTTAATTGGGTCAAAATGAAACCTCGCAAATAAATTACACTGTGATTTTTTTTCAAAGGAAAATGCTCAGTCAAGCAAATTTACTAAAAGATAAACGCTATTAGTAAACTCACCTTAATCCAAGCTTTTTCCTAAAACTCTACCATATTAGGGCTTTTATAATTCATTATATTACCAAACAAATAATATGTTAACCGATATTTTAGTTGCATTGCTCACAATTTTTTGGCAAACTAAATTAGATTCAATGTGTATTTATTCAAGCAAGTAAAATGTCTCACATTTTTCTCAATTAAATTCTTTGTTCACAAAGAAACATTAAATATATTACATCATGTACTCATAATCTACAAATGAACCTTATACCCTTCATACAAATAACTAACTCAAAGAAAGTCCTTCCTAATTCTTCCATATACAAATAAAATAAATTCAACAAACCCTAACTTTTCACACAAAAACAGAAAAGGAAATAAGAGAAAATTGGAGAACCTTTTTTGCCAGGCAATTGTTTTCCATCTTTCTGATAAAATTCACGAATGTCAATAACGATCTTGCCTTGCCAGTTCCTCACAGAAACCCTCCTATTCTTCGAAATCTACAAAAAAATCAAAATCAAAATTAGTACTAGAAAAAGGAAAAAAAACCTAAGAGAGTGGTTTTAGGAATGAAAGGTCACCTCGCATACAACGATGGAATCAGGGTCATCGGAATCTTTCTTGGCTACCTTATTGGGAGGCGCGTGGCCTTCAGAGTCGTCGGAAGCGTGGTTATTCTCTTCCTTTCTCTTTCCCTTTCCAGACATATCTCCTCTTCAACTCGAACGGTTATTTTCGTCTCTGAGTGACAGAGAACAAAATGAAAATTGAAAGTTAAAATAAGAAAGAGAAGTGAATAGATTTTATATAGTGATAGAGAGGGCGAAAATGAGATTGAATTGAGAGTCAAAAAATCAAAACCTAAAAACACTTTTGGCGCACACTTCACAGTTGTGTTGGACTTAGTGTGGATCATCTAACAAAAGCAAAGCACTAAGCTACATTTTTATTATTCCACCGTTGATGATAAAAATAAGAGTAATTTAATTTAATGATAATGTATAAAACTCTTATATTGTGAATGTATATATTTTTCCTCTTATACTTTCACATTTGAAAATAAAGCCAAAATTAAGAATCCAGAAGATCCTTATTCCTTTTAGATGTTTAGGTCGTAGAGAAGATCTTGCTGATGATTAGAGCTGTCAAAATAGGCGGGCCTATGCGGGCTGGCCCGCCACAACCCGAAGTTTTGTAGGGTTTGGGTATCATATTTGGCAATTTTTAGTGAATCCGGGCTTTTTAGCCCGGGCCGGCCGGGCTATATTAAAACCGGGCGGGGGTCGGGCTACCCGTTTTTTATTTATTTTAAAACTTTTTTTTGGACATTTCACTTGGTAATAAGCTTAAAGTGAAAATTATTTTACAAAATAACTAATAATAAAAAATAGATAATAGATGATAAATATTGTGTTATGAACTTTGAATAAAAAATAGAGTAATGTCTATAACATAAATATTTATAAATTACAATAATGTTATCAAGTTAAACATTATATATTTTTTTCCCTTATTTTGCTTAATATCCTTTTAAGCACATTAGAAAAATAATGTATCAAATTAAATAAGAACATTAAACCATATAGATTCCATTTTTCTTTTCCTAATCGTATATTTAATTAGATTTAACTTATACAACAAAAACATAATAAAGAAAATAACTTTTACAACGAATCACAACTTAATTGTTTACCATAGAGAATTTTACACAACCAAATTTAACATAACAGTTCACAATAAAAATGTTGGTAAAGAATATACAAAAGATATCTATAACAAAGTAAAGAATCATTATGATGGTGGTTATAATTCGACACATAGACTTCATTATGAATTTGAGTCTATACTATCATTACTACAAACCAAAATATTATTTGTTAGTGTATCCATTTATTATATTGAAATGAAGTTACAAATTATATTGTGTTAGAGGTTGAGAGTCTAATAACAATAAGATATTTAATAAATGAGTTATATTATGAATCATATACGTAGATTTGACATCACGTCTTAACTTAAACACATGACATTATATCTATAAGTTTGGTTGCATTGAGTATAACAAATGTGTAAAAAAGTTATGCATCGATATCAAATGTTATATATATTAAATATGTTAATTTTTTTTTAATATTATGCGGGTCGGCCCGCCACAACCCGAAACCCGCTTAGGCGGGTTTGGGCTACATTTTCATATACATAAATTGTATCCGGGTTTTTTAGCCCAGCCCGTTTTGACACCTCTATTGATGACTTATCAGGGTTTTGATGAAGACATCAATATCAACAACAAAAAATGTTGAAATGATTGAAGACTTACAAGCATGTGCATCAGGTGAAGCAGACTTTTTGCTTTTTAAGTTATGTATTTCTAGCATAAGTTTCTTTAGTTAGAGTAATATTCAAATGCTTTTAGGAAAGATTTTGAAAATTTTAACTTCGTTTGAAAATGATTCTAAAGTAGAAAACAAAATATAAAAAAAAACTCAGTAATAAATTATTCGAATTGAGTAAGAGGTTATTAAGACAAAGTAAACGGTTACTCAAATAGAGTAACATGTTACAAGGTAAAAATAAGTAGAGTAACTCATTGCTCGTTGGAAGAAGCTTTGGGTAACTTATCACACTAGGAAAGTAATCGATACTCTAGTTGTTATAATAGTTTTCAGTTTCAAACTGAAACAGTTTCATCCGAAACGAATCAATGTCACTCAAATCGACTTTTATCTCTTGGAATGAATGAGTATATTGGCTGGTTGGAAGCTTTTTAAAAGACCATTAGTATTCATATTTGGAATCAATATTTCACAACAACTTTCTACACACATTTTATAAACAACTTAAGCAAATTTTGTACTTTTTTGAAAATTTGTCTAAAGCTTAAAGCAAATTTTCAACTTTGAAGTCAAAGTTTTACCCTTATACATAATCTCTTTTGGGTGTGTGATTATCCCTCCTCATAAGTGTCGCTCCAAAAAATCGAATATTTAACTTTTGATTTACCTAAAGATCTAGTGAAACCTTACATTACTAAATCAACGTCTTGTTGATATCTTTCCTTCTACATTCATTCATTTACCAAACATAGTTCGAGGGTAACTCATTTGATACTTGTAACCAATAGCAATGAAATCGATGACATGCACTAGGGATAAGTAGGACCGACTCTACCCTCTCACACAGCATGATCCAATCATGACTAGGTCTCGTCGGGTTTAAGGTCGATTTCAAGTTCGAAAATTAGACCTGATCAATATTTGTGACCGGATATGGGATAAACATGACCCGATTAGACTCGTCTCATGGTCACTCACTCATTACGTTTGTATGATTATATATTCAATCATGTATAAAGTATTGACACCTATTTAGTCAAAAATATCATTGACTATCTAATTTTTTATAATATATATATGATTAACAATATATATACATATGTTATTTTATCTAAACACATACATATTCATAATAATAAGTAATATTCATAATATTTTATTTAAAATATATATATATATATATATATATATATATATATTATATTTAATGAGTCTTAGCAACTAGATATCTTTTAAGTTTAGGATTAAGCCCAAATTCAAAAAATGACCTCAACATTTAGGATGACCCACAAAACCACTCATCCGTATGAATGAGGATCATCTGTCCCAAAATGACGTCATCAACCCTGTCTCAGCCAATCAGAGAATGAAAATTAAAAGTCACATAAATAAATAATTTTTTTAGTTAAGAGTTATATAGATTTTTAAATGACATGATATAAAATTATTGGCTGTGACAGGATTGATGACACAATTTTGGGACAGCTGTTCCCATCCGGTTAACATTCACGTGATATAAAATTAACGATGCATGCTTGGGTATATTTGGGGAACAATCATTACCTGTCTCAAAAAATTCATGTCATCGAGTCAATCATGTTGCACCAAATAATGTCATCGAACCAATCACGTTGCACCAAATAATGTAAAAAAAATATTTTTTTTATTTTTTTAATTTTCATATTAATTAGGTGACAGTTTTTTAGTGGATCGGGATAACATTTTTGGGACGGGTGATCTCGATGTTTCGGAACAACCACCTCAGCTTCTTGTCTCCCATCTCAATTTCTCTCTCTTCATCGCGTCTTTTCTCACTGTGACCAGGTTGTTACTTTGCTTTGGGAACAACCAAACCAAAAAAAACCCTGTCCAAGGTTGTGTTTGATCTCTCCAACAGAAATTTGAAAACTAAAAGAGCTTCAATTGATCATCATCGTTTCATTGGGTATAGCAGTTACAAATGCCTATTTTTCCTCTATGATACTGCCACAATTACAAATCAACATTTTCTTCCTCGAAAAACCTTAGCACAGCAAAAAAATTGATGGGAAATTTATTTGTGAAGAAGCCAAAAGTTACAGATGTTGATCGAGCAATTCTCGCTCTTAAAACCCAAAGACGCAAGCTTGCTCAATATCAGCAAAAGGTTCTTTTTTTATTAAATTAATTTAAACAATTAAGAGTATGTTTAATGTTATTGTATTCCATTAATTAGAGTTTGCAAAAGAATTAGTTTTTATGTATTATCTGATCTGGGTTTTGAGTTTAACTTGAACCTAGTTCCTTACTTTGCTCTAATTATAATGCTTTGTGTGTGGATCTGGATAATTTAATTAATGGGTTTGTTATGGACTTATGGCTAATGGATTTTAATACTAATGCGGAATTTTAAAAGAGTTAATAGTTAAAAATGTTTTTATAAATCTGCTTCTCTGCTAACGTTCCATTCAAATTATTCCAATAACAGTGACTCCTGGGCATTGTAAAAATAAATGAGTTTAGAAGGTTCCATTCTAAACCAACGCACGCTTTATGTACAAACCACACGTTTAATCAGAATGGTGTAGTGAGTTGCAATTGAGTGTGTGTGCTTGCATGTTTATAGCATTTCTTCTCATGTGTATCTGGTGTGTCTTTTTTGTTTTGAAGTTTAAAGAGGCGTTCCTTTCATTTTTAAACGTTTTCCCTCTGGATTCCCTTTTCATCCGTTGTCTCTTACTCCATGATAATTCAGTAGGTATTGTGACATGCATAGGCTCATGCATCAAATTATCTTGCAAATGAACTTCTATAAAATGCTAGGAAGTCTGACAGTAAGTATAGTTATTTGAAATTTTGAATAGATTTCGTCTTTTGATCTTCTGTAAATCGTGCATGAAAAATGACTTGAGCACAACGATGATGATGCTTACATTGTTTTTTATTACTACGAAGTCGATGGATATATGGCTCCAGTTCCTTATAACTGAACAAGTTCAGGATATTTTGGAGTAGTCTAAACTGTCTGGGTAACCATTTTAGTTAAAACGAATTATTAATATCGTGTAGGTACCTTACAGGATATGTTGCCTAACTTGAGTTATTTCCTTTTTTACGCTCATTTTCCAGCTTGACGCTGTTATTGAAGCAGAAAAGCAAGCTGCAAGAGACTTGATTCGTGAAAAGAAGAAGGACAGGGCTTTGCTAGCTTTGAAGAAAAAGAAGACACAAGAGGAATTGTTGAAGCAAGTTGATACCTGGCTTATAAATGTTGAGCAACAAGTAATATTTTAATATTGAATTTATTGTTCGCTGTCATTTTTACTTTTTCTTCTTTGTTTTGTTTCTCTTTGTATAATAGTAGCAGCTAGATCATGGCCTTTTTGCATCATTTGATAGCTTTAGCACTGCCAGTTTCTGTGATTCCAATTCAGTCTTTCCCCCTTCTCTAGAAGAGATAACATGATTATCTGTCTAAAACAAACTATGTACTTATTCCTTTGGTTCAGTTAGCAGATATTGAACTCGCAAGCAAGCAAAAGGCTGTGTTTGATAGCTTGAAGGCTGGTAATGATGCAATGAAAGCCATACAAAGTGAGATAAACATTGAGGATGTTCAGAAACTTATGGACGATACTGCAGAAGCTAAAGCTTATCAAGATGTGAGCTTGACTTTACTCTAATCCTCATTCTTGCTGTTTTCGAGAACCGATTTCTATGTCTAGATTCACTGCAATAGGGTTGTACCGGTTTGGTTGAGCTTTAATTGGTGTTGTCAATTATTTCATACTTTTCTTGGATTTTGAAGGAAATTAACGCAGTACTAGGTGAGAAGTTATCAGCAGAAGACGAGGAGGATATTTTAGCAGAATTTGAGAACTTAGAAACCCAGGTATATGGTTTTTTAAATTTTGTAATTTTTATATTAACTTCCAATATATGCCAATAGTATCCTTTCAAATTGTCTTAAATGAACTATTCATTAAATAATAGTAGTACAGACTTCTGAAAGACAAATATTATTATGCTTCATTTTAACCCTTTTCACTTTACCAAGTAGTTACAAACTATATTAGCCAAGGTTAATAGAGCTTCTCCAATTCTAGGTTGAATGATTTGCTTTGGTTTTTGTTACGTGATGAATTAGTATCTAAGATAATTTGTGACATGGTGTCTAGTGATGAAGTGACACGGTACTGCAATAAGCTGCGCGATATAACTGCCTTCTAGTTATGCTGCCACTGGAAACACGATTCTTTAGCAAAGTTTTGAGCTAATCATTCATTTCAGATATTATGAATTCAAAATTAATAATATGATATAAAGGAAATAGGTGAATCACGCCGAACTAAGAAACAATTCTTGATCAATCAGTGGTGTGAATGTGCAATAGATGCATCATCCATTAACGCCGATGCAAGTTATTATTATTTTATGGTTATTGACAAGGTTCATATTATTGCCATCAGCTTACCATGCAAGATCTTCCCGAAGTTCCTACGTCAGTGTCCGAAGAAAGCAATGACAAGTTGGACCTTCCTGATGTCCCAACCAAGATACCAGTTGCCAGTGATGCTGAAGTATCTACAAAAAGAAAAGGTATCTACCCTATCTATCTCCTTTCCCTTCAACACAAAAAAAGTTTAAGCGAAAAAGTATAAGTACGAACTAAATTCGGTAACTGTTAATGACTGATGGTGCAACAGTTATGGAGGAACCATTGGCAGCTTGAAGAACGCCGTGACTGAAACACATCAACCGCTTTGCAAACCTAGGCGAAGCATCTAGTTTCCGTGTCTGCCGGAACCATTACACATTCTTCTGTAAATTTCATGCAGTTATTAGTGTTTTGATTAGCCTTAGTATTTTGAGTGACTTTTTAATTTGTACATATGTGCATATCTATGACATCAATTTTAACGTTAGTCATGTACTGAGAAAACTATGTTTCCCCCCTAATCACTCTTTCAGATTGTTTACCTTAGATGCTTCAATGGAAGTGTAAACATTTGGTCAGTTTTATAATTGACAATGTCCCAAACTCTTGGTTAATAAGGTTGTGCCTTTTCTGTCTTCTAGTTCTTATGGAGGATAGAAAGACTTGACATTCAGGTTGTGTGAAAACCAGGATTTACATCATAGTTTTGATTTTTTTGTATTAACAAGTGTATCCCTACATCCTATGAGTGAAGAATTAATTCATTTTGGATATATGGTTGCTCATCCTAACAAGTGTCGTTCATATAAATTAAATATTTGATTTTTTGGCTTATCTTACAATCTAGTGGGACCTTATTTTTTTTTATAATTTTATGCTAGTAACATATTTTTTTTTAATTTTCTCTTCAGAAATAAGTAAGGTGGTTTTATTTAAATAAACCTTCTTTCTTAATCTATGTAAATAAAAAAATATGTAATGAAGATTTTCGTCTCATGAAGTCACAAGTAGCACGCCACTAATTAATGGCACAAATCGATTTGTCCTCCAAGCTACTTTTCAATTTCAAATTGAATTATATTTTAATTAAGCTTATAGATAAAATTATTATCAATATTATGTCACATAAATTGTTTATTAAATGATATCATACAACGGTCTTCTCATTTCATATTTTGATATTTAAAATTGTACATTTGAAAAAATCATTAAATAATATAAAAGTTTAATATAATTTGACTAAAATAATTTCAATCAATCTACAATCTACATTGAAAATTATTTTAAATAAAAATGGTGAAATTAATGAAGAGTTAGGATCATAAATTAATGAAGAGGTGAGTATTTTAAAAACCAAATAGAAATATAATTTTTAAGAATACATTTATCGGTTTAATTATAACGAAATTACAAATTTGCTATTAAAAATAAATGGAGAAGCATGTATTTATATATCTATTTATTAGTAATGGAATATTTCATATCTCAACACAAATATAGGTTGGAACTATTGGGAGAAACAAGCAATGAAGCAAACCTCTTACATAGAATCACAAACGTAGTAAAACAATGAGAGGTGTTGTTGTTAATAGATATTATTCATATAGAAATTAGTGGGAAAATTGATACGCTTTTCTCACACAATACCTGATATAGTTTAAGAATTTAGGTAATGAGTCAATCATGTATAATCCTAAAGAAACATATTCTACCTTATATCTAAATTTTGATCCTCGCAATTCATCAAGACTTATAGGAGTAATGTCAACCGGGAAATTATTCACAACAGGAGTCATTGGCGTCTTCCGGAAGCAGGACGAGTTAAAATTAATGTGGATGATAACTGCATCAGAGACTCTCTAGTGTTATAGGTGGATGAGGTATTCTTTGAGATCATGAAGGAAAATGGTTGTCTGGTTTTTCTGCTAACTTTGATTTTGGATCTCATATTCTAGCAGAGCTTATTGATATGGATCAGGGCTTGAAATTAGCTTGGAATTTGGTTGTAAGCATATTACTCTGGAATTCGATTTTCTTGAGGCAGTCCAAATTATTTCGGAAGATATTCACATTCGTCTTCACCAAATCAGGAAGATTGTCTATGAGGTTCGTTCTTGGCTTTCTCACGACTGCTTAGTTGAGATTAAGTTTGTTGTTCGTGAGACTAACCAAAAAGCGGATGTCGAAGCTTGTATCACATTCGCCCGAGAAGTTGAGAACCTAAGACTTGACTTCCTCAACTTGTCATTACTATCGTGCACATGATCTCTTTCCTGTCACCTAGTTTGTTCTTTCCTTTTTGTTTTGTTTTTTGTTTTTGTATGATTTCCGATGTACAAATAAAACATATTTGAATTGTTTATTGATCCCCAATACTTGAAAGGAATTCTTGGAAAAGAATAAAACATTGGAAGCATACATATATGCTGACTTTGTCAGATTTGTATATATAACAAAGTAAATAGTGGTGATATGAAGGAGTAAAAAACAAAATATAATTACAAGCTCAAGTGTAGAAGCAGACTTCAGTAATAATACTTTATTAGTAGAAGCCCGTTTTGATCCTTGTAGCATCTCCTAGCCTTGAAATAAGACAAACTTTATTTTCCCTTAACTTTTTTCAAAAAATAATTATGTATAAACTTAAGTATTTATAAACTAGTGATAAAGGAATGTAGTATTGTTCCATTTACATCATGCAGTACTGTGTTTTCTAATGTTTTTGGTTCAATTGTTGTCAAATGCAGAAAATTAAGTCACGACGTCTTGTTTGTTTTGCACATGGTTGGTATGATGTAATGAAACAGTCCAATTACTAAATCTGTAGGACCATGTGCAAAGGCCAGCTGATAGCAATTATTTGAATTGAGTAAGAGTTGTTGAGAAATAAATTATTGTGTGGAGACTAAAACGTCAAATGTTCGATTTTTTGAAACGACATTTGTTGGGATGAGTCATCACACACCTGAACATAAATCATTTCATTACTCCAAAAAAGATAAGGAGTTACTCTATGGAAGTTGAATTAATATGTGTAGTCTATTTTTTACACATTATTAAAAAAAAATAGCCACTGATTTTTTTTTATATTCATCAAAACTTCTTCAAGTTTTTTTCTTTTTTTGAAAGGTACTTTACCAAGTTATCTGTGATGACTTGTCTATTAATTTATAAGGAAATTTACACTTTTTTATGCTACATATCATAACCATGTTGATCACTTTATTTTGCAAATCACAAGAATCAAATATTGAAATGTTGAAGATATCTGTGTCTTTGTCTTTGCCGTCTATTTAGCCTACACTTTATTCTCCACTATAGTCCCAAGTGATTCTGTTTTTTAGTTTGCTGAATGGGGATAAGTTTTCTCACATTTCATGTTCCATTGTATCCTAAATCAATTGTAAGATGTCATCTATTTAAAAAACATAATACAAAAAACATAAAATAATATTTTTATATTATTTGGTGATATATGATTGATTTGGTACATAAAGACATGAAATTTTTGAGACAGATAATTCTGATTCCAATTTGTTTACTAGTGTTTGCCCAATAAAATGGATATGTCTATCTTTCCCAAATTTTATTGATTGAGAATAAGGAAGGAAATGGGTATTCACATTTATGGGTATCCCCAAATAATATTCACAACAAGTTGAGTTTGAGTTCATGTTTTTGGATGTGTATGATTGAGATCCGGATAATGAAGTATTCAGACGTACCGATACTCATAGTTACTATTTCTTCATAACTCTAAATATATATAATAACATAATTATAATATCATGTTAATCCATAATTCTAATGTTATATTGTTAAGCCATAATTGTAATATAATTATATCGTTAATATGTGATGTTATGTTGTTAATTAATCATGTTGTTACGGTGTTAGTTCATATATGTGATATAATGTTATTTGATTGAAGAGTCTCACTAAAAAATTTCATGCTAATATTGAAGTTGATTTTTTATGTTTGTTTGAGTAAAATGAGTAAAAAACAAATACACAACTGTATAAATTACTTATAATTATTTTTAATACTTTTAAATTTATGGATACCAATATATTCATTTGGTACCTAATGATCCATGAATATCAACACGTATCTTGGCGAGTCTAGATCCAAAAATGAAACAACATGATGTATCTGGATAATACACTATCTGAACTCATTTAGACTCATTGCCCTCCCTAATTGAGAATATGCTTGAGCCTTCTTAAAATAGTTAATGGAATGTTTATTTGAATTTATTATTTTTATTGTTCATTTTAAATGTAATACATATGTACTATTATTATAAATATTTATATTCAATCATCATATTATTCATTGATATTATTTTTTAAAGAATGAATAATAACTAAACATAAATTATAGATGCACTGAAAATATATAAACTTGTCAAAACTGTTAAAAACATTTGTAAAGCCATTCCTATCGATTACACATTGATCAGTTTGCAACTTTAATAATAAAGCAATCATTAATTTGATAATTAACATGAGGTGACTGGCAGTCTGGTAATAAAGATCTTTAATAAAATATTATATGTCACTTGTAAAACAATTACTAATAAATAAAGTGATATATGTCTTTTGTAAATCAATCACTAATAAAATATTAATTTATAATATATGTCACTTTTATGTGAGTATGATGATTTAGTAGGATGATATAACATTACTCGATTTAAAAACAACCCGTGTTCTAATCATTTTAGAAAATAAAATTATTGAAATGGACACGTCGTTTGTGAACAAGGACAAATCATTGCATTTCTTTTTAATACGGAAGGTATCTTTCACTGTATGAGTAAATAACTAATTTCTTTTAGGTATATGATTGTCTCTCCTAACAATTTTCGTTCACGAGAATCCAACTCATCATATTTTGACAATTCTCAGATCTCGTGAGACTATATACCACTAGACTAATGTCTTTTTGGTATTGGATCCTTTAAGGTGGTGACTAGATCCACTCTTTATGAAATTGACAGCAGATTGTTGAAGTCTAAAACTTATAAAATACAATATTTTTTAACAACCCAAATGGTTGTAAAGATCATTGAGGAAGGAGAGAGATAAGATTAAATTAGGTTATTATATTCTATGGCCTAAAAGGTGTAAAGTAATGGCCGTTTGCTTCATGGAAAGGGTAGTGGGTAAGCATCATTTTCAACTAGAAAGAGTGGAAGAGAAATGTTTTTTTTCTTCTATATGTTCCTTTTTATAGTAATTTTGTATTCTCTGCAATGAAAGGTTAAACTTGACTTCAAAACAGTTGTGCATGGAAAAAGGCATAAACTTGACTTCAAAACAGTTTTATTCTCTGCAATTTTGTATTTTAACCTTTTTCTTTTACACATTTTTATTCTATTTGCAAAGGTTGTCATGTTTTTATTTATTTATTTAAACTTGGCTTGGACAGTGGTGCATGGAATTTTGATGTAGGGAAAAGGCATAGAATGAAACCTACCATCACTAGTCCACTACCACCCACGTTCAAATGCATATATGTGAATGGTTCACAGAGCACATAAAAAATCAATCTACATGTGCACACTTCTAACATGTGAAATAAATCAACAAATACCGCAAATTAAAGCTCAATTTATTTTATTTTTACAATGAGAATAACATCCATATTTGAGGAGGAGCTGCACAAGAAATGGTAATGAAACTGGATTCAGCACAGCTTTACCCTCGAGTCCTGATATTTATAGTTTATTCTTATTTTATTATTATTATAATACCTGCAAATAAATGATCAAAGAAAGTTGTTTATACAATTTAGGGGTAGAGAGCATTGGTGGGGTGGGTTATTTAAGACCTAATCCTTATCTGGCCTTAAATGTAGGTTAAACTATTTTTTTAAACTTAAACTCAACCATATAATTGAATCTAACCACACCATAATTGTCAATTGGCCATCCTTTGAACCTAAATTCAATCTTAGATTCGATTAAACATAATTCATACTTTTTTAGATAAAATATTTTCAGTATTATTTATTATTATAGATATAATTTGATATATGAAAGGTTATATATATATTGTTGATAATATATATAATGAAAAAATAGAAAATTAATAATATTTTGGGTAAAAGAGATATCATTACTATGTACATAATTGAATATACATATATACAAACATGACGAATGAGTGATCATGGGTCAGGTCATGTTTGTCCCTTACCATCCTAAATATTTATCAGGTCTAATTTTTGAATCCAAACACATCTTTATTCAGATTGATCATGATCGGGCCCAACCAAATAAGTGACTAGAGTCAATACATGCTCACCCCTTGTACAACTAATTTGGAATAACAAATATTGCCCTTTTACTATTTTAAATGTATTTTATGGAATGAATGTAAAGATAAAAATGAGAAATAAATAAGAAATAAAGATAGTTTTAGTTAAGAAAATAAGGATGTTAGGAACTTCTCATTTCATTGATGAGAGATTAACTTATTAAAGTTCAAGAAAATATTTTTAATGTATCGTGAAAATATGATGGGCATTATTTATTAATCATCTATTTATGAAGAAGTCTTCATTTCGCACGTTATATAAAGGGGATTTATGAAGAAGAGAAATATGATATGAGGAAGAGAATCTAAGTGAGAATAACAAACATAAAAAATTTCTAATGAGATTGATGTTAACCTCTTATAATGATAGGGACAAATATTGTAATTCTATTTTTTTGAAAATATTTTTTAGACTATGTGTGTGATGTTTTTGTTGGACCCGACCACGATTGGGAAGTCTCAAACTACCGGGAAGTTCCATTGTTATGAGGATATGAGATGACTATATATCTAGAAGTGAGACACCACGTGAACCAAAACCTTAAGGCATTGGTTGGTTTTATGAGTTTTTTCCACTTATAAACTCTTTCATTTCCCCTCTCATATCCAATGTGCGACTTCACACTCGAATAAATCTAACAACCCCCTCAAGTGTGGACACCACAACTTACTTACCGGTTTACTCCCATTAAGTTCATCATGTCTCAGGCGAACCATCGGCTTTAATATCACTTATTGGACCTGACCACAACCGAAGAATCTCTAAACATGGGAGAGTTTCGTTGTTACTAGGGCGTGAGATGAGTAGTGAATTACAAATAATAGACCACATTTTTAACTTACTTTACATTAAATTTCATTTCAAACGACTTATCTCTAACATTATTGCAGATGATTGTCAAAGTATCTTAGCTAACCTTCTTTTGGAGCATGTTACACGCTTAATGACGTTTAAGGACAAAGGCTATTCCCGTATTCCCGATACTTTTAATGAAGGTTATATCTGTTCTCTAACGATCGTGTTAATTTATGAGCATAAACAAAATTAAACAATTTTTTTTTTTGAGTAAATTACATTTATATCCCATAAGTTTTAATGAAATTATACAAATCACATCTCCTTTCTTTGTTCTTACACCAACCACCCCTCCTTCCTACACGAATCACCCATAGTTTTATACATATGTTACACTGATTAACCTGCATGTTATAAAAATATAATATTTTAAACAAAAAATGTGTAATCAATGTAATTAAGTTAAACAAAATATTGTATATTGTGTAACACTTCAAATAGTACAAAAATCAGTGTTTCTTTATTATTTTTGTGTCATTACAAAATACATTAATAATTTCAAAGAAATGTTTAAATAACTCTTATAATATTTTATAACGAGTCGAATAATGAAGACGTTTGACTCTTATATTATTTGAATTTGTCTACACAATATACAATATTTTGTTTAATTAATTACACACGTCACACATTTTTTGTTTAACATATTACATTTTTATATCATGCATGAGTAGTCAGTGTAACATATGTACAAAATTAGGGGTGGTTCGTGTAAGGACAAAAAGAATGCATGTTTGGTGTAATTTCACTAAAACTCATGAAATATGAGTATAATTTACTCAAAAAAATTATGTTTAATGTGTTGAATACACAATATTTATGGAGTGTGAAAATTTATCCCTACTCATTACATTATATTCTCGTTGAATCAATAATAACTAAAAATATAGTAACAATATATAAAAGTCTAACTTCCCATAGAAAATTTCTGCCTCAAATTTATTTCCTCGTGGTCTAGACAATGATCAGGTCCCACACATCAATGGTCAAGAATGAATCTTCATCCACACGCTGATGATTATAAAGCATTAAAAACACCCGAAAAGCACTGTAACATTATTTCCCGCAAAAGACACTTACGCCATTTCGATTCTCTTTCTCTCTCTCATTTCCCAATAAACAAAGACAGAGAGAGAACAAACGAACGAAGCGATTCCTCTCATGAAGTTAATCGGCGATGACAGCAACGGCGGCCGGAAGAAAGTGTTGGTCGGAGTGAAGTTAGACAAACGGAGTATGGAACTGCTGACGTGGGCACTGGTTAAGGTTGCCGTTCCTGGTGACCTTGTCATTGCGCTTCACATTTTGGAAACCGTCCCTGAGGGAACGGCGTCGCTTCTTTCTGTCGTAAAAAGCTTCGATTCCGTTCTCTCTGGCTACGAAGGCTTCTGCAATTTACAGCAGGTTCGTTTTCCATTAACGACGGTTACATTTTCCTCAAATCTCCGTTTTGAGCGGTTACTCCGTTTTCAGTTTCGGATTAGTAGTAACGTGTTCTTAACTTTGTTGATTCTTTAGGTTGATCTGAGGTTTAAATTGTGTAGAGGTGATTCGCCTCGGAAGGTTCTAGTACAAGAGGCAAAATCGTTTGGAGTTTCAACGGTGATTGTTGGAACTTCGAAAAAGCATCATGCTATTCGTTCTTCTTCGTCCATTGCTAAGTATTGTGGAAAGAAATTGCCTAAGTGTGTTTCTGTTTTTGCTGTTGATAATAGCAAAACTGTTTTCCGAAGAGAAGCTTCTAGAACTTGCAGTCATCAAGGTTTCAATTGTTTTCATTAAACCGTTTCTATTTTTAGTAACATCATTACATGTTTTACTTTTTTGCGTGGTTGGATCTTTAGGGTGAGAGTGTGAGACTATTGACACTCAATTATTTCTGTACAATCATAGTTTTACAAAAATTAAATAGAGCGTAAATCGCGAATTGAAGTGTCAATAGCTTTGAGGCAATTGATATTGTTTAGTTATGAATGTTTGGTAATAAAAATGTTTGAGAATAACATGGCTGTTATTATTGTCATGGCAGAAAATTTTCATGAAGGCCAAAAAAGTTCCCCGAAATTGTTTATAGCTTGTACAAAGAATTATGAAAGTTGTGAGCGCGGGTTGTCTGATGACAATCTTGTAAAAGAAAATTCACTGGCTTTGGTACCATTTCAAGGAGATGATAATGGTGATCCTGATCCTCCTAGTTATTCGATGGTGGTGAGTAATTCAAACCAGTTGAAGTCTGGTTGGTCACTCATTCGCAGAATGCTTCACCCCAGAAAGCATTCACATTCACCCAAGTCTTTGAGGAAGAGTGCATTTGATTATCAAGCCGCATTGCGACAGCCCAGCTGGAATTTTTCAGCTGTAGTCCATCCGGATCATAAACAAACTAATGATGACAAGAATGATGATTCTACCCTCGATGGGGAGAGTGGTGCTATTGTTCCATTTGGATCTAATGCTACTTTTCCTCTTCCTTCAATTTGTGGTGAAGTGACTAGTCTTCCTGAACAGTTGTTGGGCTTACAAGAGAAGTACTCATCTTTATGTACAATGTATAGTTTGCAGGAACTTGTATCTGCAACTGCTAACTTCTCACCCGGTTGGCTTTCTTCACTCTAATTCTATGTTTTTATCATGGCCACATACTTTAGAAATATTCTGAAATGTTTTCTAAATCGTGTTTTCAGATAATTTGGTTGGAAAAGGTGGTAGTAGTTATGTTTACAGAGGATTTCTGCCGGATGGCAAGGAATTGGCTGTGAAAATTTTGAAGCCATCTGAAGATGTGGTAAAAGAGTTTGTTCAGGAAATTGAGATCATCACAACCTTGCATCACAAGAACATAATATCTCTGTCTGGCTTTTGTTTTGAGAGCAACCATTTACTACTAGTTTATAAATTTTTATCAAGGGGAAGCCTAGAAGAAAACCTTCATGGTACATATTTATTTGCCCTTGCCTGCTAGAGATTACAACAATCTTTACATTTTCTATTTCTCTGATTTATCTTTGTTATCTGTGCTTTCTGGCAAAGGTAACAAGGACTGTTATGTGCTTGGTTGGCAAGAGAGATACCGGGTGGCTGTCGGTGTAGCTGAGGCATTGGACTATCTCCATAACCGCTATGCAGAGGCTGTGATTCATAGGGATGTGAAATCTTCCAATATCCTTCTTTCAGCTGATTTTGAGCCTCAGGTGCTTTAATTGATTTTCTGCCCTTGCTTGGTTAGGTGTTGTTATCTTTTCAATTTTCTTTCACTTGATTTCGATTATCCTTATCCTGTAAGTCACGTGTTTATGCCTTCAGCTCTCAGATTTTGGATTGGCTAGTTGGAGTTCTTCTTCTTCCCATATTACTTGTACTGATGTAGCCGGAACTTTTGGGTGAGTTGCCTTGTTCCCCCTTTTGGCATGTTCACTTTCTTTACATTTAATTTGCTCTAAGCAGTTTTTTTCTTCTTCTGGCAGATACCTTGCTCCTGAATACTTTATGCATGGTAAAGTGACTGACAAAATTGATGTATATGCTTTTGGTGTTGTACTCCTTGAGCTTCTCTCAAATAGGAAACCCATTAACAATGACTGTCCAAAGGGTCAGGAGAGCCTTGTTATGTGGGTAAGTTCTTATTTCAGTGGTATAAATTCAGAAATCGACATCTAACATCGTTACAATTATGTACATAAATGTGAAACATGAATCAATTTAAGAACTGAACTTCCCAAAGAGAGGTGTATCCCCTAATATTTGCAAGTCAATGTGATTAACAAACGAGTAATGACAATATCCAGGCAACTCCAATTTTGAAAGATGGGAAGCTTTCCCAGTTGCTTGATCCAAGCCTAGGCAGTGATTACGACCATTGCCAGATTAAAAGAATGGTTTTGGCTGCTACTCTCTGCATTAGACGAGCACCTAAATCGCGACCTCAAATCAGCTTCGTAAGTCTTTTGCTGGTGCAAATTTACTACACCTCATTTCCCTGTCATTCATTATGCCCTTTTAAACACCAGTCATGTTTCTTCATTATAGATTCTAAAACTTCTACAAGGTGATGAAGAAGTGACAGCATGGGCAGAACAAGAAGTTCGTGCACCACTGGAACTTGATGGAGCTGATGGGGAACCAGTTCCGACTAATAATATCCAGTCCCATCTGAACCTTGCGTTGCTGGACTTGGAGTATGATACAGTTTCTATCAGTAGCACTGAGCAGAATGTCTCATTGGAGGACTATTTGCATGGACGATGGAGTCGCTCTTCAAGTTTTGACTAACCACTTCATGATGGTACCTTCTTGGAAGCATATAATATATGCATGCTTGTATGATTCTTTCATACATATTGTATTGTTTTGTTTTCTTAGATTAGTTTTTAACAATTCTGATTGGTCATGGAAGAGAGGTCCAATGCCCCCTCCATGACTTTGTTGTAGCTATGTCTCAGTTCATATTTCCCACGAACAGTTTTTTAACGAGAGCCCTCTGTTATTGAGCATCTGGGCTTTGTTTGTGCAAATTCTAACGGGTCAATGTATAGATTTCAGAAGAAAAAAACATTGAGGACTGTACATCCCATAATTGTATTGTCTCATCATCGCCAAGACATGGGTTCTTGACTAATTTCTATCTTTCAAGTTTCAACTATAATAATTTAACTTCTCGTGATGTGAAAAAATTGAACAGTGAAAATGAAATTTGAGTTCTGTAAATTGAGTTTGATGGTCTTATTTTGTGTAATCATATCATATTATGTACGATATGTATAAAACTATAAAGAGATTCACACGTAATATATGTAAAACACATAAGATACGTTTTAGCTAAGACCACTCCGTGCACGTATTACGTACCAAGAAGTTTTTCAATTGTGACTGATTAGATAGAAAAATATTGAATTATTAAATTTTGAACATACACATTTTTCTAACCAATTATAATATATAGTGACACTTTTTGAGATAAGATGTGATCTCATCTTACATAAGAACACAAATTTTGCCTTAAAAAGTGTGAATACTCATGTGTGTTTAGTGATAATTAATTATTTTTTTACATTCTCATTGTATTATCCCCATTCATTTTTAATAATTATTGACTCTTAAAAAAATACAAATAAATGGTGGATATATTGACTATATATAGATATGACATTGTATAAATTTTACACTCATTTTTATGGACCGAGCAAAATCTCTCTCCAATGCAAATTTGGCCATTGGGTATATCAGACACCTAGATAAATTATTAATAATTAAAACCTAATAAAATGGTGACCTTTTGGTTTTTTGGAAGGGACATATGAGAAAAAAGAGAATATGGTGGGATTGAAGTGCCTCCTAACAAGTTCCATATTGAGTTTGTAATTCTACTCAATGTGTGATTCCTAACACAATAGCCATTAAAGAAAATCCAAGAGTCCATGATGTCAACAATAGAAAAAACACAACACACTTTCGACCGTACTCGCTCACTCGCATAGATCCAACTCCCACTATTGTTCTCGCCTACGTATATAGGATATTTGAAGTAGTGAATATCTCTCTTAGTAGCAGGATCTGGGGAAAGAATAGGAAATGTTATTTCACTATATTTATGATCGGGGACATGACCTATCACAATAATATTTTTTTTTGTGGGACAGTAGTTTTGAAAAGACGGATTACCTATCTTTTCTTTAATCTCAGGAGAAATACGAGGATCAGACTAATGACGTATACAATACTTGAATTCTCGGTGAAGATGCTTCATAGTTGGCTCTCATCCTTCCGAGACTACGATTATAATAGGAGCATCCGTCGACAAAAGTATCACCCTAAGATTATCATCTCATGCTATGTTATCATCGGATGCCACCACATGCTTGCTGACAACCTCTGTTAAAGGTAAAGACAATGGTCAGAGAGAGGCAGTCACTTCGGTTGTTACATACTACTTCCATCAGGACCACAATGTTCATTCTTTCGTGTCAAATCTGCCATTATAAACAACTACCACCACCTCTGCGTTTGTGCCACAGTGAAACTGTCATTACTTGCCGCAATCTGTAACTCTTGTGATTGCATAATAGAGATCATATGTAGGATATCTCATTCACTCTCATGTCAGTAGATTTTAATAAGTAATATAAAAATGTTATTGTTTGTTTTTAAAAAAAATTATGTCACGGTATCTGATTAACTAGGGATAAAGAATGAGGCATCGTTAAGTACAAATGATATTTATTCCTCGTCGCAAGCACACACCACCATTGTCATTGGACCTATGTCTAGCTGCCACACATTAGATAGTTTTATGCACGACTACATGTAATCTTCCTTTTTATCCCCCATCTGATGTATGCCAAGAATTATTAGCAATTTGGGCAAAGTTTATGAGGCCCGCCCGCTCACATTTATTGAGCGGACATGACATAAAAAATGTGTCAATCTAACCTAAAATGTCTTACCAACATGTTCTATTTGTCTATAAGTACTTCAAAATGACGACGAATAAACATTATTGGAGAAATTACTGAATATCAATATATACAAATATATATATTGTCAAAATGTGAGAAAATGTATTTCATTTGTTATATGAATTTTTATATCAAATATGAGAAAATACTACCATTTTCTTATTATATATATATACATTTGTATTTTATATGTTATATATATTCATATGTATCATTTCTTTTGTGTATTTTGCATGCAAATTATGTATTATGTTTTTTTGTATTATATATATAAATTTGTATTTTGCATGTCCGTGCTCGCCCTAGTTTAAGCGGGCATTGCATAGGCACAAGCAATGCGACCTTAATTCCCAAGCTTATGGCTATATAGTTAATAATTATTATTAAATCTTAAATAACATTAATATATATTAAAAGAAATATTATTTGAGAAAAAATGTATATAATTACAATATATGATTTTTATACATTGTCATTCATATTTAATAATTATTGACTCTTCAATAGGGGAGTAAATGTTCGGGGTTCAGTTTTTGGTGAAATTTAGTTACCTAACCAAACACAAAGACATGATTCGGTTCACCTTAATTAACTACAAATTTCATAGTAGGAACCGAACCCCACTTGAATGGTTTGGTTGTGTTCCATGGTTTTCCTATTTTTTTTAAATCTTGGATTAAAATTCAAAATGTATTACAAGAGACATTGTTTTTTCATAAAAGGAAAAACACTACTATTTTTATTAGAAAATATAAATAAGTAAAAATATTGAAACACATAATTACTTATTAGTAACATATATAACAATTATTTAATTTATTAAGAAAAATCAAATGACCACATATATAATAGTACAATTCAAAATTAGTAACATATATAACAATACAATTCATGATAACTAACACACTAAGTAACATATATATAAACTAGTAACATATATAAAACTAGAATTCACGTATAACAATACATGTATAACAATTTATGTTATATGTTAGTTTCAAACCTAATACCACAAAAGTTAGAAGATAGGTTCATCAATATACTCAAAAAGTAGCATATATATATATATATATATATATATATATATATAACAATTTAGTAAGTATTAACATATAACAATTTAGTAACATATATAACACTACGACTCACCCAAAATTAATAATATAAGTCGCAAAATTAGTTAAAGAATTCAATTAATAATACAATATTATTCCATATTATCTATTTCTATGACAAATGGTCGGTCCAAATGATTCCTAAATTTCTAAAATCATGAACTGAACCAAACATAAACGGTCCCTCAAAAAAATTACCAAATTGAACCGCGAAACCGAACCAAACCATATTTTGTTGTTAGGTTTGATTTCATCAGTTTTGCGGCTTAAACCGGAACCACTCACACTCATACTGTTCAAAAAAGAGTAATCCAAATAAATAATAAATAATATAGTAATTTGTGTGTAAATATTTACACCAATAGTATATAAATATTACTCTCATATTATTTCCATCGTTATAACAAAATATATACATATCAAATTCATAAAAATATTGTCCATTAGCATATCACTATGGAGAGGAAGATTAGTTAAGAGAGATACAAATAAACACAACCAATAAGATGAGACAACGGCAGAAAAAGATATAAACATCGCCGTTATCACACTTTATGAAAATCAATCAGAACACAGACATGTTTATAGGTTTAACTAGGCAATCAATCACAGCAGCCAGCGTGGTCAGATTCACGTGTGTCACCATTGGGCTTGTGTCCTCTATTTGTTTTGAGGGATTGAAAGTTGGATAAGACATTAAGAAAATCAATTTTGAAATGATCACAAGTTGTCTATGCCACTTCTATATGTCACTAATTACAAATTGACACGTCAATTAAAGTTTTACTATAATAACTAACCAAAAGTTAACAAAATATAAATGTGAGTTTTTAATTAGTGACATATTGAAGTGATATAGAAAAGGAACTTATACAACTTGTGTTCTTTTCGAATAGACATGTTGACGAAGATACATTCATGGAACCACGTGAACAACTCCTCTGTTTGTTCAAATTTGACCCCACTTGAAAGACCATCATCTTTTTGGGTAAGATATGTCTTAATTCAATTAAAAATTGTAATTTAATTGAAAATAAAATAAAAAATACAGAAAATGATACTTTTAATATTACTCGATGCAACATGATTGATTCAAAACATGAAAATAGAAATTTTTTGGAACTATGCCATCCTTGTTCATTCTATTAATAATAGCTATTACCACCTAGGTCCAAATGTGTGCCAAGTGAATGATTTATTAGGTGAATGCATCTAGAACAATCGATGGGTGATTGATTTTAGGCTAAATTATTAACAACACTACATATATCTAGAACATTCAATGGGTGATTGATTATAAGCAAAATTATTATGGGTTTCGTTAACACTGCATATATCTAGAATAGTCCATGGATGTTTGATTTTAGGCAAAATTATCATAGGTTTTAATATCACTGCATACATGTAGAATCTCAATGGGTGATTGATTTAAGGTAAAGACTATTATAGTTTTTTGTTAACACCATTGCTTTAAATGTAAATATTTGAGGAATCTAAAATGTAAAGTTTATCTTGAATTTTTTTAGAAGTTTGTCTTAATATTGAGTATACCAATTTTCAATATGTATTAACATAACATAATCATTATAAAGGTTCCTAACTTATCCTTTTGTTTTAAGTTATTTATATTTCAAATATGCTTTTAAATTATTTCATGTTATCAAATTTGTTATTTAAGTTATTTATATTATTAAAAGAGTCTTATAAATTATTTTCATTACACTTTAAGCTTAAAATTCATTTGTTTTTTAATGTTACAGTCTAAAAAATTTAATAGAAAGATTTTATAAGTCTTTTCAATATGATCTCAATAATATCAACATTTTGAAATCATGTTGTTAATATCGCATCAGTCATCAAAGTGATCATAGTACTAATATATTAATATAGTAATTCAACGATAGTTCACTAATTAAAATAATGCTGAAAAATTAATAAAGATGACAATAACTACTCTTATTTATAATATTTGTTAAAATAAAATAAGTCACTTAATGGTAAACCATGTTTTAGAAATATAAATAAATGTCACAGTTGTGTGTTTAATCCTTCATACAATTGGGGGTGAGCATGAGACAGGTTGGGACGGGTTAAGGCTTGTCCTTACCCGACCCTAAATATTGTTCGGACCATTTTTCTGAATCCGGACCCAACCATAGACCTGGAGTTAATCCGTCCCTAAATATTCACAGGGTCAACTTTTAAACTCGGACCCGACCCTAGACCCGATTAAATATAATGTATACTCATTTTACATAAAGTCTTATAAGTATTATTTATTATTATGAATATGTAATTTGACATATAAAATAATATATGTGTATATATATTATTAAACATATATAAGATGAAAAATTAGAGAATCGCTGATATTTTCGACCAAAAAAGTATCATTACCTTGTATATATTTGAACATAGACACATACAAACATCATGAGTGCGTGACCATGGGACGGGATGGGATGAGTCATGTTTGTGATAGCAACCCACAAAGGCCCATCAATCTAGATGACCTAGTGGGCCTAGGAGGAGCCATAACTCGGGGTAGGGCCAAGAAGGCCCAAGACACGTTAGGCCAACTACTACTAAACATCCAAGCAGCCATTGGGCCAAGTGACACCACAAGGCCCATAACTTGCCTCATCCTAGAGGACACTCCCCTTGAAGGCCACGGCCAAGCAAGGGAGAATTAAAGGCTTGGATGATATTTTTGTTTTTCAAATAAGTGGCATTAAGTCCACAAGCTTTATTTAATACTTGCCTTAATTTATCCTCATTGGTTTTAAATTTTTACATGTAGGAATGACATGGCCAAGCCACTCAGCATGTGACCTGGACCAGGCGCCTGAATTTCAGCCAGCTGACCTGGCCAGTTTTCCTTCCTGCCGCACCAAACAAGGGCCAGCCAGGCGCCTTGATTCTCGCCCAGGCCATCAAGTCCAGCCTAGCATATATTCTGCCCAAGTTTTAATTATGAGTTTGAAATTGGGTTGCCACAATAAAGGCCTAGCCATAATAACCACGTGCTCAAGGATTTGAATTCAAGAAAAGCCTAAAATTCAGCCATGGCTTTATGGAGTTAATGAAGAGGGACAACAATCCCCCATTTTCAGCCCTGGCCATAATAGAACAACACAAGCCACGACCATACTTCATCAAAGCAATTAACTAGCTGAAATTTAAATTCAAAAGAGTATTAAAGCCATACTCCTTGCTTTCCGCCTAGGAATTAAAGGACACCAACAAACACGGCCAAGGCATTTAACTTGGGGATTTCAAATTCAAATGAGGAATTCAATGAGGCCTTATCTTCCTCTTCAGCTTCAATGCCAAAGCCACATGTGCTAAAGCCAAGGGAATTCAAACCGTGGTTTCAAGACAAAGGCAAGAAGCATGGAAAGACTTTAAGAAGCATTTGAATAAGGTGTCTACATTCACTCATCCAAGGCAATCAGAATGCAAGCCACACGTGGAAACAAGCCTTCCTTGTTTTCAGCTTGTATTAAGTCTCATGTTTTATGGCCAAATAATGCACTTATTATTGTAGTCTTAATTATATGCATTTGAATTTCAAAACACATGTAAATGCTCATGGAAATTCGGCAGCCTTAGAAGGCCAGCCACCTATATGTACTCATGAATATGATGAATGAAAGTTAAGTTGAATTTTATGCAAAAGCAAATTGTTAGTGAGATTTCTCTCCTAAGTTCTTGGTTGAACCAAGAGTATAGTTCTTATCAAACATCCTTGTTTGTGGCGAACCTCAATTGGCTTATCAAACATTTAAGTTTGTGGCGCCTTCCATTTCAATCTTCTTCACCATTCTTTTATCCAAAACCGTGACCAAAATACAACACACACCAACCCAAACATTAACCCTCGGCCTACACACAAAGCCTAACATTATTCCATCCCAAAACACCTACTCTCGGCCAGAACCATCCCCAAACACATCCCAAACCACTCCTAAACAAAAGCCAGCCGTGACCAAACTTAAACACCCAAAAATACAACCAAAAACAGTCCTAAAGTGTCCTAAACCAAGGCTTCAAACAAAACGATCAAAGTGAAATATCAACCCCCACAAGGAGGTTGCTATCAGTTTGGTCCCTACCCGACCCTAAATATTGTATGGGTCTAATTTTGAACCTGAACCTGGCCCTAGACTCGATGAGACCCGACCTTTTTTTGGCTCGGTCATGGTCGGGTCATACCGGATGAGCGGGTAGGGTCGGGTCCTGCTCACCCCTACATACAATCACCATTTTGTTAAAAATTAAGTCATTTTCATTAATTGAAAATCGGTCAGAATGACTGATTTTAGTCAATATGATTACCTGGTCGGTATAATTTTTATACTATACTAGTATTGAGACCGATTTTTTGGTTGAACCGTCCAACACAAATCAGTTTTGATAACGCTGGTCATTCGACATATATAGTATTTTATTGAATATTTTAAAATTGAATAGAATAAAGCATTTTGTTACATATGTCATATTATGTCATTATTTTATAAAATTTAAAATTATTAACATATCAAAATCTCAATTTCATAGCAAAAAAAAGTATTCACCAAAAAGATGTCGATGCAGTGATTATATCATATTATGACCAAGGGCAATAATTATGGTTCTATCACCAAAAAGTACATTAATAGGGAGATCATGTCTGATTATGTTCGAGTGATTAGTGACTCTAATAATAGAGTGGAGATACCTAGAAAATGAAAAAAAAACCAAAGTTATTCAACATTTTATAAAACAATAAGTATTGCATACACAAATAAAAGAGTTACTTTTCTTAAAATATTACAGTCTTTTTAGATTAATTAATGAATCACAACCTAAATGAAAATATACAATTTCATATTTCAAAAATGATATTTTGAAACAAATATAATATTTGACAATTTTTAGTTCTCCTTTGATTTAATAATGATTTTCTAAGATGCATATAGAGAGAGGAAATATGAAAAGTAAGTGAAAGATAGATTTAGTTTTAGATTATTGTAAAAGAACTCTAAAATTTAAGTTATGTATATAACACCATTAAAGAGCAAAACATAATATAAACTATAACTAGGAATAACAGCTTATAAAAAAAACTAGGAATAACAATGGAGTGGGTCCCGAATTAAATGGGGTTGAAAACAATAATATCATCCTGAATTTGTCGGAGTTTGGGTAACCCAAACCTGATCAAAACTCGTCTGGAACATATATATATATATATATATATATATATATATATATATATATATTAATGGAGCACTTTGTCTTATTTTACAAAACATTCTTTTTAGGGTACCAAACTTTAGAGAAAGGAAAACTACCACATTTTCATAGCAGGACATGTCTCAAACACTACTAAGCATTGAGAGATATATTTAAAAAATTCAATTCATCCATGACCTATTTAATAAAAACCGTATAATCCCTTCAATGTAATGCACTAATTGCACTAATGATGTAGGAGGAAAATGATGTTAGTGATGATGGGGTCGAGAGGAAAGGTAAAGTAATGCAAATGCACTAATATTATTGACTATAATGATCAATACGTTCAAAATCGATGGTAGTGTCATTGATGGAAAGGATCTAAGTGGATTGAAGTTGGAAGAGTATCAAGTCAACATTGGTGTCATTAATAATAATATCAATAAGGGTCAAAGATCACACAAGTATGAAACAAACAATAATGTACTTGATTTTACTTGTATTTTTAATGGCAATGGTGTTATTCTATTTTATATAAAAAAATAAAAATGTCTTATCATATTCCATTATATATAAAACAAGTGAAGTGTAAAACAATGCAAAATAAAAAAATGAAAAGATAATTCAATCATTCTATTACATTTTGTAATGACTTTTTTATCCTTAAAACCAAGTGCAGTAACATCACTTGTCTCTCCAATAATCCCTTCTCATATAAAAAGAACTATTATCATTATTTCTAATTTCAAGAGAATTAGTAGCTTGTGTAACAAATGTAGGGTAATATTGCAGCAGTTTTTTTTATGATAGTGTAAGCCAAAAGAGGAAAGAAAGAAAAAATGGTAAATACTTTGTTGATTTTCTAAAATAACAAATAATATAAAATGTTAAAATGAAAATTAAATTCCAAAGGGGGAGTACTAAATATTGTTTGTCCCACATATAAGCAAGATAAAATAAATTTATTGTATTTACATCTGAGTGGCATGTCATCTAAGTGTTAAAGTCTAGATATTGAAATAAATTAACAGGATACTATAATCATCAAAATTCTTATTTATTAGATAATGGTGTATAATAATATCATACAAGCTTAAAACTTTTAAAGCATGAGGAAAAAAATAAGTGTAAAAAAATTATTACTCATCATCCACAATTCATTTTTAATCATCAACTATTTTTAAATAAAAGTAATGCAAATAAATATTTACAATATCAGTACATAAATATTACACTAATAAAATATTATTTTTAGTTAAACAAGGAAAGCCTTTGGAAAGAATTCAAACATTACATTATCAAAACTTTAAATATAATGTCGTTTAATTATTTTTAGTTAAACAATTTCCTATATTGAAATTAATCTGTAAGTTTTTTTAGTTTGGCTATCATTCACTCAATAGTTGGAGATTGCGGGTAAGTAATCAATAGTTTAAGATTAATTTGATCTCCAAGACTAAATTATATTTTAATATAAGGAGATAACTTATCTCCTTAAATTCGGTCATTATTTGATATATATCTTATTTCTCTCCTCTCTGTAAGTTTTTATTTTAAAATATATTATATAAATAAAAAATAAAATATATGTCAAACAATGAGTGAATTTAAGGAAATAAATTATCTTTTGGTATGAAAATATATTTTATTTAAAATAGTTAAAGGATATTTTTTCCATACATATGATAAATATTGACCTTCTAACATTATGTTCAAGGAACCATATTATTACATTCGATTCTTTTTATAAGATTATTTTTATGTCATAGTTTTGGTAATTTTTAGGTCAATTTTCAAAGTTTTATACGTACTGATTGCTTTTGTTATCAAAACATTATTACACTAATTGATTTGAAAGTAGAATCATTAAATAATTGAGTGAAAAGAGAAGATGAATTAATGTCATTAATGGAAGTCAATTTTAAAAATGTACTTAAAATTGTTGACAAATTAAATCAAATTATTTAATTTATGTGAAACTACCAAAAACATTATTATATATAGGACAGGATGGAACATCTATCAATATAACATTGTCTATTTAATTATTTATTTACTTCAACATCTTTATATGGGTGAAAGGCATGAGGTCCACATTGAGAAATATAGAATACTTATTGTCTCTTTATATGGATAAATTATTTATAAGAGATATTCAAATGTTAAAATCATAAACTTTTTATTTTATCTATACTATTTTCAAAGCCAAAAGGGTTAATTTTTACCTTATTCGTTATTAAGGCACAATACTATCTACAGAAAGTTTGGATATGATTTACATTTCTTTAAGGTTGAAAAGTCCTTAACTCACATTAATAATTAACATATTCATAAAAATTTATGCTAAATTTTTCATACTATAAATTTTTTAGGTAAAGACAAACTAGGACACACCAACATCTTTCTCCTATTTTTAGCAAAGTTATATACAAATTAAAGAAAATAAAAAGTTGGTAGGAAGTATTTAAGGTGTTATAAATCCGAGTCAAATTCATCTTCAATAATAAAGAGGAGAATTGTGTGAAAAAACAAAGAAACACAAAATGAGATGATACTTGCATCATTATTGAGTGAGACTCCTCTCCATTAATGGAAAGACAAATTGTGTGAAAAAACAAATGAAAAATAACATATAATGACATTTATATCATTTTTATTTAAAATATGATTACAATTTTGCTTTTAGAATATACATAAAAAAGTCTATTACCTCTTCATTAATGAAGAAAATTCTTACTAGTATGTTGATTATAGTTCTATCCTTAAAATAGAAACAAAAAAAAGAACTTCACTATATTTACTTGACCAACTCTCACTCCATAAATCCAGTGTTAAATTAGGAAGTTCTTTTTCTACAAGTGGGAAAAGCATATCCCTTCCTGCTTTCTATTTATATACCCTTCTTTTTGTAGCCAAATTTATAAGTTTGACAATCAACAATGTCTCCTATAATGAACTCATCATGTGTGGAAACTCTATTACAATACCACCCATCACAGCAACAACAACAACAACCCAAAGATGAGAATTCATCAGTTTTGTTTTTTGACTCAAATTTACTGCAAAAACAAGGTGAAGTACCCAAAGAGTTCCTTTGGTCATTAGGGGACATGGTTAGCACCACCCAAGAGGAGCTCAAAGAACCCCTCATTGACTTAGGAATCATGAAAAACAACGATGAGGAAGCTATTGCTATTGCTGCAAAGCATGTAAGAGAAGCATGCTTGAAACATGGTTTCTTTCAAGTTATCAACCATGGTGTGGATCAAAATCTCATACATGATGCTTATAATGAAACTGACACCATTTTTAAGCTACCCTTAAGCAAGAAGATGACTGCTAAGAGAAAACCTGGTGGGGTTTCAGGCTATTCAGGTGCTCATGCTGATCGTTATTCATCTAAGTTGCCATGGAAAGAGACATTTTCTTTTCAATACAATTACCAAAACAGTTCCAATACTCAGGTCATTGATTACTTCAAATCTGTGTTGGGTGAAGAACATCAACAAACTGGGTAAGGTTGAAATTAAATTGATTTATCATAACATGGCAACGGGGTGGTCCACGAGTAAGACCATGAAACCCTTGTTTTATGTTTGAAAAAGCATTATTAATAGTTAATATTCTCTTCTAAGGAAGAAAAAAAGTCTTATCTCATTACCCTAAATAATATGTTTACCTTTAGGCCTAAAAGTATCTAACTAAGTACTAATTTTATATAGGACAACCAAGTTTTAATTTTTTTTAATCTAAGGTCAGCTACAACATGCCTATCATAAATAAATTATATTGATTTATAAAATATATTTATCTTCAAATCTTTCTTAAGAGTCTATTTGTGGCTTGATTTTTGAATAGTAATGAAGAGAATAGAAAAGTTTGAGAATCATAAAATGCATTTATAAGATGTACGAAGATTCTTTGTCCCTAAATCATGGATGGGGATCACATGTCCCATTTGGTGTATCAAGCCAATCAAAAAATTTCATTCAAGTAAAAATATATCCTATCTTATTTTAACTTATATTAATGTCATGTCCTAACAAAAATTTCTACTTTAATTCCTGTATCTAGTCTTCCACTAATATTGCAGAATTCCATTAAGGCCCCACTGCACTTGTTGTGACAAGAGACCACCTTAGAAAGTAGTATTTCAATAAGGACAACCAATCTCCACTGGTTGTTAAAAGCACAATTATTGCTATTCAAATGCACTACAATCACAACCTCACACTATGTCTATAAAGTACAGATATGCTGCCATCATATAATCCAACTCGGATAATAAGAGATACGGTCAATTTTTAAAACTAATCTAAGTTGTAACTTACTCAAAATTTCTATACTTATTATTATTCTATATTATTTTCTTTGTCATGTGATGAAATAATTATCTCATTAGAGACAAAAGAAATACTATAAAGTAACTGATATATACACTTAGTGTAAGATTAAAATAAATGCATAAATGTTATACTAAAAGGAGAGAAATTAAATAATTATCATGAATCATAATCATAGTATTAATAGTTATTCAGTAATTTTAATATTTTTATCTATATTAATGTCACAATATATTGTATAATTTAATTTATAGTATCCAAAAATGTTTGTGAAATATGCCATAACTATGTGTTGACAACAACACATGACTATTTTTATTTAATGAATGGTAAATAATAGATTGACCTTACAAAAATGATAATTCATAAATATTACATGTATGACATTAGACTCATGCATTTTGAAGCACATGGCTTTTAACTTTTATTCTTATTTTTTATTGAAATAGTTGGGTGTATGAAAAATACTGTGAAGCAATGAAGAGATTATCTTTAGTAATAACGGAGCTTTTGGCCATTAGTTTGGGTGTGGATCGATTGCATTATAAGAGTTTTTTTGAAGATGGTGATTCAATAATGAGATGCAACTATTATCCAACTTGCAAAAGTTGCAGCCTCACACTTGGCACTGGTTCTCACACAGATCCTACTTCACTAACTATTCTTCATCAAGACCAAGTTGGTGGTCTTGAAGTTTTCATTGATAATAAATGGCTAGGAGTTCGTCCTCGACCAGAAGCCTTAGTCATAAATATTGGTGACACTTTTATGGTATGTTTACTTTACATTTCTCATTTTCTTCCTATCATCTCATCTCATCACACACAAGTATATATATATATGGGGAGGGATTCACTTAGAGTAAGTGGAAAAAAACATACTCCACATCATGATCATTTATTCTTGGGAAATTTAATGGTTTGAATTAGTGAATGCATCTAAACAATTGGATTTTCCAAAATTGGATAAATAAGATGTGAAGTAGATATTTTCCACTTACTCTTGGAATAAGTAGATCTCTCCCCTATATATATATCTTCTTTTCGGATACATATTTATACTTTACTTTTCAATTATTCTCAAATATTGAGCTTTTCATGTTATTACATATTTCTTAATGATTTAGAAAACTAATATATATGTTTATACTTTATTTTTCAATTATTCTCTTATATATTAATAATCTTTTTACGATATGCTTCTCCATTTCTTAATGTGTATTAAAATGTTATTATTTTAGCCAAATTGAAATTACTTATTTATTGACTTCTAAAATTATGTGCATAATTTTAAACATCAAAAGTTTTGAAATAAAATAAGTATTTAATTGATGTTTTACTTTTTGTAATAGTACACATTTTACAATAGTTGGGTGGGCATGCATAATGTTTCTTGACCCTAACATAAAGTCGCGTTCTTTTAACAACAATGTTATGATGCTATATGTATGATCACGTTTTGTTTCTTTTAACAACAATGCTATGATGCTATATGTAAAATCACGTTTTACACCAATATCTTATAAGTTTCTTTGTTAAAAAAGTAAAGGAGAAATGGGAGGGATCCACTTACTTTAAGAGTAAGTGAAAAAAATATATTTAATATTATGATTATTCATTTTTTGAGAAATTTAATGGTTTGAATTGATTAGTACATCTAAACATTAGATTTTTCAAGATTGGATGACTAAGATAATGAGTAGATTTTTTTCACTTACTCTTTAAGTAAGTAAATCTCCGAGAGACATAAAAAATAGAAACTCGTGCAATTGAACTTACTTTTTTTTATAAAAGAAAGATATAGGCACTGGTGCAAGATTAGGTGTAGGTATAAAATTTCTCTTTTAAATTCTTTTATTCGTCTAAAAATGCAGCTAGCTGTCCCACAATATTATACATCATATTGGTGCAAGTAAAAAGGACTCGCAATTATAGCATCCAATGAAATAATTATTAAAAAATTAGTTACAAATTTTATGGTGATCAAAATAAGAAATGGACAAAACAAATGTAGAGAGAGACAGATAATTTTTTGTTGGATAGTGATTTATTATATTAATTAAGTTTTAACTATAAATAGTGTTTGAGAATAATTAAAAAATTAAAAGTATTTCGATTTATAACTCCACTTTATAAATGTTTGGTAAATATTTAAAAAAATAAAAAACTAATTATTATGTAAACAAATTAAAATGAAATAATTTATTTTGTTATCTTCACTCAGGATAATATTTATTTTATTGATCGGCAATGTGATTATACATCTATAAAGTAATACTCACTTTAATATCAAGAGGGGATAGGATAGGACAAAGATGACATGTTTTACACGATATCTCACTCTATGTCTTAGATTAATCCGAATGTTACTACATGAATAATAAAAATAAAAAATAAAAAATAATAAAAAATAACATTTTAATTAGTCCGAGACAGGGAGTGAGATAGATGATTTTTGTCCATAGAATAGAATTGAAGTGACTTGTGTATAAGTGTCCAGCTGTACTGAACATCAAGATAGAAAGGATTGAATATGTTGGTGTTTTTGGTGACTTAGGCATTATCAAATGGGAGATACAAAAGTTGCATGCACAGGGCATTGGTTAATGCAGAAAGGGAAAGAAGGTCATTGGTTTTTTTCCTGTGTCCAAGAAAAGACAAGACAATAAGGCCCCCAAATAATCTATTAACCAAAAAACAACCAAGAAAATATCCTGATTTCACATGGTCCAATTTGTTTGAGTTCACACAAAATCATTATAGAACTGATTCTGCTACACTCCAAAGCTTCTTTCACTGGCATTGCTCTTCTTCCACCATGCCTTCCAACTTCTAGTTAATTACTTTGCCTTTGTTGCTGATTAATCAACTTATGGCTTTTGCTTTTTGGGTAATAAATCTCACCCCACAATTATTCACTACATTTCTTTTCCTTTACTTTTGTTATATGTCAAGTGAGTGTTTTCTTGCAGCTTCTTCACTATATATAATCAATATATTGGCAGTATTTTATGTACTTTACTTTTTCTGTGCTTGATCATATATATATATATATATATATATATATATGCTTGTTTTCAGTGTTCTGATGGTGTTTGTACGTAGAAGAAAGAACTAGTTTTGTTTTGTGTTTATGCATATAGATATTTGTTTGTTTTATTTGTAAAGGCTACTTTTACCTTATATCATAACAGATAAGATTTGAAAATGGAAAAATATTTACACAAAGTTTCTTAACATAACTCTAATCATAGATATCGATTGCTGCAAATATTTTATCATATGTCTATTTCATTTGTTGTCTTTCTGTTTTTTATGGATCACCATCAGTTGCACATATCTCCATATATGAGTTATGGGAATATTTTTATGTGATAATTATGATGTATTATATTAAGGGTTGAATGATAAATAATGTTTTGGTTTCATGCTATATATAGTTTATATTATTTAAAGTGAAGTAGTTATGGTTTTCATATACTCAAGAGTCAGGGTGAAGATCATATGTTCACATTTTTGTCTCATTTTGTGTTATCATATAATTAAAAAGTATTAATTAATTGAAAAGAAAAATTATAAAAGCATAAATTAATATTTTTATATTATTTTATAAAGTTTGATTGACTAAAGACATTAAAATAAGATTGTTTTGGAAGAGATTATTTTTCTTTGAACCTAATCTCATGTTATTATCTGTGAATTTTGTCGAACCTTGTAGTTCTTACATAACTTTGAAGAGTTACATTAATTTACTCAAATTGTCATTAAAAATTAATGTCTATACAACCATATACATTATTAAATTATAAAATTTCACAAATGTCTACGGTGACAAGGCAGAAATCATTATTTCACCAATTTCAGTTATGCTTTCAAATCTACTTAAGTTTTGAGGATATAAAAAAAGAAAAAATAGAGGATTAAAGGAGATTATGAAAATAAATCATACAAATAATTAAATTTATAAATAAATCAATGAATTAAATGGGGATTAAACGAGATTATTAAAATAAATCATAAGTTAGCTATTGGAATTTTGAAGAGGAATCTGGTTTACTTTTTTGTGTGAATATATCATTATCAATTTTTCTCAAAGGAGAGTCTCAGTTTTTTTTTAATTTAGTCTCTAAGCAAATATTTTCCTATAAATAGAGACCTAACTTCACAATATAAATCACACCCTTTCTTCACTCTTCTTCTCAAAGTGTACAAGTTTTCTCTATGCCATCTTCATCTCCAAAAAAGTGTTTTTTGGAATTTTGATTTCAATACTATATCTATTTCTTCAATACTCATTTCTCAAATACACTGTATCATGCCACTTTTCCAAGGTTTTCAATCCTTTTTGAGTTGCTTAATAAGTGACCAGTTTTTCAATTTTGGGTCATTTGATGTTTGAAATTGTAGCTTCTCCACTTTTTAAGATAAATAAATACTATTGTTATTAGAATTGTGAAAAAAATGTATGTGAAAAAGTTTTATACATTGTCAATTTATCATACATTATTCATTTATCAACATTGACTCTTCAAATAAATACTATTGTTATTACAATTGTGAAAAAAATGTATGTGAAAAAGTTTTATAAATTGTCAATTTATCATACATCATTCATTTATCAACATCGACTCTTCAAAAAAATACAAATGAATAGTGGATGATGTACTGACGAAATCTTTACACTGACGCTGCATAAATATTACAATTTTAAATTAATATTATTATCTAATCTTTACTTGAGTAGCAAGTAATTTACTCTTGTAAGTATTTTCTTGAAATCTAATTGGTATCTTATTTAGTTTTAAGGGGTAGTTAAACTATAGTTATAAATCATAAAATTTGGTTAGAAGGATTTATAATTCAGTTATCAGGTTAGCTAGAATAGAGTTAAAGTTGATTAGAATAGAAAAATAAGTTAGAATAGTTGTAATTCATAATCTCTTCTACTTTGAGAAATTATAGTTATTAGGTGAGACAAAAGTAACTAAATTTCGTGAGAAGTGGTGTGAGATGTCTAGTTAATAAAGTCTATTATAAACTAATAATATTTTAGTTAGATAATGAGATTTAACATCACTTAGTAGCATAAAGAAATAAATTTATTAGTTAGAAAATGATCTTGTAATTTTGGTCAATTAACACTAATAGAAACACGAAGAAGTAGCAAGTAGTAACCCTCAAAGCGACCAGTATTTGATTTTTGACATCAAAATATATTTTACATGTCCAAATTTTGAATTAAATTAATAAATAACACAATTTGAGGCATGGTGTATATTTCAAAATTTCACTATTACGCTTAGAAACCAATGGCCTTTACATGTGCAAGAATGTGATCAAATTTCCTTCAGACTATCTTACCATGTTACAGTTACAGCAAAAGACACAAACCTCTAAATATAAATAGAGGATATCAAAATGAATACTCAATGAAAAATAAGATGACATAAATACCTAACTAACATGATATATAACTAATAGTGGAAGTATAATAATAGCACAAGAATCTTGGACAGCCAAAACCCAAGAACTTCTATCCATGCTTAAACAATGGCATACTTGAGTGTCTCCGACTCTTCCGGCCGCCACATGGACTTCTGGACACATAATAAGCCCTCCTTATCCTTCGAGTAAGTCATGCGAATCTCCCACCTCATAGCCTTTACCATGCTCTCAACCTCTTGGACGATTTCAACCGTGTCACGAACGATAAGTTTTCCTTCAGGCCTGAGAATCCGATCAACCTCAGCGACTACAGCAGCTATGTTGCACCTGTGTAACAATAAGCATCAGCAAAACTAGACTAACATATGGTATTAATCAGATAACCAAGCTCTTGCTAGTGATGAATGTGAGAAATGAAATAGTTGGTGGAACCTTTCTTTAAGCTTCGAAAACAGATGATCTGCATGGAGTAGATCATAGGTCCTAGGATAGGTGCTAAATGATTCACACCAATCATGATATATACCAAAAAGACCACGCTCATAAATGATAGGAAGAGTATCTGGGGCATCTATGGAAACAACATTCATAACCCAAATATTCAAATCCTTCAAAGCTGCAGCAAATCTGAAAAACACAAACAGTGGATGATGTCAAAGAAGGACATAATAGCAATTTAATATAATTCAGAGTAAAAACTGACACAGTGACTTTTGCTCACCCTCCATAGATAGATCTCATATCCATGACATTCCGTATATTTGACCATTGAATTCCCATCCCAGTTAGATAAGACTTGGACACTACGTGTTTCCAGTGTTCATAATCAGCAGTAAAATCTTCAGGGGCAGGCTTTCCATAAACTCCAACTTGGGAACTCGACAACCAGTAAGGTACCGTAGCAACTCTTGCTGGCCATTTCTCTGGCCATTGTGACCCACGTTCGCTTGAACTCACTGGTGCTTTGTGTAGGCAAGCTTGCAATGGAACGTTCCTGTGATACCAATGTGATTAGGCTCCAAGGTTAGGGAGGAGAGAGGGGAATAAAAAAATATTCAGCTGTCTTAAGTAAGTTTTTCTCACATGATAACTGTCAAAAATGAACATCAGCAATTAACTCGGTCAAAACTCCTTTTTTCTCTTTTTGTTTTGGTTTTTATTTAAAAAAATAAACACAGTTGAGGATGAAATACCATGCTGCATTAGGATCATCAGAGTCTGGACACACTGGAGGTTCATTCTTTGAACGTTTCTCGTAACAATCATTTGATGTTGGCTTCTTGTATACAGCTATACCAACTCCATTAACTCGATCCTTGCTGATCGACACAAGTTCCCAGCACATTGCTTTTGTTAGTGATTTCATGGCTGCAGGTGAATTCATAAAATGTCAGGACTCAGGATTAATATAACTACATTAAAGTGAAGAAGATGAAGGCATAAGTCTAGTTATCATATACCATTCCATATTTCAACATCTTCTGCAAGCTTTTGATAAATAGGAGTAGCAGACCATACAAATAAACCGCCAGGTCGCAATACTCTATTCAGCTCCAAAAGAAGCTTACCACCTGCAGTTGTTGAAAAAAATCAGGCCTTCATAATAAAAGTTAGTTGCATTTACATGTATTTTGCATCACTTCAATCTATATGGTTTCTTAAAACTTAAATTCCTTCATAAAACTGGTTTTAAAAATGTGTAAAATGAATTCATCTAAACACCAAATAAAAGCCTTGCCATCACAATACCTTCTATATGCCATGGAACTCTACACCTTGCACAATGGACTACATCAAATACTTTCCCAGGGAAGGGAAGCCTCTTTGTGCCCATCACAGCAGAAATAGCAGGAATTCCCCTTTCAAGTGCAAATTGTACCTGAGCTTCATGTTCATCTTTCGGTGCAAGTGACACTGCAAGAACATCTCTGTCAAAGAGAAAGCCTCCGAAGCTAGCAACACCACATCCAACATCTAATATAACACGTGTACGTTTTCCCCAAGCAATGTCAGGTACAAACTGCATCATTAGAAACCCACTAAATAAAATGCTCAACAGGATCAAATAAAAAAATACATATACAAAGAGAAAATTTCTAGGATCAGAGCATAAATATTGGTCATTATAGTATAGTTCGATGTAGCCTAACTTTTCCTGCGGATAAAGAAATTGATTCGTGGAACATCAAATAATGTAGCTGAATATGTAATATCAGTTTATGAAACATGCAGCAAAAGTTACCAGATCTGTATTTTTAGACAAATTATTAACATTAAATAGCAATGAATAAAAGTCAATGTTTTACCTCTTGTATAAAGTCAATGTAATGAAGTGCCCCATGCTTGAATTGGGTACCACCACCAGGAAAAGTAAGGTACTCGCCTGTAACTTTTACCCAATTCTGATGTCCCTTGACTTCAGCAAGTTTAGTGTGTGGAACGTTGTAATACCATATCTGCAGGAGAGTAACTTACTGTCACATAATAGTTTGGTCAAGCATAGAATAAAATTTGACAAGATTTGAGTTAATTTATACCTTCTCTCTGCTTCGAGGCCACTCAATGGAGTGTTTATATCCTTCAGGAAGGCTGACAAGGCAGGTGGGGGCTTCTTCAGGACAGTGCCTTTCTCGGTGTTCATAGTGTTTAGTACTCTGAAGACTCCTAATTGCTTTCCAGTTATCAAGGCATGGGATAAAGTCGGGGCCAGCAGTGACATTACAAAGTTTCCAATTGTAAACTGTTGTCTTCTTGGAGGATTCTTGAGACTCCTTCTCATTCTTTGACTCTGCTGCCTGAGTTGAAAAGGACCCAGTTTGTGTTGTACTTTCTTTTAGAAGCTCGGACTGGGCCCCAGAAGGGTAAACCTCATCGGAACTCTGGTTTTTGGCATTATCATCTGTATTCTTCTCACTTGAGCTTTCATCAGAATCTTTGTTATCACTTTGTTTCACTTTCTCCCCTATGTTATTATCTGTTGTCTCAGTAGAGTTATCAGAATTTTTCTCACTTTCCTCTTGATCAGACTTAATGTTATCATCTGATTCAGACTTCTCATTTTCAGAGGAGTCCTTAGTGGAAGTTTCATCGCTATCTTTGTTATTCTCTGTAGCTTCTGAGTTTGAATCAGTATTATTTTCTGTCTTGGAATCTTCTTTATCTGTTTTCTTATCTGCATCTTCTACCTTACTATCTTCAGAAGATTTATCTTCTTGCTTTTCCAGCAAGTTAGAGTTGTCTTCAGAGGAGACATTACTGTCCCCTTTCGTTGCATCCTCAGGCAAATCTCCCGGGTTATCTTCAAATTGCCGAGTATTGCTATTATCGATTTCACTCACCTGTTCTTTTATCTCACTCTGTTCTTTCACCTCATTCTTACTCTCTTGTGCATCTCCATTTTGCACAGGAACTACAGAGGACGATGTCATCATCCAAACCCCAGCCAAGCATAAAGCCACAAACACAACAATAGTTACTGTCGAACAGTAACCCGAAGATGATCTCCTACCATCTAGTCTTGTATATTTCCCTATAGCCATGTTGTCTGAGGGTGCAACAATACACTGGTAATTTAGACCTAGTCATCAATCAAACAACGATTAAACACCATTCACATTGTTAGCCATACCATAGCATGAACCAAAACTTCAAGGGCATCAAAAATAAATGTTCAGAACATAAAATAAATAGGTAATATTATAAAAAAAAATCAAAAAATCTAATTTCTTTTATAAGTTCTGGGAGTCATGGATCTCCTATAATAAACGAAGCGGGACACCGGTATGCACGATCTCGGACCCGATCTAGCTCCCTCTTCATTCTATTTTGTAGAATTAGTTATATACTTACATGTTCTATGGAAAATATCTATCTATCTATCTATATATTACTCTTGTTATCTGGATCCATCCCTAGTTACTTTTTGTTTAGTTGGATCTACCACATCAAACTAAATTTTCCTTCCTATTGTATATGTTTCATTTGATCTACCACTCAAACTAAATTTTTGGATCCATACCTAGTCATAAAGAATCATTACACAGAGAAAGTGCATGGTTGAGTAGTTGAAAAGTGGAACATGTAAATTACACACAGCACATTAAATATGAGGTAAATGTTAATTTCCACATTTTCACATTCTTGCTCTACAAAAGCAAAGTGATTTTCATTTCATATTTTCAACCCAACCAAATTGCTTCCGCAAACACTAGTTTAGTTTAACTAAACAAATCAAGCACAAAAACAAGATAAAAGAATCTAACGTAGTTTAATCAGTAAAAGCCATCAGATACATTATATATTAAAAAAAAGCAGATAAAAAAGTTCTCAGCTTATGAACTTGGAAGTTAAAACAAACTACTCCATAGTTGTGAATCAGCATGAATGACATAGATCGAGATTCAAAAGTAGGAAACCGACACAGTTAGTTGAATTGAGAAACTCATAATAGCACAGGGCTAAGTTTGAATGAAAGTATATAAGTTGAAAAAATGAATATGAATGAAGAAGATGCATGTGTTGTAGTAGATCTGAGTATGAGTACCTTTGGTTATTGAAATGAAAGTAGATCTGAGAGGGAAGAAGAATAACGTGTGAAGTGTTATCTTTCCATTTTTTGTTGTTGTTGCATTGAATGAGAGAGACAAAGAGAGAAGTGTGAAAAGAAAGGTTTAAGTGAATATAAAAGCTTACAAGAGATGGGTTTAATAGTACTTTGAGGGAGTCGGAATAGAATATTTTTATACTAATTTATTTCTTTTCATTTGAGTTGAGTTTTAGGAACATAGATTACATATAGTTTCTATCTCTTATATCAATCACATTGTATCTCACTAACTGTAAATAAAAAACATACTCTACGTTATGGTTATCAAAGAATGAATGATTATGATGTGGATTCATTCTCATTTAGAAAGTTAATTTCTATTTATTTAGTTTTTTTCAATTATGTGGTAGATTTTAATTAGATTGAAACACACTTGGAACAACAAATATGAGACAAGTGATATTCATTTGAGTTTTAGATAAAACAAGAAAAAATGAATATTTTATAATCATAAAATATATTTGTAAAATGACTTTTATATCCCTTCATTTCCAAAACTTAACTGATAGACAAATTTGTAGGTGTAAAACAAAGATAGATATGAAGTGTTGATTATAAACCAAACATTTGTTGGTTCAATCAAAGGCAAGATAGATCTTGGAGAAGTATTTTTGGGAAGGACTAACCACAAACTATAGGAATTAATCGTAAGTGATAATAATGGTATTTTAGTTAAAACAAATATATACTATTAAAAATATGTTGAGTTCATAATTTTTTTTTTTTAGCTTTTCCACATTGATGAGAGTTCTTATCAAAAGTAAAGAGATAATAGTAGGAATGAAAAAAGGATGAAGTATATTGTGGTGGTTTTAATTCAGAAACTCACCTTATATATAAATTTAGTTAATTTTACCTAAATACTTAAAAGAATATATGCTATCAAAATTATAATCTTATGGTGTATTTATAAATGTAGGATAAGTTTCATGAGAATATGGTTCTTCGTTCATATATGAAAGGAACATTTAACTACATGTACTCCAACGAATAATCTGAAAATGTGGTGAACACTTTAAAGAAAAAAAACTTTACTTATTATCAATTTTCACATATATCCACCCATAAAAAAAATTGATATTTATTTCTCATCTTTATCCACATGCCAAGAAGAAGAAAAAGGTATGAAATGACGAATTTGTCGGTGGGAAAGGAGATTTTGTTTTCATACCAATTTCTAGTTTCTTAAGGACTCTGCCGACTTAATATTTTTTTTAAAAAAATCATCTAAAAACCGGGTAAGAATAGATAAAATAACCTTAAAAAATAAGATATATGTAAAATAACTCATGCAATGGATCTAGATTCTAAAAAATGTTTTTTTAATTAATATAACTAACTCATGCTTCATAAACACTCACTGTATCCATAAAGAGGGGCATCCATGATGAAAAAAGTTTCCATCTTAAAATTGTAAATATAGAATGATTAATTAGGCCAGAGATGTATAAAATGTTTTACATTTCGCAATCAATTTTATAAAAATTTAATAGTTCAAAAAATTACTAATTTATTCAAATAATGTGAATCATTAGATACTTTACTCATATGACTAGAAATCATCTCATTATAAATAATATCCAAATTAAATAAGTTTTTATTGTATGTATAAACATATGGGATCACATGTCTTAAAATGTTGTCCTTATTCTTGTCCTGACCAATTAGAAAAAGAGAAAAAAATGTACGAAAAAAAATGCAAGTGAGTACATTTTTTAAATAAAATAACGATATTTAATTGGTCAGAGATGGAGATATCATTTTGAGATAAGTGATTCTCATATAACGCGTTTGCATAATACACTATAAATGTATGGGACGTCGTCCAGTCATATCACGGAGCTGTCAATCACAACGTCAGAAAGGAAAGATAAAAATTAATGAGTTTTTATTTTATTACACTCTCTCGATCTTAAACATTAGAAATTAAATTGTCTTAAATTAAATTCTCAATAATACTTGCTTTGAATTATTGGAATTATTTTGATTAATAATTTGGTAGAGGATCATTAAAAACTTATTCGTTTATTTGTTATGAATTTTTAAAATTGAAAGTATCAACACATATGATACGAGGACTAGTAAATTAATATCAAGTTGAATAATAATATTTATTATTATAATACTTACTTGTAAGGAGGTTTTGATCAATTATGTGCACAGTATATATTATTAGCAATTTAGCATGCATTCTCCCTCAAAATATTAGCCATGCATTATATTTAAGATTACTTTAACACATTTTTATTATTTGTTATTTGTTAGAATTCATTTATGACTAATTCAGTATATAAAAAATAATAATTTTTTCTTACCAAAAACATTTTTAGAATAATTTTGTGCATATAGTGTAAAACTCACCTAATAGTAAACATAATACTTAAAAAATGTTGGGTATTTTTATCATTCTCATACTAACTGCATGCGTCAATTAATGTGTGGATAATTATTTCTAAGTGTAATTAACTAATTATTTTTGGGATGCATGATTTTTCATTCCCTCTCAAGAATTGTTGTCTTAGGAATCGATTTTTTTTTAGTCATTTTAGGAATCTAACGAGACCTTACAGTAATAAATTAAACTTTGGTATAAAAATCAAGTTTGAATTCCTATGATGATCTTACTTTAAAAAAAATAATTAATCATGCTCAAGGAACATGGCAAAGTGAGTTTGGTAGAAACCATTTAAAATCATGGCAAGCACGTTCTGAGATCTGGAATTTTCGGCCCCTAGCCATTTCCCAATTTTATAATTACTCCATTGATTCCATATATTTTAATATTTAAGATTATACATATAATTTAAATTAAAAGTATAGTTGAAAAATAAAATTTAAATATTTGAAATAATATGAAAAGTTAAAATATTAAAATATATGAAACAGAAAGTGTAAAATGTGTAGATGAACGGTATTTGTTTATTTATTTATTAAAACATGCTAGGCAATTGTGTTCTATCCAGAGTCTAGACCAAGCATATAAAATTTGATCTATGGGGACAATTAATCATGCACATTCTGATAATATAGTCTTTATGACCAATTAAACGCTCTCATATTTGGTTAAATAATTGAAAATACCTTCCCCACCAAAATTCATTTAGTTTGAACAGAACAGATATTAAATTAAGGCAAATTTTTGCTTCATTTCCCAAAAATAAAAGAAAAAGAAAAAGAAAAAAGAAAATACTTCAAAAAATGATATATAAGATATCCTTAGTAGTGTGAGCAGCCTAAGTTAGGCTTACAGCACTTGCTTCCTTCAATTAGAATCTCTCCCTACTTTTTCAGGGGAACTAATATTGTAATCAGTATTTCATTTATCCCAAACAAAACAAATGAGGCTTTTAATTTGAAACATGACCAACCAAAAAAGGCTTTAATAAACACATTATGCTAGCTCCACCTTCTCCAAATGGAGGCTGAATCTCAGTTTTCAACTCATTTTGTTTGGCCCTTAGCCACACAAATCCTCAAATAAGTTTGTCTTAAATCAGGAGAAATGTTTGTTATACACTTTGACTTGTTATATTTGTAAGTATATGTCATTGATTTGAATCTATTGGTTTTGTGCTTTTGCTTGCGTCTCTAATTATCATGGTAATAGAATGTATCGAAATGATCAAGACACTTAATTCTTAAAATTAAACCACTTGGCCAAATAGTTTACAAAAAACGAATTATCTCTTGCTAGCTCTTTCAACCTTATATGTTTTTTATTGAATATAATTCTTGAGCCATACAAGAAAAATAATGACCATCTCCTAATTGTCATGTATTGTTACTTATTGTGCCCATATCCAACTTGGGGAGAGAATATTGCATGTGAAAAAGTGTTTTTGAATCAAGTGTACACATCAAAAGTGAACGTCTGGGCGTTGCTTGAGAGAGAATAGAATGCAAGAATTTAAAATAAAGTATTAGGTGTTAACTTCTTTATAGTGGAAAAGGACATGAAGTATTTGCTCATGGATGTTGTTGGCATGATTGACCATCTTGCCCTATCGAGTCTGTCCTAGACAAGCAAGGATTACGTTATATGTGTTGGGAGGTTGTGGCCTGTCCATACTTTGTGGATAATTCACTTATAACATGTCATGTCTCTCATAGTTGTATACTAGGTTTGTCTTTGTCGCATGGGAGAAGGTGGTACAAGGTGCAGGAGACATGCGCAGTTGTGGCAGAGGTCTGCGTTGTTCAAACGGCATGCCAATCCTATATAGACGACATCATAGTCAGGTAGTAGGAGATCATGGTCCAATATATTGTTGTTGGGCTTTGTTCGATCAACTTTGTCCTTTATTTGGATTGAGTGGTTGTTCGAGCATGATCGCCGCTCACTTAGGACCAGTTAGTTCATGCCCGATATATAACACAATCCTAGTGGGTTTGCCCCACTACAGCATGTCTTCAAGTGGGATGGACAATATTCCATTCATTAATTGACTAACTTACCTTGTTGCAATTTATTAGTATAAGGCTCTACTAGATCCCAAAATGGCGAAAATGTCAAGTGTTCGATTCATAAGAGTGATACTTATTGAGATGGGAAACCACATACCTCAAAGGGATTAATTCCTTACCTAATAGGTGAGAGAATACCGTTGATGGTACAAAAAAATTACTAACTTTTAATGTATAAGCGATAAAGAATTCGTAGGATAATATATCATACAAGTTTCATTATATATTATGATATAAGAACATTATGAATTTATATAATAAAATATTTAATTAAATTTAAATAACTAAATAATGTTAAAAGGTAGGTTTTAACGATAAAAAATGATGAATATACATTAATTTTTATACCACTTGAACTTGTTTTTCACAATATACTATATTTTGTTTAAGAAATTACACATATCATTTTGATATGGATAAATAATTGATGTAATATATGTATATAATTTGAACAATAATTTGTGTAATATAGTTTAATTTAACATTTAATATATTTAGTAATCATTTCTAATTTTTTAAGTAGGGAAGAAATAGGTGATTACTCCATAAATAATATTTTTTCATCATCTTCATAACATAAAGCATCTATTAGCGTGGAGCGCGCTTTTTCTCTATTCGCCGCCGCCACTCAACACTTTCTCTCAGTCTCTCATACGCCGTATTTTCTATCTTCCATTTCCCTTAACCGCTTAAGTAAGTTCCCCTTTCTCTTCTTCAACTCTAATTCTTCTTCTCTGTTTTTTCCGCTGTTATTATTTCAATCATTTTCTGTTCCCTTTTTATTTATATTCGTTTTCATCAACTTTCCCTATTTTCATCAGAACAACACTAAAACGCCGTCGTATAACTATGAGTTTCGGAGGTTGCGCAACTGCGGAGCTATCGCGTTTCATTGCAGGAAGTGCATCTGCTAGGGACAGTTGTTATAAACCCTCACAATGCACAATCAGAAGCATTGGTGACAGGTTTCTACCCTTACAGAGACCAATTGCCGAGAATCGACGCGTATTGTCGGCGTCGAGGGATAGATTTGTTGCAGCAGCAGAAGCTGGACGAGGTCTTACTTATAAGGATGCTGGTGTTGATATTGATGCTGGCTCTGAACTTGTTCGGAGAATCGCGAAGATGGCGCCTGGAATTGGAGGTTTTGGTGGATTGTTTCCTCTTGGTATGTTTTTCTTTGTAGGTAGTTTTTTAAGAATTTGAAAGTTGTGCAATTATGAAAATTTGTATTGAGTGGGGAGATTTGTTGAATTTTGAAACTTTTGTTGCTAGATGATATATTTGATGGTTAATTTTACTTGGTTCGCACATTAATCTTCGTACTTTGTAGTGAATTTTTCAGCTTTGTGAAAGTACTGTGCTCCTCTGGGTAACTATGATTAATAGGTTGTGGTGGTTGGAACCTTGGATCTGCTTAGTTGAATTGGTAGAAAGTGAGATTGTATGAAATAAAATGTACTCATTTTCACTCTGGGATATATAATTGTGGTAGTTTGTTTGAATGAAAATTGCATGTGAAAAACTTCACCTTTGAGGTAAGCCATAGCCACTGTATGGCAACACAACCCTCCACTCCTGCACTTTTTCAATACTCAACTAACATCCCGCTTTTTCGTGATAATTAATCACATATCAATCTGCATGATGCATTGCATAGTGCTAGTGTTGACAGTTTGGCTACATTTGTTTTTCGTTGTTTGCCTTTTGTATTCATTGCTTCTACTGTATTTTTTCAAAGATGGTAGTTCAAGTAATCAGTTTCTTCTAAATAGGTGATTCATTCCTTGTGGCGGGAACGGATGGTGTTGGAACAAAAGTAATGCTTGCATTTGAAACTGGAATTCATGATACTATTGGGATTGATCTGGTAAACTCTTGGTGACTGGTTTTAATTACATTCACATTTCTCCCATATCACAATTGGCTTTTGACTATTCTCTTCACTTTCACTTCCCTAGGTTGCAATGAGTGTCAATGATATTGTTACTTCAGGAGCAAAGCCATTATTTTTCCTAGATTACTTTGCTACTGGTCACCTTGACATTGACATTGCTGAACAGGTAATATATGTGTGTTAACTGGTTTGGTTGAGTCTAATATAAGGGTTCGCTTGGCGCACGGAATTGGCCCTGGAATTAGGGCTTGGTATTTAATTCCAGCTTTTCGAAGTCCACCTAGAATTGGAATTGCAATTCCATGGAATTTCACTATGACTAAAAATTCCTCAATTCGTAAACCTCTTTCACTATTCCCACCTAGGGGGGTTTGTTTACCTTGGTTGCTTGGCCGGGATAGAACCAGCGCTTAGTAAGTAAGCGGCGGTCTAACGACCCCCTAACCTAGGTTGGAGCTATGAAGCTGACCTTCTTTATTAGAAAGGACTTTTTAATTTCAGCTTGCTGACTAGGGTTGGCAGCTAAATTCTTCACCCTCTGAATTAGAATTCCAAGCTTTAAAATTGAGTATCCAAAAATTAAAAATAAATGTGTTGCCTCTACTATTCTTCAATCTTCATATTTACTCTCTTTTCCACCCTAGGATTTTTCGTCATCTTCTTTGTCTTCTTCTCTTCTCTTCTCATGTGACTTTCTTTTCCCCTCTTCTCTAATATCCACCCACAAACGGTCTGTGGGTGTTTCGATAATAAATCACCATAGTGACTCCAGAAACAAGTGGCAGTGTCGATGGCACACGAGCAGCGGCAGTAATGGCGCACAATTGATGGCAGCGCTTGAGCAGCGAATAAGCAGAACCTTCGTGTGCTATGTTTCTGCATTTTAACTTCTGCGTCTGTTTGTTTTATTCCAACTGGTTTATGCATCTGTGTGTCCACAATTTCTTCAATGTTTCTCTGATTCTGCGTTTTGCATTTCTCAAATTTGCATACACATAATGTTGGGTGCTTTTTGTCTTTTATCATAAATATTTCGAGTTAATTTTGTCTTTTTATTTTGTGTAACAATTGTTTTCAGTTAAATAACCTTTTAATGAAAATATTATCAGCTTGAAAAAGTAACTTAAAGTGTAAATATTTTTTTTCTTGAAAATCTTAGATCTTACACCCATACAATGAAATTGAAATGAAACTTGGAATACCAATTCTACTATCTAATGTTTTATTTTATATATACCAAACATAGAAGCACAATTCCAAGTCAATTCCAATTCCATCAATTACAATTACAATTTTCAAACTATAATTCCAATTCTGTGCGCCAAATGGACACTAAACCATTATTTGTGTACACAAGCAACAACCAAAATAAACTTTTTTTAATCAAGATAAAAATAAGAAACTTTCTTATTTCTCACCTAATTTTATATTCTTCAGGTTATCAAAGGCATTGTTGATGGTTGCCAGCAATCTGATTGTGTTCTTTTGGGAGGAGAGGTATTGCAAATCTTTATGTATTTATTTTGTTATATAACTTCTTATGTGGTGAATATCTAATGCACATTAATCTTGTGAAGTCATAATCTGATTGATACAAGTCACAGCATTATGAAATAAGTGGATAATTTGTCAGTATTATTAAAAAAAATTGTGGAGCGGGGTAATTGCATGTTTCTGATACAGCTTGAGAACCAACAATTATATTCTGCAGGTTTAAATGTCTGAATAAAAGCTTAATCCAATTACCCTTTCCTACGGATATATTACCTTCAGATTCTCTACTATGATACATAAAAGCTCTTCCTTATTCCATGCTTAGCCGAAAACTTTATTACGACCAAAGAGATGCTGTTGTCATATTTTTATTTGTTTGTTTCTCCTTTTAAAGTTAGTTATTTTTGATTATTTTCAGACTGCAGAGATGCCTGGTCTTTATAAAGAAGGTGAGTATGATCTTAGTGGTTGCGCAGTTGGCATTGTGAAGAAAGATTCTGTAATCAATGGGAAGAACATTGTTCCTGGTGATGTTCTTATTGGTCTTCCATCTAGCGGAGTTCACTCTAATGGCTTCTCACTTGTGAGAAGGTAGGTTTTGTGTGCAAAATCCATCAGATTTTGTGATTTTTTTAAGTTACTAAGGATGTAGTTTATGTCTTTGCAGAGTGCTTGCTCAAAGTGGTCTCTCATTGAAAGATAAACTTCCTGGTGGTGATGTTACAATTGCAGAAGCTTTGATGGCCCCAACAGTTATTTATGTCAAACAGGTCATCCATCATTCTTTGTGGTGCTTTATAAAGTTCGTTTTTTCCCGGCCCCGATGCTGAATATTTTTCTTTTCCTCTCAAAATAGGTGCTTGACTTAGTTAGCAACGGTGGTGTGAAGGGAATGGCCCATATCACAGGTGGTGGTTTCACAGAAAACATACCTAGAGTGTTTCCAGAAGGTCTTGGTGCTCTTATATACAAGGACTCATGGGAAATACCTACTTTGTTCAAGTGGCTTCAGGAGGTAATGCTTATAACACCCCTTAAAGACATGCCGGAAAATTGTTTGTAATAATTTTTCCACCAGTAGTTTGTATGTGTTAATCTGGTCTTCAAAATCGAGACAAAAACATTTAACTATCTATGATAACTTCTCATATTAGGCTGGGAAAATCGAAGATGCCGAGATGAGACGGACCTTTAATATGGGCATAGGGATGGTGCTGGTAGTCAGTCCAGAGACATCAAATAGAATTCTTGATGATAAAGACAGTACAAAGAAATTCTACCGCATTGGTGAAGTTACAAGCAACAAAGGAATGATATTTAGTTAATTTTGGTATTGAGTTTACTCATCTTGTATCTGTCTAATAATACTTTCATGACAAGTTTCACTATGATTGTTGAATCATAATGGGGGCCTATTGGAACAAATGCCCTTTAGCACTCTGATGTTGGGTCACTTGCTATTTAACGTTTAATGTTTAAAAATGTGCATTTCAGTTACAAAACAAATCCCCAGTCAACTCTTCTGTGAAATTATTGTAACCTGGAAATGCAATTTTATTCCAAAACTTACCCCACTCAGAATTCCTCCCCCTTGCCCCATATGACCTTCTCCTTCAACTGCTAGCTTAAGAATATTTTAAATGTCATCTTTTATAGTTTGACATTTTAGTTGTTGGGTAACAAATCATTAAAAAAATATAACCAGAATCGAATTGTACGGTCCAACATGGTCCAACATGTCTGATTACTTATTAGACTTAACTATTTTGTTTTGTAGTTTAAACGTATGAGGGGTTGGATTGCTATGAACTGAGAAAATTTCAGTCTGACTGTGTTAAACTGGAATAATCCGGAAGTAAATCAGACAATTCGATTAATATTAAAAAATGTCACTATTCTAATATTTTGTTTTATTCTGATCGGGAAAAATGTCATTTTAATATAATTATTAATTACATGAATATTGAATTTATATATAATTGTATATTTGTGTGACAACTTCACTTTTTTATTAAGTCAATATTGGAATGAAAAGATAGTAAAGTCAAATATTGTCAATGTGTTCCTCCTATTGCCATGGAACTCCACCAAAACCAAATTTCATATAGGAACCAAAAAATAAAGAAGCCAAGTGTGAGTGCTAGGGGTTGTTCCCGATTAGACACTTAATTCAACTATTTACTAAAGCGTATCCTCAAAAGTCTCACATTAAGGTTTTGAGTGAATATTATGGTCAACGTATTTTTTTACTTCAACCTATTAAGTATTAAGAGTAATTGGTGTTTCTTTGAACATTTGTGTGAGGGGATACCAAAAAGTAATTGCTTTGAGTGGACCCACTAAAAGCTTATGTTCTCATATCTATCTCCCATTTGACATTACAACTAATGATAAACATTTCGCTCTAAACTAATTGAAAGCAAAGAGTTAAATCTAAGTGGTGTAATATTTCCATTTAGTTCATTAAATCAAATTAAACTTGCATGCATATATATACTTACAATCTCAACCTTATTCGTTCAAATCCATCCTTTTGGAAGTAATGAAGATATACATGCCACATAGGATTGAAGAACTAAAATGTCAAACCTTGTGTTTATGTGAAACCTAGCCCTTCATTTCCATGCATTTTCCTATCATATTCCCAATCTTACTGTAATCAATATCAATGTCATTGTCAAGTTTCAAAATCAACAAATTATCTCCATTAATGAAGAGGCTGATACATATATTTCCTTTTATTTTTAATAGCAAAAATATAATTTTATTATAATTAGAATGATAAATATGTCATTGAAATTTGTATTTTTCTTTACTTTTTGAAGTATTTGTTTCTTCATTAATGAAGATGATCATAACTCATCGGAACTGACATCTTTAAATTGACATGATCCTAGGCAACAATGGACAATGGTGCTACCATTTTATGTGCCAATTTTTGTTTTTATTTATATATTTTTATTAATGTTGGGTTTTATGTCCGGATTAGTTATTTGATTCCGGAAATAGGAAATAGCAAACAAATTTCCCAAACATATTATGAACTTCTCACTCATCACCAACTATTATATATACACACTATACACAAGCTTTCTCTAATCACTTCAATCTCATAAAAATTCTATCACAAGGCAATGGGAGATAGCAAGTTGGGAAATTTTGGTGAGATGGGTGGCAATGGTGGTGGCAAACGACTGATGCCGCCTTCGAGAGGCAGCATCAAACATCGAATATTTTCCGGTATCGCCCACGAGGTGGTTATCATTGCCCATAACATTTTCTATTCTTTCATTTGCTGCTCCAACGGTTCAACCAAATAATCTCATAGTCCATTTAACGACGATCAATCTTAACTATCATTGTTAAATATTTACAATACGTTTTCCATATCTTTGCATGAACCTCATTATAGGACTTATTTGTATTTGGAAAAAAGAAGTTTGTGTTGTTAGTTGTTAGTTGTTATCATGTTATTCATGGTAATCTCATGTAATATTATTTGCTTAAAAGTTTGGTGTATTTTTTGGTGAAGTGTTCTTAGATTCATTATTGGAACTCTTAGTATTTAGCATATGTACTATAGTCTACCCATTGTTATGAAATTCAAGTAATATTATATGAGAAGTTATCTCATAGGTTTAAATGATTAAACCATAGAACTAATTGATTTCATATATAATTAATAATTATCTATAAATACAAATTAAAACTTTATGTAATTAATAATTATGTATAATTATATTGAAGTAATATTTTTCCATCTTTTTTTGGACCAAAGTAAAACAAAACATTAGAACATTTTTTTGTTTTTTTAATTTTAATTGAATCGTTTCGTTCACTTTCCGAGTTATTCTAGTTCAATCGGGTTTAACCTGATTGAACTTGAATTTCATCGGTTCAAAGATATCCAACAACTCATTCAGATAAGACTGCACATTAATATTGGAGAAAGGGAACAAAACAAAAAATACTTAGTTTTATAAGAATTAAATATATTTTGGGAAATGTATAAAACTCCTCTAAATTTTATGTCTTTTGCAAGTAGTTATCAAAAACTATTTTTCCATCTTAATCACTCCTTAAACTTTACTAGTTGATGAAATTAGTCTCTGTATAAATATATTTTTAAATTATTAGTAGAAAAATAGTTCACCAACAATTAAAGTTTAAGAGGTAATTAGGAGGAAAAAATAGTTCATAATGACTTCTTACAAAAGACATAAAGTTTAAAGTGTTTTTTTTAGATTTTTTCCTAGAGAAGAGATTCATTGACTCCAAAAGTAAGTTTTTTAAACTTACTCCACATCTTAGCCATCAATTCTAGGAAAATCCAATAATTTAAATCTACTCACTAATTCAAACCATTGGGTTTCCTTAAAATTGATAGGTAAGACGTGAAGTAAATTTAAAAACTTACTACTATTGAAGTAATTGGGTCCCTCACCTTTTCCGAATATTTAGCCATTACTTTGATATAACTACTTAAATTGAGCTATACTTTAAGCATTACAAGTAATTATTGTGTTTTAATTATCATCTCTCATACTATATTGCAGTAATTCTATTTGTAGCATAAATGATACACGGTTCTACGCTTATTCACTTACTTGAGTAATGAAGTAATGATATTCTCCTATCCAATACTACAATTTTTTTATCCACACAAGAAAATAATATATATCATTTATAAACCAATCATTAATAAATTCTTTTATATACTCATCAAGAAGTCAATATATCACCAATTACATGAGGTATATGTCTTTTGGTACTACCAAATGTATTCATCATCTTATAAGTAAAGAATTAATCCATTTTGGGTAGTGTGACTGTCATCCCCAACAAGTGTCATTCATAGGAATCAACTCATTTATCTTTTAATCATTCTTAAGGTATATGTTTGAGGAGAGAGAACCATTAGTTGAATATTTAAATTACATGAAAACATTACCTTAATTATATGACTTCTAGAAGTAAGGTATGTATGTTAATTATGAAGCATTTATGGTACTAGGTATGAAAATGTGTCTGTATATATTTGGGAGAGTATTACCCTGACCCCTTAATGTTTCATTTTTTATCTACACATGTTCTAGACTCGTGTTGATATTTATTAGATCTGCTATCTGTGAGTCATTTGGTACCCAACAGATCCATGAATTCTCACAAATTCAAAAATACTAAAAATAATTATGAGTAATTTAGGTAATTTTGTGTTTGTTTTCTACAATCTTATATGTTATTTATGTAATCAACGCAATTCATTTTACTCAAACAAACTTCAGCGTTAGGATGTAAAATTGATTTAGTAAGAATTGTTTAATCAATATAATATTAGACTACACATATGAATTAATTAACAACATCGCACCATAGCTTAACAACATAATAATCATAGTTTAACAACATAACAATCATATTTATGAATTAATATGATATTATAATTATGGATTAAAAATATAACATTATAATTACGATTAATATAATATTATATTATAATTATGTTGATATATATATATATATAAAGGAATAACGAGTCCAGGTACCTCGGGTCAAGGTACGTCATTGCTCGGATCCAAACTCATCCAATAGCAGATTTTAAAATCTCGGGTCTCAATTATGTATAAGTCTAAAAACTCGGACCCAAACTCAACCCGTTATAAATATTATTTGTGAGTATTTATTGGTTCTGAGTACCCATTTATTTTGGGGCTAGTAGAAAATTCAAAGACGCGTCAATACAACAAGCTTAAGATGTAGACGCGCACTGGTTCATCATGTATGTCAATTAAGTGATCATATTAATCAACGTACATTCCTCGGATGATGATCTTATTTCAGAAAACTAACGTAAATGTGAGATCGTAATACATACTTATGAGCTTCTATCTTCTATTTATACTGGGGAAGCTTATAATTATATAAATATTTTATTAATCAAGAATTATTTGATAAAACTATACTTAATAAAATATTTATTATTATCTATTAGTTAATAATTATTGAGTAATTGAATAACATGAAAAAATATATGTACCGATAGCGTAAGATTTTGATATATTATCATTGTATTATTCAACATTAATATCTAATGATTATTGACTTTTGAGGGAAATTAATACAAATGAATCAATATATGGTAAATTATGTCCTGAATATATATAAATTTTTACATTAACAATGCATAGGTTTAATTCATTAACTATACATATACTTAAAATAAAAAAATTCAGTGATTTGTATTAATATTTTATTTATTTTAATTAGATATGTAATATTTTATTTATTTATTTGTTTTATTTATAATTAATCTTATTTTGAACACACAAATAAGGTGAGAAGTTAGGTGATACAATAATAAAGAAAGAAGAGTGATTTAATTACTTACTCTACTCTATTCTAAGAGTAAGTTTTTTAAGTTTATTCTACATCATAATCATCAATTCTAGGGAAATTCAATAGTTTAGATCTACTCATTAATTCAAACTATTGTATTTCTCTAGAATTGATGATTAATTTAAACTATTAAGATGTAATGTAAATTTAAAAACTTGAAGTAAGTGAATCCCTCCAATAAAGAAATAAAGAAATGATATAGATTCTTAGCTAGGAGTAACTTATGTAATTTGTAAAAATTCAGAATGATACTTCGAATATTTTTTTGCGTGGTTAGAGTGAGTTTGAGCAGAGAATTGATTTGACTTTCTCCCTTTATAGCATGATTGTAATTTTTTTTTCACTTTGTTGGGGCTCCTTGTTGAACAACAAACCCTGATGCCGAATGCACCAAGAAAAATTGATCATAAAAAATAGGGATGTACATGAATCTGATCGATCCATATATCTAGTTAACTCGAACAAACCCAACACATAATTTATTAGTTGATTTGATCTTCTGGGTTGGTTGAAATAAATTTCACAATCATTAATATAGAGGAGGGGTCCATTGACTCAAATAGTAAGTTTTTAAAACTTACTCCACATCTTAGCCAACAATTCTAGGGAAATCAAATGATTTGAATTAGTGGTAGATCTAAATCATTAGAGTAAGTGGATCACACCCTTAATATATGGTTTTGTTCTTTGGTCCAGCTTTTGTAAGGGAGCCGAACCACTGAAAGAATCTGACAATCTCTTTAACATGTTCACTGAGGTTAAGGCTGAGTTCTTCTTTCCAAATTTTGTATCTCCCTTGAATTCAAACAAGGATCGACTCGCTTCTGATTAATGGAGAGTATCCTAATACTTTAAACTCCTTACTATGGTGCTTTGCTCAATTGATTAAGTAACTATTTTATCTATCTTGTTACCAACAAGGCAACAAGTGTTCTAAGAGAGAAAAAGGAATACAATTGAAAAAATTGCATTAAATTTTAAATTTATTGTACTCAAAATGATTAAAATCTGAACAATAAGATGTATTTCTATGCCACATATTGTCATCTTCATGAATGGAAATCACATGTCCCCTTTTATATGTCTTATTTCCGTCCTAGTTTAATTAAAAAATGTTACTTAATCAAAAAGAAAAATCATAAAAACAAAAATTATTTTTTTATCAAACATAACCCATCAACTAAAAAGTTTAAATGAAAAGATCTTTGTTCTTAGAACCAAAGAGTTTATTGCTAGAGAAGATTTGGATTGAATTGAAGGACATACATAAGCACATTCTTATCAAACATAACCCATCAACAACTTTATTCATGGAAATAGAATAGTAATTTTAAATGAAAAATTCTTATTTTAATTTTATTAATAACATCAACATTGTTAGTTAGAGGTGCCTATACATTTAATTATCTAAGAGCACTACTTAATGAGTTTTGATAAAGCAGGTTTTCATTGAAAAACTATGAAAAATTAAGTATATCATTTATTAAATATTAAATACACTACTTCCTAATAATTATTTATTATTTATAAATAGCACTCTCCTTTTGATTTTTAGCATACAAGCTGTATTGTTTTGACTCAATATATCAGTCCATTAGTAGTCCGTGAACAAAATTTGTCCCTAACAACACAAAATAATTCTTACAAGAAGTTGATCTAATGGTATAAGACTTCACTAAATCTTAAAGTAAATAAAACGTTAATGATTCGATTTCTATAAACAACATTTATTATAAGAGACAATCACATACCAAAAGAGATTAATTTCATTCCTTATCTAAAAAGTGAGGATACCCTTATTAAAAAATTATTGAAAGAGGACAAGACAAAAAGTCCTTATGTTATTTAACGAGGATATGTTATTTAAACTAACGAATATTTATTATATAGTCAAAGAATCAAAGGTTATTGTTGCTTTAACTACTCTAAATCTCTTCCATTACTTGGGAAGATAAATATTAATAATCAAGTATGCCAATGAATCCATTACTACAATCAAAGCCGAAGAATTCAAGAATAACTTATAGTGTCTCCCTTTTCAAGAATTTAAGTAATTCATCTTGCCAACTTCTTTGCATAATTTTCAGTACCATGAAGGAATGACCAGCAACTAGGTGATGAGTATGAGAACTTGCGATCAAAATTCCTGCTGAACCAAAACGCAAAATATCAATTAAAGAGAGAAACATTTGGTCATAATAAAAAAAATGTATACAACAATATTGTAAGAGTGTTGTTTTGTATATAGCCAGTTTATTATTTACCATTCAATTTTGATAAATCTAATGCCAGTATAAAATTATTCATGCCACTTCAACCGGGCTAATGACTTTTTCCTTTATAATCTAAGGTAAAAGTATAATCTTATTTTAAATAAAAAATATATAAATGTTAATGTATATCAGTGTTTGGATAAAACTATGTATATATGAAATAAGATGTTTATACCTTATGCAAATGATTATCATAGATTCATGGTGATCACAGTCTAAAACATAGTTTATTAGGAAAATCCCTTAAATACCTGCTTTTGTTATTGTTATTGCTGCTGCAATTATTACCACACATGTCATCTTCATTATCTCCTTTGTTGTCTCCTTTTCGGAAATATCTTTTTATTCTCCATCCTTTACCTACTTCTTTTACTGATTCCTCCAATGATGATGGTTTTGGAGAAACCTTGGAGTAGCTCTTCTCTACTTTAACTTTCTTCAGAGAAGTTGGAAAGAACATCTTCAGTAGAAAATTTTCACTGTCCATGCTTTCAACCCTAACTATATGACTTGGCCTATTACTACTCTTATTCTTACTCTTTTTCTTTTGCTTTTTCAATTGCGCTTTGTTGATGTTGTTGTTGTCATTACTACTACTATGCATATCAAAGGAAGTTTCATTTTGATATGGTTGCTGCAACACATGCTTATCATGAATCACCATGTCTTGAAAAGAGAGTTCATAGGTAGATTCATCATGCATGTTTTGCACCATCTCCATAAGTTCCCTTCTTCCTTCTTCAATAGCTTCTACTCTTCTTGAAGGGTCTGAAAATTTGAAACAATATGTTTCTGCAAAATCTGCTTCTTTATTGAGCCTTACTGCTTCATTGGCTTCACAAAAGGATGTGGTATTTGATGAACCCCAGAAGCTGAATTCCATGTCTCCTTCACTGTGATGATGAGGAATATGTGGTGTTGATATGGGAGAATAGATATGAAGGTTTCTTGCAAGATGTTCTCTATGATTATGAGGCATGGTTTGAGTCTTTGTGAGATGAGTGAACATAAAATGATGATTGTGAAGTCCTCATTGTTATAAGAAAAACAAGTCAATGTTTGTTTCTTGATGGAGTTTGTGGAACTATAATTTCTTGCCGTATTGGATGGGAGTAAAAGTTATTAGTCAAAATATTCATTTTCCACATCTATCACTTTCATAGTTTCTTTCACATAAATTATTACTGGTCTGCCTTATTTTTCATGTATCTTTAGTTAATGCCAAAATTACATGGTTTACTAATTTAATATACACCATGTATATTATTACAATAAGAGTTTAATATCTATGCACTGTTTGGTATTTTTTTTTATTCTCACAGTACGATTAATTTGTATTATTTTTGTTTGAGAGATTCAATGATAATTAATATATGAATATTGAATGATCTGTCGACAATATAAAAAACAGTAAATACATTACATGCTTATAATAGTAACATAAAAACGACTAATTGTATACTTGTCTCAGATTCATAGGTAACTATTGTTAATTAATACCATGTCTCAATTCCGAGGTGACTATTGTTAATACTAATAACATCATTCAGTACTGAAATCATGGGTATACTAATCAGAAGAATAAATAATTAATCTTTTTTGGATGTGTATTTATCTCTTTCAAAAAATATCATTTTAAAAAAAATCGAACATTTAATATTTGGTCTAATATGATATATGATAATCTAGTAATGTCTTAATTCTTAAACCACTAGATCAAGTATGAAATCTTTATTTGCCATAATGTGTCAATGTATTTTTAAAGATAAATGCAATTTAATAGTGGGCCTAAGAGTCTTTCTTATACTATAAAATAATGATGCAAGTGATGATGCCTAATTAAGAAAGACTTAAGTGCCTAGTCATACGTATTAGCAATAGAGATTTGGCACTCAGGACCTGAAGTCTTGTAATTTAAGAATGTAATTACGATATTTTTGAAACTTTTAATCCAATAACCACATGCCTTATGATCATGGTATGTTTGTACTGGCTTTGAATTGGTATATAGAGAATGACATTAGAGTGTTGACCAAAGCTTGACTTGGGCTTCTAGAACTACATTTTAACAGGAAGGTTGTAAGAAAATCAATTCCAAGATTGATAAAAGTATAGTGGTCCACAATGACCCTATGCTTGTTACTTGTTAGCAAATGGAAGAATCTTGACTCTCATCAGTTTTAACTTCAAATTAAAAGGAGGGTTAGTGTGTATAAGAGTCACATGAAGGAAGACAAATCCATTATCCCAAAATGTTCATATCCTGAATAACACACTATTAATGGAGAGAGAAATATTTTAAAAAACTAAAGAAAATTGAAGATATAATGTTATTTATGTCATGTTTATTTATGATCAGATTACACTTTTACCCTTAAAAGTAAAATTAAAAAAAAGAACTTTTCTACCCAGTAATGGAGAGGATCTTTTCTCTCGTATCTTATGTTCTTAGCCAATCAAACTTTACATAATAATGTAAAAATAATAGTGTATGTTTTTATAACTTTTTAATTGGATTGAGACACCGAATAATGATACAAAATAACACCGGATGATCTCCATTCCATGTGGAAACCCAAAACATGGATACTTTTAAAAAAATGTATGTAGTGCGTCAATGTAAGAGTTAATTTTATACATTGTGATTGTATCATTCACCTTTCATATTTAATTATAATTGATTTTTCAAAAAAATAATATAAATGAATAATGAATAAATTAATATAATTTTTTACCTTAAACTGGTGGATAGATATTATATTATATAAGCGGGTTTATGAACTAGAATTAGTGGTGACAGCCTCTCAGGAGTGTTTTGAATAGATAAAGATAATTTGAGGAAGAGGAAAAAAAATGAAAGTGGGGTGTTTAATAAAGGATAAAACTTTATACCGTACTTTTAGCTTATTAAAAGGTGACACATGTTCATTATCACCTATACTTTGAAGAGAGAGATTCTTAATTGCAAAAAAGAGAAAGACTTAATGATATAAATGAACACATGTCACCTTTTAATAGGCTACAAGCACCATTTGTACCTAATGAATTCTACTTAAGTTGTCCTTTAATAAATTGTGTGGTGTGTAAAAACAAATAAGATATTCTTTATTAATGGAAATGGAAATGTAAATGCATTTTTTCCTTTATTTTTAATATTAAAAGTGGTGAAGTCGATCCTCTCCATTAAAATTGACCCTAAGATCAAGGGTTGGGATCCTCTCTAGTATTGGATGGTCCAGTACTGAAATGTGAGGTCTAGATTACTTTAAATGTTAAAAAAAATTTAATTGAAAATAACTTCAAATCTGCATCGTCAAAATTTTTTAAATGCCACATGTCGTCATCTCTGACTGTATTGGACCCTCAACCAGATGATCCATATTCCTAAGATCAACCTTATGAGCTTATTTCAAATTGGCCTATTTGTATTTATAGCATATCCTTCAGGTTCCTCCATTTTGTGAATATCCCACTCATTGAATAACCATTTAGCATAACCTATCATAAAATATGGGCAAAGGCTGCAAATTCAAGGTGAGAGGTCCTCCAAAATTATTCTAAGTGGTTTAAGTTAAAGGATTTTGTTAAAGAAGTCACAACTAAAGGTTTTAATTCAATTTGTTTATTGCTTTGGTTTTTTAGCCAAACCCTAAGCTATATGTATAAGGTAGGCGATTGAAACTTTGACTCTGATACCATATTTAAGGTTTCATCTCAAAATTAATTAATAAAGATAACAAATATTTAAATCATTCTCAAAATAATGAGTTAAGCGACGTGAGAGTTACTTCTCAACAAAACTAATAAGCTTTAGCTACAGATCCTTGAATACATTCTACATTTAGTACCACCGATTTCTAACCTGCTTTCTTGCAGTTATACACAAGATTCATTGATTTTGATCATATGTGCAGTCTGATTGCTAGAACTATGAGCCCCACTTTTACAGAATGAACACATCTTGTATATCAATATCATATGGGCACTTAGCCATTAGCATTCAGGGATTTAGAAATTTTGAAATGATTGTAAGCTATCCCTCCCAAGATGTGTACTTTATATTAAGATTACAGATTGTCATTGAAATTAGGCTTACTGACCAAGCCTGGTGAAAAACTTTTGTTTTAGTTATAGTAAAACTCTGTTTTCACTATTTTTTAGAGCAAAACAGCTATGATATTATGATGGCCCACTTTGATAAAATTGGCCATTGAGGTGATTCAGAATACTGTGTTTATTCAGCATTCAGAATAAAAATTATTTTAACCATTGAATTTTAATCACCTTTATTTAAGCATAATGAGCTGATTCAGAATACTGTGTTTTTTCAGCTAGTCTCATATTTTTTTTTATAAGTCTCGTATGGACAAGTTTCATGGCAATCATGCATTCTACTTAATGCATTGCACTAGTTTATTCAATATGACTTAGAACATATACATGATCTGAAACAAGGCAGGGAATCAAACATTGTATGTTTGTGTTTGAAGTAGGTTTACATTTTGTTATGAGGAGTCTGCATTTCTTAAAGGTTTATGCGTAATTGGTGGAATCTGTGAGCTGATCTTAACTGAAATTATACATGTGTTCCTAGTGCCGATTTTTTAACCCAGTAGTCCTCTGTGTTTGAAATTGCATTATTCTTGTTCTTTAATTTGAAATTGAATAACTGCATGCATGGTGTTCATAACCTTGCTAAACCCCACCAAACAAACCTTTTTGGAACTATGAAACTGCATATTTTGGCACAATACCATTAATTTCATTAATTTTTTCTAGTCATTCTCAGAGAGAGATGTGAACTAAGTGTTCAATAATTGAAAACACAAACCAACACAATATCATATTGGCACAAATTGTTTCATTGGCCAAACCTGTAATTCATTATAACCTCTTTTGATACAATGATAAATCTTCCTTTGGTCTTAAGAGAGAAGAGATAGTCACCATAGTTTTTAGAGGATGTCTCTCTGTGAGCATCGGTATCTAAGGATTACATAAGAAATGAACCTGTAAACCAAGATGAAATATCAAGCAAATCCACAGGAAGAGGAAGCTCTAAACCCATTAACCTTATATTTATATCAAGCAAATCCACAGAGCCATGGTGTAACACAGAACCATTGACTAACAACAGCATTGAATTCAATAACTTCACTATCTTGAAGCCAGGTTGATGGATACTAAGGATTATAGTTCTCCCCTAGAGTCAGACATCACTTTAAGCATATCAATCATTTGCAAAGCCGAGGTACTGTCACGTCCTGAAGTTGGTTCATCCAGAATCAACACTTTTGGATCATGTATCACTTCAACGCCAATGGAAATTCTGCGTCTCTCGCCACCGGATACACCGCGTACCCTTTCATCTCCAACTCTAGACCTAGCAACATGGCTAAGACCAAGCTCCTGAATCAGTGACTTAACCCTGAAGAATATTTGTCCTCGGGGAAGATTTAGCCTTAGCTTTGCACTAAACATGATGGTTTCTTCAACCGTAAGTAAGGGGAAAAGGGTATCCTTTTGTGTAACACACCCTGAGATCTTTCTGAACTGAGATTTATCTACGGGCTTGTTGTTCATCAAGATAGAACCACTCTGTGGACTAACTTTTCCAGCAAGAATCTTAAGAAGGGATGATTTACCAGCTCCACTTGGCCCAACAATGGCCAGAATTTCCCATGGCTTTACCTTGCAATTCACATCCTTGAGGACATGCTTAACACTGCTTGATCTTTGTTCAGCTTTTGCTTCCTCTGCTGCTTCCTCTGCTGCTTCCTCTCCGTTTTCTTCGTTACGAAGTTGTGGAGGTTCGCTGAAGATTTTAAAAGGTTGCTTTGTTGTCTGTGAGTGCTGATCTTGTAGTTGATACCTATTGCCTCAATCTCACAACCTTGTTTCTGCATTGAAAAGGTTGTTTTTTGTCTCTTCGTTTGGATGTGTCTCTCTTTCTCTTCTCTGCCAAGGTATTATTTCCAAACACACTTAGTTCTCTGGCAATATGTTCTTACCAAAATTTGCATATATTAGTTTACATTAAACATTACATTATACACTGATCTCCATAGAGTACACTGATTAAGTAGTGATATTTGATTAGCATCACCAATTATCATGTAAAATATGTTAATTACTTATTATTTATATAGCCATTGTGGTCCTCGAGGAGCTTGTTTACATAGTTCACGTGCACTTGTTCTTAATATTTCTATACCAAATTGGAAAATAGAGTTATTCAAATAAAATAGTTCATGTGGGTATTCTTGGTGTCTCATTGTTTAAATGGAAAGCTATTCATAAATTATAAACATCTTAACTGCAAAACAATTGGAGGGTGATGCTAAATCTGTAAATGGTTTTGAAGCATGGATGATAAGGGAATAAGCTTAACAGTGACCCTTCAACATGTTTGAGACATTAATATTTGAGGGAAAAAATTGTATGAATGACACTGTAATCGTGTTTTATACAATGTCGCCGCATTATTATCTATTCATGTTTATTTATCATGGTGGATTGTGCTGATTGTGTATAAATCTTTATAGTGACAGTACGTACATGATATTACACTCTTATTATTTTAAATTTATCGCATAAGTAATGAAGACATATGGGTATGTAAATCTTGCATGAACTAATCTCCATGCAAGGATTTAGGGGGAAAAGAAATAGAAAAAATCCTCACCGTTGTTCATAATCCTTACCCTCTTCATAATGAATTAGGAATTAAAAGAAGTGGTGCTCTTGGGTCCTCAAGTTTGTGGCTGAATATTGATAATGCTAAAAAATCAACCGAATTAGTGATCATATACCAAATTGAATTGACATATATTTGTTAATGTGTGTTGATCATCTATTGTTTCTCCCATCCGGTTACAATACATTTTTCGTTGAATGGAGTTAGGAACTTGACTAGATTTAAATATGCAGTTCAGTATAATTTAGAAAACACCCTGTGATGCCTTTCACATAGTAGGATTGAGTTAGAATGAAAGTTACATAGAAGAAATAAAACATTCTCTTAAATAAAAGAGAAAAAAAACAGTTACCAGTGAACCTTACTCTTTAGAGTTTTGTTGTCTCAAGTGTATACCAACTTAATTAAAAACTGTCACATAATTAAAAAAATGGAAAACAATTTTTTTTACATTACTTAGTATACTGTGATTGACTTGAGACATAGAGACACTAATTTCTTGGGATGAGTGATTCTTCTTCCATAAAATTATTCTCCATGCCACCCCTCACTTTTGGGAGTATATTGGATCAATACATCTAACAATTATACTTTCTTTTTAATATCAAATGTGCTTCCTCGTCTATTTCAACTAATGGAGGGTTTTTTTTCCAATATGGAGGGTTTTTTTTCCAATATCTTGATTCATTCTCATCTCAATTGAAGGTTTCGTTTTCCCCAATAGTTTATTTTAGTTTTGATGTTCCTTCAAGATTGATTAATATATTTTTTGATTCCTTATATATATATATTAGAATATTGTTTGTTATATTGTATTGTGGATGCATATGTTGAAATGATAAACTACGTTGCTGATTATTGTACGTGAAACTCCCTCATCACGCAGAAGACTTTGTCATGATTGTTACTAGTTATTTTTAAGCTTAAACTTATATTAATGCAACATTGTGAATTTATGTTATTTTAGTCTCTAATTTTGATGAGAATTTGCTTTAATTTTGTGAATTTGTGTTTTTTAGACGTTTATTGGTTATCTTGCTTTGGGTATAAAATTTTTTTTACTTAGCCTTCAACATAATTGATTTGAGTGTTTAACATTTCTTGTCAATTCTATTTCTCTTATACTTCAACTTTCTATCAATCGTGTAATTTAACTTTGGTAAATATAATTTATGTATATAACCAACCAAAAAAATCATGAAGAGTAAGAGAAATAACAAAAAAATATAGAATTTCATGATATACGTCAAATTTTTCTAACAACAATAACCTGAAACTCACTTGAAGGTTTTAAGACTGAAAAATTAAGTTTAACCACATGATTTACCAATTACCATTAAAAACTTTAAAACTAATTTTTTAAATTTATTACTCTTTTCAGTGTTTAGGATAAAAACTTTAAAAGTTAACATTTTTAAAAATGTTTTAAAAAATCTTTTTACAAATGTTTTTTTAAAAATACTTTGTAAAAATGTGAAGTCATGAATTGGATTGGATATTCATCCATCCAAATCTATGAAAATGGAGTCATTGATGAATTGGATGGATTATAATCCATTGAATATGAATGGATTGGATAAGTTAAAATAAGATTTAAATGAATTTAAATGGATTGATAGATGACTTTTCATCAATCCATTTTCATCCAAATCCATCCATCTGCCACCCTTAGTCTCAAGCAAGTTAACTTGCCATCCAAGGTTCCCAATAGTCATGCCCCAAGGCGTGCTAATGATGCGGGTCATGATGCGCCAAGGCTTGCTAAAGATACCTTACAGTCCGGCAATGGTGTGCCACTTCGTGCACCAAGGCCTGCCATGTTGCGCCAAGGATAGTGCCAAGACGTGTGCATGATGTGCCAAGCAAGTTCTCTAATTGTGTTTGTTTGCAGGGCCAATATGAGAAAATCTTCCCAATGTGAGAAGTAAAAACAACAAAGACATAAACCAGTCAATCAAGCTCCACTATGATTAAAATATGAATACAATAGTGTCTCAAAATACAGCACAAATCATGGTCAACAACAAGACATATAACAGAGCAACAAGTTTGAAAACGAGATCAACAAGTAGCAAAAAAACCAGAAAAATAGCCATTATAATAGATCGTTTTATTCCACCTCGGATTACTTCTCATCAATCAAACCATTCAGAATAAATTACCAGAAATTGTGAACCTATTGTCCAAATTTCAGGCCAATCCAACAGTGAGTGAAGGCGCAATCGGGAATTTCCCAAAGATGCTATGAGTTCTTGTGGGTTGAGTTATTTTCTCTCCTCTCTCACTTTTCTATTGTCTCCTTTTGCATAATCTGATTGCACATTCTTGCCTCATCTTACCCCTCTCAACTAGGTTAAGTGAGACAAGTGTGTTTTGACCAATTGAGTTTTTTTCTACTTAGGAAAGAAGCCCAAACTCAATACATTCATCACAAGCCACGGGAATGCAAAGATAAGATATAAGTGGCAGTTCCACATGAATACTTTTTTTTCCTTCCCTTTTGGATCAACTTAGTGGTGGCTTAAAGTGACCTCCCAACTACTTCATAACAAAGATGCACATAAACTTTATCTTTTTAGTGAAGCGTTAATGATGGCTTATGGAGCAGACATTTAGTCATAAAGTTATCCAATAATATTTATTTGTTCGTGGTTCACGTAATACAGCCAAGTTCCCACGTCGGTTGATTAAAACTAACCTAACTTTATTCTATTTTGTATCACACTAATACTTCTTTTGTTAAATTGTTCATTGGGGATAGTGGTATGGTGATAAGGCAGGAGACTATATCAACAACTCTTTATACACTTTTGTTGTAGAATCTCGGTACTTTATGGTCCAGTACTAAATGAAATAATAATAATATATATACTTCAAATAATTAACGATATAAATTTTAAATTATTTTTAAATATTTTAAAAAATATCATCAAATCCATCATGAATTTCACATTTTATTGGTGAACTCTTCATGGAGATTCCAAACCCATTTTGTGGGGCGATACGAGTTGACACAGACCAACGTACGCGTCACTGTATAAAAATGTTTTTAAAATATTTTACCTATTTTTGGTACACTATGAATTAGTCTTTAGCTTTCAATTAGAGGACACCTTTAATAAAAGGTAGTTTTTCATTAGGGTGTGTATGGGATAAGTTTAGTTTATTCGGATCAACCCACTATTTTGATATGGTCATTTGGATCATAATCTAATAAAGTTCAAGACAAACCAAGTAATCAGATATATTGAGATAACATAAAAACTTGAACGTATATTATGGTGTTAGAGAAGTATAACTTACATTAGTTATATGATTCAAAATAAATATAAATATAAATATATTATGGTGTTTGGCATAATTAATTTCAATATATGCCTCTTATAACTCATCTATATATCGATTACAGAGAGCGACACTTGTTGAAAGAGGTAATCACGTATCCAAAAGAGATTAATTTCTTACTCATACCAAAACAAGAATGGAAGTGACTAAAATTATAACTTACCACCTACCAAAAAATAGTGGATCAACTTTCTTGTATTGGTTGGGACCTTCTCTGGTACTAGTCCCTCCGGTACTGGAGTATAAGATTGAGAATAAATCAAACCAACTTCATATTTATTCGAAACTTGACTCATTATTTAGCTTTCACAAACCAAATGAGATGAACTTGAGCTCGTTAAATAAACAAGTCGAACTTGAGCTGGATATAGTTCGACTTGTTAGGTTCATGAGTTGGCTATACATATATACATGGGGAATGACTCACATGAAAACAATGCAATATTGTGATAAATGAGAATATTTAACATGGACTATTGAATCTTATTTGAACGGTCAAGATTAAAAGATATATACATATGATTATCATGTACCAATAACTAACTTTTAATCATAATCATTCATGATTGATTGTAAGATCCAAATTTATTGTTCTCATAGTTTTTATACAAGAATTGTTCTCACTTGTGTCAATCTTTATATACATATACGTGTATATAGGGGATGACACAATCCCTATAACCTTGGGCAATACTTTTGAAAATGAATTAATTATTTGAGTTGTCCAAATTAATTAATTAGAATTGAATCGAATAGTTTTTGGATTGAGTCAAACTCAAGCTAAAAAATTAACTTGTATCGAATTTGAATCGAGTTTTGAGCTGAGCAAATCTTTATCAAGTTGAACCGAATTGAACTCTGATTCGACTCGATCCGACTCGTGTTTTCAGCTCTACCAAAATATGAAGGATAAAATGTTGGATAATTTTTATTTTATTAAAAAAAAGTAAAATCTGTACTGTTGATAAAAACGACACATGTAAGTTTGCATCTACATTTAATGACTTAGTGGGTGTCATATATGTGTAGTTTGGAATTTGAAGAATCGTGCATGTGAACATATGACATGAACACTTGTGACGCGTGTTTAGTCAAAAGAAGGTTTTCTCGTTTCAGTGGCCAATCAATTGGAAATGATTCTTCTCCGGACTCTTCTGGAAATATAAGAGAGATAGCTTTTTGAAGAATTTTTTTTATAGAAAAAAGTAAAAATCTAGAGCACTTGTTTGTTTGTATGATGAATGACAATCATTTCAAGAAGACTATGATAGCTTGAGGAAATAACGACATCGATATAATATGACAAAGTCAGTACTTACTATGCTGAAAAACTTTCTTTCACATCAAAGCTAAGATCAAGTCACTTGAATAGGTCATGTTCATGTTACTCATACAACAAATGTGGTCCAAATCTATAGTTGTGTTAGTCGGATAGGTCGAGAAAGGATAAGCTCACATCATCCACAATGAGTACAGACACCCCTTGGATTGTTGACAATTTCACCTTACAATATAAATAAGTAAATTCACTCACTCATCTTCACACATAAGAAATCATCACTTGATCATTGGTTGCCCTGGTTGATTCTAGGGAGTCAGTTTGGTGGTTAAGGTGAAGAGTTTAAGGAATGGAGTGGAAGAGGTTGTGGGTTTGAGCATCACCCATACCAAATTTAAAAAAAAAATGAGTTATAAGGTGGTTTAATGATTAAAGAGAATAAGTGAAGTGAATGAGATTGAGGGTTCGAGTCTTGTCCAAAACAAATACTAACAACTAACATATTAACGACTAACATTTATCCTCATGTATTATGGGCCAATATTGTTATCCAGATATAACGAGTAGATACAGACTTTTACCACCCCTTCAACATTAAAGAACATTATCCTAATGTATTAGATTTATATATATTTCTAGGACAAGTATGTAATAATTTCTTGTCGGATAGCTTCAAATTTATCCTTGTTAACCTTTTTTGGTTTGAGCCACTTGCCTCCTCTACAAAGGCAATATTTTTATTATTGAGGCAGGTCAAACCACAATAAATAACAAGTTTATTCTTCCTAAGAATTAAATATTTAATGTAATTGTATTTTCAGATACTTGAACCTCTTGTTAAGGTAGAATAAATCTCTTCAAGTTAATTCACTTGCTTGTTATCTTTGTTAACTTAACTAACTAACTACAATAATTTAGTCTTGACATATTAATATTGCTAACTTCTTTTTCTAACTTTAGTTAGCCGGCTTTCTCCTTCTTGGACCTACTTTCTAATTATGGTATTCCACGTATCGCAGCATTTCCTCTCTATTTTAAACAACAAGCAACCACGATCTCTCTCTTCCCTTTCTACTTTATTTATTGAAATTCTCTTGATTAATGGAGAAACAAGTTAATATATTTTTTATTTTTAATAATAAAAGTGTAATTTCATTATAATTAGAATGATAAATATATTATTGAAAGTTGTATTTTATTTTCGGTTAAGAGAGGATACCAATTCACATATTATATATGTTTGTATGTTGTGAGAACATTAATCGAAGAGGCAAAGTCTACTAAGAAATTCAACAATACAGAAAGATATGATGGCAAGTGCAAGCATCAACCTTCCTCCTGGGTTTATCTTCTCTCCAACAGATGAAGAACTTGTCTTTCATTTTCTCTATTCTAAAGCTTCTCTTCTACCATGCCATCCCAACATCATCCCTGAACTTGATCTTTCTTTTCTACATCCTTGGGAATTAAATGGTATGCTTAGTTCACTTTCTTCACTTAATTATTAGTCTATCCAATCAATATTATCATATTGGTATAACAGTATATGTTGATTGCATGTATAGAACAAAAACAGTATGCATATTTAATTAGTATAATTATTAACTTATATAGGTAAAGCTTTGTCAAGTGGAAATGAACACTATTTCTTCACAAAAATGAAGGAACACAGAGCCATAGAAAATGGGTATTGGAGGGAAATAGGCGTAACCTATCCTATATTCTCAGACATTGACAAGAAAGTAGGAATCAAGAAGTACCTTGTGTTCAACGTTGGAGAGGGTCCACAAGGTACTGAAACAAGTTGGGTAATGCAAGAATATCATATTTGTTCCTTTGAGTTTGACACTTCATGTTACCAAAGTAGAAGAAAACATGTAAGTGAAGTATTCAATTATTTAGTTATATAAGCATATTTTATAGAATCAGATATTTGTTATCTCAAATCATATCTTATATGTTGTCCAAAACATATAAGTTAAGTATTCAATTATTTGGTTCATTATCGTTGGTGCACAATACCGAATGAGACATGACTTCTGATATATATATATATATATTTTCATTTTATAGACATGGGAAATAAATGAACCTTATATAATTTTTAATTTTATCCTCTAAATCGTGCATGGCAGGAACAAAGTTGGAGCAACTGGGTTTTATGTCGAGTGTATGAAAACAAGTCTCAAAACTTCTATTGCCATGACGATGACAGTGGATCAGAACTTTCATTGCTAGACGAAGTTTATATGTGCTTGGATGATGATTTGGAAGAAATAAGCATGCCAAAATAGATTTAATTAAATATATAGCAATACAATTTCTCAATTATAACGTTCATTTTAAAGTTAGGGCTTCATTTGTTTAGTACTTAAGACTTATTTGACATGGTTTGTTTTTAGTAGTTTAAGTTTATTTTTTGAAAAATAAGCTGAAAATATAAACTATGTATGTTTAGCAATTAGTGAAGTTTATAAACTCAACTTTTTTTCTGAAAAAATAAGCCAAAAGTATAAGCTCCAAAATCATGGGTTGATTTATTTTTTTTAGCTTATTTTTTCTCAATTTTTCTATTTCCCATTTTACCTCATCTTAATTTTATCTCTCTTCTCATTTTTACTCTTCCATCAAACACCATAATTCTTCACATCATTACCACCAAACTCCATAATTCTCATTTTTCTCTCTCTCTATCACTACTCAACCCTGTAATTTTCCATAACGTTTTTCTTTATCTATACACAAACAAAGAATTATGTATAAAACTTTTGTTATATAATATTAAAATTATGTGAATTATGTATAAACCCTAAAACTTTTTGTATAAAACTTAACATTTATGTATTATTTATTTTTTGAATTATGTAATTTAAGTTTAGTAACTTCCATTTATTTAAGTGCTATATTGTTTTAATATTGATATTGGTTTTTATATTGTATTTTATTTTAATATTTTTTTAGCCTTTGTTATTATGCAATATTAAAAATCAAGGGTTGGTTTAGTTTTTTAGTTTATGTTTAACTATGTATGAGGTTATTTGTTTATGTTGATCTTATATTGTTTTTTAATATTAATATTAGTTTTTATATTGTATTTTATTTTAATATATTTTTTTAGCATTTGTTATGCAATATTACAAATTTAAAGTAAAAATATATATGATGATAAATATTAAAAAATGTATATTTAAAAATTAGTGTAAAAAACAACCAAAATAATCATAACATAAACAAATAAACTCATACTCTTTTATGTAATTTACTATGTAAAAACAAATTTTATACCATACCTAAACAAAACAGATTAATTTATATTCAATTTTCAGCTAAAGTACCCAAACACAAACAAATTATAATCTTAACAGTTTATAATCTTACAGTTTATAATCTCACAGTTTATAAACTGAAAATAAAAATATAATCTATACCAAAATACATGCTTATTTCCAATTAAGGATAATTTTTTATTTGATTTTAACTGATAAGAGACTGTCTTTTTTATACATAAAATAAAGAAATTTCATTATTTCTGCGTCAAAATTTTAACAATATATTTGACACACATACAATATAAATTTTATTCTATCTCATCCATATTTTATCTTTTTTTGTATATACATGTTTTCCTAAAAACATTGGAAAAGAAGAAGACATTAGAGACACTATTGTTGTTTAAGGTTTGATGTAAAAAAAACATTTACCATAATATAATAAGGTACTTTTCTTATATGGTGAGGGATCCACTTTCTCCAAGAGTAAGTGGAAAAAACATACATCGTGATCATTCATTCTTGGGAAATCCAATGGTTTGAATTGGTGAATAATCTAAACCATTAGATTTCCCAAAATTGGATGGCTAAGATGTGGAGTAGGTCTTTTCCATTTACTCTTGGAGTAAGTGGATATTTCCCCTTCTTATATTAAAGTAGTGGAAATAAATATAGGCGAAAATAAGGTTTTATCTATAAATTATCTCATAGGAGATGATATAATGAAACTCTGGATTATACTACACTTGGAGGGGATGAACCTCCTAAAATGAGAAAACAAATATTCTCATTTTTAAATTGCAAAACTGGGTAAAGGCAATACACATATATATATCAACTCACTTTTATCCTAACAACTTTCTCACTCCATACAAAAAATATAAAGGAGTACAAAAAAATATAAAGGCATTAACCAACAATTTGCAAGAGACCCATAGCCATTGCATAAAGGGACTTTGAGAAACCATTTCCTCCCAATCCGTCTAGTTCTTTTGATGCATAAACTAGAACTACGCTATATATAGATATGTAAATCAACAACACACATTTTGGGCATATAACAACGTTTTCGTGTGCTATCTATGGATCACACTACTATATGATATGTTTTAACAGCGTTTATGTGAACATTGTTGTATATCATACATACGACAACATCATCTTCAGTAAGTGTGTTTATATTTTTAACACATGTACAGTGCTGACTACATTGAGTATTATCGTATAATTCATATGTAATAGTGTCACTTAAAATGAGTCCGGTTAAATGAATCACATACAACAACAAACGTGTTGATAAAGGGACTTTGCTACACCCTTCTTTGCTTAAGGTATAAATGGGATACCCTAATAACTTCAGAATATTATTCTCAAGTGGGAGCCTTCTATGTATTGTCCCACACAATCAGTTAGAATGAAGATCACCTGTCTCACTTTTGGTATTTCAAGTGTGTCCCAACCTAATTAAAAACTGTCACCTAATTAAAAAGAAAATTAAAAAACAGAAAACAATTTTTTTATATTATTTGGTGCACTGTGATTGACTTGGGACATGGAAACACTAATTTCTTGGGATGGAAGGTCTTTTTGATCGAGTTAAGTATGCATACAAAAAGTACTACATGCTTAAGTTCGTAGAAGGTAACGAACGCCCTTAGTCCCTTCCCTTGCAAGAACATAAATAACACATAGTTCCACCAAAATAGGTGATTAATAGCAACTACCTCAATCAAGACTTAAATAGTTTTAGTAGACTTGTTAAGAAAATTCACTTGCATGAAGAGAATCCTAATTCCTTGTTAAATACTTATCTAGTAAAAGTTGTAGTTATATCAACTAGTAGAAATAAAAATAGAAAATACAATTATTAGAGAAATATGATTACTAAACATATTTTATTTTAAATTCAAATTATGAAAATATTAAATGTGTAAGGAATTTAAAATTTATCCACTGAATTAAAATCCACTGATTTAAAATTTAAAATTCAAAACTTTGTTAAGAATAAAGTTTTATAAAACTATCATCCCTTAGTGTAAGGAATTTTTTGGCTCCTCACATGGGATTCTAGATCTTCTTCAGTAGTACAGGGTCTAATACTAGATAAAGATAACAACACGTAGTAGAAAGCAATATATAACAACCCTATTTTTATGTTATTTTTAATAAAATAAATTTATAAATTAAGAAAAAGGCTTTCCGTTATAATTTCTGGAATGGACTCTCTACTACTACAAAATATCTCAAAACCCTCATATGCACCTCCTCCCCATTTGAGTTAGGCTATAGCATGGGTCTGACTCCTCTCCTGTAATGGAGAGGCCAGTGAGCTATCAGATTGCGACACGTGTAATAAAAAAAAATTGACGGCTGAGATTTAAAATTGTATTACGTGTAATCGATTACCATATGGTGTAATCGATTACACCAGTTAAACAGTGTAATCGATTACACAACCATGGTAATCGATTACATGATGATAAACTAATCGGACCTGTGTATTTTACATGATGTAATCGATTATACTATACTCGTAATCGATTACAACATATTAAAAGCATCAGATATGTGCATTTTTCACATTGTAATCGATTACAGAAAGCTGTTGAGTTTGTATTTTAAATTTTTAACTGGTGTAATCGATTACACCATGTGGTAATCGATTACACTTATCAGAACCAAGTCTTTCTATTTTTTTAAAATATGTAATCGATTACCAGGGTTGTGTAATCGATTACACTGTTTAACTGGTGTAATCAATTACACCATATGGTAATCGATTACACGTAATACAATTTTAAATCTCAGCCGTCCATTTTTTTTTATTACACGTGTCGCAATCCGATGGCTCACTAGCCTCTCCATTACAGGAGAGGAGCCAAACTCCTATAGCATATATTTGATTTTCAATGTTATAAAGATCTACTAGTTTAGTTGAAAATATATATATATATATATATTAATCGATTTTCATTTAAATCATAATGTTCAGGAGATTTTGTATATAAAAAATTATAATGCCCTCTTTAAAATAATATAACGGATGAAGCATTTTTAGTTTAAATTATTTTTCCATGAGAAATGTTTTTTATAAACTTATGTAAATAATTTAAAATATATCTAAATAATATAAAATATTTAGAAAATGATTTAAGAAATATATAGTTTCTTCAAGAAAATCTTAATTAACCTAGGCCTAAAGAATGAGCAAAAAGCTGCGAATAAGGATTTGTACAACACTCCATTGTGGTGGATGGGCCTTAATCGAGGCCCATATTTTGAAGCTTGAAAAACCCTAGAATATTCGTGCTTATATAATGGATCGCATATTCACATCAGCCACACCTTTATCTATTCCGATTGTTCTTCTTTGGTTAGTATCGTTTTTCACTTTGCCTCTTTTCTGTTTTTTTCTTCATAGGTTTAAAACATTAGTAGTTGAATTGAGTAGTGTAGATTCTGAAAAGCAAGATCAGCTTCTTGATTGTACCTTAATTTATTAATGGTTCAGTCAAATATATTTTACTATCTTGCGATATCGAATTAGAGCAGTGTCACTCGTCTTGATTTGATTTCTTCTGATCTTTCAGGCCCTTTATCATTGTTACAATTATCGCTCTTTATTTTCAATATTTTTTTATAAGCAAACGCACTCTGTCCCATAACAGTTCATGTTTTGAGGCAATTTCTTCGTTTGCGATATTGATTTTTTAAATTCCCAATTTAACAATATTGTTTCTGTGGTCGGTTTTCAAGCCTATCGGACTTGTTGTTGGGATACATATTTTTTTTCAAATCATTGTTCATTTTTTAATAAGCTAAAGTTGCATTATTTTTAAGGTTATCGTTTATTTTTTTAATGGTCTGTATTTTCCAAGTGCTGAGAAATATTACAACTTTGGGTGTCTATTTTTTAAAATTGAATTCATGTTTTGGAAAATTGGTAGCTGAGAACGAAAATTTACATTAAACGGCAAATATAATTGTAATCTTAATTTAATTAAAATAATCTGATTGGTCGAAAAACTAATCAACTAAAGATGCATTTCTTCTGAAGAACAATCTGGGTAGAACTATTTGGGCACTTTTGCTGCAAATTCTTCTTAATAATATTAAGAGAGATGTATCCATTATTTAGCATAATTTAAAGACTGACTTGTAATACAGATTAAACTAATTTAAACTAAAATTTATTGATTACACATATTAGACTTTACAATCTTACCAATATAAATATATTTTTATCCTCATCTCTCTAAGCATGGGCCAAGCAAAGAAAATCAGTGATGTGATTCACTTTAAAATGATTAGCTGTAAAATGAATTGTTTATCCAAACGATTAAAATACAGTGGATTTTTGAGGTAACCGGAGCTTTGTGTTCCACTGTTGAGTTGACACACTTTTAGTATAACTTTTTGTTTTATTATAAATATAGTGGACAAAGTCGTAATTGTCATTAGTTTGTTATTTTCTTAAAATTTGTGGACATTACCCACAATTTTAATTTTTATTATTTTTTTGAAGTTATGTTCCTTAAACGTAATTTTTATTATACATTAATCAAAATTGTTTTATACTCCGGTGGTTATTGTTTTGAGTGTCATATGTTTGTAATGTTACATCAGATGAGTAAGTGTATTTGTGATTAGTGTACAATGAAAATTGTGTTTAAGGTATACGACTTTAAAAATAATATAAAAACTTAAAATTGTGACTTCAAAAAATAATATAAAAAATTAAAATTGTGAACAGTATACACAGTTTAAAAAAGTAATAAACTCATGTATGTCACTCGCCACTTTGTTTAGCAGTTGTGTATATGAAACACAGTTTTTATAAAAGTGCATTATATTGGTAATAAACAAAAAATTACACCAAATATGTAATTAAATATTTAAACTAAAAGTCTAATGTAAATTTAACAGTTTGCATACTGACCGGTACAAAAAATGTTGCAAATTTTCCTGGAGCAACAGTGAAATTAATTCATGAAATGAGGTTTAAATCAGAATCTTCACACCCTGCTACCGAGTCATTATTCACAATGGACAATCAATTTAGGGCACTAATTTCCTGTAGGTTTTATTAATTTCGTGCAGGCTATTATTATATGGGCTGTGTATCAGTTTAGATTAGTTTTTTTGGGTAAGAGATTGGAACTTTACACATACACAGTAAAACGCATACGAACGACTAAAATGTGAAGCAATATCAAGTTTATAAGCATTCATGTAAATATTGGCACAATTTTGTTATTATCCATAATCTACAATTTATCTAAACCCAATAAAATTAAATTCATTAGAATATTAATATATTTAAATATATATAATTCATTCATTATATTTATGTATATATCCATTCAATTTATCTAAAAAAATAAACATTCATAAACATTGATACGATATATGATTTAGGATATAATTTTGGATCTTTGTTCACATGCATGCTCTTACACCCTCAATGTTTTCAACAACAAAAAATGACCACATACAACTCTAGAAACATAAAAAAAATTGCAAATGCTAAAAAAAATCATTATTATCATGAGCTTCCACAAACAAATAATCATTTTGATGTGTACAATTATTTTTAAGTATTTTTAAATAATCATAGTAGCAATGGATTTTACCATAGTAGGCAAATGGTAATTTTATGTTCTTCGATATTTCTTCCTTCACCTATTACTTAATTTTAAATCTCCTTTAACCTCTTTATTATGGAAGGTCAATTAGGCTCCTTTATAAACGGAAAATGTTTCTTTTAATTTAAACAAGAGTTAATTACACTAACATCCCCGAGTTTTAGTGAAATTACACAAACCACCCCTCCCTTTTTTGTCCTTACACGAACCACCCCTAATTTTGTACATATATTACATATATTACACTAATCACCCCCGATGAGATCTAAGTGTAATATTTTAAACAAAAACATTTGATGTATTAATTAAGTTAAACGAAATATTGTACATTGTGTAGACAAATCCAAATAATATAAAAGTCAATGCATCTTCATTATTAGGTTCATTACAAAAATAATATAAGAATTATATAAACATCTGTTTAGAATTGTTAATATATTGTATAATGAAACAAAAATAATAAAAAGACACTCAATTTTGTACTATTTGGAATTGTCTACACAATATATAATATTTTGTTTAACTTAATTACACTCATCACACGTTTTTTGTTTAAATATTACACTTATATCTAATCATGGGTAGTTAGTGTAATATATGTATAAAATCAGGGGTGGTTTGTGTAAGAGTGAGGGGTGGTTCGTGTAAGGACAAAAAATGGAGGGGTGGTTTGTGTAATTTCACTAAAATATAGGGGGTGTAAGTGTAATTAACTCTTTAAACAATTAGCCTTAAGGTGGTAATCTTTTTGAGATAAAAGAAACGCCATTTAAAATGAGGAATATGGATCGAATATAATTTCCATAATAATTACCACAGCGTTAGCTATGTTTATAGAATTATTAATATTATTTTTAAATAAGAGTTTAGCTAACTATATAATATTTTTTATGATAATTATACATATAATCATAAAATAATGATTCTAATACATTTAAATATTATATATGTCACCAAAGTATCTTGGGGGTTTACCCCATTTACCTATCTTACTTACTTTTTAGTTTAATATATATGGTAATAGTATAAAAAAATATTCCTCAATCTCACAAAAAATCTCATTGAAATTATCTATTTTTAATGTTCAAACGATATCTCATTCAGCTAACTATATTTTTGTGAGATCAGTTTATCTTCTTCACCTTGTAAGATTGTTTTTATATTACATCAATTTGTGTTCTTGTACCACTCGAAGATTTTAAATTACATCCTTGTCAAAATTTGACCTCTATATATCTAATTTAATATCTTCATCCACTAGTTTTAAAATTCATTTCTCAATTGATTCTATAACATCAAGAAAGATTCATTGATTCTAAGAGTAAATTTACTCCATATTTTAGCTATTAATTATAGGAAATCCAATGATTTAGACTCACTAATTCAAACAATTGAATTTCCCTAGAACTGATGATTAAGATGTGAAGTAAATTTAAAAAACTTACTCTTAAAGTACGTGGATCTCCTCCCCTGTAACATATTAGTATTAGATTTAATGTATACTTTATGCTCAAATATATCCACATCTTATACTCCTAACAAAAAACTAGTCACACAAACTTAGATCATGAGATTTCCTAAATTAGAGACCCTTCAATTTTCCACAAACATAAGCCATGGAATTTGACTAGTACTCCCATTTAGAGTGGACAACCACCAAAACCAAAATGAACATGATTTCTTTTCGCTTTCCCTTCATCTCATTGCTAATTTTGCACCAAACAAAACAAAACATAATTATCATTCTTATTACATTTTCTATCCCTCTTTTTCATCCATACTTCCATTTTATCTTCCAAGAACAAGACCAATATCATTTTCTTTTATATCCAAATTTTGCATGGAAATCTCATTAGTTAATGTTGTTGTTAGTGCCTTGGTAAAAAAAGCAAGGTAGTGCATATTTGATAGATAATATTAGGAAGAAGAAACCTCTAATAGGATTTTGCATATATACATAAGAGGTGAAAGTTGTTGTAGGAAATTGAAAAGGTGGTGATTATAGTAATAAGGAAAAGATGGCTCATAAGCATGCAAATGCAACAGATGAGTATATAGTTTGCTATGCTCCAACCATGATAACAACTAATGGGATATGGCAAGGAGATAACCCTTTAGATTATTCTCTCCCTCTCTTTATCTTGCAATTATCTTTAGTTGTGGCTGCCACTCGCATTTTTGTCTTCATCCTCAAGCCCTTTCGCCAGCCTCGGGTCATTTCCGAAGTTTTGGTTAGTAATATCTATACATAGTCATTGTAAAGATTTATACACTGTCACGTCTACCATTCATTAAGACTACAATAAAACAATATTTTAGTTGTTGGGTATTACTTAAAAAACATTTCTTTTAAAAATTTCTATGTGTATCAAACAACTATGAACCACTCTATGAGAACCATGATAAAATTAGACTAATGTTTAAAAATGCTTGTACACATGAAAATGACTAAGAAATTGTCCCTTGTCATTGCTGGTAGATGTTAATTTTGTGACTTAGTTACAAGAAATGGTGCATGCAGGGTGGAGTACTGTTAGGTCCGTCAGTGCTTGGGAAAAGTACAGCATTTGCTAATGCAGTGTTTCCTCTAAGAAGTGTGATGGTGATTGAAACAATGGCAAATGTTGGTCTCCTTTATTTTCTGTTCTTGGTAGGGGTTGAAATGGACATATCAGTATTAAGAAGTGTAGGTAAAAAAGCAGTTGCTGCAGCAATTTCTGGTATGATCTTGCCTTTCATGATTGGAGCTGCATTCTCCTACCTTCTGCATAGAGAATATGACAATCAAATGAGCCAAGGCACTTACATTTTATTCCTTGGTGTTGCTCTCTCTGTTACTGCATTTCCTGTTCTTGCTAGGATCCTTGCTGAACTCAAACTCATCAACACTGAGTTGGGAAGGATTGCTCTCTCAGCTGCACTCATTAATGATGTGTGTGCTTGGATTCTGTTAGCCTTCGCAATCACATTGGCCGATAGTGAAACAACTTCCTTGGCTTCCCTTTGGGTTCTGTTGTCGAGCGCAGTGTTTGTGGCCTTCTGTGTTTATGCAGTTAGGCCTGCAGCCTCATGGATAGTTAGGAAAACCCCCGAGGGAGAATCCTTCAGTGAGTTCTATATTTCTCTCATATTAGCCGGTGTTATGATCTCGGGTTTCATAACAGATGCAATTGGAACTCATTCTGTTTTCGGAGCTTTTGTGTTCGGCTTGGCAATACCAAATGGACCACTTGGTGTTACTCTTGTCGAAAAGCTTGAGGACTTTGTTTCAGGACTTTTGCTCCCTCTCTTTTTCGCTATTAGTGGCTTAAAAACTAATATAGGACTTGTTAGAGGAACCTACACCTGGTCAATACTAATTCTTGTCATTTTTCTAGCCTGCATTGGCAAAATTGCTGGGACACTAATCGTTGCATTCTTTTATCAAATGCCGATTCGTGAAGGAGCTACCCTTGGCTTACTCATGAACACAAAAGGTCTTGTTGAAATGATTGTGCTCAATGTTGGAAAGGACCAAAAGGTAATAATACTACATGATTTATGCTACACATGCAGAAATATTCACCAGAATGAGCAATGCTACACACACTCTTTTATGAACTTGTTATGACATGAGTCCATCTATAGTGTTGTTGTTTCTGCTAACTTATTTCCTCTCAATGAGTCATTTATTCATTTTAACCATTTAAATCATCTTGCAGGTTTTTGATGATGAATCATTTGCAATCATGGTTATTATAACCGTACTAATGACCGCAATCATTGTACCTTCGATATCAGTCATTTACAAACCATCAAGGAGGTCCACATATTATAAAAGAAGAACAGTTCAGATGTCAAAACCAGATGGTGAGTTTAGAGTCTTGGTATGTATCCATAGTCCTAGAAATGTGCCAACAATGATCAACTTTCTTGAAGCCTCAAATCCGACAAAGAAGTCCCCGATATGTGTCTATGTGCTCCATCTGGTGGAACTTAGCGGTCGAACATCTGCGATGCTGATTGTTCACAATAGCAGAAAACCAGATTACCCTGCACTTAATAGGACTGAAGCACAATCTGATCATATAATCAATGCCTTTGAAAACTATGAGCAGCATGCTTCTTTTGTATCTGTCCAGCCCTTAACAGCAATCTCGCCTTACTCCACAATGCATGACGATATATGCAATTTGGCCGAGGATAAGCGAGTTTCGTTAATCATTGTTCCTTTTCATAAACAACAAACAGTTGATGGTGGCATGGAAGCAACAAACATGGCATTTAGAGGCATAAATCAAAATGTACTAGCAAATGCACCATGCTCAGTCGGAATACTAGTTGACCGAAACCTAAGCGGTTCAAACCGTTTAGCTTCAAATCAAGTATCTCATCACGTAGCCATTTTATTTTTCGGAGGACCAGATGATAGAGAGGCCTTATGCTATGGATGGAGAATGTTGGAGCATCCAGGGATAAGCCTAACCGTGATGCGATTTGTGCCAGGGAAACTAGTAGCATCGGATCACGCGAAGAAACATTCTAGCATAGATTTGGATGAACCAAGGGTACTAACAGTGGAAACAGATAAGGATATGCAGAAACAGCTTGATGAGAAGCTTATACATGAATTTAGGATGAGGAATGAGAATGATGATTCAGTCGATTATGTCGAGAAAGTAGTTAACAACGGGGAGGAGACGGTCGCAGCAATAAGGACAATGGATGACATTCATGACCTTTTCATTGTAGGAAGAGGTCAAGGGATGATATCACCACTCACAGCAGGAATCACTGATTGGAGTGAGTGCCCCGAGATCGGGGCAATTGGTGATTTGTTAGCATCCTCAGATTTTGCAGCAACTGCTTCAGTATTGGTAGTGCAACAATATGTCGGGGTCGGGTCTAATGGAGAAGGGATGGATACACCAGAGAGTAAAGTGCAGACAAATGAAGAGTTTATTAGTGAGTTAAGTCAACATTCAGCACCACCACCAAGGGGAGGAGGACATAATGTTTTCAATACAGAACGTTTGTGAGTGTAGAAACTATTTTGGTGCCAAATTTCTATGCATCATTGCTTTTTGTATTGTCTTCTGGTTTAGTTCCTTTTTTGTTTGTACTTATAAGTCTTATAGAAATGTACATACAATTTCATGTATTTATAAGCACAACTTGTTTTGTTCATAACCTTTGTCCTTCAACAGCCTAATATAAGTCAATTATGTTCTGCTATGCTATTCCATATTTATTCTTCAACTTTTGCTGGAAGTTATTAAAATAATTTGTTCTTTTCTTTGTATAAACTAGCAAGTTACTCGTGCATTTGCACGGTCAGTTTTTATCACATGGTTAAGAATACACATATTACTTGTTGATTAACACATGTTATATAAATTCATGAACACATGTTACTCGTACATTCGCATGGTTAAAAACATACACGTTGCATATGCATTCGTATTGTTAATAACATATATATGACCTGTGCATTTTAATGGTTAAAAACACATATGTTACCCGTACATTCACATTGATATGAACACATATTATTCATGCACTCACATAGTTAAAGAACACATGTTACCACTTCAAGTATACTTTTATAAGATGATTATTACATTTTAATTTCATTAATAAAACTACCCAACTACTTGTTTTACCTTTGCATTCACAAGGGACACCATTTTTTTACCATATGGTTAAAAATACACATATTTCTTATAAATTTGATGATTAAATATACATATTTTACGAATTCAGTGGTTTCACACATATGTTTCAAATATATTAAAGTGACATTGATAAACATGCTATCTACGTTAAATTAAATAGGTTTGGGGTGTTTTATTTTTTGTGCACCTTTGTTTTTTAATGAATTTGTCATTTCCATTTAAATAATTGTTGAATGTTAATGAATTTGTCTACAACTAAAATGTATTTCATTTTCGGCATTTCTAACCTTAGGCAGTAGTCATTAACATAACCACTTTTGTCCACTACAACATATTTGTGAACATTACCTACTACAATATTCATTACCTTGTCCACTACCCACATGGCACAAACAAAAAAGGTATAGTTCATAAGATAATTAAGAAAGCCACATTGGGCACAACCCTCTAAATCAAAGAAATCTAAACAAACAATAGGAAATCATCCATTGTTATATGCTTAGCATTCTTGGTAGAGGATATTTGCGCGAAGGCAACATTTTGAGCATCACCAAACAGAGCAAAAGATTTGTGCCTTTTGAGAGAAGTCAGATATGCTAAATAATCTGGATCATAGTCAGCACAACCTAACAATGATTTTTGCATAACATACAAAAGTATGAAAAAAGGCCAAGGATTAAGGGATGAAATAAAAATGGTTAAATATAACTATGCTTAAAAATTTATCTTACACATTCAAATCCTTCTTCTTCCTTGCCAATATTACCAACAGGCTTCCCCTTTTCAACAGGACTTCTGTTCTATATATGTTAAGGAAAACAATTAATGTATATAGAAGAAAGGTATAGATGGTGTAACTTTAATATATATAAAACAAAACAGTATTGATAACAAAGACATTATGAAATTAACAACTATAGTAGGAGGAAGAAGCAAGGGGTAAAGCTAAAAATCACCAACTAAAATATCAGTTGCAGCAACACCACTTAAGAAGTCTTCAAAGGTAGTAAATTTATAAACATAAAGAATAAACAATGTGTATAACTACATACTAACAACTACAGAAAGAGGTAATAACTAAAGAAAGCATGCACATTTATAAGATGCAAACATAGAAAGAAACTAAAATCAATGTTTCAAAACATCTATATTCATATATGTTGGATGAAAAATAAAACTGTTTCCAGTTTGTGACCAAAACACAATACTCATAACATGAAAGCATAAAGAAGAGACATAAACACACGCATTAAGGATAAGTAAAAAATATAAAGAAGACATGCCATTAACATTACATAACAAATATACAGTCCATTATTCATATCTGTAAAAGGAAAAAAATTTGGTGTCTGTGACCAAATCATAATGCTCAATATTAAACGGAAGAAAAGGAATAGAAACATGACAGCAATATTAAAGGAACGGGGAAAATTAAGTTCAATATTAAACCAGTATTAAGAGAGTAGTGTAGAATACATAAGGGTAAAAAATATGTGTTCAAATATATGAATTTCAAAAAGCTATTAAACACACTTTAATATGGGTTTTGAACAGTTTTTATTATAATAATAAAAATACTGTCATTTAATGCGATACAAATGATATTTGTTGTAATAAAAAAGACAATTAAGTTGTTAAAACGGAAGAGAAATGTAGAATACAGAAGTGTAAAAAATATGGGTTATTTCACTCAAATAATGACATTAAGGACCTTTTTTTCTTAGATAGTATATAAATTGATAATGAAAGAGTATCACTCAGAATCAGATTTGAATTATGTTATTTCAGTTATTCTTTTACAAGGCTTATTAATGCCTTCCCTTTAACTCCAATATAATAAGCAATGTACACATATCACATTAGTATATTTTGAAATGTAATGTAAATGAAGAATGTATTATCCCATACCACTGAGATTAAAAATTGATTTTTGTTATTGTAGGTAAACAAAGAATGTAAAAAGTAAGAAATAAAGATACATATCTATTGCATCCTATAAAGCATAGATACAGATATATGTATCAGATATGATACGTATTCGATACGTCGATATGTATTTTTTCTAAAATATAAGATACGATATGTTCAGGGATACGTGTATAAATTAGTAAAAATATTATAAAATTATAAGTATAAATCAAAATATCTAAAGTAGAAAGTACAGTGGAAATTAAAAATCATTATCCTCCATTAGTGTTTGCCTTTAAATAAGTTGGTATTTTCCTTGATTATTGGGATGCTTTGATTAAAGCGTATCATATATATCCTAGTTTTTTTGTTGAAAAAGTTTCAGATACGTATCATATCTATCTTATTTTTTGTTCAAAACGTATCAAATATGTATCTTAATATATTATTTATTTATTTTATTTTTGGATACTTTATGGACACATATGCATAACAAATCGGAGCATATTCATGTCGGATACGTATCCAACACGAACACATGAAGGAGTTTCACGTATTCGTGGTTCAGAATTCATTAACATTTGATGTTGAAATAGACTTTAGTTCAAGGAGTGAAGCAACTACTAGATGCATTCACCACATCTTATCACAATATTGAATGAGTATCATAAATGCACTAGTTCCATTTCACACAACTCAATCTCACATCAAAACTTGGAGTCAATATCTATTGTCTCAATATATGAATCACTCTATATACTTTTGATTTTAAGTGGTTAAAAAGGTAAAACATAAATTTAATAGTTGACAAGGAGAGGTAAGAAATTCAGATATACTCTCCTTATGATATAATCAATTTTTTACATTTTACTTTGAATATGTATAATACAATTTTGGAGAGGGATCCACTTACTCCAAGAGTAAGTGGAAAAACACTTACTCCAAGAGTAAGTGGAAAAACACTTACTGTTCATCTTAGTCATCCAATCTTGAAAATCCAATGGTTTAGATGTACTCACCAATTCAAACAATTGAATTTTTCAAGATTGAATGACTAAGATGTGGAGTAAGTGTTTTTCCCCTTACTCCATGCATTTTGTATATTTGTGCTACATTGTACTTTTTTATTATGCGAAGTAGACTATCAAATAAAGTGAAACTTATTTGACCCCATTGAGAACGCTCAATTGGTTAAGATGTAGGGGATAAAAATATGCTGATACAAACCATATAAACCCTAAAGTTGTGCAATTCTTTATCTCTTTTCTCATTTTCTTCTCTCAACCCATTCTAGAATTTTACGTTGATTTACACCTTTTTTTGGAAGAAGTGGTTTGTCAAGAATATGAAAGGCCAACCTTATTCTTAGCGGGGCCATGTAGTTTTGTTTTGTTGATAAAAAGCTAGCCCATTTTAGTTTATATATATCCTCACATTTTCTTCTAAAAAAAAATTCATATTCTTAGCTAACTAAGATCATTTCAGAGACAAATATATATTTCCCTTTTATTTTTAACAGCAAATGAATATTTTGACTGTAATCAAAAAGATATATATGATTAAATATTACATTTTACTTTAATTTTTAAAGCACTTATGTCTTTATTAACAAATATAACCTAATCATTCATAACTTAACATATATGAGTAATGTCACAATGCTTTAAGAAAAGACACACATAATTTTTTCTATAAATATATTTTTATATACATAAAAAACACGGAAGCAAGGTTATAAATAAGGCTTTGAGGTTCAAATCTGCACTTTCTTTTTTTATTCTAACAATAAGATATTTTCATACTAAATTTGCTTTTGGAATTATTTAATTCTAAAATTAAAATACTTGAAAAGGCATTTATATGGAAAAGACTTTGTTGTTAGTATCATTTAATTCTAACAAGAGAGACTAATGTTCAACTTTCTGATCGGGAAATTCTTAATGCACACCTTCTCTAAAAGCCTAATAACAACCAACATATCAATATGACACACTTCAATTACAATCTTATCCTTAAAGTTGAGTTCTATATTTAAAAAATTGTTTACAATTTGATTTGTAGGTAAAATTGTGAGAAATAAATAGAATATAATACAAAATTATAAACCATGAAATATACTTATAAAATAATTTTTAAGGAATTGGGATCATCTCCAGTACTGGATGGTCCAGTACTGGAATGTGAGGCCCAAATTGCTTTCAAAGTTAAAAAATATAGTTTAATTAAAAATAGCTTAAAATATGCACCGTTAAAAAATATTAAATACCACATGACATCATCCTAACCTGTACTAGACCCTCCAATATGAGAGGATGTGTATTCATTTTTAAGTTATCAAGAATCTTAATGGTAGTTTAAGAATTTTGCTTTTAGCGGCTCCAACTTGAATAAACTGATGTTGAAGAACAAATTTCTCAGAATAAGGATTCTCTCTACTAATAGATGATGAAATTGTATATTTATACATTTATTTTTAATGATAAAAATGTAATATCATTACATTAAATAAATGTATCATTAAAAAGTATACGTCCCTTTATTTTTTGAATTATTTATCTCTCCTTTGATGGGGGCAGCAATTGGCAAATTAATGATAGGTGCCTTTATTAAAGCATGAAAAGCACAGGAAAATATTGGAAACATGCAATGATTGGATTTCTTGAAAACCTAACGAGAGGTTCACAATGTTATTGTTGAATTGTTATAATGACATAAATTTCTTAAAACAATTTCATATTATAAAGCAGTCACAATGTCAATTTGGCCTGCTGGATATGTTTTCCACTTTAATCGTCATAGAATTTTCGTTGGTTGTCATGTTATTCAAAGATTTCAAGTTATATAAGAAACTACGAATGGCGACATCATAGTCAACTATTTAAATTTGACCATCCAAAAGGAACCAAGATCATCTCTAGTATTATAGAGGGAATATTTTGTTTTCAGTGACAAAAATATTATTTCGTTTATATAAAATTGTAAAAGTGTTATACTATATTAGTTTTTTTCGGTGCTTACATCTCCAATACTAAAGGGAATTTATATGTATACAAAACATTAAATATGTACTTTATTGGTATTCAATGTTACTTTGAGTTGTAATCTATATAAGTTGATCTTTCAGGAGGAGAGAGTGTTTAATATAAACATGTCATTGCCATTGTTTCTTCTCATGCAAGTTTCTTCACGAGATTATACCAAATGATATTTATTCCTTTAACTACTGGAATTAATTATTAAAATTCATTATTATCATTTCTTATACTTCCTTCATTCAATACTAATTATACATCCATGAGTTGAGTTTTGGAAAAAAATAAAGAAACATTCTTAAAATTAGTAGTAAAAATACCAACTTCAAATTGGTAGAAGAAGAGACCCACTAGAAAGTGGAGCTTGATATATAACAGTAATACTCCTATTGGGGACAAAATAGTGTTCAAAGCCCAAATTTTATTTTCAGTAAACTTTACTATAAAGTTTTATTGGTGGCTCTGTTTTTATCAATTTGTTGTTTAGTCTCTTTCTCTGTTCCATTTCTCTTTGTTTGCCAAACTTACCTGTTCCCCGGGGAACATTTATTTAATTTTGTTTTCTTGCCTCATTTGACAGAGATATATGCATAAGTTATACTATATAGTTTAAGGTTTGGTCTTTTCCATGTATTTTTTTTTGTGATCTTTGGACTCATACTATCATATTATTATTAAAATTAAAGTTCATCGATGAGTTGGTTCATATAAACAATTAATTTTTTTAATACAGCAGTTTTGTTATCCTTACGTAGCATTTTCAATTCAAGATTTATAAATGAAAACGTAGGTGGCGAAAGAGTTTACTACTTTAAATATATATGGGTAAGTCGTATTGATAGTGTAGAAAAAAGATTATGATGAGGAGAACATCAAGAATGATAAAGCTACCTTAGAGAATGAATAAATGTGTGTCTCTTTGAAAAGGGGACATAGTGCTAGCTTGGTGTAAGGTTTAACTCAACCAAAATGTTCATTTGAAGGATCGTCACGTGGAATCAGACGACAATCATATTTTGTAATATTTTTTTAAGGAGAAAAATATAATATAAGTCTAAATTAAAAAATATAAATGTTATTGTTTTTTTATTTTTATATGCATTTTCACATAATTGTATTTTCTAATGATATAGAGGAATCTGACTCCCTCACATTTTTAGTGCATAGTTTCTCTAGGTCTCAAGATTAATTTCCTACTATATCAAGTAGGAGGGTGTATGGAAGATTAATAGGTTGAGCGTTGAATTAAAATTCTCTGTAAAGATAAATGCTTCAAAAAAAATTATAATAAAATTATGTTTTTGCTATAAAAAATAAAGGGAAAGCAAATACTTGTTTTCTGGTAGAGATGATCCTTCTTCCTTTAACTTTATGAACATCCCACTTGCTTTTGCTTACATGAATTAAGAAAGTATAAAATAGTTGTTAACATTGAAAATAACAACTACTACACTGTTGAACTCATAAACAAGAAACGTAAAGAAGAACAAAAAATCTTCCAAACAAAAAGATATGAAATGAGGTATTAAGAGGTAAGTATAATAATGTCACTTAATGTCAAGGAAAGTAAACATAATGATAACATACATCTTCAGAAAAATGTTTAGTATAATTAAATTAAGCCCTAATTATGTACCCAAAAAATTGAAGTGTACCCAAAAAAATTAAGCCCTAATTCTTTTGGTGCTATTTCCCTTAAGTGAAGCAGTAAAAAATTACATTTAAACACTTTCCAATGCTATGTTTGCAATAGTATGTTAGACTAGTACATTAACTAGTTAGCTAATAGGAGCATAAGGCAAGGAAACAATTGATATACGGATTCATCTTAATGTATAATAAAATTAGGGGAGAAATCCACTTACTCCAAGAGTAGGTAAAAAAAACTTATTTCACATCATAATCATTTATTCTTGGAAAATCCAATGGTTTGAATTAGTGAGTGAATCTAAATCATTAGATTTTCTAAGAATGAATGACTATGATAATAAGTAGTTTTTTCTCACTTACTCTTGGAGTAAGTAGGTCCTTCCCATAAAATTAATTTTAGCGTTGTGAGTAGTTAGTTAACATTTAAAATGTATGTCAAATGATTAATGGCCTGAGGAGCAAAAAAAAAATACCTTAGCATGTACGAGTACTATATTAGCTTAAGCAATTGCATATGGCTAAGTGTATAAAATGAGTAATGATACTACACCATTATACCGATAAAATAGAACGACATATATTACTTATAATTCAATCATTAATAAGTAAATTATCATTTTTATAATACACATTACTTTTATTATGTTGTTGGAAGATTTGTAAGATAATATATATCCTTTTTTTGTATAAAATTACTGATCTAGAATTCATGGGCCAGTTCCATTGATCAGAATCAAATGAATGAGTTTGTGAAATGATGTATAATGATGACAAAAAAATGGGGATGGTAGTGGTGGTGGGAAAGTTTGGTGAGTCAAAAACTTGAAAGTGGCACAAGTCAGAACAGAGCCTCGAGATGGATAGCGTGATAGACTGATAAACTCTTTCAATGATTCCTTCTGATGCATGCACATGCTTATTCCGGATGAGGATCACCCGTCCTGAATGGTGTCATATTTTATGTCTCCAACCAATGATATATTATCATATGAATAAAATTTGTTTTTTAAAAACCAAATGTAACATTCTCATTGGTTTGGGACAAAGAATGGGACACCATTTAGGACAGATGATCTTTGTCCGCTTATTCCCCTATACTTGCATGTATTCGAAAACTTCTAGAATTCTACTACTCTATCAAATTGAAATTTCAAATTCCACTCAAATCTCATAATCTACCGAGAAAGTGATGATCATATGATCATATCTTAGATTGGGGTTAGACTATCTTAGAATATTTCTTAGAATAGAGAGTACCTTATTTTATCTTTTATGATTTGTTTCTTATTTAATTAAGAGTTTGTTATTAGTATATATATGAATTAGTGTTAGGTCTTTTGTATGATCATTAAATAAACACAATATAAACATTTATATTACTAACAATATAATTTACTATTTTGATGAGCATTTTTTTCTCCTTTTATATAGATCAACCTATAATTTCAACAAATCTAGTTAAAAATGTACTCATATTTAACACTTGAATTATATTATCTATTCAAAGCTAAGTGCAATTTTTATAATTACCATACAACTTGAATATATAGCCAAACATCTGAAATAACCTATAAATATCTTACTACAGCAAAAATCACATCGCATGAGCACTTCATCAAAATAGGATTAAATTACAACATAAGTAGAAACAAGAGATGAAATAAAAAAAATGTACACTCATGCTATGAGCATAAGTAGAAACAAAATGAAGTAAAAAAAAACATATAAATTGAGAATACATCTTTACCCAAAATTTTAGGGTATCAGATATATGGATTCAACTCATTCACTTCACTTTCTACGCATGATATGGTGCCAAAATCATCTGCTACATTACATTTAGAAAACGTTGACTTATGTTCATTGGTTTCTTGATCTTAAACACATTGGTTCCAGTTCGAATTCCATCAACTCTTCACAATTTTCTTCTTCAACTTGTTGTAGCTCTATATCGAGAAGCACTCATGATCATTACTCAGAACCCAGTTATTAGATTCTATTAGAAATGTGAAAAATGTTGATGATGCTCTTTATTTTTAGCGAAGAGAATAAGTTTGAGAGGTGAGGAAGAAAGTGAATGTAACATAATTAATATGTGATGATAAAAGGAAATTTTGGTGTTTTTTCTAGAAATTCGCATACATGATGTGAAGAATTGTTTATGATCACTTAAACAAGTTTTTTTATCGACAAATGTTAGTTGTTAGTATGTTATTATTTGTTGTGGACGAGACTCGAACTCACAATCTCATTCACTTTATTCCTTAAGCCCTTCACTATATTGTAATTTTTTTATCGACAAATGTTAGTATGTTAGTATTTTGTGGTGGGTGGAATTTGAACCTCAACCTACTTATCACTCCACAAGTCTTCCATCTTTACCGCTTAACCAGCTTATGACTCTCCAACTTATATTGTGATGAAGAGTGGTTCATGGATTTGGTTGTAGATTGTGCGATCAACAAATTTTTTTATTGTTTGAATTTGGACTAAGCATTTGTGGGAGGGATTATGTCCTAAGGTTTATATTACTCCATGTCCCATTCGTTAGGTAGGAAGACTAAACCATGAACTTAATATTATATTATTCATATTTTCTGACCGATGAAAATAAATGAGTATATAAAGTGATACATATTTTTGGGCAGAACTCTTTAAAAACTTTAACCTTTTAATTAATTACAATATGAAGTGAGTCTCATAACTATATTTATTTGTTTTAAATCATAACATTGAATGAGGTTAAAAGTGCAATTAATAAGTTAATGATTTAGTCATGAAGATAAAGTAATGGTGTTTGTAGTAGACATCAAAGGCTAGATAGTAAGATGCTTGAGCCATGCCACTTTAGTATAGGACAACACATGAAGCTCGGGTTTTCAGGAACCTAACCAAAATATGTGATTTTAATATGCTTTGGATGAAGAAAATATCAAAGTATTATATGAGAAACCACCACTTTGAACTATTTTATTTTTTGAATTATTTTTCCAATAACAATAATAGGTAAAAGACAAATGCAACTTGAGGTGAATTGTAATGATGTGATGCAAAGTTTTCTTGAGTTCATAATGTGATAACATGTAGTACTCTTTGTTGAAGATCTTTTTGGGAATTAATAGGGTCCATCAAAATATGGCACTTATCATGTACTCCCAAAATTGATGGTTGAGAACTTTAGCTAAATTTCTTTTTTATTATTTTTTTCACTGTGCAGTGAAATTTATGTAACCCAGAGATAGAAGAAATACAAGATAAAAGGTTCTTTTTCTTATATTGTTGCTCCTCTCATGAGTCCTATGACTATCATTTAATTCACCCCTCCCTTTATTAAACATAGTTCAACTAAATCAACCAAAAAAATGTAGCAAACACAGTAAAATACACCCTATTACTGTATTCAATACCCAAAAACAAAAGGACAATAAAAGGCACAATTTTCTTGCTTCCTAAGCTGATAGGTGGATATCCAAACAGGGAAGACATTAACAATAATTTCCCATTTGGTGGGTCAGTTTGACTGGATTGATATCAGAGTAAGGTGTGGGAATACAGATCTGTTGTCTCATATCCTCCCATATGTTATCTTGGATTAATGATAATGACATAAAAATAACAATGATAATAAATGTTTAGAATTTTTATTTAACATAACATATTTTCATTATCAGTAAGAAACATATTATGAAACATGAAATGAGACATATGATTTATGTTAAAAGTTATTGTTGAAGTTGTGGACCATTTACATAATTATTCTATATTATTAGTTGCCATCCCAAGTTCTCTCTTACTAGGATAAGGTCTATTTCTTATGTGGGTGTTCTTTCCTGTTTTCTTCCAACTAAGGTTACACTTTTGCTCTTTCTTTCTCTCTCTTGCATCACTGTATTGTGTGTCAGGAAAAACTGCACAGGCTTACACAAACTTTCCACACTTCACAACTCTTTTCTGCATCCAATTTGGAATCTTAAGTGCTCAACTTTATGAATTTTCTTTTTCCCATCACTTCTTATGGATCCAATTTATAATGGTCCATTTTCTCAGTTACCACTCACTCACCACTTTCTAGGTTCTGCCTCTTGTGGCATTAATTCTCTTCCTGTCTCAAAGGAGAGAAAAAAAGTTTCTACTTTCTGACACCATCTTTATGGCATTAGTGTTTTAGTGCCTCAAAAATGCTTCTTTTATTGGCCACATCTAATAAAGCCTTAAACTTTAAACCTCCCAACACAACACACTTTTGATTTTTTGTCACTTTGAAGTTCCATTAGAAATCATATCATACAACAATTGTTTTGTTTTGCTTTGGTTCTTTGGAATCTTGAAGTTTTATTTCCATGAACAAGGTCCAAATTGAAATTACCATTCCTCACTTGTTCAGATGCCCTATAAGTCTAGACTTGCTTGAAGATCCAGTGACCTTAAGCACAGGCCAAACCTATGACAGATCAAGCATAGAAAAATGGCTAGGTGCTGGTAATCTCACATGTCCTGTCACAATGCAGAAGCTTCATGATCCATCCATTGTTCCCAACCACACACTAAAGCATTTGATTGATCAGTGGCTTCAACTTGGTCACCAATTTCACCCTGGTAACTCTGCAACCATAGATTATCTAGCTTCTCTAAAACACACCCTTCAATCTCATGATTCCACTTTAGAAAACAAGGTCCAAGCACTTGACAAAATTAGAGTTCTGTCTTATGAGTATTGCTCTTTCAAAAAATCTTGTTTCACCCAATTGAGTTTCTTGCCTCTACTCTTGGAACTAGTTTTTGGAACTGAATATGCTCAACCTTCTAGAAATCACATGGAATTCAAGGAGGTAGCACTTTCTTGTATTCTAAAATTGTTACCCCTTGTGAGTTTGGAGCCTTTAAATATGATCAAAGATGAATCCAATTTCAAAGCATTTATGCTATTATTTGAAAAGGGTAGTATTTCAATCAAGATTAGTTTGTGTAATCTTATAGAGTCAACATCAGAAGATATATGTTACATGCTTGGAAACTCTCACAAACTGGTACAAGAAATTGTTCTAATTTGTCACCAAAATTGTGAACTTTCTAAGGCTGCAATAAAAGCTTTATCAGCATTATGTTCTTTACAATCCAACAAAGAGAGTTTGGTAAGAGCAGGAGCAATAGATGGAATCATAACATACATTTCAGGCTGTGAAACAAAGGAGAAGAATTTAGCTCCATTAGCCATGAATATAATTGAGAAACTCATGGTGCTAGATAGTGCTAAAGAGGCATTGGTGAATAATCCAAATGGGGTTGAAACTTTGGTCAAAATGGTATTCAAAGTGTGTAACCAAGAATGTAGTGAAGGTGCTGTTGAAGTACTTTTGATTGTTTGTGATGATTATAGGAATGCAAGAGAAGAAGCTATTGGTGCTGGAGTTTTGACTCAGTTGTTGTTTCTTCTACAGAGTCAGTGTGGCACAAAAACTAAGACAAAGGCAAGAATGCTTCTCAAATTGTTAAGATCAAAATGGAGTGAGGAATCAAAGCAGATTTAGATTCTGAAATGTGAATAATAAAATATCATAACTATTAATAATAATACATTAGTATTTGATTTGATAACTTTTATATGCATTATTTGTACTCATATATACTATACTCCCTAATTTATGAATATCATCATCAATTAAATACTCAGTTTTGGCATCATTATTTAGTATTATTATTACTATTTGATTGCAACATGCCATCCTAAAATTTAATGATGAAAGAATTGAAGTTGTGAAGTGCCTAAAGTTTATTGGTCTAAAATGTTAATGGGAGTTGTAAGGTACTAAAAAATCTTCGAGGAAAGAAAGAGAAACATCACTATAAGACAAGTTTTTAGTGCAAAATTCAGCATTAGGATGTTTGTGTGTACCATAAAAGAGTCCAATTCTCGATGATTGCGATGTTTGACCGAGTTTGGCAGAATTGATTTTCCAATCTTCAACATGATATTTTATATGATATTGTTATTGAAATAAGAATACTTTTGAATCATATGTTCCTGTGATGTTCTTCTTTCCTAATAATATTTAGAGAAAAAATTATATGTAAGAGATTTGTACAATGTCAATTTGTCGTTTATCATTTATTTTAAATTATTATTGACTATTTAAAAAATAATACAAATGAATGATATATAATATAATATATTTTGAAAGTACATAGATACTATAAGAGCATATGTAAAAATAAAAAGAAAAAACTCACATTAAGTTTATCATGTTAAAGTTAAACTATTTAGTTAAAACATCAAGTTGAATTTTTTAATTAATTTAATGAAACAATATAAACATCAAATTACAAAAACAACTTATATATATTGATGTAGATGAGAGATCAATTTACTCCAAGAGTAAGTTTCATTTTAGCTATCAATTTTAGGGAAATCCAATGGTTTAGATCTACTCACAAATTCAAACCATTAGATTTTTTTTGAGTTGATCACTAAAAAAAACTTATTTTTGGTGTAAGTGAATTCATTCATATTGATGTAAAATTAAAAAGAGAGGACGACATCCCTATCACCCAATTATTCACTATGAACTTTAATAAGATAATTAGCATTATATATATACACAGTTGTGTAAACATTTATATATATTTAGTACATTATCTATTATTCATTTATATTATTTTTTTTGTAAAGTCAACGATGATTAAATATGAGTGATGGACGATGCAGTTTAACAATGTAAACAACTTATATACTATCAAGTTTCAATGTATACATTCTTTTATCAAACATAGAAGAACATGAAAAAATATTAATGTTTCCTAGAAGAAAATAAGAAGAGAGAAATATGTGAGAAAGAAAGTGAAAAGAGAGAAATAAATGAAAAATAGAGTAAATTAAAGTCCTGTTGGGTTGTATAAAAAAAGAATAGAAAGAAAAGATTTTTTTCTCTTTCACTCTTTCATGGACCAGGATTTGATGTCCGAAATTATGTTTTAAACAATGTCTTGGATCAATGAAAACATGTCATATCAATTAAAAAAAATTAAATATTCATTTATTTTTATTTTTTTTCTTCAATATCATTGGTCTGAGATATCATTTGGGATATAGTTTAGGAGAATAGATGTTTACCCCTCTTTCCCTCCCATTTTCTCCTCCATTGGGAAGAGAAATTTTTTGTGTGGGTCCCACTCAATTTTTTTTCCATCTCCTTAAACTCTTCCCTAAACCAAATGAAGGAAATATGATATTTTTTCTCAACTTCTCTCCTCTTATTATCTTTCTCTTCATAGTGAAATGAAACATAAGAGTGAAAGAGTATTAATTGGTGTAATAATTATTATATATTAACATGAATAGTATACAAGTGTATTATTATATACATAGTAAACAATTTTATGAAAATCTGATGGTTTGAATTTGTGAGTAAATCTAAACAATTAGATTTCCCTAGTAAATTTACTCTTGAAGTAAGTAGATTCATTCTCTATATATAATATATACATACCCACAAATACAAAATAGTTATGATGTACAGACATATTATTCTCCACCATCAAAGAATTTGACATGATTATTATCAGATTAGAAATTGCATTTGATTCAACAATTTGTTTAAGAGAATTGATTTATTCAACCCAAATTTTAGGAAAGAATAAAACTTTAAACGCTTTGTAATGAGAGTCTACTTTGGAGATTAGTATTTGACAAAATTAAATATATGAACAACCTTAACCGCACAAGTTATTTTACTGCTTTACAATGTTAATAAATGGACACTGTGGTCATATATTTACGTAAAGACAACCAATAAAATATTTACAATATATTAAAATTAAAATTTTAATTAAAATCTAGTAATTAATTATAAAACCAAAAAACATAGATACATTTGTTTCCAAATATGACGTATTGTATTTGTTTTCACTTTGAAAAGGTAATTGTTGCATTAAAATCATGAGAAACAAGTGGGGTATGTCATTAGACTATTGGGTAGGTCATAACCCTTCAATACTAACAAAGAATAACGTTTTGATTTAGTGACGTAAGGTTCTGCTAGATCCAAAAAGGTTAAAAGGTTAATAGTTTGATTCCTTGAAGTAATATTTATTGGAAGGACGATCACATACTCCAGAAGTGATTAGTTCCTTACTAATAAAGTAGTGGAATATGAAATGTTTGATACATTTACTACCTCTTTCTCTTGTTTTAATCTAAGCCATATATTATTATATAAAAATCAATAATTGAAAGTTGTTAGATGATCTATCCACTACAGCTATTACTATTCACGTTTGAGTGAAAAATTAAATTAGAAGATTCATATTAGGTTTAAAGTTTAAATGGTTAAATTATTCAATCAGATCACATGATTTGATATATAATTAATAATTTATATATAAATATATAATTATTTATAAATGCATAATTTTATATAATTAATGATTTGATATATAATTATGTATATTTTCATTTTTTAAATATTAAGTGAACTATTCGGTTTACTTCCCGAGTTATTTTAGTTTAACCGAATTTAACACAGTTTGATTGGTATTTTTTCTGTTCAAAGCAGTTAAACTTTTCATTCGGTTAAGACTCCAAATCATAGTCATTTTATAGCAATTTGACAATCACCCGATTCTGACAACTCTAGTATAAAGGGTCAACATGTTTCTTTTGATTTAATGATTCAATGAGTTAGGAGACAGACCCAAATGATTTGAAAGGACAAAATACCTTTCCACATTTTCTATTCTTTGTTTGTGTTTCCTTAATTTATTAATTTTCCTTTACAAACTTTTTTTTCTTCGATTAATGTTTGTTTTTTTATTCTTAGTGTTTTTATATTCAGTGTCATATTATTTTGTATAAAATGCAATTTTATTTTGCATGAAAATATTCACAATATAATAATATCTTTCTCACAATTTTTTTTCTATATGTAAGACTCTAACTCAAAATTCTGGGAGAAGCCAAGTATGTAATATTCTTATAATGATTTAACTTAACATGAGTTTTTTTTTTCCGAGGCAGATAAGAAGTATGCATGAGTGTGTTGAGATAGTGGTGATTGCCCACCTTATAAAAGAGTATAGTGCAGTGCACATATCTTGACCGCATCCAATGTTTAGGGAAATGACAAACATATTTTAAAAATGAGTCGATTTATCAGACTACTAATATAGTAATGTAAGGTTTTCGTTAGATCCTCATATATTATATATGATCACATATTAATGGTTAATTTGCCAGAGTAAATATTATTGAGAGAACTATACAATTCAAACAAAATTAATTTTACCTAATGTATATATACCTGTCATGTCCGTTGATGGGATTTAGGTTCTATGGAATCTCCCTCTCCTATTTTCCTTATAATTGGTACAAGAAAGGGCCCAAAGAGTTGGGAGATGTTGATTGTACTTAGTAAATAATTCATGAGGTACAAGTGATATCAAACATTAAATATTCTATTGTCCTATAGATATAACAAATTACATGATGCATCTACATCTTCCGGCCCGCTTGTCGGACAAGGATATGTTGTTTAAAAGTATATCCCAAAATATGTTTTATATGATATAATTTCATAGAAACATAAATATGAGACTATATTTATGACATTTAGATAAAGAAAGATTTAGTTATCCTATATATAAATTATAAATATGGAAATGCAAACTAAACACAAGAAAAATATATAAGGCCTTCCATCTTTTTAAAAATACACCATTAATTATAAAAAATGTTAAATAGGGATTATTATAAATTATAGTATAAAGTATAAACAGTTAAATGAAGAAATAAATTCGGAGGTGACCAAAGGAGGTCCCAAGACTTCTTTACAATATTATAAATACTATATTTGCCAGCATTATTGATACATGACTAATTATATTCTATTGAAGTTAGGGATTTAATAGAAAATAATTCTCATATAAATCTGAGTCTTAGAACTCATCATGAATGTTTAAGATTAAAAGTTAGTTATTAGTCATGTGATAGTATGCATGTATCTTTTAATATTGATCATTCAAATAAGATTTAACAATTCATATTAATTGTTCACATTTATCATAATATTGCAATTTAGTCGATGAGATACAGTATTAATTACCTGCTTCTTAATACTTTTAAGATTTTATGTTTAGTGTGACATCAGTAATATATAGTATCAAATATTTCTACATCTATTTCTATGTGTGAAAATAAGATTCATTTGATCACAGTTAATGGTATGAATGGAGTTTAACAAAGAAAGAACACATTCGTTACACTTCGAAAGACAATTAAGAAGAAAAAAGATTCATTTGAATATCTCTCATTAGAAATTATGCATTTACTTTGAATGTAAGAAAATTGTAAATGTGAATGGAGATGTGTGTGTGGTATGCAAGTAGGAGCATAAAGTGAAAATTTCAAAATAACAAAATCAAAAGTTGTATTCTATATGTAGATAAAAAAAACTGCATCAGTGAAGCAAACAGGAACAGACAATAGTGCTACTACATTCCTAGATGCCGAGAGAAAGAGAAAGTGGTCCATAAATCCAGGGTCAGAAAAGAAGAATCTGCCACACTTTCAAGCATTTATAACACCTACCACACAATCTGCTATTTGGTGGTGATGAGAAAAATGTATATGTTAATACAAATATATTAAATGTATACTATTAAATATAATTAATACAAATGAGTATTTGGATAATATATTAAATGTATACTAGTGAATATATATTTCACTCTTCCTACTACAAATTCACCCCCTTAGACACTAGCTCTAACCTATGTAAGAAGTGGTGGCTTTATTTATTTTCAATTATTTTTACTTATTTGATTTTCCAGACTATCCTCTTATACAATTTAATACGTCTTAATAATATTATGTTTCTTCTTTGTTGGGAATTGAATGAGGAAAAGAGGAAAAAATGTATACACTAAGAGTGTATGAGTTTTATATATTATTATTGTATTAATCATATGTTTTATCATTATTGATTCTTCAAAAAATAAATACAAATGAATGATAGATAACATATTGATTATATATAAATCTTTATAGACATAGATATTAATAAGTTATAATTATTATTCTTTTTACTTTTTTTTTTCTTATACAAGTTGAATGCAATTGAACAAATAAACATCATTCTATTAATTTAGTGCATCTTTGACAATGCCATGACTTATCCTCAAAACACGTTGGAGATGGCAACACTACTCATAGTAGCCATGATAATTTAGACGAACTTATTGCAAAATACACTTAGTGGTTGACAATCTGATCAAATACATTGCTTTTCCTTCAAAATCTTATCATAGAAAAGGTATTGAGAGAGGTTGATATTTTTTATTCTTTTTCAGTTATTTAAAGAAGTCTTAGGTTTTATTATAATATTTTTTGTACATTGGAATACTATAATAACATATATATGCCATTGAAACTAATAAATGATTATCATAAAAAATTAAACTAGACTCTCAAGTTATATACTACCAAATATACCGTTCTTTTACTTAACCCCTTAATTTGATATATACGCAAACTATACTTCACTTATATATTTATAGCTTAAAATACGTTTATTTAAATTTTATGCATCAAATTTAATCTTACTACTTTATACTTTATTAACTAATATCAATTTGTCAAACCACACACTTTACTTTTTTGCAATAAACATACTTATTTGATTGTATTGGCGTACCAATAAGTCTCAGGTTTGTCACAAATTATACAATTTCATGTGACATAAGTTGTGATTGATTGAAAAAATATATTAAGTTAAAAGTTTAATTATTAAGTATTTTTAGACTGATGACACGTATAGGGAGAGAAAAGATGTGCTCCTCTCTTAAAGTGATAATTAGTTAGAGCAACTCCATTCGTTATATACAATGTGAATATATGATTTTATGAACAGTCTTCTTAACATTATATCCATGACCTTTGCAAGTCTACATGAAATTAAATGACTCAACAAAAACAACAAAGTAGAAAGAAAAAGAAGAGGAGGGTAATTGACAGAAGATTGGAACCTGCAGTTTTTTAAGACTTTAGCAGCTGCTAAATACCCAATAAACTTGTGTTAGAAATCTGACTCTGTCAATGGATTCAAGGCACTTCTGTTGGAGATCTTAAACACAATAAGTTGAGTGAAATAGCCTCTTTACATCAGCAACAACTACTTGTGGCAGCAGACTGGGATGGCTTGTCCTTAAATATGTTCTTTTTAACCCCTTTGGAGCCCTCGGCTAAGAGGCTAGGTGTATCCAGAATCTGGGTGCACAAAAGACGAGGGTAATGTTATGGACAACTTCTATGATATTGACATTATTGTGTATCACAATGTAATAACATTTCAACATGCCCTTTGTACTTTTCTTTATGCCTTAACTTGTGTCTTTAGAGTCTGTTTGACAGTTGGTTTTTGAAGGATAAGAGAGGGAAGGAAAAGAGTGAGGAACCATAAAATACACTAGAGACTTGTGTGAGGATTCTTAATCTTTCTTTCCCTCCCTCACCTCTAAAAATCAACTGGCAAGCAGACTCGAGGGACATTTCAGGTGAAAGTGATTGGCTTATTATGAGAAGTAAGAAAAGCTAATCATAGCCGTTCAATCTCTACATGGATGATCAGGACTCAGGACATTTAAAAAAAACAGTCACATGACTTTATGTCCTAATCCTAATGAATTACTTGATAGTCATGATTTGCTTCTCTTACTCTGGTAACAAGCTAGTGCTTTAGCTTGAAGGAAGACATGAGAAGCATATATGCATGTGACTCAACATACCTTCAAAACAAGCTCTTCAAAGCATTGTTGTACATTAGCACGGGTTTTAGCACTGCATTCAATAAACAGGCAACCATATTCCCTGGCAAAGTCTATTCCCTCTTTCTTGGTCACAACTCTATCACCCTCCTGAAAAGCAATTATTATTCACCTGTTAATCAAGTCCTTTAATACAATGAATGAAATAAGAGTAGTAATAGGCTCTAATATAAACCTATGAATGAAATAAAAGTAGTAATAGGCTCTAATATAAACCTATGATGCAAGTCAGAGACAAATGTGGCATGCAGCAGACTACAATAACCAAATAGCAAGCAATACTTTTCCTCATAATTTCTATCATGTTCATACACAAATCATTGATATCTAAATCCTTCTTAGTAGTTTCACCTATAATTTTTCTTGACCTGGTCCATCTGCCTCTGATAATTGAGTTATTATCCATTTGATTTACTCTCCTTATTGAGCCTTGTGCATTGAGCTATCCACCATCAAGGGCCAACATTAAGCCCCTAATTGTTTATATTGGTCTTCGATGTGCTCATTGAGCATATCCAAGAACCAGTGCCACAAAGCATGCTCTTTATGAATAATATTGTCTATAGTGGAAGACTCGATAGAAGAATTAAATGGGAAGTTAAAAATGTGGAGACAATGTTTAGAAGCACATGAATTCTATATAAGTCAAAGTAAGACTGAGTATATGGAGTGTAAGTTTAACAAGAGATGAACAAACTCTACAGTAGAGGTAAATGTTGGTGATCATATCATACCACAAGTCACTAGATTTAGTTATCTTGGGTCAATCATGCAAAACAATGGGGATATTGAGGGAGATGTTAGCCATAGAATTCAAGCAGATTGGATGAAATGACGGAGTGCTTCAGATGTCATTTGTGATAAAAAGGTACTACTCAAACTTAAGGGTTAGTTTCATCGCACGATTATAAGACCTGCAATGTTATATGAGATTGAAAGTTAGGTGATAAAAGGTCAACAAGAGAATAGACACCATGTAGCAGAGATGAGAATATTGTGTTAGATGAGTGAACACACTAGATAAGATAGGATTGTAAATGAATGCATCCGGGATAAAGTTGGAGTAGCTCCTATTGTAGAAAAGATAGTAGAATCGTGTCTTAGGTGGTTTGGACATGTATGGATGAGACCATTAGAAACCCTGTAAGGAGAGCAAATCATATGGAAGCTAGTCCAATTCCTTGAGGAATAGGGAGACCAAGAAAAACCATAAGGAAAATGATAAGGAAAGACTTATGCCAAAACACCTGAGACAAGGATCTACCATCTTTTCTACAATAAGTGTTACCCTAACTTTCTTTGATACATTCACTCTTAATCTTATTTTGTCCAGTATATTCACTCATTCAACAAAACATTTGTATCTATACCATATGGAGCTTATTGCCTTGTTGGCTTTTTACTACACAAAGTTCAGATCCATACAACAATACATCATTGATCCATTTCGTTAAGATTCGACAAAGTTTATATTGGCTACTGATTACCTAATACAATTTTTACCTTTTATCCAGACTTAAGAATGACTATATTAGAAACCCCTTCTAAATACCACACATTGACTGCCTGACAAGTGATATCGACATGGAAGCCAAAAAAACAATTTTGTTCCATCCATAACAGATGAAGGGAAGGAATTTCTGATTTAAAAACTCTGGCATCATGCTCTACCCATAAACAACATAACCCTCGAGAAGGGGAAGTTCTTCCTCCCTTTCACACTCATTAAATTGAATAGAAATAAATTAATCTAAAGACATCCAACCAATAGCAATTTCTCTGCACTAAAGTTTCCCAGGAATTTTTCAAGAATGGAGAGAACTTGGAGTACAAGAGTAATATTGATTCTGCAAAAGTCAAGCATGGACATCCAACACAAATAGCCCTAAAAATATGTACAAAGCATAGTTACCTGGTACACAATATGGGTAAAGGTTCGTGGTTTACTTGGGTAAATTTTATGAGGAACCGGGTACGTGGTAGGCAGTACGGTGAATTCGGTACGCGGTACGTATGGTATATAAGAGAATTATATAACTATGGTACAAAGTTGATTACTCAAAATCATCTTAAGATGATTGAAGAATACACCAGCAAGATGAACAGAGAGCATATGATTGTATACTTCCTAGAACAAGATACCTTATCCACTTTGTTTCCAACAAGCATCTTAATGCAGTCTTGATTTGTTGAATAAAGGTCTATTTCCTTTGCCCATACATCCGAGAGATTCGTAAATGTTTCTCGCCGAGTTACATCGTAAACTGCATCAGTCAGGGGAACAAAATGGAGAAATAAGCAGCACATCCAAAACTAAAATTTGTACATTTTCCAATTCTCAAAGACTGTTTAACATTTTGCATCTGATACAGATAAGATAGCCTACTCCTGGAGAATCCAATCCACATAGAACCAAAATTCCAGTATGATCATTGAAATGCCACAGATTAATTAGACAAAAGAGCAATTCACTTGATAATCCAAAATATTGATATATGTGGGGAAGTATGTTTCCAGTATTTACTTGTGATATCCTTATCAATGTCCGATGCATAGCAGTTCTCTGAAGCAACATGAATTATTTAAACTCCCACAATCATATTGAACTATTGAAGTGACATTCCAAGATTCACTATAGGTTAAAGAAGTTGACTTAAACATGTATGCAGTGTATCAATTTGTAAATAACCAAATAGTTGACATGCTCCATACCATCATTACAAAGTGAATCATAGACTGTAGAAGTAAACTTTCAAAACAAAGGCAAAATATATGAGTGGGAGGGTGGTGAATAAATAAATTGGGAACTGAAACTGACCCATAATGATCCCTTGCGCCCCTCGGTAGTAAGAGCTTGTCAATGTTCTGAATCTCTCCTGACCAGCTGCATGAAAGTAGAATCAACCGATTATGTTATGGCTAACATAAAGATAGTCATCATGATCATGATATCTACAATATAAACAAGAAAATGAAATATCAATCAATAAACAAAAGTGAACTAATACCTGTATCCCAGATGGCAAGCTTCAGCTTTTTACCATCCATAGTCACATATTTCACCTTAAAATCAACACCTAAATGAGATACAAAAGCAGGAGCATTAATAGGCTAATTTGAAGAAAAAACAATTGTGCATGAAACTCTATATCATCGGGTTGTGACCGATGATGACATTCCACACTCGGTTGCAATTTGAACACAAGAACAAATAGACAGCAAATAAAACGAAGTCAGTGAGCTATATACGAATAACAAATCGGGTATATTTTCCACATTCATAGGAGTACATTTATGTTTTTGCTTTACAAGCGACTAAGGCTACCCAAGGTGGTACTTGGTGTAACAAGATGGAGCATGATATTCTGTCATCTTCTCTGTAGTTTCACGTTTCAATATCATTCTATATGAGGGTAAGCACCTGCATAATGATAAGGTTATTTGCCTTATAACTTTACGCTCACCCCCCCCCCCTAACAAAAAATATTTGCCGATAAAAATAAAAGACTTCGAGATTTCTGTCATGAGTTCAAATTCCAAAACGAGTCTCTCCCCTTGTAGGGATAAGGCTGAATACATCTATTCTCCAAACTTGTGGTAAGGTTTCATCTTAAAACTAATTACCAACTAGAGTAGCTGGATAGGTATTTAAACCACGCTCAAGACAATAAGTCACGTGATGTGAGACTTACCAACTAAGAGCATGGTACACCGGGTTTCACTTAATATCATGTTGTGTTTCATTCTATTTAAATAATACACCAATTGCTACCTAATAACGCTAGCTATTACACTGACAATGACATGTTCCTCGTATGCATAACATAAACGTTGAATTCACTAACAAATGCAATTAATTATGAAAAACCTAAAAAAGCATATATGATAAAATCAATGAAGAACAAAAGAAACGGACCAATAGTTGGAGAGAGATCTTCGAAGCTATCAGATGTAAAACAAAGGAGGAGACTACTTTTTCCAACGCCGGAGTCTCCGATCATCAGCAACTTAAACAAATAATCGAATTCCTGTGTCGAACTCGACTCCATCGCATTCAAACTAAATCAATAAGAACAAAATCAATCATCAAATTCATTTCATATCTGTATTCATAAGACCGAAAATCGATATTAAAAGATAAATTAATGTGGATGAGGAAGAGAGATTTGCATACCAAAGAAGATTGAATTGAAAAGGAAGAGATAGGAGAGGAGATATCTATTAAAGGAAAAAAAAGTTATTCGGCACACATGTGTCTATAAAAGTTTTTCCACATGTTTGTATCCTAAGGTCTCACATATTATAACAATATATATCACTACTATTGTATTTAATGGAAAATAATTTATTTTGCCTAAAAATGATAATTTGTTATCTATTATTATTGAAAATTTTTTATCATTTGAATTGAAAATCAAAAATAACAAATGTATTTGCTTTTGTATAAAATTACTACTACAATGAGTTTTTGAAAGTTAAAATAATTATTGGAAATTTTTTATCATTGGAATTGAAAATCATAAATAACAAATGTATTTGCTATTTATGTTTTCCGTAAAATTACTATTATGATGAATGAGTGTTTGAAAGTTGAAATTATTATTGAAATTTTTTTACCATTGGAATTGAAAATAAAAAATAACAAATGTATTTGCTATTTATGTTTTCCGTAAAATTACTAATACGATGAGTGTATGAACGTTGAAATTATTATTGAAATTTTTTTATCATTGGAATTGAAAATCATAAATAACAAATGTATTTGCTATTTATGTTTTCCGTAAAATTACTACTACGATGAGTGTTTGAAAGTTGAAATTATTATTGGAATTTTTTTTATCATTGGAATTGAAAATCATAAATAACAAATGTATTTGCTAATTATGTTTTCCGTAAAATTACTATTACGATGAGTGTTTGAAAGTTGAAATTATTATTCAAATTTTTTTTACCATTGGAATTGAAAATCAGAAATAACAAATGTATTTTCTATTTATGTTTTCCGTAAAATTACTACTACGATGAGTGTATGAAAGTTGAAATTATTATTGGAAATTTTTTATCATTGGAATTGAAAATCATAATTTCCGTAAAATTATTACTACGATGACTATTTGAAAGTTGAAATTATTATTGGAATTTTTTTTATCATTGGAATTGAAAATCAGAAATAACAAATGTATTTGCTATTAATGTTTTCCGTAAAATTACTACTACGATGAGTGTTTGAAAGTTGAAATTATTATTGAATTTTTTTTATCATTGGAATTGAAAATCAGAAATAACAAATGTATTTGCTATTTATGTTTTCCGTAAAATTACTACTACGATGAGTGTATGAAAGTTGAAATTATTATTGGAAATTTTTTATCATTGGAATTGAAAATCATAAATAACAAATATATTTGTTAATTATGTTTTCCGTAAAATTACTATTACGATGAGTGTTTGAAAGTTGAAATTATTATTGGAATTTTTTTTATCATTGAAATTGAAAATCGTAAATAACAAATGTATTTGTTATTTATGTTTTCCGTAAAATTACTATTACGATGAGTGTTTGAAAGTTGAAATTATTATTGAAATTTTTTTTACCATTGGAATTGAAAATAAAAAATAACAAATGTATTTGTTATTTATGTTTTCCGTAAAATTACTACGATGAGTGTTTGAAAGTTGAAATTATTATTGAAATTTTTTTATCATTGGAATTGAAAATCATAAATAACAAATGTATTTGATATTTATGTTTTCCGTAAAATTACTACTAAGATGAGTATTTGAAAGTTGAAATTATTATTGAAAATTTTTTATCATTAAAATTGAAAATCAGAAATTACAAATGTATTTGTTATTTCTATTTTCCATAAAGTTACCACTACGATGAGTGTTTGAAAATTGAAATTATTGGAATTTTTTTTATCATTGGAATTGAAAATCAGAAATAACAAATGTATTTACTACATTGTGTTTGAAAGTTGAAATTATTATTGGAAATTTTTTTATCATTGGAATTGAAAATCATAAATAACAAATGTATTTGCTATTTATGTTTTCCGTTACTTTACTATTACGATGAGTGTTTGAAAGTTGAAATTGATATTTGAATTTTTTTATCATTGGAATTAAAAATTAGAAATAACAAATGTATTTGATATTTATGTTTTCCGTAAAATTACTACTACGATGAGTGTTTGATACTCCTCTCATTGCCAATTGGTTTTGAGATGAAACCTTTACACGGTATCAGAGCCATAAATGTGCCAAAATATGTCATTTAGTTTTGGGTCAAAATTAACCTTTCGCATGATCTGGCAGGCTTATGTGGAGGGAACATGTTGGGAAATAAGTCTCACATCACCTCCTCATTGTCTTGGAAATGATTTAAATATCTGTTAAGCTACTCCTCTCATTGTCAATTGGTTTTGAGATGAAACCTTAACACATCACCACCTCATTGCTATTATTGGTCATATAATTCTTAATTTTAAGGGCATGAAAAGTTTCTACATAGTTCAAATTTTCATTTATTGTGGCAATACAATAAATTGAATTTGAAATCAAATTATTTCATGTTCTACAACTTTTATGGTATCATGTTTCAATTTCTTATTTTAATTTTGTTAGAATATTCAAATTTAAAATTATCATTTATTTTCATTATGTGTTTGAATATGTTAATACACGGGTAACATTTGTATTCTTAACAATGTGAATGTACGGGTAACATATATGTTTTAACTAAGCGAATGCACGAATAACATATGTGCTCTTAGCAATGAGAATGCACATGTAACATGTGTGTTTTAAACCAGGGCAATTTACATGAATGGGGTTAATTGACTTTTTTATTACCTTAATGGGACAACTATTTGGGAATTTACGGGGGAGGGGTAGATTTCAGGTAAATCGTGGACCCTGTCCACGTTTTCCCTTTATTTTTTCGTAAAACGTGGACCCTATCCACGTTTTTTTATTTTTTTTATTTTTTATGAAAATCGTGGACACCATCTACGATTTCCATTTTTTTCTTATTTAATTATTTTTTTTTTCTGTTAGCTAACATTTTTTTTTTTGGAATTTAGCATAAACGTGAATATGATTAACGGTTTACACACTATATTTATATACCACACATTACACAATCAAACATGCACAACACAATCAAACTCACAAGCTTAGCTAACAAAAGCAGAGGACCACATTAGAAATATAGGAACACAACCCTTCATTTCATTTTACATCAATTGTAAAAGGTAACTATTAGTATTGTTATTATTTACTTTATTTTATGTTTTATATTATTAACAATATCATTATTAAAATTTAATGTTTTATATTATGAAATATCAATATTAACATTGTGATTCTTGTTTTAGGTAGATGATTATCGTAAGAGATATTGTTAATATGATAGTCATCTACCTAAAACAACAATTATAATGTTAATATTAATATTTCATAATATAAAACATTAAATTTTAATAATAATATTGTTAATAATATAAAACATGAAATAAAGTAAATAATAACAATATTAATAGGAAATGAAGGGTTATATTCATACGATGTGTAAACTGTTAACCATATTCATGTTTATGCTAAATTGCAAAAAAAAATGTTAACCCTTTCTACATTTTTGGAAAATAATTAAATAAGAAAAAAATGAAAATCGTGGATGTGGTCCACGATTTCCATAAAAAAATTGAAAAACGTGGATAGGGTCCACGATTTCCACGTTTTACGAAAAAATAAAGGAAAAATGTGGACATGGTTCACGATTTACCTAAAATCTACCCCTCCCCCGTAAATTCCCAAAAAGTTGCCCCATTATGGTAATAAAAAAGTCAACCAATCCCATACATGTAAATTTGTCTTTTAAACCATGCAAATGCATGGTTCACATATGTGTTTTTAACAATACAAATGCACAGAGAACATATATTTTTTAACTTGTACGTGTAACATATATATTTTTAACTATATTAATGCTCATATAATAATCGTGTTCTTAATTATACGAAAAAAATATTGTTTTATATGTATGTACGAGTAACTTACTGGTTAGCACCTAAAAACAAAACCGAAGAGTGTGTGTGAATTACCAGGTCACCGTTTCCCCTTTTTATTTAACCAAATAATTTCTAGCTTCTACTCACTTACTCTTACTACTTACAAAATATTATTACAAATGCTTAGGCTCATAGTTACTAAAATGTTAATTATATTTTATTGTGAATTCTCACATTCGTTATGGAAGTGGAAGTTGTAAAAAGATGTTTTCCTAAACAAACAAAGGTAGCCAAAATTAAAATAATAATCTATCCTATGTATTTAGATAAACAACTTATTTAATTGATTGTAATTATTGTGCTACATGTTTAATAAATTAATTGTGTTTGATATATACTTTTGAAAAACTGTTTTAAATTTAAGGAGTCATACGTAGAAGTAATTATTTTATTAAAAAAGTTTACTTTCTGAATTGAAGATTGAAATTTAGGAAAAAATAATATTTGTTCTCGTCTTCTCTTTCTCAACATCCGTAAAATAGTTTCCTCGTAATCATTTTTATCAACTAGGTAAATATAATTATTTTTATGTTTAATTTGTGGATGTTTTAGTCTCTATTAAAATTTTAACTTGTTATATATGATCAATACAAACAATTATAAGGACAAAAATAGGTTTTCACTGAAAATAGTATGTTTATCATTCTCCATTATTACTTATTTGATATGTTTATAAAGTAATCACTTGGGAGTTAGGACTATTTTTTTAAATAAGATATTTAAATGTAGGGCTCCTATAGTCCTATGTGATCGGGGTGGACACTAGGGTAGGGATGACAAAACGATGAGTACATATAGTACATCATTGTGCACATAGCCACATCTATGTGTGAGTATACCTGCGGATAGAAAGGATTACTGAATATTTAATAGGGATGAGGAGGATCCGACCCTATCTGCTTATTCGGTATGACTTAATCATAATTGTGGTTGAATAGGGTCGGGTCTCATCGACCGAAGACCGGGTTCAGATTAAAAAATTAGACTCAATCAATATTTAGGGTGGTAAGGACTAAGCATGCTCGTCTCGACCCGTCTCATGGTCACTCAATCATGATGTTTGTGTGTGCTTTTATTCAAATGTGTACAAAGTAATGATACATTTTTTGTCGAAAGTATCATTGATTCTCTAATTTTTTCATCATATATACATATCTAATAATATATGTCAAATTACAAATAAATATTTATAAGATTTTATATACAATGAGTATACATTATATTTAATCGGGTCTAGTGTTTAAATGCTGACAATCTGAATATTTAGGGTCAGACTAACTTCGATTGTGGAGTCGGGTCCGAATTCAAAAAAATGACTCAACCAACATTTAGGGCTGGGTAAGGAAAATCCTTAACCCGACCTAACCTGACCCACACTCATCCCTACTATTTAACATGTTTTCCACTTTAAATATATATTTTATAATATCAATATATATAATATAATTAGTATAACATAATTATATGTGTGATAAATTTGTTATTATAGTTTAGCTATAATAAAATAATATATAATTTTAGAGTAATAGAAAAATTAAATATATATATATATAATATTTTTTAAAAAATACATTTTTGAACATGAGACTACGTGCAACCTATCATAAAACATGTATCGGCTCATATATTATTCATGAGTGTGAATATTTTTATTATCCATATACCACGTTTTTGAAATTATTCAACAACAACTTAGGTTATTGAAATTATTCAACAACAACTTAGGTTATTGAAATTATTGTTTGGCAACATAAGATGAAATTTTTTCTCACGATAAGAAAAATTGTTCTCATAAATTTTTTAGTCATGGTTATACTTTTGTGTTAACTCTATTTTCATATTCGGACATAGGAAATTCTCCTATCAACAACATTTCATAATTCATACAAATAAGAAATTTGTTTTTTAGTCTAACTGAAGATTCTCTTATCAATTAAGTTTATAAGGAATAAGGGATTTGTTTTGATTTTTTAAATTTTAAAATCTGAGTACTTTTATTCTATTCTTAAATAAAAAATAGAGAAATTTCCTTCTATGTTTTCTCACCAATTTTATTTTTAAATAATCCTCTTTTTATATAATTTTAAATTAAAAACGATAGGTTTTTTTTTATAATTAAGTTTCCTGAAATAAGAATTTTGTTTCATTTTTTAATTTGAAATTTCAAAACTTTTATTTTTTTTAAACTGAAGTTTGAAACATTTATTGGAATAAATTGTTTAATACTATTTTTATACATAACAGTTAATAATAATATGTATCTCAAAAAATTCAAATTATTACAATTTAGTTCTAAGAATGAATAGCATGCTAAAAAATAGGCATGACAAAAAAAAAACTAGTATTACATACAAAATTACTAGCAAGAAGTAGTGGCGTAAGTAATTATGGTTTAAACTTCAAAACCAAATTGAACCAAATCATAAATTTGTGATTCAGTTCGGTTATTCTTACAAGAAAACATTTATTATGGTTCACTTCATGATTTTAGAAATTTAGGAACTGTTATAACCAAACTGCATATTAAAAAAATAGATATTAGAAAATTCTTCAACCAATTTTGTGACTTAAATTATCAATTTTGTATGATTGTATTGATATTTTATGTTACTAAATTGTTATTATGTTTGTGTTTTATATGTTACTGCCCATTAAATTGCTATGTATATATATATATATATATATATATATGTGTGTGATACTTTCTCATTGTCATGATAATTTGTAATATATCTTGTAACTTTCATAGTATTAGATTTGAAACTAACATGTACCATATATTATTATACATGTATTACTATATATGTTATTAACGGTGGATTGTAATGTTATATATGTTACTAAATTGTTACGTATCATATATACTAAATTATTATAGCTGTTACTAATGGTAAATTGTAGTATTATATATGTGATCATTTATTGTTTTCTTCCTAAATTACATAATTGTTATAAATCTTAATAACAAACAATTATGAAATTCAATTTTTTACTAATAATAATATTAATGTTTTTCCTTTTATAGACAAACAATATATATTGTAATACATCTTGAACTCTTAATTGATGCAAAAAAAAATATGATAAAACTGTGGAACCAAACAAAACCATTCATGGATGAGTCAGTTCAGTTCCTGTAATAAAATTTGCGATTTAATTAAGGTGAATCATACCATATCTTTCGATCAATGAATTGCACAAGAAACCGAACTGAACTTTTACAGCCCTAACAATAAGTACCAATAGTAATAAATTATGAGTGAGATGACAATCATAATATTCGTACATTCATAAATCTATTTTTTAATTAAATAACTTATATATACTACAATTTTTAATGATTGAAATATTTTTTATTATATTGAAATTATATATAATATTTTTTATATAATTTTTAATGATTGAAATATAGTAACAAATTTTTCATACAAATGTATAATATAGTAACAAAATGCTACTATCCATATAATAATTACTTTTATATATTATTAAAAATTATATAAATATATAATTGAACTTTAAAATAAGTTGGTTAGGTGTGGATACCTACTCCTTGAAAATAAGTATGGTTATGAACAAAAGATATGCATAATCTGTACTCATCCCATTGTCAATAACCAATTTCATTATAATTTAATTTTCTATATTAGACCAAGCAACTAATTTAGTTAATAATGAACCAATTTAGTTAATTTGATAAAAATTGAAACTACTAGTCAAATATAGAGAATGAAAGTCAAAATAATATCTATACCAAAACATCAAACAATTAATGATAAAAACAAAATTTTGGACATCAAATTATTATAATGAGAAAAACTATAATAAATTATGAGTATAATATATATATTATCACAGTAAAAATTTATACACAACCAATATATTCAATATTTATTTATTTATATTATTTTTTAAAAATAATAAAAATAAAAATAAATGATATACTAATAATGTATTAATGTCTGAATGTTATTACATACATTGTTTTCCGTCACTCTCTACATCCGCGTATAACCATAGAAACACAGCTACTATGCATTACCGATCTTTTTTTCTTCTATTCTCTCATCCATCAAAAAATGGAATCAGACAAATCAACCTTCTATTCTCTCTTCCATATTCCATGTTCTCGATTTTCATGGCCACTTCTCTTTCTTCTCTTCACTCTCATCACGTTCCTTTCCCTTCACATACCCACCATCTCCCTTTTCTCCACCTCCATCTTTTTCTTTCAACCCGATCAACCACTAACATGCTCTCACTTTTACCGCCTTGTTCCACGTAGAAAGGTTGTTATGTCCATCGAAGACTTTGGTGGCGTTGGAGATGGCAAAACTTCTAATACGGTGTCGTTTCGGAGAGCGATGAGGTATATGCATGCTTTCCGTGATCGTGGTGGGTCCCAGTTGAATATCCCTAATGGAACATGGCTCACTGGTAGTTTTAATCTAACCAGTGATTTCACCCTTTTTCTTAAACATGGTGCTGTTATTCTTGCATCTCAGGTTCTTTCTTTCTTAACCTCTTTTCTGTTTTTTATATTTGATTTCATGTGTGTTTTGTTCTTAGGTTTCCTATGGTTTATGTATCTATTCTAGTATTCTCATTGACGCCATTTCAATATGCCACAAATTACAAACTCTCATTTACATTTTGTTAACTTTTGGTTAATTATTATGGTGCAACTTTAATTGACGTGTCAATTTAAAATTGGTGACATGTAGAAGTGATATAGACAACTTTTGTTCAGTTCTGTCAATAAAATTTATACCAATAAACATTGATTAATATATTAAAAATGCAAATTTTCTGCTATAATAATTAATATTAATATATATACCCCACTGAGTTTTTTACCTCACTCATATGTCATTCTATTCAATAAAAGTAATATAGATGATGAAGAATAATAAAATGACCAATACAAGTATAAAAGTAATAGAAATAGATAAAGCTTGTAACGGTGGTGGATGAATGATGTGATGAAAAAAGGTAAACTGTAGGCATAGGTTCTTACATAGAGGGAATATATGCCCTTTAGAAAGAAAAAATATATTATATATTGACGGTGTATGAATTTTATACATTGTTATGATTATTTATGTTTTATCATTATTGAATCTCTTGAAAAAAAAATATAAATAAATAATGAATAATATAAGAATTATATATAAATCTTTAAGTGCAATTTCATTAAATATTAAAGTCTTTCGGTTAATAAATGAGTTAGCATTTCATATTAAAAAAACCAGCTTACTTTAAGTAGTTAGTGTATCCAGCTGTAACTGGTTATGCATGTGATTAGATTCGTTTCCTTGAATGCCTAAAAATTGAAATAAAATAAAGAGGCAACAATCTTGTCACAAAATTGTGTAGATTGTTATTATTCTATTCACATTAATCTTAATCGTTATTCATTCTTAACTAAAACAATATATATATATATGAATGATAAATCTTATAAAAATACGTATACTGATAATTTATTAGACCCTAGAATAAAATTCTTTTACATTTATTTTTTCTTTGGGTAGAAATAATGTTGTTTCTCTATATGTTTATGTGAAACATTTTACATTTATTTGGGTAGAAATAATGGTTGTTTTTCTATATCTTTATGTGAAACAAAGATTTTATGGAAAAAAATATTAATTTATATTTTTTATAATTTTTTTATTTTTAATTTATTGATATTTTTAATAGGACTAAGATTTCAACATGTTATATTTAAGGGTGGAGACCTGCTTACTCCAAGAGTAATTTTTTTAAATTTACTTCATATCTTGGCCATCAATTTTAGGAAATTCAATTATTTAGATTTAGCTATTAATTCAAACTATTGAATTTCCTTAGAATTGATGGCTAAGATGTGAAGTAAATTTTTCTTATAATCAATAGATCTCTCCTTAATAATTAAAATTTTAATTTATTATCGATTATTTCTGGCCATTTTCTTCCCTCGGAAGTCTTTCTTCTTGCCTTCCATTATGTGGAAAGGTGGTGAGAAGTGAGAGGTTGCTTTTTTGACTTTAGCAATATGTGCGGTACAAATTAGCAACCACATGGAACCAACCGAATAATTGCTGTTAACAGTAGTGATTTTTGTATATTCTGTGTTTAACTTTATGTTAATTATTATTATACTTGTGGCAATTTGATGAAAGTAGAGTTTATTTATAAGTTTAAAGTTTGAATTGACAGGACCCAAAAGAATGGCCTATAATTGAACCGTTGGCATCTTATGGAAGAGGAAGAGAGAGGTTAGGAGGTAGACATATTAGCCTCATTCACGGAAATGGCTTACGCAATGTTGTCATCACAGGTAATAATACCCTCTCACCCTTTTTCCTTTTATTCAAAATTCCTTTTTTTCTTCTCATTCATGAGTCCTATGACTTTAATTTGTGTTATTTCTCTTGTTTTTTTTTGCTGTTAGGAGTCTCATGTACGATTCACAATTTAGAGAATGGATGTTAATCACATGTACTCATTTATGTCTCACTTTGTATCACAAGTCAATTAGAAAACACAATTGAATTAAAAATAAAAATTAATATTCTATTATTGTTTTGTGAAGTTTGATTCACTCAAAATATGAGTACATAGAAATTATGTGACTGGCTATATTTTGGTTGCAATTCTCAATTTGAATCTTGATTAAATTATGATGCAATGAATGCATTTTCTCTTGCATCCAATATTTTATTTTGAGTATTTTTTGGCTTAAACTTTAAGAGGATAAAAAATATTTATGTACTAAAGTGTAATAGTTTTTTACACTATTAGAACATCATCTATTATTCAAGTGTTGATTTTATTCACTCTTAAATATAAGTAATATACATTAATATTGGATGATGTAATGACTGTGGAAAAAAACATTACATTATTAGTAAATAAATATTAAACTTTACTCTATTTTGTAATGATCAATATATAAATTATTACTTAAATAATAACATATATAATATATTTTTTGTTACTATAATTTAATCACTACAAATTATTATGAAATAGTAAAATTTGATTATATAGTCTCAAGTAATAGAAATGATATAGTATATAAAAGAACAAAACAAAACTAGTTAATGTTTTATGGTCATTTTAGCTATTTAAGCCATAATAAAATATATATTTTAGTTGATAGATTGTACATGAGGAATTAGTTATTGAGTTATTTGGTTTTGTAGGAGAAAATGGGACAGTTGATGGTAGAGGAAGAATGTGGTGGGAACTTTGGTGGAACAGAACATTAAAACACACAAGAGGCCACCTTCTTGAGCTTATGAACTCAGATAATGTTCTCATTTCAAACCTCACCTTTCAAAATTCTCCTTTTTGGACCATCCATCCTGTTTACTGCAGGTTTGGTTTTTTTTATTTTACTATTTGTCTTTTCTACTAGTGGCATTGTAGTTAAGGATTTTTTACTATTTGTCTTTTCTACCGGTGACATTGTAGTTAAGGATGGAAACAGGTTAGAACGCTTATCAAATGTTTATTATCTGACCTATAACAGGTCAAGTTAGACCAGACTTTTTTAGTAAACACGTTAGACTTAGGTTTCTCCAAAAGCCTATTTAACCGAAATAGGTCAGACCCAGACCTTTTAAAAAGCCTATTAAGTCTAACAGGCCGACCTATGCGATGTTATTATATTTTTATAACATGTAAAAAATACTAAATAATAAATTTTTTATGTAAATCCACTAGGACTTAGAGATTAGACTATTTAATAATTGAATATTTAATTGTTGAGACTTGGGTTTAAGTACATAACCCAACTCATGTTAAATATTAGACAATATCATATTTTACTATGATATTAAAAGACATTGTTTTGTATATTCTAAACTCAAAGACACCACAAATCATTCGAATACATTACGCAACATTGGAAGATGATGAAAATAATTGTGGTAACAATGTAAAAATTTCACACTAATTGCTATAATTATAATAATTTTTTCTAATTTGTACTTAATGTGTTACATTTTTTAGCTTAACAAGCCTTTAAACAGGCTAACAGACTAGACCAAACTTTTAATCAGGTCAGACCTAGGCTTTGAATTTGACAGGCCAGACCCAGACTCCTATATACTATATAGGCTTGGCCTGTTTAAGGCAAAACCTAGTCTTGTCTGACCTGTTTCCACCCCTAATTGTAGTAATACTAAAGGGGGAAAAATTGCTCTACGATACTAAAGATGAAAGTTCTTACTTTCCTTTTTGGACTCGAGGATAAAAGTGCATCACATTTCATTTAAAGGGCAAAACCGGTTACATCATGTTATTTTTTCCCTTGTTTTTATTTTTGTTTTTAGATTTTTTAACAAGCACTTGAATTTAATAAATAGCTCTGTTTTGTTTCAGTAATGTTGTGATCAAAGGGATGACAATCTTGGCTCCTCTTAATGCTCCAAATACGGACGGCATAGACCCAGGTTTGTCCTTAGTTACTATTTATTCTTTTGACGAATAGAGATAATCTGTCCCAAAAGCAGGACTCCGATCTCATTCTATCCAATAAAATTTTGACACCTATTAAAAAATTATATATCACTTTAACTCTTTCTCTCACTGCTCAAATTTATCTAATATGTGTCAAAGTTTCATTAGATGAGACAAGGTCGGTGACAAAATTCGGAGACATGTGATCTGCATTCCCTTTTTACCTTGTAATTCTTATGCATAATGTTGAATGGAATAAATGCTATACATACATAAGATCCGAAACTCTTACTAGTGAATTTCTTTATTGGTGACACAGACTCTAGTAGGAATGTATGCATTGAAGATAACTACATAGAAAGTGGAGATGATCTTGTAGCTATTAAGAGTGGATGGGATCATTATGGAATCAAAATGGCCCGTCCTAGCTCAAATATAATAGTGAGGAGAGTTTCAGGAACTACCCCAACTTGTTCTGGAGTAGGAATAGGTAGTGAAATGTCCGGAGGAATTTACAACATTACAATTGAGGATTTGCATGTGTGGAACTCCGCCGCCGGAATTCGCATAAAATCGGATAAAGGAAGAGGGGGCTATATAGAAAATGTTAGTATAAGTGATATAAGAATGGAGAGAGTTAAGATACCCATTAGGTTCAGTAAAGGTTCAAATGACCATCCTGATAATGGGTGGGATCCAAAAGCTATTCCTAGATTTAAGAACATTTCTATTAGTAATGTGGTTAGTATAAATTCTACAAAAGCACCAGTTTTGGTTGGTGTAGAGGGTTCATCATTTGAAGGCTTGTGCTTCAAAAATATTACCATGCTTGGTGTAGCATCATCCTCAAAATGGCATTGTGAATATGTGTCTGGTTTTGCCACTGATGTTTTTCCTGTTGCATGTCCTGAGTTGCTGAACAGTGGCAACTCATCATGGTGTTCACCTTCCTGATTTAATGTGATGGTTCCAACAATGGAAAATTTACTTCATTAAGCAGTTTGAGAATTGCTTCAACAGAATTTGTGGGGATGCACAACAAATTTATATGGACAAAATTAGGATTGTGAAGCCTAAATTTATGTGACATCTTGCTACTGCTGCATGCTGATTGGTTACAAGGTTTGTGATTGGAATGTGCAGAGTGCTATATTTGATTGATACCATGGTCCTAACTCTAGCCATGGTTGGTGGCTATAGAACATATAATTGCACCTTGGTTTGCTTAGATGTTTAACCATTTTATCCATTCTTGTGTTTTCAATATGGTTCTCATTTAGTATAGGATTGTATTATAGTTGTTTAGGCAGAAAAAATGGCAGTTTATTCATGGGAAAGAGGCTAAAATTGAATATAGAGTGAACTGATTAATGTATAAAACAATTTTGAATCGGAGTTAATCATTTTTTATTAGAAAAAATTGCGTGAAAGTTATTCATTAAGCATAATTCATGTCGTTTTGTGATTAGCTAGCTAGAATTGCTATTTAGATTATGTTGTTTCTGTTTGGTTCAACTAGCTTAAGATCTTAAGATGAAAGTTTATATAAAAGTAATGTAAAGGGGCCATGCCCATAATTTTTTGTGGGAAGGTTATAGCATTTCTACTAGTCAATTTGATTAACTACAGACTTAATGTTTAAAAAAAGAGTTAAAACTCAGATAAATTATGATGTAGTGTTACTTAATGTCTAAAACAATTTGTGATAAATAGTGATTTGTACAATTTCATATAACATATCAAAATTATTTTTTGTTTTCTCTCTTTAACTTCTTTCAATTTTTTTAATTTAGGTCGGTACAACGAAAGCGATTATTATGCAATACTACACATAATTAATCAAAAAATGACATAAACATAAATAGAAGTGAATAAGATAATATAATTTATTAATATAGCTCAATCAATTGTATCTACATTCCTCCCATGATCTAATTGAAGATTTTTGAAGAGGTCTTGAAACATAATATCAATCGAGCTACCTTGATCGATGAAGAGCATGCAAACCTACTTGTTCCTTAGCAGCTTGGTGACTACTAGTGGGTCGTCATGCCCTAGAAGCATTTTCATAATCTCTCTCGTCAATGGAAATAGGCGGAGCCGATATACTTGAATAATGGGTCGGGCAGATGTTCTAGCCACGACCTGCATTACCTCATGGAATATAGATATTTCTATTGTGTATGACTTCACCTATTTATATTGTGGGGTGAAACAGTCTATATTATAAGGAGATGTCTATCATCATTGAGGACATCATGAGCTTGTCATTTCTAGGCTTGTCCAGACTAACAATGCTTTAGATTAGGACTACCTTAATTTATTTGTGGGCAACGTGAACTTGTATTGTTCAGATTGTGAGACCTTGTCTTCGGTGTAAAAGAAAGTTTTTTGGCGTCGTATGTGCTAACTTGACCCAATCATGTCATTGTCATCCTTTCCTCCAAGTGAGTCAACATTTTGGGCATGACCGACAACAGTATCGCCTAGTGTAATTGGGTTCATTTCTAGTATCGCCTAGTGTTGATAAGTCCTAACAGTAAAACATCTCTCCAGCAAATTCTAAACTCAATAAAGGTGAAATCTTGGCTTTGGACTAAGAGTCATAAGGGGCATGAATATCTTTTCTTTGTGGATTGGGCTTCTAATCCATTAGCTTGTCTTAATTTTGTTTTGTAACTTAACTTCCCATTTGTATATATAAATATTCCTTTGTTAATAAATTCTTTTTTGCTGATCAAAATAAAAAAAGATCTCCATTCATTTGATTTCCAGTCCCACATAAAATTTATTTCATAATGAAAATTGTGTTATATAATATGTTGATAAAATTTGTCAACTATAAATTACACCTTTCAACGTTTGTTTGATACATGCATTTGATACTGATCATATTAAAAAGGAAAGAACTCGTGCTCAATTACAAATTAATCATGAATGAAATTGTATACTTTTTTTTATTTCCAAAATAAACCAAATCAAACAATAATATTAATTTAGTTTGATTTTCTGAACACCCTTAATAGAAATAGCAAGGGTACAGCTAAGAAGCGAATGTGATTATAGAAAATTTCTGAGTTGTAGATCAGTGAGTCACCTAAACCGAGTTATTTGCTGTGAGTTCTAGACTTAACACTGCTATAGTACTAAATTGTTTAGACAGTAAAAAAACTTGAGGTGATCTAAGATTCTCACATGGTATATATATTAACATGCATGTAAACTATGGCAAACTTATACCTAAGGAATATTATGAATTTGTCATAAGAAATTAAAGCATGTCCTCTCAAGCAATAATGGGATAGTAATTAGAATGGAGAAAAGTTAAACATAAAAGATTTCATTAAAAATGTTTGTAGCCCTTCACTAAGAACACATTATAGAGAACAACATAAAATTAATGAAAATTATGAGATAGAAATAGAACTAGGTATAGTATTATCTCTCTATTGCAGTTTTCTCTTTGAAATAGCTATAATTAATTGCACCTGTAAATTAAAGCGCGTTATGGTCTACTAATACTGTCATCATGGCCAGAAGAGCTTCCTACTCCAAGAAAATCTATGAAGGCCACACCCTTTTGCTTAATATTAATACCTTCATGTTGTTCTTGCTCATGAGTATTCATGCTCAACTTGAACATTGCCTTGGAGTTATCATCACGTGCATGCTTATTTGTGTTGGTGCTTTTGATTAAGTTCTCATCAATTCTGTGGCTATAACTAGAGTTTGAGAACTTAATTGGAAGGGGAACAACCTTGCCAACACTTGGAATTCCAGAAGCAGTGAAGCTTTGGTAACTTGAAAGAATAGAAGAAGAACCAAGTGGGTATTTCTCTCCAGCAATTGAAGAAGAAACACCAGAAGAATCAAAACATGGTGTAATGGTTGAAGAGATTCCAATGTTGAAATTATTAGTCCTTGAATTATGGTTTACACTGTCACCAAAAAGTGCCAAGCGTGCTCTCTTTCTTCTTGCCAATAAAACATGGAAATGATTCTTCAGAGAATTATCAGTTCTTCCTGGGAAGAATTTTGCTATTGTAGCCCATTTGTTACCCTTCAATTTGTGGAGTGTTAACAGCATTTCTTCTTCCTCATCATTCAATGGTTTCTTAATGATATTTGGGCTTAGTTGATTGTACCATCTTAATCTACAACTTTTCCCTATGTATCATTAAAAAAAATACACAAAGTTCAATAAAAAAGAGAGAGGGAAAAATAAAATGAATCATAAAAAAATATAGGTAAAAAAGTATACCTGATCTTCTTCCTCCAATATTTTCTGAAATAAAATTCCAATTCTTAGGACCATACTGCATCATCAGTTGCTTCAGTCTCTCATCTTCTTCAGGTTTCCAATGGCCTCTACTACAGCTCTTTTTACTGTCACTACTGCTGGTGTTGCATCCTAGTACTTCCATCTTATTATGTTTTCTTCTTCAATCTCAATGTGGTGCAATGCAATATTTAAAGAAGGGCAAGGATACTTGAGAAGGGTATAAAAAACTACAGAAAATGCTCGATTCTTATAAATGATGTGTTAATTGTGGATAAATCTTTATACTGACAGTGCATAGGTATTCCACTCTAATAATATTTGATAAAGCAACTTCACATAGCTAGAAGGTTATTATCATATAATGTCTCTACCTGTTTTAACCCTAGTGTTTAACTCAATTTGCAAGTTCACCCCTTGAACTCCTCAATGATTCTATAAAAGAATAGGTTAAATTGTTATGATTGTTCAAATTTAGAAATATTTTTGTTTCATGCAGATTATTAGTGTTACAGAAGTTCATTAATATATGTTTACAGTGAGTAGGTATAACTGCATGTTGTGTCAGAAAGAAAAAACCAACTTGATAATAATGTAAATAAGATTTTCTTAAAATTAACAATTTAGAAGTGGTACAACTGTAGCAATATATTATGAATAACCTTCATTTTTCTAATGGGACTCATGCTTTTTTAGACTACCTAAAATGTTATCATGGGAATAAACTATTGAATTATTCAAGTGTGAAGTCTCACATTAGATATGAGAGAATGAGCAAAAGTTTATAGGTATCAAAAACTCATGGAACTAATACCTTATTATCATATCCAGATAACAATGGAATTCCCAAATAGCATGGTACACAAACCCTACAGTTTAACCAGCAAAATCAATTTAAATGTCAATATATAGTGCATTATTGTAGGCTGTTCTACACAAGATGAAAAATGCAAACCTTTCTTTTCAACCAAAGTTGTTAAGAATAGTAATTCACTATTTTATATGTCTTAAAAAATATAAATTAATTGTCTTTAAAATAATAATTTATCAGAGTTTTTAAATGAGATTTATTAATAGCAAATAAAATGGCATAGATTAATAGATAGTGAAGATTTCAGTTCAATTATTGTTACATCATGTTACTTTTATTTTCACAACTGTGATCTCATCCTCAAGTAGTACCAAATGATTTTCAATTCTCATGATATGAGTAACTTGCTTTACAAGTTAACCAGTGCTACGATGTTTGATTAAGTTGGACTTTGAGAACAGGTAGAAGGAGACTTACCCTTAGTGTGACAAATAATATAATAATATGTACCAAATTTGTTCTAATGCACTATGCATTTTTTCCAATAAAGTTTTATGTAAATCATAGTTGGGACATCATTTGATGACCCTGGTTTTTAAGTATTTTGTTATTGCATGTATAGAAAGATTAAAAAATAAGTGATATATATAATATCAAATATAATTTTTTTTTTTAGTATTTTGATAATTGCTCACTAAATTGTTGCATGTTCTTTCTTACATATTGTTTGTTTAAGAAAAATAAAATAGAGAAAGTGTGTGTGTTAGGAAATATGAAATCTATTTTTTTATACCTAAAATACGACACTTCATAGGACACTATCAATTGTGTGACCTCCTGATCAGATTAATATGATCAGAGTGTCATAAGTATCTTATTTAACATGAACCAGAAAAAATATGTTCATACAGTAAAACTCGATCAACTTTTTAGTATATAAAAAACAATAGTGTAAAATAGTATGAATAAAATAGTTCAAAATAAATATTGTACAGATAAAACTATTATTTTATTCAAAAAAATAAAACACCAATGAAACTTTCATTTAATAGAAAAACAATTTAAATGAAATGATACGAATAGAGAAAATAGTATATTTATGGTCAGTGTAAGACTTTTTTATATTATCAATATATTATATAGTATTAGAAAAACATTATATAGTATTCATATGTTAATTGTCGTTAACTCTTAAATAAAAAATAAAGTATTACATATCATTATTAGGTGAAAAAACCATGCAAATATCCTAAATACTTTATGGCCTAAATTTTCACAAAATTATGTGACAATGCAACAAGTGACACATATTTTCCTTTGGAGATCAGTTGTCCCCAATTTCCATGTATCATTGTGTCCCAATCTAATTGCAAGTTGTTATCTCCTTGGAAATAAACATATAAAAACATAAAATAACATTTTTATGTTATTTGATGAGATATAATTGGTTTGGGACATTGAGACAGGAAATTTTGGGACAAATGAATTTGGTTACATATTTTCTAATGAAGATCTCCTGTCCCCAAGCGTGTCCCCAACCATGTCCCAAGCCAATTAGAAATTGTCATATAAATAAAAAGAAAATAAACAATAACATATTTATCTTACTTGCTAATATATCATTGACTTGAGACAGAGTTTGAGATAGGGTTGAAGTGATCCTTGTTCCATATTTTCAAGTAAATTTATTCATCCCACGTATAGCCATTTTTCAAGATAGTGTATTATTAAGATTGTGCTTGAGAATTTTGTTTAGAATTGAAATGAATATGAAGGGTTAGATCATATTTTTAATTTTATAATAATTTGAATAAGTTGTACAAGGGAAATTTCACACAACCTTCTTCCCATTCTTTTCCTGATTGAGATTTTGTACCAAAATATCAAATAAATGTTGTTGTACATAACCTATTCTTTTTCAATTTCCATTAGTAACATGACCACCACCACTAGCTAGGTCATCCACAGGTACACGTTACATATATGCATATCCTATATATATATATATACCCATATATTATATACAAATATATATCAACAAGATGTTGATCTAGTGAAATAAGGTCTTACTAGATCTCAGAATGACCAAAATATCAAAGAATTGATTTTCAGGAACAACACTTATTGGAAGGGATTGTGATATACTTATAATGTGAAAAGTTGAGTGTACTTGTCATGACTTGATCTTGAATAAAATCAAAATGCTTTTAATGCTTAGAATGTACCCATACTTAATTTTGAGGGTGAGATTATTTTTGTCTGTTTAATGGTTTAACCTAATCAGAATTTGGACAAATTAAAATGGAAAATCACAGCATTCTATGGAAGTAGTTAAATTTCGTGACTTCACTCGCAGAAATAAATTTGGCATATCAAATAGCAGCCCGGTCTAAATTTTGTAAGTTACAATAGAACATGAAGTGGAATAATAATTTTATAAGAAAATAGGACTTTCCAATTGGTGAATTTGTATCCTAAATCAAGAAAAAACTCTATATATATTGCCTTATTTATGTAACTAAATAATACATTAGACACATAGATACATAGACATTCCCTTATATTTATGTAATTTTTTATCAAGTAATTATAATGTATCCCGCTTCATTTTCCTTACCCTTGTATTATGATTATGCCACTTATCTGTAATGTAAGAGATGTGGGACATGAGTGTGGTGAAAATAAGTATTTTCCTTAGCCAAATTATAGAGAGAACTAGGAAGATATAAACCATGTGAGAATGGTGACATCTCCCCTTTTTATGTCTATTTGTGTCTCAATCTAATTTTAAAAAAATATCATAAAAATAGAAAAAATATATTATTTAGTGGAATTTGATTGGCTTAGGATATGAGAATAATTTTTTTTTGAGACATAGGATCCTTGTTCGGAAAGTGGTTCGTTCCAACACCACTGTCTTTTCTTTCTACCTGTCTTTCATGATCCAAAGTTTCCAGTACAACATTTTACCAGGTGGTTAGTATAACTTGTATAAGGTTTATTGAGAAATCGGAATTACATATAAAATTTACCTTTCAATTATTGTACAGATTTCTTGTGGGTTATATCTTTCATTACTCATACTTCCAAAATCTCCTTCAAACTCTAGAGTAACGCACCTAATCTCATAGAGATAGTGATTAATATCAGCACTGCATGATAGCTACAATAAATATAGCTAAAGAAAGCCCTGACAACTGAATAAATGTGTGAACTTACTCAGAAAAATGTCTTTTTTTGATCGAAGTGTGTGTTTGTTATTATACTGAATAGACACCAATCAATAGTTTTTCTTCAATGGGCACATGAATGAAGAAACCGTGTTATTTAATTTGGAAATTCTTTTTCCCAGCGAGGTAGCTAATACATAGTAAAATCATATTTTGATTTTTGGTACATGCCCTTTTCATTTTTAAGTAATACCAAGGAGCCAATACGATTTGCATAGTGAGTCTTCACTCTTCAGTACTGTAAATTTGTAACATTATGACCATTGTTCCTTAGTCAACATAAGACAGAAAGTTATAGGGAACACAGTGTAACAATATTGAAAGAAAAGTGGGAATTATTAATCCAGAAATTATAGAAAACTAGTAGCATAGGTACTGCGAAGGACCTATAACCTCCCACTCCATATTGAAGACATTAACTCGTGAATTATAATTTGCTGATTCATGCTCTAGTGCTCTACCCTTGCTACCCTTATATTCTCTTATTAAAGTTTTGTAATGGGTGCATATACCTACAAGAAAGATTGGGAATAATGATATAATGACTGAAAAAACTAATTACAGCTTGTGCATTATATATACAAACAAAAAAAGAAGAAAAAGAGGTACAGAGGACATGAACCATTTTTTTTTCCAAAACCATGCTTTAATCTATCAATAACAACCAAGTCTTTATTCCACTAGATAGGATCGACTGCATGGATTGAATGACATTATAATGCCATATCATAATAAATATATTCAGTGACAGAGTACTTAGTCAAATGTATTAGTAATATGCATCAATTCATGAGGGATGAAAGAAGAAAAAAGGTAATTACAGCATCAAAATATGTCTTGTATCATGGTCAAAGCTCAGGTGGTGCCAAACAACTAGCTCCAGGTTGTTAAGCCTAGCCTATCAGCAAGATTGTACATAACTAATTGATCCCAAACAGGTCCAAAGAGGCGTTCCCCTCCAATGGAAAACGTTAGCGCCCAGGAACAGAGAAGAGCGGTGAACACAGTTAAACCAATTGCTGACCCAACAACATCTGCACGCAATGATGTCCAATAAATTAAATCAGATGGGGGAAAGAATGACACAAGAAATATTAAAGAAATTCCTTATATTTTTAACAACTATATTAACTAAATAAATATCGATAGACTGAACAGTTCAATCATAAAAACCAAGGCTCAGAACAACTCCATAAAGCTACGCAGCTTTCTCAATCTGATGTACTTGTAATCAATTAATAACACGAAGCCACTTACCATTTATCAACTTCAGACATAAAAAAGGGCATAAGGTCCCAATACTCAATATATTGGTTTCACTCTCATGCCTCCTCCCAATGCCCTTTATTGTAAAAAAAAAAAATTGGCGAAAGGATAATCACCAAACATTAAAAACTGGCAACACTAGAAGCGAATAATGCATAATAAGCCATGATGATTGAATAAGAGAGGGGGATCTATCCTCTACAAAGAGAATGATGTCATGATTATAAAAAAGGCATGGTGAAAGAATTGTACATATGGTTTAAAAAAGCATGATATTTCTTATCTGACAAATGTGGAGCATGATGCAAAATGGATTTATTTTTAGTGTAGAAATGCTAAATACAACATTCTCATCAGCTTGCAGAATGAATCTTAACCAACAAACTTTGCTGCTTTACATTCCAAAAACCAAATTAGGGGAAGGGATCAAGATATGCTACACGCTTGAAGATTAAAATATTGCTGCAGATACACAGTTTACCACTTAAACAGCTTGTCATTTCCCATATGGCGAGTCCAAATGAGAGGCCGCTCTTACCCAAGGCTTATTAAAGAAAGCTTTATATGGGAGGTCGAAGAAACCAAATTCCATGACCGATGAGCAATGGGACAAGTTGAATGAGAAGGAGCTAAACTCATCAAGATGAGATTGAATAGAGCTAAACTCAATTTTAATATCAATATTTTTCAAATCCATAATAATAGAGCTAAACTCATCAAGATGAGAATGAATAGGAGTACGTTCGACCATTCAGATAGTATATAACCACTCTTTAAGACGAAGTTTGTTTGCAAGGCTCTTGGTGATACATAAAGTTTCTAACTTTATACATAATGCCACATTGGTTGCTTCATTGGCTTCTTCACGGGGAGGGAAAAAAAATTGGATTGATGAAAGTGCATTTTCATCAAACACATCAAATTGCTTATTGGTCATGGAAGTTGGTTTCTTCGACTTCTCATCTAAAGCTTTCTTTAATCCATTCTAGGTAAGAATGACCATCATTGTACTCGCCAAATAGAAAATCTAATATCACCATCAAACTTCTCGATGTCAAATTTAGTAGACATTTTGAAATTTTCAAATGAATAAAATTTGATACCACTTGTTAGGGTTTCAGAGTTATGCAGAAGCATGAGATAAGGTCAATCAGAAATTGAAGAGAAGTAAAGTAGCAAGAAGATGCACAAGATTACGTGGAAAACCCCTCACTATGTGATAGGTAAAAAATCATAGGTAATCATGAGCAATGTTCCACTATCTAAAAGGGAGAAAACAACAAACCCTCTTATAGTAAATGAGGACAAAGAACAATATTTTCTCTCACAAATATTCTCTCATATGGAACAACAATTCCTACCAAAATCACTCACTCAAAAGTCAAAACGCACTAGCTTGTGTTTCTCATTTACATTTTGTTGCCTTTATATGGGCAAATGCTACAACACCATGTAGCTATTTCAACAAACTTAGAATGCTTCCTAGTGAAGAAAGGAAGCTAAACTTGGCAAGAAGTTTGTAAAGCTTGGTAAGCAAGAAAACATAAGGGCCATATATCTCAACAAAGATATCCTATAAAACATTAACGCCGATTTGAGATATCATTGGTAAAACATCATCATACCATTGTTTGACTTGTCTTAGCTTCTAGCATTAATTTTAAGAAAGGGGAAGGTTTTATATTATTTTTATAATAAAAAACTATATATTTGACAACAGGCCACAAATATCATGTTATTAAGGCTGAAAATCATCTCAGTTCTTCACATGAACCACAACACAAGGTAACTCCAACTAATATAAGTGATTTTGCAATACTACTCTATAACCTCGACCGCAAACAACTTTACCTTGCCTGAACAAGGGTACAGATGCAAAATCAACTGAGATTGAATTAAATAGTGATAAGTGTATATACGAAACCAATCAAGTGTTAACTTCACAAACTAACCTAACGGTAACTAACCACAATCTAATTATGCTAACAAACATAGTTACTAGATCCGCTCGTTAACCATAACTACTGAGTACTAACTGTCCACACCTATATTGTAACAAAATACAGTTCTTAAGTCCGAAACAATACATCATCATTGACAGTACTAATACTACTAGTAACAATTTATGAAATAGAATTAGGTTAAATGTCAGAGTTTGATGAATGAAATATCTATAATGGACAAGAATGATTGAAAATTATTGATTAAAGAGGAGAGAGAAAAGATACAGGGGCGAATATGAGGGAAAGAGCGGGAGTGGCGGAGAACGGGCCAGAAGTAGAAGCAATTGACGGCCCAAAGAAGAGGAAGAAGTGCGAATCCGAAGTTGTAGAAATTGCGAGCGTAGCTCAATGAATCTTCCTCCGTCAATCCCAATGCTCCATCGATCGTTGGCCAAACGGGCACCGATGATGACAGCGGGTTCCGAATCGGGTTAGGGTTTCGATTCGGATTGTTGTTGTTGCGTTCCATACTCACACCTTCACTCTACTAACTTACAAATCTTAATCAATTATTGACTCAATAAAGTCATTATAAATCTGAATCAATTCATGAAAAACTAAATTAAAATTAGGAGTAATGTTGTATCCTCCGACTAAATCATTCTAATAATCTTTCTACTCATAAAACATATGTGATATGTTAGGAGGATTATCATTTTCCTAAAATTAGACTTAAATTTATCCAAAATTAACTTCAATATAAATAACAAACCTAATATATTTTTATATTCGGCTTATTAGTTGGTAAGGTAGTTATATATGATCTTAAATATGAAAAATGAAAATTTCTTCCATAGTAATGGAAGATAAATACTTATTTTTCCTTATTTTTTAATGATAAAAATATTCAAAGTTATTTTTTCATTTGTTTTTGAACGGAAAAAAATGACTATCCAAGTTCATGGTTTGAGCATGCAACACTTTCAGGACTCGTCACAATTTGTTGAGTGCAATGTGAACTCACCTACATCCTTGAAGTGTAGCAGTGGTGATAGAAGATCAAAAGTGATTTCATAGTTAAAAGTTTGTATTATGGTCACTCAACTTAATTTATTTTTTCAGTTTGCCTCATTAACTTTATTTACTTACTCATGTTAATCCTTCCGTTTTGAGTTTGGGCTTAAAATTAAGGTATTTTGGGTCATACAAATATACAATAGAAAATGACATTTTTTTTAATGGAATAAAATTCAAAAAGACAATGCAGAAATTATAAACAAAAGAAAGAAACTAAATTGGTTTTCTTTTTTTTAAGATCACCCTGAAAAAGTAAGATAAAAGACAATGCATAAATTTTTTCTAAGATTTGAATTTCAGCACAACTTTATTGTTGCGTCAAGGATCAATTTCACACATTAACAACTCCATTCATGAAAATAAATAATTGTAAACATACCAAGAAAAACTTGTGCCTGACACTGACAAATTATGTGGATATACAAAAGCCAAAATCTGTTTTTTAAGATGGAAGTAGAGAAACCATGCAACATTTCACAAAATGCAAGATCAACAATTCTAATTCCACAAGTTTTTTCATATTAGACAAAACTAATCTAATATGATACATGGGGGCCAATGAAATCACATGATACAAAATCAAACTAAAAAAGATTAGTTCCATGCAATCCAAGCAGCTCCTCAAAGTGAAAGTGGAATAAAAACCTCACCCCACATTCTCAATGAAAGAATTTCCTGCAAGGACTAGAAGTAGTAAGGAACCAACCCCTAGTAACTCCCCCAAAATGCATATTTGAAGTGTAGAAGAATTAGTTAAGCCAATCAGGTATAAGACACAAACATGTATTGAACTTCACCAAGAAAATCAAATTTCATAGATGGGGAAGGATCCTATGTAAAGAAATAGTAGGCATTACGGCCTTTCAGGATTAAGATTTCTCCCGGATTTTGGCTCTGGCAAAAAACACTCCTGCTAGAAGACCTGCAAATTGCAATTGTATCTTCAGTGGTGAAACAAAATGTAATACAAACTTCTGATACAAACTTGTGAAACAAAATGTAATACAAACTTGTGATAGTGCGCTCGATAATAATGAAAATGATATAACTTTTAGATTGAGGAATGTAAGTAACTAACCGAAGAAAATGCTAGCGGAGTTCTGCAAACTAGTCGGAACTTTAAAGAGAAAGATGCCAGCAACTGAAAGTGGGATCTTATTCAGAGAACCTACTAGGCTGCAGATAGAAACTAGAGATTAGATGCGTCAAAAACTAGTTAATTAAAACAATGACATTTTTCTGATATATAATAGCATGCAATTGCAGAACAAAATCAAGATTTGATATTAAAATTGTTCCAACGATAATCACTAACTACTTTGAGACTGAGTTATAAGTTGTAACTACAGCGAGTGCATCATTAAGCAGTCATCTCACAAAAATCAGGGATGCATGACTTGTCTGCTTCACATAAGATCCTACCAACACTAATCCATAGGACCATCTAGGCCAGACTTAGAGACGTGGCTATTATCAATAACATATAAAACTACTTCACAGTTCAGACACTCTCATCATGACCTGCCAGGATCGGCAACGTTGGCCAGCCTTACTTATGACCTAGCTCATTTAGGCCTGATAATTGTTCATCAAGTAGAAGTACAATTTCAAAATTTACCGATCATGAAATTGCTATTATAGTTGAATTTACTACTTTTAGGTATCTGAAACCAAAAGTGAATTTGGATTTCTTTTGTAACAATTGGTGTTTCTAATGATACCTGTAAGTCGTAGCCCCTGTCTGATGAAGAAACCACATGGATGTGAAGCTGATTGCTAGGCCCAAAAATCCACTGAAAGTCATCACCATCCAAAAGCTAGGAAATCTCAGAAGTGGCCTGTCAATTGGAATACATAAATTATATTATATTTACCAACATTTGCAGAAGGGAAACAGAGTGAACGGCATTTTACTTCTGTCATCAGCATAACCTTAACAATTTACGACATAAAAAAACTTTCTGGAGATTCCAGAACTGTGTATTTGTATAAAGAAACACAGCAGAAGGTAAAGTTATGATGTCCTCTAGAGGAAGCATTTTAACCTATGAGAATGCATAGCCTATTCAGTAGAAGAAGTCATACAAAGCACAAAATATTCGCTGTGGGAGGATACTCACGTTCTTAAGAGATAATCCACCTCGTTGAAAACAATGACCAAGAAAATTCCCAAAGGCAGAGAAAGGGCGTTGTTTAACAAGACCATCGAAAACTCATTTAAATTTCCAGATTTGGTAACTTGCTTTGCCGTATCCATGACCCTCCGCAAGGTCAGCTGCAGCAATGAAATATAAACCAACTGATCAGCAAACTTGACTAAAAGCTAATAACCACTATTATCCTTTTAAACCAAAATCAAACTAAACCAAGAGTGCAGTATTAAAGTACTATGAATCTAGAAATTTCTCCAAAGAAAGTAAAGCGTCAAACCAAAATGCATTCAATCTATTCTCTTCGGAAATAGATGAAGAATGGTTTGTTTAAGTAAAATATGGTGATTGGATAAACTGGCCAATTCACTTCAACACTGAACTGCATCAACTCACATAATTTTCCTTCAATTAATTGTCTTAAGAACATTACAGCGATCAGTAAGTAATAGACCATGCAAGACAAAGACATGATTCAGCTTATGTGATGTTCAATTAAAATCACCAAACTTCAATATAAATGCCCCAACAATCAAGTCCCTGATTAAAATATATACATGCAAAACAGCACAGTGAACAGGATTAAAAAATTAAATGTTTTATAAACAAAGTTATGTCTTGCAGCATTGTGTTGAAATTTCATTTGATAAGCATCCAGACAGTAGTAGAAAGTTCACGAAACTGGAATTAGAAGAGAATGAAACTTATTATATTAATGAAGCAAAAGATCACAAAACACCATTACTCACAGAATATGATGCAGTTAAGAAACAATTTAGTGTCTGCCAAGCATAACCAGTTGCATTAAAAGCGAGATCAGTGATCCCTCCAGTTATTGCTGAAATAATCTGCAAGAGAAAAAGGAAACTAATGATGGTCCTCAAAGCAAGGATCCACTGATGCACAGATTCAAGATCACAACAGTATACAGTGACAAGGGTACGGCAAGGTAAAAAATGCCTATAATAAATACGAATTGAAACATACAAGCCACACAACAATATATGCATATCAAGCATCAGCATAAAGACCTTAAATGTATTCCAGATATGGGACACTTGTCACCATCCTAAACTCTAACACCTGCCCCACTGCTGACATCATTTGTGTTCCCTTAAAAGTAGGACACATCAATAGCTGATTAATAATGCATGAACATTTTTGTTATGATTAGAGTGATAGCATCTTCCCCATAGTGACTACACCCTTTGACAACTACAATGGAACAATATGTTGACAACAGTAATGGTTGTAGGATGCAAGCAACAAACCAGAATTTGAGAAGGTATAACACTAACATGCAAATAGACGATAAGTGATAACCCACTGATTGTAGGATGTGTATGTTAAGTTGTTCAACATACCATTAGAAACAGAGCAGTCCAAACTTTGCCGTCGTGGTGCTTCTTGAACAAGTACATTTCACCAAGGGCGGTTATGACATTAGTAACATTCTTTAGAACTGTCACCATAGCTACATTAATGTATTTCAAACTGCATATAATTCAAATCATGGTAAGAAAAATAATGCAAGCAAGGGTGAAAAAGAAAGAGAGTAGAAAACTAAGCTATTGTTATTTGAGTCCATAAACTGACCAGACATAGATAGTTAATGTATAGATCACATGTTTGACAATTAAAATTTTGCATTTTTAGGACTACGACACTCCCCAAATATAAAAAAATTCTATTAATATCTGCATACTGTTCTCATCTCAGGATCACACCAGATAACTTTCATAAGCACAATCTCTCTAAGCACATTTTGGCAAAATAATCAGTTATCTTACTGTATTTAATTTGATGCAATTCCATGTCTAACAACAATTAAAAGAGACATGCATAAGATATTAGCATTTAAGTATTGGAAAAAGATTGACATATTCTAATGAAAGAGAGCCGGAAAGCATTATAACCACAAAGTTGAAAACTACATACCTAAACATGCTTGTAATGAGCATTCCAACAAATATAACATTCACTGGCAACCAGACTTTAATCAATCTCCATGTCAGTGGTTCGGTTGAAATTAAACCCGAAAGGCTCAATATAGAAACAATAGACACTGAAATCAAATTCTGCAATTCCATACAAGTGTCAAAATCCAGCATGAGCAACATTTTCATCATTACACTAGAAGGTAGCATTTGGCATGCTGACTGAACAAGATATTCTACTTTATTTGGTTCCTACGGTTTTAAATTGTGGTTATAGTTACGTTGTTTTCACCATAATTGCTGACAAATGCAGGAAAAAAGTGGCTGTTGCGGTTGCAATGTAGTTATAGAAACTTCCAAAACCTTAATAAAGCTGCCGCAATTGCATCTGTAGACCCGGATTTAACACCATTTCCACCTTTCCTGGTGAAGCCAAAATCGTCTATTTTTTAACCCCGAATATATTCTATATTCTATTTATGAAATACATAAAACAAACTACTCATGTTCTACTATGTCCTGTTCAGACGCATCTGTCATCTACAGAAGATTCTACAGGAAGAGAACAAAACACATGACAGGGTTAAACAGATTTAAGGAACAAATCAAACCATACATGTTTTGTTCTATCTTGTTCAAGCAATTTTGTCAAATGCTACCAAGGTTCTACAAGTAGAGAATAAAACACGCAAAGTGGATTTTTTTTAAGGAAACAGGAAATCAATTACCTGGTACAACATCAAGGATATGCCAGCATTAAAATCATAGCTGGAAAGTACAAACTTGTTGACTAATATCATGCTACAAGAGGAGATGCAATATGCAAGTCCAGACAATAAGGCTTGATTATGAATTTTAACTACCCTGCTACTATTACTTTTTGGAATCTTCTCTCTATTATTATCCAACTTTCCATTTTCCATGTCATTAACAGAAGAAGGTTTCATTTCCTTTTTCTATGTGAACCCAGGTATAGATGAATTCACAGAGAGCAAAGAAAAAAACGGAACTTGAATAGTTGCACAGAACAGCACAGCGTTTTCAAGCTATAAACCTTAAGATCGATCAGTGCAGTGAAACCAGAGAGAAAGGTGAAGACTTTTCAGAAACCCATGTGAGTTATTGATCGAAGAGAAGAACCCATCAAGGGTTTGACATAATCATCATAGAAACCGATAATCAGATGAAAAAGGGGATGAGAAATTTCAGAGCATGAACCCAGAAAAGTAGTTATGTGATGAAAGAAGAAAAGGGATTGTTCTAGAATGGAAAATGGAAAGTTCGCTGTGTTTGATTGAAAAAGTTCAGAACATGTGGATTTGTTGTTTGGCTTAGTCCTTTTCCATTTCTCTTCAACAATTTATGTCAAAGATCCCCACTTGCCTGAGTTCACCGATAGCTTTCAATATTTAAATATGTTTCATTTTTTTTTTCATTTACGTTTTTTAAACTTAAAAGGAACAGAATCAAAAAGTAGTAATTGTGAAAAGTTTTAGATTATTCATTCAAAGTTATACTATTATAGAAATATGAATTGATATTCATGTAAGATTGTGACACTATTGTTTTTATTATTCTAGTTCATTTATATCTCAACTGTCTATTATTAGTACTACTAATTATAAATATTTATATACAATTAGTATATTATACATTATTCATTTGTATTATTTCTTTTGGAAAGTTAATAATTATTAAACATAAACAATAGATGATGTAATGTATAAAATTCATACACTATCAGTATATACATTTTTCTTTTACTAATTTACTAATATTAGCCTCAAAGTATTGTATCTTATGTTAATAAAAATGCAATATTTCTTAAGTTTTGAATGTACGAATGAGAATCGTTAAGAGAGTTGAAATTTATATTGATTCAGTCTAAAAAACTGAAATCACAAAAATAGAATCTAGTTAAATTGTGTTGGATTAATTTTTTAAATATCCATATATTCAATTTCAACACTATCAACTTGACTGATCCAAAACAATTATGGTAAAATCATATTGCAGGATCTGATTGTGTTGTTGGATGTGGTGTATTGTTGGCTATTAGTATATGTTTGAGTGATTATTGTTGATCTGATGTGTTTATTTTTATTATGACATTGTTTTAAATTATGTTGTTTTATATTTATTTTGTTCATGTGATCGTAATTATTTATTTACATGTAAATTTTCCAAATGTAATATTTTAGTTATGTTTATGATTTTTGAATGATATATGTAATATCAATTTTTCATAAAAACCGAATTAAAATTATAAAATATTTGAATTGAATTTGACCAAGAATGTGTTAATGTAAATTAATTGAACTCGAGCACATATTATTCATGCATTTGGATCATATGATTTATCAAAAGACCAATCTTAATCAACCACAAACATGTAAGAATTGTATCATACACATGGAAGAAAAGTGTTTTTGATTCATAATGAGAAAATTAGAAAACTACTTATGGAGTTGTTTGTTGACTTATAGTAGCAATAATTTTTCAGTTGTAATAAAAAATGATGTGACAACCAATATTTGATTATAATGCCAATGTCACACGTTGTTATGAAGAAAAAACGTGAAAGTGGTAATAGAGTATTTAAGAAAAAATAATATTAATTCACCATTTTGATATTAGAAAAATAACCTCATTTTTTGTATGAGGAATAATCTCAATATATTTCCTCAATTATGAATAAAAGAATCCTTTAAAAAGGAATATAAAATAATGTGCAGTTAGTTGCCACTTGAGAATTTTATGATGTTTGACCCGAAATGTATTTTTCATGAACCAAAAAAGAATATAAAAAATAAAACAAACAATATCTCTATTGAAAAATACTAGAAATAAAAGGAAGAAATCACTAAGTTAGTGCACATGAAAAATAAACCAAAATTTTCAAATGATTCATATCTTATTGTCTATTCCTAATATTTCAGTTATGCTTCAACTGTAAGATACGTTTGGTTTGGCAATATCTACATGATATTGATACGGTATCCCTTTCAATTGTAGCAGCCAGCACGTTAGATGAGTCAGCACCCTCAATGAATATTCTATCTTTGTAAGAATAATACCCTACTTGCGAATTAATATACTTTCTATTAATCGAAAGTCAACTGTTTCAAAAAACAAAGGAAAATATAATATTCATTAACATATCTATCTATTTGGTTATAATAAAATCATATTTTTATTATTAAAAATATAATGAAAAACATACACTTGTATCTCCAATAAGAGTATCTTAATTCCCTACTTGTGCACTAGAGATTGAGGCCAAGAAACATATTGGACCACTTGAGTTATGTCCACTAGAGATTGATAAAATGATATTAAATACTCCAAAATTTGTCAACTTTGGCTCAATAAAAGTCAATATCATTGAAATAATTGGTATTGAACTCTCCTTAAAATATGAAATATCCCCTTGTTCAATAGATTATTCCAATTGATAAAATACAAGATAGATCCATTGATGGCAGAAGGTAAAGATAGTTTGGTTCAAATCCAACAAAGGGTAAAAAAAAGCATTGATTTGAATATAAAGAACCAAAAACCCAAAATATAAGATTTTGCTAACTCTTCTACATCATATACTAGAATTAGATGTTGGTCTTACTCCAAACCTATCTAATAACATGCACAAAACTATACTAGAATTAATTAGTTAATCGGCTACATGAGCACATGATGTCGATATATTTTTTATTGAGTTAAAACTTCAAATTTTTTAACCCTTAGTTGGTATCACTGCTCTAAATTTGGTGAAATTTCCTAAATTTTAAATCTTTTTTAAAAGAGTGTAATATCTCCACACCATTTATACATACTTGATATATTGTCTATAATTCGTTTGTATTTTTTTTAATTCAAATTAGAGCATACATTTTTAATTAAAAGTGTAACGGTGATGATGCATTGACAATCAGAATCAAAACATACATTTTTTTTTTCTCTTTTTAAAAAATATATTTTTTAAATACTAAAGCGTGTAATGTGGAGAGTGTCATAACTTTCCTTAAAATAGTAGTCGGAGAGATAATTGGAATTCTTTATATGAGTAAAAGTTATTATTTTTAATAATTTAACATACTTAGGTAATAGCTATTTTCGTATTTGAAAGTGGAATGGATATATAGCATAATAGTATGCAAGTCAAACCAAAACTACAATTATAGGAATCTTATTGCTTTTTTATACTTTTGTGATAGACTACTAGTCAAACAATAGCGTTTACTATGTGTGTTACAAGAACGGAGAATGGAACATAAAGTACGTAAATTCTGTTTTCGGGTCAGTATTGTCATAGTATGCGTCATTTGCCAATGATTCATGCTGAGTAAATTGTTGAAATAGGTAACATTTTATAGACTTTTGGACATTTGTGACATAATGCTCTTTTTCATTAAGCTCTTGTACAAGATGATGACTTGTTACCATACAGGAATTCATCTCAACTAAAAAAACTACCAAGTTAAAAAGAAAAAGAGTATGAATGAAATATTACTTTCCCCCTCTTCCATAAACTAACATAATATACAGCATAAACATCACTACAAACACAGTAATCACCTTGCATTTACACCAATAAAATTGCTACAAACATCAAAGATCACCCTATTCCTATCCCCTCTCTTCTACTATTGTCTTCTTCTTAGTATTGAAAAGAATCTACGAGTTTGTGTTTTTAGGATCTGTTTGCGAGTTGAGTTTTGGAGGGGAAATAAGTGAAAGGGAAGGCTTTGGAGCCATCTCACCAGTGTATATTATGGCTCGCAACCTTCTCTTTTCATTCATTCCCTTCCAAAACTCAACTAGCAAACAGACACCAAAAGAACATATTGAAGTTCAAGTTCAACCACAGGCCAAAGTGCAACATGGGGAAACCAAGAAAAGGGTTTCAGTGGTATTTACAATCGCAAACTCATATGAGTCTCGTTCTTGGGGATCCACCAGGTGGAGTGTGAGCTCCGTATAGAGATTTTTCCTGCCAAGAATCAAGGGTGAATGCGGCATTCGATCTTAATGGATACGAATTGAGGTTATTTTGTCCCATCATTGTGTATGAAGGATGGGGAGAAAGGAAACAGCTCGTGTTTGATGATCCATATTGTCGCAATGGGCTTGAGCAGGGAGACACTGGTAAAGATGTGATCATTCTTGTGTTATCTCTGAACAATGGATTTATAATAGTATGTCAGTCCAAATTATACAAAAGATGAAGCATATATAATGAGATACATACAAATTCATGCCTTAGGAATGTCAGGTATTTTACCTTGGGCTCCTTACGGCTCGTGAAGATCCAATAACTTTCTTTGTTGCATAGTCTCCGTTGGTTAAATTATTATTTGTTCTATTGGAATTGGAATGATGCTCTAGAACTGGCTGCAAATTGATCCAAACAATGAGAAAGTTAGTCCCGAGACAACATTAAAGATTTCCAGACACGAAATCACATCATTCAGTGCAAGGAATATGTGCATTGGAGTAGTGACTGCGAAAAATATAATATCTTATTCTCAATTTCTGTTGCATATCTAGAATCCTGTGGCAGCACTAAATCCTCCATGAAGTCACCTAGTCATCTACTATCACACGGTAATGCATTTTCCTTATCAGTTATCACCCAGACTATGTTACGGTTTCCCAGTTAACCTGTTTTCCAAATTCAATTTCTCTCGCATTCGTGCCATTCAAACTTCACCAGTAAACATATATACATTGCAACAATCACCAAAGGCAAAACGAGGGATCAATTACAACATGTTAATTTAAGAATGGAACATGCTTTATAGTGGAGTTACCATGTATTGGAACTTAGACCTAGCATGTAATTGGCTAAACAACATTGCTTCTCAAAGAAAAGAAATAAGAATCAAAGAATAGAATAATACCGGCGTCTGGCTTCCATCAAACATGTAAGGGAAAGCATCTCTCGTTAAGCTAACATTTACAGATTTTGTTGCTGACTGGTCTCGGATAAAGGGGTGGTCTAGTAGCATTTGAGCAGTTGGACGAGCTGATGGATCTCTTTGTAAGCATAGCTTAATGAAATTCTTCGCATCGTTTGAGAGATGCTCAGGAATTTCGGGCATATCTTTGCTGTTACCAATTTTAAATATCGCAGCTACCTGTTGAATCCAACATTATAAAAAACAATTTAGGTCCTCCATTCTCTTCTAACAGGATCATAACAAATATGCAAACAAAGGGTTAGTTCTCAATATCCAATATCTCACCCCTTCATACTGACTCCAAGGGGGATTCGACGTTGCCATTTCAAGAATTGTGCATCCCAAGCTCCATATATCAACAGGAAGCCTATACCCGTGTGTATTCATAACAACCTAAGAAAGAAAACATCAAGACTTAGTAGTGACAGTGGGAGTGAGTCTGTGAAAGAGAGGGAGGAGAAGGACATGCTTGTTTTGAAAGAAATTTAAGGATCTGAAGGGGAAGAATCTTTTTTACCTCAGGTGCCATCCAGTATGGACTTCCTTTGAAAGAAAGCACTGACGTAGAAGAATTTATCTGGTTTAGGACAATCAAAATTCAGAGACGATCTTATCTTCATCATAAATTGGAAATAAAGTAAACTAGAAAATTATAATTACATTTTTTCCGATTCAAATGAGTACACTCTTATGTCATAAAGCACTGATTTATTGAAAAAATGCATGTTAAAGATGAGAGAGTGCAATGGATGTGAGAGTCACTAGGCATGAAACATCAGTAGAACGACAAATTTTAACCTCTAGCTAATGAAGCAGTTCAAGTATCCACTGTGCATAAATTTTACAAACTGTGTATTGTCTAACTTCTATTGTACCAGAAACAATAAAATATTATACACTTTCAAACTGAGCTGGAAGAAATTCATTCCTTACAGTATATGAATATATAATACACTTACATGTTTAGCCATTCCAAAGTCTGCCAGCTTAATTTCACCATTAGGATCAACTAGTATGTTTGCCCCTTTGATATCCCTGTGAAAATAAAAACATAAAATTAATTTAAAGATGGTGAAGAAACAACAATTTCATGTTATAAATTGAGTAAGAAAAACCAAATTACCTATGTACTGTATTTCTTCCATGAAGATAGGAGAGTCCAGAGACAATCTGCCTGGTATAATTTTGAATAACAGGCTCCCCGAAGGATCCATATTCCTTAAGTAGTTTGTGAATAGAACCACCCGATACAAATTCCAAATAAACTGAAAGTGATTCTTCTCCCTGCAAACATGTCATATACAATTAAACACACTGATAAATGGATCTCGTTCATCAAAATTTCAATTTCTCTATACAGCTATGTCCCTTATCGATCTACTCCTCCTACCTCTCAGGCTCTCAAAATAAACAATCCTCTCACTAGATATGTCCCCTATATATATATATATATAGCATTAGTGATTTTTTATTAACAAGGCAAACAGTCGAGAATAAGTGTGAACCAATCAAGAGGTGGAAAAAAACACAGTTAGGGTAAATCTGTTTTTGACCGCGAAACAAGCACATATCACGTCATGTCAGTTCGTAAACACATTCATAAGAAGAGTTTTGCAATAACAGCGGTATCCATCTATATGTGTATAGACACAACAAACACACACAAAAACATGGCATACAGGATTCTAAACTCAGAATACTTCAGTCATACCAAGTCACTCCCATAGTATTGAACAATGTTTGGATGTGATAGCTGGCTAAGCAAATGTATCTCCTGCAACCATGTGGAGAACATGTTATAGATTTATATAGAATCAAATGATAATCATACATATATAAGCAAACTACAACACAACCGTAATAGAAGAACTGCAAAAGAGGTACATTATGTGTCAAAAGTTTAAAACATATTACATAAATATACAAAAATAATAATAAAACTACCTGATTAAGTTGTTTGAGGCACTCTTTTGAGGATTGGTCATCACAGACAGCCCTGACTTCTTTTATCGCACACATTTGTCCACTTTCACTATCAAAGTTGCAATACAAGCATTTTAGAGAGGCAAAACAAACATAGGAAGCAGAATATCTACAGTTTCAATAATTGGTCCATAATAATATGGACATTTGAGAAGAGTGCACATTCTGAAAGAAGGCAGATGATATCATTCTGTAAACATAACCATACTTTAACGTCAAATTTTTGTTATTGCCAATAACATCTGGCATTGAAATATTTATTTTGTAACCTAAAGATTTGCTTATACATAACAATCACCAGACAGAAAAGGCCACACATTCTACCTTACAATAGTCAAGGAGTGACAACTATACATGATAAAAGTTGTTGAAGGCTAACCCGAAAGAGAATATATAGTATATTTCCTTCACTGGAAGCAAAAAACAACACAATACCTATGGAATCCTTGGTAAACATGTCCAAAGGTTCCCCTTCCTAGAAGCTTTCCTTTCTTCCACTTGCCCCGGTTACTGATATTGTTCTCTAGCTGTCCATTTGCTCGTGTGTTTGATAGAGAAGACGGACTTGTAGGAGAACTTGGAGGAAGAGGCAATGGATGAGATTGACTCCTTACATCTTCTTGCTTGCCCGTAGAGGACTCGAGATTCAGAGCATTCAACTTTGGATGAAGAGGTGAAGTAGGGCTGGTGGGCCCTCTTGACCCAGGACCTGGGCTTTTCGACCTCACATTGAACTTCATGTCAACTTTCCCTCTAGCATACAGAAATACAGATTATTAGTTTAGCAGTAGTTGTTAGAACATTGAAACACTCTTATAATGAGTGTACATATTATTACTTATCACCCTCCCATATTTTATAATTACAAACATCTAGTACTGACAAGTATCCTTGAATTCATTATGATAATTATCGAAAAACATTTAAAGAGCCTAATGTATTTCCAATAATTGTCAACTAAATCAGTTGGAATAACTTGATAAGGAAAAGGGTATAGGATCTAGTGTTGACTATCAAGCTTTAGATCTTCATTTTCACCAAATAAATCCGTAGAGGAAATCTGGAACAACAAATTCAGACTTTAGAAAGGAGAACTCCAAATATGCAATTATACTAAAAGACTACTAAGATCACAAATTATAAATCATTCATTTTTCACAGAATATAAACAATCATCTAATCTGAAGAAAGATATATAAAACCTTTTCACAAAATAACTGGTTAATAAAAAGGGAAAAGCAAGAAAGGGAAGAAAAGTGTACAAAAAAGTCTAACATCATGTAAAAGGGTTGCAGGCAGTAGCAGACCTTGTTGCAAATTTTGATTGTCAGTCTTAGCAAAACTAAAAGGAATCCCAAAAATCAAACAACTAAGGAAGCATGGTCCAAAATAATACCACACCCAAAGGAAAAAAAAGAAACTTTATGCCATGAATGATTAGTATAAGCTTTAAAAGCTCTCCAAAAAGGAAAAACGATGAATTAATCAAATTAAGTAAAAAATTACAAGCTTGAGCTAAACCCAAAACAGGAAGAAAAAAAACCAAAAAAAGGTAAATCGATTTGAACAAAAAATGATCAACCTATCAAATTAAGTTCAACATAAGCACAAATTTACAAACTTGATCCCAAATTAGGAAACCAAAAAGACCCAAAAAAATTAAAGTGGTTTAAAAATCCAAGTCCAACCTTGTGGCGTTAATTGGAGATATAGAGTGATCATCAATGGAGCCATTGGAACTAACACTAGAACCACCAGAGAATGAACCGGATCCAAAAACAAGCCCTTGTTCATTGCTAAAGCTAGAAGAAACAGAAGGTCGCGGTAAAGGGAGTCCTATCTTATCACCAGCATCAGATTCTCCAGCGGTGGCGGCACCACCGTAGGAAGTGAAATCCTTGCTAGCTCTAGGTGAATTCCGGGAAAGAAAGGCGGCGCCGGTGACCTCATCAAAACTCTTTGGTTTGTCACTGTTTTGTTTAACCTTTTTGATCGGTGACTTGTTGCTATTAATGAAGTTAAAGTTGAGAACAGTTTTTGGTTGGTTTTGTTGTTTGGTTTTGGTGGTGTTGCAGGGTTTTTTACTCCACCACGTGGGCATTGTAACTGTGATTATGGGGTTTGAAAGGAGAGAAGAACAAAGGGGTTGATTGAGAAAGAATAGAGGGAAATTGGGTAAGTGAAGAAAGGGGTTGAATAGTTTAGAGTAGGTGTGGTTTTGTAAGATGAGGAAGAAACCACGAAATAAGACCTATGAACAAAGGGACAGATATTAAAACAATTTCTTTTTTAATCACTCATTATCACATTACAATATTCTTGTTTTTTTTTTTGTAATTAATGGTATTTACTTGCTATTTTTTTTGTTAAGAAACTAATCAATTTCGAGTTGTGTTATTCATTCTAATAACTATCATTTATATGAATCAAATTATTAATCTTTTAATCATCCTAAAAATTTAAATACATTGAATCAACATTTTATTTATAATATTTTTGTGAATGGATATATATGCATTAATGCGGATAAGTTGTAAGATATTTCATGGTTTTAGATACGAGTGTAATATATAGTGTGAAGATTTATAAATGCTATGTGTATCATCATTATTTATCATCGATGTGTATTAATTTTATTTAAAGTTAATGATAATTAAAAATAAATTATGAATGATACATAGTGTAAAAAATTTACATTTTTGATATATACATTTTTCTCTCTTTAGAAAGGGTATGCTTGTATCTGGAAAATGGTTAATATATATTCAACCATAGTTTTTTAACACTGTTTAATATATTATCTCATGTATTTTATATTAGTGAAGAATGATATTGTGGTAAATCATATAAATTATTGATATATTTGATGAACTAATCATATTAGTTAACATTATTAATTCTTATAAAAGTGCTTACAAATTAAGGAATGTGGTTATATCATTAATTTTCAATAATTAGGTTTGTTTTTCAAAATGGTAAAAATATGTATACATTCATAGTAAAATAATTTTTCACAATATTACTGCATCATCAATCATTCATTTTTAATTATTATTGACTCTTGAATAGAAGTAATACAAATGAATTATAGATGATGTGTGTACTAACTGTGTATTGGGTTAATATCACATGAGAATAGTATTGTTATTGTAAATAAATAAAATAAAATGTAAAAAATCATTATGATATGAAAAAATATTGTTAGTAGAGATAAAATTTATTTCTTTAGTGATATTTATTAGTGACTTGACATAACACTATAATCTTATGTCATACATATGATCAAAATTTTACTCGTAATCTTTATCTAAAAGTGCATACTAAATAGTTTTTCATCAAAATTTTACTCGTAATCTTTATCTAAAAGTGCATACTAAATAGTTTTTCTAATCCTTTTTATAGGATCCAGTTGTATTTTTTCATGAAAATGAAGAAGGAAAATCAATATGCTTATTTTAATTTAATGTTTCTACAACTAAGTGTATATCTGCAAGCTATTATTCATAATTTTGTATTAGTATTCATTCTCTTTTTACGTTAATAATTTGCTAGCCACAAAAAACCCATACTTTTTATTTTATCGGAAAATGTTAGTTATTAGTTTGTTAGTATTTGTTGTGGACGAGACTCGCACTTTCAACTTCCTTCATTTCACTCATTCTCTTTAATCATCAAACCATCTTATAAGTTCTTTTTTTTATAAATTTGTTATGAGTGAGACTTGAACTTACAATCTCTTTCACTCTATTCCTTAAACCCAAAGTTAAATAGGGAGATTCTAGTAACAAATTTAATTCATATACTTAGAAATATGGAAATGATTCTATAAAAGATAAAATAGATCTTACAAAAGAGTCATATACAAAGGAGAATATGGGGTAAGAGAAAGGTATATATATGTCCTTCATTCCTTTCCATCTAAAACTTAGGACAAAAACTTATATGTTCTTCCTTCCTATTTATTTTTCATTTTTTTTTATTTTGTATCATTGTATGTGTCCTGTTTAGAAATTGAAAAAATATTAATTCATGTTATTTGAAATTTGTATTATTTAATACTCTTTTTATTCGAATAAGTAGTAGAAAATGATATAATTGTAGATAGATAAATGACATGTTAGGAAAATTAGAGTAAGTTTAATGCAATTCAATAAAATTATTACTTTCTAAGTGATATATCTTTTATAATAAGATAAATAAAAGGAACATATAATACAATAATATAGGTAGTTTGATTTCATTTTTAGTGTAATATTTACATATTGTCAGTATAAAAATTTATAACTAATTATTATATCATCAATCATTCATTTAAATTATTATTTTTAAAAAGTAAATGATGATTAAATATGAATAATAGTTGATACATAATATCTATTTCTCTTCATTTATACATAATATCTATTTCTCTTCATTTATACATAGTGATTAGGTGGAAGGGGTACGACAAATGGTGGTTGGATAGATCAATAAGTGTTTAATGTTAGTGTCTATCTGCACCTAAGTGTGTGTATCTGAGTATCTGTCTCTCTTGTGTGGTATGGTTGGATAAATCAATAACTGTTTAATTAATGTTTGTGTCTATCTACACCAAAGTGTGTGTATCTGAGTATCTGTCTCTCTTTGTGTGGTAAGTGCTAAGTTGCCAAACTAACAACATAACTGTGTCTTTCAGTTACATTGGTGTTACTTGTTCTTGTTAGTGTACTCAGTCACTTGTCTGTTTCCTAAGATGGTAAATAGAAAATATTGGACAAATAAGAATAATCCACATTGGTTATTGTGCACTCCATTTTTTGTGCTTTACCGTTTGCAAGTTTGGAATGGAGTGAGACTTCTGTCCATTAATGGAAATGGAAGTTTATTGTGCACTCCATAATATTTTACCTAAGTTTTATTCAATACATAAATGCCTGCTAAGTATGCACACTACATTTTGTTTCCAGTACAAAAATGTATGTATGACTAATGGAAAAACTATAAAGTAAATATAAAATTTTCAAATATTTTTTTTTGCATTAACAGTTGAACCTTTAATATTAGAGTGTAAATTAAATTTGGTCACTCAAAATTTAGTGTGTATTAACTTGTTGTTTAATTAAATGATTAAATATTCTGAATTGATCTTTAAAGTTTTCAAATGGGATGCAAAACAATTTTTGGGATCAAAGGAATAACTTGATTATAACTTAAATTTTTTAAGATTAATTTAGATTTTTTAATTCTCCAAACACCAAATTAATACTTGTAATAAGAAAAAAAAAATTAAACAAAAATGAGGAGTTAAAAAAATATCAACTCAGTTTCGTATTTGTATTCAAATTATTGCCGTGGCAACTTGTAAAAATAATCATAAATCAGCTTGTGCTTTTAATGTATGTGGTCATTTTCTTATCCTTAAATTAATTGGTTCATTTTTTCGTGCTTTAGTTTTCTTATTGACTCATTGTAATTCCTTTTAGTCACTTCATTGATTTGTTATTAAAATATTATTAGTGTCACTATGAAGCATACTCAACGTCATGTGTCTCATTCATATGCAACTTCAACGCAATCCAACCTTATTCACCATTAGTTTTTTTTTCACCATGTAAATTATCTCATCAACAATCAAAACAAATTTAGTAATTTGTCTAACACAAGAAACATTCAAACTGAGATTAAATAAATAGGATCACCTTCATTGTATTATACAAAGCATGCATAATCATATATAGAAAACTGAGCACAGTTAGGAAAGAAGTCTCACATCGCCTATTTCGTTGTTGGTTAAGTATCGGTTGATACTCCTTTCAATGTCAATTATTGATTTTGAAATATAGTCTTAACGTGATATCAAAACCAGAGTTCAACTTCTTTTTTGTTGTCATGAGCCAAAAATATCATTTAGTTATCAGTCAAAATAATCATTCGTCTGATCCGACACACTTATGTGGAGGGAACATGTTGGAAAGTAAGTCTTAGATCAGTTACCTCACTGTCTCGGGAATAGTTTAAATACTTGTTGGACTACTCATCTAATTATCAATTGATTTTGAGATGAAACCTTAACTACTACATGTTAGATTAAATATTCTAATAACTATTTGTTGGGTATTACAAGTGTGAATGGAGAAGTCCCACATTGTGGAATAGTAGATGAGTTTAAGAACATATAAGTGGATGGACCCATAGACCTAATACCTTAAGGTTTTGGGTCAAGATGTGGTGTCAAACCCATTTATATGTTTCTTTCACTTAGCCTATGGAAGAATGATATAACTCATGGATGAAAATCTCCCAACAAGTGGATAGATCCATGATGGATCCTTGTGTCGAAAGTCTTCCTGACGAGAGGTTGGGTATTACAAGTGTGAATGGAGAAGTCCCACATTGTGGAATAATGGATGAGTTTAAGAACATATAAGTGGATGGACCCATAGACCTAATACCTTAAGGTTTTGGGTCAAGATGTGGTGTCAAGCCCATTTATATGCTTCTTTCACTTAGCCTATGAAAGAATGGTATAACTCATGAATAAAAATCTCCCAACACTATTACCATGAATGAACATTTTATCATTATAAAGCATTATCTATGATGATGATTGTTAAATCAAAAAATATAAAGCAAGTGGTTGTGTGGGTCCTAATTGCGTTGTGCAAGTATACCAAAAAGATTCTATTTCTGGATTAACCAGTATTAACGCTTATTGGTTGGACTCGTTGAATTTGTCCACTATCGTACGGCACACATAAGTGTACTAGACATATATTACGAGTCCTCAAATATCATGTAATAATTAGAATGTTACTTTTTATTTTAATTTTTTTTATTCATTATTAATATTTGATTAATCTGACATAGATAATGAGATATCATTAAGAACAAGTGATATGATGCACTACATTCAGATTTCATTTCATAGACACAAGGCATAAAAAGGTGATTGTCCCATGCAAGTTGCACAAGAGTTGATATAGGTAATATCCATTGCTTTGTTCCAAATAGAAGAGAAATTCTTATGTGTTCTCATTACAAAAGACTTTTCTACGTATATCATAAAAAATCAGACAACAAAAAACACATCAAAGTCTTACCTAATACATTACGCTCTTCATAAAGTCATCAACCCATGTGATCACCGAGTAGGAGAGTCAAGTAATATTTTTACACTAATTTTAAGGATAAAAATGTCATTACATAGATAAATAGAATGATATAATTGTGAATTCATTTTACTTTTTACCTTGTTTTACATATCACTTGACTCTCCATTAGAACTATGTGATCACACTACCCTTTCTCTCTTCTTGTTTCTTTCTTAAAATCTTTAATTTCTCCTTCTAATATATGACATAGTGTAGATGAAATCTTCATTCCATTTTATATATTCTGATGTTTAATTTTTTTTATATTTTAGAAAATCAATACACATTTACACTTTATTTTTCAACTATACCCATATTTATTACCCACCTTTCACACACTATATATTTATTTCTTTTTAATTTAGTTTCAAATATGAATTAAATTGTATCAAAATTTTATACCATTTAATGATATCTTCATTACTTTAAACATCGAAATATACATAAAGATTAATAAAGAAGAAAGGTGATAACTAAACAAAAAATAACATCACTCATAACAAATAGTACGAGTATGAGCAAAAGAAAATGCTGCACTTATCCCATTCAGTTAACTCTACTAACTAAGCAATGATGATAGAGAAATGCTTCTACAATTCAAGCTTAAAAAATAAAATGAAAAGGTGCACCCATAACAAAATTCATGTACAAATATTATTTGTATTGACAAGTTTTAGACGCTTTTTATAATATAAAAACTAATCAAAAAGCAAGGAGATTCTTTTTTGCATTGTTTTCTAGGACGGGGCAACTGCCACTTAACCTTCTAGAAGGTCCACCCCCACAATATGAAGGACTGAACCTTACCATATTGTTAGGGTTACTTGCTTTAACTTAATTATTACTAGCGCTTTAAAGCTAAGTAATAGCTCCAATCATTTATATATATATTTTTGTAGAATGACTTTGTTATAAAAAATGCTCTCTTTAATGAAATAAAAAACTATGCAATCATAACTATTTGACACAATTAATAAAATTATACCTAACTATTTGACACAATTAATAAAACTACCATCCTTATTAAAAATGGATAACACTCCTATACTGAACTGGAATGGAATATAATGAATGGAAAAGAATTCTTTCCCATAATGGAAAGCAAGTTCTTGATTTTGCATTTGCATTTAAGGGTAAGAGTGTCATATCATTATCTTTAAAGGATAAAAATGTTCTATTATTTTATTTTTTAAAGTTATTTTTTAGGTACTTGACTCTCAATTAATGAAGATGATTCTAACCGAAAATGAATACAAAATTGTCTTGTGTGGATTCCTATTCATACGAGGAAATTGACTTCAAGAAAGCAATATACATCACTATTTTAGATTTGAGGTACTTATACGTTCTTCAAAAGTCTCCTCTCCCATTTAAAAATTATATCTTACTTCCCACTTTAATGTCTTTGTAATATTTATATATATATATATATAGATGAGGGATTCAACTGCTCCAAGAGTAATTGAAAAAAACATACTCCACATCTTAACCGTTCAATCTTGAAAAATCTAATGGTTTAAATATACTCACCAATTCAAATAATTGGATTTCACAAGAATGAATGATCATAATGTTAGAGTAAGTTTTTTTCACTTATTATTGGAGTAAATGGATTCTTGCTCATATATTAATTACAACAAGTGCACATGAAAGAGAAATGTTTCTAGAATGTATATCTCTTTTTCATTCTCCATCTCACATGTGAAATTATATTAAAAATGACTAATGAGTAAGTGATTATATATGCAAATCTCAATTTCAAAATGTCCTTTAAATTTTTTCCTTGTTCTAAATTGGTTTGTAAGCTGTTTTATATTTCCAATTGGTGACATAAGTGTTTTCCCATTAGTTTTGGAGTTCAAGATGCATTTTTTAACGGTATAGTTCTAGAAAAGAAATAAAGGAATTTTATAGGTTTTTTAATTCTGAACTCAATGATATAGACGCCATTTTGAATTTTGATTTAGAATGGTTAGAGTTATGACTACAGTTTGTGTAACAGGACCAAAATAAAAAAAAAATGGAGTTAGAAGACCAAATTAAAAAAGCAATAAATAAATTAACTTAAAAGATTAATAATTCAATGGGTTTGTTTCTATTTTAAATAACATTAATATTTAACTACGGTGTGTATCAGGGATATCTCCATGGGATATTCAAACACTAATCATTTTCAAGACATAGATATTTCAAGGTGAGTCAACATTTATTTCCGGTCAATCTTCATATATCATAGCTGGCTTGAGAGATTTCCCATTAATTCAAACCACGTCTTCACATTTATCAAGTCAACAATGTTAGTAACAAAAGTCTACTTAAAATCAAAGATGATGTTATTTTTTATTATCGAAACGAACTAAACCATTCAAGCCAAATAGTGGTCATAGTTCTTCCAGCCACATACGTATATGTATTAATTACAGAAGGAGAAGGGTATGTGTCATAATTGCATATGTGGTTGGACATAATTTGGCATAGCTTTATACCTTTGTCTTGTAAGTCATATAGTATAATATTTTATAGCTGGCCACACCTATTTTTTGGTGTTGTTAATATTATATGTAAGGTTTTTCAAAGCTAAGGGAAAAGGAAAAGGGATTTGGTAGATCTCATGAAAATAATAAATTAAGGTCTAAAATATAAACTGTCACTAACAGCATGTGGAAAAGGAATTTATACTAATTTAAGTTTGAATTAAACAACAGGCCAAGGTAACGCCAAATGGGACTATAGGGGTTGGAATGGGTTGCTTTTTGCTTTTTGCATTCTTGTTCAATTAAAGGTTGAAGTTGGTATCATCGACAACTATAAATGATTGAGATGTTTATTTTGTAATGAAGATAATATTTATGCATTGTAGATTTATATATAGTTAATATGATATTTACTATCAATTCGTAACAATTTTTTTGAAGAATCAATGATGATAAAATATAAATGATGAATAATACAATGATAATATATAAAATTTATATAATGTGAGTGTATACATTTTCTTTATCTACCCAAATCCAAAAGCCACATATATGATTATTTATAAGAGGATTATATGGCATTTGAATTTTACATGATACTTCTCACTCATATATTATATTTTGTGTAATAACTCGTATTGTAATGGACTAGACATTTTTCTAGATAACAATAATATAAATTATGAGTTTGGGTTATAAAGATGTTGGGGTAGAAAACTATATATTTATGTCATGTAAACTTAACTTAAGAAGAAGAATAATAGCTAAACACAAATCTTAATTATCTAATACATAGTGGTAGTCTCTCAACGCTACGTAGACATAATTGGTTGAATCTCGTTAATAAATTTTATGTGCTATTTTCTCTTATCTATATTTTCCTTTCCTATTTAATTGTTCGTTTGTTCCCAACAATTGGTATCATATGACTCATGCCAAATTCGAAGTGGAAAAGTTTGATGAAACTGTTAATTTTGGGTTATGGCAAATGAGGGTTAAAGATGTGTTGACTCAACAAGGTCTACCAAATGCATTGCGTAAGAATAAACCAGATGATATGGATCAACTAGATTGTGAAGAGTTGAAGGAGAAGAATGTGGTAATCATACTACCTTGTCTATTTGATGAGGTGATGTATTATGTTATGAATTTGATGTCACCGACAAAGGTATGACAGACATTAGAAAACTGGTTCATGTCAAAGTCTCTAACAAATAAGTTGTATTTGAAACAAATACTCTATGACATGAAGATGCATGAAGGTAGTGATTTGCAACAACATCTCAACACTTTTAATCAAGTGATCATGACTTGCAGAAACTTGATATAAAGGTTGATGATGAGGATAATGCAATAATATTACTCTGTTCTTTGCCAAATTCCTATGAACACTTGGTGACAATATTAATATACGGAAAAGATTCAATCAAACTGGATGAGATACATTTTCACTTTTGTCTCACACAAAGAAGATAGAATTTAGGGGAAGGGTCTTACGGTGATAGTCAGTATGTGAAAGGGAGTCAAGCGTGTGGGAGGAAACAAAGTAGATGAAGTCATATCAAAGAGAAAATACCAATGAATGGAATCTTAGGAAGCTGTCGGGGAAAGATAATGTGATTTTTGCACAAATTAAGTTAGATGTATGAAGATAATTTGAGCATTGATGAAAATTTATTGTATTACTTTTCATTCAATTCTACATATTTTCGATCTTTTAGAAATTATTAAATGATAATGATGGTTTAATTTGACTACAATATCTTACTTGATTATATTGATGTATGAAGTAATAAAATCGTGGAGGCTACATTGAAGCTATAGAGATAAATATCAGGTAAAAAGGATGAATGATAAATAAGGGTATATAACCTAAAAAATTATAACGAAAAAAAAACATCAAAATGTTAGAATGAATTGAGCAATTAATAAATCACATTATCTACTTAGAATGATAATAAGTGCATTTAAGGAATTTAAAAAGAAAATTTTACTTTGAAAATTGATGTTTTACCATACAGGTATTTTTCAATGCTGAAACAACCGATATGATTTTCATAACCATTGTTTTAGTCTGCGAGAACTATCCATCCATCATGTTTTAGTCTGCGAGAACAGTGGCGCCTCTAAGTCAATCAACTCCAAGAAGCCTGGAGATTCACCAAACTCCAAGATATCACATGTAGAAAGCATTTCATTGGTGTTATAGGAAAAATCATGTCCATGACCAAATCCAGCCAAGTTGTAGTCAAGGTCTCCTAAACCCTCAAATATCTCATTCGGATCAAAATACGGTGTGCCATCAGCAATATTAGCCTGACAAGTATCATCAACCTCTTGTTATCCCACAATCATAAAATCAGAATAAAAATAAGACAGATGGTGGATGAGGCAGGAATATCATGGGTTATTTATGCTTACATATATTAAAGGATTAAAATCTACAGAAAAAGCCTCTCAGTAAATTTAGATAGATAAAAAAAGAAATATTATCTACATTATACACCCGGACAAGTCCCGTTTTTTAAATGTCAATCCACATCTAGGTAGTCAAAAGCGGTTAGCAGAATAGCAGAGAGGAGAAGCAGCACAGCCCTCCTGCCTAGGTTGTCATGGATGGCAGGAGCAAAAAAATCATGGCAGCTTTTCAGATCAATAGCGGCAGAAATAGCAGCTGTCGCAGCTATTACATCCAACAAGGAAGTCATTTGTGGCATACCCAACCCATTTCTGGCCACATGCTGGCTATTTTTTTGGCAGTCACAGCCTCCTTGTTACCCCCCTGCTGTGTGCCTTCCTCCATGTATGTTCAAATTTCAGTTTAATTTCCTTTTTGAATCTGTATCTCTTTTTATGATAAATTATGTTTTTCTAACTTCCACATTTAAGTGTTTTTGCAGACATTTTAACAGAAATGTGGGAGAGGAGTGGGGGATGAGAAAGAAGCGGATAAGGAATTGATGAGGAAAGACTAGGTCTCTTGAATGCCTGGGTTATCCATTTTCACCTAGTTTCCTTCAGAGTTTTATATTTTTGTATTATTCATTTAGGCCCCAGCAATATGATATCAATTCAATATCAGCTTGGGAGAGGAGATATGTCTCTGTTTTCTGTGTTGGTGAGTGATTTAATGCCAAGTTGGAACAAGAACAACAACCAAGGCTTTATCCCATTAGGTGGGGTCGGTTGCATGGATTGAACAATGCTATAATACTCTATCATAAATCATGTCCATTGACAAAACATTCAAAAAGTCTTTCTTTATCATTTGCCCTATGGTTTTTATGGGTTTCCCTCTTTCTTTAGGAATTGGACTAACTAATATACTCTCCTTACCAGAGCTTCTACTAGTCTCATCCACACATCTCCAAACCATTTGGTTTCAGGCCAAGTTGGAAAATTGAACAAAAGGTTTATTACTTTATTTCTTTGAGAAATTAGGCACTAAGACCATAAGAAAGCTTTTAAGGCAATATCTTTTGCAGGGTGGGGAAATCAAGCAGATTCTCAAATGGTTTGGAGATAGCAACAATAAGTAGCATTTACCCTTCTACGCTCAAGCAGCACATGAGTTTCAAAATACAAATCAAAAGAAGCAAAAGCAGGATGGGTGTTTTTTACAACATACAGAGTGATTTCAAAGATATCTACCAAGAGCAGTTTTTTCGATGGCGAATGACGGCCCATGATGTTTGCCAAAATTCTGTCATCATGGCATTGCAAATTGCGTCGTGGACAAATGGCGGTTGACAAAAATTAATTAAAAATATAATACATAAAGAAAAGGTTAAAAATATTGATAATAGCATAGGCCACATAACAGCACAATAAATTGTATTTGACCGATAAGGGAATGATTTGAAAGGGAATGATTTAAAAAAATCTTAAACTGCAGTTAACAAGTAAAAATGGCACCATTAGTGGTGTTTTTTATAATGGAGTTAAAAGTTGGCAGAATGTAAAATTGTATTTAAATTGAAAGGGAATGATTTAAAACAAATCTTAAAGAGATAGGGTTAACAAGCAAAAATACCAATGTTAGTAGTGCTTTTCAATGGAGATAAAAACTGGCAAATGTCAAAAGTAAGTGATTTGGTGGAATATAAATTTGTATTTAATTTGAAAGGGAATGACTTACAAAAAAAATATAAACTGCTCTAGTTAACAAGTAAACATACCACATTAGTGTTTTTCAAGGGAGATAAAACTTGGCAGATGACACAAACCACAAAGTGACGTGGCGGCAATAAAACGAAAACTTAAGTTTAAACAAGCCATACAGAACAGAAGAGATATGAACAGAAGAGGAGTAACACGATCAGAGAGTGTTATTCAAGGCTCCACACAAACGAACAAGAGAGAGTAGACACGCAAACAAAACAGAGAGGGAGAATGAGGTTAGATTCTTCGAAGCAGACGAAGCACAATTTAATCCAGGGTTTACAATTTTTTTGGCAAACCCCAAAATTGCCTTCAAAACCCCAAATTTTAAGCCAAAGAGCGCACTAGCAGCACCATGTCTGCCATTGTCACCATGTGCCGTCACCACCATGCCGACCCGAAATCAATAAATGGCGGACATAGCCATTTAACGTGTTTTTTCAAATGGCAAATGGTGTTCTACCTGGAACCGACACCGATTTCTTCCATGGCGGCGCCATGGCCACCATTTGCAACACCGACCAAGAGCAAGGTCAATAAAAATGTTCTCACAATCAAATATTGAAAAGAGATTGAATTATAAGGACGAAAATGAAAAATGGAAAGGGGTAGAAAATAGAAAGATGTTGACAAATTAAACAAAAGACAGCCAAGATTAAGAAACATCTGGAAAAACCACAACAGAAACAATCATGGCAAAAATTCCCATAAAACAGATTGCACCAGCACAACTAAGAAGCAATAGATTCTATACCTCAATTTTGTTGTTCTCATTCAGAGCCAGTGTGTTATCTTCTTTGACACAATCAAGCATTAATAAAATGGCATCTACAGCTTCATTATTATTACTAGGAGGAGCTGAAGGAAGTGTCAAGCAAGAAGGCGTCAATTCAGATAGACATGACACAGAGGTCAACCCAATGCATTCACTTGTAGAAGGATGCATGTCATTTGCAGCGGAACTATGACCTGTGTTAAGCTGAATGGGAGCTGGAGTAGACAGAGCTGCAACAGGGAGAGATACTACACAACCAATTTCTGCTTCTTCATCCCAGTCTTCTTCATTAAACGGCCTTCCATATTGTGCACCATTCCTGGGACCAGGGCCTTCCTTTTGAAATACCTTACAAATTACATAGGAGTCCTGCAATACAAATATACCGGTATAACTAATTAAACAAATTCATAAGCATAGCCAAGCAGAAAATTACGAAGAGACAAAAGCCTACAAACAAAATTAAGAATGTGCGAAGGGATGCTAAATGAATGAGATGCATAGAAACAAAGTACCAACAAAAAAATGTTTCCATTATATGCCATTGAACTTGAGCATATGCAAAAGACATAATTCTATTTGTAGTGCCATATCCATCAAAAGAGGTTGCATCATATAATATGATGTAAAATCTGTTACATATAAATATGTTTATCAGCAAGATTAGCTTATGCGGTGAAACAAATGGCAATAATATAGCACAAAGAATACAAGATATCCATATTTTCACTCACAGGCGCAATTTATAAATACTTCAAACTCCACTATGACCATGGAAATATTTCACAATAAGCTGATTTTTATGTCTCCTTGATCAAAATAGTAATATATTTCAACAAAACATTAGAACTAGAAGGCAACAGTTACCTGAGGAATTCCCTTGTCAGCAAGCTCCTTGTCTTCAAGTCTGAATTCATGCATAACCCAATCAGTTCGGTTTCCCTTAGGTGCTCTACCCGTGTGAAATATCAAAGTTTTAATCATCCCCACAACTTCATTTCTATGTTCAATCAATCTATCCTTCCCAGTAGTCTTCCAGTACCCAACTTCTGTTGCTCGATTCATCCTTGCTCCACTTGCATATTTCTTCCCTCGAGAACAAAAGAAGTACCACTCTATATCCCCAGTCTTAAGCAACGATTTATCTATAAAAGAACAACAAAGAAAACCATATTAGGTAAAAACAGTCCACAAACACACATACCGAGTACTCTACAAAAAATTACAAATTTGTGTCCAAACCTGGGAGATCCCAAGGAGCATACTTGTAAATCTCAACTTCAGCAATAACATCGAAAGGAAATTTCTTCCCTAAGAGCTTCCTCTTGAGAAAATACTTAACCAGCTCAACATCAGTCGGGTGAAATCGAAAACCTGGAATCATATTCATTTTCTCTATGGAGAAATGTAATCCAACAACTCCAATAACAATAAAACTCAACCCAACAACGAAGCCTTCCTCACTAGCAGTGTAGTGGAAATAATAACAATAATAGTAACGTTTGATTCGTAATGGAAACCTCCAAAACAAGAACAGCAATAATAATGATTCGAAAAAGAAGAAGAACGTAATTAAATAAAAATGAACCCAAATTGAGAAGTGAAGAGTGAAGTGTGATCAAGTCCAATGGCGGAAGAAGAAATTCCAAGAACACCAAATCCTTCCACGGTTCATGAAGGTAAAATGGAGATGGAAGCCAACGATGGATAATGATTTAGGGAGAAAAAAAGTCATCGGCACAATGGAACCCTAACATTTGTAACAAATGTTGATCAATGATATTGGAGCAAAAGAGAAAATAAAATTGTAATTAAGATATCACAGTGAGAGAGAGACAAAGAAAGAAAGAGAGAGAGAGGGAGAGAAAGCTTACCAAGGAAGGAAAAGGAGGAAACAGAGAAAAGACTCACTTCGAAGTGTTGAATATTGAAGTCACTATGAGGGTGGGTTTTATTTATTTATTTATATATATTTTTTTCTTGGGTGAGGGGTTGCTATATTTAGGTTTCTTTTTGGGAGGGATCACACAAGTAGAAAAAACATACTCTACATTTTAGCTATTTAATATTGGAAAATTCAATGCTTTAGATATACTCATCAATTGTATTAGATTTTCCAATAATGAATGAGAGAATGCAATTTATAATTTCAAACAAGTATTTTATATTATTGAGAAGAAATAATGACTTACTCCACATCTTAATCATCTAATCTTGTAAAATCTAATAGTTTAGATGTATTTACCAATTCAAACCATTAGATTTTCTAAGATTGGACAGTTAAGATGTGGAGTAAGTCATTTTCCACGGAGTAAGTGGATCCCTCCCCTGTATTATTTTATGCATTATGAATCTACTATTTTTCTCAAATGGAGTTGACTAATGTACTTTTTGTGGCTAATATTTAATATGATATGTATTCTACATTATATATATACCAATACAAGGTTATGAGTAAACCATAACGGTAAAAGTTTACAAAAGTTGCTTATAATTATAAGATTGTATAAATTTTAGATGAAAATTTTGAGATTGAAATTGAAAGTTTGGTTATTTAATTATATTTTTTTGGTAAAATTAGTTGTGAAATTAGTTCAAAATTTTTAAAGTGACTTAGAAGTCATGTAATGTTATATTAGATTAGGGATAAACATTACAATTTATTAAAAATTTATAATGGAAAGTCTACACATGTTGGAAAGTTACTTTATATACCATTCATTTGCAATTATAATTGACTCTTCAAAAAAGTACTAAAATGAATGATGAATAATATAAATATTTATATTTGCGATGCATATTTTTCACTTAGCTTTGTCCCCCACTAGATATCTCTTAAAGCAATGCCACACCTCACCATCCATATGTCTAAAATTTTCCCCTTATGTGTGCACCTTCCTTCTTGCCGTTATTAGAATCAAGATAAATAAATGTATACCTAACAAGCACGGTTTTTACTAGAATTATAACCAAACTATATACTTAATTGCAAAGTTGCAATGAGAGTAGTTTTCTGGGGTACAAACTTGCAATGAGAGTATGAAGAAGAAAAAACATATTTTAAAGGAAAGTGTAACTTTATAAATGCATGGATAGAATAACATTATCCCAACCAATAAATGTGTAAATCAATTAAGGGAGAGTCATTTTAGTTAAATAAAGATATCAATTAGTTTCAAAAAGATTTATTTATACTTAATTTTCAATACGCCAGTGTCAAAAAAACTTAAAATAAGATTAACATATATGATAAATTACATTCAAAAGTGATTAAATATAAGTTGATATCAATCTTAAATATGTGGATGAAAGATGTTCTCAAACCTATTATGGAATCCCTCTTGATAGGTACAGAATCTGTTTCAGGAAATGTAAATACTAGGTTCCAGATACTATGGTTCCAAAACTTTAAATGGTTTATATGGTGAACAAACTTCACCATGTAAGTAAACAAGATCAATTACACATGATGCAAGCAAATATCATTAAAAAATTTTGATCACAATTTTCCAGTTTGAGTATTGAAGAATCAAGTCCCTGAAGACAGACACCAATACAAATCAGTTGAAATAACAGAGCAGTTTGCCAATACAGGATTTCTGCCCATTATTTCTCTAAAGGATATCCAAAAACTCACCAGGGTCAGTATCTGCTCAACACTTCAACACACTCCTCACCACTTTTGGTGAATCAAATAGTTCACAATGTACTAATAACCTTGTATGTTCTCCCGATAAATCACTGTACAATTTGCACTATCTCTCAGCATTTAGGAGGCTAACACAACTTCTTGAAGCAGCAGAGCTTCATTCAGTAAGAAACAAGAGGAAAGGAAATAAAAAAATGGGCTTGTGTAAATTTAGCCTGGTACATTGTTGAAGTATTTTTTAGAGTCATAATCCTCCTCCTACAAGGAGAGAAGGGGCTGCACTCTGATGCCTATTCCACAAAAACTCTAAAGCCACACCACAGTGAACCAACCACCCTCTAATGACTTATAAATGCAACACTAATAGGTGAGCGCATTAGCTGTGCTAGTTTAGTTAAAAGTGGAAGAAGAAAATAATCACCATTCACAAATCACCTCACAATATTCCATTCAAAACTTTTTGGTAATAATCATACTGTCGTGTCCTCCATGCATCCAAGCTGCTGCTAATAAGCGAAAGAACCAAAGATACACATTGCTGCAAGAGAAATAAATTAATTGATAAATGTAACAAACAAATCCACATAAAAGTAACTAACATTGATATTGAAACCTCTTCTGTTAAACCGAGATGGAACCGCTTTCGTAAGTTCTGTATTGTCCGTGGGCCACCTTTAAAGCAGGGGAAACCTGAGTCCTGATACCAAAATTGGAAAATAATAATTCAGGAAAGTCTAGCATGAATGGGAGTATTTTCATTTCCTCTCCTTACATTCCCACACATGCATAATAACAGTCAGAAGCCCACAAGGGTACACACGGTCGCGTGATGAGGCAGTCTGAAAGGTTACAATCATGCATCATCTACAAGGCAGGGAAATTGGGTGATCTCTGTTTCTTTAACATCAAATCAAACAAATGTGGTGTAACCTTTTTGCACAAATTTTTGTTCAATGAAAAATATGATGCTTTTTTCCATTTATGGTGTTTAGGTTGGAAGGAACAAAACTCCCAAGATACAACAAATTATCTTTTCAGCCATGTCAACAACCTCACTAATTAGCTATCTGCTGCTCGTTATCTAAAACAACTATGGTCATTCAATTGGCCAACACTCATGTTGGATACTTACTGCCCATCCATTTTTTCCTTATCCACAAAATAGAGGAAAAAACACTTCAAACATACGGTTGAGAAATACCATGTATTATGTGCATCACTAGCTATTATCTCTAAAGACAAATTAAATACTGAGATATTTTCAGTGATTAAACAGCTTGCGAAGTTATTTGAAAAGGCATCAGTGATTCAATGGTGAGGCAAATGAGTAAATATGGAAGTTGAAATAAGTAGATGAAAGGGTGGCCTAGTGGACGATGCTCCCACCTAATAGGGTCTGAGAAGGGTAAATGCATTCAACCTTACCTTGCAAGCGAAGTGGTTGTTTTCAGAATTTGAACACATGACCTCCAGGTCATAAGGAAAGCAACCTTAATGTTGTGCCAAGGCTCACCCTTGTAACCCATGACCACCAAGTCACCAGGCAAGCAACATAAAATTAGGTTTGGGCTGACAACCAAAAGTAGCCACAAGAGATGAAACTATCACAACCGGAAAATGGACATAGGCAGGCTACATATTAGATGACACTGGGATCACAGGGAAATGTGTTACCTGCAACATCTCAACAAGAAGAATAATGCGCTCAGCATGCTTACGGCAAGTAAGGAAGCCTTGAATGCATAAAACCTGGATTACAAGGAACAAAAGCAACAAATAAACTTAGAGCTATTAAAAGCAAAGACCATCTGTAGCCTCTAAGGAAGGATTTAAAATTATATTACCAGTACCTTGAAATAATCAAAGAATTCGCTCGGAATGCCCTCAGCATCAGAATCCATGACCTGGGACAATCACATTATAGAGGTCATTATAGGGAAAATGTTCAGTTTTACAATCAAACTGTAGTGGTCATCAGAATCCGTAATCAAGTAGACACTCAATCAGGTGAATAGTAAACAGAAAATGTTTCCAATTTTACCTCAAGTAGCTCTCGGGTCAATTTGAAAGGTGCACTTTCGAAATTAACTCCACCAGGTGAGTTGGAAAGCATAAAGCCAAAATCAATATGTATAATATGGCCTTCTTCATCCATTAAGAGGTTCCCATTGTGCCTATCCTTCACCTGGATGACAAGAAGACAAAAATGAGAAGTGGGTAAAAACAAACACTTCAATGCCAATAAACAGCACAACCGTATGAATCAAATTGCAGCATAAACAGGTAATGCAATAGTTATAGAGAATGCACACATGTGCATAATAAAGATGGTTCATACCTGAAGAAGGTAGCAAACCAAGGAATATCCAGCCATACTCTCAACAAAGTTCCTCTGAAACAAATAAAAGGTAAAGAAACTATCAAATTGTAAGAAAAATGCCACCAATTATATTTTTAACATAAAACAAGGTATTTTTACCGCATAATAGAATAAGTTAAATGATGCAAGAAATGGCATTCAAAAGAGGAAGGAAATAAACCCTTTTAAATTTAAAACCTGCAAGATGCCACACTGGAAAGTTATGCTGGAAAAAGGAAGAGGGGACAAAAAGTAAATCAAAGTACATTGCATGTCAACGGTGAAAGTAAATACTGAAAGAAAACTGTCATAAGCCTTCTCCCAAAATCAAATTTATATATCTAACACACCACCTACTCAAGACTACATTGGGATTGAAATGTATACAATGCAAAGGCCTGCCTACTTTGTGCTCAAATGTAACTTTATATTGGAATAATAGGTACAATAAAGATTGAACTATACACCAATGGACCCGTCATTAAACTACTAAACACACTATTTCAGAATTCATTGGTCCAACTGTAGTCAAACAAAAGCATACATAAATGTGCATGCGTACAAGCAACTTGTTCCAAAAGTCTATGAACATTTAAAAAATTCAATATATATGTAATGTATACACTAACTATAACTTGATATAATTTTCAAAGTGATATTCCTTGCATTCTTGCCATGGACATTTAAGTAAAAAATCATTATTAAATAAGAGAAAGTTGGGGAATCACGTATTGTAGAAAAGATAGTAGAAGCTCGCCTTAGTTTGGACATGTATGAAAGAGACATATAGAAGCATCAGTAAGGAGAGCAGATCAGATGCAGGGTAGCCCAGTTACTAGAGGCAAATGGAGACCAAGAAAAACTACATGCGGAAATATTAAGAAGGATTTAGATATCAATGATTTGTCTATGGATATGATTGATTTGTCTAGTGGGAAACAAGTTTGGTTGTCGTTGCATTAAACAAGACTTTTATTTCGTAGAAGAGAAAGAATTACAAAGAGTGGCCAAGATAAGGAATCATCTGAAACAAATGAATAAAACATGATAAAAAGGAAAAAATGCAACAACATATGTTAGAGAAACTCCACTAAAAAGGAAGGCTATGAGCTATTGAGCTTTGTAACAATAGAAGCCAACCGACTAACAATTCCTATCAAGGATCCATAATATTCGTCCAACATATTTATTTCTCAGAACAGTGCCTGTAAATGTATCCATGCTTTTTTGGTCCAATCTTTCACTTGCATGTGAGCACATTGACAGATACACTAGGCCATACTTGAACCCTCACTTCAATACTTTAGATTTTAGGTTGAAATCTAAAATAGCCCTATAACATAGTATAAAGCTTCACTGGTCTGATGATCAAGATTCAAATTCCAGGTACCACTACCATTTTAGCTGAATTTCAGCATGGGCAATAAATTAATTTAGTGTTACATTTTAGAAAACATATAGGAAGATGTAAAGTACAGTCAAAGGGAGCTTAAGTCCCACTTCCAAACATAAAAACTACAAAACAAAAACAGGAAAAGAAAGTATCAAGAAAGAAATCATGTAAAAACATTTTATGTTAAAAGAGTATTGAATGGTCCATTTTCCTTCACTTGATTGTATAATTTGGAAACTCTTTTCCATGTTGATAAAAGCAGGCTATATTAAATAAGGAAGGAAAGGGATACACAAAGGAAGAAGATAAGAAATCCTCATATAAACTAATAGAAAAATAAAATAACCAACAGAACGAATTTCTGTTCAGCTCTTACCTCTCTTTTTAGGAAAACATGAAATTAGAAGAAATATAATATATGCTAGCGGAACAAACAGCCAGTTAAGAATTTGATGTAAATTGTAAGATGAACGAGGCAGTCAAGGGTGCAGTGCATTTTTGCATCTCCAGATTACCTGTGCAAGTTTAAAACTCGGAGAATCTTTTTGATACTTGGCAATAAAGAAATCACGTAAACTTGAGATGTTGGAATATCTACTCTTGATAGAATGTAGAGAAGCCTATTATAAACCATTTATTTAAAATAATTAATGAAGGCAAAAACATAGGCATTTCAATACATTTGAAAAATGTAAGCACATAATTACCGTATCTGGAATTGTTTCAATAAGAGCTGTGTAAGAAGAAGTACATAAAACTTCATAAGGGCGCAGCCAAAGTGGTAGACCAGCTTCTTGGAAAATATCTGGCATAAAGATCTAATGATTGTAAGCAAAACCTCAAGCAACACAAATAGACACAAGTCTGCATTGTATTGTAATATGGAATCAGAATGTTGTAGGATAAGATACAATCATGTGTCAGAAACAAACTGAGGTGCACCAAACCTGTACTAGAAAAGTTCATTCACACTTTTACTTCCACTTTAACTTATGACTATTACACTGAAAACTGCAATAGGTAGATTTAGGGTATTTCAATATGTACATTCCAAATAGAACTTCAATGAGTGCTTAAAACCAAACATTTAATACTGAAGACCTTACATGACTTGTTTGGCCTGTTTGAGTTTTTGGCCCTTTAATAATATTACTAATTAATAATGATAGTAGTAAAATAAAATGATAAATTTCTGGAATAGTAAGATTAAAATAGGTCTGCTACTTTACAAAATGTAAAAAGGTTTCCTTTGGATCCAGGCAAGTGAAAAGAAAAGGAGTTGGAAGAATAGCTTTATTTGAGAATTGTGCTTCAACATCTACATTTTTAACATTTTCCTTTATCTCCCCATACATCACTAGGTTCCAATTCATGACATGCTCATAGTGACAACGTAATGCATAAATCAATCAAAATCTAGGGATACAGAAACCCCAGTTCTTACAAAATAAAATCATCATGTCATTCAGAGCCCTTCCCAATCAATCCATGCATAGGCAACTTCGAACCAAAATTTAGTAAAAAGCAGTTTTGGTCTTAATTTAGCCTTTCCCATTTGTTCAATTTGAACAAATTACAGAGAAATGATGCTTTTAAGATACATAATATTTGACCATAATCATAAACAAAAGAGTTGTTGCAGAAAACAAATACCAAACACAAAATAATAACGAAAAACAAAGTACCTGCAACATAATGAACAAAAATGGAACAAGAATTGTTATATTCTCATAATTCTGAGTATGAAGGGGCAAAGGAAAAATCTGAAAGAGATCAAATACCATAGAAGTGTGAAATAAGCTGAACTGCCAGATGCTCCTGCCTGCAATCATCACCACTCTTCACAATAACCTAAATCGAAAGGGGAAAATATGTGATAACATATTTTCAAACAGAAGTAAACAACTAATTCATCCAGAACAAAAACCAACCAGACTTTTCACTTTACAGAACTAAATAGATAAGGAAAAGGAAATATATGATAGTGCAGCTTTCGTCAAACATGAAAAATTATGGTCTTGTTTGCTAAATAAATATATTGTCAATCTTGACTTTGATATGTGAATCAGTGATAGGTTCAATACATATGTGTGTCATAATCCCTAACAGCACACACATAATGAACTAGCAATTTGAAGGTAACCATGCCAAAATAACAGAACTAAACCCATTGTTAGGTGCCCTTTATATATCAGTTATGCATATGCAACATTTTTCTGCATTGTCTTCATGACATTGCAAACTAACAACATATAAGGTGAATTCTTTTGAATGATTAATGTACTTACAGATCGCAAGTCCCAACCAGGTAAATTCCCATGTATGGAAGCCTTGCGTATCCTCTCTTTCTTTGCCTCCCAAAGTTCACCAGACAAGGCATCACTGGCTTTGGGAGTAATTCCATCAGCCTGTTCAGAGAAAACAAGTCATGTACAATAATAACTCCACATTTCTACGGTTAAACAAAGCTTAATTATGTTTTACCCTTGGTTGTGCATCTGATGAATCTTGCCCAGCACCTTTCAAAGGGAGTCCAAGAGGTGCTTCTCCTTTTGCTGCCGCAGCCTAGAAATTTTTAAATGTCATGTAAAACTAAATTATAAAATGAAGTAGTGAATGCCAAAAAAGACAAGAACAATCAGCTTGTCATTGAATGTAATCCCAATTTTACACCAATCATTGGTTTATATTACATACCATGGAGTGAGCAAAATCTTTTATAAAAGAAAATTGACCCCAAAAGGATTGGAGTAAGGAAGGGCTCACCCCATTCCAAGGCTGGAAAACAACCATACTCAACAAGGAGGTACAGTAAGATTGTAAATCACCAATCAACAGAAGAATATAGATTTGAACCCCAATCATAAATTTGTCATAAGCAAAAGGCCAACTAGATGCCCCTGGATTTCACTAAACAGAATGACCCTAAATAATCAACACTATTGCCTTTTTTATACGCAAAATTGTGTTAAGAGAGAGTACCAGGGGTACTCAACCCAATTACAAAAGGATCAACATAAATGCATAATACAAGCAGATGGATTCATAGACCAATCTGCAAAAGAAACCTCAAACCCCCCTACACTTTTAAACCAATGCCAAGCATGTACCTTAATCAACAACCTATGCCTGCATATATGCATGGCATAATATTTTAGTACTTGATTATATTATCATGTAATGCAATATGTGGCCCAATAATTTCTATAAAACAATTATATTGACTAGCAGGCATAAATTTATATGCATTAAGGAATTGGACTCTAAGATGCTGCAACTTTGTATAGGAAAACAAGCTGGGTTTATTTATTTTGGCCTAGAGAGACTGATATAATGAAATTAGAAATTTTCAAGCTACGGAAAAAGATAAGCCCACTTGAGTTTGAGTGGCAATAAAATAGTTTCAAGAGTAAGAATATTAGGAATCAGAACTAATGCTTAACTATATCCATAGATATATGAGAACCTGGGTAGTCAATTGCACTGGCAAAGCAGTGGTTTCCGGTTCCTCCATGCGACTGGATGCAAACAGCAGCGTGATGGCTGTCATGCCCAGTCACGGCAAGATCGCAGTCAAATCGCAGGTCAAGCACCCGCTCCAAGTTTCTGAAACTTAAACCCTCTTTATTAAGAGGGAAATATCTTTTTTGCCCTTATTTTTTAAATAAGAAAGGTCTGTTTTGCCCTTAATTTTTAACACACGGGGAGGGTTTTTTAACGGTCATCCCATCTTCCCCTCTACATAAGGTGTGAAGGGTGAAGCCTTAGTTCCATTCAAACACTCTCAACTGAAAGAGCTAAACCGGCGAAAGGCCAAAAGATCTGGCATTTGACTGTAGTTTCCGTCATCTTCCGGCTACGTGCTCTGCTCACTGCCATACCATTTCACTCTGCTTCTTCCCCTCACACTGTTCATCTCAACCATGCTTCAAGCACTCACTCTGCACAGTCATTACCTCATGTCAACCTCCTTCACTCACTTATATACTTATATTGAATCCTTAGAGGCTTAAACTTATTTTTTTGAGGCCTATCTAGGCTTACATTTTTTTTATTAAATACTACAAAAGCTACATTGACGCCTTAGACTCCTTGCTTTTTTATATGTGAATGTTTGACTATGATGAGTTTTGATTACTAATTAAGAATGTGTCCTTAATTTGGTGTGGTTACCCACTACCCCGCTATAGCATTTTTTAGGTCGGCTGCTATCTGGGATTGACTACCGAGACGATAAGTAATCTGTTCAAGAAACATGTCTGGTACAAATGAGAACTTCAAAAAAAGTGAAGCTCCATAGAAACATAGATGCAAATAATGTGAATAGAAACCTCAATATCACTAAAAATACTCAGACTCACCTTTACTTCCTCTATTGCCACTGTACTTGGAACACGACGATGTTCCTTCCGGCGTCGTGGTGCTGGATTCTCAATATCTTCCATTCTAACCCCAGGATCGGCTGTCAACACTACCCGTACCCACTCCAGATCATTTTCATGTCTTGGTCTTGCCATTTCTCTTACACCCTCTCTATAAATTGAATTCGAATGCCGACTGCCAACATGTAGATCCACTTCACTCTTCTCAAGGTGACCATGTAATTGTGCTTCCACAGAAAGATTTAAACTAACAATTTTGGCTTTTGCCTCAGATACATGGGTCATTGCCTGGTCAATTGCCTGAGCAGTTGATTGGGACATCCTATCATTGCTATTACGATACACCTCTTGTGCTGTCCATAAAGGATAAGCCCAAGAGGGTGGTTTTTGTAAGAAAGCATCTCCATTTGCCAAGGGAATTCCACCTTTAGACAGTTTCTGAGAACTGGATGTCTCCTTGAAATTGCTATAACATGTTTTGTAGAGAGGGGAACATATTAGAAATATGCTTTACATTTTACTTACTGCACTATTTTCAAAAACTCGTGAGAATTACTATCCAAGCAATAATACCTTGGCATTTCACATTTCAAAACTTCAACACATATCAGGTAAGGAGCCTTCTCCCTAGAATTCAAGAGAACAGCTTCATCTTCAGGTATATGAAGCACGCGATACATGCCCTTTCCCAATGGAAAACAAACTCCTAGGAATATAGGAAAAGCAAGATTCATACAGAAACAAGAAAAAAAAAAGAAACTGAAAAGGAGGGAATGCAAAAACAATGTTGGCATTTGGCACGCCATAAAATGACATTTTTAAAGTAATGAACTAACAACAGCCAACAATATCCACTACGTAAAACTTATAAGCAATTCCTCTAAAAAGGGGGACCATGGTACACACCAAAAAGGAGTTTCTAAACGTTAATTCCACAGTAATGAAAAATAAAAAATAAAAAGCAACGATAGATGTATGTAAAATATCACCATCTTTTCTACAAAAAATATTCAACCTGGCGGCTTTTTAAAACCAAACCGTTTAACAAGGTATTAGTCCATATAAAGAAAAAATACACATGTTAAGTCTCTAACTCAGAAAAATGAAAGGTGGCATTACTGCAACTGAAATTTTTCAGACCACTCATCAGAAATAACTGAATATGCTAAGATGAAACAGATGACAAATAGTGGAACCCATTGAGCCTGATTCAACATCACTCAATAATATCATTAATAGTTAGGAAGTACCTCCAGTATTTTGAGCCTCAATTAAATGTAAATTGATCTCTGCAAGTGACTTCATACACGAGAATAACAAATAATGTGTCAGAAGCATTAGAATAGAACAGGTTCAAAACATGGATATAGAAACATACATATTTTCATCTTTATATCAACTACATACAGAAAAGGTATAAGGAAATAACCTCGTTCAGAGCATGCTTGCGGTCTTCAGTTGGAAATACATCCACTAACCCAAATGAAGTTTCACATAATGACAGCACAAAATCCAGTGACTCGTGGTAAGCTCCTTTCCGAAACTGCAACAGACTAAATGGAAGTGGGGGCTTTGGTCCTGATTTCTCATTTTGTTGTTTTGGTGATCCGGGATGCTTCTGCCAAAGTAGCATGACAAATCAAGGTGAGGCATAATATAAAGGAAATTACCCTTTTGTAATATCAAAAACCAGAAGAAAAAAATTATAAAGAAGTTGAAAACAAAAGATATTTCTCAAGACCCCATCATGTGTGAAACATGATGATCCAGGATGCATTAACACTAATATTACTCTTCTAACTCTAAGCCATAATTAAAACTAAAGATATCAATCATAAAGATTATTTCTCAAGACCCCATCATGTGTGAAACATGTCACACAACCATGTCTATGATATGATTGTCACTGATAAAGAGTGCTGGTAGCCGATCATGTTAAAATGTGTAACTAATGTCAAAATATAGACGGACATTAAAATTGGACTCTGCATCAAGATCTGAGAGTGCTGTTAGGCCATATATTTGTATGATTAAAATGAAAAGCATTCAGTGTGTATGAATATGGGTTCCATTCATAGGTTTTTGGATTTATGTTGCCCAAACATTTACAAACAAACTAAATGTTAACTGTTAAATAAATACTGAACAGACCTCTTTCTGCTTCTTTGACCCCAATAGCTCTGAATCTTCAATCGAACGGTCACGGTCTCTAAACAATTTGCGGAAAAAATTCTCTGTACCTGGACTACTTTCAAACAAGCCAGCATTATTGTTTTCATTGGCTGGACTACTTTTACCCTCTTCAGGGTGCACACGAAATAGTCTTTTGAATAAAGAAAAATCAGAAGGCTCTTCTTCCTCAGCATTGGCAGTACCTTCTTCAATTTTATCATTAGCATCTTTCTTGTCCTCGGATTTATCCTTAAATAATTTCCGGAAAAACCCATCTTTTACATCCTCTTCAGCAATCTTTGCACATTTCTCATCAGAACGAGTAACATTTCCTTCATCATTGCCATCCTTCTTATCATCCAATTTCTCTCTGAAAAACTTCCGGAAAAATCCCTCTTTTTCTTCATCATCAATAGTTTTTGTGTGTGTTTTATCCTCAGAATCATTCTTGTTATCACGAAACAATCTCTTAAAAAAACCCTCTGAACTTGAGGCCAAATCCTCATCCTCACCTTTATTGTCCCTTAAGAGCCTTTTAAAGAAACCATCCTTTTCAGAATCTTCATCATCACCTCTACTGTCCCTTAACAGCCTTTTAAAGAAATTATCCTTTTCTGAGTCATCGTCATATTTCTCAGATGGCTTTCGAAAGAGAAATGCATCTCGAATTTTCTGGCCCAACTCATCGTCACCTTTGCTATCTCTTAAAAGCTTCTTGAAAAAACCATCCTTTTCAGAATCATCGTCATCTTTCTCCACCGACTTCCTAAAAAGTAAAGCATCTCTAACCTTTGCACCCGGCATAAATTTCTTAAATAACTTGTTCTCATCAGGAGACTGTGAACTACAATCGTACTGCAAGTTGTTTCCTGAAGAAGGCGAGAACGACAAAGACTTCTGAGGAGACGGCGAAGATGTCAGTGACAACAAACGCTGTTTGGATGACAGTATCTTATTCAAAACTTGGTTCTTTCCTCCAGGGCTTGAAGCTGCACTCTGAGGCCGAATTAGAGGCGGCCACTCACCCATCAAAGTGGCAGCAATCTGGCACTTCTCCTGAATCCTATTAATCCCATCATTATCATCAGAGTCCTCAAGCTCCGCCAATACGAACCAATGCACCTTCAAAGCAATCTTAAGTGACTTACAGCACACATCTATGACAAACTTATCCAAAGACGGGCTCGGCTTGTGTATCATCATGTAACACACTTGGAACAAGTAACTCTCAATCCCATGCAAGGGAAGTGTATACATTCTATTACAAAGATAATCACGCACCCCGGCGTGATCATGCTTGTACAAGTAACTAACAGCAATCCACTCGCAAAAGAACGACGAGTCAAAGAACCTGATAAGCCACCCATTTTCACTTGAATCACTGGTCAGATTGGACCTCGAGGTAATTTCCCGGGGTTCCTCAACCTCCCCACGAGCCAACCCCAAAAGCCTCACCATCCTCAATCTACCATCATCAACCCCTAAGGTGGAAATTGAGACAAACCTACCAAATTTCAATTAAATCACAAGCTAAATCATACTAGGCACCTCAATTATAAACCCTGAAAATCATTAAAACCTTTACTGGAAACCCTAATCATATCGCAAATCAAAATCGTCACCCTCACCGATTATCAGATTTGGGCGTCTACTGCAAATTCGAATAAACCATGCACCAATTATTGAAACAACAGAGCAACACGGTATACACGATTTGAAATGGGGAAAAACCTAGGGCATCGAAAATTGAAGCTGTAGCATGAACAATCGGGGAATTCCCCCGAGATATCACAACGCGGCTTCAACTCGAGGCATTTGAATCTCGTGAAACGTGTGAATCTGATTCAAACTGCACGAGAGCGTCAAATTGAATCGAACGCCGCAATGGATCACCGCAGCTTCTTCCAAAACGACGTCGTTTTGGAGATGGTGGTGGTGGTCGACGTCGTCGTTTCCTTGTATAGAGAAAACGGCAAAGGTAACATATGAGTTAATTAAAATTAAGTGTAAAATGAAAAAAATAATATTATTGCTAAGATGCGCTTAACTGTAAGTTGCGTGTTTATGATTTAAAACTATATGATAAATAAGTTTCTAATTTGAATTTAAATTAAAAACGTTAAAATGCTATTATAAATTGAATATGAATAATATCTTCATTATTCCTCCATTCCATTATTTTAGTCTGTTCAGCACAAACACACAGAAAAGAAAAATGATGTATCTCAATATTATTCACCATTCATATTTAATTATAATTGATTTTTCAAAAAACAATATAAATGAAAGATGTACTAATTGTATATAAATATTTACATTATCAATACATAGATATTACGATATCACAACAAAGACAAGGATTTGTTGTCCCAAGTCTATCTTGGACCAATCAAAATATATCATATCAATTAAAAAATTAAACATTTATAATTGTTTATATTTTCTTTCGTTTTAATTGGTGTAAGATATGTTTGCGGAGGACAGATCTTTATCATTCATGACAATACTTGTAGAATAATTAACTAAATATTTTATATTCTGCTAGCTGGATCTTCAAGAAAGGAAATTCACCTTTGTATACCACAAGCTTACATGTGGTGGATCCAGAGTTTGGGAATGTTGATAAAGACAACTATGGGCATTATAATGAGTTGAAGCTAAATGTTTTCTATTTCTACCTTCTAGTTAGAATAAGAAGGAACCATCAATCATTGAGCTAATTCAATGTTGGATTAGGACCAAACAAAGGATTATGTCCAAGATGTAGGATACATGTTCTCATTACTAGATACTACCTCTATATTTTGATGCTCGTACTTACACGGGTTATATAGTTCTCGATGGGAGATCTTCTATACCACAATTTTTCTATCTTTATACTAAGCCAATGTAATCATGTTAACTAATAATAGTTATTGTTTTTTGATAGATGATAAAAAAATTATTAGCATAATTTTATTAGTTGACATGATTTCATTTGCTTGATATAGAGAGATAGAGAAATTGTGGCATAAAAGATCTCCACTAGTTTACTTGGATACACAATTTATCATTTTTTTACATTAATTTTATTAGATATATTTTTATGTGGTACAAGGTACAAATACACATTAGACGAATTCGATACGTGTAAATGAGATAATTATATAAATATGTTTTGATTGGCAAGATTTGTAGCAGTTGGCCAATGTTTGAATCACTATCTATTTTAAGCCTAACATGGAAGGGCACAACACTAAGAGATATATTTATGAGGACAATGCAGTGTTGCTTAGCTCTTTCCATCTTTGGAAAGAACAAGAATATATTAGTTGTCTCAAACAACAATCTCTATGTTATTTCATCTAAGGCCCCGGGATCAATATTCGATGGGTCTTACATTGTTAGGGTTGCCCAATATTTGGGAGTGTTGAAGTCGAGTTACGTGACAAATATTGGTGGACCTAATTTCATACGACATCATACTCTATTTTTTATGAGTATACTTTGTTGGTGATGCTCACGAAAATAGGTTGGCTTAGGCTTCCCCAACACCAGAGTAAGCCAACTCTCAGAAAATCGGGAAAATATGTGTTAGGACTTGAGCATATGAGGAGAGTTCAATCAAAAGATTAATCTATTAGGTGAGAGAGTTTCGTGATTTAAGTATCACATTGTTAGAAATGACTTGCAACAATTAATTATGGAACCGATTATTAATTACTGACTGAGTCATGATCATGTCGTTTATTGAATATGTTTTTTGGCATTGCCCAAAAGTGTGCGAGAAGACTATCAACTATGTCGTCGTCATGATAAAACAATCAACTCTCTATTTCTTATTCTCGCTACATTGTGAGAACCAATATCGAATAACAAGTGTCGATTCTCAAATTACCCATAATATCATTATAAGTGTCAATTCTCAAATTTTTCATAATATGTCTATTGATGCTAATTCTCGTATTTCCCACAGTATGACAACATGTGTCAATTATTGTACCAAGGGAAGAAAGAGAGAATGGGGTAAAAAATGCTTTGACATAGAGGGAGAAGAAAAGTTGAGGAAATGTGTCTTAACTAGGGGTGTAAAAGTTCAGTTCAGTTCAATTTTTTTGTGCAATTCAGTGACCGAACCGAACAAAACCGCTAATTTTATTGCATGAACTAGACTGCTCATGAATGACTATTCTATAGTTTCTCGGTTTTTTTATTTAAAAAAATATGCATAAATTGAAAGTTCAAAATGTATTATGAGATTCATTATTTGTCCATAAAAGGAAAAATATTACTATTACTATTATAAGAAAATATAAATCATAAATAAATGAGTAAAAAAATTGAAATCGATATTTGTTTCTTGATAATATATATAACAATCGTGTAATTTAGGAAGACAAAATGAATGGCCACATATATAATAGTGCAATCTACAATAGCAATACATATATCAATTAGTAATACTATATATATAGTAATATATGTATAAGAAATTATTGTATATATTAATTCCAAACCTGATGGAAGATATCTTCCAAATCATGTACACACTCAAAAAGTAGCACATATATAAAAAGTTAGAAAGTGGTAACATATATAACACTAATATAATGACAATTTAGCAATATATATATAACATTAATATAATAACAATTTAACAATATATATAACACTACACTTCACAAAAAATTGATAATTTAAGCCACAAAAAAGTTTGAAAACTTCAAACAATAATACATTACCCCTAGTATATATTTCATTAGTATATTGGTTTGAAAAGTTCTTAAATTTTTAAAACTATGAACCAAACATAAATGATTCCTTAAAAAATAACCAAATTGAATTGCGAAATTTAACCGAAACACATTTTGTGGTTTGGTTCGCTTCAGTTCTATTGATTTCGTAGTTTAAACTGAAATTGCTTACACATCTGGTCTAAGTGATGTGATTCTTATGAATGAGGAATACCTCTATTTATAAGCATAACGACCACTTTGTTCTGACGCCCAAAAAGCGATCTCATAAAAGACGGACATATTCATCTGATGATCCAAAAACTGATCTAAACCGATTAACCGGATCTCTCCTTATCTCTTCAACATGTGTGTTTACTTGGTAAACAGAACATCTAAAAAGAATCCAAAGATAGACATCTTAAGCCCAAGCCGAGATGTATGTTGGGAAATATCCACCGACAGCGACTACCATGTTTATAAGAATATATTGTTATTAAAAAATCCGTTTAACTTGATTTAAATAGTTCTAAAAAAATAAGTTACCAAAAAAAAAAAGTTGTCTCATTTGTATTGAATTTTATTTACATTATTAATAATAAACAAGGAGTTTTCAAAATTTTGTAATATCACAAATTAAGTTCCAGAAAGGACCTATCACCTATATGATATTGTGATATGCAATGCCATTTTAAAAATTTAATGAACTTATGGTTATACAAATTCTCAAGGATCCATGTAATGATACTATCTATCATCTCAACAACCAGATATAAACTATAGAACAACGTGAAATCATTTTGGATATGTTTCATTTTTTCTATAATTTTGGTGTGTCATAGCCTCATTTAATTTTCTTTATTGTCCTATACGCACATGGCACTATTCTTTTTTGACTTTTCTTTATTCTGTAGCTTCATTTACAGAATCTGGAGAAATGATTTTTTCCTGTATAAATGGGTGTACAAAGATGGATTACATGGATATATCAACATGTATTTTTAATTTAATGATATTTGCTATAGAAATACTTTTTTTTAATTTCTTAATTAATTAAAGAGTATAATATCTAGACACTATCAGTTTAAAAATTTATACACAATCAATATATTATTATCATTCATTTATATTAATTTTTGAAGAATAAATAATAATTAAAAATGAATAATAAATAATAAATTGAGTCTATATATAAAACCTCTCTACTATAAGTGTATACAATTTTTTTTTTTTGTTAATTAAATAGTGACCTATCATGATCCGATAATAAAAGACAAGAAGCTTATGACTTGTCTACTTAACGGGTCAACCTTTATTTATTTGTGATAACGCAATCAATTTGGATTTTTGTACTCCTCTTTTAATTGCAAATTTATTTCAACATGATAAGATTTGAATGGTTGATAGAAAATAAATAATGTCTTTATATTAAATGATACATTATCTCTTATAGTCACTAAAATTATAACATGTGTCATATTTAACTACTTTCTATAAAAATATTTTTAAAAACTAAAAAAAGATAATACGTATATTATAATTATAATAAGTAAAGGAAATAAATTATCTCATTCTCTATAGGTAAAGAATTAAAAAATTGTTGGATTAACTGTGTGCCTTTGAATATTTGCTGTTTTGTTTGAAAGTTGGTTAGAAGAAGGTTAGCAACGAAAGATGAATTGTTTAAAAGGAATGTTATTGTGAGGGTAGATGAGATGATGTTCGTTTTTTGTAATAATCATGTGGAGAATATTGATCATCTTTTTAGTTCTTGTGAGTTTGTGGTTAGTATTTGGAAATGATTTTACTCTTAGTTGCAGATCTCTGTTATAAATCTTTACTCAGTTTTGGACTCCCTGAAGTTTCATGAATCCATCCGAAGTGATAATTGTGCAAAGTTGTGGAGAATGCTTTGGTTCACAGTGGTTTGGTCAGTTTGGATTATGAGAAATGAAATAATTTTCTTGGAAAATGCGTCAAGTTATGTGCACCTTATTGATATTATTCAAACTAGATCATGGATTTGGTTATCTACTTTTGTGTATCATAATTCTTTATCTTTTTCTAATTGGTGTATGGATCCTAGACTTTGTGTTCTTCAAAGTAGACTACTTATTTCTCTTGTATTGGGTGGGCACCCCTTATACTCGGTTTAATACAATTTTTCTTTATAAAAAAAATTTATCTCATTATCCTCACATATTTTAAAGGCTAGTTGTGAGAAAGATACACCTAACACGTAAAGATATTTGAAATGAAATAAGAAGACTAAAACATAAAAAACAAAAGGAGGTATTCACTTACTTTAAGATTAAGTGGAAAAAATCTATTACACATCATGATCATTCATTCTTGGGAAATCCAATAGTTTGAATTGGTAAATACATTTAAATTAGTGAATTTTCCAAGATTGAATGTCTAATATGTGGAATATATCTTTTTCTCTTATTCCAAGAGTAAGTGAATTCCTCTCCTAAAATAAAATGGTTTTGCTATTTTTAGTAGCTTTTAAGAAACCTAGTAGGTTTGAAAAGACAAAACTTGAAGATGCCCGTTCAATTCATCTGTTGAAAACTAGTTTGTAATTGAATGAAATTTTTTAAGCTCACGTGTTAGAATATTTAGACATCTTATGTAGGTTATAAAATTCATAGCATAATGAGATTGAATTGAATTACTAGAAGAGTAGAATAAGTTAAAAAAACTATAGATTAAGTTTTTAGTTTCAATTTATAAACTGTGAGATTATAAATTGTTAGATTATAAACTGTTTATGTTTTGGTAACTTAGCTGAAAATTGAATATAAACTAATCTGTTTTGTTTGGGTAATGTAGAAAGATTATTTTTTACATAATAAAAAAAAATGGAATGAGGTTATTTGTTTATGTTATGATTATTTTGGTTGTTTTTTACATTATTTTTTAAATATACATTTTTTAATATCTATCATCATATATTTTTACTTTGATTTTGTAATATTGCCTAACAAATGCTAAAAAATATATTAAAATAAAATACAATATAAAAACTAATATTAATATTAAAAAACAACATAAGATCAACATAAACAAATAACCTCGTATATAGTAAACATAAACTAAAAAATAAATCAACCCATGATTTTTAATATTGCATAATAACAAAGGCTAAAAAAATATTAAAATAAAATACAATATAAAAACCAATATGAATATTAAAAATAATATATCACATAAATAAATGGAAGTTACTAAACTTAAATTACATAATTCACAAAATAAATAATACATAAATGTTTAGTTTTATGAAAAGAGTTTTCGGGTTTATACATAATTCACAAAATTTTAATATTATATAACAAAGTTTTAAACATAATTCTTTGTTCGTTTATAGATAAAAGAAAATGTTAAGGGGAATTACGGGATTGGGTGGTGATAGAGAGAGAAAAATGAAAGTTATGAAGTTTGGTGGTTATGACGTAAATAACTATGATGTTTGGTGGAAGAGTAAAAGGGAGGATGTAGATAAAGTTATGAAGGAGTAAAATGAGAAATAGAAAAATTGGGAAAAAATAAGCTAAAAAAAATAAATCAACCCATGATTTTGGAGCTTCTACTTTTGGCTTATTTTTTCACGAAAAAAACTGAGTCTATAAACTTCATTTGATTGCCAAACATACCTATTTTATATTTTCAGCTTATTTTTCAAAAAATAAACATAAACTACAAAAAATAATCTATATCAAATAAGCCATTAATATCTTAGTCATCAAATAATCTAATAGTTAATTATTAGATAACATGGTTAAGATGTGTAGTACGCGTAAATAAATCTTCTTCCTATTAAATATTCACACTATAAGAAAATTCATACTATTCAAGTTAGTCTGTATGGTTTTTTTTCTAAGACCCAATTTGATCCCTAAAACGGCTTGTTCCAAAATATTATTTAAAATATTCTTGACCCAATTTAACTCATACGAAAAATAATGAAGTTCCAAAATAGTCATTAAAAAAATTGTTCATAAGACAATTTGAACCTTATGAAAGATAAAGTTACCAAATACTTCTTAAAGTTTTATGCAAGAGATAAACTGGTTCCTAAAAAATTTGATCTCCCCCACTTGTCTAATTTTCAAAGAATTAAATTTTCTCACAAGAGAAATTTTGAAATATCAAATTGTTTGTCTATTTATGCTAAATATTTAAGAGAAAATTATGTAGTGATAATGTAAATTTTATTTATATTATTTGTCTAATATTATTTATGTGTATGACTTTTAATTAAAATTTAATGATGCTAAACATATAAAAAATGTAAAAAAAAAAATAGTAGTATTTACAAGTGCTGTGGTGAAAGGAAATACTCTCTCCTATGTGGTGAAAGGAAATATTGTATCCGTATGTCCCACACAATTCCCCTCCAAGAGGAAAGTAACGTGATAGAAAGATTGAATTGTCTTTCTATTTTTTATTTTACATTATTTTACATCTCATTTGTCTCTCTATTAATGGAAAAGATCTTTACTCGGTGTAAATAGTCATTTCTCTTATAAGGAGCTAATAGGTAAGATTAGATTTTTTTCGGTAAAAATGTGAAACTCATACTTTTTTAAAGTTAATTTAATTTAAGAAATCAAATTTTAGGTCATTTAAAAGACATATTAAGCCCAAAAAACAATCTACTTAACTATATTGTATATTAATATTTATATTATAATATTTTAATGTAATTAATATTATAATATATGAAATTTTAGTATAAAAAATATAATATAATTAATAATATTATATGAACCTATTTAAAGGCTTTAACAAATCGGGTCAAACTTTAAATAGATGATCAAACCAAGACAACTAAATTTTACACAAGTTCCCCCATATTTAAGACAACCTAACTTAACATTACTTGTAATCTCCATTACAAATTATTTTATATCTAACATTATTCACACAATTCAATGATCACCTACTTTTTGTCACCATTACAAATTATTTTATGAAAAAATATGTATATATTTACGGTGTATAATATTACTATATTATCCATAATTTATATTTAATCATTATTGACTCTTCAAAAAAATAATTTAAATAAAGGTGAATGATATATTATTCGTGTATAAATCTTTACACTCATAATGCATAAATATTACACTCTTATTTTATATCTAACTTTGTTCACACCATTCAACTATCCATTAGTGAATAATATTTGTATGTAATATGTCAATATAAAAAACTATATTATCAAACAATATGTAGAATTAATAATAATTGAATATGAATGATGAACGATGGAACGATAATTTATAAAACTCTTAATTTTTCTAGTTCTTTTTTCACTCCATTAAATGATCGATTAGTCAATATTAGTATGCTGTGAGCTTTTGTTTTAGAGCGCTTATATATTTGTGTGGGTTTTTCTTCTAATAACACAAATCGAATAAGCAACATTTGAGTTTATAGAGTAAGTAGAATACAAAGTAATGGAGAAAATGAATGGAGTTAACAACGTTAAAGAGTCTCAAAGCAAAGCAAGACTTGCAATATTTGAAATAGCACACATGATTAGTGTTCCAATGTCCCTCACTGCTGTTATTAAACTTAAGGTTCCTGATGCCATATGGCAAAATGGTTTAAACATTCCACTCTCTGCCTCACAAATTCTCACGCGCCTCCGTCCTCATGGCGGCGGCGACGCCGAGAATCTCCAGCGTATCCTCCGCTTGCTGGTTTGCTATGACATCTTCAATGAGCACTTGAGCAGTTGTGGTGAAAGGAAATACTCACTCGCCTATGTTGGCAAGTCTCTAGTTGCTGATGAGGAAGGTTTATCATATGCAGCTTATATCCTCCACCATCATCAGGTTAATTTTTTTTTAACTTTCTTGGATAAAAAGTAACAATGATTTTGAGACCATATGTTCTAAAAATGTGTATATAAAGATGGAAATATAAATGGCACCATATATAGATAGAATGCCTCCTTCCCACATTTATTGTGGTTTGAGGTAATTAAACAATTGTATGTCAATCACTAAGCAATTAAGAAGTTATTTATAAAAGATTTGAAAGTTCCATCCGAACTCAACCCGAATTTAACGGGAATATCCGATGTGATTGGATTTGAATTTTACCCGAATTCAACTTTTGGATTCAGGTTCGGGTTTGATATAATTGATATTCTACCCCAAACTCATCCCGAACCCGATTAATATATGTAAAATTATAAAATTATGTTATATATATATATATATATATAAATTTGACATATATATATATATATTTGGACGAGTTTTCATCACGTTTGTGTTACCCAAAATCCAATGGGTTCGTGAATGATATAATTGTTTTTAACCCTGTTTAATTTAGGTTCGAGTTTTAGATTTCGAGTTCGGGGTTGGGGAAGCACAAACATGACCCTAACCAGCTCTATTGTCATTCCTACATATGATAACTAAATAATGAGCACTAAACTCACTTCTTAATGATTAGAAAAATAATATATATTATTGTCCTTATTTGGGTTTATCATTTGGAAGAGTGACTCATAGCCTTCATGATGATTATTTTTTGAATAAGTATCTCTTATTCGGGTTGAACTATCTTCTGTCTATAATCTTATACAATATATAAATTTCTAACCTTCAATAAAATATTCGTTTCGTGAAACCGTATTTCATATATATTCCGAAAGTAGATGTTGCAGTTTCTAATGAAAATCAGTAGTTTTAATTAATTTTATAATGATGCTTGGATACTAATTTGTAAAATAGTGAGTAGAATATTAAATCGTTTTTCAAATATTTATACTTAGTCAACTTCGTCCTTATTCACTCCCACTCCATCCAAAGGGTGATGACATAGCTAATGGAATACAAAAATCTAAAATTTAAAATATTTAAAAAATAATTAGAATAATTTAAAAAACTAGGAGATGAAATTCACCATGTTAAAACTAAAGGGGCCAAATTAGCCAAACATAAAACGTTGGGAATTGAGATTGCAATTAAGCCTAAAGAAAAAAAATGATCACCACAACATTAGTTTTTTTAGAATTTAATTGATGACCATTTGATTCTTTTAAAGCATTAATTTTATAGTATGTGATGAATATTTTGAATTTATATAGACTTTTCTATGTTCTTTTTCTTTGAAAGGAGAACTTGATTGTATTATTACATTTTTCTAAAATCAAATAACTTTTTTCCTTTTTTATGCAATCTTCACTCTTTAAATCTCAATACGGATAAGTCAATTGTTGCTTTAACATTTTTTACTTTATATATATTATTTATTGGATAAATATATTATTTTTGTAATTTATTAAATACCGTAAAACCTTCATTTCAAATAATAGAAAGTGAAGTTCTTTTTTCCCTTGGTTTTCAAGAGTAAAACTGTAATCTCAATATAACTAATAAGGATACAAATGTTATTTCATTTAATATTTTTTTGTTTTTTTACACAACTTCTCTCTATTAATGGAGATAAGTCACCGATGAAAGACCTTCTAAGCACACTCAAGAGGAATGTAAATGTTGGTAATATGAATATATATAGGATGCATTGATGCGAGCTTGGCCATTGGTTGGGAACGCAGTGGAAGATCCAACAATAGAGGCATTCAAGAAGGCAAATGGAGAGGGAGCAATATCATACTACATGAAGAGGCCAGAGACATTGGATTTGACACATAAGGCTTTGGCTGGGATATCAGTACCCTTAATGAGGGACATACTCGATTCCTATGATGGGTTCCATGGGATTGAGACATTAGTCGACGTTGGTGGAAGTTCTGGCGTAACCCTTCGTATGATCATGCAGAAGTATCCTAATGTCCGAACGGGCATCAACTTTGACCTTCCCGATATGGTAGCTTGTGCGCCAAGCATCCCAGGTATTTATGTATAATGTACGGGCAAATATTACATCATAAAAATCTAAGAGTCCGTTTACGAGTTAATTAAGTTTTAGAAGAGAATCAAAATCATCTTATAAATACATTTCATGATTCTCAACTTTTCTATTTTTATTATTTTTCCTACAAAACTCAACTCATAAGCAAAACACCTGTGCATGTTTCTGCCCTTGTATATTGCAGGTGTAATCCACGTTGGTGGTGACGCATTGGAATCTGTTCCCCATGGAGATGCTATCTTCATGAAGGTGCTTTCTTATTAATTACTCTATATCCATAATAAAATTTAACTAAGATTTAATATTAGTAATGCCAATACATATTTTATTATTTGACATTTTTATCAATGATATGTCATTTTTACCTCTACATAAAAGTGCAAAATTGATTACTTATCTCTCCATTACTAGAGAGGATATCTTCTCAATAATAAAGATCCAGTGTTTTGAGTGGTTATTTTTGTGTTGTTTGAATTTGCAGTGGGTACTTTTAGCTTGGACAGATGATGAATGTCGTAAAGCCATGCAAAATTGTTATAAGGCACTTCCGGTGGGTGGAAAATTGATTGCTTGTGATCCTGTGTTGCCGGAGCATACTAATGAGAGTCAGAGAACAAAAGCATTGTTAGGGGGTGACATATTCATAATGACAATGTATAGAACTAAGGGGAAGCATAGGACTGAAGAGCAATTTAAAGAACTTGGAATCTCTGCTGGTTTTCCTCATTTTCGTGCTGTTTATGTTGACCCTTACATGCACATACTCGAGTTTCAGAAATGAATAGTAGGTGGATTTTGAAGTCTGATTTTTATTCTACTTAATGGTTAATAGTAATTTGGATTACACATAAAAAGGTTTTAAATAGAGATCAAAGTTTTAGATGATTATAGATAAATGTAATCATAACTGTATTATTGATGACTCATAAAACCTTCACATATCGACTATGTAACAGTAATAAACTTAGATTTAAAATCTTGGTAATTAAATATCTATTGTGATTGCTCCCCGTCAATAAACTATATTTACCGTGTATTTAAAATTGATTACTCATTTATGAGATGTTTGGTTTGTTTAAGTTATATCTTTTAGTTGGTTCTCATTCTTTTTATTTTATTTTCCGTTTTATATATGGAGTATTTTGAAAGGGAATGATGATCTTCTCTAGTATTAAAAAGTATAGTACTAGATGACGATTAGGACACAAGATGAAAAAAAGTTTTAAAGTTCATGATTTAAAAAAAAATTAATAAAAAAATTAAAAACTAATTTTTTTCCTTAGTCTGAAGAGGAGCTTGCCGACTACCTTCTGAAATATTATGATCAGATAAATACTCAGAGTACCAGCTTTCATTACCTTTTCTTTTCATCAATTATATTCATTGTGTTTTTTCACTCAACTATTCATTATATTTTAACTATTATAAAATATATTGATTATAGCCTTATTATGTAGGTATTTCCGAAATTTATAAATTCAAATATAGTCAAATAACGTGCACTCCGATAATGTTATTCAGAAACTTAAATTCGGTACAAAAATTATGTAATGGTATGATCATTCAAATGACAAACAATATACTTTAAGTAAAAATCATATGAGTTAAAAATATTGGACATATCAAATATATTCATGGTATGTCATTATTTTTATCCCAATTTCAATGACCTTTTAAAACATGAGAAGACAATTTCCTATAATTATTTCGTATACTATGATGATCAATAAATCTACATGACAATCATTAGAAAATATTATCATGATCAATTATACATTGTTATTTTCAAAAGTTCAAAGCAATGAGAGATTGAAAATATTATTAATTTAATATATGATAACGATGATCAACCACTAAAGTCAAAGGAAATTCATAAATAATTTTTCAAAAATCTCTAATATATATTATAAAACATATTAAAATGAATTCTAAACTTTTATTCATACTAATTTGTTTTTTATTTAATACAATAGGTTTTACCGTTACAGTTACAACTCTCATTCATCAATAATCATCTATACTAATATATAAAGGGAAATAACTATCTATGATAATGTAATTTTTGTTTTTCTATTTTGCTCTTATTAATCTTTATTTTCTACCAAAAAATCATATAGCTTATTTCCTTATTTTATGTCTCACGTTTATGTAAGTTTTACTATTTTTCCATTTGAATACGATAGTTTTTCCACATGGATCAATACAATATTTGAACACGACAATTTATTTTTTTCATTTTTTAACATGCAAAATTGCAAATCATGTTCGATTGATTTTGTTAAAGTTATAAAAAATATACAAATCAATTATAATTCACTAAATAAAAAACGGATTGACTGACACGCGTGATACTTTAAATAAATATACATCATCTTTTATCAAGTAATCATAAATGGGGAGGGATCCACCTACTCCAAAAAACACTTAATCTTCATCTTAGTCATTCAATCTTAAAAAATCCAATGGTTTAGATGTACTCACCAATTCAAACCATTGGATTTCCCAAGAATAAATGATCATATGGAATAAGTGTTTTTCCACACTTACTCTTGGAGTAAGTGGATCCCTACCCATCATAAATATCTTTTATATTTACAGAATATATTATTACCCATCCCACAGGTAACCTATTTCGAAAATCAATACCATGAACTGAATATCATTGAACAGAATTTCCAAAATCAATACTTATTTAGATACCTACTTTGTGAAAACTAAATTCACAATTTCATTTCACCTCCACAAAAAAGGGTTACATTCATAATAATCGCAGAAGAATTTTCATTTCTGTCATTAGCATACACATACACTGGTTCATGATTCACATTCATCGAAGAAGAAGAAGATAGAAGAATCGAATAAAGAGAAATGGTAAATAGATCCACGAACTCTAACATCCTCTCTTCCGCATCTAGATTCCGTGTTAGGAAATTCTCTCCCAGCGCCATCACTCTCTATACACTTTTCATTTTCGCTTTCTCCATTTTCCTCTTCTTCTTCTACCTAAGGAATCTCATCCTCGTTCAAGATCAAGATTCGCCAACTCTCCCTTCGTTCTCTCTACAATCCCGATCGCATCAGGTACTATTCTTTCTTCTCTGTTTCTGTATTCATCTTAGAGATCCTAATCATATGCTCCTTTTTGTTTAATTTGATTTGAATTCTTTGTAATTATTACTGTGCCTAAATCTTTAGTTAATTTCTACATTATACAATATTAGAAGAAGAAAAACTGGAGGAGGATTTGTATGTAGAACACTATAATGTTAGGTAAAGCGAGTTCGAGTGTAACTAGGGATGCCATTGCGTTAAATAGATGGAAAATGATTCAAATTATGGACTGTATCACGTGATGCATCCGCAATGTTGTGGTTGTGGTGACCGCCACTACTGTATGATACCTAGTCACAGTGACGCAGTTGCATCGAGCGGCAACACAACCACATCAGACTACAATCATCGTATTTGGGCCACATCAGGCTACATATAATGGCTCTACCTGTCTCGAACAAGATTGTATCGTGGGGAGGATTCTTTGCTTCAGAGTTTAGGCCAAAAAATGTTGGATAAGATTTTGCTTTATAACTATTATTCATGATAGAGATTTAGCGGCTCTGACATTCAGCACCAGTGTTTTAAATTGCGGTTGCCGTTACTGTGATTGTGGTCATTGCGATGCGGATTGTGATCGTTGCAGTGTAAATTTTTTGTGAGTAAAATAATATTTTTGATATCGATGCGGCCCAAATGCGATCTGATGTGGCCCGTTGCGGTCACATCATTGTAATTCAGTGTCACACCGCAATTGCGGTGTGATGTGGTTGCGACGGTCACCGCAATCCCAATATTGCGGCCCATCACGTGATGCGGTCCGCAATTTGAAACACTGTTCAACACTTTTGATAGATATGTCTCCTAATATTATTTTTGCTCATACAAGTATTTAATTATTTTATTTTTTTGTTGGTTCTAGCTATATTGTTGACTAGGACTCTAGAAGTTCACTGTTCAGTTTGATTTTTCATTTTTTTAAATTCCCTTGCTCATTCTCAATAACTGTTGCATTTTGTCTATTGCTGCAGGTGCCAGAGTTACATGTTTATGATAAGCAACTTTGGGATTCTCCTTTCAGCCATGGCTTACGCTCATGTGTGAAGCCTACTTCCAAATATAAAGGTTTGACATGTTTACACTTTATATATATTAATGTGATAGCTTGTTTGTTCATTTTTCTTCTTTCAATTGGTTTCACTCCTTTTATTTTAACTTTTCTTTTTCAGCTACCTTAAGCTGATGATTGTTTGTCTCGTCAACCAGAGCATACCCTTGCTATAATTGTTTAGTGCATTTTGTTTCTCGTCCTTCCTCTTTAATATGTTTAACTGCATCAGGTGCACAAGGATTTGATCGCTATCTGACAGTGAGAAGTAATGGTGGACTAAATCAAATGCGAACTGGTGTAAGTCACTTCTTCCTCTCTTCCCATGTCTTGTTAAGTTGTAACTATGTGTAAAAGATACATCTATGCTCTCTCTTACTCCTGTAATTGTTTGCATAAATATTTACATTACATAAGTGTTAAACTTTATTACATAATACAAATGAGATTGTTGAATATTACTACTTTAACTTCCTTGTATCTGAATATGTCATTGGGTTACTCCTTTTGGCATCAATGACTAGGAATTTGATGTTTGTTTCCCTTTTGGAAATCATGGTAGTTTAATTTTTATATCTACTGATCTGTGCTTCTTCAGCAGCTCATTCCATCCGTTATCTATAACACATATGGTGAATTGCAATTTTAGTACTGTTTGTCTTATATATATGTTTGCAGTTTTGCATTGATGCCATTTTATTTTGATGGGATTGGGTAGTGACTACATCTAAAGCTGAGCTGCTGTTCTTTTTTCTTAATTTTTTTAATTGAACTTAAGTAACCAATCCTTTTTCCTATAGATATCAGACATGGTGGCTGTCGCATATATAATGAATGCAACTTTAGTCATCCCTCAGTTGGATAAACGTTCGTTCTGGCAAGACACAAGGTATTTCTGAGTAGTTCTATTACAGCATCATTTTACTCCTTAGGTGCCTATTATTTACTTTATCAAATATTATCTTCTTATTTGTTGTGGTGTGTGCACAGTGTATTTTCAGATATATTTGATGAGCTTCATTTTATTGAATCCCTGAGAGGAGATATCAGGGTTGTCAAGGAACTTCCCAAGAACTTGGAAGCTGTCCCCCGGGCCAGGAAGCACTTTACTTCCTGGTCTAGTGTGGGTTACTATAGAGAGATGACAAGTCTATGGAATGAGTACCAGGTATTATTCATTTTTTCCCTAGATATTCTAAAATTTCTAGTGGTTCTCATTTTCTGCAGAAAGCCTCATTCTAAAGTTTGCTAATCTGCAAACACACTTCTTACCTGTTAAATCTTCAACCATCTCCCTGCAAAACTAAGCACTTCGATTTTCTTTTATCTGATTCTGTTAGTCCATTTGTGAAAAGGGAAAGTACGGTTGAACACTGGAGACACCTTTTTTCCTTACCGCCCTGTCACCTCTCGATCTTCAGAAGTCTAGTTTACACCGTGCCCATATGAAGCTTTATGTTTACTTCTTCACTATAGCCCAATCCAAAAACTTAGCGAAAAGGAAACGGGGTTGACAGATCAATATGAATATTTATATCATAGGTGTCACCGTGTCAGTAATTTTATTATGAGAGTTCATTTAATTGAGCTCAAGCAGTTAGTACCTAGTACAAATCTTTGTGAGATTGTGTTTCTCATTTAGAAAATGTAGTAACTTGTATATTAGAAAATGTAGTGAGGGAATGCGTACAGCTGTACTACATATTTTATGGGAAAGTTTAGTCATATTGGAAGGATATAGAATGCTCGTCACTTATGATGTTCATGTTGTCATTACCACATTGGGGGATAAAATGGATGTGTAGTTGTATACCAACATTGTTGTAGGCTTGTTTTTTAAATGCATTCTTTTATAATGCAATACAGTGTTAGCATGTCGCAGAAGATGTCCATTTTAGGTATTGAAGATCACATTAGATTTTTCTGATAGTTATTTGATTGCTTTGATCAGGCCATGCACAAACTTAATACTGTTGTTATCCTTCGGGAATGGGATTTCTAAATTACATTCATGCTTCACAAGTGATTTTCACATGTTGTCATTGTTTCTATGGTCCTTAAAATTCAGTTTTATGAGTATGGATTTCATGTAGTGTTGTTGATGATGGATGCCGGACAATGGCATTTGCCAAAGTTCCGCCATAAAAAATTAGATATGGTGTTGCGGGCAAATGACGGACGTGATGGTGGATGACAAAATTAAAAAATATAATTTATATAGAAAAAATTCAAATTTTATAATAATAGCATAAGCTATATGACAACATCAAAGTAAGGCAATAAGCAACAAATAACATAACTTAAGGTTCAATGAAATTCATAATATCTTATAATGTCACTAAAAAATTAAAGTGAATAATACTAACATATGGTCACATAACTAAAAATCAAAAGATAAAGAAGTTGTTGAATTTTTACCTCAGAGAATGAAGAAGAGTAGTTGGTTGTGCCAAATTTGCTGGCTGCAGCACAGACATTGAGTGAGAGAGAGAAAGTGAAACAGAGAGAGGATGATTCGAATTTGAGAATGAGAGGGGTCCTCTTTTAAATTTAGTTTTTTTTTTAACTTTGTGGGTAATGCGCTAAGTTACCTTTGACTTTTTGGTTTAAACCCAAAATTATCCTTAAAAATACTCAAAAAACTCTCCATAGCAGTCAGCCAGTCACGAACCACCATTGTCATACTGCCATGGTGGTCCAAAAACCCCAAATGGTGGATGCTGCCATTTAGCGCCATATTGTACATGGCGGACAACATTCTGATGAAAACCGCCACTGCAATCTGCCATGGCCGCTATCTGACAACACTGATTTTCATGGACTGGCTGCATTTATTTTTCCTCATAGTTATGGACTGTATGTTTAAAACATATATTGATTGATTTTGCAGGTGATTCATGTTGCAAAATCAGATTCTCGACTTGCAAACAATGATCTTCCTTTGGATATCCAGAGGTTGAGATGCCGTGCAATGTATCGTGCACTTCAATTTTCTCCTCCTATTGAGAATTTAGGAAAGGTTAGACTTCTTTTGAGGTTCCTATAATTCCTAGCATCCTAAGTATCGCATTGGGATTTAGTGACTGTTAAAATGAATGGATAGAGATTAGAGAGGCAATAGCTGATTAATTCTCATGTAACAAATGGTGATTTTTGTCTTCATTAAATTATTTCACCAACCAAATTGTAGCATTTTTAATGAATCAATTTAGAGAGAAAATGAAAAAAAGTGAACATACTTGGAAAGACAGGGACATAAACATTCCCCAGTATACATTGATGAATGATGTGAAAATTTCAAATTTAAATGAAATGTGAATTTTCCATTTTGAATATAAATGTGAATTTTTAAATAGCTGAAAAGCCTTGAAGGAAAAAGGTTGGATTTTAAAAGGAGGAGAGAGAGACTAGGATTCAAACTATCATCAGTGTTAAAGTATTGAGGTCCCACATCGGATGAGAGTATGTGTCAAGAGCCATTAGTAATAGCTTAGGCAATCCCCCTATGGATCTAGCTTTCGGGTTGGAGTTAGGCCAATCATTCTAATAATTACTTTAATCTTTTAAAAAAAAGTACTTGTAATTGTAAATCTAGTGGGAAATAGTGGACACATAGGAAAATTTTGTTTCAGGTGGATTTGCTTGAAGGCACAGAGACATGGGAAATTAAAATATATATTTTTTAGTTTAAGTGGGAAATTTGGAATTTGGGGCTGACATATGTCTTACTTGTCGCTAACCACTTTAATAATATAGTATTAAAAGTAATAGATTATAAACTTGAATTATTTAAATGTTTTGAATCCTGAACAGTTGTTAGGTTCACAGCCCTTGTGAGTATAAGCCCAATATTTATGTACATTATGCTTGAAAATGATCCATATGATCCCAGGATTATCATATCCTTCACTTTTGATGCATATAAGAGGTCTACATGGGGCTTCCTGATAAAATAGGTTCTGAGCATACATGACGGTTAAAAACAGAGATTGGTGGATCGGCTGAGATCACGTGGGGAACGATATATTGCTCTTCATCTGAGATATGAGAAGGATATGCTCTCTTTTACTGGTTGCACATATGGTTTGACGGATGCAGAATCTGAGGAGCTGAGAATTTTGAGGTGATAGTAGTTATTATGTCTATGCTACCATATACTTGCAATATATAACTCTAGAAGTACTTGATCATTCTAATGATTTTGTTTTTCCATTTGTTTTGATTCTTTTAGGGAGAATACAAATCATTGGAAAGTAAAAGACATAGATTCAACAGAACAAAGACTTGGAGGATTTTGTCCACTGACTCCAAAGGAGGTTGGCATTTTTCTTCAGGCTCTTGGGTTTCCCCCGTCGACATCAATTTACATTGCAGCAGGGGAGATCTATGGTGGCAATACTCATCTTTCAGAGCTCTCCTCACGCTTCCCTAATCTAATCTTTAAGGTTTGTAAATCTTTTGTTATCTGTGTTAACAAATAGTTCAATGGCCCACAATCTGCCGGTTAGGTGCAATGCTAACCTGATTGATAAATGATAACAGGAATCCCTTGCAAGCCCTGAAGAGCTCAAAGCTTTCATCAATCATGCATCTCAAAGTGCCGCGCTCGATTATATAATCTCTGTAGAGAGTGATGTGTTTGTTCCGTCATATTCAGGAAATATGGCAAGAGCTGTTGAGGGGCACCGCAGGTTCTTAGGTCACCGGAAAACTATCAATCCAGACAGGTACTGAATTCATGAAATCAAAATCATAATGAGTTTTCTCAGGGTCATGGATACAATTCAACCGCCTCTAAGTATCTAGTTTTCTTTTTTAATTCATATGTTTTCTGTATGTTATTTATTTTCCACTTAGATGTTCTACATTCATTTCTATGCATCACTCAGTCTCTATAAAACGTGATGATCATATTTAGCTTTACTAAAAATGTAATTTTCTTTATCTAAATCATGATAAGAGTTGCTAGGGTACTTCGTTCGCTTCCCTTTGCTATTACGCTGATCCAGTATTTCAGTGCACATTCTAATTCTTATTATTTGCTCTATTTGTCTCAGTTCCTTTTAGTTTCTTCTTATACATGCTCATTCTATCAGTCTGGTGCACCAATGCAAACAAGATGTGTCATGTTGGATATGTTGTGATAGCATAACTCATCTACTGTCTCATTCTGGATTTCAGTTCATTCTGTAGAGAATGCATTTTGAATTTATGATAATGCCTTGTTACACTTTTGATTCTTCTATTTGTATCTTTCTACTTTTCTCATTCATTTTATTTTCAGGAAAGGACTTGTTGAAAATTTTGATAAGCTGGTAACTGGAGAGCTAGAGGAAGGAGTCACACTGTCACATCTAGTGCAGCGGATGCACAAGAATAGGTGATTTTCTTACATAATGTTAACTCACGTTTTTGTGCTTACTTGATTCCCCTCATTGGTTCCTGATTCGTGAACTTATCATCTAATTACATGAGTAGAACTTAAAATTGGTTACGACTAGTTTACGACAGAGTAGAATGACATCTTGGCATCTTTTGATCTATATAGCCAACTTCGGCTAGTAGAACAAGGGCCTTGGTTGTTGTCTTCTTGTTTACTCTGTAATTACTTGTTCCCCTTATGTGACCTTTTGATCTGTAATTACTTGTTCTTTCCCATCAAATTGACTTCATTTTGCAAGTTGTTATTGAGGTTGAAAGGGCCCGCTTACTTTTCATGATAATATGTATAGGCAAGGAGCTCCAAGGAAAAGACATGGTTCCCTACCAGGTCTTAAAGGCAAAGCACGTTTAAGGACTGAAGAATCCTTTTATGAAAATCCATACCCTGAGTGTATATGTAGTTCTGGTAGCAAACTAAAAAAAACATGAAGTTAAATCAAACTGCTGTTTCAATCTTCAGCTTTTGGAGGGATAGATTTGTTTTTGACGAACTGTGCATTTGTAATTAGCAATTTCTGACAACGTGGTTCCGTCTCTGAGTCCTACAGCTATATGGTCATGCTGCCATGGAAACCTTTCATCGCAAACACGCGATGTTGGCAGCTTCTCCTTAGCAGTATTCTAGATTTCTAGCAATTCTCTAGGCAGCATTTTGTGCTTCATAAAACTCAAGAAACTTTTAGATTTTTTTGTAGACATGATTTGTATGACACTATATTTTAGTTCATGGATAGAATTTTTTTCTTCTTCAGGACCGTGAGGAGAGGGATATTTGAGATTTTGATTAGATGTCTTTGAGGATTGGTGAATAATCTGAAACATAATTGACCGGAGTTGAATTCAGTTGACTATGATTAATCTATGGACAAGTTTCCATCATAAAATAAATTGCAAAGTTACTAAATTTGGGTTTGATCAACTGAATTCAATATTGGTCAATTGTATTTTAGATTGATCTAAGGTTTCTAAAGTCAAAATCCTCCAAAATCAATAATCCAAGCTTTGGATAGGTTGGGGCGAATGAAAAGAATACATGTTTTTTCAAACTACATCTTTTCTTCCAAACCCAAAGTTGTGTTCTTTTGGACTTAACTACATTTTCATGTGCATCAAAGATGGAATGGTTAAGAAAGGAAGGTAACAATTAAAACGTTTTGGAAGACCATGATAATGATAATGGAATACTTGGTTTCCAGCTATAACTTTAATCCATGCTTGCTATGGTAATACTATTCCAATTTCCATGTCCAAGCTAATCAACATTGTTGTCATTGCAGCTGCTATCATCATTGCCACTATTACTACCATCATTGGCACTATTGCCACTATATTCAAATTCTTAAAACAACGTGAATTTTATGATTACTATTATTATACAAAAAAATTATATTGCTCTTATATTCAAAACAATTCATTTTTTAAAGTAGGTAAAAAATAATTTTGATAAAACGAATGTATGTAAAAAATAGTTAAGATAATTAATATAAGTTGGATAAATAAATAAAAAACCGATAATCTTCACTCAAAGTCCCCAAGAATAGATTCCAGAAGAAAGCAGATAATAACATAAGTGAAGCTAAGGAGTAAGGACTATAATGAGTAATGAACTATACTACAAGTACTTACTACTAGAAGAAGAAAAACAATCCTAATCCTCTGAATGTGTTGCTTCTAACTAAACATGAATTCTCAAATTGCAAACACTATCGATTTTGTTCAAATCCCTAAACCCTTTTTCCCTTCTAAAACCCTCTTCACTCATTTCCCCTTTTCTTTACCCAACAACAACAACTCCACTTTTTCTCATCGCTTTCTCACAGTTACACTCTCACATAACAACTCCATTACTCACCGCAAAAAACTCATATTAACAAATGCTTCCAATTCTCTTTCAGATACACCTGTATCTAACAATGAAGAAGAAGGAGAAGATGTTGAGGCCTCTCAGTTATTCGAGGTTCACTTTTCAATTCTTCATCTCTATTTATGATGAGTTATGTTAACAATTATGAATAAATATAGACTCCGGAAACTGTGATTTGGGACTTTTTCTGTTTTGTGGAAAGTTAGTTTTTTTGGTTTCATTTTATTTAGGGTCTGTTTTTTTAAACTTAAGAAAAGTGATTTTCGTCAAAAGTGATTTTTTTGCAAGCTGAAAAATATAGCTTATCTAATTTCAGCTTTTCTACTGCTTCTGTTTTTTTTCAAGCCTAACTAAAGAACTTTGTGAGTGTTAGAAGTGATTTTTTATTATCAAATAAGAACTTTTTTTTTGTGTGTGAAAGAAGCTTGGGTACCATTTTTTCCTTGTAGATGTGATGCAAATGTAATAATGCCAGTAATACTCTAAATTACATATTAACATTTCTGCTAAGCAATCATACTTCAGTTTTTTATTTTAGGAGGGAAGTGAGCTACACAATATAACTTTTTGTGAACTTCAGTTAATGTTTGTTGGGAATGTTGTTACCTTTTAGTTATGTCCTGAATGACAGTGCAATTGTCGTGTGTGAGTGTGCAGAAACTGAAAGAGGCTGAAAGGAAACGGATAAATGAATTGGAAGAACTAGACAACAAGGCTAATGTGCAGTTAGAGAGGCAGCTTGTCATGGCTTCTTCATGGAGCAGAGCTTTGTTGACCTTGCGTGGGAAACTCAAGGGAACAGAGTGGGACCCTGAAAATTCACACAGGATAGACTTCAGCGATTTTTTGAGACTTCTTGACTCAAATAATGTCCAGTTTATGGAGTACTCAAATTATGGTCAAACAATATCAGGTGTGGAGTTTACTTTCCATGGACTATCTATTATGTGTTTGAATCCAAAGTAGTTGGCTATTTGCTATGTAGAAGTTTCACAAGCTCTATTTTGCCCGTGCATATATTATGTAGTTAATACAAATACAGTGAGCATTGAGTTTAAGAGTTTAACTGGAAGAGAATAAAATAGACTCTTATTTATGCTATCTTTGTTTTTCAGTCAAGTGTGAGTTTGATTTGTTACTTTAGGTGAATTTTTTAATGCTGGGTTGAGTATGTGTGTTACTTGGTTTATGAAATTACATGATCATTACCATTCTGTATATCTTGAATCACTGCCCGTTTGAGAAAATCAAGCTGTGTTTATTGTGAAAGTAATGAGGATGAAGGAATATAAATTGTTGAGCTCTACATGTAACCTAAAAGAAGATAGGAATAGGAAAAACCACAGGAAACACCTGGAACAAAATAAACACAGAATTCTAATAATAATATCAATTGTTCCGCAATGTGCACTTTTATTTTGGTGTCAGCACTTGCAAGAACTGAGCAAATGAAGTGGTCAAGTAATCAAGTGGCAGTATATTTATTTGTAATCACATGCCACCAAGGTTTTTTAAATTACTTTCTTAGCTGAAAAGGATGAGGAAAAGAAAGAGAAAATGCAAGTTTTTGTTCTTGCAGTTTTCGCAAATTGATTCTCATCTAAGTAGACCTTGTTAAAATTCCTTTTTCTTGGGATTTGAAGGTTGTATAATATTTCTTATGGGCAATTTAAACTTATGAAAATTTAAGATCAAACATGTGGTATTCGGAATTTCACTCATTTTACACCATGTTCTACACCTTTGGCAATACTCTAACAAAATAAAAGTTGTATTGCTGTGTTGCACTATTGTCCATGCTTTGGTTGCTTTCATCTCAACTACTTGAAGTGGGCAGTCTAGTTGAATTGTTGTTATTGTTGTATTGCTGAATATTTATTGCCTTTTTCTGCAGTGATTCTGCCATATTACAAAAATGGGAAAACATCAGGAAGCGAAGGAAATTCTAAGGATATTGTATTTCGGCGTCATCCGGTTGATCGAATGCCAATTGATTCTTGGAATGATGTTTGGGGAAAGCTGCATCAGCAAATTGTAAATGTAGATGTCATTAATGTGGACAGTGTACCCGCTGAAGTATACTCAACCGTTGCAACTGCAGTTATATGGTCTATGCGTCTTGCCCTGGCTGTTGGTTTTTATGTGTGGATTGATAACTTGATGAGACCAATATATGCAAAGTTGATACCTTGTGATTTGGGAACTCCTACTCAAGAAACTAGATTGCCACTAAAACGCCAGTCACTAGGGTCTCTAGGAAAAAGTCGGTAAGTGTGGAGAAATGTTGTCTCTGTTTCCTACCCCATTCCACTGATTGTTGGAAATTTAATTTATCTTGTATATTGCAAGTTGTTAACTAGTTGATATGTGCCATTCTGCTTGTAATTGAGATTTGGTCATTTACTAGAGAAATTTTCCCATTCTTTGGCTTTTACATAAAAAGAAAAGAATCTAACAACCAATCTCTTCACAGTGGAATCTAATTATTATGCTTTCCCCTCAGGGCTAAATTTATATCTGCAGAAGAAAGAACTGGTGTTACATTTGATGATTTTGCTGGCCAGGAATATATAAAGAGGGAACTACTAGAGATTGTCCGAATTTTAAAAAATGATGAGGAGTTTCAAGACCAAGGAATTTATAGTCCAAAAGGTGTACTTCTACATGGGCCTCCTGGAACTGGTAAAACTCTACTGGCTAAGGCCATCGCTGGTGAAGCAGGGTTGCCTTTCTTTGCTGCAAATGGCACTGACTTTGTAGAGGTGCTGCCTCTTCTCCGATGATGTTCTTAAGCATTGAATGGAATTTAGCAAGAAGTAGAACATGGGATCAAAATTTCCGTTCAATATCCAAATCCATAATCATTAATCTTTTAAAGAATGGCTTGATAAATTTTATAAACATTCATTTTCATCCTCGAAAGATACACATGTCATTTGTTAAGTTTGATTTTCTATGATAAATACATCAAAAAGCTCAAGCAATGTATTTATAATGGACCCATTGGATATAAAAAATTGTCACTGAAAGACTATTTTGATGTATTTATTATTGAAAAACCAAATTGATAACAATTGTATCTATGGAAGACCAAAATGGATTTTACTGTAAAATTTAACATGGTTGACTGGAAACTGTCTACTAATCATTAGCCAATTGTGATATCTGATTGCTAGCCCTTCTTGCAATCACTAGATTTACGCACACAAAAATATGACATTGATTGGAGCATGCTACAAATTCTATCCTGATCTTGTGCTTCACTATTTTCATTTGCCTGATTGAATGAAATGTCTGATGGCATATATCCATGGAACTTGAAATACTGTATGCATAAAAGTTGTCTTTATCTTGGTTACTCTGGGACATTAAAGTAAAAATGAAATTGGCTCATCAATTTTTTCATTTCCTCCAGATGTTTGTAGGGGTTGCTGCATCCCGTGTTAAAGACCTCTTTGCTAATGCAAGATCCTTTGCACCTTCTATCATCTTTATTGATGAGATAGATGCTATTGGTAGCAAGCGTGGAGGACCTGATATTGGCGGAGTAAGATACAAACAACTTTTACACTGTTTTTGCACTCTAGTCTACCTGTAAATTTTATGGAAAAAAATAAGTGACCTACTTTGGATATAATATAAAATCCAAATAAGTGACCTACTTGCTGGTAGAGTTGTACATTTTGAAGCTTCTGAAAATGATATGTAACTCCATTATTTAACTTGTGCTCATTGATCCCCATCCAACCCATCTTAAGATGCTGTGCTCAAAAACTTAATAGGGGCAAACTTAAATGAATTTAGTGTTGCTGTTGCAGTTGAATGTAAGTGCAATGAAGGTTCTCTAACATATCTGTTTAGTTGCTTGGATGTCAGTGTATAAGGGAGATTTAAGAGTATATACTGCTCTACAATTGTGGAACTTAATCACAACTCCATCAGTGACAAGAAGCCTTGTTCTAAATAATTTCGGGTTATGGGGTTAAAAACCACAACTTCTTGGGTGCATGACTATTTTCATTTGTTCACAACTTCACATGCATGGTATTTTTTTGGCTAGTGCAATGGATTTTAATATACACGTGTTGTAGAAGGCACTGAAAGTTGTGTTAGCTAGCAACTTTACGAAGTACAGTGATTTTGGAATTTCATCTGATGGTATTTAAAGACCTGCTCCTTGTTCTTCTGGTGCTCTCTTCATGAACATATATACATAATGTGTGATTGTTGGTAAACATTTAATCACATTGCTTGCAAAAAACTGTACTTCATTTGGCCAACGCTAAGGGATGACTTCTTTGTTTTCTCACTTAAAATTTCTCCCGTGTTCCTTCTAATGAAACCTCTGTTTGCAATTTCATCATATAGGGGGGTGCTGAGAGGGAACAAGGCTTACTTCAGATACTGACTGAGTTGGATGGATTCAAAGTTTCTACAGCTCAGGTAATCTTTTAATTGGTTGCTGGGATCATAAAGATGTCATTTGATATACTAAAGTTGAATTTCAGGTGCTTGTGATAGGTGCTACAAATAGATTGGATATTCTTGATCCTGCTTTATTGAGGAAAGGCCGTTTTGACAAGATCATCAGAGTTGGTTTGCCATCAAAAGATGGAAGATTTGCCATTTTGAAGGTACTTTACCCCCACAACCTTTACTTACTAGGATCATGGCTTCCTGTTGTATTTCGTTGTCTTCATTTGTTTCCTTTTTGCGAGCTAGGTGCATGCGAGGAATAAATATTTCCGCTCAGAGGAGGAAAAGGATATTTTACTCAAGGAAATTGCAGAGCTTACAGAAGATTTTACTGGGGCAGAGCTTCAAAATATACTGTAAATAATATTTGACTGATATTTTGACTAATATTATACTGTAAGAATATACTGGGGCAGAGCTTCAATATGGACTGATTTATCATGTATTAAATGACAGGAATGAAGCTGGAATTTTGACAGCCAGGAAGGATTTGGACTACATTGGGAGAGATGAGCTACATGAGGCATTAAAAAGGGTTGGTGACTTCTCTGTTTCTTTCTGGCTGGAAAATAATATTCTTTCGTATGTTGTGTGCAATGCATTTTTGGTGCAATTTTATGCCCCTGAATAATTCGTATGGCTTTTCAGCAAAAGGGAACGTTTGAAACAGGGCAAGAGGATAGTACTGCAATTCCTGAAGATTTGAAATTGAGATTGGCATACCGAGAGGCAGCAGTTGCTGTTCTTGCTTGTTATTTTCCTGAGCCCCACCGTCCTTTTGTTGAGGTCACTGCTGTGATCTCTTCATTTTTTTTAGTAAATTCATTGCCCATGTACAAGCATGATTGTTTCATCTGTATCACTGTGTTTATTGTTTGCAGACTGATATAAATTCTATCCGCAGCCAGCCGAATATGCGTTATACTGAAATTTCTGGTCAGGTTTTTGCAAGGAAATTGGATTACATAAACTCTATAGTGCGTGCTTGTGCTCGTAAGTTGTCAGAGTTTATGTTATTTTGGAAAGCCTTTTTGGAAATCTGATTTGACATTTACAATTTTCACTTTGTTGATATTTTTTAAACATTTTTTTTTCTGCTTTTGAAATAATAATTATCTTAGAATAAATAACAAATTAGTAGTATATGGCTTGCATTAAGATAAATTTTATGTCAGTTATACAAATTAAGCTGTGTGTGTATCCTTAAGCTTATTGTGAAATATTTGAGGTTATCATATGACACCCTATTTATAAATGGGTGTCCCAGTTCATGAGGCTCACCTGATGGGGTCTTGTGAGGATACATATATACAGGATTACCCCCTCTTTAAAAGTCTGTTACACCTTGTTTATATTGGTAAGGAAAACTAACAGTCTAGGTTCTCATATGTATGCTGATTGATGATTCATAAAAGCTTGGTGGGTTAAGTTAGAGATTAAAACTATGGTACTTTAATTGTTGGTTCGCTATTTCATGTCAACTTAAAGCATTTTTGTATTCCCTTGGACAGAGAGAATGCAGAACTTTCTGTAGCTTATCATGAAGATGATAACTGGGACTGGTACTTTGGGTATTAACCTATTTATTTAAATTTGTGTGTAGCAAGAGTAATTGAGGAGGAGATGTTTGGGATTGACAACTTGTGTTGGATCTCTGCAAAGGCAACATTAGAAGCTTCAAGACGTGCTGAATTTTTAATTCTGCAGACAGGAATGACTGCATTTGGGAAGGCATACTACAAAAACCACAGTGATCTTGTGCCTAATGTATGAGTCTAACAGCTAGTTTTTCTATACGCTCTGTCCCTTGACAGTAGTGTTTGTATCACAACTTATGTTGAAGTTTTGGTGCAGCTTGTAATGAAGCTTGAAGCACTCCGAGATGAGTATATGCGTTATGCTACAGAGAAGTGTTCATCTGTGCTAAATGAATACCAGTCAGCGGTTGAGACAATCACAGGTCTGATTCTCTTGTTAATAAATGAACAATTTCTTCTGGCTGTTTTTGGGATAGTTAAGCGAGTTTCTAGGATTTTTCACTGACGAATAAGATAAAAATTGGTCATTTTTCATGGAGTGCTTGACATACGTATTATGCAGATATTTTGCTTGAAAAGGGGGAAATTAAAGCTGAGGAAATTTGGGAGATTTATAAGAATTCTCCCCGTCTAGCCCAGGTAGCTCTTAAACTGAATGGAGCATGTTATTCTGTCAGCTACCTGCTATGAATATATAATAAGAAAGAAAGTCAATGATTTTCGCTTTTCAGTGATGAACATCTAATAAAGTTTATGTATGATTTATTAATTTTGAATTATGTTCTTGTTTTTTCATATCAAGTGAGCATAACATTTCCACCAATCAGTGGATGGCATTTGTCTTTTTACAGGAAGTGTACTTAATCTACGGAATTATATGATAAATTTAGAGATTTTCTAATGACATGGTTATTTTGGTATTTAGTAGTTGACCTGACTGGAAGCATTCTTACATTCCATGATAGTAATTTGGGACATTTATTACTTGTAAGTTGCAAGTCACTTGTTAGATTTTTAAGCATTCCAATTTTAGGCTGGCAGGCTCTGCTCATGCAATTAAAGGGCTGCCCAGTGCATGAGGTTCCCACTTAGTGGGGTATGGGGAGGGTAGATGTATGCGGAGAGGCTGTTTCCAGGATTTGAACCCGTGACCTCGGTCACTAAGCAACAACCTTAATGTTATTTTTTCTTTAAATATTTATAATTCTTCATGGTTGACTACATTGCAATGTTCTGAAAACTTTCTTCTGGATCTTGTTTAGCCTTCTGTTAGTCCACTTGATGAGTATGGAGCACTAATTTATGCCGGGCGGTGGGGAATCCATGGGATCAGCCTTCCAGGAAGGGTTACATTTGCACCGGGCAATGTTGGATTTTCGACCTTTGGTGCACCCCGCCCTACAGAGGTATATGTCAACAAATTTTATAGCATACCTTAAGTTGTCATGCAACAGATTTGCGCTTTCCTTTTTACTTACTTTTCTTTTACTGCAGACACAAATTGTTAGTGATGAAACTTGGAAACTAGTAGATCATATTTGGGATAAAAAGCTTGAAGATATTAGAGAAGATGCTTCAAGGGTGATTGAAGAAGAGAAACAAAAGCCACAACTTTTGATGGCAAGCCATTTCCTTTGAGAGGAACTAATATTTGAGCTAAAGGTTTGTGGGCATTTTGTTAAATTCCAATTTCAACTTTGTGGCATGCTTTATTTAACTTACATGACCTTAACCAGTAACATAATATTGATCTGGCCCAATTGCTTGACTTTTTGTGCAGCATAGCAAATTCATGGGTAAAGGTTGTGTAAATTGTGAGAAGGGCATGCAGGTTGAACATCTCTCAAACCATCTAGCTTGCATAACCTCATTCAATTTTGTGAAGAGGACTTTCTTGCCACAGATGGAGCACTTGGTCTTTAGTCTGAGATTCTGAGTTAGTTAAATGCATTACTACTCACTTGTATTGTAATTCTACATAGGGATGTGTTAGAGTCAATTGTAAATTTATGAATTGATCCAAGGTGTTTCTGTATACTTATGAATTTGTGGTCATGGTCTTCAATGATAAATTGAAAGGTTGCACTACTCTCCCTCCTTATATGATTTTTCTCCAGCAAACCTGCAAAGTGGTTGGTTCCCAAAATTTCATGATGATGTAAAAGTGATAGTGATGTACCAAAAGTGATATGCAAATATCAGCACTACAATTTAATTTATGCAGTAGGCTTCTTTATATAAAACAATCCCTGATATTGGTTGAGAATGCATGCATATTTTTTATAGGTTTAAAATGCAAATATATTTTCATTAAACATACAAATTTATAACTATGTGCCAAGCTAAGACTAACCAAACCATTCAGCCACCTTTTATTTCTAGGCATTTGACTTACCATGATCTGTCCTACTTAGTGTGTCTTCAAATCTGAAGTCCTACTTTCCAATTTTTACTTTGTCTCTGATTGTTACATTTTTTCCCACTTATTTTTAGTCGTTATTGTTATCCAAATTTCAAGGCTTGTTGTTTTCATTGTTGTTTTATTGTCCTTCTAGCCTCTCTTTAGCACGTTAGTTTTTTATCCCTATTTTGGATCTGTTCTTATTAATACACGATTTTGTTAAAGCCTCAATTTGCACATATCTTCCTTAGTTTGTGGTTTTCATCTCTATCAAAAGCAACATTGGTTTTCTCCTTTCTCCTTATATGACAAGTTGGATGTATATGTTGGATGTATATAATGTATATGCTCTAAATTGTGGGGGAGTGTTGGATATAGAATTGCTTAAGTATCTTGTGTGTAGTTCACATTTATTGTGGTTTAGCTCTAGTTATTGCTTGTATTTTTGTGTTGATGAAGATTCTTCTTAACTCTTCTGATGTCATCTTAATTATTGGTTAAAGAATGATGGTTTTTGATTGGTGGTGCTATCTAATTCTTCTTTATTGAAGATCAATCCTCAAATTTGGTCCTTGATTGGTGTTGTTTGTTGTGCGATTATCATTCTTGTTAGTCTACTTCTACCCAATGTGATTAAGCTTGGAGATAGTTTCCCTCATGGATGGTTAAGCGTCATTTGTTTCTGCCCATTGTGGTTAGCCTTGAAGATAGCTTTTGTCGTGGATGGTTAAGCATTGTTTGCTTCTGTCCATGATGGTTAAGCTTTGATATAGTTTCTGTCAAGAATGGTTAAGCATTGTTTGATTCTATCCGTGGTGGTTAAGCTTGGAGATAACTTGTTTCAGGGATGACTAAGCATCATTTGCTTCTTTCCATTATGGTTAGGCTTGAAGATAGCTTCCGACATATATGGTTAAGCTTTGTTGCCTTATGGTATTTGAAGATTGTAAATGTTATTAATAGTTTAGAGCATTTCTTTTAGCTAATTAAATTATCTTAAATGTAGCATCGTTCCATTATCTTCATTGTAGATTTCACCAATGTGTACAACACCTTGGAGCCATGTTCAGTAATAAGTAGAACCCATGTAATTATTTTATTTATTTTCCTTTTTAAAGAGATTATTTATAACAAGCTTAAAGCTTAGTAAGGTTTGAGGAAGGATGTTAAAATATATGAAAATATCTTTGAATATTTTAAATTGTATTAAAGAGAATATCAAAATTATACTCAGATATAGAGAATATCTCATATTATGATGATTATATCTTAAATTTGTTTAGAATATCTTAGAAAATTTAATAATATGGCATCAATATCTTAGAAAATTTAATAATATCGAAGAAGATGAAGTTTTGAGAGAGAGAGTTGTTGTAATGCTTATTATTGATGCACTTTCACAAAGCTAAGTACATACTCCCTAAAATACCTAACTGAGTTGCTATATATGGAAACTTTACAAACTAACTTCTAAGCTTAGTTTTGAATCAATTTTTAACATACTCCCTTGATTCAAAACCTTGCTTTAAGCATACAACATTCAAGGAATCCCTTAGCTTTATGAATTTGTCAAATTTCAGTGGCTTAGTGAGAATATCAGCCACATTTTCGTTGGTTTTGCAATGCTCCAACTTGATCTTGCCTTGGCTCACCTTATTCCTTAGGAAATGATACTTGGTATCTATATGCTTGCTTCTACCATGAGATATGAGATTTTTGACAAGATCTATGGCTGATTTGTTGTCCACAATCAGCATCACTTCCTCTGAAAATTGCAGCCCCAATTCATGCATTAGAGAAGACAACCAACTTGCTTGACATGTTGTTGAGCAGACTGCAATGTACTCTGCCTCACATGTTGACAATGCCACAATGGTTTGCTTCTTAGAGCTCCACATTATGGTTGATCCATTGAGCATAAACACTTGCCCATTGTGCCCTTTCTCTCAACTAAGTCACCTCCCAATCTGAATCAGAAAAGGCTGCTAGACATAGGCTTCCATCTTCACTGTTTTGTTGTTGAGGAAAGATAACACCAAGCTCCATTGTTCCTTTGAGATACCTTAGGATTCTTTTAGCTGCCATTAGGTGTGAGTGTCTAGGATCATTCATGAATCTGCTTACCAAGCCAACTGAATAGGAGATTTCAGGTCTGCTATGGCAAATGTACCTAAGGCTTCCAATGATTTGTCTGAGCAGAGTTGCATCAATCACATCCTCATCCTCATGCTTGGTTAACTTCAAATTAGGCTCAGCTGGTATTTCAACTAGATTGCACTTTGACATGTTGAATTTCCTTAGAACTTCAGATATGTACTTCCTCTGATTCATGAAGATGCCTTTAGCTGAGTATGCAAATTCAAAACCCAGGAAGTAGGATAGAATTCCTAGATTAGTCATCTCAAACTCACTCTTTAGGATTTGCTTCACCAATTCAATCTCTTCTTGGATGCTTCCAGTAAGCACAAGATCACCTATATAAAGGCAAATAATGATTGTATCTTTGATGCCTTCTGTTTTGACATAGACACCAAACTCAACCAAACACTTTGTGAAGCCAATGCTTGCCAAAAATGAGTCTATCCTCTTATTCCAGGCCCTAGGTGCCTGTTTCAACCCATTCAAAGCCTTCTTGAGTCTAAGCACTTTGTCTTCATGTCCCTTGCATATGAAACCAGGAGGTTGAGTCACAAAAACAGCTTGATCTAGTGGTCCATTGAGGAAAGCTGACTTAACATCCATCTGCCAAAGTTTCCAGTTTTCAAGCTAACAAGTGCAATGATGAGTCTCACTGTTTCAATCCTTAAACACCTCTTCATAGTCTAAGCCTTTCCTTTGCATAAAGCCTTTAACTACCAGCCTAGCTTTGTGCATAGCAATTGAGCCATCAGGCTTGTACTTGACCTTGAACACCCATTTGACAGCTATGAGTTTCTTGTCCTTGGGCAACTCAACCATTTCCCATGTGTGGTTCCTCTCAATGTTATTCAACTCATCCTCCATAGCTAGCCTCCACACTTCACTTGTAATAGCATTATTTAATCAATAGGTTCAGCATCAGCTAGAAGTGCTAAGTGTTGAACCAAGTCACCTTCACTAGTGATATTGCCATCAAATTCAATCTCATATTCACTGAACCTGTAAGGGAAATTTCTGCTTCTTGTTGGCCTGCTGCTTGTGACAAGGTAGGGTTCTGTGCTTGTCTCTATCTGTTCACCATTCAACCTTGATGCAGGCTCATCCCAGTTGAGTTCTAATCTAGGAGCTGACTCAATTGTACGCTGCAAGTTACTCCAAGATTCAGACTCAACAAACTGAACATCTCAACTAAAGTGAGCTTGCTTGGTTACTGGATTGTACAACTTGTATGCTCCCGTTGAGGTGTAACGAACAAGTATCATGGGCACACTCTTATCATCAAGCTTCTTCCTTCTTTGATCTGGAATGTGCTTGTAGCATAATGAGCCAAAAATCCTTAGATGTTTGATTGAAGGCTTAATTCCACTCCAAGCCTCTTATGGAACCAGATTGTCTAATCTTTTGGTTGGGCATCTGTTGAGTAGATAGGTTGCAGTCATGGCTGCCTCACCCCATAAGTTGTGTGGTAGGTTTTTCTGCTTGAGCATACACCTCACCATGTTCAAAATGGTTTTGTTTCTCCTCTATGTTATGCCATTGTGTTGAGGAGTGTATGATGTTGTCACTTCATGACTTATGCCTTGTTCCTTGCAAAAGTCCTCAAACTCTTTGGAGTTATACTCACCACCACCATCTGATCTCAAGACTTTTATGAATTGGCCTAATTCCTTCTCCACCAAAGTCTTGAATGCTTTGAATATGCCAAGAACTTCACTCTTGACCTTGATCAAGTAAAGCCACAATCTTCTGATGTAGTCATCCACAAAAGTCACAAAGTACTTGCTTCCTCCTATGGTTGGCACTTCAAATGGCCAACACACATCAGTGTACACAACATGTAGAACTTTTGCAGCCGTAGACATAATGTAGTTGCTGAATGGCTTCCTAGATTGCTTGTTGATTAGGCAATTTCCACATATTCCCTTGTGAGTAGCAAGTTGTGGAAGTCCATGAATCAAATTCTTTGAGCTTAGTAAGTCTAGGTCTTTAAAATTCAAATGACCTAGTCTTAGGTGCCAAAGCCAAGAATCATCAGCAAGATTGATGACTGAGAAGCAACTTGGTTTCATGGCACTCAAGCTGACCTGGAAGGTTCTGTTTTGAGCCAAAGGTACACTCATGACCCTTTGCTTGGTTGCATCATATATCTACATCATTCCATTGAGTGTAGTGATTGAGAACTCTCTTTCCATAAGCTGACCCATACTTATTAGGTTGCTCTTCATCCCAAGCACATAGAGCACATCACATAGAACCATGCCACTACCGTCTGTTCTTTTGATCAAAACATTGCCACTTCCTTCTTCCAAGATTGATCTATTATCTGCTAGCCTCACCTTGGTTTTCTTTCTTGCATCAAATTCCACAATCCAGTCCTTGTGGCCAGTCATATGGTTTGAGCAACCTGAATCCACATACCACACCTCACTGTTTTCAGCATCTTGGTTGGTTGTCATCATGAACATGATTGGTTGGTTGTCATCATGAATATGATTGGTTCCTCATCAAGATTTGCTCCACCATCTTCAAAGACAATGGCTTGATGATTGCTAGCTTGATTTCCTCTATGATCATCATGATTAGCTGAAGTAAAGCACTCATTTGCATTATCAAGCTTCTTTCTACCTTCTCTCCAAGCATTATCACCTCTTCTATTGTCTGCTTGTTCTTGATCAGACTTAGCTTGGAATCTGTTAGAGCCTTGCTTTTGGTCTGTCCTTCTACTCCAAGCATTGCTTGCTCCTCTTGAGCCAAAGCTGTTCTTTCTTAGTGCTTGAGTCAGTAACACTTGACTCTCACTAGGCTGCTTCTCCATGGTTCTTTCATTGAGCCTTTGCTCATGTGCTTGCAGAGAACCTTGCAACTCCTTTACCTTCAATTCATCAAGCTTTTTTTACTCTTCCATGGCAACAACAATATGGTCAAATCTTGGATGGAGAGTTCTAAGCACTTTCTCCACTATTGACTTATTGTTGATGTTCTTGCCACATGCCTTCATTGTATTAGTGATTGCAATAATCCTATTGAAGAAATCAGTCACATTCTCATTGTTCTCCATCTTCATCAGCTCATATTGGCGCCTCAAGGTCTGCAAATTGACCTTCTTGAGTTATTCAGCTCCCTCACTATATTTCTCCAGGATTCTCCATGTTTCTTGTGAAGTTGCAGCTCCTGCAATCTTCTCAAAGTGAGCTTCATCAACACATTGATGAAGCAAAAACTTCACTTTGTGGTCCTTCTTCTTTCTTTCCTTGAAGTCTAGCTTTTGAATCTCTGTTGGATTTTCTGGAAGCTCTTGAAGACCATCTTCAATCAAATCACTCAAATCTTGAAAGCCAAGGATAAAATCCATCTGAATTTTCCATTTACTCCAATTCTTGCCATTTAGGACAGGTAAGGTGATTGTAAAGTTTCTATTATTTGACCCCATTGCTTCATGAATCTTTCTTGAACCTGAAGCTATTGATACCAGATGTTGGAAATTGGCAAGCCACCAAACCAGAAAACTAAAACAGCAGCAAGAAGAAGATGTTGCAGAGAAACAGAAAACTAGAAATCGAAGAAGATGAAGTTTTGAGAGAGAGAGAGTTGTTGTAATGCTTTTGCAAGATTAAAAAGAAGATAAGTGTTTGAATAATACTTCAGATGCTTATTATTGATGCACTTTCACAAAGCTAGGTACATTACTATTTATAGAGTAACTACTAACTAAAATACCTAACTAAGTTGCTATATATGGAAACTTTACAAACTAACTTCTAAGCTTAGTTTTGAATCAATTTTTAACATTCACAACATTATCAATATAATTATTATTTTGACCATTATTTTTTCATTCTATATCTAAACACTATAATTTCAAGCTCACAAATGTATATAAGAATTTTTCTTTTCTTACCTCCCAATCATTCAGAAACCCATTTTTCTTCTTACTTATTTGAAATGTAATAGGAATTTGATTAGAAGAATCATCACCTACCTTTATCTTAAATGTGTTAAGATAAGTCTCATGTCGGATAAAAATATGGTCTTGTTATTCCTTATAAGTTTTAAACAATCCTAACCTTTTAAGTTAAGTTTTGGGTTTAGTTAGGTCAAGCATTTTATTATACCATCGTAGCTTGACATTCTCGATGAGCTAGGCATAGATTTTCAATACGCATGAGGGGTTGTGCTAAGATAAATCTTACATCATATGAAAATATGATCGAACAACTATATATAAGTTAGGTCTAATCATTCTAATATAATAAAATAATGTTGATGCTTCCACAGATTTTCCTATAAGCTTCATTGACAAGTTATTGTATCTCTTCTAAATTGCATGTGTTTGTAAAGAACAAAATGAGATGCTCATGTATTCCAATGTTTTTATACAAATATATATACTTACTGGATGAATGTGATTGAAGTTAAAAACCTTTATGTTAGTAAAGTCTACTCAAAATCTCATCAATCATATTCTGATCAGTAATAAAATTATTACTATTCTCTTATGCTAATATAGTACTGCTAACAGGAGTTAGAGATTTAGCTTAAAGATAATAAAAAAGTTCTGAGAAAAGTGGATCAAACATAAAAGCTTTATAACTGTATAAGTCTGTAAAATCTAGAAGGACCCAATAATCTGAGGTTAAAGCTTCTTCCAGTGACCAAATGCACTGTCAAAATAGTATAGCCTTTTCCCATTGCCAAAACAAGAACTTTCATAACTTTATATATATATATATATATATATATATATATATATATATATATATATATATATATATATATATATATATATATATATATATATGAGAGAATCCACTTACTTTTTAAAGTTATTTCACATCTTAGATCAATTCTAGGGTAAATGGTTTGAATTAGTGAATAGATGTAAATTATTAGATTCTCCTAGAATTAATGATTAAAATGTGAAGTAATGTTAAAAAAATTCCTCTCGGATTAAATGAATTTTCTTAGGTTCAGGTTCTCGTTGGTTTGTGACCCGTGACTCTGGGCTTTTAGAAGTTTGCTACAAGACAGGGATGGCATTATGAGTAACTTGCTACATTCCAAATAAATACCCGAATCAATCACAAATCAGTAAATACAAGAAGAAAAAAACAAGCCATCTTTGAAAACTTTAGGCTAGATCCCCAAAAAATATGATATCTAGAGTAAAAAATAGTGTCTGAGTAGAGAGATTCTTCACAAACAGGATCTATCATGTGACTCTTTGATCAAACCATTATGCAAAATAGGAAATGAGATAAAGTTCTTTACCTATTTGTGATGTTTCTTAACAATAAAAACTTAATATGTATCTTATTTTCTTATTCATTAATGAAGTATGATTTGGCCTAAATGTATATATAACAAATAATGCAAAGCTAGCTAATGATAAAAAAAAAATATACAAATGTGATATGATAGTAGTGTAAGTTGTGATGAATTAATTTAGTATGACCCACGATTTAATGATGTATCAAAAAATGATTTAATGTATGCAAATATAATGTGTTAGGGTGAATGAAGATCAGTTATCTCATTTTTTGTATCTCAAATATATTCCAACCCAATTAAAAACTGTCACTTAATTAAAAAGAAAAATTAAAAATAGAAAATATATTTTTTATGGTGAAATGTAATTAACTTGGAAGATAACAATTTTTTTAGAATGATTGATCCTTGTGATAGGATTCTATCTAAACAAGTTTTTGAAAGTAAAATATTTATTGATGAAATGCAAAACAAAGCAGACCTAATAATATCAGAGAGTGGAAAAAGGGAACCATATAACTCTGCTTCTTGACTTTATTGCATAAAGTTCCATATACCTTTAACTCTCTCATCTTTTTTCACCACTCTCACCTTAAAACTTTCTCAACATAACCATTAACAACACTCAGATCATACCAACGCCTTAAACTCTACAATGACTACTAACATCTTTTTGTTCCTCCTCTTTCTACTACACCCTCAACCACATACCTTTGTAAATGGAGATGCAACATTGATCAAAAAAACATGCAAGAACACCAAGTACTACAATCTATGCTTCTCTTCCCTCAAATCAGACCCAAGTAGCCCTAATGCAGACCCTAAGGGCCTAGCAGTTATCATGGTTGGGATTGGAATGACAAATGCTACTTCCACTTCTTCATACTTGTCTTCAAAATCCCTTGTTCAAACTAACAACACAACCTTAAACAGTGTCCTAAAAGAGTGTGCAGATAAGTATAACTATGCTGGTGATGCCCTTCAAGCTTCTGTTCAAGATTTGGCTAATGAGGAATATGACTATGCTTATCTTCATATAATTGCAGCTAAAGATTACCCAAATGCTTGTCACAATGCTTTCAAAAGGTACCATGGTTTGGTTTATCCTACAGAGCTAGCTAGTAGAGAAAATGGGTTGAAGCATATATGTGAAGTTGCAATGGGTATCATTGATAATCTCATTAATCTCAATTCGTAGTTGCATGGATTTTGCATACAACTTTCACTTTCTAATGCAAATCATATATTCTATGGTGTTAGATTTTCTACTATTTTTATGTTCTATGTATAAAATGAATACTTTTTTTTTGTGTTTCTCTAATAATGCTAAGGTTTTGCCATTATCTAAACTAGCATCTTCACATCTGTGTATTTTAAATGTTATAAATATTTATAATGATATTAATGTGAATCTGCTTTCAAACAAATGTATAATTTTTAATATGATAGAAATTAAAAAATATTAATGGTAAAATAAAGAATTGAAAATTAGTCTATGGTGATAGTTACATCATGTTTTGCATTTATATATAGATCAACAAATATTCAATTTAAGGTGAGAGATGTGGTTAATATGTTGGTAGTTACATATAATTATATGGTTTTTTTTGTAGAAATTAAAAAGTGTCAATAACAAAATATGAAAGTGAAATTATATTACGGTAGAAGTTACATCATATTTTGCTTTAGATCCGGTATAAATATAAATATATGGTTTTGAATTTAATTTGTGGTTGAGGTCATTTGGGATTGTGAATTTGTGATGATTGTAATGTAAAATCATTTATGATTAAAGATTTAGTTTTAAAATATATTTACAATATTAAGTATGATTTGGCCTAAGCTTATTAGTACCAGAAAAAAAGTAGATCATGATTTTACAAATAATTTATCTACCACTACCACTAGTTAAAGTATGTGAATTATTTGGGAGACCATTAACGAGTGCATAGGACTTAGTCAAAAAGAAAATAAGAAAAGGTTCAATGATTGATTCAAAATACTGTATCATGATAGATATCTCTGTTGAAGAGATGAAAAAAGTTTCATGAACAATATTAACACTTGCGTACAAATGTTATTTTCTATCATAAAATATGCATATTTTATGAATATCATATTTATGGTTTGTTCAAATAACAACACTTATGGAGTGTAGCTGAGTATCAACTATAACATAATATGTTGAGGTGGAGTGGTGCTATGAAGCACCAACACGTGAAACTCTTTCACTTGTCGGTGTCGGATACGTATCCGACATGGATACGCTCTGATTCGTCATGAATACGTATTCGTAGAGTATTTAAAAATAAAAAATATTAAGATACGTATCTCAAATGTTTTGAACAAAAAAATAGAATAGATAGGATATGTATCTGAAACATTTTCAACAAAAAACTAAAATAGATATGATACGTTTTAATCAAAGCATCCCAGTAATTAAAATAAATACCAACTTATTTAAAGACAAACACTAATGAAGGCAAACACTAATGGAAAACAATGATTTGCAATTTTCATTATGCTTTCTACTTTGGATATTTTGATTTACACTTATAATCTTATCATATTTTATACATGTATCTTTAAACGTATCGTATCATATATTTTAGAAAAAATGTGTATCGGCGTATCAGATACGTATCGTATCTAACACATGTATCTGTATCTATGCTTCATAGGAGTGGTGAATTATATTCTTCATCATTATAAAAGATACTATTGCTTAAAAGATTTTGATGATATTTTCATAAGATAATTTATATTTTTATACTATTGCTTAAAACCTTTAATTACCTTTAAAGACTATAAAATAGTAAGTAGTCTTAAATGATGATAAAATTTTAAAAGTTGTTAACATGTGTAATTTAGTTGAAACTCTTAAAATAAGGATTAGAGAGTGAATTTAATATGAAAGATGTGTAAATTAAAGAGTAAAATTATTGTAAGTGGTGACATAATTAATTAAATAATAAATTATATTTACGTCTAAGTTTTAATGAAATTACATAAATCGTCCTTTATTTTTTGTCTTTACACAAAATATCCCTAATTATTATCATACATATATAAGTGTAATTCAATGTAATTGAAATTGCCAATTTCTCGCCTCATAGACAAAACATGCAACAACGAATTTTCTTCTTGTAAATGATAATAATTTCGTTCAGCACTAGCAAATTGGAGCTTGTGGTCCCCTTAGTTGGTACAACAAAATTAATGAAGTTTGAGAACCCATATTACTTGTATGATTTCTTGTTTCTTCTTATCTTACTACTAAATTGGAGCTTGTGGTCCCTTTGTTAGTAAGTTAAAGAAGCATTGGTGACATGTTTTTATTCAACAAGTTTCGGGCCCAAGTGCCAAACAATAAAGGTGATTAGCCTAGTTTGGTGGGTTCTTTTCTTATGGAAATGTTTGGCATTCCAACAAAAGCAAATAGATAAGGAAAGTGGTCGAAAATGTGGTTTCTGCAACCACATGGAGGAGCCTACACTACACTTGTACTTCCTCTTATCATGCAAGTTTTTGTACAATGTTGTATGGTTTGGCTTGGAGGTAGTGCTGCCTCAAGATGGAATATCTTATTTTATGCAAAATGGTTTAATTTCTATCATGATTTGTAATTGTTTGGTGAATATTTTACACAGGTATGCAATAATATTTGAAGATGTACTAATTGTTGATAAGTTTTTTGATTTGTGCAGTCTTATAGCTAGTACTTGGATTGTTTGGTATTTTCCACTGACAACACAATCTTGTCAAATATATAAGGATGTGAACTGAGCCATTCTATTTTTCATGTGACTTTAACCAATCAGAAGTTGATTCGGTAGTGTAAAACAACGACAGAAAGTTCATATGAACAACACTTATAAAAAAAGACAATCACTAAATCTGAAAATGATTAATTCTTTACTTATTGGCATAACTTTGTTAAAAAAAATGGCTTTAGGGCAATGGTTACAGAAGCTAATAATTGTATTGAAAAGTGATAGGTATTTAATAAGTAAAATATAATATTTTAAATTTTCCAATACAAAGTTTGTTTCCTTTTTTGTTCTTTAACCATTGCTCTAATAAATACCATGGTAAGCAAAATGGTCCTTAGATGAAATGAAACAAATCTAATAAAAAATCCACTTTCTGCTAATTGTCACATCAGCAACTCATAATACAAGCACTGTCACTTCATTGTTTCCTAATAACAGTAAATAAAAGTAGAGAAGTAAACTACAAATATAACACCATTAAAACTTTTCTACAAAGTCAGAAAACTGGAACTAACAGGTCTGAAAGTTTGCACAACACTGAGTACAAATTCACAATGCTCTCCAAAAACATACTCCAATATATTCCCTAAGAAACCCATTAAAATTGTTTCATTTCTATTATTCCCAACAGTCAAAAGCAGCAAAGTACCCACACTAACTTCTTTGACAAGTCCAGCACTCTTTCGGAAGATCAAGTACACCAGTTTGGAATTCTGTTTTAAGGAAATAGATGACACTTCCAATAACCACAATAAACTAGTAAAAAAAATTGACTCCCACATAACAACTTCCTAATAATCAATTTGCAAATTAATATCTAATGGCACCAAAAGCCAATAGTTCTTCCAAAAAGAAACAAGAAAAAACAACTAAAGGCCGAAAAAAGAAGGAAAGGAGAGCTCCCAGAATGTATGTACTCGAGCTGCAAAGCCTATTAGATTCTACTAGCAACTAAAGTACAAGAACAAAGGCACAAAACAAAAGAGACTCTAAAGAAAAGGAAATATAGTACAAGCTAAGACAGTAACATGGAAATAAATATTTGGTAGCCAAATTTCTCTACTTGCACTAAGCTTTCTGAACCTTCTCCACATATGCCTGCAACCAAAATGATAGGAATTGTAAGGCACGGTAGAAAAATCACAAGCCCACAAGTAATCAATTGTCATTAGTTTCACTCCAATCATACTTTGAGAAAAGAAAATGTCTCCAAAGGAAATGTAGATTCAGAAGCTAATATGTATCTCTACTAGCAAACTAGAACTTTTACGAAAGAAATTATAGGCTACAAACTTCATCAGCAATTATGGTCAACCATGGGCTTCATGATCTTATAGAGATCAAACAGGTGATATCAATTTGATGGATTCAAAAGCTGTAATAAAAAAGTGCAACTTCAATTTGAGATAGATGCTACTTCTTCAGAGAAAACAATTCCACGCACATGATCTTGTTAAAATGAAAAAATAACCAAGTTGCGAAAAAGATTAAAAAATGAGAAACTAAATAAAATTTCAAACAAAAGAAGATGAAAATAGTTTGATCTTAAAAAAAGGTTCCCAGAAGTGCCTTAAGCTTCAGACAGTGTATTTAATTAAGAAATTTAGTTTCAAATGTAAATCTTGAATAATTACATATTTTCTTAGCTAAAACTTAATCCTTTATTTTTGGGCAACTTTCCATCTACTCTTCCAAAATCCAAATTAAGCCCTTCAGAAAATTCAATGTTTATGGAGGTTCATCTATGTTCACATTCATCTATAAAACTGAAAGTGAAATGGGGAACAAGGTAAAATCCTTCAAACGTGTAGCAATGTGCAAGTTGACCACCACTGACCTGTACAAGCTTGCTAAGTTTTGATTTTGAGAATGACAAATAGTGGTCAATTTTCTCCTGTGTCTGGGGAACATTGGCGCCTTGCATGGTACCAGTTACTTTATCAACAACTTTCTTCACAATTGCTTTATAGTCTTCTTTGTTAATTTGACCTTCTTTCCATGCTGGTTTCAGAAGTTCCTTAACAAACTCAACCAATGCAAATTTAAATGCACGGATCCCCTTTGCATCCTTTGTTTTCTTGGCATCATCAGGTCCACCGTTTTGGTCCAAGTTTTCTGAAGGACCATTCTCTTTTGTATTTTTAAGACCAGTTGGAGAACTTTGCCTTTCCACAACTACCACTTCATTCTTCTCCTTACCTTCTGCATGTTTTTTACTTAGAGAGAAAGCCAGGGTAGCCCCACTTGCAACAACATTTTTTGTTTCAATACTATCACACATTGGATCATACTGCTTCGTGAATCCAATGACAGGGTCTGGCTTAATGAATGTATTGGAAACAGGCATAGCTGGCGCTTCAGTTTTGGCTAGTGAGGGACTGTCCTTTGCATCATGAGAATTTAAAGCAGCATAAAGCTGTGGTAATTGCTGACCTGATCCAAGGATATGAGCCAGAGAGGCTGAGAGATTGCTCAGCTGAGCAAGCTGTTCATTGCTTACCATGTTCTGAGTTTGAGGATTTCCTGAACTAACTTGTGAATTGCCTGCATCTGTGATATTTGGTTCAACGGTGTATTTTTTCTCAGCAGAGACTTCTTGGCCATGCATACTTTCAACAATTCCCCTTGAAGGAAGAATGGGAAGATCAGCTTGACTTTGTCCAACTGCATGGCCAATTGAAGAATGCAAAGGATTTATGTTCTGTTCATTCTGATTAAATCCTTGCCCTGGAAGAACAACAGGAGAAACTCGTTGGCTATGCATACTTTCAACAACTCCTCTTGAAGGAAGACCAGAAACAGCCACTTGACTTTGTCCAACTGCATAGCCGCTTGAAGGATGAAAAGGATTTATATTCTGCACATTCTGATTAAAGTCTTGCCCTGGAAGAACATCAGTAACAACTCCTATTGAAGGAAGAATGGGAACAGTCACTTGACTTTGTCCAACTCCATGACTGCTTGAAGAATGCAGAGGATTTATATTCTGTGCATTCTGATTAAAGCCTTCCCCTGAAGAACATCAGTAGAAAAGTTTAGGTCTATGAGTGACTCAACAAATTTGTTTCTTTTTTTTAACAAAGAAAATCAGCAGAAGTGTTTATCATACTTATCATCACATTTTCAACAAAATAACATCATTTTTTTAAATTTAGGGTATAAGTTGCAGGGTAAAATATGTGTCGAAGTAAAACCGATGTGCAGTCAAAGAAACAAGTATAGGATTACCTGAAACTTGTGTTCCTTCATGTTTAGTGGCTAAATATGCACCATCCTGGGTTATCCCTTGCTTATTCTGTTCATGCTCTTCTTGAATATGACTAGAAGATCCCACCCTATAATTCCAATCAAGAGAAGTTTCATTACCAGACCAATTGTTTGTACCTGTTGGCTGGGAAACGCGCATGTTGGCACCAACATTTTCTGCCATCTGATGATCAGTTTCCTTCTTATCACTTGAAAATGTTGGTTCACCATGCACTCTGTTATTATCTAAACCATGACCCCATCCATCCTTCGTAGGCCAAGCAGTGAATCCAGGATCGATGGCTGCTACATTTCCACATGTGTCCTCAACCAGCTTTGCTGTATCAGACACAGTAACTGCATCATTCTGCTTTGGATTGTCATTCTCTACCATATTTCCATCTGAACCCCATCTATCATCTCTCCGTCTTCTAGTAGGGCTAACTGAATCAATCAATCTTGGTCTATCCAATGTCTGATGATCTCCACCTGAATTGCTCCCCCATGTATCATCCCTTGATCTTCTATTAGGACTCCCATATGTTTGCCTATCATGAGAAAACCTACAAGATTTACCATTGCGGCAGTTTCCATTCGCAAAAAATTTGCAAGTAAGACCGCTGCGATTTGGCCCATGCCCGCCACCCTGATCAAAAGAATAATCTCTCCGTCTTCTATCATTTTCCCTTTCTCTAGTTGATTCATCCACGGAACCTTTACTACATCCATCAGAATTGTTATGCACAAAGTTGCATGATGCTCCCATTCTACATCTGCCTTTAGCAAAATTTACGCAAGCTTCATTATATCTACCACTCCTATGAGAATGGTCTCTACTATCATGGGAAGCAGAATATCTGGGAGCATCATCTTCTCTGTGCTTACTTTCCCAACTATCCTCGTAATTTTGATTATCATGGTGAAGAAAATGGCAAAGGCTACCTCTTCTGCATTTACCGGCAGCAAACTCTCTACATGGTTGTGTCAATCCCCCAGCCCTCGTTCTATTTCTATCATTGAATCCTGAATCCTGCCTAAAACCATGGGGAGGGCTCCTGCTTCGACTACTCCTATGCACGACATAATCCAAATAAAGGCTGCTAATTAGAAAAACCAACTGCATATAGAAAAATTATATATTCATAATATTTATCTGGGTTAAGAACAATATAATTTGAAAATAATGATTATCTTGCTGTTTTAGATCTAAACTAAAAAAAGTTATACAATGAGCTTGAAATTAAAGCAAATACCCATAAGGGAACAAGCTTTTCGGCACAATACAAACATGAGAGACAATCTGAAACAAGGGAGCAGAAAGTGGCATACATATATAAAAGATCAACCAAATGTACTTGAATACCTGTGTGTATGACGTATGTAAGAACGAAAACATAAAGCATATGGAAAAACCATTTAACATATGTTTAAAATGTTATTTAACAGATACACAAAGCATCCAAGTAGAAAACTGTTTTTTGGACTCCCTATACAATATTGCTGAATACTCAGCTGTGGCAAGCATTCAACTGAGTGTACACAGCTCTTGCATTAAATATAAGTGCTTCAGAGAATAAGGTAAAAACCTATTTTAGTATAAAATAACACAAAATCAAATTTGTCTATAGCCCTGCTCCCACAACAAACCATCAGTCAAATATAAAACTTCAATCAACTTTCAGAAAACAGGGTAGCAGCAAACACACACCGAGTAAAGTAACAAACCTGCCAGACATGCTCCGACGATTTTTTGGGGATTGACTTTGTCTCTTGTATTTCCGTTCCTCAAACCCTGGAGAAAATTTCTTGTAAGTTTCATCAGCATCCCATTCCATTGTTTCATCCAAATCTCTATAGTCTTTATTCATAATATCATCCTTATTTGAAATTCTGCCTCGATAAAAAGGTTCCTTAGATGAAAACCCGGTGCCAGATTTTAACTTATCATTTCCTTCAAAATAAGACCGTGATTGCTTATTATCAGGAGCAAATTCAGGATTGTCTCTCATATCCCATTTTGAAGATCGATTTCTGGCATTTCCACTCATCTTGCTTGCCAAACCTGTAATGTATTTCTTTGATTAATGCAGCGTGATCTGAATTAAAAACAACAACAAATAAATTGCCAGAAATATGAAATCTACCTCATCCTTCTACTGTTTTTTTCATCAGTAAAAACGACTATAACATAGCACGAAACAAAAACAACAATAACAACTAAGCCTTTATCCCACTTAGCGGGGTCGGCTATATGGATCAAACGACGCCATAATACTCTATCACGAAACAGAAATAGCACAAATTTTAGAAAGAAAATAAAGTATCTTCTCATACCAGGAAATAAGTTATCTCCTCCAGACTCCGGCCACTAAAATCATGACATGTGTCATATTTAACCATTTTCTATAAAAATAATTCTGAAAACTAGAAAAATAAGACATATGTCATGATTTTAGTGGCTGGAGGAGATAACTTATCTCCTGAGGAAATACTTTATTGAGTTTATTCTCTTTTAGAAATGAAATGATAAAATTATCTTGATTTTAAAACAAAAAACTTAAAGCCCATGAATTAAAGTTCACATAAGCTACTCAATAAACATAATGCCAGCCATTTATCAATGAAAAGGAATTATCTGATAGAGAAGTCCATAGAACGCGAGGATCCAGAATACTCAGAAAAATCAAGGAAAATGGATCCGGAATCCTCACAGCAAATTCTAGCATTCTGTACTTGTACAATTGATTGTAAGGAGTCAGGGGACAAGCGAAAAGATTTCAATTGTCATTTGTGTTCTATAATACAATCAAATGATATAAATGACATTATGAAATTTGCTTGGGTTAGTTTTTATCTATCTGCTCCATATTATGGAATAATACTTAAATTAGTTTGTCAGCTTAGACGTTAGCTTGCTAGTTAAGCAAACATGTGTGGAAAGTCAATTAGTCAAGCTAATTGTCAGTTAGCTTGCTAATAACATTTCCTTTTACATTTGCTATAAATAGAGCTAGGCTCTCTTGTAAAGTTAGTTTTGATATATTCGATAAAAGATAAACTCAAGTTCTCTCTCTCCTTCTCTTTCTTATTTCTCTCTCTAGGTAGTTACCTTTACACTCCACAAGGATTATTGATGTCAACATTATGAGAATACTGATGGCTTTTGTTCACCTTTTTTGCCTATTGACCCCTATTTGCCACTGGCCGAAATTGGACAATAAGAGTGTTTTCATCCATTGTGATCTCTACTTAAATAAGTTTATACGGAACACCACTCAATGTTAGTTGCTAGGTAGCCAATGACTTACGATAGCACTGCGATAGCTTAGTGTAGCAGGTTTTTGGCCGTTCCACACTAGGTCACGGTGTATAGCGGCACACATAGCTGTAGCAGGTCAAATAATGGTGGAATTGCAAGTCAAATCATGGGTCATGACCCGCTACGTGCTTTTCTACAAGTGGAACCCTAATTTTAGAGGGGGAGTCTTTTTTGCTCTTCTCTTTAATAGGTGGCAGGTTTTTCGTAGGGTTTTAGGCAACGAAGCATTTATCTCTAAATATTTCCTAATTGTTTCACCTATGGTTTTACTTGGCCTCCCTCTACCTCTAAAAATTGGATTGACCTTCATTTGCTTGACTCTCCTTACTGGGATTTCTAAAGGTCTCCTCCGGACCATGCTCAAACCACCTAAGACACAAATCAACATTCTTTTCTATAATAGGATCTATCGCAACTATCTCCACAATGCATTCAATCTTAATCTTATCTTGTTTATTGTGTTTACTCGTTCAATGCAATATTTTTATCTTTTATACATTAAGTTTATTCTCTTGTTAAAGTTTTATTGTCCAACTTACAATCTCATATAATATTAAAGGTCTTATAGTTGTGTAATAAATTTTTCTCTTAAGCTTGAATGACACATTTCTATCACATGATACCTGACACATTCAACCATTTCTTTCACCCCACTTGAATCTTTTGATTTACATTTTCCTCAATTTACTCGTCATGTTGTATGATTGATTGAAGATAATTAAATCTATTGACTTATGGTATGGTATGATTTTCAATCTTTACCTTTGCAATAGGGTTTACACACCTCTTGCTAAACATATACTCCACATACCTTGTCCTATTTCGACGTATAGGAAAGTCAAGTGCTTCTAAGGATTGTCTCCACATTTCTAGATTCATATTTAACTTATCTCTCGATTCTCTAACTAGGACACCGTCATCCACAAAAAGCATGCATTTTGGCACCTGTTATTGGATATGCTTAGTAAGCACATCCCAGACCAATTTGAACAAGTAGCTCAATTTTGACTCTTTGTGTAATCCTATAGCAATAGGAAAATCTTATGGGATCTCATCTAATGCTTACATACCAGTCTTGACCTCATCATACATATCATTGATTGCTCGAATGTAGGCAATCTAAACTCCTTTATTCTCTAGAGCTTTCCACAATACCTCTCTATGCACCTTATCACATGTCTTCTCCAAATCAATTGAAACCATGTGTAACTCTCTTTGGTCCTTTCGATATCTCTCATCGTAACAAGTATATACCCTCCATGGTCAACCTCCACAACATGAAACCAAATTTATTTCCAATGATGTACATCTATTGTCTCAACCTTCGGACAATTATCATTTCTCATAGCTTCATATTATGGCTCATGAGATTAATTCATTATAGTTTGCACAATTTGCATATCTTTCTTGTTCTTATAAATAGGGATTAAAGTGTTTCTCCTCCACTTGTTTGACATCTTCTTAGACATTATAAATTCATAATCTCATTAAACAACTTTGTAAGCCAATTAATGTCATGCTCTCCTAGATCCTTCCAACCCTCAATAGGTATGTTATTCAGTCCAACCACATTGTCATTCTCCATCTTTTTCAAAGCTTCTTTCACCTCCTGAACTCTAAGATAAAATCTATAATTTTGATCCTCCTCTTTAGTGTTTAGCCAAACATAATTCAAAGAATCATGATCGTCATTGAAAAGCTTATACTAACAGTTGACACTAAAATTACTGTAAAAATATTGTATCTACTATCTAGATTAGCAATTTGAAAGATAACATAGAACTAAAGCACATAGGAGACTGCTGACCCAGCTAGGATCTATCTAATGTTTTGTTATATTGGTAATCCAGCTAGTTCAGTGGATGAAAGCCTAAAGAACTCATGTTTGGGGATTATTATTATAACTTATAAAAGAAAAGGCTATACAAACAGAGTCTAAAGATGTGATCATGCCGTCAACAAGTAGAACTGGCAATAAAAGTTTCCTTCCAACAATACCAAATAAATAATTTTGGGAAGCCACCGACATCGTGCTAGTGGTGATGGATTAGGCTAGTTTGCATCAGGTCATAGTATCAGAGAGTGATATCACATTTCCGCACTATAGTCAAGGTGTGTCTAAAGAAGAAAACAAATACCATAATCAAAGCCTATATATCTGAAATTAAGCATTAAAACTCTAGTTTCTCTTGACAAAACAGAAGAGGAGAGTGATGTCTTAATAATTATTACTATAAAATGAAGCACGGCAACAACTAGCAAAAAAACAAGTATTCATTCTCGTCTCTCCAAAGTTCCCACCTTTCCGCACTCACAAAGGCGAAAATCATCATAAGTCAGTAGTCTTTTAATACAAACAACATCGATTACACTACGAATAACCATAACATTAAAATTCAAGCTCACATGTACAAAAACCAATGGCAAACAACACAAATTAGGTTTCTAATCACAATTTTTATCGAAAAAGAAAAATACAATGTAAACCCTATATAAGAGAGGAAAGTGCAGAAGGAAAATGAGTGAAGTAAATAGAGAGACTTACGAGTAAGTGATAAGTGATAAGAGAGGGTGTGAAGAGAGAAACCCTAGAATGGAGGAGGGATTTTGCGGAACGTTTTCGAATTCGAGAGAGAGAAAATGGGTTCGGTTCGTTGATGATTTCGTCAATAAATATCTATGCTGCTGAATTTTACCTTTGCCTTTTGGTCCCTCTCTTCGTTTTCTATCCCAATCTAATTAAACATGTCAGCAAGACATGTTTTCTTAGTGTTTGGACCATTTCCATTTTATAATATAAGTTGCAAAAAATTGTGAAATACATTTGTTAATTATAGGTATTATATATTTTTAGTGGGTCTAATAGTTTCATTTCCTTTTTATTCTAATTTATTTATAATTTAACATTTGGGATTAGTTCAATTTAATTTATGTTGTTATTAGTATAAAAATTTATTATTTTTATTCCACTTATTAGTTCACTTGTTTTTCTTTGAAAAAATTATATTTTTAAGAGGATAAACTATTTTTAAATTGGGTTCTCATAATGTGTAGTTCAATTCAAACTAATTCTGAAATTATCGAATTATGAAATGGAGTGGTTATAATTATTCTCAATAAAAATTAAATGTATTGTGAAATTGAATCAAACTATATTTTATATTTTATAGTTCATTTAAGAATCATTTGGACCCTTCATTTTTATTACCTAATAAGTATAAAGCCCCTTAAATAAATATTGGTTTTTAATATTTAAGGTAGTCTACTTTTACTCTTCATGACCACCAAAGATAATATGTGATGTCACACAAAAATAACATGTCAATATTTAACCAATTTGAATTAATGATATAGACTATAATCAAAATAAACTAATTCAAATAGATTGAAAAAACAAAATTATTATCCTTATAAAAACATATTTAAATACAAAGATAAATAAAAATCAAATTAATTATAAAGTGACTTTGAGAGTCTCAACTCCTTGAAATCAGCAAACAGATGGTCATGAAAAATACTATAATAAACACACATGATAACTTAACTCAAAACCTCAAGACATCATGCTTATGAATTCATCAGTGTAAGGTCTTCAAATTACTCGTTATTCATTCTTCTTGGACTTCTAAATCACACGTACTTCATACTTAAAATTCTTAGCAATATCCTCAATTTTGAGTCTTTTACATATGATCTCTCCTGATCAAGCAAAAGTAAAATCAAATATGTATGATAGTATCACCAAAAGCCTGTATCACAAACACGCTCCAAAAGTTAGGCCACAAATATGCTATTCTTCATAGTTGTACCATTGTAGTACATCAACTACAACGAAACATATCTTCTAGTCTCTATAAAACATTTAACACAATGGATCCAACATGTCAATCCACACGTAATTATTCTATACATATATTGGTCTAAGTCAAACCATCAACTTGATACCAATTTTTATGATTTGAGTATGAGGAGATTTACAAGCAATAAACCAAAGAATAATAACAATAACCGAGCTTGAAACCACATCTCAACATAGAAGTTTAAGACATTAGAGGGATATAAAGTGAGTTATGAAATATAACAAAAAAAATTATTTTTGATATTTTAGAAAACCACTCTTTCTATTCCAAAACCGAGGTTTAAGATTGTGGTACATAAATTAATTAAATAATATAAAAATTAAATATATTTTAACTAAAATAACCTTCCTCAATACACACTAAAAATAAATTAAAAAGAAATAAAGGATAAAAAAAGATGAGCATAAAATAAAGGCGTAATTAAAGAATAAAATATAAATATATATTGAATTTCTAAACCATAAAATGATCAATAATAACATCAGCAAGTTAAAAATGGAATAATATGGAAGTGTAGAAGAATCTAAGGTGCAAAATTAAGAAGCATTAAAAGAAAGACAAAACAGATATGATGTGATAGGGCCCACTGACTCGTTGGCCGAAGAAGAAGCAGAGAACGAAGAAAATGACACACAGGATGAAAGACTCTGTCCAGTAATTCTATAATTGTGGGACCACTCTATTCACCCTCTCAATCACGGAATATTGTAATTTTTAGAGTAAATTACACTCACACCCCCTAAATTTTAGTGAAATTATATAAACCACCCCCCACTTTTTTGTCCTTACACGAACCACCTCTAATTTTGTACATACACTGACTACCCCTGCATAATATAAAAGTATAATATTTTAAACAAAAAACGTATGATGTGTGTAATTAATTAAACAAAATATTGTATATTATGTAGAAAAATTCAAATAATATAAGAGTTAATGCGTCTTTATTATTTGGCTCGTTATAAAATAATATAAGAGTTATTTAAACATTTATTTGAAATTATAAATTTATTTTTTAATGACACAAAAATAATAAAGAACATTCGCTTTTGTACTATTTGAAGTGTTACACAATATACAATATTTTATTTAACTTAATTACATTCATCACACATTTTTTCTTTAAAATATTACACTTTTATAACATACAGAGGTAGTGTGTGTAATGTATGTATAAATCTAGGGGTGATTTGTGTATGAGGGATGAGTCGTTTGTGTAATGACAAAGAAGGGAGTGGTGGTTTGTGTAATTTCATTAAAACTCAGGGGGTGTGAGTGTAATTTACTATAATTTTTAGATTAAATTATATTAACATCTCCTAAATTTTACTGAAATTATATAAATTATTTACACTTTTTTTAAACATACACAAACCACCCGTAATTATATATACACATCACACTGATTACCCAATAAGAAATATAAGTATAATTTTTTAAACAAAAAACTGACATCGGGTGTAATTAAGTGAAATAAAATATATTACATTATGAAGAGAAATCCAAATATTATAAGAGTCGATGTCTATTTATTATTTTGGTTAGTTACAATATAATATAAGAGTAATTTAAAGTTTAAACACTTTCTTAGAATTATTGATACAGTTTGTAACGAATAAAAATAATAAATATACACTGACTCTTATACTATTTGAAATTATATTTATAATCTATCATATTTTATTTGACTTAATTAAACTTGTCGTCATTTTTTATTTAAGAAATTACACTTATATCTTTTATTTGAATAGTTAATATAATATATATAATTAAGAGTGATTTATGTAATTTCGTGTTACTCTAATTTTGATTTACACTCTCTTTTAGCATGTAATTACATTTCTCGATATTATTTTGTACGAAGCCTGAGGAATTATGAATTATCTTCTTCCCTCTTCTTTTTTCTCATTTACCCCCAAATTAAGAGGATCTTCTCTCACCGACACTCCTCTCTATCCTCACATGTAAATCTACTTACTCACTATTTCTCACTCACACAATTCATCTTTCTTCTCACTCACTATTATTATTATTATCATCATTAACCCAATAATATAACCATATCAATAAATTCCCCCATCATGAGAAAACCCATCTCCATCTCCATCTCCACCACCTTCATCCTCATTCTCTCTATGACTTCTCTTCTCTCCCTCTCTCTCCTCTTCTTCCTCTCTCTCTCTCCCATCTCTCTCTCCCAACAACAACAACCTCCCTCTCCACATATCCATCAAGCATGCAAGGCCACGCGCTTTCCTCACCATTGCATCTCCACTCTCTCTCAATCCACCCTCCCTTCTACTCCTCTCCATTTCATCCATTTCGCCACGTCAGCAACCATCCACAACCTCCACATTGCTAAATCCATGCTCAATTCCCTCCTCCCCTCTTACCCTACTGCCGCCGAATCCTGCCTCCAGATCCTTAATTACTCCCATCACCGTACCTCGCTCGCCGCGGATGCCCTCGCGCGAGGCCGAACAAAGGACGCTCGCGCGTGGATGTCCGCGGCACTGAGTTACCAGTACGGGTGCTGGTCAGGGTTAAAATATGTCAACCATACTGCATTGGTTTCCGAAACGATGTCGTTTCTTGATAACCTTGTGTCTCTTACCAGCAATGCTCTCAGCATGATTGTATCGTATGATATATTCGGAAACGACACCGTGTTGTGGACACCGCCACGAACTGAACGAGACGGTTTCTGGGAGCCAGCGTTGGGATCGGGTTCGGAATTCCGAGCTGGGTTACCGGTTTTGGAAGCTGATGCTGTGGTGTGTAAGGGGGGAGGGAGTGGTTGTTATAAGACGGTGCAGGAGGCGGTTAACGCTGCGCCGGAGAGGGCGGTGGGTGAGAGAGGGAGGTTTGTGATACACATAAAGGAAGGGATTTATGAAGAGAGAGTTAGGGTTCCGTTGAAGAAGAGGAATGTGGTGTTTTTGGGTGATGGAATGGGGAAGACTGTGATAACGGGTTCTGCTAGCGTGGGGCTGCAGCCTGGAATGACAACTTACAACTCTGCCACCGTCGGTGAGTTTTTGTTTTGTTAAGATTTTGGTGATTTATTAGTCATGGCTCCGCCTTTTTTTTTTTGCTCTCTAATACCTTCCAAAAACTAACTAGCAAGTCTTTCCAAAGAGAATAATATATCTCCTCATATCATGAGATAACTTATCTCCTTCCAACAGTAGTAAAATAATGACATGTGTATTGTTTTGTTTAGTTCTAGAAATATTTTTGTAGAAAATGATTAAATGATACATATATCACGATTTTAGTGGTTGAATGAGATAACTTATCTTCTTATATCCTGAGATACATTATTCTCCTTTCCAAATCAGTTTAGTTGTTGAAACAGCAGTTGTGTTTTTTAAGCAGTATTTTTTTGAGCAATACTCTTTTTGTTGGAAGGGATTTAACCAATACTTTATTGATAGGGAAGTATGTGATTCTATTCATAAACCTTAATCCCACTAGGTGGTGTCAGCTACATGGATCGAACACCGTAATATTTACTGATAAATAAACTTTGAACCAATAGGATTATTTCTAAGCATTACCAAACATGTACTTATTTTTTTCTGGATTTATCTGATTTCAGCTCATTTTGTAAATGGCCAGTGAATTTTAACTTTCACAAGTCTGAAGTATGGCATTGTAGCATTGTTTCAGTAAAATGGCAGACATAGAGAATAGTTAGTTGTGTTCTTAATGACTTAACTGAATAATTACGTTTTCAGGGGTTGATGGGGATGGGTTCATGGCAAAGGATCTCACAATCCAAAACACAGCCGGTCCAAATGCACACCAAGCAGTAGCATTCAGATCAGACAGTGATCTCTCTGTGATTGAGAATTGTGAATTCATAGGCAATCAAGATACTCTATATGCTCATTCCCTACGCCAATTCTACAAATCATGCCGTATCATTGGCAATGTAGACTTCATCTTTGGAAACTCAGCTTCAATCTTCCAAGACTGTCAAATCTTAGTCCGGCCCAGGCAAGTCAGGCCAGAAAAGGGTGAAAGCAATGCGATAGCAGCACATGGCAGGACAGACCCTGCTCAATCAACAGGCTTTGTTTTCCACAACTGCTTGGTTAATGGAACTGAGGAATATATGGCATTGTATTATAGCAAGCCTAAAGTACACAAGAACTATCTTGGTAGGCCTTGGAAAGAGTATTCAAGAACACTTTTCATTCATTCTTTATTGGAAGCTCTTATCACACCACAGGGTTGGATGCCATGGGGTGGTGGTGACTTTGCACTGAAGACACTTTACTATGGGGAATTTGAGAACTCGGGACATGGTTCTAATCTGACTCAGAGAGTGCCCTGGAGTAGCAAGGTCCCGGCTGAGCATGTGTTTTCGTATTCAGTACAGAGTTTCATTCAAGGAAATGATTGGATTCCATCATCTCAGTAAGTAGCTGATCAAATAAGTAATAAGAGAGAGAGAGAGAGAGAGAGAGAGAGAGAGAGAGAGAACAGAGGAAGTGTAGGCATTAGTAAATGGGGAATTTTTCCACATCCCCTTTGTAACTACTACTACATTGAAATTTTCTAAGGCCATTGGGAGAAATTCCAAATTTTATGTGAGTTGTGATCCCACTAATCAAAACTTGTTCATTTGAGCAACAAATAATTCCGTTCCTCTTAAGCAAAATGTTGTGATCTAGTCATGTTGAAAAAATGTATTAGGAGACTTTTATCTGTTTAAATGAGGAATTCCAATTCGAGTTGAATTAGTCGGAATCTAATGTTGTTTCTGGAGGAAAAATGTTATCCCACTTGATTTATGGTTATCTATGTTCTTTTTGACAAGAGGGTAAGTTTGATGCAATATTAGGTTATTTCTTAGTGATTGTGAGGTTACAAGTTCAAATCATGGAATCTGTCTCTCCGCTTGTGGGCAATGCTGTGGACATTTATCATCCCCATACCCCATTAAGTGTACACCTCGTATACTATACCACCTTTTTTATGTTCTTTTTGACATAATGGTTGTGTCTCAATCATATTCTCATATAGTAAAACTAGTAGATACCATGAAAGCTTTCCATCTAATGTAACTGAGCAAAGAAAACATGGAAGGAAAAATCCAGAATGTGCACACTGCTCTTCATAATCTTTGTTTGATGTCAATTTCTGGAGTTGCTTGTAATAACACGTGACATAACAGAAGGGCGATGGATAACTTGAATGTCACTACTACTCACAGGTATGGACATGGTCCCTTTCTTAAAGAAGTTAACCATTCCTTCCTTTTAAGTTATCCATGTTCCCATTAATATCATGCAATACCATGGTCAAAGTTATTGATGATAAGTTGAGAAGTATGGTCCACGGTCACAGTTATTGCTGTTACCATTGTTCACCAACTTCATTTCACGTACTTTCAATAGTAATGTTCTACTTGCCACATGATGTATAAGTATGGAGTGTGGGCAGACACATCACATGGTGCCACAAGGTGGTTGTGGGTTTTAAACTCTTTGGAAGAAATTAGTTGGTTCACATGCTAAATTAATTGGTTCACATGCTCATGTTTTGTTGCCTGTAAGAGTGATTAGATTCTATTATCTCAAATGAAAAACTGTTGTGTATATTCTTAATAATATACTAATGTTAGTATGGGTTTTGAAACATTGGTGAGACATGTTGCATATAAACAGTGAAAACTGTACAAATATGATGCCTTTTGAACACACAATGTAACACTATATATCCAACATTGTATTTGGTATGTACTTTTCAATGTGGATATGTTATGTGGAGAGAATAAATAAATGTGAGATTATAAAAATACAATGTTAATGCTCAAATTTGTTGTACAAATAATAAAACTCTGAAATTATGAGTGTGTAATTAGCACTATTTCAGAAGAAATGCTCTCATCTCTCCACCTCTGGTGTCACTAATATTAATAGTGTATGGATAAGAGTTTGTTTGTTTGCTCTCTGTGTTCCTGTGACAATAGTTTTCAGTTTCTACTATGGTGAATTGTCAAAGAGCTGTTTTGTAAATTCTTTAGATTAGATATATGTATTTGCATTAGTTCAATCTGAGAGGTCTCTGTCTATTATCCCCTTAAATATCTTATGTTGTGTTTGACTTCGTGTTCAAATTCAATTATGGAATCAAATCCAAATAAATACAAACCAGTGATTCATATTCTAAGTAGCTACCTGTGTTGTTGCTCTAGCTCCATTCACAGCATAATACTACAAAGACAGTCACAAAAAATAGAGCCAAAAATTATTGTTTCATTCAGGTAAGTTCCTCTAAATTGAATAATGGTAAAGTTTGATACAATAAGATCACACTCTAGAGTACACCATTTTATGCATATAAAAACAAGGGAGGAAAATTTCCTCTATCCTTTTTTCCTACACTACAGAAACTCATAATAGAATTTATATTGCCGTTCACAACCGTAACTGTGTGCGCAATATTACATTTTGGTTGTCTGTATAGCTGCATCATAATAGCATGGCCGCATCAGTCATATTTTCCTGCAATTGTCATGAATTCAGAAAATACAATATAACCGTAACTACAATTGCAACCATAACTCACAAAATAGAAAGATGTGATGTGGCAATGGCAGGTGGTGTTGGAGTATAAGACTCATCATCTGTCCAATTTGTCTCTCCCCAATGCTTCAACATGCTTTTCCAGTTACACAAGTTATCTATACATTTCTTCAAGCGCTTATCTTTAACTTTAATTCTCCAATGCCCATCTGTGTAGTTTGCTATCTCAGCCTGTCTTCGGTCCCACTCTAATTGTGCCTTCTGCTTAGACTTCAACATGCAAAACTGCTGCAAAAGCTCAGGCATTGCATCATGCACCTTCCACCACTTTTCATGTGCAACATCACTTGCAAACTCATGAAATAAATCAGAATTCCAGTTACAATCGTAATCCCGGAAGCATAACCATGGCTTCATGCCAAGGTAGTGAAGGACATAGAGAATTGGAGGTTCAGCGCCGAATAACATAGTCTTCATTTGTTTCTTCTCTTCCTCATCACCAACCCAAAAATGCTTCAAGAAGTTCATGTGTCTTGGTATCCTATGCCACCATGTAAATATTTCATTCAAGTACCCTTGGTCCCCTCCATTGTAGGACTCAATCTCATTAATATGTTCCATTAGGAGCTGGAATGTGCAATTTGATGGCTCTACGACCATGACACCTGAGTTAAAAAGTGTAGCATCATTTCCAGTAGCAGTGATTTGTGGCATTCCAAATAGGAAATCTATGTTTCTTAGTATGACCAAATCTGCATCAATGAAAATTATTTTGTCATAATCTGTCAGCTGCCATAACCTGAACTTGCTGTAGTTCCATTCATTGTAAGCATCCTTTTCAGCTTTGGGGTTTCTGATTCTCTGTATTGTTCTAACTTTCCAACCTGCTGCCTCCAAACCACTTCTGTGGTATCCACTGATTGTCTCATCAACAAGTATTACAAGGTCTCGAGTCGACCCGGACATGCGGATGCTTTGTGCGGCAGCTATAGCTCCACAGACATAATCATGAGCTGAATGCAGAATTGTTGCATAGGCTTCTCTAGGAACATTTCCATTGTACACCAGCTCTGCATCCAATTAATTCAAGTCTTTATGGTATGATAGGAACATGATAATAATGACATTGCAAAGAAGAAATTCATTTCTCATGATCATGGATGAGAATATGGTATGTTTAATGCATACAAATAGTCCATTTTCTTGGTTCTTCAAATGTCCAATTTTTGTTAATTGGCTTTGAGGCTCTTCAGAAATTCACCATTAATCCAAGAGTATGTGTTAAACAAGTGAAACACATAAGAAAATTGTTCTATATACATCTATTTTCTGACAACTTCCAGGAAAAAAAGATTTTCAGAGAGTAAAGTTATATGGGAAGTTGTCGCATTTGTTGTACAAATTACATTACTCTACTTATAACTACAATTGTTAAGTCTCAAGAGTATGTTAAAGAGAAAGAGAGTATCACTTTACCTTGGCCTCTCATAGAAAGTGCAAGTTCACAAGATCCTACTGGGAGCTGGACCTTATCTCTCAAAACACTCAAGTTTGGTTTGTATAACCATACATTTCCTTCATGTTCAACTAACTCTTTGCAAGCAAAAAGATTTGGTATTGGAAAACAGTTGGTAATGAAGAGCACATAAACAGGATAATTGCCTTTGAAAGAGGTTGCAAGGCCAGCAGCTGCAAGCTGAAGGTGCAAACGACCGACATCTCTAGACCAATTCCTTGTATCGCGACAAGGAAGCTTGACAGCAACGAGATTAAGTCTTATACCGGGAGATCGAAGACTAGGTAGAGAAGGGCAAACAGGAACTTCAGTTTCTTCTTCCTCATCAATCCATTCAGGGTACAATGACTCCCATGTTACATTCTTTGCAGCAAAGTCCATGTGAAGAACAACATGTGTTGCATCAGGAATAACATGCTCCCAATGACCTATTTCTGTCTTGTTGAAATTTAGAAGGCCTATCCCTTGAAAATCATTTTTCCCTGTAAGCTTCTTAGTAATTTTCGATATGTCGTTCCAGTCGATATCTACATTCGATGTGTACCGAGGATCTTCGCTACCCCATATCCATCTGTTCACAAAATTAGGACAGATTCATAGGTGCTCTCAGAGCAAGAAATATATGATTTTTGTTCTTATAATGTTCTACTCTCATTTTTAAGGGGTTGCAAAAACTACACCTTAATATAATGAAAATTTTAGTCACTATAAATTTAACTATACCAAAGTTTTGGATGTCTCTAATAAACTCTAGCACATGAGAGAATTGAGTGCTGAAAATCAATGTATAGAGTAATATACTTACCTAGAGCCAGAACTTGATAAGTGATTGGTATTGTAAACCACTGGAGAGTACAGAAGCATAATGAAAGTGCCACAAATGGTTATCAATAAGATAAGTTTCAAGAAAGAAAACTTGCATCTTGTTGAGATCCTATCTTGGGTACTAGATAAGTGGAAAGGCTTCTCTATATCTTTTCCTTTACTTTTTGAGAGTCGTCGTTTGTATAAATCTTCACTGTAACACACATTTATTCAACAACAACAATCAAGCTTTAATAAAGTCGGCTACATGGATCGAAAGATATCATAATGTTGTTCTATTGTAAATCATATTGAACACTATAACATGCAATTATTCAAGAAAATGTTATGTTAGAAACAATTGTAGATATGATTTCTACTGGTGTGTAATAGAGAAGTTAACAGCATCAAAGGCTAAAGAGTGATTTTCTCATGCTTGAATTAACTAGTAACATTTTTTCAATCATTTTATAATGTAGTCCTTGAATGCTGGATTTGAATTTCAAATATTATGTAAACATACGTCATTCTCTTACTAATGAAATGCAAAATTTACCATTCTTTCAATCCTATGGGTCCATACACAGTAAGTTAGGTGAGTATTAAGATATTCTATATTACAAGTTAGAACAAGTATAGTATATAAATGTGAGAAATTTGATAATTAATATATCAAATCTTGTAAATAATTGACCATATATATAACAAAAAGCATGTAATAAATATGAACTGGTTCACTTCCTTATGCTGTACATGAGGGTAGAAACATTCCAAACTTTAACAATTAAATTGTGTTTTCGTATGTTTTTTATATTAAAATTTCATATATAATTATATTAAAATAGTATAATATAAACATGAGAAGAGATTCATTTACTTAAAGAGCAAGTCTTTTAAACTTATTCCACATCTTAGCCATCAATTTTAGGGAAATCCAATGGTTTAGAACTACTCACTAATTCAAACCATTGAATTTTCCTAAATTTGATGGCTAAGATGTAGAGTAAGTTTAAAAAACGTGGAGTAAGTGGACATCTCCCTATAAATATTAATATATAATAGATGTAAATATGTTGGCATGTTAAATTTAATATACCTTTTAAATAGCTTAGAGTTTGAGATGTTAAACAAAATAGTTTTTTTTAAATATGAGCCTAATCTATATAAGAAAAATTGTGAATATTTTGAGATAAAATGTCATTGTCAATTCCTCTATATAAATCAAGAGTGATAGGGATCACAAAAACCGTAATTTGAAAACATTAGGAAATACTTCAAATACTATATTAGGTGCATACATGGAACGGAATTAAGTTAACACCCCCATGACAAACTGGAAAAGATTCATCTCGAGTATTGGGAATGTGAGAAATGTAGCTTTTAAAAAAAATAAAATTTAAAACTATTTAATTTTTGTTTGTGCCATGTGTCAAAATCTTACTTATGCACTACCCTCTCTTGTAATGGAGAGTAACTAGACTCTAAGAAACTTGGCATATTATAATTTCCTACGAGAAAGGAAGAGAAAAAAAGTTGGTCTTTTAATCTGGAGCAGAATTTCATGTAATATAAAAATTATGGGCAATAGCTATAAGGTGAAATGTATACTTTGTCATTAATCAAATAATTTCTCCACAAAAGCATAAAGGGCAGAGTAAACATATATGAATGGTTTATTAGTTTAATACGAGGAAAACATAATATTAAGACATTTTTTTATTTTTCTTTTATATATATTAAAATGACACTTATACCATTAAAAATATAAGAAAAAATAAGTATTTGTCTCTCCATTATTGTGCTTAAATTATTTGTAAATTAATAGCACCAACTTTATGAAAAGAGAAAAGGGAAAAGAAACTCACATAGATGCTGGTAAACGGTGTCGAGCTTCAACTGCATGAGGAGAAGTACCCATTGTTCCTCTCATATTAATAAGCTACAGGGGCATGCAACATTTGATCTACATAACACAAATGAAAAAGGAACCAACTTTAATGAACTCATCCAAACCCAACAAAGAAAAAAAAATGCTGAAAAACTAAACTAGAATCCTCAGATACCATGTTTAAGTATATATTCATATCACAACAAAATATATGGAAAATTAAACTATGAAACCAGCGTGTAATAATATATCAATGGTTTAAAGTTGTTGCATATACCTGGTGTGGTGATGTATATTGTTACTGATATGAGTTGTTTGGTTTTCAATATAAGAAGAAAAGCAAAGAAGTGATTAAGATTATGGAAAAGGAAATTAAGGAAGAAAAATAAGTTTTCTTTTTGAGATGAAGTACAGAGAGAAGGTGAAGAGACACTTGATGGAATAGTTGGGAAGGTTGAGTCAATATAGAGAGAATGAGAGAGTAACTTCCTTTAGAATTTTTCCTAGTCTTTCAGTTTCATTCATCTAGTTTTTGGTACACACCAACTTTGCCTTATCTCCAATTTTCCCTTTTCTTTTTTTAGTTCCCCCTACTTTTTTTTTATGATTAGTTCCGAGATAATGAGATAGGTGATGTGAGACTTACTTCCCAACATGCCCCCACATAAGTCTATTAGACCAGACGAAATGTTACATTTGACAATGAGAAGAATAAACCAACATGTATTTAAATCATTCACGTAAAATCAACTATTAGTTTTTAGTTGACAAGTCACTGTTTATACAAAGAAGACATGGATTACATCAATGTAATTATGTGTTTTTGGTACTCTTATCAAGTGTAGAAATATAATGTGTATTAATTAGTTTTACCATTCATCAGTCAAAACTATAGAAAGAAGATATGATGGCTAAAAATAACACATATGTTAGTTGTTTAGGTATACAAATACCTTAATTACAATCACCTTTTTGAATTATCAAACTTCCATTACTTAGTTCATGATTAAATCAGATGATGTTATTAGAAGCATTGATTAAAAGCCAAAAAAGGAACAAAAACTGTCACTATAGTAAGAGTTGTTGATACATGCTGAGATTAGGTTAATGAAAACAATTGTTTATTAAATTTTGAGTACAGGTGAGCACATGTCATAGTCCTATGTCCTAGACAAAATAAGAAACTTAATTATTCTTTTTTTCTTCATGAAAAATGCCCATAAACAAGGAAGATTATTAATGCCTTTTACTTCTAGATCCTATCCTAAAGGGCTTTTGATCCCTTATCTAGGACTATTTTGCATGGTCAGGGTTTTCCAAACCCTCCCTAAATTGTTTTTTCCCCTAAAAAAAGTGTTTGATATCATTAATTTTATATCCATAGTAGGTAAACTCTCTTATCATTATCATTATCATATATATTTTTTCTTAATGTTTAATTTACTATTGAAGTTCATCTCCATTCGAAGAAATTGAGTGGCAACATCAATCACCTAATTAGCTGCCAAAGAAAACTACACACTGAATTGTTTTTTGTGTTATTCCATTCTTCTAAAGTTATTATTATAATTAATCATCCTTCAAATTAATTACATTTGTTTAAGTGTCCTTTCAAAAACTATTTCACCAGACCAATTATCTTTAATACAAGCAAAATTTGTCAAAACTGCAATGAGAAGGTTAATCAACCAAAACAAAAAAGATTGCTTTTTAATTAACAATATGCAAATGGATATCACATGTCTCATATTTTATGTCTAATTGTGTCTCAGTCCAATAAAAAATTGACACATACTTAAAAAGAAAATTCATAAAACAAAAAGTAATTTTTTTTATGTTATTTGATGAGATTTGATTGGTTTGGGACAGAGGGACATAATTTTTTTGGGCCAGAGGATCCTAGTTCCATATTTGCACCACTTTACCAGAGATCACCAGTCCCAATATTTGGTGTCCAGTATGTCTCAATCCAATCAAAAAATGATAACTAATTAAGAAAAAAAATCATAAAAAGAGAAAATGGTTTGTTTTTATTATTTGGTATAATATAATTGGTTTGGAACATGGAGACATTAATTTTTAGGACATATGATCGTTGTTCATCTGACCATGCCTATTCCCTTATACCTCTTATATTTGGTTAACAGTCTACATCTTAGCACTGAAGTTAAGAAATGTGGTGGAAGAAATTCCCATTTATAAAGGGTTATGGTTGATGGTTTAAATATTATTTAGGTTCATGTAAAAAAAACAATCTTCAAACTTAAAGACATAGATAGAACAGGTGGTGATGTTATAATTGTAACAGACTTGTATGGCAGTATTATATATGACATTGCTATATATGGAATGCTTTATATTTTATATAATAACAAAGAAAGTTAAGAAAGATAGAAACGTGAGACAGTACATATACTGTATTGCAAGCAAAGCAACTCAAAGATAAAAGGTTTGAGTATAAGGTTGAGACTTATTTATGGCTAAGTAGATCAGTGATTCTAAGTTTTACCCATTTGCTTTCCATCTTAGGATAGGGTTGAGTAACTTTTATATCTGTGCATGCAAGGAGTGGGACCATGTTCTGTAGAAAGAGTTTGAAACATCATCCACAAAATAAGTTATCAGAATTTTTAATGTGATGAATGTTTTTATTGTAACAAGAAAGTAGTATGAAAGGTGGGGATAGAAGATTTTCTTTTGTAAAACATGCTTCTAAGTTCTAAGTGTTTTTGATAGTTACATATTCTTAATTAATCAAAAGATGGGTATAATGAGATCACACTAAAGGTTCAATGTTCACACCCCAAAAAAAATGATTGATGTTATAGACTTAGCCTACAAATAATATTTAAATAACATGTTTGTTTCTGGTTCTAAAGCATGTAAGGTTCTCTCTTTTCCTATTTAACAAGCAACTACTTCCAGCACACATATTGGCATGGAAGGCATTTGAAATTATGAAAATTCCATAGGCAAACAGTGCATCTTGTTGGGTTTATTAAGTCTGAAGTCTCACATTGAATACGAGGGGAGAAGTGAAAGAGTTTATAAGCAAAAAAGACTCATGAAACTAATATCTTAAAGTTTTGGTTGAAAACTTGATGTCTCACTTGTGACTCTCAACTCTTCGCATACCCCAGTAACAATAGAACTCTCATGGTTGGAAGCTCCCCGATCACAATCTAGTCCAACACATCTCTTAAGGATTTAACAGTATGAGTGGCCTAAGAAGTTATTGATTTAAGCTTAAGGAACCCAAGAGGGAAAAATCTTGAGGAAGCTTAATACAATTCAATAGATTACAATAAAAGTATTAAGTTCCAGTAAAACAAATGAGCAAGCATGGCACCAAAACTCAAGGAAGTGAAAATTGTTTTAATGTTATTCTTTTCCCTTCTCGACTACAATTAGTCCAAATTATTTACACATAACAGTGAACATTTCCCTCAAGTAGAATGCAAATATTTTATTAATGTAAGCCATAAAGGAGATAGATAAATAATGAGGTCAAAATTCAGATATCTCAAACTATTTGGGGTAGTAGTAGTATAGAAATACACACACAAGTATCATCAGCATTACATTGAAATGAATCACAAATCACTTTCAGATTTTTCCTTTTTAGGAGATGCAAACCGCTGGCAGAGACGAGATCGAGCCCAGGGATCAAGGGGTACTCTCTGTGGTGGTTGAGGTGTCGGTGGCTTTGGCTCCCTTAGCTCATTTTCTCTGTCAATGAACCTGTTACAAAGCATATAAAAATAACTGTCACAAGAAGGTCCAATCTCAATCTCCTCAGTGTAAGCATCTTGAAATATAAGATTAGGCATTATCAAGATCATCGATAAAACAATAACTTCTTTCAGTTAAATAAATTTATGTCAATCTGAAATCTGAATAATCAAACTGAATAAATGAATATAAGTTTAAACTAATGAGTATAGAAAAGTACTCGATATAGGCCATTGGCGCAGCATCACCCACACGTATACGGGTCCGAAGCATTCTGGTGTATCCACCTGCTCTATCCCTGCATAACATAAAGCAGTTCAGTGCTACAACTTACAGTCATTGACTTGGCAAATGAAATCAAATCGGGTTTAATACCTACTTGTACCGATAAGCCAGTTCTGTAAACAGCTTGTGAATGACATCATCTCCTCGAACAAAAGCAGCAGCACGCTTTGCAGCACACAGGGTTCCCTAAAACAACTTACAATGTAAACTATAGGCTAATACAAGTAGTAGAGCTAAATAGTAAATTTAATGAATACCCTGCCACCAATTTCATTCTTAAGACCAAGGCAAACAAAAAATGACAAAATTTATCTAACTATAGTGAACTTGTATTGACAAGCACATCAAAGCATGCTAATAACAGTGTGGCAAAGGGAAGATGGTGGCAGGCAAAAAATAGGCCAGAGATTCATTGAACATGGCATAGTAATTAGTGACAGAAAAGTAGGTGTCAAACAAATGTAAAATGTAATAAACACACTCATGAAAAGTAAATAACAAAAAAAGTAATACATGAAGAGCAGCAAACATAATAATGTTTTTCATGTGTATTAACTCGTCATAAAATAATAAGTGCATAACGTTGCCACAAACTAGCATATATAAGTCCACAAGGCAAAGTAGTCAAAATCAAGATCCTACATAAAATCGGAAAGGGGAGAGAAAGACGTAGAACATGGAATGTAACACAGATCATAGGATCCAACTAAACTACCAAAATATAATTTTTCTATAAATATTTTAGAAAAATTCTACATATAATGCAATACATACATTATATGATGTGGAAATGAAAATGAAAATGAAATAATTAAGAAAAAAAAAATGCAACACAGCAGAAGGGAAAAAGCTACAAAGCTAACATGGTAACACCTGTGCCTCTAACTCTCACATGGCACTTATTTAAAAACTGAAGCAATATAAAGAGGACAAAAAACTCTCAACTACTCAAGAAGAGAAAAATGCTATCAACAACTTCACATTTGTAGTAAAAAACTCAAATTGAGTCCACCATCTCAGTAAAAGATTCAATTCTTCAGAGCAGGGAAATGACATTGGTCTCAAATCTCAGTCTCTCAATTGCTGCAAGCCTTCAACTTTGCAGTGAAAATTTTCAAACAGAAAAAGGGCGGCTCAATGCACGAGAATCCAACCTAGTGGGGTCTGGGAATGGTAGTTGTAAGCAGCCTTACCCTCGCAATGGAAGAGGTTGTTTCCAAGATGGAACTAAAACAATGGAAAGAGTGAAAAGTGAAAAATGCAAGCCAGGGTTGAAAAGGTTTCATGCTGAAACTGGGTTTGATTCATATTCAGCCAAAACATTACCCATTAGAACGGTCGACCTGTGAAAACTCATACGCATGAAATGCATAAAAATTGCTGCTCCCACTGATTTTACAAACTTACCCATTGATCTCAGCAGCAGAAGCAACACAAATCTGGTGTGGGAGTCACAAAATCGTGAAATTATACAAGGAAAACCACAATTTTAACTACATTGACCCAAGGAAAAGAATAAACAAATGGGGATCATCCACTTCCCATACACATTGAGAGGAAAAAAAGTCTGAAACAGAAACATCAAAGTGGAGAAATGTGTAACCGAAAGTACATGGGATAGAGTATTCAGCCACAGACAAGGTAATGAGACCTAATTGCCTCTAAAAATTAAAAACAATTAATATAAAAAAACAAAAAAATATTGCAATGTAAAATTTGCATCTTTTGCTGACTTCCTCCCAATTCAAATTTTAAAGTTTCTTCTGCCACAGCAACCATGCGAATTCCTTCAAATAATAGTTGTTGATAACAAAAACAGAACTTTAATAACTTTCAAAGCACACATTGGCAGTATCACTTTTCTAAGGCAAAACAAAAGTGGCCTCATTCAATTCAACCTGAATCATAACAAACCGGCCAAGGTAGAAACAAGAAAACCAACAAATAATTTTTATTCTAAAAAAACTGTTATATGAATTTTATAAACAAAAACTAATCACCAACCTCCTTTCCAAGTGTTACCATTCTATCTGCCTGCCTTCTGAGCTCTTTAGCCTACAACCAAATCACAAACATCTTAAACAAAAAAAATATCATACAAAAAAAAAACAATTATTAAACCAATTTTCAAATTTTCAAATTCATCAAAACGACAATACATATGATAGAGCATTATGACTCGTTCCAACCATTTAGCTGACCCCACTTAGTCGGATTTAAGGCTCGGTTGTTTTGCATCAATACGGTAATTTAAATTTGTACCTTGGCAACAGTAGTTTCGATACGCTCATGCTTCACTAGCTGCGAGACCATCGTTCTAAATATGAAAAACAAAAACAATTCAGCATACGAAAAAATAAAAGAAGAAAATGAGGATTTGAGTTGAAAGTATTGTTATTATTATTATTATTAACCTGAGCATGGAAATTCGGTGAGCATCGGTTCGATTCAGCTTCCTCATTTTCGTCATTTTCGCAGAAGCAAATGATAAACCCTAGCTACGATCTGCTATGTGTGTGTTTTTTTCTCTTCTACCACTGAACTCTGCCAAAAAAAAAATGAAACAGAACTTGCTATTGTGCTTGGGCTCTACTACCACATCGTTCTATTATGGTGGGCCGTTTTGTTAAAAAAGCCCAAACAATTTATTTAGTGAGTGTAAATCTCCTACGTTTCTTTACTACTTCTAGCCTTACATACTACTTTCAAGCCTTTTCCCACTTCATTAAACTTGGGGTGTTCGATGTTCAATTAGGGATGATAATGAGTACTTGTACACATAAGGTATCCATAGATAATACTCATAATGGATTAAGTTAATACATGTTTTGAACATGTAGATAATTAAGTCTGAAAATTTTAAAGCTTGATGTTAAAAGGGTCTAGGTGACGGAGTACCTGAGATGTATGCGTATTTTTATAAAATAAATTTTCATACACGTAGGTACCCCAGACTCGTGGATACTTCTCACAATTTTTAAATCTCTAAGTATATATATCCATTAAAATAATTGAAATATCGTGATAATCATAATTGTTATACTATATTATTAATTTGTAACTGTTAATCTATAAGTGTGATGTTATGTTATTAATCTATAATTTAATATTATATTGATTAAATAGCCTTGCTAAATAATTTTCAATCATCAATTGTTTTTTTATATTTGTTTGAGTGAAAAGGGTCTTGTTTAATTCACAATTTAAAATTGTATATTTGTGTTTAAATTATGCTTTTTTTTGTGTGTGCCTGAAATAAAAGATAAAAGGTAGGAAATGGTTACAGAATTGTATAAGTTTTTTTGAATATGAGTGAACATTGTACTATCTGAATATGAGTGAACATTGTACTATCTGAAAATATGAGTGAACATTGTACTATCTGAAAATATGAGTGAACATTGTACTATCTGAAAATATGAGTGAACATTGTACTATCTGAAAATATGAGTGAACATTGTACCATCTTTATGTAACTATGTCTTTAGTATTGCCATTTTCATACGCATTTTTCATGCTTAACTCACCTCACCTTTAGCTTCTTTAAAAAGAATAATTATTAAAATTATATTTATTATTCAGTAAAGAGAAAAATATGTATGACAGTGTAAGAGTTACAATGTCATTTGCATCCTCAATTATTTATATTGATTTATTACTTATTCTTAAATAAAAGTAATACAAATGAATGATGAATAATATAATGTATGTGTATAAATATTTATACCGACAATGTATAGATATTACACAACAAATTTATCGTACAAATGCAAATTGACTAACATATAAGTCTTAATCCACCTTTTAAATTAATTAGGTGTACTTTTTAGGACATTATGTGTGGCATTGCACCTGCTTTAATTTAAATTTAAATTTGTGCATAGGGAGATAGGATTTTCAAGGAAATCTAACACTAACTATATATTCAGGAAGCGCATGAATCAGCAATAAATGAATCATATATTGCTACTAAATGAATCGTATATCCTATTTTTCCATATTTGCAATATTGGATTCATTTATTGATTTTCATTTATCGGAGATTCATGGGCTTGCTAATATATAGTTCCTGTGAGATTTCTTGAAAATCCTATCTTCCTATGTACAAATTTAAATTAAAGTAAGTGCAATGTCACACATGACTTCCTAGAAACTACACCTAATTAATTTAAAAGGTTTATTAAAACTTATATGTTAGTCAATTTGCATTTGTATGAAAAATTTGTTCATGATTAAAGCATTCCATGAGTCAATTCAACCAAAGCATACATTAATCCATCTCCATGTATGCCTGAATAAACTTTAGAGTTAATTACACTAACATCCCTGAGTTTTAATGAAATTACACAAATCATCCTTCCATTTTTTATACATACAAAAAAACCCTGATTTGTGTACATGCATTACACTTACTACCACTGCATGTAAAATAAGTGTGATTTTTACATAAAAATGGATGATAAGTGTAATGAAATTAAACAAAATATGATATATTATAGAGATAAGTCAAAATAGTATATGAATTAATATCAAAATATTTTTGGTTAATTACAAAATGCATCAATAATTATATGGAGATATTATCTAAATCACTCTTATACGATATTATAACGAACAAAAAATAATGAAAATGTATTGATTCATATATTATTTTGACTTGTCTCTACTATATGTCATATTTTGTTTAATTTCATTACACGTATCATCATTTTTATGTAAAAAATCACACTTGTTTCACATGTAATATATGTACAAAAATTGGGGGTTTTGTAGGGGTAAAAAATGGAGGGATGATATTTATAATTTCACTAAAATTCAGAGGGTGTCAGTGTAATTTACTCTAAACTTTACTACTGATATCACACTACACAAACCGTGGAACATGTCATCTTGCATCATATATAGTATGGTTTTCCAATGTAGAAGATTATTTCTTCACATTTTGGGGTGAAGAAACATAAAATAAGGAGATTGAGGTGTTGAATTATGGGTACACCATTACTACCAGAGGCCAAGAGGGAGTGATGAAGAAATATGATGAAGTTCTTGACAAGTATGGTTGTATTCCAATAGAAAGGGTGAAGAGGTGTGAGAGTATGTGAGTGTGAGCAAGGAGACACAACATCAGAAGACTTGAACATGTAATTTTGAGAGATGAGAAAATTGGTGGTTCTATACTTCAATTGTTTCAGATATATATGGTTTGTCACATTGTGCATGGAATAACTCATATTATACGTGCCTGCATGAATATAAATAATTAGGGACAAATCAAGCACAAATCTATATGATTTAGCTTCTTCTTTTTGTACTGATACTTTCTTGTGCAAAGAAATTAATTCTTTTCAAGGTGTATAACTGTCTCTCACAATAATTATCGCTCACACGAATCAAATTATTGACCTTTTAGTTTTTCTGGGAATCTAATTGGACATTACACCACCAGACTTTGTCTGTATATGATGTATCCGACCTAAATCATTAATAAGAAGAGTTAAATCTATAATTAACAAGATTATAGAAAAACATGTATCTATACTTTCAATCTTGTCATTGTTGCAATTATTCACCATATCCCTATATCTCAATCTAGCCTCTCAATTCTCATAACTCAGTCAATGACCTACTACAATAACTCATAACTTTCAAATAACTTATATGGTAAACTATCACTTCTACCTAGTGTTCTACTTAAAAAGCAAAAAGAATAGAATAGAGCTAGAGATTTGTGACAATGACTGTGTACTATAGAGCACACAAAATTAAGAGACATTTTATTTTGGTATTGTCTATAACCTAAGTGGTTTGCCCTATGTCTTAGGAAATTAGACCTTCAAACACTATCCAAAACAATTGAAAGATGGCAAAGTAAACCCAACAAGTATAACAACAGAGAGATGTAAAACAAAGAGAACCTACAAAAACTAAAATCCTTTGCAAATCTACCATAGAAACCCCACCAAAAAACTCATGGGTTGGGCACAAAAGTGATGCCAATAAAATCCTCTCCAAAACCAAGTCTAAAAGTGAAAATCAATCTCTAATAACTGGGTTTCCTTTCCAATCATATGCACCAAAAATAGCTTAAAATGAGCATTGCCACAAAAGTTTGGAATCTTCTCTTGTATCAAAACCTCTAAATCTAGCAATGAGGAAAGATTGCAACTCCAAGAGGAAGATCCAAGTTTCTTTGAAGAGACCAAACAATCTATGGCAAATAAGTATCGCAGAAAGGCAATGAAGAAAAAGATGAGGTCTGGTTTCTGAATATGAACCACACCATAATACACATATTAGGAGATAGAGCACTTAGAGGTTTGTGTTGGGTTGTCTTGAATGTTTTAAATAATTATTGGGTTACTTCTCTCACTGTCAATTAGTTTTGAGATTTAAGAGTCTGCATTTCTGTATTTAAAATAATAGTGCAGACAAAAAGCTATGACCTTAGAAGGAACTTTGGACTTCCAAATATATTTACCCTACAATCAAAAACTGTGTTGGGTATTACATTCAAACCCAGTATTTAAAAGAAGTAATAATTGAAAAGGAAAAGAGAATAAAAGTCTAATACAATATCTTGAAAGCAAAATCTTTGAAACTTCTACATTCCTTGAAACTGTTCCAGAAAATGTATTCCTCAGCTCATATTTTAAGACAACCTAGATGAAGAATCTTTCCCTTTGGTATACTCTTTTCATCTCTAAGCCACAGAACTGGGCCAGCTCTACAGCATAAGTTACAATGAATTGTCATGGTAACAATTGAGGGGAAAAAATGTTTGATCTACAAGAACAATAAGTTTAAGTTTTCAAGAAAATCATGAAAATCCTTTCACAGGGATTTAAAATTGCACCAGATTCTACAGGATCATTGGGGGGTATTTATGACTATCAATCACACAAAATGGTGAGTTGGGTATTCATCCTCATAACCATTATAGTTATAATAAAGCCTCTCCCCCTTAGCAATATCGCGAGTCGTGACCAAAAAGACCCTGGATTCCCCATTAACCCTGTACCTTAAACATTTGCAGTTCAGCTTCTTCTTACCTTCCCTGCACAGAAATTGGATATGTTTTAAGCACAATAATAATAAGAACTAGCACTATTAGTTTACATATAAAAAGGTATTAGCATTTTACAGAGTTAAAATCCTAAGTTGAGTTCTTTAAAAACATACCAAAGCCAAACAACATATAAAACGTACTGCAAGAAGCATGGTAATACTAATGTCCACATGAAGGAAGAAATCAATATACATGAGACAAGAAAAGCTTACTGAGTATGATTGTTTATGCCACTAATGAAGCGAGCAATATTTCCACGTTTGTCTGCACAAATGACAAGATTATGGGCAGACTCTGATGGTAAAAGAAGGGTCATCATGCTATCGCAATCATCGTGTTCCCGATTCTTCAGGTAATCCACATCGCCAGTGTATTCCGCAATGAATGTCATATCCTTTATTGGGCCATCAGCCTCCACAGTATAGCTACACCACAAGGACAACAAAAGTATGCTAAATATTAAGGCACAAAGCATTGATTTTCTACTTTTATGGTGACAAGTCTAAGGTGGCTACCCTTCCCATGAATCAAAAACAACTACGAAAGGAGGGCATTCGCCTCTTTTGCACATAGCTTTGCAATGCTCCATAGTTCCAGTATCCTCCTTGGTAAGAGCCTAAGAGGAAAACAATAAAATATTGTATCAAACTAGCACAGAATGATGAAGAAACTGGAAAAAATCATTTACTTGAAACCTGCATTCCACCACTTTCTAAGCTGGCTTCATTAGCAGATCTAGGAGCCATTCCGGGCAAGTAAGTGAGGTTATCACTGAATTCGATATTTAATGCTGTTAAAGCAGAAGCAAGAGAAGCCATCTGTTTCAGTCTCTGGGCAGGATCTTCTGAAGGAACAAATGGTAATATTCTTCTCTTTTTCTTCTGTACTGTCAGAGGTCCAGAACGTCTCTTGCGCCTCTTAGCATCTACAAGTCCAGAAAAGATAAATCAATAAAAATGTCTTCCAATCAGATAAGGTATATATAGAGAATAAGTATATGTACATCCCACAAAGTTGAGCCAAAAGTTTACTTCAGAGCACAGTTTACAAATTCCTTGAATACTAAGAACATGATATAAAAACATGACCTTAAAGATTTACAAATAAGGTACCTAAAGGTAACCATTTTGCCTCCACTACTAATAACAAATTATCTAAAGATTCATGGTAAATCCTGGGTGCACTAGAAGCAAACATGAAAGTGAAAGTGTTATTTCAACCAAAACCAGGAGGTGACAATATAAAAAAGGATATAAACATGTATCATTTATTCTGTAGCCTTCATTATTCATAATGAAGACCTAGTTGTATTAAACTTTTTTAGTAAGCAAAAATCTTTCTAATTTCCATGAAGAAACATATATATATATATATATATATATATCTAATTGTAAAGTTTAGTAACTCAGTTTGCTGCCAAATCTTAGACCACTTTTGAATCAATCTACCTACATTGATTCAAATTTTCCTTTTATACTATTCCAAGTCTACATATAAATATCATGGGTCTAGCATCCATATGCTGCAATAGATTCACATTATGGAATAAAAGTAAAACAATAATTTTTTTGATATAACCAATGATAAGTAAGAAACTAATCATTTTCGGAGGTATGTAGTTGCTTCCAAGAATCGAGATTTTGAATACTTGGAGATCTAGTATATGGTCTTATATCACCAAACCAATGTCTTGTTAATAAAATAACAATTTAATACACTGAAGATTGTCCAAACTTGATATTATGGATTAATGTTAGCTATAACTTATTAAAGATGAGTGGTAGTTATAATGTTTAAATCAAATGGGGGCGACACTTCTCCACAAGCATGAATACATATATATGCTAGACAATTAGATGTAAATAGACACAATCTGAAATGAAGATAATATTTACTAAGAACCATGAAAAAAAGATTATATTAACGGTTGAGCATTTAGGCGTTTCAGTGGCCTCAATAAACCTCAAACAACAGAATACGTTTCAGACAAGGTCGTAAAATGTGACTTTGCTGCTTCTTCACATTTTGTGACTGTTCAATTTGGACAATGTTGTGAAAGTGAGAGGTTTAGATATTAAAAAAAAACTTTAGTAGCTATTTGTTCACTCAACTCACAACCCTGGAAATTGCAGGTAGCTTTAATTAGTCTAATTATTATGCCGTTATAGGTACCATAAGTCCAAATTAATTGCCCCCATTGGGCAACAATAAAAACTAATGAATCAACCTTAAATTTTTTTGGAGATTTTTAATGGAAACATTTATACTGTAACACACATTTACTGCATATTTGGGCAGCATTGGAAGTGCAATTTTTAATGGAAACATTCCTCCATTGGAAGTGCAATTCCTGGTGGCTAAGTATATTAAGCCCACACACACAAATACTGCAGTTACAAAAGGTTACTATTACAAACATAACAATATTATTACACTTAATTATTCATGTCTCTAATAAACTCCAAAGAGACAAAGAAATAAACTATAGAACACAAATAATTCTCTTGTCATGCCATGGGTATAATTATTATTCCTATATAATTTGTTGCAGAATTGCTACATGAAGCCCCTTGCTAGTAGGATGGTGGTTTTATATTACGGGATATATGAATGTTTTAAATTATGATTGTAGTCATTGTTATACAACATCCTGCAATTACAATCATTATGCAGGGCTCTCTAAAACATGATAGTATGGTCACAGTTTCAGTTGTGGACCTCAATTTGAAATTACTAATTTCACAAAATATTTAAAGATCAAATCTTTTATATCCAATTTTCTTAAAAAAAATGTTGGCTTTGTTAATGAAATAAAAGTCTTCCAACTCCACCGACCTACCCCGACACTAGGGCTTTCAAATCAATCCATGCCCTCAACCATTACCTTCCCAAAACCAAATATTATTTGAGCTAGATTTATTACAACACAGATGGATCTATTGACTCCAATAGAAATTTACTCCAAATCATATTCATCCATTTTAAATAAATTCAATAATTTGAATTTGTGAGTGAATCTTTACCCTTATTCAAATCATATTATTCGTTCAAAATTATTATTATTATTATTATTAAAAGGGGTTCAAAAAAATAAAGTAAAAAACGGGTTGATAAGAAATGTCTGAAATTCTGCCTAATTTTTTACCTTGAGAAGAAGCTCGAACATTAGGATCAACCTGAATCCCAAAAAAATCATATATCTTCTTCTGAGAGAAACCTAAAACACAAAAATAAATAAATAAAATAAAAGGTAACAAAATGAATGCAACATTCATCATAAAACTGTTCAAAAAAAATATATCGTTTCATTTTGTGAATTCATTCAATGATTCAATCCAATCCCTTACTTCTAACTCGTTTCACTTTCTGTCCCGAACACTTAGGGCAAAACCACGATCCAATCGGAATTCTAACCGCGATTGGCCTCAAACATTTCATATGGAATCCTTTGTCGCATTTATCGCACAGAAGCAGCTCTTCCGGCAACTCACCGGAGCCGCATTTCTCGCAGCTCAGGTCGCTATAATTGTCGCTCTCCACCAATTCGTAATCCGCCGTCACCATTACCTCAATCAACGACTCGCACATCAACCACGGCGGCAATGACAACTCCGGCGACGGAGGAGAAAGGAGCTGCGGCGCCTGCGTGCGGCGTATGAAGCCGACGTGCCTCTGAGACGCCGACGGTGATTGTGATGATGTGGCAGGAGCCATGTCGGGGTTGGAAAATTCGAGATAGCTCGAGGGTATAATCGGGAATATAAAATATAATGTTTTTAATATTCAGAGCTAACATCTATAGATGAAGACGAGAATGGTGTCTGTATTGTGAAGAATAAAATAAATAAATAAATAAAATAATATATTTAAAAAAGGAAAAAAGAAATATGTTGTTAAGTTTTTTGCTTTTGCCATTTTTTATTTTTTCTATACTATATCATCTTACTAATAATTCTTTTAGAATCTCTTTTATTTACCTAAATTATTCGATAATGTATCTTAATTCAATCTATAAGTAGTCATCTTTGTGACAAAATTCTAATCAATTATTATGTCATTTTAAAGATTTAATAGATTCTTCCGTATGTAAATTTAACAATAATAGGTGATAATTTTTGTGGGTATTCATGATTTTTACATAAATATTTTATATATTATAAATTTTATTGGCAGGAGAATATATATATATTTTGTTTTATTACTTTTTCATGAAATTTTAGTAATTGAAATGACGAGTTTATTATATACCTATATTGTTATTAATTAATAACTATTTAGATATATATTGATTTTTGCAAAGTATATAAATTAGTTTAAAAATATATTAGATTGTTATGATATTCAATACTTATAGATATATGTATTATTAGGGCTTACACCATGGCATGACAAACAAGACTAATATATCTTACTTGTACTCTATGAATAACCAATTAACTTCAAGTTTAATTATATATGTGTATATTTATATAATAATTATCAATAAATAAATATGTAGTTATGAAATAAATAATAATATATCTATATATTTTATTATTATACTTTAATCATTAAATACACTATTAAGTAATAAAAATTTATTATATATAATCTCAAAGTAATTAAAAATTATAGTATATACAATATTTAATTAATATAATAATAAATATGCGGGTATATTAATACACCTATCTCTAGCAATAAACTATTAGTATAAATTACAATTACACTATTTATTTTGTATTTTTTATTTGAAATATCAATTATGATTAAACATGAATGACTGAAACTTATATATCATAAGAGCATATATTTTTATATAGGTATTGGATTGGATAGTATTTCTCCATATACTCATAACACATGTAATTTAGTCATTTGTAAATATGGTAATAATAATTAAGGAAATTATATATTTCTATTGAATAGAATTAAACAAATTATATAAATAATAATAATTTATGATTTTATAATTTATTTATTTATTAAATGACATGATTAGTTTCTTAGTACTGTTGGCGGCAAGTGCCAGCTCATAGACTCATCGGGAATATATGTAAGATGACGTGGCGGGTTATGATTAGTTGCGCTAACGTGAACCCGGCATGCGCACAAACTTTTATGCTACGAAGCTTGTTGTTCCGCGTTTATCATCCAAAGTAGTTTTCATTAGTCAAACTTGGATGTTTGTTTTTTAATTTCTATTCCACAAAATTTAACCGCTAATAAATAGACAAAATGATTTTAATTCTAATTTGACAACATCATTTATAGGAAAATAAGTTTTTTTGGTAGTGTGAAAAAAATTACCATTTGCATACTATTATTAATTATCCTCGTTTTTTTAATTATTTTCGAGTCAAATGACATTTTTTATTTTTTACTTATTTAAAGAATGAAATTATTTTTCTCATAGTTTCTCGCTGTAATAGTAATGTTAATCAAAAGAGAATCTATTTAATTTAATAGTAAGTAGAAAAAATCTACTTTCACATTATAGTCATTTATTTTTTGAAAAATCCAATGGTTTTGATCTACTTATTACTTTAAACCATTGATTTTTTCAATGTAGTTCCCATATTAATTTTCATTATTGTTTATCTTTGTGGGCACGATCAATTACTTTTCATTCAGATTCGGACTACTGCTTTCAAATAGTCATCCAGTATCTTGTGTACATATTCGATTAACATATAATTTTTTCATACATTTTATACTTTCAATTACATTCTCGATATAATTTTAATTATTGTAATGTTATTTTTGTATGTTATTCAAATTTATAAGTAACATTGAAAGTGGTAATAAATAAATAATTTTTAATTTTTCTAAAATTTTGAATATGGTAATGTTAATTGAATACAAATATATTATTGTAATATAAAAAATTAATAAAGATAAATCAAATAAAAAATTATCACTTTAAAATAAATAAATAAATAAATAAAAAATTTATAAACTATTCATGGATGGGAAGTAGTATTTGAAAATAAATTTTATAAATAGAATTCTATTAAATAATTGAAATAAAAAGAGTTGAATCAAATAAAATAAAAGTGATACTTTAAATTTTTTGGTAGAAGTTAGCATTTTCTTACCCAAAAAAATCTTACTGGAGTGTAAAATTAAAATGAAACTAAATCTTAAAAAAAACACTAATATAATTAATTTTTTCTCAATAAGGTAAAAAATATTAATATAATAGAATCCTGAAAATCTTAAAAATCTAACATTGGGATGCCCAACTAATATATAAAGTTAAGAAGAAAATATTTTATGTGAATAAGAAAAAATATCATGTTTTTTCAAAACTTGGTACATTTATATCTTCAAATTCTTGTATTCAATTCTTAATGACCCCTCTTTTTTTTTGGTTTCATAAGTAATAAATAAAAAAATGTGAGTGACTATACAATAAAAAAATGTAAACTTAAACACCAATGCAATGTTTTGGTGTTTGAGCAGATATGGTCATCACACAAAATAATTGAAGTTACCGTATGTATGTGCTAATTATAGAAACCAGTTCTTAAAATTAATTTTTCAAATTATTCCCAATATATATATACAAACACAAGTATAATGATATATGTGCTCTCACATACTAATAATATATTAAATTACTTTAATATCCTCTCAAATTTATATTTTTTAATTTAGTAGTACATACTACACATTTTATTGAAGCAATATTGTTTTCATTTTTCTCTCCAACTAACAGGTACGTATATAGAATGTATAGAATGTCCAAAATACCCTCCTAGATTATTTTATCAATTTTAAACATATATTAGATGCCTTTCGAATCTTGTACCCTTTGTACAAGTGCATGCAATTAAAAATTGTTATGTGCAAAACAAGTAGCTAATACCCATATTTATCTAGGATGGTAATGGGCACGAGCGGATACGGGTAGTGCATAATCATGCTCGTACCCGCACTATTTGCGGGTAGTGGGTATCCAACGGATTTTCAACTCTAATTAAATTTTTACATATTTTATAATAACTAATCTATAAAAATAATTTTTACTTAAATAATATGACATGTATATGATAATTTTATGATTATAATCTCATTACTAAATTTTATTATGAAGTAATAATAAAATAAACAAATATAATGTTAAATTAATAATAACTAAATATAAAATATTTAATTAAAATATATGTTGTACCCGCGGGGCAGGTATTATGATACTCGTTCTCACCCATGAGCTATTTTTGCGGGTACCCATTGCGGACATTTTGACGAGTACCCATGAGTTCAGGTATTTTTATCATCCCTATATTCATCCTTTCATGTTGTCATCTCTTAAATTTTTATAAGTTGTTCTATATTCATTTTTAGGACAATCAATAGACAATTTAGCCATTAACTCTTAAATAGTAAGGGGTGATGAGCTTATGGCTGATAATGAATTGAACTAACTTGATATTTGTTCGAAATTCGATACATTATTTAGCTTGATAAACTTGGGTCATGAACCAAATGAATTAAACTTGAGCATGAAATCAAACTCGTTAAATAAATAAGTCGAACCTAAGTTGAATATAGTCCGACTCTTTAAATCCATGAGTTGACTTGATATATCAACTAATTTTTATATTTATTATTATGTCATGACTCATGCACTATTTTTTATGTTTATTGTTATTATATACAAACAAATTTATATATCTTGTGCATTATTTTTAAAATTGAATTAACTATTTGAGTTGTCTAAATGAGTCAATTCGAGTTGAACTAAATAGATCGTAAACTTTAATCCAACCGAACACGAGTTAAAAAATAACTCATTTTGAACTCAAGTCTAGTTTCGAGCTGAACAAATTTTTATCGATGTGAGCTCTGGTTCGATTCCTTTACACTGCGTGGGCTGAACATAATTTTTTTTTTAAGAAATGACAAATATATATATAATTAACACACACCGTATTTGAGATTACCAATTTAATGAATTTGCATTCACTTATAAATGCTTTCTATAAAAAGTTCAAATAATTAATTTAGTTTTAATCTTTTGATTTAAATTAATTATATTTAGAAATATCGTAAATTTGGAAAAGTTTATCCTTGTTATTAAACACACACACGTAATACCTCCTTATCAATAATATGATTCATAGGAATTTGATGTTCACATAAATTATATTCTCATGCTTGATTCATGTATCATCATTTCCATTATTCATTTCTAAAAAGATGGAATTAACCATTCTCATATATTTTACATCATAAGATTCTCGATGATGTTATTTTTGTAGCCATTTTTTCTTACATCTACTAAACATGAAAATCTCATATTAAAACGACCATCAATTAAATCCATTGAGGGACTATATTATGGTATCCAAATTAAATTTTCTTATTTTTGTTGAAATGCTCAAATAAAAAACTTGTGAGGAAAAATAAATACATAATTACATGTTTCAAAATACTAATTTGATGAATTTTCATTTAAGAATTTTTTTTATATAAAAAGTTCACGTGAGAAATGATGCTAATACTTTAACCATGAATGGTTTACCAACAAAGTGTTAGTTTAGTGGGGTAAGATCTTACTATATCTTCAGGATTACCAAAAGATTAAAGGTTCAATTCCTGATATCGACACTTATTGGGAACTAGTGACAACTACGTACTCCAAAAAAGATTAGTTATTTACCCAAAAATTAAAAGAATATAATTGATATTACAAAAAAATATATAAATGATTTATATTTAGAAATTGTTTAAATTGGAAAATTTGTTTTAATGTAAACAACGAATATTATTTACCAAAGACAATCATATTTGATTTCAATATGGATATCAAAACAATTATGATTTTGATAATATAGTCACAAGATATTAATCCTTGAAAATCATATTTACTTTTGATCATGGAAATAAAGTTCTAAACAAATATCATAATCTTGTAAAAGGTTATTCTTAACTATCTAATACATAAAGAGTAATTTAAATGTTCAGGAAAAACCAATTATGTAGTGTAAATTTAGTATCATGAAAATTCAAAAGACTATCAATTAACTCTTCAGAAAGACAATTACAATGTTAATTTTAATATTTTAGTACTTATTTAATAATTGTATTTTCAGAGGACTAATTTGATGATGAGTGCACATTTAGCGGATTAGAGATGGTAGCTTAGTAGGTTGAGCTCAACTAAAAAAATGTAAGAAAATAACAAATATATAACTCACAATTAAGTATTTTTTAAATTACTAACTTTATAATTTTCATTTATAAAATATTAATTGTATATATAATTCAAATAAGCTTTTTCTACTGTTCATCCTTTCAATTGATATTTTTATTTAAAAATAAGTTAAATTTGGAAAAGGTTATTGTTGTTGTAGAGACAACTATTATTAACCAGACAATTTTTTTCCAGTTGAGATATTTTTTATTTTATTTTTACATAATACTTAAATCAGAGTTCATATTTAGGAGAAAATAAACACATAGAACTTGAAGCAACCATCTGTTTATAGATTTGGAATGTTTGGGGGGGGGATTTAATATTAGTTTTAATTTTTATAGTTTATTGTTTATAATTTTCATTTAATTTATTTACTAATATAATTATCCATTCCATATATTCTAATTCCAAAATCAGAACGTATATTTATTAGAATAGAATGACTTTAATATGTACTTAAGTTCATTACAACAATATAATTGATTTACTAATTAATTTTTTAGTTATGGAAATAAAATTTTAAACAAATATCATCATATTGTTAAATGTTATCTATATCTATACTATTAATAAAATCAAAACCTAAAATAACTATTAACTACCCAACGTGATATAATTAATGTTTTTCTTTGCCCTCACTATCTTCTAATTTATACCAAAAATCATATAACTGAATGATATAATTTCAATTTAGCTTTCATGGTACTCTATCCAAAATTCTTAAATATTTCTCTCATGTTCTCTCTAATCTTTTTTCTTTTCCTATTTTTCACGATCAATTCATTCATTAAGATTGAATAATTACTCAATCGAATATATTCAACTTCAAATTATAATATCTAGCACAATTTATTCATTGAATGTAAAATACATATTACAAACGATAGGAAAACGTACTGACAGACACTACCGTACCCATTAACACACGCTAGTTTATAATAAAGTAAAAAGAATTCGTTATCCAAATACTAAATAAATACTAAATTTGTTCTGGAAAAATAATTATCACATTAAGTCTCTAAAAATAATTATCAATCAAGTCTCTAAAGTAACTAATGTGGTAGCCATTTTAAACTTTTAGTACCTGTTTAATAATTAATTTTATTTTTAAAAACTAAATTTAATATTGAGTTAATTACACTTACACCCATGAGTTTTAGTGAAATTACACAAATCACCCATTCCTTTTTTGTCCTTATACGAACCACCCATCACTCTTACACAAACCACCCCTGATTTTATACATATATTACACTAACCACCTCTGATTAGATATAAGTGTAATATTTTAAACAAAAAACGTGTGATGAATGTAATTAAGTTAAACAAAATATGATATATTGTGTAGACTATTCCAAATAGTACAAAACTGAGTGTCTTTTTATTATTTTTGTTTCATTATACAATATATTAACAATTCTAAAGAGATGTTTATATAACTCTTATATTATTTTTGTAATGAACCAAATAATGAAGATGCATTGACTTTTATATTATTTGGATTTGTCTACACAATGTACAATATTTTGTTTAACTTAATTACATACATCACATGTTTTTGTTTAAAATATTACACTTACATTTCATCGGGGGTAGTTAGTGTAATATATGTACAAAATTATGGGTGGTTTGTATAAGGACAAAAAAGGGATGGGTGATTTGTATAATTTCACTAAAACTTGGGGTTGTTAGTGTAATTAACTCTTTAATATTCATTGCATCCGTCGAACTAATGTGATATTTCCCTCTAAAATAAAAGGTGATGGAGTGAGCTAATAAAAAAAAGTAAAAAAGTAAAAAAAAAAAAATACAAGCCACACATAACATATTTAAATTTCGTGAATTTCCAATTAGCAATAAGTTTTAATTGTATAAAATATGTAAATAGGAATTAACTTAGTTTTAATCCATTTAATTGATATTTTGGTATTTAAAAATCACTTAGACTTGGAAAAGTTTTTTTTACCTTATGTAGATCACATGTTTTTTTTAATCATATTCATATGGTGAACATTCATAATATATCGTTTTTCATATGCAAAATTAAAACCCAAACCAAAATATAAGGGAAAACAAATAAATACCACTTGAACTTATAGATTGGTCAAAGTTTAAAAATATTTGAAATATTTTTTTTGATTTAATTTAAATTTATTTACTAATATAGTTTTCCATCTATCTAGTGTGTTGATACTCACGTGTCTGTCAACCCGCTTTTCTATTGAGTAAATTATAATTGATTTGTATATTTTTATTACATTTTTCATAACTATAACAAAATCAACAAAACATGATTTGCAATTTTGCATGTTAAAAAATGAAAATGATAAAATGTCTTGTTCAAATATTGCATTGATCCATGTGTAAAAATTGTCGTGTTCAAATGGAAAAACTATAAAACTTATATAAACAAACATAAAATGAGGAAATATGTTATATGGTTTTTTTGGTAGAAAATATAGATTAGTAAGGGAAAATAGGAAAACACAAATTACACCATTATGAGTATTTATTTTGTGTTTCCCTTTATATATTAGTATAAATATAATTTCAAATGTAAAAGATTAAACTAAAATGATTAACATGTGCCAAGATAATCAATAGATAATCAAATTTATTAAGCATGAGTTAAGAGGTTCATCCGATTGTGAATGTGAGAAAAATTTAATGATATATAGACGACTTACTAAGATAATCTTTATGTTTTATAAGAGATTAGTCTATAACCATTGGTTAGAGGAGATCGTTTACTTTATAAAAAATTTGTACTAATTTTTTTATACTCAATTTCCATATAAAATTTGATTTACTTGTAATTTCAATTCCTATTTTGCACAACAGCCCCTTCATGATAATCACGAATACAAATAGATATTATAATGAAAACCGAACCTGTGATTATCCGCCCGAACCCAACCCGAATATAATAGGGAAAACCCGATGTGATTAGGTTCAGGTTTTACCCGAGTTCAAATTTCGGGTTCGAGTTTGATATTGTTAATACCCGCTCCGAACCCAATTAATATATATAATTATAAAATTAGACATAAATACATATATAAAAGTTATATACATAAAATTATATGTTTGGTTCAAATTTTTTTCGGGTTCGGGTTACTCAAAACCCGACGAGTTCAAGGATTATATCATTGTTTCCAACTCCTCTTAATTCGGGTTCAGGTTTTGGATTTCAAGTTCGGAGTTGGGTAAGCACAAACCCGACTCGACCCGCACGTTTCCATTCCTAAATGCAAATCTTCCATATTTTAAATAAACCATAAAATCGACCAAATTAATTTTAGAGTTGCATGTAAAAATAATGGATAAAAAATAAAAAGTTTGATTTATCTAAAATAAATGGTTTAATTTGAATGCATGTGCTAAAGTTTTGAAGTCTTAACGACAAACTATATATTTTCGTTTGGCGCCAATTCTAACGGTTCTCACGTCACAGTTTCTAACCGTAACCCTTACTTTCTACCACCTTACTTTTTCAACATGAACCCTTCGGAGTTTAACGCCGCCGGAGGCTCCAGATACCCACCACCGTCATCATCCCAGCACAACGAGCCACGCTCAACTGTTCCTCCCAAAGTGAGCCAAGAATCACACAAGATCAAGAAACCGCCGCTTTCACCTTACTCCCTCGCCGGCATCCAGCACCACCACGTTCCGACGGTCAACACTCAGTAGCAGCGGCAACCAAGGATATTATACGAACCTAGAGTTATCACCGTTTATAGTGCAGCCGATTTCAAGGACCTCGCCCAGCGCCTCACCGGCTTACCCCGTCGCGAAGAGGAGTTTCCGGCAGCAAGGGTCGCTTCTATCGAACATACGACAGGGATGTCAATAAAAGGCACAGAAGTTGGCTCATTTCCCGGTGTACTATCGCCGGTATCGAGAACTCTGCCGCCGGAAGTACCGTCGGGATTTTTCATGCCGGAGAAAGAACCGGTGCTATTTAAAGATGACTTATGGTCAGCACTTTCTCATGTTGGGTTTATTCAACTGTGAAGTCTCACATTGAATATGCCAGAAAGAATAAAAGACTTTATAAATATAAAAGATCCATTGAACTAATACCTTAAGGTCTTGGTCCAAGAATTGTTGTCTCGCTCTGCACTCTTCCCACGCCCGGTCGCAGTCTGGTCCATCAACTCAATGGGTCCTATGCTGGAGACAGAATCAGTGCGGTTCAGTGATGCCTTATGGTCAGTGGTTTCTAGACCAATGGATTCTCTGCCGGTGAAAGAAACGGTGCCGTTTAGAGATTTCGGTCAGCCGTTTCTAGCGCAATGAATTCTCTGCCGGTGCCGGAAATGATGCCGTTCAGTGATGCCTTATGGTCAGGGAATCGCTCCTTACCGTGTCAGTCGTCGGGTTCTCTTTCTTCTAGGGCAATGGTTTCTTACCCTCCTGTGAAAGAAACGGTGTCGTTTAGTATCGTTCCGAATTCGTCGTCTGGTTCTCTTTCTTGCGATATGGTTTCTTCTCCGTCGCCGACACCACCGACCTGTTGGCCGGAGGAAGTACCGGATTGGTGGTTTAAGCAGTTTTATCGCACGAGAAAGTGAAGAAATGGCGCCGTTTTATAATGACCTTTTGTTCTATCGAGTTTAGTTCAAATAGAGAAAATTAACATTCAGAAATTTTGTAAATCTATAGTAAAAAATATAAGGTTTAATTTTGGTTGTGAATCTTTCTGAAAGTGACAATTACATAACCCAAAAAAAAGTAGTTCTTTATCGATAGGATTAAGTATACCAAAAAAATATATATAATATTGATCATTAATTCAATATGCTGTACTTAGCATCTTTCACTATAGGAGGAAATGGGATCACTATTCTTCATTTATTTTAGGTTACTTTGGAGAGAATAAAAGTGGAATAGAGCATAATTCCTATAAGGTATAACTTAAAGGAGAAATAATATTTATATAATTTTGTAGCCAATGTATTCATTACACAAAATTACATAAAAATGAGTTTGTCATATACCACATTTCATCATATACTCTAATTTCTTTCAAATGGAAGGCTCATACTAAGCCTAAGGAGTGCTGAGAGGTTTGAAGTTTGAACTTGCCCTTGTCACACTCAGTTTTTGTCTCAGGCTTTACCATACACATTAATCAACATATAATAAGAATATTCTATTTAATAATGGATGCCATAAACGGCAAGAAGCCAAACTAGCAAGTTTTTATAGTTAGTAAAGGCAACTGAATGAACAAATGGAAGCACATATTGGGAAAAACTTCAATTGCATTTTTTGGGTCTGCACCTATAAAAGTTAACTAATATTCACACAAAAATGATAAAACAAATAAATAAGGGATAAACTAAAAACTGTAAATGTACAAATTCCGGGAACATGTCACATTGTTTGACATCTGACATGAATTTAGAGCAATGAGCATAATTCAGTTTTTTGCCAGTTATACTAAGAAATCTAAGGCCTTGAAACTCCTTTTCTGAATGTTTCCATCTTTATGATATCTGCCAAAAATGCTCACTATATAGAAGGCAAAACTAAAGAGCCTTAAATGTGAAGACATTACCAACAAAAGCATAATGACATAGTCTTTAAAGCCTAACAGGAAATCCAAAGTTATGGAATGTCTTGATAGTTCCATCACAACCAGCTGCAACAATTGATAGTCCCCATGTTTCTGATACACAATTGTCATGGCTAGGATCTTTTACATATAACTGCTTGTAATCGAATTCATCATCGGTCAAAGGTAAATCCCAATTGAGAAACTTCTCCTCTGGCCATGTCATAGAACCTTGGCATGTACTGTCGATTGAGAACCAACTGCGAAAAGAAAATCGTTTTGACTCTCTAGCCCAAGGAACAGCCTCTAACCGAGGTTGCATTTCTGAAGAAAAGCGTGAAGAACTATACCGAGAGCTTGCGTTCATGCCTGACCAAGGTATTGCCACGGTGACGCCCTTGGAGGAAAAGTATTCGCAGGAATACTTAGATTTTTTGTGTTTGGAAAAAGCATTTCCTAACTCATTGAAGTTCCACATATAAATACGAGAGTCGTCTCCAACAGAAATAAAATGTTTTCCAGTTGATGTGAATGAACCAGACATCTGACTTCCCGATTTCGGAAGGCCTGCAAGAAATAGTAAGAGTAACCAAAGAACAGATAAGGAATACACATAAAACAATTCGCAGACAAAACCCGAAACACAACTTTAATTCTTGTAGGTAAAGCATGCATACTGCATATTATAGTGTAAGCTAAAAAATGGAAAGCATGAATAGTAAAAGGGATCAAATACATTCTATGTTAGAGAAACTATAGAATGTGCATATCTAAATTGAAGCATGCAACAGTGTAAGGAAGGACACTAGTTCACCAGATCCAAAAATCATATCATTATGATGTACATCCAGAAACAACAACAATCTACTAACATTATCAGAACAAGATGACTAAGCCTAATTGATATAAGCAAAATCAAACACAGCATTTAGGGAACTCATCACCATGTCAAGGTCACAAGCAATATCTTTTTGCTATGTCAAATTAAACAACGAGTTAATATAAAATCGCACGAGATCGCAATCAGCATCCAAACAAAATGAAGTGTTAAATAAATGCAAATTGAAATTAATAGATTCAAGTTAATTTCGAAATGTGCCCTATCGCTAATGGATCAATGCTTAGTCTCTCTACCTTTGTATGTCTGAACAAGTTCAACGCCTTCAAATATTCTAACTTTGGAATCTCCTGAGGTGATCATAATTCTCTTATGGTTTTTCTGGGAAAACTGCAATAAAATAAGAGTTTTGTAATGTTAACAAAGGAAGTACAGAGTAGTAACATCTTAGCAAAGCAGAATTTCAAGATCACAACCTGAATGCCAGTGATCTTGTTGCCAGAAGTTCGCTTTCTCCGATCGACACAAATCTGTGTATCTAGCTGGAAATATTTGCCTAAAACCATTAGAAATCCAATTTAGAAACTCATTTTAATCCATGGCTCTTCCTTATTCTCTTCTGATTATGACTAGTAATAGGACAGTCCTCAAGTCATACCTGAAGCAATAAAAAAGCGACAAGTGCCTGTAAGGGTACCAACTACGAACCCCTGCGCGAATAAATATTAAGGTTAAAAATCTCATGGGCAAAAGTTTCCAAAACTGTGATAAGTGAAGTATCCATAACACACCTTTCCATCTGGCTGGTAACTTATAGCAGTTATGACATCTCGTATGTCTGCCCAGTCAACTACGCGCTCTTCATTTACCCTCCATATTCGGGCTTTTCCGTCTATGGACCCACTGATGAAGTAATTCTCATCAACAGGGTTGAATTGAATGGATGTCACTGTTTCATTAAAAGAAGAGACACAATTGTGATTAATTATACTTGTGGTATAAAAACATGTTAATGTTTAATGTTATAGAAAACTATGAATATGAACAAAGCATATGCTGCAAGTTATTATAGAATGGTTACAAAAAAAGCATATTAAAGGCCTAGTTCCCATACACAGATATACTTACCGTAGTCCTTGTGATGGAAAACATTAAGGCATTCATTATAACCAATTTGCCATAAGCGAACAGTTTTATCCGTAGAAGATGAAAGGAGAATCTGCAACAGGTATTTTAGAAAATATTTGACAAAAATTGCAATCATAGAAAAGATTTGACATAATTGGGAAAAAACTAAAACTCACATCTGAACTAGACCAAGCTAAATCCAAGACATCGCCGGAATGACCATAAAATTCTTGCAGTGGTGAATCCTCAATTTGTAAAATCTTGTTTGGAAGAACATTTAAAGAATTGCTAGAGTTTTTCCTCTGAGAACAAGAGATGTCATGTTTCACTTTGCTAACAATGCTGTCTTCTGCACTGAAGCGAAAACTCGATGTTTCCATTGATACTACACGCCATATGCGTACAACACTGTCTTCACCTCCACTAGCTAGATAATTGCCACTGTGACTGAATTTCATAGTCCAGATCAGTCCTTTGTGTGCTCTAATCTCTTGTCCAATGTACAGTGCACTTAATTCCATCCACTTCTTCTTGTTCTGTCTTACATGTATTCTACCACTTCTACTTGTCCTTGTATTCTGTTTTGTTCTATCTTTCCCTTTACCTCCTTTTCTGATGTTTATAAAGCGTGCCCACCAATTTTTATTTTTCTTCTTACAAATTTCAAAGTCCTTAAATTCTTCTACAGCCTCGGTTTCTCTATCTCTGTGCTCTTGATCTGAAGAAGGCTCAGACAACTTCCCTTGAAAACTTGCATCAGTTTTATCATCTTGGTCTTGGCACCCTTTGAGTTCATTAAACAAGACTTGTGCTTCAGAAGTTTCTTCACATTCTGAGGTAATCAATTTCTCTGGAACTTGATCATCAATTACAATGCAAGCATTTGACACTGCTCCATTGCAATCCTTGACCATTTTCTCCAAACTTATTGAAGATTCATCAAAGGTCACCATTTTCTCTTGCAAACAAACCTTTGAAGTACCATCAACTAAACCCATCCATTGTGAAAACTTCTCCCTTCTTTCCTTCACACTAAGAGGCTCATTCACCCAAACCTTATAACCAAACTCTTGAAGAGGTGACAAATAATCCACCGAGTCAAAGAACACATCACTGTCTTCTTCATTAGAGATCAGCATATCTTGTCCTTAGAAACAAAAATTCCACATCAAAAAACTACCATTGTTTCAAATTCCAACTCTTCCCCCAACTACACAAAATTTCGCTGCTCTTGCAACACGTTAAATAGTAATACCAACCTAAACCCCCTCAAAATCAACAACACTCTTGAGTTTCTCTCTCAAATCATGCCAAAATCAAGGGAATATAAAATGTTACCACTATAACTAGCAGGGACCAAGTACGAGGAATCAACCTCCAGCTCCACAAAACAACCTATAACAACAGTGTTTTGCACGTTGGAAACCATCAATAGGATTAGGATCCCAATTCTATAAAAATAAAAAAGAATAATTAATTATTCCACAAAACCCAAGAATTATAATAACCAAACTCAAAGCCCGAAATAAAGAATCAACGCAAAGGTGAAAGCTTTTGAGTTGGAAGAAGTAACAACAGTATAATCACCCTACCCCACCTTGAGTATTAAACAAAACACAACAAAAAGTTCAACTTTATCACCGACCCTCCAGTTTTTATGGCAAATGCAACAAACCCAGAGAGTCTTTCACGTACAATGAATGGTTCAAAGGGCACATAGGGATTAAGAGAAATTGGCGGAAGAAGAAAAAGGGTGTTGCAAAAATGTGATCTTGTTAATAACTGTGTTATTACTCAGAAAACAAACCAGCTAAGGTAACAAGTGTCTCAGTTTTCTTGAGATCTGTGTTCCTTTCGTTGGGATTGAAAAGTTACAAGCACGAGCGACAAACACGAAAACTCACTCATTTTCTTCAATGTAATGTTCCTCTTCATCAGAGTAGTTATTTAACTAACTAACTAACCATTAGTGACACAATTATATTGTTACACTAAAAAGTACAAATGTTACAAAGTGAAGAGATAAGAACTTTTAAACGTGTTTGAAGGGATGAACATGTTATTATGTACATGAAAAGAATAATCAAGCAATGAATGAATAATACACATACAATGATAATGAAACATTGTGGGTATCAAAATACAGAGAAATTCAACAACCAGGAACATGATGAACACTGCTGTTGAATTCAACTTTATTGAGTTTTTGCTTACTTTTATTGTAGCTTGACTAATAAAACGTGCCATGATTTAAGAAGTTGACTAATGATATTTGCATAATGTTTTTTTCCATATATAACTCCATCTTTTAAATTCTTGAACAACAATTATTAGAAAATTTCTACTCTTTGTAAAAATCTGTGCACCTTGATTATACCATGATTGATGTTTTATATCCTTTTATTGAAAGCACGTTAATGACTATTATTCAGGGCTTTAAAAATGAATAAAGTTTATACTTTTATACAGATTTTATATTTAACAAGTGTAATAAACAAGGTAGAACACATTTTCACCCGTGATCTATGCACTTAATGGTTCTCTAATTCGAAATTAATGAATACTTTATTTAGCTATATAATATATATGTGCCGGGATTTGGATGTTATGATTTTCTCAAAAATCAATTACAATATATTTGGAATTTTGGATTGATGGAATAAGGGGAAGGAATGCAATAACTAATGAAAGTGATAAAATTTCATTCCATAATACATTAATATTATAGTGGAACTTTTAATTCTAATCTCTATATTCTTTTCTCTCCAAACTGAGTCAATGTAATAATAGAATAAAAATAAATTCATTAATTTTTATTACATACTCTCCAAATTTCTCTAAAGATATAAAATTTATTCATAATTATAAAGAGATTTAGGTTAATTTGGCAAGATGATATAATTTGATAAGAATAAAGACTGAAAGAAAATGTGGGGAAAATAATAAAGAACATTTCTCAGAGTTGGAGGTGTTACAGGAGAACCAATTGCTAGCTATGAAGATTGACAAAGATCAACTCTCTCGAACACTGTTCTATTTCCTATTTTGAGCTAATTAGTTACCATTTGTTTTTTAAAAAAATTCTTTTATTCATATGATAATATGTAATTAGCCTTAGACCTGGAATGAAATACCATTAGAGACAAAGGATCTAAGTCCACATGAATATACCCTTTTAGTTATAAGTGAGGACTCCTTAACTCTAAAGTGTGCCTAATAGTATAGGTGTACACTTTGGGCCATCATAGGGCTACATTCTACAGCAAAATATTTATACACCACCGACTATTACATTTACAAGTTCAGATTTTAATTTTTTGGGGTACCATTTCAGTGTAACTTGTTGTTGTGGACATGAGAAAGGGTATTAAGTCTTATTAAGAAAAAAGAAACATGGTGAACTACAAAGGAAATTTGGGGTTGATGCATGAATTGGGTATTCAATTATGTTGATGAATAGGTTAATTATAACTATACTTTTGCTCAAATTTTTAGTGACATTTTGTTTGATTTTCCTTAGTCTCATTGCTATATTAGTAATATATTTTTGATCATTTTTTATTGGTTAATTGAGTGTTGTTGTTAACCTTAAACTATACGCCGATCACGTCTAAGTTCAAAATTCAAATAGTGACAATGCATAGGGAAGTGAAGGAAATAGAATAATGTGACATGTAAAACATGATTTAGAAAACTTTCTCAACAACATTATTATTTTTATAAAGCAAAATAATGAAAATGTAAATAATTTTTGGCATAAGATTAAGTTCTCCAAAAATTGTTCATACAACATTCTACATGCATACCTCGGCTTCCAATGTCAATGACATGAAAAACAGTTTTATCTATGACCACTTTCTATCACCCCTAGCTTCAAGTTCTCTGAAAACCCATCCCCAATTTCACCCTTTTCTTTTCTGCTAAAGGGGTTTCAATAAAAAAAAAGGAACTTGTTTGAAACTGGGGTTGTCCTTTCAGGTGGATTTTAGAGCAACAAACCACAAAAAGAAACTCACGTGATTCATATAAACAAAGTAGAGAGGAGATATGCTGGGAGTAAGTACCACATCGTCTACCTCATTATTGAGTTATTCCTCTAAATGTTAATTGATTTTGAGATATAACCTTAACATGATATCAGAGTCCAACTTCTTTCTGGTTGTCGTGAGTTAAAATATATTTTTTAGTTATGAGTCAAAGATAACTATTCAACTGGGCCGACATCCTTATGTAGATGAAGCTTATGTGATAGTTTGAGGGAAAAAACGTATTGAAATTAAAAGTTTAATAATTAAATATTTTCAGCCAAACATATAAAATTTCTCCAATAAGATATGTCTTCCCTTTTCACCACAAGACCTTAATCTAATAAAGTGTAGTGTAGAGCATCTCTTTCATTGGGAGGAGACTATGGTCATATACTATTCCTAAGTGTTGGTGGTGGTGGAATTCTTAATGGCAAACAAAGTGGAAAGGAATGGAAGGAGTATATTATTATGGGTCTGATTCTGAAGAAAGAAAAATCATTGAAAAAAGAAAAAGAGACATGATAAGATGTATCATGGTATACATCATTATCATCACTTTGCAACATTCGAAGCTTCCAAATTCCATATATACTGTCACAAGTTTTCAGTCACCCTTGCCTCCCCCCATATGGACATTTTTATTTTAAGTGAAGAATTTTAATTTGAAAAAAGTGATAACAGAATAATATAAAAAAAATTATATTATCCATACAAAAGTTACTACAACACATTTAACATTTTTGCTTTGGAATATCATTCCCACCTAATAATTTGACTAGAGGTTAATCTTCTGGGATAGAGAAAGATGCCTAAAATAACATCATTTAATAATTAAATGCACATTGGAAAATAGAATTAAAATGAAATGGAAAATATGAGGTGAAAAATTGAGTAATGAATAAGTGTATAATTGGAATGTAAAATATAAATATGTTTAAAATATCAAAAATTATGAAACTAATAGAGTCTTATAATATCTTTTCAGTTTATTAGACTCCTAATTGCTCACTTACTAGTAGTGGTTTACATTATCTCATTATTATATTTATTTTGGGATAATATCATCTAAATTTTATATTAGCTCTTTTACATTTTATAGTATCATTTTAGTTATTAGTTTATATATTATTGTAGTATACTAGTATATGTGTGACTGTGTGCTCTTGTTGGGTAATACATCCTATTTTGGGAAACTTTCTATTTTGCCTAAATTTCATTAACTTGGCCACTTGAACAATGTGTCTCACACCATATATCAAATATTAATCCAGTGATAAAAAAAGTGTTTTGCCCTATGCATTAGGCGAGAATCCCCATTCAATTGTAAATTATTCACTGCATGCACTAGCTATAATTTAATAGATTTTTCAGAATCTTGCACTCGTGTGAGCTTCATGATAGTTGTGCTATGTGCATTGTTATGTGCCTATAATAATTGAAGTAAACTAAAATTTAATTCATGAAATATAATATAGTTTTGTATTATAAAATAACATGTGCTTTTCTGGAAGTTTATATACTTTAAAGTTTTGCATTTGGCTTTTACATAAATAAAAATGGATTGTGATAATTCTACTTGTCATGCAGTTAGGTCGACCATTTAAATCACAGCACAAACATTGCATGCAATAAAGCAGTATCATATGTGAATTATTATTGGGAATTTGGCAATATCAATCATGGCATTTTATTTCCTTACTATCTTTGGTCATATTCAATATATCTATTTTGTTGTATGATAAGATAGTTAAAGAATTACATAAACCAAATAATCAAGGGAAAAGATGAAAAAGGAAACATGATACCTAAATTTAGTTGCAGATCTAGGACTCGGGGACAAGAGGTGTAAGCTGCATTAAGTGATTCAAAATATATCAGAATACGATAAAGAAGTGTAAGAATAAAAGGTACTAGTTACGAGTTGAGCACTACAACGAGCACTAACCTCAAATAAAACACAAGACCTTTGAGGACCCAACATCATTCATGGTCTTGGCTCTTCACTCCCTTTTCACTATGCAAATTGCAATCAAAGATGGGGAAATATGTATCATAATTGATGTCTTATATATACATAGAAGTGTTTGCAAGAAGGAGCTGAGTTGTTTGATTTTCTATTCTACAACTAATTGAAGGATCAATTAAATAATATTGGGAATAAAATAATCACTTATAGTATGTGTTTTTGAAGCTTGTTTTCTTTCGTCCATAACACAATTCATTGAGAAAAGATGAAGAATATCTAATTTGTTCATATAAAAGGGGAGAAAAGGAACTTTTGGTGCACAAAATGGGCTAAGCAACAAAAAATAACGCCAATTCAATGTGATAATAAAGCAAAAAGTTTATGTTTCGTACTAACTATATGAATCGAAGATACATGGAATTCTTGCTGGTTTATCAAATCTATGGGTTTTGCAGTGTTGTTTTATTATTATATATAAACATATACGTGCACTAATCTAGACCCCACTCACATGCTTCTTATTGTTGTTTTCTTAGGAGGATATGGAACTCGTGTAGATCACTTTATTTTTTGTAACTATGATTATATGGAGTTATGAGAATGGGGATCAAATGTCTCCAAATTGTGTTCCTTCATCCAATCAGATTCTGATATTTATTAAAAAAAATTGAGCAGTGGAAATTGAAGTTTAAATTACATGTTATCTTATATTATGTGTCAAAATCTGATTGGATGAGACAAAGTTGAGGACATGTGATATTCATCTGAGTTATGACACCCCATATCATAATTTGGACTCATTACTTGACTCTATATTACTGAAGATGAACCGACCTGAATATTAAAATTGTTTCATGTTGACATTGGCCTTTCTTGCAGCTACCTTTGATTTGTCACTTTTTCTTCGGGAATTGAGAGTATCCTGAAGATACGAAGATCCTCGCCGCTGCTTATTTTTGTTGTAATCTAGCAGCTTAGCGTAAGAGTGCATGTGGACAAAGATTTAACTAACCAAATAACTGATATTTATCACAACCTGATTATTATCGTGGCTTCCCATGATGACGTGCAGATCTGGTTCACCTTTTATTCAACTTTTTAATGTATGATTATGTAACATATTTTTATTATAGAAAAAATTCAAATCAATCGTTTTTGTTAATGTTATCTTTCTTGTCCCGTCTAATATAAATGTGTCATTTACTATAAAAAATATATTCTAAAAACTTATAATAACATTTTTATATTGGAAAAACATAATTGAGTAGAATGGGATAAGGGTCATCTGTCCCATAATTTTCTTATTCTCATGTCTCTATCCAATCAAACTTCATAAAATAATATTAAAATATTAATTTCTGATTTTATTATTTTTATTTTTAATTAAATAGAGTTTTTTTATTGACTTTGTAGACGTAATGGAACATCAATTGGGACATATGAATATTTGACCGTTTGAGTCACATTTACACAGTGATTTGACATAGATGCAAATTACAAAGATCCTCTATTCCAAGATTTTCATGTCCCTATGTTCATAACCAATCAAATTTCATAAAATAATATTAAAATATTAATTTCTGATTTTTTTATTTATATTTTTACTTTGAATGAAATTTTTTGATTGACTTAGTACACCAAATGAGACATAAATGATGACATATGATCCCAACCAGATACAAAGTTTCAGGTATTTAATTATTATATTCTTTTAAATTACCAAATCACATCTTCTTTGGAATGTGGTGGGGTGATACAACTGTTACTTCACAACTCATTGTGGGATCTTCTCAACCAAAAACCTTATACTAACCTTTTTTATCCATGTGTGAATGTTTCTAATTAATCATGTTTCTCCAAATAATATGAAAATGTTATTTTAAGTTTGGGTATGCAATAATAGAACAAAGATCACATGTTCCAAAAACTTCATGTCTCAAACCAATTACATTGATTTTTAAAAAATGTTATTTTAAGTTATTATCCATTTTTATGATTTTTTTTATTTAACTATGCATCACTTTTAATTGGATTGGGATACCATTAGAATACATAAAATGAGATAGATAATCTTCATTATCTTAGTGTATCAATTATGTATCACTGTTTATTTGATAATGATCTTCATGTATCACTGTTTATATGATAATGATCCTAGTGCAATGTCCATAAACCTTTCACCTTTAATGACCTTACCGCCTCCAAAGAAAATATGGTAATGTTGACCCACAAAAGCCCTTTGTTGTTCAAGGAGGAAAGTGTTAGGGAGCACCTTGGTTGCAATGCAACTCATACTTCATATATAAGTCTTCATGCCCTTTTTTTATAAGGGAAATTTTATTAAAAAATGATAATAAAATTAAATAATAAGACACGTGTAAGAGAAGGAAAAAAACCCAACAATCACAATTTAGTGTAAGGAGAATGAATGTTGCACATAATTTCTTTTACATATTATACTTTATTATTAAAAATTAAGTGTGAAAATATACCATCATCTAATAGGGTTTGAAAAAGAAAGTGAAGGCAGATAACCTTACCCTCAAATGCTCTATTATTAATTTAGTAAAAAATAGATCATGAGAGAATATTTATTTCATACTATTTTTCACTTTTTATGTATATTGAGTGATCAATAAAACATTAGTTGATAAATATATTAGAGATTGTTTGAGAATTGATTTTTTTTATATAAGAAATGGAATATAAAAGCTTAAGAGTTGATATTTCGTCATTTTTAACCCTTTTAAAAATTATATTAAATGAAATGAAGAAACTAAAAGCCTTAGTTTAGATACTACTTGTGAGATAAAGGTACATAGAAGGACATTCTCTTGAAAAGATTGAAATGCATATTGAAAAATATGTTTTTCTATTAAAAAAGATGCTGTGTTAGAATATTAAAATGAAATGAATTTATAAATATAAAAGTTGATGTTAGTGTAATAAATAAAACTTAAATACAATTTTTGTGAGTGTTAGGTATGTAATTGTTTTCACCCTACCATCTTTTGTGTCAAAATTATAATATTTGACTTGGTTGATTTAAGCTTAAAACTGATGATTCAGATAGTCAAGTTAGTTGGACTGACCAAAAAATTAAAAATATACTTTTTATAACAATCTGAACATCATTTGTTTGAGATAAAAAATCAAATGTTTTTACTTTTATTTATATTTGTCATTTGTTAATTTAATATATTAAAATCTTTATCGTTTTAATATAACTTTAAACTTATTTGTACCACTCTATTGCAATTAAAACATAAAATTTATGTTAATTGATGATGTTTTCATCTTGTTAATGACATTTTTTGTACTGAAATCTTTTTTATTGGTTATTTAATTAGGAATGATAATATTTTTAAATTTGAAGTATATACTTATTAAATAATATTATGCAGTATTATGATTTTTTTAAATTTATTGTAAGATGAGTAAACCGATCTATCTATTAATCCATTGGTCAAACCAGTCTCATCGACTTAGTATTCATCTGTTGGAGTTTAATAAAATTGATTTTTGTACCTGGATGAAAAATTATGTTAGGTGAATATCGTTATATCAATGATAAATGACTCCTAGAACCAATCCATTATGAAGCAAAAAAGTGGAGATGTTTTTTTAACGCAGGCCCAACATTGAATCAACAGTTCAAATTTATAAGGCCTTCTGGTAAAGTGTGTAAAGGTTGTTCTCCATCAATCCTGCACAATATTATAATGAGAAAAAAAATATATATATTAATAATATATAAATTTTATATATTATCATTGTATCATTTATCATTCATGTATTTATTCATTTTTTCACATATATTTCTTAGAAAGTTTGATTCCCATGCTGTTAAAACAATCCTTAAAATAAAAGTAAAAACCATTTTCCTTATAGTTAATGAAGCTCTGAGATTAGATACGAACAGATCATGGGTCCATCAGTTGAAAGGTGCGACAGTACATTTAATTATCATCTGCTTGGAGTTGAATAACGCACTTTTCTTGTCACTTGAAACTCACATGTCATCATGTATGCAAAAGCACTATCGCCCAATGTTGTGAAACCCGAGCCATACGTCAAATCGGAGGAGGTCTTGTATAGGTTCTAACCGGTTTAATCGGTTAAGCCATCCGGTCGGACCGGACGACAATATAATATCATATATAATTATATATATATATATATACATATATTATATAATTAATTAAAATAAGTGAATAACTTTGCACAAAGCTTACACATAAATAAAAAATAAAAGTGCATCAAAGTTTAAGTCTTACATAATTAGAGCAATAAATCAAAACACATCTCATTTAGAGAGTAAACATTCTAATTCATCCATGTATCATTGTCTTGGTTAGATCCTAACTTTACATTGTTGGTTAAAGATGTACTTTGAGTGTAACTGTCTACATCTTCTTGAGGAAAAGAGTCTAAATTAAGCCCTCCATCAATAGTAATATTTTGTCCTTCAACCATACCTACAAATTAGAATATACGTTAGATTAATATGTATAATAATTAGAAAATATGTATAATACTGATCTTTGAAAAACTCATGCATGAAACTAAGATCATTTGCATTTTTAAACAGTGTAATCGATTACACAATCCTGATAATCGATTACATGTTGATAAACTAATCAGACATGTGCATTTTACATGATGTAATCGATTACAATATACTCGTAATCGATTACAGCATATTAAAAGCATCAGATATGTGCATTTTGTACATTTTCTTTTGTTTTTTTTAATTTTACCAACCCGGCCGGTTTAACCAACTGGGTTATTCCGGTTTTACCCGGTCTAACCTGGTTGGACCGGATTTTCCAGGGGCCAAAACGGCTAGAAACCAATTCCGATTTTCTACATGTACATGATCATTTACTCAAGCGGATGACGGTTGGACCGGCCGGTCCGGTCCGGTCACAACAACATTACTATCACCAAATGTTAGTCTTTCAAAACAAATTGTTGACAAAAGAGAAAACTGCTTATTGGAGTTTGCATTTTCGTTTTGGACTAGAAAATAACTTTAAATAATCATCATTTTCTTATATTTGGTTTTAGATAATAGCTACTGTTCCTAAATATTTGTATAGTTAATTAGAGTATGTATTGAGTTGATATTTTAACTGATCCTAAATATTAGTTGAATTATTTTTTTAAACTTAGCTCTAAACTCGAAATTAAGTCAATCCCAAACATTAAAAAGATATTTTTATCCTTAAATATAAAAAGTGATAATTTTTCTCTTTGATATTAGAGATAATTCTTTTCGATTAGTATGTTTAATGCTTCTTCTATCTTGAGTAATGTAGATACAAATTCATAACATGAAAAATCAATTATAAATAGTTAAAACAGTAGGTATTATTGAAAATTGAAGTAGAGATATAGAGAAACAAATGTTGAGGTCAGAATGTACGAAAGTGAGTACAGGTAGTAGCTCCTTAATTAGGGGAATGGGACAAGACAGAGATAATCATGGAAAGAACCCTTCAAATCAGAGCCTACAAAAGGTTACGTCTATTTTGTGTCATATGGATAAGTTTTCCATTTATTCAACTCAATGGAAAATGGGGTCTAAAACAACAATCCCTACTTTCCTTACTCACCTAACGAGTGCGTCCAAAATCCAAACAAACATTCATCAACAAAGAAGATATGATATTCCTTATGTATTTTTAATTTTAATTGTGTCTCATACCAATCAAAATATAATTTAATTGAGAAAAAAATTATAAAAATATAAAATAATATTTTATATTATTTAAAATAATTTAATTGAATGTGGACATAAAAACAAGATCCGTTTGGGATTGAGGATATATGTTCATTCATCAAACCTTAATAAAAGAATATGGCATAACCTTTTATATATATATATATATATATATATATATATTTAAAAGATGACTTAAGGAAAATTTACATGCATAGTGTAGTTTGACTACACTATGCCACATTTGGTGTAACTTTAATTTTAATTACGAGATTAATGTGGTTTTTTGAATGTCGTGGATGGAGTTCACGAGATTGGTGTAATTTACGAGATTCCTATTTCAATGTCGTGCATGACAGACACGACTTTCATATGACACTCAAAATAAATAATGAATATGAGTGTCATTTCTATTTTATAGATTGTATATTCATTATTTAGTTTGAGTGTCATGACAATTTAAAATGAGTGTCATTTCATATAATTGTCATTTCTATTTTATTGTCTATAATGACACTAAAAAAACTCATAATGAATATAGAATATAAAATAGAAATGTGTAAAATTCGGTAATGAATATAATGCAATATAATCATATTATATTAAAGTTCTTGTACAAATAATATGTGTCAAAATTATAAAAATAAAAAATAAACCTTGAACCCTCCACCTTAAAATATAAAACAATTACTACTAGACTAGAGAATATTTTTAGTAATAATTTAACATTGAAGTCGTATTTATGGTACACGATTTCAAAAAATATTATAAAAAATAGAAGTCGTGACTGTCATGCACGACATTCAAATGAGAATCTCATAAATTACACAAATCTCGTGGACCCCATCCACAACATTCAAAAAATTACACCAATCTCGTAATTAAAATTAAAGCTACACCAAGCGTGACATAGTGTAGTCAAACTACACTATCCACGTAAAATTTCGGATGACTTAACCAAACCTCATTTGCTTCATATCTTGCACTCCTTTCTTTTCTTGGCGTGTCTCCTACTGGTAACAAATCACTATTTTATTTGCCTTTGTCCTTGTTGCTCAACAATATCATGTCATTATTTTAATTACAAATTGATTATTCAATAAAAAGATTGAATAGTATAATAACTATTAATTATATAAAAAAACATGACCAATTTAAGATTTGAGTCGTTAACTAAGCTAGGTCGAATTGACACTATGACTCTATAACTAAAGAATGAATCACATTTCTATCCATAGATAGAACATTAGTTGTGAAGACACTCATGTACCGAGAGATTAATCTTCTACCCTAATAATAAGATTGAAAAATACTTGCTAAAAAGTGACTTCATTATTTTCCTACTCAATGTAAAGTAGAGGTCTTATTACATTTTAATCCATAACATTTGCATATTACATAGACCAAACTGATCAAAACATTTGCATTATATAGACAAAATCCAAAATATCAATTTATTATATTAGACGGTCCAAATCCAAAACAAAAACATGTTATATCAACTAATGGCAAAAACTAATAAAAAAGAGAATAAAATATCTTATGGTATTAGAAAATAAATTATCTACTTCAATCACAATAATCATCACATATAACATATTTAATTATTTTTTATAAAAGTATTGCTAAACACTAAAAAATAGGACACATGTTATAATTATAGTGGTCGGGGTAAATTATTTATCTTCCAATGCGAGAATATAATTTATTGTAAAAACAAAATATAAAAGTTTAGCATGAACTTAAAGAATTTATTTACAAAAACCAAGTTCTAAAGACTCACACTATGGACAAATAATATATTTAAGTATTTTAACTTTAAAAACATTATTTTTTAGATAAAAAATATAAACACGGACAATATATGAGTTTTATAAAATGTACATCATCCATCATTTATATTTAATCATGATTGACTATTAAAAGAATAAATTGATATTTACATTAACTGAGAGACTGTATATATATTTCAGTCTATTTTATATTCTTTAAATCTGAGATCCAAACCAATGATTCCAAATTTTCTTACATTATATCATTTTAAGCTGACTAGGTTAACAAAAATATTGTACAAGTATCCAAACAAATACTTCTATCAATTTGAACATTTTTCTCTCTTAAATCCAAACCATCTAACTCTATTACACTCCTGTCTTTAAATATCATTTCAGGTTTTTCAACTTTCTGCTTCCAACATTACTACTAGCTAGTTGTAGAAGCATATGAATTGTTTTGAACTCAGTACTTTATCTCTCCCTCATAATTTTCTCTCCTCTCTCAATCTCTCTACACCTACATGAAATCTCAAACATTACTACTAGTCTGACACTCACATGTTTTCATTTATTGGCCCATGTTTCTTACTCTTCCAACCTCATTTTCCTCAAAAGTTAGTTATATCCCAACATCACTCTTCACTCTTCACTCTTCACAACCACTACCTTGTACATTCACTACTGAATAATTCACATAATGATTCTATGTTGTAGGAGACCACCACTGAATTTAGTGTTCTGTCTCATATTGTTTTTCTGCTTAATGGGCCATTGTCATGGCTCTAGAACCACAAGTGCCTTCAAAGTTAAGCCAAAGTCTCAGACTCAGAATAATTTAGGTCACTTTTTTGGGTTATTGCCTAGAAGGATACCCATACCATACTCTTCTCCTTCAAGGAAACACAATGGCATTGGCTTAACTTGGACATCACCCTAGAGATTCAGAAAGAATAATCAGTTTTGGACAAAAGGTGATGACTTCTTTGTTCTTATTTCAACTTTCTTTTGAAACAACACAATTTAACTATTGTACATGGCAGCATGAGTAGACATCTCTCTCAACTCTCAATGGTTAATTTTTGGTTCTTATTTTTTATGACAATGTTTTATTTCAGGAAATGTAATGGGTACAATCCATTACTTCAATGATAAAAAAATATATATGTATCGACAATATAAGAATTTTATATACAATTATTATATTATATTTAAATTTCCAGTAAAAGTAATATAAATGAAAGGTAAATGATGAACTGAATATGTATAAATCTGTACACTGACATTATATAGATATTAGTGACTGAATTTAATGTATGTTTTGTCTCTAATTCCCTTTATTTAAATCTGCTTATCAAATGAACTGCAACCTCTCATTAATTATGCAAAAGAAAAAAGGATAATTCATTTTAAGCTTAATGAAATTAGTGATTAATCAATAGTACACTCATGTTCGCATAAGTAGACTGGCACTGAACCTACTCTATTGTATTTTAACCTGTACTGCAAGCAAGAAACTGATGATGCCACTAAATTTGGGGTAAAAATATATCAGCATTATTACTATATTTGATATATACATTTATAACTTATCTAAGCCTTTTAAATTTGATATATACATTTATAATCTACTATATATATATATATATATAATCAATATATTATTTATTAATTATTTATATTGTTTTTTGTGTGAAGATTTAATGATGATTAAAAATAAATAACAATAATATATAAAATCTTATTAGTATATTTTTTTCTACAAGTCGTGTCAGTTTTTTCCACCATTATATGCAGTGTTTAATCATTAGACTTCTCATTTCAGATTTTGTTATTCCACTGAGAAATAAACCACCAACGAATCAGAATTTATATTAATTTATACTAGCGTGCCCTGCAGACACACATTTTTATTTAAAGTTATGATTTATAATGTGTCATCTTATTTGTGGTTAAAAAAATCATAACTCTTTTATTTTGATTTTGATTACCAATTTATAATATGTGATGAATAAATAGTGTAAATGAATAAATCATAACTACACATATATAATTTGGGTAGGGATCCACTTACTCCAAGAGTAAGTGGAAAAATACTTACTCCACATCATGATCATTCATTCTTGGAAAATCCAATGGTTTGAATTGGTGAGTACATCTAAACCATTGGATTTTTCAAGATTAAATAGCTAAGATGAAGAGTAAGTGTTTTTTGGAGTAAGTGGATCCCTCCCCATATAATTTATATAAAAATGGTGCATTGTTTAAAAGTAGCATAGAATATGCATTGAATATAGATAAATATTGGGTTATATATGGTTTTTGGTAGAATTTATAAAATAAAGAAGGCAAAAATAGGCAACAATAAATTACACAATGCTTGGTGGTTAATTTGGGTTTTACCTTTATATATAGTATAGAAGTATATATATAAATATATAGTATAGATAAATATATAAGTATATACGATATAATAATGTCATGATGATGAAATGAAATATATGATTTTTTTTGTAAAAATCAAAAGATGGTAAGTGTAAAATTGGAAACCAGAAATTACATTATAATGAGGTGGTTATTTTAAGTTTTGCCTTTATTAGTAGTATAGATAAATCTATCTAACGCAACTTATTAATAAAATATCACCTCATATATAATTTTAATATAAGTTATCTTTTTATATACATTCATTATTTGATATATATTATATTTTCATTCCCTATAAAAGTTTTTAATTTGAAATATATCATAAAAAAATGTCCAATAATGTCATGTTATTAAAGGGCATGACTAAGGATGGCAATGAGTTTGGATGGGTCTGGATAGTACACTACTCGGACCCGTCCCGTTCTTTCATTTTGAGACCTAGACCCGTACCAGACTCAGGAAGATACCCGTCAGGTCTGCTACGCGTGGGTCCATGAGTACCCAACGGATCTACGGGTACCCAAAAATTCACATAATATTTAAAAAATTGCAAAAATGTTATAAAATGTAAAAAATTATAATCCAACGTGTGAGAATAAAAAAAGAAGCAAATGATAAAAAAATATAATTAAAACATAAGTTACAATTCTAAATTATACTTAAATACAAATCTTTTTTACTAAGAGTATAATTTAAAATAAAATAATAACACATCAAATGTATAGTATCCCTCCATCAACAACACATGGAACAATTGGAGAGAGAGTAAGTGGTGAAGAGGGAGTGAGGCTCTGGTGGAGACATGAGATGAGGAGAATAAAGAAAATAAGGGAATTAAGATTTAAGGAGGAAGAACAAATGTTAGAGTTAGAAATTAGAAAATAAGGAAATTGATTTATGTTTATATATATATATATATATATTAGGAGAATAAAGAAAATAAGGAAATTATGATTTATGGAGGAAGAGTAGCGGTTAGAGTTAGAAATTAGAAAATAAGGAAATTGAGTTATATATATATATATATATATATATAAAAGGAGAATAAAAGAATAAGAGAATTAGGATTTAGGGAGGAAGAGTAGCTGTTAGGGTTATGAATTAAAAAATAAGAAAATTGAGTTATGTTTATATATATAAGAACAAGTGTAGGTACTAGCAGGTCTGAGTACCACAATACCCAGACTCGCCCTATTTAACAGCGGGTCAGAAAAATATCCAGCCTCAAATACTCACGTGTCCAAAATAAAGATTCAGACTCTATCTATTGTGGGTGTTTTTTACTGGTACCCACGAATCCGGGTACCCATTGTCATCCTTAGGCATGACCTTTTTGTCCATGACATTTTAATGACATGTCAACATATAAAATAGTTTCTGTACAAAATTTTGAAGAAAGGATAATAAAGTATTATTATTATTATAGCCAGCTTTCCTATTTCAAGGTCAATTCTCTGCGCACATAACTTAAAAGAAGTAATCGAAGAATATTTCAGTGATGGGACTTAGGGTAGTGGTGTCCTATTTTTCCAAATTTCCATGCTAATAAGGATAAAGAATGTCCTTTTGTATTTTGTATTTAAAAGGCATTTTATATCTAAAAAGATAAAAATGTTATATCATATTATTTTTATTTTATTTTTCATACATTTCTATTATAGTACATGAGAGTATCCTCATCCATTAAGAAGATAATATCTAGTAAACTTTGTAACTGTGTTATTGAAAATTCTAAGGATCCTTTGAATCTCAATTCTAGAAAAACAATTCCCGAAAAAAATTTCTAATTTTGGTCCATCCTCCAATTAAATTTGTCTATGGGCTAGCTTGATAAAGTTTCTATACATTCTACTTTAATGTAATATATCACTACTAATTTTTCATACTAGTCAAACTTAACTATAGTAAGCATCTTTATTTGTTAAATGCCCTTCATTTTCGCCCTTCGTAATTTAGTTTATATGAATACGCGAGAAACCACTCTCTAATTTCTATGCAAGAAGTACCTTCATATCATAAATAGAGGATTTTGATGTTTCTCATACATTTTATTTGGAAAATGAGATACAATGTCCATTAGGATATTTGAATTAGATCTTAATCATGGAAATAATGCCAATCATGGATTCAAAAACCTAAGATCCATATTTTTTCCACGTTGATTGTTTAAGGGAAATAAGGTGAGATTTGTCGCAATTATAAGATGGTTTACCTTATGACTTAAATGTCATGTATTCAAATTCTGAAAACAAACTATTCAGTTACTGAAGTAAAGTTGTGTACATCTAATTTCCTCATGTCCCATTAGGTCAGAGTCTTGAACATTAATCATAATATTATTTAGAGAAAATGAATAATGAGCATTCAACTACTAATATATTGTCCTACTATTAGCTTTATTAGTTTTAAAATATGTTTCATTAAGAGAAGAAGATGATATAATTGTTAGGATCACATTGCAAATTAAATAATATTAAAATCCGACAATGAATAGAAAAATAGATTTAGCAGAGTTAGATTTATAAACTCAAGGGGCGCAATGGTAAACTCCAATTTAGCAGAGAAGGAAAATGGGTTATGTATTGATTGTTTTTTAGTGCAAAACTCCACATGTTTTCTTATGTTGGGTGGTTTATGCAAAATTTAAGCACAATGAAGCTATTTTTGGAGGTTTTGCAACATAAAAGGAAAAACAAATTGGAGAAAAGATGACAGTGAGCATATGCAAGAAATCAATGTTACTTTTGATAAATTAAGTGAGAATATGGATCCTCTCCACTATTCACGCAAATAATAACATGTGACATTTAGAAAATTTTAACGATACAAATTTTAAATTGATTTTAATTAAAGTATTTTTCAAATTATTAAATCATTATGGGTCTCAAATTACAGTATTGGACTGTCCAGTACTTGAGAGGATCCCAACTCGTCGAATATACCGACGTGTGCCACCAATGTGAATTCACATCAACATGAAGAACTATGAACGTGCAACTTAAGTATGACAATTGTGCTAGCTGGTCAATAAGCAAAACTTGACTCGCCATCTATCATAGCTTATAAGTACACCTCTAATGAAGATTAAAAACATCTCTAGTTACCCCAACTAAGTCTTAGGCCATTTAAGTTGGCTGTCTCAAATAGTTCTTAGGTTTTAATAGTAGTTGACAATGAGTCATATCTTTGTCTAGATTATGGATTTTTTGTATTTCGTTATGGTCTTGATTTCTTTTTTCCATGATGTATAGTTAAATTCATAGATACGGCTATATGATGGAACCTTTGTTAGATCTTTGATGTTTTTATAGTTTTGATGTAATTTATGTTTCATTGTTCAATTAGGTTTATTTTCTTATGTGATAATTTATTGTGTTAAGATTTGCATGATCTAAGTGTTTCTGTTTCATTAATTATTTGATTAACAAACACATTATACTTAAATAGCATGAGATAGATTACATACAAAGTGATTGGTGATATACATCACATTTTATAGCATAAGAGAATTTATAGTTTGATTTTGTATGAAGATACATCATTGTATATAAAGTTACATAATTGGATTGAAGAACTACTAAGTTGCAAAATCATATGGCATAAGAGGACCTCCAAAACTTAATTGTTCGCACCTCTGTTGAATAGCATTGTAGATGCTCTAAGGAAATTTGGATTTAAACTTAATTCACGACTTGAGGAAAGCCAAATTGGAGCCATTGCTTAAGTGGCAATTTGTTTGTCAGATAAGCTAGCTAAAGAATATTAAAGAAAGTAGATTTCTAACTTGGAATAGCTCAAACAAAGTGCAACAAATATATACAGAACATCACATCATGGTCCTTCCAATGTGTTCAAAGAAAGAAACTAAAACACAGTCATTGATAGGGACATATGTCTTAAAAGTGTCACTCTATGTGCCACTTATTATGATTGATAAAAAAACACTTAATTATTAAATTTTTAACTTAAATATATTTTTTCAACCAATGTGACACCTTCTAAGACAATGCTATGGTAGGGGAACACCCTTTACAACAAGGGCAATCCCAAGTTTTGGGTACAAAGATAGTTAACCAACCTGTCTACTACCCTGCTGCCAACAGCATGGGTGATACAAATCTCAATAATTGCAGCATAGAATTTTGTCTTTCCTTTCCTAGTAACTGACATTCTATTTTCTTAATGTAGTCTTTCCTTTATTATATTTCAAATCAAGTATGAGTTGTTTTGAATCTACATGATGCTTGCAGTAAACCATTTTTTAAAAGCAGGTTTTACCTTTTCACACCAATACACTTCATAACAAATATCATAGTCAGCCCAATTGATTTCTAGAATGCTGGAATATAATGGTAAGTGTGGGGATGGCATCCTTAGCAGATAGTTGTGGTATAGCAAAATCAATCCATGGTAAATACCAAAGCAACTCAGTGCACGAAACTCTCACATAGTGAAGTCTAAGGAAGATATATATATATGCAATCTTAACCCTATAGCAAGAAAATGTTTCCAGGATTTGAACCCGTGACCTTATAGTCACTAAGCAACACCCTTACCGTTGCGTCAAACTCACCCTTACCAAACAATTAATATAATGTAGGAAAAATCAAACAGTTGGATCACTTTCATCAAATATAACAAGCATCAATCTACATGAAATTGCAAAAGCCTACCCTGTAATATAAAGGAGAAAGCAAGTAGAAAACAAATACTGGTTTTAAACCATGCAGAGAGCATTGGTAGCTTTCTAAGAGGAAAACAGATAATTACATATTCTGGCTTCATTTATTGTGGTACATGTAGTTGTAAAGCAGCAAGCAAAAACATGATTCCTCATCAATGAAAACATGTTTTCATTTTTTATATCATTATTGCTTTGAGGCTTTTTCCAATGCGTCAAAAACATATTGCTGAGTTACATCTTCCACAATGACTTTCTTATCTCTTGACTTAGAACCAGTACCTAAAGAGACTTGTCTTCGTTTTACACCTAAAACCTGTTTTAATAATAAATAAAGATTTTTCATTAGAATAGTACCCAAGATTAGAGGATAGGAAATGCTCAGAACAAAAAGAGAGGGAAACGACTATGCTAGGAGATAGAGCAATGCAACAAAGCATGTCAATCCCTTTGTGAGTCTACCATAGAAACCCCACACAAAAAAACCATTAGCAGAGCATCGAAGGGATGCCAAAAAGTTACCCTTTCTCACCAGAAGAATGTGATAAAAATTCTTTGTAAAATTTTCGACATATGAACCCAACACTTAGTTTAAAGTAATTTGTATTTTCATTGAATGATGGTTACATGAATGTATTTATACAATTGCAACAAACTGCAACCTGCTGCCAATTTTCTAACACCTAACTGACTTGCTAACTATTAGATTAACTAACTGTAATAAAGATAAAGCTGAATTTCATAACTTGTACATTGTATATCATAATAAAAAATCACAGGGTTTTTCATCACCGCTGGGGAGAGGGGACTGAAAACAAAACGGAAAGAAAACTTTAGTTAAATGACCACATGAAACTCAAAGGGAAAGTATAAGTTCAAGGACATGATGATATATGCTTCATATGTGTCCCAAAAATTCTGTGACTTACCTTGATCAACTATTCTACACAGAGGAATCAACTTCTACTTACCAAATACCAATTCAGTAAATTATTTTTACTCAAATTCAAGGCATTACAATTCTATCCTCCATCTCTCACAATCCAAAAGCTCTAATGTTATCTTGGAGGGAAAGAGATGGAACTCTCGTGGCTTAACAATACTACGTTTCCCTCTCAACAACAACAACCAAGCCTTTATCCCACTAGGTGGGTTCGGCAATACTGCATTTTCCTCTCTCGTACATAAATCAATGACAGACCAATCCAAAATTGAAAGTCTAACGGAGACAACTGCAACTAGTACTTTGAAATATTATCCCATCTTGTTGTACTACCAAGTAACAGTTCAGGAACAATTCAACAAAAGATGCAGATGGAAGATGATTAAGGCCCAAGTGTTTTATAAAGAAATAATTGGCAGCTATAAAAATGCAATGGTTTCTTAAACTCAACATCATCTTAATTTCTTCTTCTATTCCGAGATGATCTTTTGAAAATGGTGAACATCTCTATAATTTTTTAAAACAACAAATTGACAAGACTTGTAGACCTAATTATCTCAATTAACATAGGCATCGCATAATGAATTCAGCGTATCACATATCTCGTCTATCATAAAGAATTTCTCATGAAATTGATTAAAAAAAAATGTACAACTTATCCAAGTGAACCACATACTCGTACTATTAACAAACTTATACAAATTTATAGCTCCAAATAGTGTTCATTATTAATTTACAAAAACGAGGGAGAATAATAAACAATTTCACTACAAATTTGAAATTCTTATTGGAAGTAGAGTTTACCGAGCTAATATAATCAAGAAGAGCGGCATTTGCTTCTCCATCTCTGGCAGGTGCATCTATTTGCACTCCAACCGCTTCATCGCTGATATCTAAAACCCTATTTACTTATTAGAACTCATAAAAACGAAACCATTAAATCTAAGAAACGTGAGAAAGAAAGAAAGACCTGTTATGGAAGCAGATTTGGATCCTGGTTTGGCGTGAATGGTTACGGCGACGGAGGAAGGAGGCATGCACCGAATACATGACGGGAAATTATCAGGTTTCTCCGATGAAGTTGGTACTTTAGCCTCCGCCTTCGATTTTCCCTTCTTCGCCGGTGCCATCTTTACCTCCGCCGATTCCAATGGATTCTCCGCCACCGTGCTCGGAACGCTGTCTTTCTTGGATTTACATATATTACCATTTTTTAAAAGATATAATTAATTTCATGTTTTCTCATGTAAAATATTTTTTAACCAGTTAATTATTGTGTTTTTTTATTTCAGTCCCTAAGGTATTTTCCTCAAATTGGTCCCTCAGGAGTGAAAACAGGTCAGGCTAGACTTTGCCTTAAACAAACTCAGTTTATATAGCACATAAAAGTCCTGTGTCTGACCTGTTAGCATGTTTTAAAAAAAATTCAAAGCCTAGGTCTGACCTGTTTAAAATTCTGGTCTGACCTGTTAGTCTGTTTAAAAGTCTGCTAAGGTAAAAAAAATTAAAAAATTATGTACAAACTAGAAAAATTTATTATAATTATAGCAATTAGTGTGAATTTTGTTTAAATTGTTATTACAATTATTTCCATCATCTTCCAATATCACTTAATGTATTCGAATGATTTGCGGTGTCTTTAAAGTTATAATATATAAAACAATGTCTTTTAATATCGTAGTAAAATATGATATTATTCTAATATTTAACACGAATTAGATTATGTACTTAAGCTCAAGTCTCAACAATTAAATATTCAATTATTAAATAACTTAATCTCTAAGTCCTAGTGGATTTACATAATTTTTTTATTTAGTTTTTTGAACATGTTATAAAAATAATTTATAAATATATAATAACATTAATAGGCCGGTTTGTTAGGCTTAATAAGCTTTTTAAAAGATCTGAGTTTGACATATTTTGGTTAAATAAGCTTTTGGAGAAGCCTAAGCCTGATCTGTTTACTAAAAAGGTTTAATCTGACCTGACCTGACCAGTCATAAGTCAGGTAATAGGCCCCTGATAGGCGGCCTGACCTGTTTCAACCCTTTCTCCTACTTAAATTTATTAACATTGTCAGTCTTAACGTTACTTTCTTTTTTATTACCACTTGCGTGTCAAAAGTGTCTTTCGACCCGCATTCTTATTTTATTATATTAAGTATTTAATTTCATATATTTTATTTTATATAATTAGAATGTTTTTTTGTATCAAGAGCACTTTATATTAAAAATGTATTTATTATAATTCAATTTAATATGAGATATTTGGTTAATATGCTAATAATAGTTACTTAGGATTATATAATTTTTTTTTGTAGAAATTAAAAATGTAAGGGCAAAATAGGAAAATAAAAATTACATTATAATAATAATTATTTCATGGATTTATATATAGGATTAATAATAAAACTATGCCAATTTTTCCGAATGGGTTAAGCTAAGTGGTGTTGGTATTTACCTAATATGTGGAAATGCAGCTTTGGCCATAAAATATGGTTCTAGTATGAGAACATGAAATGTGAGGAGAGAGTAATAATAATTATTTTATTTGATTCAACAAGTAACTTTAACATGTGATTAGAAATTTAACATTGGGATTAAATGCCAACTATTTTTATGTAAGGACAAAATTGAGATAAAAAAAGTTAACGAGTCACAATTAAATGGAAAATGATTAACTTATTAACATAAAAGTACTTTAACTTATTTTTAATATAATAAATCAGACACTTTTACTTATTTTAATAATAAATCACACATTTATTCCAAATTATTATTTGACGAAGATATTTATATTGTACTCTCCCATTAAACTCTTTTTCTTTTCATTTCAATTAGTTTTCAACATATGTAAAATTATTTTAATCAAAAATTTCCTTTATTTAATACTTTCTTAATTATATATATAGTGTATTATATATACATTCCCATAAACAATTATAAACATCAATACATTATACATATACACCATGTACGTTAAGGATCAATAATGATTAAATATTTAAATATATACTATATATAAAACCAAAATATAAAATTACTATCACCATTGTATAATTTTTATTTTTCTATTTTGGCCTTACATTTTTTAATTTCTACAAAAAAATCATATAATCATAAGTAACTATATTACATTAGCATATTAACCACATAACTTACATTAAATTGAATTATAATAAATACATTTTTAACATAAAGAACTTTTAATACAAAAACATTCTAATTGGATAAAATAAAATATATAAAAATTGAATACTTATTATACTAAAATATGAATGTGAGTCGGCAAACCTGAAATGTCTGTTGACACGCTAGTATAAATAATAAATATAGTGTACAAATATGATGTGTGTTATTTAATAATTTTTTATAAAAGTACTTATGAAAACTAAAGAATAAAATATATGGGAAATGATAATTAATTTTTTGACAGGGGTGTTATTAATATTGTACCAGTCATCAAACTGGTAGGAGTATTGGTAAAGTGATATAGTGGTTTAACCGGTGGTTCACTAATTAAATCGCATATCAGTAAAGTTTAATATACATATATAATATATTAACATTAATATTGAAAAATAAATAAAAAACAATAATTATATTTATTTTCATTAAAAATTAATTTTAAATAAAAATCGACTGGTACGATCAATACGGTTCAATTGAAACCGGCCAGCATTATCATTTTTAGTTAATTTTTACCGATATAATTATTGTATCATACTGGTATTAAGGCCAATTCATCCGTTTATCAGTTCAACCGGCAAACAAAAAATATTTTTAATAAGAGATCTTGTTGATCTATCTTTCACTCCCGCTAGATGTCCACTCCTCTCGAAAACACTTTTGATATATTTTTCACTCCTTCTACATCTAATCCTCAATTAATCAATCAATTTAACTCATCATTTTTTACCCATATCCGAACCTTTAATCAAACAAATAAGAGATCTCGTTGGGAAATTTCCATAATATCGGAATAACTGGTTCTATTTTTTTCGACGCGATGGGAGTGGGATCGTCCACATCGGCGGAGCCGAATATTCCGGCGGAACAAGCGGAAACGGAATCCGTCGCAGCCTCCACCGGAGCTCTCCCTATGCTTAAGAAATCTTTCTCCAAACTCGCCAATCCCGAAACAAAAGCCACCCCCTTCCAGAATCTACAGGTACTAATAAAAAATTTCAAACTCTTCTTCATTCTCAAATTACAAAATCTTTCAAGTCATTTTTTATTGCTTTGTTTTTTTATTTTCAGCATTTGTTCAGTTTCTCTCGTGAAGAAGGTCGAAGTTACGGGTCAAACGTGCCGGATTTGTTTCCAGTGTTGTTGGATCACTTAGGTTCATCAATAGTTGATCAATTTTTCATAGTTGAGAAAGAAGGAATAGATTGGGTTCAATTCGTTAAAGGTTATAACAAAAGCTGTGCTAGGGTTTCTGCGTCAAGTTCTCTAAACACATTAATTAGATTATTCATTGCAATAACAAGAAAGGCAAATTTTGCTTTGAATTTGGAGTTTGAATCTGAGGATGATGATTGTAAAATCAGCGGTTACCTTCTTCCTAATCATGTACTCCTGCTTCTTTATATATGTTGGGTTATGTCATGGGATTGTAGAAATTTGAAGGATTCTGAAGGGAAAATAAATCTTAGTTTACCAGATTTGAATCATTTGGTGTTATCGGCTGTTACATCGTGTGCAAAAATTGAGGGTGTATTGGATGTTTGGGAGTGTGAAATCTCAAGCTTGAAAGTTCAACTTCCTGCAGGGAAGTTTGTGACTTGGGTTATGAGTACGGTGCCGTGCCTCCCTGACTGTTTAAGACACTATTTTCTTGCAAGACTGCAAATGGCACTAACTGCAGGGGTAATTTGTGTATTTGTATTGAATGCCAGCATTGCTTATCATGTTTTTACTTTATGTTTGTAACATGATTAGTATCTTCCATCCTGCCTTGATTACAATTTTAGAATCTTCTATAGTCACTGCTCGTTTTCTTTTGTTACTCTTGTTTCACTAACTGTTTATGAAATGAGTTATTTTGAGTCATTGAGCAAAAACAAAATCAAAGCTCATTTCATAAAAAGTCAATACAGTAGGATTGACAATAGACATTCCACAGAATGTGATTTATGACAATGCTTGTGGTGTATTGTTGTCAGTCCAGCTTTCTTTTTGTTGTTTTTTGACATATACCAATTTCCTAAAAGGATAAGCTATTAGTTGAAATCCCATAATTACTTTATTGTATTGTAACATTTTGCTTTTTGCCATGCCACCATGGTGACATCATTGTGATATGTAACTAGTTTCAAACTTGTTTTCAAGCATACTAAATTTCCCTATAATTCATACAACAACAATAACCAAGCCTTAATCCCACTAGGTGGGGTCGACTACATGAATCAGAATGATGTCATAATATTCTATCATAAATAATGTCCATCAGCAAAAGGTGAAGGTTGTGTTAGGCAATCGACAGTCAACATAAAACTTTGTCGAATCTCTATGGTATGGATCAATTTTGTCCTGTAATTCATGTTTGCCATTCTTATCCCTTGAAATGTGAAGTTGCATCATTTTATGAAATGTGAAGCTTGCATCATTTTATGACATGTTGGTTGTCAAACAGCAGTCAATAAATTGTTAGCTTTCTTCTTTAGTTAGTCAGCATAGCATACTAGAATTGTCCAATGGTTTTTGTTTTAACATTTCACTGGATGCTAATAACCTGGTTTGGCCTCTTCTAAGTTCCCTCGTCGATTGCTGCTAATAAAAAATGCAAAACTTTTTTGAAGTCCTTTCAGGCTCAAACGATATGCTTATTATTATAGAAAATATATTCTTCAAATATTTGCTTTTAAGATAATTGAAAATGAGGACAAAATCGCAGTCATTTTGAATTCAGTTTTTTGTTTTATAGAAGTGTAAAAACTTGTACCTGCCATGCCATTCTACAATTAGATAAATTAACTATTTTCTTTGGATTATAGTCTTCAGTACTCTTATGTTTCATTTGTCATTTGCAGACAAAAAAATGTACTTGTCAAGCTAGTGTGCTTGTGCATATTATTATTATTATTTTATATATTCTTACCTCAGTAGACATTCTAGGAGGATGTATTTGTTTAAGTAACAGAGCAAAATGATTTGCTTTTACACCCCTTTCCTCATTTAACAATCTCAGGTTTTGCAAATTAGCTGAGAGTGCAGTTCAATACTGTACTATATTTATTCTATTGTTAACTAAAACAACATCTATGTTTTCACCATGAATTATTGTATGGGAGAAAGTATCTTGCATCCGGTTCTTAGGTGTTGTAAGATGATATAATTTCTTGAGTGAATGGCAGGATGAATTGACCTCCTCTACTTCCTCCGTTGGAGATATTTCATCAAAAGCTGCATGTGATTATATCTTAAACCACGGAAGGGCATGGTCAATTTCTATCACACAGAGAAGTACAGTGAATGAAGAGATATATAGAGCTTTTATTAGCAGTGAAGGTGGAATGGCTGAAAACCCCCTTTATCGGTTTGCATCTCTGACCCTTAATAATTGCTTCATCATGTTATGTTGCTTTAATTGTCTTGGGAACTTGTTAACATTTTTTTTCAAAAAATGGGGTGGAAACTTTTTGGTCACCCATTGTGGTGTTTTTCTGATTCAGTCAGACTTCGAGTTGTTATGCTCTTTGCTATGTAACATTTGTAAATGGAAAGGCCTATTGACATCAAATCTCTACCGTGTTATAGGTCATCCATTCATGGAAGAGGCATCAACAGATTTTGGTCTCGTGTTGAAGGCTACAAAGGTCCATTGCTAATTTTAGTCACTGCAAGTTCAGGAGATGCTCATGAGGGAAACTCCATTAATAGAAAATGGGTTCTAGGTGCCCTAACAGATCATGGTCTTGAAAATAAAGATATCTTCTATGGAAACTCTGGATGTTTATATTCCATAAGTCCAGTTTTTCGTGTATTCCAGCCCACTAGTAAGTAGTAGAGGTGACTGTATTTATCCCTTTTTATATGGGAGAGGGACCAGTTTATGTGTAAGCCTCAAAACCAATTATGTATGTTGTTATATACAGGTAAGGAAAAGAACTTTGTTTATTGCCACTTGCATTCTAGTAGAGTATATGAGTCTCATCCAAAGCCTGCGGGAATTGCATTTGGAGGAACTCTTGGAAATGAGAGAATATTTATTGATGAAGATTTTGCGAAACTGACTGTTCGCCATCATGCTAATGATAAAACATACCATAGTGGTTCCCTCTTTCCAGATCAGGTATACTTCTATTGCTGAAAATACTTATTGTGAATATAGAACTCGTAACCATATGCTGATTAATGCGTGCATCAAAAGTTGTTGATTCTATGGAGTCATCACTTTGGGAAGCGCTTTAGCTATAACCATTTGTCCTTACCCGAGGGATAGTCTCACAGTTATGCTTGTAGGAATACTTAATCAAAAACCCAAAAAAATTGCTGATTCCGTATGATCTCTGATTGAAACCTTTTTTTTGTTGCTTATTATAAAAAGTGGATAACGATCTGGTAAACTCTTCCATATCTGTGTGATTTCTCTTCATTATCTCATGATTATGTTTTTACTATCCGGTTGAGTTTAAGAACTTTATTGATATTGAGAGTATGAAATATGAAGACAGTATATTGAGATGTTTTAAAGTATTGGCCGATAATGAACTACACCCTTTTAGACTCCATATTTATGAGCTGTTGCCTTGTGATATGTTTCAGGGTTTCCTACCTACTGAAGCTCGGATTTCAGAAGTTGAAGTTTGGGGACTTGGTGGTAAAGCAGCAAAGGAAGTGCAAAGCTCTTATAAAAAGAGAGAAGAACTTTTCACTGAGCAAAGACGAAAAGTATGTATCCCACATGATCTGAATTAATTGTTGCAGATATTAATTAAATTTTGATAAATCGAAGAACAGCTATAACATGGTCACCATACAATTTTGTAGGTTGACTTGAAGACATTTGCAAGTTGGGAGGATTCACCTGAGAAAATGATGATGGACATGATGGCTGATCCAAATGCTGTTCGAAGGGAAGACCGCTAAAGTGGACAGTTAACAGGAATAAGCAATGTAGTGTGTTTGTGTCATCATGTTGCTGTACAGAATATAGAAATTTTTATATGTAAACCACTATAGTGTGTTTGTGTCATAATTTTTCTTCACGAGTACAATATATATGTCCATACAACCAACCATGCATCCTTATGAAATATTTGAAAACTAGGACACAATTGTGTCCTTTCTAATCATTTCAAACCATTTTGTGCATTAGAACTCACACAAGACAAATGAAGAACATGGCAGCAATTGATCAACCAGAAAACATGGGTATGTAAAGCATAACTATACTACGGTTCTATATGGTGATTATCCACCTTTGATATTCTATCAATTATGCTGGTGTTGTTTCCTGTAACACTTTAAACAATGAGTTCATCTACACATGATATGATTGGTCTTTTCACGCTCCCTTCTCGCAACAACCTTTCATTTTATTCCTCTCACCATGTTTTGTCCATAACATCATATCTAAAACTCAATTAGCTTTGGTTCACTAATATTTGTTTAAAAAAACTCAATTAGCATTATCTTAAGATGGTGTTTAGTACTAGGAATGTCTGTCATTGTTGAATTAAGCCATCACATACGACTCTGAACTTAAGCCATAAACTAAAATAGTTATTTAGTTTGATTATGCAGGAGCAGATATAATCCCATGAATACATGAAGAATGATCTATTTGTTGCACAAGAGCAACCTCAAAAGGAAAAGAAAGAAAATCAAGCTGCCACGAGGCACATCCTACTGCGTGTAAAGTGGAAGATATAAAGGCCATTCCAAAGGTTCACCTAGTGGAGTTTCTATATGCCTAAAGATTTCCAGTATAACGATGATAGAATGACCATATCAAAAATTAACATTAAAAGGAGATAGATATTATTATTTTAGAAATAATTAATAAACTTTAGTTATCATACTATTATAAAAAAACACTTTACGAAGACATTATAAAACCACGTTGCCACAAGGCACATGCTACTACGTGTAAAGTGGAATAGAAATATCGAATGAACCCCACCTTGATAGAAAGGCCATTTACAAAAAGTTAATACTATCATGATTATGTTAGATTTATTTATTTTCTCTTTTCACTTAATTAATTAAATAACTTTATTTTTTCAGTAAATTTATGTAAGGATATTTGTATGAAAAAAATCAAATAATGTATATAAAACTTTGAAAATGATCCTAAAACAAAAATTAAAAACACTAAATGATCGCATAAAAAAGACTACCTAGACTCCAACAATACTTTTTGGCTTAAATTTGTGATGAAAATAATGTATCTCTTGATTTAAGGAGATAAATTATCTCTTTCGACCACTAAAATCATGACATGTGTACTATTTAATCATTTTCTACAAAAATATTTCTAGAACAAAACAAAACAATACACATGTCATTCTTTTACTGGTGGGAGGAGATAAGTTATCTCATGATATGAGAAGATACATTATTCTCATTTGTCATTGTCGAATAAGAAGTATGGATAACTTATAACTCATATCTCCACAAATCAATTCAAGCTCTCTATATCATCAGGGCAATAAATATTACATATGTATTTAATAATAATAGCATGATGTACATGTGAATATTTGATAGTAATATTTTTTAATTGTGTTTTATAATAACTAAAGTCATGTCAACAAAGTCACAATGACCACCACAATTTCTTAAGTATAATGGTACGAATTTAATAACTGACGTATATGTGAAAAATTGATTTATCACTAAATATAAAATTTAATTTTGATTAAATTATTTTTTAATCAAAAAATAAAAAATGAAAATGTTTCTCTTATTTATTCAATAATGGAGAATCCAATATTAGATACTCCATATTCTACTACATGACTAGTTCACATCTTCGGAGACATAATAAATTCCATTGTTTCATAGATATGACGGCACTGCTCCAGAATATTCTAATAATTAGTAAGAAATAAGTCACCGAATTAATAATTATTTCCAACTCAAATAAAATAACAGACACCATGTGAACTTTTCCTATGAATAGGGATTTTTATCCCCAAAGTACTCTATTGTTCTATTCTTATCTAATAGAATTACATCAAATAATATAAAATATTATATTTTGATTTTATAATTTTTCTTTAATTAAATGATAGATTCTGATTGATTTAGGATACCGTTGAGAACACCGATAGAGACACCATATTTGCCTCCTTTTCCTATATAGTCCCATGTGACAAACACCCACAAGCTAAAAACCTCTCTAAATAACACATCAATATTCACTACCTCTACCAAACAAATATGTATGCTTCTACTTCCTTTACTTCACCCTTCCTCCATAACCTTCTTCTTCAGAACTTCAACTCAAGAAGGTTACTCCACACCTCACTTAAACCACTCAACTCAGTTAACCCCACAACTTCCACAAATATCCACAACTCAACACAATCTGGTAATAATTTTGATGCAAATGTTGTTATGGTACTCTCAGTCTTATTATGTGCTCTAATTTGCTCACTTGGTTTAAACACCATCATAAGATGTGCATTAAGGTGTTCTAATTCAGTTGTCAATCACTCATCAACCACCAATACTTATACTCCAACTATGATACCTAACACAGGAATAAAGAAGAAAGCACTCAAAACTTTCACCATAGTAAGTTACTCAGCTGAGTTAAACCTTCCAAGTTTGGACTCAGAGTGTATGATATGTCTTTCGGAGTTTGTAAATGGTGATAAGGTGAGAATTTTGCCAAAGTGTAACCATGGTTTTCATGTAAGATGCATTGATAAATGGCTTAGTTCACACTCTTCTTGCCCTAAGTGTAGACAGTGCCTTATTGAGACTTGTGAAAAGATTATTGGGTGCACCAGAACGCAAGAAACCTCATCATTCCAACAACCTATATTGCTTGTGCCTGAAACAATTGTAACCATAGTACCATTAGAGCCAGAAGGTTTGGTTCGTAACTATAGGGAAGTTAGTTAATTTAGTATATTTACTTCTTTGTCAATTGTATAATGGTTAGGGAGGAATAGAGATCACATGTCCTATTTGTTGTGTTCCAAATGTGTCTCAAACCAATTAAAAACTCTCACCCAGATAAAAGGAAAATTAAAAAAAAAATAATAATTTTTTGATATTACTTGATACAATGTGATTTGTTTGGGACAGAGAAACACCAATATCTTAGGACGAATGAAACTAGTTAGTTTGGGAGCTACATAATCGACCATAACCAATGCATTGGTTGTTGGTGAATGTGTATAGTTTGAACCCCAAATGTATAAAACTAGTTCAGATTGTAATTAATTGCATTCTTTTTTTCAATAGTATCCTAGTACTTAGTTGAAGATGGAAGTTAATGAGGAACTTAGATTATTTCTTCAATAAATTTAACTTGAATGACTCAACAAATCAAGCTAGATATATTAAGTAACTAAGTTATGAGTTATAAGGTGGATTGATGGTTAAAGTGAAAAATATAATGCTGAGTAGACAATTATTAATTATAATACGACTTTAGGGGAATCAAGTAAGTCAATTGAGATGTTTTTAATTTTTTTGTCTCCCGGAGTCACCCCAAATTTTGATGGGATTGATCTCTCTTCTACTAAGACTTGTGATATTAACATCTTATTTTGAAAACAGATTTTTGTATTTTTATTTTATCTATAAAATTAATTAGGATAAATTTGTTAATATTTGTCATTATGTTATTAATTATTTCTGATATATGTCCATATAAGTTTTTCTAACCCGTAAAATTTGGATTCTCACACTATAAATAAAATATGAGTATTATATTTATGTTATGTGAATGCAAAAATTTATATATAATCAATCATCATTCAATAATGTTAATGATGCATGAGTGTTACATTCACTAGTGTATGATCTAACAACAGTGTATAAAACTCAACTTACATATATTTTTTCCCTGATAAAATATTACATTAAATTTTGGATATATTAAGGCACAATTAAATTAACGAATATGATCATATCAAGAGATATGATGTGCACCATAGTCAAAAATTTCTTATTTGTCAGAGGTATGAGGATATTGCTTTTTCTATTAGTTGTATTGGATCTAGTTACTTACCATGTGTTGCATTTTGCTTGACCAACTTTTTAATGTCATTATTTTATTGAAGGTTAGAGTTCATATGGAACTGGTTGTGGACATGGAAAAATTAAAAGACTAATAAATTTTAGGGCGAATAATGTATTGGAATCAAAGGTCATGCATGACAACAAAACTGTAGTATTGCATTCCTATCCAGTGTTATATGAATAAGATCCTTACTCTACCCTAAATTGCTAGCTATGTAATAAGGAAGAAACAAAAAATTGAAGTGATGTTCTGGAAAAAACTTACTTCACATTATAATAATTTATTTTTGGAAAATCTAATGGTTTGATTTGGTAAATACATCTAAAAACCATTGGACTTTCTAAGAATGAGTGACTAAAATGTGGAATAGGTTTTTTCCAAGAGTAGTAAATCCTTTTCAATTATAATGAATGGAAGCTGAGGCTGAAAACCACTAATCACTTTCAAATCATGTAAGTGCACTAAAAAGGGAAATGTTGTAAGAATCTATCTCACCAAGTGTTTCATTGCTAATACTGACTAACCACACTATCCTAGGGCCGCTGAAATATTTAATTTGCTAAATTTCAATGCATTAAATCATGCATTTGCACTGCTTGCAACATAATGTTGTGACATGTGTCCTTAGTACACTGATAGATGAAGCTGAGCATTATCATTGTAAACCAAATTGTTTCAGATGGAAAGAAAATTAAAAAGCTGCATAGGAATATGTTCAGAGAACTTTATCCTTGAGTTATATCATTTTTTATATGGATTAAGTAAAAGAAGTATATAAATAGGTTTGACACAAAATCTTAACCAAAAATCTTAAGGTATTAGATCTATGTGTATATCCACTTATATGTTTTTCGACCCAACACAATATAATTAAATACATTCATAATAGAAGGGAGAGATGTCTAAAGCAAGCAATAATTAAACTTATTAAAGATATTTTAGAGTTTTTTTGTAGAAGATGATTAGGTGGTTAGGTAGTTAGGAGTTGAAGATAGTTTGTTAACTTTGCATCATCCACTTTTGTTTGGATCACAAGCCATTTCATTTTGTATAAATAAACCATATTGACTTTACATTTCAATCAATGAAAATAATCAATTTTACATTCGATTCATTTCACCTCATTCATATCTTTCTCATCTTTCTTGTTAATCAAGAAAGCTACTTGTATGGCTCCTACCATTTTAACATGATATCATAGCATAATTATTTCTTGTCATCGCTTCCGCTTATGCATTATTCCATTCCAAGATTCAACAAAGAATCATCGTCACTTTTTCAAGATTCTATGTCATGAAGAGCCATTCTTGCAACATCTTCAACATTTTTCTTCATTCTTCATTATCTGCCAAGTATTCAAGAAATGAGATGGAGGCACTGAAGTTGGTGAATATGGACCAAAAAAGCATGTTATGGAAATCAATATTCAATAGCTTTCAATCTCGTCATATTGCTAAGGCATATCAAGCTTTGGCTGCAACACATCTTGCACCAAGAGCATACTCTTCATAACAGCAAGTTTTATCTTCATAATTTTGTTATTTCTATGCTACTTTTATTGTTGTGTTGTTTGGTTAAAAAGAGGAATGATTTATAGTTCTGGAAGAACACCAAGAATTGGTATTGCTGTGAGAAAGTTGTGGCTGAACAAGCAGCATGAGATGAAGCAAAAGAGAAAGGTGGATTTAGTTGTACTTAACCTAGTTTGGTGCTTGGACTATTGCTACAACCAACCATTAATACTAGCACAATTCACACCCTCAAGTACCTCACTACCTATGGTGAGATCTATACAAATACCACACATGCTTTTATGTTGGTGTTAGGGATGAGTTCACATTTTTCTTTATGAGAACCCCACTGCTTTTGGGTAGATACTTATGTGTTGAAAGATCATTGCACAGTGGAAAGCTTCTTGAATCATATCAAAAGTTCATACATGGAATTGTTGTTGATGGTGCAACAACTTATTTTAGTTTCTTGGAGATTCTATTGCTGATGCAATAGCCAAATGCATTGAAGAATCTAAGGATAGACATATTGTGTCTTGGACTGAAGAGTTGGATGATATATTCAGAGATCACTACATATATTCTTTTCTTGTCTGCCATTAGTTACTTCTATTTCATTCGTAGTATACTTTTTACCTCTCTTACACAAACAACATCATTATTGTGTGTATTTTACATCAATGAAGCTTAGATATAGTTTCTGCCATAGATGATTAAGCGTTTGATGATATAGCTTCTGTCATGGGTGGTTAAGCGTTGTTATTGCTTCAAATCAAGATTCCAAGCTGGGAGTTAAGAAAAACTTTCACTCACCAGCTTGAGGGGGACTATTAAAGATATTTTAGAGTTTTTTGTAGAGGATGATTAGGTGGTTAGGTAGTTAAGAGTTGAAGATAGTTTGTTAACTTTGCAACATCCACTTTTACTTGGATCACAAGCCATTTCATTTTGTATAAATAAGCCATATTGACTTTACATTTCAATCAATGAAAATAATCAATTTTACATTCGATTCATTTCACCTCATCCATATCTTTCTCATCTTTCTTGTTAATCAAGAAAACTACTTGTATGGCTCCTACCATTTTAACAAAACTCACCAATAATTATGGCAAGAGATTGTCGTGTGATATGAAACAAAATGCTAATTAACTAATAAGAAATTAAGCTAACAATAAGTTTAATAAGATGTTTTTATGTTTGAATTAAGGAAAACATGACTATGTTAAATATTGGATATATATGGAGAGTTTTGTTATATAAAATGGTTCTATCTTACTTGAGGAAGGATTGCCCTCATGGAGGATACATGTTATCCGTAATAATAAAAACTTAACCAATAGTTCCAATCAAATTTCTTGTTGCAAGATCCCAAGCTTTCACCAATTGGGTTGTTGTTTAAATGATAATTTAGCTTAGCTAACAGGAGAGGGGGCAAAGTGTATGTGTATATATATATATATATATATGAAGATTAATAATGGGGTATAAATCAGAAAAGAAAAAAAGTGTATACAGTCATGATGTATAAGTTTTATATATTGTCATTGCATTATTCACATTTCATATTTAATTATCATCGACTCTTCAGAAAAAATAATAATGCAAATGAATGATGAATAATAAACTAACTATGTATAAATCTTTATACTGACAATGTATATATATTATATTGATCAGAAAAAATATATAAATGAAATATGAATCCTCTCCTGTTTATCTTACCCTTAGGTGGAATGGTAAAGTAACGTGACGGCAGCAACTAACTTATTGTTGGGTCTTTTTAGTTTTTATAACTCAATAACTCAACTAATGGATGTACAGTATAACTAAAAGTACAAATTAAATTCGCTTTTGCAAATATTTTTTTGTCACTTTTATATGCAAGAATCATCTCGACAGCATAAAGTGTAAGGTTAAATAATAATAATAATGATAATCATATAGCATAGGTAGACATGTAAAGATTAAAGAGACAAGGCCTATGCAATAGCCAAGCCACTTTTCATATGAAGATTTGTTACAATCTAGGATTAATGCCGTAGCACGAAAAAAAAGGTATTGAAAAAGGAAATGAATGGGCAAAAGAACAATACATAATTGAACGTGTAAAGGCAAAAGGATCCCTTTATAATTGATGCACTGAGATTCTCAACATAGCCTCATACACTTCACATATTTATCTCTACAACTTCTCTTAAAGTAAACTTATACGTGTTATAATTTGGATTATCTATCTTTGCAATCGTTTGAATTTGTGTATTTATGCCATTTAGAATTGCTACAGGTTACGGTAACAACAACAATTATATTAAGGGAAGCGGAAATGTACATCAGAACTAACCACTATTTGGTATACAAAGTTTGAATCTAATTATAAAAAAAATTGATAGGCGATCGAGTTAGACTAATTACTTGAGACAATAAAAATAAAGAGAAGAGGAATATGTGTCAACAAATCTTTATGTAATAATAGGTTTATACATATATTTTTAAGCAAGTTTTTAGTGAATACTTTCATCAATTAAATCACTTTTGCAAAAATTGGTTAACATCGTCCAATCTAATTGCTTCAACTGTAAACTATATATATTATCGCTCTGAGTCTTCTATCTAATCGTTTTGCATTAAAATCATGATGGCTCAGTTTGATTCGATCAGTTTAAGCCTAAAACTGATTATTTGGATAGACAAATTGGTTAGATTGGTCGAAACAATATATATTTTAAGAATCAACCAAATGATTGTGTTAAGATGAAGAAAAACAAATGCTTGAATTTATTTGTAGTTTTGTTTGACATATGTTAACTTATCTTCTAGCAAAATCTTAATTATTTAATTAAATTTTAAATGCTTTTATTGAATCTTAAAGTATAAAGGTATGTTGTCTATTCACCATTGGAATAGACAAATTAAAAAAACTCACATGGTTTTGTCCTTTTGATAATCTTGTAGATATGTCCTTCCCCTTTTACGCATGTGCCCTTTTTTACTTTTTTTAAGGTTACGACTTACATGTCGTGTGATGTATGGCCTCATGTCACTAAATTTGTGATGAAATGTCTTCACTTAATTTAGAGGCATTTATGGAAATTCTAATATATAAGTTTACCTTGGATCTGGATGAATAGATGATTTTGCTTAGATTCAATCTACTCCAGTCATGATTCTAGATGATAATCACTTAATCAGGATAGAATATATTATAAAAAATGTGAATATATTATGGGTAAATGTATTTTTTAAGAGGGTGCATGATAGATTGTAGTTTTTGAAATTTGAACTCTCATATTATATCATATGTTCAACTGAGTATTATTTGTTGAGTGTAATACATGTGCAATGTCTATTTAAAAATTTATACACAAATAATACATTGTTAATCATTTTTTGTATCATTTATATTTAAAAGTCAATAATGATTAAACTTTAATGATGAATCGCAATATAAAAATTTTATTACATAGCAAGTGCATAGATGGAAGAGGGAGAATCATCGGGTTAGTGAAAAAGGGAAATCAATTTGTTATTTGAGTGAGAAGGAGAATCCTCTAATTTTAAAATGAAAGAGTTGGGATTTTTTATAATTGAAAAGGGGATTTTTATATCACAATCTTGTTTTGGGCAATTATGCTCACAATCTGCTCCAAATTCCATAATATCAATATGTTTTTTCATTGGTAGTGATTTTTTCTCATTATGTGGCATTCACATAATATGCTTGTAACTTGTATTTATTGGTAATATATCAGTCTTGTTTTTTAGGCATGAAACTTTATGAAAACATTTCAATTATACAAAATGAATAATGTGTAACTACAATTTGTGTTGGCTCGTGCCCGTTGTTACTTCTACACGAACCAGGCCTATTGGGAAATAATAATAAACTAATTTTGTCCCAACTTATTTGACCCACCCAATTTATAGAGTAAAATCCACCCAAGAGATGGTGCTGAAGACGCCTTTGGGCTCGACCCCAATAAATACATACTAACCCATCCACCTTTTAGCCCTTTTCTTCATAAAAAATCAAGATAACATTAACATATTTTATAAATTCAAAATCTAAAATAAAAAATCAGCCCCAACATGGTTTATAAATTAGATATTCGTATTTATACCCTGATGGCATAATTTTCATATTTTAAATTTATCCTTTTACAACCTCCCTCATTTTTAATTATTAGAAATTTCCACATATTGCTTTCATTTTTTCCCATCAATACATTATTACCTTTTCACATATTCTCTTGTTTCTCCCTTGACCCAAGAAGAATAAATTTAACAACTACAATAACATACAAAAAAAACATCCAACAACTAGGTAATGATTATTAGAAGTACTATATGAGAGTTTACATAAGCTTTGTATATATCATATCAACTATTAGAGGTTATCTTTTTAGATCTTCACTTTTTGTCAGAGTTTATATTTTGTATTTCTTATATTTAAGTTATTTTTTATTAAAAAAAGAGAGAAAGATGACGCAATTTATATCTTGAAAAAATATAAGAATGTAATTTATAAGAACGGAGTGTCGGTCAACACGCTAATGTATATAAAAAATGTTTTTTTAATAGTAGAGAATATCATTGACAATTTGGGCAAAGTGCATGGGGCTCGCCCGGGCGGACAAAACATGAAAATTCGCCCTAAAATGTTCGTCCAACATGTCGTATTTACTCATGAGCATTTCTAACGGGCAGCCAATATGCATTATTAAAGAAAATATTGAACATCAAATATGCAAATATATATATATATGTATTTTGGCAAATATGAGAAAATGTGTTTCATTTGTTATATATGCATTTGTATATAAAATATGAGAAAATACCATTATTTTCTTATTATATATATGTATTTGCATTTTGTATATTATGTATATACCTAAGGTGAATATGATGAGTCTGGCCCATCAATTGTCCACTGGAAATGCTTCTAAATGCAAAAAAATGCTTTTTATTGCAAAGTTATTTTGTTTGCATTGTTTTTTTTTTTTGTGTTTGTGTCATACCGACTTCTCTCCATTAATGGAGAGACAAATGATGTGAAAAAACAAATGAAATATAATATACATTGACATTAATATCTTTTTATTTAAAATAAAATTACACTTTTGCCCTTAAAATAACATGGAAAAAATCATTTGTCTCTCCATTAATGAAGAGAAGTTTTACTCGTGAACCATGTGCTCGCTACGCCACAATTCGCATTTCACAATATACAACAGTGCTACTTTACTTACAATATGCGTTGTGATATAGATTACATACAACAATGCACATTTTAATGGACATTGTTGTGTGTGATCAATATAATAACGTTCCTTACACCATCCGATGTTGTATTTTATTTATTTAACAACGCTCATATTAAGTGATATCGTTATATATTAATTATAAGACAACACTCTGTGTAGTATGCGCTGTTATATTTGTCAATTACATAACAATGCTTGTTTGAGGTCGTGCTGTCGTATATATAGTATTGCGATCAAACATATAGCATTTTGAGTCCTTAAAATTATAGTATCAGTCCTGGAAGTCTCGCTTGGACGAGAAATGACAATTTGGGCTGTTGACACAGTGTAATCGATTACATGGTCCTTGTAATCGATTACATGCTGATATCTGATCAGACATGTGTAATTTTTCATGATGTAATCGATTACACTATCCTTGTAATCGATTACATCATATTAAAAACGTCAGATATGTACATTTTTTACACTGTAATCGATTACACAATTATGGTAATCGATTACACTTAACACGGTGAGATTCTTTGAAAACATAAATAGACGTCCCAAGTGAGGATAAGGGTTATTTTTCGAAAAACAAAGAGGAGAGGAACAGTTTGAGGAGTTGAGCACCCTTAGAGTCGAGAAAGAGGCCAGAGAAGAGGTAAATCGCTTAACTTAGTCTCTCTTAGGGTTGAATGTCTTGTTTTGGGATAAGGTTTCTTCTCCATGTTTTGGGATGAAACTCCATGAACCCTCTCTTTGCATTTTGGTCCATTTTGCTTTGGAAAACCTTGTAAAACTCATAGTATATGAGTTGTTTTACCAAATGGGTGTGTGTGGGAAGTTGTTTTCAAAACCGTAGAATCATTTCAATATTATGGAAACCCCTTTTTGAGGATGAAGTGAATAGATGATGTTGTCTTGTGTTGTATGAGTTTTGGTTAGTATTATTCTTGTCTTGACATGTAAATTGATGTGTTGTGATTGTTGTTGTTTTGGGTTGAAAGACCCTAAGGTTGGAGGAGACGGCGGAGAACGCGACTGAGCTTTAGTGCAAGCAGTAGTGGCTACTCAGGTGAGGGAGCAGCATTAACCTTTGTGGTATTAGAATCTTAGCATTGAAAACTCCAACGACACTCACTAGTTGGATGGTTTCGGTGAATTAACACGATTAAACGGGAAATATCATGAATTTCCTATTTAACCGCGTTAATCTTACGGTTGTGGATAATATGTTGATTATGGAATTGTGACCTGCCCTTCGTGGTACGTAGTTGTGACCTGCCCTTCGTGGTACGTAGTTGTGACCTGCCCTTCGTGGTACGGAATTGTGACCTGCCCTTCGTGGTATGGAATTGTGACCTGCCCTTCGTGGTATGGAATTGTGACTTGCCCTTCGTGGTATAGAATTGTGACCTGCCCTTCGTGGTATGGAATTGTGACCTGCCCTTCGTGGTACGGAGTTGTGACCTGCCCTTCGTGGTACGGAGTTGTGACCTGCCCTTCGTGGTACGGAGTTGTGACCTGCCCTTCGTGGTACGGAGTTGTGACCTGCCCTTCGTGGTACGGAGTTGTGACCTGCCCTTCGTGGTACGGAGTTGTGACCTGCCCTTCGTGGTACGGAGTTGTGACCTGCCCTTCGTGGTACGGAGTTGTGACCTGACCTTCGTGGTACAGAGTTGTGACCTGCCCTTCGTGGTACGGAGTTGTGACCTGCCCTTCGTGGTACGGAGTTGTGACCTGCCCTTCGTGGTATGGAATTGTGACCTGCCCTTCGTGGTATGGAAATGTGATATGTCCTTCGTGGCATGGAGTTAGACCTGCCTTCGTGGTACGGATTGTGGTGCACTTGTAGTGTGGATTTTGACTGTGGTTCGATTGATGGACATTTGATTTATATTATGTATGGGTGGTATGATCATGGTATATTGGTATATGGACTCTCTTGGATGTATTTGTGCTGTAATGCTGTATAATTCCTGTGAAGTAATGTTTCAATGTTACAATTCTATTTAAAACAACCATGTTATATATTGCATGTATTTAATGACTGACTCTCTCTATGTTGTCTTGTTTACTCAATCCGTGGTAATCGGATTGTAGGTGGAACGAAAGATTAAGAGACTGCAGAGTCATGAAGTAATTGCATGGCATTTGAATTTAGTGTGCCTTCTAGTTATTCTAAGGATTTTGTAATTGTTGACATTGGACCCTTTCATGGGAATTTTATCCAGGTTTTTGTTGTTTAGTTAATTAGACTAATGGTGGAATTACTGTATTATTTTCCTACTATCGCTCTATCTATACTATATGGAGTATGTTCTGGTTGAAGTGAAGGTTTTAAAAGATATGGGATTTTTATTATGTTAGTAAATAATGGTAATTTTCCGCGTTATTATTTGAGGCGTTACATTCTATAATGTGCATACTTATTCATCGCATTTTATCCATATTCACCCTATAGTACACATACATCCCATACTATATGTGTTCTATAGTGTGCATATTTATTTATCGCGTATTATCCATATTCATCCTATAGGATATACATCCCATAATATATATCCTATGGCATGCATATGATTTTCATTCCGAGTATACACTTTTCACATCCTTCACATTCCATAATAATTTACCCTTGATCTCATTCAACAATTCTGCACCGTACAAATAATCACCATACCCCATCGGGCAGGTCGAGTAATCCCCATACCACCTTGAGCAGGTCGAGTTTCCACACTACACTCACATCCATGTCATACACAGTCAACACAAGGCATCTCATTATTTTATCACCATAAATAACATACAACACATTCATTGTCACAAACATACCTTTATCCATTTTAACACATTCACAGCTCATCACACATTCATTGTTACAACACACTTATACATGTTTATAACAATCAACCACTCACAACATACTCATTTTGATAAACATACTCATCCATTTTGACACATTCACAACTCATCACACATTCATTGGTACAATCCACCCATACATGTTTATAACAATCAACCACTTACAACATACTCATTTATGCTTATGACCATAAATATATCACACACCATCATTATCACACAACATAACCATTATCATAAACAAACCACGCATAACATATTCTTCATCATATACACATTAACGTTATAACCATCTTTAATGACGGTGTATTACCATAAATTAGCATATAGCGTTTTACTCAAATAAACGGTTTTCCCCACACATATATCTCCACTTTTATGGCTAATACATCCTCATGTAAAATATAGATTCTCACATGGACCACAAACTCCCAAGAGAGTTTCTATCCATTAATATGCTCCGATTCTTGAGTAAAATCGGAGATGATGACTCTAATGAAATACTCTAAGACCACAATGGTCTTCTCCCTCACCTTAGGTTGCGTAAGCTCCGTTGCTCCGCAAAAGAGCCACATCTCCCTTCATCTCCTCCAACCTCCATTGTTGCTTTTTCACCTCCAAGCTTTTCCAAATGTGTCACCATGAAGCAAGAGGAAGATTTTGATGAGTTTTGAGGCTTAGTGGAGGTAAAAATGGTCCATTTGGGTGGAGCCACCGTTGGGAGAGAAATGGGGAGAAAGAAAATGAAGATTAGGGTTTCTAGGTCCCCTTTTATTCACTTTTGTAGTCACAGCGATAAGTGTAATCGATTACAAGTATAGTGTAATCGATTACACAGTGTAAATTACATAGGCATCATCGCGATGTAATCGATTACCAACATGGTGTAATCGATTACATTAATATGATGTAATCGATTACCAGAAGTGTGTAATCGATTACCCAGTGTAAATTACAGAGGCATTGTCGTGATGTAATCGATTACCAACATGGTGTAATCGATTACATTGTGTCAGATGTACATATATGATGCTTTTAATATGATGTAATCGATTACGAGTGTAGTGTAATCGATTACATCATGAAAAATTACACATGTCTGATCAGATATCAGCATGTAATCGATTACCAGGACCATGTAATCGATTACACTGTGTCAACAGTCCAAAATTGTCATTTCTCGCCCAGACAACTCTCTCTCATGTGAGAATCCTCCAGTATAACCCAGGATTTCACCCTCCCAGGTGATCCTTTCTCGCTTAGGCGAGAATCTCTCGCTCAAGCGAGGCTTCCAGGACTGTTACTATAATTTTTAAAGACTAAAATTCGGGGTGTTACATGTGTTATATCACTATTTTTGACATAACTTTTGAACCATTAATCAGAACTGAACATATTATATATATATTTGGGCTAGAAAAATTCATTATATCCAAATTTTCTCACTATGTCAGAAAAGTACACCCTAAAATACATTTAAGCATTGTTAAATGTGTGACTTTTAATAGAATAAGCGCTATTGATATGTTACATTTAACTCCACTCATATAGATTCGAAGAATTCCGGGGAAGTGATACTGGCATCATGAAACAAAAGAATTATGAGGAACAAACACACTTTAATATATGAGAGAATGTTGTTTAGAAATTGTAAATTTTTGAATTCCTATCAAATCAACAACGAATATTTAAGAAAGCGTTGTATACAATATCGAATCAACAATGCTTATTGAAGAAAGCGCTGTAGAAAATATCTCATCAACCGCGTACACAACAAAAGGCGATGTTGAATAGATTTCAATTAACAACGCAACAAAAAAGGAGCGTTGTTAAAGAGAACTAATTTAAGCCAACGCTTATTCAACAACGCTCATTTACGGATGTGCGGTTGATTTTATATCCTCTTATCAATATTAACAGCACTCGCTTAACTAGGCGTTTTCTATATTTCTCCGCCTCATATTTAACAGCATAGTTCTAGGAAGCGCTGTTGAAGAACCGTTGTTAAAGACGTTTTCTGGCGTAGTATGAGGACAAAAAATATACTGTGTTAACAAAATAAAAATAAATACTAATTATATATCTATCAAATAATTTAATTATATAATATTTTTACAATAAGATATATCATATCGTGAGATCGTAAGATACATTTTTTTTTCAAATTCGATAATTGTTACTTATTGAAAATATGAGTCCAATGTATTTTTACATGGTCATCTTTCTAATGAGGGTTAAACAGTTTCATATTTTTCTCACTTCAAGTTAGATTCTTATTTAAATTATGCATCAATTATATGATAATACAAAATAATCTTCATTACAACTAATAAAGTATTGAACAAATTTATGCAAAGAGTAATAATAATTGACAACAATATTAAAAAAAAAGAATAAAAGCAATATTGTATTTGTCATATAGAGAACACATTAGTTATATCGGTAAAAAATTATTTGAGGTCCTCATTAGTTATGGGACATGAGGTACACACTTGCCACATACCCTGATGGGGCATCCCTTTCTCCCAATCTCCAATGAAATTCAAAGGCACAATTGATGGTCATCACATTTGTGTGCAGAATATTTCAAGATAAATTGTCATCTATGAAAGTCTTACTTAGAAGGGGAGTCAAGTCACCACAGAGAGGAGGACTCTCATGGAGACTTTCGTATTATTCGACAATACGAGCTTGCAGTTTTCCAGGTAACTTATATCATTTTGACTCAGTCAATAAGCTACTAGAGTCGTTAGTTAAACAAATACTTGAGGAGAGTTTGTTTAAAAAAAGAGCTTGTAGTGTTTGAAGGTTACTTTTCTTAAAGTTACTAGAAGCAATGTTTAGAAAGTGAAAGTAACTTTTAATAATTTGCTTCATCTTTGTTGCATGTCCAATTGTAAATAAATTATTAAAATAGAGGATTGAAAATTTTGATGTTAAATTATCTATGTATATAATTACTCAAATTAATAATTAATTAATTAATTAATAACTAAATAAATAATACATAAATATTGTATGTACTTTTCATCCACTTTTCAAATTTTAGCTAACTACAAAGGCAATTTAATCCAAAAACTCTAATTTAATATATTACCAACACAACTATAAGTTTCTAGTTGTCTTCACAACTACAAACTTAGAACAAGTTAGTTTTTGGAACAGATTCTTTCTAGTAAACAACTAGAATCTTCTCAACATATATTTTCTTTCTACATGCTTACTTATTTATTTTGCAACTAATATACAATTGACTAGATTTTAGCATTAGACTACCTCTAGAACCAACAAAGCATTTTACCATTCACATTAGTATGTTAATCAACAGAAAGTGTGAGAAATTTTGGAATATCATATGGTTAGTATCAATTTCACCTATTACTAGGTAGAAACAATATTATATCTTCTACTAAAACAACAATGGTAAAGTCTTGACTATAAATTAATGGGAACATGGGCAAGAGTATAATGTTTTACTCTAACTTGGTTACAAGGAATGACAACGGGGCGGGTCGGGGTCGGGTTTGTGCTTACCCAACCCCGAACCCAAAATCCAAAACCGAATCCGAGCCCGAATTAAGCAGGGTTGGAAACAATGATATCATCCCGAACAAAAAAAAACCCCGAACAAACATATATAGCTTATGAGTCACAAAAAAAATACAAAAGTTCTAATTATGAGTTAGGTTGTTGATGAATGAAATAAATAGGGGAGTCATAAAGTTGTCTGATGGTTAAGGTGAAGAGTTTAAGGAATAAAGTGAAGAGGTTGTGAGTTTGAGTCTGTTATAAAGTGATTTAATGATTAAATAAAATGGGTGAAGGGAAGGAGATTGAGGGTTCGATTCTCGTCCACAACAAATACTTACATACTAACATTTGCGAATAAAAAAAAGAATTAAATAAATAGTAATTGAAAATTCCTAAATTTAATTTAAAGTTAGTCCAGAAATTGAATGAATTTAATTTACATATGAAAACGGTAAGAATTAAATAAATATAATTAAGTTATAAGGTGATTTGATGATTAAAGAGAATGGTGAAGTGAAGGAGATTGAGAGTTCAAGTCTCGTCCACAACAAATACTAACAACTAACATTTGCGGATAAAAAAAGAATTAAATAAATAGTAATTGAAAATTCCTAAATTTAATTTAAAGTTAGTCCAGAAATTGAATGAATTTAATTTACATATGAAAAAGGTAAGAATTAAATAAATATAATGAATTTATAAGGTGTTTTGATGATTAAAGAGAATGAGTAAAGTGAAGGAGATTGAGGGTTCCAGTTTCGTCCACAACAAATACTAACATACTAACATTTGCGGATAAAAAAATTTAAACAAATAGTAATTGAAAATTCTTAAATTTAATTTAAAGTTAGTCTAGAAATTGAATGAATTTAATTTACATATGAAAAATGTAAGAATTAAATAAATATAATTTAGTTATAAGGTGATTTGATGATTAAAGATAATGGGTGAAGGAAATGAGATTGAGGGTTCGAGTCTCGTCCACAACAAATACTAACATACTAACATTTGTGGATAAAAAAATTAAATAAATAGTAATTGAAAATTCTTAAATTTAATTTAAAGTTAGTCTGGAAATTGAATGAATTTAATTTACATATGAAAAATGTATGAATTAAATAAATATAATTAAGTTATAAGGTGATTTGATGAATAAAGAGAATAGGTGAAGTGAAGGAGATTGAGGGTTCCTGTCTCGTCCACAACAAATACTAACACACTAACATTTGCAGATAAAAAAAAGAATTAAATAAATAGTAATTGAAAATTCCTAAATTTAATATAAAGTTAGTCCTGAAATTGAATGAATTTAATTTACATATGAAAAATATAAGAATTAAATAAATATAATTAAGTTATTAAGTGATTTGATGATTAAAGAGAATAGTTGAAGTGAAGGAAATTGATGGTTCGAGTCTCGTCCACAACAAATACTAACATACTAACATTTGCATATAAAAAAATAATTAAATAAATAGTAATTGAAAATTCCAAAATTTAATTTAATGTTAGTCCAGAAATTGAATGAATTTAATTTACATATGAAAAATGTAAGAATTAAATAAATATAATTTAGTTATAAGGTGATTTGACAATTAAAGAGAATGGGAGAATGGAATGAGATTGAGGGTTCGAGTCTCGTCCACAACAAATACTAACCTACTAACATTTGCGGATAAGTTTTTTTAAATAAATAGTAATTGAAAATTATTAAATTTAATTTAAAGTTAGTCTAGAAATTGAATGAATTTACTTTACATATGAAAAATGTAAGAATTAAATAAATATAATTAAGTTATAAGGTGATTTGATGATTAAAGAGAATAGGTGAAGTGAATGAGATTGAGGGTTCCACTCTCGTCCACAACAAATACTAACATACTAACATTTGCGGATAAAAAAAAAAATAAACAAATAGTAATTGAAAATTCCTAAATTTAATATAAAGTTAGTCTAGAAATTGAATGAATTTAATTTACATTTGAAAAATGTAAGAATTAAATATATATAATTAAGTTATAAAGTGATTTGATGATTAAAGAGAATAGGTAAAGTGAAGGAGATTGAGGGTTCGAGTCTCGTTCACAACAAATACTAACATACTAACATTTGCAGATAAAAAAAGAATTAAATAAATAGTAATTGAAAATTCCAAAATTTAATTTAAAGTTAGTCCAGAAATTGAATGAATTTAATTTACACATGAAAAAGGTAAGAATTAAATAAATATAATTTAGTTATAAGGTGATTTGACGATTAAAGAGAATGAGTGAAGGGAATGAGATTGAGGGTTCGAATCTTGTCCACAACAAATACTAACCTACTAACATTTGCGGATAATTTTTTTTAAATAAATAGTAATTTAAAATTATTAAATTTAATTTAAAGTTATCTAGAAATTGAATGAATTTAATTTACATATGAAAAATGTAACAATTAAATAAATATAATTAAGTTTTAAGGTGATTTGATGATTAAGGAGAATAGGTGAAGTGAAGGAGATTTAGGGTTCCAATCTCGTCCACAACAAATACTAACATACTAACATTTGTGGATAAAAAAAAATTAAATAAATAGTAATTGAAAATTCCTAAATTTAATATAAAGTTAGTCTAGAAATTGAATGAATTTAATTTACATATGAAAAATTTAAGAATTAAATAAATATAATTAAGTTATAAAGTGATGTGATGATTAAAGAGAATAGGTGAAGTGAAGGATATTGAGGGTTCGAGTCTCGTCCACAACAAATACTAACATACTAACATTTGCAGATAAAAAAGAATTAAATAAATAGTAATTTAAAATTCCAAAATTTAATTTAAAGTTAGTCCAGAAATTGAATGAATTTAATTTACATATAAAAAAGGTAAGAATTAAATAAATATAATTTAGTTATAGGTTATTTGATGATTAAAGGGAATGAGTGAAAGGAATGAGATTGAAGGTTCGAGTCTCGTCTGGAAGGACCCAAATTCTACCATTTAAAATTCTTCTCATTTTAATAAGTATATTCTTATCATCTCTATTCCTCTTCAGTTAAACAACATTCAATACTTCAAAGTTTGGTTATTGTAATATACTAGAACCCTTTCCCATAAAGCAGAAAAACATAATTCATATATTTCCTTATCGGTAAGTACCGCATATGACTAGCTATGAGATTCCAAAATGCCCATAGCTATTAATATCCAGCATTACAAAAATGTAGTACTAAATCAGTTAGGATTTACAATCATCCAATTAACAGTTTACATCAAACAAAAAACTAAATAAGGATTCCGAGTTCTAAGCTCCTTATGCCTAGAACCGAGTATCCTCAACTACCTCGTTTACCTGCAATGGGATTATCATGACATATATACACAATAACAAAGGAGTAAATTATCAATTCAATAAATATCAGTAAACGATAATCCACACTTTTAGGGTTTTAATAGAAGACTTGACATTAAAAGATAAAATCTACATATCATGTTTGTCCGTCTCATGTTACCACATCCACACTTTGGAATTACCCATTCATATCTATCATACCTTGTCACCTCCTTTATCAATACCATTTCAAATCATTATTTTCCACTTGTACGTTTACCTTTCCATTAACATAAAATGAACCATAACTCGAAAGGATGAGTTTCCATGGTTTCCCTCATTTTGAGAAGAGATCCAACATACCCAAAACAAGTTTTCAAAGAGAAGAAGAGAGTTAGAATCAAGAGCTTTACCTCTTCTCAAGCTTCTAAATGACTCACAAGCCTCATTGCTCTTGAAAATGCACTCTTCTCTCACTTCTCTCTAGGTTACCCCTCATAAATGTGTTTGGGGTTCCCTATTTAATGTAACAGCGTCAGGTTCTCGCTTAAGCGAGCCCTTTCTCACTCAAGCGAGAAATTCTCGCCTATTTTAAAAACTAAGATCTGACCCTCACGCTCAAGCGAGGGATTCTCGCTCAAGCGAGAATCTCACAGTCTCAACAGTCCCAAAATGCCATTTCTCGCCCAGGCGAGACAACTCTCGCTCAGGTGAGAATCCTCCAGTATAGCCCAGGATTTCACCCTCCCAGATGAGACTTTCTCACTCAGGCAAGAATCTTAGGACTGATACTATAATTTTAAAGACTTAAATTTAGGGTGTCACATCGTCCACAACAAATACTAACATACTAACATTTGCCGATAAAATAAATTAAATAAATAGTAATTGAAAATTCTAAAAATTAATTAAAAGTTAGTCTAGAAATTGAATGAATTTAATTTACATTTGAAAAAGGTAAGATTTAAATAAATATAATGAATTTATAGGGTGCTTTGATGATTAAAGAGAATGACTGAAGTGAAGGAGATTGATGGTTCGAGTCTCGTCCATAACAAATACTAACATAGTAACATTTTCGAAAAAAAAGAATTAAATAAATAGTTATTGAAAATTCCTAAATTTAATTTATAGATAGTCTAGAAATTGAATGAATTTAATTTACATATGAAAAAGGTAAGAATTAAATGAATATAATTAAATTATAAGGTGATTTGATGATTAAAGAGAATAGGTGAAGAGAATGAGATTGAGGGTTCGAGTCTCGTCCACAAGAAATACTAATATACTAACATTTGCGGATAAGAAAAAGAATTAAATAAATAGTAATTGAAAATTCCAAAATTTAATTTAAAGTTAGTCCAGAAATAGAATGAATTTAATTTACATATGATAAAGGTAAGAATTAAATAAATATAATATATTTATAAGGTGCTTCAATGATTAAAGAGAATGAGTGAAGTGAAGGAGATTGTGGGTTCGAGTCTCGTCCACAACAAATACTAACATACTAACCTTTGCCGATAAAAAAAGAATTAAAGAAATAGTAATTGAAAATTCCAAAATTTAATATAAGTTTAGTCCATAAATTGAATGAATATAATTTACATATGAAAAATGTAAGAATTAGATAAATATAATTAAGTTGTACGGTGATTTGATGATTAAAGAGAATATATGAAGTGAAGGAGATTGAGGGTTCAAGTCTCGTCCACAACAAATACTAACATACTAACTTTTGGGGATAAAAAAGAGAATTAAATAAATAGTAATTGATAATTCCTAAATTTATTTTGAAGTTAGTACAGAAATTGAATGAATTTAATTTACATATGAAAAATGTAAGAATTAAATAAATATAATGAATTTATAAGGTGCTTTGATGATTAAAGAGAATGAGTGAAGTGAAGGAGATTGAGGGTTCGAGTCTCGTCCACAACAAATACTAATATACTAACATTTGCAGATAAAAAAAGAATTAAATAAATAGTAACTGAAAATTCCTAAATTTAATATAAAGTTAGTCCAGAAATTGAATGAATTTAATTTACATATGAAAAATGTAAGAATTAAATAAATATAATTAAGTTATAAGGTGATTTGATGATTAAAGAGAATACGTGAAGTGAAGGAGATTGAGGGTTCGAGTCTCGTCCACACAAAAAACTAACATACTAACATTTGCGGATTAAAAAAAAAGAATTAAATAAATAGTAATTGAAAATTCATAAATTTAATTTAAAGTTAGTCCAGAAATTGAATGAATTTAATTTACATATGAAAACGGTAAGAATTAAATAAATATAATTAAGTTATAAGGTTATTTGATGATTAAAGAGAATGGTGAAGTGAAGGAGATTGATGGTTCAAGTCTCGTCCACAATAAATACTAACAACTAACATTTGCGGATAATTTTTTTTAAATAAATAGTAATTGAAAATTCCTAAATTTAATATAAAGTTAGTCCAGAAATTGAATGAATTTAATTTTCATATGAAAAATGTTAGAATTAAATAAATATAATTAAGTTGTAAGGTGATTTGATGATTAAAGAGAATACATGAAATGAAGGAGATTGAGGGTTCGAGTCTCGTCCACACAAAAAACTAACATACTTATATTGAAAAGATAGCAAAATTAATACCGGTTTGGATGTATCTAATAGAGGCAGAAAAAGATCCTAAATAAACAATCGTATTGAAGATTTCATAATTTAATTTACAGTATATATTGAAATAAAGTTGATTACAACAACCACAAACACATAGACTAACATAGGTGTTGGAACATGAGGGCATAAGATGAAAAAGATGGAGATTTAGGAAAGGTCATAATTTTTTTAAAACATTAATTTATTTTTAATAACTCGTAAAAGTATTAACTATGCTATAATATTATTAAAAGAGATAAGTTGGACAACTACAAAAGAAAGTTTAGAAATAAATATTGAAATCATGTCTTCTATTTAAAATGTGTATCACTATATGTATTATTTCATTTTTATTAGTCAAAAAATATAAAAATAATATATATTTAATTCATGTTTTATTTTTTTGATCAATAAGAAATAAATAATACATAAAATGATACAAATTTTAGGACGGCTTTATGTGACAGGTGGATGCAGCTAAAATTCCTCTAATAAAAAAATAAGATTCCAAAACTAGCTCCTATTGAATGTGTAAATAATTTATTGTTTGATAAAATTAATGGTGAAATTATTTATTAAATAACAAAAAAAGAGTATATTTTTATTTAGTATTTTGACAAGCTACATCATCGTTCTTAAGACTATATTTTTTAAATGTTATAAACTTTTTTTAAAGTTATTTTTTAGTTTTTGAAGTAAATTTTAGTATTTTTATCGCTCAATAACTACTACAATATTTTCTTAAATAAAAATTGAAGGAAGTTACTAACTTTTAAAAGTAAATTTATATAAAGTTTGAAAGCTACTTTTCATAAAGTCTACATTCTGAAAATAAAAATAGTTTTTGATAATTTGTCTATCATTTTTACTCTTCACAATATTTAAAAATTACATTAGTTATATCTAACTTAAAAATTATATTAATTATTACATTTTAGTCATTTTTCACATTTCAACTATTTTCGAAGCTAATTTTTCCGAATGGCTATAATTTAATAAAATATTTACAAGTTTACAACTACTTTCATAGTTACGAGCTAGTTTTTCCAAATAAACTTCCAAGATTTATCTAATTTTCTTTTATGGAATGGTTCTAATAATTTATTAATTAACGAGGTCATAAAGCTACTGTTACCTAAAAAGCTACAAAATGTTGTTAATGGAAAGTGTAATAATTGTTCTATACATATAACCTAATCACAACCGAGTTTGAATCCTCTCCACTAATAGAGAGTAGAGTACATCAAAAAATAATATAAAAGTGCAATTGAAATAACTTTGTTATCCTCTTAAATATAGTAATATGATATTGTTACCCTTGAAGTCACATGTAAAACTCTTAACTTGTCTCTTAAGTACTCCAGTATTGAAGAGGAGTTTTTTCCATCACAACCATGAGGGCATAAGATGAAGAAGATGAAGATTTAGGAAAGATCATAATTTTTTTTAAACATAAATTTATTTTTAATAACTAGTAAACGTATTAACTATGCTATAATATTATTAAAAGAGATAAGTTGGACCACTACAGAAGAAAGTTTAGAAATAAATATTGAAATCATGTCTTCTATCTTAAAATGTGTATCACTATATGTATTAATTCATTTTTATTAGTCAAAAAATATAAAAATAATATATATTTAATTCATGTTTTATTTTTTTTGATCAATAAGAAATAAATAATATATAAAATGATACAAATTTTAGGACGACTTTATGTGACAGGTGGGTTTATATACCACAACACCACTAAAAATAATATATAACCCAAATGATAAATATTTAAATCATGTCTTCTATCGTAAAGTTTATATACCACAACACCACTAAAACACTGCGTTGTCATATGTTTTACGTATGGAAGCACAACGTAAATATTGCGCTGTCTTATGTGTTACGTATGACATCACAACGTAAATATTGTGATGTCTTATGTATTACGTATGACAGCACAATGTAAATATTGCGCTGTCTTATGTTTTCCGTATGATAGCACAACGTAATTGTGCTATCATAATTAGCACACTTTCATTGTGCTATCGTAATTGTGCGGTTATAAATTAAGAATATCTGCTTAATTGTCATTTTCATTGTGATGTTTTTCTGCATTGGAAAACATTAACTCAACAATGAAACAAACTTAATATATCTGAACTTATAATAAATGAATTATAAAATTATGGTAAAAAAAGAATACATGTTTATTTGTTGTCAATTTTATTGTGATGTTTTTCTGCATTGGAAAAAACACTCTTCCACCCCACAAGACCATTTATTCCTATAGAAATGGGGCAACAAAAAATATTGAAAGTAATGCTATTAGAAGAGAAAAAAAGTAACTATACAAACTCAACAAAGAAAAAAAAATGAAACACTGAAATGAAGAAAGCCTTACAAATTCATGAATTCATTATTAGTTCATTGCAGGAATCTTACTCGAGGGCACATCTGAAATATCATTCAGAAACTCAAGAAAGAATAAATACAATGCATTATTCACACTAATGTCATATAAGCAACAAACTTACAGCACACTATCAACAAACTTACAATGCAAACAATGTTTATTCATTAAAATGCAAACAAAATATAATGCATTATTCACACTAATGTTATATAAGAAACAAAATTACACCAGACTGTCAACAAAATTACAATGCAAACAATTCTCTTGTAAATTACAAACAAAATTATAAGTAAATTACAAACAAAATAAATTTATGCTATACTTATACAAAGGTATGCATCTAATGTTTCCTCTTCTTTGATGGTTTCTGGATTGTAATATTGTTGTATTCTCCAGTAAGAATTTCATTCACCCAAATGCCCTCATCATGATCACCTCTTGTATATAAATCATCATTAGTAGTTATCTCATGCGACAATGATATCCCCAAAAAATGATCATCTTCAGCCTCGATATCTTATTCATATCTATATTATTATTAATGATGATTTTGTTGGTCAATAGAACAATGTACCATTTCTTATTTGTTGGGTCACTAACATAGAATACTTGTCGAGTCTGAGACGCTAGAATAAATGGTCTATCTTTATATCATGGCCTATTAAGATCCACCTGCATGGACCCTAATTCATAAACTCGAAAGCCATTATTGTTATCTGTAACGACCCGATTTTCAAAACTCGAAAATTTTGAAACTTTATTAAATGTAAAAATTAGTTAAGTATCCCAATTCAAAATGCGGAAATAATCAATAATACTTTTTCATCAAAAACATTACATCACATTCTATTTTAATTCATAATTCATACAATTATCATTTGTTTCAATTACAACACTATCAAAGGTAATATACTAATTCTTATTACATATTTTGAAAGAGATCATTTATACAACATAGTTACTTCAACATATTCCTCATATTATATACATTATACAAATACAATTTTGGAATACAAAAACGACTACTCCAATCTATACTCCCATCAGCAAACATCCACGACGCAACAGCAACATCCTGAACTCATATATAACACATAGACAAGGAAAAGCAGAGGGAGTAAGAACCAACTACGGCGACCGTAGCGTGGAATTACATGGAGTAATATCATTAAAGTATAACAACCTATACAATCATCTAAAATCAATCATAGTAAACATATATCATTTATATACCAGTCAATACTTAAACCACATAATGTTCACATATTCAATCGGTATAATTATCACGTTTCACTTAGGCAATTCAACACTTCCAAAACAATACAATACTCCTACGACAATCCAATATCACAAAGGCCAATCAAACCAATACCACCAAGGCAAGTCACCTCCATACCACGAAGGCAAAGTCAATCTCCATACCACGAAGGGCAGGTCAATCTCCATACCACAAAGGGCAGGTCAAACTCCATACCACGAAGGGCAGGTCAAACTCCATACCACGAAGGGCAGGTCAAACTCCATACCACGAAGGGCAGGTTAATCTCCATACCACGAAGGGCAGGTCAAACTCCATACCACGAAGGGCAGGTCAAACTCCATACCACGAAGGGCAGGTCAAACTCTATACCACGAAGGGCAGGTCAATCTCCATACCACGAAGGGCAGGTCAAACTCCATACCACGAAGAGCAGGTCAATCTCCATACCACGAAGGGCAGGTCAATCTCCATACCACGAAGGGCAGGTCAAACTCCATACCACGAAGAGCAGGTCAAACTCCATACCACGAAGGGCATGTCAAACTCCATACCACGAAGGGCAGGTCAAACTCCATACCACGAAGGGCAAGTCAAACTCCATACCACGAAGGGCAGGTCAAACTCCATACCACGAAGGGCAGGTCAAACTCCATACCACGAAGGGCATGTCAAACTCCATACCACGAAGGGCAGGTCAAACTCCATACCACGAAGGGCAGGTTAAACTCCATACCACGAAGGGCAGGTCAAACTCCATACCACGAAGGGCAGGTCAAACTCCATACTACAACATCAATCACAATATAACATTTCCACTGCATTATTCTAACATTGCAACTTCCTCAAAACACAAGACACCACATCAATGTCATAAACATAATGTATCTCCTATCCTACCACAACAAAACCACTCACAACATCATCATCACATAATATAATTATGTCCATTTATCACCAACAAGCGGTTCATCACAAAATCATTATTACAAATAAACCCACATATGTTTATAGCAATTAAGCGACTCACAACTTAATCATTTCCATAGACATACTCGTCTCCACATTTAACAAATCAACAACTCATCACACAATCATTGATACAAACACACCCATATATGTTTATAGCAAATCAACCATCCATAACACAACATTATCATAAATAAACCACACACAACATATTCTTCATCATATAACACATTAACGTTAGAACCATCTTCTCACATGGGCCATAAACACCCAAAAGAGTTTCTATCCGTTAATATGCTCCGATTCTTGAGGGAAATCGGAGAATGATGACTCTAATGAATTACTCTAAGACCACAATGGTCTTCTCCCTCACCTTAGGTTGCGTAAGCTCCGTTGCTCCGCAAAAGAGCCACATCTCCCTTCATCTCCTCCAACCTCCATTGTTGCTTTTTCACCTCCAAGCTTTTCCAAATGTGTTACCATGAAGCAAGAGGAAGGTTTTGATGAGTTTTGAGGCTTAGTGGAGGGGAGAATGGTTCATTTGGGTGGATCCGCCGTTGGAAGAGAAAGGGGGAGAAAGAAAATGAAGATTAGGGTTTCTAGATCCCCTTTTTCACTTTTATAGCTCGGACGCTCTCGCCCAAGCGAGGGATTCTCGCTCAGGCGAGAATCTCACAGTGATGCACGTATCTGATATTTTTATATGATGTAATCGATTACATGCATAGTGTAATCGATTACATCATGAAAAATTACACATATTTGACATTTTTATACGATGTAATCGATTACATGAATAGTGTAATCGATTACATAATAAAAATTACACATGTCTGATCAGATATCAGCATGTAATCGATTACAAGAACCATGTAATCGATTACACTATGTTAACAGCCCAAAATTGTCATTTCTCGCCCAGGCGAGACAACTCTCGCTCGGGCGAGAATCCTCCAGTATAGTTCAGGATTTCACCCTCCCAGGTGATCCTTTCTCGCTCAGGCGAGAATCTCTCGCTCAAGCGAGACTTCCAGGACTGATACTATAATTTTAAAGACTCAAAAATCAGGATGTTACATTATCAACCCACATACAACAAAAAACCGTCACCCGAAACACTGTGTAATTCAACTCTCATATTTGTTTAATGACCCCAGAGTATGACATGTTTGCATATATTGGGTTTCTATCTTTGACACTTGACATATATAGAGTTCGAGCAATAAGAGTCACACTACTATTTTGCATTTTGCTTTGATTATCTTGTTTTCAGTATAAAATGTGAACCCATTAATTAGGTAACCACGGTAGGATATGACATGAATATTTGTTTTTAATAGTTCAAATATTTACTTCTTTTAAATTAATTTTTAAAAAAAATCACCACTTTCACATACTCAATAGTTAATTCTTAATCTAATTCTTTTCATAGGCATACGTCATGGATGAGGATCACCCGTCTCGAACGGTGTCTCATTCCATAACCCATACCAATAGCATATTACCATATGAATAATTTTTTTTAAAAAACAAAATGAAACATTTTCATTGACTTGAGACAGAGAATGGGACACCGTTTGGGACAGTTGATCTTTGTCCGTGTACCAAAACCCAACATCACCTCCACACAACAACACATATAATCTAACCAATTTCACCCAAAATCACCCCACATATAAATTCATCCCCTCCCCACTCATTCAGCACCAACAGAACCAGTCCAAAATAGTGTTCTCAAAGTTCAATTACTTTTCTCTGCACATCAATGGTACGTGCAATGCAAACTGCTCGCATTTTCACTTATGGCAAGATACCAAGAATGAGTTTGGCGTTGATAGCTGCTCGTAAATCAACTACACGGATCGGTAGAGTGAAGAAATACCACAGATTCAGGCATGGTTCGGTTGCTTTAAAGGAGATAAGGAAGTATCAGAAGAGCACAGAAAACCTAATATCTAAGCTTCCCTTCCAACGTCTAGTTCAGGAGATTGGCCAGAAAATCAAACCAGGCCTTAGATTCCAAAGCATGGCAATTTCAACGCTTCAGGAAGCATCAGAAACTTATTTGGTCAAGTTGTTTGAAGACTCCATTTTTTGTGCTAAGCATGCTAAAAGGGTTACCATTATACCAGATGATATGAAACTTGCAAGGAGGATGAAAGGGAGACGCTTTAGCGTGTGTGAACGATGATGGTTAAGACTTGTTAGAACATGTTTTATCGTTATATATGTTTGTGATTTCTAGCAGCATAAAAAGTTGTATCAGTATGTTGAAATTATCGTTACTGTATGCAAAATAATATATTGAAATAAAGTTGATTGCAGCAACCACAAACACAGAGACTAACATAGGTGTTGGAACATGAGGGCATAAGACGAAGAAGATGAAGATTTAGGAAAGATCATAATTTTTTTTAAAACATTAATTTATTTTTAATAACTAGTAAAAGTATTAACTATGCTATAATATTATTAAAAGAGATAAGTTGGACCACTACAAAATAAAGTTTAGAAATAAATATTGAAATCATGTCTTCTATCTTAAAAATCACTATATGTATTATTTCATTTTTATTAGTCAAAAAATATAAAAATAATATATATTTAATTCATGTTTTATTTTTTTTGATCAATAAGAAATAAATAATACATAAAATGATACAAATTTTAGGACGGCTTTATGTGACAGGTGGGTGCAGCTAACATTCCTCTAATAAAAAAAATAAGATTCCAAAACTAGCTCCTATTGAATGTGTAAATAATTTATTGTTTGATAAAATTAATGGTGAAATTATTTATTAAATAACAAAAAAAGAGTATATTTTTATTTAGTATTTTGACAAGCTACATCATCATTCTTAAGACTATATTTTTTAAATGTTATAAACTTTTTTTAAAGTTATTTTTTAGTTTTTGAAGTAAATTTTAGTATTTTTATCGCTCAATAACTACTACAATATTTTCTTAAATAAAAATTGAAGGAAGTTACTAACTTTTAAAAGTAAATTTATATAAAGTTTGAAAGCTACTTTTCATAAAGTCTACATTCTGAAAATAAAAATAGTTTTTGATAATTTGTCTATCATTTTTACTCTTCACAATATTTAAAAATTACATTAGTTATATCTAACTTAAAAATTATATTAATTATTACATTTTAGTCATTTTTCACATTTCAACTATTTTCGAAGCTAATTTTTCCGAATGGCTATAATTTAATAAAATATCTACAAGTTTACAACTACTTTCATAGTTACGAGCTAGTTTTTCCAAATAAACTTCCAAGATTTATCTAATTTTCTTTTATGGAATGGTTCTAATAATTTATTAATTAACGAGGTCATAAAGCTACTGTTACCTAAAAAGCTACAAAATGTTGTTAATGGAAAGTGTAATAATTGTTCTATACATATAACCTAATCACAACCGAGTTTGAATCCTCTCCACTAATAGAGAGTAGAGTACATCAAAAAATAATATAAAAGTGCAATTGAAATAACTTTGTTATCCTCTTAAATATAGTAATATGATATTGTTACCCTTGAAGTCACATGTAAAACTCTTAACTTGTCTCTTAAGTACTCCAGTATTGAAGAGGAGTTTTTTCCATCACAACCATGAGGGCATAAGATGAAGAAGATGAAGATTTAGGAAAGATCATAATTTTTTTTAAACATAAATTTATTTTTAATAACTAGTAAACGTATTAACTATGCTATAATATTATTAAAAGAGATAAGTTGGACCACTACAGAAGAAAGTTTAGAAATAAATATTGAAATCATGTCTTCTATCTTAAAATGTGTATCACTATATGTATTAATTCATTTTTATTAGTCAAAAAATATAAAAATAATATATATTTAATTCATGTTTTATTTTTTTTGATCAATAAGAAATAAATAATATATAAAATGATACAAATTTTAGGACGACTTTATGTGACAGGTGGGTTTATATACCACAACACCACTAAAAATAATATATAACCCAAATGATAAATATTTAAATCATGTCTTCTATCGTAAAGTTTATATACCACAACACCACTAAAACACTGCGTTGTCATATGTTTTACGTATGGAAGCACAACGTAAATATTGCGCTGTCTTATGTGTTACGTATGACATCACAACGTAAATATTGTGATGTCTTATGTATTACGTATGACAGCACAATGTAAATATTGCGCTGTCTTATGTTTTCCGTATGATAGCACAACGTAATTGTGCTATCATAATTAGCACACTTTCATTGTGCTATCGTAATTGTGCGGTTATAAATTAAGAATATCTGCTTAATTGTCATTTTCATTGTGATGTTTTTCTGCATTGGAAAACATTAACTCAACAATGAAACAAACTTAATATATCTGAACTTATAATAAATGAATTATAAAATTATGGTAAAAAAAGAATACATGTTTATTTGTTGTCAATTTTATTGTGATGTTTTTCTGCATTGGAAAAAACACTCTTCCACCCCACAAGACCATTTATTCCTATAGAAATGGGGCAACAAAAAATATTGAAAGTAATGCTATTAGAAGAGAAAAAAAGTAACTATACAAACTCAACAAAGAAAAAAAAATGAAACACTGAAATGAAGAAAGCCTTACAAATTCATGAATTCATTATTAGTTCATTGCAGGAATCTTACTCGAGGGCACATCTGAAATATCATTCAGAAACTCAAGAAAGAATAAATACAATGCATTATTCACACTAATGTCATATAAGCAACAAACTTACAGCACACTATCAACAAACTTACAATGCAAACAATGTTTATTCATTAAAATGCAAACAAAATATAATGCATTATTCACACTAATGTTATATAAGAAACAAAATTACACCAGACTGTCAACAAAATTACAATGCAAACAATTCTCTTGTAAATTACAAACAAAATTATAAGTAAATTACAAACAAAATAAATTTATGCTATACTTATACAAAGGTATGCATCTAATGTTTCCTCTTCTTTGATGGTTTCTGGATTGTAATATTGTTGTATTCTCCAGTAAGAATTTCATTCACCCAAATGCCCTCATCATGATCACCTCTTGTATATAAATCATCATTAGTAGTTATCTCATGCGACAATGATATCCCCAAAAAATGATCATCTTCAGCCTCGATATCTTATTCATATCTATATTATTATTAATGATGATTTTGTTGGTCAATAGAACAATGTACCATTTCTTATTTGTTGGGTCACTAACATAGAATACTTGTCGAGTCTGAGACGCTAGAATAAATGGTCTATCTTTATATCATGGCCTATTAAGATCCACCTGCATGGACCCTAATTCATAAACTCGAAAGCCATTATTGTTATCTGTAACGACCCGATTTTCAAAACTCGAAAATTTTGAAACTTTATTAAATGTAAAAATTAGTTAAGTATCCCAATTCAAAATGCGGAAATAATCAATAATACTTTTTCATCAAAAACATTACATCACATTCTATTTTAATTCATAATTCATACAATTATCATTTGTTTCAATTACAACACTATCAAAGGTAATATACTAATTCTTATTACATATTTTGAAAGAGATCATTTATACAACATAGTTACTTCAACATATTCCTCATATTATATACATTATACAAATACAATTTTGGAATACAAAAACGACTACTCCAATCTATACTCCCATCAGCAAACATCCACGACGCAACAGCAACATCCTGAACTCATATATAACACATAGACAAGGAAAAGCAGAGGGAGTAAGAACCAACTACGGCGACCGTAGCGTGGAATTACATGGAGTAATATCATTAAAGTATAACAACCTATACAATCATCTAAAATCAATCATAGTAAAATATCTACAAGTTTACAAGTTTAAAAATTACATTAGTTATATCTAACTTAAAAATTATATTAATTATTACATTTTAGTCATTTTTCACATTTCAACTATTTTCGAAGCTAATTTTTCCGAATAGCTATAATTTAATAAAATATCTACAAGTTTACAACTACTTTCATATTTATGAGCTAGTTTTTCCAAATAAACGTCCAAGCTTTATCTAATTTTCTTTTATGGAATGGTTCTAATAATTTATTAATTAACGAGGTCATAAAGCTACTGTTACCTAAAAAGCTACAAAATGTTGTTAATGGAAAGTATAATAATTGTTCTATACATATAACCTAATCACAACCGAGTTTGAATCCTCTCCACTAATAGAGAGTAGAGTACATCAAAAAATAATATAAAAGTGCAATTGAAATAACTTTGTTATCTTCTTAAATATAGTAATATGATATTGTTACCCTTGAAGTCACATGTAAAACTCTTAACTTGTCTCTCAAGTACTCCAGTATTGAAGAGGAGTTTTTTCCATCACAACCATGATATAAGATACACATAAGATACCTACACAACTCTAACTTGCAAATACACATAAACTACCTACACAACTCTAACTTGCAAATACACTTCAGAAACACATTTACAAGCTAGTTTTGTTGAACAAATTCACAAACTTCTTTCAATTTTTGTTTATCCCACAAGTCTAATAATTACAAGTTCTGGAATGATCACATCAACACAAACCAGTCTCCAAATTCTTAATATCAACTCAATCCATCTCACCCAATTTCTATTTCCTTTTTCAAGAAAAACCACTAATTAATAATCACACTCTTCAAAATCTTAGTATTTAATTTTCTCATCGCATCAATGACACACATGACGAAAAATTCTCGAAAGATCCCGAGACAAACGTTCACTAGAAGTGCATGCTCTTCTAATCCACTATATCCATTTCGCCATTTCATTTAGGACATCATTCAATAGTTGGAGGATGACTTCATTTCTGAGAACCAGAATTGTATGTCCCATATATTTTTATCTCACTGTCTCAAACCAATTAAATCTCATCATATAACTTAAAAACGTTACTTTTTATTTTTATGAATTTTATTTTTGAGTATTTGTAGTCATAACGCTTCAGGAAGTAGTAGGATCTTACGATGTTTGGTGGTGTAGGACACTAACTTTTTCACATTTCATGTTAGTAAGTAATTTAACATTTCACCCATGGTAATAGACTTGAAATGATGATTGTTAGATATATTTGGATTGATACTTTAGTTAGATATATTTAGCATGCATGATCTTATTTGGAATTTAGTTAGTTCTATTTTATTTTTAGGTTATCTACAGTTTTTGTTTAGCTTGTTAATTATTATCTTATCGTTTATAATGAGTTTTGTCTATACAATAAATTACTTGGACTAACGCATATTAGAGTGACGATTTTTATCATCCTAAACTTATACATGTGGTACGTTAAAACAATAAAAAGAACAATTTTATAAATGTTATTAAATGTTTTAGATGTTAATATTTTGAAAATATATATGATTTGTGTATCATAACGTTATTGGATCTATCTTACTGGATTTACTATTGAGACTGAGATTATTGTTGTTGTACTCTAGGACACTCTTTTTGGAGCATCATATATCACAGCTTTTAAAAATATTCTTACACAATAATTTTATTACTTCAATGTAATCGGATGCAGGAGGTATCTCTAATATAAGAACTTGTGTAACATATCATAGGTAATAACAGCTACAAATGAAATTGCAAGTAGTAATAGATGATGAATGGATTATTTTTTGTTCTTGAATATGAATTATTTTAGTGTAGAAAGAAATTAAAAAAAAAAGTAAAATTAAGTTTTTCTTTTGAAAAATAAAAATTATATTATTAAATTTAGATAAGGTAAGTTTTAAATAGAATCGAGTAAATATATACAAAAAGTATAAAGTTATAAATCATTATAATTAATCGAAACACATATTGGGAGTAGGGATACTCACCATTAATGAATAGACAAATAATATTTTTGCACTTAGCTTAAGGATGAAAATGTCATTATATGTGTAAATAGAATAACATAATTGTCTTTTTATTTTCATTTTTACATTGTTTTACACATTACTTATCTCTCAATTAATGGAGAAGATCTCAACTCACATAATAGATGGCAATAAAATTTTGATACTAAGATAGTTAATAAAAATAATTAATAATTAATAGTTTTAAAAATATGTAGTAAAATTTAAGTTTAAAAATCTAGCCCAAATTTTAGAAAAAGACACATGACACACAAAGGTAGAGTGAGAATTGGAAGAAACAATATTGTTCAAGGTTTCAGATTATGATTTAATATATGTGACTTGATTGTTTATGTATAGAAGGCTTTGTTTAATGTATTAAAGTATTAAACATATAATTTAATATGGTGATCAAAATGGATGCAAGGGTGTATGTAGGAAGCACAAGTTGTCTATGTCATTTCTCTAAGTTACTTTTATGTGGCACTAATTACAAATTGACACATCAATTAAAGTTGCATCATAATAGCTAACCAAAAGTTAAAAAAACATAAATGTAAGTTTATAATTGGTGACACATAGAAGTGACATAGAAAACTTATACCGGTACTTAAGAAACAACAAGTACAAATGAAATAAATATATTAACAGCATGGGCTAATTAAAAATTATGGAGTTGTATAATACCTATATAATTATATAATTATAGTGTAAAAATTTATATAGAATTATGAGAAGGGATTCATTAACTTCAAGAGTAAGTATTTTAAACTTACTCCAAATCTTAGCCATCAATTCTTGGGAAATCCAATGGTTGAAATTTGTGAGTAGATCAAAACCATTGGATTTCTCTAGAATTGATGGCTAAGATGTAGAGTAAGTTTAAAAAACTTACTCTTTGAATAAGTAGATCCCCACCCTAGAGTTATTATATCATTCGTCATTTATTTGATTTACATTTTTCTAAAGAGTCAATGATAATTAAATAAATGGTGGTAATACAGTTACAATATATAAAACTCATACAATGTCAATGCATACATATTTTCTCAATTATTAATATGAATTATGTTGTTGAAGAATGGAATACAAATTTGAAAATTATGGAATTAAATTAGGTTAATTTATAGAAATGAAAAGAAATTTATATACGAAGAAGGTAAGAATTAAATAGAGATAAATAAATGACATAGCAATAATTAATAATAGAGGATTCATATACATAATTGACAATGATAAATATTTTGGTAACAATTTTTATTTGTCGTTGAAAGTAATTGACCACAAATAAATAACTCCTTTGGTAATAAGTAATAATGAAAGTATGTGGGAATTGTACACATGATCATATATATTTAATTTCATATGTCAAATTAAATATCCATAATAATAAATAACATGTCAAATTATCTAAAAATGAGTATGCATTATATTTAATCAATCTAGGTCGGGTCCGTGTTCCACTACGCCAGATACGTTGAGTAACAACGCATTTTTGGCTATAGTACAACGAGTTCCGCCACTGTGTGTTTGACCAAAGTCATAGACGACAGACATTAACCGCACTTCTAAAGTCGTTGTTGAATATCACTTGTTATAACAGCGAATACTGAGTCATGCGCTGTTAAAGAACGAACATATATAACAGTGCAACTCATACGTATCGTTGTATAACATAATATATAGTACAATAGCGGATCATATAGGTAGTAAACCACTTTGAAATTCATTTTCTTTGCTGCATTACTTGAGACAAAGTCGCTACACATTAGAAAAGGTCAGTAAACCACTTTGAAATTCATTTTCTTCGCTGTTTTACTTGAGACAAAGTCGCTACACCCCTTAGGGTTAGCTAAAAGCAATTTTTCATCTTTTTACAAAGAAAACATGCCACATAAACTCGGGCCAAAGTGTTGCCACATAAACTCGGGCCGAAGTGTTGCCACATAAACTCGGGCCGAAGTGTTGCTACATAAACTCGAGCCGAAGTCGCTAACCATTTATGGTCGGCTAAAAATACATTTTTCATTGATTTAACTATCAATCATACCCGGTGAATCCACGCAATCATCATTACAAACACACCCATATATGTTTATAATAAATACGTGATTCACCAATTAATCATTGCACAACCAGAAAATACACACATTTTCCCTTCAAAGTACAAATTAAAGACTCCTCCTTACCTTGGTGAGTGTTGGGTTGGGTTCTTGGTAACTGCACAAGTTCCACCGACACCGCCGCCAACTCTAGGATCTTTCCTCATTCCCATCATATAACACAATGTTAGTCATTTATTCCAAATATCACGTAAACAACTTATATTGCTTCATTTAACTATACAAGATATTCATCATATTTTCCATGATTCTAAACTACTTTCATCATGAGTTTACAACCATTTAAAACATACATATTCATCTGATATTTCAACATTAGGATGTAAACTCATCTTCTACCTCTAACATTTTACCTATTTTCCACTTTAACCACACTTTCACTTTCGGGTTTTGGGGTTTTCATGAATCAACCCACAACTCCTCTCCATTCTCGAAATACTAACTCTAAACCAAGAGTTTACAAGATAAAAACAACATAAAATGAACCATAACTCAAAAGGTCGAGTTTCCATGGTTTCTCTCATTTTGAGAAGAGATCCAACAAACCCAAAACAAGTTTCAAAGGGAAGAAAAGAGTTAGAATCAATAGTTTTACCTCTTCTCAAGCTTCTAAATGACTCACAAGTCTCCTTGCTCTTGAAAATGTTTGGGGTCCCCTATTTAATGTAACAACGTCGGGTTCTCGCTTAAGCGAGCTCATTCTCGCTCAAGCGAGAAAATCCCGCCCATTTTAAAAACTTAGATCTGACCCTCTCGCCCATGAGAGGGAACTCTTGTAACGACCCGATTTTTTACCCTTGAAAATTTTTCATTTATTTTAATCCTTTCTTACATATAGTCGTCACATTCATTGAAAACTCTCAAGTATCACTCTTTGAAAATACCCTTTACCCTATTATATTATCATACAAATTTATGTTGCGGAAAAACATAATTCATTTAGATAACATTTACCACATACATCCAGTTACGGGTTTTCCAAGGTTATAACGTCCATAAATACATGTCACCATATTATCCTAATCATATTACATTTATCCAAAAATGCTATCGAATCAACTACAACGTCGAATAGTAATAAAGACATTCAAGTAAATAGACACAAAGACTTCCTATTTGAGTTTCATCCTCAAAATCCTTCATTTACCTACAATGAGATTATCATAAACAACACGCAAAACAAAAGGGAGTAAGTCATTAGTTCAAACTAACATCACATGATAATCCACAATCAAATACAATCAAGCTTTGATGTAATTCATAAACACACATACGAAATTATAAACATTCAAATCATCTTCCTTTAATTTTCACTTTACTCATATTCATCCTATAGTATATATATCCCATAATATATATTCTATAGTATGCATATTACGTTCGTTCGAAACATCATCGATCTCGTTCTTCATACCCACCCTATAACATATATATCCCATAATATATATCCTATAGCATGTATATTACTTTCTTTCTCAACATCTTCCTTTTTATCGCTCATATTCACCCTATAGAATATATATCCCATACTATATATCCTATAACATGCATACAGCATTCATGTCATTTCTCGTCATTCATATTCACACTATAGAATATATATCCCATACTATATACCCTATAGCATGCATATGACTTTCATGTGACATTCACGTTTCTCATCATTCATATTCACCCTATAGAATATATATCCCATACTATATATCCTATAGCATGCATATGACTTTCATTTTGACATTCAGTTCTCATCCTTCATATTCACCTTATAGAATATATATCTCATACTATATATCCTATAACATGCATATGACTTTCATTACTCCGAGTCATCTTTTCATTGGGCCTCCCCCAATAATGTTACTTTCAATTGAGTCATCTTTTCATTGGGCCTCCCCCAACAATGTTACTTTCATCGGAGTCATCTTTTCATTGGGCCTCCCCCAACAATGTTACTTTCATTTTAGTCATCTTTTCATTGGGCCTCCCCCAACAATGTTACTTTCATCGGAGTCATCTTTTCATTGGGTCTCCCCCAACAATGTTACTTTCAATTATAACAGAAAAGTCACGCATTTTCCAACATAATGCATAAATTACAGACGTATCATTTTAAACCATTACCTCTTTCACATACCTTATTCATATCAGTAAGTATGATTTAGAGCCACTTATCCCTTACCTCAGTGAGTTTTGGGGATCGGTTCCGAGTAACTTTAAAAGTCTCATCCGCGATTTCCTCCAACCTTAGGATCTTTCCTCATTTTCACCAATAACAACAATGTTAGTCATTTATTCCAAATATCACATAAACAACTTACTTTGCATCATTTAATCATACAAAATATTCATCATCAATATTCAACCATCTAAAACATGCATAACATCTCATATTTCAATATTTCCAAAACTACTTCAATACAAGTTTCTAAATATCAAAGGATACATGTTCATCTCATATAACAACATCAAAGCACTACTCATTATCCACATCTAACATTTCATCTCTTTCTCTTTATACTCATATTCTCATTTTGGGGGGTTTTTTTGGGGTTTTTCATGAATAACCCATAAAACTTTCCATTCATCAAATAAATAACAACTCTAAACCAAGAGTTTACAAGATAAAAACAACATAAAACGAACCATAACTCTAAAGGATGAGTTTCCATGGTTTCTCATGTTTTGAAAATAAATCCAACATACCCAAAACAAGTTAGAGAGGAAGAAGAAGAGTTAGTAACAAGAGGTTTATCTCTTCTCAAGCTCCAAGATGAGTCCTAAGGCTCCTTGCTCTTGAAAAGCTCTCATTTCTCTCTTCTCTTCGAAGTTCTAACCCAAAAATGTGTTTTAGGTTTCTATTTTATAGACACTGCGATAAGTGTAATCGATTACAAGTATAGTGTAATCGATTACACTGTGTAAATTATAGAGGCATTGTCGCTATGTAATCGATTACCAACATGGTGTAATCGATTACATTGTGTCAGATGTACATATCTGATGCTTTTAATCATCATGTAATCGATTACCAGGACTGTGTAATCGATTACCAGGACTCTGTAATCGATTACCATAAGTGTGTAATCGATTACATTGTGTCAGATGTACATATCTGATGCTTTTAATCATCATGTAATCGATTACCAGGACTCTGTAATCGATTACCAAGACTGTGTAATCGATTACCAGGATTCTGTAATCGATTACCAGGACTCTGTAATCGATTACCAGGACTCTGTAATCGATTACACTGTGTCAGATGCACAGGTCTGATTAGTTTATCAGCATGTAATCGATTACCAGCAGTGTGTAATCGATTACACTGTGTCAACAGCCCAAAATTGCCATTTCTCGCCTAGGCGAGACAACTCTCGCTCAGGCGAGAATCCTCCAGTATAGTCCAGGATTTCACCCTCCCAGGTGATCCTTTCTCGCTCAGGCGAGAATCTCTCTATCAAGCGAGGCTTCTAGGACTGATACTATAATTTTAAAGATTAAAATTTGGGGTGTTACAACTCTCGCCCAGGCGAGGCATCTCTCGCTCAAGCGAGGATCTTCAGCCTCGACAGGTCCAAACATCACTTTTCTCGCCTAGGCGAGCCAGCTCTCGCTCAGGCGAGAATCCTTCCGTATAGCCCATGATTTCCCCTTCCCAGTTAAGCCTTCCTCGCCCAGGCGAGCCAACTCTCGCTCAGGAGAGACCACTCTCGCTCAAGCGAGCCAACCCTCGCTCAGGTGAGAATCCTTCAGTATAGTCCAGGATTTCACTCTCTCGGGTGAGACTTTCTCGCCCAGGCGAAAATCCCTCGCTCAAGCGAGAATCCCAGGACTGATACTATAATTTTTAAAGACTTAATTTTAGGGTGTTACACATATGAAAAATGTAAGAATTAAATAAATATAATTAAGTTATAAGGTGATTTGATGATTAAAGAGAATACATGAAGTGAAGGAGATTGAGGGTTCGAGTCTCGTCTACAACAAATACTAACATACTAACATTTGAGGATAAAAAAAATTAAACAAATAGTAATTGAAAATTCATAAATTTAATTTAAAGTTAGTCCAGAAATTGAATGAATTTATTTTACATATGAAAAAGGTAAGAATTAAATAAATATAAAAAAGTTATAGGGTGATTTGGTGATTAAAGAGAATGGGTGAAGGGAATGAGATTGAAGGCTCGAGTCTCGTTCACAACAAATACTAATATACTACCATTTGCGGATAAAAAAAGAATTAAATAGATAGTAATTGGAAATTACTAAATTTAATTTAAAGTTAGTCGAGAAATTTAATGAATTTAATTTACATTTGAAAAAGGTTAAAATTAAATAAATATAATAAATTTATAAGGTGCTTTGATGATTAAAGAGAATGAGTGAAGTGAACGAGATTGATGGTTCGAGTCTCCTCCACAACAAATACTAACATACTAACATTTGCGGATAAAAAAAATTAATAATAAATAGTAATTGTTAATTCTTAAATTTAATTTAATTTAATGTTAGTCTAGAAATTGAATGAATTTAATTTACATATGAAAAATGTAAGAATTAAATAAATATAATTAAGTTATAAGGTGATTTGATGATTAAAGAGAATAAGTGAAGTGAAGGAGATTGAGGGTTTCAGTCTCATCAACAACAAATACTAACATACTAACATTTGCGGATAAAAAAAAGAATTAAATAAACAGTAATTGAAAATTGCTAAATTTAATTTAAAGTTAATCCAGAAATTGAATGAATTTAATTAACATATGATAAAGGTAAGAATTAAATAAATATAATGAATTTATAAGGTGCTTCAATGATTAAAGAGAATGAGTTAAGTGAAGGAGATTGTGGGTTCGAGTCTCGTCCACAACAAATACTAACATACTAAAATTTCAGACAAAAAAATTTAAATAAATAGTAATTGAAAATTCCTAAATTTAATATAAAGTTAGTCCATAAATTGAATGAATTTAATTTACATATGAAAAATGTAAGAATTAGATAAATATAATTAAGTTATACGTTGATTTGATGATTAAAGAGAATATGTGAAGTGAATGAGATTGAGTGTTTGAGTCTCGTCCATAACAAATACTAACATACAAACATTTGTGGATAAAAAAAATTAAATAAACAGTAATTGAAAATTCCTAAATTTAATTTAAAGTAAGTCCATAAATTAAATGAATTTAATTTACATATAAAAAAGGTAAGAATTAAATAAATATAATTAAGTTTTAAGGTAATTTGATGATTAAAGAGAATGAGTGAAGTGAAGTGAATGAGATTGAGTGTTCGAGTCTCGTCCACAACAAATATTAATATACTAACATTTGCGGATAAAAAAAATTAAATAAATAGTAATTGAAAATTCCAAAATTTAATTTAAAGTTAGTGTACAAATTGAATGAATTTAATTTACATTTGAAAAATGTAAGAATAAAATAAATATAATGAATTTATAAGGTGCTTTGATGATTAAAGAGAATGCGTGAAGTGAAGGAGATTGAGGGTTTGAGTTTCGTCCTCAACAAATACTAACATACTAACATCTGTGGATAAAAAAAAGAATTTAATAAATAGTAATTGAAAATTCCTAAATTTAATTTAAAGTTAGTCTAGAAATTGAATGAATTTAATTTACATATGAAAAAGGTAAGAATTAAATAAATATAATGAATTTATAAGGTGCTTTGATGATTAAAAAGAATGAGTGAAGTGACGGAGATTGAGGGTTATAGTCTCGTCTACAACAAATACTAACATACTAACATCTACGGATAAAAAAAAGAATTTAAATAAATAGTAATTGAAAATTCCTAAATTTAATATAAAGTTAGTCTAGGAATTTAATGAATTTAATTTGCATATGAAAAATGTAGGAATTAAATAATTATAATTAAGTTATAAGGTGATTTTATGATTAAAGAGAATTGGTGAAGTGAAGGATATTGAGGGTTCGAGTCTCGTCCACAACAATTACTAACATACTAACATTTCCGGATAAAAAAGAATTAAATAAATAGTAATTGAAAATTCCTAAATTTAATTTAAAGTTAGTCTAGAAACTAAATGAATTTAATTTAGATATGAAAAAGGTAAGAATTAAATAAATATAATTAAGTTATAAGGTGATTTGATGATTAAAGAGAATGAGTGAAGTGAATGAGATTGAGAGTTCGAGTCTCGTCCACAACAAATACTAACATACTAACATTTGAGGATTAAAAAAAGAATTAACTAAATAGTAATCGAAAATTCCTAAAGTTAATTTTAAGTTAGTCTAGAAATTGAATGAATTTAATTTACATATGAAAAAGGTAAAAATTAAATAAATATAATTAAGTTATAAGGTGATTTGATGATTAAACAGAATGGATGAAGTGAACGAGATTGAGGGTTCAATTCTCGTTCACATCAAATAGTAACAACTAACATTTGCGGAAAAAAAAATTAAATAAATAGTAATTGAAAATTCCTATATTTTATGTAAAGTTAGTCTAGAAATTCATTGAATTTAATTTACATATGAAAAAGGTACGAATTAAATAAATATAATTAAATAATATACATAGTAATAGTAAAGTTAAAATAATTCTTATACTTATTTACAATGATAAAACTTAGATACAAATCATCATTTGGCTTCAAAACAATTGAGCAGAAATAAATAACTCCTATATTCATAAGTAGTAATAATCGTATGAAAATTGTACAATAATTAACAGTAATAAACATTAACATGTACATTTAAATACAGAAAAAAACATTACATTGAAAAGATAGCAAAATTTATACCGGTTTGGATGTATCTAACAGAGGCAGAAAAAGATCCTAAATAAACAATCGTATTGAAGATTTCATAATTTAATTTACAATATATATTGAAATAAAGTTGATTACAGCAACCACAAACACAGAGACTAATATAGGTGTTGGAACATGAGGGCATAAGATGAAGAAGATGGAGATTTAGGAAAGATCATAATTTTTTTAAAACATTAATTTATTTTTAATAACTCGTAAAAGTATTAATATGCTATAATATTATTAAAAGAGATAAGTTTGAGAACACTATATTACAATGATAGTGTCAGATAATTCATATACTTATTTGATAATGATAAAACTTAGATACAAATCATCATTTGGCTTGAAAACAATTGAGCAGAAATAAATAACTCCTATATTCATAAGTAATAATAATGGGATGAAAATTGTACAATAATTAACAGTATTAAACATTGACATCTACATTTAAATACAGAAAAAAAACATTAAATTGAAAAGATAGGAAAATTTATACCGGTTTGGATGTATCTAATAGAGGCAGAGAAAAATCCTAAATAAACAATCATATTGAAGATTTCATAACTTAATTTACAGTATATATTGTATTATTTAATAACTAATATGAGGGATAAATAGATTTGGATATTGATAATAGTGATTAGTTGGAAAAATAAAAAGAGAAAACGTCAACAAATATGTGATAGAGGATGTATTGCTAGAAAGTTTAAAATAAAAAAATGAACGTATTTTGTGGGAGTATACCACCTTTCCCATAATAATGTACTATTGGATGTATATTTGTGATTGGTCACTAAATTATGGTTTACTAATTTTTTATTTTAAAATTTAATAAAAAAATGATTCATGCATTTATTTTTTAATGATTTTTTTTAAATATCTCTCTTCTCTCAAGCTTGCAAGTTTGAGTACTAGAAGATGAAATAATGAACATGATTACGATCAGTTAGACGTTTCTCAAGAGGAAATTTATGTTTTGTAATATATATTTTTGAAGGATAAAAATGTAATATCAGTTTAAGTTAAAATAATACTTTTTGGTTTTCTTTATTTATTTTTTATATAACTATACTCTCTAGTAAGAGTAAGACTCATCTCAATTAATGGAGAGACAAGTACCCAAAAATCAAAGAAAGTTGAAGATGTAATGTCACTTTTGTCCATTACATATTTGCCCTTACAATATATATAAAAAATCAATTATCTCTCCATTAATGGAGAAGAGTCCTACTCCTCTAGTAGGGGAGAGGATTATGACTTTATCCACATTTATGACTTCCATACAAAGTATCTCATTCTACTTAAAATATTTTTAAAAAAAATTCTTATATGTAATTGGTATCATGAATGAGCTGGCAAAAGTTATTTCCATACCAGTCTGACTCCTCTATATTATTAGAAGATAACAGTGTATATATATGATTTTGACATGTTTCAAAAACAAAATTTTAATAGTTCAAATTTTTACTTCTTAAATTAATTTTTTTAAAAAACCACCTCTTTCACCTCTTTCAATAGGCCTACGTGTACCAAAACCCAACATCACCCCCACACAACAACACATATAATCTAACCAATTTCACCCAAAATCACCCACATATAAATTCATCCCCTCCCCACTCATTCAACACCAACAGAACCAGTCCAAAATAGTGTTCTCAAAGTTCAATTACTTTTCTCTGCACATCAATGGTACGTGCAATGCAAACTGCTCGCATTTTCACTTATGGCAAGATACCAAGAATGAGTTTGGCGTTGATAGCTGCTCGTAAATCAACTACACGGATCGGTAGAGTGAAGAAATACCACAGATTCAGGCATGGTTCGGTTGCTTTAAAGGAGATAAGGAAGTATCAGAAGAGCACAGAAAACCTAATATCTAAGCTTCCCTTCCAACGTCTAGTTCAGGAGATTGGCCAGAAAATCAAACCAGGCCTTAGATTCCAAAGCATGGCAATTTCAACGCTTCAGGAAGCATCAGAAACTTATTTGGTCAAGTTGTTTGAAGACTCCATTTTTTGTGCTAAGCATGCTAAAAGGGTTACCATTATACCAGATGATATGAAACTTGCAAGGAGGATGAAAGGGGAGACGCTTTAGCGTGTGTGAACGATGATGGTTAAGACTTGTTAGAACATGTTTTATATATGTTTGTGATTTCTAGCAGCATAAAAAGTTGTATCAGTATGTTGAAATTGTCGTTACTGTATGCAAAAGAATATATTGAAATAAAGTTGATTGCAGCAACTACAAACACAGAGACTAGCATAGGTGTTGGAACATGAGGGCATAAGATGAAGAAGATGAAGATTTAGGAAAGATCATAATTTTTTTTAAAACATTAATTTATTTTTAATAACTAGTAAAAGTATTAACTATGCTATAATATTATTAAAAGAGATAAGTTAGACCACTACAAAAGAAAGTTTAGAAATAAATATTGAAATCATGTCTTCTATCTTAAAATGTATTATTTCACTATATGTATTATTTCATTTTTTCTAGTCAAAAAATATAAAAATAATATATATTTAATTCATGTTTTATTTTTTTGATCAATGAGAAATAAATAATATATAAAATGATACAAATTTTAGGACGGCTTTATGTGACAGGTGGGTGCAGCTAACATTCCTCTAATAAAAAAAATAAGATTCTAAAACTAGCTCCTATTGAATGTGTAAATAATTTATTGTTTGATAAAATTAATGGTGAAATTATTTATTAAATAACAAAAAAAGAGTATATTTTTATTTAGTATTTTATTCATTAAATTATAGTTATTCATTGGAGTAACCAGATGGTGGTTTTTGACAAGCTACATCATCTTTCTAAAACGCTAAACTTTTTTTTGAAAGTTCATTTTTAGTTTTTGAAGTAGCTTAGTAGTTTTTTTGTATCCCTCAATAACTACTAGAATATTTGCATAAATAAATAAAAATTGAAGGAAGTTTCTAACTTTTAAAAATAAACATGTATAGAGTTTGAAAGCTATTTTTTATAAAGTCGGTATTCTGAAAATGAAAGTAGATTTTAAATAATTTGTCTATCAGTTTTACTCTTCAAAATATTTAAAAATTACATTAGTTATATCTAACTAAAAAAACCATATTAATTATAACATTTTAGTCATTTTTCAAATTTCAACTATTTTCAAAGCTAATTTTCCCGAATAGCTCTAATTTAATAAAATATCTACAAGTTTTCAACTAGTTACCAGCTAGTTTTTCCAAATAGACGTATAAACTTTATCTAATTTTCTTTATCGAATGACTCTAATAGTTTATTAATTAAGGAGGTTACAAAGCTACATGTTACCTAAAAAGCTACAAAATCTTGTTATTGGAAAGTGTAATAATTGTTCTATACACATAAGCTAATCACAACCATGATATACATCCCACACAATTAAGCTAATAATTACTGTTCTATATGTATAGCTAATCACAATCATAAGATACTCATAAATTACCTACACAACTATAACTTGCAAATAGACTTTAGAAACACATTTACAAGCTAGTTTTGTTGAACAAATTCACAAACTTCATTCAGTTTTTGTTTATCCCACAACTCTAGTAGCATATTAACTAAGTCAAAAAACTCCAATGGAATAATAATTTGATCAAATCTCATCAAATAACATAAAAATATTACTTTTTATTTTTATAAATTTTATTTTTAAGTATATGTCAATTTTTAATTGAACTAGAATATAATGGAACATAAAATATGGGATATGTGATCTCCATTTAAGTTCTTGAGTAGTGTAGTCATAACGGTTTTTTAGGAAGTAGTAGGATCTTACAATGTTTAGGACACTAACTTTTTCACATTTCTCATGTTAGTAATTTAACATTTCACCGAAGAGTAATAGTCTTGAAAGGATGATTGATAGATATATTTGGGTTGATACTTTAATAGTGTATGATTTTATTTGATATTTAGATAGTTCTATTTTATTTGAGTTTATTTACAGTTTTTATTTATCTTGTTAGTTATTATCTTATCGTTTATAATGACTTTTACTTATACAGTAAATTACTTAAAATAACGCATATTAGAGTTTGACTGATCTTTATTATCATAAACTTATACATGTAAAACAATAAAAAGAACAATTTTATAAGCAGACGTCGTCCCGTAAGACATTCTTTTTGACACATCCTCCGTCACTTTTAAAAATATCCTTACTCATCTACAATATATATGACTTGTGTATCATAAAGTTATTGGATCTATCTTAATGACTTTACTATTGAGACTAAGATTTATTGTTGTTGTACTCTAGGACACTCTTTTTGGAGCATCATATATCACCGCTTTTAAAAATATTCTTACACAATAATTTTTATTACTTCAATGTAATCGGATGCAGGAGGTATGTCTAATATTAGAACTTATGGAACATATCATAGGTAATAACAGCTACAAATAAAATTGCAAGTAGTAATAGATGATGAATGAATTATTTTTTGTTCTTGAAGATGAATTATTTTTTGTTCTTGAAGATGAATTATTTTAGTGTTGAAAGAAATGAAAAAAAATTAAAATTAAGTTTCTCTTTTGAAAAATACAAATTAAATTATTAAATTTAGATAAGGTAAGTTTTAAATAGAATCGAGTAAATATATACATATAAGGAAATTATAAAGTTATAATTCATTTTAATTAATTGAAACAATAAGTGTAAAAATATTTTAACATGTACAAATGAAATAAATATTTTTTAACACCATGGGCTAATTAAAAATTAAGGAGTTGTATAATAACTATATAATGATAGTGTAAAAGTTTATATAAAGTTATTATATTTCATCATTTATTTGGTTTACTTTTTTTAAGAGTAAGTGATAATTAAAAATGAATGGTGGTGATACAATTATAGTACATAAAACTCATATAATGTTAGTGTATATATATTTTTTCAATTATTAATATGAATTATGTTGTTGATGAATGAAATACAAATTTGAAAAATCTGGAATTAATTAGGTAAATTTATAGAAATGGAAAGAAATTTATATACGAAGAAGGTAAGAATTAAATAGAGATAAATAAATGACATAGTAATAATTAATAATAGAGGATTCATATACATATATAATTGAGTAAGAATTAAGTAGAGATAAATAAATGACATAGTAATAATTAATAATAGAGGATTCATATACATATATAATTGACAATGATAAATATTTTGGTAACAACTTTTATTTGTGTTGAAAGTAATTGACCACAAATAAATAACTCCTATGGTAATAAGTAATAATGAAAGTATGTGGGAATTGTACAATTATTAGTTATAAATAACTAGGATGAGTTGGACCTAAGTGAGAAGCACCTTATCTAACTCTCACTGCCAAGGGACAAGTATTACCCGATAAGCACCCGGACCTGTTATACGGTTAATCAATCATCATGTTTATATGTGTATCAATTCAATTATATATCGAGTAATAATATCTTTTTGGTCAAAAATACAATTAATTTTGTTGGTCAAAAATGATTATCTTCAGCATCAATATCTTCTTGATCATCTATATTATTATTAATGATGATTTTGTTGGTAAATAGAACAACGTACCATTTCTTATTTGCTGGGTCACTAACAAAGAATACTTGTCGAGTCTGAGACGCTATAATAAATGATCCATCTTTATATCATGGCCTATTAAGATCTACCTGCATGAACCCTAATTCATAAACTCGAAAGCCATTATTGTTATCAACCCACATACAACAAAAAACCGGCACCCGAAACATTGTGTAATTCAACTCTCATATTTGTTGACATATATAGAGTTCGAGCAACAAGATTCACACTACTATTTTGCATTTTGCTTTGATTATCTTGTTTTCAGTATAAAATGTGAACCATTAATTAGGTAACCACGGTAGGATATGACATGAATATTTGTTTTTAATAGTTCAAATATTTACTTCTTTAAAATTAATTTTTAAAAAAAACGACCACTTTCACATACTCAATAGTGGATTCTTAATCTTATTCTTTTCATAGGCATACATCATGGATGAGGATCACCCGTCGCAAACGGTGTCTCATTCCATGTCCCAAACCAATAGCATATTACCATATGAATAATATTTTTTTTAAAAAAAATGAAACATTTTCATTAACTTGAGACAGAGAATGAGACACCGTTTGGGACAGTTGATCTTTGTCCGTGTACCAAAACCCAACATCACCTCCACACAACAACACATATAATCTAACCAATTTCACCCAAAATCACCCCACATATAAATTCATCCCCTCCCCACTCATTCAACACCAACAGAACCAGTCCAAAATAGTGTTCTCAAAGTTCAATTACTTTTCTCTGCACATCAATGGTACGTGCAATGCAAACTGCTCGCATTTTCACTTATGGCAAGATACCAAGAATGAGTTTGGCGTTGATAGCTGCTCGTAAATCAACTACACGGATCGGTAGAGTGAAGAAATACCACAGATTCAGGCATGGTTCGGTTGCTTTAAAGGAGATAAGGAAGTATCAGAAGAGCACAGAAAACCTAATATCTAAGCTTCCCTTCCAACGTCTAGTTCAGGAGATTGGCCAGAAAATCAAACCAGGCCTTAGATTCCAAAGCATGGCAATTTCAACGCTTCAGGAAGCATCAGAAACTTATTTGGTCAAGTTGTTTGAAGACTCCATTTTTTGTGCTAAGCATGCTAAAAGGGTTACCATTATACCAGATGATATGAAACTTGCAAGGAGGATGAAAGGGGAGACGCTTTAGCGTGTGTGAACGATGATGGTTAAGACTTGTTAGAACATGTTTTATATATGTTTGTGATTTCTAGCAGCATAAAAAGTTGTATCAGTATGTTGAAATTGTCGTTACTGTATGCAAAAGAATATATTGAAATAAAGTTGATTGCAGCAACCACAAACACATAGACTAACATAGGTGTTGGAACATGAGGGCATAAGATGAAGAAGATGAAGATTTAGGAAAGATCATAATTTTTTTTAAAACATTAATTTATTTTTAATAACTAGTAAAAGTATTAACTATGCTATAATATTATTAAAAGAGATAAGTTAGACCACTACAAAAGAAAGTTTAGAAATAAATATTGAAAACATGTCTTCTATCTTAAAATGTATTATTTCACTATATGTATTATTTCATTTTTTCTAGTCAAAAAATATAAAAATATAATTCATGTTTTATTTTTTTGATCAATGAGAAATAAATAATACATAAAATGATACAAATTTTAGGACGGCTTTATGTGACAGGTGGGTGCAGCTAACATTCCTCTAATAAAAAAAAATAAGATTCCAAAACTAGCTCCTATTGAATGTGTAAATAATTTATTGTTTGATAAAATTAATGGTGAAATTATTTATTAAATAACAAAAAAAGAGTATATTTTTATTTAGTATTTTGACAAGCTACATCATCATTCTAAAAACTATAATTTTTAAACGTTATAAACTTTTTTTAAAGTTATTTTTTAGTTTTTGAAGTAACTTTTAGTATTTTTATCGCACAATAACTACTACAATATTTGCTTAAATAAAAATTTAAGGAAGTTACTAAATTTTAAAAGTAAATTTATATAAAGTTTGGAAGCTACTTTTCATAAAGTCTACATTCTGAAAATTAAAATAGTTTTTGATAATTTGTCTATCATTTTTACTCTTCACAATATGTAAAAATTACATTAGTTATATCTAACTTAAAAATTATATTAATTATTACATTTTAGTCATTTTTCACATTTCAACTATTTTCAAAGCTAATTTTTCCGAATAGCTATAATTTAATAAAATATCTACAAGTTTACAACTACTTTCATAGTTACGAGCTAGTTTTTTCAAATAAACCTCCAAGCTTTATCTAATTTTCTTTTTATGGAATGGTTCTAATAATTTATTAATTAACGAGGTCATAAAGCTACTGTTACCTAAAAAGCTACAAAATGTTGTTAATGGAAAGTGTAATAATTTTTCTATACATATAAGCTAATCACAACCGGGTTTGAATCCTCTATAGAGAGTAAAGTACATCAAAAAATAATATAAAAGTGCAATTGAAATCACTTTATTATCCTCTTAAATATAGTAATATGATATTGTTACCCTTGAAGTCACATGTAAAACTCTTAACTTGTCTCTCAAGTACTCCAGTATTGAAGATGAGTTTTTTCCATCACAACCATGATATACATCCCACACAATTAAGCTAACAAGTACTGTTCTATAGGTACAATCATAAGATACACATAAACTACCTACACAGCTCTAACTTGCAAATATACTTCAAAAACACATTTACAAGCTAGTTTTGTTGAACAAATTCACAAACTTCTTTCAATTTTTGTTTATCCCACAAGTCTAATAATTACAAGTTCTTGAATAATAATTTGATCACATCAACACAAACCAGTCTCCAAATTCTTAATATCAACTCAATCCATCTCACCCAATTTCTATTTCCTTTTTCAAGAAAAACCACTAATTAATAATCACACTCTTCAAAATCTTAGTATTTAATTTTCTCATCGCATCAATGACACACATTACGAAAAATTCTCGAAAGATCCTGAGACAAACAAACGTTCACTAGAAGTGCATGCTCTTCTAATCCACTATATCCATTTCGCCATTTCATTTAGGACATCATTCAATACTTCGAGGATGACTTCATTTATGGGAACCAGAATTGTATGTCCCATATATTTTTATCTCACTATCTCAAACCAATTAAATCTCATCATATAACTTAAAAACGTTACTTTTTATTTTTATGAATTTTATTTTTAAGTATTTGTAGTCATAACGCTTCAGGAAGTAGTAGGATCTTACGATGTTTGGTGGTGTAGGACACTAACTTTTTCACATTTCATGTTATTACGTAATTTAACATTTCACCCAAGGTAATAGACTTGAAAGGATGATTGTTAGATATATTTGGATTGATACTTTAATAGAGCATGCATGATCTTATTTGGAATTTAGTTAGTTCTATTTTATTTTTAGGTTATCTACAGTTTTTGTTTAGCTTGTTAATTATTATCTTATCGTTTATAATGAGTTTTGTCTATACAATAAATTACTTGGACTAACGCATATTAGAGTGACGATTTTTATCATCCTAAACTTATACATGTGGTACGTTAAAACAATAAAAAGAACAATTTTATAAATGTTAATATTTTGAAAATATATATGATTTGTGTATCATAACGTTATTGGATCTATCTTACTGGCTTTACTATTGAGACTGAGATTTATTGTTGTTGTACTCTAGGACACTCTTTTTGGAGCATCATATATCACCGCTTTTAAAAATATTCTTACACAATAATTTTATTACTTCAATGTAATCGGATGCAGGAGGTATCTCTAATATAAGAACTTGTGTAACATATCATAGCTAATAACAGCTACAAATGAAATTGCAAGTAGTAATAGATGATGAATGGATTATTTTTTGTTCTTGAATATGAATTATTTTAGTCTCGAAAGAAATGAAAAAAAAGTAAAATTAAGTTTTTTTTTTGAAAAATAAAAATTATATTATTAAATTTAGATAAGGTAAGTTTTAAATAGAATCGAGTAAATATATACAAATAATAAGGAAAGTATAAAGTTATAAATCATTATAATTAATCGAAACACATATTGGGAGTAGGGATGCTCACCATTAATGATGAGACAAATAATATTTTTGCACTTAGCTTAAGGATGAAAATGTCATTATATGTGTAAATAGAATGACACCATTGTCTTTTTATTTTCATTTTTACATTGTTTTACACATTACTTATCTCTCAATTAATGGAGAGGATCTCAACTCACATAATAGATGGCAATAAAATTTTAATACTAAGATAGTTAATAAAAATAATTAATAATTAATAGTTTTTAAAATATTTAATAAAACTTAAGTTTAAAAATCTAGCCCAAATTTTAGAAAAAGACACATGACACACAAAGGTAGAGTGAGAATTGGAAGAAACAATATTATTCAAGGTTTCAGATTATGATTTAATATATATGACTTGATTGTTTATGTATAGAAGGCTTTGTTTAATGTATTAAAGTATTAATCATATAATTTAATATGGTGATCAAAATGGATGCATGGGTATACGTAGGAAACACAAGTTGTCTATGTCATTTTTCTAAGTTATTTTTATGTGGCACTAATTACAAATTGACACGTCAATTAAAGTTGCATCATAATAGCTAACCAAAAGTTAACAAAACATAAATGTAAGTTTGTAATTGGTGACACATAGAAGTGACATAGACAACTTATCCTTGTGCTTAGGAGTCATAAACCAAAGAAACAACAAGTACAAAAGAAATAAATATTTTTTAACAGCATGGGCTAGTTAAAAATTATGGAGTTGTATAATACCTATATAATTATAGTGTAAAAATTTATATAGAGTTATGAGAAAGGATCCATTAACTTCAAGAGTAAGTATTTTAAACTTACTCCAAATCTTAGCCATCAATTCTTGGGAAATCCAATGGTTGAAATTAGTGGGTAGATCAAAACCATTGGATTTCTCTAGAATTGATGGCTAAGATGTGGAGTAAGTTTTAAAAACTTACTCTTTGAATAAGTGGATCCCCACCCTAGAGTTATTATATCATTCGTCATTTATTTGATTTACATTTTTTTAAAGAGTCAATGATAATTAAAAATAAATGGTGGTAATACATTTACAATATATAAAACTCATACAATGTCAAAGCATACATATTTTCTAAATTATTAATATGAATTATGTTGTTGAAGAATGGAATACAAATTTGAAAAATATGGAATTAAATTAGGTTAATTTATAGAAATGAAAAGAAATTTATATACGAAGAAGGTAAGAATTAAATAGAGATAAATAAATGACATAGTAATAATTAATAATAGAGGATTCATATACATAATTGACAATGATAAATATTTTGGTAACAATTTTTATTTGTCGTTGAAAGTAATTGACCACAAATAAATAACTCCTTTGGTAATAAGTAATAATGAAAGTATGTGGGAATTGTACAATTATTAGTTACTAGCGTGTTGAGAGGCACTCACGTGCATGTCAACCCGCTTTTCTATTGAATGAATTGCAATTTTGCATATTAAAAAATGAAAATGATAAACTATCGTGTATAAATATTGTCTTGATCCTTGTTGAAAGACGGTTGTGTTCAACTGAAAAAATTGTAAAAGTTACATAAACAAACGTAGAACATAAAATGAGGAAATATATTATATGGTTTTTGGTAGAAAATATAGATTAATAAGGGAAAAATAGGAAACAAAAACTACACCATCATGGGTGGTTATTTTGTGTTTTCCCTTCATATTAGTATAGATATAGATAAATAACTAGGATATTTACAAGAGTGAAGAGTTGGACCTAAGTGATAAGCACCTTATCTAACTCAAGGGACAAGTATTACCCAACTCGGACCCAAATTTGTCCTATGGTTAATCATTCATCATGTTTATATGTGTCATTATTCAATTATATACATAGTAATAATATCTTTTTAGTCAAAAGTACAATTCATTTTATAATATTTTCATCATGTACACATGATCATATATATTTAATTTCATATGTCAAATTAAATATCCATAATAATAAATAACATGTCAAATTATCTAAAAATGAGTATGCATTATATTTAATCAATCTAGGTCGGGTTCGGGTTCCACTACGCCAGATACGTTGAGTAACAACACATTTTTTGGCTATAGGACAGCGAGTTCCGCCACTGTCTGTTTGACCGAAGTCATAGACGGCATACATTAACCACGCTTCTAAAGTCGCTGTTGAATACCACTTGTTATAACACCGAATACTGAGTCATGCGCTGTTAAAGAACAGACATATATAACAGTGCAACTCATACGTAGCGTTGTATAACATAATATATAGTACAATAGCGGATCATAGAGGTAGTGTTGTGCTAATTTTTGTATACCACAACAGTAAGTCTTTGCGCTGTTGTAATGTTAAATATCGCGATGTCTTATATTTTAGGTATGACAACAAACTGTATAAGTTGCGTTTTCGTAAAGTTTGTATACCACAACACCACTAAATACTATGTTGTCTTATGCTTTACGTATGACAGCAGTCTAAGTAGCGCTGTCTAATTGTTTACGTATGACAACACAATGTAAATACTGCGTTGTCTTATATTTTACGTATGACAACACAATGTAAATACTGCGTTGTCTTATATTTTACGTATGACAACACACATTATAAGTTGCGCTGTCGTAAAGTTTATATACCACAACACCACTAAAACACTGTGTTGTCATATGTTTTACGTATGGAAACACAACGTAAATATTGCGCTATCTTATGTGTTACGTATGACAGCACAACGTAAATATTGTGATGTCTTATGTATTACGTATGACAGGACAATGTAAATATTGCGATGTCTTATGTTTTCCGTATGATAACACAACGTAATTGTGCTATCATAATTAGCACACTTTCATTGTGCTATCGTAATTGTGCAGTTATAAATAAAGAATATCTGCTTAATTATCATTTTCATTGTGATGTTTTTCTACATTGGAAAACATTAACTCAACAATGAAACAAACTTAATATATCTAAACTTATAATAAAGGAATTATAAAATTATGGTAAATAAAGAATACATGTTTATTTGTTGTCAATTTTATTGTGATGTTTTTCTGCATTGGAAAAAACACTGTTGCACCCCATCAAGACCATTTATTCCTATAGGAATGGGGCAACAAAAAATAGAGAAAGTAATGCTATTAGAAGAGAAAAAAAGTAACTATACAAACTCAACAAAGAAAAAAATGAAACACTGAAATGAAGAAAGCCTTACAAATTCATGAATTCATTATTAGTTCATTGCAGGAATCTTACTCGAGCGCACATCTGAAATATTACTCACAAACTCAACAAAGAATAAATACAATGCATTATTCACACTAATGTCATATAAACAACAAACTTACAGCACACTATCAACAAACTTACAATGCAAACAATGTTTATTCATTAAAATGCAAACAAAATACAATGCATTATTCACACTAATGTTATATAAGAAACAAACTTACACCAGACTGTCAATAAAATTACAATGCAAACAATTCTCTTGTAAATTACAAACAAAATTATAAGTAAATTACAAACAAAATAAATTTATGCTATACTTATACAAAGATATGCATCTAATGTTTCCTCTTCTTTGATGGTTTCGGGATTGTAATATTGTTGTCTTCTCTAGTAAGAATTTCATTCACCCAAATGCCCTCATCATGATCACCTCTTGTATATAAATCATCATTAGTAGTTATCTCATGCGACAATGATATCCCAAAAAAATGATCATCTTCAACATCAATATCTTCTTGATCATCTATATTATTGTTAATGATGATTTTGTTGGTCAACAGAACAATGTACCATTTCTTATTTGTTGGGTTACTAACATAGAATACTTGTCGAGTCTGAGACGCTAGAATAAATGGTCCATCTTTATATCCTGACCTATTAAGATCCACCTGCATGGATCCTAATTCATAAAGTCGAAATCCATTATTGTTATTAACCCACATACAACAAAAAACTGGCACTCGAAACATTGTGTAATTCAACTCTCATATTTGTTTAATGACCCCAGAGTATGTCATGTTTGCATATATTGGGTTTTTATCTTTGACACTTGACATATATAGAGTTCGAGCAACAAGAGTCACACTACTATTTTACATTTTGCTTTGATTATCTTGTTTTCAGTATAAAATGTGAACCATTAATTAGGTAACCACGGTAGGATATGACATGAATATTTGTTTTTAATAGTTAAAATATTTACTTCTTTTTAATTAATTTTTTAAAAAAACCACCACTTTCACATACTCAATAGTGGATTCTTAATCTTATTCTTTTCATAGGCATACGTCATGGATGAGGATCACCCATCCCGAACGGTGTCTCATTCCATGTCCCAAACCAATAGCATATTAGCATATGAATAAATTTTTTTTTTTAAAAAATGAAACATTTTCATTGACTTGAGACAGAGAATGGGACACCGTTTGGGACAGTTGATCTTTGTTCGTGTACCAAAACCCAACATCACCCCCACACAACAACACATATAATCTAACCAATTTCACCCAAAATCACCCCACATATAAATTCATCCCCTCCCCACTCATTCAACACCAACAGAACCAGTCCAAAATAGTGTTCTCAAAGTTCAATTACTTTTCTCTGCACATCAATGGTACGTGCAATGCAAACTGCTCGCATTTTCACTTATGGCAAGATACCAAGAATGAGTTTGGCGTTGATAGCTGCTCGTAAATCAACTACACGGATCGGTAGAGTGAAGAAATACCACAGATTCAGGCATGGTTCGGTTGCTTTAAAGGAGATAAGGAAGTATCAGAAGAGCACAGAAAACCTAATATCTAAGCTTCCCTTCCAACGTCTAGTTCAGGAGATTGGCCAGAAAATCAAACCAGGCCTTAGATTCCAAAGCATGGCAATTTCAACGCTTCAGGAAGCATCAGAAACTTATTTGGTCAAGTTGTTTGAAGACTCCATTTTTTGTGCTAAGCATGCTAAAAGGGTTACCATTATACCAGATGATATGAAACTTGCAAGGAGGATGAAAGGGGAGACGTGTGAACGATGATGGTTAAGACTTGTTAGAACATGTTTTATCGTTATATATGTTTGTGATTTCTAGCAGCATAAAAAGTTGTATCAGTATGTTGAAATTGTCGTTACTTTATGCAAAAGAATATATTGAAATAAAGTTGATTGCAGCAACCACAAACACATAGACTAACATAGGTGTTGGAACATGAGGGCATAAGATGAAGAAGATGAAGATTTAGGAAAGATCATAATTTTTTTTAAAACATTAATTTATTTTTAATAACTAGTAAAAGTATTAACTATGCTATAATATTATTAAAAGAGATAAGTTAGACCACTACAAAAGAAAGTTTAGAAATAAATATTGAAAACATGTCTTCTATCTTAAAATGTATTATTTCACTATATGTATTATTTCATTTTTTCTAGTCAAAAAATATAAAAATATAATTCATGTTTTATTTTTTTGATCAATGAGAAATAAATAATACATAAAATGATACAAATTTTAGGACGGCTTTATGTGACAGGTGGGTGCAGCTAACATTCCTCTAATAAAAAAAAATAAGATTCCAAAACTAGCTCCTATTGAATGTGTAAATAATTTATTGTTTGATAAAATTAATGGTGAAATTATTTATTAAATAACAAAAAAAGAGTATATTTTTATTTAGTATTTTGACAAGCTACATCATCATTCTAAAAACTATAATTTTTAAACGTTATAAACTTTTTTTAAAGTTATTTTTTAGTTTTTGTAGTAACTTTTAGTATTTTTATCGCACAATAACTACTACAATATTTGCTTAAATAAAAATTTAAGGAAGTTACTAAATTTTAAAAGTAAATTTATATAAAGTTTGGAAGCTATTTTTCATAAAGTCTATATTCTGAAAATTAAAATAGTTTTTGATAATTTGTCTATCATTTTTACTCTTCACAATATTTTAAAATTACATTAGTTATATCTAACTTAAAAATTATATTAATTATTACATTTTAGTCATTTTTCACATTTCAACTATTTTCGAAGCTAATTTTTCCGAATAGCTATAGTTTAATAAAATATCTACAAGTTTACAACTACTTTCATAGTTATGAGCTAGTTTTTCCAAATAAACCTCCAAGCTTTATCTAATTTTCTTTTATGGAATGGTTCTAATAATTTATTAATTAACGAGGTCATAAAGCTACTGTTACCTAAAAAGCTACAAAATGTTGTTAATGGAAAGTGTAATAATTTTTCTATACATATAACTTAATCACAACCGGGTTTGAATTCTCTCCACTAATAGAGAGTAGAGTACATCAAAAAATAATATAAAAGTGCAATTGAAATGACTTTTTTATCCTCTTAAATATAGTAATATGATATTGTTACCATTGAAGTCACATGTAAAACTCTTAACTTGTCTCTTAAGTACTCCAGTATTGAAGAAGAGCTTTTTCCTTCACAACCATGAGGGCATAAGATGAAGAAGATGAAGATTTAGGAAAGATCATAATTTTTTTTAAAACATTAATTTATTTTTAATAACTAGTAAAAGTATTAACTATGCTATAATATTATTAAAAGAGATAAGTTAGACCACTACAAAAGAAAGTTTAGAAATAAATATTGAAAACATGTCTTCTATCTTAAAATGTATTATTTCACTATATGTATTATTTCATTTTTTCTAGTCAAAAAATATAAAAATATAATTCATGTTTTATTTTTTTGATCAATGAGAAATAAATAATACATAAAATGATACAAATTTTAGGACGGCTTTATGTGACAGGTGGGTACAGCTAACATTCCTCTAATAAAAAAAAATAAGATTCCAAAACTAGCTCCTATTGAATGTGTAAATAATTTATTGTTTGATAAAATTAATGGTGAAATTATTTATTAAATAACAAAAAAAGAGTATATTTTTATTTAGTATTTTGACAAGCTACATAATCATTCTAAAAACTACATTTTTAAAACGTTATATGTAACACCCTTTTCCTAGCGTTAAAACAATTACATACGAGACCGTCGTTTACGATCTTGGTTAATTATATTTTTGTTTTTGAAAAATAGCGTATGATTTTTTTTTCTTTTATAACATATGAACATATGGTTCTCTCAGAACTCACCACTTAAACTTTAAACTAAACAACAATATAACATAGTAAACATACATATGTCTATATATATATCATTAGTTCAAAAAACGTCATAGTCCAAAAAGAGTACATCATCCAAGTCATGCCATCCACATATACACTCCAGCATAATAGGATATATATACATAAATATACACACGCAAAAGATCCTATGGCTGGGTGTACACTGAACTCACAGCAACTGCACCAAAAGAAAACTATACAATCGCACCATGCACAAACAGACCGTCAGAATTTCGACCCAACATCCTCCTGCTTCTGTCCCTCAGAACTACCCTCCTCAGGGTCTTCCTCTGGATCCTCCTCATCACTAGAAATATATATAATAATATCTCTAACCATAGGCTCGGCTGGCGCAGAGGTGTATGATGGTGGAGGAGATAGTCGGGCCCTCCTCACCAGGCCATGAATATCAACCCCGTCATCCTGAATCCTCCCACGTACCCCGTGAGAAGAGGATCCGGGAGCAAACTCTAGATTCTCTCTCACAGCAATAGCGGGTGAATCTGTAACGACCCGATTTTCTACCCTTGAAAATTTTTCATTCATTTTAATCATTTTGCATGCATTTTCCTATACTTACTATCATACTTTCAAATTCCATAATCACCTACACTTGATTTGACAGAAAAACATAATTCATATTCGTAATGTCTCACGGATAATGAGACCCCATAAGTATAGTTCTCCGAAATAACCATACACCCAGTTACAAATATCCGACTAATGGTTAGCTATGATTACAATCATTTAAATCCGCAAGTAGTCATTTAAGATACAAAAACATAAATAGTGAATCCAACGTCTAAAGCTCCTAAAGCTCCCGAACTAGCATATTTCATTCATCTATTTACCTGCAATGGGATTATCAATGACAAAAGTACAAAACACACAAAGGAGTAAGTCGTTAATTCAATAAACGTCATTATAAGATAATCCACATTAGAAAAAGGGTTAGTAAACCATTTCCGAAATTCATTTTGTCTTGCTACATTACTTAAGCCAAAGTCACTACACCCCTCAGGGTTAGCTAAAAGCAGATTCTCATCCTTTTTACCAATAAAACACGCCTCATAAACTCGGGCCGAAGTGTTGCTACATAAACTCGAGCCGAAGTCGCTACACCCCTTAGGGTTAGCTAAAAACAAATTCTCATCTCCTTTATAAAGAAAACATGCCGCGTAAACTCGGGCCGAAGTGTTGCTACATAAACTCGAGCCGAAGTCGCTACACCCCTTAGGGTTAGCTAAAAACAAATTCTCATCTCCTTTATAAAGAAAACATGCCGCGTAAACTCGGGCCGAAGTGTTGCTACATAAACTCGAGCCGAAGTCGCTACACCCCTTAGGGTTAGCTAAAAACAAATTCTCATCTCTTTTATAAAGAAAACATGCCGCGTAAACTCGGGTTGAAGTGTTGCTACATAAACTCGAGCCGAAGTGTTGCCTCATAAACTCGGGCCGAAGTGTTGCCTCATAAACTCGGGCCGAAGTGTTGCCTCATAAACTCGGGCCGAAGTGTTGCCTCATAAACTCGGGCCGAAGTCGCTAACCATTTCTGGTCGGCTAAAAATATATTTTTCCTTCCATCGATTTGCCATCAATCATTTCCCGTAAATCCACGTCATCTTTAGTATAAACACTCCATATCTGTTTATACTAAATACGTGATTTACAATATAATTATTGCATGGCCAGGAAACACACACCTTTTCCATCTTCCGTAAATCTACGCCTACTTTAGTATAAACACACCCATATATGTTCATACTAAATGCGTAATTCACAACTCGATCATTTCATAAACAGAAAATACCTACATTTTCCTTTTCCGTAAATCTACGCCTACTTTAGTATAAACACACCCATATATGTTCATACTAAATGCGTAATTTACAACTTAGTCTTTGCATAACCAGAAAATACACATTTTCTATTTCAAATGCAACATTAAAGACTTATCCTTACCTTGGTGAGTATTGGGGTTCGGTTCTTGGCAACTTCTCGAGTTCTACCGACACCACCTCCAACCTTAGGATCTTTCCTCATCCCACCACATAACACAATGTTAGTCATTTATTCCAAATATCACATAAACAACTTATATTGCATCATTTAATCATACAAAATATTCATCATCAATATTCAACCATATAAAACATGCATAACATCTCATATTTCAATATTTGGGGGTAAACTCATCTTCTAGCTCTAGCATTTTACTCATTCTCTCCTTTTACCACATTTTCACTTTTAGGGTTTTTGGGGTTTTCATGAATCAACCCACGACCCTTTCCATTCTTGAGATACTATCTCTAAACCAAGAGTTTACAAGATAAAAACAACATAAAACGAACCATAACTCTAAAGAATGAGTTTCCATGGTTTTTCATGTTTTGAAAATAAATCGAACATACCCAAAACAAGTTAGAGAGGAAGAAGAAGAGTTAGGAACAAGAGGTTTACCTCTTCTCAAGCTCTAAGATGAGTCCTAAGGCTCTTTGCTCTTGAAAAGCTCTCTTCTCTCTCTTCTCTTCAAAGTTCTAACCCTAAAATGTGTTTTGGGTTTCTATTTTATAGACACAGCGATAAGTGTAATCGATTACAAGTATAGTGTAATCGATTACAAGTATAGTGTAATCGATTACACTGTGTAAATTACAGAGGCATCGTAGCGATGTAATCGATTACCAACATGGTGTAATCGATTACATTAATACGATGTAATCGATTATCAGAAGTGTGTAATCGATTACACAGTGTAAATTACAGAGGCATCATCGCGATGTAATCGATTACCAACATGGTGTAATCTGATGCTTTTAATCATCATCTAATCGATTACCAGTATTGTGTAATCGATTACATTACCCAAAATTGTCAAGTATAGCCTAGGATTTCACCCTCCCAGGTGAACCTTTCTCGTTCAAGCGAGTACCTCTCGCTCGAGCGAGGATCCGAGGACTGATACTATAATTTTAAAGACTTAAAATTTGGGGTGTTACAGAATCCATATGACTCCCCCGTATAGAAAGACACTGGGTACATCGACAAGTCTGAACTCCCCGAGTCGACTCAGTACGACTAGCTGGGGTCACAGGTGGTCCCCCAGCAGAACGTCTCGCCGAGGCTCTAGGTGTACACCAGAATGGTGCAACCCTACATGTACGGGCATGATAAGATCCAGAAGATAGACCAAGAGGAACAGTAGGAGACGGAATATACCTGGCAGGAGCAAGAGGAGGTGTGCGTCGTAACTCATAACTGTCTGGTAGGTGCATGATATAGACCACTGGAACGGTGGAGCGGCGAGGGAGTATCACTCTATGCCTATCCGAGTACGGACACCGGATTTCTATGTCTCCCCTAAACACCGCCCTGGACCAGTCCACCTCAACCTCCCCCGACGAGAGAGGTATGATCTTTACTAGACAAGGAGGAACCACAAAAGAAGTCTCTGTGTCCATCACTACCTGTAATGTGAGATTGGAGAGTAAGCATCTCTATATAAGATAAGCAATCAACAATTTATAAAGTCATAACATAAAACATATCATACAGGTATTAATATAACGATTTAATCACATGTATGAGCATGATGTCATGATGAATGCACTCGTTAATCTAGTGAGACCAACTATTTTGTAGAGGAATGCATGGAGAAAACGTCTCCTAACTGGGCCCCTAACAATACATCAACAGCAATGGTACCAACTGATCGAGCCCGACCAGCCATTTGATGTTCTTAGGAAGCGAACAGGACAAGTACAACGCCATGCCAACCATTGGTAACCAAAAGGCATATAACTATCGTGCACTCAATAGCCCCGGAAATACCCTCCGGTCGGCAAAGATAATCGCTGCATCATCCTGAGCACGATACCTTCAAGGGGGTGTCAGAGGTCGCTGTAGTTACTGCGAAGAGTTCTGTCGGCTCAAGGGAGCTACCCTATTCCTGACAAATCAATCTCCACCCACAATGTCCCCTCAACCAAGTCACACAGACAAGGTACCCCTCTGGGTTCTCAACACAATCTCAGTGTCGTATCTTCCCGCAGACTATGTTACAAACGGTAAACATAGTGACATGAATATTCCGATTCACACAAAGCATAGCTTTTATCCTTTTAAAAGAAGAATCAGGGGAAAACTTTTTAGGGTAATAACAAAACATTTTTTTCGTTGAAACTCAGTTATAACATATTTTCAAGTCCTAACTCACTGGCTTATTAATCAAAAGGATTTTCTAATAACTGTAAAAATACGCCAGTTCTGATAACATTCATAAAAAATATTTCCCCTTCATCCTTTGTCAAATCTTTCATAAGCAAAACTTTCATTCTTTAAGTTTCATCAAGAATGCTCATATGCTATGCCATGAGAATGTTTGATGACAGTTCAATAGTCAACTCAACAATATGTCACAGTTCAAAATTCAACGGAATATTCAGTTAAATCAGTACTTTCATAATCAAACTTTCAGTCATAATCATCATTCATATCAACAAACATAATCATTCAATTCCATTGAAGCACTTCAACCAAACATATCCATCATAAATTAGAGTTAAATTAATTTACGAACAACTAAGTCTCGCTACTCAATTGTTCGCGGCCACAGAAATAGTATTCGACTATATCCGCGCATGGCCTAGTTTAGAGATGCACGAATATCTTTGGCATCATTTCTAAGCACCTATATAAAGACACTTATCTCCATACCTTTACCCTTACTGAACTTAATGTTCCTTTGTTGCCGTTTGCCCGAGTGCCGAGTACCTAGTTAGGTCGTAAACAGTTAATTTCGATTTCACAAAGTTTATTCGGATTGTAAAGAAAACACCTTAGTGGGGTTTTAGACATTAGAACATTCCCAAATATTTAATTTGGACATAACTAAGATCTCGATTTGGCACGAAGAGATTTTTCAGAGACATTGTTGGTTTAAAACTCAAAATTTGACGTAGGAAGCTCAGATTCGCTTTAGAAAAATCTCAGAAAAATCATTATCTTGAGATACACACTTTATCTTCATAGAACAGAGTACTAATATAAGTTTAGGCTCATAAAACTCAGAATTTATAAACCATAAGGCAATTTAAAACATAAGCTAACATATAGTCAAAAATTAGATAGTTTGTAGTGCCAACTAGGGACTGTTTTCGTGTTTCCCTTTAAACAGTGAGGATTTCGAATTTTGTTTTTGTCCCTGAAAGAATGATATTTAGCTAGGAATTTAAAATATGAACACATGCACATATTATACGCAAAATTTGGACGTTAGGAACTCAAGTTATCAAGGAATTAAGGTATTAGGGTTTCCTTAACTCTTGAACACTTAGGGACCGAATTTGCATGGCTTCTTAGCCTTCAACATTTTCGAGTTCTAACCTTTGGAATGAGTTAAAAATCATGAGTTCAATGTGTTAAACAAAGCTTATAACACATGCAAGAGTTTTTCAATCCTAAACACCCTAGAACAAACACAACACCTAAAACACTCTTTATAACCTAACAACAACATAAGGAAGTGGGTTAGAGTTTAGGGACCCTTAATCCACATTTTTAAGCAACTCCAACCTGCAAACAGAAATCTCTCCAACATGCAATGACAATTTAGCATAGCCACAACCGTTTTTTGCTTAATTGGAAGCCTAGAACTCAACTACAACACCTAACAACAACAATCTAGCATCATTTCACTAACTACACTTAGAGCAGAATTTTTGTAACCCCCAAAAAAGTGTTTGCATGACATTTTTTCTACAATCAGAGATCAAAAATGGATTCCTCATACCTTGAAATGGTTGACTACCTCCTTGGATGAAAATCTAGAAAAGAAAATAGAACAAAGTTACAAACAACTCATTCTAGAATTTCACCTAAGTTATTGGTGATCAAGAGGAGAAATAACCTATAAAGAACCTAGAGATTGAATAAATGAGAACATAAACATGATCGCCATACCTTGGGGAAGATATTTGGTGGCTTGCATGTGAGTTTTGGTGGAGAAGATTGAGGTTTTCTCCTCCCTCTTTGGTGCCAACGTGAGTTGGGGAGAAGAAGAGAAGGTGAGTGAAGGTGGTGTTGGTGAGGAGGTGTGAGAGTGAGAGTGTGACAATTTCAACTCCCAACCCTTAAGGCTATATATATAAGTGTTAGGGATGAGTTAGTGGGGGAAGATATTTTGGGTTGGGGTGTCATTAAGAATTAAACAAGGATTAGGCATTTAGCAAAATTTTAAGTGTATGGTGTGCCATTTGGTTTGGGCAATTGGTGTAGTGCGTGGATGTGTTTTTCTTGTGCTCTAAGACACCCTAATACAATCTTAAACAATCTCTATGAGAGTCTAGATGATAGTTCAAGCACTCAAAGAACTGACAGAAAGATTACGGGCACTCTCGGGCAATCCAGTTCAAAGGTACATTAACACTACCACTTTTCTAAAAAATTTAACTAAGTTATTTATCATAGTATAACACTAAGATAATAACTTTCTATCCTCAAAACTCAACATCAATAAAGCATTATAAAATCTAATAGGTTAGGTGGTCACTTAGACCAATTCTAATTAAATTCTAAGACGATACATTACCCGATCACGACTAGACTTTAAACTTGGACAGCTTTGAAACTAGAGCTGTCAAAATGGGCGGGCCTATGCGGGCCGGGCCGCCACAACCCGGAGTTTTGTAGGGCTTGGGTATCATATTTGACACTTTTTAGTGAATCCGGGCTTTTTAGCCCGGCCCGGCCGGGCTATATTAAAACCGGGCTCGGGCCGGGCTTACCCGGGCGGGCTCGGGCTACCCGTTTTTTTATTTATTTTAAAACTTTTTTTTGGACATTTGGCTTGGTAATAAGCTTAAAGTGAAAATTATATTACAAAATAACTAATAATAAAAAATAGATAATAGATGATAAATATTGTGTTATGAACTTTGAATAAAAAATAGAGTAATGTCTATAACATAAATATTTATAAATTACAATAATGTTATCAAGTTAAACATTATATTTTTTTTCTTATTTTGCTTAATATTCTTTTAAGCACATTAGCAAAATAATGTATCAAATTAAATAAGAACATTAAAACATATAGATTCCATTTTTCTTTTCCTAATTGTATATTTAATTATATTTAACTTATACAACAAAAACATAATAAAGAAAATAACTTTTACAACGAATCACAACTTAATTGTTTACCATAGAGAATTTACACAACCAAATTTAACATAACAGTTCACAATGAAAATGTTGGTAAAGAGTATACAAAAGATATATATAACAAAGTAAAGAATCATTATGATAGTGATTATAATTCGACACATAGACTTCATTCTGAATTTGAGTCTATACTATCATTACTACAACCAAAATATTATTTGTTAGTGTATCCATTTATTATATTGAAGTGAAGTTACAAATTATATTGTGTTAAAGGTTGAGAATCTAATAACAATAAGATATTTAATAAATGAGTTATGTTATGAATCATATACGTAGATTTGACATCACGTCTTAACTTAAACACATGACATTATATCTATAAGTTTGGTTGCATTGAGTATAACAATTGTGTTAAAAAAATTATGCATTGATATAAAATGTTATATATATATATATATTAAATATGTTCAAATTTTTTTTTTAATATTATGCGGGCCAGCCCGCCTCAACCCGAAACCCGCTTAGGGCGGGTTTGGGCTACATTTTCATATACATAAATTGTATCCGGGCTTTTTAGTCCGGCCCGGTTTAGCCCGAACCCGATGCGGGCTAGTCCGAACCCGATGCGGGCTAGTCCGAACCCGATGCGGGCTAGTCCGAACCCGCACGGGTAGCCCGTTTTGACACCTCTATTTGAAACTAACTAGATTAACTTGTTTTCAAAGAAATTATTAAACATATAGCATTCTAATATCAATAAAAATATAATCACACACACACATATATATATATATATATATATATATACAATCCTATGTTTACCTAAGCAAGGTGCTGAAAGGAGGGATGTTACACTATAACTTTTTTTAAAGTTATATTTTAGTTTTTGAAGTAACTTTTAGTATTTTTATCGCTCAATAACTGCTACAATATTTGCTTAAATAAAAATTGAAGGAAGTTACTAACATTTAAAAGTAAATATATATAAAGTTTGAAAGCTATTTTTCATAAAGTCTACGTTCTGAAAATTAAAATAGTTTTTGATAATTTGTCTATCATTTTTACTCTTCACAATATTTTAAAATTACATTAGTTATATCTAACTTAAAAATTATATTAATTATTACATTTTAGTCATTTTTCACATTTCAACTATTTTCAAAGCTAATTTTTCCGAATAGCTATAATTTAATAAAATATCTACAAGTTTACAACTACTTTCATAGTTACGAGCTAGTTTTTCCAAATAAACCTCGAAGCTTTATCTAATTTTCTTTTATGGAATGGTTCTAATAATTTATTAATTAACGAGGTCATAAAGCTATTGTTACCTAAAAAGCTACAAAATGTTGTTAATGGAAAGTGTAATAATTGTTCTATACATATAACCTAATCACAACTGGGTTTGAATCCTCTCCAATAATAGAGAGTAGAGTACATCAAAAAATAATATAAAAGTGTAATTGAAATGACTTTATTATCCTCTTAAATATAGTAATATGATATTGTTACCCTTGAAGTCACATGTAAAACTCTTAACTTGTCTCTCAAGTACTCCAGTATTGAAGATGAGTTTTTCCATCACAACCATGAGGGCATAAGATGAAGAAGATGAAGATTTAGGAAAGATCATAATTTTTTTTAAAACATTAATTTATTTTTAATAACTAGTAAAAGTATTAACTATGCTATAATATTATTAAAAGAGATAAGTTGGACCACTACTAGAAATAAATATTGAAATCATGTCTTCTATCTTAAAATGTGTATCACTATATGTATTATTTCATTTTTATTAGTCAAAAAATATAAAAATAATATATATTTAATTCATGTTTTATTTTTTTTATCAATAAGAAATAAATAATACATAAAATGATACAAATTTTAGGACGGCTTTATGTGACAAGTGGGTGCAGCTAACATTCCTCTAATATAAAAAATAAGATTCCAAAACTAGCTCCTATTGAATGTGTAAATAATTTATTGTTTGATAAAATTAATGGTGAAATTATTTATTAAATAAAAAAAAGAGTATATTTTAATTTAGTATTTTGACAAGCTACATCATCATTCTAAAAACTATATTTTTTAAACGTTATAAACTTTTTTTAAAGTTATTTTTTAGTTTTTGAAGTAACTTTTAGTATTTTTATCGCTCAATAACTACTACAATATTTGCTTAAATAAAAATTGAAGGAATTTACTAACTTTTAAAAGTAAATTTATATAAAGTTTGAAAGCTACTTTTCATAAAGTCTACATTCTGAAAATTAAAATAGTTTTTTATAATTTGTCTATCATTTTTACTCTTCACAATATTTAAAAAATACATTAGTTATATCTAACTTAAAAATTATATTAATTATTACATTTTAGTCATTTTTCACATTTCAACTATTTTCAAAGCTAATTTTTCCGAATAGCTATAATTTAATAAAATATCTACAAGTTTACAACTACTTTCATAGTTACGAGCTAGTTTTTCCAAATAAACCTCGAAGCTTTATCTAATTTTCTTTTATGGAATGGTTCTAATAATTTATTAATTAACGAGGTGATAAAGCTACTGTTACCTAAAAAGCTACAAAATGTTGTTAATGGAAAGTGTAATAATTTTTCTATACATATAAGCTAATCACAACCGGGTTTGAATCCTCTCCAGTAATAGAGAGTATAATACATCAAAAAATAATATAAAAGTGCAATTGAAATCACTTTATTATCCTCTTAAATATAGTAATATGATATTGTTACCCTTGAAGTCACATGTAAAACTCTTAACTTGTCTCTCAAGTACTCCAGTATTGAAGATGAGTTTTTCATCACAACAATGAGGGCATAAGATGAAGAAGATGAAGATTTAGGAAAGATCATAATTTTTTTTAAAACATTAATTTATTTTTAACAACTAGTAAAAGTATTAACTATGCTATAATATTATTAAAAGAGATAAGTTGGACCACTACAAAATAAAGTTTAGAAATAAATATTGAAATCATGTCTTCTATCTTAAAATGTGTATCACTATATGTATTATTTCATTTTTATTAGTCAAAAAATATAAAAATAATATATATTTAATTCATGTTATATATTTTTTATCAATAAGAAATAAATAATACATAAAATGATACAAATTTTAGGACGGCTTTATGTGACAAGTGGGCGCAGCTAACATTCCTCTAATAAAAAAATAAGATTCTAAAACTTGCTCCTATTGAATGTGTAAATAATTTATTGTTTGATAAAATTAATGGTGAAATTATTTATTATATAACAAAAAAAGAGTATATTTTAATTTAGTATTTTGACAAGCTACATCATCATTCTAAAAACTATATTTTTTAAAGTTATTTTTTAGTTTTTGAAGTAACTTTTAGTATTTTTATCGCTCAATAACTACTACAATATTTGCTTAAATAAAAATTGAAGGAAGTTACTAACTTTTAAAAGTAAATTTATATAAAGTTTGAAAGCTACTTTTCATAAAGTCTACATTCTGAAAATTAAAATAGTTTTTTTATAATTTGTCTATCATTTTTACTCTTCACAATATTTAAAAAATACATTAGTTATATCTAACTTAAAAATTATATTAATTATTACATTTTAGTCATTTTTCACATTTCAACTATTTTCAAAGCTAATTTTTCCGAATAGCTATAACTTAATAAAATATCTACAAGTTTACAACTACTTTCATAGTTACGAGCTAGTTTTTCCAAATAAACCTCGAAGCTTTATCTAATTTTCTTTTATGGAATGGTTCTAATAATTTATTAATTAACGAGGTGATAAAGCTACTGTTACCTAAAAAGCTACAAAATGTTGTTAATGGAAAGTGTAATAATTTTTCTATACATATAAGCTAATCACAACCGGGTTTGAATCCTCTCCAGTAATAGAGAATACAATACATCAAAAAATAATATAAAATTGTAATTGAGATGACTTTATTATCCTCTTAAATATAGTAATATGATATTGTTACCCTTGATGTCACATGTAAAACTCTTAACTTGTCTCTCAAGTACTCCAGTATTGAAGAGGAGTTTTTTTCATCACAACCATGATATACATCCCACACAATTAATCTAACAAGTACTGTTCTATAGGTACAATCATAAGATACACATAAACTACCTACACAACTCTAACTTGCAAATACACTTCAGAAACACATTTACAAGCTAGTTTTGTTGAACAAATTCACAAACTTCTTTCAATTTTTGTTTATCCCACAAGTCTAATAATTACAAGTTCTGGAATAATAATTTGATCACATCAACACAAACCAGTCTCCAAATTCTTAATATCTACTCAATCCATCTCACCCAATTTCTATTTCCTTTCTCAAGAAAAACCACTAATTAATAATCACACTCTTCAAAATCTTAGTATTTAATTTTCTCATCGCATCAATGACACACATGACGAAAAATTCTCGAAAGATCCCGAGACAAACGTTCACTAGAAGTAGGATCATTCAATACTTCGAGGATGACTTCATTTCTGGGAACCAGAATTGTATGTCCCATATATTTTTATCTCACTGTCTCAAACCAATTAAATCTCATCATATAACTTAAAAACGTTACTTTTTAATTTTATGAATTTTATTTTTAAGTATTTGTAGTCATAACGCTTCAGGAAGTAGTAGGATCTTACGATGTTTGGTGGTGTAGGACACTAACTTTTTCACATTTCATGTTATTACATAATTGAACATTTCACCCAAGGTAATAGACTTGAAAGGATGATTGTTAGATATATTTGGATTGATACTTTAATAGAGCATGCATGATCTTATTTGGAATTTAGTTAGTTCTATTTTATTTTTAGGTTATCTACAGTTTTTGTTTAGCTTGTTAATTATTATCTTATCGTTTATAATGAGTTTTGTCTATACAATAAATTATTTGGACTAACGCATATTAGAGTGACGATTTTTATCATCCTAAACTTATACATGTGGTACGTTAAAACAATAAAAAGAACAATTTTATAAATGTTAATATTTTGAAAATATATATGATTTGTGTATCATAAGTTATTGGATCTATCTAACTGGCTTTACAATTGAGACTGAGATTTATTGTTGTTGTACTCTAGGACACTCTTTTTGGAGCATCATATATCACAGCTTTTAAAAATATTCTTACACAATAATTTTATTACTTCAATGTAATCGGATGCAGGAGGTATCTCTAATATAAGAACTTGTGTAACATATCATAGCTAATAACAGCTACAAATGAAATTGCAAGTAGTAATAGATGATGAATGGATTATTTTTTGTTCTTGAATATGAATTATTTTAGTCTCGAAAGAAATGAAAAAAAAAGTAAAATTAAGTTTTTTTTTTGAAAAATAAAAATTATATTATTAAATTTAGATAAGGTAAGTTTTAAATAGAATCGAGTAAATATATACAAATAAGGAAAGTATAAAGTTATAAATCATTATAATTAATGGAAACACATATTGGGAGTAGGGATGCTCACCATTAATGATGAGACAAATAATATTTTTGCACTTAGCTTAAGGATGAAAATGTCATTATATGTGTAAATATAATGACATCATTGTCTTTTTATTTTCATTTTTACATTGTTTTACACATTACTTATCTCTCAATTAATGGAGAGGATCTTAACTCACATAATAGATGGCAATAAAATTTTGATACTAAGATAGTTAATAAAAATAATTAATAATTAATAGTTTTTAAAATATTTAATAAAATTTAAGTTTAAAAATCTAGCCCAAATTTTAGAAAAAGACACATGACACACAAAGGTAGAGTGAGAATTGGAAGAAACAATATTGTTCAAGGTTTCAGATTATGATTTAATAAATATGACTTGATTGTTTATGTATAGAAGGCTTTGTTTAATGTATTAAAGTATTAAACATATAATTTAATATGGTGATCAAAATGGATGCATGGGTGTAAGTTGTTTATGTCATTTCTCTAAGTTACTTTTATGTGGCACTAATTACAAATTGACACGTCAATTAAAGTTGCATCATAATAGCTAACCAAAAGTTAACAAAACTTAAATGTAAGTTTGTAATTGGTGACACATAGAAGTGACATAGACAACATATCCTCGTACTTACGAGTCATAAACCAAAGAAACAACAAGTACAAATGATATAAATATTTTTTAACAGCATGGGCTATTTAAAAATTATGGAGTTGGATAATACCTATATAATTATAGTGTAAAAATTTATATAGAGTTATGAGAAGGGATCCATTAACTTCAAGAGTAAGTATTTTAAACTTACTCCAAATCTTAGCCATCAATTCTTGGGAAATCCAATAGTTGAAATTAGTGGGTAGATCAAAACCATTGGATTTCTCTAGAATTGATGGCTAAGATGTGGAGTAAGTTTAAAAAACTTACTCTTTGAATAAGTGGATCCCCACCCTAGAGTTATTATATCATTCGTCATTTATTTGATTTACATTTTTTTAAAGAGTCAATGATAATTAAAAATAAATGGTGGTAATACATTTACAATATATAAAACTCATACAATGTCAATGCATACATATTTTCTCAATTATTAATATGAATTATGTTGTTGAAGAATGGAATACAAATTTGAAAATATGGAATTATTGTACTATTAGGTTAATTTATAGAAATGAAAAGAAATTTATTATAATAAGAAGGTAAGAAAAATTAAATAGAGATAAATAAATGACATAGGAAACAAAAATTACACAATATGGGTGGTTATTTTGTGTTTTCCCTTCATATTAATAATAGCGAGAGGATTCATATACATACCATTGACAATGATAAATATTTTGTATAACATAATATATAGTAACAATTTTTATTTGTCGTAGTGATCATATATATTTAAAAGTAATAAATAACCACAAATAAATAACTCCTTTGAGTAATAAGTAATAATGAAACCGCGCTTCTAAATGAATACCACTTGGGAATTGTACTAGCGTGTTTACGTAAATAGGCACAATCACGTGCATGTATTCAACCCGCTTTTCTATTGTATACCACAACACCACTAAATAATGTCTTAATTGCAGCAGTTTTGCTAATATTAAAAAATGAAAATGATAGCAACTATCGTGTATAAATATTGTCTTGATCCTTGTGGAAACTGTGACGGTTGTGTTCTTAATGAAAAAATTGCTATCATAATTAAAAGTTACATAAACAAACGTAGAACATAAAATGAACTTATAATAAAGAAATAGATTATATGTTGTTTTGTGGTAGAAAATATAAATTAATAATGGGCAAAATAGGAAACAAAAATTACACCATCATGGGTGGTTATTTTGTGTTTTCCCTTCATATTAGTATAGATACATGATAAATAACTAGGATATTTACAAGAGTGAAGAGTTGGACCTAAGTGATAAGCACCTTATCTAACTCAAAAAAGGGACAAGTGTCTCATTCCATGTCCCAAACCAATAGCATATTATCCATATGAATAATTTTTTTTTTAAAATAAAATGAAACATTTTCATTGACTTGAAACAGAGAATGAGACACCGTTTGGGACAGTTGATCTTTGTCCGTGTACCAAAACCCAACATCACCTCCACACAACAACACATATAATCTAACCAATTTCACCCAAAATCACCCACATATAAATTCATCCCCTCCCCACTCATTCAACACCAACAGAACCAGTCCAAAATAGTGTTCTCAAAGTTCAATTACTTTTCTCTGCACATCAATGGTACGTGCAATGCAAACTGCTCGCATTTTCACTTATGGCAAGATACCAAGAATGAGTTTGGCGTTGATAGCTGCTCGTAAATCAACTACACGGATCGGTAGAGTGAAGAAATACCACAGATTCAGGCATGGTTCGGTTGCTTTAAAGGAGATAAGGAAGTATCAGAAGAGCACAGAAAACCTAATATCTAAGCTTCCCTTCCAACGTCTAGTTCAGGAGATTGGCCAGAAAATCAAACCAGGCCTTAGATTCCAAAGCATGGCAATTTCAACGCTTCAGGAAGCATCAGAAACTTATTTGGTCAAGTTGTTTGAAGACTCCATTTTTTGTGCTAAGCATGCTAAAAGGGTTACCATTATACCAGATGATATGAAACTTGCAAGGAGGATGAAAGGGGAGACGTGTGAACGATGATGGTTAAGACTTGTTAGAACATGTTTTATCGTTATATATGTTTGTGATTTCTAGCAGCATAAAAAGTTGTATCAGTATGTTGAAATTGTCGTTACTGTATGCAAAAGAATATATTGAAATAAAGTTGATTGCAGCAACTACAAACACAGAGACTAGCATAGGTGTTGGAACATGAGGGCATAAGATGAAGAAGATGAAGATTTAGGAAAGATCATAATTTTTTTAAAACATTAATTTATTTTTAATAACTAGTAAAAGTATTAACTATGCTATAATATTATTAAAAGAGATAAGTTAGACCACTACAAAAGAAAGTATAGAAATAAATATTGAAATCATGTCTTCTATCTTAAAATGTATTATTTCACTATATGTATTATTTCATTTTTTCTAGTCAAAAAATATATAAATAATATATATTTAATTCATGTTTTATTTTTTTGATCAATGAGAAATAAATAATACATAAAATGATACAAATTTTAGGACGGCTTTATATGACAGGTGGGTGCAGCTAACATTCCTCTAATAAAAAAAAAATAAGATTCCAAAACTAGCTCCTATTGAATGTGTAAATAATTTATTGTTTGATAAAATTAATGGTGAAATTATTTATTAAATAACAAAAAAAGAGTATATTTTTATTTAGTATTTTATTCATTAAATTATAGTTATTCATTGGAGTAACCAGATGGTGGTTTTTGACAAGCTACATCATCTTTCTAAAACGCTAAACTTTTTTTGAAGTAGCTTAGTAGTTTTTTGTATCACTCAATAACTACTAGAATATTTGCATAAATAAATAAAAATTGAAGGAAGTTTCTAACTTTTAAAAATAAACCTATATAGAGTTTGAAAGCTACTTTTTATAAAGTCGGTATTCTGAAAATGAAAGTAGATTTTAAATAATTTGTCTATCAGTTTTACTCTTCAAAATATTTAAAATTACATTAGTTACATCTAACTAAAAAAAACCATATTAATTATAACATTTTAGTCATTTTTCAAATTTCAACTATTTTCAAAGCTAATTTTCCCGAATAGCTCTAATTTAATAAAATATCTACAAGTTTTCAACTAGTTACGAGCTAGTTTTTCCAAATAGACCTATAAACTTTATCTAATTTTCTTTATCGAATGACTCTAATAGTCTATTAATTAAGGAGGTTACAAAGCTACATGTTACCTAAAAAGCTACAAAATCTTGTTATTGGAAAGTGTAATAATTGTTCTATACACATAAGCTAATCACAACCATGATATACATCCCACACAATTAAGCTAATAAGTACTGTTCTATATGTATAGCTAATCACAATCATAAGATTCACATAAATTACTTACACAACTATAACTTGCAAATAGACTTCAGAAACACATTTACAAGCTAGTTTTGTTGAACAAATTCACAAACTTCATTCAGTTTTTGTTTATCCCACAACTCTAGTAGCATATTAACTAAGTCAAAAAACTACAATGGAATAATAATTTGATCAAATCTCATCAAATAACATAAAAATATTACTTTTTATTTTTATATATTTTATTTTTAAGTATAGTTCAATTTTTAATTGAACTAGAATATAATGGAACATAAAATATGGGATATGTGATCTCCATTTAAGTTCTTGAGTAGTGTAGTCATAACGGTTTAGGAAGTAGTAGGATCTTACAATGTTTAGGACACTAACTTTTTCACATTTCTCATGTTAGTAATTTAACATTTCACCGAAGGGTAATAGTCTTGAAAGGATGATTGATAGATATATTTGGGTTGGTACTTTAATAGTGTATGATTTTATTTGATATTTAGATAGTTCTATTTTATTTGAGTTTATTTACAGTTTTTATTTATCTTGTTAGTTATTATCTTATCGTTTATAATGACTTTTACTTATACAGTAAATTACTTAAAATAACGCATATTAGAGTTTGACTGATCCTTATTATCATAAACTTATACATGTAAAACAATAAAAAGAACAATTTTATAAGCAGACGTCGTCCCGTAAGACATTCTTTTTGACACATCCTCCGTCACTTTTAAAAATATCCTTACTCATCTACAATATATATGACTTGTGTATCATAAAGTTATTGGATCTATCTTAATGACTTTACTATTGAGACTAAGATTTATTGTTGTTGTACTCTAGGACACTCTTTTTGGAGCATCATATATCACCGCTTTTAAAAATATTCTTACACAATAATTTTTATTACTTCAATGTAATCGGATGCAGGAGGTATGTCTAATATTAGAACTTATGGAACATATCATAGGTAATAACAGCTACAAATAAAATTGCAAGTAGTAATAGATGATGAATGAATTATTTTTTGTTCTTGAAGATGAATTATTTTTTGTTCTTGAAGATGAATTATTTTAGTGTTGAAAGAAATGAAAAAAAAATTAAAATTAAGTTTCTCTTTTGAAAAATACAAATTAAATTATTAAATTTAGATAAGGTAAGTTTTAAATAGAATCGAGTAAATATATACATATAAGGAAATTATAAAGTTATAATTCATTTTAATTAATTGAAACAATAAGTGTAAAAATATTTTAACATGTACAAATGAAATAAATATTTTTTAACACCATGAGCTAATTAAAAATTAAGGAGTTGTATAATACCTATATAATGATAGTGTAAAAGTTTATATAAAATTATTATATTTCATCATTTATTTGGTTTATTTTTTTTTAAGAGTAAGTGATAATTAAAAATGAATGGTGGTGATACAATTATAGTACATAAAACTCATATAATGTTAGTGTATATATAGTTTTTCAATTATTAATATGAATTATGTTGTTGATGAATGGAATACAAATTTGAAAAATCTGGAATTAATTAGGTAAATTTATAGAAATGGAAAGAAATTTATATACAAAGAAGGTAAGAATTAAATAGAGATAAATAAATGACATAGTAATAATTAATAATAGAGGATTCATATACATATATAATTGAGTAAGAATTAAGTAGAGATAAATAAATGACATAGTAATAATTAATAATAGAGGATTCATATACATATATAATTGACAATGATAAATATTTTGGTAACAATTTTTATTTGTGTTGAAAGTAATTGACCACAAATAAATAACTCCTATGGTAATAAGTAATAATGAAAGTATGTGGGAATTGTACAATTATTAATTATAAATAACTAGGATGAGTTGGACGTAAGTGAGAAGCACCTTATCTAACTCTCACTACCAAGGGACAAGTATTACCCAATAAGCACCCGGACCTGTTATACGGTTAATCAATCATCATGTTTATATGTGTATCAATTCAATTATATATCGAGTAATAATATCTTTTTGGTCAAAAATACAATTAATTTTGTTGGTCAAAAATGATTATCTTCAGCATCAATATCTTCTTGATCATCTATATTATTATTAATGATGATTTTGTTGGTAAATAGAACAACGTACCATTTCTTATTTGCTGGGTCACTAACAAAGAATACTTGTCGAGTCTGAGACGCTATAATAAATGATCCATCTTTATATCATGGCCTATTAAGATCTACCTGCATGAACCCTAATTCATAAACTCGAAAGCCATTATTGTTATCAACCCACATACAACAAAAAACCGGCACCCGAAACATTGTGTAATTCAACTCTCATATTTGTTGACATATATAGAGTTCGAGCAACAAGATTCACACTACTATTTTGCATTTTGCTTTGATTATCTTGTTTTCAGTATAAAATGTGAACCATTAATTAGGTAACCACGGTAGGATATGACATGAATATTTGTTTTTAATAGTTCAAATATTTACTTCTTTAAAATTAATTTTTAAAAAAAACGACCACTTTCACATACTCAATAGTGGATTCTTAATCTTATTCTTTTCATAGGCATACATCATGGATGAGGATCACCCGTCGCAAACGGTGTCTCATTCCATGTCCCAAACCAATAGCATATTACCATATGAATAATATTTTTTTTAAAATAAAATGAAACATTTTCATTAACTTGAGACAGAGAATGAGACACCGTTTGGGACAGTTGATCTTTGTCCGTGTACCAAAACCCAACATCACCTCCACACAACAACACATATAATCTAACCAATTTCACCCAAAATCACCCCACATATAAATTCATCCCCTCCCCACTCATTCAACACCAACAGAACCAGTCCAAAATAGTGTTCTCAAAGTTCAATTACTTTTCTCTGCACATCAATGGTACGTGCAATGCAAACTGCTCGCATTTTCACTTATGGCAAGATACCAAGAATGAGTTTGGCGTTGATAGCTGCTCGTAAATCAACTACACGGATCGGTAGAGTGAAGAAATACCACAGATTCAGGCATGGTTCGGTTGCTTTAAAGGAGATAAGGAAGTATCAGAAGAGCACAGAAAACCTAATATCTAAGCTTCCCTTCCAACGTCTAGTTCAGGAGATTGGCCAGAAAATCAAACCAGGCCTTAGATTCCAAAGCATGGCAATTTCAACGCTTCAGGAAGCATCAGAAACTTATTTGGTCAAGTTGTTTGAAGACTCCATTTTTTGTGCTAAGCATGCTAAAAGGGTTACCATTATACCAGATGATATGAAACTTGCAAGGAGGATGAAAGGGGAGACGCTTTAGCGTGTGTGAACGATGATGGTTAAGACTTGTTAGAACATGTTTTATCGTTATATATGTTTGTGATTTCTAGCAGCATAAAAAGTTATATCAGTATGTTGAAATTGTCGTTACTTTATGCAAAAGAATATATTGAAATAAAGTTGATTGCAGCAACCACAAACACATAGACTAACATAGGTGTTGGAACATGAGGGCATAAGATGAAGAAGATGAAGATTTAGGAAAGATCATAATTTTTTTTAAAACATTAATTTATTTTTAATAACAAGTAAAAGTATTAACTATGCTATAATATTATTAAAAGAGATAAGTTGGACCACTACAAAAGAAAGTTTAGAAATAAATATTGAAATCATGTTTTCTATCTTAAAATGTATTATTTCACTATATGTATTATTTCATTTTTTCTAGTCAAAAAATATAAAAATAATATATATTTAATTCATGTTTTATTTTTTTTGATCAATAAGAAATAAATAATACATAAAATGATACAAATTTTAGGACGGCTTTATGTGACAGGTGGGTGCAGCTAACATTCCTCTAATAAAAAAAAAATAAGATTCCAAAACTAGCTCCTATTGAATGTGTAAATAATTTATTGTTTGATAAAATTAATGGTGAAATTATTTATTAAATAACAAAAAAAGAGTATATTTTTATTTAGTATTTTGACAAGCTACATCATCATTCTAAAAACTATAATTTTTAAACGTTATAAACTTTTTTTAAAGTTATTTTTTAGTTTTTGAAGTAACTTTTAGTATTTTTATCGCACAATAACTACTACAATATTTGCTTAAATAAAAATTTAAGGAAGTTACTAAATTTTAAAAGTAAATTTATATAAAGTTTGGAAGCTACTTTTCATAAAGTCTACATTCTGAAAATTAAAATAGTTTTTGATAATTTGTCTATCATTTTTACTCTTCACAATATGTAAAAATTACATTAGTTATATCTAACTTAAAAATTATATTAATTATTACATTTTAGTCATTTTTCACATTTCAACTATTTTCAAAGCTAATTTTTCCGAATAGCTATAATTTAATAAAATATCTACAAGTTTACAACTACTTTCATAGTTACGAGCTAGTTTTTCCAAATAAACCTCCAAGCTTTATCTAATTTTCTTTTTATGGAATGGTTCTAATAATTTATTAATTAACGAGGTCATAAAGCTACTGTTACCTAAAAAGCTACAAAATGTTGTTAATGGAAAGTGTAATAATTTTTCTATACATATAAGCTAATCACAACCGGGTTTGAATCCTCTATAGAGAGTAAAGTACATCAAAAAATAATATAAAAGTGCAATTGAAATCACTTTATTATCCTCTTAAATATAGTAATATGATATTGTTACCCTTGAAGTCACATGTAAAACTCTTAACTTGTCTCTCAAGTACTCCAGTATTGAAGATGAGTTTTTTCCATCACAACCATGATATACATCCCACACAATTAAGCTAACAAGTACTGTTCTATAGGTACAATCATAAGATACACATAAACTACCTACACAGCTCTAACTTGCAAATATACTTCAAAAACACATTTACAAGCTAGTTTTGTTGAACAAATTCACAAACTTCTTTCAATTTTTGTTTATCCCACAAGTCTAATAATTACAAGTTCTTGAATAATAATTTGATCACATCAACACAAACCAGTCTCCAAATTCTTAATATCAACTCAATCCATCTCACCCAATTTCTATTTCCTTTTTCAAGAAAACCCACTAATTAATAATCACACTCTTCAAAATCTTAGTATTTAATTTTCTCATCGCATCAATGACACACATTACGAAAAATTCTCGAAAGATCCTGAGACAAACAAACGTTCACTAGAAGTGCATGCTCTTCTAATCCACTATATCCATTTCGCCATTTCATTTAGGACATCATTCAATAGTTGGAGGATGACTTCATTTCTGAGAACCAGAATTGTATGTCCCATATATTTTTATCTCACTGTCTCAAACCAATTAAATCTCATCATATAACTTAAAAACGTTACTTTTTATTTTTATGAATTTTATTTTTAAGTATTTGTAGTCATAACGCTTCAGGAAGTAGTAGGATCTTACGATGTTTGGTGGTGTAGGACACTAACTTTTTCACATTTCATGTTATTACGTAATTTAACATTTCACCCAAGGTAATAGACTTGAAAGGATGATTGTTAGATATATTTGGATTGATACTTTAATAGAGCATGCATGATCTTATTTGGAATTTAGTTAGTTCTATTTTATTTTTAGGTTATCTACAGTTTTTGTTTAGCTTGTTAATTATTATCTTATCGTTTATAATGAGTTTTGTCTATACAATAAATTACTTGGACTAACGCATATTAGAGTGACGATTTTTATCATCCTAAACTTATACATGTGGTACGTTAAAACAATAAAAAGAACAATTTTATAAATGTTAATATTTTGAAAATATATATGATTTGTGTATCATAACGTTATTGGATCTATCTTACTGGCTTTACTATTGAGACTGAGATTTATTGTTGTTGTACTCTAGGACACTCTTTTTGGAGCATCATATATCACCGCTTTTAAAAATATTCTTACACAATAATTTTATTACTTCAATGTAATCGGATGCAGGAGGTATCTCTAATATAAGAACTTGTGTAACATATCATAGCTAATAACAGCTACAAATGAAATTGCAAGTAGTAATAGATGATGAATGGATTATTTTTTGTTCTTGAATATGAATTATTTTAGTCTCGAAAGAAATGAAAAAAAAAGTAAAATTAAGTTTTTTTTTTGAAAAATAAAAATTATATTATTAAATTTAGATAAGGTAAGTTTTAAATAGAATCGAGTAAATATATACAAATAATAAGGAAAGTATAAAGTTATAAATCATTATAATTAATCGAAACACATATTGGGAGTAGGGATGCTCACCATTAATGATGAGACAAATAATATTTTTGCACTTAGCTTAAGGATGAAAATGTCATTATATGTGTAAATAGAATGACACCATTGTCTTTTTATTTTCATTTTTACATTGTTTTACACATTACTTATCTCTCAATTAATGGAGAGGATCTCAACTCACATAATAGATGGCAATAAAATTTTAATACTAAGATAGTTAATAAAAATAATTAATAATTAATAGTTTTTAAAATATTTAATAAAACTTAAGTTTAAAAATCTAGCCCAAATTTTAGAAAAAGACACATGACACACAAAGGTAGAGTGAGAATTGGAAGAAACAATATTATTCAAGGTTTCAGATTATGATTTAATATATATGACTTGATTGTTTATGTATAGAAGGCTTTGTTTAATGTATTAAAGTATTAATCATATAATTTAATATGGTGATCAAAATGGATGCATGGGTATACGTAGGAAACACAAGTTGTCTATGTCATTTTTCTAAGTTATTTTTATGTGGCACTAATTACAAATTGACACGTCAATTAAAGTTGCATCATAATAGCTAACCAAAAGTTAACAAAACATAAATGTAAGTTTGTAATTGGTGACACATAGAAGTGACATAGACAACTTATCCTTGTGCTTAGGAGTCATAAACCAAAGAAACAACAAGTACAAAAGAAATAAATATTTTTTAACAGCATGGGCTAGTTAAAAATTATGGAGTTGTATAATACCTATATAATTATAGTGTAAAAATTTATATAGAGTTATGAGAAAGGATCCATTAACTTCAAGAGTAAGTATTTTAAACTTACTCCAAATCTTAGCCATCAATTCTTGGGAAATCCAATGGTTGAAATTAGTGGGTAGATCAAAACCATTGGATTTCTCTAGAATTGATGGCTAAGATGTGGAGTAAGTTTAAAAAACTTACTCTTTGAATAAGTGGATCCCCACCCTAGAGTTATTATATCATTCGTCATTTATTTGATTTACATTTTTTTAAAGAGTCAATGATAATTAAAAATAAATGGTGGTAATACATTTACAATATATAAAACTCATACAATGTCAAAGCATACATATTTTCTAAATTATTAATATGAATTATGTTGTTGAAGAATGGAATACAAATTTGAAAAATATGGAATTAAATTAGGTTAATTTATAGAAATGAAAAGAAATTTATATACGAAGAAGGTAAGAATTAAATAGAGATAAATAAATGACATAGTAATAATTAATAATAGAGGATTCATATACATAATTGACAATGATAAATATTTTGGTAACAATTTTTATTTGTCGTTGAAAGTAATTGACCACAAATAAATAACTCCTTTGGTAATAAGTAATAATGAAAGTATGTGGGAATTGTACAATTATTAGTTACTAGCGTGTTGAGAGGCACTCACGTGCATGTCAACCCGCTTTTCTATTGAATGAATTGCAATTTTGCATATTAAAAAATGAAAATGATAAATTATCGTGTATAAATATTGTCTTGATCCTTGTTGAAAGACGGTTGTGTTCAACTGAAAAAATTGTAAAAGTTACATAAACAAACGTAGAACATAAAATGAGGAAATATATTATATGGTTTTTGGTAGAAAATATAGATTAATAAGGGAAAAATAGGAAACAAAAACTACACCATCATGGGTGGTTATTTTGTGTTTTCCCTTCATATTAGTATAAATATAGATAAATAACTAGGATATTTACAAGAGTGAAGAGTTGGACCTAAGTGATAAGCACCTTATCTAACTCAAGGGACAAGTATTACCCAACTCGGACCCAAATTTGTCCTATGGTTAATCATTCATCATGTTTATATGTGTCATTATTCAATTATATACATAGTAATAATATCTTTTTGGTCAAAAGTACAATTCATTTTATAATATTTTCATCATGTACACATGATCATATATATTTAATTTCATATGTCAAATTAAATATCCATAATAATAAATAACATGTCAAATTATCTAAAAATGAGTATGCATTATATTTAATCAATCTAGGTCGGGTTCGGGTTCCACTACGCCAGATACGTTGAGTAACAACACATTTTTTGGCTATAGGACAGCGAGTTCCGCCACTGTCTGTTTGACCGAAGTCATAGACGGCATACATTAACCACGCTTCTAAAGTCGCTGTTGAATACCACTTGTTATAACACCGAATACTGAGTCATGCGCTGTTAAAGAACAGACATATATAACAGTGCAACTCATACGTAGCGTTGTATAACATAATATATAGTACAATAGCGGATCATAGAGGTAGTGTTGTGCTAATTTTTGTATACCACAACAGTAAGTCTTTGCGCTGTTGTAGTGTTAAATATCGCGATGTCTTATATTTTAGGTATGACAACAAACTGTATAAGTTGCGTTTTCGTAAAGTTTGTATACCACAACACCACTAAATACTATGTTGTCTTATGCTTTACGTATGACAGCAGTCTAAGTAGCGCTGTCTAATTGTTTACGTATGACAACACAATGTAAATAATGCGTTGTCTTATATTTTACGTATGACAACACACATTATAAGTTGCGCTGTCGTAAAGTTTATATACCACAACACCACTAAAACACTGTGTTGTCATATGTTTTACGTATGGAAACACAACGTAAATATTGTGCTATCTTATGTGTTACGTATGACAGCACAACGTAAATATTGTGATGTCTTATGTATTACGTATGACAGGACAATGTAAATATTGCGATGTCTTATGTTTTCCGTATGATAACACAACGTAATTGTGCTATCATAATTAGCACACTTTCATTGTGCTATCGTAATTGTGCGGTTATAAATAAAGAATATCTGCTTAATTATCATTTTCATTGTGATGTTTTTCTACATTGGAAAACATTAACTCAACAATGAAACAAACTTAATATATCTAAACTTATAATAAAGGAATTATAAAATTATGGTAAATAAAGAATACATGTTTATTTGTTGTCAATTTTATTGTGATGTTTTTCTGCATTGGAAAAAACACTGTTGCACCCCATCAAGACCATTTATTCCTATAGGAATGGGGCAACAAAAAATAGAGAAAGTAATGCTATTAGAAGAGAAAAAAAGTAACTATACAAACTCAACAAAGAAAAAAATGAAACACTGAAATGAAGAAAGCCTTACAAATTCATGAATTCATTATTAGTTCATTGCAGGAATCTTACTCGAGCGCACATCTGAAATATTACTCACAAACTCAACAAAGAATAAATACAATGCATTATTCACACTAATGTCATATAAACAACAAACTTACAGCACACTATCAACAAACTTACAATGCAAACAATGTTTATTCATTAAAATGCAAACAAAATACAATGCATTATTCACACTAATGTTATATAAGAAACAAACTTACACCAGACTGTCAATAAAATTACAATGCAAACAATTCTCTTGTAAATTACAAACAAAATTATAAGTAAATTACAAACAAAATAAATTTATGCTATACTTATACAAAGATATGCATCTAATGTTTCCTCTTCTTTGATGGTTTCGGGATTGTAATATTGTTGTCTTCTCTAGTAAGAATTTCATTCACCCAAATGCCCTCATCATGATCACCTCTTGTATATAAATCATCATTAGTAGTTATCTCATGCGACAATGATATCCCAAAAAAATGATCATCTTCAACATCAATATCTTCTTGATCATCTATATTATTGTTAATGATGATTTTGTTGGTCAACAGAACAATGTACCATTTCTTATTTGTTGGGTTACTAACATAGAATACTTGTCGAGTCTGAGACGCTAGAATAAATGGTCCATCTTTATATCCTGACCTATTAAGATCCACCTGCATGGATCCTAATTCATAAAGTCGAAATCCATTATTGTTATTAACCCACATACAACAAAAAACTGGCACTCGAAACATTGTGTAATTCAACTCTCATATTTGTTTAATGACCCCAGAGTATGTCATGTTTGCATATATTGGGTTTTTATCTTTGACACTTGACATATATAGAGTTCGAGCAACAAGAGTCACACTACTATTTTACATTTTGCTTTGATTATCTTGTTTTCAGTATAAAATGTGAACCATTAATTAGGTAACCACGGTAGGATATGACATGAATATTTGTTTTTAATAGTTAAAATATTTACTTCTTTTTAATTAATTTTTTAAAAAAACCACCACTTTCACATACTCAATAGTGGATTCTTAATCTTATTCTTTTCATAGGCATACGTCATGGATAAGGATCACCCATCCCGAACGGTGTCTCATTCCATGTCCCAAACCAATAGCATATTAGCATATGAATAAATTTTTTTTTTAAAAAAATGAAACATTTTCATTGACTTGAGACAGAGAATGGGACACCGTTTGGGACAGTTGATCTTTGTTCGTTTACCAAAACCCAACATCACCCCCACACAACAACACATATAATCTAACCAATTTCACCCAAAATCACCCCACATATAAATTCATCCCCTCCCCACTCATTCAACACCAACAGAACCAGTCCAAAATAGTGTTCTCAAAGTTCAATTACTTTTCTCTGCACATCAATGGTACGTGCAATGCAAACTGCTCGCATTTTCACTTATGGCAAGATACCAAGAATGAGTTTGGCGTTGATAGCTGCTCGTAAATCAACTACACGGATCGGTAGAGTGAAGAAATACCACAGATTCAGGCATGGTTCGGTTGCTTTAAAGGAGATAAGGAAGTATCAGAAGAGCACAGAAAACCTAATATCTAAGCTTCCCTTCCAACGTCTAGTTCAGGAGATTGGCCAGAAAATCAAACCAGGCCTTAGATTCCAAAGCATGGCAATTTCAACGCTTCAGGAAGCATCAGAAACTTATTTGGTCAAGTTGTTTGAAGACTCCATTTTTTGTGCTAAGCATGCTAAAAGGGTTACCATTATACCAGATGATATGAAACTTGCAAGGAGGATGAAAGGGGAGACGCTTTAGCGTGTGTGAACGATGATGGTTAAGACTTGTTAGAACATGTTTTATCGTTATATATGTTTGTGATTTCTAGCAGCATAAAAAGTTGTATCAGTATGTTGAAATTGTCGTTACTTTATGCAAAAGAATATATTGAAATAAAGTTGATTGCAGCAACCACAAACACATAGACTAACATAGGTGTTGGAACATGAGGGCATAAGATGAAGAAGATGAAGATTTAGGAAAGATCATAATTTTTTTTAAAACATTAATTTATTTTTAATAACTAGTAAAAGTATTAACTATGCTATAATATTATTAAAAGAGATAAGTTCGACCACTACAAAAGAAAGTTTAGAAATAAATATTGAAAACATGTCTTCTATCTTAAAATGTATTATTTCACTATATGTATTATTTCATTTTTTCTAGTCAAAAAATATAAAAATATAATTCATGTTTTATTTTTTTGATCAATGAGAAATAAATAATACATAAAATGATACAAATTTTAGGACGGCTTTATGTGACAGGTGGGTGCAGCTAACATTCCTCTAATAAAAAAAAATAAGATTCCAAAACTAGCTCCTATTGAATGTGTAAATAATTTATTGTTTGATAAAATTAATGGTGAAATTATTTATTAAATAACAAAAAAAGAGTATATTTTTATTTAGTATTTTGACAAGCTACATCATCATTCTAAAAACTATAATTTTTAAACGTTATAAACTTTTTTTAAAGTTATTTTTTAGTTTTTGAAGTAACTTTTAGTATTTTTATCGCTCAATAACTACTACAATATTTGCTTAAATAAAAATTGAAGGAAGTTACTAACTTTTAAAAGTAAATTTATATAAAGTTTGAAAGCTATTTTTCATAAAGTCTATATTCTGAAAATTAAAATAGTTTTTGATAATTTATCTATCATTTTTACTCTTCACAATATTTTAAAATTACATTAGTTATATCTAACTTAAAAATTATATTAATTATTATATTTTAGTCATTTTTCACATTTCAACTATTTTCGAAGCTAATTTTTCCGAATAGCTATAGTTTAATAAAATATCTACAAGTTTACAACTACTTTCATAGTTATGAGCTAGTTTTTCCAAATAAACCTCCAAGCTTTATCTAATTTTCTTTTATGAAATGGTTCTAATAATTTATTAATTAACGAGGTCATAAAGCTACTCTTACCTAAAAAGCTACAAAATGTTGTTAATGGAAAGTGTAATAATTTTTCTATACATATAACTTAATCACAACCGGGTTTGAATTCTCTCCACTAATAGAGAGTAGAGTACATCAAAAAATAATATAAAAGTGCAATTGAAATGACTTTTTTATCCTCTTAAATATAGTAATATGATATTGTTACCATTGAAGTCACATGTAAAACTCTTAACTTGTCTCTTAAGTACTCCAGTATTGAAGAAGAGCTTTTTCCTTCACAACCATGAGGGCATAAGATGAAGAAGATGAAGATTTAGGAAAGATCATAATTTTTTTTAAAACATTAATTTATTTTTAATAACTAGTAAAAGTATTAACTATGCTATAATATTATATAAAGAGATAAGTTGGACCACTATAAAAGAAAGTTTAGAAATAAATATTGAAATCATGTCTTCTATCTTAAAATGTGTATCACTATATGTATTATTTCATTTTTATTAGTCAAAAAATATAAAAATAATATATATTTAATTCATAATTTTTTTTATCAATAATAAATAAATAAATAATACATAAAATGATACAAATTTTAGGACGGCTTTATGTGACAGGTGAGTTCAACTAAAATTCCTCAAATAAAAAAAATAAGATTCCAAAACTAGCTCCTATTGAATGTGTAAATAATTTATTGTTTGATGAAATTAATGGTGAAATTATTTATTAAATAACAAAAAAAGAGTATATTTTTATTTAGTATTTTGACAAGCTACATAATCATTCTAAAAACTACATTTTTAAAACGTTATATGTAACACCCTTTTCCTAGCGTTAAAACAATTACATACGAGACCGTCGTTTACGATCTTGGTTAATTATATTTTTGTTTTTGAAAAATAGCGTATGATTTTTTTTTCTTTTATAACATATGAACATATGGTTCTCTCAGAACTCACCACTTAAACTTTAAACTAAACAACAATATAACATAGTAAACATACATATGTCTATATATATATCATTAGTTCAAAAAGCGTCATAGTCCAAAAAGAGTACATCATCCAAGTCATGCCATCCACATATACACTCCAGCATAATAGGATATATATACATAAATATACACACGCAAAAGATCCTATGGCTGGGTGTACACTGAACTCACAGCAACTGCACCAAAAGAAAACTATACAATCGCACCATGCACAAACAGACCGTCAGAATTTCGACCCAACATCCTCCTGCTTCTGTCCTTCAGAACTACCCTCCTCAGGGTCTTCCTCTGGATCCTCCTCATCACTAGAAATATATATAATATTATCTCTAACCATAGGCTCGGCTGGCGCAGAGGTGTATGATGGTGGAGGAGATAGTCGGGCCCTCCTCACCAGGCCATGAATATCAACCCCGTCATCCTGAATCCTCCCACGTACCCCGTGAGAAGAGGATCCGGGAGCAAACTCTAGATTCTCTCTCACAGCAATAGCGGGTGAATCTGTAACGACCCGATTTTCTACCCTTGAAAATTTTTCATTCATTTTAATCATTTTGCATGCATTTTCCTATACTTACTATCATACTTTCAAATTCCATAATCACCTACACTTGATTTGACAGAAAAACATAATTCATATTCGTAATGTCTCACGGATAATGAGACCCCATAAGTATAGTTCTCCGAAATAACCATACACCCAGTTACAAATATCCGACTAATGGTTAGCTATGATTACAATCATTTAAATCCGCAAGTAGTCATTTAAGATACAAAAACATAAATAGTGAATCCAACGTCTAAAGCTCCTAAAGCTCCCGAACTAGCATATTTCATTCATCTATTTACCTGCAATGGGATTATCAATGACAAAAGTACAAAACACACAAAGGAGTAAGTCGTTAATTCAATAAACGTCATTATAAGATAATCCACATTAGAAAAAGGGTTAGTAAACCATTTCCGAAATTCATTTTGTCTTGCTACATTACTTAAGCCAAAGTCACTACACCCCTCAGGGTTAGCTAAAAGCAGATTCTCATCCTTTTTACCAATAAAACACGCCTCATAAACTCGGGCCGAAGTGTTGCTACATAAACTCGAGCCGAAGTCGCTACACCCCTTAGGGTTAGCTAAAAACAAATTCTCATCTCCTTTATAAAGAAAACATGCCGCGTAAACTCGGGCCGAAGTGTTGCTACATAAACTCGAGCCGAAGTCGCTACACCCCTTAGGGTTAGCTAAAAACAAATTCTCATCTCTTTTATAAAGAAAACATGCTGCGTAAACTCGGGCTGAAGTGTTGCTACATAAACTCGAGCCGAAGTCGCTACACCCCTTAGGGTTAGCTAAAAACAAATTCTCATCTCTTTTATAAAGAAAACATGCCGCGTAAACTCGGGCTGAAGTGTTGCTACATAAACTCGAGCCGAAGTCGCTACACCCCTTAGGGTTAGCTAAAAACAAATTCTCATCTCTTTTATAAAGAAAACATGCCGCGTAAACTCGGGTTGAAGTGTTGCTACATAAACTCGAGCCGAAGTGTTGCCTCATAAACTCGGGCCGAAGTGTTGCCTCATAAACTCGGGCCGAAGTGTTGCCTCATAAACTCGGGCCGAAGTGTTGCCTCATAAACTCGGGCCGAAGTCGCTAACCATTTCTGGTCGGCTAAAAATATATTTTTCCTTCCATCGATTTGCCATCAATCATTTCCCGTAAATCCACGTCATCTTTAGTATAAACACTCCATATCTGTTTATACTAAATACGTGATTTACAATATAATTATTGCATGGCCAGGAAACACACACCTTTTCCATCTTCCGTAAATCTACGCCTACTTTAGTATAAACACACCCATATATGTTCATACTAAATGCGTAATTCACAACTCGATCATTTCATAAACAGAAAATACCTACATTTTCCTTTTCCGTAAATCTACGCCTACTTTAGTATAAACACACCCATATATGTTCATACTAAATGCGTAATTTACAACTTAGTCTTTGCATAACCAGAAAATACACATTTTCTATTTCAAATGCAACATTAAAGACTTATCCTTACCTTGGTGAGTATTGGGGTTCGGTTCTTGGCAACTTCTCGAGTTCTACCGACACCACCTCCAACCTTAGGATCTTTCCTCATCCCACCACATAACACAATGTTAGTCATTTATTCCAAATATCACATAAACAACTTATATTGCATCATTTAATCATACAAAATATTCATCATCAATATTCAACCATATAAAACATGCATAACATCTCATATTTCAATATTTGGGGGTAAACTCATCTTCTAGCTCTAGCATTTTACTCATTCTCTCCTTTTACCACATTTTCACTTTTAGGGTTTTTGGGGTTTTCATGAATCAACCCACGACCCTTTCCATTCTTGAGATACTATCTCTAAACCAAGAGTTTACAAGATAAAAACAACATAAAACGAACCATAACTCTAAAGAATGAGTTTCCATGGTTTCTCATGTTTTGAAAATAAATCGAACATACCCAAAACAAGTTAGAGAGGAAGAAGAAGAGTTAGGAACAAGAGGTTTACCTCTTCTCAAGCTCTAAGATGAGTCCTAAGGCTCTTTGCTCTTGAAAAGTTCTCTTCTCTCTCTTCTCTTCAAAGTTCTAACCCTAAAATGTGTTTTGGGTTTCTATTTTATAGACACAGCGATAAGTGTAATCGATTACAAGTATAGTGTAATCGATTACACTGTGTAAATTACAGAGGCATCGTAGCGATGTAATCGATTACCAACATGGTGTAATCGATTACATTAATACGATGTAATCGATTATCAGAAGTGTGTAATCGATTACACAGTGTAAATTACAGAGGCATCATCGCGATGTAATCGATTACCAACATGGTGTAATCTGATGCTTTTAATCATCATCTAATCGATTACCAGTATTGTGTAATCGATTACATTACCCAAAATTGCCAAGTATAGCCCAGGATTTCACCCTCCCAGGTGAACCTTTCTCGTTCAAGCGAGTACCTCTCGCTCAAGCGAGGATCCGAGGACTGATACTATAATTTTAAAGACTTAAAATTTGGGGTGTTACAGAATCCATATGACTCCCCCGTATAGAAAGACACTGGGTACATCGACAAGTCTGAACTCCCCGAGTCGACTCAGTACGACTAGCCGGGGTCACAGGTGGTCCCCCAGCAGAACGTCTCGCCGAGGCTCTAGGTGTACACCAGAATGGTGCAACCCTACATGTACGGGCATGATAAGATCCAGAAGATAGACCAAGAGGAACAGTAGGAGACGGAATATACCTGGCAGGAGCAAGAGGAGGTGTGCGTCGTAACTCATAACCGTCTGGTAGGTGCATGATATAGACCGCTGGAACGGTGGAGCGGCGAGGGAGTATCACTCTATGCCTATCCGAGTACGGACACCGAATTTCTATGTCTCCCCTAAACACCGCCCTGGACCAGTCCACCTCAACCTCCCCCGACGAGAGAGGTATGATCTTTACTAGACAAGGAGGAACCACAAAAGAAGTCTCTGTGTCCATCACTACCTGTAATGTGAGATTGGAGAGTAAGCATCTCTATATAAGATAAGCAATCAACAATTTATAAAGTCATAACATAAAACATATCATACAGGTATTAATATAACGATTTAATCACATGTATGAGCATGATGTCATGATGAATGCACTCGTTAATCTAGTGAGACCAACTATTTTGTAGAGGAATGCATGGAGAAAACGTCTCCTAACTGGGCCCCTAACAATACATCAACAGCAATGGTACCAACTGATCGAGCCCGACCAGCCATTTGATGTTCTTAGGAAGCGAACAGGACAAGTACAACGCCATGCCAACCATTGGTAACCAAAAGGCATATAACTATCGTGCACTCAATAGCCCCGGAAATACCCTCCGGTCGGCAAAGATAATCGCTGCATCATCCTGAGCACGATACCTTCAAGGGGGTGTCAGAGGTCGCTGTAGTTACTGCGAAGAGTTCTGTCGGCTCAAGGGAGCTACCCTATTCCTGACAAATCAATCTCCACCCACAATGTCCCCTCAACCAAGTCACACAGACAAGGTACCCCTCTGGGTTCTCAACACAATCTCAGTGTCGTATCTTCCCGCAGACTATGTTACAAACGGTAAACATAGTGACATGAATATTCCGATTCACACAAAGCATAGCTTTTATCCTTTTAAAAGAAGAATCAGGGGAAAACTTTTTAGGGTAATAACAAAACATTTTTTTCGTTGAAACTCAGTTATAACATATTTTCAAGTCCTAACTCACTGGCTTATTAATCAAAAGGATTTTCTAATAACTGTAAAAATACGCCAGTTCTGATAACATTCATAAAAAATATTTCCCCTTCATCCTTTGTCAAATCTTTCATAAGCAAAACTTTCATTCTTTAAGTTTCATCAAGAATGCTCATATGCTATGCCATGAGAATGTTTGATGACAGTTCAATAGTCAACTCAACAATATGTCACAGTTCAAAATTCAACGGAATATTCAGTTAAATCAGTACTTTCATAATCAAACTTTCAGTCATAATCATCATTCATATCAACAAACATAATCATTCAATTCCATTGAAGCACTTCAACCAAACATATCCATCATAAATTAGAGTTAAATTAATTTACGAACAACTAAGTCTCGCTACTCAATTGTTCGCGGCCACAGAAATAGTATTCGACTATATCCGCGCATGGCCTAGTTTAGAGATGCACGAATATCTTTGGCATCATTTCTAAGCACCTATATAAAGACACTTATCTCCATACCTTTACCCTTACTGAACTTAATGTTCCTTTGTTGCCGTTTGCCCGAGTGCCGAGTACCTAGTTAGGTCGTAAACAGTTAATTTCGATTTCACAAAGTTTATTCGGATTGTAAAGAAAACACCTTAGTGGGGTTTTAGACATTAGAACATTCCCAAATATTTAATTTGGACATAACTAAGATCTCGATTTGGCACGAAGAGATTTTTCAGAGACATTGTTGGTTTAAAACTCAAAATTTGACGTAGGAAGCTCAGATTCGCTTTAGAAAAATCTCAGAAAAATCATTATCTTGAGATACACACTTTATCTTCATAGAACAGAGTACTAATATAAGTTTAGGCTCATAAAACTCAGAATTTATAAACCATAAGGCAATTTAAAACATAAGCTAACATATAGTCAAAAATTAGATAGTTTGTAGTGCCAACTAGGGACTGTTTTCGTGTTTCCCTTTAAACAGTGAGGATTTCGAATTTTGTTTTTGTCCCTGAAAGAATGATATTTAGCTAGGAATTTAAAATATGAACACATGCATATATTATACGCAAAATTTGGACGTTAGGAACTCAAGTTATCAAGGAATTAAGGTATTAGGGTTTCCTTAACTCTTGAACACTTAGGGACCGAATTTGCATGGCTTCTTAGCCTTCAACATTTTCGAGTTCTAACCTTTGGAATGAGTTAAAAATCATGAGTTCAATGTGTTAAACAAAGCTTATAACACATGCAAGAGTTTTTCAATCCTAAACACCCTAGAACAAACACAACACCTAAAACACTCTTTATAACCTAACAACAACATAAGGAAGTGGGTTAGAGTTTAGGGACCCTTAATCCACATTTTTAAGCAGCTCCAACCTGCAAACAGAAATCTCTCCAACATGCAATGACAATTTAGCATAGCCACAACCGTTTTTTGCTTAATTGGAAGCCTAGAACTCAACTACAACACCTAACAACAACAATCTAGCATCATTTCACTAACTACACTTAGAGCAGAATTTTTGTAACCCCCAAAAAAGTGTTTGCATGACATTTTTTCTACAATCAGAGATCAAAAATGGATTCCTCATACCTTGAAATGGTTGACTACCTCCTTGGATGAAAATCTAGAAAAGAAAATAGAACAAAGTTACAAACAACTCATTCTAGAATTTCACCTAAGTTATTGGTGATCAAGAGGAGAAATAACCTATAAAGAACCTAGAGATTGAATAAATGAGAACATAAACATGATCGCCATACCTTGGGGAAGATATTTGGTGGCTTGCATGTGAGTTTTGGTGGAGAAGATTGAGGTTTTCTCCTCCCTCTTTGGTGCCAACGTGAGTTGGGGAGAAGAAGAGAAGGTGAGTGAAGGTGGTGTTGGTGAGGAGGTGTGAGAGTGAGAGTGTGACAATTTCAACTCCCAACCCTTAAGGCTATATATATAAGTGTTAGGGATGAGTTAGTGGGGGAAGATATTTTGGGTTGGGGTGTCATTAAGAATTAAACAAGGATTAGGCATTTAGCAAAATTTTAAGTGTATGGTGTGCCATTTGGTTTGGGCAATTGGTGTAGTGCGTGGATGTGTTTTTCTTGTGCTCTAAGACACCCTAATACAATCTTAAACAATCTCTATGAGAGTCTAGATGATAGTTCAAGCACTCAAAGAACTGACAGAAAGATTACGGGCACTCTCGGGCAATCCAGTTCAAAGGTACATTAACACTACCACTTTTCTAAAAAATTTAACTAAGTTATTTATCATAGTATAACACTAAGATAATAACTTTCTATCCTCAAAACTCAACATCAATAAAGCATTATAAAATCTAATAGGTTAGGTGGTCACTTAGACCAATTCTAATTAAATTCTAAGACGATACATTACCCGATCACGACTAGACTTTAAACTTGGACAGCTTTGAAACTAGAGCTGTCAAAATGGGCGGGCCTATGCGGGCCGGGCCGCCACAACCCGGAGTTTTGTAGGGCTTGGGTATCATATTTGACACTTTTTAGTGAATCCGGGCTTTTTAGCCCGGCCCGGCCGGGCTATATTAAAACCGGGCTCGGGCCGGGCTTACCCGGGCAGGCTCGGGCTACCCGTTTTTTTATTTATTTTAAAACTTTTTTTTGGACATTTGGCTTGGTAATAAGCTTAAAGTGAAAATTATATTACAAAATAACTAATAATAAAAAATAGATAATAGATGATAAATATTGTGTTATGAACTTTGAATAAAAAATAGAGTAATGTCTATAACATAAATATTTATAAATTACAATAATGTTATCAAGTTAAACATTATATTTTTTTTTCTTATTTTGCTTAATATTCTTTTAAGCACATTAGCAAAATAATGTATCAAATTAAATAAGAACATTAAAACATATAGATTCCATTTTTCTTTTCCTAATTGTATATTTAATTATATTTAACTTATACAACAAAAACATAATAAAGAAAATAACTTTTACAACGAATCACAACTTAATTGTTTACCATAGAGAATTTACACAACCAAATTTAACATAACAGTTCACAATGAAAATGTTGGTAAAGAGTATACAAAAGATATATATAACAAAGTAAAGAATCATTATGATAGTGATTATAATTCGACACATAGACTTCATTCTGAATTTGAGTCTATACTATCATTACTACAACCAAAATATTATTTGTTAGTGTATCCATTTATTATATTGAAGTGAAGTTACAAATTATATTGTGTTAAAGGTTGAGAATCTAATAACAATAAGATATTTAATAAATGAGTTATGTTATGAATCATATACGTAGATTTGACATCACGTCTTAACTTAAACACATGACATTATATCTATAAGTTTGGTTGCATTGAGTATAACAATTGTGTTAAAAAAATTATGCATTGATATAAAATGTTATATATATATATATTAAATATGTTCAAATTTTTTTTTTAATATTATGCGGGCCAGCCCGCCTCAACCCGAAACCCGCTTAGGGCGGGTTTGGGCTACATTTTCATATACATAAATTGTATCCGGGCTTTTTAGTCCGGCACGGTTTAGCCCGAACCCGATGCGGGCTAGTCCGAACCCGATGCGGGCTAGTCCGAACCCGCACGGGTAGCCCGTTTTGACACCTCTATTTGAAACTAACTAGATTAACTTGTTTTCAAAGAAATTATTAAACATATAGCATTCTAATATCAATAAAAATATAATCACACACACATATATATATATATATATATATATACAATCCTATGTCTACCTAAGCAAGGTGCTGAAAGGAGGGATGTTACACTATAACTTTTTTTAAAGTTATATTTTAGTTTTTGAAGTAACTTTTAGTATTTTTATCGCTCAATAACTGCTACAATATTTGCTTAAATAAAAATTGAAGGAAGTTACTAACATTTAAAAGTAAATATATATAAAGTTTGAAAGCTATTTTTCATAAAGTCTACGTTCTGAAAATTAAAATAGTTTTTGATAATTTGTCTATCATTTTTACTCTTCACAATATTTTAAAATTACATTAGTTATATCTAACTTAAAAATTATATTAATTATTACATTTTAGTCATTTTTCACATTTCAACTATTTTCAAAGCTAATTTTTCCGAATAGCTATAATTTAATAAAATATCTACAAGTTTACAACTACTTTCATAGTTACGAGCTAGTTTTTCCAAATAAACCTCCAAGCTTTATCTAATTTTCTTTTATGGAATGGTTCTAATAATTTATTAATTAACGAGGTCATAAAGCTATTGTTACCTAAAAAGCTACAAAATGTTGTTAATGGAAAGTGTAATAATTGTTCTATACATATAACCTAATCACAACTGGGTTTGAATCCTCTCCACTAATAGAGAGTAGAGTACATCAAAAAATAATATAAAAGTGTAATTGAAATGACTTTATTATCCTCTTAAATATAGTAATATGATATTGTTACCCTTGAAGTCACATGTAAAACTCTTAACTTGTCTCTCAAGTACTCCAGTATTGAAGATGAGTTTTTCCATCACAACCATGAGGGCATAAGATGAAGAAGATGAAGATTTAGGAAAGATCATAATATTTTTAAAACATTAATTTATTTTTAATAACTAGTAAAAGTATTAACTATGCTATAATATTATTAAAAGAGATAAGTTGGACCACTACTAGAAATAAATATTGAAATCATGTCTTCTATCTTAAAATGTGTATCACTATATGTATTATTTCATTTTTATTAGTCAAAAAATATAAAAATAATATATATTTAATTCATGTTTTATTTTTTTTATCAATAAGAAATAAATAATACATAAAATGATACAAATTTTAGGACGGCTTTATGTGACAAGTGGGTGCAACTAACATTCCTCTAATATAAAAAATAAGATTCCAAAACTAGCTCCTATTGAATGTGTAAATAATTTATTGTTTGATAAAATTAATGGTGAAATTATTTATTAAATAAAAAAAAGAGTATATTTTAATTTAGTATTTTGACAAGCTACATCATCATTCTAAAAACTATATTTTTTAAACGTTATAAACTTTTTTTAAAGTTATTTTTTAGTTTTTGAAGTAACTTTTAGTATTTTTATCGCTCAATAACTACTACAATATTTGCTTAAATAAAAATTGAAGGAATTTACTAACTTTTAAAAGTAAATTTATATAAAGTTTGAAAGCTACTTTTCATAAAGTCTACATTCTGAAAATTAAAATAGTTTTTTATAATTTGTCTATCATTTTTACTCTTCACAATATTTAAAAAATACATTAGTTATATCTAACTTAAAAATTATATTAATTATTACATTTTAGTCATTTTTCACATTTCAACTATTTTCAAAGCTAATTTTTCCGAATAGCTATAATTTAATAAAATATCTACAAGTTTACAACTACTTTCATAGTTACGAGCTAGTTTTTCCAAATAAACCTCGAAGCTTTATCTAATTTTCTTTTATGGAATGGTTCTAATAATTTATTAATTAACGAGGTGATAAAGCTACTGTTACCTAAAAAGCTACAAAATGTTGTTAATGGAAAGTGTAATAATTTTTCTATACATATAAGCTAATCACAACCGGGTTTGAATCCTCTCCAGTAATAGAGAGTACAATACATCAAAAAATAATATAAAAGTGCAATTGAAATCACTTTATTATCCTCTTAAATATAGTAATATGATATTGTTACCCTTGAAGTCACTTGTAAAACTCTTAACTTGTCTCTCAAGTACTCCAGTATTGAAGATGAGTTTTTCATCACAACAATGAGGGCATAAGATGAAGAAGATGAAGATTTAGGAAAGATCATAATTTTTTTTAAAACATTAATTTATTTTTAACAACTAGTAAAAGTATTAACTATGCTATAATATTATTAAAAGAGATAAGTTGGACCACTACAAAATAAAGTTTAGAAATAAATATTGAAATCATGTCTTCTATCTTAAAATGTGTATCACTATATGTATTATTTCATTTTTATTAGTCAAAAAATATAAAAATAATATATATTTAATTCATGTTATATATTTTTTATCAATAAGAAATAAATAATACATAAAATGATACAAATTTTAGGACGGCTTTATGTGACAAGTGGGCGCAGCTAACATTCCTCTAATAAAAAAATAAGATTCTAAAACTTGCTCCTATTGAATGTGTAAATAATTTATTGTTTGATAAAATTAATGGTGAAATTATTTATTATATAACAAAAAAAGAGTATATTTTAATTTAGTATTTTGACAAGCTACATCATCATTCTAAAAACTATATTTTTAAACGTCATAAACTTTTTTTAAAGTTATTTTTTAGTTTTTGAAGTAACTTTTAGTATTTTTATCGCTCAATAACTACTACAATATTTGCTTAAATAAAAATTGAAGGAAGTTACTAACTTTTAAAAGTAAATTTATATAAAGTTTGAAAGCTACTTTTCATAAAGTCTACATTCTGAAAATTAAAATAGTTTTTTTATAATTTGTCTATCATTTTTACTCTTCACAATATTTAAAAAATACATTAGTTATATCTAACTTAAAAATTATATTAATTATTACATTTTAGTCATTTTTCACATTTCAACTATTTTCAAAGCTAATTTTTCCGAATAGCTATAACTTAATAAAATATCTACAAGTTTACAACTACTTTCATAGTTACGAGCTAGTTTTTCCAAATAAACCTCGAAGCTTTATCTAATTTTCTTTTATGGAATGGTTCTAATAATTTATTAATTAACGAGGTGATAAAGCTACTGTTACCTAAAAAGCTACAAAATGTTGTTAATGGAAAGTGTAATAATTTTTCTATACATATAAGCTAATCACAACCGGGTTTGAATCCTCTCCAGTAATAGAGAATACAATACATCAAAAAATAATATAAAATTGCAATTGAGATGACTTTATTATCCTCTTAAATATAGTAATATGATATTGTTACCCTTGATGTCACATGTAAAACTCTTAACTTGTCTCTCAAGTACTCCAGTATTGAAGAGGAGTTTTTTTCATCACAACCATGATATACATCCCACACAATTAATCTAACAAGTACTGTTCTATAGGTACAATCATAAGATACACATAAACTACCTACACAACTCTAACTTGCAAATACACTTCAGAAACACATTTACAAGCTAGTTTTGTTGAACAAATTCACAAACTTCTTTCAATTTTTGTTTATCCCACAAGTCTAATAATTACAAGTTCTGGAATAATAATTTGATCACATCAACACAAACCAGTCTCCAAATTCTTAATATCTACTCAATCCATCTCACCCAATTTCTATTTCCTTTTTCAAGAAAAACCACTAATTAATAATCACACTCTTCAAAATCTTAGTATTTAATTTTCTCATCGCATCAATGACACACATGACGAAAAATTCTCGAAAGATCCCGAGACAAACGTTCACTAGAAGTAGGATCATTCAATACTTCGAGGATGACTTCATTTCTGGGAACCAGAATTGTATGTCCCATATATTTTTATCTCACTGTCTCAAACCAATTAAATCTCATCATATAACTTAAAAACGTTACTTTTTAATTTTATGAATTTTATTTTTAAGTATTTGTAGTCATAACGCTTCAGGAAGTAGTAGGATCTTACGATGTTTGGTGGTGTAGGACACTAACTTTTTCACATTTCATGTTATTACATAATTGAACATTTCACCCAAGGTAATAGACTTGAAAGGATGATTGTTAGATATATTTGGATTGATACTTTAATAGAGCATGCATGATCTTATTTGGAATTTAGTTAGTTCTATTTTATTTTTAGGTTATCTACAGTTTTTGTTTAGCTTGTTAATTATTATCTTATCGTTTATAATGAGTTTTGTCTATACAATAAATTATTTGGACTAACGCATATTAGAGTGACGATTTTTATCATCCTAAACTTATACATGTGGTACGTTAAAACAATAAAAAGAACAATTTTATAAATGTTAATATTTTGAAAATATATATGATTTGTGTATCATAATGTTATTGGATCTATCTAACTGGCTTTACAATTGAGACTGAGATTTATTGTTGTTGTACTCTAGGACACTCTTTTTGGAGCATCATATATCACAGCTTTTAAAAATATTCTTACACAATAATTTTATTACTTCAATGTAATCGGATGCAGGAGGTATCTCTAATATAAGAACTTGTGTAACATATCATAGCTAATAACAGCTACAAATGAAATTGCAAGTAGTAATAGATGATGAATGGATTATTTTTTGTTCTTGAATATGAATTATTTTAGTCTCGAAAGAAATGAAAAAAAAAAGTAAAATTAAGTTTTTTTTTTGAAAAATAAAAATTATATTATTAAATTTAGATAAGGTAAGTTTTAAATAGAATCGAGTAAATATATACAAATAAGGAAAGTATAAAGTTATAAATCATTATAATTAATGGAAACACATATTGGGAGTAGGGATGCTCACCATTAATGATGAGACAAATAATATTTTTGCACTTAGCTTAAGGATGAAAATGTCATTATATGTGTAAATATAATGACATCATTGTCTTTTTATTTTCATTTTTACATTGTTTTACACATTACTTATCTCTCAATTAATGGAGAGGATCTTAACTCACATAATAGATGGCAATAAAATTTTGATACTAAGATAGTTAATAAAAATAATTAATAATTAATAGTTTTTAAAATATTTAATAAAATTTAAGTTTAAAAATCTAGCCCAAATTTTAGAAAAAGACACATGACACACAAAGGTAGAGTGAGAATTGGAAGAAACAATATTGTTCAAGGTTTCAGATTATGATTTAATAAATATGACTTGATTGTTTATGTATAGAAGGCTTTGTTTAATGTATTAAAGTATTAAACATATAATTTAATATGGTGATCAAAATGGATGCATGGGTGTAAGTTGTTTATGTCATTTCTCTAAGTTACTTTTATGTGGCACTAATTACAAATTGACACGTCAATTAAAGTTGCATCATAATAGCTAACCAAAAGTTAACAAAACTTAAATGTAAGTTTGTAATTGGTGACACATAGAAGTGACATAGACAACATATCCTCGTACTTAGGAGTCATAAACCAAAGAAACAACAAGTACAAATGATATAAATATTTTTTAACAGCATGGGCTATTTAAAAATTATGGAGTTGGATAATACCTATATAATTATAGTGTAAAAATTTATATAGAGTTATGAGAAGGGATCCATTAACTTCAAGAGTAAGTATTTTAAACTTACTCCAAATCTTAGCCATCAATTCTTGGGAAATCCAATAGTTGAAATTAGTGGGTAGATCAAAACCATTGGATTTCTCTAGAATTGATGGCTAAGATGTGGAGTAAGTTTAAAAAACTTACTCTTTGAATAAGTGGATCCCCACCCTAGAGTTATTATATCATTCGTCATTTATTTGATTTACATTTTTTTAAAGAGTCAATGATAATTAAAAATAAATGGTGGTAATACATTTACAATATATAAAACTCATACAATGTCAATGCATACATATTTTCTCAATTATTAATATGAATTATGTTGTTGAAGAATGGAATACAAATTTGAAAAATATGGAATTAAATTAGGTTAATTTATAGAAATGAAAAGAAATTTATATAAGAAGAAGGTAAGAATTAAATAGAGATAAATAAATGACATAGTAATAATTAATAATAGAGGATTCATATACATAATTGACAATGATAAATATTTTGGTAACAATTTTTATTTGTCGTTGAAAGTAATTAACCACAAATAAATAACTCCTTTGGTAATAAGTAATAATGAAAGTATGTGGGAATTGTACTAGCGTGTTTACAGGCACTCACGTGCATGTCAACCCGCTTTTCTATTGAATGAATTGCAATTTTGCATATTAAAAAATGAAAATGATAAACTATCGTGTATAAATATTGTCTTGATCCTTGTGGAAAGACGGTTGTGTTCTAATGAAAAAATTGTAAAAGTTACATAAACAAACGTAGAACATAAAATGAAGAAATAGATTATATGGTTTTTGGTAGAAAATATAAATTAATAAGGGCAAAATAGGAAACAAAAATTACACCATCATGGGTGGTTATTTTGTGTTTTCCCTTCATATTAGTATAGATACAGATAAATAACTAGGATATTTACAAGAGTGAAGAGTTGGACCTAAGTGATAAGCACCTTATCTAACTCAAGGGACAAGTATTATCCAATCCGGACCCAAATTTGTCCTATGGTTAATCATTCATCATATTTATATATGTCATTATTCAATTATATACATAGTAATAATATCTTTTTGGTCAAAAGTACAATTCATCTTATAATATTTTCATCATGTACACATGATCATATATATTTAATTTCATATGTCAAATTATATATCCATAATAATAAATAACATGTCAAATTATCTAAAAATGAGTATGCATTATATTTAATCAATCTAGGTCGGGTCCGGGTTCCACTACGCCAGATACGTTGAGTAACAACGCATTTTTTGGCTATAGGATAGCGAGTTCCGCCACTGTCTGTTTGACCGAAGTCGTAGAAGGCAGACATTAACCGCGCTTCTAAAGTCGCTGTAGAATACCACTTGTTATAACAGCGAATACTGAGTCATGCGCTGTTAAAGAACGGACATATATAACAGTGCAACTCATACGTAGCGTTGTATAACATAATATATAGTACAATAGCGGATCATAGAGATAGTGTTGTGCTAATTTTTGTATACCACAACAGAAAGTCTTTGCGCTGTTGTAGTGTTAAATATCGTGATGTCTTATATTTTAGGTATGATAACAAACTGTATAAGTTTCGTTTTCGTAAAGTTTGTATACCACAACACCACTAAATACTACGTTGTCTTATGCTTTACGTATGACAGCGGTCTAAGTAGCGCTGTCTAATTGTTTAAGTATGACAACACAATGTGAATAATGCGATGTCTTATATTTTACGTATGACAGCACACATTATAAGTTGCGCTGTCGTAAAGTTTATATACCACAACACCACTAAAACACTGCGTTGTCATATGTTTTACGTATGGAAGCACAACGTAAATATTGCGTTGTCTTATGTGTTACGTATGACAGCACAACGTAAATACTGTGATGTCTTATGTATTACGTATGACAGCACAATGTAAATATTGCAATGTCTTATGTTTTCCGTATGATAGCACAATGTAATTGTGCTATCATAATTAGCACACTTCCATTGTGCTATCGTAATTGTGCGGTTATAAATAAAGAATATCTGCTTAATTGTCATTTTCATTGTGATGTTTTTCTACATTGGAAAACATTAACTCAACAATGAAACAAACTTAATATATCTGAACTTATAATAAAGGAATTATAAAATTATGGTAAATAAAGAATACATGTTTATTTGTTGTCAATTTTATTGTGATGTTTATCTGCATTGGAAAAAACACTGTTCCACCCCATCAAGACCATTTATTCCTATAGAAATGGGGCAACAAAAATAGAGAAAGTAATGCTATTAGAAGAGAAAAAAAGTAACTATACAAACTCAACAAAGAAAAAAAATGAAACACTGAAATGAAGAAAGCCTTACAAATTCATGAATTCATTATTAGTTCATTGCAGGAATCTTACTCGAGCGCACATCTGAAATATTATTCACAAACTCAACAAAGAATAAATACAACGCATTATTCACACTAATGTCATATAAGCAACAAACTTACAGCACACTATCAACAAACTTACAATGCAAACAATGTTTATTCATTAAAATGCAAATAAAATACAATGCATTATTCACACTAATGTTATATAAGAAACAAACTTACACCAGACTGTCAATAAAATTACAATGCAAACAATTATCTTGTAAATTACAAACAAAATAAATTTATGCTATACTTATACAAAGATATGCATCTAATGTTTCCTCTTCTTTGATGGTTTCGGGATTGTAATATTGTTGTCTTCTCCAGTAAGAATTTCATTCACCCAAATGCCCTCATCATGATCACCTCTTGTATATAAATCATCATTAGTAGTTATCTCATGCGACAATGATATCCCAAAAAAATGATCATCTTCAGCATCAATATCTTCTTGATCATCTATATTATTATTGATGATGATTTTGTTGGTCAATAGAACAATGTACCATTTCTTATTTGCTGGGTTACTAACATAGAATACTTGTCGAGTCTGAGACGCTAGAATAAATGGTCCATCTTTATATCCTGGCCTATTAAGATCCACCTGCATGGACCCTAATTCATAAACTCGAAAGCCATTATTGTTATCAACCCACATACAACAAAAAACTGGCACCCGAAACATTGTGTAATTCAACTCTCATTTTTGTTTAATGACCCCAGAGTATGTCATGTTTGCATATATTGGGTTTCTATCTTTGACACTTGACATATATAGAGTTCGAGCAACAAGAGTCACACTACTATTTTACATTTTGCTTTGATTATCTTGTTTTCAGTATAAAATGTGAACCATTAATTAGGTAACCACGGTAGGATATGACATGAATATTTGTTTTTAATAGTTCAAATATTTACTTGTTTTAAATTAATTTTTTAAAAAAAACCACCACTTTCACATACTCAAATAGTGGATTCTTAACCTTATTCTTTTCATAGGCATATGTCATGGATGAGGATCACCCGTCTCTGTCTCATTCCATGTCCCAAACCAATAGCATATTATCATATGAATAATTTTTTTTTAAAAATAAAATGAAACATTTTCATTGACTTGAAACAGAGAATGAGACACCGTTTGGGACAGTTGATCTTTGTCCGTGTACCAAAACCCAACATCACCTCCACACAACAACACATATAATCTAACCAATTTCACCCAAAATCACCCCACATATAAATTCATCCCCTCCCCACTCATTCAACACCAACAGAACCAGTCCAAAATAGTGTTCTCAAAGTTCAATTACTTTTCTCTGCACATCAATGGTACGTGCAATGCAAACTGCTCGCATTTTCACTTATGGCAAGATACCAAGAATGAGTTTGGCGTTGATAGCTGCTCGTAAATCAACTACACGGATCGGTAGAGTGAAGAAATACCACAGATTCAGGCATGGTTCGGTTGCTTTAAAGGAGATAAGGAAGTATCAGAAGAGCACAGAAAACCTAATATCTAAGCTTCCCTTCCAACGTCTAGTTCAGGAGATTGGCCAGAAAATCAAACCAGGCCTTAGATTCCAAAGCATGGCAATTTCAACGCTTCAGGAAGCATCAGAAACTTATTTGGTCAAGTTGTTTGAAGACTCCATTTTTTGTGCTAAGCATGCTAAAAGGGTTACCATTATACCAGATGATATGAAACTTGCAAGGAGGATGAAAGGGGAGACGTGTGAACGATGATGGTTAAGACTTGTTAGAACATGTTTTATCGTTATATATGTTTGTGATTTCTAGCAGCATAAAAAGTTGTATCAGTATGTTGAAATTGTCGTTACTTTATGCAAAAGAATATATTGAAATAAAGTTGATTGCAGCAACCACAAACACATAGACTAACATAGGTGTTGGAACATGAGGGCATAAGATGAAGAAGATGAAGATTTAGGAAAGATCATAATTTTTTTTAAAACATTAATTTATTTTTAATAACTAGTAAAAGTATTAACTATGCTATAATATTATTAAAAGAGATAAGTTAGACCACTACAAAAGAAAGTTTAGAAATAAATATTGAAAACATGTCTTCTATCTTAAAATGTATTATTTCACTATATGTATTATTTCATTTTTTCTAGTCAAAAAATATAAAAATATAATTCATGTTTTATTTTTTTGATCAATGAGAAATAAATAATACATAAAATGATACAAATTTTAGGACGGCTTTATGTGACAGGTGGGTGCAGCTAACATTCCTCTAATAAAAAAAAATAAGATTCCAAAACTAGCTCCTATTGAATGTGTAAATAATTTATTGTTTGATAAAATTAATGGTGAAATTATTTATTAAATAACAAAAAAAGAGTATATTTTTATTTAGTATTTTGACAAGCTACATCATCATTCTAAAAACTATAATTTTTAAACGTTATAAACTTTTTTTAAAGTTATTTTTTAGTTTTTGAAGTAACTTTTAGTATTTTTATCGCACAATAACTACTACAATATTTGCTTAAATAAAAATTTAAGGAAGTTACTAAATTTTAAAAGTAAATTTATATAAAGTTTGGAAGCTACTTTTCATAAAGTCTACATTCTGAAAATTAAAATAGTTTTTGATAATTTGTCTATCATTTTTACTCTTCACAATATGTAAAAATTACATTAGTTATATCTAACTTAAAAATTATATTAATTATTACATTTTAGTCATTTTTCACATTTCAACTATTTTCAAAGCTAATTTTTCCGAATAGCTATAATTTAATAAAATATCTACAAGTTTACAACTACTTTCATAGTTACGAGCTAGTTTTTTCAAATAAACCTCCAAGCTTTATCTAATTTTCTTTTTATGGAATGGTTCTAATAATTTATTAATTAACGAGGTCATAAAGCTACTGTTACCTAAAAAGCTACAAAATGTTGTTAATGGAAAGTGTAATAATTTTTCTATACATATAAGCTAATCACAACCGGGTTTGAATCCTCTATAGAGAGTAAAGTACATCAAAAAATAATATAAAAGTGCAATTGAAATCACTTTATTATCCTCTTAAATATAGTAATATGATATTGTTACCCTTGAAGTCACATGTAAAATATTTAGGTAACCACGGTAGGATATGACATGAATATTTGTTTTTAATAGTTAAAATATTTACTTCTTTTTAATTAATTTTTTAAAAAAACCACCACTTTCACATACTCAATAGTGGATTCTTAATCTTATTCTTTTCATAGGCATACGTCATGGATGAGGATCACCCATCCCGAACGGTGTCTCATTCCATGTCCCAAACCAATAGCATATTAGCATATGAATAAATTTTTTTTTTAAAAAAATGAAACATTTTCATTGACTTGAGACAGAGAATGGGACACCGTTTGGGACAGTTGATCTTTGTTCGTTTACCAAAACCCAACATCACCCCCACACAACAACACATATAATCTAACCAATTTCACCCAAAATCACCCCACATATAAATTCATCCCCTCCCCACTCATTCAACACCAACAGAACCAGTCCAAAATAGTGTTCTCAAAGTTCAATTACTTTTCTCTGCACATCAATGGTACGTGCAATGCAAACTGCTCGCATTTTCACTTATGGCAAGATACCAAGAATGAGTTTGGCGTTGATAGCTGCTCGTAAATCAACTACACGGATCGGTAGAGTGAAGAAATACCACAGATTCAGGCATGGTTCGGTTGCTTTAAAGGAGATAAGGAAGTATCAGAAGAGCACAGAAAACCTAATATCTAAGCTTCCCTTCCAACGTCTAGTTCAGGAGATTGGCCAGAAAATCAAACCAGGCCTTAGATTCCAAAGCATGGCAATTTCAACGCTTCAGGAAGCATCAGAAACTTATTTGGTCAAGTTGTTTGAAGACTCCATTTTTTGTGCTAAGCATGCTAAAAGGGTTACCATTATACCAGATGATATGAAACTTGCAAGGAGGATGAAAGGGGAGACGCTTTAGCGTGTGTGAACGATGATGGTTAAGAGTTTGAAGGAAGTTTCTAACTTTTAAAAATAAACATATATAGAGTTTGAAAGCTACTTTTTATAAAGTCGGTATTCTGAAAATGAAAGTAGATTTTAAATAATATGTCTATCAGTTTTACTCTTCAAAATATTTAAAATTACATTAGTTACATCTAACTAAAAAAAACCATATTAATTATAACATTTTAGTCATTTTTCAAATTTCAACTATTTTCAAAGCTAATTTTCCCGAATAGCTCTAATTTAATAAAATATCTACAAGTTTTCAACTAGTTACGAGCTAGTTTTTCCAAATAGACCTATAAACTTTATCTAATTTTCTTTATCGAATGACTCTAATAGTCTATTAATTAAGGAGGTTACAAAGCTACATGTTACCTAAAAAGCTACAAAATCTTGTTATTGGAAAGTGTAATAATTGTTCTATACACATAAGCTAATCACAACCATGATATACATCCCACACAATTAAGCTAATAAGTACTGTTCTATATGTATAGCTAATCACAATCATAAGATTCACATAAATTACTTACACAACTATAACTTGCAAATAGACTTCAGAAACACATTTACAAGCTAGTTTTGTTGAACAAATTCACAAACTTCATTCAGTTTTTGTTTATCCCACAACTCTAGTAGCATATTAACTAAGTCAAAAAACTACAATGGAATAATAATTTGATCAAATCTCATCAAATAACATAAAAATATTACTTTTTATTTTTATATATTTTATTTTTAAGTATAGTTCAATTTTTAATTGAACTAGAATATAATGGAACATAAAATATGGGATATGTGATCTCCATTTAAGTTCTTGAGTAGTGTAGTCATAACGGTTTAGGAAGTAGTAGGATCTTACAATGTTTAGGACACTAACTTTTTCACATTTCTCATGTTAGTAATTTAACATTTCACCGAAGGGTAATAGTCTTGAAAGGATGATTGATAGATATATTTGGGTTGGTACTTTAATAGTGTATGATTTTATTTGATATTTAGATAGTTCTATTTTATTTGAGTTTATTTACAGTTTTTATTTATCTTGTTAGTTATTATCTTATCGTTTATAATGACTTTTACTTATACAGTAAATTACTTAAAATAACGCATATTAGAGTTTGACTGATCCTTATTATCATAAACTTATACATGTAAAACAATAAAAAGAACAATTTTATAAGCAGACGTCGTCCCGTAAGACATTCTTTTTGACACATCCTCCGTCACTTTTAAAAATATCCTTACTCATCTACAATATATATGACTTGTGTATCATAAAGTTATTGGATCTATCTTAATGACTTTACTATTGAGACTAAGATTTATTGTTGTTGTACTCTAGGACACTCTTTTTGGAGCATCATATATCACCGCTTTTAAAAATATTCTTACACAATAATTTTTATTACTTCAATGTAATCGGATGCAGGAGGTATGTCTAATATTAGAACTTATGGAACATATCATAGGTAATAACAGCTACAAATAAAATTGCAAGTAGTAATAGATGATGAATGAATTATTTTTTGTTCTTGAAGATGAATTATTTTTTGTTCTTGAAGATGAATTATTTTAGTGTTGAAAGAAATGAAAAAAAAATTAAAATTAAGTTTCTCTTTTGAAAAATACAAATTAAATTATTAAATTTAGATAAGGTAAGTTTTAAATAGAATCGAGTAAATATATACATATAAGGAAATTATAAAGTTATAATTCATTTTAATTAATTGAAACAATAAGTGTAAAAATATTTTAACATGTACAAATGAAATAAATATTTTTTAACACCATGAGCTAATTAAAAATTAAGGAGTTGTATAATACCTATATAATGATAGTGTAAAAGTTTATATAAAATTATTATATTTCATCATTTATTTGGTTTATTTTTTTTTAAGAGTAAGTGATAATTAAAAATGAATGGTGGTGATACAATTATAGTACATAAAACTCATATAATGTTAGTGTATATATAGTTTTTCAATTATTAATATGAATTATGTTGTTGATGAATGGAATACAAATTTGAAAAATCTGGAATTAATTAGGTAAATTTATAGAAATGGAAAGAAATTTATATACAAAGAAGGTAAGAATTAAATAGAGATAAATAAATGACATAGTAATAATTAATAATAGAGGATTCATATACATATATAATTGAGTAAGAATTAAGTAGAGATAAATAAATGACATAGTAATAATTAATAATAGAGGATTCATATACATATATAATTGACAATGATAAATATTTTGGTAACAACTTTTATTTGTGTTGAAAGTAATTGACCACAAATAAATAACTCCTATGGTAATAAGTAATAATGAAAGTATGTGGGAATTGTACAATTATTAGTTATAAATAACTAGGATGAGTTGTTGGACCTAAGTGAGAAGCACCTTATCTAACTCTCACTACCAAGGGACAAGTATTACCCAATAAGCACCCGGACCTGTTCTACGGTTAATCAATCATCATATTTATATGTGTCTCTATTCAATTATATATCGAGTAATAATATATTTTTGGTCAAAAATACAATTAATTTTTCATCATATACACATAACACTACCGCAAATTTTGTAATTTTGTATTTAGGGGAGGTTTTTTTGTGGAGGTTACACAAACCCCAAATAAATCAAATGAGATAGGTTGGACAACTAACTAGATATATAGTAGAGGTTTTTAGTTAATTTATGGAGGTTTTCAACCTCCACTATATTTTTTTTCAATTTTAAAAAAGTTTTATTCTACCGTTTTAAAAGCCTTTCTATCTAACCATATTTCCCCATTCAAAATTGATTACATTCTGTATTCTACATCTCAGAAGTGATTGCTTCACAAACCCAAATTTATCTTTCTAACATTCCATTTTCCACCGTTTATCTTCTCCTTCTCCTTATCCATATATTCATTCATTTATCTTTCTCCGATTGCCCAATTTCTTCGCTTCAAATCCAACTTCTTTCGCTTAATTCCAGTTTCAATCGCTCAAATCTAAGTTCAATCTTTAGTCGCTCACGTCCGTTTCGTTCGTTCAAATCGCCCTAAATTCTTCAATCGCTCAAATCCAGCTTCATTTGTTCAAATCCAGCTTCTTTGATCAAATCCAGCTTCAATCTTCAATCACTAAATTCTAATTTCAATCTTCAACCGCTCAAATCCTCCAATCGCTCAAATCCCTTTTTGGCATATTTTGGTATAAATCTTTCAATTATTATTTGCAATCTTGGATAAATTTGTATATAGGAAGATGAAAATATGTTCAACATGATTTTTTACCTTGTTTGTGCTTATGATATATGTTCAACATGATTCAAGGTTCACGAGGAATTGAAAAAGCTTTATTGAATCACTTGGGAGTGAAGCGCAATGGTTAGTTCATTTTTCTTGATTTCTCTCATTACCTCTGACTGAACCTAGTTTTATTCTTGATAAATTGAGGCTAAATAAATTCTTGATATGTTTCTTTTATGGAGAAATGGAATGCATGGTGAAGCACACCATGTGTTTGATAAAATATTCAAATGAGTGCAATTATTATTTTTGGTGGAATGTGATTTGAAATTGAATAAAATATTTTATATATACTTTTATTGAAGTAACGAGTCACACGTCAATTGAATTCATAATTCAGCTGTTTGAGCATATTGCGGCTTTGTCATATCAAGGTTCTATGTTGTTTTAGGTGTATGAAAATGAAAATAGGTTATGACGAAGGTGTGTGGTAATTAAGTTTATTGGTTTTAGTTTCCATGTATTTTGTTGCTACGTTTGGCACTTGTTGGTAATTAAATTGATTTGTTGCCTTTCTTTTGTTCTTGTTGCAGTGGCTACTCCCTTATTTTGGATCAACAGCCAGGAAGAAGGTAACTATCTTGTGCCAACATAATTCCCTTAGTTTCCATGTAAAGAGTCTGTAAGACCTTGTTGAATTAAACACTATTACCTTGTTGAATTCAGTAATTTCATGGTAATACATTTGGCTTCAACCTTACATGTATTAGTTTCTTAGTGCTCATGTGAGTTACGTTTGGTTGTGGGGTTTGATTTCAAATTTGGCCTTCTCATTAGCTTTGATACCATTTATGTTGCTAATGGTGCAAAATTTGAGTTGTTATGATCATCTAACTTAATTTCCTTAATTTGAGTTGCTTTGATACAGCTTAATTTCCACTATCTTGGGAAGAGCTTGATAAAAACCTTTATGTTCTCCGATTCTCAAATATAATATTTGACCATTATGGACAAGGCAGTATATAAGAAATGAACAGATGATATTCTAAGAGGATTTTGGCACTGAAGGACGCTACATGTAACATTTCTTCCTTAGAAACATTCACACTTCCTTATCTATTATATGGATTCTCAGCAATTTTCCCTCATATACTTTCTGTATTGGTGTTAAAGCTCTAACTTGTTATCATTTTTCTTCTTGAACTTTAAAGTAAAGGTTTTGTTTGTTCCCGATTCTGTATTGGTGAAGTTTTCTACTTACTGAACTGTGCCTTTTTGAGATGCAGTATTTTTATATACTTTTTAGGCCATTTGGATCTGAAAGTGCTGCTTTAGTTTATTGGAATTCTTTAATATATTCATCCATTCATATAATATTATAATAATTATTACTTAATTGGGTTGGGAGTTGAGATTTTATGTTATATTTGGATTTACAATGAATGATGAATTATAACTCTTTCAACTCTGTTACACTATTAAGAACATTTGTATTTAATATTTTATATTTAAATAATAATTATAAATTAATGAGATTAAAGTTGTGAAAATTATGAAATTAAATTGATGTTAAAATTCTATAGAAACCTATAATAGTTTCCTTTGAGTAGGTCTCCTTATGTTATTTCGAGTAGTGGTGGTTGAAATTTTTCACAATTAACCTTCTCAAATGGAGGTTTAAAGCCTCCACCATAAACACTATAAAAACATCCTCATGTTGTGGAGGTTGTAAATGCTGTAAACCTCCATAGTAAATGCTGTAAAAAACTCTTCAAATAGTGGAGGTTAAAAACATCATCAAATAGTGGAGGTTAAAAATCTCCTCAAATAGTGGAGGTCTGTTGTAGTGTGATTATATATATATATATATATATAATTTCACATGTCAAATTATATATCCATAATAATAAATAACATGTCAAAATATCTAAAAATGAGTATGCATTATATTTAATCAGTCTAGGTCGAGTCCGAGTTCAAACATGGTAGTTAAAATTGTGATCTCGTTCGTGGGATCACATGACTTTACAATCTTCGAGAGCTAGCCCATGCTCGATCTTGGTAAAATCGGGTGAAATCATTGTGTTGGAGTGTAGGAAGGATGAAATCGACGAGCCTTTTAATTCCATCTTCAGCCCCATTTTGGTTTGTGATCTAGGTTGATAAAACCCTAAACACATGTAGTGCTCGTTTGTCTTATGTTTTCTCATCTCCTCTACCGATCCAACTTTCCTTTCTCTCTCTATCTCCACTTTCTATTTCTCTTGCTTTACTCTATCTTCATTCTGTTTATCTTCTTAGCATTATGTTATGTTGCAAAATGGAAGAGGCGTCTCATGGAGACCATTAAGGTTTGATCAAATTGTTTATAATTGGACCAGGTCAGGTCCACTTATATTTTTTTATTAAGGGAGATCTGTTTATTTGGTATAGTAAGGAGACCTGTTTTTTTTTTGTACAGTAAGGAGGTCTTTTTTGTTTATAAGTATCTCATCCTTTTTTATTTCTTTTATGAAGTAAGTATTTTTCTAATATAAAAGTATTTATTCTCTAAACTATTGAATGGACTACATCCAATATATTGAAACATATAATTATCTAAAAAAATAATACTGAAACAAGTGAAACTTTTTAAATCATATTTGTTGAATACTATTTATCTATTTAAAATCATTCTTGTAAATTAGTAATATATATACTATCATTTTGATCCTAAGTAGAATTTCGATTTTAACTATCATGGGTTCAAAGGCTGGCCCGATTAATATTTATCGTCCATTAACTTTGGGTCTATGGTCGAGTCTGGATTCAAAAAATATTTGATTAACATTTAGGATTGGGTAAAGGACAAATCTTACCTTATTGAACCAAACTCATGCTCACCCCTAACTATAGGTGAAAAATAATCATACATGAGTTCAAAACCAATTGATATGTCTACTGCTAATGAAAGTAAAACAATCACCATACTAATTTTTATAATTTATAAGATAACATATAATCTCTGGTTTTCTCAATCATAAGGTCAAGTCGAAAGTTGGAACTTCAGTAATACACTTGACGAATTTAGATCACTCTGAAATATATATTGGTACAAGATTGATTGTCACTAAAATGTAGGGTTATATTTACTTGTACTAGTATTCAGTCATGGTCAATTGTGCGTAGATATTTCAAGAGTTCAAAAAAGATTAAAGATATTGATACATGATAAGGATATTCAATCACTAAAAACAACAACAAACGTGGTTTATAAAATTTTTTCCAAAATCTCTATATATATTCTACAACTTATTTTATATAGGCTTCTAAACTTTACTTCATTGCAATTACTTATTTATTTAATATAAAGGTGTAACATCATCTCATTCGTCAATAACTCTACATCAATAACAAATAAATAAACATCATCTTTCATAAGGTAATATTAAATAATATTTTCATTAACAACTATGATTCAATTCTTTAAATAAATTTATACAAAATACATTATCACATGTGCGCGGTTATCATAGTAGATAATAAATTAAAGAAAAGTACAAAATAATTAATTACATTGAGAATATAGTAACTCTTGATATAAGAAGATAATTTATCTCTTTCCGATATTAAAATCATGAGATATATTGTATTCAATTATTTTTTACACAAAGTTTCTAAAAACTAATAAAAGTGAATCGATGATTTTCCCTTTAGATCCTTAGCTCTTCTATCTAGGTTAGCCTTTTAGACTTGGTACCAAACGAGCACTAACTCACCCAACAACTCCCAACGTTCTTCTTCTTAGGACAACCAAACTAAAACCACTTTCTTTGATTCCATGGCAGACTATGACACCAACCACCACCACCATTCAAAAGAAACAGCTTTTCAAGCCTTAAACACAATCATCCAGCTTCATTTTGAGAAAACCCTTGAAAAGAAAAGAGCCATTGACCTTCAAAAAAAGGAGCTTCACAAACTCTTCCAGATTTTCTTCATCTTCCTAAGCCTAATATTCTTTTCACAATCCAACTCACTACGCCTCCAATGCCGCCATTGTTGGATCCCCATCACTCTTCTCTCTATGGCACACCTCATCTTCTATGTCTCAGTGGCACAGACTTTGAGATGCATCAATGGGTTCAAGTACCAGAGGAGATGCCACAAACTCACACTTGGTTTGGCTACTGAGAAGCTGAGAGAGATGAAGATGAGGTTGATTAATAACAATGAGTATGATGGGGTTGTTGTTGGTGATGAAGAGTTTGAGATTCACTATCAGGAACCACCTGAGAGTTACTTTGGTAAGTTTAAGAGGAATTGGGCTCTTCATTTTGGGTTCTTGATCTTGATCTACTCTTTTATGGTCTCTTCCTCAGTTGTTATCTTATGTTTTTAGGTATATTAACTACTTTTAGTTAAGTTAGATCTTTCTGGTTCATAATGTTAGAGGTGCCTAGATCTTTTGTTAGATATGAAATTGTATGATTGAATTCATTTCCACTTCAATGTCAATTCTGAACAGATTTTCTCATGCCTAATGTTCTGTCATATGTGCTGTTTCATAATTTTTTTGGTTTTGTTAAACAATAGGAACATTCTAATAGATACTATCATTTTTTGGATGTTATATATTAATTTATAATTTATTATACATCCCCATAAATTAACAAGTTTTTCTTCACAATAATAAATATCATTTTTATTTTTAATTGGGTATCATAATCTATTTACACTTAGATAGCTAATGCTAGCCCAAAATCCTACTCCTATAGCCTATATGCTATTTAATTGAACATTTTTGTAGCAGATTGCAATGTTGTTAAATTTGGAGCAAGTAATGAATGTGGGTTCAGGTTCAACTGGTTAGATGGAATGCTTTTACATTTAAATCTAGCTAGTTGCCATGGATCATTCCTTTCTATATGGGAGAGAATACACAAATCCACGCATTAGTGCTATTGGTTTGATATAAACAGAATCCAAGGGTGAAGATATTGCTTCTTTCACTGATTTTTACTACAATTGCAAGAATGAACTCTTGTGAAACCCACAATTATGGTGCAAATAGATCCCAAAAGGGACTCTTCTTTATCCTTCACTTTCTCAACAACATCACCTGACCACTTTTGTTGCTTGCCTCATGGTCAAACAACACATTTTCTGTGGTGTGCTTAATGCTATCTTTGATTGTTGTGTGAAAAAGGAAGGAATGAAAAAAAGTAGGAACAAAATATTTTCCATTGTTTGGTTGCATAGAATAGAGCTAAGCAAAGAAAAAAAATGGTGAGACATAATGTTTTCTCACCAATATTGGGAGAAAAACTGAAGTTGAGAAAATTAACCATGAATTTTCTCCTTGCTAATTCCATATATATTTGGAAAATTCGTATTTTGTGTTAGTCACACTTGTAAATGTGGCTAATTTTCTAAAATTCCAATGAAAACAAACCAACACATATGTAATGTCATTATTAATAACCGACAAGTCTAATGTTGTAAGGTTTCGCTAGACCCCTAGAAAGACTAAAAGGTATATGGTTCGATTCTTGACAACAACACTTATTAGAAGAGTAGTTATACACCGTGAAAGTAATTAGTTTCTTACTTATAGGGTATAGTCGTAAGGGGATATTATTGATAGTACCAAAAAATATCATTATTAATAATAATTATTTTCTCTTCATTTTCTATCATATCAAACAACTAAAAATTTACCACAATTTCCACTCATTTTCTCCTCTCAACTTTTCTTTCCTTAACTTCTGTCTTGAAAACCAAACCCAAGGAAAGGAAAACATGATAAAGCATAGAAACTAAAGGAAAGAATTATGTCCACTCATTTTATATCTCACAAAAAAGTGATTTTATGAAGAAGAAAAAGAAATGTAAATCAAGGGCTACTAAATTAGATTCTAACTTTCTGTTTAGGCTACTCAAAGTAAAAAACTCAAGGGCTACTAAATATATGTAAGTCATGTATTGTTAAATGTAAGTCATGTTTATGGTTTTTCATTTCCCTTCTACATATATTATAGATTCAATATTTGGATGAGATATACAAAGAATGATGGTTCAACTATGAAAATTAAACTAAACAGAACCCATGCTCGCTCTCGAGTACTCGTAATGTGATGCAACACAAGTCTGCACAACTGAAGCCACTTTTCAAGCCCATGTAATGATGTAACCTCAGTTCTTCAGATAAAGCCCATATAATATTTATGCACTTTGTGGAGAAATATATTCTTTTATATTACTTAAATTTAATAATAATATTTAACTATGAATAATATAATCATAGTATGAAAATTTGTTACATATAATTTTTCTCATTCTCAGTTATCACCTAACAACCGGACCAAATTGTATTAAGGATAAATCTAAATATAAATAGTATACAAATGTGTGCCTAAATGGTATATGTGATATAATTGTTTCGGGAAAAAAATATGAAACACAAGTGAGAGATTGTTAGAAGTTTATAATTTCTAATTAATGTGTACAACATATATTTAATACAATTGTATTATCTATTTATTTTAGGGGTTATAATCTAATTATGTCAATTCCATAGGACCTGTAAAACTAATGACGGATATGAATTTAATGGGTGAATACTTAAATGATTGACCTATAGGGGATAATGAGAACCCAATATGTTAATGCATTAGGAACGGTTATGGTCCCCGAGACACTAAATCTTTTTTTTTTCTTTTTTTTTGGTCGGCAAAAGATAATATTATTAAAGATAATTACATATTACAAAGAAAGAAAACAACTTACAATGCGAAATTAAGACAAACTAATGGATTAGTATTCCAGTCAGTAAAAAGAATATTTTCCTTTCTATGTTGAGCCTTGACCCAAAGCCAAGAATTCACCTTAGACGAGTTTAGAATTTTATGGATTGAAGGTTGAACGTTATTGAAGACGATGTCATTCCTCGCAAGCCAAATAGTCCATATAGTAGCAAGCCAAATAACACTCCAAAACTTCCAACATTTCAGATTCTTCATCAAACCCAGAAAAGAAGAGAAATGATGAATGGGAACCAACGGTAGAGCCAAGCTAATATTTAACCAATTGTATATTAGTTGCCACAAAGCGTAGGAGAATTTGCAAGAAGAAAAAAGATGATTAACATATTCTTGTTGAGATTTGCTTAAAGAATTAATGATTTGGTTGAGGAATACTATTATACCAAAACTCTCAAAAAACATATTAAAGAAGAAGTAGATTTGAGAACATAAACTCATATATGTGTTTGCAATCCTTGTTTTATTTTATATGTGAGAATCATGAGATTCAAAATCCTTATAGGATTGATTATTTAACCACTCATTAGAAAACTCTAACACTAATATTCCATTTTAAAAGACCATATCCATAATCGGAAGAAGAAAAAGTTGGCCAATAGATGAGCAAATGATGGTTGAGTCAGATGAAGATATCTTGTATCGGTCCACGTCCCTATCTATGTCCTGTACTAATTAGATTATATTATTTACTTAAATATGAAAATTATAAAAACAAAAATTATATTACTTGGTATAAGTTTATTGGGGAAGAATAGTAAATGTTGTATCATGCTTCTGACACTCATTTTACACTGTTTAACCTTTAGTTTTAAATTCTTACAATAATAAGTTTAATCTGGTCCAGTAACCCGAAATTCGAACAGAAAAATATTAAAGCCGTTAACCCTTTAAAATGTTACCCAAAAAAGTGGTTGATCCCAACATAATGGATTATACCTTTATGTAAACCTTGCTTACAAATTTACTTGTTGATATTCTATAGCCATCAATTTGAGAAAGATTTTTTAAACTTTAACTAATCATCCCAATCGAGAAAGAATAATACTAGGTCATAAACTGAAAAAAAACTTATTATAATGTTTAACACAACAATAAAATGAAAGAAATTAAAGTTACAGCATAATAGCAAGATATTTTAATTAGGAGACAAATGGGTTAATCAGATCTACATTTGAGTATAAATCTGGTCTCTAATCTCACTATCTCAATTTTAACTTGACCTAGCAAAAAAGAAAAATCACATCCCAAAGTAATTCAGATATAAGAATTGCGATCTCTCTCTACACTGATGCATGCTCTAAGTTTAACGGGACTTTGGGTATTTGTTCTCTGCTCTTTCCCCACAGCACGCAGTATAGTCCTAAAATCAATGCAATCCCACCTAAAATGCTGATCAAACATGTAAAGCCCAAACAATTAATATAATTGTACAATATCAAAAGGAAAGCATGGTTTTCAATTGTAGCTTAGCATATATGATGGATCATAACTGCAATAGTTGTCATAGGGTTCAGAACTTGATAATGATTGTAATTGTGGCCGCTTTATTCATAATATAAAACCACAATATAAATCATAAAGTTTCATATTAAAATTTAAATATGGGCAATAAAAAACTCAAAACTAAGTTTCAATATTTATTAGTGAAAATAAGTTACCTTCCCAATCTTATTATCACGCCCAAGACAAGTGCAGAGGAGAAGATTGTGAGAATCAAAGCCAGTGGCGTTGACATGGCTAAAAACACAGGTCCTTTCTTCTCTATAACCCATGTTTGTAAGTAATATGTTACACCCGTTACCATAATGCCCTATCAAGACAGAATGAATATTATCATATAGAAATTATAGACTACAATTCACTCTCTATCAAGATTTTTAATTCGTGTACGCAATATTATGGTTTTTGTGCCGACCGTAACCACAATTTAAAATAATGTTGCTTGATAAGTAAAATATAAATATTTGTAATACTCATGTAAACTTAACCTATTTAGTTATGAAGGTGAGAGAATTACACAATATAAGACAGAAAGAAGTCTGATATTCCAAGCCAACTTCCATTGCTCTATGTCCCTTTCAACAGCAATTGCAATGACAAAAGACTGAATAGAGCTTAAAAAGCACTGAAGAGTTGTGAATAGCAGCTTTGAAGGGAAAACTTTTATAACAAAAGACTAGATAAACAAAAGAAAAAAAAAACATAATTAGATTATTAGATTGACATGACCTATGATCTGATCAAAAAAGTTGAAAAAATTAAGGTTATTATTACCTGAAGAACAAGCCAAAGCCCAAAAAAGCTGTTAGATAAGAGTAATAGGAAACAACCCTTTATCCATGTAACAGATGATTCATGACCATGAAGTTGTTTGGTTTCATGGTATGATGACAAAATATGATGATGGCTTAAAAATTCCAAACGAGGACCTTTGTAAAGGGCAAGGGTTGCTACACCAGCCACACATATCACAATACCTACCAACTTTGCAATCCCAGCAGAAGTTGTTATTTTCAAATATTCAATTCTGAAATAAAATATACTCACGTGAATTAATAACATACCGAGTAAAAATTATAGATCTAATAAAATGTAACAATTAAAATTGACTTATTTTGACATGGTTGACAGCTAATATAATTAGTAATCTTTTTTATGGGATTGATAAAGAATCTAATAAAATATCACAATTAAAGTTGATTTATTTAATCATTTAATTTGTAATCTTGTATTGCATGGAGAAGTGAATTATGTGGAAGTATCACTATTTAATGGATACAATGGCAACTTCACGTGATCAATAACCACTTATATAGTCAATACAAAAAGTACTAAACAATGGATATCTTCCTAACTAGGAAATAGTTTGACCAACAAAACCAACATAAAAACAATCATAATCATTTATCTTTATTATTGGAGAGACAAATATTAGAAAAAATACAATAAAAAACTATATAAATGTCTTTGATATATAGTAAATGATATATAGAAAAAATAGCTTGAAAGTGGGTTAGCTTAATCTTCCTTTTCATGGTGTCAAGATGCCTTCATATATAGTAAATGTTATATTTATTCAAATGATATAACTATCTTTGATTAAAAAGTAGTATATACCTATCTAGTTCTCTTTACAGATATGTTATATTCGCCTATCACTATAGGCTATCCTCGCCAATCATTAAAGCCTAATATGTTTTCTTTGATTTATGCTTTCTCGATCTAGTCCCTTGTGCAAAGCAAAGAAGAGGAATATGAGTAATATGAAGTGGGCTCCGTGTGTTATATATATAATATATGCAGTGCCTGAAAACTGAATCTTAATCTACTGCAAAATATTTTTTAATACAATATTTAAAAAGAACTTTATAATGTTTTATAGTACTTTAATATATTAACAAACATTGCGGTTAATTCATAGAACATAGCTTAGTCCAATGCATTTAGTAAAATTAAGAATTTCCTTTGTCTTCTGTAATAATATCACATAAGTAAGTTAATTTCCTAGTTGTCTCTCATTTATTTATTTCTTATACCTAAACCTAATTCATTATCATTATTTATCTTAAAACAATCAAGATCAACTCATAAAAAATAAAAATATAAAATCTTTCTAAGATAGAGGAAGAATTTTCTATGGTATACTCAACCTGAGTATGAGGGCCAAGATGAAGGTAATAACGGGAAGTGAGTTAGTAGCAGCAGCAGCCAATGTAGCAGAGGTATAAATAAGACCAATACCATATATGTCCAAGCTCAAAGTAACACTGCAATTTAGGAACACCGACACAATTTTAATGAAGGGGGAAAACAAAACCATAGTTTAAAGCATAAAATACTTACTAATTAGTATGTCTATAAAAAATAAAATAGTTAACAGAAAAAAATTAATGTAAAGTATCATGTAATTTTAAATCTGTTTCCAACAGTATTGTTAATCATTAAAAGTATTGTCATCTATACATACCCAAAGAAAGAAAGGAAGAAAATCTTGCAAAAAGTCAGAAATGACAACGGTGGTGCAGTTTTCCTAAAACCAAAAATAGCTTTCAATAATTAAAATTCACAAAATTATCAGAGGAAAAAGGGAAAAAAAAGTAATAATTAAGATTTAATATGTATTGATAAGGAGTTTTTTTATGCATACCATTCAAAGAAGAAAGCAAAAGGGAGAAGAAAAAGGGATGCTATAGCCTGTCTATAAAAGACGAAGATGAAATTGTTCATTCCATGGTCAAATGCAGCTTTAGAGAGAAGAAACATAGCAGCATATATGGCTTGTATAATAAACACAATCAGATATGGGTTGTTTCCTTTCATTATGAACGTGCTTTGTGTTTAAGGAATCTGGGTGGTGAGATACTTAAGGACACAAAGATAGAGTATATATATGTAGGTTAGGCTTCTATTTAAGGGGAACGAGGACAACATGCTTTAAGTGAATGAGAAATAAGATGGCTCTTCTTAATATCGATCTTCTCTACTAATGAAAAGATAATTACTTCAATTTCTTTATATTGTTAATAATAAAAATGTTATTTTATTATATTTTAAATGATAAATATATTATTCTATACCTTATATTTAAGTATTGAAGAGGATCCAAACCCTGAGTCAAATAAGAGAAATGATCGCCTTATTAATAATAATAGTGGGCCCTTCCCTCAAAAAAAAATTCTAAAATGGATTTGTACACTATATACTTCTTCCCATGCAAAAAAAAAAAAGAATACTTAAGGAAAATGTGCAACGTGGACATTGTTCTTTTTTATTCGCATTTACTATCTTTAGATTTCTTAACAAGTGTCTTTAGGCAATTGTTATCATGACTCATTACTTAAAAATGGTCACTAAGAGTCAAAGCATGGTGATACTAATTTGACTTGAATGTACTTGTAGTTTTTGTTTAATATTTATCATTTCTTTTATATTACTCTTATATCTCTCTTACATATTTAATAATATTAATTTTGTTGATAGAAAACTCATGTTAAAAGTTTCTCTATTAAAAAATTCATTATACATATACAATCTTATTGTCCTTTGATTTTTTTTGTGTATGATTAATACTCTGTAAGCTCTAATATTCTTTTACTTAAAGTAGTGATTAATCGGGTAATTTTATATTCTCATAAAATCTAACTGTGTCATGACTTATGTTATTTTAAATAATATAAATTTCTAATATTATATATTTATGTGTCGATTTCATGTAATGATAAGGTTGTTGCTCAGTAGCCGTAGGGTTACAGATACAAACCTTTGAAATAGACTATCCGCTTACTTTAATAAGACTGCATACATTTATCATCCTCAGATCTACAAAGTGAGAGCCTCATATATTATGTCATCATATACGTACTTTCTAGATGATGAGTTTGACACAACAATAAGATTAATAGTTTAGTATTATGAAGTAACATATTCATATTTTGAAAACAACATTTCCACTTACAAATATAAGATTCAGATCTACTAAGTGAGAGCCTCATATATTATGTCATCATATACGTACTTTCTAGATGATGAGTTTAACACAACAATAAGATTAATAGTTTAGTATTATGAAGTAACATATTCATATTTTGAAAACAACATTTCCACTTACAAATATAAAATTGCATGCATCAATCATTCTCAAATTTTAGTAAGTGTGAATGTTATGCACAAGACCACACTCTTAATAATATTTATGCCTGGCCCCTCTAGTAACTTTTTTGTGATTTTCCACTGCCCCTTGCATTTATTAATTCATGGCTTGCTTGAGTGGTTCTATAGTTGCTCTTCCGCCCACCAAATGTGGCTTTCTTTGTTCCCTTATCAAGTGCCTTCTTTGTTTTTTATTCTTTTTTAGCTGAAAAGTTAGTTAAAGAGTAAAAAATACATAAAGGTGTGCAGAGTAATAAGTTAATTTATTGAATTGAAGTTGATTGATAAATCTACTTAATCAGCTAACTATACGTAAAACTTATACTTAAGAGAGGTAGTGGGTGAGATAAAGTTCAAGTTATTGGTTTGAATGATGTTCTATTCCAATTTTGTGTTCGGACTATTATTGTTAGAGATTTTATAAAATTTTCACTTATAAAAAAAAGTGACTTGTTAAATCGGAAGTGTTGAGTGATATGTATGCCTTAAAAGTGTTTAGAACTTAACTTTCGGTTGAGGAACTCTAGGTGTAAGAAAAAACTAACAAGTGAAATTTGATTTTAAGTAGTGGCTTCTAGGATATATAAGTCACTTAAAAAGTGTGTCTATCTAGACATGTGAGAAAATTATAAGCACATCAACCAGCTTATTTGACCGGTAATAATAAGCATATAGTAATGTTTGATTATAAGATATTTACATAAAATCTGCCAGTATCTTAAATGACTAATCATTGTTTAAAATCACCTATTATGAGTTTATATTTCCCAAGTTTTGTGCCCTCTTCAATAAACAAAGATATGATGACTTCAACCACGTTTTTAATTAAGTATATTTTAAACCAATTAAAATAAAACAAAAATATAAAAATTGTAAATATTTAATTTTTTAAACTTACCTGACATATTTAAGGACAACAAAACATTATCCCCTCTGATACCTAACTCAAATCACTAAAATACAATCAAGTAATATGAAGTCAATACTAACTCATTTTCACCCAAAATAATATTAAACACAATAATATGAAATATCACAAAGGTTCTTAAAGCATCATAATATGAGCTCAATGCAATATACTGTGGACAAGTTTGAACTCAGTTCACATGGCTAAAGGCATTAGCCAACAATGATAATGCAGACAAATATTAACTCATTGCTAACTCGGTTTAACTAGAATAATATCAAGCACAAATATATAAAATTCTACAAAGGTTATTATGGATACAAAAGAAGCGATTGTTGGAAGCATTGGTCACACACAATTAAATAAAGTGTATAGAATAAGAGAAGAAGAAAACATAAATTGTTAACAAGATTCGACCAATTGTGATCCAACACATATGTGATCCCTACTACGGTCATGCCATGTTTCTTTCTCCTTCAACTTGTACGTACGATATCCGTGCATAGTGCATTTGATAGACTCTGTCCACACAACATGTCTTTCGCCATTTTTTGCTACAAAACAAAGTTATTAGTTCCATTGAACTTCTCCACTACTAATATAGCGTCTGAGTTAAAATTTATCTACCAATTTTCTCTGATACAAATAAATGACATGGATTAAATGGAAGAGAATAAGACATTGTAATTTTTTAATGGGGTTCAACCAATTATGTCTAAGTCCCTCATATCATCGAGTGACCACCAATATATTATTAGAGAATAAGGATGATAGCTCTAACATACTCACGGGCTTGAGGCTCATATAATGTTTCTAATTGATGCAAGTTGTAACAAGGAACTTGAACCTAATATACAGTCTTTATTAGGGGTGTTCAAACTGAGACGGGTCTAGAAAAGAATCTAAAAACTAGTCCAAAGAACTAAAACCACAAAAAAACCGAATTTGTTTGGATGGTTTTGGACTGGTTTTTATAAAATTGATCCGTTCAATTTTTGTTTCAATTCCATGAAGTAGACCAAACAGATACTTATTACATATTCTCATAAACTAAAGAGGATTTAGTTTCGTATCTAATTAGCATCCCAATTGATAATCTAAAATGTATAATTCTTTCTTCATATTTTGTAATTGTTAAAAAAGTGTTATTACTTATGATTTAAGACTTTGTTATAGTTAAAATTATGGTGTGCTACTAGTGATGACTTTCTAATGATTTGTTTCTATTTCTGGTGAATGAGAAATGAGGGGGAAATTTGTGCCTATGCCTGCAATAATGAACATGTGCTTATTTGGATTAGAAATCTCAGTGGTGTATCTATTCTCTAAAGCACTCTCATTTTAAAATAATGCTTTTTCATAAAGCATCTCATAATCATTCGATTATTTTAGCAAAGTAATCCTTTAATATAAACAACTTGGAGTAACTTTCCTCATCAACCATGCATGTCTAAAAGGATCTCTCTTTGGAATCAACTTCTTCGAATTTTTAGGGATTCCGTTTGAATGAATATGATAATTATATATACTTGGGTGAATAACTATGAGAATAATACGTAAATAATTAATTAATGGTTGGCAAAAGTTTCATGAGTTTTACTCATTGCACACTTTTGATTGTCTCCACTGAAACTTCAAACAGTGTTCACTTTTTTTTGCTTTAATTTTATTTGAACTTCAAACAGGTTTGGACTTATGATAGACCATGAGCCCAAAACAGCCGTATTAAGATTTGAGTAAAGCATAGTCAAGCCCAACAACAAAATATTTATAGAGTTCATTGCAGTAAATTATATATATTATCTCTTATTTTTTGTACTTACATTACTCCTCTTACTCGATTCATCGCTAACTTTTTACATACACTACATTAACTACTCCTAAATATTAGTATAATTTAAAAAAAAAAACGTGTGGTTAATGTAATTAAGTTAAATAACTTTTATACTATTATGTAACGAACCAAATAATGAAGACACGTTGACTCATATATTATTTGGATTTGTCAATATAATATACAACATTTTGATCAACTTAATTATACACGCATCACATTTTTTGTCTAAAATATTCTACTTATAACTCATGGTAAATAAGTGAAGAATGATTAATTTTAATAAAATTTCTATGTCCTAAATTTGCATAGGTCAAAAATGAGAATAGAAAATGCAAGGGTTTTAGTTGTATCCTCATCTTCATAAACCCTCCTTTCTATTCCCCAAACTCACACTTTCAAGCAGATGCAGAACCACCACTCCAATTTTCCTTTCTATCCCAATTTCTAATCAAAATCACTCATCATGAGACCCTATCTCTCAAAACATTCTATAATTTTCTCTTCTTCTCTCTCACAATCTCGTGCACATGTTCTTCAACTGTTCCATTTCTCATCATCATCATCATCTCCATCTTCATCTTCATATCAGTATTCTCGGCGCCACGATGATGAGTCTCGAAACGTGAGGGTTTCGGTGTGGTGGGATTTCGAGAACTGCAACTTACCTACCGGAGTTAACCTTTGCAAGATAGCACCGGCGATAACTGACGCCGTTAGAACGAAAGGGATAAAGGGACCACTTCAGATAACCGCTTTCGGCGATGTTCTTCAGCTCTCAAAAGCTAACCAGGAAGCTCTTGCTTACACTGGCATTCAACTCACTCACATTCCCAAAGGTTTATCCTTTTCCCTTTCTTTAATTTCTGTCATTATTTCTTTTCAAATATTATGTTTAGGTTTAATTCTGTTTTTAGTGCCAGGAAAATTATACTTTTTTGCCCTTTAGTCCCTAAAAGTTTTTTTTAGTATGAGACTTTGAGTCCTGAGATTTTTTATATTGTTTATAGTCCTTGGATCCTTGCAGTCAATTAAATGATGTTGTGTTGATGCCACCATTGTTCACATCAGCAATTGGTAAGACATGTGGATAATGGTCGTGACGACATGTAGATAATGGTCGTGACGACATGTGGATAATGGTCGTGACGACATATGGATAATGGTCATGACGACATGTGGGTAATGGTCGCGACGGCATGTGTCAACTACATACCAATTAACGGGCGACCCAATGTAAGATACTCCTACCAAATGGAGTCTGGGGAGACATGGTGTATGCAGCCTTACCCCTGCGAAGATGTTTTTTCTAGGATTTAACCCATGGCCTCGTGATCACTAAATATCAATATTTTGAAAATTTAAGGACTAAGAAGATGTTAGATTTATGTGGCTTTCATTAAGTAGCTTCATTGCAAAGAAATGAGGAGGTGCCTACAATTTGCATATCCTTACATAATGAAGCCTACAACTTTTGCAGACCTATGTTTTGCAGACCTATGTCATCCACCACACAAGCTTTCTTTGGTGTTAAGAATGCAATAAAATATTGCATCCATTTTCCTATAAAAGGCAATGCCATGCATTGTACAAAATCGTCAAAAACAATTAAACATCACAAGAAAAGATTAGCTACGGCACTTCATTTTTCTTTCATATACACATTTACATTGTGAGTGTATTTTGGTAAGAATTCTTGTTCCATTTGAGAGAGTATTTGTGAGAGAAAATATTGTTCTTTGTTGTACTCTCTTTTTCACATAGTGGAACTTTGCTCTTGAGCGCCCGTGGTTTTTTAACTCTCACACTGAGGGGGGTTTTCCACGTTAAATCTTGTGTGTTATTTTCTTGCTCCTTTATTTACTTCTCTTTAGTATTCAATTGATCCGATCTTGTGCTTCCGCATTGTGCTCTATACCTAACAGAAGAAGATAATTTTGTATGGGATAAAACAAAAAATGTCATTTTTGTAGGGACTTAGGTTAATTTTTAACTTTGCCTATTTCTCCTTCAATTCTGTCACGGGTTTCCTTGTCACATTGTATTTGTTTCCATTATTAAAGTCAGTGCTTCATAGCTTTTGAGTTGTTTTGTCATTGTTATTTGGTTTTAGATTGTGTGGGTGTATGAAAATTTTACGCGAAGCATATTCATTTAGAGCCTGCTTTTTAAGCTCAAAGAATGTGATTTTGAGAATATACAAGTAACTTTTGTGGTGTTTGATTACAATTATACAACTCGCTTTTTGCTTTCAAGAAGGACTTGGATTTAAATTTGTCACCACTCATTTTAAATTGTGTAGGGATATTTCTGTCAAGAACTGATTCAATCACTTCACCATTTTTAAGTTACCACGCTCTGTGCTGCATATGTTTTGATTCTTCTACAAGAAAAGATTGTTTTTTTCAATAAAAAATGTCAAGCAAACAATCTCTTAATTAGCGGAATAAAGGAGTTTGACTTAATCAGACATTGTTATTTCTAGATTTTATGCTTATATGTTTGATCACAATGTTTTCTGTTGTGTTTCAAATCAGTAGAACATACTTCTCCTAACGGCTTTTATAACTGAAAACTGAGATGATATCTTCATATAGATTTCTTTTGGGGATAAACTATGCCTCACTAAGATTTTGGTTCAAATAAATCAATTTCAATGCACCGTGTTTTAAACTTTACACTTCATCAGCTTTATAGTTCTATAACATACTACCTCCCTTGAACCCTTGAAAATTCCATAACAGTGAAGTTGCTAATAATTTGACTAAAAATTGAGTTGTCATTTGCGACACCTATGATGTTATTTCCCTAAAAAGGAAAAATACCAATAGGTTATCTATTGCTTAGAAACAGGAACCATAGCATTTTGCACTTTTTAGTATCTTTTAGAAGCAAATCCCAATGCATCTCATTAAATTTTGTGCAATTTAAGGCTACACATATGCTTCAAAGAACTTTAATGTATGATTTAAAAGTTTAAAAGCTTCTAGGGAGTAAAATGTAAGTTACCCTTCTTCATTTTGTATGTGACAAGCACTTCCATGCAGATTAATACTTGTGTGTAATTGTGGACCAATCACAGAATTTGTTTATTTTTTTATGAATAAGTGGCGACAGTGCTTGAATTGCTGTCTCTTGCTTTTTTTTGGGGTGGGGGATTTAGTTCCAGTGGAAGATTTAATATTTAGTCTGATTTTAAAGGTGATTACTGAATGCAGTTTTCTAAATGCTTTTGGAAGTAGGAAGTAAGATGGGGCTTATTGCCTTCTTCTGCGTCGCTGTTAGATAACTTCTGCAGGTTGCAGTTTTGAAGGCATTGTCTTTGTTTGTATAGGGCTTGATTCTTGTTGTTCTATGAAAACTCGTCATCTCATCATATTTCAGATAGTAAATCATTGTTTAGGGATACACATGGTAAACTATTGTAAATGGCCATGTAGCTCGAACACTTTCTGAAACTTTTCAGTCATCTATAGTTTTTTACCTTTTCAAATTATGATCTTGAGTACTTTGTTTGTTTGTTGCAGGTGGAAAGAACAGTGCTGATAGATCTCTTCTTGTTGAACTTATGCATTGGGTTTCCCAAAATCCTCCACCCGCACATCTCTTTCTGATTTCTGGTGATAAGGACTTTGCTGGTTTATTGCACCGGCTAAGAATGAATAACTACAATATCTTGCTTGCAACAATAGGAAAGGCTCCTGATGTGCTCTGCAGTGCGGCAACAATAGCGTGGCAGTGGTCTTCATTGATTAAGGGAGAAGATCTTGCTGGGAAACATTTCAACCATCCTCCTGATGGTCCATTTGGTTCTTGGTATGGAAACTATAAGATGCCTCTTGAAAATCCCTTCTCAGCTGTTGAGCAGTCTACATCTTCACCAACTGTGGAGATCTATGAACCTACGTCAGAGTCGAAGCCAGGTGTAATTCCAAAGTCAGTTTTTAGGCAGGTTAGACATATATTGAGCTTGCATCCAAAAGGAATCTCCATTTCTGATCTTCGTGCAGAGTTGGCAAAATGTAATGTGTGTGTGGATAAACCCTTGTATGGACATAAAACGTTTTCTCGCTTTCTTTTATCAATTCCAAACGTACAGCTCCGGTCTTTAGGGGATGGTAATTTTTTTGTACGTTTGATCCACCCAGGATCCCTTGAACCCGCTGAAAGCACTATTTTGCCACCAACAACTTCTGCTGTTAAGGGTGAGGAAAAGGGCTGTGTAGCAACTCTAAAGTCAAATGGTGTGGTTAACGATATTTCTAGAGATGCAGATGAGACACGCTCAATATCCTCATTGGATGAAAGGATTATGGATGATGATTCAAAATCATTCCAACAGGTCCCTTCACCAGACACGTCCAGTGGGGAATATGTGGATGGTAAAGCGTCATATTCTCCATCGATTGAAACAAATGTGGGTCAACCCCCAAAGAAGATGCAGAAGTCTTCACTGGATAGTGAAAAGGTTGTGGGTGTGGCTGATGCACAATTGTCCAAGATTAAACCATCTCCCAAGAACAATGAACTTCCCAAGACTAAGACAGGTTCCTTGAAAACGAGTTTGAGACAATCACATGTTAATGACTTTGTTAGGCCCGAGCTTGTAACTCAGAAAATTCCGGAAAAGTATACAACTGTAGAGAATTTCGCTGATGGGAATTATAATACAACAGTGGAAACCAATCGTATAGTGAATGATGAATCTGAAAAATTTAAAGCTGAGGATAAACATGAGAAGCCAGCTAGAAAGGAGGAGGATGAAGTTTGTCGCAGCCCATATTCTTTGCCTGTTGATGACTCCGTGGCTGACAAAAGTCCTGGTGAAAGTGCTGAAACTTATAACAAAAGTCCAACTTTCTTTGGTTGGATCAGAAGTTGGTGGCCATTTTCGAAAAGTCGTTCTAAGTCTGATGATTTGACTTGCTGTCAGGACAAGATAGTTAGTCATTCTGAGGAGCTAAAATTGTCTGAACTGGACAAGACTGTTAGTCGATCTGAAGAGCTCAAGTTATCTGAACTGGACCAGACTGTTAGTCAGTCCGAGGAGCCCAATTTATCTGAACAAGACGAGACTGTTAGTCACTCTAAAGAGTCCACATTATCTGTTAATCATTCTGAAGAACCCAGATTATTGAAACTGGACCAGACTCTTGGTCATTCTGAAGAGCCCAAGTTCTCAAAACTGAACCAGAATGTTAGTCATTCAGAAAAGCCTGTGTTATTTTCTAGTAAATCCTTTTGGGATGTCATGGAATCTTTTGTTTTCAGCCCCAAAGGATCACTTATTTTCTCCCAGTCAAGAAGCAGGTTTGTGTGTATAATAGTTTAATGTCAATCTTTTGAAAAAATTCCCTTTTGCTATATAGATAATAACCACCTATGGTCTCCTTTACTCATTCGCCACTTCAAAGTTATAGTCAAGAAAATGTGACAAATTGATTGTCATAAAGTTTTTCCATCGAAAATTGCACCACCCTTTCAATTTTTTCCATGATGCTCATTACCAGATATTAGTTAGAAGAGTAACTTAGTAATATTCTGCTATACATTGTTTGTGTTAGGGAGGATATGGCACATAAATTGCAGAAGGGTGGACCCATGTTTCTTAGATCACTCACTGAAGAAGGTATCCTTAAGCTGGTGGATTTGTTAATGACAGAGAAAAAATGGTTGGAGGAAAGGCCCTCTCAATCTTTTCCTTTTAAGCTAACTCAACCAGTTCAGAGGGGCTCGCCGACAGGCCTATCTCATGGTGCAAATGGCTTGAGATCTCTCTTTCTAAATAGAACACCACAGCACAGCTTGCAAAAAACATCCGAACATGATGCGGAGAAACAGAATCAGAGTGCTCCTCATACTGGAGTTTCCAAACCTGCCACTGAAAAGAAATATAAGGAGAGGTCTAGAGATGATATATTAGCAGACTGTCAGAAACTTGTGAAAGATGTTTTGAGAGAACATCCAGAGGGATATAATATTGGTTGTTTCCGAAAACTATTTGTTCAGAGGTATGGCTATCATCTAGATGTTCAGAAGCTTGGTTATAAAAAATTGGCATCCTTATTACAGATAATGCCTGGGGCTAAATTAGAGTCCACTTTTATTTTTCCTTCTGCTCCTGCTGTTCTTGATTCTGATGGAGAAGCTCCCATCCTCAAAACTGCAGTAACCGATGCCATTCATGTAGTCTCCAACTCAGATTCTGAATTGTCTGATCCAGCCCCGAAAGATGAAAACATTGACTCTCCATGGGAGGAATTGGGTCCTGCCATCAACAACTCCAACCATAGTGATCTGGAATCAAAATTAAGTCCGAAAGTTGAAGAATTGTATATACCAAAGCATCCCAATTATGAACCGATAGTCTCAGATGATGATTCTTCTGAATCTGAAGGAGATAGCCCTTTTTTAACTCAACCTGAAGAGCAAGCAAAGCTAAAACGCAATGAAAACGATAGTTCTCTTTTGCATTTTCTGGATTTGTATGAAAGGAAGGAAGCAGAGAAGTTGGACAGTGTTGAACATTTGGGCAATGCTTTGGCTGATCTTTTAGATAAATCGACTGAATCAACTCGGGGTACCTTTTCCAAAATTTCATCTGGGAATTTCAAGGAGAAGCATAGATCTCAAAAGAGCTATTCATTTGTCGCTGACCCAGTTTTACCTAATAATAAGGACAAGCTAATTGATGGAATATTAGATGGCTGTAAAGAGTCAAATATGCAAAACTAAGTTGATTGTGTAAACCGGGCCTTGGTTATTAGAACTCCATCATACGAAATTCGAGATTTTCATCACTCGCAGATGGAGATGGTGGCATGGTCGATTGTGTCGCAGCAATGCAGTTTTAGCTTGCCATGGCACTAACAGTTCAGTTGAGTATGATTCAGATATTTTTTTCCTTTCAACATTTATCTTTGCTATTACTGGAGTAGTTGTTTTGGTATTCTGCATGCTTCTTTTGGCATGTGTTCTTAGTATGGCTATGAACCATAAAAGTCATAACACCCTTTAGAACAGTATGAGCCATGTGACACAGCATCAACTAAATTTTTTGGGGTTTATATCCTCTCTTTTTCACTAGGTTACGGTGACCCAGAATTCTTGCTATTTTTCATAGTTAAACTATAACATAATAAGAAAATAGTATGTAACATTGTAAGGTTTTATAACATTATCAATGCACTCATGTAACATTTGTTAGTTAATTTTTATTGACTCTTAAATAAAAGTAAATCGAACGGTGAATAATATAGTGATAGTTTAAAAAAATTATTCTCGATAATGTATAAAAATTAAATTCTAATACAATAAATCCCCCATTGGTCTCTTTGTTACTTTGTGGTTTTAATTTTTCTAAAAGTTCTTGCTGTAGTTTTAGTAATTCCGGAAATATCTAGAGGAGTTACCCTCCATAAGTAGGCATTTCCAAGAGTCAGATAACTGAAGCTATAAGACATGAATTGTGATCTGTGGTTCAAACTCAGAAAGTGTTTGGTTTCTCATTCCAATAATTCCAATAAAACTGATGATTATTCCAATAATTCCAATAAAACTGATGATTTTTCTGTAATTCATGGAATGTTAGTTTCTCCCGCTTTGACCCACCCATTTATAAACGAGAGAATAGATCTACTTACTTCAATAGTATATTTTTTAAACTCACCTCACATCTTAGCTATCAATTTTAGGAAAATCCAATAGTGATCTAACTGTTAGATTTTCTTTGAATTGATGGTTAAAATGTAAAGTAAATTTAAAAAAATTTACTTCTTGAAGTAAGTAGATCATCTCCCTTTATTAATAATATAATAGTGAATGTATTGAACTTCATGTTGGGAGAGCGGGGCCACATTTTTAATTTATAGGACATGAAAATATCATTACATCACTCAGATTCTTTCATTCAACGTGACTTTCCAACTCATATAACCTTTTCATGTAAGATGACATTTTCAAATAATCATGTCATTCCACATTTTCATGCAACATAGTTTTTCAAATAGGGATGATATTTCACATGAGAAAAAGATATATACATTGATAATGTAAGAGTTTTTTACTTTTTTATACTATCATTATGTCATATATGATTCATTTTCAATCATAATTGACTCTTAGATAAAATTAATATAAATAAATTGTGGATTGTGCACTGACTATGTATAAATATTTGCAGTGCATAAATATTACACACAATATCTATTTTATTCCATTTAATTATTGTAATAACAATAATATCATAACTAAAAGATATTTCTTCCATACATTAGCTTATATAAATTAGTCATAATATTATAATCAAATCTCTTTAAATATTAAGTCATTGTATGGACACAATTCTTACACTTTTTGCCAATTAATGTTAGGGATTACAATCTCATCTCCCATCAATAATTTAGGGATTAGATTTCAAAATTTTATTTTATCATTTTTAGTCTATAAATAGGTCATGCTTGTAAAAATTCATGAGTTTTTATTGTTATTCATCAATTATGATACGTATAGAGTAGTTGTTTTGACTCTGGAAGCTATGATTCCAAGGGAATACTAAAGTCTAACCAGACTGTGTTTAGGTCATAGAAAGTGTTTTTTGGTCAAAATTTTGGGTAGTCAATGAGAATGGCAAATATGAATAGACATTCATCACTGTTAAGAGACATGCACCTTAATGTCATATTTTATTATGCATGTGTATTTCAATTTAAATTGTTAACTTTTTTCCTTAATTAGTTAGTAAAATTATGTGACGTAAATAGAACTATTACATTAATAAATAACTAAAGTAAATCATATTATGCATGTCATATCAAGTCATTATGCATGTGTATTTCACATTTTTATAATTTTATCTCTTATTGATTGTATAAATAACATAAGATTGTAAGAAATAAATGCACAAATGCATAAATTATTCGCAATTACTTTTATTGTTTTTTAATATATGGGTACTCGCGGATCCACTGAGGGCCTAAGGACCAGCGGATATCAGCACGAATCTGAAGCGAATATGGATCTAAAAAATGAAGTAGTTGAGCGGATTCAGATCATGCACTAACCAAATTCATCTAGACTCGTTGATATCCTATTTGTGGGCTAGACCACAAAATTTAGCCTATAAGATGCTACTCGGTCGGCCTTATGCTTTCAGAAAAAAATGATAGATAGAGAGGAAAATGTGAGAAAGAGAACGTGGAGAAAAAAATATGTGAAAAATAAAGTGAAATTTTTATTGTTTGATACAACAGAAATAATAAAGAAAAAAAGACAATTGTTTTATTTTCTATTTCATTTATTTGATAGAGTATAAAATGAGAATAGAGAAATAATATTATTTACTGAATATCAAAAATATCATTGAAACAAATGTAAAGAAAGAAATTATATTTTATTAGTTAGTAAAAAGTTAATACAATTAAATATTATAATATATACTATTTTATTTATTAAATTTTAAATATTAAACAATAATTAAAACAATGATTATAATGAATTAAATAGAAAAAAAGAGGTAAAATTAGGAGATCAATTTTTGGAGGATATTATTGACATTTTGCATATAATTATTATTTCCTCTCATTTTTTTCTTATAAGTGGGGAGAAATTTTTTGTGGGACACACAATTTTTATTTTCTCTTTTCTAAACCAAATTGGAGAAATTCTCTTTAACTTCAACTTTTCTCTCATTTCTAAATCATCTCTACTAAATAAAGAGTAAGAGTTTGGAATAGTAAATAGGACTCTTTATGTTGAGGCATAGTTCCACATCAATTGTTCAAATAATATTTTATGAAAAGTTGTTGAAAAGATAACATTTTATACTTTTTTTAATATTTTAAAAATTTATGAATAATAAATGTAAATTAATAAATTAATGTTAATATATTTAATTAATATTTAATAAATAATAAAATAATTTGAAACATCAATATATAGTATCTATAATTAATAACTAATATTATTCAATAACTTCTTAAAATAATTTTTAGGTTCAAATATGTTTTTAGTTTTTCAGAATATAGACAGTTTTAATTTTAGTTCTCAAATACTTTCTTAATTTGTAGTCTCTACTTAATTTTAAAAATATGATTTGATTTTAGTCTCCTTAAGTGATATGTTATATGATAATGTTAGTCACGTCATTATTAGAGATGAAATTAAATATCCAAACCAAAAAATAAATTATAGAGACTAAAGTTAAAATGTGATATATATTTTTTAGTGAATAAAGAGATATTAAAACATTTTCATAATCTATTTTTCTTAAATAAATAATTTCCTAAGACTTAATTACACTTACTCCCTGAGTTTTAGTGAAATTACACAAACCAACCTTTTTTTTGTCTCTATACGAGTCACCCCTCCATTTTTTGTTATTATATGTATCATTCCTAATTTTGTACATATATTATACTGACCATCCATAATGAGATATAAGTGTAATATTTTAAACAAAAAACATGTGATGTGTAATTAAGTTAAACAAAATATTATATATTGTTTAGACAAATCCAAATAATATAAGAGTTAATGCATCTTCATTATTTGTTTTATTACAAAATAGTATAAGGTTTATATAAATATCTTATTAGAATTGTTAATATATTGTGTAACAAAAATAATAAAAGGACACTCAATTTTTTATTATTTGAAATTTTCTACACAATATATAATATTTTGTTTTACTTAATTACACTAAATATATGTTTTTTGTTTAAAATATTACATTTATATCCCATGAGGGGTGATTAGTGTAATATGTATAAAATTATGGGTGATTTGTGTAAGAGCGTGAGTAGTTCCTGTAGGAATAAAAAATGGAGAAGTGATTTATATAACTTTACTAAAACTCAGTGGACGTGAGTATAATTAACTTAAAGAAATAATAATATATATTAATCATTAATTTAAGCATTAATGGCTTTTAGGAAATTTTATATTGTTTTACATATAAATATTAATGTAGTATTTGACTCATGATAATAATGATCATACCTACTTATTATCATTTTCAACCCAATACAACTCGTTGAAAAAGATAAGACTTGTGTGAAGACATATATGTAAAAGTAATTAATAAAATCTTGACAACATATTAAAAATTTATTTTTTATTAAAATTTAGTCATAAATAATAATACAATAAACACAAATACATTTATTGTCAAATATAATATATTATATATGTCTTCATACAATCTTTTTTTTTATAAAAACAATGGGTCTTTTACATGTTATAAAGTATAGCAATTATTGATTGGAGGAAGCTAATCCTTTCCCATGGCCAACCTTGTCACAGGGCAATATTCTAATATATCAAGCACAATACAACACATGTCAATGTTCTCACACTTATTACATCACAAATAATTAAATAATAAATTATATTTTTATATCACAAAATAAGTTATGTACTCCATCATTAAAATTCTAACATGAGTTCTATTTTTTAGATTTTAAAAATATTTTTATATAAACTGATTAAATAAAATATATATTCTCAAATAACCTATTATTATTTTAGTTGATAGATGAAATAAATTATTTTTTCGAGATACTTTATTGTCTCAAATAAGTGACCTCCGAACAAGAATATGTTATCTCAAACTTTGTCCCTAAGTCTGTCATGCACCAATTAAAAAATAACATGTTAATTAAAAAAATTAAACATTTATGATTTTTTCTATTTTTCTCTATTTTAATAGGTGCGGATCAGACTTAGGAATGAGATTTGGGACAACAGATCATTGTCTTCCACATTTTCCTCCTTAAATGAAAAAAGGAAAATTAAAATAAAAAATAGAAATTAGGTGGTGATCTAATCCTCAAAGTTGAAAGTCATCTAAAGTTCAAAGAATTCTCTCTCTATATCTCCCTTGTCTATGCCCACAGCAAAAACATTAGAGAAAATACCCAAATAGAACAGTGGGGTGGTATTAGGTAACCAGGTATGCAGCTTTTGGCACTTACCATTACCCTTACCACACACAAACACCACTGTCCATAAACACACAACTTCCACCAAAACTATAATCATCAAAATTTTAAACATTCAACACACCCTCTCTTCTCTTTTCTAGTAACCATTATATTATTATTATTATTATTACTACCCTCCAACCTTTTTTATTTTTCCCTTCTGGATCTGAAACTCCGTTTATCAGATCTATGTCGTTTTACCATTCCTACCTGTCGTTTATTCATTTTCTTTTACTATGTCGTAGTTTCGATCCATCTCTTCCTGCATAAAACGCAACAACGAATATTCTTAGATTCTGTTTTCTTCAGCAAGAAACACATAACCTCTTCTTTCTCAATTCTCACCAACGCGTTTTCTCTGATTGATTGATTGATTAATTCATCTGTTTTCGTCGAAATTGCTTCTTCTTCGTTCGACGCGCGTGGTTTGGGTATGGATTCCAACGATTTCCGTTCAATATTGGATTCTTCGGGCGTCGACGTGTGGTCGTTCATCGACACCGCAATCGCCGTCGCCGCGACGGATTCCGGCGATGAGCTGAAGCGCCGGAGAGACGCTATCGTCGAGAGGCTCTACTCCGCCACCACTGCTCCTCCGCGGTGCCGGAATTGCGACGGAGGCAACCGTAGTGTCGTCACTACCAACAGCGACCGAGTTAGGAAACAACAGAGGACCCGTAGCCCTAGCCCTAAACGACAATCACCACAACGCGAGCAACGACGTCGTTTCGCCTCTTCCCCCGAAACGCCACAGTCTCTTGAAAACGACAACGATGACGAAGAAAACGACACTGATTTGGATCCTTACGGTGGCTTGTTCGATGATGAACAGAAGAAGATTCTGGAAATTAAGGAGCAGCTGGAAGAACCTGATCAGGTACTGTTTAATAACCGTTTTTAATTTAATTCGTGATTTTATTTAGATTTGAAGGTTCATTATTATTAATTTTGTTTTCCAATTTTCAGTCTGAAGATTCATTGGTGGATTTGCTTCAAAATCTCGTGGATATGGATATTACATTCCAAGCTCTGAAGGTAACTTTTGATTAGATACATCTTTTATGTTTGAACTTTTTTTGATGGTTTTACAGTGTTTGATTTTTTTGTTCCTGTAGGAAACTGACATTGGTAGGTACGTGAATCGGTTGAGGAAGCATTCGTCTAATGACATTCGCAGATTGGTGAAGCTACTTGTCAGGTTGAATAACTGAGTTTTGATGCAGAAATTATGAAACTAATATAATGTTTTTGTAAGTTTGATTAACATTTTGTTTTAATTGTTATTTGCAGGAAGTGGAAGGAAACTGTAGATGAGTGGGTGAAGTCAAATCCACAGGGAGAAGCTGCTACTCTTATGGGTAATTTTGAATATAATTGTTTTGGGGGAAGTTTATGTGAGGTTAAGGGTTAGGGTTAATTAAATGGTAATTAATTAATAATGTTGGCATTTCCATTTTGCAGCTGATGGAGACTCTTCCCCTCTTCAGAAAACCACCCAAAATGGGCATCATCATGTGAAAGAAATCTTTTGTGTATATTTTTTTCTATGAAAATTGAAGCTTGTTTAGATTGTTGCTAATGGTATCCCATTCTTTTTTTGCAGATTCCTGATTTTGCTTACTCACCGAATCCACACAGTGAGTACAGCACCAGTTGATTCAAATCTTCTGTTGTTTTGATTTGGTTGATGCATATTACTTAAGTTCTTTTTTTGCTGACACAGATGGGAGTTCTGGGTCTGACCGTAATGAAGCAGAGCTGAAACCAAAACCGAAAGTGATTCCTTCTCGCAGAGAAGCACCACCTCCAAGACCAATTCCACCACCTTTACTTCATACCCCTGCTCCTTCTGCCCTTCAAAACGTACGGATATGATTTTATTACAATTTTGGAATTGGAGTGTCTGATGGGTGAAATATTATGTAGTAGGTACAACCAAACAGGATTGAATAGTGTTTTATTGTATTATTTTAACATTCAACCAAATTCTGATTGGTTGTGTCCATATAATCACTTGCATATGCAAGTCTTGAAAATATAATATACACAAACTTAGAAACAGAAGTACAATAAATATGGAACTTAACTTAAAGTGAAAGGGTCTGGAATATTTTTTACTTTTGTATAAGCTAGTTAAGCTCTTCAAGTGTGAGTGGTCCTGACATGTTGCAGAATGATTGCATTGCAGAAACAGAAAAAACTGGAAGAAAGCAATTTTGATGCGGAGAAACTTGCTTCTGCAAGAAAAAGGCTTCAAGCGAACTATAAAGAAGCTGAAAATGGTGGAATTTTCATAGTTCACATTTCCATGCTAGTTGTCTCTCTCTCTCTCTCAATGTATATGTACTGACTGGTAATTTTTGTTTGTTTGTGGGGTGTGTCTGTGTAGCCAAAAAGCAAAGGACAATTCAGGTTATGGACATTCATGAGTTACCAAAGTCAAAATCCAAGAATACCTTCTTTGGAAAGAACAAAGGCAGTGGCGGTTCTCATGGGAGGCACTGGTGATACAAACATACATGTTCCATTCTTCGTGCCATGTTAACTGTAAAAATGGCTTCTGGGGATAGACCTATTTTTCTTCTGGTTTTAATTATAACTGAAATTAATAATAATCAGAGACAAAACATAAACTATTGAAATATTTCTTTCTGAAAGTAGACTTACCTAACCAAACAAAACCAGCTTTTATAGTTGGTTCGTTTGTTGAGGTGCATGTGATTTCCTAGAATCAAGACAGGGATGAGGTGGGAATGTAGGTTAAAAAAGTTGTTTTCTTTTTTATCTGAAACACAATTTTTTTTGGTTGAAAATTGAACTACATTGGTTAATGGTTGCTTCGCTATACTAGGTGTTTTATCCTTTTTCTTAATGAACAAAAGTCAAAGAGATTACCCTACTTAGCAGGGGCGAATTTGGTGGGTGAGTGTTTAGTTGGTGTTACAATTAATATTGGTGATGGTGTCTTAACGCTATGAAGTTGACATGTGCACACAACGTGGCCCTTGCTTTGCGTCAAGGAATTTGTTTTCTGATTCGGTTGTTCACGTTAACTGTGCGAATCTCTAAAATTAGTATTAGAAGTAATTCGTGTGATCTTGTTGAGCTTGAGAAGTAGATTCGTTAAATTTACATGACCATTTTGGGTAAGGCTTCTAATAATAAGCTAAATTTAAGGATGTTGGCAAATGATACTTCTTTTTAAGTTTAACAAATGATACTCTTTTTTATGTTTTAACTAATGATACTTGACGAGAGTACTTTTGAAGTAAGCAATTTTTGGTGGACTTAAATCATTCAATCTATGGAACAGTAAATTCTCTTTTAGCTATTAATTCATATGTAAATAAATTCTCTTTTGTGATGAAGGGATAAGTGAATTTAGGGTGTGTAATGTAGTTAATCTGCATAAACGCTAATTAGGGAATCGATGAATTAAGGGTGGATACTTCTGTAGTTCTGTAATTCCGTGAAATGAAGTGAATATTTTTTATTCTGTGAGGAATAAACCTGAGGGAAGAATGATGCAGTGTACTTCAAATTACTTTTCGCAGCAAGACAGAAACTTGGTCGTAATTTCCAAAACTTCGGTACAACCTCAAATAGTGCAAAAGTTAGTACGATAACCACTGAAAAGTAATTTGTATAATTTAGAATATATAATAAAATCTAATTTTCAATAAAAAATAAAAGAGAGTACTAAGGTCTAGTTATTGGGAGATGTAGAGTAAGGAAGAAAGATGAATAGGAGAGTTAGTGATACATGTGAGAACAAGGGAGGGTGGATTCATGAGAGGGAGAAGATCAAGAGTAAGGGAATTTTGCTATCATATTTGTTTTAAGTCAACAATTTTGTTAGCATGACTCTCTTCACCTACCAAACATATGATGAAGGTAATTGAGAAGAAGAAAAAAATTAAAAAGGGGTGATCAAAACTAATTCATAGCCCCCCATGCACATGAGTATGGGTGAATATCATCTTGTCTTGGAGAGGTAAATACATTAAAAAAAATTAAAAAAATGTTGAAAATTTTACCTTCTACTAGTAATTTGATGACATTTTTTTCATAAAATTAAAAGTAACAACTTGTTTGTCTATATAGAATTCTTTTTGTATGAGCATCAACTTTGAGGACAAAGGTTACCCTTAAAGAGATGGGCAATGATGAGAAGCCTATTAGTAAGACTGAGTCAAAATTGGATCAAGATGGTATGAGGTCTAAATTAGAGAAATATAAGCATAGTTAGATAATAATTTTGTTTGAAGATAATTTTAATTTATCTTTTATATTTTAGTGATCTAAAATATTCTAATTATTATATCGATGCCACTTGTAGCCATGGTTAGTTCAGACATTTTATAGGTTGGGTGCAAAATAAAAAGTGGGGCTTTGAACTTTCAAAGTTATCTCAATTTTTAGGATCATAGAATAGAATCAAGAGGGATTTATTGTTTACCCTCCTTTGAATTTTTAATATTAGACATATTTGGTACATTATCATGTTCATTGAAATTACTAATATCTTCATTGATAAGACTTTTACCATTTAATTTTTCATTGGATTTTTCACTCAAATTAACACACGGGGCAATTTTCTTAACAAATTTATCAAGTGCTCACCATTTATACTTTTTCTTTTTTCTTTTTCACTTTCAGATAAATGTTTTTTAGGCAATAACACTTGAATTATGAAAGATGGAGGCAACAATCAATAGAGCAAAAGAATAGCAACCAATCAGCCTTTATCCTTTTGGCTTTTAAATAAACATTACACTCTTGAAATTTAAAAATCACAAACCACAATACTCATTCATATATTAACATGGTTATAGAAATGGAAAAACTAGTATTGGGGCTTAAAAAAAGAATTCCAGCTTTTATGACATCTATGTAAGTTGTAGATGAATTGAGTTTCACGGGTAATTTTTTTCAATTTTTTTGTTGTATATGGTTCTTCCTTCAAATATTCTTAAATCAAAAGGGGAAAATACTAAATATTAAAAGGTTTAAAATCCTAATGCAAGGTGTTCCCCTAATTTATTGAACATTAATCCTAAATTTTAAACAAAGTTATAATGTAAATTTAAATGAAATTAAGTTGGAGAATACTAGCTAAAATGAAGAAAATAGATGGTGGAACATTAACAATTGCAAATGGCAACCGCAATTGCTTTGTCTTTGTTGTTCTCATTGTTGTGGAGATTGGAAACGTAGATCAATTGCCAGTTGGTGGAATGGTGTGGGAGACTGCACTTGGGGTATAGCCATGATAGGGGTGTGGAAGACATTGAGAATAGCCCTAGGAGGAGGGAGTTTGGCTCCTCTCCATTACAGGAGATGGCAATACACAATTATGATGTTGACATGTGTCAAAAATAAGATTTAAATGGTCCAAATTTTTTCACTTTTTTCTAAATTAAACTTTTAAAAAAATTCACTCCCTCGCATATCCAGTACTGGAGAGTCCAGTACTGGAGAGGAATCCTACCCAGGAGAAGGTATATATGGATAATATTTAGTTGTAGGCTCCCTAAATTAGTGAGCTCTTTGCTATTACACCCTTTGTTGTAGGGTCATTTCTTGTTTTAGAGTTTCATTATTAGTTTATATAAGTTGAGCATATAATGGATGGGACCAATTATATGGGACCAATTTCTTGAGATAGTTGGTTTGATGAAAGAGGAGAAATAAAGGAGGCCGGTGTAAGGGAACAACCACTCAAGTGAGAATAATACTCATATAAAAATTGTGATTACAATAAATTTAAGTCTTACAATCATCTATATACAGATAGTTAGAATTAAAAGTGAGTTATTAGTCATATAATCACTTAAACAAATATTATCATTTCTCACAATAACAATTGTTCGCACTCACTTCCTATATATATATATATATATACACTAGGAACGACTCACATGAGAACGGTATGGTATTGTGAGAAATGAGAACAATTAATATGAATCATTAGATCTTATTTTAACGATCAAAATTAAAAGATACATGCACATGACTATTATGTGACCAATAACTAACTTTTAATATTAATCATCTATTATTGGTTGTAAGACCCATATTTATTGTTTTCAGAGATTTTATATGAGAGTTGTTCTCAATTGAGTCATCCATATATATATATATATATATATATATAATTGTGTAGTGTGAAGTTGGTGTTTAAAGTTAATACCATGGAGAGTTAAGACTTAGTTGAGCAATGGAAGGAATATAAGTGAGTAAATTATTTGTTAGATTTTAGAAAGCCAACCCAATCAAAAGTGGACTGGGAGGGGACCTTTACTCATGTTTCACCATTGAAAATTATACCTTTTTTACAACCACAGACATCACTCAGCATGTCCCTTCATATTGAAACATGGTTATTAGACAATGTGCCAAACCATATCAAATAATTCCACCAATGTGTTAACATTTGATAGGAGATTCCCAAAGTTAGTCTCACGTACTTTCATGAATGAGACATGTTATGAAGTTAGTGTTGGGTTTGGGAATTTCCCACATCTAGTCCCATGTCATTTTTCTTTATCTTCGCAAAGTTTAAATACATGTTATCTTCACAAGTACTAACCATATACAATTCCTCAACCATATATACATCAACGTGCAACCTCTCACATATAGGTATTTATTACTTTCATTATGCTAAGAGCCTGAACACACATGATAATGCCACTAATCCTAATACAATTGGAAAAGATCATCTCCATTACTGGATAGATAAGTTTTTTTTTAAGGTAAAAATATAATCTCACTATAAATAAGAAGACACAAATGACATTACATATTGCATCTTTCTTTAGTTTTTTAGAGAAGTCTTACTCAATCCAATTAAGTTTGCAAGGGTCGGACTATGTACTTATGTACGTAGCCAAATTGATGAGAAAGGTTACTATTATAAAATATACTAATGTATGCGAGAAAGGCCGTCCAATTTTTGTTTAATTGGTTAAAATTTTGATATTGAAATAATACTATTAACGGCATGTTGGAGTTTAGTTGGCAAAATTAGTTTAATTTGAGGGAAAAGATAAAAAGTATTATAAATAAAAATCACGAAGATTGGGAAAGAAAATAATAACATAATGTTAAATAACTCCCTTATGCATTAATTATAGAGAAAATGTAGCATATATTTTATTAGGATGTAGTAGAAGTGAGAAGTTCAGTCTAAACCAGATTGTTGTTATCGGAAATGGAGTTAGAGCCATTAACCGTTGCATTGGATTTATTGTTGTTGTGGGATAGTTCTTCGCAATAGCCACGCATGATGTCACATTCATGTTGTGTTAGGCCTAATGTTGTTATTAATGTGGAGCATTGTTGAGCTATTGTGAGAAGGGCATGGCAACAACCTGATCCAAGATATGTCTCACCATTAAGAAAAAACATCATAACCTCACCACTACATGATTGAAGTTCAAACAATGTTTCCCAGCATTTGTTGTTGTCATCAAAACCTAAACGTGTTGCATGGGTTGAGGTTGTTGTGTTGGGAGTTAAAGGCCTTGCCATAACAATTGTGGTCAAGGTACATATGATCACAATAAACAGCTTGGTAGAGAAAACCATGAAGGTGAGTAGAAATAAAAATATTAGACTTCTTTTTTTTGGATATGAAAATAGAGAGAATTTTTTTTGATGAAGGAGGAGAAATGGTTGAATTTATATATAGTGTAATTGGGGTGTGAAGCTAATGCCAAAATTGCATGACCCTTGATAGTTTAACACTTTAACATTTATTTGAGCAAAAGGAAGGGAAAGAGTGAAGAGTGAAGAGTGAATGTGTAACTGTGGAATTAAATTGATGAGAACTCAAAGGCCCTGAAAAAGGGAACATTCAGATACATAATAGTCTGGTGTTACTTCTGGCTCTTTAGTAGTACTACATATATACAAGTTGCGAAACGGATATTTAATTGTTAATGAGTGTACTTTAATGTTTGTGTGGATTTATTACAAATGCAAATTTGTTAGGTGGCTTCATTTTATATGTGCCTCTTTTATTTCTTATCCTTTGCCCACATAAACTGGTGGTGCACTCAGAAATAAATTAGATATTTACTACTTCAATTTTTAAAAGAATTATTTTTAACAAACTTAAAAGGGTTTTAAGCTTTAGTTTGATGAGCATCTTAGATGATATGTACAATGATATAGCATTATTAGTTTCATTTTATTTAAAGTATATTTTTATTAGTTGTTTTTTGAGGTTAATAAATTATGTGCTATAGGTGCCAATATTATTTTGTTGGGTGGAGATCCAAATACTGCATTTAGCCATCAATTCTAGGGAAATTCAATGGTTTAGATTTACTACTAATTCAAACCATTGAATAATAAAATTGTTTAAGATAATGAGTTATGGATAAGAAAATAAAATAAAAAATCTAAATTCGTATTACTAATAATAGAGTTACCACCATGTTTTTTTTAAACACATGACAAACATTATTAACCATTCTATTAAAACCAACATAAAACCCTTTGGTACCAACACTACAATATAAAAGTTACGAACAAATCAGAAAATATCCTTTTTTTATACAGGTAATTATAAACAGTATAAAAATTATTGCCAACACCCAACAAGAACACCACCACCACTCCTCCACCTTAACCCACCACCTCCCATTGCCGTGCACCACCATGACCCATAATTCATTTCCGTAAGCCACTACGTTATCAATAAATTGTGTACGTTGCTTACAACATAATGATGGATATATAGATTGAGTTTTCTTGTACTAAATCTCTTGTCAACAATTAATAGAGTTTTTTCATGACTAATGTACATGTCACATGTTTAACATACATTACCAGCTACCATAAACAAAGTTCAAATGTACACCATAACATAATGATATTAGTAAATTTAGCTAAACAAACTTTATTTCCATCGGAGAATAATATTCTTATTCATATATTAGCACTATTTGCTCATAAGAGAAGAAAACAAGTACATTCCCATAAACCAAACACTTCTCTATAATTCTTGAAGATTGTCTTGGTTGGACTAGAATGAGTTATACTCAATTAATGAAAATGGAATAAGGGGATTCAGCAGGAGTTGGAGTTGAAGCAGAAGCAGAAGCAGCAGCATCACAATAACCTCTTAAAATATTACCTTCCTCAGCAGTGAAACCCAAAGAAGTGAGCATTGCAGGCCAACAATTATGTGTTATAACAGTAATTGCAGTGCAGCAACTAGGGCCAATATCAGCCACACCATTGAGAAAGAAAAGTACAATCTCATTAGAACATGATTTCAACTCCAAAAGTGAACTCCAACAATTCACAAGGTCTCCATTATTCCCTTCAAGCCTTTCTGATATGTCTTGTTTTGGATTCATCACTAAGTCCCTTGTTGCTATTCCACTCACAATGAAGCAAGCAATAAAGGTCAGCAACAACAAATGATTTCCTTCTTTTAGAGCCATGGAAATGAATGATTTTATCACTTAGGAAAATGTAGAGGTTGGTCTTAAAACTCTTCAAGGTTCAAAATACTTATACTAGTGCTAGGATTAGCAGTTATTATTAATAATAGTGGTGATAATGAATGAAGAAAATTAAAACAAAGGGTTTCTATAACTGCCACGGCTTATAAGTTCTTCATTATTATACTGAATGGAGTACATTTTTTTATATATAAACGGATTGGAACTGAATATACACAGACATCAAAATCGTTATCAATTTTCAGCTGATATTAGAACTTTAACTATTTTATTTATTTCGGCTGGTTGGAGAATTTACATTAGACTTTAAAATGGATTAAAAATAATTCATCTACCAGTTTTGTGTACTTACATTTTAGAGAATAGAGTCAAATTCACATACAATCCTTATATCAAGTTTATCCTTAGTTTTTTTAACTTCTATTTCTTTAATTAGGGTTTTTTCAACCCTTGAGTTAAAGATAAAATGGTAAGTCTAAAAATATTTAGCATCAGTTTAACTAATATAATTTAGGTTTAAAAAAATCAAGCAGAGAAAAAATGCATTGAAAAATAAATTCAACACTTTGGAATTCATCAACTTCACCATTTTGCATTAAAACCTTCATGAAAAAGTGGTGAAAAAATGGAGAGGAAAAGAAAATTTTGTAGTTATTGGGATCCGAATAAGTGTTCACACTTTAAATATTGAAACTGTGTCAACTATTTCGGGCCACACTATTATTTTGCCAATCATTAGAGCCGGGCTTACGGCCGGAATTTGGAATGGGCTCATGTGGGAGACTTTCATGCTGTTTGGTTAAGGAAGGAAATTGGAAGGAAAGAAAGTAGAAATAAAGAGTTGAAGGAAAAAAAATAATAGAAATTGTGATGATAATTTTATTGTTTGGTATGATTAAAAATGAAAGGAAATAAAATACACAGTTATACATATGTTGTAAAGTGAGAACAAGTCTCCTAAAAATTGTGAAAACAATAAATTTGGGTCTTACAATCAATTATGGATTGTTAAGATTAAAAATTAGTTATTGGTTACATGATAGTCATGTGCATATATCTTTTAATCTTGACCGTTCAAATAAGATCAAATGATTCATATTAATTGTTTTCATTTCTCACAATAACACATTGTTTTCACGTGAGTCACTTTCTTATGTAGCATATCTAATTTATTTTATTATTTATTACTTTGTTGGTAATTTTAAGTAATTATATTTCTTTTTTATTTTCACTCCTTTTTTATTGACCATGTACAATTATTATTTATGTATGAGTTTAGGGGCAATGAAAATATAATTAAGTTAACTATAAACATATAATATTACTGCATTATATCTATTTTCATCTAATTATTGTTCCTTCATTTATTCATTCATGGTTGAAGGGTAAATTTGGATTTTTTTTATGATTTTCTTTTCTTTCCTCACTTTCTTCCCAAACTTGGGAGAGAAATAATTTTGTGGGGCCATGCTTATTTTTATTTTTCCTTCCTATTTCATGTTGAACCAAATGAATGATATTTTACACCACTTTTCTTTTGTCATGTTTTACCTGGAACCAAACACAATGTTAATGTAGGAGGTCACCTTTCTCTGCATTTTTTTGGTATAATAAAGTGTATTCTTTCACCTTACTAGTAATCAACTAATTTTTTTAGGGTATGTTATTATCCCTCCCAAATGACATAAATTAACATTATTACACTGAGAGTAATGTTATATTTTTTTACTAATATTCATACGCACAAAAAAATGACATATGTCACTTGTAAACTAATTATTAATAAATAAATTATGCTCTTAATGTATATAAATTTTATTAGTCGTCAAATAATTACTATATATTGATTATTAAATTGATATATAGTTAAACTTAAAAATTTGTTTGTCTCCATGTATACTTACTGTCCACACAAGTGCCTATAAATAGTGTGAATTTGGATATAGGAAAATATTAAATACAGTAAGGTTTGAATCACAAAATATACAATATAAAATATTGTAAGTGGTCATTCTATATAAGCAGCCTCATTCTATTTAAAATATTGTAAGTGGTCATTTTAAATACCCAATATTTGTACTTGTATAAATATTTAATTTTGTTTGACCAATTTAAATATTTTTATAATAAAATAAAAGGTGGGTAAAAAAATAATATCACAAAATTTAATGGTGTCTAGCAAATTTCATGAACATTGTTTTCCATATTATCCATTTAGGTGTTTAGTCACAAGGCAAACTAACGTCCATATATATATATATATATATATATATATATATATATATATATATATATATATATATTTTGTTTTTTAAATAAATATATTTATTTTTATGTCAATAAATTATTTTAAATATTTGCTTAAACAAAGAGTAATTGATTTACTAAATTTCTTTTTTTATATATAATAATAAATATATATTAAATATGATTAATGTATTAATTTTCCTTTTAATAATAAAAGATGATTTTTATTTTAAATTGTATAAAATTAAAAAAGTTTTAAATATATGAAAGAGTTTAACCGGAAGGTTCAAAGCCAGTGAATCAATTTTTTTCTTAATAGTTTTTACATCTATATTCAAAATTATGTTAATAATCAATTATATCGACACAATTTATTTTGGTACCACTCAAAAAACTAAATTAAGCACCTCCAACTCAATTATAGTGAAAGCGGAGTTTCTAATCAATTTGTTAAACAAACAGTAACATCGATAATTCAAAATTGAAGGAACACCTTATCAGTAATAATAAATTATCTTCCATAAAAAAACTAACAAATGTAGGTTTAGAATTATACATTCTAATATGTGTTACTATAAAATAGTGTAAAAATATTTTAAAATAAATATATATCATTAATTTAAAATGGGATAGATAATCTTCATAATAATCCTACTAAATGGCGTATCTTGATTTAATGTGTCAAAACTCAAATATCTGTGTCCGAATTTTCTGTTTCTTATAGATTTGGTGATGTTACGTGTAGTCCTGTCACTACTGTGAGGCCTGTGTGTGGTTTACACTTCACACTTCATTTTCCACTTCCTTTGTACCATAATTTGAACTTTATATTTTTGACAAATGATAATAAAATTATGTCCAATGTTAATTTACTAACTACAATTCGCTTCGGAGCAAACTTATTTGTAATTGTTAGATGAAAAAATTTAACTACTGATCACCGGTTGAATACCCTTAGAAATCGGTATGGAGAGACGTTACTTTAGTGTAAAAGTCGGTTTAGGATAATACAAATGTATCTCCCTTACTGAGAAGTCGGTTTGGGTCAACCCAACATCACAAAATCTCATTGAAAAGTCGGGATGAGCTTTACCAACTTCCATTGAGAAGTCGGGTTGCCCCAAACCGACTTCTCAATGGAAGTTTGGTAAAGCTCATACCGACTTCTGAATAAAAGTTGATCAAACCTATACCAACTTCTGAATAGAAATTGGTAAATCTCATACCAACTTCTCTTTCACTTCAACAATGTGGCAATCATATCATTAATATATGTATCTTTTTTATGGGCATTAAACATGTTTCTAAATAATAATATTTAGGGTTAAGCTAATACATAACTTGATAGTTATGAGACTATAATACTTGAACAATGTCTTCATAAATTTTATTATTATTATATAAAAGTGTATAAAAATATCATAGACTTTTTTGCTTTTTTTGCAAGTATTAATTATGAACTATTTTTTATTTTTAATTACATCTTACACTTTAATTATGGGTGGGAATCCATTTACTCAAACTTACTCCACATTTTAGCCTTCAATTATAGAGAAATTCAATGGTTTAGATCTACCCACTAATTCAAACCATTGGATTTCCCTATAATTAATGGCTAAGATGTGGAGTAAGTTTAAAAACTTACTCTTGGAGTTAATAGATCTCTTGATGAAATCAATCCATACATAAAAATAATCTTGAATTAAATGATATGAAAAATTATAACCATATATTTTGTTTTAACATCAAATTTTTAGATTATCTTTATTTAATTAAATATATATATATATATATTAATATTATTAGATAAACCAATTTTAACTTTGAAATTTACTTATCATCTTTTTCTTAATCAATTTTATATTTTTATTCTTCCTATCAATGTTGACTAACCTACATTATTGTATTGTCACTATTGTGAATTTGATTTAAATAATTTCCTTGATGATATATTTATAATTTAATAACATATTTATATTTGGACCAACTTTACCAAATCATAAAATTTATGAGGGAATTAAGAAGAAAATAACTCTATGATAACTATTTGTAAAAGACATAAACCTTATATAAACTTTATGCATTCTATAAGGTTTTAGTGGTTTTTTGATAAGACACTTTACAAATTTTACAAAAATATATTATTTTTTTGCTCCATTAATGACTTTACTTTTCATTTTTTTTGTTTGGATAAATAAATAGTCCATACATAGCGTGATAGAATTAACGTATATTACTTTAAAAACTATCAACTATATAATACTAAATGAGAATAAAATTATAATATTACGCAATATTTTGAATTAAATTAATTATCTTTATTCCTGTTTATAATTTAGTTGTTTTTTTTTTCTAATGACGAAAAAAGGAATAGTTAGTACCACCAGCAAGACAGTAGAGCTGATTATGAAGCAAAATATATTATTGTAAAAATTTTAAAAGTAATAATTATCCTCTAATAAGGGTATTTATAATGTAATTTATTAAGAAAAAAATCATTTTCATAAGAAATTACCATACGAGCGTACTGTAAACGCCACTTCATGTCTTCAACACTATAGAGTGTACTACATATAGATGAAGAGAAAAACAAAATCTAACTATAATTCTAATTTTTTTTTGGTATAATTAAGGATATCCTTTGTGGCTACTCCTTACAATTACTATTATTAAAATAAATCGAATATTTGATATTTTTTCCTATCTGTTGTAATAAACTTTGGCAATTTTAATCTCCTTTTGTTATTTTATTAGTATTTGGTAAAAATTGTCTACCTTTTAATTTTGGGTGAGGTAGAAAAATTCAATTGTTTGAATTAGTGAGTAGAAAAAACTTTACTCTCCAATTAAATTAATCATCTTTTAATTTTGAATATGCATAATCTAACGCGGCGTGAGTAGATTCCACTAGGACAGAGCAGTTCGCAGTTCCCTTTCGCTGTTAATCTACTTACACACCCAACCTTGGACTTGGTCCTAGACAACAACAGTGAATAAGATAAAACATTTCAAATTTCATACAACTACACGACATAAAAAAAAAAACATTACCCACATCAATTACATAACAGTTTCTTTTATTTTTTTCATCTCCAAAAAATTAGAAAACATTTTCCATATGACCAAACAAAAAAGAGGGAATTTTTTTTGACCAAATTCCGGTGGGGCACAGCTCAGCGCCACCACAACAATGTGGGTCCCACCTACTTTTAAGTCTTTTCAATTTTCATTTCTATATTTTTTTTCTTTTCTTCCATTATTTTAATAATTTCTCGGCCTCTGTCTTTCACATTCATTGATTCTCGGTCTCTATTCCTATGTCACTCTCATCATTTTCCCTTATGCGTCTTTTATTATTTCCTTTCATTCTTTGTCACACTCTTTCACTTCGTAGCCTATGTTATAGAAATGAGACTTATGAAGGAAGCAAATTAAAGAAGAAAACCCAAGTCAAAGTTTGATTTTTTATTTCCTTTTTTTTTTCTGCACTAACATTCACAATATAACAGAAGAGGAACCAGTGACTTCATTTTGATTATGTTGCTGGGTATTCTTCATTTTTATGTATGTGAGTGTTGTTGTTTTGGTTTTAGCTTTAGTTGAAGACCCTTTTGAGAGGTGTGATTGATGAACACTGGTGGTAGACTCGTTACTGGTTCTCACAACAGGAATGAGTTTATTCTCATCAATGCAGATGAAAATGCAAGGGTAAGTTCTCATTGTATTATGACTATCTCTTCCGGGTTTGTGGTGCCAAAAAAATATGTTATGAATATGTGTTTTTTTGTTCTTCTTCTGATTTCTTGTTATATACTTATATTTCCCTTTTCTGTTTTATGATATTTTCTAGCTTTGAACACCGTCTATGGTATGTGACACACATGATTGTGCTTTTGTCTTGACTTCTTCAATGGGAACAAACTCTCAAAGGAAAAAAATGTGTTTTTAATTGAGCTTCAGTGCTTTACCTTTTTACTCATTTTTGTCTTCATGCATTCATTTAATAGGTGGGGATAGGGGTTGTTGGCTAGTATTAATAGCTAGCAGGTGTCTTCTAAAGTTAATTTTGTATTAATATTTTTTATTATGATGATAGTCTCCTTAAACAATTGAACTTTAAACTAATTGCTTGAAAGTTATGATTTTCAAAATTATGATTTCTGTTGCATTTAAAAGTTAGATTTAGTTGATTGTAGTACAGTTTGACCATTCTATGGTCTCAAGCGCTCCACAATGCTTAAACATTTATATGGGATGTTATTTTCTCAGTGAAATTTCAACATTAGCTGGCTAATAAGTGTGAATCAATAACTATGGTTTTGTCACATGTGGTGGCGAATGCTAAAGATCATTAAGAAGCATGAAGTGTGAATCAATAACTATGGTTTTGTCACATGTGGCGGCGAATGCTAAAGATCATTAAGAAGCATGAATATGAAATTGTCTTTTTGTCTGTATGCTTGCCAGGATTATGTTTTTAACAGAGGCACAATGTTTGAATATTTTACCTTTTCGTATACACGATTTTATTAATGTTGACTCTTATTGGTAATTTGTATCATCTAGATGACATTTGGTATATGCTCAGGCATCTAAGATGTCTATGCATGCAGGATATTCATGCCTGGTTAGCATCCTAGATGCCTAAATATGTGTAATGTATTTGTTTGGTTCCACTTGGCAATCTTAGAGTAAGTTTGAATTTCAAAAATGCCATTTTCTATAACATATCAGTAATTAAAAGAAATAATTTATGATGATTTTTCGTGTAATATAAATGAAATTTTGTTAGTTGAATAGTAGACATTGAGATGCCTATGTCTATTTTCCGAATACCAAATGGTAGGGTCATGCTTGTGCGTTCGAACGACTCTTCAGTTTTTTTAAAAGTTGTACACTCAGCCGTCAATAACACTGTTCTTTTGGTTTGGTTCCCATCAGATTAAGTGTGTCCGAGTATTAAGTGATCAGATATGCAAAATTTGTGGGGATGAAATAGAGATTGCAGAGGACGGGGACCCCTTTGTTGCTTGTAATGAGTGTGCTTTCCCTGTTTGTCGGACTTGCTATGAGTATGAGAGACGAGAGGGGAATCAAACATGTCCAAAGTGTAAGACCAGATACAAACGTATCAAAGGTGAGACTCTTTCTATATTACTACTTGACTTTTGTAATGCTTACCTCTCGTGTCGGCACACTCTAACCAATGAATGAATTGCAGGTAGTCCCAGAGTTGAAGGTGATGAAGAAGAAGAGGATATTGATGACTTGGACAATGAGTTTGATTACGGGTATCCCAATGATATTGATGATATCCCAGTGCTTTCTGGAAGTCATCATGTTAGACGTGATTCTAGTTATACTATGTCGGGCATCTCCCCAAATTTGGAACATGACTCCCCGCTTCTCAATTCCGAAATCCCACTCCTGACTTATGGGGAAGAGGTATATTTGCAACTTTTCCTGTTGAAGTGGTTCTGCATTTCCTTAAATTTAATGTGCATTATTGCACACTAGTAACAATTGTTCCTATATAATACTGTTTTACTCTGTATAGAATCCTGATATATCTTCTGATCGACACGCTCTAATTGTTCCCCCATATATGAATAATGGGTACAATGTTCATCCCATGCCTTATACTGATCTATCTATTCCATGTGAGTCTCGGACTACTGTTTCATTATGCATTTCTACAAATTGTAAATCTTATATATTGATATATTATCGCTCTTGTGCTTCGTTATCATAGTGCAACCCAGACCAATGGTCCCAGAGAAAGATATTGCAGTGTATGGGTATGGAAGTGTCGCTTGGAAAGATCGGATGGAAGAATGGAGGAAAAGGCAGAATGATAAGCTTCAGGTGATGAAGCATGCAGGGAATGGCAATGGTGGAAATTTTGGAGATGATTTGGAGGACCCTGATATGCCCATGTAATTACATATGCTTGTTCCCTTTTTTCTTCGTAAACTATAATATGGAGGAAAATCATGTTTAAGTAATTATCGGCGCTTGCATCCCTTTGCAAGTAGGATCATGTAGAAGTAAAGTGAAACTGATTTCTTTTAATAATTTTTGCAATATATTTGTAGCCTGTTTAGTTTTAACATTATTCTCTTCAATATATGCTCTATCAGGATGGATGAAGGCCGACAACCACTTTCTCGGAAGCTACCTATTTCTTCAAGCTGGATAAATCCGTACAGAATAGTTGTAATACTCCGCCTTGTAATCCTTGGGCTTTTCTTTCATTATAGAATCCTCCACCCACTTAAAGATGCTTATGGCTTGTGGTTAACATCAGTCATATGTGAAATATGGTTTGCTGTATCATGGATAATGGATCAGTTTCCAAAATGGTACCCGATAACGCGAGAAACATACCTTGATCGTCTATCACTCAGGTAATTGAGGCAACTGTATCTGGTGCTAGTTTTTTATTTATTTTCTTTTTGTTCTTACCCGATAATTTGTCTGATATCGGTATTTCTCATTCTATTTTTCATTCTCAAGTTCTAAGCATGGTGCCATAACATTTGATTTTACATGGCCGCAGGTATGAAAAAGAAGGGAAGCCATCTGAGTTGTCTAGTGTAGACGTCTTTGTCAGTACAGTAGATCCCATGAAAGAGCCTCCTCTCATAACAGCAAACACTGTTCTATCTATCCTTTCAGTTGATTATCCAGTTGATAAAGTTGCATGCTATGTCTCAGATGATGGTGCTGCCATGCTTACTTTTGAAGCACTTTCTGAGACATCTGAGTTTGCTAGGAGATGGGTTCCTTTTTGTAAAAAATATAATATCGAGCCTCGAGCCCCAGAATGGCATTTCAATCAAAAGATGGATTATCTGAAAACTAAAGTACATCCAGCATTTGTCAGGGAAAGGAGAGCAATGAAGGTATCAATTTTATTTGTCTGTTTGCACATGTTTCTTTATACACGCAGAGATCTAATTTTAAGTTTTCGGTACCTATGTTTCTACTCTTTATTCATTTTTAGTTCTATACTTCTATCTATTACATCCACTTATTCCATATGGTGAACCTTTATCCACTTTTTTGGGTAAAATGGTGACATGTTACCTTGAAATATTCTTTGGTCTAAAGCAATCACTTTTATAACCATAAAAATTACCATTTCAAGAACTATGCAGGTTATCCATGTTTTATTTTCGTTGTTACACTGAATGCACTTGGTATAATGACAACAAGGATAACAATGAATGCACTTGGTAATTTCAAGAAACTTGAACATTTTACACTAATCAAGGTCTTTTTTTTGCCTGTTACAGAGAGATTATGAAGAATTTAAGGTGAGGATAAACCGTTTGGCGGCAACTGCACAAAAGGTTCCGGAGGATGGATGGACCATGCAGGATGGAACTCCATGGCCTGGAAATAATGTGAGAGATCATCCTGGCATGATTCAGGTAAGATTATTTCAGTGTTAACTAATAGTGATTTTTTCTTGTTGAATAGGCATCTAGTGTGATGTTGAGCATTTGGGTCGTCTGAAGTTAAGGGTTGATAACCATTGAAGGAAAAATCATTGGTTTTGAGTCCCCTACATCACAGGAATTAGGATTCAAATAGACTTGTGCCATTTTCATGCTATGGCTAGAGGATTTTTATTCTAATTGTCGCATAGCACTGGCCTCAAAACTCGGAAACTTAACATTCCTTTTTCCAGGTCTTCCATGGTCAGGATGGTGTTCGTGATATTGAAGGCAATGAATTGCCTCGCTTAGTTTATGTTTCTCGAGAAAAGAGGCCAGGCTTTGATCACCACAAAAAGGCCGGGGCAATGAATTCTCTCGTAAGTCTCAAGTTACTTTAGTTTGGTTCAGGTTCAAGTCAACTTATGATTCACCAGTGCTAAATAGCTTTTCTTTTTTGTAATAATAATAATTAAAGGTACGGGTGTCTGCAATTCTCTCAAACGCGCCTTATATGCTGAATGTTGATTGTGATCACTACATTAACAATAGCAAGGCAATTAGAGAAGCAATGTGTTTTATGATGGACCCTCAAGTCGGGAAGAAAATTTGCTATGTACAATTTCCTCAAAGATTTGATGGGATTGATCGGAATGATAGATACTCAAACAGGAATGTTGTATTTTTTGATGTAAGTTCTATGTTTCATGTTGCTCTCCTTGTTTGATGACTTTTCCTTTTGCATTTATTATGACTAGTAATAAATCCCCGATTGAAACAGATAAACATGAAAGGATTGGATGGATTACAAGGACCAATTTATGTTGGAACTGGATGTGTTTTCAGAAGGCAAGCGCTTTATGGATATGATGCGCCTGCCAAGAAGAAGCCCCCGAGCAAAACCTGTAATTGTTTTCCAAAATGGTGCTGCCTATGTTTTGGCTCCCGTAAGAAAAAGAATGCGACCAACAAGAAAAAGAAGGTGAAGTCCAGGGAAGCATCAAAGCAGATACACGCCATTGAAAATATTGAAGGGGAGATTGAAGGTGAGAATTTTGGGCCATACAGCTGCTCATAGGGTATGAAAATTCCAGGATAGTAACACTTAATTGATTCTGTCATTCTGCTGCAGGATCCAATACCGAGAAGTCAAATTCAACTCAATTGAAGTTGGAGAAGAGGTTTGGGCAGTCTCCGGTGTTTGTAGCCTCTGCACTTTTGGAAAATGGTGGAATTCCATTAGACATTAGTCCTGCATCGCTTGTAAAAGAAGCCATCCAAGTTATCAGTTGTGGTTATGAAGACAAGACTGAATGGGGAAAAGAAGTAAGTACCGAAGAGAGACTATTTTTAATGTTTGAAAAACTATTGTTTTCTAGTTCTTGCATGTCTTCTTTCTCGTGCTCTTAATTTTTGGCTCATCACTAGGTTGGGTGGATTTATGGTTCTGTGACGGAGGATATTTTGACTGGATTTAAAATGCATTGCCATGGCTGGAGGTCTGTGTATTGCATCCCTAAGCGACCTGCATTCAAGGGGTCAGCTCCTATCAACCTTACTGATCGTCTGCACCAGGTTCTTCGATGGGCCCTTGGATCTGTTGAGATTCTCTTGAGCAAACATTGTCCAATCTGGTACGGCTATGGTGGCGGGTTGAAGTTTTTGGAGCGATTTTCATACATAAATTCAGTTGTATATCCTTTGACTTCCATCCCATTACTCGTCTACTGTACTCTACCAGCTATATGTCTTCTGACTGGAAAATTTATTGTACCTGAGGTATGTTTTTGTGCAGTATCTAGTTAGTCTAACAATGAAAATTTATTGTACCTGAAGAATGTCTTACTTGGTTCTGATAAGCTTCATTTTTTACAAATCAAACATATTTGTGATTAAGATTTTTTTTAGTGTATTGACTATCTGAAAGGTAGTAGAAGCTTTTGGATAGCTCAATTGTTCTGGAACAATTAGATACTGCAAGATTGAGGGCATATTGGGGTAAACGACTTAGTTAATTGCCTATTCAATAAGCCAAAAATAAGCTAAAAAAAGTTTATTTTCATAACCTTATTTGATAAGTTTATTGAAATAAGCTGAAAACAGCTTATAGGAAAGTCATAAGCTATTTTCATTAGTTCTCATAATAAGCTATTCCAAATGCCCTCAAACTCCGTTACTGTGACTTTAAGTATTTTTTTAAGGTCCATGTGGTTGCATGTTACTTGCATTTCTTAATCCTTTAAGCAGTTGGATTTTACTTCAATAATAGACCAAAAGTTTAAGCATTACTTCTGACATGCATTTATCTTTCTTGATTTGCAGATTAGCAACTATGCAAGTATTGTGTTCATGGCCCTCTTCATATCCATTGCAGCAACTGGTGTCCTTGAGATGCTGTGGGGTGGTGTCGGTATAGACGACTGGTGGAGGAATGAACAATTTTGGGTGATCGGAGGTGTTTCGTCGCACCTTTTTGCCCTTTTCGAGGGTTTACTGAAGGTTTTAGCTGGAGTCAACACAAATTTCACTGTAACCTCGAAAGCCGCCGATGACGGAGAATTCTCAGACCTCTATCTCTTCAAGTGGACATCACTGTTAATCCCTCCAGTTAGTCTATTAATCATAAACATTGTCGGGGTCGTGGTTGGGATATCAGATGCGATCAACAACGGATATGACTCGTGGGGCCCTCTCTTCGGTAGATTGTTCTTTGCATTTTGGGTCATCATTCATCTATACCCATTCCTCAAAGGGTTACTTGGTAAACTACATAGAGTGCCTCCAATCTTGGTTGTTTGGTCAATCCTTTTGTCTTCCATATTGACTCTCCTGTGGGTTAGAATTAATCCATTTGTGTCAAGAGATGGAATTTTGTTAGAAATTTGTGGATTGGATTGTGATGATTCATGAATTAGAAGGTGGAGGAGTTTTTCTAGTCACGCTTTGGTGCATCGCCGAACAAGTACGTGTTGCGCAATGTTGCTGGAATTTTTTGATGAAGGTTGTATTTTGCGATATGTAGATATAGAGGAAAGAAATGGGTAGGTATGAACACATTGTTACACCTGTAATAGAGGTTTTTAGTTTATTCTTTCATGCCATTTCTGAGAGTTTTGAAGTGCTATTCTTTCTCTAGTTCTATAAGAAAGAGCATTTAATGATAAATTATTCCCTCTTAAAGATGAGGGACCAGAAGTGTCAAAAGTTGTTTGTTCTTTAGGCATGTTTCGTGGTTAAAGCTTTGAACCTTTGAAATATGGTATTGTAACTTCCTCATTGTAATAGAGTATGGATATGTTCCTGACATGTTTTACTGTTTGGTCCTCAACACCTAATACATCAGATTTCATATTTGGTCTATTGACGCTAACAAGCACTAGAATATGTAGCACAACACAATCACACAGGGGAACAAGTACAGATATGAAAATACTTCCAGCTAGTAAAAAAAACAAATGATAATGAATTCAAAACAAATGTAGAATATTAACATAGAGGACCAAACAGTAAAACATGACGTAGAATATCAACCTTGACCCCATTAATTAGAATATTATATCAAACCCAAAAAATGACTTTGTTTTTATTTCCTATGCTTATCAACTATGCCATAATAGTCTAATTGTGTTAATTCTATACCATTATGGGTGAGATGACTCACTTAATGTTATAGCCACCTACTGAAGTCTCTGTCTAGAGTTTCCAATATTTCATCCTTTGAGATATTAGGATTTGTTTTCAATATTGCTGCTCGTTTGTTAGTTGAGTTTTGGAGGGGGAAAAAGAAATCATCTTAATAAGGACAGACAACAAGATGAAAAACACCACACTATAGTCAAAATACATTAACATGGATCATGAATATTATAATCCGGACAACAGAAATTATGTAATCATAAATCCAATACAAGTCTATGATTCAATTATAAACTATAAATCGATTTCTGAAAACTAAGATAAGAAAAGTGCACACGGCACAAGCACTCCTTCAAGCTTCCCCTTTGAACTTGGCTTCATATACCTGTGGTTGCTGCAAAAAAAAAAGAGAACAATTTTAAAATACTGGTTTTAAGGAAAAAGTTGCAGCAAGACCTATTTTATCATCACTTAATGCACACCGCATGTACACCTGCACATATATAAAAAACGTTAGACTTTACCTTGACCACTAAAATTTCATGTTAAACTCAAATTTTGCACCATATCAATTTACTGCACGGCACAGTGAAAATTAGGGGAATTACATATACCAGTAACTCATGGCACAGCACATGGAAGCAAAACCATTGCCAACGAAAAAGGCATCTCTATTCTATAGCATAATCTACTTTCAACTCTCTAAACACCATCTTGTAGTTGGACAGCATTCATAAAAAAATAGTGAAAGGAAAAATACTGAGTTATCTTGTTAACAGGATATGCACAAACACCGCCAAACTCCAATGAGAGCATATACGCTGCAAATGGGAGTTGGTTCAACTGATAAGGATTGAAGCACTTCACATGGAAGGTTTAAACTCAATCCCAAATATATTTGTAAGGACAATAATAAGCCCTTGCTGCGGCTTTTTTTATCAGATCAAAGGATCCCAGTCCCTTCAAGAGAAGTGACCCAACAAACCAAATGTTTAATTCTATTGCAAAGCATATTACAATACATCCCATGAGATTTGCTTAAACCTTAATTACAGCCTAACTTTGTCTTTCCAATTACATTGACACAGACCTCCGTCATTTAATATTTTCAGCAGCTAATATCAGTTTAAATAATTATTTTTCCTAGACATAAACCCTTCCTTACAGGACAGGGGGAGGAGGGGGCAAGTGTCATTTTCACTGCGATTCACGCTGTTAAATTTGCAAACCTGAAGACAAGAAACCAAAAAGTCAGCAAGAACTGAAGACCTATATGCCTACCATGTAGACAGCTGAAATCAATCTGCGTGCAAACCACCGGTTGTGCATTTCACGTTGAGCAGCACTTGCCGCTTCAACTGTCTCAAACCGCAAATACACAAAACCTGCACTTCTTCTGCATACAAGAAATATCAATTAGAATATTGCAAGCATGCACAACGTGCAAATGGAAAAGGAAAAGAGAAGACATGTAGACATTATTCACGAATGAATGCAAGACATTCAACAACTTACTTATCGACATATATATGCTTCACTCGCCCATGTTTAGAACACTCTTCTTGTACATCATCTTTAATGTCTAGATCAAAATCTGGTTCTGTCTGCATATTGTAGTATAACACGTCAATACTTTGTTAAATGACAAAGCACATGATGTAATTGTAACCAATCAGTTAATCCAGCTTATAAAAAAAAACTAATGATCCTGACCTCAGTCATAGGATCAAACATATTCTTCAACAGTAAACACTCGCTGGGGTTTCCAACAGGTTCAGCCACTGGGGTAGGCATGAATTGTGATGGGAGAACTGTAGCAGGTACCATACCTGGATTACCAATAGGCAAGCTAATAGCCTGTTGAGCAGGAGCTGACCCATTCACAATGGGTAAGCCAATGCTGCAGTGTTTGGAATCTGTTAAGGTAGCAGAAAATTTACAGAATATAAATGAGGGAAAATATTATAGACAAACCTTGAAGCAAGGCCAGAGCGATCCAGTTTTTGCATTAGCATTGCTCTTGATTGGGCATTCAAAGACTGCATAAAAAAACATTACAAAGCAAGAATTCATCGTTGAGAGAAGAGACTAATTGTTATTGTTAATAATTAAAAAAACAAAAGATGGGGGAAGGAGACCACAGCAGTTCCTTAACGACCACCGGGAAAAGGCACCTTGAGCAAGAAGAATTTTAAAACTTCAAAATATGAACCAGAATAGGGAATGATTGAGCTACCTACTCCACCTAAGGCTAAGCAATCTGGAAAAACTGGACACCATTAATAAGGTATCCTTATTAATAATTTTTTTCTCGTTGCAGGTGTGTGCATGTGAGTGTGTGAAGGGGGCTCAGTATCTATTTCTTCAATAAATAAAAGAGATAAAAGCTTGTCAACATTCAGCAGAACCATAACTTCAACACACCCTCATCAAGACAACTTATCGAGTAGCAAATCTTTATGACTAGGTTTTCTAGTTACAAAAACAATATTTAAATAAATAAAATTTCCTGCCATTCAAGCCTGTGAGCTGATTTTTTAATAAAGGAAACACATTAACCATGGGCTTAGTGAATCCAAGCCTTATTCTCATTCCACAGGTTCCTCCTCCAAATATATTTCCTTTAAAATGTGATACACCAAAAAGTAGCGAACAATCAACAATGCACATTACCACAAGGATTAGACTTCTGTCCTATCCTCAAAACCAGCAAAGCCAGGCAACAGAAACTGTCCAAGGACCATCGAGAAACTGGTTCTGAGCTCTCTCTCTCTCTCACACACACACACAATCCACCTAAATTTTAATAACTGAGAACTAAGGATATCTGTGCTATTGCATGACGATACATAGGTCATAGATTCAACGACACAGCATCCTGTAGAAACCAATATTTAGATTCTTTAAAAAGTATATACTTACAAGTCCACCTTCGTCATCATCAAAGTCAGCAGATTTTGCAGTTGTATCTTGGCTTCCAACATGGTCTGTTACGGATGAAACCTGTGTTTCATAAACAGCATTAATAACAAACAAGGACAAGCAAGGAAGAAAAAACAACCTGCACAAAAATATTCAACCTTAATAGTCCTGCCAGCAATCTCCAATTTTCCATTTATAGTCTGAGCAGCCTTGGCATGTTCAAGATGGGAAAACTGCCCACAAATGAATACAAATAAAAGAAATAAGTAATACTATTGTCACAGGAAACAACATCTTTTGAAGTTGATGTAGTAACGAACTTGAATAAACCCAAAACCCTTGCAATGTCCTGTCTCCAGGTCAAGAGGCAGCTGTACAAGCTCCACTGGACCAAATGACTCAAAAATCTACACACAAATAAGATGTATAAGCGGATAGATGACAAATTATCAAAACAAGATACTAATTAGTGAAAGCCAAACAACAAACTAGATGCACTAAACCAATTTGAGGAAAACTACGTGGTGTTAAGGGGAGAATATTTTTATGAAATTTTTGTTAGGTTTTGCACATTCATATTCCGGATTATAGCTGAGGAAAAATTCCACGTAACCAGACAATAAAACAGCAACAACTAAAATACCTCTCTCAACTGGCTTTCAGTCATGCTGAAGTGAAGGTTTCCTACATACAGTTTTCTGTCGACAGCTCCATATGGTCCTACTACACCAGCAGCTCCGCCAGTAGCATTAGATTGAACTAGGTTCTTCTCAGCCTCAGAAGGTTTAACCATTACAGGCTGTCCAAGAAGGAGTTGACCACAAAGAGCAATTGCCATGGGCACTGACATTGCATCATAAAATTCAATGTACCTGCAGTCTCATCAAGAACTTGCATCAAGTTTTAAGAACTAGAAAATACCAACCACTGCAACAAAACTTATAAAGCATACAGCAAAGAGATGAGAGAAACAAAAATTCTAGTGCTGACTGATCAAGCTGAGTTTCTTTCGATGTATCTGACTCATACAAAGAAAATGTTAGCCTGCCATAATGAAGATGCAGAACTAAAGCATATAGTACATTGACAGATGAATCAAGTGAAAATAAGATAAGATCATATGAGAAAGGGAGGACAACATGAAACTGTCACGACAGGGAGAATTAGGTAACCAGTAACTCATCTCCTTCACTGACATGTACAAATCAAATCCTAAGAAAAGGACACGACTTAAAGTTGGCCGAACATTGCAACTTGTTTGACAGATAATTCTAAATAGTCAAACAGAACAAAATCCATATGCATCTGATCTAGATACCCAGTAGTCTTTCCCCCACCCAAAAATAAAGGACAAAATTAATGAAGAAAACCTCCTCCAAATTAACCTTATTAACTAATACCTCATAACCAGTATGAGTAATATACACTGAAAAGGCTCGAAAGCATAAGAATGAACTCCTTAGTTTGGCAAACGTAGTAGAAGTAGAAATTGGGAAACGGACCAAAAAGAAAACCAGGATTATGTTGTCTACCTTGAGTGCGCAGCACAAATTGATTAAACATGAGTGCAGGGTATTCCCATCATCCCATTATCGCATTGCTAGTTCATTTAAGAATACAGTTAAACATTATTTTTGAAACTTGATATCCTAATAGCAGAATAATGCATAGTGCATACCTAAGAAGAATAAATTGTTTTACAAGAAAGCACATACCCAACTCCTCTAGATCGTCTCGAATTCCTATCCATGATCAAGCGAACATCCCTCACCTGAAAATAATGAGCATTACAAGTTTACAGAATTTAGGAATTATCACATAATGCTGTGAGAAATAACACATTCACTCACTCTAACCATGCAAACACCTACATCCAATGGTTCAAAATACTACCCTGTAAGCTCTTATTCACTCACCGCAAACATACAAAACGTTGGGCACAATAAAGTCACAATATTACTCAAAACTGAAGGCAGTATATATAATAAGAATAGCCAACGGTTCCCATGGCAACAAAAGTCACCTCACACTAGTAAAATAGTAAAAAATATAGATATCAACATAAAAAGGTTGCACCAAATTAAATACAAAAATGAAATAAACTGACCTTGCCAGCTTTTGAGAAGAATTCATACACATCCCTCTCTGTTGCTTTTAAGGGCATCTATAATCATCACATAGCAAATTGGCAATCATCAATAACCAAATATACCAGTTTTTGTCATATATAAAATAAAAAGGGTCAAGCAATCAACCTGATAGGCAAAAACAGTTCTCTGATCCCTTTCTGGATCTGCCTCAGGCTCAACAGCCTCCTTCTTTTCCCTATATCTCCTGCTTTTCAAATTAAAATGCAGCAATAAGAGAAACATGTACAGAACTAGAAGGTTATCAAATTTGAACCTAATATCCAGATTGTATGATTTGCAGCATAAACCCAAACGTACATTGCTAATATTAGAGTCCAAAACAGCACCTAATCTTCAGAGGGAGTAGTGTTACAAACTCTTAACTGTAGTCATTATTCAAAGTATATTGTTAATATAAGAGTCCAACAGCACCTAATCTCGAGTGGGAGTAATGTCTCACAAACTATTAACTAGTTTATTACCATAAAATGATACAACAGAATGCAAATAAACTATTTAAAACATTTGCCATGACATTCTTAAGGCTATGCATGTCTTAGATTGCATTAAAGAACTGAATAACCACGGTGCAAACGAAACCAGGATAAGTGTATATATCAAAAGGGGAAGGGGCCACACAAAGTCAGAGTGATGAAACTCTACAATTACTATCAATATTAGCTAATGCATTGCTGATAAATATCAGTGTCCTATGGTTACATTAAATACATGATTTTCTAATTCATTTTTTCTGTCATTGATTCTCTAACTAGGGTCTAAGCATTTGCCGTTGAACATAATTTATGATAGATAATTATGGTGTCATTCAATCCATGTGTGAAAGTGAGATTAAGGCATAATTGTTGTTGTTTGTATCTCTCAAGCACAACATTATAAAAAGAGATATCAAGTTGAGGGAAAAGAACATCAATTACCGGCCATCTCTAGATTCGAAATCTGGTTCCAATTCTTTATCTCTGAACTCGGAACGGCTCCTGCTCCTCCTCGACCTCTCTCGCTCCTCCCTCGACTTTTCCCTCTCTCTCCTCTCCCTCGACTTCTCCCTCTCTTTCTCTTTATCTTTCTCTCTCCTATCCCTCTCTTTCTCTCTGTCTCTATCCTTCTCCCTCTCCCTATCTTTCTCTCTGATACTCCTCTCGCTCTCTTTATCTCCTTCCCTATCCCTCTCCCTGCGGCGCTCCTTGTCGCGACCAGAGGAACGCTCACGATCACGCTCTCGCTCCTTGTCGCGACCGGAGGAACGCTCACGTTCGCGGTCGCGCTCCTTGTCACGACCTGAGGAGCGCTTGTGGTCGCGGTTGTCGCCGTCTTTCTTTGAGCTGCCATTCTCGTCGTCACGACGGGACCTCTTGCTCTTCTTGTCGTTGGCGTCGTGGTCGTCGTCGAATTCATCGCGCTTCCGGTAACTGCGTTCAGTGTTATCTTTCTTGATGATGTTGTTGTTGTCTTTCTCCTCCACTGTCTTCTCCAAGTAATCGTATTCATCGAAATCCATTGCTAATCGCTTCTTCTCTCAATCACGTGGGTAGAGATTGAGGATTTTGAAAATCTAGGGTTTTGGCACTTTGGGGGTTTTCTCTCCAGATAGATATGAAAAATATGAAGAAGAGGCTCGGGTTCACGAAATTGATAGGCTTAAATTATTAATTATTTTTGTGAAATTATATAAATATTTTTTTACATTTATATAAAACCTCTTTAAATATGTTATGATACTAATTATGCATGTATAAGAGATAAATATATCCCCTTATAAAATATTATTGCATGTCTAACTAAGTTTAAAAAATATGATATTTCCTGAAGACAATCCAAATAGTATAAGAGACAATGTTTTTTATTATTTTTTGTTTGTTACGATAGTATAAGAGTAAATTAATCACCTTAGAAATAGTGATGAAATTCGTAATAAATCAAAAATAATGAATAGATGGTCACTCTTATACTATTTAGACTTGTCTCCATAATATATAATATTTTGTTTAAATTAATTACATGTGTAACTCTTTTTTCTTAAAAGATCACATTTGTCCATGTTTTTTCTTAAAAGATCACATTTGTCTATCCTGTAAAGATAGTCAATGTAATTTTGCAAAAAATATTAGTAGTTTATGTAGATAGAAAGAAATCATTTATGTAATTTTCACTATAAACACATTATTTTATATATTTTTTAGTTTAATCAGGCATATTAATGTTTCAATTTAATTTTATGTCTCACTTGATCTGTATAAAAAAGAATTTTTAGAGAAAATGATGTAAATATTAACACTGTAATAGTTTTTTATATTGTCTTTATTTTCAATCATCATTAACTACTAAAACAAAGTAATCTAAATAAAGAGCGAATGATGCACCGTGTATAAATCTTTAAAATGTCAATTTGCATAGATATTACAATAAAAAAATAGTAGTCCACAAAGATTTTTTATATTTTGTTATTGACTCCTTAAAATAAATCAACAAAATAATTATTTCACTAATATAATTTTTAAATATTCCAATTTGTTACCAGTTAGCATTATTTCTTATATTCTTTTTTATTTGTAAATAGATGGAAAATTATTGTAGGCAGTTATTTAAAAATGATTTTCTTTTTTGTCATTAATATGTATTCATTAAAAAAATTAATTGGACAAAGAATAATTGCTTCATTTTATTTTTAAATATTCCAATTTTAACATTATTTTTTGTTATATTTAGTTATTTTCAAAATTTTGGTAGATATCTTTCATCATATGTGTAAGAAACTAACATTTTTCTAAATATATAATTATTTTTTCCAACAAGTATTCTTCACATAAATTAAATTATTAACTTTTTGATCTTTTATGAATTTAACGGAACATTACATAAACAGACCAACGTCATCTTAGTTCTTATTTTCACTTACATACTTATTATGTATATTTATATTTAAAACTTATATTATATTATTCATCTAAAAATAAATTTACTAATTTTTCAAAATTAAATTAGTCATTGTATTATTTGTCTATAATTAAATTTATAAATATCACTAATAATGAGTTGTATTTTTTATTTTTTATTTTTTTGTTAAATTTTAGAATATATGACAATCATTTATGAAAAATAATTTATGATATTACATTTATTGAAGACGAAAAAATAGGGTTGACAAACATTATTGTAGTAATCATTTAGGTTTCTAAATTATTTAAAGTTTATCTTTTGTATCAATATTATTTATTATAAAGATATTTGATTCTATTTTTTTTCTTAAGTTGATACTCTTAAATAAAACAAAAAATATATATGTTTTTATGAATTAAAATCATTTTTCTTCTTTCTTTTTGAACAATAGAAAATTAACTCATTTTTCCTCTCTTGCCCTTCTAATGTCAAAACTCAAAACTTTCACTTTTTCTATTATTTTAATGGAAAATTACACCTAGTATCTCTCATATTTGTCACATTTACCCATCCCCTCTAATTCCAAAAAAAATGATTTTAATGGAAAATTACACATAGTATCTCTCACATTTGTCAACTTAGGACTAGACTAAGTAAGTTCATTCTCAACACTCTCGGATTTTGATCGATCAATCAGGCAACCAAAAAAGATATATTGTTGACTAGGCTAGAGCGACAATACAGCACGGAGACCAGTTTTGACAACCGTCTACTGTGCCACCTACAAAAGACGGCCACGTTGTCTGAACAACACAGACTTCTGTCACAAATCGCATGTGTCCAGCACACTACACTTTCTCAAACGCAACAAGATAGGCCTACAATACACCTACATAGCCTACCAGAGGTTATAAGTCAACTATCCACACAGTACAGAACTGTCAGAGTCGTCCAATACGTGAAAAGTTATAGAAATTTCAGAATAGTAAAGATTGGTCAAACCCAATATGAGTTAGTCCTCAAACAATTGTTTATATAAGCAAAAGTTGTTACATGGGATGATAAACCCAAATAATAATTAACTAGATAAACATAAATTATAGATAAACTTAAACAAAATGAAACTAACTAAATCATAGATAGAATAATGGTTTATCAATCCAAATATATATAACACAAACTCAAACTAAAGCTTAGTAAGCTTTAAACTTGTTAAAAATAATTCCTTTCAAAAATGAAATAAACAATTGATTATACGGTTCCGCAAAATTATTAGATATGTATTGTAATTAAAAAATATGAATGTATAATCAACATAAAATGATCATTGATAGAAAGATAAACCATTGGTATGATCATCATCGAAATAAACGTCGATGAGAAAAGAAATTACCACTAACATATTTGTTCATGGGAAAGAAAAAAACATCACCAAAATAATCGTTGGTGGGAAGATAACTCAGTTATATAATCACCATCAGAATGTCAATCGATGGGAAAATAAGTTCATGCTCATATAATTTATTACTTGGAGATGAGATATTATAAAATAATCATCGATGGGAGGGGAAACCAATCTATTAATATATAAGAAAAAAAGGTCATTACACCTTAGCAAACACCACATGTCGCATCCACATCCAAAGTTTTTCCGCTCAAACAACTTCACGGCGTCCAATACACTTCACCACATCATAACATTTGCTATATTACAATTATTATCAACACTCTTCAATTACAAATTATCTGATGTACTTTTCATCCATCAAAGTTTTGTGATATTTCTCCCACTGAATTTTAATATCACATATCAGATTATTTGGATATTAATTTTTCTCTATTTTCATTAAAAAAATCAAATTCGAAATTGAAGTTTTTTATAACTTTTAAATATTTTAAATAAAAAAGGCTCATATAGTATCACAATTTGATTTCCACATTTTCATTAAAAAAATCATTTCATTTTCTACAACTTTTAAAATATTTATTTTCAAAAAATTCGCATGGTATCATGTTTCGGTTTCCTATTTTTATAAAAAATATTTATTTTCAAATTCGAAATTGCCATTTGTTTACGTTATGTGTTTGAACAAAAAATATATGGGGAACACGTCTTCTTAACAATATGAATGTAGGTATAACATATGTGTTTTAACTATATGAATGCACAATTAACATATATGTTATTAGCAATATGAATGTATGGTTAATATGTGTTTTTAATCATGTGAATACACGAGTAACATGTGTATTTTTAACTATATGAATGCAAATATAATACATGTGTGCATTAACTATACGAATGCGAATAACATGTCGTTTTAAAAATGTCAATGTACGGATAAAAGATGTGTTTTAACTATATGAATGCACGGGTAACATGTGTATTTTTAGCAATGTGAATGTACGAGTAACATGTTTGTTTTTAACCATTAAAATATACAAGTCACATATGTGTTCTTCGCAATACGAATACACGAGTAACATGTGTTTTTAGTCATGTGAATACACAAGTAACATGTGTCTTTTTAACAATACGAATGCACGAGAAACACGTGTGTTTTTAATCATATGAATACACAAATAATATGTGTGTTTTTAATCATATGAATATACATATAAAATGTGTATTCTTAACCATGCGGAAAAAATATCACCCCGTGCATCCGCACGAGTATCTTGCTAGTATACATAAAACAAAGAGTATTGAAGCATGTTGGCATCTGTTTATTTGGTCAAACTCACTTTATTTGGTCAAACTCACTCTGATACCATATAGAGATCTAATATGTTAAAGATTGGTCAAACTCAATATGAGTTAGACCTAAATAAATTATTATATAAGCAAAAATTGTTACAAATGATATGATGTTAAACACAAATAATAATTAAATATATAAATATAAACTATGGATAAATTTAAATAAAATGAAACTAACTAAATCCTACATATGATAATACTCAATCAATTCAAATATATCTAACAAAAGCAACATTTGTTTGTTTGAGACAAACCCACGAGTAACATCTGTTTGTTTGAGACAAACCCACGAATAACATCTACCAAAGAATATTCCAGATTACTTGCTCCCCTTCTATCTTCATACTATATATATATAGTATATGAGACATTGTGTAACCACCGTGGACTAATTTCTAATTTCTTATGTTGTCATTAATATTTTTTTATTTCTTTAAAATATCATATAATCCTAGGTAGCTACTATTAACACAATAACTACTTATCTCATCTAAAATTGGAGATTATAATAAATACAAAAAATTATAACATAAAGTATACCCAATACAAAAAACGTCGTAATTCTTTAAAAATTGATTACTTAATAAAAATATAATAACTTATAATAAGAATATGGATAAGAAAAAAGGAAAACCTTGTTAATATTGAATTAATTCTTGTAAGGGGTGTGAATATCATACAAAATAAAAAGTAGAGGAGGATGGTGTCATTTTCTACATTATAAAGGATGTGCTCATTTGTGCCAACGGAATATTAAGTACAATTTCCCCATTTTTACATTGTTGTGTGCCTTTCATTAGCGCATCATCACTTCTATTGATGAGTTCGGGTTTAAAAAAAGAATAAGATAAATTATTTCATCATATGATGAAATACTTATTTATCTTTTAAAAAATCTTGTTTTTTCAAGGTAATGCCACAAAGTGCCATATTTGGTTGCTACTTTCTTTCATTGTTGGCCTAGTTCATTGAGAACCTTAAACCTTAGATGCTTCCAAGTTCTCAAGCCCCCTAGTTTCTTTATCCACTTCATATATTTTAGTTCGTTCAGTGGATTAATTGTTTCAACAATGAAATATGTGATTGACTACCAAAAATATCTGCAACATAATAATCTTTGAGACTAAAATATGTTTAAAAATTAAGGTAATAATAGGATTATAATTACATTATAAGCTATCTTACTCATTTGAACTTCAACTGTAGATGTTAAACAACAATCTCCTGATGCAAATTTCTAATTTCAACAAGAATCTTCAGAGGATAAACCGCAGGAACACTTATTGGTGCCTTTATCCAATTCTGTTTAAAGGGATTCTCTGATTAGGTGGAGGGACCTTGTCAACTGCAGATAGCAACTGCGGCATAGTCATTCCCCCAGAAACGATGATTTCTGCATCGACGTTAACACAAATGGCGCGCCATTAAATTTTAGAATGGATAAATAAGTTATGCAAATAATAGTTTTAAGAATTTCTATGTGAAGAAAAAGTCAAATGACAGTTCAAATTTGTGGTTGATGGTGAAAAAAGAACATCATATACAGACCAACAATCTTTTCTTTGTTGAACAAGCATAATACACAAAATATAGTTGACAATAATAATCTGAGGAAGAGAATCTACCTATGCCTTCTCGAATGGAAAGATTTGGTCTTATAATATCTTTGGAGTTTACCAAAAAGATATCACCAAGATATAGATGGTTTGTGGGGACAAATACACTACAGAGCTCTTCATCTTCGTTTTCTTTCTGGGATGGAGGAAAAAATACAAAATCAAAGGTTGGTTATACAAAACAAAGCATAAAAAATCAGTATCTTCCCCAAAATTTAATAAAAAATTCATCAGAGGATGCACATATATATTCAGATTGTGATGAAATCCCTTTCAGATTAAAATGTGATAAACGCAAATCCCTAATTGTTGACAATAAATTAACTCCGGAAACAACAGCTAAAATAAAGTGTTATTAACTTCAGGATGTAACAAATCCCTAGTGGTGTAAGGCCCAACTAGATCCATATGATGACCAAAATGTCAAAAGTTCAATTTCTGAGAGCGCACTTGTTAGAAGCAGTGTTTAAAAAACCGTGCCGTACCGGCCGGTTCAACCGGAAAACCGGTGAACCGGACCCCTAACCGGTACGTATGTTATACCGCATATGCAATAGAACCGGTCAAAACCGGTCGGTTTGTACATTAATTTTTTTTTTTTTAATTTCAAATTTTCAATTCTTCACCAATTCTTCAACTTCAATGATTGATACTTGGGTCATTTATTTGTATTTTGCGTTTGTTAAGTGATAATTTTGGATTAATATATGTTTTGCACTTTAGACTTTGATTTTATTAAAAACTTAATGTTGTTTGTTTGTGTGAATTTGAAGTAAATTATGAATATGAATTATAAATATGAATATCTACTTATTTGAAATTTTTTGTTATAGGTTTACATATATATATATATAAGCAAGTATGTACAGTTTAACCGGCATGCGGTTTAATTATTGAACCACTAGTTGAACCACTGTACCACTATACCAGTACCCTGACCGGTTTGATAACCGGTACGGTTTTAATAACATTGGTTAGAAGGGGCAACCACACACTCTGAAAGGGATTAGTTCCTTACCCAAAGGGTGAAGGTTACCCTTGGTAGTACAAAAAAAATGCAGGACGTGACAAATAAGGAAAATGCTATATCCTCCTACTAAATCCTCCTACGACATATGTCACTTGTAAACTAATCACTAATAAATAAAGTATCACTTTGTGACATATGTCACTTTTTAGTGGGTAGAAGGATTAGTATGGGGATTTAGTATGAGGATATAGCATTACTCAACAAATAAACTTAAAGACATAAAACATGTTAGACATATATGCTTCAAATTAAAAGCACACAATCATTAATAAAATGGCAAATGTACACAACTTTACCCTTACAAAGCTGGATAACGATATATATGTCCTAAAATCTCGTATACATATTATACTGCAAATTCAAAGCATTATAAATTATAAATAACAGATGGACTTTGATTGTTATAAATTAAAAAGGGGAACACGGATATATGTTCAATTAATATAAATATAGGAGGCTGCTAAGCAAATTTATATAGAGACAGTTAGGATTACCTGTAAAGTAACAGTTGATGTGATAAAGCCAAAAGCATATTCACCAACACGGGGGTGACGGATAATAGCTACCTCCTTAAAGGCTGTGGTATTTTGATCTATAAAGAAAATTTAAAATAAATCATGACAAATGGTCAGTCAATCAACAATATGGGCCATTACAAACTGCAATTCACTGATTTCCAAGGCACGCTAGCTTAAAAACAAAAGGCTTAACAGGTAATACGACAAGTGAAAACTATTTGAAGCATGACTTTGATGCATAGAAGAATAGCCTAATTAATCCTATCAAGGTTAAATTAATCTTATGATTCACTCTATTTCTAAGCACATGCCTATAGTTGAACCATTCTTGATCAAGTTCTTATATTAAAAAAACTAAATAGGTGCTTGTATCTAAATAATTTTTATAAAATCCTGACCAATTTAATTTTTTGTAATTGAGTTCCTAAAACTAATGTTAAAAAGGACTTAGAAAAAATCGAAATAGGATCTGATTAAAAACTTGTAAATTGTAAGTGCCAAAAAGCAATCAGTGAATACAGGAATCCACTATAAGTTGCCCAGATGCTCATTAATTTAAGTATAGCACTGAGCAGTAGGACTATGTTGTTAGCAAGCAAATATGGACATGATTGTGAATACCTGGAGATATTGCAGCACTAATCTGCTTGGATGCAGAGTAGATATGACTAACTAAGGGCATTTTCTTTATGACCCATTCTCCAATCCAGAAAACGGTGGCACCCATCCATGACGAAACAAAAACACCAATAAGAAATACAAAAACTAGCGATGTGATAAAACCAAGTCCTGCACCGCAAATCAATAGACTTCAAATTTTAATACACAGCATCTAGAATATAGATGTGGTGATAAGGTAAAGTGCCAAGATCCAGATCATCATGTGGAGAGATTAAAAAATATGGAAGTACGCACAAGCTTTCCACAACTATATAAAATAATTGATAAAAATAAATTTATTAGAAAGAAAACCGGGGAAGTACAACAAAAGAAAGGATAAGATATCCTCTGAAACAGAAAACCAAAAAGGCCTGCTATGCCACCAAAAGCAATTGGTGGGAAACTGCATGTTAAAAAAGAGAACAATGCACGTAAGCAAACGACCAACCACAAGTTGTTTGAAACAAAAAAAATCATTGGAAACAAAATCTGTCGAGACCCAATCGCAAGATATCAGACTTGAGCCAAGTGTGAACTTTCAAGTGTAGGGTAACAGTTGGTACCACAGCTTTTCAGTATGTCTCTAGACTACAAACAAGCAGCACAGGTGGTGGCGCCAAAGCTGCAGTGTGCACCCTGGTACTAGTCAAAGGGTTAGTGAACAGACAGCCCAATTACCCAAATACATGTGGGGGTTGCGGAGCTTTGTGGAATGTTAGGATCCAATTGCAAGGTATTAGACTTAAGTACCACATCAGAAGTATGGGATTCTGATGCAGGGATCATATGTCCTAGGACTCTCCAACCACAACGACCAGCTTTTGTGGTATGGTTCTCCCAAGTCATATCAAATATAAATTTGTATTGGTGCAATGCCGTGTTAGCCTGTGAATAATCAAAGGGCTGGTGCACAGCCAGCACACATTGGGGCTGGCGAACGTTGTAGGATGTTAGTATCGAATTGCAAGGGATGAGACTTGAGTCCCACATCAAAAGCATGTGATTCCAGTGTGAGATTTATATGGCCTGAGGCTCTCCAACCACAACGGCTAGCTGTGGTATGATTCTCACAAGGTTTGTGTGAGAATCCCTCTAGAAATCCTCTATGAGAATGCCTACCTGTCAAGTAATATCTCAACTAGCAACACTAGCTCCTCAGTATAAATTTTCAGAGTCAAGCTTTATGACATAAACTGCCCTCTTGTCGTATAAATTACTTGCACATAATTATAATTACAACAAATCCAATTTATAGTCCATCAATGATTACCCATCAAATTACAACAACAGAAGTCTTTTCATCTAAAATGGTTAGAGTACAATTCAAAAACAGTATTTCCATATCGGCCATAAATATTGATAAGAAATATAATGTTTTCCTGGGTTCCTACTCAATTGGTAAAACAATGGAGCAACCTATTATTTATTTTTTACAAGTGCATGCACTATTTTGCACTTTCTGTTTATGTTTTGGATATATGACATCTAGAACAACGAGAAATTCTCCTTGTTTGCAACTTCTCCAGAAGGCAAATCGAATCATGAAAGCCACAATTAATAGAAGGTCAGAAGGCAAAGTAAATAACTCACCAAATATGTCAACGCCAAGCCTGGAGTACATTGGACTAAAGAAACCATCAACAAACTCAACAAACCACCATGTAATAAAAAAGGTAACTGCAACTGGAAAAAGAACTACACTGCAAATTGAAAATGAAATGAAATGAATAATCAGGCCAAAAATAATGATTAAAACTATTCATGTTAATAACTGGTTTAGTCCATTACCATCCAGTCATAAATTTCTTTGATACCCAACTCTGGAGAACAAAGCAGCAAGCCTGAAACAAGTGCACATGATGAGTCAACAGAGAGATAAATAGAACTACATGAAATTCCATAACTTGTATACCAAGAGTGGAATATTTATGCATTGTCACTATAAATGTTTATATATAGTCAGTACACCATTCATAATTCATTTGTATTATTTATATTTAATATTCAATGGTAATTAAATATGAATGGTGGATAATGTAGTGACAATATAAAAAACATTTAAAGTGTTGGTGCGTATATTTTTCTCATATATTGAATCAAACAAGTTCACATTACATTAGCCTTTGTCCTTCAGTTAATCTCATCTCCGTCATTTAGAACTTCTCAATTCTCATTTACAAAGCAAGGAGATCATTTTAGTTTGAAAAAAAATCACAGAGTTCGTCTTTAAATCAAACACGCCACAGTCATGTAGCCTTTCCTTGATGCAGATATAGTGAATGACAAAGTAGGAATCAGATTTAAATATGACGGCTTTTCAATTTGTTACAATTATTTGTATTTCTCATAACAATCATTTTAATTAGTGTTAAGTGTAATTAAACTAAACTAAAAACAGTCAATCTATTTGACTATAGTCTCTGTATTTGTTTCACAATAGGAAATGCAAGGGATATGAAAGAATCATACATCATAAAAAACCTTCACTGTATCATTCATAGTATCAATTTAGTTATTAATATTTAATCAATCATGCAATTTCTCAAAGCTAATGGTTTGAATGGTTTTTCCTAATAAAACCTATTGCTCATCATAAAAATGCTAAAAAACGCAGATCTCCGTGATCTCAACACATTCTAGCCCTAATTTCGAACCAATACAAATCCAACGTTAACGTATCGATACTCCAGATAAAAGATCCAAAAAAATAGCCCTAATTGCAAAGTTTTAAAAAATAATAATGGAAAAAGAGAGAAAGAGAAAGAAAATAACCCTGCGAGTAGAGTAATTAGGAGAATTAGGAGGAGACTTGGCTGGATCTTCGGGATCGGTAATGTCACCGATTGAGTCATTCTCAGCTTGACTCAGTGGAACCGACGTTGATTCTTTTTCTTCCGCCATTTTCTTCTTCTTCTCTTTTTCTTCTTCTTCTCTTTTTCTTCTTCTTCTTCTTCTTTTCTTCTTCTTCACTCTTTTCTATTCAGTTGCTACCACCAGCTACTGTGTAATAGTAATATCAATAACTTGGCAAATTATTCATTCCAAATTCCAGCCATAAATTTTATTTTTCCTGAAAATATATATAGTCTTAGAAATTAATAAGCACAAAATACTCACTCTCACCGTAGAAATCGCATTGCTAGAATCAGAAGCGATGATATTGTCCCCTTGACGTGGCTTTCGAGGATGTCATCATTTTGATTTTTTATTTCCCTATTCAACCTTAATATTTTTCCTTTTTATGTTAAAAAATATAAACTAATATGGCTTAGGTGATATAGGGTCCAATAGATCAATAAAAATGCTAAAAAAAATTAAAATTTGATTTTATATGATTCACATTTGTTGAAAGTAATAAACACACATCTCAAAAGGAATTTTTGCGCTTAAGAATGATGGATGTCTTTTACCAAAATTAGATGAATAAAATATTTGAGAAGAGATTTATTGATTCACAGAGTAAATTTTTTAATCTTATTTCACATCTTAGTCATCAATTCTAGGAAAATATAATGGTTTGAATTAATGGGTAGATCTAAACCATTGAATTTTCTTAGAATTGATGCCTAAGATGTGACGTAAGATTAAAAAATTTACTTTTTAAATCAATGGATCCCTCCTCTAATATTTTATTCATCTAATTTTGGTAAAAGGCATCCATCATTCTTAAGTATCAATTATTTTATGGATCCCCACCCAAAATATTTTTAAGAAATAATTATTTATTATTGTGTGTAATAAATAAAATAATAAAATTCTTTACCTTCAAATCAATTATTTCTTTACTCGGGTAATTATGATAATACAATAAATATATATATATATATATAATGTTTTCTACGAAATAATTATTTATTATTTGGTCTAATAAAAAAATAGTATCAATCAATAAAACATTTCAGTGTTGGTTGATATTTCAAAATTTTAGTGAATCATAACTTCAGAATATTAATAGAAACGAATAGAAACTTGCTTAATTACATTATTTAAAAAAATAAGATTGACCAATTGCCTCAAATAAATATATTCAAATACAGACTATATTTAATATTTGTGGCATGTAAACTATACATTTAAAACAATAGGAAATTACTACCTTATTTGTTATTTTGTTATATCCATATTGAAATTATATTTATCCTAGAATGTATGTTGAATACATGTTTAGACTATATTTGTCCGAAAAATAATTAATTGGTGTAACATAAAATTTAGAGTTAGTAACATGTTATATAGAAAACATTTTTAACATCTTCTCTTTCACCCACTATATTTACCATAAATTTGTACTAGAAGATAAAAGGTAGAAGGGAGGTAAGAAATATGGGTTATATTCTATTGCATTGTGTTCGGTTAATACTCTATATTCACATCTTTACCACAATAGAGGCATATGATAAGGTTGAGGGCTTAATATCATATAGAATATCTAGCTATTTTATCTATTCATGTTGAGTTGTGTTTGGTTAACATAGCCATGAAGAGAGTTAAAGGCTTAATGTTATGTGTATATATATATATATATATACTTCTTCTATATTATATATTCTAGTATATTATGAATGTTGACATCTATAACATAAATTAAAGTTATACATAAAATATAAAAAATATAAATGTAGGTTCATAGGTACCAGAATTAATGACAACACACTAGTAGTTATATATGGATATTTGAAAATGTTTTTTCAGAGTGTAATTTTATGTATTGGTGGTGTAAAAATTTATATGCAATTATTTCACCATCCACCATTTATTTATATTACTTTTATTTAAGAGTCAATGATAATTGAAAATGCATGAATGTATGATGAAGCATTGACAATATAAAAATCTTATATATTGTCAATATATATATATCATTTTCTCTTCCTTTTTATTGACGCAACTAAGTAAAAGTATGTGCTTTAATCAAACATATTATCAATTTAGTATTGATGTTTTTTATTGTACTACCAAAGATATTTCTCCATCATTTGGTTAAATAACTAATCAATATTAGGGTGTGTCTGTCTACTGATAAATATCGCTTATAAAAATCGAATCATTGACTTTTTGATAATTATAGAATCTAGTAGGGTTTGACACTACCACACAAACACTTTGTTGGTAATTCCCTATAAATGTGATACACAAAATAAGATTTCATATATAAATGATTTTCAAGATTACTTTATATTGAAATATTTAACAAATTAATAAATACTTCAACAAGGCAATTTTCAAATTTTCTTCATATATCCTAAAATTAAATAAATTGTAAGGTAATAATTTTTTATTAATAACTGGATAACAAATATTCATTATTGGGTTAAATGAGAAAATTGAAAAAATCTTAACAACTTATTTAAATTTAATATTTAATAATTATAAAATAATCAATACTGCACTTGTCCTTTTTATACATGATACTCATGTAAAATTTACATGAATTAAAGAACTCAGATAATATGGTTACTGACATTAAATCTCTCACTAATTATAAATTTTCATTCTTCACGACTTTTTCATCATTATTAACGGTAAGTTTCAACATAAAAATATTAATTATGTGATTGAATTTTATCATTTATATACGGGGTTTGACATGGGGAATATGTTTTTTCAGTTAGGTATATGTTAGCAAGTTGTACCAAAAAATTTGGACAAAATTATCCTTAAAATTTGGGTGTAACATGTTTCAATAGGTAGGGTACTTGTGTAATTTAACTTTATCTCACATACCCTAAACCTCAACCCCTCCTGCGTTAAACAACAAAACTACAAGTACAAAACTATACCCTCATAATTGTTAAGGTTTGCTTAAGACCGATTGGGAAGAAAAAGGAAAATAATGATTTATTTCAGTTTTGTTTGAGAAGAGGGGGAGAGAAAATTAATGATTTGAAAGTTAGAAAGATTGAAATGAGGGGTTGAGGTTTAGGGGTGTGTGAGATAAAATTAAATTACACAAGTACCCTACCTACTAAAACATGTTACACCAAAATTTTAAGGATAATTTTGTCCAAATTTTTTGATACACATTGCTAACATATACCTAACTGAAAAATTATCTTCCTCATGTTAGCAAATCCGTTTATAAATATATCTATTTTTTTTATATCTTTATATTATAACATAATTTAACTTCAATATAAATAATATGGAGCGACCAATGCAAAACACACCGGTATCCTTGTAGTTCATATTACAACAAATACCAAACAAAATAGATGAGTTCTATTAATGATTAATGTGGGTTACACTAGCAAAACACATAGTTAAAAGTTAAAACTGTAACAATGTTATTTTATTATACTTATATGATTGAGTGTTTAACAATATTTTTACATCATTCATGGTTCTCTTATTTCTATTCTTTATGTTATATATCTTGATTTTTTATGTTTCTCTTCAATTTTATTTTATTTAATGTAATTTCTAACGTGGATTTAATGAGGTTAAACATATCGTAAGGAATTTTAATTTATGACACACATGAAGTATTATTTTATAAATTTGTATATGATGAACACTTCACTATTTAGTATTCTTTAACTGAGGTGAGTGATTAAAGCTTTTGTAAAAGAAAATACGTTAAACTTTTATGCCATAAATTTTTGTATGTGTCACTTCCAAAACTTAAATTTTTTTGGTAGATCAAAATTTATTTATGCCACTTTTCTATATCACTTCTATGTGTTAATAATTTTAAACTCACATTTATGTTAACCCATTTCGTTTTTAGACTTGCCCAAAAAACTGGAACCTCCTCATCCCTTCCATTTTATGAAACGAAGTATCAGAGTGTTCATTACCAATCCAAATATTATCTGCTTCAGGCATACCACCAATAGCGTGTGATTCCATGGAAGAGAATCACATTCATTAGCCAAAACAGAGTACTCCATTCTAATTCATGTGTCAACTTCTTAATAAAATGAGCTGACATGTATAATTGATGTGTCAAAGATGATAGATAATTTGGGAAACAAAATTGGTATAAATGATCCCATCCATCTGGGTAGGGATGGTAATAGGTAGGTACTAGCTAATTATACTCGTAATGGGTCGGGTCTGAGTTCATATTTTAGACCTATGGGTAATTGAAATATGTAGTTTTAAAACCCGCTGTTAGATGAGTCTGGATCCGGATAATGAGGTACCCAGATCTATGAGTACTCAGATCCGTTATTTCTTTCTAAATATACATAGCAACATAGTTGTAATATATGTTAATCTACATCTTAATACGATATTAATTCATAATTATGATATCATTTTAATTCATAAATGTGATAGTTATGTTGTTAAACTATGTTGTTATATTGTTAAGCAATGATGTTAATTCATTTGTATGATGTATGTTATATTAATTGAAGAGTTGTTCCTAAAAGAATTTTTTATCATAATGTTGAAATTGTTTTAATGTCTGTTTGAATAAAATGAGTTGTATTTAATAGTCAAATTAAGTTTTATTTTTTTCTTTTTATTTTTGATTTTCTAAGTGCATAAATTAATTACAATTATTTTCAATATTTTTGAATTTATGGGTACCCAAAGATTCACTAATAATATATCCAACAAATATTAGTATAGGTCTAGGGCCAAAATTGAATAAGAGGCAAGTCTAAATAATGCAATATCCATGCTAATTGTCATCCCTAATTTTAGGTGTGTAATTGACTATAGTGCAAGTATCACATAATCACACTCAAAAATCAAATATTAACAATTCATGTTGTACGATGCAGGAAGATGCAACCATCACAGTTAGAGTACTTGTAAGTACCAAGTAATTTCCTTTAAAAAAATTCCCCTTGGAATATTCTCCCAACTATTTTTTTTCTTTGTTTGGCTATAACCTTATAGCATATATATATATATATATATAATAGTATTATTTGAATAATTTAAATTTAATAAATTATATCATGACAAATCAAATTATATTATTTTTCCTCTTGGGAATAATGCAGGTCCTGGTGTGAGGAGGTAACTCCTCTTCTTACACCAATTATATAGTGACATATGTCACCTCACATTTATTTTTTTTATAGTTTTTTTCATGTTATGGGAATAATCATTTTCATTTCTCTCCCATCTTTCATTCACTCATGTTCACTTATCTTATTCTTCCTATTTCTCTCTTCTTTTCTCTTACACTCCTTTTGGCAGATGTGAGTTTGAGAGGAAAGAAAGAAGACTTGGGAATAATGTAGGTCCTGGTGTGAGGAGTAACTCCTCTTCTTACACCAATTATATAGTGACATATGTCACCTCACATTTATTTATTTTTAGTTTTTTTTTTCATGTTTTGGGAATAATCATTTTCATTTCTCTCCCATCTTTCATTCACTTATCGTATTCTTCCTATTTCTCTCTTCTTTTCTCTTACACTCCTTTTGGCAGAGGTGAGTTTGAGAGGAAATAAAGAAGAGAGAGTATGGATAGAGATTCCTACTCTACCTCATTTGGTTGAGGAAAGAGAAAAATCAATAGGCCCCACTCAAAATATTTTCTTCTCAACTTTGAGAAGAAAGTGGTGAGAAAAGGCACTTGACAAGTTGTCCCTACCTCCATTTATTACTAATACTTATGGATTTATATGAGTCAAAATTACTGGTATTCAAAAAATTAAATTCAATATTTCAATATGTAAAAAAATAAAATTAATAAACTTAAGTTAAGGTATACATATATAATTTTGAGTTACTACAAGTTATATACACTTGATCTAGGGTACTTATATGATAAAAAATTAAAATTATTAAAAGAGATGTAAAATAATTAACTAGAAATCAACACTTAAATTTATTAATACAAATAAAAAATGTGTGAGACCTACATCAATTTATTTCTCTTTTAAGTTGGTGAGAAAGTGAAGGGAAAATGATGATTTAACATCAAATATAAAAATACTCTTCAATTATATTTCTCTAATTATTGCTTTTAATACTAGTAACATAAAACAAATTTTTTAAATATATATAATAAATATCGTTTAGATATACAAAACATGAATTAAAAATGAATTGAAATTATATAAAATTTATAATTTATAATTATAACTTTTATTTTTAGTTAATAATAAAACAACAAATTTTCCTATCTTTTCTTTATTTAGGGGTATTCTTGTCATTTAAAGAATAACATTATTTTCTTTTATTACTTTCTCTTCCTTTTCTTTTCTTATTCTCTTATACCAAACATTATAAAAATCAACTCTATTTCTTCCTTATTTCTCTTTCTCTCTTAAAGTAAAATAGCAAATGTGTGAAGAAGATGAAGACGATTAATATATATAAATTTGGACATGAAGAAGATTAATATATATACAACTGTATGTTCACATCACTACTATTACCACATTTGACTCCTTATATATATAAATTTGAACATGAAGAAATTTAATATAAAACATAAAGTTATATTATTTTTTCATTGTTAAAGTATTATCCTTTTTAAACCTTCTAAGAAAGTTATGATTTTAGAATGAAAAGAATAGAGAGAAAATGGAAGAAGAAGAAAATTGAACATGAGTGAATGAAAGAGGGGAAAGAAACCTACATTATTTTCTTTCCTCTTCTATATATATATATACATATTCACAAATCCATTTAAGATAACTTCTATCACATACATAAATTTTAATTTAGTTGTAAAAATAGTATTATTGATACATATTTTAACTTACAAGAATCAAAACTTTTAATTTCGTTTCCAAAAAAATTCAAATAAAAAATCTCCCACAACTTTTAAAATTACACTCCATCCTTCAATCTACTTTTATCACAATCCAATTACATTCACGTGAAAAATCATACAAAGCACATGTAGCTTTCTCAAAACATATTAAAGAGTGCCGAAGAAGTTAACCAGAAAAGTGTTGAAGAAGTGTTCTTTGACAACCGTCCGAACTTCTTCGCAGACCAATCCAACGGTACGGCCCTAATGGGACAACAGATAATTTTTAGTATAATTAAAGATATAGAAAAAAATGTTTATGTATCATGAATGTAAAAAAATAATCAAAATAAATGATGAATGATATAGTGATGATATATAAATCTTTATATTATTATTGTATAAATATTATTTTCTTATATATCTATTTGTAATAAAATAATTCATTTATAAATATTTGGTTGTCTCTCCTAATAAATATTATTTTCTTATGAATCAAATATTAATTTAAATTCTAATATATTCGAAAATCCAATGAGACGTTGTTCTATGAGTAAGAAAATTATTCAATTTTAGGAATATGATTGTCTATAATAAGAAATCCAATTATACCATATACTACAAACAAAATTACCATGGGCAACAAATATCAATTTTACATCGATTTTGAGCCCATCCTTTCAATTTAGAATAGTGGACCCCACATTGCACCACCCATTTACAAATTACACCAAATGAAAAAAAAACCATTGTATTGTGAAAGGTATTGATTCTTCTTTGAAATAAAATATCCAATACGATATGGCGGGAACTTTGTAAGTTGAATCAATAGCTTCCACAGTACAACCCTAATTTCAAAACTCTCAACTGCACTATATAACCGACGCTCCCGGCTATTCATTTTATGCGCCAAACCTGTTTGAAGAAATACCCCACTCACCATTTCACACGAAAAACTCTCACATTTCTCTCATACCCGGTTCAATATAAAAAAGACCGAAATAATGTACGTAATAAAGAGAGATGGTCGACAAGAACCGGTTCACTTCGACAAAATAACCGCGCGCCTTAAGAAGCTTAGTTATGGTTTGAGCACTGATCACTGCGACGCCGTTTTGGTGTCACAAAAAGTATGTGCCGGCGTCTACAAAGGTGTTACCACCAGTCAACTTGATGAACTCGCCGCTGAAACCGCCGCCGGGATGACTGCTAATCATCCTGATTATGCTTCCGTGAGGATTCTTAGTTCGTTGAATAATTTCTGTTTATAGAGTTGAATAATTAATTAATAACTTTGATTTTTTATTTTTTTGTGAAGTTGGCTGCAAGGATTGCTGTTTCTAATCTGCATAAGAACACGATGAAATCATTTTCAGAGACGTAAGTACGAAGGAAATTGATATGCTTAGTGTTTAATTTTGTTGAAGTGCGCGGGTTGTGTTTATAATAGTTGAATTTTGGTTGATTTAGGGTTAAAATTATGTACAACCATTTTAATGAGAGATCTGGGCTGAAGGCTCCTTTGATTGCTGATGATGTATATGAAATCATTATGAAGGTACTTTGCATTTTATTTTGACTTCATATCTAAATTTGTCTTTGGAAAAAAATGTGTCTCCCAATTTAGTCAATGAGAAATGAAAATTATCATTTTTCACTCAAAGTTCTGAAATGATGGTCTAGTTATAATTAGTACTTTTCCTGACAAATTTCCGGGACACAAATCCTAATTAGTGACTATTCTGACTGCCATTTAAAAAAAATAGAATCAAATTTGGACTTTTCATTTTCGAATACTAAATTGGGTGAAATTTTTCGTAGGGATGAACTTGGGTATTTACTTATTTATTTACTTTTATTTATTTATGATTTTGAAATTGTTGCAGTTTTGTTTGATGCAATGAGTTGATGTATAATTTTCGGTTTGGTTGTAGAATGCGGCTCGTTTGGATAGTGAGATCATCTATGATAGAGATTTTGACTATGATTATTTTGGCTTCAAAACTCTTGAGAGGTCCTATCTCCTGAAGGTTCAAGGGAAGGTCGTGGAAAGGCCTCAGCATATGCTGATGAGAGTTGCTGTTGGAATTCACAAGGATGACATAGAATCTGCTGTCAAAACTTACCACATGATGTCCCAACGATGGTTCACCCATGCGTCACCCACTCTTTTCAATGCAGGAACACCCAGGCCTCAAGTACGAATACACTCATTTTTTGGTAATACATTGGTGAATTCATGATCTGATACCTCATTTAAGTGGCCCTGTTTATGTGCTTTGTCTTTGTCAGATGAGTAGTTGCTTCCTTGTGTGCATGAAAGATGATAGTATAGAGGGTATATACGAAACTTTGAAGGAGTGCGCTGTCATCAGTAAATCAGCTGGAGGAATTGGTGTCTCTGTTCACAACATTCGTGCCACAGGCAGTTACATTCGTGGGACAAACGGGACATCCAATGGCATTATTCCAATGCTGCGTGTGTTCAATGATACTGCCCGCTATGTTGATCAAGGTGGAGGGAAGAGGAAAGGTAAATAATTAATAATTCATATGTTATATTTAATTGTCTTGTAAATTGCATATCTTTACCTATGTGTTTATGTGCTTCTTGTAGGTGCATTTGCTGTGTACTTGGAACCATGGCATGCTGATATATTTGAATTCTTGGATTTACGAAAAAATCATGGAAAGGTATGATTGGGTGAGCATAACTGGTGGTTAAAATTTACTTTGACTGCTATCATGGAGCTGCTCAAGCATTATTTATTGTTATCATCATGTACCAGTGCTATTTTTGCAGGAAGAGAATCGTGCTCGTGATCTGTTTTATGCTCTTTGGGTACCCGATCTCTTTATGGAAAGAGTTCAGAGTAATGGACAATGGTCTTTGTTTTGCCCCAATGAAGCACCAGGTTTGGCAGATTGTTGGGGTGAGGAATTTGAGAAACTTTACCTTCAGTATGAAAGAGAAGTAAGTCGTGACATGCAGGTCCATTTTTGAATGTTTAAGAAAATCATTTGGCTTATTAATTCCTTGTTTTCTTACCAATTATATTTTCTTATACATAGGGAAAAGGAAAGAAGGTTGTTAAGGCGCAGAACCTGTGGTTTGAAATTCTGACATCACAGATAGAAACTGGAACCCCTTATATGCTTTTTAAGGTAGCTTACTTAGACGTGTTTGACTTCCCTGTATGTTTATGTTTCAACAGATTTTTTAATTTTTTCTCACCTGCTAAGAAAATCCTATATTTTTATCCTAGGACGCTTGCAATAGAAAAAGTAATCAGCAGAATCTGGGCACAATTAAGTCTTCAAACTTGTGTACTGAGATAATTGAGTATTCAAGTCCAACAGAAACTGCTGTCTGTAATCTGGCATCAATAGCACTACCACGATATGTGAGAGAAAAGGTAGGAAATCTTGGCATGCTCCATGTAATGGGCTTACATGATTTGATTTGTAGACCAATTCATTTTTTCTGATCTTAAAGTTTCTCCTCATTATAGGGCGTGCCAATGGAGTCTCATCCATCTAAAATTGTTGGGAGCATAGATTCTGGAAATCGGTATTTTGACTTTGATAAACTGGCAGAGGTACAGTTCTACTTAATGATTACTGATTTGTGTTTTTTCCTCCTTTCATGTGTGTTATAACATTTGCATCATAATTTATGGACATGATTGTTTTTATATGACTAGACTGTTGATGGTTCTGTCTCTGTGAGTAATTACAGGTTACTTCGATAATCACAACTAACCTGAATAAAGTAATTGATGGTAATTACTACCCAGTTGAAAGTGCAAAACTGTCAAATTTACGGCACAGGCCCATTGGTATTGGAGTTCAGGGTCTTGCTGACACCTTCATACTACTTGGCATGGCATTTGATTCACCAGAGGTAAATCATGTTGCTGGAGCTGCTTGTTTTTTATATCCATTTTAAGTTAGATTTACTTCAACCTGATAGTTTACTTGGATGGATATAAGTGCAGGCTCAACAGTTAAACAAGGACATATTTGAGACTATATACTACCACGCTCTAAAAGCTTCTTCCGATATAGCTGAACAAGAAGGCCCTTACGAAACTTATAGTGGTAGTCCTGTAAGCAAGGTATATCAACTTGAGAGGCTTTTCATTGCTCTACTTTTTTAAGGTCCTGAGTACAAGTGTTCATAGGCAGCCTAGTTTATGTTTGATTCAGTGGCACATGTATGTACATGCATATTCAACTTAGATAGTTTGAACTAAAGTTAGGATTTTTGTTATCCAAGATGTTTCGAGTGGCTTATGTGATTTTTACATTTCGCAGGGAATTCTTCAACCAGACATGTGGGGCGTGACACCCTCAAATCGTTGGGATTGGAATGCACTAAGGGAGATGATATCAAAGAATGGTGTGAGAAATTCACTTCTTGTTGCCCCTATGCCTACTGCATCTACTAGCCAAATTCTTGGTAATAATGAGTGTTTTGAACCATATACTTCAAATATCTACAGTCGCAGAGTTCTAAGGTTTGCTTTCTCATTCAATGATATTATTCTATCTTGATGTATTTTGTCCTATCTTGTTTGCTAACTGTTTCTCTCTCAGTGGTGAATTTGTTGTGGTGAACAAGCATCTTCTTAATGACTTGACTGAGATGGGGCTGTGGTCTCCTGCAATAAAGAATAAGATTGTCTATGAGAATGGTTCAGTTCAAAAAATTCCAGAAATACCTGATGATCTGAAGACTATATACAAGTATGAATTTAATGATTTCTTAGCTAACTCAATTTGGTTCTTATGTATTCACTCTAACTCAATTTGGTCCGAACAGAACTGTATGGGAGATCAAGCAAAAGACATTGGTTGATATGTCTGTTGATCGAGGGTGCTACATAGACCAGAGTCAAAGCTTAAATATTCATATGGAACAACCCAACTTTGGAAAGCTGACTTCATTACATTTCTATGCATGGTCAAAGGTAGCAACTTTATCTAATTGAAGTTTTTGGTAGGACATATTTGAAAGTTCATTCTGTATGTCTTGTGTTTATAGTTGGGCCTTTTTAATGACAGTCAATGATATGAAGCGGAAAACAGTGAAAGAGAAACAAATGCATACAGTTCTGAAACTTTGTTTCTCCAAACTTAAAATAGCTTGCATCACTGTTTCTATTTCGATTTACATTAATCTTTAGGCATGAAATTCCACTAGAATTTCACCTTATTTCCGAAACTTCATGTTTTTTGTTGGTGAATTCTAGACCAACTGTTGATTGATGTTTGTTGCTTTCTGTTTGGGCATGACAGGGTCTAAAGACTGGAATGTATTATCTCCGTTCACAAGCAGCAGCAAATGCTATCCAGTTTACTGTTGATGCTTCTGCTCTCAAAGTAAATAAGTTAACGTTGTGACTAATCTATGTATTCCTGTGATTTGCACATGTTGATATGAATTATTTTTGTTGACTCAGGAAAAACTTAACGCAGAGGTTGTTGATGATGATACAAAGATGGCACAGATGGTGTGCTCTTTAACAAACCCTGAAGACTGTTTGGCTTGTGGCAGTTGAAGTGTATAAAATTAGAGTTGCCCCTTCTAGAATGTTGTGATAAATGATTTTAGATTTAAAGGCCAAGTCATGTGTTATGTTAAGCCTTCTGAATGATTTCTAGAGCATTGTATCGCATTAATGTTTTCAATTTCATTTCTATTATTGGCTTATCCTCTTCTATGATATCAATATATGAAGTTATTATATAGTTTGTGGTGCATCTCCAGTGAGGAACAATATGGTGGAATAACAGTTGTTTTGTGTGCATCTTCCCTTAGTCCTCAACAACAATGAATATTAATCATTTTATAAAGATGATTAAAGTAAATTTTAATTCTATTAATAAAATTCTCTTCATACATATGATACAAATGGAAACTGACACAATAGTTACCGAATCAGTTATCCACCAATGGTAAAAACAGGGAATGGAAATTTAAAAAGAAAATGCTACTAAATAAATTGGCAGCTTTGCAATGGTGCTGAGTATTAATCTATTTCATTATATTTTTTATTTCACTGTTATAACTTACAACAGTTCAACAGCTCAAATGTCAAATCTCTCGTAAAAGACTATACTAGACCATGTAGCAGGATTGTTGGACAAACAAAACATTATGGAACCTTGTCCTGATGAGATTACTTTCAATATTCTGATCACCAAAATTGGTGGATGACTCATGACTAAATTGTTGCTTCTGTGAATGGCACTTCGCATTCTTATTGGGCCTGTAGACCTCACCACCTTCTTTTGCCTCACTCGTGGATCATAAGCTCACCTAAGAATTCCGATAGAATGAGTTATTTGGATAACATTTATCGATGAATATAAAGATTTTTACACTATTAATATATTATTCACTATTTATTATATTTATTTATTATGTAAAAAAACTATATCATATTTTTTTTCTTCATACTTTATTGAATGTTTATGGAGTTATTAAAAGAAAATGATTTGTTAAGAGATTTTATACTTATTTCGGTAAGCACTTTATTTTAAGGACATATCTCTTCTACAATACTACATCTCATCAACAACTATCATTTCATTTACAATGTTGTTATTTATGATCTCAATATCTCATATATCTTCTACCATACTAGTAGGAGGATATATCATTTTCCTTTTATAACGTTAATTTGAAATCGAAAACCTAAATGAAAACAATTAAGTGACTGTTTATTAACTTAAAATCCACGAGCTACTAAAATTAACTTAAGAATAAATACTTATTTTAGTCTCTTATCCATACTAATTTTGTTTCTATTTTTTTTTCAAATGATACAATTTTTTTAAATCATCTATAATTAAATGGTAGTAATTTTTTCTTAATTTCAAATATACTAGTTGAGGAAATTATAAGCCACTAAACTTATTTTCACAACAAAATATCTTAAGAGACAATCATTTAGTACTACACGATCGATCATGCTATACTTTCTTGAGTGGAATTACTCATGTTCCAAATGCCACTATCAACTATTGGACAAGAATGTTGATATTTCAATTACACACATACCGCACCAAGTACCCATCATGGGATAAGGATTTGCAGTCACTCAGTCCATCATGCACCAATTAAAAAATGACATGTCAATGAAAAAATTAAACATCCATGATTTTTTCTATTTTTACTTCATTTTAATTGGCGTGGGACAAACTTGGGGACAACAGATCCTTATACTCCGTCATGGATCAAATCCTACTTATTATCTTCATTATATATTGGAAATTTGAATAGATTTTTATGCAATGTTTTTTGTAATTTTGTATTCTCTTTCTTCTCAGCACCAATCTCTGAAGATACCTATTAGGATATGGAGAAAACCAAATCTTTCTCACCTTACCATTATGTTTCCTATTCTGACATAAGGGTTGGGTTGAAGGATCAATCCACTACTTCTTACAATTTCAATGGTCCAAACATGAATGGAGATGATTTTGTAGGGAATAATGATAACCCAGAAGTTAAAAGGAGAAAAAGGGTAGCATCCTACAACAAATACACCATGGAAGCTAAGCTCAAATCCACTTTTCGCAATAGTTTCAAGTGGATAAAAAACAAGCTTGTGGATGTGTATAAGGATGAGTAAACTAAACCATTCTTTACTTCATTTCACTGAATTTTAATCATGTTTGGTTATTTGCCATGTTGTGCTAATAAAATAATGAAATGAATCCTTTTATTTGATGAAGCTCTCCTACCATATTAAAAATATTTTAGAGTTTTTTTTTGTAGAAGATGATCAGGTGGTTAGGTATAAATATAAGTAATTCTACAAAAAAAAACTCTAAAATATCTTTAATAGTGTCGATTAATGTCGAGTTTGCGAGTTTTGTTTTGGAGGAAAAAATATGAGAGATAAGATTTACGAGTCATAAAATATACTTGTGAAATGTTTTGAAGTTTCCTCCTTCCTTTTTTCAAAAACTCAGTTCACAAAGTAACCTAAACCATCTACCTACACTATTGTAAAGGCATTATTCTATATTCTTCCAATTTTGTCATTTGATTATGCACATCACATCTATATTTTATGTTTTTCAAATGAAGCTATTATCATCTTTTTATATATAGTTCAAGTGAGGCTATTGTATGGAATATGTTTTTGTAATTGGATGTATAAAACAACAAAATGAGCTAAATCTACCATAAGCTCTCATTTATAAGATTAGTCGACAAAACTCATACATTGATCAGAACTTAATTATGTTCAATAACATGCTAATATTTACATCTAATTCATCATAGTTTTACTATTTTTTACTGTGATTTATGGTAGTTCACAAATTAATGTAACACTTGTATAAATAGGTTGGGCCATGTCAAGTATTTTTTATAAATAGGGTAGATTAATATTTTTTAAAAAGTCTATTTAGCTTTGAAGTTTAGATTATATATGAAAAATTAAAGGACAATTGAATATAGTGTTTTTGTTTTATTTGAAATGTGAACACCACACTAATACAAGGTTGTAATTCTTAAATAGAGAAAACTAGATTTGTTGGCCTCTTATGTTTTTATTTTAACCCACTATATTGTGTGAGTGGTTGTTGTTAATAGTTATATGTCATAAAAACATATTAAGTCTAACAATACAACCTATTTAAGGATATGTATATATAATTTATGTTACATTTTTGTATAATTAAAGTTATATGTAAAAAACTAATAAATATATATATAAATTAGATCTATTTATTACTATTAGATTGATCTAGATTGCTACCTTAATTAAAGATATTATTGTAGATTAGTCTTTTAAATAAACTAGCAAAATACTGATGCATTTGGACGGGTCGATATTTTATGTTATATGATTAAGAACACACAACACATATTATATGTGTTCATATGGTTATTAAGAATACACAAACTGTTTGTGCATTTGAATGATTAAAACACACATATTATATATGCATTCGTAAACCACTATTACACATTATGTTTAACTCAAAAGTATCACATTGATTGACCTATTCCCATTATAAAAATGACAATAATCTCCATTCGTCTTCAATAATAACTTACATTAAAATGTTACAAATTAGAAAAAAACCACATTGAGAGGCTTTGACTCCTTAAATTGATTTTCTTGCCTAGATTTATGTAAAACGAAATTCCCAAAAAATTAAGACAATTAAATAGTGAGAATTATCTAAATCTTAATAAACTATCATCGATCATTACATATCTAAGGTCAGATCATAATAAACTGGACCCTAACTATGTTGGGCATCTAGGAGGATTACACTTCCTAGTAATTAAGGACTTAGAAGAATAAATGATCCAACAAATTCAAGACCTACGAACTTCCGAGTGAAAATTCAACCACAATAAAAACAAATTTGAGGTTTTGGGCTTTGTATCATAAATGTGCAACACATTGGAAACCCGTATGAATTGGGCTCATCTCAAGTACTGAAAAGTCTAGTACTGGAAAGTAACAAGAAATATGATTTTGTATTTTTCCAAAAAAATTAATTGAAAAATAAATATAAATTTAGGCTCTTAAATATTTGTTTGTGTTACATGCTAGCATCTCTATTTAGTCTGGAAGAGATGTGAATCATACAAAAGGTGGGGGTAAAGTGGTAAACTACAACTATTCCACAATTCACAACTATAAAGGATTTTCTATATCTTCATAGGTCAACAAGTTGAAATATTGTAATAGGATTTTGAATTATAAAAGTCAAGTTAGACATAGTATGGACTTAAACTTTTTCTAGGACAAGTTATGAATTTAATAGAAAGGGTGTCCCTTAATGTGGATCGATCTAGAGTATGATTTAATTTTGTTAAAGGAACTTATATAGGAGCAATCCAAAACTAACCCTACACGTTCCCTTTGCTTCCAAAGGAGAAATTTGTATATGATTGGATCCTTCAATGAAGGTACTACATGTGCCTTTGAGTTAAAATATGAATATTCGATGAAAGATGGTGCACAACAAGCTACTTACACGATCATGGTTATTAAATATTAAAGTAATATAATGAAGAGTGTAATATTTATGTATTATTAGTGTTAAAATTTATACACATTTAATATATGATATACGATTATAATGATAATGTAAAAAAGTATTACATTGAGGTAAACATGTATCTTTCTCTTCTCTTATTTTTTATTCTCCAACCAAACAAAGCATTAAGCAAAATTGATTTCATAGATGAAATATTTTCACTTAAGGTTTTGTATTTCTAATTTAATCTAGATTGTGATCATTTAAGCAAGATATATTTTTTAACTTTAATAATTTTATAACTTTTTTAATAAAAGATAAAATATAATTAAAGGAGAAATTTCATAATTTTACTTACCATGATCCAAATAACATGTATTCTATTAAAAACATTTCAACCATGACATGGGGGAACTCATTTCTTGACTTTATTTTTAGAGTTGAATATCTATACATTATTATTGTAAAGATTTATACACATCTATTATATCATTTATCATTAATTTGAATTACTTTTTTGAAAAGTCAATACTAATTTAATATGAATGGTGAATTATAAAATAACAATATATAAAACTCAATCACTATTATTGTCGGTGAATACATTTTTTCTCATTTTTATCAAAATTAGTTGATCAAAGTTGTGTTTTGAAAACTAGTTCCATGACAGTCTCTTACGTTAAAGAGAGAAAAAATACTTGTCAAATAATTTTTTTATATTTTGAGTTATACCTCCCCATGTACCAAAATAAACTCCCCTGTGTTTATTTCTAAAGGATATTCCATGATGCTATTTATATGTTTATATATACTATAAATATAAATCCCCATGTCTTGTTATGCCATTTACAATATACTATATAAATATGTTTACATATCTTAATAAAACGAAACATATGGGTTTACTTACTTTAATCATATGAACATGAAAATAGAAAGAAAACATATACTTGTAAAGTTAGTTTATTTGAAAAGTAAGCTAGTAAAAAAAATGCTTATCTCTGATTTATCTTACAATGAATCACGATCTTTGTTTCTTTACTTTAAAAGAACATAGCATGTGGAAATTAAAACAAAAATGCTGAGGATGGAGACATTTTTGTTCTTACAGTCAGCTGAACGTTTCATTTGGAATTAAGTTCCTCATTATTCTATTAATTTCGTAGTTGTGTAATAATAAATAAACAACAAAATATTTAAAACTTGAGGTAATAAAAGGTTACACATCTTAAAGAAAATGGCGTTTTTCTTACATGATCTATACATAGTAACCTCTCTATTCAGTTTGAAAATCAATCACCAACCATAAGATAATTAAACTAACATGAACCCCATAAAAGATTAGTATAAACCGATTATTCAAATCGTAGACTACATCACATGATACAACTACAATATTATAATTGTGGTTTTGTCACAATCGCATCACATTATAATTATAACGTAATACCAAATTATAATGATGTGATCGTATCGAACAAAGACGAAATGTTATCGAATCAAATTAAATAATTTGTACACGATAATAAACATCACATAGACAGGGAGGAAATGCATGGAAAATGACCTAAAAATGGCCTTCATGACAAAAGCTCACCAAACATAATGAACAAAAAAAACATTAGCAAGAAAATGACTATATAAGGCAAAACTTTGTATCATATAGAGAAAGAAAACAACACTGATAACTCAACATTTATATTTCTGATAGCCTATCATTTTCGTCGACTAAGCATAGCAACAAATAATTAACCACATCAAAATTTTCGTTAAATGAACCAAAATAGCAATTATTATAATAACTACTATTATTTTTTTTCAACAGTATCACCTTTTGCAATAGTTACATAAAAAAAATAAAAAATTGTATACAAAATCACATTGTTAATGGACTTAAAGTATTTTATTTGGATCCACAGTTATCTATCCCAACAATCAATTTACTTATAAAGTTAGTAAACAACACAGGCATTTGGGCAAACATGGTCCAATTGGAACGTGTAAGGTTTATCTCTTAACTGATTCTAAATGTTGGTTGAATTATTTTTTTAAATTCGAATTCAGCTCTAGATCCGAAGCTAATCCGACCCTCAATGTCGTATATGCCAGTCTTTAAATCCGAACTCAATCATAGATCCGATTAAATATAATGTGTACAAATTTTATATAAAGTCTTTTTAATACTTATTATTATGAATATGTAATTTGACATTTAAAATAATATATGTATATAAAATTGTTAACATGTATATATGAAAAAATTAAAGAATCAATAATACTTTCGACCAAAGATGTATAATTACTCTATACTCAATTGAATAGAAATACATACAAACATGATGAGTGAGTGACTATGAGATAAGACATATCATGTCATACTTGTCTGATACCCGATTCTAAATATTAACATGATCTAATTTTTGAAATCGAATCCATCCCTAGACCCAATGAAACCATATCCTATTTAGATCCGATCATGATCGAATAATACCAGATAGTAATTTATTTGTATTTTGATTAAATTACATATACCACACTCTTATTTTAAAAGTTACAACTACCTCCCTATAGGTATAACTTTCTAATATAAGATGAAATATAAATATAATTAAGTAAGAGACATAAGGGAGGTTATTAGATTTTCTACTAATAAATCAAACAAAAATAGAGAGATTCTCTCCACCTATTCTCCATCCTCTAATATCCCCTAAGTTAATAATGGATGATAATAATAATAACATAGACTAAGTTAATAATTTTTTTTAATATAATTTTATCTCTCTTTCAGGCAATTGAATGTTATGTGACTGGTTTGAAGTTGACTAAGAGTATTAATTTGATGAATGACATTTGGTTTACTCTGATATTGTACATGCTTTCCTCGCAAACTCACCTTCCTTTCAATCACTGAATCTGGACGTTACATAATGCTTCTTTCCATTTTATAAGTAATCACGCATTACATCCTCCCACTACTACTCTCAATCAAAATACAACAATTAACCAAACACCTTCTTTCTTTTTCCTCTCTCTCGTTAAAACGGTGCGTCGTTTACTCTCTTCACATGCTTCTTTTGTTTTAACCAAAATTTAATGTCGTTTTATGATTCGCGTGCTTTCTTTCTTACTTGCTTGTTAATCCTTGATTATAGATTGCAGATCCGTGTTTTTGGTTCAGTTTCAGTAAAACTTATTGTTCAAGTTATTTATTTATGCTTTGAGATTTTTTTTATAGTTTCTGCTTTGAATTACTATGTTTATCGATATGAGTAATGGATCTGATGAGAATTTTGCTATTCTGATTAATTTAGATGGATTTTGAACTGTGTTTGAAGTTATTCGTAGTTTTCAGTGACTCTATATCGTGAATTTCAATGTTCAAGTCCTTGTTTGTTTCATTGTTTCTTTTTTTGAAAATTTTGACCAAAAATGAAAAAAAAATGAAGGAGCTTCTCATAAAAAATTCATAATCTATTTTTCATAACTATGATTATTCTCTGTTGCAGATGTTAACCCTCTCCAAGGAAATACCAATTAAATGTGGATGAGAAATCATTATTTTTATTTTAATTTTTTTGCTAATAGATTGTAGGAAGGGGATTGGATTTGCCAAATTTAGGAAATATTAAGGTAAAGTTTGGTGCAGTGATAGAACAAAAATGGAGCAAATTGTCCTGTCATTTTTTATTTGGTTACACCCTTTTTAGAATTTTAGTGGAACAAAATTGTTCCACTTTTTGAAACTTTTATATTTATAAACTACACCAAACGTTGGTAGAATCCATATGTTCTGTTTCGCCCTGGTACCAAATGCTACCTTTGAGTTACAACTCATGGTTCTTGTTGTTTTCCTTTGTATATAAAGTGTCCTTGTATATGATATATAAACACATGTGGTCTACTTGGTTGTGATAGTTTATTTACCCCTGCAAAGTGTGGTCCAATTTTTTGCCTCAGTTCTTTAAACCCCCCTTTTCTGTGGATTACTGAGCATTTTAGTATATTCGTAGGTATTTGTGCTTCACCTGACAATTTATTTTTCCATGCAGGTAGAGCGGTGAGCTTTTTAAATTTGCGAGATACGGTTTATTGCATGCAAGCAGATCAGTGAAAAATCCAGCTTGTATATTGGAAACTCTAGTTCAATATGTCTTCTGAAACCAAGGGTGATAGGAAGGCTACCCTTGATGCAGCATCATGGTTTTTCAATGTAGTGACATCTGTAGGGATAATCCTTGTGAACAAAGCGCTAATGGCTACATATGGTTTCAGTTTTGGTATGGCCTCCTAAGGACTTTTTAAATTTTCTTACCCCTTACGAATTTTTGTTTGGTCATCATGCCTTCACATCAGTAATTTAAAGCATGCCATATTTGTCATTGTTATTAGGATAATCTACCAATCCTGTGTTTTTTTTTGGTTTAACATATGATTGTTCATGTTTTTTAGTGTGGAGAAAATTTGTATCTGGTGCTTGTTATAGACTTGATGTTTCATGTGTATATTTCATTTGATATTATCAGTTAGCTTAATTCAGAATTCAAATCGTTCAACTTTAGTAGCTTGCCCTGCCTACTCTTGAGGATGAGTTTCATTTGAGCTAACTATATAAATGACCTGATAGACTAGGAGCTTAGCATGAAAAAGGGCTGGAAAATGATCATAAAGTGGCATTGGATTTGACATGGCATTTGGTTAGAAATTGTGTTATAGAGACTTTGAATAGTTTACTCCTCATTTTGATTTCATTCTCTCAGCACAAATGAAGCTAGTCAAGCTACTGCTTTAAGTTAAAATGCTTTGATTGTCTCCGACTGTATTGATGTTCTGAAACACAAACTTTTCTTAGTATTTGAAAAAAAACCTTTATTATATCCTGTTGGCCTTTGAATAGGGGGAATTTGTACTAATGATGCTTGTAACCGGCACATATAGTGAAAAAGAGACATAGATGGAAATCTTAAGAAAAGGGTAAATGAATGGGTTTTTTTTGGTAAGGCTACAGATTGCTTCTAAATTTTGCATGAGACCTGACATTATATATCACATAACATTATTATGCAGCTACAACTTTAACCGGAATGCATTTTGCAACAACAACCTTGTTGACTACTATTCTGAAGTCGCTGGGATATATCCAGAGCTCCCATATTCCATTAGCTGATATCATCAAATTTGTGTTATTTGCAAATTTCTCCATTGTCGGAATGAATGTTAGTTTAATGTGGAATTCTGTCGGTTTCTATCAGGTATGTTCATGCTTTTTTTCTCACTTAAAAAAAAACAAAAACTAGGCTTTTGATAAACATTCCATTTGACAGATAAATATTAACAATGATTCTTTCCTTTGAATGAATTTGTCAGATTGCTAAGCTGAGTATGATTCCAGTATCTTGTTTCCTGGAAGTTGTCTTGGACAATGTGAGATATTCAAGGGACACAAAACTTAGCATCACTTTGGTTCTGCTTGGCGTTGCTGTCTGTACAGTCACTGATGTCAGTGTCAATACCCGGGGTTTCGTAGCTGCTGCAATAGCAGTCTGGAGCACAGCACTGCAGCAGTATGTAAGTAACACACTAATGCTGTAACAAGCCCTGCATATTGGTTGGGAGATAGAAACTTTTTGCTCACCCTAAAGGCATTTCTAAAATTGGTGGATGTTCACATTCATGAAGCTTGTTGGTAACATTTATCTGTATAAGAATTAACAGCTTGTTGTGTATCTGAATATGACTAATTTGGAATCCTGCAACGCATTTTTGCTTATAAATCTGGGGTTTTAGGACGAACTATATTGTCAGATGTATCTTCTGGAATGGACTTAGATATAATACAACAACCAAGCCTTAATCCCACTAGATTGGGTTGACTAATGGACTTAGATATAATGTTTTAGTTCATCACAATTCTAACTCTTCCTGTTTTGTTTTTGGGTGCAATAATCTATATTTTATTGAGCTGATATTTTACATTACATTCTGTGCAGTATGTGCATTTTCTTCAGAGGAAGTATTCTGTTGGATCGTTTAACTTACTGGGCCACACTGCACCAGCACAGGCAGCAAGTTTACTGCTAGTAGGTCCCTTTATGGACTATTGGTTGACAAACAAACGCGTTGATGCTTATAACTATGGTTTGACATCTATTGTAAGTTACTCGTTTTCTTTCCATTTTCTTTTGAATATTTGGTTGTGATTAGGGAGGTGAGCAGAAGCTTGTGGAACTTATTTATATCAGGTTTAGGCTGCCATATTCTGTTGGAATCCTTTGCTCTCCTGTGGCTAAGTCTTAACTAATTCACAATTTCACACTGCTTCCCAACCGACCCATTTTTCAATTTATAAGTTCTGTAAGCATTGCTTGCATCCAGAACTTCTATAAATATTCTTTAAACAAGGTTGAGCCTCGGCATAACGGTAGGGTTGCTGTTTGGTGATCAAGAGGTCACTGGTTCATGTCTCCTAGAAATAGACTTCCCGCTTGCGGGGGTAAGAATGTGCACATCTACCATCCCCAGACCCCACTAGGTGAGAGTCTAGTCTCCCTAAGCATGTCTCAAAATTCCAGATTGGCTTGTTTACTAAAAAATGGTCAGTAAATAGCATTTAGAGTTCTAGATGTTTTAACATATCCAGATAACTTTTATTCGTGCACATCATAGAGTTAAATTAACTCTTTAGCCTCTTTGAAGAAATCAAGTATCTTTCTTAACAGATCCATTCTTATGCACCCTTTCCTCTTTGTAACCACTGACATATGTTTAGTTAACTTTAGCATCCAGCTAATTGCATCTTTGTAAAAATCTTACTAACATTTTTCTATTCTTCACTTCTACAATGTTTAAAGTAGAAATTAGAAATTAATCGTGAAGCCACACATAAATATAAGCTTTGTTTTGTACTGCTTGGAATATTACCTAATCGTTTAAATGCATTTCTACCCATATAACCGATGTAACACTATTATTGAACTGAGTTGCTTCTGCTGTCTGCAGTTGTTCATCATTATGTCATGCACCATCGCGGTAGGGACAAACCTTAGCCAGTTCATCTGCATTGGTCGGTTTACGGCTGTAACTTTCCAAGTTCTTGGCCATATGAAGACTATTCTGGTCCTAATATTAGGATTCATTTTCTTTGGAAAAGAGGGTCTCAATCTGCAAGTAGTTCTAGGCATGTTCATTGCAATTTTGGGAATGGTTTGGTATGGCAATGCTTCTTCTAAGCCAGGTGGGAAAGAGCAGCGTAGCATTTCCATTCCTGCCACCAAAACACCAGATTATAGTGCTGTACCTGTGTCCACTGAACCTGATGAGAAGGTATAGAAAATAGTAGAAATTCACAAGAGCAAGTGGTGGAACTTTTGGTGAAGTTATGCGAGCTGATTCATTTTATTTACACCCAGAGGGAATCCCCAATTATTTATAGATCATAGTCATATATCTTTCCCTTTTCCGTTTGATTTGTTACTGAGGGATAGGAAGGGACAAAATATTGTTAAAGGAGGGGCAATCTACATTACCTTCCATCTTATTTTCGTAATTGTGTTCCTTTTTCATAATAAAAAATCTTACAATTATTTTGGGTCTGTTTGAACATTGGAATGATAGTTGAAATTTTTTGAAGCGATTTTAATTTCGTCTGGAACATGAGAATAGAGGTATATAATTAAAATTTCAAATGAATTGGGAATGTTGCTGGCACATTGGGCAATGAACAATGCTGGTCATCTAAGAGCATCCTTGCAATGATAGTCAAAAGATATCCCTAGTGGCTTGGACAGTATCAACAACAATGGTTGTGTGTGGCAAAGATGATACATTGTTTTTAATTTTTTACGCTAAAAATTAAGTAAATATTTTTAATTTTATGACATTGTCAATTCTAATGTACACGCCAACATGATGGTCTACTAGTGTAAGATTTTATTAGATTGACCAAAATGTTAAATATTTAATTTGGAGCGACACTTACTAGGAGAGGTAAAATCACGCACTCTGAAAGAGTAGTTCCTTACTCAAAAGGGTGAAGAAATATCATTGGTTCTGCAAAAAAAATCTAATGTACACAAAAAAATGAAATAATATGAATCTATACATTTATTTTATAAGCAAAATGACACCGATAAAAGTGTATTTCAGTATAAAAAAGGTTGCTATATTGAAACAAAAACTTCACATACATTTATCATTATTATAATAATAATCTATAAGGTCTTTTTATAACACCTTTCAACTATTTTTGAGATAATTAAAAAATGAAAAAATATTATTAAATTTATCAATTGTTATATATAGTTTATAAAAATTGTCATTCATTAATGAAAATATATCATTTTATCTTTCCACTAAAAATGTTTGAGTAAATAAATATATTATATGGTAAACAAATGCATTTGGACATAGAATTTTGAATCTGATTGTTGGGAGCGATAGTTGTTGAGAATGATAACACGTACTCTGAAATAGATTAGTTCATTGCCTAAAAAATGAAGGATATATAGTACTAAAAAATCAAAATATGGGAATTTAATCTAGTTTAATCAAAGTTTTAAACTTGAGGCTTTAAGAATCCATATGTATTTAGTAAGGAATTTTTTTACCCTCTATAATAATCATACTCGAATCAAGCTTTATCACATGTAATGGATGATATATTTGTTTTAAAAATGAAAAATATGAATAAGGAAAATTATGCGATTCGTATATGAGTAGTACTAAGAAAGGAAAAATGAAAGGTATATGGTTTAATTTTTCTTATTATATGATTTAATTTGATATACTAATTTTTTATTATATTTCAAATGATATTATGCTAAATACTAAATAGAACAGGTAATATAATATTTCAATTTATATAATTTATAAATATTTATGTTATAGACATTACTTTAAAATTGATAATACAAATACTTATTATATATATTTTATTATAAGTTCATGATATCAATTATGTTTACTTACAACAAAAACTTAATAAAAAACAACTTTTATCATAAAATTAAAAGATAACATAATTATTTACTATAAAGAACTCACACAACCAAATCTAACTCATTTCAGTTCGTAATTAAGGTGTTGATAATGATCATAAAAATGACTTTCCTATCAAAAATAAAGAATAATGATCATATATTACAATGATATTATAAATATTATATTATTTTTTATAGTGTCCATATGTTTATATATTAAAGTGAAGTCACAAATTATATTGTGGTAGAAAATGAGAGACTAAAAAGAATCTAATTTAATAAATGAGGTATGTTAAAAATTATATAAGTGTATTTGACATCACGTCTTAACTCAAACATAAACATAAGATATTAGATTTATAAGTTTAGTTGAAATGGACATAACAAATGTGATAAATTTTTTATGCATTAATATCAAATGATATATATTTTAAACATAATCAAGATGCTTTGTTGGTTTATGACAAATAATTTATGAGTTTATAAACATTTTTGCAGCATTTCACTTAACTAGCTTATCATTATAAACTTCTAATCCTTATTTAAAAGTGTATTTAAAAGTGACTTACATTAGTCTTCACATATTTAATTTTATAGGAAGACATGAATCATCCCTTATCAAATATGATTTTCCTGCGATTCTTGGGAATTCAGAGACAACAAACGTGATTATGCAGACCGCTGAGTTCGGCTCTATTTAATAGTTTTAGATTCATATATGACATGATGGTACCTTTAGTTCTCATATTCTCACCCTTATTTAAATGTGTTTTTGCTAATTATTGCTATAAATGTGACGACTAAGTAAGCAAATTAAATGAAAGTGGAAACTGAGAACTAATGCATCTAATAGATTATTATATATTTAATTTTTTAATGCCTTTTCTTATGTTGTATCCTTGACATTTGTCCTACCAAAACTCTTTCAACTGTGTGATAAATTCAGACTTGCTAATGACAATGTTATCCAAGCAGGGGTTTGATTCTAAAGATATGTACATGAGTTGATTTTTAGAGAGCAATGTTAGGAATGAAAAAGCTTGTCGGTCATTAAATAATATACACTTATAAAATAATTATCAAGACCTTTCTATCCATTCATTCCCTCTATAATCCAATTTCACCTTGAAGTGTGAAAGTTTAAATAACCCTAAAGTTTTGCATCACATATTTGACATTACATATTACTAGGTGACCTAATCATCATATTAGAATCCTTTTGGGCACTACAAAAGGTCGAAGGAGTTTGAATTCTTTCCATTATAAGAAAGAAGTATTATAATGATACTATGACTATATTAATCATTTTTTATTGTGTAAAAGCACCTTAAAACTCTTATATATATGGCAAATGTAACTTGATATAAAACATCACCGAGACTATCATAGACGCTACACTACATGTTGTTCAGCTAGATACATGCATTATGCATGGTGTAAAATTAGAAAACTCAGCCATAACACTTTTATTGTGTGGTTTTTAAAGGGGTTAAAATAGGAGGTGTGGATGGAAAAAGGTGAAAAATGACAATGAATCAAAGCATGCATAATACCTTAGATAAACTGTCAATTTTTACTCCTTATTCCTTTTACATGATCACTGCAAAACACACACATTTAGGATAGACATGTACATATATGTAAGTAATACATTTGAGTATATAATGAACTACCAAAAGAAATTGGTAAGTTGTGATGGAGATTGTGAGTCTTCAAGTTCATTTGATGGAGAGTGTGCATGTCTCCCTTCATATGTGGTTATCACCATTCTTGGATCCTCAGCTAAGCGCTCCACACGTTTCTTTACTCGACAGTTATCTTGGGTGCAACGGTAGTAGCTTCTACAAGTAATAATGTTTACCCAAAACACATGATTAAGGAACTAAAAGTTTGTTTAAGAATACAGAGAAAACATGTAAAGGTAGCTTGCCCACAAAAATATATAATGCTATTAAGGTAGAGTCAAATATGAGGTAAAAAAGTTTAGTGATTACAATTTTTTATTTAAAAATAATTTAAACTTTATATCGTTAATTTTTTTATGAGTACATATGTCGTTGTCCTCATCCAGTATTGGACCCCATTTATGAGGGTATGTGATTTCCTGGACATGAATCATCTATTCTAAATGATATCTCATTCTCTATTTAGATCAATGATATTTTGCCATACAAATAAAAGAAAATTTTTAAAAACAAAAAGTAACAAAAATAACATTTAAATTAAATTAGTTTGATAAATGAAATTAGAGACCATTAGAAACATGTGATGTCCTAGTGTCCTAGTTTTCAGCCTTTTCTCATCAAGATTTCTGTTTTCTTTCTCTTAAAGAATGTCTTTAACGCATTGATTTAGATTCCCAATCCGTTATCACCACTCATAGAGAGATTGGCCTAATGATGAGGGGGTGTGCTTAAAGCTTTGATCTTGATTTTGAACCCTGGGCCAACACTCATGCTCCAAGGGGGATGAGTTTTTCAAGGCACTATGCTGCCAACATGTGTGTCTATAATGGATAAAGATCACCTGTCCCAAACGGTGTCTCAAAGTTCCGAGTCAATAAGAATCTTACTTTTTGTTTTTTAAAAATTTCTTTTATTTATATGATAATATATCATTGGTCCGGGATAGGGAATGAGACACTGTTCAAGACAGGTGATCCTCATCCGTCTATAATGGCTCTGATACTAAAAATTATTTAATGATATAAATTTTAAATAAAAAATTATAAATCGTTGAACTTTTTTATTTAATATTTTAATAGTGGACTTTGAGAGGATCTACCCTTGAAAAATAGTGTTTTCATATATTGAGAAGTGTATTTAGTTTTTTAATACAACTTTTAACAACTACAGGAATTTGTTAACACATCTCTAATTAGATCTTTCTAAAATCTAAGAGAAATAACTATCCAAGTGCTCATATATTTCGAAATAGAGTGTAATAATATCTACGTGTAAAGATTTATATACAGTAAGTATATCATCTATCATTCATCTATGTATTATTTTTTTAGAAAAGTCAATGATCATTAAACATGATTGATAAATAATACAATAAGAATATATAAAACTCATACAATGTTAGTGTCAGTGCATAAAATTTTTCTCTTATGAAAATAACTACTATACATGGTTCTTATCATAAGATATTCATAATTAAATTGCACATATCAATAAAATAATTATTTTTCTTAATTTAAAAAATACTATAAGACAAAAATCTTACCCATATTTAATATTACCCTTATAGTTGATAGTTTTAATAATATTGCGAGTCAGACTCCTCTCCAGTAATGGAGAAGAAAGGTAGGTTTTGTAGTATATTTTAAAGGGTAAAAATGTAATATCAATATAAGTTAAAGGGATAAAAGTGTCTTTGACTTTTGATTTTTTATGTGTTTTCACATAACTGTACTCTTCAGTACCAGAGAGGAGTCTGACTCAATAAAAGCTTATTATTATTGAGGTTGATACTTTTAATGGAAACAATGATTTTCAAAGCTTTTAAATGAGAAAAAATAAATAAATCTTAGATGATACAAAATGTAGACAAGCAATGTATGACATATATGCCCAATGAATGAAGCACAAGTCTCCTTTGTTGTACTTTTACACACTTAGAAACATCCAAGAGGCCTAATTTGTATAGTCCTTTAAAGTTTCATCATCCCTAAACAAAAACTCTTTTGCATATTCCCAGAAGACAACATAAAGTTAACTAGCCTTTAACATCTTTAATGATTGTAGTCACTACTCCTCTACTACACACCAAAATTTAAATCCTTCCTAAAATCAGTAGTGAGCCAAATATATAATTCCAATAAAAATACAACACAATCATGAGAGAGAGAGAGAGAGTAACATATCAAACTGATGGAAATTTAAACAAATATTCCTTCAACTTTTGATGATCAATGCAATCACGATGAAAAGAAAAATAAGAAAGAGGAGAAAATTTTGAATCGTGTAATAATAGATACCTTGGGTGTTGTGTGTTCTTTACCACTTTCTGTCCGTACTTCCTCCACTTGTATCCATCATCCAACACATCCACTTCGCTCAAGGTCTTGAAGCAAAACCTGGGTTCCCTCACTTTCCTCCTATTCTTCATTTTCTTCATCTTAATGGCTGAAACCCCTAGATGTTGATGATGATGATGTTCATCCCCTCCACTACTCTTACCCATCATGCAATCTGCTACTTCTCCCCATGCCCTAAATCGAAGAATACCACAATAATCAGATTATACCTTACATTAGAAAGAAAATGATTGAATGAACACTGTACATGCTATTTCTTCCCATATCGTACAATATTTTTGAATACACACTGTACATGATTGTCCCTGTGATAAGTACAGTAAGTGCATACTAGTGTTAGTTTTTCTATTTATCTTTACATTAAACGAATCAAAGAGACAAAGACTAAGTTATATAGATCGTGACAGCAAGATCGCCCTATTTTACTATATAAACAAGATTTCAAAATTGTGGTAAGAAGAGTTGCTTATATTAGGGTCTATTATACATTTATACGAGAGCTAGTCACGGTTAATACAGTTCATTATTTGTGGTAAAAAAAAACAACAGCCATAACAATTAAGAAAGGACTGCATCTTCATGTTTGGGAAAAATATATGATATATATAAGGAATGAGACAATAAAAGTAGCATATAATTGTGAATTTTGTGATACATGGAATGAGAGAACATATTTTCGGGATTGAAGATTAAAGTGAAGTTGTCTCACCAGGAATTTACATGACTCGATCTATTCAAGGAAAGGAGTTGGCTTTCTCGTCCTAAACTAGAACTGAGATCTGGTCGTGGTTTTTTAACACTAATAGTTGCGGGTAGGTTTCCTGCAAAATTTTCACTAGAAGCTATGGCACTGAAGGCTCTCAAAGGAGGAAGGGTTAGGTTTGTTGGGAAAGGAAAGAACCCCATCTTTGTAGGGATCTGATCTTGTTCTTCAAAAAAGCTGTGGTTAAGAGACGTTGTGGACATCACTTCTTGATTATATCTTTCTCCTTTCTCTTCTCTCTATACTACTCTTGTATATACAATCTCAATATGTAGATAGATATTTCCCTCACAAAGAAGACAAGTGGTTGGTTCTTTAACATATAAATACATGAGTTTTCTAGGGCAAGAGGGCATAGGAGTAAATTATAGAGGTGTAACTCTATCTTTGGCAACGATGTTATACCAGAAAAGTAGGTCCTATTAATTATAACGTTGTCCGAGCAACTTTACTTTTTTCTTTGGGATCCTTTCTTCATAGGATGTTAATTTCTAAAAATATAATAATATTTTAACATCAACTAGTTTATCTGGTTAAGGTTATATTGGACTCTTTTCCTATAGAAGTAATTTGAATCTCGCCCCTAATGTGAAGGCATCATTACTGGTATCTTATATGTACTTCTGCATTCATCCAACAGATATGGTGAGACCTCAAAATCCAACTGTGTCTACATTTTTATTTGGAATATTTTTTTTTTTTGTAACCAATGATATTATCTCATCCAATATCCGATAGGGAACTAATTTCTTTCGGATATGAGATTCTCTCCACTACTGATAGTCCAGTAGTGGAATGTGAGACCCATATTCATTTGAAGATTAAAAAAATATTTTAATTGAAAATAACTTAAAATCTGCATTATTAAAAAAAATTAAACGACATATGTCACCATATCTGTTTGTATTGGACCCTCTAGTACTGGAGAAGATCCGTATTCTTCTTTTAGATGTGTGATTGCCACTCCCCATAACTACAACTCTCAACTCTCGGTAATCAAATTTTTTGAATTTTAATCTTGTATAATACCTTGGGATCCAATAAAGATTTATATTAGTAAACTAATGTCTCATTTGATAAATGTTTATCAGGCCATTTCATAGACAATATGATACTAAATATACATTTATTTGAAGAATAATTACACATCATATATAGAGAAGTCCATATCCTCTCATTCTTTTAAATCAATATAGAAGATCTCCATCCTCAATTAATTAACTCATATAATAAAATAATGAGTTAAATATTGATAAATTAATGACTCTCAAATAAGAGAAACAAAAAAAATGAGAAAAGATGAAGAGATCCTATACCATATGGAATTATGGATAAAGATAGCTATTTTACATCGATGTGAGTTATAGTAAACTTGTTTTTTTTGTAGGCTTTAAAGTAGAAGAGTTTGGGACATTTTTCAACTATTTTCCATGTAACTTTTATATTTCTAATAATTTTTAATTTAATCAAATTATTTGTCGATAAAAAAGAGTTTGCCACATTTATGAATTTTATTTTTTATAATAAAAAATTCATTAAAAAAATATTATAGGAGTATTCATGTTTACTAAAAGTTGATATGTTTACATAATAATAGAAGAGAAAATACAACTCGTTGGACTCACACCATTCAGAAATGGAAATATTCCTACCAACAATAATGTTAAACAAATGTCATGTTTTTACCTTAATCAAATCTAGCAATGACAAGAAATTAAAAGATTTGTCATCAAGTATTATATCAAATTACTAAGAAGTCAAATAAGTTACATAGTTTTTACCCAAATTATAAGTTTCAACCCTTCCAACACCTTTCCCTTTGAAGAACATACCAAACTAAGATTAGAAGTCATGCAAGGATTCAACCTCAACCCGATCAACTTCAAACCATTAAAAAATCTTTGTCCAAAGTATGGTAGTGCCATGATAAGTAATAAATAAAAGTAAGGTCTAACATTCTTTTATAAGATAAAGTGCACAATCATTAAGTAGCCACCATAAAGCATCCCTAAATTTTATGGCTTTACAAGTAGTGACGATAAACTATTTTTCTTCATAATTACTCCTTAAACTTTATCAGTTTGTGAGAGAATTGACCAATGTATAAATATATTGTTAAATTACTTATAGACAATAAGGAAATCGTTGCAATTAAACTTACAACTGTAGCAATGCAATAATGCAGGTTAGTCAGCATTGACATATAGGAGAAACCACCGACAAAATACAAAATTAATTGAAAAGAAGAAAAAAGACAATTTTCAAAGTTTAAAGTGGTTAATGCAGTAATATTGCTATATTATACAATAATAAAATAAAATTAACAGATGAGATTTAAAAAATGCATGAGTTGGAAAATTTTCATTACTTTTAATGTAATATTATCTTTATGCAGTGATTAATTTCACCAACAATTAAAATTTAAGGGGTAATTAGGAAAAAAATAATTTATAGTGCCTAATTGCAAAATACATAAAATTTAAGGTGTTTTTATATACTTTTCCATATTAAAAATTAAAATAATAAATGTTGTCATATATAAAATTGAAATCATTAATGTCAAAATCATAAAATTTAAATTTATCTAATCAAGTAAATTGTACACTTCATAATTGATCTCTACGTGACTTTATATTTTGAAATCATTGAATGATCAACTTGTTATCAATGTTGTTGAATACTCTTTGTTCAATATAATTGTACATGCAATCATTCGTCCATGCATATCTCATTTGATTATGCAATCTATTTTTTTCAATCTTCATACTTGTAAAGGCTCTTTTTACATTTATTGTGATAACTTGTAAAATGATTGCTAACTTTAAAAGAAGATAAAATTAATAGATATTTCAACTCTTAACCAACTTATATGAAAAATTATTAATTCCTTTCAAATAAGCAAATTCAATATTGATATGCATATTAATTGTGTAAGTCTCAAGTTGATTATAAATCTTCACCATTACAGTCGAATAAAAATTTCGTAGATAAAACTTTGCAAATTCAAATAATTTTTCCATATCAAAACTAGAGAACAAATTAGTTGGACTCAAACAAAACATACAAACACGAGCCATAAGGTGATCAAATGATTATGATAAAGAGTTTAAGGAGTGAACTGATAAAGAGGTTGAATGTTCAAATTCCACTCATACGAAACTATTGAATATTTGTCTTTGAAGTTTGTTTTTCATGAAGCATATTATGCCGCTTGTAAAAAAATAATTCTTTAACCTTTTGTTTATTCTAGGGATCTAGCAGGATCATAAACCACTACACTAAATGAAGTTAAAAAAGTTCAAATCTAATTGTACATACAATTGAAAATGGGAAAAAAATATTAAAAATGAATGGATAATAAAATTACTAAATAATATACGTGTTACTAAATATCAAAATATATTATATTAATTAAGTGGAATAAACATATACTGTAATTTTGTATACGGTTGAAATACCCCTTTTACTTCGTCATCTACTAACCTTTATCTTATAAAAAAAAAGTAGGAATAAACATTTATATAATTTGTCCAGAGAGTTTTTGTAACATGACATAACAATGTTGGTTTGAAATCGAATTCTTGAAGTTGTGTGTTGGTCCTGTTTGTCCTAAAAAGCTTTGAAATTCCGATTTCCTTTATGGTTAGTGGAATTTCACTGTGGCATATAAGTCAACAATACAAGACAAATGGCTCAATGGAGCTTGATCACTTTGAACGGGATCTGCTGTCCCCAAATGTATCCCTAATAATGTCTTGGACCAATCATATTGTGTTATTTAATTAAAATAAAAAATAAAAAATAATATTTTATATTATTTAATGTATTTTTATTAGACGAGGACATGAAAACATGATCCATTTGGGATATGGAGACATGATCTATTTGAGACATGGAAACATGATCTATTTGAGACAGAAAAGATGACTTTGCCCTCAAATATGCACGAAACTTCCATGCAACATCCTTGCCACTGTAGATAATAATTATAATATGGGCAAAAGTGAAGCCTGTTGAGTGCACAATAATAGAACGATATATTCATAATCAAACATAAGTTAAAATTATCATTCACCATTTCACCATAAAGTCCCCATAAAGAATTAAAGAGGGGGTGATGATATCCATGTATATTTCACTTTTTAGGGTTCTTTTACATCATTTTGTTATAAAAATGGTCTCTCTTTAACCTGAATGGAGATCACCTGTCCCAAAAATGGTATTCTCATTCACAAAAAACTGTCACATAGTTAATATGAAAATTTAAAAAAATAGAAAAATATTTATTTTATATTACTTTGTGCAACATGATTGACTTGAGACATGAGGAAAATAATTTTTTAGAACATGTAATCCTTGTTCATAAAAGCATCATGCAGAAAAGAAATATAGAATGACAATGATGATGAATCATGGGTGCATATCTATGATACTCTCTCTGCATCAAATCTGAAGATATTGTTATGATGGGTTAAGAGGCCCTATATGACTTATTACAGCAAAAAAGCTTGTTGCCTTTTCTCTTATGCCTTTTGCTATTTAACTTTCTAAAACTCAAACTTATATAACCCAAATGCACCGCACCCTTTTTGTCAAATTCTAGCAAAACAACCTTATAATAGTGTTATGATCTCTTGAATTAGTTGCTCAACAATCATGATTATTAACTTTATATTTTGTATGCCAAGAAAATGTGGACCATTTTGGCCATTGAAAACATAGTTTCTCCACCCCTTTTAAAATTTACCTATAATTCAATAATTATGTGTTCTTTGTACTTTATCTACTTGTTTAACTCAACATAAAATGATTAACTTCATTTGAAGAAAATAATGAATGAAGTAAAAAGTAGATCGGCTAAGTATGAACTCCTTTGATTAATGAGATCGATATACAATTACTTACACAATGGATAAAGTGATTGTTATATCTACTTAACTATGAATAAATAATTCTTATCACTTTTTTTTATAAACCTTTCTACTCATTTTCAACCACACATTATAAACCACATATCTCTATTATGTTCCTATATACGTTCTAGAGTCAAAAAGGGATGTGAGAGAAATATTAGAGGGCTGGAAAATATATATATCAGAAACAAATAATTAAAAAAACATGAGGGGATATGAATTTATTTTTTTAGAGAGCAATATATGGAGATTTTTGTTCTACATAATTAGTTAACAATAATGGAGTGAATTATAATAGAGATTTTAGTAGAACAACAAATGATACGACCAAATCTCCATGAATATTATTGGCGGTTTTTCTAACGTTGATAAAAGAGAATGAAGAACTTCCCTTGAAGTGATTAAACACTTATTGAGAAGAAAAGAACTTGAAAGTACGAGGATGAAAATGAAAAGATTGAAAAGAGAAAGAATGACTTCTTTTATTGAATGAATTGATTGAATTACAAAGAGTTAAGCTTGATCATTTATAGTGATTAACAAGCTAACAAACTAACTAACTTAACTAAATTTACAATGGCAAAAACGTAAATTATGAAGTAGGTAACTTGGTTGCTTAAGCCGTAAGCAAACCAGACTGGTGCAGGACTTGGTGAGGCTGGGCCTAGTCACTGGCCTAGAAGTGTCTCGGTCAGGATGCAGGTTGGTGAGGCTGGGCCTAGTCACTGACCTAGAAGTGTCTCGGTCAGGATTTGCATTGGCTAGGCATGTGGCCTGGTCAGGCTTGGCCACGATGGAGCAGATGACCTGGTGACTCTCGGTCACGACCAAGCTGTTGACTTTGATTCTCTCGGTCACGTCCCTGCTGCTGGCCTTGGCTGGCTCGGTCACGACCCTGCTGCTGGCCTTGGCTGGCTCGGTCACGACCCTGCTGCTGGCCTTGGCTGGCTCGGTCACGACCTTGCTGCTGGCCTTGGCTGGCTCGGTCACGACCCTGCTGCTGGCCTTGGCTGGCTTGGTCATTTGGCTTATGTTGCAACTTGATAGGGCTTTCACTTGAGGAGTAGAATTCTCAGCTAATAGTTGAAAACAAGAAATAATGAATGATAGAACTTTGCAGCATACACAAATTAGTAACCAAAATAATATGAAACAATATAAAGATGGAGAAGGAACCAGAATCACATAGAATTGGTATGCAAAGGAGGATCGCCACAATAGTAAATAAGCTCTTGATAAGATGGATAATGAAGTAAAGTCACAATAGTAAATAAGATGGATAGTGAAGGAATTAAGGAATGAAACAAAGTTTGAGTGTAATCTGCAACAAATTTAAAGGATAAAGAAGAGAGTTATAAGATGGTTAGATAATTATTGTGAACGAAGAGGTGCAACAAAGAAGATTAAGAGTTTAAGTTTCAATCACAATAAATAATAACATAATAATAACGTTTGAAATTGAGAGCCATACACAACTCTCCTAATTGAGGACAAACCTCTATTTTTCTACAAGTAAAAGATTTTGTTAAAGAAATTAATAAAGGTACACAAAAGAATTTCAATTATGTACATATTTTTTAACTGTGGTTATACATATAAGTAAAACCTAACCAGCCTTATTATTTCAAGGGAGATGATTCACTTATTCTAAGGGTAAAAATTTTAAACTTATCTTATATTTTAGTCATCAATTTTAGGGAAATCTAATGATTTAGATATACTCACTAATTCAAACAATTGGATTTCCCTAGAATTGATGACTAAGATGTGAAGTAAGTATCTCCCCTCTTATTTTAAATATAGTCAAAGTATAAATAAATTAAAATAAAACTTATGAGGCAAGAAATCATTATACATTTAAAATTTTAGACATATAGAATCAATTTGCGAAATATTTAAAATTAGCTTAATTTTTAAACAAGGTGTTGCATGTTACCTTGAAACTCAAAACTATAATTGACATAAATTTCCATTAAATTGTGAAACTTTGCAAAATCATTAAATTGAACTTATAAATGTAGATATTGTAAAACATCAATACAAATGAATCATTCAAAAATATTTCTCATAAAACTCATTAAAGTATAGTCTCGCTTATCTCTTGTGTGAAATGGCTTTTGCTGGCGTAAGACTGACGTGCATGAGATGTCAGAATCAGACGGACAGCGGTAATAACTTGATTAAATATCTTGATCATAAATTGATAATCTAGTTAGGATCATTATATATGCCACAACTTGTAATTAGAAGTTAGAAAAATATATTAAATCTTAATTTAAATCTATTTTTCAATCAATCATAACCGAGTAACACATTAAATGATATACATTTTAAGACATATGATGCTCTACTTTGGATTAGTTTAATACTTCAAATTTAAAAACATAATCATACATAATTAATTAAACAATCATAAAAAAAAAGTTTCACAACCACAAATATTATAAATAAGTTGAAAAAAATCATCAATCAACCTAGATTTTACGCTTTAATTGCAATAGAAGCGCACAAATAAGTTTAAACTTTGATTAAACAATTAAGATTTTGCTAGAACATAAACTAACAAATAACAAATATAACTACAAATAAATTCAAATTAAACCACGTTTTTCTTCTCAAAAAATGTCGTTTTGGTTATTTTTAAATATTATTTTTTGGTTGACTTGGTCGATCCAACTGGTTCAACCATCCGAGCTACCAGTTTTAAACTTAAACCGGGTTAAATCGAATCATTATAATTTTGATGCAAAATTAGATTCTGACCGCTTAAATGTGTGATTTATCTTGTTTTTATATATAGGAGTGAAGCGAATATCAGTTATCCCAAAATGATTATGTTCTCATATCCTAAGTCAATCAACTTTCTCAGAGTAATTTAAAAATATTATTTTGTATATTTATAGTATTTATTTTTAACAAAGTGACACTTTTTTATTGGCTCAAGAGAAGAATTAGGACAAATAATCTCTCTTCATTGCAGTGAGTATACTGAAAACTCCTTGGATTTTTAAGTGATATATCTATTTTTAAAAGTAATGCTTTTCCTTTTTTTTAGGATTAAGCCCTAAGTAAATAGTAGAAAGGGCATGCAGTGGCAAACATGCATCATTTCCTTTCACCACTGCTTATAGGTGGCCATTATGGCATTTGAACTAGCCCCTATTGATCCACATTCCTCCTTAACTTACTTTGCTCATTTTTCTTTGCAATGCTTTTAGGTTTGCAGCCATATAATGTTATATAATATAGTTGATAAACTTGCCAAAATTATTTAATTATGCTTGAGCTTAAAGTACTAACAACATGTACAAGTAGATAAAGAGAATTGAGGGTAGTTATATTACAGAGTAGGTGCGATCATAAAGTATCGTATATATTTCTTTTTGTACCGTTGTACGTGTAGAACGATTTAATTTCTTTGTCAAGAATGGCTGATTATTTGTTATTACAAATTAATTATAGTTCCAGCATGTGATCCATATATCAGTACATAATTTTCACAATAATATAAGAAAGTGTCCTATTCAGGGATATTATAATCTAATCTGCAAAGTATATAGATATAGAATGTTTTTGCTCCTGTGCTTTTTTCCCATTCATTTTGGAGAACCTAAAAGCTAAATTAACCTAACATATCTAAAACATTAAGATATGAAGTTAATATATATCCATTCCATTATATAAAACACATTTTTTTCATTCTAATATGAAAAAAAAAAAATTATAAATGCATGTCACTTTCATCATTAATAATAAATATATTTATTACTTATGCATTTTTTGGATTGGATTTTCTATTAAAGATTAACTACTATACGCTGTAAGTGTAAGGATATATAAGATCAATATAATTCATTTTTTTGACGTATCATGATGATTAAATATGAATGATAAATAATACATGCATACATTTTTTCTATTTTTAATATACCAAATAACTGAACAATCACAGCATTTTGTAGTCATTTTCTGTTGTGAACATTTATTTCCTTAATCTTTCTTTTATGAAAAATTCTTTTGTAAACCAAGTTTATGTTAGATAACAATGGTAATGAACATGTGTTGATTGTGAATGTGAATGATGTCCTCGTGTAAGGAATGATTACCCCACGATCCCTCTGAGTGGGTTTGCAATTCTTGTTCGTATCCTGTCTCTGGGTTTCTCACTCTCTTTATCGGAGACAACTCGTGCCATAACGTCCTACACTAATAAGCACCTCTTGTGACTACACACTGCCAATGCTGTCATTTATGCTTACTACTATATCTATTATTATCTCTGTACATACATACATTCATTATTATTATTCTTCATATTTCTAAATATTCCAATTCAGATCAATGTCCTCGTCGTTTTGTAAACTTTAGACCATCAAGTCTTTAATTAATGATTGCCATTTTTATTTTATTGGAATCTATATTACTTCTGTTTCTGATTCCATATCTTGAAATAAAAATGATGAACTTGGAAGCAGGAGAATCAATCCATATATTCATTGAAACAGGGAAGGACCTATAATAATAATAATAATACAAGACATAAACTATGGACGTCCATTGTGCAAAAGCAGCATTTTCTTTTAAATTTCCACCCGTTATTTTAGGAATGAAGATTTGCTATCATTTTTGGTGTCTCAAACTAATTAAAATATATCATTTAATTTAAAAAATTATAAAAATATATAATAATATTTTATATTATTTGATGTAATTTTATTGGAGGGGAAATAAAGACAAAGTTCATTTAGGACTTTATTCTTATTTTAGATCAAAATGTTTCATTTATATTTCAAACTTATACCTTTCATATTTTTTAGGAATATCAAGTATATACATATATTAATTTATATTTTTATAATTTAATGCAACTTTTTAATTAAACGGGTACACTAAATAAGATAGTTTGACAAGGACAAGGATCATCCGTCCTGTCCCGCTCCATATACCAAGTCAATCACAATGCAGCTGCATGGATAAAATAAAAAGTTAAAAAAAAGTAAAATTTTGATTGGTCGAAACAGGAAGTGAGGCGGAGAATATGACATGCGATCTTTGTCAGTTTTTGACAATTAAGACCTTATTTTAACGCATGGAAAAGTGATGGAACTTTAACAACTAGAGCGCACTAATTCCATTACACTTACACTGGTTAATGTTGGCAACTTGGCACACTGCAACACACAAGAAGTGTAATATTTGGGGCGTGCACGCTTGTCAGCCTAACAAGAGCTTCAGAAAAACCACCATCACCTGCACCTAATTAATAAAGCATGCAGTAACACTGTGTCTTAACCCTACCTGCATCTACAACTTTTGTATCCTTCCAAATAGTTCTAATTGAACAGTCATTTTCAGACACTTAGAGGACTATGATTCGTTGATGTGATACTTTATTCTTTTTTACCAGAGAATGTGCAGACATAAGTTGAATACTTCAGCTTCTTTGTGACCTCTTTCAACTTTGTAAACTAGCAGCTACCTACTACCTGCAACTACATAACATCAAAGATACATGGATCATTACCCTAAATCAGTTTTGTCCACAATTCTTTTCAAGTTTTTTCCTTCATTAACTATTTTTCATAGAGGGATCAAATTCTTAAAATTATATTTTAATAAGCTTAGTCATTTATCAAGCTTATAAATATATTAAGAAAATCTAGAGATTTTTATTTGTACCGTGAAAAAGTCTAAAGACACTGACCTTTAACCAAAAAAAATTGAATCCAGCTAATTACCTTCTTTTTTTACTAGAGTCCCTTATCATCACCACCAAACTCCATCGATCAAAGTCCTCAAACAATCACTTTAAAACTCGAACACTGGAGAAGGGGAAGAGAAATCACGAACATCAGAATAATCGTTATCCCTTATATGGTAGACATCACAGTTCGTTAAATCGCACTGCCCCCATGCATATTTCTGATCACCACACTGAAATCCGATATCACCCCTAAAATCGCTATCATTACCTTAATCTCTAAAATGTGTAAAGGCTTCTAATCTATAAGAAATAACAAAACTTTAATCTACTCTCTAAGCTTTCCCTTCTATAAATTTAAGAAAGTCAAACTTAAATATTATTCAATTCAAATAATTTATTTTATAGGTACAAATCATTATTTATGTAAAGATAATAAAATGTCATGCAAACAATAATAACTAACAAGATAAATATAAATTATAGATAAGTTCAAATAAAATTAAGATAATTAAATCATAAATAAGATAATACTATATCAACCCAAATATATCTAACATGTCTCATCAAGTTAAAATTTAATAAGCTTGTTATAAATAATTCATTTCAAAATAAAAATAATCAAATAATTATACGTGATTCATACAAAAATTGTTAAAAGGTATTGTGAACTACAAGATCTAATCTTCCGATAAAATCAACATCTGAATGTTCATTGATGTGAAAAGAAGTCATTGCTCATATAACTCATCATCGAGACAAAAGGGACAACAAAAATGACCGTTACTGGGAAAAAACTATTAAAATTATCATTGGAATGATCGTCGATGAGAAAATAAGTCTCTACTAACATAACTCATCAATGAGGAAAAAAATTACTCTACCAAAATGAACGTCAGTGAGAATAAAACACATTGATATAATCACCATCTGAATGATCACCGATTAAAAAAGAAGTCACTACTAATAAAATTCAACAATTGTAGAATAAACACTACCAAAATGACCATCTTTGTGAAGATTACCATATATATATATACATATATATAAATAAAGGAGAATGTGAATTGTTGTATTATTTATTTGGTTTATTGTTGCATGTATTATGAAATTGTGAGGTTGAGGAAAAAAAAAATACTAAAGAGAATGTGACACAACAAAAGGAAATAACTAATTGTTGTTTCAATTTTTTTGCACCTCAATAGTGAAATAGTGTCGGGATAGGTCAAGAAGGATGGGATAGGTCAAGAAGGATGAAACCTCTCTAATATCATGTATAAATTTAGGATGACAAAAATGGGTCAAACTCAAATATTAATTCATCCAAATAATTTATTGTATATAAAAAAACCATTACAAAAGATAAGTTAATAGTGATATAAATAACTAAGAAAATAAACATAAATTATAAATAAATTCAAATAAAATAAAATCAACAAAATCCTATATAAGACAATGTTTTATCGATCAATATATATTTAACATTATACTAACAAGACGTTGGTATAGTGATATAAGGTTTTGCTAGATTCCTAGAATGATTAAAAAATTAATGATTCGATTCCTATGAGCGACACTTGTTGGGAGAGTCAGTCACACACTCAAAAGAGATTAGTTCCTTATGCAAAAGGCAATGATACCCTTGGTAGTATAAAAACACATTCTTCTCTTAATCCAAATTGATTAATAATTTAACACTTAAAAACAAGATAAAAAATAAATCAAAATAATGTTAATTCATGACAGTTATTCAAGAATGTAGTCTCATGTGACTTATATGTCTTTAGTATGATATTAGTTTGAAAATTAAAGTCTTCCATATTACACTAATTTGGGAAAAGAATAAAGATTTGTTGTCCTAAATATTATATTATGTCAATAAAAATATATTATGTAAACTAATTTTTTTAAATATTCATTATTATTATTATTATTTTTACTTCATTACATTACCACAAAACTTGATAAACTTTTGCCCAACAAATCTTTATTCAAGAAAAGGATCCTACCATAAAGGATGATTATAGTTCCTTAAAGTCTACCTTATTATTACTTATGTTTGCCATTACAAGTTACCAGGTTTGAAATTTTCTAACTAGGCAATTATATCTTACATAATAACACTTTGACATGTCTTAAAAACAAACTAATATTATTATAATGTTAACTGTTGTTGGTGTACATAAACCGATTGTTTTGTAGTGATGTATATAATAAATAGAAGAGAATAAACGAGAGATTTTGATAATGAAATTTGACCAACTGTGCCTACATATTCGAGAACATTGAGCGGCTACCAAAATATTATCGAAGAATAAAGATTATAAGCTCTAATATATAATATCTATTCTAATTCTAGACAATATTCAAATCACTTATAAGCTCTAGAACATTGAGGACTCTCTTCTCTTCTAATTATAAGCTCTAAATCACCTATGAAGTTCTCACCTTTGCTTGGAGGCTTTTCCAAGATAGAATACCAACCATGGATGCTCTTGTCAAGAGAGGAGTCCCTTTGCTCAACGATGGCGATTCACTTTGTGTTTTATGCAAATCTCATCCGGAAACTGCTACTCATCTTTTCTCTTCTTGCAATTTTTCCTATTCAGTGTGGCAACTTATCTACAATTGGCTAGGTATTACTTCGGCTTTGCCATTCTCTCTACTCAACCATTACTCATCCTTCTTAGGCTTGGCAAAGAACTAGAAGTGTTGGAAACTTTGGAGTATCATTTGGATGGCTACTATTTGGGTTCTTTGGCTAGCTAGGAATGACTTCGTCTTCAACAACACAAAACCTTCTCTCCATCAAATCCTAAACTCAATTAAGGTGAAATCTTGGTTTTGGACAAAGGCTCAACTTGGGAAGGAGCCTATTCATTTTGATGACTGGACCTCTAAACCTTTAGATTGTATTCATATTGACTTGTAATTTGCTTCTCTTTTATGTTTTATAAGTATCTCTTTATTAAATAATATTATCTTTTGTCGACCAAAAAAATAATTCTAGACAATATGAGACTTAATGTAATAACACATTTCAAACTTCTCCAACATTAAGAAACAAATGGAAAGCATGCAACCCCTAAAAATGTGATTAGAATATAAACCCTATCTTTTCAAACTGGTTTGGTGAATGATAGTTACAATGTACAAATCTTCCTCCACCTTTTCTCATTTTGAAACGTAAACGTTTGCACCTCAATAGGATTTTCTATTTAGAATGATTTAAACTAATACCACAACATTGTACTTTTTGGAGTCTCAAACAAGTTTTCTATGTCACTTCTATGTACCATCAATTATAAATTGACATGTTAATTAAAGTTGCACTATAATAACTAAACAAAAGTTAAAAAAACATGAATTTGAGTTTGTAACTGGTGACACATGAAAGTGACATAGACAACTCGTGCTCATCCATTATAGCCTTGTGGTCCTAAGTGCAATTATATTGACTGCATTTTTCTCTAATTTTTAACAATTGCTAGGAACACAATGTAACTACAACCACAACTCTAATTTAAATTGTGTGTCAGCTTAAGTGAGGCTTATATAAAGATTGGTCAAATTCCTATTATAACTTGTTTGAAATAAAACTTCGGTGCTTCAAATCCAAGTTACTAGAAAGATAAGTGAAACTGAGATTGTTAAGTTTTACTAAATTTAATTTTCAATCGATAAGTGAAACTTAATTTTCCAGGAGTAATGGTTACAAGCCTAAGCAGGAATCTTTTCCTATAGTATTTTTTACATATATGAACCTCAAGATTAAATTGCTTAATAAAAAGAATAAACTTAAAAAAGTTGGGTAGGGAAAATACAAAAGGTTAACCAGAAAGATACATGTTAGGTATATTTTGACTTCAAATTTAAAGTTGAGTTTATTCAAGTGTGAAGTCCCACATTGAATATACGGGGATGAGTAAAAGACTTTATAAGTAGAAAATGTCCATAGAACTAATATCTTAAGGTTTTGGATCAAGACGTGATGTCTCACATATAACTTTTCACTCTTCCCATGCCCCGGTAACAATGGAACTTGATACTACACCCGAAGAAGAATACTGAGGAGCTTTTCTGATGTGAAAGTTCCAACTCTAAATTTAACGTGAGTAAGTAACTTAAGGAAGGAAGCCATAACAAATGGATAGAAGGATTAAGGATGAAGGAAGACTCCTTGATAATAAGAGTGCTGATTTTAATAGTAACTAAACACGATTTCATACTTAGTAAAACAAATAATACCGAGTAACAACAAGAATAGTAACTTGCAACTAGGATTTATGGAAAAACACTAATAAAAACAAGCAAATGGTAAGATCACAAACCCTGCGCTATACACTTTAGTAAATCATAAAAGTAAAGCAATGCAACAGCAACAAAAAAAACAAAGAAATCTAACATTTCACTTCTACAAAAATCTGCTACTGTTATTGCATTAAACACAGGAAAATGTCACGGATCACTATTTCTGAGAAGATAATTGATATCCAAATTTCTTCTGAAACTGGTCTCGTGATGTTCCTCTAGCTGTTAATGCAACATCATCAAGAAATCCCCTTTGCGGAAACTCTTCCGGTACGAGAGATTGATATGTTTCGAATTGCTTTGCAGCTTCTTCCTTTTTATCCAGGAGACTGTATATAATTCCCTGCAATAAAATCAAATTATTTTAATAATCACATGCTGGTGGTGGTAGTGAATTTTCTTTGAAAATTATATTAACGAAATAATAGAATTAACATATTTGGAAGTTGTAGTTGCATACATGAAAAAAGGAAAACAAAACTTTTTAAAGTCAAAGTATACTGTTATATAGATAATTGCCTCCAATTTTTCTCTACACACAGCATAACAACTAATTGACCCAACTAAATTATTCTCTAGACACAGATATTCATTGGTTTCCTGGTTGAAACGGCTGGTCCGGTCCGACTTTTAAAACCATGATATTCATTCACATTAAGAAAACGCGGTGTGCACTAACATTGTAATTTTTTTACACTGTCAGCTCATCAAACATCGTTTATATGTATGACTTTCATTATATGAATGGTGGTGAAACAGACATTGTAAAAACAGTAGCAATATTAGCACGCGCCAGTTAAACTGTTCCATATGAGTTCAGTATCAATATTACCATAATGTGTAAATGACTTTCCATAACTACTGTGCATTTGTGCTTGACTGTGCAGACAAACTCACCTGGCAAAGATACGGCCTAAAATCTCGAGGGTTTTCATCAACCAACTCTTGAAATTTTTTTAAGCCCTCCTCCAAAGCCCCCTGCAAAGCACACAAATGTTACGTATGTTAAATTATTAAATTATAACTCTTAAAAGATAATTTTGCGCTTTATCCTGAATTACCAGAGAAAGATAATAGTTTTCTGAAATTAAAACAGTCTCACCCGAAACTGATGAATCAGCAGCTCACCTGTACAACAAGCATTTGAGCAATCAAGATTCTAATATTTCTCTCCTCCGTAACTCTGTTTTCACGAGAAGCTAACTCTTGAGCCTTATTAAGCATTTCAAACATGGCAGGACCTTCATGATTTTTGTGCATCACCATAGCCAGACCCTGTAAAAGAGAGTATGACTCATCTCAATCACAGATAACATGCATAACAGACAAAAGAAGCACAATCGGAACTTGGTTTCATGATGTGGAATTATAAGTACAAACGTGATACCCAAAAGTGTTTTTGAATACATCAGCCACAGAATTTTGTCAAAGAAGCATCATCTAACAGACCACCTTCAAAGTAAGCAACATATCTCTCGGAATGAAGAAAAAAATTTCAACTAATCTGGTCAAATCCTATAGAATGCACAAAAGGCCAAAGTCTGGAAAGTCCAATTGTTATATATATATAAACAATAGCAACCAAGCCTTGGTACACTGGGTGAGGTCAGCTATATTGATCGAACGACACTATAATGCTATATCATAAATCATGTCCATTGACAAAGCATTGATCTCTAAATCTTTCATAAGCATTTTGTCTATGGTTTTTTTGGCCCCCCTCTGCATCTAAAAATTGGATTAACCTCCATATGGTCAACTCTCCTTATCGGGGCTATAATAAGAAATTAAATTTATTAATACTATTTATGGTGCTGAATAAGACCAAGAAGCTTGTTACAAGAACACTACTTAAAGGCAGATACAGACCAATTGAAGCAAGGCTCATAGCGCAATTACTTACTAATATACATTTTTTGAGGAAACATTGCATGTAATAATACAAGGACATGTGACATAATAGGAAAATCAAAATAATACAGTTAAACACAATTGGTCATAACTTGGTAAACTGAAGAACTGTGACACTATTCATAAAAAAGTCCATTTAACCTTCAATGCTTGATTCTATTTTCTTTTTGGTGAATTACAATTCTTGAGCTATGTTCCGGGGAAATAGGGAGGAGAAGGAAATGAAAGCCAGAAAACTTGAGCCAGTGAAAAATAGGAGATACATGATAGCTTTTTCATCTCGTTTAGAATTCATATACGTAAGGGGAATGAAATAAGGAATCACATATTCACCCAAAACTAATTTTGATTGAGAGGGTATTTCAAGAATTCCAAAGTGTAATTCAAAATACATCACCGCATATTCATATTTTCTGTCTGATTTCTATCCATTTTGAATGCCACTGATTTTCATTCAACTTAGGATAGGTATTCTTCTAATTTGCTTTCCTTCCATATTCCCCTCTGTTCCCCAGACATGTAAATGTAACTTTCACCTCCCATTTTTGTTCATCTCAAAAATATCTCTTCCACTCTCAACCCTTTGAAAGCATTGTCATAGTAAAAATCACTAGAAAGTAGAAACCACCATAGCTGTCACTGATATTGATTATATATTTACGACCAGAGAAATCCTCTTCTCAACATAAATACTAAAGCTTATCTGTGTAGATGCGAAATCATTATCTCAGCACAGCTTCGATTGGTCAAAAGAATATAAGCATAATAGGAATGTTTCTAAAGCATCACCACTGAAAATAACATTAAAACTCAGATACATATGTTCTATACTACTAATGATTAATGAATATCATGAAATTTAACAGGAAAAAACAGAAAGTAGAGAAGATATAAAACGAACTAGCATGTCAACATGCAATCATCATCAAATTGCTTAAAATAAAATCTCAGGGAGTACTGCTTGTGGAACATCAATGTCCACGGGTTTATTAGCTAAATGGCAATTGGCACATACAAAACGGCTAGTTGGTTCTCTATGCAAAACAGGAATATGCGTTTGAAATGGGTGCTCCGTGCTCGGTTTATTTTATATATCATTGAATGGAACAATTAGTAAAATCAATATGGACTTTGCATATGGAATAAATACTTTTTGTCTATAGCTTAGCAGAACCATGCTATGATATGCACTCTTAAATCTAAATAAACATGACGACTGGCAGCAGAATAATTGTCACCATTCAAATAAGTCAATTTTGAGAGAATGAGCCTTTGACATGACGCTAAGGTTGCTGTCTTGTGACTTGTGACCTCTAGGTCATAAGTGCAAATCCCGGAAGCAAACTCTCCATTCTCGGTTAAGGCTGAGTATATATAACCACCTAAACCTCACCAGCCTCGTCCCCATACCATCCTTTTATTCCAAATTTCATATATTCAAATTTGACTAGATTTCCAAAAATTTACAATATTTATTGTCAGCATATAACATGGGATGTGACTAACCAAAACAAAGCATTCCTATCTGTCTAACAACCCTTTTACTCAGAATCAAAATTCAAACTCTTCAACCATATTCAAAATGAAAACTCAATTAGGGAAAAAAGAAATAAAAAAAGGGCTAAGAAACATTACATGCAGAGCTCTAACTAAAAGAGGTTTTTGCTTCAAAATCTCCCTGAACAATCTTTTAGCCTTACTCAACTCCCCCATTGTCTCATAGCACAGTGCTAACAAAAGCCTCCACTCAACCTCATTTGGTTCAACATCAATCAAACTCTCCACAAACTTCACAGCCTCCTTTGATTTCCCTCTCTTAATTTTCCCATACATTATCACCTTTAATGCCTCAACATTCCTTGGATCCTTCTCCAAAACCTTCTCCCACTTTTCCTCCTCATCTTTCCCTTCCACCATTTCCACTTTCTCCTCCACAGAAGAAGAGGGTTGTGTTATTGCTAGAGCAGCTCTTTTGTTGAAACTACCAATGAATATAAATGTCCCAATGAGTAAAAATGCAATCTTTTCTGAAAAAAACTTGGTTAAACTTCTTCTAGGTGAGTTTTCACAAGTGGGGTTTGAGAAATTTGAAGAGGGTGTGTGGGAACGAGTAAATGGGTGCAAAAAGGTGCTAACTTTGGGTGGGTGAAATGAAATTAGGATGTGTTTATTGTTGGAGCGATGAATCAGTTGATGATGTTTTAGGAGGTAAAAGCGTGTGGATTTGGAATTTGGAATGTGTGAATGGGATTGGGAGTAGATAGAGAAAGCGGTGGTGGAGGTTATGGAGATTGAAGCCATGTTAATATTAATGTTCTCAGTACCAAAACATTAACTAGCTTGTGTAAGAAACAGAACAACACCACCACCTATTCGAATCAACCACGCCTATAGTCAAGTGATATCTTGGTTTATAATTAATTTATTTTTCCAATTTGAATATTTATCTATTTATTTTTTTTTCAAATTGGTCCTCAACTTTGTTTATACTCTTATGTTTATTTTTCCATAAATCATACTGGTCTCCACTCTCCAAACAAGTTGTTCTAGGTCTTATTCTTCACATATCTAGTTATCAATCTACCATTATACTCCTCATGCACTAACGTCCTCCCTGGTAAGTTTTATACTTTGTTATAAATAAACTCTTTAAAAATGAAAATTGTTCGGAATAGAGCGTAAAAAGGATGCAAATGAATGGTTTAATTGAGAATAAAAGAGAAGCAAGTAAAAAAACAAGAAAAATAATACACAAAATTTAACGTGGAAAGATTTCTTTAGTATAAGAGGTAAAAAATCACAAACGTTTACGAGCAAAATTTCACTATGTAAAATGAGAGTACAACAAATCATCTAATAGTAATGAGGACAAAGAACAATATTTTCTCATTGTGACTTATTTTCCAATCGAGTATCACTCTGACCGTGATTGTATCACTATGTTTCTATTCTCAACAACATTAATTAAATTGGTGGTATTTTTTCTTTGTGAGTTTTGTTAGTAAATATTTATTTTCCTATTAGTAGTTTCTTTTTCCACTAACGATTACTCTTTTTATGGAACTCATATAATTAATTGATTACTTTCATTTTTAAATAAATTATTTGTAACCAGCTTAAAGTTTATCGAGTTTTACCTTGAGGGAGCATAACTACATGATAATTGAATTTATCTTACTCAAGGTTTACTTAGTTTCTCTTTAAATTTATCTATAATGCATGTTTATGTTGTAATTTATTATTTGTGTTCGTAACAACTTATATATAAATAATAAATTATTTGGATTAATTTATATTTGAGTTTGATCAATCTCTATCATTCTAAACTTATACTAATGCAAATTTTTGGTATAATAAAGAATATTCCGTCATCGTATGGTTAAAGAATTAGTCAATTTTTTAGTGTATAATTATCTCTTCCAACAAGTATCATTCATAAAAGTTAAACCTTTAATCTCTATCTCAGAATCTAGTGAGATTTTATATCAGTGGACTAAATAACATCTGGAATATGTCTTATAGCAAACTATTCTCCAATTGCAAAAATCAATAATGTAGTGCTGATTGATTTTTTATCCTTTACATCTATATGCTATGCGATTTTTATTTAAACACTAATAGTTATAATAATGGTTTAACTCTAATACTTCAATACTGCAATGATATAATTTAAAAATAAAAGTAAAAAAGAAAATCTTCCCGGATTTTATAAAATAATAAAACCTTAATATATTTTTTGTACGTGATCAAAGGTACTTCAGCCAGAGAAATAAAATAAAATTACATAAATCAAATTTAGGAGTAGAGACTCATATTACATAATCTATAAGAAATGTATACTTAAATATTACGTGAAAAAAGTAATTGAATCATTGTAATATAAAAAACATTCAAAAAATATTGTTTATCTAATAATTAGCTAGATGTTAGAAGGATGAATTAATAGGACTTGAATTGTTTTGCAATAATCTATTATATTATAATATAAACGCAAACTAAACATAGAAAAGTTTTGTTTAGATGATGTTAACTCTACTCTAGTGATGTATTTACTTCTAAGTCATTTATTATTTTATTCAGTTAAAAATAACATTAACGTGCCCATTGTAAAAGAATTATGAGTGTCAATAAACTTAAACGAAACTAGTTCTTTCCATTGAGAAACCCTCCAAACCATAAAAGTGAAGTAATTAATGTAAAAATTATAAGCAGAAACCCAAACAATGAGATAAACACGTAGATGAGTAATTAAGGAAAAATGTTCTAATAATAAAGGATGAAATATTTCACCAAGCAAGATAAAAAACTAACGATTAATAACCCTATCAAATCTTACGCCGTTTACAAGTTAAAGTTTGGAGGAAAAATAAATATTTATGAGTCATAAACAATAAGTGTGAGATGATCGTGAAGTCTTCATTGTCCTTCGAAACTCAACCAAAAGGTAATATATTTCAGTTTGGGGCTATGTCCTTAAACACCTGCAAGCGACCCTTGGACTTTCTAGGAGCATTCATGACATAATCTCCAATAACATGAACTTGTTGCATTAGTTCCTTCTTCTGCTCTTCAAGAATAGCATTATCATCAATGGAAACATTCTCAACAAACTTAGATGGCAAAGGTACTATTCCATCTTGGAACATGAAAAGTGATTCCCTGTAATCAACCTTGTTTAGTTGAATCTTGCTTTGCTTGCTTTGTACTTCTTCCCACTTCACTGGTAATAGGTTTGTTTTCCCTTCCCATTCCTTAGGGAGAGAATTATTACTTGTCATGTTATTTGCTTTTTTCATGTAACTTTTTTCTTGTTGTAGCCTCTTGTTCTTGTACATTGTTGTTCGGAAACTGTGTTTATAAGAAGATAACAACTACAGTGAGATGTTACTGTATTTATAATAGCTCGGTTTCTCTATTATATTTTGTATCTCATGAGAAATTTTATATAGATTAGATTAGTTACGTTATTATATCCACTCTTATAAAGTGTAGAGATAACATTATCAAATATTAATATATTATGCAACATATCTATTAACTTAATCATCATTCATCAATACTATATATAATCAAAATCAATTAAGATTACAAAATCTGTCATGAGATCAAATCTATTTTTTATCTGAAAATTTTTCTTCTTTTTTTATGGCTGCTAAGATTCATTCTCAAAGAATTCTATCATTTGACATTATCCACTGTAATTTTGAAGCAAACAATGTTCATAAATACAAAATCCAATCCTCCAATACTCGTAAATAAAGGATCGAATCTGTCTATATATAGCAAACGATCCTCAAATTGCAAAAATTAATAACGTAGTGCTGATTGATTTATTATCCTGTTACATCTATGCTTTATGCAATTTCTATTTATACTCTAATAGTCATGATAAAACTTTAATTCTAATACTTCAATCAACCCATTTAAATAATTAAAAGCAAAAGCAAAGAAACTTCACGAAATTTATAATTTCATTTATAAAAAATAGTAAATTTTGATATTTTTTTTTTTGCTAAAGAGAGAACCGAAGCATAATTTTTTTTTTTGGAGTATAGACTATTAGAGTGTTAACCTAAATGTATGTTATTATTGAGTAAGACTTCTCTCAAGTAATGACCATGAGAGTTCTTTTTCTTTTGGTTTGTAAGGTAAAATTATGATCTCAATGTAACTAACAATGATACAAGTGTCAACAATGCAAGGATCCAATTCCCTTCTCCGATTGGATTACGGATCCACTTAACTGTCTAAATATTGTTTTACTTTTCTTCACCCTTTTGTAATTAATTCTCTTTAATAAAATTTATTTGCCGATAAAAAAACAATGATACATGTGTCATTTCATTCAATGTTTTCTTTGTTTTTCCACACAACTTCTCTCTCCATCAATGGAGAGGAATCACACACGTTATTACTATTCTTATCAATTTGTTGTTACTATCATATTCTTATCAGTTTATTATATTCTTATAAGTTTGTTATTATTCTAGTTTATTTATTCTTAACTTTATACTTATATTTAGGAACTGTATCTCATATATATTAACATTGTACTCTAGGTGAAAGCTTGAGAAATAAGATTTATAATTTCTATATGGTATTAGCTTATCATATTAAGCTTAACAACAACTTATCAATCTTCTTCACCTTTTTTTTTCTTATTTCATATCAATGGCTACTCCCATCACTTTCAATAAAATTCTTATTAAACTCACCACTACCACCACTCTTTCCATCAAACTCAATTTTGGAAATCGTCATACCTAGTACAACCAAATTCCTTCATCTTCTCACAACCCATAACCTTTATGGCTATGTTACTCATGACACTACATGTCTTTCCCCAAAGGTTGAATTTGGCGAGACCACTATTGACAACCCAGACTACTCTGATAGGAGGTGTCAAGATCATTACAATTAACTTGTTATTATCTGTTCATGTGGTACTGATGCCCAAATTGTTATAACCACTACTCAGTATACAATTTCTAAATTTAAGTAAAAAGATAAAAGATAGATAAAATAGAATAATAACAAACTCATAAGAGTAGAATAATAACAAAATGATAAGAATACAATAAAACCAAACTTATAAGAATAGGATAATAACAAACTAATAATAATTGTAACAACATGCAATTAGATTAGTACTTCAAGACAGACACCCATTACAAAAACTATAAGAAATGTATATTTAAATATTAAGAAAAATGCATATAAGATAAATTCATCCCTAAATAAACACTACATAGTATTTTTTTATAAAAAATAATTAGTAATATATTTATTTATGAAAACAAATTAGTATTTTTTTATCAATAGAAATTGTATCCCTTGATTTGAAATGTCAATATTAATATTAAAATATAATAATTTATATATTGACAATATAAGTTTTTATATAGATAGTTTATCATTTATATGTTAATTATTATTGACTTTTGAATAAAATAATATACATGAATGATGAATCACATACTAACAATATAAAATAGTTAGGAGGCATAAATATTAAACTATTAATATATTTAATTTAAAAAATTAATATAATTATATAAATCATATAACAGTAGAATTTATACCGAAAATATAAAAATAAAATAGTGTTGAAAACACTAAGAATTATTTAAATATGAAAATAAATTGTAAGAATGTTAGGGAATTACTTAATTTGAAAGTTTTTAAGTGAGAAAAGTTTTTTTATACGAAATTGTGACAATAATAAAGGAAAGGTCCATAGAAGACCCTAAACTGTGTGTGTTTTGTAAGTACGTAGTATAAAATATTTTTTCTTCTAAATAATAATTGTTAATGAAAATGATTATTGCATAAAGATAGTGTTAAATATTTAAACTATTAACATTGAAAAAATCTCACATATGCTTTTATTTTAATCTCGACTATAAAATTATTATTTTTATTTTGTTTTTATATATATATCAATATATTGTATTATAATTTTTATGATAAAATAAGACAATGATATAATCAATTTATTTTAAAAATGTATGGCAATGTAAGATAAGAAGGAATAATAATAATAAAATTTATTATATTTTTATTGTTATGATTATTATAATTATTTTATTTTATTTTCCAATGTTATATTTGTATATAGGATTATAGATTATTTTGTTTCCTTATATAATGCATAGTGATCTCTTAAATTTATAAAATAGTAAAAAAATTAATATCTATCACTTAAAAATATTATATGTGTCTATTTTCTAATTTTAAAAATTCAAATAATATATATTAATTGTTCTCATTTCTCATATTAAAATATATTTAGTTGAGTTATTTTTATATATACATATACATGTAAACAAGTTTTTCTACGTAAACTTTAATTGATAGCTACATTTATTATTAATATCCACAAACGTTTTCTACATGTATATACTTAATCCAACAACACGTTATAGACCTTTAAAATTATATCATCTAACAATATAATATAAATTTGAGCTTGTTAAGTGTTAAACCACTTGAAAATTCATAAAATTTAATTAAACACGGAAAATAATTCAACATTAAACTTCATCACGTTATCCTATAAAGTGATGCACGTGTAAATGTTTGTCATCGACATGATTCTGATATAAAGATCCTTTATATTATCTGTCCTTGTCTGCAGAGAGGCTTTCATTTATTTATGAAACATATAGAGAAATTAGTTAAGTGCCGATTAAATACTGAAAAACACCAATTCCAATCAATTTCAAAGATATATACAGATTCCACATTAATGAATCATTTTCTTGTTCATCATTCATAAAAATAAAAAGGGAGATGGTTATATATTGTTGAGAATATTTATATTAATCAATTATTAATAGAGTTTAATGAGAATATGTATTAATCAAGAGTAGGTGGAGAAAACATACTTCACATCATAATCATTCATTCTTGAAAAATCCAATGGTTTGAATTGGTGAGTACATGTAAACGATTGAATTTTCTAAGAATAAATGACTAAGATGTGGAATATGTTTTTTCCAATAATAATAAATATAATGGCTATGCTGATATTGATTACTTATTAGTAAGGGTAGTTGGCACTGTCATTGCTGAGTGGCAAATGGGTGAGAATATTTTGTGGACAGCTAGAAAAGCAAAAGCTAGAATCAGTCACAGCAACAATACAAGAAAAGTTGGCAACGTGAGTAGCCAACTCCAACTATACAACATTACAACCATTAAATATGAAATATGTATAATAATACCGCGTATACTAGTGCTACTTCCGTAATTTAACAGAAATAATAAATAAGATATGACCCACCATGTTTTTCTCTTTCCCTTATGTCATATATAAATGACATTCTGGCATAGTATAATCATATTGCTATCATTACATTGCTAAGAATCCAAACCCTGTGGTATATATCTCTCAAGTCTCAACACCCAAGTTCTCTAATCGCTTTCATGGAGCAAAATAAGGAGGTAATTTCCTATACATAAGTGTGTATATTGTATATTCCTCTGAGATTATGGTCAGAAATATTACAAGGAAAAGTAACCAAGTAACACTTCATGTTTGTAATTAGTGTTTGCTTGGAATTGATGTTTCTGTATAATAGTATGTGTGAGTATGAGGAATATGTTGATTAAGAATTTTTGTCTGCCTAAAATAATTGATTTCTAGGAATTGAATTACATGCTTTAAAAGAGGAACAGAGGTAGCAGACAAGAGTATTATTGTTCTTATCTTTCAAACTAGTCATGTTTCTTGCAAAATGAACCTTAGGTTTGAAGATTAGCCTTGTTTATTATAAATAAATAGTCAATTTTTTTTCTGTTCAGACTTTTATTTTGATGATATTACTGTTGCAGCAGTACAAGTTACCATAAATCATTTTCTAAAGAAAATCAATGATCAAATTCCTCTATGTAATTTGTCCCTTTTTGACTTTCTATTGAAGCCAATAGCCATGAATTCTTATCTATTCTATTTGTTTTTTCTCTTATTTGGATGTGATGAAAATTTCATCTATCTCATAGGTTCTCTTAAATAAACTATAAAATTCTAAATCAATAACTTCAGCAGGTGCTAGTAAATGGTTCTAGTGGTATATAAGTCAATACTTTCCAACAAAATAACCATTAGTCTTATAAAAATTTTGTATGCAATCTAACCAAAACTAGTGTTCTTTTTCATAATGAAAAAATAACAACTTTTAATTTACCTTAACATTTACATCATTATTATTATACAAGTTTATAGCAGAACCAAAACCCTTTTGTTATGGTGAACACTTTTCTAACTTAGAATTTGTCTGATGTAGAAAAATGCTCCTTGGTTATCAGTACCACAGTTTGGAGACTGGGATCAGAAGGGTCAATTACCAGATTATTCAATGGATTTCACAAAAATCAGGGAAATGAGGAAACAAAACAAGAACAATTTATCCAGAGCAAGTCTTGGTAATGAAGAAGAGCTCAAAGCTTCAGCACCTAATACCATAAGCACTGGCCACAGTGATCACCAGCAACATAACCATTATCACCAAACCAACTCTCCAACTGTAAGACTCTTCTTACCATGCTTTGTTATCCTTTTATTTTATCTAAAGCAACTCAAGAACACTACTATAATAATTTAAAAAAGCGAGATAGGGTTGACTACATGATTCGAACATTATCATACTTTAATAACTTAAAAAAGCGAGTTAAAATTGACTACATGAGTTGAACATTATCATAGTTTATATGGTGACTAAATATCATAGCTATTGCTAGTGATTGATTTTTATTTTTGGGTTATTGTTATGGAAAAAGTAATTCAAATTGGATCCAACAACAATAGTTAACAGGGTGGGATGAATATGAGTATGCATACACTTGGTAAAAGATTTATTTACATAAGTATATATAAGTGGCACTTGGGGTTCCTAACAAAAGTATTCATTATTCTTTCAATGAAAATCATTGATATCAATCATTAATCTTTCTTTTTCTTTCCCTCTTCATGTTTAATTTCCTTTCTTCTTATTTGATTCTCTGATTGTCTAGTGAGAAAACACACAAATAAAGAATAAATTGAACTTAAAATATATACAACTCAGACACAGATAAAGTGTATATATAAGTATATAACATTCTTCTGCCTGTTATAACACTGCTTTTTCTTTCTTTCTTGAAAGGAACGAGACAAAAAATAAAATCGTATTAATGATATTTTGAACAAGTAGACCACATAACTCCATAATTCTAGGTACTTGTAACAGCCATGCCATTTGATTTTTTATTTTATTTAGGAGTGCAAACCTGTACCATTTATTTATATTATAATGAACATTATTTGAAGATAAGGTAGTGAGAAGAATCATGTGGCGGAAACTCTTTTTTTAGGAAAAAGAGGAAAACCAAACTGAGGTCGGTCCTAGTGGTTTTGACAAATTCATGTTATAGTCCTAGTGGTTTTGTCCATATTATGGAGTTGAAACTTATTATATTAATGTTGTTCAACCCAAATAAAAAGAGGACATAATAGATTACACGTTACACCAGGGTACTGTATAGTGGGCCTATGGTTTTTTATCAATTATATATGTGTTCTTATTATTGGGTTGACAAAAGAAATAATAGAAGAGTAAAGTGGAAAGAAAAATGGAAAATAATAATAACAATTTTATACGTAACCATTTTTGTTTGTGTAAACTAACCTAAGTAAAGAAACTGAGTGAAGAAAGAAACAGAATATGTTATGGAAATAGAATTTTGTCTCATAATTCTCTATATCTAAATATTGGTCTCGGATATTTGTAGTGCCTAAAGTATTGGTTTTGTTTTCCCTTACAGACAACAAGGAGAAGCTTCCTCAGATACTTCAACTGTTGTATAAAAGCCTGATATTTAATGGCATCCTACAACCTTTTTCTTGCTATCTAAAGATCGTGGACAGGGATAATTATGCTTTTGCTCTTTCATGGTTTGCTTAGTCTTTGTTCTTGATTTAGAAAAACAAGCATGTCCACCCTAATCCTTTAGTTGGTGATTCTATATTTATGATATTTGTGTTGTAGTTTGAAAGTTGAGTATCCAATATATACTTAAAAGATTGAAAACATGTAAACGGCGCTCATGACTCAAGAACATGCACACTAGCTCCTAAATATTCGACATGTTTCAATTTGTTGCTTAATTGTCACTGGATGTTCTACAAATTAGGTTGGACTTGGATGAATATTTTTCATCGTTTTCAACTAAACCATATCATAACATTAGCTCAAATCTTCCAGATTAACCCCTTCAGTTTGTCTTGGCGACCAAAAAGATACGTTTGCTAAGTTTCTAAATGTATCAATCAAAGCAAAGTGGTAGTTTAAGCATTCAGACTCAATAGCATTGTTCTCGGCCAACCATAAATTTAAATTGATTTACTTCCACAAATTGCTAATATCGTGGTTGAGAGTCTCCACAACAACATGACCACAACCACGATTGTAGCAATATCTTTCCACACCTTCTCTCCATAGCTACAATTGCAATTTAAAAACATCCTGTTAACTAACACTTCTACCTGCAGTTCATTCCATCGAACAAATGATTATGCTCAACCCATCACATTGTTCAGAAGCATGCCACCTGAATTATCTATATCTAGCAAAACCTGTTATTTTTTATAATAACTCCAATTATTCCAAACATTACTACTTTTAGATATGGATAATTTCACAAAACACATCATCATCAAGAACGGTGCCCCATTGACAACAAATAGTTTAACTATTTATCAAACTCTAATAATGCATTCAACCTAGCTCCCAAATGAAAAGATACAAGTAATTTCATTGTAATTTAACAACATTGGACAAAATCTCAGGGTGATTCTTGATTTTGCTGAGAACATCCTCTGATATCTCCTGCTGCCATCCTGGTTGGTGTTCAAAAGATGCTGTCTTGAATTTTCCTTCTGACTATTAACAAATTATATTTTCTTGATAATCTGAACCACGTCTTCATCTTCAAGTTCATGCTCCTGGTGTGTAACATTCCATTCCATTTCAACTTAGTACATGTCTTTGGGGGGAGGAAAAAGGCAGAAACAAAGAACAAGGATAATGAAGCAAAAAAAACTGAGTAAATTGAATACGGTACCAACCTTGCCAACTCTTTGAGGTTTGTGTTTCGCACTTGAACCCCACACCAGAGCACTGCATCATATTTTGGTAAATATAAGCATTGAATAAGGGAAGCAAAAGAAATGCTGTGGGGTGGAGATCCAGGGTAGACTTGTTAATTCTAAGGTTTGATTTCCGGTTCCTTTTTTCAGGAGAACAAAATGCCATGCTAGGAACAAGTGCTTTTCCCCAAACCAAGTTCATTCATTAAACTAAAGATCCATTTTAGTTTTATAGTAAGTTTGGATGAGCAGAGAGCAACCAACAGCCCAAATAAATGCTTCATATTAATAAAAAGTTTCCTAATAAAACTAGCAGCAGTTCATACCTTGATAGTTGAAAAAGCAAAGTTAATCTCCATATGTAATTGCCCCTCATCATACAAACATAGAAAAAAACATTTTGAAGGAATAAAACTTAAGATGTTAAGTTTATGGCAAAGATACTCACTACTTAAACTGTTTAAGCATATCCTTGTGAATACGAGTGCAGAAGTCCTCAACTGTCCTCTTCTTAGAGGACAATATTACAGGGTCTTCATAGTCAGGATTCATCCCTTTAGGTTTAGTATAAACACGAGTAAGATCGAGGTATTCCCAAATTTTCTCCAGAAGACCATCAAGGTTCCACTCCAGGTGTGCACTGAAGAATAGTCAGAAAATTAACAAGTTTTTTACAAATAAATCAACTTTGTAAATCAATTATTGCAAAGATCCTGACAAACAAGACAGCTGCCAGATAGAGACACAAAAGGAAAAGGGGGAAGACATTACAATTGTTTCCCTTTTACTTATGAAGTATATGTATGACGATTTTGATTTAGTTGCAAAAGAGAGATCACCAAACATCAGCTAAAGATATAATAAACAAGGAAAAAACACAGGAACATGCAAAGTGCACAAAGAATTGAAGAATTACCTGATTGGGCAGTAATGAGGTAGCTTATCCAATATCTCCAGTTCCTCAAGGGTGATCTGATCAATCTTGTTCACAACATAGATACAAGGGATATATACTCGACTGCCCTCAATAACATCTATAAGGTCATCAGCAGTGGCATCATACCTGAGAGTGATATCTGCATTGTGAATTCTGTACTCACTGCATATAGCCTTGACAGTGTCAAGATCCAGATTTGTGTTGGCAGCAGTAGAGGTGAAATTAATTCCACCCTTCTCTTTCCTCCTAAAAGTCAGATTTGGCGGCTCTTTGTTTAACCTACAGTCAGAAAACATATACGGATAATAAATGAGAAACAAATTACTAAGCCTTAGTCTCACTAGATGGGGTTGGCTACATGGATCGATGCTCTACCATAAATCACGTTCATTGAAAAAGCATCGATCTCTAAATCTTTCCAAATCATTCCGCCTATGGTTTTTTTGGTCTCCATCTGCCTCTAGAAATTGGACTAATATCCATTTTAATCTACTCTCCTTACTAAGGCTTTTAACGGGAGAAACAAATTACTATATAATAACAACAACAAACAAGCCTTTACCCACGAGGTGGAATTGACTACATGAATCAAACGACGCCATAATGCTCTATCATAAATCATGTTCATTGACAAAGAATTGATCTCTATGTCATTTTTTATCATTTCCCTTATGGTTTTTCTTGGTCTCCTTCCTCCTCTAGGAATTGGACTAACTTCCATTTGATCTACTCTTCTTGTGGGAGCTTCTAATGGTCTCCTGATCTCCTCCACACATGTCCAAACCACCTAAGATGCAATTCTACCATCTTTCCTACAATAGGAGCTACTCCAACTTTCTCCTTAATCCATTCATTACTAATCCTATCGTGTCTAGCGTGTCCACTCCTCCATCGCAACATTCTCATCTCTGCTACATGGAGATATGAAGTTTATTCTCTTTTGACATTTTATCGTCCAACATTCAATCCCATATAGCATTGCAGGTCCATATTACTATGAGCAAAAAAAATCTAGAAAATTTCCAACCAAAATAATTGAAACTATTACACTGGAAAACAGTACAATGAAGCCCATAACATAGACTCAAAAACTCTGCATCACGCTCTCTATTACACTGGAAACTATGTATTGTGTTTCACAACAAAGCAAGGTCTAAATGTGAAGGAAAAATAGATGTGTGGAAATACTATCAACTTCAATGCAAATAGTTGCTAATTTTTATTTCACTGCATTCAGCAAATAGAAACGTTGTCAAAAAGCAAAATTATATGTTACCTTATACCAAATCCCTCTAGCTCTTTTTCTATAAGACGCTTATGAGTTATTGGCTTTATTGCATCGAGAACAATTAAAATGCAGTTGCACGTCCTTGCAGTACTGATAACCTGAATTTGAAAAACAGTAAAAAAAAATGTCTGTGTAAACAAACTATGGAAGATGCATTGTGAATCAGTCCTTAATTGCTGCAAATGAAATATATGTAGGCAGAACTTATATTATTAACAAGTAAAGATAGCCATACAAGGCAATATTTAATTACAAGGAAGACAACATTAGATGCTCATACACAGAAACTTGATAGAACAAAATAAAGTAAGAGTAAAATCATGGTCTCAATCTCTTGAAACACTAGTCTTATTACGAGGAATGTGTAGACTGGATTTAGCTTACAGTCATTAATTTATAGACTGCTCCAAAGAGCCAGGAATCTTTCGACAAGAAAGATTATGACAAAATATGAATCCACAATTTCTCTAAATACTGAAATGGTTCTCATAAATCTTATTTCAGCATTTAGCACACAACAAAAGATTATTAAAAACAAGCTTTAAAAAATTCACAAGTTACCTCCACTACATAGCCGACTATACTTACAACAGACATGATTGGCTACTTGAAATTAGCTTGACACAAATGTTAACAAAACATAGTCAAACAATGATGAGAGCATGTTATGTTTTTTTACCTGCCTTCCTCTACCTTTTCCATCCTTAGCACCCTCAATAATTCCAGGGAGATCCAGCAACTGCCATACGAAATTGAATAATTAGCCCTTAAATTTGAGTATAACTGAAAAATGCAACACAGCTGTAGACCATTGGATGATTATGTTTCAAGCAAGGAAAATAATTCAAACTGGAGATAAATTTTTAGGAGTCAGTTGAAAACTTCAATTTGAATCAAACAATACCTGTGCAATGATTTTGTCTCTTACGAGGACCGAGGTAGAAAATAAAGTTAATATTAAGCCATCAATGCCAAAATTAAATAACAAAAATCAAATCTGCAAAAAAACACATCTGCATCCACTGTAAAGACTTCATCTAAAAAGTCCTTTGATGCCTAATTTGACGTTACAAAGAGGATTAGAAGGTGCAGAATAAGACTACCACTATGTTCCTAGTGTTTGCACCATCTAATCCTCTTTGTAAATGTATGCAACCTTGAACCCACAAGCAGAGTCTGTTTCTAAGATTTGAATCCATAACCTCCGGGTCACAAGGCCACACTAGGGCACATCCTCAAGTGAACAAAATGATGCTCCTTCAATCTTCTCTCAACTATCATCAAAAGAGTGGCAACATTCATATTCATTAAACCTTCCATAAACTATCATCAGCAATAGGTACACCTAAATTTAGCTTTAGGCATCCCAAGTTTTTGTGTAAACTCACTAACAAATAGATTACTGATGTGGTAGTACCTGAATTTTTGCTCCACGGTACGTGATCACACCTGGGATGCAAGTTAAGGTAGTAAACTCGTAGGAAGCAACCTACAAACCAAAATTAGCAAAAATCTTCAGAAAATTATTTCGCACAAGCTAAATTTAGACATTTTAGAAAATTGATTTGTTTCCAAACACCTTGAACAAGCAGAAAATAATCCTGCATGCAATGATGGTTGATTACCTAATAAACATCATGTCTAAATGCATTATCAAAAATAAAAAGTATACTCAAACTCTATTCCTTACCCCCTTTCAAAAAAGGAGAAAAGGGAACAAAGGACAGATATATTGTATGTATGGTTGAAAGAATCGTCAAAGTTGAATCAACAGAAGGGAGAAAAGGTTGAGTAGGCGTTAGTTATCCGACCGAAAGCTTTAGTGTTTTAGTAATTCAACTCTTTTATTTTAGCCACATGTGTCTGACGACTTTCTTAAATTCTCAAAAGCTTTTTTCCCCCTAAAATTGACATATCTTTATCTTCGCTCTACATAGGTTCTCATTTGCTTTTCTTCTGGGATCCAAATTGCACTTCCATTGGGCTCCATTCAATAAAACTTACTTTCCAAAACATGAAAACAAAATAAAATATTGCCCTTTATCATTGATATACCTGCATAAAGAAGAATATGTACGAAATGTTAAATACTTCCATACCTCTGAAAATGTCCCAGTCAATTTATTCAGTAGAGTAGATTTTCCAACTGAAGGGAAGCCCACTAGACCAACTCTTGAATCCCCACTCTTAGTAACATCAAAACCTTCACCAGCGCCTCCACCTCCTTTTGTTGAAGGTGTAAGGAGTTCCCTCCGCAGCTTTGCAAGTTTAGCCTGGCACCATAAGTTGAATCAACTAACTCCTCAACAAAAATAGCAACATAAAAGAGGTATAGTGGCAAGGAGAATAGGATGCTCAAAAAAGAGGTCCAAAAAGGAATAATATCATAGAAGCCGAATAGGGAAACACTCATCTTGCCTTCAATGTCACATATCAGAAGAAACTAATACCAAGGATCCATATCGACAATAGAAACAAGAGAAAAAACAAAGAGATAAACAGTATAAAAATTCCATAAGTCATGAGTTCTATTCAATTATTTAGCACTTCTACCCCAAATTAACATACAAATACTAGCATCACTTGCGTAAAATTATAAATTAATTATTATACAAATAAAAAGGATTCTCTGTGATGGATGAAGAGTTGAAACAAAGTAGGGCAAATATGGTATGCTTACAAATGTAACTTCCACTATAAAATATAAGGAATTATAATGTATGCCATAATGGATTGAAATGAACTAGACTAGAGCCATGGGGCATGGGCAGAATTCGCTACAAGGCCTATGCCTACAAATCCAACTGATGAAATGTAGGGGAAGGGACAATCATAAACAAGACGCATTTCCACATGCTATACCTATAAAATTATACCCTTCAACCAACTCATACAAGGTCTTGCCAATATTTCATACAAGAAAGAAACATCTCCTACAATATTTGGGGGGAAATTTTATCCAATTGTCTTCAAGAATCAACCTCAACTAAAACTGAAACACGTGCAACCAACATCCATGAAAACAAATAATAAGCAGTACAACACACTATTTATTAATTAAACTGATATATTTTATCCCCACATGCCATTTAATAATCAAACAAATACACCAACGTATTATTAACCTTCAGCAAGCCCAAATGATGTGCAGTAGCCTTGTTCTTCTGAGTCTTTGCCATCTGCATAACATGAATGACAATGATCATTCCCAAAATAATAACCACATGATAAAACGGACTTCGCAGCTAACTACGATTCCTATATTCCGAATCTATTGTTCCAAAAAATTAAAACTTCTAAGCAAATCAAATCAAAGATACATATATTTATATTTATATCAAAAAAATTATAAACACTGAAGTTCACATTAACTTCGATAGAATATTGCGTCAAAAAATAAAAATAAAAATATAAAACCGGTGATTCGTAATACAACTGCAGTAGAGAAACGACTCTAACTTTTTTTGATATATTAGTTCAAAGTGCTAAATCAAACAGTGACTAACGCAAAACTATTGTTTCTATGGTATAAATTGAACGTGTCTATATAAATTATCCGATACCGCTTTCAGAATACAATAGAAATGAAAAAAGTAGCAATTGAGGCAAAAGCATGGGGATAGGGATAGGTACCTCATCTTCGATGTCTTTGATTTTCTGCATAACCGTCGCCATTTTTGAATGAAGATAGAATCTGAGTAGCAACGGAAAACAGATTGAGAATACTCGTTACTTGTAGTGAAGTTGGAGAAGAGAATAACGAGAGCGGAGAAAGAAGGTCCTAGAAGAAAGAAGTAGAAATAAAACTGAGATGAATGTGTTTACGGCATACTCGAAATTATAATGATTTGTTAAAGCCCAATTACTTTATGGGTAGGCCCGTAATATGTAGCCCAAAATAACCTAGGTTATTGGGTTTCACTTCCTTTTCGACCCACAAATCCCCATTACCTTTTTGTTTTGTAAAAATAAAGTTTTTACATTATCTCATAAATATATTTCATCCTTTTTCATTTTATTCTATTTCCCTCAAAATATCAATTCACAAATAGATTAATAGATATGCGTATAATATAGAGTGATTCGAGTGAGAATAATTTCCATATAAAAATTGTAAAAATAATAAATTTGGGTCAAACAAACATACATGAATATTTGTGATTAAAATTTATTTAATAACCACATTATAACTTAAAAAGCTCATTATTTTTATCTTTTAATTTTCATCATTCATATAAAATTTAATAACATATATTAATTATTATTAATTCTCAAAATAACAATTATTCACACTTGAGTCACCTATGTGTAGGAAATAACTAAAATGAGACTAATTCTTATATCAAAATTGTAAAACAATAAAAATTGGTCATAAAACCATACATAATTGCTTAAAAATTACAATTAATTAATGATTACATGTTCACTTAAAAAAATTGTTTGTGCTTATCATTTAATCTTGATAATTCAATTATTAAGTAAAGTTCAAAGGTTTATATTAATTTTTCCATTTCTTACAATAAAAATTGTTTTTACTTTAAACTTTAAATTGGTCATACCCAAACTCCCTAGCTAATTTCAGGTTATTTTAAATTTGAAGACAATATTAATTACTATTTTGTCAATTATAACCACTATAATATTAACCACATTTCTTTTGTGTAGTGAAAATTTATAGTAGACCCACAAAAAAGGAATAATGTGAGTAAAATATTGGGGCTAGAAGTTAAGCTATATTCATCCCAAGCATAGCATTAGTATTAAGAAAAGTCTTCTGTATGGGAAAGGAATTTGTGATAATGCAAAGCGTTGACTACAGCGTAGCTTGGCATCTAAGGAATTAGGAATAGCACAATTCAGCATTCACAATCAACAATTATCATTTAACCAGTTCTCACTCAATCTCATATAGTTGTTAATATTACTATTTTCATCCCCAAGCTATTTATCAACTTTAGTTCTTTCCCTTTTAAATAATGTCCATGTCCCTTGTTTCATATTTTATCTTTTTATATATATAAAAATATCATTATGCTTCCTAATATCATGAATGCTTGAATAATAACTAAAAAAACTCTGACTGTTTCTTTAATAAATCATAAATCGTTATATTGTTTCAAGTATCTTGTTTTGTGAAATGTATCAAAAAACACATAAGCATTTTTTATGGATTGGAGCCTTCCACTAGAGATTTTTTTCTTAAAAAAATGCACCACTTGAGCACTTAAGGAATTTAGAAAGGTTAATTTTCTTTGTTGTTTCAATTGCATTTTTAAATGGGTGTAATATAAGGAAGTTTTTTAATATAAAAAAATAGATTATGAAAGTAGAGAATAAAATTTTGGGTTAAAAATAGGTTAACACCATAAAGAAGATTCACCTATCTTGATGGTGAAGGTAGTGGAAATGTACTGGGGGTGGGGATATTCATAAAAATTGGGAAAATGATATATCATCCTACTAAATCCTCCTAACCAGAAGAAAGTGATATATGTCACTTGTAAACCAATCACTAATAAATAAAGTATCACTTTGTGACATATATCATTTTTTTGTGGATACGAGGATTAGTAGAAGAATTTAATAGGAGAATATATCAATACTCTAACAATTGTATTGTCATATCATATCTTGTTACTTGTTAAATCATTAAACTCTTGATTTGGAATATGATAGGACACACTATCATCTCCTATCTCTTGTGTTCACCAAATGAGCTTGTCATAAGTTGTAGGTGTCTAACCAATTAAGAAATACTAGATCAAATTGATCATTCGTTATTTAGTTCGACAAACTTGGTTTATGAACCAAATAAGCTGAATATAAGCTGAAAATTGAGTTCATTAAATAAACAAATCGAACTTAAACTGGACATAATTAGATTCATGAGCTATACAAATTTTTTATATTTAGTGTTATTATATCATTACTGCTTCTTGTAATTATATATATATATATATATATATATATATATAAATATAAAGGTTATATTTATATTTAGAGTAAATTACACTCACACCCCCTGAGTTTTAATGAAATTACACAAATCACCCATCCGTTTTTTGTCCTTACACCAATCACCCCTCCCTCCTACACAAACCACCCCTAAATTTATACATACATTACACTGACTACCCCTGTATGTTATAAAAGTGTAATATTTTAAAGAAAAACGTGTGATGAATGTAATTAAGTTAAACAAAATATTGTGCATTGTATAACACTTCAAATAGTACAAAAGCAAATGTTTCTTTATTATTTTTGTGTCATTAAAAAATACATTAATAATTTCAAATAAATGTTTAAATAACTCTTATATTATTTTATAACGAATCAAATAATGAAGATGCATTGACTCTTATATTATATGAATTTGTCTACACAATATACAATATTTTGTTTAATTAATTACACACATCATACATGTGTAACATATGTACAAAATTAGGGGTGATTCGTGTAAGGACAAAAAGTGAGGGGTGATTTGTGTAATTTCATGGGGGTGTGAGTGTAATTTACTCTTATATTTATATATATAATTATGTGCAAATTTTTTAAAAATGAATTCACTCTCAAACATAAGTTGAGCCGAACAATTCATGAACTTTAATCGAGTCCAAATCGAGTTAAAAAATAACTCGTATCGAACTTGAGTCAAGTTTCTAGTTGAACAAGTCATCATCGAACTGAGCTATTGTTCGATTCAGTTTGACTCGTTTCTATCCTCCAATTAAGTTATCAGACCTTCAACAGGCACCAATTTTGCAGGGATTAGTTAACTTAACTCATTCATGCACCCTTCCATTAAAAACATTACATGAACCCTTTTCATGTTTCTGCACTCAATAAGGGAAGCCCATGTTCTCATCCTTCGAGTTTGAGCTAGCACTGGATTAGATTACAAGTTTGCTAAAGGCACCTTCATTCTAAACAAGCAACATAGTTGACGATACAATCTATAAATACCAAGGGAAAGATTGTGTTAATACACCAGTTTTCTCTTAGTTTCTTATATTTCACTAATAGAAAACTCAATTATGGAGATAAGCAAAAACAGTTCCATGAGCCTAATCATCATGCTAGTCTTTGTCTCAGGTTTGGTGCAGGCTAAGGCATATTACTATCGCCAATGTAGCACTACAGGAACCAGATGCAATGGACAATACATCAAATGTCCAGCTGAATGTCCTAGTAGTGAATCAAATGATCCTAAGGCTAAAGTTTGTCTTATTGATTGTGACAAACCTACATGCAGTGCTGTTTGTAGAAGTAAGTACTATGTTTTAAACTAGAAGTTTCTTATTTACACACCAAATTTTGTACACAACCTTAACAATGATATTTGGTGTTCAAATAATAGGTGAACACTGAACAACATATATCATGGGTTGATCAATAATGTTAATGGATTACCCATATCCAACTTTATAGAATATTTTCAATTTGCTCATTTTAACAAAGCAGTTACTTAAATTCATAAAGCTACATGATTTACAATAAACTATAATGATGTAATTAGAATACATGATTTCCTAATGGTTTGTGTAAACCAACCTGAAATTGCTATTCATTTATCTGTAGATCGCAAACCAAACTGCAATGCACCAGGATCAGGATGTTTCGATCCTCGATTCATCGGAGGGGATGGCAGAGTCTTTTACTTCCATGGAAAGAGCAATGAACATTTCACCTTAGTCTCTGATTCCAACCTTCAAATCAATGCTCGTTTCATTGGGCATAGGCCTGATGGAAGAACCCGCGACTACACTTGGATTCAAGCCCTTGGAGTCCTCTTCAATTCTCAAACCTTCTCAATTGAAGCTACCAAGACATCCCAATGGAATGACAAGGTTGATCATCTCAAGTTTACATACAATGGAAATGAACTAGTTCTAGATGAAAGTTCTCTTTCCACTTGGTATTCTCCAAAAAGAGATGTGAAAGTGGAGAGAGTAGCTAGCAAGAATAGTGTCATAGTTACCATAGAAGATGTTGCTGAAATATTGGTCAATGTGGTTCCTGTAACCAAAGAAGATGATACAATTCATAACTATCAAGTTCCTAGTGATGATTGCTTTGCTCATTTGGAAGTTCAGTTCAGGTTCTTTGCACTTTCTCCTAAAGTTGATGGCGTGCTTGGAAGGACTTATAGGCTCGATTTCGAGAACCCGGCAAAGCCTGGTGTGGCAATGCCTGTTGTTGGTGGAGATGACAAATACAAAACTAACTCATTGCTTTCTCCAAATTGTGCTTCTTGTGTGTTCTCACATGAAAGTTCATTTAAGAAAGAGATTGCTAAAGTGGCAGAGTTTGTCACCCTTGATTGCACCAAGTTTTCAAATGGTATGGGAATTGTTTGCAAGAAATGAGAACTATCACTAGTATCATGTTGGACCAAAGGTTGATCTGAAAACCTCCAACCTTCGCTTCTAGGAACTAAAATTTGTGACCGGACGATAATTGTTTCTTCTTTGTTTTGTATTTGGTGTTGTTCAATGTTGTGTAACTCTTTTTATTTTAATGTACTTTATATTTGAATGAATAAAAACTATTAAAGTTTATGGTTTATCACATGTTATTTTCATAATATCAAGAGTTAATTGCAATGACATTTTGGTGAAATTACACAAACTAACTCTCCATTTTTTGTCCTTACATGAACCACCTTTAATTTTGTACATAAATTGCATTGACATTGTACATAAAAGATGATTGAATCGAGAATGTTACACTCCTGTATGGTTGAGAAGTTTAATAATAACTCGTTCCCAGTGCTGCTGCATGCTCTGCACCATCTTGTTCTTTTTCAAGATCAGAGGTAGCCAGAAAGCAATCCATGGACAACCCAAAAAATATTAAAATCAATCACTTCAATGCTCCATTGTTCCTCAATCATTATGTTGTGATTATGTGCTGACCATACCTGTAAACCGTGGCAATAGTCTTTCCACTATCAGCTATGTAAATACCATCAATATATTTTCCTTCAACAGGTTCCATTTTCACCAATTTGGTGCATTACAATTTCAGTATGGGATGTGCTTTGTGCTTGGAGTATATGTTGGTGCAAAAGATGTCTCAGCTGACTCATTGGTATTTGAGGGATCATGCTAAAGGAATTACTATTCCTTGCATTATCTGTATTCCTACTAGAGGATTCTGTTTTGTGAGCTGAGCCTTCAAGTGCTTCTGTTACCAAATTATGCTTCTATGGGTACCCCGCCATGTTATTAGAATAAGGCTTCATCATAGTACAAGAAATATTGCAGAAAAGGAATAGCATCAATGGAATACAGATAATTGAAAACAATGGAATCTTGGTTTATCATTGAAAACACTTCACACTTCATATCCGAAGAAGAGAAACTATTTGCAACAACACTATAGCATAATCCATGATTAATTAAACTTACTAAGCATGGAGAAAAGAATCATGTAACACCTTTCACTAGGAAAATAACCATCTTTCACATTAAATTTTTTGCACTCCCTATTAGCAAAACAAGGTTAATTCCATCTAATCCACTTATCGGTAATCCTTTAGCATGACGGTATATAGATGTATTAGGCAGTGAAATCCGAGCCGAAAATCAAACTAGATTAGGTCCCATATTAGGTTTAACTAGTTTAAATAGACAAATCATCTGGTTGGACCAAGTGACTTTATATATAATTAATAATTTTTATCTATAAATTATACTGAAGTAACATCTCTTAAACTTTTGTTTGCATCAGACTAAAACAAAACATTAGAAAAATAATAAAAAAATTTAGTTTTAAGCGAACTGTCTGATTCACTTCCCGAATTATTTTGGTTTAACCCGGTTAAATATCCTAAAGGAATTATGCGGGTAAAGGAATTTCCTATATTACAGAGCGTTGACAATTTGAATTACAACTATATATCAGCACAACATGGCATCTAAAAAATGAGATAAGACAACATTCACAATCAACGAGTAACATTTAATGAATTCACACTCAACCTTATATAGCTAATTAAATTATCACAACCTCATATATTTGATACATTGTAGGTGTCTAGCAAATTAAATTATGCCACCTTCAGCAGCCACCAATTTTGCAGTTGAAGGCATCAGTTAACTTATCTCATTCATGTACCCTTCCCTAAGAAGATATTCTGTGAATTATTTTCTAGTTTCTGCGTTCAATTAGGGAAGTCCATGTTCTTATACTTTAAGTTTGAGCTAACAATAGATTACACAACAAGTTTGCTAAAGTCACCTTCAATATAAACAAGCAACATAGTTGATTATATACATCTATAAATAGCAAGGGGAAAATTGTGTTACATCATCAATTTGCTCTTTGTGCTTCTTATATTTCACTATTAGGGAATTCAAGTATGGAGATCAGCAAAATTAGTTCCATGAACCTAATCATCATGCTAGTCTTTGTCTCTGGTTTGGTGCAGGCTAAGGCATATTACTATCGCCAATGTAGCGCCGTAGGAACCCGATGCAATGGACAGTACATTCAATGTCCAGCTGAGTGCCCTAGCAGTGAATCAAGTGATCCTAAGGCTAAGGTTTGTCTCATCGATTGCGACAAACCTATATGCAAAGCTGTCTGCAGACGTAAGTACTATGTTTTAAACTAGAGATTTAGTTATAAGATTTGAAAAAAACTATCATGATGTTAGTATTTAACCATTTAACACTTGTGTGGTGTTTAATTTCTTATGGTTTGTGTAAACAAGCATGATCGGAATTGCTATTCATTCATTTGTAGATCGCAAACCAAACTGCAATGCACCTGGATCAGGGTGTTTTGATCCTCGCTTTATTGGAGGCGATGGCAGAGTCTTCTACTTCCATGGAAAGAGCAATGAGCATTTCACCTTAGTCTCTGATTCCGACCTTCAAATCAACGCTCGTTTCATTGGACATAGGCCTGATGGAAGAACCCGCGACTACACTTGGATTCAAGCCCTTGGAGTCCTCTTCAATTCTCAAACCTTCTCAATTGAAGCTACCAAGACATCCCAATGGAATGACAAGGTTGATCATCTCAAGTTTACATACAATGGAAATGAACTAGTTCTAGATGAAAGCTCTCTTTCCACTTGGTATTCTCCAAAAAGAGATGTGAAAGTGGAGAGAGTAGCTAGCAAGAACAGTGTCATAGTTACCATAGAAGATGTTGCTGAGATATTGGTGAATGTGGTTCCTGTAACCAAAGAAGATGATACAATTCATAATTATCAAGTTCCTAGTGATGATTGTTTCGCACATTTGGAAGTTCAGTTCAGGTTCTTTGCACTTTCCCCTAAAGTCGATGGCGTTCTTGGAAGGACATATAGGCTCGATTTCGAGAACCCGGCAAAGCCTGGTGTGGCAATGCCTGTTATTGGTGGAGATGACAAATACAAAACTACCTCATTGCTTTCTCCAAATTGTGCTTCTTGTGTGTTCTCACAGGAAAGTTCGTATGAGAAAGAGAACATTAAAGTGGCAGAGTTTGTCACCCTTGATTGCACCAAGTTTTCAAATGGTATGGGAATTGTTTGTAAGAAATGAGGACTATCAATAATATAATATAATGTTGGACCAAAGGTGGAGGTGAAAATCTCAAAACTGTGCTTCTAGAAACTAACATTGTGAGCGAACAGTGGATGTTTCTTCTATGTTTTCTGTTTTCTTGTTGTTCATTGTTGTGTAATCCTTCTTATATGGATCTACTTTACATTTGAATAAATAAAAACTATTAAAATTTATGGCTTATCACCTGCTATTTTCCAAGATCAGTATTTAAGGGATGTTGGTGCTATGTACTGAATTATGCCAGTGCCACTACCTGATTTCATATATTGAGTACAGTATCAACTCAACAAAGTTGCAGGAACAGATAGATGAGGAAATATATGTCATTAAAACTCTTGTGATGACAATAAACTATTTGACGAAATTGTTCAAAGTTTGGCTTTTATTTTATGCTGATATGATGAGTAAAAATTGAGCAGCTGTCACATTCATCATTCATGTGAGATATTGAGTAATGGTCACATAAATTGGAGATGACTTTTGTTAAAGCAGTTTATCTAACCAACCACATAAAATATTGAAAACTCAATTAATTGTGGCAAATAAAAGAGGGTTGCCCTTAATTTTAAGAGGAGAGATCCATTGACTCCAAGAGCTCCACATTTTAACCATCAATTTTAGGGAAATCTAATAATTTGAATTAGTAGATATATTTAAACTATTGGATTTCCCTAGAATTTATGGCTAAGATGTGGAGTAAGTGGATCCCCACCCTAATTTTAAATGAAATAGTTTTGCTTAATTCTTTTTCTTTGTGCATGTGAAAAGGGAATAATATTTCTGAACCATTATTTGTTTTAACAAGTTTGTATGAATTGATTGGTTATTCTTTTATCCAGATGGTGGAGTTGAACACACTAAATCAGTGTGGATGCCATAAAATTAAATGCAGTCTAAAAAAGATGGAAAAATTAACAAGTCTACAAGTATGCAATTGTTTGGGTATTTTTCTAGTCTTCTCATTATTGTTTTGCTCCTGTTAGAGAAGATCGATTCTCTTCTTTCTAGTGGGTGTATCATTAGCCCCTAATGTGTATTGTGAAGCTAACAGACATGCAGCCTCCTTCATAACTTTCCATATCCACAAGCTTTTAACAACCCCATTCCATTAGCCATCCCAAAACTCAAAGGAGACCCGAAGTTCAGATAGGCAAATCATTTTGGAATCAGACACTTATTTCTACAATTTATATATGCCACAATGTAACCCCAACCATCAATTCTTTCATTTGGCAAGAGTTTTTGATAGATTAATGTTGTGTAGATATTGCTCAAATGTTTTGTAACATAATAGTCAATTTAATGTGTCATTTAATGTGTCACTAGGATCACATTTTAATATTATATTTAGTCAAGTTATTTTAATTCTGTTATAGAATGTACAACCTAACTAACCTACATTTTTCATGACAATTTCCTTCAACTCAACTTGGTGGCTTTGTAACAAACAAAATTAGTTATAAGTAATAACTATATGGATATGAATAATGCTATGTGACCAATTGGCATGAACAGCTTAAATACCATCTCCATGACTCATTAAACTTACCAAGCATGGACAAATCAATCATCTTTAACAGGTATTATATATCCTTTTCCCAGTATGCAATTATTCGTAGTTCAGTATGCCATCAATAAAGCAAAAAATCATAAAATCAATTTAGATCATAACAAAATTGAAAGAAAAAAATCCATGGAACAATGTCTACAAATGATAGCATAAAAATCCCGTTCTTCAGATATTACCAACCAAGGAAGGCAAAAAAGTACAACTATCAGGTTCAAATTCAACAAACAAAAAAACACAGAAAATATGAAAAGCAATTCTAACACTCTGTTTCCCTCTAAAAGAGAAGCTCGTGAGGCTTCTGGCCTGATTTCAGGGAAAACCTGGCACCAAGGTAAGTCTTCAGGTCTGGAACACTCTGAATGGCTTGCAACAAAGCAGAATCCACAGACTTCTGATCATCTTTCTTCTCCTGAGGGAGCACATTTTTCTCCTACATAACAAGATAGTAGAGATCAGCAAACACGACCAATTGGATATAACAGGAAAAATTAAACAATAAAAAATGATAACTAACCTCCTTCTCTGCCTCAAAGAACTCTCCTTCTCCCTTCTTGTTCTTTTTCTTGGTATCCTTAGTGAAATACTTGTCGTCAAATTTATCCACTTTAACAGCAGAAACATCGACTTTGGTTGATGTGCCAATGACATAGGCCTGATTCACACGTCTCAAAGGAACTCCATTAATCTTGAATGGACCTGAAGTGAGAAAGAAACACAAATAGGCAGGCCAGAGATGAGTACAGTATAGAAATGAAGAGTCATTTCTTTCATCAAGTTAAAGTGTACATAATACAGGTACTTCAGTAAAGGTCCTCCTAATTCACAACCACAACTAGATACAAGTAAAAAGATAAGTTGTGAAAAGGAATTTATATAAAAAACACCAAGTGTGAGTTGAAAGAGCAGTATATATCTCAGAATTCAAACAAAAAGATATAACGTGGCATTTGTAGCACAAGCAAACTAGGAACATCTAATAATAAAACCAACAACAAACTCAATCAATTCTAGTTCAGAACAAATAAAGCATTATAAGACAACAATGATTACTATGCAAAAAGTTGATAAACAAAAATAATTACTAGACCTAATGTTATGTATTGGATGAAACAGCAATATATGCATTACACCTCAAGCAATAACATAAATTATTATAACACAAAAATATAATAAATTAATCACAAAAGAGTTTACCAGTTACAAGAAGCAACCCAGAAGGAAGCTGCTTAAGAAACACAACTCTCTTTCCCTTGAAATGACCGGCAAGAAGAATCAGCACTGTCCCTGGGGTAATGCTAGCCCTATTAAACAAAACAAAAAACATTATTCACATAAGCTTTATCATAGCAAAAATGACAAATAATAAAATAAAAAATAAAAAATTACTGAAACAAAAGATCTGAATAGACACATAAGGGTGCCTATTCCATCATTAACAGTCTATAAACAAGAACAAAAAAGCACATAAGCTTAATCCTAACAAAAAACTCAATTCTAGAAATAAGTTATTTTGAAACAAAACTAACCAAATTATATAAATATAAGGTTCTATCTCATTAATAGATATCTAACATATATAAAAAAATGTCTCAGATCTTAAATCCAAATCCAAACCCAACACATTTAAAATAAAAACTATCGCATTTCTAACTGATAAAATAATAGTGACTAACCTTAGCTTGGTGGGCTTGGGTTTGTGCTTGTTAAGAAGAGGCTTCTTAACATCATCAGCAGGGTAGAACTTCGGTGCTTTCTCGGCAGGAACTGCAGGCTTAGCCTTAGGCGCGTGACGGGGCAAAACGCCGCCGTTTTTGGCCTTGATTGCCCATAAACCTCTCTTATGGTACATTTGGGATCGTGAGTATTTTCCGATACCCCTTATCAATTCAGGGTTTCTTGTAACCCTAGCGGTTCTCTGCTTGGTAGGAGCCATTGCAGTTCAGATCGAGTTGTTGATGCTGCTGCGAACCAAAACCCTAATTTCTGCGAATGAAGGAGATAAAGAATGGCTAGGTTAGTGTATATATATTGTGGCCCGGGCCGGGTCTGTTGAAAATATCAAATGGGCCCGTATATTTGTTTCATTCGTCTTGGCCCATATTGTTGTTGATACTGCTAACCCTACTTTTTTTTACATGATAATCGGACGCTCCAAAGAAAAATTGGACTATATGTATAAAGTTGTGTTTCTCAGCATGTATACATGGTTAAATATCAATTTTTATTATGGTGGTGACACTTTTCAGTAATTATGTATCCTAAAGGAATTTAATTCATTACGAGAAATATTATTGATTAACATACAAAAATTTATCATATTTTTCCTAAAAACAACAAAAAAAAAATTACTGATTCTAATTAATATTTGTATTATTTATTATGGTGTAATTTCTATTTGTATGTGTTAATTGAAGAGTTTAATGAATATAGGTTAAATGTAAAGAGTTAACCCTTTTAACTCACTTGAACATAATTTCAATGGTTTAAAAATGGTTGGCCACTTCTATCGATTATTTGGGTAAACCATAACAAATTTTATTTTTATTTGTAGTTGGACCATTCGGTTCTAACATCATTCATTGTGATAGTCATTCATACAAACTTGTCATCATTTTCCCTAATATTTTTATTTTCCATAGTCATTTTCATATGTGCAATAAGTGTTTCTTTTACCAATAAAGTGTTGAGATGGATAATCATGCACCATAAAAGGAATCAGTTCTTTACTAAAAAAGTTGAGAGAATACTCTTAGTAGTACACAAAAAAAAAACTGATTCTTTTGCTTTTAATTTGTTCATATGTTTTTTGGTGTACTATATGAAATTTTTCTTACTTTACATATGATGTAACTCTTTTTGATATAATGGAAGCTTCATTCCAAGCCAGTACAAGGAGTACACTTGCTCGTTACAATACGTAAAATCTTACATATGGAAGGAGGGAAAAATATGTGACATAAGACTTATACACCAATATAAAAATGACACTACTCCCAACAATAATTGTAAAAAAAAATGCAAGTCTTCACCTTTATCAAGTCTAACATTTATACAATTTCACAAGTTTTTTCTTTAGAAATTATTGAATTGCCTAAACGCTATATAGACCAGCTACCCTATCACACTTCCCTTTACACAGTAAACCACATATGAGGTAAGTATTATTCTTTTCCCTTAGAGTTACTCATAAAAGCATGTCGGAGGGAATCTATTAGGGAATCTATTAACTATTTTGATATTCAATTTATTATTTAGCTCCATAAGCTTCGCACTAACATAAATGAGAGGAGCTTCAACTTAACATTTAGTTCTTTAAATAAAGAAAACGAACTTAGGTCAAACATAGTTTGATTCATTAAATTTATGAGATGATTCAAGTATATATATATATATATAGAATCTTTAATTTTTAATTTGAGATTACAAATTTAATCAATCAAGCTAATGAATGAACTAAACAGTTCACGAACTCTTAACAAACCAAACAAATTCGAGTTCATAAGTCAACTCGAATAGTTTACAATCTCAAATTGAGTCGAACAGTTCACAAACTAAAATCGAGTTAAGTTCAAGATGGAAACATAACTCAAGTCGAGTTGGATACGTTCATATCGGAGTTGATCTAAGCTCTTCTAGTCATACTTCGAAACTACATATAATGGCCAAGTGATTTACCATTAGTTTAACTAGAGTATTCAGAAGAAACAATATAATTGTTATTGACCAGCTTGTTTAATGCAATTACAATAGCTCTATCAGCTTGGATACATGAAGGAGAAAATTATTGGCATGCAACCAAAAGGCAATAGGATGGAACATTACGGTTACTTAAAGTCTCTGCTCCCTCTTGCTCCTACTTTCCAGGCTTGGATGATGGTATCAAAACCATTTGGTGGGGTCGTTTGTCCTATAATAGTAACTATGTTGGTGAGAACTGAAACTTATGATCCCACAAATAACACCAATATTCTTAGTTGACCCTTCCTCCCATGGGCTTAGGTGTTCACAATGTCATGGTCCTAATGCAATGCTTACCCTTCTCCACAACAATTGTGGAAACTTTCAAGGATCTCCAATATTCAAGTCAATGAATATATTAGATTGAAACAATGTACAAGAGAATAAAAGATAGTAGATAGATATGAACTCCCTATCTCACGTGAAACAATTAAGGATTTAGGGACAATGTTTTGTAAAAAAAACACTAAAAAGTATTATGATGTCTTTTTGATCCATATAATCAACTTCATCTAGTGAAAAAAGATTGATTATAATTACAAATAACTGGCATCTCATCAACCCTATATTTAGCCACAAATGCAGAGAATTTTCACTTTTTGATTGTCATTTATGTTTAACCATGCCAGCAAACTTGTGAATCTTGCATTATTTGCACAAGTTTTGAAAACTGCAAAATTCTCTTCCAATTAAATTTTGAAAACTCATTATTGGGGCCTGTGTCATATTATGGCTAAACATACAACAGTAATTATGTTCAAATCCAGTACAATTGTTAGTTACTAAGGATGATGACAGGCTCATTGAAGAAGAGAAGAACACAGTTGATTGTTGTGCAAGCAATCTGATTAAGAGTTTTCTAGTCTAAGTTATGTTGATATATTGTTTGTGACTTAGATATTATTTTAAATAACTGATGTATACAAAGTTTTTCAGCTTTGTATAGTGTTGATTTGACCTAGTTAGTTATTTAACTAACTTCCTATATAAATAGCTTTGTAATGATTGGATTGTTAATTAACGAGAATATCCAAATCATTCACACTTTTCAAACAAGAAAATGTAGGAATTGGTCTAAAATTATTCAATTCTTGCCACAAGCCTTTTAGATGAGTGAAATATGATCCTATAGACATGTTGCGTTGCCTATAGTATAAATTTCACCAAGTAATTTAGAAATACGAAAGATGGCTCCCTAATAATACCTTTCACGAAAGTCTTGCCAAATCTCAAAAGCTGCTTCCATCCACAATATGCTCTGCACAATGGAAGCATCTATGGATTGAGTCAACCAGGAAATCACTAAAGTGTTGCATCTGTCCCATACATGGAAGGTTGAATCATCCAGTGAAGGTTTGGGAAGAGATACATCGATAAACTGTAGCTTATTCTTCGTTTTCAGAGACATAGCCATGGCACGTGACCATCCATGGTAGTTATCACCATTCAAGACAGTTGAGACGAGAATTGCTCCAGGATTCTCGTTTGGATGCATAAAGAAAGGGAAGGAAGGATGTTGAATAAAATTCACAACATTCATCATTCGATTATCCATTAATCAACACTAGGTTGAAAAGTTGCAGAAAACAGAGAATGAAATCAAAGAAAAACTATGCATGCCAATTTTACAGTTGTAAAGATTCAGTACTATTTGAGCAGCACCTGTTTTATTCATACAGCAACAGAGCTATAGATGTAACCTGATCAAAACTTTTCAGATCAGGTAGAAGCAATTTAATGTACAGCATTCAGGATCTCGATCCTATAGGACATTTGCTGATAGAAACCTGAAATAGCAGAGTGATTTTCCATAACAATGATTAATCAGAAATCTTGCTTACCAAAAAGAAGAAAGGCATAGAATATTAAATTAGAAAGGAGTATTTACTGACGAAAATTCTCAACATCGAAAGATATATTAAACCAATTCACAAAATATCCTTATCAATGTTCCATCGTTTTCATTCTAGTCATTATTGGAAGCTCTCTGATTCCACCTTAACCTTGTCACCAATAATTGGGCTAGAAAAGTTCCTTCCTATAAAATCTGTACATATTACACAAGTTCAACTCCACATAGCACCCACCAATCCAATGGATTATGGAATGGAACACATGGAATACTCATAGACATTGGAAATTTATGGCCGATGGTAACTTCTTTATGACAACAATTTGTAAGTAAACTATTCACGGCCACTCTTTTAACCAAGACAAAACAAATATTCCACAAAATTAGTCTAAGAAAGACACGGTAAAATGAGCTAATCAACACCAAGGCCATCAAATAAGTTGGCATTGACTGTGTTTACAAATTAGAAGTAATGATAACAGATAGCAGCAGAAACTGAAGACTTGTTGAAGACAATTATCCAATTTAACCACTCCTACTCCTTTTCTACGTAGGTTCCACTAGACACATTCATTTCATTCCGCTTCTTTCATTAATTTCCATCAATCCAAACATAACCAATAAAGCATTATAATAACACATACACAAGAAAAAAACAGAGGATCCCTAAAAAACAAGAGTACAATACCTCGTACACAAATACGCCATATGCATCAAAATTGGCGTGCTCATCATCATTAGTGTCACAATGTGACAGAACAACACTGCACGATGGAGGAGCCTTTAGGAACACAAAGAACCTTCTCAATCCAACCAACTTCACCCAACAATTCTCCATTAGTACCATCCATTTTGACCTCAATCTCAGCACACCAAACTTCCATCTCCTTCCCATTCCCATCACACTCCCAAACCACGACTAATTTCCCGCCAACATTCGCCATTGTAGCGCCACACAAAAACCTCGGCAACAAACCCTTCCCCAACCCTTTCACCTCCTTCCACACCCCACTCCTCACATCAAAACCCTTGATCTTCCCCAAATAATCATAGCAATACAAAACCTCATCAACTACACACGCCCTCCCCCTCCACCCATTATCAAGCTCCATTTCCACGCTCTCCCACGCGCCACTCCTGGGATCAAACACCATCCCACCACGGTCGGCCATCGCGTAAAACTTCCCACCCAGTACAGCACTCGCGTGCATCCACTTTTCCCGAAACTCGACCGGGCTCGCCACGCGCTCCCACCGGTTCACAACGGGGTCGAAAACTTCAGCCCACGCAGCAGAGCGTGACCACGTGTCAGCCACGCAGCCACCAAGAACATAGATCTTACCGTCAACAACACCAGCAGCAGGGAACTCACGCGCGACGCGCATGTTAGGACCAGGGATCCAACGGTGGAAGCGGCAATCAAGAAGCCAAACATGATTACAAGGAATGTCATTGTGGGACCCACCGATAACATAGATGGTGGGTCCCAGGACAGCATAAGCGGAGCCAACAGAAGGAGAAGGGATGGGAGGGAGGGGGACGAGGTAGCGGCGGTTGGTCAAGGGGTTGAGGTGAAGCGTGAAGTGCTGCAAGGGATTGGCGCGTGGGCGAAGGGTGAGGTAGAGGAGGTGTTCGACGGCGGAGCGGGCGGAGAAGAAGAGAGGGGAGGAGAGGAGGGAGTGGATGGGTTTGGAGAGGAGAGAGAGGGTTGGGTGGTGAGAACGAGGAACACGTGAGAGACAATTAATTGCCACGTCATCAGGGAGGGATGGGATAAGGTTATGAGGAGTTTCTGATTCTTCTGATGAAGGGGAAGAAGACAACATGGTGTTGCTACTTTCTACAATTCTGCTTCTGCTTTTCTTATTGTCACTATCAACTCAACTAGGAAACTATGTCATCTCTGATTCTTTTAACAAATTATTTTGTATATAATTTTACCAAGTGTGTCAATTTTGTTTCCCCTCTGTTAGTTTCGTCGTGGAACAACCTTCAACCTGGTTAAACTCATATTTCGAAAAGGAAATAGAGGTTGGATAAATTATATAAAGGTTCTTGCGACTAATGTGTTTACATGGACGTTGACTAATCAGATGTATTATCATTTTGAGGTGACCTATGGGTGGTACCCCAAAATCGATTAAGTATGAAAAAGTTATTTTTGATTCTTGTGTATGAAGCTTCTAGTCTAGGAAAAAAAATTTTAAAGAGGAGTACTCGCCGTAACAAATATATATTGGTAGTGAACACCAAATTATGTGTGGGGATGCTGAACCTCAAAAACTTATTTTGGATCGGGAGTGTCTCAGTGTACGGTTGGGGTAAATGGTAGAACCTTTACCATAGTGTTGATATGCGCAATGACGTCCTAGCTGGATTTAATCCTGGAAATGGACTAGCGGTCAGCAAATCGTGTTATGTTTAACTATGTGAAATTGTTGAGGTGAAGATTTAAATTTGGTATGCATTGATATGTATTTGTATGCTAAAGGGGTAAGACTTATGCTGATAATCGAGGAAAGAGGCTAGTCGAGTTGTTTACCCCGTTGATGTGATGAATACATTTATCTCAACCTGGTTAATTTTACACATTCTCTTTAATTATTAAATTATCTTATAACTCTTTTTTTTAATTTGATATGAGTGAAATTCGACCGAATAAAGGCTTAGTCAATAGAGAAGATCCTCGTTTAGAGTGTCATAATTTATTTATAGGTTAAATAATAAATATAATTTTAGTTAAAATATATTATTAAGGACACATTAGAAAGTCATGTTAACCCTAAATTATACCAACAAGATTTTGGTCAAGTATTATAAAACCTCACCAAAACTCTAAAGATTTAACTATTGTTAACGATACTTGTAGAAATAGAAAATGATGCACTACAAGATATTAATTATTTGCTCATAAGATGGGACGAAGTCATCCATTCTAAAATGAATTAAATGTTTTTATGGATTTATTTTTTAATTCTAACAATGGTATCCCGTCACTATTTTTTCATATTAACCGGAATCAACAAACGGTAGACATTTGGTCTTATTTGTAAATGTCTGCAACCGATAAACATGTTGAGATGGCCGAGTTGGTCTAAGGCGCCAGATTAAGGTTCTGGTCCGAAAGGGCGTGGGTTCAAATCCCACTCTCAACATGCTCTTTTTTTCCCAGGGGATAGGACATTTAGCATCTTGCACACTTTCTGCCAAATTTCTTGGGTTCTTATCCTTTGTGAATCACATAAAGAAATCAATGTTTTAATTCATACAATAATTTGAGAAATTTGTTTCACATCATTATTCCAAACTCATCATGCATTAATTAAAATTATTTCCAGTTCTTTTCTTTGAGGAACCTTCTTAACATAATGCAACCCACCTTTACTTGATCAGAGCATCATGCATACTCTAGCAACTTGAGAATAAAAACTTCCATACTCAAAGCAAACTCTTCCTGTTGATTATCAAAGAAGAATTTCCATATTCAAAGCCGGCCATACATCGAAAGCATCTCTTTAAGTCTGTCTGCCTCTTTCTCCAAGCTATCAAAGCTCACAGAACTTGCAATTCTCCAACCCCAGTTTCCAAACTACATAGGCCATGGCCCATGAGATCAACAATTTCAGGTTATTCCCTTTCTTTTCAGGCTGCATAAACAAACTTTGCTAATTCAAACTACGAACACTTCGCATAGACTTTTACCTGAGTCGCAGGAGTATTCATCCTTGCAGAACTTCCCAGTCCAAGAACATCTTGCATAGGTATTATTGCTGTTTGAGCAACCGAAGCTAGTGCTGTCTGGATTAGAGCCCATGAAATGTCATCTTTCTCCGTTAGTGAAAGGTAACTTAATACCTGAAACATATAAACAAAGAACAAGATAAACTATAATCCATCTTACTGAAAAATAGCTTTTCACTACTAAATATAGCACCCACATTGGATTTCTCTTCTGCCTTCAAAGCTTCCCACCAACCTTTAATCTGAAGCATCAGAGAAATATCTTATCAAGCATTATTATGGCTGATAGGTAATATTTTTTTAAATCATGAAGAAAATAAGGAAATAAAGCAGCCAAGAGATATAATAAACTATAACAGTTGGTCACACGCATTAGCAAATCTTAGACTGACTTCTACACTGCAAATCAACAATGCATACCCAGGTTTTTTTTGTAAGATTGACTTGCATCATCGGCAAACATATGGTAAAAGAAATACTTACAGTGTCATTGTCATGAGTCCCTGTATAAACAACTTGATTGCACTCCTGATTATGAGGCAGATGAGGGTTACCAGCATCACCTCCAAACCCTGGATAAAGTAAAATAGATTAGAAAATGTTCATGAACCGGGACTTGCATTGCTTTAGAGTATGATGTTGATGGATCGTTTAATAACTACCAAACTGGAGAACAGCCATTCCAGGTGCTCCAATAGACTTTCTTAGTTGGACTACATCTTCAGTGATAACTCCCTGCCATAAATCACAAACCCAAAAAATTACAAGAGATGCCTCAGCAAGAGTCATATGTGAATGAAAAGTAGGGTGTGCAGAAAACAATGTGTGAACAAACCAAACCACAAAAGTAACCGAACTTGTAAAACAATTTATGAGCCAACTTTTCCTTGAACACATGGCATGGCCCTATCTAATTCGAGAAGATAACTACACTTGGTTAATAGTTAACTTCTAAATCTAATACTTTACTTCATGAAATTTAAGTCCTATTAATTGGTGTCTTTCTTTAAGAGTTGTGACATGGAAAGGGCTACCTATAGGTTGTATTAAGGTATATTATCGAATATTGATAGGTGAGTGAAGCCGGCAAAAAGAGAAATGGCTACTATCAGGTCAGTGTCGTTAGAGTGAAAGCCGCCGTGGACATCGCCCTTAAAGGGGGCGGCAATGTTAGGAGTCCCACATTGAGTAGAATTGCAAACTCAATGTGGTACTTAAGCCATGAGGTTCTCCCACCTAATAGACTAGTCTTTTGGGTTGGACTCTCCTCATGTGCTTAAGTCCTAACAATATGATAATAACAATACTAACCAAGTGAAGAAAAACTTCTTCCTGCACTGTCCAAAACGTGAGCAATACTTTGAAAAAGCACACATGCTCACTAATATTAAATCTCAAATGGGAAACTATGGTTTTACTCAAATAAGAAAATAACTTGTTTTGTTACAATGCATAAAAGATTTCAGCTAGTTCATAAAACTCACATCACACACTCTAATGTGGTAGAAGACTGTGTCCAATTAATAAAATCCACATCACAGTTTAAGCAGATGAATATGTATTCAACTTTTCCAAAAAATGTTTTTTGATATTTTGATGAATAGTAGAAATGAAAAGAGTAAAGATGAAGAGGTTAACAAGATTGGGGGCTACGTTTCATTTCTGAAGCAATGGGTTGGGTTCTGATCTCGTTTGGCTGTTGTATTTGGTAAGTATAGGCTCATCGTATTGCAATAGCAACAGGTTTGGATTGGTAAACCATTTTGGAAAAATGGTTCGGTTGGTCAATTGGTTTACAAGTTTGGTTAAGTACACTTTTAAATTTGATTTGATTCACAAAATGTTTATGCACATCCATCACTAGAGTAAAGTTGTAATGTTTTCTCATAATAATAAAATATTATAAAACATACCAAGTCTTCTGCTATAATATTAATCCTTCCAATAGCTCTGAAAATGGCATCAAAGAAAGATAATCCAGGTCCTACCTATCATTTAAATGATATCGAGCAGATTATAGTTTAGCCAAACAGATCAAAATTATAACAAAATGGCAAGATCTGACCTTCCACTTTCCAACCATAGCTACTTTTGCTTCTGCACATTTATAGAGCATATACATGTTATAGAAACACCACACCTAGCAAAAAGCCAACATAAGTTTAGTGTAGCTCACCATACGGAACAGCCCAAAATCCAGCAAATCCTCTAAAGTGATCAATTCTAAATTCGTCATATAAATCCTGTGCACGCCGTAGGCGGCGTATCCACCATGAGTATCCTTCTTTCTCCATGGCATTCCAATCATACAGAGGGCTTTTTCATCAAATGGAGAAAATAAGAAAAGATAAGAAATCTATAATCAAAAGAGATGAAAGACCTATTACAAAGTGTTTCACAACATGTTAGCAACTAATACCAAAAAAGAAGTATAGAGGAAAATGCTGAAAAGGGGTTTACAGAAATAATCAGCCGGGATATATTGTAATAGATGGTTAAAGAAGCATGGAAAGATGAAATGAACTAAAAATCTAAAATGACAATGAGAGATGTCTTGCTGACCATTATAACAGAATAATCAGACATCTTTACAGAAAACAAAATAAATTTATGTCAAAATCAGGACTTGATTAAATAGCAAACATGGAAAAAGGTTCAGGTAGTACGACTAATATGGAAAGACATTTATCATAGGATTAACATCCAACCTGCCCCACAGCTGACCAGTATCACTGAATGCATCCGGTGGAACACCACTAACTAAAAGAGGAAAGCCTTTCCTATTCTGTAAGAAAAATAGAGAACATTTTAAGATGAGAAGGTACAAAATGCTCTGAAAAAGGGTTAGTTCACACTTCAGAGTGACAGCCATATTCCTTAGAAACTACTAACCAGTAAAAACTGGTTTTTATTTGCCCAAACATCCGCACTATGATAACCCACATAAATAGGCATGTCTCCCATTATACTGACTCCTCTGCTCTGTGCATAGTTGCGAACTTTCTGCCATTGCCTTTGGAACAAGAACTGTTGGGCAATAAATACATCTATCTGCATGCAAAAACATAAGTGACCCATCAAGACCACTTCCCGCTACAAGTATGCAAATAATGAGGAAGTGTTACGGATGGTTATAGCTGGAAGGATTCTTTCTGTTCTTACAAAATCTCTCTTTTGTTGACAAATATCTTCTAGAGCTACAAGATGGCGATTTCTTAAAGGTTCAGGCCAATTGTACCAACCAATTGTGTTTAAACTGTCATCAATAGCAGCGAAATAAGCTGCATCTTCAAGCCAGCCTACAACATTGAAAAGGAATTATACCATTACAAGAGGGAAGCCCTGAGTGTGTTTTGACTGCGGTGAAAGCCATAGAAACAGAGTTTAAATTAGTTAAAAGTTAAAACAGAGGCAAATATTCCTTATACATGTTTTGGGGAAAGAGATGCATAAGCACATTGTAACTGTTCGAGTCTCCTATTCCTAAGTCCTAACTGCTAATAAGCTTGGTGCTAGGAGTTTGCTCCTTGCTGGGAGAACTTTGCTCTTAGTCTTCCAGTTTTGTCCTTAATTTTTCTCCATCAATGCAGCCTTTTTTGCAAATTAGGATCTTAATCCTAAAACCCAAAGCCATCTCCACCACATGAGCATGACCTTTGAATTGATTATCTTTTCCATCGTTGAAAATTAATTACCGAGAGTATTTAGATGTTATTGCATATTCACATTGTGTTTGATTGGATTTCTCCATCACACCAAGAATTGGTTTCAAGATTCTACTTAAACATTTTCCCAACTGAATAATTGTTAGAAAAATAAATAACACGTTTAAAAGAGGAAATGATACAAACTGGAGGATCAAAATCCACCAAAAGCTACACACAAAAGAGAAAACAGAGAAAAGAAAAGCATAGGCTTCCAATGCATTTATGTGTAAATAAAGGACAGTCCAGTGCACGAGGCTCCCACCTAGTGGGACCTAGGAAGGGTAGATGCATGTACCTTACCCTCGCAAGCAAAGAGGTTGCTTTCAAGATTTGAACCCATGACCTCCAATTCATAAGGCAAGCAACCTTACTGTAGCACCAAGACTCACCCTCAATGCATTTATATGTAAAGACACTAATCAATTTAATTTGCATATTACCATCACTAAAGTGAAGCACATTTCTCACGAATCTAAAACAGAGCATTGCATGTAATCGATAAAACTAGAAGGGTAAGGTTATCGGCACTCAATTTCCTGTCCACAGTCCTCACTCCTCATTAACAACTGGTGATTTTATTTAAAAAAATTAAAATTATAATGAGTTAGTAGGGACTAGATAGGCACTGAAAGTGGCAATGGCCTCACCTAAGTTAGAATTTGAACTAAATGAGTGCCTTACTTGATATGGTAGGGTCCCTACGAAAATTCTCAAGCTGTTTTTTGAGCTCCCCTTCACTTGATATGAGCCTCTTTGCAGCCTTCAAGAAAGGGTTCAATAAAAGGAAAATTAATAAAAAGTATCAGGCACACACAAGGTGCTGAAATGTTCAACAATGTGAAGAAAACAGAGTAATCCTTGCGTGGCAAAGGAAGAGTTAAAAGAAATCAAAGCAGATCACAAAAACCACCGCAGATCACTTAAATCTTATTGACTAACTCACTTCATTACTTAACTCACCATTATGACGCTAGACTTTAACAAGGGAAAACTATTGTACAATTAGACTACCGTTTAAGCAAAATCTCTAGGTATATTCCCACGCAAAACCCCACCGGCGAAACTAGTGTGGCTGACGAAATGACTAGAAAACTTCTTAAAAAATACTACCACTTTTTTCCTGACTCAGTCATATTTCATTGAAGTCTTTTTTAAGCACTAGGCCCACTTTCATCTTCTTCTCCACCCCATGAGAATGCTATTTGACTCAAGCTAATTAAAGAGTTCCATGTAAAAGTTGAACAGCAACAAGTAGTTGTAGGTTATGTGGAAGTGCTAGATAGTGATCTGAGTCACTGAACATGATGCTTATTTACGGTTCGATGTATGATGTGAATGACTGAATACATGGAAGGATATTGTTCAAACATAACATATGGATCTATATAAAATGGCATGACTTATATAAAGCAAGAAGAAGGGCAACAGAGATAAAATTCGTTATTGATAATTAAAACATCAAAATATCTAGTGGATAGAAAATATTCAGATGAATTCTAAAACCTTGTTATTAGGCATAAAAGGATGCTAGCAGTAATCTTGCTCTAAATATCTTACTTTAGATATCAAAGGATTCTTAAGATCAGCAACCACTGAAAAATTCACTTGCTCGGCATCACTGCGTTGATTTATAATAACTGTAAGACAACAAACACGGAACACTAGAGAAAAAGAGAGTTAAAAATTAGGTCAGTGACAAATGTAAAGAATCTGACATTGGTTGAGGAAGCTCATGCTTTTCCAACAAGCCATCCTCAACAAGGTGTTCGAGAGAGATCAAGAGTGTGTTGCCACAATTTGCATCCTGAAAATAAAAAATTAAACTTTTTGCGAGTAGACGACCAATCTTAGACAAAATGAGAAATTACAGTGACATATGAGACATCCTTTATGATGTGGCTTTAATTACATACAACACTCCTCTAGTTTCGAAGTTTATCCTCAATTTTTCTTAGGAAGGAAAGGAATGGAAGGCTTGAGAGTCATCTTAGAGGTGCATTTCATGACTACCAAGTCTTTCCCTTCCCGAGAAATGAGAGTAGTTTCTGAAACAAGAGGGATGTGAAATCAAATGTAATTAAGTTAAATATGAAAGAGAGAGAGAATGAAGAATTATAACCTGGCTAGAGTAAGGAGATCCAGCTCCATCAGGAGGCACTAGAGGTAGCACCTGCAGAGATAATGATACATTGAATGAGATTGTAATAATATGTCAAAAATAGTAATCCGGAAAGAAAGAGAATGTTAATAACCTGCCAAAGGGAGCAACCAGAGTAATGGAGCCAGTCAATGAAACGAAAGGCCTCATGACCGAAGTCACCGATCCCATAAGGGCCTGGAAACGACGTCGGATGGAGTAGAATACCGGCTCTTCTGCGAAGGAGAGGGTCGGGTTTAGGAAGCAAATCAGCGTAGTTAGGTGGTAAATCATGACCCACTTTGAATTCAGCTAAGGAATATGAAGAAGGAATGAAAGAAAGATTTGGTTTTGGTTTGAAGAGAGTATGGAAATGTTGCTGTAGTTTTGGGAAAGGGACTGAGATAGTAAGAGAGAGAGCCATTTATATCTCTATTTCATTATCAGCAGAGTGAGTGCAAACATTGACTCTATATATAATTATCCATTGTAATTTTATCAAGTTTTATTTAAATTATATAATTTATTTCACTCTTTAAGCAAACATGTCACTCTATATATAATTATCCATTTATCTTTTGTTCAAGTATATTATATAAAGTACTTATTAGAGGATGACATGTATATTTTTTGTTTGCTTTCAATGAAAAAACATTTATTAGATTTATAATCAAGTATTTTTTTACCTTGAAAGTAAACAAAATGTTCATGTATCAGTCTAATAGGTCATTTGTATCACTAACACTTATGTTACTTTACCTAAATTTTATCCATATAATGACAAATGTAATTAAGTTAAACAAAATATAATATTATGTGAAGATAATTTCAAATATTATAAGATTCAATGTCACTTCATTATTTTTATATATTTTTAAGTTCAGATAGTGTAATCGTGTATATATTTTTAACTTCAATACACTCATCACTTAAAGGATCATATTAACTAATAAAATGTTAGTCTAGTTGTGTAAAGCTTAGCTAGATCACGAGGATGACCAAAAAATCAATGATTCGATTCCTAGGATAAACAATAATGCACCTTGAAAAAGATTAGTTTATGAATACCTTTGGTAATACAAAAAAAAAACACATTTATCTCTCCTATATGGGTGGTGTAATTATGTACACAAATTAGAGATGATTTGTATAGGTCCATAAAAGATATAATTGATTTATATAATTTCACTAAAACACATGGAGTATCATTATAATTTACTCATTTTTAAATTAATAAATTAAAGTTTGATTAAGATAACATGGTTATATGCTTTTGAAATTAACAAATTAAGGTTTTAAAAGTTATTAACATTTTTTATTGGTGTAGTAGAATATATAAATAGCATAAAGTTTAGTTTTAGTAAAAGAGTATTAATTGATGTAATGTTTGATAAGAAAGAGATTCATAATCAATATATAGTTACTCTTAAACTAAATTGTCTATTATGGATGATGATATATATGATTTACATAAAAAAAACTAAAAAGTGAACAATGATATAGTTAGAGGCTTAGAGCTCGTTTAAAAGAAATGATAATTGATGAACTTAAAGTTTGATTAATTACCAGATTTATTGCCTATATTAGCAAAATATTTTCCTACATTTTGGATAAGGAACTAATCATTGTTTTGGGTGTGTTATTGTTTCTTCTAACAAATGTTGCTCACAAGAATCGAATCATTAATATTTTAGTATTTATAGAGTCTAACATAATTTTATACTACTATATGAACACCTTATATGTATCAGATAAAATAATGAGTCCTAAGTTTGTGTTATTTAAAGTATGCAGAACACGTGTTAAACAACACATGAGAAATTGAGGCATAGAAATAGGATTAGTGTACAATTTAACCTCCCAATAACCATCTTAACCCGCAAAACTCTTAACCAAACTTTGCCCTTTATTCTCTCTCTAATGGCACTGATCTTTTCTTCTTCCTTTTCCTGGTTCATCAACATCAACCACCAATGGGGGAGTCAAGATCTTCATCAACACACTCAACAACATTTCAAGATTCTTCAATAACCACCACCACACCTCCCCCACCACCACCACCACCACCATCATCTTCAAACAAAACTACACTCCTCCAACCACAACCTTATAAAAAGAAACACACAACCAAAGTGGTTCGTGTCTTTCGTTCGGTGTTTAGAGCTTTACCTATTATGAAACCATGCAAGTTCCATGCAATGCCTATGGGAGGCCTAGTGAGTCATCATCACCAACACTTTAAGAACATTAATGCAAATGATAACAAAATTTGTGGAACATTATTTGGGTACCGTAAAGGACGAGTTAGTTTCTCTTTGCAAGAAAATCCAAAGTGTTTACCTTCTTTGGTGCTTGAGTTGTCTATTCAAACCAATATGTTGCAGAAGAAAATGGCTGAAGGGATGGTTAGGATGGCATTTGAATGTGAAAAGCGACAAGAAAAGGACAAGACTAGGTATATATATATATATATGTATATATGGATTTTGGATTCACTTATTTTATGCTTTTTTGAGAAACAAATTACAGTATTTCGTGTATCGATGTTTTTCATGTTTAAGGTGTAGCATAAATGTAATGTACATATGACAAGATTATTATATAAAAAAATAGCTTATAATCGAACGGATTTTTTTTACGTGGGGTACACATGTGAAAAAGTTTAGGATTGAAATCCAAGGTAATTATGATAACAATATTCTTGAGATATCAAAGTCAGTCCAAGCAGAAATGGTTTGATTTAAATAATCATGAAGTTTTAGGTTTGATTATTAAATGCTGGGAAGAAAACAAGATCATACAATTGAAATAGAGTTCAGAAAAATAGAAAGTTTTCACTAAATATGAAAATATTACAATCTCTCAGTATATCTATAAAATATGTGAAACACAGAAAAGACTATAAATATTTGTTGATGCACTCAGGGTTTAAGATGTTATGAATGAAGCCGAGATTGTAATGTAATGGTTATAAATGTTACAGGTTGATGGACGAACCACTATGGACAATGTATTGTAATGGTAAGAAGAGTGGTTATGGTGTGAGGAGGGAAGCAACAGAGGAAGATTTGAATGTGATGGAACTGCTCAAGGCTGTGTCAATGGGTGCAGGTGTGCTTCCAGGAAAATCTCAAAATGTTGAAGATGCTTATGGAGAGTTGACTTACATGCGAGCCCATTTCGACCATGTAGTGGGCTCAAAAGATTCTGAAACTCTCTATATGTTGAGCCCAGATGGAAATTGTGGGCCTGAACTTACTATGTTTTTTGTCAGAATTTAAGGTTCAACACCTAATGTAGATAAGGTCTTGTATGTTTGATGAGTTTCACAGGTTTGTGTGGGTTGGTGAGTAGAATCAATTGATGATCCAGATTTAGGATAGTAAATATAATTGAGGACTTTGCAATGTTATATAACATTTTGGCTAAGCATTTGCATAACTCATGCTTTCTGTGTTTTTCTTGCTTCTGATGATGTTTTATTAGATCTTATCTGGAAATAAATGCCATGGAGCTTGATTTAAGAGAATATTTGGTTGAGAATATTGTGGTGATAGTTATGAAGGGGATGACTATGTTTAGAGAATAAAACAACCTTAGAGAAGGTTCTGTCAAAGGGATAAAAAAGGAAAAGAAAATCTATATCTGATGAGTAACTAAATAGGATATGGTTAAAGGGAATCCACATGAAGAAGAAGCAAAATCCATCAATGTTTATGTTTTGAACAAGGGTACGAAAACAAGATGACATCAGCCACTTGTCATCTTCTAATATTGTCTCCTTCTTCAGTCTATAGGATTCAATAATATTCCTCCGATTCAAATGCCACAACATTCATGTTTATCCTTTACAAATGTTACATTCTCTGCTAAATGCACTTTCATATCCATTAACTAATTGCCCAGATGTGCAAGAATCACCCAAATATTGAACTTTCCTTGCGGGTGCGTTTACTTTCATTTTGGCTATAGAGTTCTAGTCAGTTTCACTCTGTCAAGTCCATCCACACCCGAGAAGTCGAGATGCCTGACTTTTTCTTGGTCTTTCCAGTATCTCAAGCACAATCGTGAGACTAACTCTTGATAATTAGATCAAACTCTGTAAAAATAACAATTCTAGGATTTGAACATGCCACATAAAACATGATTTTAAATTACAGTTATGAGCACCATTATGGTTATGTTAACTAGTATTGCATGATGGAGGTTTGAGGTTAAGAGCAAGAAAGAACTCCCCCTAAACTCATCTTAAATGATGTAGACTTTGCTTAAACATTATTGTTACTACATTTAATCTTGGTGGGTCAAGGGAAATGTCTCAGTACAACATGTAATTAGAGAACATGACACAAGTATACAACCAAAATGTCCATAATAATAAAAAAGATTAATACCACATGCAAAAAGGAGGGAAGTAGTCTTTCATTTCGCAATACAAATCACTGAAATGCAAAATTTCTAACCATTATGCAAAAAAAGTTACATATAGAGAAGAACATTGATGTTGCTCACAATGAATATCAGGCATTTGTTTGGGCCCTACCTTTTATCTACGTCCAGTGATATAATTGAGAGCAAACTTTGAAAACTGGATGAGGGTGAAAAACATTTGCAACATTGAACGACCCTTGACAATGCCCTCTCTTATGCCCCTTGCTGTTGTGGCCACCACGGGTCCACCACCTCGGTCAACCTCATCAGCTCTGGGGCTCGTTATTTGCTGCAAAGAAGCTATAAACCAAGTGAACATGAAGTAAAACTCTTAGCCACATTTACACTACAGACTCAATGAATGATAGGAATGAATCTAATACATTATTCATGACGGTTAGGGGTAACCTGGAGAAGAAGGAGGCATAGTTGTAAAGTGGCGAAGTCTCTCCTCAGCTACGCGAACCGCACGAGTGGAGCTTTTAACACCTTGTGCAATCTCCTGCCTGCAAAATTTTGAAAGCAAAACATGGTTTTAATGCCATTTAGATCATCAACATTATAGGCACAACATCAGACACTACAGTAATCAGACAATGCACTTATTTTAATACTTTCTTCAACATATTCTCTATTCTTGGACATATATCATGTGAAACCCACAGAACAGAGAATGAAGCAATGTGATGAAGTGGATGCACATAAAATTTATTCACTAATAGAAAGAGTGCCATGTTTTGGATAAGCCTCCTCTAAGGTTTGCCTTTATCCGTGATCAAGTAAGTATCCTTCATTCGATAAAGTGCTTAGAAATCCCAACCTAAGGGGTTATTCACTCTCTCACACTAGAGATAAACTCGCTTTAGAAAAGTAATGTTTCGCTATCATTTCTCCTAACAGGGAAAAGGAATTAACTTCTGTTTTGCCATAATGCTATCCATTCTCCAAGGAATCCTAAAGTGTGAAGTTTTCATCATTGAAAAACTAAAAACAAGGACTCAACACATTAAATACACCACTAAGGGAGCCTTTATATTAAGGAATGTGATTTAAATTGAAGAATTTGCAAACCCAATATCACTGAGTTCTGTAGTGAGGTCACTGATTTCCATTCCAGATAACCGAATAGCGGCCATGGTATCGGGGAGTTCCTCCCTTGTCGTATCCATTAACTTCTCCAATGACTCTGCTGCTCTCTTGAAAGCCTTCAATAACATAGACACAAAAAAACACTCACAAATCTCAATCATGGATAACCCAACACCAAACCCATTAACAAAAAAAAAACATTTTCTCATAAACAAACCAGAATCGTGGGAATTGCAGAACAAAAGAGCCATGTTGTACATATTGCAGTCTACACAAAACAAAGAGAAATAAAACACTAACATTAATTTAAGAACATAACTGCATAAAAATGAAAGAGACAAATTAACAAACAGTTAGAACGCAATAATGAGGGTACCACGCAGGCAAGGAGATTGAGAAGAGTGAGGTGGCGCTGGGTGAGGTTCCAATGAGAGAGGTTAAGCGATGAAGATCCAACGGTTGAGGTGTAATGTGATTGTTGACTTGATGCGTCATCAGAGGGTGATTGAAGGGTCAAAGAACAAAACGGTTTAACGGTGCGGCGTTTAGTAGACAAGAAATTACGTTGTACGGTGAAGTTGTTGGGGTTGGAATAAACAACAACGCCTGGGTTTGACGGTTGCAATCGTAGAAAACTAAGCTGCATCTCTATGCGTGAGTGAGTTTGATGGGAGCACTTTCAACTTTCTCACTCCTACTATCTAAATTTGCCCCATAAATTATTATACGGCTATCATCAAAGTTATCAACCAAAATCAAACCAAATTCTTATTATTAATCAATAAGGATGTCTTTATAATTTAAAATTAAATAGGTTTAGTCCAAATTAATAATTATAAATGGGAGTAATTTTTTGTGAATTTTTGTAAATATATGGTTGATTTTAGAATGAAGTTTTACTTCTATTAGGTCAAAGGTGGAAATTACATTCTCTCTACGGCTACAAAGTTATCTTAAGTTATGGAGTGTTTTTAAGTGCATGGATAGAGAGAGCTCTTTCTGGTTGTAATTGACTGTGAGAATTTCCTAAAGCTTAGTTGAAAACCTTCTCCAAATTCATTTGGATCATTGCCTGACTTTGGTTAGATGTGGTGGTGATACTATCTTAAACATACATTTCAGATTCCAAAATGTTTGGTCTTATGTGGATAGTGATGTGGTAGATGGGCGTAGCAAGCTTAGATAATAAGCTTTGATTTTTAATAAAAATGTTTTGGTAACATTTTCACGAGGAAAAGATGTATTGAATCTCAATCCAAAGGTGTGCAACTCAATTTGGAATAAGTTGATGACCAAGCTCTGATAAGGCTTGAGTCCAAACTAAGGACATATAATATAGGAAATGCTTTGGTTTCATAAATCAAGAGAACAATTACTGAAATTTGGTGAGAGAAACACAAAATATTTTTACACTCAAATCAAGAGAGTTGGATTACTCACCTTGTGAGACCTAAAGTGAATGGTAATCATTTTGGATGTCTTTTTGGTGTAAGCAACCAAGTTAATCTCAGTAATTGAATTGTGACGACTCTTATTTTGTCTCATAATGGTACTGTTAAATTGACTGAGCATGTTACGTTGGAGGAAGTTACTAAAGAGGTTATGTTCATGCAATCGTTTAAAGCCCCTGACATGGACGGCTTGAATCTTACTTATTCAAAAAATATTGGCAGATTATGGGGAAGAATATTTTGAAATTGGTCCAAGATGCTTTTTACAATGGTTATTCTGGTACTCGCCTTTTGGAAACTCTAATAGTGTTAATTCTTAAAATCAACTCTCCAACTTCATTCAAATATTTGAGACATATTACCCTGTGTAATGTAATGTGACCTACACAAGGTAATTATAAGGTGTTGGTTAACAAACTCAAGCCTTACTTAGATGATCTTATTGACCCTATGCGTAGCAGTTTTATTCATGGTAGAGGGAGTGTTAATAATGTCATTTAACTCACGAAGTGATGCACTACATCTACAAATCTAAACATAAGATTGATGTTATGGTCTTCAGGGTTAATTTGGAGAAAACGTTTGATATAGTTAATTGGGATTTTTTGGAGTGGAACCCTGATTGATTTTGGCATTCCATATTTAATTGTGAGTCTTATCATGTAGTGTGTGAGATTTGGTAGTTTGTCCATCCTATGGAATGACTTTCGTTTGGATCCTTTCAAACCTACGAGAGGTTTCTCATAAGGAGATCACATGTCTCATAATCCATTTGTTTTGTGAATGGAAAATTTATTTATTCTTATCCAATATAATGTGGATTCAGGTGTGTGATAGCCAATTAAAATAACTAGAGGAGGATGTCATATTGCTCACTTATTATTTGTAGATGATGTTCTTCTATTCTTCAAAGCCTCCAATACTCACATGAGAATGCTTACCTCAACTCTGGATGATATTTGCGAGGCATCAAAAATGAATGTGAACTTTAGACAAATCTAAATTCATGTGCTCCAAAATTGTATCCAATAGGAGGAAAAACAATTTTATGTCTATTTGTGAGATGTGTTATCCCTAGCCTTGGTAACTACTTGGGAATGTTGCTTGTACAATAGAATGTTTACAGATTTGTTTTCAATCCATTGATGGAGAAAATTCAAAAGTGTATGAGTACGTGAAAGTCAAACCTACTCAATAAAGCCCGTAGGTTTTGTCTTTTAAAAATAGTCCTCCTCAATGGTGTCATTTTTTATTGAGTGCTCAAACATCTATTATCTGATCTAGGGATGACAATGAAAACCGAACTCGCGGGTACCCGCTCGAACCCAAACCGAATTTAACGGGGAAAACCAGATGTGATTGAGTTCGGGTTCGGGTTTTACCCGTGTTCAAATTTCGGGTTCGGGTTCAGGTTTGGTATTAACAATATCAAACCTGAATCCGCCCCGAACTCGAATTATATATGTAAAATTATAAAATTACACAAAAATACATATATAAAAGCTATATATATATATATTTCACTAAGATATATATATATAAATATAAGTTTTTTCGGGTTCGGGGATGATATCATAGTTTCTAACACCGCTTAATTCAGGTTCGGGTTTAGGTTTTGGATTTCGGGTTCGGGGTTGGAAAAGCATAAACCCGACCCCACCCCGTCCCGTTGTCATTGCTAATCTGATCCAAGATCATCTTCACTACTAGAATGTGAGGTTATAGTGAGTTTAATGATTTATTAAAATAATTATTTAAAAGTAATTTAAATTTTACATTGTTAAATTTTTTGAAGTATGCATGTCACCATCTCCATTAAGTATTGGACCCTGCAACACTATAAAAATATGGTCAAATAGGAAAAAATTCAAGTAGGTGGATATGAGAGTTCTTATTTCTTTCTTTTTTTACTTTCTAAAAATGTGCTTTAAATAAAATAATAAAAATATCATAAATTATTATTTTTTTATTTTTATTTTTTTATAGTGCTTGTCTATGGTAAATAGTGTTCAAGCACCCAAAACTTAGAAAACTCATTGATGAAGTTTTTGCCATATTAAGATGGTGATCGACATCTTAGTCATTAATTATAGGAAAATTCAATGGTTTAAATTAGTTAGTAAATATAAATCATTGAATTTTCTTAGAATTTGACGACTAAGATATGGAATAAATTTGAAAAACTTACTCTTGAAGTAAATGGACCTCAATTAAGATTAGGTTATAAAAAATTTGTTATAACCCAATTTTATGGATTGACCAAGGGAAAAGGATCTTTCAATCGCCCAAACAGATTTCAACCTTAATATGGCAAAGTTAGAGGATTATATCACTCTTCATCAATAACCCCATGGAATTTTAATCCTTGAACTTCACTAGTTACTCCTTTTACTTCTATTATCATGTTATCAAGCCACTTATTGGGGTTAGATGATTAATACTATGGATTTCTTTTGTGATTAATTGGTTTATGAATCATTCATCTCTTCTCTAATGGTATGTCACGCTTCCCCATTCTAGAATTGATATTTTGATTGTGCATTCAAATAGAAAGTTGATGGGTTTTTGTATTTATTGAGGTTGATGACCTTATAATTCATTAAATCTAGGAATAGAAATGTGTTATTGGTAATCTATATCCCTTGTGTTTAATGCTTTAGCCTTCATTATTTCACCTACAAAATTAGTTTCCTAATTAAAGGATTTAGGCTCAAATAGCTAAAGAATTGGGATTTAGGTAAACTTCTGGACTCATAAATTCAACTATTGAACTCATTTGATTTACATATTTTTTTTTTAAATATACATCAACATAACGTATATAGATAATAATACATTGCCATGTCTTTTATGATACACTAATACATTAATAGAGGTGAACTTGAGAGCAAATACTTTAGGTAGAGAATGACCAACTAAATACGAGAGCTTTGAATTTTAAAAAAAATCGCATAACCTCCCTTGGAAATTAGCTTTAGACTTAACTAAATGTTATACCAAATTAATATGAGAAAAATTTGTCCTGATAGTTTATGAATTTCATATACAGTCATTCACTATTCATTGTATATCATCATTAACTCTTCATAAAAGTAATACAAATGAATAGTGGATAATATAATGATTGTGTATAAATCTTTACACACTGATATTACACTCAATATCTCTAACATATTATCTATCATATTAGGATATATTGTTTTTAGAGTTTAATACTTTAATATCTATGTGCTATAATGTATAAACTTATATACAATCAATATATTATCCATATTTTATTTGTATTATTGGAAAATAATAACAATTAAATGTGAATTGTAGATAATGACACATATAAAATACATGCATTTTTTTATTTTGTTATCTCAATTCTAACTTACATGGCAAGAGGAAAAGACTTTTATAACACTCAAATTGGATTCCAACAATGTTATTTGACCAATGTAAGTTTTAGAACTTTTCTAACAATTTCCCTCTTCGGAATGAATGAGAGAAAAGGTAAGAAAGAAAATTGGCAAGACCATTGATTTTTCCTAACATAGAAAGTTGTTGACAAACTTAATTACTTGTTCAAATACTATCATTATTTTAAAATTTTCTAAGATTATATTTGGTGTGATAATTTTTTATGTTTAGTATTATAAAAGTGGGAAAGAAATTAAGGAGGAAATAATATTTTAAATAAAAAATTATACAATTGGTAGGTTGTTATTGACCATTTTTTCGAATTACAAGAGTTTAGTTATAATTATACCGGTGAGCAAATCGATGTCAGTTTAAAAGAACCAAAGTGATATATAAAAATAAGTCTAAATTTTTCATCCATATAAATAATATCATCTAAAAATATTAAAAAATAAATGAATTATTTTAACAATATTAGTAGCAGAAGAAAAATAAAGAAAATGTTGTAATTCGTTATACTCTTATACATTATATTTGAATTAACATGAAAAAATAGTGGAGTGAAATTTGTTATACAGTATATGAAAAGTAATTATTATTATTATTATTACTTATCATGTTAATGTTATTATTAAATCTCTAATCATATATTACTTATCATGAGTTGTTACTTTTACTATTATTATTTATATCAAATCTCCATTATTATAAAACAATAAACTAACAAGTTTACGTATGTAAAGATTTACACACTGTCATCGTATCATCTATAATTTATTTGGATTAATTTTTATAAAAAAATCAATAAATATTAGATGTGAATGATGGATGAAAGTAACACTATATAAAACTTATGTATTGTCGTGCATACATTTACTCTAAATATATGTCAATGTTTTTTTATTACATTAATTTATTTAATACTTTTTATAAAAAAAATGGTAAGTATTAGAAACTATTGTAGGTGCAACTAAGGGTAAAAATAGGTCAGACTGTCTATCAGGGGCCTATCACCTGACTTATAACAGGCTAGGTCAGATCAGACTTTTTTAGTAAATACGTGAGGCTTAGGCTTCCCAAAAGCATATTTAATTGAAATAGGTCAGGCTCAGACCTTTTAAAAAGCATATTAAGTCTAACAGACCGACCTATATAATATTATTATATTTTTATAAATTATTTTTATAACATGTACAAAAAAACTAAATAATAATTTTTTTAATATAAATTCAATATGACTTAGAGATTAGACTATTTAATAATTGAATATTTAATTGTTGAGACTTGGGCTTAAGTACATAACTCAACTCATGTTAAATATTAGAATAATATCATATTTTATTATGATATTAAAAGACATTGTTTTGTATATTCTAACATCAAATGCACAATAAATCCTAATTGCTAAGTACATAACCCTAATGATAAAAATAATTATGATAACAATGTAAAAAATTTCACACTAATTGCTATAATTATAATAATTTTTTTAGTTTGTACATAATGTGTTAATTTTTTTATTAGACCTTTAAACAGACTAATAGGTCATACCAGACTTTTAAACAGGCTAGGCCTAGGCTTTGAATTTTTTTTAAACAGGCTAACAAGCCAGACTCAACTCCTATATGCTGCATAGGTTTGACATGTTTAAGGCAAAGTCTGGTCTGGTCTGACCTGTTTCCACCCCTAGGTACAATATACCATATTAACTAGTAATATATTATTAATTTTCTATTGAGAATCATGCATCTCTTGGTATAAGAAAATAAGTTAACTTCTCCTACCACTAAAATCGTGACACGTGTACCATTTAATCATTTTGTGCAAAAATATTTTTAAAATAAAACAATACATATGTCATTTTTTTAGTGGATGTAGGATGTAAGTTATTTCCTAGTATAAGGAGATACATTATCCTCTTGAAATAATGAATTAATTATTGATAGATATCATGGTGTTCATCATAAGAATATATTGTAGTAACAATCCAGTTGTAAAAAAATATCAAATATCAAATTAATATATTAAGAATAGAAAAGAGGACAATGTATTTCCTCATATCAGGAAATAACTTAACTCCTTCAGCCAATAAAAAAATGACAAATAGTCATTTTAGACATTTATGATCCCTAATAGAGTAAAGTTAATATGTGGTATATAATATATATTTTAGAGTAAAGTTAATTTTGAAAATCCAAATTATCCAAAAATATATATATTAAATATAGAACAAATAGTCATTTAGACATTTATGATCTCTAATAGAGATTATTTTGACTCACATTCTTGATCAATAAGTATTTATTTTTATTTCTTTGGTGCATAAAATAATACACATGAAAAATTTTAAGGATCAAAATAGACATTTCCTCTAATTTTTAATTATGATTCCAAATAATTGGACACCTGGCACAATGTAAAGAGAGTTAGTGAAAATATTATGGTTTTAGAACTTTTTCGGAAGAATTTTTACAATTTTCTAATTTGACATAATGTCTTTTATGTAATTGTCCTGATTTAAAAATTATCCCAAAAACTGAAATCTTTATTTTATGTTCATAATTTATTTTCTATCAATAATATCTCCTATAATTATATAAGCATAATAGTTTTCCATATTTAAAATTTCTTATTTAGGCATATAAAGATTTAACACACAGCTTGTAAATAATTATAATTTTAAGTATGATATCAAAGGTTCAATCTATATTATGCCCACATAAAATGCTTTGTTAGTAGAAGCAATAAAACATACAACAATAATAATATTTATGTCAAAATGAATTAATCTTTTGGTGGGAGACATGGTACATCACATTCATGTCAACTTATATGCCTTACAATTGGAAGACATATGAGGTATACGATATGGAGAATCACATGTAAAATGTAAATAATATCAACTCTTTATGAATACTTGAAAATAAATTAAACCAAAATGGAACATATCAACATGTATGACCTAGAACTCATAGGTCAACTGAAATGATCCATAACAAGGATCATCTGTCTTACTTCCTGTCCCGCTCTATGTATTTGGCCAATCACAATGTTGCTACATGAATAAAATAATAAATTAAAAAATAAAAAAAAGTGAAATTTTGATTGGTCAGTGACACAGGAAGTGAGACAGGTGATCTTTGTCCCTAGGTATATCTACACTACTGTCATTCAATTGGACACTGTGTAGCACATTAGATTAAAAAACTATACTATATATTGAATTTTTCCCACTAAATTGTATTAATAGTCATAAAAAAATTTATTTTTTTATTTTAGACATATTAAAAAAATCTAGCTTTAAGAGAACATATATAAAAAACTGAGATTTGTCACGTATCTATATTTGGAACTTAATTACAAAATGCTTGCATGAATGACATAGATCAAAATATTAAGGACTTTTGGGTTCCATTGGAATGAGCATGAGATGATTGTAACAAAAAATGATATTAGTAAAAACTTTTGGGTTCCATTGGAATGAGCATGAGATGATTGTAACAAAAAATGATATTAGTAAAAACTAAGGTAGCTTTCAAAAAATGTTTCCTATTTTTATTTTAAAAAAATAATTTTCATTTTAATTTCAAAATATGTTTGTTATTATTATCCTCAAAATTCTTCACTTTAAAGTTCACAAATAAGAATAGTTACTCTTACAAACAATTACATTCTAAATTTTAATGACTAAAATAATTAAGTCACTCATTTTATAGGTTATCTTCATATTTTATAATTGTATTTTCTTTTCTAATAAATTTTATGTCAACAATACATTGGATACACTTAATTGCTAGATTTGTCATTAACTATTACAAACACATGGGGAAAGTCATACCAAATATCATAGTGTAAATGATCTAAAAAACATCAAAGTTAAAATAAATTAGTAACATATTATTTAATTCAAGTTTCATTATCTTCAAGGGTCAACAATTTTCATCCTAAAGTCATATATTGTCAACTTATCATCAAATTATTTCAACATTAACATTAAGAGGAGTGGAGAAAGGTTGTTTGTTTAAAGAGAAATAAATAAATTCTATTATGAAGGTTTGTGTTAGTATGAAGATTTTAACATTTTGTTAACTAGTGAAGAGAATAATTGAAAAATGTATCCCCTTCATTCATTATCCTTTTAGGTTTAAGGTTATGCGCATAATTTAAGAAATTATTAAACAATATAAAATTTTCATCTCATTTGTCTAGAATAACCAAATTTAATGCACATTGAAAACTAAATTAAAAAACAAGGAAGAAATAAATGTGAAAAAGATGAGTAATGAATAGAAGTATAATATAAAAATAAAGTATAAATATCTACTAAAATTCTAAAATATCAAAAGATTTGAAATAATATGACAATGTTAAAACATCAAAAAATATGAAATGATTGGAATAAAAAAAATGCTAAATTTTCAAAAAAACACCACTTTTCTATTGTTGAAAATTATATTGTTCTCAAAAAATGAAATTCATGTTTTTTGAAATATAAAATGAAACAACAATCCAAACGTGTTTCCACCTCTTTTCTAATTTAATTGAAAATCGAAATAGAAAATACATAAATCAATCACACCCTGGAAATCCCATTCACATTGAGCACAAATTTTATTCTAAAATTTATACTAGATCATATACTCCTTCACTATCATTTATCAAATAGTATAAAATAATATATATTTAATTCATCTTTTAGTTTTTAATCAATAAAACTGGGTGATACACTTTTCTTTTTACAGCTGGCACCATATCAACATGGAATAATGTTGGAGTTAGTTTTTTTTTCTTTTTCCAGTAGTTCCCCTCTTGAATGATGAAGATATAATATTGGAGAATCTAATACTAAATGCAAATAAAATAATAATATGTGACATAAATGAATTTTTAAATGTATATGTTTTAAATTATTCATAAATAAAATAATATAATAATCAATCATCATTTACCTTATATTCTAGTAATAGAGATTATTTGAGCCAGGATCCTCTTCTTTCATTCTCTGGTTGTCGACTCTACCTTAGACTTTTCCTTTTCAAATTCAAATCTATATATTGACATTGTTACCAACCTTTTTATATTCAATTACAGCAAATATCCCCATATAGTAAAACTTAATTATTATTATTTAAATTAAATAAGATTATATACTTCACAAATATGGAATTTTTTAACTGTTTTGTATTTATTTTATTGCTTTGAAGATAATTTCACTTTGTTATACTGCCAATGAATGGGTTTTTTTTTATCTAAAATGTTTTGATAAAAATCTAAAAAGTAAAAAGATAATTTTCTGAAATGTTTTGTATTATCTGGTTTATTAGTAACTTAATTTATTATCCAATTAATAATTATTTTTCAACGTATAATACTATTAGTCCTTTTGACCATATAATACTATTACTTTTTAATAGGACATAAAAAACTATATATCATTCTTTAAATAATGATATTAGCCTTGAAAACTTTTAATTTGGTAGTGGTTGAAGGCCAAAATTTGTAAATTATTTGTTGCAAACTCGCAATGTATCGATTAAGTTGCACAAGTACCTTCTTCAATAATGATATAAATTAGATTGCATATTTTTGGTATGATAAGAAAATAAGATGTATAATTTATAAATCAATAACCAGTAATCAAAATATAGCATTCTGGTACACATCACTTTTATTCAGTGAAGATGATTTTTAGGATAATATTGTTAAAGGTATATATCAAAAAAAAAATTATTTTGTTTAATCATCGAATAAAATTTCACAAATCTTTTCAGCTAGCTTGATCTGCCATTCCTAATTAAGATTTAGATAAATTATTTTAGATATAGTTTTGGCTTTCTGCTTAAATAATCAGATTCTTTTTATAGTCACTCATTTTTTTTTTGTTAATCCTTCATTCTTTATACAGGTATGTGTAGAAATAATTATAGGGAAAAATAAGTTGAGCACACCTCCACTTATGTTAGTTTAACATGTTAATGATTGGCGGATAAAGTTTCGAATGAAGATTAATGTAAACTATTTTATTAACTTAATATCATCTCAATTAAAATTTATGAAATTTATAATACTCATTAGCTTCGATGATGACCATTTATATGATTTATTATCATAGCTTGCAATAATATATAGTATATTCATATATTAATATTAAAATTATATTTATATAATATTTATAAATACATGTATAAAGTGAATCAGACTAAAATGATAATTATTATGAGAAATGATAATAATAAATATAAATTATTAGATTTTATTTAAATATCATAATTAAAAAATAAATGTACATATAATTACGTAATCATTAATTAACTTATAATCTTACCAATTCCTAAATTTAATGTTTGAAGTCAAATATTTTTATATATCACTATATATTTAATATGTATAAATATATAGTTATTTCTATATATATATATATATATATATATATATATATATATATATAACCCTGTTGACCTTTGTTTAGGGCCCACAATGATAAGATGTCCATTTTTAAAATTAATTAAATATTTTTATTTTCTATTTTATTTTATTAATTTGTTTATTTTTGTAAATCATATAATATTCTTATTACATTTTATAGTTCTACTTTAAGTTCATTAAAAGAAACAAAAATTATTAAAAGTTTAAGGCTCCCAAAATTTAAAATTTATAAATTAATACTTTGTTCAATATTTGGTGTTAAGCTTAGAGATGTCTCCAAAAAAATTATTTTGTTTGTTAAAATTCTAACAAAGTGTAAAAACCTGTAGCCATAATTTCTTCGATGGTCATGAAAAATTGCCAATAAAATTTGTTTTAATAAATGTAAGGCCTATATTTTTTTACATACATAAATTCTTACATAAGTCAGGACCAACCTTATATATAGTCAAATGAGTTTATCAAACTAATCCATCAATTCAAATAAATTATTTAACTTAACTAGCTCAATTTTCATTTAATTTCAACTCGTTTAATTACAAACTATGTATATCAAAATATAAATAACGGTCCAAGTTTGGAAATAAGATCTAGGTGTAGTTTTTAGTTGGACGCTTTCTCCCTACAACATAATAACCTAGACGAAAACTAAAAGTGTAAAACAAACAAGTGTATGATTAGGGATGAGTAACACTCGATCCTATTTACTCACTTGGTATGTTTCGATTATGATCAGACCTGAATAGGGTCTAGTCTCATCAGGTTTATGGTCAGGTTCGAGTTAAAAAATTAGACCAAATCAATATTTAGGGCCGGGTAGGACCCAAACATGATCCTATCGATCTGTCTCATGGTTACTCACTCGTGATGTTTGTATGTGTCTACATTTAAATGTATACAAAATAATGATATTTTTTGGTTGAAATTATCATTGATTCTTTATTTTTTCATAATATATACACATTTAATAATATATATATATATATTATTTTATATTATATGTAAATTATATATTCAAAATAAAAAATAATATATAGAAGACTTTATCTATAATGAAAATACATTATATTTAATCGAGTCTAAGGTCAGGTTCGGGTCTGAGAATATTTAGGATCGAGTTAACTTCGAGTCTATGACCGAATCTTGATTCAGAAAATAACATGTCCAATATTTAAGATCAAATAAGAATAAGCCTAACTCGTCCTAACCCAGCCCACACCCGCAACTTTTCATAATTATGGAGTCAAATAGCCAATGACTGAGGGTAGAGACGGTGACGGCGTGCACACAAACAGAAAGAGACATGGTTGCATGTGCGTTAGGGGTGAGCGGGACTCGACCTTACCCGCTCACCCGACATTGCCCGATCATGATCGGGCCTGAAAAGGGTCGGATCTCATCGGGTATATGGCCGAGTCCGGGTTCAAAAATTAGACCCATACAATATTTAGGGCCGGGTAGGGACCAAACATGACCCGTCCTGACCCATCTCATAGTCACTCACTTATGATATATAGAGTAATGATACTTTTTTGATCGAAAATATCATTGATTTTTTATTTTTTCATCATATATACATGTTTAATAATATATATACACATATATTATTTTATATGTTAAATTACATATTCACAAATGATAAAAATATTTAGAAGACTTTATGTAAAATGCATATACGTTATATTTAATCAGGCATAGGGTCGGGTTCGAGTTTAAAGGCCGACCCTGTGAATATTTAGGATCGGATTAACTTCGAATTTAGGGTCGGGTACGAGTTCAAAAAATGGTTCAAATAATATTTAGGGCCGAGTAAGGACAACCCTTAACTCGTTCCAACCCGGCTCACGTTCACCCCTAATTTGCGTAGAGCTGGATGAAGAGAGAAACCAAAATAAACATACTAAATTATAGTTACCTTATCTCTCTAACAAGTCACACAGAATAAAATACATATTTATCGGGAGTAACTACCACACCTATATAAAAAAGATTCAGAGAAATATATAAAATAAAATAAAAAGACTCATTACTACATTACCAAAATCAAATAGAGTGAGAGTGAATGAATAAAAGTTAGTACTCAACAGAGAGGAGAAGAAGAAGAAGATGAAATCATGAAGAATCATTAGCCTCTCTTTCTTCTCTATCTATGAATGAATCATTAACGTCTCTTTCATAACTCACATTGACTCCAAATGAAGAATCCTCCATTTTTATTCATATTCTTATTCTTACACTTCGTCTCAGTTTCAAAAGCTATCTCCACACTCGAACTTCAATGCTTACTCGAATTCAAGAAGGGTATAACGTCAGATCCACAAGGGAAGGTTCTAGAAACATGGAAAGTTTCAAAACAAATCTCACCATCATCGTGCCCTACCAACTGGGTTGGGATCCTCTGCGACAACCTCACCGGAAACGTAACCGCCATCGCTCTCGACAAATTCGACCTCGGCGGAGAACTCAAATTCGAAACTCTCCTCGGCCTTAAGAAGCTTCAAACCCTCTCACTTTCCGGTAACCGCTTTACCGGAAAGTTACCACCTTCGTTTGGAACCCTAACCACTCTGAAGCGTTTGGATCTCTCCAATAACAAATTCTATGGACCAATTACTGATAAGATCAACGACCTTTGGGATCTCCGTTATCTCAATTTGTCGCTCAACGATTTCAATGGAAGGTTCCCGGGCTTGACAAACCTTCAGCGACTCATGGAGCTCGATTTGCATTCTAATAAATTCTCGGCTAACATTACGGATGTGCTTTCGCCGTTGCGCAACGTGGAGCGTGCCGATTTAAGTGATAATATGTTCTGTGGAGGGCTTGAAAATGCTCATGATTATCCGACATTGGCTCATTCAGTTAAGTTTTTGAATTTGAGTAAGAACAGATTGGATGGCCCTTTCATTGGGGTAGATTCGATGAAGATGTTTACAAACTTGGAAATTTTGGATTTGAGTGATAATTTGATTACAGGACAGCTTCCTTCTTTTGGGTCATTGTCCAAAAAATTTCGGGTTCTGCGGCTCATGCGTAATTTGTTGTTTGGGTCTGTACCGGAGGAGTTGTTGCAGAGTTCATTGTTGTTGGAAGAATTGGATCTTAGCAGAAACGGGTTTACTGGTAAGTGTTTTTATTTTATTTCTCTTATTGAGTTTTGACTAGTTTACCAATTATAGAGAGAGAATGGAAAAAAGGTTTCAATTGTGTAGAGATTCCTCATGTTATGCTTGACTGTGATGTTGGATAATTATAGGTGTCATGATTGAAGTGCTGATGAAGCAGAGTGTTGTACTGAGACAATATTTTGGGGAAAACTAACTTGTGGAGCTTTAATCTAAATTTATCATTTTCTTTTTTCTATTGTTAACTTTTTTTAAATGTTGTGAGTGTGTGCCTGAACTCGCAGTTTAGTAATTTTAGGTATTTAAAAGGTGCATCACTGAAAATTTGGGCTTTTTTGTCAGCATTTTGTTCTATTACAAATGCCACTGGTGTGGCGAGGAGTGGAGGATGGAGAAAGAAAGTTTACTGGAAGTTCATAAATTCCATTTTGTGCATGTCATTGAACATAGACACTGAGCTATGAACTAAAACCTACACAAGCACACCCATGTGAAGAGAGGGTGGCGGGTAGAGAAAACATGGGAAATGATGACGTGTAAGGGGTGAGAAGGAATGATGGCTAATCTCTGTTATGCATTTCGTCTAAGGAACACTTTCTTTTTGGATGGTTTCCCCCACCTCCAATCAGTCATTATGGTTTGGTGTTTTTGCATCTTATGGGGCTTGGTGATTGGTTCACTTGTTATATAGTGTTACAGTGATCACTGATGACCTATGAGTTCTTCTCCTTCAAGTTGGGTTATATAGTCCTGAACTATCCAGTGTTATCTTGCAGCATAAACTTTTTCCTCTCGATCTGCTCCGCGGCAGACTTAATTGTTTTATAAATTTTCTCCATGTGAATTTCTCTTCGTTTACTCTTGGCATTTGCTTGTAGTGTTATTCTACTCACTATATCATTTGAAGTTTGTGTTTTCAATTGAAGTTGCATGCTTCAACTTTCAAGTGAATATAGCAATTTGATTTTACTTTTATCAACAGAACTTTCAAAAGGCCCTTTAAATTAAGTACATAATGATGATTGCATCAAGGTTTCTTTGATGATTAGCAGGATGGATTTGTGAAGTATTTCAAAATTTAGGGTACATTATTTAGACAAAAAAAGTCAGTGAATTCTATAGTGGTCTAATTAATTTGCATATATACCTTATTTACAGGCTCAATTTCTTTAATCAACTCTACAACATTGAACATCTTGAATCTTTCATCAAATCTTTTATCAGGCTCTTTGCCAATATCCTTGAGCAGATGTATGGTTGTAGACTTAAGCAGGAATAATTTTTCTGGTGACATTTCTGTTATAATGAACTGGGAAGGCACATTGGAGGCTATTGATCTTAGTTCAAACAGGCTGTCAGGATCCTTGCCTCCTATTTTAGGGACACATTCTAAATTGTCTAGGGTTGACTTAAGTTTAAATGAACTTACTGGATCCATTCCGGGTAGTTTAGTTACTTCATCATCACTCACAAGCCTGAATCTTTCTGGTAATAAATTTACAGGAGCACTTCCACTTCAATGGTCAGGGGCAAGCGAGTTACTACTTATGCCTCCTTATCTTCCATTGGAATACCTTGATGTATCCAGTAACTCCTTAGAAGGTGAGTTGCCTTCTGATATAAGTAAGATGGCTGGGCTTAAACTGCTGAATCTGGCTAGGAATGGCTTTTCCGGAGAGCTGCCGAATGAATTGAACAAACTTATTTATTTAGAGTACCTTGATTTGTCTAACAACCAATTTACTGGGAAAATCCCTGGTAAGCTTTCATCCAACTTAACTGTATTTGATGTGTCCCGTAATGATCTCTCTGGCCGTGTCCCTGAAAATTTGCAGCGGTTCCCTCCTTCTTCATTTCACCCTGGGAATGAAAAGCTAACCTTAAAAGATACGTTTCTTGTAACTTCTTCAGTGCCTGTTAATGAGAAACATCATGGTTCAAGGGGTATTATCAGGATAACAATTATTGTTGCGTCTGTGATAGCTGCTGTGATGATTGTTTTTGTTCTATTGGCCTATCATCGAGCACAAGTTAAAGAATTTCATGGAAGAAGTGAGTTCAATGGTCAAAATGCTGGAAGAGGTGTCAAGTTAGGCAGACTTATAAGGCCTTTGCACTTCAAGTTCAATAAAAATGCTCATCCCCCAAAAACTTCGTCGAGCTTATCAAATGATCATTTGTTGACTTCTAATTCGAGGTCACTCTCTGGGCAGAGAGAATTTATATCTGACATTTCTGATATTGGCTTACTTCATGGAACAGTGGCTACTACTTCAGCATCTGCAACTCCTAATTTGATGGATAACCCTCCCACACCATCTGAAAGGAACTCATTTCATAGCTCCCGGTTGTCATCCTTGCCACATTTTATGGAGGCTGGTGAAAAGCCAGTGATGTTGGATGTTTACTCACCGGATCAGCTGGCTGGAGAGTTGTTCTTCCTGGATTCTTCCCTAGCATTCACTGCAGAGGAGTTATCTCGTGCTCCAGCTGAAGTTCTTGGCAGAAGTAGTCATGGTACTTTATATAAAGCTACTCTGGGCAGTGGTCATATGTTGACTGTAAAATGGTTGCGAGTGGGATTAGTCAAACATAAAAAAGAGTTTGCTAGAGAAGTTAAAAGGATTGGTTCTATGAGGCATCCAAACATTGTCCCATTGCAAGCATACTATTTGGGGCCTAGGGAAGAAGAGAGGCTTCTATTAGCTGACTATATACACGGGGACAGCTTGGCCTTACATCTCTATGGTAATTGTTAACTTTTTTCTCTTAGCATATCTCACTTTTGCCTTTTTAATTATTGCTTGCATTTAGTGTGTCTTATTGTTATCTTTTGCATTAGGCCATTTCTATTATTTATGAGCGTGGTTTTTCTTTTAGAAATTAGATTTTCCTTGTTCCTAAGCATCCAACTAAAATATTTGAATGTAAATATAACTGTGGCAACCTCCATGCTGCTCCCTATTGAGTTATGGAGCAGCATATCCTTTGGTCTAAGACCATAGATATAACAAAAAAATGGATCCATGGATCAAAGATGGGCAACCTACATCTCAGTAAAGATTGACAACCAGCCTCAATCCACCACCATCTCCGCCTCCAAAACATTTTATCACTTATGCATGAACAACCAACAAGCACCTCTAGTCTAGATCGTCATGCATTACATAGCTCCACCATCCTTGAGCTAGGGGCACATCCATCCACCATCCGGAACTGTCAAAATCAGAGTGCGCACCATGCACCTTTACTAAGTAGGGTGCATAATAGAAGCCTCCACAATGTAACTGCTGGGTGTTAAGTTCCACCTTGTGGCTGAACTTGCACATTTTTTTAACAATTGTATATTATTTTTTAAGTGATCCTTTTTTAATTTTGTTCTCTCTGTTTACGTCTCTTTATTTTCAATTCGGGGCTCGAAATTTCTTTTTAACGCTTCATACCAAAGATAAACAGCATGGTTAATTCATGTAACTTGCCTAACAATCTGGCACATTAAGGTCATAATTTGGTTGGTGGTTGTACTAAAATCGTCGCAAAAATTGATTCTTGAACTTTGTTTCTTGGACAAGAAAAACTTAAATAGATGGATGCTGTCATCTATCCTTGCTGCATGTATCTCAATTTTCAGTAGTTGTCTCCCAAAAACTGGCAGACAAGGAGTCATCTTGGATTGTCTGTTTTGAAACTATTGTCGTTGTACAAGCTGCATGGCTGTTACTATGTCTATTTTAGCCTTTCTGCTGCTCTCTCTGTACAAATGTTTTTTTTATATAGTAGCATCCCTAAGGTACATCTTAACAAAAAAGAGTACATTGCAAAGTTGTTTCAAGCTTTTGAATTCTCTATTTAGCACCATTTGAGTGCTTGTTCATCTGGAATGTTTTAACATAATAGGAGCTTTTTGTTAGTTAAGTAATATCATTGTATCTCTTGCGCAGAGACCACGCCCCGGCAGTACTCACCATTATCATTCAGCCAGAGATTAAGAGTTGCTGTTGACGTTGCTCGATGTGTTTTATACCTTCATGACCGAGGGCTTCCACATGGGAATCTAAAGCCAACAAATATTTTGCTATCAGGCCCTGATTACAGCGCATGTATTACTGACTATGGCCTGCACCGGCTCATGACACCTGCCGGAATTGCAGAACAGATACGAAATCTAGGAGCACTTGGATACTGCGCCCCAGAACTCGCCACGGCTGCAAAACCAGTTCCATCTTTTAAGGCTGATGTGTATGCACTTGGCGTGATCTTAATGGAAATATTAACGAGAAAGAGTGCAGGCGACATAATATCAGGACAGTTAGGTGCAGTTGATCTTACAGATTGGGTTAGGCGATGTGAGCAACAAGGAAGGGTAATGGACTGTATTGACAGAGACATTGCTGGTGGAAAAGAATCGTCCCAAGGAATGAATGAACTGTTTGCAATATCTTTGAGGTGTATTCTTCCTGAAAATGAGAGGCCTAACATCAGACAAGTTTTTGATGATCTGTGTTCTATATTGGTTTGAATTTTTTGTACATTAGTCTGGGAATTAGTTTTTATTTATTGTTGTTATTTTCTGATTCTTTCTATTCATCTTTATCTCCTCCTAACTTAATTTGTTTCTAGCCTTATTTTTTGGCTAATTATTACATTCTTTTATAGAGAAAACAACATTTCTTGTAAAGAGGCAATTACATATTAATGGATTGTTCTATCTTGTGTTTGATTTATTAATGGCTAATCATTTCTGTGTTTGATTTGCAACGTTTCTTATATTTGCAATAGTTACATAAATTCTCCTCACGTGGACATATCTGTATTTTGAAAAAATGCTGGTGTACATGAATTCAATTGTGCACAACAAGCGAGGAGTAGTATAACATCGAGAGTCATAGTTTAATTGTATTCAATTAAAACATCTTCATCCTTAATAATTATATTAAAGAATCATAGCTAGATCTACCTTTAATCCCTGTTTGTGATTCCATTAATTAAATGAGGGTTATGGTTGCCTCTTCAATTAAGAAACTTGGGGTACAAATCCACCACATCAACAAAATTGGTTAGTCCAACGTAACGTGATTTTTCCATTATTCCTTAGTTTTATTAGCTAATTGAGGGTCTAAGTAACACATTAAATGGACCAATTAATCCTAAAGATAACTTAAACAAACATGCAAATATGCTAAAGAATGAATCACAAATATACTAAACTAGAGTTTAGATATTTAATTATTCATAAGTTCGCCGTGAAAATAAATTGCTAAGTTAATTAGACTCGATTTAATAAGAATTGAACTTGTTTGAAATTGACTCAAATTGGATATAAACTACTTCTTCAAGTAGAAAGCGATTATCTTAAAGCTTGAATTTGTTTAACTCATTAGCTCAAATGGTGATTAATTATAAAATAACACATTTATGAAATTATAATTTTATTATATAAAATGTGTTATATATAAAAGTCAATTTTAAACCTACTTAGTCTTATTTTTATCAAAAATTAAATCTATTTAGTTCATGAAACAAATTTATTGAATTGAGTTCTGAAGTAATTTAGAATCCATAGACTTATAAATAAAGAAAGGAAAAGGAAATAATATACGACTCCTCTAAACTTTATACATTTTGCAAGTAATTATTATAAACTAATTTTTATTTTTAATTATTCCTTAAACTTTACTGGTTGGTGAAATTGGTCTCTGTATAAATATATTGTTAAATTATTAATAGAGCAACAATGAAATTATTGGAATTAGACTCACAACAATCACAATATAGATTTTCCAACGTTGATATTCAGATGAAATTACTATCAAACTACAAAATTAATTGAGAGGAAGATGAATAATGGATGTATTATATTAGTATATACATTTTTCTTCTTCTTTGAGAATACACTTACTTTTTAAATATTTGTTAAGAAAACTTTTTGGCCCATAACAATAAAACTCTATTTAGTTAACTTTACTCTACTTAGCTAACCTTAGTCCATAATAATATATGGGGAGAGATCCACTTACTCCAAAAAACACTTACTCTTCATCTTAGCCATCCAATCTTAAAAAATTCAATGGCTTAGATGTACTCACCAATTCAAACCATTGGATTTCCCAAGAATGAATGATCATGATATGGAGTAAGTGTTTTTCCACTTACTCTTGGAGTAAGTGGATCCCTCCCCATAATATATTACTAACATATCCTTCATCAAAAGAAGGAGAAGACTCATTAGCAAACCATATATATATATAATTTTTCTAATACAAGTTTAATTAATGAATTACTGTTTTTCATTCCTTTGATAAGTTTTATTACCGATATACTCTTAATAGCATTGAGAAAGTTAGAGCTGGGAGGATCCACATGGATAGGTGGTGGGTTTCCAGAAAGAACAAAATAGTGAATGATCTACTCTACATCTTAGCCATATAATCTTAGAAAATTTAATGGTTTAAATGTATTCACCAACTCAAACCATTGGATTTCCCAAGAATGATTGATCATATGATATGAAGTAGGTTTTTTCCACTTACTTTTGGAGTAAGTGGATCCCTCCCCTTTCAAAATGGGGAGAGATTCACTTACTCCAAGAGTAAGTGAAAAAGATCTACTCTACATCTTAGTCATACAATCTTGGAAAATCCAATGGTTTAAATGTACTCACCAATTCAAACCATTTGATTTCCAAGAATGAATGATCATAATGTGGAGTAGGTTTTTTCCACTTACTCTAGGAGAGTGAATGAATCCTCCTATTTCAAAATATATTAAAACGTAAATCTAATTTTGGTTCAACAATTTAATTCAATTTTAAAGCCTCAATGAATTTTTATATTTGTATATCATGCTTTTATTAAACTGTAGCTACAGTTTGTAAAGCAAGGACTAGACCGATTAGGTGAATAAATTTGACTCCATTTAAGAGAACAATCACACTTTTCTACTTCATGTTCATTAGAAGTTGAGTTAACTAAATACTTTGGGATTTTATTTTAACCTCTTACTCCATTAAATTTATCACATTTTCATTGAAAAAAATAAAAAATATCTTTCTCATTATACACATACTTCACCAAGCTCATGGAGGAGTATAAGTAATACTAATAAATGTAGGATGTTGTAACCCTTTATAAAACTTTATATTACAATACATAAACAAAAAAAATGAACAACTTTTTTAACAACTCATCCATCCTTCATGAACTTGTAAATTTTACATATTTTTGAACAACTTTTTCAGTGATTTAAAAAGATAAAAAAAATGAAGTGCAAACAAACAAAGTAAGACTCATCTCCATCAATGGAGAGAGAAGTACTCAACAAAATCAAAGAAAATTGAATATGGAATGTCAGTTATGTCCTTCTTGTTTATGATGAGATTACACTTATACCCTTAAAAGCAAAGGAAAAAAAGTAATTTCTCTTTCCAGTAATGAAGATGATCTTTTTCCAAACAAAAAAAATTGTAGTTGGGCATTGAGAAAGTAAGAATTACAATGGACTATGTATCTTCTAAAAAGAATACAAGTGAAGATGGATAACACTTATGGCAATGGGCTTGAGAATTAAAAAGCCCAATATAAAAAGTGAATAAAGGAGTAAAGGAAGCTAGGGCATGAAATAGAAAAGGACATGCAGTAATTTTTCGCACTCATGTTTAATGAAATATACATTACTTTTTTGAGAACACAAGATAATAGTGAAAGCATGAAAGGAGAAAATAAATTTACCCTTTTGTATGTCTCAATGGTTTTTAAAACCATATTATATATTTAGCAAATTTTAATTCTTCAATGTTTTTAATTAATGTCCAAAAATAATTATTTTCACCACATTTTATCCTTAATTAATATAAATTTCGGATCATTTGAACTTCATTTGATAATTTTAGTAATGGAAATATAACTTATTTGAATTCTTAATTCCAAACAATTATTAAGTTCTTATTTAATTATATCAATTATTTCTTTCTAGCACTAAATTAATTAGGCAGGTGAAATTGAGAGTGTTGCCTAACATTCACTAATTGTGAAGAAAAATATTATTTTCAACTCAAATTAGATGTGTAATTTTCTTTAAACATATGACCATGATCGAATATAAAGTAAGAAAAATCGAGAAAGAAAATTAACTTCTTAAAGTACTAGTTGTGAATAGTACCAATAATGGTTGTTGAACCCAATCATTTAATAGTTATTGATCTTAAGTGTTCCAATATTAATTGATCTTTGTGCCAAATCTAAATAATCTTCTTCTCCATGTTCCATTATTCAAGGGAATAGAGAGGGAGAGAAAAAAGGCATTAATGGAAGGTCTTCAACTACTGAAGACTAAAGTTCATGATAGTGACACTAGAAGGAAGAACACCTAAGTGTCAGTATTTCTTGACAAGAATTTCATATGTATGGACCCTTTTTAGATTTTACTTTTAAAAAGAATGTTCTATGTTGGTTTGGTAATTAAAAAATTGAAAATTATACAAGAGCTTCATCGGTTTTGTTTATAAGTACAATTTAATAATTTAATAATTGAGAAAAAATGTAAGCATGTAAGATATTTATATATTATTAGAACATTATACACCATTTATATTTAATAATTATTGACTTTTAAAAAAAGTAATACAAATGAATAGTGTATAATATACTTACTATATATAAATCTTTACATTCACAATGCATAAATATTACACTCTTAATAATATAATTAATAATTAGAGAATCATGATTAATATTGTACTAATCATCAAACTGGTAAATGTATTAATATGATGATATATCGGTTCAATCAATGATTCACTACTTAAACTGTATAATGGTGAAATTAACTATACAAATATATTATTTTATATTGTTCTATGTTGAAAAACAAATAAAGAATCTCATAAATATTTTTATTTATATCATTTATTAAAATGGAATGTATAAGTTGATGAAATACCGTATTTAAGAACTTTTTAAACAAATATTGGTTGTGTATTCCATTCTACACATCGACTTTTTGATAAAAATTAAATGAAAGCCGCCCACCTTAACTAATCTGGTTGTATAATTGCTATAATTTTTATGGTTGTATTATTGCTATAATTTTTGTACTTTACCAACATGATAGCTGTATAATCAGATTTTCATAATCATAGAATGTGTGTAATTTATGATAAATACATGGTTGGATTTATATAACCAAACTAGCATAACAAAGGTATTGTAGTAGCTAGAGAATCTCTTAGCCCTCCAACGAATGCACGAATGAAGTTGAAATGGTTGTGGTGTGTTATGGACAAGGATCATCTGTCTCACTTCATGTCTTATTTCATATATCCGACTAATCACAATGTTGCTACATGAATAAAATAAAAAATTTAAAAATAAAAATTAACAAAAAGTAAAATTTTGATTGGTCCGAATCAGAAAGTATGATAAAGAATATGACATGTGATCTATATTCGTGTGCTCTAGCCTTATAGAGTTTTTAAATAGTGTGAAGTTAGGTTGGGGTGAGATTAGAGGACAATGGTGCGAATTGTAAGCCTTAAAATACGGGTCAAACAAGAATGGATGGTGCCATTTCCTTAGAATCTAAGCATTCCCTTTTACTTAATTTAATACCACCACTTCCAAATACACTTCTCCTCTATACTACTTACTCTCTCTTCCCTATCTCTTTCACCACCCACTTTGACATTACACTAATCAAAATCTAAATAAAATATAAATAGTTATTGTAACCCAAATAATTTTTTTGCTAAGGGTGTCTATAAAAATAATCTATCACTAGGCATATAAATTTTTGGGAACAAATATCCTCTCCATTAGAGATAAGTGATTATTTTTCTCATGTTTTCAATGACAAAAATATAATTTCATAATAAATAAAAGAATAAAAGTATCATTATATATTCTTTTTTTGCTTGTTATCGTATGACATTTGTCTCTCCATTAATAGAGGTGACCTTTACTCGATTATTGGAATGAGTTTTTTCTCCTCCAACAATTTTTTTCAAGCAACTACTTTTTTATTTGATTAGTGAGAAGACTTGAGAAAATCCCCTCAATATGATAATCAAGTTCTTTATATCTTACTTAATAAACTGACCACTTATAAATTGTGCTGGACCTAATTGATAAATAGGGAATATTATTGAGAGACAAACATTTACCAATGCTAACTTGGCTAGTACTAATTTGTGACTAATCTAATTTAGATTATGTTCCCTTCTGTTGGAAAGTACAATTATAATTACTGCTTGGTGAACTAATTAGCTTTTCTATCATTCACATGATCTCATTGTTAGAGTTTCATCTTAAAACCAATTAGTAATGAGAGAAGTAGACCAACAAATATTTAAACTATTCCTGAGATAATGATATATGTGATGTATGACTTACTTGTCAACACTCATGTGTAATGATTCTAGTCTTCACATCATAGTTGCATTTAAAGGGTGAACTTTCAGTTTCTTTGTATTAAGTTAAGGTGTGCTTCAAGGGAAAATGTAAGTGATTATGTGTGAAGGACAAATATAGTTAAGGAGTTAACTGTCTTGGTCATTTTGCTGGGACTTTAAAATGTGAAATTGGAGATGTTGAAATAAAGCAAATGTGTGAGATTCTTCATTATCAAATGATTTTCTAACATAAAAAGCTTGGGTGAGATGTCCCAAGTCACCATACTTCTCTATCCATCAAATAATTAACACATACAAGCCTTTTTTTTTTGCTAAAGAGATTATCAACTTATCTTGAAAGGTTTCCAATCTTTTTCCTTATTGTAGTGATATAAATATGAAAAGCTGGTTTTGAAGTTTTGAAGCAACTTTAATAAAAATGTTATATTTATCCATTAAATTAGCTAAAAAATTCTCCCAAATCATATGATAGAGATCATAACACTCTTTTATGTTAGGAAGATTTTTAGATTAATTTATAGGAAGATTATGACATTACTCATTTCATAATCATGTGCATATGATGATTGTTATGTTTCATTTTAATTTGTCCTCAAGTTCTACTTGTTGAATGCTGCGTTCCTAATTAGTTCCAAATAATTAACAACAGATTAACGACAACTAACAACTTTTATTGTCACATATAAAAAAACATTGTTAAGGAAAAAAAGTAAAAAACTAACTTTAGCCTCATTAGTTTTCAAGGTTTTAGAATTATTAAAAGTCCAACATGTTAACAAAACTATGTCGGGTAAAAGCTAATTGTAATAGATTTGAGGTCTAAAAATTAGATTTGATGTATTTTAAAGTCAGGTTAGGATTATATTTTGAGTCCAGCCAACTTGGGTTAGTACGATATATTTTTATTTGAAACTTAATATTTTTATTTAGAGTATAAAATCTATGCAATGTTAATATAAAAATCTATACACATTTAATACATCATCTATCATCTTTGTGCATTAGTTTTTTTTAAGAGTGAATAATGATTAAACATAAATAATAAAAAACTACAGAAATAATAATAACATAAATGTGTATTATCATGTTATATATATATATATGTATGAAGATAGAGTTTGAATTAGGAAAATAACTTAATCAAAAGATGAGTCTAATGACAACTTAAATCCACCCTGATTTGTACTATAAACAGCTATGGTCAATTTGGTCATGTTAAGACATCAGATATATCTCTCAGATCTCAAAGTCGGTTCCGTTGAATTTAATAAGATCTGATCATTTTAAATTGTACAAGTACAACTGCGTGCTTTATATTTGTTTAATGGCTAATAATCATTGAATAAACTACGTATGAAGTTTTTTATCCGAAAGCAGACAAAAAAAAAGTTATTGATAAGAATATAAAGAGTTCATCGTTCACATATTATACTTGCAAAAATCATTACATGAGATCTATATAATTGTCATTTTAAAATGTTGTATATTGTATTATTGATAAAATGTTATAAGTTATTTTTTTAATGTGGATTACTTTTAATTTTGTATTAATAATTTCAGAAGCAATTTTTAATATTCACAAATTATGGTTCTAAGAAAAGTTAACAAGCATATAAACTCCTACATTTTGCTTTGAAAATGTTGGAGTTCAACTAAATTAACTTTTATCACCTCATTAATGTGAAAGCTAATATTATCAAATACTATTTTATTTCTGACATGTCAAATACTTCAATAATTATGAATAATAGGAAGATTCATATAGTTTTATAATCAATCTTAATATGTTACTATTCATACTTATTACTTAAACCCTCCACTCTACTCATCTAACCATGTTACTGCTCCAGATTAAAATCCACATCTATCTGTGCGTTTTATGGAGTTTATTTGTTTAGTTTTCTCAATAAGATGATTTGAACACATAAACACGCTCAATTTTATTGATATATATAAGAATAAAAAGACCAATTTAGTAGACATGCCCAGCTTAAGAAGCAAGAACCACATGCATGGCGGTAATTGACTCAGTAAGTTGATTAAGAAAGTCAAACACATTTAAGAACTCACACGTGAGCAAGCAGTTATAGAGCTGGCATTCTTACAAGCTCAAAACTATATTCTGATCTCTCTTTTTCTCCATCAACTTCTTCTTCTCCAAGTGCTTAACTTTTCCTAATTGTAGTCTTAGTCTATTACTCCATATATAATTCCTCAAATCCTAGTATATAATATAGAACAAGGATTCTATGTTCTAAAATGATTCTATATTCATATATTCATCCAATAAAATTACATCAAATAATATAAAATATTATTTTTCTTAATTAAATAATACATTTTGATTAGTTCGGGATACTTTTGGAGACACCAAAAGGGACAATTGGCCTTCATTCTATATTATAAACACAAGGGTTTTAAAACATTACCAACAAACAAAATAGTTACCATCTTCTCCTTTATCATTCATTGTCTCACACTTACTCCTTGTTTCTCTCTCTCTACATTATATAACCCTTTTTATTTCTCTTAAATTAAATAAAGCTGTCCTTGCTAAGGACTCTTTAGCAAACCTTGCCTTTTAAGCACACTCATTTTCTACATATTTTCCTTTCTTCTCCTCTTCTGGGCTCTCTAGCTAGCACCACTTTCTCTCTGTCTCTCTAATATTCTCTACCATATTGAATCTTACTTCATACATAGAGAGCATGCGTGAATGTCCAGAGAAAGGTAAAACACATAAATTTCCCTTCCATATCTGAAGATTAGAATTTTTTCTATCATGTCAAATCTTACATTTTTCAAACACCCCTTGTCCCTTTTATTATTTTTTTACCTATATTCAAATCTCTTTCTATTTTTCATCCCTAGTGATATTGGATCATTTATGTGTTGGGTTAACCGTTTTCTAAATTCTCTATATATAGGGAGAGATTTGATGAGGTAGGCAACAAGATCAAGAGGGAAGGAAATGTTTCCTCTCAAATGGGAAGAAGACACATGTTGGGCCCTCCTGGAACCCTAAATACCATAACCCCTTGTGCAGCATGTAAGCTTTTGAGACGAAGATGTGCCCAAGAATGTCCCTTTTCTCCATATTTCTCTCCCCATGAACCCCAAAAGTTTGCTTCAGTCCACAAAGTTTTTGGTGCTAGCAACGTCTCAAAGATGCTAATGGTAAATATTATATATAACCTTTGCTAAATAGTTATACTATATACCAATATGTCTAACATAGTAACTAGATAGCTAAGTTCGATCTTATCGTATATATAAAAAATGCTATGTTGTTAGAACAATATCTACAAAAGAGGTTTATAGGATATAGATCTTATGCATTTATTACGCCAGATATGTAAATTAATAGCGTTCATTTCGGACATATAACATCGATTCCGGACGCTGTATATGTGAGCACACTAGTATATAATTTGTTTTAACAATGCGCGTTGTTAATTGCGAATTTTGGCATAGTGATTTCACTAGTAGATTTTACAAGCAAGGGTTCACTTTTATGGATGAAAAAGGTAATTAATTATCTTGTGGTGTGTGTTTAGGAGGTACCAGAATGTCAAAGAGCTGATGCAGCAAATAGTCTAGTATATGAGGCTAATGTGAGGCTAAGAGATCCTGTGTATGGATGCATGGGTGCAATTTCTGCTTTGCAACAACAAGTTCAATCTTTACAAGCTGAACTTAATGCAGTAAGATCAGAAATACTTAAATACAAACTCAGGGAAGTTAACATGATACCTTCTTCTCATGTTACAATGCTTCCTTCTTCTGTTGATGTTACAATAATTGCTCCATCTCCACCATTGCCACCTCCTCTTCCTCCAACTCCTTCCTCTTCTTCTTCCATGTATATCCAACAGAGGGTGCCCACAGATTATAGCAGAATTTCTAGTGATAATATTTCTTCCTATTTTGGTTAAATTTGAAGACTGAAAATAATTATTCCATTTATTTTCACTCTAATATGCATCAAGGTGTAATAAAGTAATATAAGGATAGTATTAAATTAATACTGGACATTGTTAAGGTCCGGCTGTACTTCTTTTTTCCATTGTCATTGTCTTAATCTATATGATTAATGTCTTAATTTTTCTCCACATATATATATGGTTGGTTAAACGTTAATTGCTAATACTCCTTTCATGATAAAAGAGCTACACTACCATATTGGAAATTGTTCCTTGATTATATTATCAACGAGGTAGGACTCTCTCAATTAATGGAGAGACAAGTTAAGTGATTCAAAAACTAAAATGAAATGTAATCTTCAATGATACATATATCCATTTGATTACAATAAAATTACATTTTTTACTATTAAAAACAAAAAGAAAATATGTATTTATCTCTTTATTAATCAAGAGGAACCTCAAGTAGTTGATGTAGATAAATTGCCAACTTGGTGTAACTATACCTATTTTCCCTTCTATGAAGAAAATTCCAATCAGGAGGAAATAATTCTTGCTCTATATTTTATGGATGTCTTCATATATTACCATCCTATACGTAACGGATAGGAGTCTCATACACTAGATCGATTTTTTATATGCATTTTATGGGTGTAATTTCAATTTTTTGGTTTAGAATTAAATTTGCACGTGACAACTGTGGTTCTTAAACATGTTAATCACTTAATCTGTGCTGATGTATCAGAGTCTGCTGTCTGAAGTTGCGGTAGACAAAAGTTAAGTTCTGATCTTCACCATGTTGAGTAAGAATTAAACGCATGAGAAATTTGGTTAATTAGCATATATATGACCAAGCTATTTTCTAAGTCAAGCTAGGTATAATTTGTACTATACACCCTTAAACTATATACAATAGTCATATATACAATTCGCCTACTACCCCTAACAATCGTACCAATTCACAAATTGTCCAATTCTCGGTTAGATGAACAGATTTAATTTATTGGGTAATTAATCCAAAAGTAGCTGCCAGGAAAAAGCAAGGGATCAAACTTTTCCAAAAAATATTTTTAAATATAATGAAGATCATCCCCGCTAAAAAGTGCTTATATATCCTTCAAAAGTGATTGAAGAAACAGCCAACTAGATTGAGGATATGATTCGAAAGAATCACATACTACATCAAAACCGTGGAATTTAATTAATTAAATGTTTAATATGAAGAAAAAAACTGAACGACATTTAAAAAAATAAAGAAATAAAAATGTATGTATTAACCGTATATAAATTTTATACATTATTATTATATTATCTATCATTGATATAATGAGTGTGTTAAATATTTACCTTAATTATAAATAAATATTTAACTAAAAAATAAAAGTTTTGTATTGACATATTGGTTTATGTATATATTCCACTTATCATATGTTTAAGAATTAAGCTACATATATGCTTCAAACAGTTTTCTACAAATTACAGATTATGGTATCTTTTTGAGCTTTTGTGCTGTGTATGTAATTTGAGAGGCTTTCCCCTCCATCCCATTCATCATTTCAATAGGCATACTTTATTAGAGGCTCAACTTTCGAAACTTTGGAGTGTTATCTGGTTAATTACTACTTGGTTATTTGACTCTCTAGGAATGACTTTATTTTTAACTCTGTCAACCCTTTTTTATAACTATAAGAGTTTTTTTTTTATCAGCAAAAAAGATTTTATTAAAAAAGAGATATGTACAAATACAAAGTAGAAGTTAAGTTACAAAACAAAGTTAAGGCAAACTAATGGATTAGAAGCCCAATCTTCAAAGAGAATATGTTCCTGCCCCTGTTGAGCCTTGGTCTAAAGCCAAGATTTCGCCATTACGGAGTTAAGAAGTTGCTGAATAGATGGCTTAGCTTTGTTGAAAACAATGTCATTTCGAGCAAGCCAAAGAGTCCATATTGTTGCATGCCAAATAATACTCCAAAGTTTCCAACCTTTTCTAGTCTTCACCAAACCTAAGAAGAGAGAATAGTGGGCGTAGGAGGAAAGGGGCAAAGCCACATAAATATTCAACCATCTATAAATATGTTGCCAAACAGAATAGGAAAAAGAGCAAGTAGAAAAAAGATGAGTGACCGATTCAAGGTACTCATTACAGAAGACACAAAGAGATCCCCACCATCATGCAAAGTGATAACTATAAGAGTTAAATCTTAACTTTGGATCAATAGACAAATGAGTAAAAACTCTTTTAATTATTCAGATTGGGTTTCCTCATCACTAGCTTATCTTAATATCTATTTGTAATTGCTTATGGACTACCTTTTTTTGTTTTCTCTTTTGTTTCTTCTGTAACTCTTATTTATTTGTAATAATATTTTTATTTTTGCCCATAAAAAAAACAAGTTAGATCATATCAGTTTTGTAGGTGAAATTAGGTATGTTAATGTATTTGTTGGATGGTCATACTCCATATACATTACCAGCTATTATATTTCTTGACAATGAGTTTCCTTGGCGTGAGGATTTCAAGTAGTTCAGATTAAGGGTACATGAAGATAAGTTCTAGTCGTATAAGCATGAAATATAAAGAAAAAGACTTTAACTTCCTGTTATATTTTTAATTATACCTTTCTTTTTCTATATATACACAAAGAAAATAAAATAAAGTATCTCCTCATAACAGGAGATAACTTATCTTCTCTGACTACTAAAAGAATGACATGTGTATTGTTTTGTTTAGTTTTAAAAATATTTTTGTATAAAATGATTAAATGGTATAAATATCACGATTTTAGTGGCTGAGGGAAATAACTTATCCCCTTATACCAGGAGATACATTATTGTCATGCACAAAACAATACACGTATCTATATTGCTTATTTTAAAAAATTTCATTAAAACCATACAATCCTATACATAGATGTGACATGTATTGGTCCCATGTCATGATTGCTTGAAGTCATGGCATCTTCATGGTCTTGACATAACCCAAACCATCATTCCTTGTATTTGAACAAGTTTGTGATCCTTCCTCATAGAATATCATGATTTATACCTTAGAGTAGTATATAATATATGGTTTAATTAGGTACATAATTGAGTGTTTCTAAGCTGAGTTACGTTTGATGGTGATTGGTTGAGTAAGGTTTCACTGTATCATTTATTTATGTGGTTCTTGAAGTCATAATAGATGCACGTGAAGAGGGAATTCCAAGAAAAAGTGATTCACCGGGCGTGCATACTTGGATCTCACTCAACTTTTTTTGCAATTGCCAACATGATATATAGACTAGTAATATTACATTGATTTCAGTGATTGAATGAGCATGTTGAATGATGAGCGAGAAAGACTTGCGTTTGATATGTATGTATGTGGAGATAATCAATAATATTTTCACAACACATTAATAATTTAATTCTAATTAAAATTTAGTCAAATAATAACACCAAAAATCATAAACACACTCTCTAAATAAGACTTGTTGTATATATCTCCATACAAATTTTTCTCTTTTACTGCACACACCAAAATCTTGATTAAGGTATTTGACTGGATTAAATCGGTCAACTAAAATGTATGAAGTGAGATTTGAGAGCCTATGTTTGTGTCTTGAACAATTCTGCCACCAGACTAGTGTACTGATAATCGTGATAATCAACCTATATTTTCAATTACCGTTGATTGCATCTGAGCCGTAGAATTGATGACCTGCTGATTTTTAGAAGGGAAGTCGGTATGGGCCAGAGAGACTTCTAACCCACATAGAAGTCGATTTCACAAAAATTAACATTAAGGCCTCAAAAGTCGGTTTGAAAGCAACCGACTTCCCTTCTTCTAAAAATGATAATGCAAACCGACTTCATGGAAGTCTCCATTAGTATTGTCTACCACTTCCATGTATGTGATTTACCAAAGAGTAATAGTATTTTGTTCTGTAATCAATTGTCATCTTATTTGGCTTAAAAATTGGAATTCCTATAGTCATAGGAATTGGACAGAAAAAAGACCTCATCGGCTACATCAAACCTAGTCATCATTCCATTCAGCTATGATTCCCACAAAGCACCATATCTCAACATGGTTATCCAAACCTACCATTTCACTCAATGTCAGGAATCATCTACTATGATGTCAAAGAGTAGCTGTTTGTCCCATCTTTTCGAACAAAATCATCTGCTCATCTCTTCTAGAAATTTAGAACTTTGATTGATACAACAAAAGAACCGAAGAAGAGGAGAACGAATCCAATAAGCACTATTACTGAACGTCTTGGAGAAGTCTTCACTGAAGTCGGTATGGCTTTTGGAGAAGTCGGTATGGCTAATGGAGACTTCTTTGAAGAAGTCGGTATGGCTGTTGGAGACTTCCGTGAAGAAGTCGGTCTACCCCAAAACGACTTCACTTCTGAAGTTCAACCTCCCCAAACCGACTTCATGCAGGTCACTATCGGTACCAGGTCAATCCAAATTTTCATCCAACGACCAAAATGTAGTTCGTTTCAATGCGAACTAACTAACAGTTCGCATGCTAGAACTAGCCTCCATAATAACTAATAGTAAGAAAAAAGTCAATGTGAATGATAAATGTATGTGGTTTTATAGTTTCAAGCAAATAAGAGTGCTTACAACTTTCCATATTATAATAAATAAGAATAAATAAAATAAAAATTAAGAAAAAATTGTAATAAAAAATTTATAAATCACTTTAAAAATGAGTGACGTATAATATAAGTGATTTCCTTTTGACAACAATCCATTTAGAAAAGTACAAATTTCTCATTTTTATATTGTAAATAAATTATCTCCTCGTATTATGATATAAATTATCTCATTCAGTCAGTAAAATCATGACATGTATCATACTTTATCATTTTCTACAAAAATATTTCTAAAAACTAAAAATATAAAACACATGTCATTATTTTACTTGCTAGAGGATATAACTTATCTTCTGGTACGATGATATATTTTACTCTCTTTTATCTTATGGAAACTAGTTGATTAGAGAGTATGTTAATTTTTTTTGAAAGGTAAATATTAGTGTTATGATGACTTATGATTTTTTTGGTACTACCAAGGATATCATCATCCTATAGAAAATAAACTAGTACATCTTGGGGTGTGTGATTGTCCCTCCCAACAAGTGTCGCTCATAGAAATTGAACTTTTAACTTTTCGATAGTTCATGGATCTAGCAAAGTCTTAAATCACTAGACAAATGACTTGATGGTTGTGATTTAAGTTATTGTGATGAAGTTTTAGAATTAGAGAAATAAAGGAGACTTGTATTTATTGATCTTATCTATTGATAGAGTGAAGAGCAGATTGGTGAATTGATGAGCAAGTTATAGAATTTGCATTTATTTCAGAATCTAAGAAAGATATGCACTCAGTCTGATTTGGATAAAGGGAAAGCTTGGCTGTTACCCTTCATTAAACTAAATGTTGCAAAATCAGTTTAAAGGGTGCTATGAATATTGGTTCTGCTATTTAATTTGTTCATTCTTCTTATTTTGTCCATTGCAAAATCAGTTTTGTAATATAGCTAGTAGCCTTCTATCATTTTCCTTATATTTTGAGTAAATGTTTTCCAAGATCATTAATTTAATTTGATGTCTAATGATTCTATAAATGACTAAATTGAGACAGAATTGACATTTTTAGGGACAATCCATATGTTGAACATGCAGGTTAGAGAATATTTAAATTGATAAAACATTATCTTATTAGAGTTTGACTGATATTTATTATCCAAAACTTCTATAAAAAATTAACTCAAATGTTAACAAATGGAACAGATATGAAGATTCCTAACATTAATGAATATCTCTCAATCTGTTTTTCATTTTACATCTCTACTATTGTTTTTTACTTTTAAATTAGTGGTTAAAACACCACAAGTTTTTCAAGTACATTTGAAACATATGACATTTTACTACAACACATGTTATATTCTTTTGATCTTTTTATTAAATCCACTGCTACAATAAAACAAGTATTAGATGAAATGCAAATATATCAATATTTTAGATCCAGATCATTTGTGTTGATCATATCACTTTTTCCGATTAAGATCATATACACCTTTTATATCTCAATCCTTATCGAAAACAAATTAACAATACTTTTATAGACTTTTATGTTGCATGAGAGTTTCTTTTCAATTTATTGGATAGAGATCAGAAATCTGACCTGACTCTGATTATGTTTAAGCAATTAGAGTGCCATTAAGAAAACCAACACATAGTTTAATTGACGAACCCCACCAATTTCATATTATAATAGAATTAGAAGTGGTCAATCTAGTGCCACATAAATGCCATGATGGTGATAAAACTCCAATTTCTTGTAGGCCATAAATGATTTATTATAAGATCCTACTGTCATCATATTATGGTTTACAAATAGCAAATAGTTTGGACTTTGGACATGGGTGTATAGGCACGTGTATTTAAAAGATACTAATCATCTATATACTTAACTTATCTTAAAAATTAAAAAAGTTAACGTTTTAAAAAAGATACTAATCATTTCGATGGTTTTGCATCTTCTAAGCACAATTATAATTATGGTATTGTACATCCAATCAATTCATTTTTATATTAATAGAGTATGACAATTATACCTTAAAACTCTCAAAATGGTTAATATTAGAAAAAACAGGTAAAAACCAGTCTAATATTATAATTACCAGTAAAAACCCAACATTAAAATTCATTTCTCTTCTCATGGGAAGATTTTAGTTCCAATTGATGCATTATAAAACAAAAAAAAAGTTATTTATTAATCCATAATATCGACTTATTCTATCTTTCTCATGTATATAAAACAATACAAAAAGATTTTTTTTGATATAAATAAAAAAATGCCAGTCCTAATTTCGTTTTCGCATATATTGTCCAAAAATAATATAATGAAGCCCTAAAAATAAAAGTACACATTCGGATTCTTATCCAATGATAGTTCAAAGTGAGACTACTTACATTTCTCATTCCTTATTCACATTCTTATTCACATGTGTCACACTATTCCTACACAGTGAGTCCATGTCATTAACCTCTTCTGAGTTTTCTTCTTTGTAAATATATCCACTTGACACCCACAAAAAGACCCCAAAATTAAGTGTAGATATCACAAAAAGAAAGCCATAATAGTAATCTAGGTGACAGTCATTAAGGTTGTTTCCTATCCAGCTCTTACCACCCGTTTTCCTTGTTACTTTATCTATCATATACACTAAAAATGTGCTAAAGAAGTTCCCAGAAGCTATAGTGCTCGTGTAAAATGTTGTGCCCAAACATTTCATTTCTTCAGGAGATTGATCATAGAAGAACTCATGCAATCCAGTGAGAAGAAATGTATCTGAAATTCCAAGTACAACATTTTGAGGCAATAACCAGAATATGCTCATAGGAACTATTTCTTCAGGACCAAGTACTATTTGTTGTCTTCGTATGACATTCATTCTTTGAATTTCTACAGCATAAGTAATTGCCATAGCTATGACTTCGATGGCAATTCCTATGCCAACCCTCTGAAGCAATGTGATTCCTCTATGATTTCCAGTTCTTTGACGCATGAATGGTATAAAGTAATGATCATAAATGGGTAGAGAAATAAGTATAGTAAACACTAGGAAGCTCCAAAGTGAAGCTGCAGGTATATGGAAGTTGGAACCAAGCCTTCTCTCCATGGTTGTTCCTTGCTTGATAAAAATGGTTACTTCTAATGCCAAGATGTTGCTAGGAATTAACATTAGTAACCATATTTGATACATCCTTAAAATAAGTTTGATTCCTTCTACTTGAGTTACAGTGCATGGTGGATTTAAGAGATCCATTTCACTTTCTTTTATCGCAGCCTTGTCTAAGAACCTATAAGAAATGTAGTAATACTGCACTGAGATTTGAAAACATTTCAGACATATCAAATTTAGTTTCTAAATTATCATTAGTTATTGGGCGAGACAATGTATGATACATGATTTAGGACAACATAAGAGTAACAAACAACTAGGGCTAACCTGAAATGAGACGTGTGATGAATTTGTCGCTTTCCAGTATTTATATAATGTTGCAACTCAATCTCATGCAGCTCTGAAGGGGTACTAGGAAGATGGATCTTTCGATTTCGGAAAGCAACAACGATAACTCTAATAAAATCCCTTGTAATGCTCGTGGCCTTTCTAGCTTTATGCCTATATAAAGGGGTACCCAGAAAGAAGGTAACAAAGGAAAGTAGAAAGCCTATGGCTGATATGCCATACCCTAACCCCCATCCAATTCTCTCTTGAATGTACACAACAAGAAGAGTGGCCACTAAAATTCCAAAGGCTGTGGTAAACATCCACCAGTTGAAGAATGAAACTTTTGGACTTATTTCTTGAGGGTTGAAATCATCAAATTGGTCTGCACCAAAAGTTGACATGTTGGGTTTCACTGCACCACTGGCTATTGCTATTGTGTATATTGATAAGTAGAACAATGTTAGTTGTAAATTAGATGTTTTGCTGCAAATTCCATTTGTACATGTTGGTTTCAAGCTTTTGAGAGAAGTTGTCACTGCCAGCAGCACAAATCCCTGTGTACATGTCATTTGTAATGAAACTTATGAGTATGGATTCTATTCATTAATGGAGAGACAAATCCTTAAAAAACCAAATACAATCTAACATGTAATAGCACATCTATTATAATAAATAACACATTTGTCATTAAAAACTTAAAGAAATTGGAGTGTTTGTCTCTCCATTACTTGATAGGATAATCTCCGTTCGAGATTTATAGTATCAAGTTTGATTTCAAGAAAATAAAAAGGGTTCAGGCATTCAGCTGATGTTGATTTGAGATACAAAAGTGTGATTGTCCAATGAATGAAAAGAAATACAACTTACAAAGGCATATATGATCAATGAAAAAGTGATTGTCCAAAAGCGGCCTAGAAAAGAATCTGCTATGTAAGCACCAAGAATTGGAGTTATCCATGCTGAGCCTGACCAGTTATTCACATTGCTTATTGATGATATTAAGTCTTTTTGGAGTTGGGTTGTCATATAATTCACCAAATTTGCAGCCACCCCAAAGTATGCAAATCTTTCCAGTGTTTGGTAAACTAACATTAACATGCACAGAGAAACTAGTCATAATACAGTCATCATGATTTTTTTCAACAATCAAAGATATATAAACCAAATCAACATATAGAGTACGAGAGTTGCTTAACCGAAAATCGCTTACTCAAATATAAGATAAGTGTATTCACCAATATATAGGATGGACTCAAAAACCAACTAGTACATCTATAGAGAGAGACTAAGAGAAAGAGTAACAACATTCCATTACACAATGCCAAGCATCTATTAATTCCTTGACACTCTTCAACAACATCTTATATAAGTTTTACAAAGCTAAAAAATATATTACCAAGAATGAAATAACAAGCTTTCCATTTCCCAGTTCTAGAAGCAAGCACAGGACGTCCACCAAAATCCACTGTACCATCTAGAGTGTAACCTGTGTCTTCCATATCTGACAAATTATAGTGGAAGCAATTAAGACAAATGGGAAACCAAAACCATACTCTTGGTGCATGGTGTATGGTGTTGAGTAAATATATAATTAACAATATTCCCATATAGTACCAGAAACATTATTGATTTCTAGTTAATTTGCTCTTTGGAGTTAGCAATAGGTAAATGATTAGATAAGTGCTATATTTTTTTAAAAATTTTGGTTTAAACATTTATGGTATTCCACAACAAGTGGTCGAAGTGAACTTATACATCAAGCTCAGACAACGAAACTTATTGGCCTATGTGATGTGCCTTTTCAGGTGCATTTTGTACCGTTGTTGCACCAACATGTGACCCATTCGAATTTGCGAAAAGTGTTTTAGGGTGTTAATAATAACAATATTATTTGATAGTTTTGAGTACCCTACCAAGAAAGGAATAAAATTAAACTACTTTGCATATACATAAGACAAAAATTTAATGAAAATGGAGGATCTTGATCCAAGCTCTTACTTTAGGACTGGTAATAAGATTGTTGGATTGGATATGTACAAATGAAGAGTCTAGATGTGATTTGCCAAAACTGGAAGTCTATATTTTATTAAAATAAGACTACATTAACATCTCAAGATTAATTGAAACTACACAAATTCACTTCTTTTTTCACACTTATACAAATCACTCTTAATTTATATGCATACAATGTATTGATTACCTTACTCTAATAACAAATAATTATGAGACATTGACTCTTAGATTTGGACTTAGATCCGTAATATCATATTTTTGAAAATATTGTAACATTAAATAAAATTGTATCTTTTCTTCTCTATAACCATTATCATTAAAAATATATTTATTTGTAAAATAAATGACGGATTATAAGTACTCAAAAACTCAACTCAAAGTCAATTTTAATATATTTTATTTTATCTTCCATATTTAAATTTGTTGAGCCAATAAATCATTTAAAGGAAACAATAGCCTATTTTGTTATTATTACTTTGAAACATATTGAATAAGATTAGAGATATAGTAGACAACTTGAGATCAATTAAAAAATTGGTATTTATATAAAAACTGGTAATATCATAAATAATGTAAGAAATATGTAATTTTATATTGAAATGTCATTATTAAGAAATGAGGGATGTTTTGATAATGTTAAGATAATAATTCAATTTTTCATACTTTTTGTTTGAAACGTGTGATCGAGTTAGTTCACGGAAATAATAAAAGGAGAAAACTTATTGCTTGACATACCAAAATTAAATTTCAGTTCCTTTATTATTATATTGTATCTGTCAAAACTATTCATTTGCCATTATAATTTGTCTGAACTAAAATACCAAAAACTTGGTTATTGCTTTTCTTTGTAATTGATTTATTTTATCATTGGTTGTTGATTGACTTCCATTCTCTTCAAATACATGTCTATAGACTAGTTCAATCTGTAATTACTTGATTCTCAATACCTGCTTAAGATACTCAATATATTTTTATTTGCTCACTTACAATGATTTGACACACTTGGAAGGGTCATGTCATATAAATAGAACTAAACATTCAGATTCTATGTTAAGATGATAATTCAGATTTGGATTACTTTCTTCTATGCTTTCCAATCTCCATGTCACTCACTTCTATTGTATTTTCTCTTTTGTAAATGTATCCACTTGATGCCCACAAAAAGACCCCAAAATTAAATGTAGATATCAGAAAAAGAAACCCATAGTAATATTCTAGGTGACAGTCATTAAGATTGTTCCCTATCCAGCTTTCACTACCCATCTTCTGTGTTAAGTTATCTATCATTGTCACTAGAAAGCTATTAAAAAAGTTTCCTGCTGCTACAATGCTAGTGTAAAATGTTGTGCCTAGGCATTTCATTTCTTCCGGGGATTGATCATAGAAGAATTCATGCAATCCAGTGACAAGAAATGTATCTGAAATTCCAAGTAGAACATGTTGAGGCAATAACCAGAATATGCTCATAGGAACTATTTCTTCAGGACCAACTACGTGTTGCATTCGGATAACATGCATTCTATGCATTTCTACAGCACAAGTAATCGCTATTGCTATGATTTGGATGGCAATTCCTGCGCCAACCCTTTGAAGCAATGTGATTCCTCTATGATTTCCAGTTCTTTGACGCATGAATGGTATAAAGTAATGGTCATAAATGGGTAGAGAAATGAGCATAGTAATCACTACAATGCTCCAGAGAGAAGCTGCTGGTATATGGAAGTTGGGACCAAGGTTCCTCTCCAAGGTTGTGCCTTGCTTGACAAAAATGGTAACTTCTACTGCCCAGAAGTTACTGGGAATTAGCATTAGTAACCATATCTGAGACATCCTTACAACAAGCTTGGTTCCTTCAACTTGAGTCACTGTGCATAGTGGATTTGAGACATCTACTTTGCTTTCTTTTATTGCAGCCTTGTCTAAGAACCTGTAAGAAATAGTTGTCTATATAATTGTCAAATTAAGTTGAGGAAGCAACATTGACGTAAATATATGTTTTTGTATGTTAATTTTATGCCAATGATACTTTTTTGGTATAATATCCCTTCATTTATGGGTAAGACATTAATCGTTTTTAAGGTGTGTAACTGCTCCTCCCAACAAGTATTGTTCACATAATTGAACATTCGGTCTAATACGATATTCAGGATCTAGTAGGATTTTACACCACTAAACAACGATATATGGTGTCACTATATCATTGTATTTGACTCTTGTTTTTAGGGTTTTTGCTGCATAAATAGCTATACCTTTTTACCTAGGGGGTAATGTTGTTTAATTATAATGATATTTAATTTTATCTTTGATTGAGTTTACCTAGTGGCTAAGATGTAACTAATTTGATTCTTCAAAACATCATCTTAAATAAGACTATTTATATTTACCTCCACAGATCTTTACTAGATGTGAACCTCATGCACTTGCGGCTATTTTAAAAGAATAAGCAAAGGTGAAAGTTGGTTGGCTAACCTGAAATGAGGTGTGTGACAAATCTGTCTACTTCCACTGTTTATGTAATGATGTAACTCAAATTCATGCAGCTCTGAAGGGCTATTAGGAAGCTGAAGCTTTCTATTTCTGAAAGCAACAACCATGACTCTTATAAAATCCAATGTAATGCTCCTTGTCTTTCTAGCTTTATGCCTATATATTGGGGTGCCCAAAAAGAAGGTAACGAGGGAAAGTAAAAAACCAAAAGCTGACAAGCCATACCCTAATCCCCAACCAAATCTCTCTTGAATGTACACAACAACCAAAGTGGCAACTAAAGTACCAAATGAGTTGTTAAAGGACCACCAGTTGAAGAATGAAACTTTCAGCTTTTTATCTTTAGGGTTGAAGTCATCAAATTGGTCTGCACCAAATGCTGACATATTGGGTTTAACTGCACCACTACCAATAGTTATGGTGTATAGTGACAAATAGAATAATGTTAGTTGTAAGTTAGTTGCTTTGTTGCAAATTCCATTTTTACATGTTGGTCTCAAGCTCCTTAGTGAAGTTGTTAGGGCTAGAAGCACAAATCCCTGTGTACATAATCATATGAAGTTTTATTTTAAGGAAGAAAATAAATAAGAGTGTAAGCACCAAGAAATAGAAGGAAATAGAAGTTACTATGGCGTATATGATCAAGGAAAAGGTGATTGTCCAAAAACGACCCAAAAAAGAATCAGCCATGTAAGCACCAAGAAATGAAGCTATCCATGCTGAGCCAGACCAGTTATTGACATTGCTTATTGATGATGTTACATCTTTGTTGAGTTGGGTTGTCATATAATTCACCAAATTTGCAGCTACGCCATAGTAGGCAAATCTTTCCAATCCTCGGTAAACTACTAGCATTTAATACACATATACAAGAGTAGATGATGTCATTAGGGATCATCTCCATTATAGGCAAATGATATTTTTACACTTAGCTTAAGGGTAAAAATGTCATTGCATGTGTAAATAGAATGATATAATTGTCTTTTCATTTTACTTTTTACTTAATTTTACACACCACTTACATCTTCATTAATGGAGAAAATCCCTCAGATGATGTGAACAAAGTGACCATAAATGATTTATTTGCAAGAATAATAATTCATTTTTTTTTCATGAATTGTCTTGAACCAATTTCAAGAGATAGGTTGTGCTTGGCTCGTGATGAAAACCACTTATCCCAAAAAGTATGTCTTTGACTCTATCTTATCCAATAAAATTTTGCCATATCATTTCAAATTTATTTTTCATTACTCAAATTGTGTTAATAGATATCATAGTTTCATTGGATAGAATATGGTTGGAACAAGATTTAGGGACAATGTTCGTAAAGGCCTAGGGATTCATGACCTAACCAAATTGCCAAGAACATATAATTACAGATTAAATGTCATACGTATCTACTTGATTTCACTAAAGTCTTCTTTTTTCAGTAATCCCATATCTAATTAAAATATCTTATACTCACTACCTTATCCTACCCAATTTTGTTACTAAGGAGGAATTGTGTGCACATTAAAAATTCAGATAACTTATTCTCAATGAAAATTAATTTATTTTTTAATGGGGTAACTATTTCTCATTTGTATAAGGAAGTGATATATAATAATGAGTATAGAAGATTTATTTTCCTCACATTCACTCCTTATTCAAGTCCAATCTTCAAGCAGAAAAAAGGCTAGGGAAGTTATAAATAGAGTGATAATATTCTATTACAAAAAATGCCAACCTTCTCTTAACATTCTTAAATCAACATTTTATGCAAAACTTGGAAAGCTCATTAGAAATTTACCAAGAATGAAATAGCAAGCTTTCCATTTCCCAGTTGTAGAAGCAAGAACAGGGTGTCCACCAAGATCCATTGTGCCATCTAGAGTGTAACATTTATCTTCCATGTGACACAAATTACAGGTGAAGCTATAAAGATAAATGCAAGAGGAAGCTATATTATTGTTGTACGTTGTTGAGTAAATATATAATCAACATTATTACCCTATATCATATGTACCTAAAACAAAATATTTTTATGCAGTACTTTGCTCTTTGGAGTCAGAAATAGACATATTTGATGCGTATTATGTTTTACAAATTTTGATTGAAACATTTATCGATTCTGAATATGACAAAATCGGATATATATTATAAGTCATTTTAGGAAATGAAGAAACATTAGCTATTTTTTTATATATTTATTGTGCTAAATCGGATATGATATTGATAAGTATGAGTTGTTTTAATGTGTGTGTATTACCTGAATGATAATTAAATGGAAATGATGGACTATAATCTTATGAAAATAGACTAAAGTATTCTTTTAGTTTCTTATTTTATTTTTATGTTTCAACTTGATCATAAAACAAAAAAATTGCAAATTTAGTCCTAGATGTTTTTAGCATTCTTCAATTTTACTCTTATGCCAGTGTGCTTTTACTGGAATATATCAAATTCTAATTGGAGATTCATTTCGACTCATCCAAAATTGAGTTTTATATCAGAAAATTGATTCTTTTAGACTATTGTCCGTGTTGCTATAGTACTCTAAATTTTAATGAATAACTAATGTCGATTAGGAAATGATCACTAACGATAATTTTAATATGTTTTTGTGAAAATCAAATATTATTTAGAACAAATAGTAAAATTGATCAATATTAAATATGAGAATTAAATTAATATTTTTTATTGTAGTACCAAAATAAAACCTAAACATGACATTTTAAAATATCAGTGGCTTATCTGCCTTTTCAGATGCATTGTGTGGCACGATCTAGATACCTCTTCGAATTTGTGATGAGTTTGAAGTGTTGATAATAACATCACCATATGATTTTGACAATGATAAAAGCAACAAAAAGATACCATGGTTGGAATAAAAAAGCTTTGCATATTATGACAAAGTAAAGTTTTAATGTCATTTTATAGTTTAATATCTATGAACAAATTTAATCATTCCCTAACTTATTGTTTAGTAATATGATTTACTTTGTTGGTAATTTATATATTACTTTAAATTACATCACTAAATTTGTATTTACAAGTTAAGCAAACCTTAAAAAAAATTAAATAGAAAAGTACTTTTTTCTTCGTTGTCATTTGACCAACAACCATCATTGCTGCAATAAAGAGTTCTTATAGACCTAAAATAATTAACAATGGTTTTTAAGTTATTGTTTCAATGAAGTGAGTGTTTGATTGGTTGACCAACAAGTAGTTGCTCCATGTATTTAACTGATATGACATATTTTGATCGGTTTGTAGGACATCCTTCTCAACAACACATCATTTTCCCAAGTATTCACTCTTACTTCCCTTTAAGCAAGACCAAGGTTCAAGTCTGCGAGTAAAGAAAATCCTCACTATGAAAGTCAGCCCCACAGTATTGTGGATGTTCTCAACTCCAACAAGATTATATTCATATTGTGATACTTATGTACCGTTAATTAGATATGAAAATTGAATGACTCATATTCTAAAATCAATTCTGGTTTCATATTATACCCCTTTTCCTAGGGCAGAAAGAGCAAAGAAATATAAAGCACAAAGAGAAGTAAAAAATATATAAGATTCACCTAAACTCTTTCTGACCAGAAAATAAGAGGAAAAATCAAATAACAACACTAATCTTGTATTAAAAGTAATTTATGTTAAAAAATATATTTATTATAATTCAATTTAAGGTGAGATAGGTAGTTAATGTACTAATAGTAAATACTTAAGATTATATGGTTTTTTTTGTAGAAATTTACAAATATAAAGGCAAAATAGAAAAATAGAAATTACATCATGATAGTAGTTATTTCATGTTTTGGCTTTATATTTAATATATATTATATTATTATTTATTTACATAACTTTCTCCACCATTATTTTTCTTCTATGTTTTCTTACTTCATAAATATCGTTTAAAATTACAATAATATTATTTTCACACTAATTTTTAAAACTGTAATTCTCGATTTTTTTATTTCATAACAAAACATATCTTCATGTTTATTTACAGAATAATTTTATATATTTTTCTTTTCTCTTTCTCTTATGTTAAATACAAAAATGTAGGCCTCAAAAGGGTAATAAGGTAAAATCACAACTTTCCAATAACTCCAAAATTCAGACCTCGTAATCACGTGTAACGAGCCAAATAAAACCAGACACGCACGGTTACAGAGTCATCATCATCAGGGAAGGAATACCAAAGAACCAAAGAAAACGCGGTTTTTGTTTGTTCACTGGTCTTTGTCTCCTTCATTTCATTTTCTTCAAACCCTAACAGATAGAGAGGATTTTGGTATTTGGAAAATGGGTTGTTTCGCCAGCAAAAATGCTGACACCAAAGCCACTCGAACTGCACGGTGGCGTTCCACCGGAATTGTTGCTTTGCGTGATTCTAAATTGAAGGTAAAATCTCTTTTCCCTTTGTTTCTTTTACTGTAATACTTACAATTCTAACTATTTGTCAGTCCAATTTGATACTCAATCACAAGTATTTGATGAGATCATATGATATGTGTGCTTTTTTATACATAATACTTACCTTGGATCCATTTTCTCTCCTAAAACAGACATTTCCACCTGAAATTCTTGATCTAGACAGATCCGTACGAACTCTTGATCTTACACATAACCGAATAGGTATCAACTTAAGGATTATTAAGGTTGTTGTTGTTGTTTTTGTTGTTATTTAATTATTAATGATTCATTTTTCATGACTGCAGTTGAAATTCCCATGGAAATTAGCAAATTAGTTAATGTGCAACGCCTGGTAAGAACCGAATATTCATCTGCATACAACATGATAATTTATATTCAACATCATCCACTGTAAACTTTTTGTGACTCAAAATTGACTGTGGCATGAAATTAGTAGTCATCTTTTGTGAATTTGAAATCAACATTGTTGAGTTGTGTATGTTCCCTAGAATTTGCACAGCATTGCTGGCCCGAGTATTGCGAGTCTCGATTCTTTATACGTGTTTAATGTCTGGAACCAGAGGTTAAACACAAGAAAACAGATTGTCTGTGTATTCAATTTATTCAGGTCGATGAGCTTTTAGAAAGAATGATAATTCAGAGCCACGTGCTTGTTAGAGAAGCAAGATTCTCTGCCTAAAACTCACCAAATGGAAATTCTCATGACTAACTCTTACCCTCTCTTTCTCATCTAAATCCACTCCTCCCTGGAATTTACGCACACACACATAACTAGTTCTAATTGATAACTAGGTCTAACATATAGACTGGTTATTGGTCAGTTTCTTTTACAGTAAAGTACAACAATGTGTTTAAGCTTCAAAGGATAGTTACATACCATGCTTTATTCATATCTATGTACTATTTCTTAGTCAGTTGAGTCAGTTCTTGTGTTGGCTGTGAAACTACCAACTTATATTTTAATCCACAACTTAATGGTATTTGTATGACGCTATGGGACCTTCGGGTATAATTTCCATATAGCTTTGTAGTAAAGTTTCATAAGTAAAAGATTGTGCCGAGTAGTTACTACTTACTACCTAAAAGCAATTAGAAATTATAATTATCTGCTTACTCGGTGTAGTATCTTATCGAAGTTTTGAAGCATACCAATCTTTTCAGCAGCCACTCAACCTGTTGAATCTTGACTGAAGTTTGGCTTCATTTCGACCTCAAACCCTTGTTATATTACTTTTCCTCAAGTTTGACAAGTCAGTGCCTCTGGAAGAATCATTAAATTGTGCTTACATATTCATTCTGAAACATAATTCTTTTGACCTGTGTTTTGACGGTGAACACAAAGCTACTTCCTTTTATTTTTGTCATTGGTAGTGGTTTGGTAGTAATTGCATCAAAATTTTAAATGATTGCCATTACTTATAGCATTAACGATTGATTACAACCACTTTTACATATTGAAGTTGAACTTGCATCACAAATTTACAGGTATTGGCAGACAACCTCATCGAGAGACTGCCAATGAATTTGGGGAAACTCCAATCTCTAAAACTCATGAACCTTGATGGAAATAGAATTTCGTACTTGCCTGATGAATGTAATTCTCTTCCTTGATCAATAAGATATTTTTAAAAATGTTATTATCTTATTTGGTTCCATGTGTAATCCGTTTGTAGTGGGTCAGTTAGTAAGGCTTGAACGCTTATCCATCTCAGGGAATTTGTTAACATCCTTGCCGGCAACTATTGGTAGTTTGAGAAATGTAAGTATTTGTACATAATGAGAATTGAATATCATCTAACTTTCCTACGGGTCCTGTGATTTGGAATTTGCATGCATTTATATGTAGTCACGAGCATCTTCAGTAAATGCTCATCGGATTTTAAAGAGTTCGAGAGTATACTATTAAGCATAGAAATTTCAAAATGATAGCTGTCTCTATGTCATATATGTATTACCAATCATAATAAGACATTTTAAATTTTGTCATGTGGTAGTGTCCATGTTAGCCGACCCACCTAGTGAGATTAAGGCTTGGTTGTTGTTGTGTTGTAGCATGTCCATCCAACTCCCCATGATTTTCAGAGAATTCTGTTTTTTTTTTTGCTGACATTGGCTTAACTTATCTTCTAAGCCATGGAAGATTCTTTTAAATGTACTTTTAGAACTCGTGAAGTTTTCAGTATTCATTTCTTTTTTGTTACCTTAAATGTGTAAATGGTGGAAATATGCCAGAGAAACCTATTAGTTGGATTTGTATAGGGTTTGGTCATAACTATTCAATCATAATAAATGAACTGAAAGTGCCCTTATAGTATTTTGTTTTACGCTTTGGGAAAAATTTAATATGAACTGTGTATACACTGTTTTTAACTTTTAGTGCATGACACTGATAATGCAGCTATTGCTTTTAAACGTGTCAAATAACAAGTTAAAGTCTCTTCCAGAATCTGTTGGGAGTTGCTTCTCTTTGGAAGAATTACAAGCTGATGGTATGTTTCTGATTGACAACAATTCTTCATGGATGTAATGCATGAGCATGGTAATGCACATGTTTACATGTGTGTTCTTTGTTTTTATGGGTTACTATCTTTCCATGATAGACATACAAAGAGGTTAAGGGTTTTTCCTTTCTAGTGATGCATTGTTTTTAGCTGGATTTGTCGATTGTTAGCCAGCTGAGGAGGATCCTTCCCACTTACCATCGTTCTTTCTCTTCAATGGAAGTATTTTATGATAGATACGCATTCAAGGCTCGATGCTATGCAATTTGCTTTAATTTTGAGATTACTTTTCTGATCTCAGGCTTATATTCAACATGGAGCTCAGTTGTTTTGGTTGCCTCGTGCTTTGAAGTTACTTACTCTGTTTTAATTTAAACATGTTACAATTTGGTGATGTGGGTATAATTTGAGGATAATGGCAATATTTCACGTCAAAGAATGAGACCATAAGACTGATTCTTTTATTGATCTTTCCTTTAATATGATCTTCGACACAATTTGCATCATTTTTTCTTGCCAATTCGCTTTATACCATGGTTGGCTGAAGCTAATTTCAACCTTTTTGCCAACTTTTCAGATAATCTTATTGAAGATCTTCCCTCTTCAGTTTGCAATCTTTCTCACCTGAAATCACTTTGCTTTGATAACAATAATGTGAAGCAGGTAGTGTTCTGTTGTGTTAAAACTTCAGAGATGTAATGCTGACTTGATTGAGTGTTGCTTGATTGTTTTCTTTCTCTTTTTATTTGTTTATTTTGCATGTGTTGAATTTTCATAATGTTCTAAAAACCATTTATGGACAAAAACAACCAAGCCTTAAAAGCTAGTTGTCATGACCCAATTTTTACCTTGGCTTCACGATTTATGAAGATGGAGAACGAAATTTCAAATAATTCCACCCTCTCTGAATGATTTGGAATAGGAATGATGGGAAAGGAAAGGCTTCAAATCCATCTCACAAGTGCATTTCATGACTCCCAAGCTTTTCCTTTCCCACCGATGTCCTCCAAAAACCAACTCACAAACGGACCCTTAGATTCAAAAGTCTTTATGGTACCTTGGTTTCCTTCTGGGCAGATACCTTCAACTTTATTGAAAGATTGCAAAGCTCTTCAGAACTTATCACTGCATGGCAATCCTATATCAATGGATCAATTTCAACAGGTATGCTCTTGTTGCTTGATTATTATTTATTTTCATTTCCTGGCAAATCGATGGAAATGTTCAATTTTAATATAATTGAACTGAATAATCTTTTAGATGGATGGGTTTCAAGAGTTTGAAATGAGGAGGAAAAAGAAGTTTGACAAACAAATTGATTCAAATGTGATGATTAGTTCCAAAGGACTTGATGAGGGTGTTGATGTATGAAGTCGTCTTAGGCTAGTTGAAACAGCTAGCAATGGAGTTTTGCAGTTGTACATGCGGACAAGCTTGGATGAATGGCGTGGAAGACAGGGTATTTTTGGCCATGCCTTATTTCCTATTCAAAATACATGTAAGGGGATCCCTTTGTCACATTATATACTATTCCTACTTTTTTTCCTACCCAAATTTTCCTGCAAATATGCTGGCTTCATATGGAGCCATTATCCATTATACATCTAAAGATTTCATATACTGATTTTGAAGCCTTCTTGTAGATAAATGAAAGGGTACGTATCTTGGCAGCTGTAAATTAAGACAACTTTAAACTTTTGACTCAATATGGAAGGCACTGCATCCTTTTATTTGAAGTACAATTAATACAAAGTATTTTAGAGTATATTTGGTTTGCTTTATATTTTCATTTTCAATTGATGTGTTTCATTTTTTTGGATGATCGATTTATGTAGCCTTATCCCACATGCGGAGAGGCTGATTGCACTTCGGTGTCTGTTGTGTCCACAACAATGGACAGGAAACCACATTCAATTGATGTGTTTTAGTTCAATTGTGTCCAAAAAACTGAGTTTTGTAGCCTGTGTAGTATTTTTTATGCTTCCCAAGAAAATGGCTCTACATGATGTCTGATTTAGCATGCTCCTTGTGATTTCTAGGATGTTTATTCCAAGTTCCAAATACCCTAAGATGTGCTATGACAAGCTTGATTCCTTTCCAAAATTCATGAAGAACCTTGCCTTTTATAACACTTGTTGGCAGCAGGTTCTATAGGTAAATGGTAATGTTTATTGCTTCAGCCCAAAAATGCCTAGGAAGATCTTTCTAAATTCTAATACAGATAGTTTTCTCATACCGGAAAACTTAAATGACAAGTCTTATGTGTCTATTTGGTATAATGGTTTAAGGTCTTACTAGATTTTCAGAAAGACCAAAATATTAAGAGTTTGATTCATGGAAGCGACACTTATTGGTAGGAGCAGTCACACATTGTGAAAGGATTAACTCATTACCCATAAAATGAGGGATATCATTAGTAATATAAAAAAAATGATGGTAATTAATACAAATGACAAAATGAGTTTATTAGAGTGCATTAAACTCATATCAGTCATTAACTCAGTTAGGTACTTGGTTAATTAGTCACTTCTCGAACTAGTACATTATTGGTTCGATCGGTTGACTTATCTTACAATAAAAATTCATAATACTAGATAACATTATTTAATAAATTTGTACTCCAAAATTTTAAAAAATTATCATTAACAAGAATCTAATTAAAATAGAAAAAGTCTTATACCAAATAATACGAATATTCTCTCTATTTCTCATCTCTTTATTTTTCACACTATCTTTCTCACTTCTTTCTTTTTACCCATATTTTCTGTGAGTGTGACATCATTTTGGCATTTTTAAAATAGAAAAAGATGTAAGCATCGACTATGTAAAGAAAATTTACATTGTCACTATATTATCCATTATTCATGTTTAATCATTATTAATTGATTAAAAAAATAATACAAATAAATATTGAATAATATAATATTATATATAAATCTTTAATAGCCTCTAAATCCTACACTCAAAAAAAATAATATTATTGCATATTTTTGTCTATGGGACACAACAACATTTGTTTTCCTTTACATTTATTATACTTTTGGTATTTCTTTTGATTTGTGAACATGTGGGCTCATGATTACTGTCAATGTTTTCTAAATTGTATTCACCAGAGAGTGGGAAGTTAGAAATGGCAAACCATTGAAAATGCTAAAGGACTTTCCCCTCACTCGTTCTTGTAATGGCTAACTACCCACCCATACATATAAACACACTTATACATACTAACCCACTCAAACTATAAGTCAACACAAACAACTGCCACTCAAAATTTGTTGCTTTTGCCATTGTTGGACTTTTTATTCAGGCACATATATTTGTTTCAACCTTAACTATTGGCTCAGTAATGGATACCATAATGGTAAATTATTACATCATTTTGCATTATATTGATGTCATTCAACATCAAAGTGATTATGTGAACAAGAAAACATGAGATTACGATCTATCTCAATAGCTAAATTTCTTATGATGTGTCTTAGATTTTGTTTCTTGTTTAACAAAAAGAGGATTACCACTCACTGCATAATTTATCTATATATCAATCACCTACCTTGAAATCCTTGTTCACAACTGGTTTCCACTTACCAAAATTTTATATTTTGTCCTTTTTATTTCTTTTAAGATCAAAGAGCCACTAAATGTGACACTTATATTTCATAAATTTCCATCTAAAAACCAATTGGTAATGAGAGGAGTAGTACAACAAGTATTTAAATTATTTCTGAGACAATGAGATAAACGATGTAAGACTTACTTCTCAATATACCCTTCTTACATAAGTCTGTCAAGACCAGACAAAAATGTTTACCTTTAACTCATAACTAAATAACATTTTTTGGCTCATAACAACTAAAAAGAGGTTGAGTTTTGGTTCTGATATCATGTTAATGTTTCATCTCATAACCAATTTGTAATGAGATGTATAGCCCAACAAATATTTAAATCATTCTCAAGACAATGAGGTAGACGATGTGAGACTTACTTCCCAACATCATTACTTAGTCACTACTTAATTTGTCTCTTAGGAATATTTTATACCTTTTATATATTTCTCAATCTTTAACATATGATCTAATTATCTTGTTTTGATATATAAGATCATACTCTCGTATAAAAAGTGTTTGTTCTGCATTGGTGCATCATAATGTTATATCATAGCAAAATAAAATACATGTTATACTCTTTTCTTTATATTTGTCTCTTATAAGCAACTCAATTGAGTAAAATGAGTGATAAAATTGTAATTATGAGCATGCATGTTTCATATTTCATCTCAAGGCCAACTTAATATTATTGCAGTATTTGTCTTTTCCATTCAAAACACTTCAATCCAAAATTAAAATTTTACAACACATCATTCTTATTCTTTATACTATTAATCTATGTTTTTTAGTATTGGAATGTATAATATTTTTGTGCGAATAATATAACGAAAATGATGTACTGAAATAAAAATAATTCAGTGAATCTGGAAAAGGACCTTCGATTTGCCTAAGGGCTATTCAAACACTAGCAAAATAGGGACAATGGGACCTAATGATGATTAGAATAAATTAATAAATTTTGGTGCTAATTGGACTTTGATTTCAAGTACATTCTTTTCTCCTTTCTGTAAAGTTGGTAGGGATTCAGTGAAACCCTTGTGATTGTGTAATATAAGAATAGTAATGTTATATCTTTCTAATAATCATTCTACCTACAATGACATATGTCATTTTTCATATAAAAAATGTCTCGAGATATTAAAAGATCTCATCTAAAGCAGTCAATTAAATCGTGACAAATTAATAATTAAGTTCATAGAAACTTTAGGATAAACATGTATACTTTAGATTTAGCATGATTTATTAACAAGTTGGCAAGAACTAATCATATCTTATATTTATTGCCTTTTAAACCTTTCATGATTCCACTATAGTATATCCCTCGCTAGTATAGAATCTTCAGAGTGAAGATTTTGTCCAAAGCATAGATTATTCTTATAACCATTCTTAACGTCAACCTTTTTAATATAATAATAATAAATTAATCTTCTGCTTTTTGGCCAAATCCCTTGAGATTTAATCGCTTGTGCATGTCATAATCGCTCAAATTAAAGAAAATGCTGCGGTGCCTAATTTTATATATATTGAGAGGCCAACATGATGCTATGTCATAATTGCTATATAAATAAATAAATAAAAGTAGTACTTTATTTATTTATTTTTATTATAACATTTGACACTACAACTATTATGGTTACAATAATTAAAATTATTAGTACATGTGTGTATATGCATCCACATGGCCACCCTTTTTTATGATCTTGAAAATGCATATATAAGTCTCACACATTATAAGTATCCTATAACAAATAACTATGAATTTTAAAATACATGAATACCTAACTTTTTCTGACCGAGTCACTGTTGCTGCAGTAAATGGCATTAAATAGACAAAAGTAAGTGCAGAGAGAGTAGTGTTTCCCCTTTGACCAGTAGCTTAGGTATTGAATGCTGAAAGCTACAATGTCTGTCCAATAAGAACCCTCATGTCGTGATGCTGCTTCCCAAATTTATAGTCATACTAGACTTTACATAGGTTTATATGATCAATTATCGGATTAAGAGTTTTGTTGTATTCTGAAACAAGATCCTCTTATAAATGTCCTACAACTAAAGTTTACATGAAGTTGTGTTTTTGAGTTGGATTTTAGAGAGTAAAGAAAGGGAAGATAAGGTTTAATATAATAAAGGTTAGGTAGGGATATACTTGCTCCAAGAGTAGGTGAAGAAAACTTGTTCCACATCATGATCATCAATTGGATTTTCCAAGATTAGATAACTGAGTGTGAAGTAAGTTTTTTCTACTTAATCTTGAAGTAAGTAGATCATTTTATATAAAGGTTTAGTTGGATTTTATTTGGAAGGCTTATTAAAGAATGAAACTTACTCCTTAGAATTTCAAAAGGGAAAAAATGAATTTCACACAATAAAATTGTTCCACCCCATTAACTTCTTAAAAGGGTAAGCTTCCCTTAACCTCTCGCACGCATCAGTTTCATTCTCAATGATTAAATTTAAATTAATCAATCTTCATCTAACTCTTCAAATTTATTAAAGTATTCAAATTTACAATATTAAAAGTTAGCCAATGGAACTCCTTTATATTGCTTAAAAATACTATAATCGTATCGTAATAAATAGGGATGACCTTTTTCTATTTTGCTTTTCCCCACAAATTTAAGTGGACATATATATAGACATGTTTACATTATGTTAATGAACAAAATGACATATTCTGCAGGTTTTAGAACGGGCATGCAAATGACCCATGATATTAATGAATAATTTAAAAAAAAATATAAAAAATAAAAAATTAAATAAAGTAGATAAAAATACAAAATTTAAAAACGGTGATTTTTATTTAAATTTGATCAAATTATATTACACTACAATTTTTTAGACATTAAATCAGATTGCAACATAACTTATTTGAATTTTTCTTCTTTTTCCTTACATTATGTTCATGAGTCTTCTTCATTGTCCAATAGAAATGTCTGTGGACTTGGCGAACAAACGAGCTGAGCAAATAGACAAAATTTTATACAATACCCATAAAAAATTGAGGGATATATGTACGGGGTGCATGGGCATTACCCGTTTTGCCATTTATAAAGATAAATAAAACAAAAAAAATCCAATTGATGGTGTTGGACTTGAACTGGCATGTTAAACTGTTAAATAGTATGTATGACAACTTTACATTGGTCTGACCTAGTTAAATTGATAAAAAAACCAATTTAACTACTCTATCGAATAGAATTGAGGTATTTGTCATGAATATACATTGTAACATTGTATTGCAGACTAACAGTTGTTTTTACATGTACTTTGAAACTTAATTATAAGTGTGATGTCATGTAATATTTTATTGTTTAGGTAGTTCGTCAATGGCCCGAAATAATACTTATTGACTGATTCAAGATCGTTCTGTTTAAGACATTTTTGGTACTGTTCAAATTGTGCAAGTAGATTATTAATCACGTCATCTCGAGGATAAAACAACTCAGTTGCTATTATCGATTTCTTACTGCATCGTAAGAATCAATCTCGAATATACCCACAATATGGCTATCGGTATCAATTCTTGAAATACCTACAATATGAAAGAGAGCTCAATCGGTGCAAGAAATTATGAAGGAGAAAACTTCTATTTATAGCTTGAGGAGTCATCCTACGATCAAGATGAATCCAACCGGGATTCTCCTCCACCAAGCCCAAATGCCAAAAAATTAAAAATAATTTTTAATTAAAAAAATTGTAGTGCCCAAAACTCATTGTCCCATTAGGGTACACCCCAATGAGTGTACTTAAGGCTGAGAGAGTTTTTTTAACATCCTTCCTCGAAACATTATGAGACTTTGAGAATTTTTCATTTCACACTCCAAGATAACCTATTAATAACTACATTAACGCACCTTAAAATCATTTTAAAACTAACCATTTCCAACATATTTAAGTTATTATTATAATAATTTAACGTTGGGAATATTATTAGACATTTTTTATAATTGGACAAAACTTAGATAAAGTATCATAGGTATTAGTGGTACATGTGACCTATTAGAGGATCACACGTTGACCTTTTTATTTACTTTTAAGGTCAAAAAATATTTGATTGTAAATCTAATAAATGTTCATTCATTGAAAGTAAAAAAAAAGGTCTAATGTCATTATCTAATAGGTCACATGTACCACTAATACTTATGGTATTTTACCTAAGTTTTGTAACCTTAGATATATTATCAAACATGTTTTATAATTTTCATATCTTAACAATTAGTTAAAACTTCATATAATTAATTTTAGTAAATTTTGTGATTGTCTACCGGTTAAAATCATGATGGATTTGTTGTTCCGTTTGATTTAACAACATTGATGCATCTAAACAGAAATCTTTATGGATTTATTGTTCAGTTTGACTTTAATAATATGGATACAATCAAATTGGAAAAAAAGAACATTTCCCCTTAAAGATGTGTGGACAAAGATCTTGAGGAAAGTGCATAAAAAAAAGAAGTTAGTACCACATAACATTTTTATTCTTTAGATATAATTATAATAATGTTTTAACTCTCACCAATAAGTTATAAAAATAACAACTCTCAATTGGAGTACACTAGACTAATCCCTTGTATAGAAGATATCTCTAAAATTTACAGAAGTTACAATAACAACATTAATGAAGAGAGAATTCAAAGGGGTTGTGCTACCTGATAAGCCAGACAATTACAAAACAAGATTCTAAGGATTATCAAGATTCTTAAAGTATTACAAGCAAAACAAGGAAATAATCATAATTCTGATTCCCTCATAATATTCTTTCCCATATTATAATGAAGATTCCTTCTTTCCTTACAAAAAAAAAAACAAAAACAAAAACACAACAAATCAAAGGAATAGATATAATCACCCATTTTTGGTATAACATGATTAACTTGAAAAATGAGAACATAGATTTTTTTAGTGTGATCTTTATTCAAATCAAAGTGTACCATTCTTATTATAACAAAAAAAAAAGAAGTGTACTATTCTTCTGTAATGCTTTTCACATAACACAAAAAACCCACCAACCCTAACCATAATCATATCCATATTCTATAGACATCCTATATGTATATATATAAACCTTGACCAAAACAAAATCAACTCCAATAATCCAATGGAAATGGAGTCACCAAGGCCCCCACTTCCACAACACAAGTCTCACACCAAACCCATCACTCGTCTCAATTCCTACGTAGCCAAATCCAGAGTAGGCAAATATTTCAAGCTAAACCAACGTAACTCAACCTTCACCACTGAACTCCGTGCTGGAACCACTACCTTCCTCACCATGGCTTACATCCTTGCCGTAAATGCCTCCATCCTCACCGACTCTGGTGGAACTTGTTCTGTCTCAGATTGTATCCCTCTTTGTTCTGATGCATCAATACCCATTTCGAACTGCACAGGTTCATCACTTCATGTTATCAAGCCCGGCCCATCTTGCAAGTTTGATCCGGTTAACCCGGGCTATGCTGCCTGTCTTGAGAAAACCCGGAAGGACTTGATTGTTGCCACCGTCGCATCTGCTCTTATTGGCTGCGTTATCATGGGGGCCTTCGCTAACCTCCCTCTGGGCCTTGCACCGGGCATGGGTACCAATGCTTACTTCGCTTACACTGTCGTGGGCTTTCACGGTTCTGGCAACATTTCATACCAGAGCGCTCTTGCTGCTATTTTTTTAGAGGGTTTAATCTTCTTGATCATTTCAGCAGTCGGGCTTCGGGCCAAGCTCGCAAAGGTTATACCTAAGCCCGTTAGGATCAGCTCCTCCGCCGGGATTGGGCTTTTTCTCGCCTTCATTGGGCTTCAGAATAACCAAGGAATCGGGCTCATCGGGTACAACTCAGCGACTCTAGTCACTCTCGCGGGCTGTCCTAACTCATCGCGGGCTTCACTTGCTCCGGTTATGACGTTGGCTAACGGCACCATCGCTTTGCTTCCAGGAGGGGCTGTATCAGGTGGTATTTTCTGCGTCCAGGATAGAATGCAAAGCCCAACACTCTGGCTGGGCTTGGTGGGCTTTATTATAATTGCTTTCTGCTTAGTGAAAAACGTTAAGGGTGCTATGATCTACGGGATTGTTTTCGTAACCGCCGTTTCATGGTTCCGGAACACTAAAGTGACGGCGTTTCCGAACACAGATGCGGGTAACTCGGCTTACGAGTATTTCAAAAAAGTCGTGGACGTACACGTGATAAAAAGCACAGCGGGTGCTTTAAGTTTCAAGAATATCGGAACGGGAAATTTTTGGGAAGCTTTGTTCACGTTTTTGTACGTTGATATTTTAGACACAACGGGAACGTTGTACTCTATGGCGAGATTCGCAGGTTTCTCGGACGAGAAAGGAGATTTTGAGGGTCAATATTTCGCGTTTATGTCAGATGCCACGTCGATAATTGTGGGGTCCTTACTAGGTACATCCCCCGTGACGGCTTTTATAGAGTCGTCAACGGGGATCAGAGAAGGAGGACGAACGGGGATAACCGCATTAACCATTGCGGCGTATTTTTTCTTGGCATTCTTTTTCACACCGTTATTGGCATCGATACCGGCGTGGGCGGTGGGGCCGCCGTTGATATTGGTGGGTGTGTTGATGATGAAATCGGTGATGGATATTGATTGGGAAGATATGAGGCAGGCCATACCAGCGTTTGTGACACTTTTATTAACACCTTTGACTTATTCTATTGCTTATGGTCTTATTGGAGGGATTGGGACTTACATTGTGTTGAACATATGGGATTGGGGGTGGGAGATTTTAGGTCACTATAGGTCTGTGGAAACAACTAGGGTGCCTAATGGTTCCCATCATGTTGGGGCCAATGGGGGTGTAGTTCTACATCAACAACCCAATCCATAAAGTGCACTGTGTTAAAGCACTACAAGTTGAAATTTAAATATAGGGTAGTTAGTCCTATATGTAATAATGTGGTCTCTTCTTTTTCATACCTCAATTTCACAAAAGTGATGTAATGTAAAAATTGTTTTAACATTATTGTTTGATCACTTTGATGTGATATAAAAATAAATCATGCATAAATAAAAATTGTTTAAGTTAGAATGTAATATGTATGAGTTAAGATTATATTCTAATATTAATTTATTTATCTCAACTATTCACCGCATTCAATAGTTCAGATTGATCTACTAACGAAGTATTTGTCTAGTAGTATAAAGACCCATTGTATTACCAGTCGACTGATTAAGAATTTAATTCCTGTGAACGACACTTGTTGGGAGTGTCATATCAAACATCCCAAAATGTATTAGTTTCTTACCCAATGTTGGAAATACATTTGTTAGTATAAAAAATACTGAAGTATATTAAGCAAATTATATTTGTACGTCTTTGTGGTGCACGGGGGTTACATATAACCAGTACGTTTTATAGGTACAGTATTGTTTGATGATCATATTCAACAGCTTAAAAGGAAAACTACATTTAGGAGCAATGAATTGCTTGCAATCTTCACGTTTATCATGATTTTCAAGTGATGCAACGTCAATGGTCTTTAGGTCTCGTAATATTAGTGTTAGGTTTAAGTCATATCATAAATGTAAAATTATATGAAATGCCCTATAAAAAGGCATGAAGGTAGTATAAAAGACAAATAAGTTGATAACCTCACATTTTTAATAAAGAAAAATTGTATTAAAACGAGTACAAGGGGTGTCAACTCAATACAATAGAGACTAAGACTAAGAAATCAACTTTGTAGAACATAAACTTAGACAAAGTTTAATATTCATACGCCAACTAGCAAAAGATAAAGACTTGCGAGAACCAAAAGAAAATAATCAAATCCAAGATATAGTTTGAATAAGATCAAGAAGGTTCACATAACCTCACTTAATTACTTCACCATTAGATAACTATAACCGATTGAAAAACTAAAACAAGGAAGAAATGAGAACAATTAAACAACATATTTTCATTGAATATATTTTTATTATTATTAAGGGTATCCCTCATCTTATGATAAGAAAATAATTACTTTCGGATATTGTAATTTTTCCTTCCAACAAGTGTCGTTCCGAAGTTACTTGAATGCTACAAATTGGTTAGTTTATGATTTGATTTTTTGGGGTACTATCATGGGTATCTTCAGCTTACAAGTAAAGAACTAATTCCTTTTTGAATGTGTAGCTTATTCTATACTATGAATTGCATTCTTAAGATTTTGGTATAGCTGGACATGGTTTTGTGTCAAACTCTTACTAGAAAAAAAATGTCATCTCCAAACTTTGCCCTTCTCTAGTGGGAATATGATCTGAAATGGCACTCAATCACAATTCTTAAATAAAATAGACACGTGATTGTCATAAATGGCAACAACCCAGCAAGCTCCATGTATAAAAAAAAACATAAATAAACTGCTTATTTATTTCTAAAATTCGAAACAAAATGGTGGGGTGAACCATAAATATGTTTTTTCAAGGATAATATCAAGTACCAAGTATCAACTGCTTCTATAAACAAAAAGGTATTTTTAAAATATTAAATGAATTTATAGATAGCATATTATGTCCTGTGTATTTGGCAATAATATATGCCATATTTTTAAAACTTGTGTTTTTTTACGTTTTGAAATAGATTAAGCTCTTATAGTCAACCACCGAAAAACCTTATTGCACTACAAAAAGCGTGTTTCTATTATTTTATGATGATCTAAGAGAGAATGATATATACATGATTTGAAGAGGAAAAGGATGTGCAACTAGTATTATCCATTATAATAACACGTATTTTTTTAGAAATTCTTGCTTAGGTTCAATCAATTTATGTTTTTATAGACGTTTAGTCAATTTAGCATATATAATTCGTCTTATCTACACCGCTTGCATATTATCCCTGCCCAATTAGTCCTCCATTTTTATATTTTTTTGGCGTATGTCTACCTATATAGTGTTGGGGTAGGTTAAGTTGCTCCCCACACACATATATATGAGTTATAAGGTGGTTTAATGGTTCACGTGTTGAGGAATGAAATTGGGGAGATTGTGAGTTTGTCTCCCTCATCGTAACAAAATTTAAAATAAATAAAAAATAAAGTTATAAAGTGATTTAATGATTAAAGAAAAAAGAGAAACAAATGAAGTTTATGGTTCGAATCTCACCCATAATAAATACTAACAATTATTATTACAAAAAATGAATTTAATATTATATCTTAACCTAAAACCTTAACTATTACCTCAATCAATTCCTAGTTCGTGTTACTCCTTCCCACAAATTTTGCTACTAGAAATCAATTTTTTCTGATATAATTAATATCTATATCTATTTTGCTACATAAATCTCTGCATATTGCAGGTGATGCCGTAAAGGTAGTGTCTGGTGCAGTGGTGCTTGTGTATCAATAAATGCTAATAAGGTACAATTGCTGGCACTGCTTTCAATGAGTGGATAAACTGTCATTCATTAACTAGCACTGCTGCCATCTAATAGCCCTAAAAACTGTACCAATTCATTGATATTGTTTATAATTTCACACAAAAATATTTAATTATTAAATTTTTTAATGAATTATAAATTGTAACATATAAAGTAACACATTTATTTTGGTACAACATATGGGTGAGCATAGGCCAAATTGGAATAGATTAAAGTTTGTACTTACTCGAGCTTGTTTGGACCATTTTTCTGAACTCGGACCCGATCATAGACTCGGAGTTAACCCGACCCTAAATATATTTACAGAGTCAGCATTTAAATCCAAACTCGACCTTAGACCCGATTAAATATAATATATACTCATTTTACATAAATTCTTCTGAATAATATATGTGTATATATATTATTAAACATATATATGATGAAAAATTAGAGAATCAATGATATTTTCGACCAAAAAGTATCATTACTTTGTATATATTTGAATAGAGACACATACAAAAATCATGAGTGAGTGACCATAAGATGAGTCATTGTCTGATCCCTACCTGACCCTAAATATCGATATGGTCTAATTTTTGAACCCGAACTCGGCCCTAGACCCGATGAGACCTAACCTTTTTCAGACCTAATCATGATTGGACCATACTGGGTGAGCGAGTAAGATCGAATCATGCTCACCCTTATTAAACATATGCGCTTCTCATGTTTCAAACATCAATTCAAGAGTGGGGTTAGGTGTAATAAAGGTATTGAAGCTTAGCTCATATTCCTGACCTTATCTTCCACTATGAAAGGGACATAGTGGGATTAGGAACCTCCCAAAGAAAGTATTGAGGTCAAAATATTGGATCTAATTAAGGTCTATATAATAATCTGGAATGAATAGGATATATAGTGCTTGAAATTAATTGGGAGATTTACTATTTCTGGTTCAACTGCCAATTAATTTACAAGTCATTAATGACTTGTTATTCATGTTCTTGAGGGTCAGGAGAAGCAGTAACATAGGATACCTGGAGGGATAGAAGCTAATTAGTAAACAAATGCAGGAGAGTTTGGTGAGTTGTTTTGACATGTTTCTCATATAAAATTTGTACCATGTCATGTTTAAATATGCTATAACCGATATTTTAAAAAGTCAAATTAAGAAATGGAAAGGATTTACAAAATCACAAAAAAAAAAAAGTGATGTTATATTAGAATTTCCTTTTATGATTGATAAACCATCAATCCTAGGATCTTGAATCTCATGATACAAAGTCATATATGAATATATGTTTGTCAGGTCTATTCTTTTTGGATGTCTTTGGAGAGAGTTTTGGTATGATGAAGAAATGTGAAAATTATTCTTGATTTGGTGTTTTGGGACTATAACATTCCTTATGCTTTAACTTATGTAGTTCTCATTATCTTGTATTGGACTATTCACTAACTATTTGAGTATCCACTTATTAAGATTATGTTTATAATCAGTTCTAGAAATCTTATGTATTATCATATGTTAGATCACTTATTTTATAAATTAAAATAAATAGTTAATATAATTATATTAAATATATGATAAATTCCTTACTTATAAATTTATAAGATAGCCGCAGTTCTTGAAATTACTAGGAAATGGTCATTTCGTGCCGACCATGTTTGGTACATAAACCAAACTTGTTCGGAACAATGTCTTCAACACAACCTGTTGCCTAATTATTTCTCTGTTAACGTGTATATGTATTCAAGATTATGCATCAGAGTCAGAATTCATCATGACCAATTATCTTTCTTACTCAGAACAAAATCTATCTTGCTAGAAAGCTGACAAGAAAAAGCATGAACTCCAAAACTTTCGTGTTGTAGGTGTGCTGAAAAACATCATTGGAACACTAAAAAGTATTGGTCGACAGAAAATCCAAATTAACACAAATATTAATTTTCAGGGAGTAAAATCTTTGCCTCTACGTTAGTTAGAGGTTCAATATGGATATATGTATATAATTTTGAGGTGCTAGATTAATTTTATACTCAAATTGTATCTCCTTTCTGTTGGATATGTAACAATTGTGACAAGTACTTGAATCTTATTTTTTTATGATTTGAATCCTATTTTTAAAATTTAACCACAAGTATCTCTAAAACCATATTGAAAGGGGGAAAAAACGAAGCCACGAAATGTAAGGGCAGTTAATTGGAGGAATGCTGGGAGATGGAAGGGTGAAGAAAATTATTCTTACTTATTTTTAGTATAATATTTATATATTGATATTGTAAAAAATTATATGCAATCAATACATTAGTCAATGATAATTGCAAATAAATTATAAATGATGTAGTAATAGTATAAAAAAACTATTGCGTTCATTAATTTAGTCAATCAATGTAGTTTGGGAAAGATGTCAGCGCCATGTCATCATAATTTGAATTCAGTAATTTATCCTCAAGATGAAAGTGCTAATCGGTGGTGGAGAGAATATTAATTACTTCTTGATAATCGAGTTAGACATCAAATCAATAAAAATCTTATATAAGATTTGACCATTTTAACCAGTTAAATCGTCTCGTTAGAAAACATCATACATAATTAAACATTAGTAACACGTTAACAATGTGGGCTGCTAGCCCATATATTACGTCATTGAAGCAAACCTAAATACCTAAGTGAGCTTGGCCCAACCCAATCTGAATAGAAAGTGCTTTCATGTTAAGTTAGAGACCCACGAGTAACAAGCATCAAATGGCTTGATCAATTTCATTTTGAAACCACATATTAGTTTAGTGGTGTAAGCCTATGTTTGATGTATAAGATGATCAACAATCCAAAGGTTCAATTCAAGTGAGCAATATTTATTGGCGGTCATACAACTCAAAAGAGATTAATTCTTTATCCATAAGATAAAAAATATTTTAGTAGTACAAAAAAATCATTTTGCAAAGCTTTTTCCCTAAAATATATACAAGAGTCCAAACCCACACTCACCTAAACAAAAAATTTCATTTTCAATTTTAATATATATCATTTTATAGAATTAGAATGTTTTTGTATTTATTATAATGTTCAGTTTAAGGTGTAATAGGTTATTATTGTGTAAATGGTACACACATGAATTATATCAATTTTTGTGTGTGTAGAAATTAAAGGTTTAAGTAAAATCAGAGAATTATAAATTAATTCATGCGATAGTTACATCATGTTTTGTTTTTATTTTATGATATTAATTATTCAGGTTTTGTATATTTTATTTTGGATTATTATAATATTTATTCTATTGACTTTATATAGTAATTTTTTGGTTTTATTATATGGTTCAGGTGAGAAATGTGATTAATATGTTAGTGACAGTTAAAGCATAAATTAAAAATGGTTAAATATAAATATAGATATATGAATATATAAATTAATTGGGTTCTAACTATCCGTGCTAGATTCCTCCTAGGCATTTTTATTTCGTTATTTTTTCACCCACCATCACAGAATTGAGGACCTAAACCTCTTGAAAATTTTCAAAGGTGGACTTTTGAATTAAGTAAAAGATGATGGGCGAAGATATGCCATGAATCGCTGGCTTCAGACTATCTAGTAATTTTGGTGGAAACTCAATGTGGATGTCTATTCTTCAAAGATATAAATCATCTGAAATAAAAATACATGGGCTCAACTCTTTTTAAATCTCTTCTTCTTTAAGACTATTCATTAAGGAATAATATTAAATAATAAGAAGATTTTAATCTTATGATATTTTCAAAAATAAAAAGAAGTAACTTTTTAGATATATATCGTTTAGTTTGAAATCTGAGAAGACATAGTACATATTACAATAATGTGCTCAGAAACTTTGATGAAAATATCTTATTAACCTTAAAAAATTAGCAAAATTTTGAAATACCAAGCCAAATATTAAACCATGACCCTACAAGAATGAAGATATATTCTTCTTCTTAACCAGAAACACCTAATTAGAGATGTAGTATCTACAAATTCCTTTAACATTAGAAATGCAACTTGTTATTTAGAGGTTCTTTTTCGACATAATATTGTTTTCTTAATCCTACACTGTGATTATATTATTCATCATTCTTTCAGATTATTTACATTATCAATATATTAGTCATGCATAGATTTTAACCTTATTTATGATTTGAATTCTCTAACATGCATTTTCTATTTTTCAGAAACAATTTTCTCTTTCTCCATTTTTTATTTGCATCAGTTATTATTTAAAAAAAAGGAACTAAAGTCATAATGTCCCCAAAAAATTTAAGTTAGAGAATCTAAAACCATAGGGACCGCATATTAGACCACATGGGGGTAATATCCGAGGGCATTTTGGTCAAAAAAACTTCACAATCATGGGATAAAATATAGGATCAACTTCATAATACTAACAAAAAAAGAAGAGAACCAAACATAGATGGGAATTGTAAGTAACATAGGTTTCACTTCACTTACCAAAGTTCCTTTGTACACAAAACTACTTTCAAAGCATAGTTATCATAAATCACCATGCAGTGTTACAGTTCATAAACCTAACAACTACTCAATTAGGGTGAGTCAAACTCAAATCTGTTGTAAACTATCAGAAAAAGGGATTGAAGAGAACCCCTCAAGCAAGAGTAGTTCTAAATCTAAGGACAGAATGGAGGATTATAATATAGCTATGAAGAATATGATGAGGAACCCTTATGAGTATCACCATGATCTTGGTTAGTTTCACTTTCATCTATATGTTTTTTGTTAATTACCATACATAACATTCATCATTTGACATTTGGTACCTAGTACCTTTGTCTATGTCTTATCATTTTAAATGTGATATTAATAAATATATGAGAAGGGTCAACGATTTAATAGCATCCTCACAGTTTTTGTTAATTTACTAGATATAGTGAGAAAAACTATAGGCGAAATTAGTATGAAGGAATTAGATACAAATGGTTAGTTTATAGACATGATTTATGTCAAAATATTATGAAGTCATTTAATTCATGTAGCCGACTCCACCTAATGTGAAGCGGCTTGGTTGCAATAATATTAGATGGTGTTTTTGTGGTAGAGAGAACTTATAGTATTGTTCTTTTGTCTTCATTTAAGTTAAGAACTACTATGTCCATGTTACATAACTGATGTAATCAGTGATTCATTATTTCAGGTATGAATTACACACTTATAACTGATAATTTGATTGTGGGCTCCCAACCTCAGAAACCTGAAGATGTAGATCACCTAAAAAAGGAAGAGGGTGTGGCTTACATTCTAAACTTACAACAGGATAAGGATGTTGAATATTGGGGCATAGACTTGCAATCAATAATAAGAGAATGTCGTAAACTTGAAATTCGCCATATGAGGAATCCGGTATGCAGGCATTTTTCTATAAATTTATTGAGAAAAAGCAATATAAGCCCTGCCATATGTGATAATCTAGACAACATTACTAAACTTTCCTGCATAATGTCAATAGGAAATAGAGATTTTGATTGGCATGACTAGTTTAATCTCTATGCCAACTTCAAGTTCACATTTTGAACTATTCTTTTATCTACATTGTTAGGCGAAGGACTTCGATCCAAACTCCTTGCGAAGTGCACTCCCTAAAGCAGTCTCATCCTTGGAATGGGCAATTTCTGAGGGAAAAGGAAGAGTTTATGTGCATTGCACTGCTGGACTTGGTAGAGCTCCAGCAGTGGCAATTGCTTACTTGTTCTGGTTTTGCGCCATGAATGTGAGTGCTTAACTCTCACCTTATTTACGGATCCAGAAACAATTTCTAAATCAATTACTTTACATTTCATGTCTGTTCTGGTTGCACTTGCATACTATCTTGGTAGTAACTAGTGTGGTTTAGCTTAAGTGTTACTTTCCCTTGGACAGCTAAATACAGCGTATGACACGCTAACTTCAAAGAGACCATGTGGACCAAATAAAAGTGCAATACGTGGAGCTACTTATGATTTGGCTAAGAATGATCCATGGAAAGAGCCATTTGAGAGTCTTCCAGAATATGCATTTGAAGATATAGCAGACTGGGAGAGGAACTTGATTCAAGATCGCGTCCGTTCCCTTCGTGGAACTTGACAAACTTAGGTAAGTGTTCCTGATATGAAAAAATTTCGCGTGTTATTAGGAATTTGAGTGCCTGCATTATATGTTTATACTTTATAGAGCTTCAATTGCTTTTGCACTTTTTAAGTTCTTGAACAACAATGTAAACCAAAAGATCACCGAAGTCTACTTGTTGAACTCGTTCGCGACAGAGGACTCCCATTGTCGTTGGGACATGGAAAGAGTTATAAATAAGACATCACATCTTGAACCAAGACCTTAAGGAGATGCCTCCATGCAAATAATGCACCATAGTTGTACTGGACTTTTTAAAATATGAGAATTCAAAATGCTTATTTGATGCTCGAAATCCTTCCGTGTTTCTGTTCTAAACACAGCATTGTAAATCATGCCTCTAATTAAAATCTGAAACAGATATTCACAATAAACCAGGAATTTCTCCCATGTTGGTACTGTTAAACTTTTGAAATGCTACAGAAGCAACCATGAATGAAATCTTCATGGCGACCCGTAATTAGCTCTCCTCAATCCTAATAATTCTCTGTTTTCGTGCACCTCTTACAATAACTAATCCAACCATAGATGTTACTTGTTAGTCACACATTCGAACACCTTTCTTGCGTGTGAAAATGTCTTGTAGTGTTGCCATTTCAATTTATCGCATTTTCCATAGGCTTCATTCCGATAGACATGTGAAATTCGCATCATTCCAAAGTAGTGTGTATTTATTTTTTGACAGTGGTGTGTGTACTTGCAGGAATTGATGCCAAAAGACTAAGTGGTACTAATAGATGCCTTATCAATTAAGAGCCATCAACATGAATCAAGGCCAAGAGAGATATCCCAAAGTATCACCCAAAACACTTTATTGTCATATATGAGATATCACAATGTTGAAAATGTCACATTAGTTAAAATATCTATGATTGGAAATTGTCCTCCATATACATCTTTAAGGTTACACCATGTTCAATCTAGACCCAAAATCTTTATTGAGTTGAGAAAGCTTTCACATAAGTTGATTACATTTGTCTTGGTCTTTTCCTAACAAGATTCCAACATGGAGGACCACAAGTTTTCCAAGCATGGAAAAGCTAAACTAATCACATGGTAAATGTTGTAGTAGATGCATTTGATTAAACTAATTACATTTCTCATTATTGGCACATGCATTTGATTAAATATCCTATGTTGACAACATAATTCAATGGTTAATGTCTCTGCATAGCTTGTTTATATTTTGCAGTGAGGATTTGCTCACTATGACTAACCAAATTAGGCTCAGCAAATTTAACTCGCAATCCTTAATTTTTACCATAATTAAGCACCACAAAGACAAAGAAAACTCCCAAACCAATGACATTTACTTTTTCTAGTAGACTATACACTTGTATGAGTTTCCTTTTAAAACATATTTGAACCAATCTTCATGATGATAATTTGGTGTGACTCCAAATATAGAACAAAGATCATCTATCCCAAAATAGTCATGTATCTATGTCGTCATTCAATATGATTACATCAAATAATATAAAATATTACTTTATGTTTTTATAACTTTTTTTCTCCAACTAAATCATACATTTTGATTGGTCCGGGACACCATTGGGGACATCAAATCATCTTAAATATATCATACTTAGCTTATGTTCCTAATGGCCACATGACATATATTCGTATTTATTTCTTATTTAAAATTATAAGGTGATTTTTAGATGTGTTTAACACAACTGGTTGAGAGCTGAAAAGTTGAGGATGAAAGCTTATGATTGATGAATTGGCTAATTGAGTTGAAAATGTTTACTAAATTAGTTTATCTTTAGTTAATAACTATTAAATAACTTGTAAGTCTTAAATTATAAATGATAACTTACTTAATTGATTTATTTATAACTTGGTGGATTTTCTTAAGAAAAATCCTCTCCAAACAAGTATATTATTCCTTTTCACTAAGATATGATTATCAAAATCCTATTGATTGCAATTTCTCCAAACCTTTAGGAAAAGACTTGAATAATATGATTTCACTATGGCCATTGAATGAAATGGTCCATCTCCTAGTACTCAATAGATGGAAATATATTATTAGGTGTCCCATTTTTCTTTTCATTAAAATTGAACCTAAACATGTACACAATAGATATTAGATAAGTTGTTTATCAATTAATAAGCCCTTTGAGATGTTTCCTATCACACACTTTGAAGTTAGATTATTTTCACACTCATTTCTATGAAAAGCATAACAATGTATATTGTTAGGTTTTATTAATTTAGCCAAAGACACTAGATATAGAAATAATTTTTTGAGAAATGAAAAGTGGAAATCATCCCATTCAATTAAAATTTGGTAAAAATAAAGCAAAATTATTAGGAAATGAAATGATGTATAATAAATGTACAATTTTATTTGTTTTCAAATTAAGATTTTGATTTTGATGTAGTTTCAATAACAAATGTTAAAATTAATAAAAACAAATATAATTTTTTTTATATTAATTAGAAATGTGAAAAAATGGAACCAGTCTTATGAAAATCGTTTTGTGTCGACCGATTCAACTAGTAACCGGTGAATCGGTCTTAATACTAGTATAAAATCATACCGATTAAAACCGACTAAAATTGGTCAAAAGCGACCATACACACACTTTTCAATTGAATTGTACCGATCATATAAATCAATTTCATTTAGAATTATTTTCTTAATGAAAATGACTTATCTTTAACAAAAACATTAGTATGGAAGATCAAACACATACCTAATACATTTTTTATACTTCTAAAATATGCTCTATCATCGAGTCACACATTTTTATTTAAAAAAATTCCATAAATAAAATGTATTATTGTGTTCTTATTGATTTTTAAATATTAACATTAATATAAAATATATGCAAATGTAACTTTACCTAGATTTAATTTGTGAATGAGTAAGTCAACCATTATACCAATATTATGAATGGAACCATTTGAAATGTCCCACGTATTCACCTTGTTACATACTACCCCATTCTACACTCTCTATTCTGATTATCGCTTGAAGCTGAGTTCTGCTAATGAACCTTGTTTTCCGTTCAATTCCAAACCCTAACCTTATAAATTTTGCGATTCAAATTCGATTCCCTTTCTCCGAAACCATTCCCTTTCGAATGGCTGCTACCAATAACGCTTCCACCTTGTCCAATGGAAACAACGGCGCAGTTCGATTTCCGTTATCTCCGTCAAGCACTTTGGTCATTCAGAAAGGTGATATCACCAAATGGTTCATCAACGGTTCTTCCGACGCAATCGTATATTCCTTCATCTCTCTCTTTTCCTTAATGAACTAATTAACTAACTGTGTTTGATATTTTCAACCAATGATTTTAAGGTTTTGTCTTTTAGGTGAATCCAGCAAATGAGAGAATGCTTGGTGGTGGTGGTGCAGATGGAGGTAATTTATTATTATAAAATGTTTGTTATTGTAATTGGATATGATTTTGAAGAAAGAAAGAAAGAAAATTATGTGAAAATTTTGAACCATTTTCAGCGATACATAGGGCTGCTGGTCCAGAACTTCTTCAAGCATGTTACAGTGTTCCAGAAGTAAGGCCGGGAATTCGATGCCCTACGGGGGAAGCAAGGATCACACCGTGAGTTCTGATGCATGTTTCGATTTGATTAACTTTTTTTGGGTATGAAAATGTTTTAGCAATTAAGCATAGATATGATATGACCAGAATTAGAATAAGTTAATCCATATATACACCATCTAGTTGTAGAGTATTGGTGCGTTTATGTAAATATCTTTTTAAAAAAAAAGAATTATATGGTTGTCATAAACCATTTTCACATGCTTATTCTCATAACTTGTTATTATAAGGTCGAATAAGCTGATTAAGCTTTCCAAAAACTCTTCTAAGTTCCAACCATCTCTGGCATGATGATATAGTTGTAATCCAGAATGAAGTTTGTTTGTGTTGGTCTCATATGGACACTGTGCTTGTTGATATGCAGAGGTTTTAGATTGGCTGCTTCTCATGTCGTTCATACTGTTGGGCCGATCTATTATTCGAATAGTAACCCCGCTGCCTCTCTGGCAAGTGCTTACAGGTAGTTTAACTTTGTGTTTGTGCAGCTATTTTTATTCTTCTTTGAAACATAAAAAGTTTATTATAGCTGGTGTTTAGCTCACTAATCTTGAATGAGAAGTTTGTATTCTACTGGTAATTGGTTTACAGGAACAGTTTGAGGGCCGCAAAAGAGAAAAACATTCAGTATATAGCTTTCCCGGCTATATCATGTGGCGTCTATGGGTAAATTCACTCAAAAAATCCCCTTGCTGTTATGACGTGTTCAACCTCTTGATTTTTATTATCAATTATGATCACATGTTCACGTTTGTAGCAATGGGCTGGGATGTCGTCTATGTTGCCTTTCATGGTAGAAACCCATGTGAAGTTCTTTTTGGGGGAATTATGTTTAAGGGACTCCCAAAAGACCATTCTGGTTATTCAGTTTGAAAGTTCAATCATTGGAAAAAATGACTAAAACAATCATAACACAATACCAACCATCTAATGCCATAACTATAGTAACTGTTCCATTGGCCAAACAGTCCTTCAGCCTAATAAATCCAACCTTCTAGTTTCAAATCTTATTATCCCTTTGCTTTCTGAGAAGACCCAAAGGCTTGTTAAATAAAATGCATTAGTTGTACCTTTATTAGATAGGTGTTACTGTCTTAAATAAATATGGTTTTCTTTGTTAATTGGGGGGATATTGGTGACTGCAGCATCAGGATTTTATTTGTTTTGAAGTGCTTAATTTTTTTTAGTAAAATTATGTAGCAAATTTGTCACCACTCTATAATAATGCTGCACTATTTCAGATATCCTTATGATGAGGCTGCCACAGTATCAATTTCTACCATTAGAGAGTTTGGAATTGACTTTAAGGAGGTAATCCATTCTACTTGTTCCATTTTCTTTATTTGGGTACAAGATATGGTATTAATAAGTATACGTTTTGGGTTTCCAATTTTAATAGAATTTTATATTTGCAATTAGACATTATCACACTTGGGCTATGAGCCACATGGAATTTCGTCATTACCCCATAAAATTTAACAAATTAAGACGAAAGCCGAGCCCTATAATTAGGTCTATGCCAAATATCCTTACCAGCATAACCACATAGAATTATGAGCTGAGGCAGTCTATTGCTTAATTTGAAGGCAAAGAGTTCTGTTGATGAGGACTTGTATTGCATAAAATGATTTTTTCTCGTGATTAGTGTTTCTAGATATTTACAGTTGCATATTTGTTTCAGGTCCATTTTGTTCTCTTCTCTGGTGATATTTATGACACTTGGGTAAATATTGCCAATGACTTGGTGAAAGATTAGTGTGCTCTAACAGCTATCAGTAGAGAGTTGATTTACCAGTTATCTAGACTCTAGAATCCTGCAACAATGTAATCATTTCTTGGATATTGTTGAGTGATGCTAATTAGTAATTACTGTTTTATGCTTTATGTGCGAGTACGTGAGATTCTAAATGATATTTATTTCAACCTGCCTGAACTTGATATATATATATATATATATGATGCCCTTGTGTAATCATAGCAGAGTCGTGCCTTATGCGGAGATTCAGGCTTCAATTTGGGTCCCAGAGAATAGAGTGAGGATCCTTTGAAAGTTAAGTTCTATCAGACATAAAACAAATTCGAACACTTATGCAAAAACATAAACAAGAATTCTCCTTGGAGAGGATCCTTGTTTTATGCATGCCCCATGATTATTAAATGATAATAGGGATTCACTATTTCAATAGTGAATCAACATTTTTCCTTACATGTTCCTTTATTATATAAAAGTCTGTACTCTAGAGTCCTCGATTAGCTTATATTACTTAGATATTTTCACCTCACTAATTTCTGTTCTTAAAAGACTTGTTGCCAACTTATAATTTATCAAATATTTTGGCCACTAACTAAATGCCTGAAATATCAAATAGACATTATCTTATACAAAGGTTGTAGAATACCATAGATAGATCTGTCTTAGCAATTCCACTTTTTTCTTAATTTCCTTTCCTTATGTTTGTGTCATGAATGTGCTCCTTAGCTTATGAGTTGTTCCCAAGAACATAAAATTTGATATTTGGAGTACTATTTATTTGAGAGTATTATTTAAAGGAAAAGTAAAATGTTAGAAAATTTTCAACTCACAAACAACAAATTTCATAATGTAACAACTTTAATTTTATTTTTGAGTGGTCTATGACACTTTTATTCGCTTTTTCGTTTATTCACGTATATTTACCACACATATATTTGTATATATTTTCGTTTATATATCACTTTTCTTCCTATTATTTATAGGAAATTATTGTGTTAATATAATTACTGAAAGATATTATGTAAGAAGAAAAACTGAAATATTTCCCTAAAAATAATATTTTTAGGTTTCCAGAAGTGTTGATTTGATTGTCTAAAACTAATTTCATTTTTTATATTCCTTGAACACCACTTTGACATAAATGAAACAGAATGCATAATGATGGCTTTTTTTAGTACTCACTAATACCAAAAAACAGAATGTGATACATATTATTGCGAAGTAAATATTCTGTTTATAACCATCTTTATTTAATACCTCAATTGGAACAAGTACTATCAAGTATCAAGAAATCTGCATCACCATCAAGAACCAAGAACCAAGAACCAAGAACCAAGAACCAAGTGCCATTTTCACGGTTCATTTTTTTCAGGTAAAAAAATAGAAAGCTAAAAAAGCAAAAAGTACCAGCTTCGCAAGACCAACAATATTTTAGTATGCTATAAATCAAAACTTTATGTTTTTATTTTTAGTAAGAGTTTATTAATCACTTATCTTTATTACCCTTTTCTTTCCTTTATCTTCTTCACCATTGTAGTAGTTTTACTCCCTCATCGACCTTATTTCCTCTCTTTGCAACAAGCACGTACCAATTTGGCATTGATCAGCATTTTCACTCCAAACGATAAAACGACAGCCTTTGACTCTGTTGCAAATTGGACGTGAATGCGATCAATGCCAAGAGCTTCATGAACCCTTTTAGTTTTTATTTTCATTTCACTGAATCACATTTACTCTTAGTTTTATGACCCAGAATCTTTGATTGTTCATAATCGTTGGATCCAAGAGCTTTTTTGTTGACAATTCGCTGATCCCATTTAGTTTAACTAATCTGATGTAAGTTTTTTCAATGTGGTTTTTGCTAAAGTTGTTATTTTGTTTTCTGGGGTTTGGTTAATTCTGTTGCTCTTGAACCTTTAATGTTGTATGCTTCATTGTCCTCTTGCTGTAATTTGTCTTTTATATCTTTCTTTTATTTGTTTTTAATTTGGAAGTTTTTGGGTATTTTTGTTGTTGTTATGACTTTTTTGTTCATTTGTTTTTGTTTAGAGCAACAAATAAAAAGATGGGTGAGGGAGAACAATTTCAGCTTGGAACTGTGGGAGCCTTGTCTCTATCTGTGGTGTCATCAGTGTCAATTGTGATTTGCAATAAGGCATTGATGAGCTCACTGCATTTCATTTTTGGTAAGAAGGTTTCCAAATCGGTATAGTTGTCTACTTGTTTGATCTTCCTTTTCTGTTTGTTGGTGGCAATTATAACTGTATTCTTTTACATTTATGTGCTTCTGTATGAGTTATTTGATAATAATAGGGGTTGATATTTGATAAGCCTTAGAATTCTTTGGGATAAGATGAAAGGGGTTAAATTGAGATGTGGTTTCATCCATGGAAATGTTAGAGGTGAAGGTTTTGAGAGCTCCCCCTCCCATATTTGGCTTACCTCTTTTTTTAGATATGGCTCCATAGTTGCCATTTGATTACACCATTCCGTGACAGTTTGTACTAGTACTATGTGTTCTTTGGTCAAGGGCTCAAAGCAAATTTTGCAAGTATGCAAACCATCCACCCCCTGAGTAACAGTAGAAGCAATGATTGAATGTTGTACTTGTGGAACATGACAATTTTTCCTATGGCTTGTTGGCTATGTGTGAGGATTTTAGTTTAATAGGTTTTGTTCTTGGGCATGAGAGCGCTATGCCAATATCCGTCCTAGTCAATTTTTTTATCATACTTAGTCATGGACTTCTACAACACATATTAAATCAAGTATTAAATGTGATGCGACAATCATGTGTAAATAAGATAATGATATTTTAGGGGTGCATCCGAGGAGTTATGACATATGAGTATTAACTTAGATCGCCATGCATCTTCAAGTCATTTATTAATTTCTCAATTTGCAGTTGAATTTATGAAGGCCGTTTTACTATGATCTCAATTCTTTTAAGGGGGGATTGCGCAGGGTGGGCGGGGGTATGATAAATAGCAACACTAATATTTTTTTTGACTACGTTCTTTGAAATTTCCAGATTTCCCTTTTTATATTTTAAGTGTAACTTGTTAGAATTAAGGTTTTAATTCATCTCCTTGGAATGCCCTATATTGTATTAGTGATCCAGGCAAACTTTGCTTATTTAGGATTTAGGTTGAAATTTTTGAATGAATGTCACTTTATACTTGCTTGGTACAAAAATAATATGAGAAGGTAGAGGAAAATGAAATGTATTTCCCTTTCACTCTTGATGAACAATCATTTTCAACATCTTGCACTTAGTAAGACTAGAGGTTAATAGAAGTGTTAATTGGAGGTTGGATTTTTCTTCAAAATTTTTTAAGAGATTTGTCAAATTTTGCGACTTATCATTTGCCTGTGTTTTGAATTTAGTTTCATACATGTTGTTCATCTGAATACATGCCATTCTGTTTTGTATACTTTATTTTTCTGAATTATTATTTGCTCTTTGCAAATATAAATTAATGTCTTATCCACTACCTAGTTAAAGATTTTGTCTTCCTTCCCTAGATTAATACTTCTACTGAGTAATGTGAATAATATATAAGTTGCCTCATAAAGAATAATTATTGGAAATGACTAAATACTAAAAAGGCCCAAAAGTAACATAAATCATTAGACATCTCAGCCCTTCATTTACTAATATTTGCTAATTTTCATTCCTATTCACGAGGAGGGTTATTAGGTAAATTTATCACCACTGTAGTTTGGTGTATCTGATGTTTTGGGGAGATTCATGTTTATATTCAAGTGTATTATTTGAGATTTACAAGCTTTTGAAACTTTTCCATTTTGTATTATGCAGCTACAACTTTGACAAGTTGGCATCTGCTTGTCACATTTTGTTCACTTCATGTGGCACTAAAAATGAGAATTTTTGAGCACAAACCTTTTGAACAGAAAGCTGTGATGGGATTCGGAGTTCTAAATGGAATCTCAATTGGACTTCTAAATTTGAGCCTGGCCTTCAATTCTGTGGGCTTCTATCAGGTACTCTTCTTCTTTGGGTCTCAGTTCTGTTTTTCTCATGTGTTTTTTAAATTGTGTTGTTTAAGCAGTTTTTTGAACAAGTTCCGTTGTATTTGCATTCAGATGACTAAGCTGGCAATCATTCCATGTACTATTCTGCTGGAGATCCTATTTCTCGGGAAGAAATTCAGGTCCCTTATAGTTTTCTATAATTAATGTGACATTTATGATTGATCTGTTAATATGTCTCAAATAATAGTAATTTATCTAAGTTCCATTAGAGAATTATTTTTTATTTGTGAGTGTATCAATCTTTTGTTTTTTTAGTTCGCTTGCTGTTTCCTTTTAAGCAATTTGATCCATTTAGTGGCATGCCATAAATTTCAGTTGTCGTGTGATTATCTACATGTCATGTGCCTCTGTCCTTTACGCATCCCACAATTTCAAGGCATATAAGTCTTGTTGTTTTGACTTGAACAATCATTATCGTTATCTGATATCCCGGTTGCTTTTGTCTTCCATCGTGAAGTTGCCTTCAATTATATTTGCGTAAATTTTGAACTGTATTATCTGCTTTCCCATTGTTGTCATTGCAGTAAACGAATACAGTTTGCCCTTGGTATCCTCCTTGTGGGTGTTGGGATTGCAACGGTTACTGATTTGCAGCTCAATGCTTTGGGCTCTTTCTTATCTTTACTAGCAGTGATTACAACATGTGTTTCACAGATTGTATCCTTACTAGCCGCTCAAACTTTTAACAGAACTATGAGATATTTTTTGCCACGAATGAAATCAAAGAATCTGTTCTGAAATAGCCTATATGCGTTGATCCTTAGCCTTATAAATGTTTTTCATGAAAATTATGCTTTTAACTAAATAAGGAAAAACATGTGATGTAAGTGCATACTATTAACTAACCTTATAAATTTGTTCTTCATGATACTCATCCCACTGGTTATATTGTGAAAAGGATGCCATATAAGTTTTCATTTGGCATGTAAAAAGGTAGCTTTCTTTCATGAGTTAGTACAGCTCCTATTTCCATAGGTATTTTACTTTAAGAATAAAATTACCCCAAATCGGTGTGTGTGTATTTTCCTCATTTTTCAAAATCTTAAAACTAATTAGGATATATATATATCTTTCTGTTGTACACGAAAGCTTGAGAAAGGTGGTCCTTTTCTGTTTTCTGGGTAGGAGACTATTTCCGTATTCATGTATTGTCGAGACCTTAATTAGTACCTTTCAGATGACAAATACAATCCAGAAGAAGTATAAAGTTTCTTCTACCCAGCTACTGTATCAATCATGTCCATATCAAGCAGCAACTTTATTAATCTCAGGACCATATTTGGATAAAGTTTTGACCAACCTAAATGTCTTTGCTTTCAAGTATACAACACAAGTGATGGTAAGATATAAAAACACTGTGCTTATTTAGTTATTTTTAACCCAAACTCTTTGTTTTTATAACTAACATATTTTCAACTGTTATTTTCTGCATTTCAGGTTGTCATTGTTCTTTCATGTCTTATCTCTATATCTGTAAATTTTAGTACATTTCTTGTAATTGGGAAGACATCTCCAGTCACCTATCAGGTTCTCGGACATCTGAAGACATGTCTGGTATTAGCGTTCGGTTATATTATTGTACGCGACCCTTTTAGCTGGAGGAACATACTAGGGATTTTGGTAGCCATGGTTGGGATGCTTCTATATTCCTACTATTGCACTCTTGAGAGTCAGCAAAAAACACCTGAAGCAGAGGTTTGTTTTATTTACATGATTCATTTTGCGTTTTGTGTTATTGTCTTGATCATTTACTACTACAAGAGCCGACTTTGTGATCCTATTGTTTCCAGGCAAGAGAAGGCGAATCCGATCCTCTTATCAATGTTGAAAGTGGAGGAGGTACAGTATTGAACAAAAGGCCCCCGGTATGGAACAAAGAAAAAGACTAGAAGCATGCTTGATGGCCTTTTCAAAAGAGAACAATATATTGGTCTATATTGGAACTATACCCTGAATTCGAAATTTCTCCCAAACCTATCTCTCAAATACTTTCAGGTGTGAATTGTTTCCCTTGGTACTATTAGCTTAGAAATGTATGCAGTGATAGCCAGCCAACAAAATTAGTGGCAAAAAAAAGCTATCTCTAAGTTTTTGGGCCAACAAAGATGGCAGTGTAGCACATAGTGACTGGATATTTTTCACATTATGTTATATATATATATATGCAGATATAACAACATTTTCTTCATTGAAGAAACATATAAACATTTGATGGCAACCTTGTACATGTTTCTATAGTTATATATATAAGGGTATAGTTTAAGGAAGTTAAAAGTCTAATTTTATATTAGAAAATGTTGTGATAATTGGAGTCAATTTCTATTGTTATTCTAATCTCTGAGATAGTGTAGGCTGCATCTCACCGTACAATGAGGTTAGTTTACCTTCTCTCATTTCTTTTACAATGAGATTATGTTTTTACCTTTTTATTGTGTCAAGTGTTGGATAACACCAAGGAAGATGGAAAACTTAAAATACAAGAATTGAAGATTCCGCGAGTTAAAGGCAACGCCTCAGACTACTACACTTAAAAATTGTTGTTTATGATAAAACAACAATTTTTTTTTAGGTTTGGCAATAGTTTCTAGTCGTTGTCGTAGGTTAAAAGTGTACGAGTAACATGTGTGTTCTTGTATATGTTTCTATAGTTATATATACAAAAATTAATGCATTAAATATATTGTGATAATGATTATTATTTTATTAACAATTATAACTTATGTGTGATGACTAATATCATATTGGACATATATTCATAAATTTATTTTCTAAATAATGTTTTATATATTATAATTTTTATTTTTAATGGGTAATGAACTAATCGCTCTTAGGGTGTGTGAATGTGTCTCCCAATAAGTATGGCTTACAAAAATCAAATTATTGAACTTTTAGGTATCATTGGTATCTAATGAGACCTTACACTATTAAACTAACGTCTTGTTAATAATATATATAATCTATCTTATTATTCTTAATAATGTTTTTAGTGATTTTAGTATAGGGATAAATTTATTAGGTACATATATATTATTCTTATAATGATTATTTATATATAATTAAATTCCAAAACTAATTTGAAACTATGTAGATACTTCTTCTCACACACATACTCATAAATCAGTTTGTGTATGAGTAGGAGTAACCCATAACCAACACCATCAAAAGACAATTTTACTTGAATAAAGTAGCATGAGTGTTACGAGTATTAAGCACTCCATATTACATATTTAACATGATTGCATTCTTAAGCATCACATTTTTTTAACATGAGACAATCTTACTCAAATCAAATAAGAACATTAGAATCACCCACTATGGAGTTTTTATAAATAAATAAAAATGTTTAATGTTATCCACCATTTTGGGATGCGTTATTAAGCATCCTTACAGAATAAGTTATTATTACAAATTCATTCTTATCTTTCTGAGTTAAATGTTAAAACATTCTTGATGATATAATAAATATATTTAATCATTAGAAAGAAATAAATATAAAATAAGCGTATAATTCATTTAAAATGTAAATCATTAGGATTATGGATGATCTAACTTGTGAGTTTTGATCGATATGCTCTATGGTTAAAAAAATAATTTTTAACCATAATGTATCATAAGTTAATAACAAAAACTTAATAGTTTTTTAATACCCTTAAATACCAAACGATTCTTTCTTTTTAAAAAGATATAAAAAGTTGATTACAATAATTATAGATATTTATCAAAGTAGATAAGATCAGGTGTCCTTGTCACCTTAATTGATAGGAATATAAAAATAGGGAGCGTCACTTATTCTATAAATAAATTATTCATTTTGAATAATTCAGTAAATCTAAACAATTAGATTTTTCATAACTAAAATTTAAAATTTGTTTTGTAATTTATGTTTAAGATGAAATATTCATTTACTCCAAGAGTTAGCTTACTCCACATCTTAACCATCAACTTTATAGAAATCAATGGTTAACCATTAATTTTTCCTACAATTAATAGTTAAGATATGAAGTAAGTTTAAATAAGTTTTAAAAACATACTCCATAATATTAATATGGGAATAAGTGAATCTTCCTTGGTAAAAATATTACCATAATTCCATTGTTTCCTCTTTCATACTCCTCAACTTATATGTTGACATCAGTCACAGTCTTCATCTGAATCTGCATCACAATTCACAAAAATGCTTCTTATCATTTAATGTTATAAGTAAATTGTCTAACTTTAAACACAAATAATGCCATTTTTTTTATCTTTAACCGATCATCATTAGGTCCCATTTCTATTTCTTACTCTTTTTGTACCTTCCCCATATAAATTTCCCTTCTTTACTCCCATTTCACAAACCCCATTTGCTCACTTTTGAATTTCACTCTTCAATTCTTCTCCCTTTTCTCTTGTTTTGGGGTAAAGTTCTTATTTTTATTTTCTGGGTTAGGCTTATTCTGCTCTTATCATGCTTTTCAGTGTCTTGTTATTGTAATTTGTGTGTTTTTGCATTCATTTTCTAACTTTTTCGAAGTTGGGTTTTTTTTATGTTGGATTTTTTCATTTTTTTTCAGGTGTTGGAGTTAAGATGGGTGAAGGAGAACGTTTTCAGCTTGGAACTATAGGAGCGTTGACTCTATCTGTGGTGTCATCAGTGTCTATTGTGATTTGCAATAAGGCACTGATGAGCTCACTGCATTTCATTTTTGGTATGCTTACAAACAAATTTGTCCCTCTTTGTATTGTTGCAAAATTTATGTGTTTTTCTTTTCTACAGTTTTGTATTTTGTTTGTTTCATTTCTTTTGCTTTCCACTTGTCTACTTATATTTACTAACATAACTGTTCAATTAGTGTTTATAAACCTTGCCTTGTACTGTGTACAGTGTTCGATCAGTGTTTTAAAAACCGAATATTGCGGCCCAATTGCGGCTGTGGAGTGTAATTTAGATTCATCAATGCTTTTAGAATTGAAGATTTTGAAACCCTCCTCCCATTTTGTATCCTTTGTTTGAACTTGGAAGTTGCTCCATTGCACTTGTTGCTATGGTAAATCTGATTACGTGCACACTTCAGTTCTGTCCAGCTTTTGGCCTTATGCTATACTGTACTAGTGATCTAGGCAAAGTTTGCTTATTTAGAATTTAGGTGGAAATTTTTGATTGAATATCACTTTATACTTGCTTGGCACAAAAATAACATAATAAGGTGGAGGAAAATGAAATGTTTTCATTTTCACTCTTGATGAACAATCATTTTCAACAGCTGGCAAAACTAGAAGTACTAATTGGAGATTGGATTTTTTTTCTGTCAACCTTAATTGGATATTTGATTTTTCATGTTTTATGATTTTGCTTTTGTTTTTGGAAATTAGTTTTCACATATACTGTTCATCGGAATGACATCAGCCTGTCGACATCCTTTCTTTCTCTAAATTAAGTATTGGCTCTTTGGAAGTATAGATTAATGTCTTATTCTCTAAGTAGTTAAGGATTTTGTCTTCCTTCCGAGATCAATACAGCCATTGAATAATGTGTCTATTATATAGGTTACCTCTTAGAGAATATAATTATCGGTTCAGTTATTGAAAATGACTAAAGGTAAAGATAACATAAATCATTAGAGAGCTCATGGCATGATTCACGAATTTATTTTCTAATTTTCATCCCTATTCATGAGGAGGGTAATTAGGTAAATTTATCACCTATGAAGTGTGCTGTATGCTAATGCCTTCGTGTTATTTCCTTGGTCTTTGCACCCGTTTACATTCAAGTGTATTGTTTGGGGTGAGATTTACAATTGTTTTAAACATTTCCTTTTGTATTCATGCAGCTACAACTTTGACAAGCTGGCATCTGCTTGTTACATTTTGTTCCCTTCATGTGGCACTTAAAATGAGATTCTTTGAGCACAAGCCTTTTGAGCAGAAAGCTGTTATGGGATTTGGGATTTTAAATGGAATCTCAATTGGGCTTCTAAATCTTAGCCTTGGGTTCAATTCTGTTGGATTCTATCAGGTATGATTGTTTGTTATGAATCTGTTTTTGTCATGTGTTAATTTCATCGTTGCTGACTCTGAACATCTCTATTATATCTGTATTCAGATGACTAAGCTGGCAATCATTCCTTGTACTGTAATGTTGGAGACCCTCTTTCTTGCAAAGAGATTCAGGTTCCATTTAGCTTCCTATCAATACTCTGATTTTTATGACTGGATGTCAAGTGTCGAAATAAACATAAAATATAATACAACAACCACCAAGCCTGGTAGAATGTTGCACATCGTTGCCCTTGTGCCTTGGCCACATGCTAGGCACCAAGTGGGGTGGATGTTGGCTTCCTGCGAGCAATGTCTCACGATTGGTTGAAAACTGAGTCCGCGGTGGAGAGCCGTGATGGATGGAAAAACATAAAAGCATGCATATGTGCGCTTGATGCTATACATAGTTGGCCCTAAGCCCGAATAAAAGGTGAATGTTGTGTTAGACAATCGTAAAGCAACAAAAAATTTGTTGAATATATATGATATGGGTCAATATATACTTGAAACATCTTATAGTAAATTATTAAAGGTCAGTGGAATAGTCGTTTCATTTTCCTACATGTTTTTTGTTTCCCCTTCTTATTTATGATTTTTCTTCTCTCTCTCTCTAGTTCATTGCTTTGGTATGAACTATCATTATATTATATCCAATAGTTGTGCTTTATTTTACCTGTTTGAGTATAGCTGCCTATACCAAAAAAATTAAACTATAATAATGTTCTCTTTTCGTTGTCATTGCAGTAAAAGTATTCAATTTTCTCTAGGTGTCCTCCTTCTTGGTGTTGGGATTGCAACTATTACTGATTTGCAGCTCAATGCTTTGGGATCTTTCTTATCTTTGCTAGCGGTGATTACAACATGTGTTGCTCAGATTGTATCCTTAAAAATATTTCCATTTATATATGCACCTATAATTTTTTTTAGCATGACTGTGAGATAGTTTTGTGATAAATCGAATAATACGATATATCCCGGCACTACAAATTTTGTACCTATTGCACTGCGGCATAGATTATATGCTATGTTTTAAACTCTATATAATGGTTCTTGAAGAGGATTGTGCTTCTAACTATTGGGCAGAAATGTTATGTTGTACATGGAGGATAACCTTCTGTTCTATTGTACATGGGCTAGTTGAGGAACTATGTTGTTCCTACTTTTCTGCTTTTTAGGTTCTCTTGTGTATAATGTGCAAGTCTTTACATGCCGGGCCTACATTTTAGCCTGGAAATGTTTTTGGGCAAGTTGATTTTCTTTATCCAGGGACTGTGCTGCATGACACTTGAAGATAATTGGATGAAATATATATTTTTATTGCGAATGAAAACTTCAGGATGATGGTTGTCTGATTTTTTCTTCTTAGCCGATCATCTTCTTTTGCTTTCGGTGTCTTGTCCTTAATTAGCTACTTTCAGATGACAAATACTATCCAGAAGAAGTTTAAGGTTTCTTCCACCCAGCTTCTGTATCAATCATGTCCATACCAAGCAGGAATCCTGTTAATAAGTGGTCCGTTTCTAGATAAATCTTTGACGAACCTAAATGTATTTACCTTCAAATATACAACACAAGTGACGGTGAGAGTGAAAAACACCTCTTCGGATTCTTTTCTTCACTCTAACTCTTTGTTTTTAATGTGTTCTCAATTGCTTCTTTTTGCATTACAGTTTTTCATTGTTCTTTCCTGCCTCATCTCCATCTCTGTCAACTTTAGTACATTTCTTGTTATCGGGAAGACATCTCCGGTCACTTATCAGGTTCTTGGACACCTGAAGACATGCCTTGTATTGACATTCGGTTATGTTTTACTTCAAGACCCATTCAGCTGGAGAAACATACTTGGTATTTTGATAGCCATGGTTGGGATGTTTCTATATTCTTACTATTGCACTCTTGAGAATCAGCAAAAAGCTATTGAAGCTGCAGCACAAGCATCCCAGGTTTGTTTTTACCCAACTAAGAGTTGTTTAGTGTATAAAAGCTTGTTAGATTATGTTGAAACCAATCACAATTTTCCCATTTCACCACTTACAAACTAACTAAACAATGTAGAAAAGTGATTTTTTTACACAACACAAACAAAAAGGTTATCTTAAAATTGTTTTTCAGCAAACATCTAAACATAAAATTGATTCTATTATCATGAATTAAACAATTGATTATTGAAATCTATTTTGGTACATAGCTAATTAAAATACATACTATGCATATCTGAATCTTGGCATCGTCACCATTATATACGACAAGAACATTATGTGACCCCATTTTATCGAAATGTTTCTAGGCGAAGGAAGTTGAATCCGATCCTCTCCTTAATGTCGAAAATGGAAGTACAGTTGCAACTGATACCTTAGAACAAAAGGCCCAAGCATGGAGCAAAGACAAAGACTAAGCAATGTGGTTATGTGGTTTGTTTAAACATTGTGAAGAACAGTTATATAGGCCTTATAGAGGGGTAATACCCATAATCCATGTTGAATAGTTTAGCATTTTATGAATCCTTTGGCAGCAAGTAATTTTAATGAGGAACAAGTACATGGTCATGTGGAAATTCTATTGGCCACTAAATATGGCTCATAGTAGTATCAGACATTTCCTGGTTATATTTTTATATAATGTTACATTTTATATAGATACTCAAACTTTTTTGTCCCTCAGAAAAATTTCTTAGTACTGTTTTTCACAATGAGTTTGTTTTATTTACTTCTTTCCTAGTCCTGTTTCTTTCAAGTACATCTAAAATTAGAGCTTGGGCGTGATATCTCCTGACGAAAACATTCGGCATGTTTGGTATAAATTAAGTTTTTAGTTTCAGTTTATAATCTGTTTATATTTGGGTATCTTAGCTGAAAATTAAATATAAATTAATCTGTTTTGTTTGAGTAAGGTAGAAATATTGTTTTTTACATAGTAAATTACAGAAAAGAGTGTGAGGTTATTTGTTTATGTTATGATTATTTTGGTTGTTTTTTACACTATTTTTTAATATTTATCATCATATATTTTTACTTTAATTTTGTAATATTGCATAACAAAGACTAAAAAAATATATTAAAATAAAATACAATATAAAAACTAATATTGATATTAAAAATAACATAAGATCAACATAAACAAATAACTTCATACATAGTTAAACATAAACTAAAAAATAAAGCAACCCGTGATTTTTAATATTGCATAATAACAAAGGCTAAAAAATATATTAAAATAAAATACAATATAAAGATCATTATCAATATTAAAAACAATATAACATATAAATAAATGGAAGTTATTAAACTTAAATTACATAATTTACAAAATAAATAATACATAAATGTTAAGTTTTATACAAAAGTTTTAGGGTTTATACATAATTCACAAAATTTTAATATTATATAACAAAATTTTATACATAAATTTTTGTTCATGTATAGAAAAAAGAAAGTGTTATGGGGAATTACGGGGTTGGGTGGTGATAGAGAGAGGAAAATGAGAGTTATAGAGTTTGGTGGTGAAGAGTTATGATGTTTGATGGAAGAATAAAAATGAGGAGAGATATAAAGTTACGATGAGGTAAAATGAGAAATATAAAATTTAGGAAAAAATAAGCTAAAAAAATAAATCAACCCAGGATTTTAGAACTTCTACTTTTGGTTTATTTTTTCAGAAAAAAACAATTTATAAACTTCATTTGGTTGCAAAACATACATACTTTATATTTTCTGTTTATTTTTAAAAAAATAAACATAAACTACAAATTTTAAACCATCTGGCCGCCATTTATATTAAAACAACTTTTATCAAATGAATTAAAAGTAAAGTGTACGTCTGTGTAGAGATTTACATGTAATTACTCTATCATTAGTCATTTATTTGTATTATTTTTATAAAGATATAAAGATAATTAAATATGAGTAATAAATGATATAGTGACAATATATAAAATTCATATAGAATGGAATTGTAAAAGTATACGTTATTATATAACAATACCCGTATAACCCTTGCACTTGATTTTATAATACCCGTTCCTTATGTGATGTGTGGATCAGTGGATGCTCCCTTGTCCAAGTGTCCATACCCTCTGACATATTGAGGAGGAATTGGTTTACAATGTAATATATCTACTCATATTCAGGTTAAAAATCTATATAGAAATTAAATATTTATATTATATTACCTATATTATCAACTATTTAGAGTTATTTTGAATGATGTAATGATAATATAAAAAAAAGTTCATTGTCAATATATATATATTGAAAGTATAAAAAAAATTATATTGTCATACATATTTCAATATTCATTTTTAATCATTATTAACTCTTTAAAAAATAATTTGGATGACGTACCGACTGTTTATGCATATTTATACTATTAGTACATACATATTATACTGCTAATATTTATGTAGTCACGAAGTTAAGTTGTCCTACATCTTACCATCTGTTTTACTTTAATCCAATGGTCGAATATTTGGATATTCAGTATGCCTATTTTTTTCTCCTTACTATTAGCTTCCATTTTTTAACCCATATCTCTAATTCTAGGATTCAGTATGCTCCTTCAGGGTAGAAAATGGAGAAAAAGGGTTCGGTTAGAGGAGTCAGACTCCTCTCGATGACAGTTATTTTTTTAATGTATTTTTAAGGGTAAAAAAAATAATATTGATATAAATTAAAAGAATAAAAATGTTCATATATTTTTCTTTCTCAATATAATTCTAACTAACTATTATCTTAAGTATCATAGGGGAGTCTAGCTCGGGTTAGAGGGGAGAAAAAGAAGGTATATATGATATCTAAAATTTTGATCCAGACTATAATTAATGGTTGAAATTAATTATGGAGAATTTCATATTAGTTGATGGAGAAACACCTTTAAAATTCTGCACTAATTATTATTTGAATAATTGCTTAGCCTAGTGGCAATCATGTTACTCAAGTTAATGGAAGCATTCTTTCATTTTTATTTATACTTATTGTTTTAGATATCAGCCATAATAATTTTATACTCAGATAGTTTCATAATATCTTTCAGACCAAGTATCATAAGCCAAATGTAGAAGACACATCTATATGATTTAAAAATTAAAAGAAAAGATTTTCCTATTGACAAAAAAAATGTTATAAACTATAACTATTATATTATAAAAAAAAGATTAAAATAAATGTAAGCACTAATAAAGAAGGAGTATTTTACATTTCCATTAGGTCATTCATTTTGATTATTGACTCAATCAAATATAATTAAATAATAATGTAATAATAATATAAAAACTCATACACTATCACTACATATATTTTTTCTCTACTATTGATACTAATAATCATGTATAAAGCTTTATCCAGATTATTCTGGTAACAAAAAATGTATAACGTAAAGAGAATAAATTATCTTAATATTCAGAAATAAGTTATATTCTTTGACCATTAATATATTAATAAATAACTTATCTCCTGGTTTTAATGTCTTTATTCTCTACCCCAAAAATTTTGTTGCATAAAATCACTGATCTATATTAAGAAATCATATACCAACAACACCAACACTAATCAAAATCATCTTCCATTATTCTACCATGGCTGCGCGAGCTCTATTCAGCAGAAAAACCCTAACTTCCTCCTCCATCATCGCTTCTCATTCCCGTGGACTTCAAACCTTCACGCTTCCCGATCTATCTTACGACTACGGTGCTTTGGAACCCGCAATCAGCGGCGAAATCATGCAACTCCACCATCAGAAACATCATCAGACTTACATCACCAATTATAACAAGGCCATTGAGCAACTCGATCTTGCTCTTTCTAAGGGCGATGCCTCTACCGCTGTTAAGTTACAGAGTGCTATTAAGTTCAATGGCGGAGGTTACGTTTTCCCTTTTTATCTTTTTTTTTCTTCTTCAATTTTTGTGTGTGTTTTGGTTTTTAGGTGAGAGATTGGGGTATGTGATTGGTTTATTCTTGGAAGTTAAATTGATTCATGAATGTGTAATAATCGAAGCCTAATTTAGATTTATGTGGATGATAAAGGCGGACACAGATCCTCTTCTATTTTTGGTTAATTAGCTGAAAGATTGGTGTGTGTGCCTGAGTTATTCGTGTAAGCTGAATTCTTTTATGGATAGGTAATAATCGGAGCTTAATTTGGGTTAATTTGGATGTTAAGTTAGTTGACCTTTGTTGATAGAGTAATGTTATATCCTTATACTAAATCCTCCTACTAATCCTCCTACCCACAAAAAAGTGACATATGTCACAAAGTGATATTTATTTATTAGTGATCACTTTACAAGTGACATGTCACTTTCTTGTGGATAAGAACATAAGTAGGATGATTTAGTAGGATGATATATAATTTTCCTTGTTGATAATAACTCATTTGTTTAGGCTTTCTTATATTTGTTTATTTATTTATTTTTGCTATCAAAATCACTTTTTTACATTTTTGTGATTGTTTGCGTGGACCTTTACTAAAGAAGAGAAGATGAAATTCGGCTTTTATGAGAAGCTATATCTTTAGCTACTCAAAAAATCACATTTCTGGAATAACCAAGGGCTCAATTTCTCAGGCTTAAAGAAGTGCTTTTCCGAAAGCTTTTTTGTGAGTAGCTGTATTCTTCTAAGAGCTTATTTTCAGTTTTTTCTTAAAATAAACCTTTTTAGTAAAAGCCTAACAAAACACGCATGTCAATCTCAAAATTGTTTTTTTTTCTTTATAAAAAACTAGAAAGGCACTTTAAAAGAAATAAAAAAATGCCTAAACAAACAGGCTTTTAGAAAGCCTAAACAAATGGGCCTTAAGATATAACAATATGAGCGATTAAGAATATGCTTTACACGTTCTTGTGTCCAATGTTGTAAAAACCGTACCGTACCGGCTGGTTCAACCGGAAAACCGGTGAACCGGACCCCTAACCGGTACGGTACGTATGTTATACCGCATATGCAATAGAACCGGTGAAAACCGGTTTAAACCGGCCGGTTTGTACATTAATTTTTTTTTTAAATTTCAAATTTTCAATTCTTCACCAATTCTTCAAATTCAATGATTGATATTTGTGTCATTTATTTGTATTTTGCGTTTGTTAAGTGATAATTTTGGATTAATATATGTTTTGCACTTTAGACTTTGATTGTTACTGATTTAATGTTGTTTGTTTGTGTGAATTTGGAATATATTATGAATATGAATTATAAATCTGAATACCTACTTATTTGAAATTTTTTGTTATAGGTTTATATATATAAGCAAGTATGTCCGGTTTAATTACTGAACCACTGTACCACTATACCAGTACCCTGACCGGTTTGATAATCGGTACGGTTTTAATAACATTGCTTGTGACTTTGGCAGTCATAGTAAAAGCTAACATATTGTATTTTAGGATTCATAAAAAAAAATTAGATAAGCTCATGCAAAAAATATTGTATTTTACTTTCCTTTTCAATTCTGAAGTATTGTTGTGATTTTGCTTGGAAATAGGAGTACTTGAGTAATATCTCTACTAGGATGGGTTGTTGGATAAGAATGAACAGTGGGTTGCTTTACTGTTAGTGTTATGTACTTTGGAAGTTATTTGATGCCTTTTTCATATTTATTGTCTTCAGAGAAGTCATATCTAGTTTTAAAATGAAACAAACAAGCTTTTCAAGAAAACTAACAGGAGTTGAGTTAGTAGTATAAAGCTCCACTATCGTGCAAGGCCAAAGCCAAAGGTTCAATACCCGTGAGCCAAACTTGCTGGGAGGGGTAGGCACACACCCCATAAGGAATTAGTTCCTTACCCATTGCCCACATGGTGTGGGGACACCCTTGGTTACTACAAAAAAACAAGCTTTTCAAAGAAGGACCAAAGAAATATTTCCCATGCTTTTAATGCTTAATTTAGTTTGTATATTTAATTTTAAATAATTATTCACTGCAGGTCATATCAACCACTCTATTTTCTGGAAAAATCTTACTCCTGTTCGTGTAAGTTTGTGTCTCAACTCCATTTTATGGAATGTGTTTTTGTCTTTGGTGCTTCCATTTACCTAATACATTACACTTCACACCTTGTGCAGGAAGGAGGTGGTGAACCACCCCATGGTTCCCTGGGATGGGCCATTGACACTCATTTTGGTTCCTTTGAAGCATTGATACAAAAGGTTAATGCGGAAGGCGCAGCCCTTCAGGGGTCTGGATGGGTGGTAAGTTGAGCAGATTCTGAAATTTCCATCTTTGATTGTGTTATGTCCTTGCGTATCATCTAAGCTCAATGCGTAAGTCGTTATTTGAAGTGCCATATTTCATTCTAATCAATTTGTACTGCTTTTCCAGTGGCTTGGTCTGGACAAAGAGTTGAAGAGACTTGTAGTTGAAACCACTGGAAATCAGGTAAACTGCCCCATCTTCACCTTCCACCACCAACACCCCTTCCCCCTTTTGGACATGATGCCAAGAAGCAACATTGATCAGTCATAGCCCATAGGCACAGAAAATGTTAATAAAATGAACTAACTCTCTTTCTTGGCTGCTTGTTCTGGGTTTTAGTTAGTTCTGTATTAAAGTTGTATATATTGTCACACCATTCAAGATTCAGTTGTCTATATACCTTATATTAAAATTAAACTAATGTGATTCAGCAGTCATTATAGCTTATTTTGGTTCTTTTAGTTTACTATTTTGTTATCACAAATAATAGGCTGATCTCTAAATAAAACAACACCGTTTTACTGTAATATGATTCCGTAAACTAGGTTTATTTTTTGGTCTAAGTTTTCTTATAGGTTTAATGATATATTTTGGCGTTAACTCGTTATAGTTTTACTCGCTTTTTAAATTGGTTGTTATGATGCTATACTGTTTTTCTTATTTGGAATTGGGTCTACTATTTATAGTTAAAAGAATTTGTATGAAGTCCCTCCCTACAAACCACCATAAATTCTTATATAAACATTGAATGGTGTTTAGGGATAGAAAGATTGCTAATGGCGGGAAACTGGGGAGTAGAAAACATGTGTGTTCGTAATTTTTTCTTTTGCTCATCATTTTGTGCTTCTATAAACTATGTTTATTCTCATTCTCACTACACTCTAAATGCTTTTTGTTAGTTAATTTTTAGATGTATTTTGAATACATGTTTTGCAGGATCCACTGGTTACTAAGGGAGCAAATTTGGTTCCATTGCTTGGTATAGACGTTTGGGAGCATGCATACTACTTACAGGTAAAATTCTGGACTTGATGCTGTTTATCTTTGGAGTATGGTGATGGTGACTTATGTGATGGGAAAAAATGTAGTGTTACCAATTTAATAAATGATTTGAAATTTCAAAACTTTTCCCCACCTAACAAAAAGTTTCATTATAATTTTCTTCTGTTGCTAAAAAATCTAGCTGATATCATATTATCATTGATGTAACATCCGTTTTCCCCTCAATCCCATTTGTTAGGTTAGAAGTTGGATTTTTACTGAGATTCTCTCTTTGACCTTCCCTCTAGCTTATAAGCTACCTGAAAACTTGTGACTGAGATGGGAGCTTATAAGGTAGCCGGAACCTTATAAGCTATGAGTGTAAAATTGGGAGCTTTTAAGCTAGCTGATTAAATAAAACTGTGGGAAGATTAACTTATAAGTTAGTTGGTAGGTCTAAAATAAAATAAGTACCTAGTTTATAAGTCATTGTTAAATTAGTTTATCAAATATAGACTTATAAGCTAGTCAACAAGCTTATCAATGTTGAAACTGATATCTTGCTACTATTTGGCAATGGGAAAGAAGACAAAACATAATATGCACATCAGTTTTCAAAAGATCTTCTTAAGTATGCATTTGTTTTTTGTTATTCCAGTACAAGAATGTGAGACCGGACTATTTGAAGAATATATGGAAAGTTATTAACTGGAAATATGTCAGTGAAGTGTATGAAGCAGAAAGCCCTCAGTCTTAAAGCGCTTGAGATGACAAGGTTGAAGCACGGTTTAGAGATGGAATAAAATGATGTAATGTGACAGATAAGACCTTCATTAGGCTATCCTTGTTATGTAGTAATAATAAGAGAAGACTACTTATGTATTAATACTGAGAACTTGGAGCAATATACTCTGCTCCTAGCGTGAGATTGATTTTTATCAGCATACTATTTATGTTTGTTTAATTGTGGGAATCTCATTCTATTTTTAGAGATAAAATAAACAAAATCTTCATATTATTAAGGAGATCGTTGATTCTCAAATAGCAACATTTTCCCATTAGTAAAAGCCATGCTAACACTTAAAAACGTGTATATAAGATAGCAAAAATGATATATGTCATTTTCCTACTCATCCTCGCATTCACAATAAATTGATATATGACATAAAGTTATATTTTATTAGCAATCTTATATTTTATTAGTGATTGATTTACAAGTGAGATGTATTACTTTTTTGTTGGTATGATAATTTGTAGAAAAATTTAGTATAATGATATAACTAAATGAATCTAACCGCTCCTGTAAAAAAATAAAAAAATAATTAGTTTTTAAAAAATTGTAAATGGAGAATAAAAAAGTACCTACGGAATTGCGTGATGCAGTAAAATATATAAAGAAATTGAAGAGCTAACAATTACTTTGTTTAAGATTCATAATAATTAAAAATGAATAGTGAATAATATAATGAAAGTATAAAAAGTGGTTAGTATATATATCTTTTTCTAGTATATTATTTGGGGAGACTAATGCTTTCCATCTATTCCATCCTATCCAACTACATTAGGGATGACAATGAAAACCGAACCTGCGGATACATGCCAGAACCCAACCCGAATATAATGCGAAAAATCCGATGTGAATGAGTTCGGGTTCGGGTTTTACCCGAGTTCAAATTTCGGGTTCGGGTTTGGTATTAACAATATCAAACCCGAACCAGCCCCGAACCCGATTAATATATATAAAACTATAAAATTACATAAAAACTATATATATATATATATATATATGCTATATATGTATAAATTTCATACACATATATATATAAGCTATACATATATAAATTTCATACATATATATATATATATAAATTATATATATTAAAATATATGTTTTTCGGGTTTTTTTTTCGGGTTCAGGTTCAGGTTTGGGTAAGCACAAACCCGACCCCGACCCGCTCCGTTGCAATTCCTAAACTACATGTAAGTATTTATTTTCAATTAATATTTGGTTAAAATATATGAAAATCATCTTAAAATTACTTACTCTATAATAAGAGTGTAATTTGTATCTACTCTCATGGTGAAAAATTATATACAATCAATACATTATTTATCATTCATTTATATTATTTTTTAAGAGTTAATGATGATAATGCATTAATAATGTATAAAACTATACATTATCAATGCATACATTTTTCTCATATGGTGTAATATTTATGCAATTTCACTATAAAGATTTATAAACAGACATTATATCATTTATCATTCATTTGTATTATTTTTTTGAATAGCCAATAATAATGAAACATTAATTATAGATAAAACATTAACATATATAAAAGACATACAATGTTGGTGTATACATTTTTTTTCTCAAACACATTTAGAAGTTGCCATTTATATGATTATGAAAATATTTTATGAAGTTGTCGTTTATTTCACATTTTTCATAAAATAAAATAAAAATCATTATGAAATTATTGTTTTTGAAAATGGAAAATTTTATCATTTTGGTATATTTACTCTTCCCTCTCCTTTTAAAAATACAAAAACAACTTTGCCATTACCTCTCTCGTGTAATTAAAATTGATCTTTGAAAATCTTTTAGTATTTTTTTATATGTTACTTATTAGTTATATTTTTCATTTTTAAAATAATACAACATAGTACCAACTCAGGTTTGGTACAGTGGTATAAATACTCATTGAACATTTATATATTGTACTAAGTTAAATGTCAAAAATTTACATCCTATAAAGATTTAATCATTTACTACGAAATAGATTAATTTCTTAAAAATATTACCGTTCAACACAGTGAAAGTGGTACTTATACATCCTCTCACACTTGTTGGACATTTAATATCTGTTTAATTTAAAATTAAACATTATACATCCCTCGACAACTAGCCATATTAACTTGGAAAATTCTTGTACATTTGTCCCTTTTTTTTATATCTTTGAGGAAGTGAAAAGTTTGGATAAAGAATTTAAACTAAAATGCGACATATAATGTTACATGATTTTTTATCACTTTATTTGCTAACTTGACGAATATGAGCTAGATTTTATCTTTTTCATTGATAATAAAAAGTTGGAGAAATGTTTCAGGCAAATTAAAAATGAAAGACAATTTATATGTTATTTTGTGATTTTTTTATGGAGACAAAATGCTTACATTGTATAATGATGTCTTTGCATTTTTATGTGAGGTCTATTGTCAAGGAAATTTTACATATTTTATATTATTTACAATTACATATTGTACTTCTCTCATAAGCTATCAGAGTAAGATGCAATACTATTAATATCATACTAGTTATTATATTGGTTAGAATACTAATACAATGATTCAACGTGGAGTTCATTAAATTAAATAGCATATCAATTAAATTATATATTTTATAATAAATAAATATTAATATTATTATTTGCAATACATAACTCAATTATTAAAATTATTCAACTAGTGAGTGTGTTATAGATAACTATCAAGTTTAAGGTTTGAATAATGAATATGTCATTTTTGAGAAATATGAATTTTTTCCATGCCCAAACTGATTTTAGTATTTTAATTACATGTTTAATATAATATAATGTTATTATCATACTGATATCACACCAATTGATTGGAATGTATAGTATGATAACTAGTAGTATGGGGAAGTGTGATGGAAGAACTAACATTTTTAAGATGGAGAGTCAGGGTCAAATTTGTTAAAAAAATGAGAAGGCCAAAATGGCTAACTAAGAAAACTTAGATAACTAACTACTATTTTATTATATAAAAAAAGAGTAAGTTTTTTAAACTCATTTCACATCTTTGCATTAATTCTAGGGAAATTCAAAGGTTTAGATCTACTCAATAATTTAAACCATTGAATTTCCCTAGAATTGATGGTTAACCATTCAATAATTTAGTAAGTGCATCCCTGTGTATAAAAAAAATCCAAGTCCAAGACTACTATAGTCTATAAGTGTAACTAACTCATCACAAGGTGCAAAATCCAGGGATAATAATCAGAAAAAAAAACTAGAAGGATCAAAATCGTCAAATAAAAAACTTGGAGGTGTCAAGTGTAAAACAAAAATGCATAAAAAGTGAATTAGAAGAATAGTAGGGTAAGAAACGTAAAAACAAAAAACTTGTAGAGAATTATGGGAAAATACCTTAAACGTAAGCGGCGAGATATAAAAGCAAGAAAAACCCTAATTTGGTGAATTGCATCTTAAAAGTAGCAGCTTCAGAACGCCGAAATCTTAGTTTGAGATCTGCAACAATGGTTCGATTAGATCTTTCTTCTACCGTGGATTATCCTTTTATTCTCTTCCTTTTACTTTTTCACTCTCTCTTTTTCTCTTATTCTCTTTTAATCTATTTGCAGACATTCAAGCGCAGAAATGGTGGGCGCAACAAGCATGGTCGTGGCCACGTCAAATTCGTTCGCTGCTCCAACTGCGGTAAATGCTGTCCTAAGGTATTTTAATTTTTCTCATATTTTTTCCATTCAATTTTTGTATATGACTGATACTCAATTTTTTATATAGAGGTGATAATTTGTTCAAATTAAATTAAGATGCTGTGTTCTATAGAAAAATGTATATAGTGAAGGATTTATAAGTTATATGTTAGTTTACGATTGTATTTATAATGAAACGGCTTGTTTTGCAGTATGGTTCATAAACTAAGTTAAACTTAATTAATTGATCGATTTTGTTTTTTGGTATGGTTTTGTGATGAGAAAATAGGGGGATTTGAAGATAGGAGTAGTGGGAGTTAGTATATAGGAGTGAAATGGATGTATGAATTGGTGGGTAATACAGTTGACACCCCATTCTGTTGCTATTGCTTTTTACACAGTTTGTTTTAATCCATAACTTTTGTTAGTGAATGTGTGTTAATCCATTTTTTGGTGCGATTTGTTTTTTTATTCATAAAGTTATAGCTTAGTTTTGGCATTTGACATTGAGTTTGCAATTTTGGTGAAAAATTAAAGGACAAATCCATCAAGAGGTTTGTGGTGAGGAACATTGTTGAACAGGCTGCAGTCAGAGATGTTCAGGAGGCTTGTGTCTATGAACGTAATATTCTATACCTTGTTTCTTGTGGGACTCTCTCATTACGAAATTATTACATTATTTGATTTTGTTATTCATCATTTGCAGAATACGCACTTCCAAAGCTGTATGTGAAGCTGCAGTACTGTGTTTCCTGTGCTATTCACTCTCATGTTGTGAGGGTTCGTTCTCGCACTGATAGGAGGAAGCGAGACCCTCCACAGCGCTTCATCAGGCGCAGGGTAAGCTGCCAATTTTACCATTTCAGTTTTTTTATTTCCCGTGTGCTATGAGTAAGATTATTAATTGTTTTTATGTTGTCATTGTCCCTACTCCTATGTGTTACTAGTATGATCAATGTGTTTAAAATAGTTTGTGGTAATGTATTTTCTCCAATGTAGTTAACAAAAGCTAGCAATTGTTTATAAGGGTGTGGGTGGGAAACTAAGATGTAACTGCCGAGTTGTAATTCAGGCAACCTCCTTGCTGCAATTGTATGGCATGAGAGGTGTTAAACTACTCGTAAATCGAATGCTTTTGCTCTTCAGACTTGCTGAGATTATCTCTGAAGCTGGTCTAGTAAGCTCAAGTATATTTTTATGGAGAAATAATTTTTTTTCAAAACACCTCCTGCATATTTCTCTTTACAATGATTCTGTTTTATGGGTTAAGAATGTGCAATATTTATATTAATAACTTTCATTCTCTGCCATAAAATTGTTTTCATTGTTGATTAGTAACTTAGCAGTTATTGTTCCTTTATTCTGCATCTGAATCATGGTTGCTATGTTTGATGAATTTATTTGGTTCTGTTTTCAGGATGATGCACCAAGGCCTGGTCAGCCTGGTCAAGCACCCCGCCCCGCTGGAGTCGCAGCTCCTACTCCTACTCGTGCCTAAGCAAATTCTAAGTTTTGTAGCTCTTGCTGGAACTATTTTATATGATTACCTTCAACTCCTTGCTGCTCTGTTTTGGACATTCCAGTTTTGTATCGGGTTGTTAAATTGTGTACTCTAATTGTCAATTTGTCGTTCTGACATTACCTTTCCAGTTAAAATTTGAAGATTTTGATAAGAATGGATGTTGTTATTTGATAGATTTTATACTTTTGAAGTACTTGATTCCTATCATCCTGTCTGTACTCGCTGAAATTCGTCCTTAAATTCTTACCAAGTTATATCTTATTTATCTTTAGGTTTAAGCGTTTGAAATCATATATAATTAACAATTATTTATAAATATATTAGTATAAAGAAATGCATAACTATATATAAATTAATAAATATATTTGAGTTAAGTTTTTTTTTTAATTTTGGAACAGTAATGAAGTTGAATAATGAAGTACGGTCTACTCACTTTTTTCCAACTGTCTAGGTCGGTGTCTTCAAAGGTTTGATTCTTGAAGATCATTTATATGTAAAAGTATAATATTTTACATATTTAGTTTGTCTAATCTTCGTGTTTTATTCTTTTCAAATACAGCACTTCTAAATGGTGGGTGAACTGTGTATAATTAACAGATTTACTAATGGAACATGCCTATCAGAACTGCAGTACAATAACTAAAACAAAATAGCTTAGTTTTTATCCCTTTTTTAAGTTTTTTTAACCGATACACACGAATATGCATCCTGAGATGACCACTGAAGGCAATTATGAATGCAAATCATTAGTTTAATCTTTTCGTATTCCCTTTAAAAGCACAGCCATTTACTGTCGATTCTTACTGGTTGGTTATATTGATTTTATATTGCATGGGAACTTCCTTTATTACCACTTCATAAAAATATATACTTTTATAATCAGTTACGAATACGAAGTGGACACAAAAATAGGCACAATTCTGAGTTCGTTTAATTGTAATGTTTTAAAACGATAAAGGAGATACAAAGGCACTTCAGAATCAATTAGCTTCAATTTCTTTTGAGTAACAACCACTTCATAATTATTTTCACACCCTTCATCTTCTCTCTACATACACTAACTGTTACTAAACATTCTCTTATATAAAATCTAAGCTAGTTTTCACCATTCTCACTAATATTCACTTTTTTCCACTTCTAAAACTAAGATGGCTTCCACTCACAATCTCTTCATTCTCTTTGCTCTTTTGACTTTGCTCTTATCTTCACCCATGGCCAAGTCTAGGCCATTGTCCAACACATCAACCTCGAGCCTCGCCGCGCGGTTGAAGCTAGAAGATGGTTCTTCCTCTTCAAACTGTTGGGACTCACTCTTCCAAATCCAAGCATGCAGTGGTGAAATCATTATGTTTTTTCTCAATGGTGAGACTTACTTAGGCAATGGTTGTTGCCATGCAATTAGGGTCATTCAACATGATTGCTGGCCTAATATTGTTCATTCACTTGGGTTCACTGGTGAAGAAACTGATGTATTGGAGGGTTATTGTGATGAGGTTGTTCATAACACTACTCCTCCATCATCAACTTTTGTTGAACCAAAAGATATAGTTCCTTAAATAATGTCTTTGTTTTTCGAGGTTCAATGAATAATAACTAATATAAATATGGTTTATGTTTACTTTTTATATGTTGTTGTTGTTGCTAGACATCCTTACACTTGTATTGCACAATCATGCTACTTCTTAATTTGTACAAGTAAAGTTGATAATTAATTCTAATCAACCACTTGTTAATATGAATTCTATTGATGTATAAAAAAAATTATGATTGGTTAGGATTGATGTGACACAAGTAAAACTCTTAAATCATATGATTTGTTACAGGATCATCGACCCATTGTAGCATATAAATATAAGGTCATATTAGATTTCAAGTATCGTACTTGATATCAATGTAACAAAAAGAACGTATTAATGTGGCTTTTCATTGTAGAAAATGTTGAACATTCCTTAGCATGTTCCAATTTTCTGATGGCTTCCTCTTGACAAGAAGATTTCACTAGGATACACGAGTAGGTTACTAAAAATCCAAAAACATTACCGAAGAAAAATATAAGTTATTGAAACATTATATTCAACCTTATCAATTGTCATGATTTCTTTTCCCATGTGGGAATTAGAATTCACACAATCGATTACATATACAATAAATATTTTGATGCTATTATGGCAAGTAATGGTGATTAGGAAGTAATAATGCTGACTCCTAGTAATATTGAGCACCAATGCTTAAAGTAAATATATGATCTTAAATATAGTTCCTAGAACTAGAATCAATTCCAGGTAATGAGGATTCAGATCAGTGGAAGAAAAGCTGCATTCAACTCTGTATCTTTGTTTGTCTACTTTTCTTTCTCTTAAAAATTAAGTCCTTTATTTGGTCATTGATAATCAAAAAATATTTATAAACTAAGTACCATTACCATAGCATTTTATCACTTAAAAGAAAACAGTATTTTTTTGTATCTTTTTTGTGAGCAAAGTTAAAATGTAAGTGATACTTAACTTTTCGAGAAGATAATAAGAAAACAAATTGAATAGAAGTGATAATTCCCTAGTGGTAGCATAGATGCTAGTGTTTATAAATAATGAACATTCCAATAGCAAACACACTGATTTAATATATGCGTAGCCATATTTTTGTTAATGTTTCAGCAACTTCAAAATATCAACAGCATAAGGTAACTGTTTTTTGCTGGTAAGTCCGGTGGGCCGGTCTAGGAGGCCGGACAAGAAGTCTTCTTGGAGATATGTAGGTTGAGCTTGTACCCGCCGATGGAGGTACCTGAAAATGTGCTCTGACGATCAAATCAGTATGACATTGATGAAAACGTAAAGAGCTAAGGTAAGAATAGTAATACTTCCTTATGGGGGATTCCCCTATTTATATGGTGGGATAAATGAAATAGTCTTTGGCGTGGCCGACCGTTTGGGTCTGTTGGGGGCTGCTTTGCCCATAACAGGGGATTTGACAGGACCGTACTCTGTGCATAATTGACTTGTAGCCTGTAGTAGGCTTGGGTAGCCATATCGTAGGCTTGTCTTTGTCATGTTGGCAGGAAGTTAGGTAGGATTTGTAGGCGGCGTGGCAGAACGTTGTTGGTAGCATGTCAGGCGGGATGTTGGGACAGTGGTCCCATAACCGGCCCAGTACATCCGACTAATGACGAGGCATTTGACTAAGCCCTTTGCTCGGACATACCCTGCTCTTGGTCAGTCGGGAAGGAGGCCAACCCTGTCCACAATGTATGTCTAGTTGACCCGGGTGTAATTATAATGTTGCTTTACAAGCTTGCCTGTGATCACATAAGGTTTGAAGTTGAGCTGTTCAAAGCATTGTATCCAACATGTTACTGTCCTTGATTTACTATATAAAGGTATGATGTACAAGAGTACAATTTCATTTGGACTATAAAAGAGAAAACATATTTGAAGTCTGTTCCAATAGCTCTTCTCAACAAAGAGAAGGGCAAGGTGTATAAAGGCAAAAGACAGCAGAAAACTGGTCCTAGATCCCTACCCATGGCAGAAAATCACCAGCAAGCAATTCTAGTTTTTGCTTAAATTACATCTTTGAATCAAAGATAATTCAATTATTATTATCTTAAATGCAGCTCATTAGAACTAAACTGATATGTCCATCCTATAAATGTCTGTATGTTAAATGCTGTCAATCCAACTCCTGTCTTCATCACTCTCAATACCTTCCTCTGCCACCTTTGGGACAGCTAGCATAGTGCCTCCAGACGATAAAACACCCGAGCCTTCTTTTTCATCCTTGGCTGGCCAACTTGGTTTTGTCAGTGATTTTGACTTGCTGTAAGTTCCAAACTCAATCTTCAGTAGGGATGAAGAGAAACTCTTAGCTTCATCATGTAACTGAACAGACGATTGGCCTTCTGATTTGGCCTTGCGAATGCTTGGAAGAGGAGGGAATTCTTCATTCATGAGCACAGTTTTCAGTAGAGATGGAGAGGAATTCTTGCCCTTCCCAGTTAACATAACAGACCCTTGGGATTTTTTTTGGCTGGTCTTGCAAATGCTCGAAAGAAGAGGGAATTCTTCATCAGTGAGCTCAATTTTCAGTTTGGGCAAAGAGGAATTCCCAGTCTGCTCAGCTAACTTCACAGATCCTTGGGGTTCAGAAGGGCTGGTCTTGCGAATGTTCCGAAGAACAGGGAATTTTTTGTTTGACAGCTCCATAGTCAGTTGGGACGAAGATAAATTCCTGGCCTGACCAGTTAACTTAACAGCCTCTATGGCTTCTGATGTCTGGCGAATGCTTGGAAGAGGAGGGAACTCTTCCGTTGATTTCGAATTACCATCCACGCCTTCTGCTGGGTTTGTCTTGCGGATGGTTGGAAGCACAGGGAAATCTTCATTTGCGAGCTCAAATGATCTTGACTTATCATCTGTGTCTGTTTCAGACAGAACCTCAACCTTCACTGATTGCTTACTTAGAGGTGATTTGGGCAACACATCACGGTTCCCAGGGATATATCTCCTTGGCTTGGTCGCCCTTGCTTGCAAATCCCGGTATGAACTACGAGTCTGCAAAATTCAACCATTTCGGAGATGATATAGCAAGCTGTCACAGTATTAATAAATAAAAGTTCGATAACAAAAACAATCTACCATGTCTGGTATATATGGGCCTGTTCCTCGCGATTTCACATTTTTGTCAAGACTGTAAGTAGCTTGTGAAGCAGTTGGTTGATAGAGTGTCTGTGCTGGGGCATTTTCTACAAGGCTGTAAGTTTCTTGTGGAGCAGTTGGTTGATAGAGTGTCTGTGCTGGGGCATTTTCTACAAGGCTGTAAGTTTCTTGTGGAGCATTTGGATGATAGAGTGTTTGTGCTGGAACATTTTCTACAAGGCTGTAAGTTTCTTGTGGAGCATTTGGATAATAGAGTGTCGAACCCGTGAGATTTTCTTCAAGGTAGTAAGTTGCATGTGGAGCATTTGGATGATAGTGTGTCTGGCCTAGGGCATATATGTCGTTACCCATTGGATGATAGTATGTCGGCAGTGCGTGCATATCAGCCAGAGAAGGAGATGACAGAAAACTGGCATGTGCAGTGAGTGGCACGGCATAATCATGATACGATTGAACATGTTGTAGGCCAACATAGTAACTGTCACAATCTCCACGGAGGTCAGACTCCTCAGATCTTCCGGTACCAAATGTAGCGACAGGAACATCAACATCTGGCCTTGCTCCTTTTCCATTTCTATCCAAAGTCATCTTGAAAAAATGCTCAATTCCTGCACCCATGCCTGCTCCTGGAAGCATTAGGATATCCTTAAGCTTTTGAGCGCCATAGGAAAGAGCCATTTTTATTCGATGTAAATTGCCTGTAGAAAATAAGTAAAAGGTTGGGAAATAAGTGAAAGAGAAGTATGCAGTTTAAAAATGTCATCATTAGAAATTTCAAGCAGTGTCAGGAAATATCACAATTTCCATAATCATTCCAGCATCACCGAAGCATATTTAGATATAAAATGTTAAATATAAACATGTGTGATGATGTTGGAGCAAGCCTTGATGCATTTGTTACTAGCATGCAACATTGTAGTAACCAAACTACAAATACCTTCCATGGGGTAACATTAGGAGCAATGAAATTTCTCAAATCCTTAAAACATTATGAAGTATGAGTTCAGAAAACACAATTAAAATAAGAACAATAAATGACATTGTAATCAATTGATTTTTTAGTGAGTAAAAATACCTATGCTGACACTGCGGCCTAGATTGTTGTTGCTTTTTAGAGGATCCAAGATGTTCATGAACTTTGTGGGAAATTCATTGGTTTTGGTCCCCGACGATGTTGCTTGAACAAAGGACATATCCCTATAACTTCTCAGAAACTCTTTACTGAGCAAGAATCCAGCCTGATCACATTCTGGTGTCTCTGCAGCAAGCATATGAATTGGTATTACTGAAGATTAAAAAGGAACGATCCCATCAAATCGGAACACATCCATTTGCTTATGAACTCCAATAACACTTACCAACAATTTCTGGAAGGGTAGATAAGGCTTTAGGACCATCTACACTGATATAATTAGTCTTCCAATCAAATTTACCATAGTAGTCCAAAAATGTGTATAGCACCTGCTAGTTATAGATGTTAAGCAGTTTTCTTCTCGATTGGATGTAAATAGAAAGTCTCGGGGGGGCAAAGAATATTGACGGAAGACTCGACTCACCTCTAGAGGACCGCCCACGGATGAATGAAAACGATTGACAATATACAACACTAATATTTCGACTGCATATGTTGATAACAAGCCATGGTGTGCACCAAGAATCCGGCTTTCATAATACAGCCAAGCTTTGATTAAGATGATACTGTGTTTGAAAAGATGGTTTCTCCCAAGAAGCTTATCAATCTAATAGGAAAAAAAACTGAATTTCAAACAGAAATGGATGAAGTATGGTAGCAGAGAGAGAGCAAGATAACTGATATCAATCAATTTGTCAAGAAAATGCATGTGGATATGAGAATATGTACATAAAATTACTTAGCACAAATAAGATTTTACCTCCTCCAAAAAGTGTAGAGCATAGAGTCCTGCCATCTGATTAAAAGAAATGTCTACTGCTATACCTTTCACTGTGCATTTCACAATCTGAACCTGTAGTCGATCATCCAAACATAAAAAAGGAGTCAGGTAATGTTGCAAGATACCATTTGATATAAAAGCGGTAAATACTACTTTGTATGAGCAAGCCGGAAAATGGAATGAGAAACTGTAACAGGTATTTTATGTAACCTTCCGGAAACAATATATTAGCTATGACATTATAAAGTTAGTCCAATGCCTAATGAGAAACTGTAACAGGTATTCCTTAGTAAATGAAGTAATTGAAGCATTCCAATCCTTGGATTTACTATCCATAAGTCAGTGCATAAAAGGAATGCATAAAATCCCATTAAGCCTATTCCATGAACATGAAATAGAGATTGGACAATAGACACTGACATGGGGGAAGAAATGAAGCATCGATTATGGGTCGCAAAAGAAATAGAAACATCATAGGGTTAAAGTAGTTGTTACGGATCTCAAACTTTCCAATAGCGAATGAAAATAAGTAGCTTCCGATGATTTAATATTAATTACTCTAATCCTTTATTTAGAAGCAACAAGAACATCTTGCATGTTTGGAAACACTCTCAGCACCATAAATAGTTAGAAATAAAGGACTATGGAAGAAATCTACTATTGGGATATAATTATTAGGGAATAAAGTAGTTTTCATATAGTTGTCATCTGTGTTGATTATTTGTACTAATTTTCCTTTTAAACTCAACAATAACATGATCCAAAGAGACTATTGTATTCAAGGTTTTAGAGGTGTATGTAAATGCAAGATTCTTCTGACTGTAATGCTACAAGAAAACAAATACACTCTGATCCTATGTGTAATGATAAAACATACAAGCCAACAAAACAAATGACAAAATCTTCAAGACTAAAGTTAAAAAGAATGAAGTACCAAAGAAATCAGAACTTTAACAATTCAAGAAGAAACTTTGTCACCAAACCTGTGCACGTATATGTTGTATGTCTTTTACATCCTGTCCAGAGTCTTTTTCACTTTCAAGTATACTACATACTGTTTGTGCCAAATCCCCGTCTGCGTTCTCATGAGTGAGAACTGTGAAATCAATATCGCCATCAGGAAGATAGGTTTTTAGCGGGACCGATCCGAATGGGACGACCTGCACGTGGCCCCCGACAAGGTAAGTAAGACATGCATTTACGGTAACCATTTCAAATAGCATAAACATGATGAAATCAACTTGTCATTAGCCCCTAAAAGCTTTTAGATTTGAAGAACACCAGAACTACATGGTAAAAAAATAACCATCTATAAATGAGGAAAACATTCATAGCATCAATCAATGGATCTGATACATAAGAAAAACATTTAAAGCAGCAAGTATAAGAACCAACTAATTATGAGGGCAAGAAAGCAACTTGGATAAAAGAAGAAATTACTAAATGTAAAAACGTTCTCCAATAGAAAGTTAAAAATACGAAAATTGGATCAAAATATTCTAACCTCTGCTCCAAAGTAACTTTTAATCAGCCCCTTAACATAATCGATAACCTCCTTTCTGATGGCCTCAGAAAGTACATTAGGTTGAACTACACATATTATCTCTTGGGCCCTCTCTTCAGCAAATAGCCAGAGTTCTTCATCAAGTGATAAAGGTTTTTGGTTAAACACGGGCGAGGGTGACAAACTTGGTTGTGTATCTACCATAGCTTCAAATACAGAATTCAGCTCTCCAGCAAAGAAAACCTAAACAACAATATATCAGAATCGACTAAAATCGCGGCACATAAATTATCAAATATGTGAAAAAGAATGTGTGCTACAAGCTACAATTGTCGACATCAGAGCAAAGTTGGATACTGTTAGGGATAAACAAAGTTCAGTCTGGTTGCATATTACAAACTGAACAAAATGTGCTGCAGCTTGGATGTGAGATATGCATAAAATGTAAAAGAAAATACACTAATTATTTGGTTTAGTTAACCTCATATGAAATAGCTAATCAAACTTGTTTGGCATGAAAATACTAGATTGGTTTATAAACTGATTTGATGGTACGATATGTTCGCTGCAATTCAGTGGTTCAACACTTCAGTTTGGTACTTTGGTTTGTAAAATTTTCTTGTTCATCTATCTCATATGTGTAGAAGAGAACAATGTCTCTTGCTATGGTTTCAGAAGTTACATCAGATAAATCACATGGAACAGATATAAATATCCACTCAAATTCAGTTTCAAGGAAATTACAGAAAAAAGTGACACCAAAAACCTTAGTCCCAATCCAAAAGGAAGTAAAAGCATGGTTCTTCACCGGAAAATGTTAGAGAAGTCAACTTTACAAATAATAGGGAACATAAAAGAAGGTACATTGATCAAACGGGTGGCCCAGGCTTCCGCTCGGTAAGTTTGAGAAGAATAGATGTACACAATTTAATCCGTGTAACCCCAATATCACAATATAACAACCTTATCATTGTCATAAAACTCATTCCATAAGGTACATTGATAATCATGAAAAAACAAAAGAAACTGAAGATTATGTCTGCAAAAAATGGAACTTTGAGGTCACAGAATTCTCCCATGAAACTCTCTAAATGATCATCACCCATTACAACAAAAGTTCAGTTAAGTAAAGGAGAGAAATAAAGTGATACCTAAAGAAATGAGAAAAGGTGTTTGTTAGGCTTTTATCTTCTGAAACCTCAAACCTCAAAATAACAACACGACAGAATATCATACGCCAATGTCACTACTGACACAACTATAAAATCCTAAGGCGGAAGAGGAGAAAAGAAACTGTCTTCTTTTTCTGCTTCCTTAAAGCTTCTTCTTCTTCAAAGCCATTGAAGAAAACACTGTAACAGAGAGAGTTATGGTGGTCCCCACTGTGCCTACTAAGAGAATTTGGGTTTTGTATCTGATGAATCTGATGTATTTTGTGTCAGGAACAGTGTCTAGTGTATTTTGTGTCAGGAACATTGTCTCTACCTTAAATATATACCAAAAAATGAACATAAAAAATTCAAACTTTTTCAAATAACATTACATCATTTATCTTTGGTCATCTTTCTTATCAACACACGTGTAATTGCATTAATTAAATTGGGGTCATTGATTTTCTATCATCCCCAAATAAAAAAAATATATCAATTACATCTGTAAAAGTCAACATTTTCCCGCGTTCACATTATCCTTCTTCCTCCCCCAAACCTCTTTACCCAATGATCTTAAATTCAATGTATTGTTCATACCCAGTTCAGAAATCCTAGAAATTCAGCATACCCATATCTTCATCTGTTGCAAAGTCACCAACTTTAACATACCCAGCTCATAAATCACACAATTTCAGTACTCCCATTGTGCTAAAATCAATAACTTTAACATACCCAGTTCAAGTTATCGCATTTACCCCAAAGGAAGCTTGCGAATTTTTTATGCATTGTGTGGATATAGAATTCGATCGCTTCGGTATTTCGCTGAAGCTGAAGCTGATTTTATTGTGGCAAATGATGGGAAGCACCATTGATGAGAAATGAAGGAGGAATGAGTGGTTTCTCATTTGTGATGAGTGATTATTATATGCAGAAGAGTTTCTTTGATTTCATTGATGTTGATTCATTTGGGAGTTATGCTTCTTTCTTGAGCTCTTCTATGATTATTATATAATGTATATAAATTAGTCAATGGCTAACAATTTTGTGTGTCTAGCACTAGTAATATTTGATTGATCTTATGGTAAAAAGATTCGGTTGTTCACATGGCACAACATATCTTAGGTAAGTGGCCAAAAATATGTAAGTTACTAAAACTGGTAACTAGATTCCCGATGCACTATTTAACCAAACAAAAATAGGAACTTGCCTTTTTTATTTCTGTATCATGTCACTTTTGAGTTTTGACTCCAAATAAAGATTTAGAAATCAGAGATTTACTTACCTTCTATGGTGTTTTGTTGCAGAAGGAATATGCTGCCTGCAGGTTCAAAAAGAAGCAAATGCAATCAAAACAAATTGCCCCATCACAGAATGCATTAGTTGCCAAAGAACTACTGCAAGTTTCTATTGCCTAATGATTTGCACAGAAAAATATGCAATGGTTAAGTGTGCTTATATAAGTTTTTTATTTGGTGTACACCCACTTTATGGATAAGGAATTAATTGTGTTCAGTGTGTTTCACACTTTTCTCAACAAGTGTCGTTTACAAGAATCGAACTTTACTACTTTTAGCTTATATGTGATGTATTAGGGTCTTACACCACTACACGGTTTTTGTAATATATAAGTTTTGTTTTGTAACATATGTAACCAAATATTAACTTTTTTTGACACCTTGTGTGGAAAAGTGTTGCAAGTAGTCAACCTTTTGACATTTGCAAACTTCAACGGTTGCTTGGTGAAGTTAACTTCTTTGGCACGCAATGTTTGTGTCTAAACTTGCATGCATAGATATATCATTCAGTATCTTGGACTTAACACTTTTCACCGATTAGAGAGGCCCTATTTTTAATACATTAATAAAAGAAGTAAACTATTGATGGAACAAGAAATCTAGATGGTATATTTTACACAATGAAGAACATAGCAAAATTATTTAATATAGGAAACCAAATTAACAATATTGAACTCAGTAGTGTTTGATAAACCTTCTTTCATATTTTATAATAGATGATGGGTCATGGATAGATTTTTCTTCTAGTGTTAATTTCTACGTGATTGGAGATTCATTTATTATTTAATAATGCACCTTATCTTCAAATGTATTCCTTTAATAGTGAATACATATTCTTCCTACTCTGGTTTGTTTTAGGTTTTGTTTTTATTTAACTATTATTTATTTAAAATTTTAAGGATTAATCAAACTTGTTTTTCCAATTCTATCATCATAGAGTAATTATACTCATATTTTTTTTTATGGGGAGGGATTCACTTACTCCAAGAGTAAGTGGAAAAAATTTACTCTTCATCATGATCATTCATTTTTTTTGAAATCCAATGGTTTGAATTGGTGAATATATTAAAATCATTGGATTTTCCAAGATTGGATTGCTAAGATGAAGAGTAAGTCTCTCCCCTACTTTTATTAATTATTTCTATATTTTCTTCTATCTAGTAGGAAATAAATAGAGACGTTTTAGACTATATATAATGCACTTTTAATGGTTTTACAATGTATGTATTAACTTACACACAAAAATTTAATTGATATATTTTATGCATTTTAATATTGAATATGCTTCAATTGAATACTATTATATTTTAATTCTACTTTTCAGTTTATGAATTTTTTTATTATAGGCGAAATAACTATGAAAAAATTAGAGATCAATGTTTTGTTAAATGGCATAATTTATAATATAATATTATGTTATTTTTCAATTCATAGAGCCTATTTCACTTAATGTAATTAATACTTAATTATTATTATTATTTACTAAATGAATTTTTGGGGTGAAATATATCTATATATTAAATGAATTTTAACATGGGATTTATTGAATGTAATGTAAGATGGAATGCAATTCAATACCTACTTAGAATGCATTGAATGTATTTTACTTCATGAATTTCTTATATTTTGATGTTTAAGTTATGCACCTAAATTTAGATTTTATTAAATGATATAAAAATTAAATATGTTTCGAGTAAATGTTGACTAAATTAAATATGCACGTATATTCCTTATCTTTGTTGTTTTGGGTTTTTATGTTTGTCTCACAGCTATTATTATTTTCTAATTTCAAGGTTTAGCCAACAAAAATCAATTTCATCATCATTTAATAATTGTACATATCATTAATGATTTATATCATTTCCTCTCACGAAAAAAATAAAGATATTTCTTAATCTTTGTGTTAACCTTGAACATCAAATTATATAGAATGTAAGTAAAATATTGAATATATTAATAGATATATGAGTCAGGTGAAGGGCTTAAGAAGTTGAGTGATAAAGAGATTGAGTGTTCAAATTCTATATACTACAAAAATAGTAACATACTAACATTTGTCTATTAAAAAAATATTAATAGGTATTTTAAATGAACTTTAATCAATGTTATGAAAATTGGTTCATGTCACCGGTACGGTACAATAATTATATTGGTTATGCAATCATATCAGTCAAAAATTAACCAAAATTAGTCATACAAACCGACTTTCAATTGAACTGCACCGGTCATATCAGTCAATTTCGTTTAAAATTATTTTTTATTGAAAATAACTTATTTTTACCAAAATGTTAGTATGAGATATCAAACACATAACTAATACATTTCATATACTTCTAAAACATGGTCTACACATACATTTTTGTTTTAAAAAATTATATAAGTAAAAGTTTTTATTATATTCTTATTGATTTTTAAACATTAATATTAATATAAAATATGTATATATTTAATTTTACCAGTATGCAACATAATCAGTGAACCATCGGTAAAATAGTTATATAAGTATACCATTATTCTGACTCATACGATATTAATAACATTGATTTTAACTTGCATATACATTGAATATATAATGAAGTATTTAATGCAATTCTATATCTATGTTGAATGTAAATGAATGCATATTTAATGCATTTTCACGTTGGATGCATAGAATGTAATGTATTATTGAATGCAATGTAATAATGTTTCCTTTCCCTTTCGATTTTTTTAAATAATTTATTTCTTTATACCAACATTAATTATAATTTTAATCTTAAATATTTAACCAGAAATAACAAGTGAATTGGAAAAATTATTATTACAGAGATATAATTCAATACAAATTGACATATTATCTGTTAGGGGATAATTCAAGTGAGAATAATGTGAAAATAATAAATTTGAGTCTTATAACTAATCATGGATGATTAATATTAAAAATTAGTTATTTGTCATATGATAGTAACGTATATATATCTTTTAACCTTGATCATTAAAATAAGATCTAATTATTCATATTAAATGTTGTTATTTATCATAATAACACATTGTTATCTGTATAGTTATTTTAGTTGTTAATCTTAATTTATATATCATAACCATACAAGACAATTAAAAATGGAAAAGGAGTAGCTATATTCAACATATTGAATGCACTATAATAAATATATGTGTACCCAAAAAAAACTATAATAAATATATTGAATGTATTAATAGATACACATCAGATATTTTAATTCATACTCTTTCCATTTCATATATATTTATTTTAATTCATACTCATTCCATTTCATATATATTTTTCTTTAAAAATAATTATTTTTTAGAAAGCAAACATATATTTATACTACATTTTCAAATCGTATCATTAGTAATTACTCATCTCTTTTGCTTCTTATTTTTTTTATTTTCTTTAATGTAATTTTTAACCCCTATTTAGATCATATATCAAATTTCAATGTTCTTATTTCCATTTTCATTTATTAATATTATTCATACATCTCAATTGTTATTTTTAAAATATTTTAATAGTTTTAATCCTAAATAATTAATGTCTCTATTATCTTAAAAATGAATCGAACTATTTAATTACAAGATTCATATTTAAATAGTAATTTATTATTAAAATTTCATTCATATCTATTAAAAAATTATTTTTCGAACTTGTCATACTAAATGATTAAACGTGTATTTATTTTAAAATATATAAATAAATAATTATAATCCCCTTTTATATACTTTTCAAAAAATAAGAGATAATAGACCAATTATATTAAAAACTAATAATAAATAGTATCATAGAAATAAAAGAAATTATAAACAAATTACATTAACAAATAATCAGAAGTTATATCAAAAAATTAAACAAGTTCTCTATGTGCACACCTATATTAAGAATAGACAACATACGTTTTTATTATATTTATTAGTGAATCAAATATATAAACTATAGAGTGATTAACATTTTATTAATTAATTATTTTCATCTCTAATATTTTTTAATTTACCAACGCTTGAGTTCCTAAAGGGAAGAAATTAAAATATTTATTACTTTAATTATCATTTTTGAATTAAAACCATTATTGATTTAAATTAATATAGTTCAAAATTAAAGATTTATTGTTTAAATTCTAATTGAAGACTTTTTTTTTTGTGATTAAATATTCAATTAATTGTTGGTAATAACATTTTCCCATTTACTTTTTTATGGAGATGCACAACCATCACATTTTTTATTTTTATTTTCATTTAATGTTAATATTCATGAAATTTAATATTTACATTTTTGCCATTGATAATTTACACGATCCTGAAGTTTTCAAAGTAATATATGTATTATTTATCAATATTGAGAAGTCATTTAATATTTTCTCATATAATTCAATAATTAGGGTACACATGTAGTGGTGTAAAGTCTACTTCTTGTTGTTCAATTTTTACTAGGAGTGTGAATGACCGTATAACATGTGTCTTCTTAACCATGCGAATACACGAATAACGTGTTTGTTCTTAGCCAAACGAATACACGGGTAACGTGTGTGTTCTTAATCATGCGAATACACGAGTAACATGTGTTCTTAACGTGCATTTTTTTCTATAATTTAACATATCTTCCGTTAATCATTATACAATTCAATTTGAGCAGTTAATTCATCAATAACTCAATAAGACAAATCAACTATGTTTATGCAACCTTCCCACTAATTATATTCGAGTGTAGACACCTAACAAATTCCAAATTAGGAGTAGTATATTATCATCCAACTAACTATTCGACCAATTAATAATTTTATTATGCAATATTATGATTCCACTTTTGGTATAAAAAAAACCTTATATAGTTGTTTAACTTAAAAGCTTTTGATACCTTTCCCATTTAATGGCATAGTTGACAACAAAACAATATATATAGGTTGTATTTTAATATTTGTTTATTCATTCTCTTATTTTCTTGCAACATGAAAATTGATTTTTGATGTAAATTTATTGAAATGTAGATGACAACAATTAAGAATTTCAGGGCAGTAAGGCATGCATATATTGTTGATGGCAAATATAAGCTCTCTTATTTACGCCCAACACCTATATTTTTGTTGTTGGATCCGATTATAACTCAGAAACCTTCAACCATTAGTATCTTCTATTATTATGGGACATGAGTAGAGTAAAGAATTGCCGTTAGACATCATGTCTTAATCCAAAAACCTTAAGACAATAGTTTTATAAATCTTTACCACCTGTAAGGTCTTCAACTTATACCCTCATATCCATGTGAGACTTCAAACATGAATATGTTAACAATTTTCCTTTAAGTGTGAGTACTATACACTTACCTGTCACCCCCTCCCCCTCACGTCGAGAGCCGAAACATTAGCTTTGATACCACTTTTTGGCATGATAAGAGTGAAGAGCTACCATGAAATATCATGTCTTTAACCAAAACCTTAATACAATGGTTCTATAAGCCTTTACCACCTATAAAGTCTTCAATTCATTATTGCATCCAATGTGAGACTTCATATTAGAATATACTCAACAATTTTCCCTTCAGGTCTCACTACTGCATATTTATTGGTCTGCTTAAGTCACATTGCACACAAATTTTTTATTAACATCAATCACACAACTTAAAAGGAGGAATAGGGAAAATACACACTCTTCCAAAAATATGCATATCAAAAAATTATATAAGTTCAAATTTTTATTTATTTATTATTTCATTTTAATTAAATTTTAACAAATTGAAATGACATATCACAACTATTCAAAAATGATTCAAGTAAAAGAGGTGAAATTAACATTTCCTTTAACTTTATTATAAATTATTTTTATAATAATTATTGATAATAGAGGAGAGAAATTACTATTTTAATTATTTAATTATTACTAAAGATATGTTATGTTGTTTCATAATTTTTATTCTTCACTTTATTATTATTAAACAGTTAAATATTAATAAATGAAACATAAGCAGATCTAGAGTGAAAAAAGTGAATAAATAAAATATTTTAAGAAAATGTGAAAAAAGAAGTCACTCGTGTATGACTTGAGAACATCCTTCCATTTGCCTATCATGTCCGATGTAGAAATTTTTGTAAAAAATCAATTTCCACATTGGTTTGTTGAAATAATGTAATATGTACATTACTATTATAAAAGATTTATATAAATAATCATTTGTTGTTTATTTATATTATTTTTTAAAGAATTAGTAATAAATGATGTAATGATAATATATAAAATCTTTACTAGTAAATAAATTTTTACTCTTCTTGGAAAGTATTTTTTTTTTAAAACTAATATTTGGACAATAAAAAGTCGGAATGTTTTGATACTGAGAGACTGCAGAACATCTTTCGAATGACCATGATACCATTTTGTACAAGTCAGGTGCTAAAAAGTATCTCTGATTTATACGCTTTTATCCGCATATATTGAATGAGTTTTATGTACTTTTATTATATTATATAGCATTCATATTTTATTATTATTGATTCTTTAAAAAAATTAATAAATAATGTAAATGAGTTAATATGTATAAATATTTATACTAATAATGATACATATCATACTCTTATTTCTTTACTATTATTAAGAAGATGGAATGTAAATGATTACAAGTTCCTACATCACATGAAAAAGTAAATACTAATTAGTAATTAGTATTATCTTTCTCATTGGCAAGCTTCGGCAGATGCTCAGACAAAAATCTTATTATTGGACATCTTTTACATTTGCCTAACAGAATATGGTTTGATCCATTTAGAGAGATATCTATAAGAATGTATTATTGTTTTTAGATAAGTGTTTATTAATTTTTTGTATTCAGATAGTTACTTATTGGAATATTTGTTATTCTCAATAACATTATGATGTTTTTATAAAATAAATAAAAAATTTGGTCCAAAGCTAAAAATAGGAGCCAAAATATTTCTCAATAAATTTCCATGTGGAGTCATCCTCACCCGGTACTTTTGAATGATGTATTCTTACCGTTTTTACTTAAGGCCCGTTAATAACGGGTCCCTGGTTCTTTTAAGTCCATTATAAACAAAGTGTACGGAGGTTTAGCGTCATTAAAAAAAAGTTTAGACAAATTGCGAGAGATTAATTAGGAGTAGGACTTCTCCCCATTCCATTAATGGAGAGAAGTCTTACTCGTTAATTAGAGGGTCAATGACACTAGCATGACTGAAGAATTAAGCAGAAGTACCAAGGTTAGTGGCTGCTTAAGTACCTATAAGCAACCCCTGTATGTACTCGCCAATTAAATTTGTGGCATAAGTAACAACAATTGTTATTACAAAAATAAGAATAGTTAATACGAGCTATTGAATCTTATTTGAAAGATCAAATTAATATATATATATATATATATATAATTGATCAATAACTAATTTTTAATCATAACTATTTAAACTAGCGTGTTGACAGACACTCACGTGTCTGTTAACCCGTTTTTCTATTGAATGAATTGCAATTTTGCATGTTAAAAAATGAAAATGATAAACTATTGTGTTCAAATATTGCATTGATCCATGTGGAAACTGTAAAAGTTACATAAACAAACATAAAACATAAAATGAAGAAATAAGTTATATGATTTTTTTGATAGAAATATAGATTATTAAGGACAAAATAAGAAACAAAATTTATACCACATATGTGGTTATTTTATGTTTTCCCTTTTATATTAGTATAAAATAATAGATATGATTGTATAAATTTATTATTCATTACATATCAGAATTGTTTTCCCTTAAATACCTCTGTATATTCTATACCTTTCAGCTTTTAAGTGAAGAAAGCAAAGAGAACCCACTAAAAAATAAGAAAGGTGAGATGAAATAGAAAGTAAGATGAGAGTTGAGATAAAATTCTTATTAATGAAGAAACCAACAACATAAAGAAATTGTTGGTTTAGAAATATAAAGTTTTGCTAGATTTCCACGATAATTAAAATGTTAAAAAATTATATTTATGGAAACGATATTTGTTGAAATTGACTATTACATGTTCCAAAACTGACTAATTTCTTACAAAAATAATACAGATATCTTAGTATTACAAAAAAAAACAAAAAAAACAAAAACATCATTACAACCCCACCAGAAGCTCTTCTTTTACTAGTGTCTGAAGTATCCTGTCTCAAATTTTCTTTTTCCAAGGTTGGTGGTGTTTCTTTCTTCCAAGGTTGGTAGATGTTATGCTAACAACTTACCCTTACTAGATTATAATTTTATGAAATAAGGAACGGTCAAACTTACACATGACAAAAGAAATAAAACATCTTAAGGGCTTAATTGATTTTATGTCATATGTAAACTTTTCCTTGTATGATTTTGTTTTGATATTAATTTGGAGTTATTTATATTATTTTTTATTATTAATTATTTCCTTTTGTTTTCAACTAATATTATTTTAATTTTCACCATCTTCTTGTGGACACCATCATACATTGCCATGATTTTGCCTCTGACAATTTACAATTGTGATTTCATCCTCTAATTTCTCAATATACCAATAAATAAATTTATGTAGTATTATAAAGTCACATTAGATATTTGTGTATTATATAAGATTAAATGCTAAGATTCAATCTATGAAAATGAAATTGAAAAGGCAATCTCACCTTTAAAGATATTATTTTGTTACAATAAAATATTTTAATTTTTACATAACCAAAGCAAAAAAAATTATATTACCAATGATATCACTTACATTTTTTTAATAATTAACTAATCTCTTTTGGGGTGTGTGACTGTCATTCCCAACGAGTGTAATTTTTACCCAAGCAAAAGAGTTTGATTTATACTTCTTATCTTTTTTTATATGATTTTTTAGGTTTTTATTTTGATCATATTTATAATATTATTTTCAAAGTTCTATGTGCCATAAATAAATTTGTTGCTAAAATAAACTTATTTACTCAAGTAATTTGAATTAGAAGAGAAATAGGTCTGTTTATTTAATGTGTATCAGTTTTATACATTGTAATATATAAAAGAATGGCAACAAATTAATGAGATAAAAAAATGTGTGTCATGGTAGTGTATGAGTTTTATTCATCTTTAATCATTATTGATTCTTCAAAAAATAGAAATGAATAGGGGATAATGATTATATATAGATATTTAACAATGATCTTTTCCACTGGTGGAGAGATAATAAGTATATATATATTTCCCTTTGTATTTTATGACAAATGTGTAATTTTATTGTAATTAGAAGCATAAATATATTATTAAAAATTATGTTTTCTTTTATTTTTTAAAGCATTTGTCATCTCCGTTAATAGAATTCATCCTAACCACAAACATTACACTCAATGCATACTAACTAGTTGGATGAATTCCTTATTTGAAATAAAACCATCAAATAATAGACGTAATTAGCTTTTCAACTGAACTTGACAATATCAAATTTGCAACCCAATGAATGTTGTTAATAAAACCTATTTTCCCCCCTTCCAACCAAGACATATCCATATTCTATACAGCATTTTCTATCCAAAATAGGGGAAAATAAATTTAGATCTAAGGTACCACGCCATGGTTTATGGACAAAGATCATTTGTCTCATTTTCTGTCTTACTTCCTGTCTCGGGCCAATTAAATTTTTTTTTGTTTTTCTTTATTTTTACATTTTTTATTTTATTTATGTAACAACATTGTGATTGACTTAGTACATGGAGCGAGATAGAAAGTGGGACCGGTGATCCTTGTCCATGCCCAAACAACCTATTCAAGATGAGTTATAGGGGACACGTATTTTTACGTAGGTTTGAAGTATTTCATGCAAAGATCACACCAGACAAATAATCACATAACCTCATTATGTATAGTCAAAAGAAAGAACATTAATCATACCATGTTCAATATATGTTAACCAAACTTTATAACTTTCAAATGTAGTATAGTTTATATTTGAAAAGGATAAACATGAAGAGAATATAAGCTTGATGACTTTTGACATTAAAACATTTAAAAGTGAATAGAGACATGCAATATAGTCTTGTGCTCTTGGTGGCCTTTAATAGAGCATTGCTTTATGAGAAACTAATAATACTATGTACCCTACTTCTTTGAAAAAAAGATAGGCATGCTATGATGTTCATAGTGGGCTATAAATTATTGAAATGAGCATGGTTTTAACAACTTTTTCAGTTTCACTCTTTGATCTTCTTCATTTTTATTACATGATAAAATGGGTAGGAGGGGATTTGAGCCAAGATCTGTGTTCATTATAGTAGCACTTTTTATGTCTTTGTTGTGCATAGAAATTGGAGCTACAAGCAGATTAAGAAGCAAAGAGGATTGTACTTTATCTGGAATTGCATGTCATGTCAAAGGTACCAGGTTGCATGAGGCTTTAGAGATTAAAGATTATGGTGAAGGTGAAGGTGATGGAGATGGATCTCCACCTCATTCTGATTATGATTATGATTTCTATAGAAAACATGGTGATATTCCAAGCCCTGGTGCTGGCCACTAAAGTAAGTATTTATCTAGAATCATGTAAGTTTTTATTATTTTCGAGTGAATACTTTAATCCTTATAATTTTTTGTGTGTATTATTTTGATCCTAAAAAAGTTAAAAATTCAAATTAGTATTAAAAAATTGCGAGTCAAAACCAATTTAACCTGAGATTATTTTAAGCTTTTATATTTTTAGGTACCAATATGGTATATACAAAAAAATTGAGGGATCAAAATAACCTATTTGTTTTTTTCAAGCATATACATAATATACACTTCCCCCTTCCCCTTTTGATATTTTTCAAAGTCCTTTGGGCTATTTTAATTAGTGAATACTGATGATGTACCTAAATTTTGTCTTAGCAGATGGACTTATGATTATGTGCTGTTAATGGTTTCTGGGCCTACCTTGTTACTAGTTCATACTATCCTAGAAGGTTTGTTTTATATGGTATGTTGGTTTTTTTAATTGTTGGCTACTGTTTTGTTACATACAAGTTAAGAATAAGAGAAAATAATTTTATAAAATTTGTTATATTTGTACAGGGAGAGATGTTATGATTGTATATTTTATTTCTGTCAATATAAATAATGGATTTTTTTGCTTTTATTTTCGCATTTGAACTGTGAGAATATTTAGTACAAAATAAATGGAGAATGGTTTGTTTCTTCTTTTTGTGGTATTTGGGTGACAGGCTTTTTGTTTCTAATTCTATCATTTATCTTCTTTGTTATTTATCCGCTCTATTTTTGTCCTTTTTTCTTTCAGGTTGCCAAAAAAATTATCTTAATAAAATAAAATGTTTATTAAGAGGAAGAATGTGTATCTTTAGCCACATAAAACTTAAAAAATATATTAGCTAGGTCCATATATCTTAAAAAATATAATCGCTGAATTAGTGCATATTTAAGATTGTATCGAATATCATTATTGGTGTAAAAATGAATATATTCTTAATATATCATTCATTTATATTACTTTTTTGAAGACTACAATAATAATAAAATATAAATAAAATGATATAATGATATTGTATAAAACTCATACACCAAAACCACAAGACTCTTCAAAAATCATATTTTATTACAATTTTTTCATAATATTTATAAAAAATAAAGTTTTGTGTTTATTCTTAAATAGCCAAGTACTATTCTCCATCGATTAATGGGAAAGGTAAATGATAGGATATTATGGTTTGAAGTTCTTGTATTATTTTCACTTGATATATTATATCATTCGGGGATTAAGTGATATATAATAATATTAATCTATGTAAGGATAATGGGGTACTAAAACTTTAAAAATTATTGGATATCTCTATCTTCACATTTATAATTAGTAAATTAAATTTTGAAGGGGAAAAAATGAAAAGAGAATGATTAAGAGTAATAAAATACATGAGTGAGATAACTCTAAGTTTTCTCTTTTTATTTTTTCATTCCAAAATTTAACTTACAAATTGACTCTAGTTGTTATATTTTGGTTGTTGTCTATTGAAATCAAGTTGTAGTAATTCCTCCATTTTACCGAGTTATTCGGTAATGTCATTGCATGATGCTATTTACAATTAAATGTAATTGGGAAAATGATTATCCAAGTTACTTAAGTGTGATAATTGATTACACAGAAGTTACATTACTATGTATATAAATATTGGAACATGGCTAATACATATGCAAGTGATCAAACCAACATGAACTGAACCTAGAAACATTGCATGGTCATAGACTATATTAGTCTTAATCACATCCAATGTTGTTAAGTTATTAATGAATTAAAATAATAAGTTCATTTCAAATTAACATTTTAGATCATGAAATGCAAGACATATCATTATTGTTTTTTTGTTGATTCATCATTTATTATTTTTTCACAATTTCTCTCTAAATTATTGAAAATTATGATAAAGATATTACCTAAAGTTAATTGTAATGTCAGAGCGTTGCTCAACAAATGATTACATATTATGTGTTTATATTTTAACTTTTAAGCTCTTCCCATTTGAATATTTGATAGTACAATAGTTGAATATTTCATGGGCTTGTGGTTTGTGGGTTTTTGTTAATGGGCCTATGCTCTATTTTGGGCTAACTTTTATTGGTTCGTTCAAGTAAATGACTGTTAATGCATTTCAGTTGCTGTTAGTGGTAAGTAACAATCATTAGGAAGGAGTAATGTGGTGCACATTTGATTATTTTAAAAATTTATTTGATATACATAATCTTCCGGGAATCAAGTTGATTGAGTTCAAATCTTTCAACGACCTAAATAAAATTTTCCTATTTTTTATATACTAATGTGTCCACCAGTATATTATAATTTAATATACAATATTAAATATTTAATTTTATATTTTATATTTTATCTTAGAGAACTATATCATATTTTTTGTATTAAGTGTATATAACATTATAATTTTCGTGATAAAAATATGAAAATAAATTGTGTTAATATTACAAATTACATTTGCAGTTTGATATTTTGGTCTATGTAACTTTTTTCTAATTTTCATTATTTTTTATTGTGCAGAAAAATAGTATAATTTTAATTAGAATGACAAAATAGATAAAAGTAAATTACATCATATAAGTATTTATAAGAAGTTTTGACTTCATATATATTATAAATGTTCATAACTATGACCACATGATAAGGGATAAGTTATTGCTCTAGTGATATAATGTTCTGCTAAATCCTTATGATGACTAAAAGATCAAGAATTTGATTCATGTGAGCAATACTTATTAGTAATGACACTCATACACCCATAAAAGTGATTAAATACTTACACATAGTGAAGAGATAACATTGGTAGTACAAAAAATGACATGTTGGAACTCTCAACATAAAAAAAAGAAGCAATAAAGGGTACTTCTTAAAGTGTAATATTTTTGTACTGATAATGTAAAGATTTATACACAGTCGGTGCATCAACCGACATTTACTTGTATTATTTTTATATAAAAGTCAATAATAATATATAATGAATAGTGAATAATATATTGATAGTGTAAAAAACTCTTATTCTTAATATATATATATATATATATATATATATATATATATATATATATATATATATATATATATATATATATCTTAAATTACATATTATTTTACATCATCTAAGATGAGATAGAATTGAAGAAATAATTTGGGACAATTGATCTTAAATCAGCCCTCCAAACACAATTAAATACAGTCCAAAAGGAACAAATATCCCTGCCATATTCCATTATGTTCTCCACGGCCATTTAAAAGTAGTAATTTTTTGTTTTTTTTTCACCTCCTTCTTTATTAATCGATATTGTCGGTGGGTACACAACTTTGACAGCCTCTACTTCCACTCTGTTCGTTTAATCTATGACAAAAAACTGCCATTATATATTTTATCTTATCCCTCAACTCAACCATCTATTTTACTTTTTATTTTCTTTTCAGAATCACCCTTATTCAACTCAGAATTGATTCTGTTGGGATGATTGAAATGAATATATTATTATTGTATGGGGTATTAGAATCGAAGACATAAACCAATCATATATATTTAGCTCACTTGCACATATTAGAAGCACTCATTAAATATTTTAATGAGCCTTGTGTGTTTGAACTTGTAATACTAAGATTTATCTTATCTAATCAAATATACTAATATCAATGGTGTTGGGAAGTAAGTCTCATATCGCCTAATTCATTGTCTCGAAAATAATTTAAATATCAGTTGAGTTATTCTTCTCATTGCCAATTAGTTTTGATATTGAACCTTAACATTGTATCAGACTATAACTCAGCTTCTTTTCGATTGTCATGTGTCAAAACATGTCTTTTAGTTATGAGTCAAATGTAACCATTTATGATATCCGATAGACTCATGTGTCGGGGGCATGTTGAGAAGCAAGTCACACATCGTTTAGCTCATTATCTTACAAATGATTTAAATATTTGTTAGACTATTTCTCTTATAGCAAAATAATTTTGAAATGGAACCCTAACAAATATCTCATCGAACAAATTCTTATCTATTCTTCTTTTTCTATTCATTTTTGTACCATTTATTTGGTTATATGTAACCAGTATAATGATTGTTTTCACCTCACCAACAAATTGGTTCCTAATAGGTCAAATGTAGAAGATAAGGTCAATTAAAGGTTCCAATCATTTCTAGGATGAATTCATTGATTTACTTTTCAACATTAGCACGTTGCACTTGATGTCTAGCACGATAAGTTTAGTTCACAGCATTTTTTAAGTGGGTGATGCTGAGGTACGGATACAAGTGTGACTGTTATAGCACAGACTAGAGAATGAGTTAAGTGAAACGATACATTTTATTAGTATTTTCTCAACATTTTAGGTTATGTTTATAGGGGAGGGATTCACTTGCTCTAAGAGTAAGTGGAAAAACACTTACTCCACATTTTAGTCATTCAACCTTGAAAAATCAAATGGTTTAGATGTACTCATCAATTCAAAACATTGGATTTCTCAAGAATGAATGATCATAATATAGAATAAGTGTTTTTCACTTACTCTTTGAGTAAGTGGATCTCCCCATGTTTATATATCTAAAAATGAGTGGAATAGAAACAAAAAGAGGAGATAAGGTGGATCAAATAGATGTCATCATCTTCCTCCCTTTTAAATTAAATAAACAAAAAAAATGGACCGTGTCTAAATTCCATTACTACTATAATATATTAATAAAAATATAACCTTATGATTTCCTTTGATAGGACATATGTTCTACCATAGGATGTTATGTGTTACATTATGCATTACTTATTGTGATTTGTCAAAATATATTTAAATATTAATAATTTATTTAATATAGTTTTTTAACCAATTACATTAAGTAATATATATACTTTTTGATATGATCTCTTAATAGTTCTAACAAATGGCATCAAACTTGGAAGTTTTATGACGGCCCAATCAATAGAGCTACATTGGCCATGACATTGATTATATCCTTTTGATTTTGTAGAGAGAAAAAATTAAAGGTTAAGATTTCATCATATTCCTAAACAAAGCCTAAGAAATCATTATACCACAACTCAAACAAATACAGACATATTTACATGGTGGTGTAAAACAACGTTAAATTTATAGAATAATCAAAAGATCGATGTTTCAAGTCATTAAAGTTACAATTATTAGAAATGACAATCATATATCTAAAAAAGATTAATTCATTATTTATAAGGTGAGAGAATTAAATATATATATTGTAGGATAATTTTAACCAAAGCAAAAGGAGTAGGTGAATCTAAACTCTAAAGGGCCCATTTGATATAATCGGATTAGAGATTCAAATTAAAATTTTAAGCTGCTTTAAAATGACGTTAACCTTGAACCTATCAATTTAAGATGGTATTATATTTTCTATTGTTTTAAACATATATGGTTTATAATATTATTTTTGATATTTCCCTTAGTAGTGCTAAAGAGTCCAGATTTTACCTACTTTCTTATCGGGTACATTGGTCCAAGTATTTGAAGATATTGGTCTTATTCGATCTTAACACATTATATATTATAATATTCAATTGAATTTTGTTTAAAGAATAATAATGACCCGTAAAGAGAAATTAGTAGAAAAATGTAATATATACATTATCACCGTAAAGATTTATATACTACCATTATATGATTCAACATTCATTTAGATATATTTTTAAGGGATAATAATAATTAAATATTAATTGTACATCACACAATAATAACATATAAAATGTCTATATTTTTTTCCTTATTATAAAATGGAGAGTGTGAAACACCTTGATAGGCAATGTATATTTTTTCCTTATTATAAAATTGAGAGTGTGAAACACCTTGATAGGCAATACTACACTAGTGTGAATTTCTTGAGTCACTTTAACTTGAGGGTGTATACCCCATTTCACTATAATTAATTTAACTTCATTTCTATACTTAGATGTTATCATTTCTCCAATACAATCCCACCCATATGTACATAAAAAATTATTATTATTTAAAGAATTTGTATAAATTGATCACAAGCTAACAACTTGCGATGATGGATGCTTTATTTGTGGGAAAAGCCTTTTCACGGAACTTTAGATTGAGATTAGATTCCCAACATAGTCAAAAAAAGTGGATTTAGGTGATAATATTATATAGGACAAAGGGACTTCAAGGTTTTCTTTTTATTTTATAATAATAATAAGAGTAAATTACACTCACACCTCCTTTTAATGAAATTACACAAACCACCTATTCCTTTTTTGTCCTTACACGAACCACTCATCCCTCCTACACGAACCACCCATAGTTTTATACATATATTATACTGACTACTCGTGCATGTTATAAAAGTGTAATATTTTAAACAAAAAAATGTGTGATGAATGTAATTAAGTTAAACAAAATATTGCATATTGTGTAACACTTCAAATAATACAAAAATCAGTGTTTCTTTATTATTTTTATTATTTTTGTGTCATTACAAAATACATTAATAATTTCAAAGATTTGTTTAAATAATTCTTATACTATTTTATAACGAGCCAAATAATGAAGAAATATTGACTCTTATATAATTTGAATTTGTCTACATAATATACAATATTTTGTTTAATTAATTACACATTTCACACGTTTTTTGTTTTAAATATTACACTTTTATATCATGCAGGGGTAGTCAATGTAACATATGTACAAAATTAGGGGTGGTTCGTGTAAGGACAAAAAGTGATAGACGGTTTGTATAATTTCACTAAAAGTGATAGACGGTTTGTAATATACTCTAATAATAATTTCCTAAAGAAAAGTTTACATTGAGAGTGAATTCTCTCAAACTTTAAAGTTAGACACACTACCGTCTAACATTCTTCAATCATACAATTATCATGAGTAAAAGAGTAGATGAGGCAACTCTCCTTATAAGATCAAAATTATATATTTGATATACAAAAAAATATATCAAATCAGTGACTTGGATAGATAAATATTTTCGTTATTATAGTTATTTTTTTAATTATTATTGTCAGGTTGTATGAAACAAATCTATGTTCATCCTCAATCATATAAAAACACTTAAAATAAAAATGATTTTATTCCAAATGAACATTGACTAAGTTTTTTCCTAATATCAAATATATCATTTCACCCTATAGAACTAATTTCTTTCAGTATACATGATTGTTACTCAGAATAAGTATCACTATCAGGAATCGAACATTTACTATTTTGAGCTTTCTAATGATCTAATAAGTCTTACCCAAAGAATAAATCATAGAAATTTGTAAGTTATATAGTTGAGTGGAATGTGTGTGCTATAAAAGGGAAGGAGTGGGCATGAATGTGTTGATAAAGGGATTGATGGAAAGGTGGATGGTGATGACGGTGGAAGTGAAGAACATGTGTTCACATGTTCAGGTTTCAATGTTTCAGAGTCCTTTCAAACAGCATTTATAGTGATGCACATGCCTCTTCTTTTTAAGGTACGTGGTCCATTTATGCATATGGTCCATCCAATTTCATCATTCTCACTCTATATTTTTCTCTTTTACATTTCACCAATGTTTTTATTACCATATCAAATTTCATGTTTCTGAAGGTGAGTAATTTTGGCAATCTCAACATCATAGGTTCAATTTATAAAGACAATTTCTGGAGGCCTAAGGTTTTCACACTCTATGGAGTGAAGTCTCGTGTATTAAGTTGCTCTTTGTAAATTTTGATATATATATATAATGAGTTAAATATTCGAAATTAATGGATATATATCAGCATTACAAATATTTGATATGGAAAAATAATTATTCTAGATTAAAATTGAAAAAATGTCAATATCATTTTGAATACAAATAAAACAATAGCGAGAAGTTTACATATTTGAAATATTAATATAATTAAAATATTATTATATCATAACCAAATTATAGAAAATTTGATTTGAATGGGTAATGAATAAGATTTCACTCTTTTACTATGTAATTCAACATTTATTTATTAATAAATTTATCGTTAAGTAAAAGTAATATAGTTAATTAGTTTTGGAAATATATTTGTATATTTCCATATTTATGTTTAAGACTTAATCTGTTATTAAATACTAGATATTGTATTTATTTATTTTTATCATATTTATTATTTAATTAAATAAATTATATGATAAGATTATTGATTAAAAATTAGAGACATGTTATATTATAATATGAATTATAATAATGAGAAATATATTTTTTATAATCTTTAGTTTAAATTATTATTTTTCGTAGAAAACAATAGGATATCAATGACTCATATATATCAACATATGATAGTATTTATTAGATAAACATTAATAAATTTTATTTATTAAATTGCACAGTTAGATAATGCATATGTGGATATTAACATTGAATTGACTCTACTTAATTATTCATTCCGTTAAATCCATTTAAATTCATTAACTCTAATGGATGAATTTGAATGAATTTAATTTTTATGTAGATAATTTTACTACCTCTAAAATTTATGTTGTTTTATGAATTGATATGTGGTATTTGGTTTACATGATTTCAACCGATAAATATCACTTTTTTATTCACTTGAGAGTGTTCTTTTGTACGTTTCATTAGTTAAAAGATTTGGTAGCTAGCAAACACCAATCTCGATGTGAACATATGTAGAATTTTCATAATTTTGAAAATCAACCTTAAATTCGAGAACTACAATGAAGTACATATTTTATATGCAATTTATGATTATATAATTTTAGATAAAAATAGATATAAGTTCAATATGTTAGATTTGTGGTGAAAACTTGACCACATGATCACTAGTTTAAGCCTTCATTTGACAACATAAAATATATCATAAAAAAAATGAGAGGAGAGAAGTTGAAGAGAAATAATATTTTTATTTCCTTTGGTTTCGGAGAGAGTTTAAGAAAAAAAAGAAAAAATTTAGTGATCCCCAACAATTTTCTTTATCCGAGTGAGGAGAAAATAAGAGGGGAGTAGTGATGAATAAAAAACATATATTTATATTTTTTCTTTACAACCAAACAACACAAAAACGATAAGATAATGTTATTTATTAATAATTGATTTATATGTGACATATGTTATCCCTTGTCACTTTCTTATGACATAAGTGATTTTGAGAAAAAAATGAAACATACATCATTACTCTATTATTAGCGGATTTATAGAGCCAAACACATATCATTTAACCTCTCCTTCTAAGCTTCTACTATGATACTACATTGGACATGAATTTTGATCCATTTATTTGTTGTTTTGACACTCTATTTCTTGAGTGTAATATATATATATATATTGTAAAAATTTATACACAATTACTATATCGTTCATCATTAGTATAAAGAGTGTAAAATTTATATACTGATAGTGTAAAGATTTATACACGGTTAGTACATTATCCACCATTCATCATTTGTATTACTTTTATTTAAGGGTCAATGATGATCAGATGAATTATTGTTGGTGTATAAATTTTTTCTAATAAGAATTATTTAAAAAAAATCAATAATAATTAAAAATAAATTGTGCATGATTTAATGAATATATGTACATGTATCTTTTTTATCTAATTTATTTTCATTCCACCTTCTCACCACACACCTTTTGTGTGGTAGCTTCATAAGCTTTTCCTATACTTTCAAAAGGTTAAGTGGTTGAGATAGAACTTTGTGGGCCTGAATGTGTGTACAATACATTATAAAGTAATAAAGAAAGAAAACAACATAAAATAATGATAATGAAAAATTGGGTAGAGTACTAGAGTATAGAGATACATCTATTGGGTATGAATGGGGAATAAAAATGGAAGTTAAAGGGACAAAATACCTATAAAATTGGCATTATAGTATGTGTTTGTAACTGTCGTTGAATCACGTGATTATGGCTTTGGTCACTATCATTAGGAGTGGGACCTAACATTGGCCTAATTCTATTCTATCCTTTCTTCCCGCAAAGAGTCTTTATACATTCCTATACCGTGAAAAGATTGTTGTACCAAAAAGTAATTTCCTTCTTCTTCATCATTTTATTTTGTTCTCTTTAGCTAATGAGCTTGTACCTTTTGGGAATTATTCTAGTTTTTCCCTCAATGAGTTAATAAAGCTATTTGGTATATAAAAATTAGATAAAACTTATGATTTAAAAATAATAATAGAGGGAATTTATTTACGCTGAGAGTAACTTTAAAGAAGTTATTTTATATCTTAGTTATCGATTCTACGAAAATCTAGTGGTTCATATATACTCATTAAGTTAAACTATTAAACTCTCCTAAAATAAATAACTAAGATGTATGATAATTTTTTAAACTTTCTCATGGAATAATCGAATCATTTCGCTTAAAAAAATAGCGTTTATAAAAGTTTTAGTGATTTTAATATTTTAAATTTTACCAAATTACATTTATTATAACATACTAACAAGATAATAATTTAGTGTAAAACCTCACATATTCAAAAATTAAGTCATTATATACTAATAATATAATAATCTATTGGTGTAAGACCTCACTGAATTTCAAGAAATATCAAAGTATCAATAATTCGACCCCGAGCATAATACTTGTTCAAAAGAACCATATATCCAAAAAAATTAGTTCATTAACCAAAAGCTAAGTAATACTACCAAAAAAAGCCCTTTAGACTTTTTCTATTTTTTATATAATCTTAAAAAAAATTCCTGAATTTATTATATATATTTTATTTCTTACTGATTTTTTTATTAAAGTTAATTAAATAAAAAGAAAAAATATTGAAAGACAATAATTATTAATTCAGAAAGTAAATTTATAAAGTCTTAATTAATTTTTTCGAAAAATTAAAGTCATATTAAATTAGAAAAGAAGGTAGTCAGTCATGTTAAATACACTCACTACAAAGAATTTAACAAAGTTAGGGATGAATTAACATAACATAATAATAAAAAGAAAGTGGAATTAGATATGATATGGGGGCATATAAATGCTTTTTATATTTTTAAATGATTAGTGTGAATGAAATGCACTTGGAGTTTTCTTCTGCACAATTCTGGTATATGTGCATTCTTTCTGCACTCCACCCAATTTTATCTCTATTATTTTTTCTTCTGCACCACCAAATATATAATATATAAGGTTGGGTTTTTAAGAAAGCTAGCACCTTGAAACTACTGTTATTTTGGATTGTGTCATTTTTTGAGAAAATAAAAATATTGTGCTCATTTTTCTAGAAGTTTTGACATGGATATGATATGGGTGGCATGTGAGTTTATCCAAAAAGTGAATGAATGTTCTTCATTCTTATATCTTTGCTAGCAGGAGTTAAGTGATAGACAAGATTAGTGCTTTTAATTTTTTTCTTCTGAAATTCTTTTACTTTTGTGTTCCAGAATGCTAGTTCCTTTGGTTTTTGTGGCATATGCATAGAAAATTCAGTTGCTCAGTGCAGATCTGTAGCTGTTACCCTTTGAGTGGAGAATAGTGAGGGCTTAAGAAAAGATGGATCTTGAATCAATGAAGTGTTGGGATACCTCAAAGGTTAGTGCTTTTAACTTGGAAGATTTCAACTTGAAGTTGGTGTTTATGTAGATTTTAACATCTTAATTGAGGAACCCATGTGGGTTAGATAGCTTGTTCATTAATCTTTGGCATAAATGGTTGGTAGCAATGGGTGAGCCTCGGCGCAACGGAAGTTTGCCTGCCTTGTGGCCTGGAGGTCACAGGTTTAACTCGGTAAGTTGGCTTGCCTTGTGACATGAAGGTAATGGGTTTACCTCGTCTTCGTCTGCGACCTTCTTTAGACCCGATTAGGTGGGAGCCTTGTGCAATAGGTTACCCATATAAATGGTTGATGACAGATAACATTTTATTGTTACTGAAATAGATTGAATCCTTAGTGTCAATTGCTGAATTGTATTTCAGAAGGATTCTTGGAAGACTATTATGCTCTTAGCATACCAAAGCCTTGGTGTGGTATATGGGGACTTGAGCATTTCTCCACTATATGTGTACACCAGCACATTTGCAGATGATATTGAACACTCAGAGACCAATGAAGAGATTTTTGGTGCCCTTTCTTTTGTCTTCTGGACTCTCACATTGGTGCCGTTATTCAAATATGTGTTTGTGGTGCTTCGAGCTGATGACAATGGAGAAGGTAAGAATTTGAATAACAAATGAAGGAAGCCAGTATGCTACTTCTCATCTTGTTGACGATTTTCATTTATTGTTCTGCAGGTGGTACATTTGCTCTTTATTCCTTGATTTGTAGGCATGCTAGAGTTAGTCTCCTACCAAATCGACAACATGCCGATGAAGCACTCTCTACATATAAGATGGAAGAGTCTCCAGAGGAAAATACCTCTAGATTGAAGATACTGCTTGAGAAATATAAGTGCTTGCATACAGCTCTGCTGATTGTGGTTCTTCTTGGAACTTGTATGGTTATTGGGGATGGACTGCTTACCCCAGCCATTTCTGGTAATTAATCCATCTTATCATCCATGTTTTTGAAGATAGTTTCTGATCAATTTTTTAAGTATCAATCTTTTTTATGTAGTTTTCTCGGCTGTATCTGGGCTCGAGGTAAATATTGGACAACACCACCAGTGTAAGTTTTATTTCTGTCTTTTACTCTATTTCAATATGATACTTCAGTAGTATTAAACCATCTAACTATCTTCTTATTAAAGGCCAAGATCTTTGTTTAACTGTCACATGAAGATAAAGATGGAAATTTTTTCGAGCAGTGACACTAACAGTAGCATGACGGCCGTGTTTATTCATAGCTTATCATACTAGTTGAAATAGTTGTTTGGCAGGATTACTTTCTCGTTTCTGTAATTGAGCTTAAATTGATTTGCATATGCAGATGCTGTGATTCCCATAACTTGCTTCATATTGGTGTGTTTGTTTGCACTCCAACACTATGGTACACATCGGGTGGGATTCCTTTTTGCACCAATTGTGCTCGTATGGCTTCTTTGCATCAGTGGACTTGGTTTATATAATATATTCAAATGGAACAGACATGTATATAAGGCTCTTTCACCGTATTATATGTTCAAGTTCTTGAAGAAGACAAAACTAAGTGGATGGATGTCTCTGGGTGGAATATTACTGTGCATAACAGGTAAGACTGGGAAATTCATATATATGGTTAAATCTAATGTCATGTTCTGTACTTTATGTATCACTTCAATCCAAGTACTGTGTCTCTCTACAAGTTTGCATATGTTGTGCAGTTGTAAGCCTTAAGAATTTTAGATTTAAAGCATCTTTTGAGCAATCTCGGAGTCAAAACTGTGATTTCATTAAGGTATAGATTAAACTCTACATTTACTTTCGAATCGATTCTCGAGTGCTCCTCAACCATCACTTGTTCCCCTTCAAATGTTATCAACAAAATGGTCTTGTTTACATTAAAGGAAGAAACATCTCTAAAGTGTGTTTTGTAATAAGTGAACAAGTAAAGTTGTTTCCACAGTTAATATTTTAATCTAAACAACATCATTATCTTAATACATTAATGATTTAAGGGTGGATATATCCTTACCGCTTCACATGTAATAACAGAATAACTTCAGAGGAGCTTTCAGCTTTGTGTGTTATATTCAAGAACAAATTTAATTTACCCTAACTATGACCAAGAGACTATGCCCCTCTATAGATTTGAATTTCACATGGAGAATTGTAAAAGGCCCATAATTGCTTGAATCCAATGTAGTTTTCAGATTGCGGCTTATTTTATGTTGATCTTTTTATCAGGCTCAGAAGCTATGTTCGCAGATCTTGGCCATTTCTCATATATGGCCATTCAGGTTGGTTTAGAATCTTTTCACATTTTCTGTTTTCTTCTTTCTTTTTGGAATATTGGTAGTAAGATCTTCCTTAGCAGTGTCGAAGAAGGGCCATTTCATTGGATATGAGTTCTTAACAATCTGTAATGTGCAGATTGCGTTCACCTTTCTGGTATATCCTGCACTCATATTGGCATATATGGGCCAAGCTGCTTACTTGTCACAGCATCATAATTCCAATCTCCAGATCAGTTTCTATGTCTCAGTTCCAGGTATTCCATGTTCTGGCTCACTTTTTAAAGGCAATAATATTAGTCCGTGGCATAAAAATTAGAAGGGTCGCATAGATAAAAAAAGGGCAGCCCAAGATAGATGTATGCAACCTTACCTTCGCAAGTGAAGAGTATGTTTCCAGGATTTGAATCTGTGACCTCATGGTCACTAAGCAACAACCTTACCGTTACATTGAGGCTCACCCTCTAATGATGGGTCCAGTGCATTAGTGCTAGTATGATCACATGTATAACTTGATGGAAAAATATTGTGGTAACTTGGTAGCATATATGTACTTGCAATACCTTTACTAGTTCCCTTATAATGTATGGTTTTCTTGCTTGGCATACATGAACATGGTAGCATATTATAGGGAGTATAATTATGCAAGTTTTTGGGTGTTGCAGAAAGCGTGAAGTGGCCAGTTCTTATCTTAGCCATTCTAGCTTCTGTTGTGGGAAGCCAAGCAATCATCAGCGGGACATTTTCTATCATAAATCAGAGCCAATCACTTGGTTGCTTCCCAAGAGTTAAGGTTGTTCATACATCAGACGAGATACACGGTCAGGTCTACATCCCTGAGATCAATTGGATACTCATGATCCTCTGCATTGCTGTGACCATTGGATTTAGGGACACAAAACATATGGGAAATGCATCAGGTAAGTTACATGTTTTATGCATAAATGGATCATGGCTTCTGCCTTCTTGAGAAATTGAAATTCTTTGCACACTGGCTGGTGCTAGTTCAAAGCTCTGATAAACGTGAATGGCTTGCTGTGTTAATTGGAATGACATGTACCAATATAAATCAATATTTATTTGTTGCAGGGTTAGCAGTGATGACTGTGATGCTTGTGACAACATGCCTTACTTCCTTAGTGATTATACTTTGTTGGCATAAACCCCCTTTCATAGCCCTTTGTTTCCTAATGTTTTTCGGCTCTATAGAACTGCTTTATTTCTCAGCTTCACTGACAAAGTTTCGTGAGGGTGCCTGGTTCCCTATCCTGCTGGCCCTCATCCTTATGATTACAATGTTCATTTGGCACTATGCAACCATCAAGAAATATGAATATGACCTACACAACAAAGTGTCATTAGAATGGCTTCTAGCCTTAGGTCCAAGCCTTGGAATTGCTAGAGTCCCTGGAATAGGCCTAGTGTTCACCGATCTCACAACCGGTATCCCAGCTAACTTCTCCCGCTTCGTCACCAACCTCCCGGCATTTCACCGCATCCTTGTTTTCGTGTGCGTAAAATCAGTGCCAGTCCCTCATGTCACTTTTGCTGAGAGGTACCTTGTAGGCCGTGTAGGACCTGCTGCGCATAGGTCCTACAGGTGTATAGTCAGGTACGGATATCGCGATGTTCATCAGGATGTTGATTCCTTCGAATCCGAACTAGTTGAAAAGCTAGCTGATTTTATCCGATATGATTGGTATCGAACACGGGAGAGTAACATGAGCCTTGATGATGCTTCAAACTCTAATGAATCATCTGGGTATAGATTAACTGTGATTGGAACAACTGGTTTCTCCAACCATCCAGGATACGAGATTGAAGAGAGTCTGCAGCTGGCAAGTGTGTCTATTGAATTCCCAACTGTACAAAGTATTACAGATGTTATTGAGATGGAACCAATGGGTGCGGCCGAGAGACGAGTAAGATTTGCAATTGATGATGATCCCGACAGTGACAAAAGGTCGGAGATAGGTACCCAAATGCAGGAAGAGATAGAAGATCTTAATGCTGCTCAAGAAGCTGGGATAGCATTCATTCTTGGGCATTCTCATGTGAAGGCAAAACAAGGTTCATCTATGATGAAGAAATTGGCACTTAACTATGGATACAATTTCTTGAGAAGGAATTGTAGAGGCCCAGATGTGGCACTTAAGGTCCCACCAGTTTCTCTTTTAGAGGTTGGCATGGTTTATATTTTGTAGAACATGTCCCATGTAATGTAACTAGCTTTCTTTCTTTTGTGGCATGTTTGTGATAGAGAGATTATTGGTTGTAATGGCAGAGCATTGTGCAATTTGCAAAGGCATTTTGTTAATGTGAGTGGCTCTACCCTTACAAACTTTTTTCTGTCACAATGCTTGAATTCATAGCTATGTTACTTTAAGATATATTTTTCAAAATTTTAGAAGCCACTTTAATGTTTCTATGCTAGTGTTTGAATAGTTAAGTATTGCAATTGCCTAATATATTTTATAAAAGAAAAGTATTCTCACATTTATTTCAACACTATATTTTACATATAATTTAAAATATTTAATCAAAAGTTTTTTTTGTTTTATTAAAATTTTACAAAAAGATTAAGATGTGATTTTAATATTTATTTTTTGGGTTATTTTAGTCCCAATACTTATTTTCTGAGAGTATGGAGTGTGATCAAGCTCACTATAAAGGTTAAAATCTGAGATAAAGTCAATCACACAATACAAATGAAGAAATTGAAACATATAAATCATAAAATTTTAGAGGAGTGAATAAAACATCTAGTGTCATGATATAAATATGTTATTCAAGTTTTAGGGAAAATTTAATTTATCACGTAATTATAAGACTCATCCTATGCAACTATAAGAGTCATTGTGTTAGTGGTTTAATGTTTGATGTTAACTGAAGAGAATAAAAAAAAAAGATTAATGTACTAACAATTTAGAGATATGAATCATATAGATTAATATAGTATTAGAATTTAATTTATGATTAACAATATAAACTATAATTATGTTAATATTTATAACATTACATAAACTATAATTATGTTAATATTTATAGATATAGAGATTTATAAAGAAATTGATACTTGTCACACTGAATATCTCATTACCCTAACCCAGGTTTTTTAACAACATATCTTAAAATATTCGATCTCAATTATTTATGGGCCCACAACACGTACTCGGTCCAACCCGTCCAGCTATTGATATTATATGGGGTACCCATTGCCACTGGCATGGGTAAGAAATGGCGGGAAGGAACGACCCATCAAGATTTGGCGCGAAAAAATGAAGTAAAAACCTGCACGGAGCGGGAATCACCGAACACTGTGATTTGAACAAGTTCATCATCGCATCGCAGCAAGGAGTGAAAGTGAAAGAGAGAGAGAGATGGTAGGCCCACAGTACGATTTCCTCATGAACCCTCTCGGAGTGGTGAGATCCACCTTCGACCATGCCATGGCCTCCGGTTCCGATCCCTCCTCCTTCAACGGCCGCGATTGGGGCGCCACTGACCTCTTCCGTAACTTCCTCTCCGATCATCTCTCTCAGGTAAACCTATTCCCCTATTTCTATTTATTATTAATTACTAATTAATTATTTATAATGTTAGGTTCCGGTTTTGACTACTGCCACAACCAGATTGGTGAAGCCGAATACTCTAGTTCGGTTTCGTGGCATGATACAAGATATGCTTGGTGATGAAATTTATGTTGGAGCTTTTAAGGTATTTTCCTTTTTTATTTCTTGTCATGTGTTCAATTTTTTTGTGGATCAATTGACTCTGCATTATGTTTAACTTTCGATAAAGGTGTAACTTTTGTTGTTGGTTTATGGTTATTGAAGGATGGTTCGGTTTGGAGGACTAACAAGTTCATGGATGTTAATAAGCTAATGGATGCTTCTCATTCTCCTATGGCTTCTTCAGCCGATAGGACAATTATTTGGGAACGCCAACTGCTTTACTGTGTTCCGGTGAGTTGCTTTTGTAATAAAAACTCAATTTTCAATTTTGAAATATAAGCAAATTGATGTTGATATTGATGTTTGGGGATGTGGGTAATGACTTGCTGATGGATTAGTCTTTTCGAAGATTGAATTTATTTTCCCTTTTTATAAATAAGGTTCCGGCATTGAATTCATGGGCTGAAATTTCACCAGGAGCTGTTATCAACCAGTGTGTGGATTTGCCAGAGGAACAAAGAGAGAAGCGGAGGAGAGCAGATGACGAGTCTTCTGATATGCTAGTATTTTTTCTGGCCTTCCGTTATTACTTTCTTTATTAACTTGTTGTTTCCATTGAGTTCTCTCTAAATAATATTATGCACATCAGTAAAACGAGGGCCTAGATTCTTATGGTATAAGCATTTAGGTCTAAAGTGTATTAATTTTGGGTGTCCTATTGATTGTTTCTGTTAGATCCTAGAGAAAATGTGGCAGATTGAAACCTACATATTCATTTTATTGGTTATTTTTATGACTTTCAAAGCACTAGATGCTTGATTATCTGAGTTTCATCTTTCTCACTGATATATTTGTTCACAGGTCTCTGGTGATGAGGTTCAAGATTCTCCTAATACGAAAAAAATTGTGAGCTTTCATCCAACTCCAGCTATGTGAAATGAATTTAATTGGCAGAATATAATCACCCAAGAGTTAACTTCATTGACATTTTTGCTTTGAAGTGTTCAAAACTTTGCTGATTTACATAGTGCCAGTGTGGTTTACTTGTAAATTTAGATAAAATTCAACCAAGATATGTGTAATTCAAACTTAAGCTATGCCATTGGCAGAAATACCATGGAAATCTCCAAGGTTTTGCTATCCTATTGTGATTCCAAGTTATGAGAGATCTTGATATTCAGCTTATTAGTTAAACTGATAGAGAGGTTCAGTGGTATCCTTTTTAATTTATTATAAAGTAGCGTGTTTACTAGATGATCCAATTTTGTGTCTGCTCTAATGTAACTAGATAGATTAATAATTTCAGTTCAACCATTGGTGTAGACTTCTATTGTGATTATTTTGAGAATTGATCTCATGTTTATCTTTGACAGAGAGGTGAACAGCCTTCCATTGGTTCTCGATCTCTGGGAGCTGCACCTGAGATTGCTAGCTCTAGTTTGAATTTAGTGCCTGGTCTTGATGATGGCAAGTCACCTCCTTGTATTGTGAAGGTAAGAATTAGTCTCTTTTATAGCTTCTGAAATGCTGATGTTATGAGATTAAAATATTGCTATTTCTTATGGAATTATAACAAATCTATTTCCTCGTTTTCCATCTGCATTATGCCAGATATATGATTCTCTGGAGTCTGAATTGAAGCTGAATGACATTTTTGAGTTTGTGGGTATCCTTACATCTGATCCAGAGCTTGATGAGGACAATGAAGATGGTGATTTATCAAATGGATTTTGTGAAGACCCTTTGCACAATTTCCCATCTAACAAGGTATGCATTGTAATGTACATTCGAGGAATTTTCAATATGCATTAGAAGCCCTATACCATTCCTTGATGCCACTTGATTAATAAGTAATTATAAGGGGCTTGGTTGTTCTTTTAGGATCAAGTGAACAATCATGAAGAACCATAAATAACGCATCTGGGAATTGTTTTTATGTCCACCCTGCATTTGTTTTTTTAACAATTTGCATTTATTTCTTCCACACTGTGCAGGTACCACGCCTACATTGCTTTATTCACAGGAAACTTGCAGTTCAGGACTTACTTCGGAGTAACCCTATTGCAGAGGTAACCTTCCTACCTATCTAAATGCTGTTTACTTCGTCTGAACGAATGACTTATTATATTCAGCATATTGATCTGGACTGATCTCTAAACTTATACTGCATTAACTTGAAACACCTTGCTGAAATAATCTTGTGCTTGATCTCATAGCCAAAGCCAGACTTGATCAAAGGGATCAAGGAAGCTTTGATAAGACATCTCACGGCTGTTCTTGGCAATGATGGTGTGGCTGCTCATTTCATGTTACTGCATCTCCTATCCAAGGTGTGCAGTTCTTAAATGATAATTTCCTTCAGTATTGTCATACATTCTTAAATGTTCTGTAACTTATTTTATTGTTGTTTGTTTTGCATTTTATCTTCTATACTCATATGTCACTGTTTGCTTCCCAAATCCTCTGATGTCCATTTCTGAGAGTATTTGTATGATGAGTTCTTCTTGACCAGGTGCATGCTAGAGTAGATGCTTTTGCTGTGGGAAAGCTTTCACTTAACCTTACCTCTTTTAGCAAAGAAACTGTGTCTATATTTGGAGACCAACTAAACTTTACTGTTAAGAACCTCTTACCTTTCACGCACTGCATACCCCTCACAGTGGAATATTTGAACAATGCTTCACTTTCGCCAAAAAAGAATTATGATACAGACAGGTGATCACATTTATAATACTTATGAACCTGAATCTCTTACTAATATACAACAAGTACAATACATGTTCACAACTGTGTCAATGTTTCAGATTGGAAACTGGTGTCTTGCAACTACCTGATGGTTCACACTTGATTGTTGATGAGACAAAATTAGAAGCTGGAACACTCAACACTGTGGGTATAGAGAATGCAAGGTTGCTGAAATATTTAATGGAGTGCCAAAAGGTAATATATTCTTTTTCCAGCTCTGTTATCTCCCTGTGTGGACATATATACATACTGCCATGCTAGGAATCTTGAAGACTTCTGAGAGAGAGAAAAATATGTGTGCTGCTCAACTTATGGAAACCTTCACACAGCACAGTACAAACACTGCTAATTTTTGGAAACAGACTTTACAATTGATTGTTTGCAGTTACTTTATTGGAAGTGCTAATGAACAGTCTGACATTGACTTGGTATGTGTTTCAGATGGAATATGATTACAAGTACTATAAAATGGAAATGCCAATTGATGTCCAGCTGCTAGTTTTGTCAGAGGGCAAATCAAATATCTTGCCAGCTGATGTAATTTTGCCTTTCCATCCTTCTGCAGTCAGTTGCTCTGAAGCTGTGGCTGCAGAAACTTGGGAAGCTTGGAGGTGGTATTTGGCTTCTGTTAAACAACTGCCACACTCTATTGATTCAGAAATGCAAAAGGTATGAATAATATTGACTCTAGTTTTCATGAACAAGAAGGTTCTTTTGGGTTAAACAGTAGATTTGCTGTTCGTCCTTTTTAGCATATAAACCTAGAAACTGACTAAGAAATTTGTATTTAGGTTAGCCAATAACTTTTAAGATTTCTAAGCTGGGTAAAAGTGTCATTTGAGGTTGGTTTTTTATATTATTCACTTCGATTCATAAATATCTCAGCTGAATACATGCATTTATATTAGTTGATATTTAGTAGAATAGATTCCAGGCACTTAAACATTACTAACAAAAAACTAAGCTATTTAGTTCAAAAAGCAAAGCGACGAACCAGTGTGAATTTGAAATGGACCAATGAAATGCCGTGTTCGCTGGAAATCACATTTGATTCCAAATAAAAGCGAGGAAATAGTATTACACTAACACTGATCAAATGGAAGTAAGAAAAATATTCGTACCAAATATCATTTCTGCTATTAAAAATACCTCTTTGCTGATTGCTCTACTTCATTATTATTTGGAATGAGCAATTTGCTTTAACTAAGCCATCCAGACTTCCAGATCATACTAAAATTTTATGATAAGAAGGCATTATGGAGCCTTTATGCATTATGCTGTTGTGTGTTTTCAGGTGGTAGAAAATGATTTAGTTGCAGCAAGACAAGCAGACTGGAGCTTGAACCCCCTAGATTTAAGCAGGTAAGTGACCGACTATGAAAATCTATCGCCCCACAAAAATGTACCACTGCCCTGTGCAGTATAGATGGATTCTGATTGGTCTACAAATATCACATCTCACTATTGATTATGAATATTTATATCAATTGATCAATTAGAATATATGGCATATGGTTGTCTCCCACTTTGTGGGACAATCCTCTATTTTACATGTAATGGTAGCATTTTTCTATATCATAATTTTGTTGATAAGTTGTTCTACATCTTACACCTCCCTTTTCCAATAGATGGCTAACAATGGGCCGCCTCATGTCTTTGAGCTTTGGTGAGACCAACCTATCACTAGAACATTGGCAAATGGTCAAGGAACTAGAGAGGCTGCGAAGAGAGAGGTTAAAGTGAAGCACACCTTCTTCCAACTTCCAGTTTGCAAGTCTGCAAAGTTCTTAAACATGAGTTAAGCTATGATGTTGATTCTTAATTTCTACGCGGGCTCATGGAAATGAAAGCAGTTAAATGAGTTCAAGGGGTCTGGCTGTTGGGTTTAATTACCAGAATTGTCCTGTAGTTGCCTACTACATAGCAAGATAAAGATGTATATTGAACATATGTATGTGTTAGAATGAATCACAGTCCACAAGTTCCACATTAAGTTAAAGCAAGATAACCCCTTTTTATATATCTAGTTTTAAACTGAATTTCTGGAATCTATTGATCTATTTAGCTATATCCAATAAAGCTAAGTGACTGCCTGACATGTGCCATTACCAGGAATATTATACATGAAAATTTGTAGTTATGATGTTTACTTGGGGTTTAAGTAGAGATCCGTAGGATAGGGTATCATTTATGATTTATGTCATAACCCATAAGGCCTTTAGAGGGTGAGCCGCAGGGGGAATGGGGTAGGCTTGAATTTGCATTTGCATCTAGGGGGAATGAAGTTTTACTTCATGGAAATGTTATTAAGAAGAAACTTGACCCTTAAGTTATGTTTATTCTATCATAGATATGTTGTGTAGATCGTGTCCCATATTTGTCTTGCACTATGAAAATATATCATGCTAATTAAAAAAATTAAATATTTATTATTAATGTTGTTATTTTTTATTATTATTGACGTGAGATAACTTCTTGGATGAAATCTGGGACCGTAGATCTCAGTTCATTTTTACTTCAAACATAGAGAAAGGTAGTTTGTGAAGAGTGACTGAAACAGTAAAGGCAGTCTTAATGGCAAACCTTTTATTATGAAGTATATATACGATCTATACATTATTTCTTATATAAACCAGCAGCATTGATAGAAAGGTTTTGGTTTCAATTTATGTTCAACAATGATAATAAGAAAAGGCTTATTATTGTTGCAGCAAAAAACGAAGAGCATGTTCTGCTACTCTTTTGGAATTAAAAATCACAAGCAGTTGGAGTAAAAATAATGATAGTAGTATAATGACAAAAGTATTAGTTTATGTTCAGCTGACTTATAATTTAATCATCCGGCCACTTTTTTCTCAATTCCCCTCTGCTACTGGTTTCACATACCTTACATTAATGAAGTTAAGGCAAAATAACAAGTCATGGATTCACCAAAAATGAAATGAAAAGAAAATACTTCAACATATTGCCTTGTGCTTAGAGAGAAGTAGACAGTGTAGTCTTTCTTTTAAGAGAAACTATCTGTCTTTCAGCACTAAGTTCTAACAACTGGCTTCACTTAAGCATCATAGCTTCTGATAGTGTTTCATATTTGTCAAAAATGAACACAATTGTCATGGGTTGATAAGTTTCTTTTGTAAGAAAACTTTACCATTTTGTGGCCAAAAGGATTACTGGAAATAGCTTAGTGTTAAAGTTGGGAAGCTTTTCAGGACACAATTGTATATTGTACAAACAGAACTTAGCCAGGGACAATCTACCATATGTTTGCCATTTCACGCTAAAAGATGCCAAATTGCCAATTCTACTTTGTTTTCCTCCTTTGGACTAGGAAATAAATGTTACATTTCTATTTTCTACCATTGGTAGTTGCTTTTTATGGTCCAATTCAAACAGTGCCATCTTCCAAGTGCAGAGAAGAAATAGAAAAATGAAAGAAAGATGAAGAAAAAAATGTTATACTTGTCTAAATTCTTGACTTTAGGAATCATATACTATTTGGTACTACTATTCAAATATGGAACTACAAATTGTTTTATTAGTACTAAGAAAAGAAGTCAATATGAAATTAGAGTGATTTGAAATCAACAAACAGAAGATGCTAAAGTGTGAAGATTTGCAATAATAAAAACATGGTGAAATTGATATAAACTTGCCCCCAACATGGTTTTTACCATTTAGGGAATTAAATATACAACAAGGCTATTGAAATCATCATCACCTTACTTCATATGAAGGCAATGATCAATGAGATATCACTGAAACTTAAACAAATACACATTATATATTTAGTCCTAGCGGGTACCATAGAGGCACCACAGCAATTAGAGGCCATGTTGGCCTTAATAACTCCTCCTAAATCTACCTTTTAACTTTTTCCCCACACTTTCCCAACTCTAACAAGACAATTAAAACAATGCCATATATTATACTATATACCAATTTCATCTCAAAATTGGAACTTTAGGACTCTAAAACTGTCCTCCCTGATATGTTTGTCCAAATTGCCAATTAGCAGGTGCAATATTGTTGCTAGTGATAGTTCTTCCATCACTTGTAGTGACCTGAAATGAAAGGCTTTGGCCATTGAGATAGGAATTGCTCTGCCAGTTTTGGCCCCAGTTCCTTGACATTGCTTGCCATCCAGTCCTAGAACCCTTGATGGAAACAGAATGAACATCTCCAACGCCGCCGACATTTGTGATCAGAACCAAGTTGAAGTAAGAGTGGCCATTCACTGTGAACCTTATTCCTCCTTTCTTCACACAAGAAACCCTGATTTAAGACAAAGACAAACATGTTAATGCATGTTCCTAGTAAAAAAAAAACACCCTTTACTTCAAATACTTTATCCAAACACACTTATGGAATATACCTTCTGAAGGAAACAGGAACAATTCCTGCTTTGTATTGAGCAATTTGCAAGAAAGCAGGCTCAGCCAGATCAAAGTGCTGAAGTGGAGGGTTGCACCATCCACCATTGTCATTAGACAAAGCCAAGTTTGGAGGACAAAAATTTGTGGCAGTAACAATGATGCTACCAGGGAGACACCATCTTGCATCATTATTACATTTCATCTCATAGCAAGAACCACAACTCAAACCATTGTTGAATAGAGCAGTGCTGAGTGCTGCAGTGTTAGTCCCATAACCTTGACTATATAAATTCCCATAACCACAAGCTCCTCCTATATTGTCATAATAACAATATCATTAGATCACTATGTACATGTATTGTGCCTGTGCCACTTGGTTAATTAGAACCACTACCATTATGTTCTTTTCCTTTTAACCATGGGACCCAAAATATGCCTAAATGTGAAATCAAGGTATGTGTTCAAGAGAAAAATGGTTGTACACCGAATGAAGTTGCAAATATTATAAAAAACAAATTAACATGCGACATTTTAATCCTTTTATATAATGGAATAACACTTTTGTCGTTGAAAACACAAGTAAAATCAAGTATTTGTCTATTTATTAATGGAGACGATCATTGTTCTTAAACTATGCTTAAACATTAAATTACCCATTGTGCCGGATGCATCACCACCACCATAAAATGTAGCATGACCACCTTGCCATCCTCCACCATAGTCACCAAAAGTGCCTTGAAGGCAAAGATTAAGAACAGAGAAAAGGAGAAACATGGTAGAGGTTGTTGCAATTGCCATTGTGTGTTACTAGTGCTTAGAGAAGTTAGCAACAATGGGTAGAGTTTTGTTTTTCACTTGTTTGGTGCTAATACTTCGGTTAAGGTTGGGTCTCTTATATAGTAAAGTTGTTGGCATTAAAGACCTTAATGTAGGGTCTTATGTTAGAAAGAGACAACTTAGCTATCCTCAGTTTTAAGAAAGTGCTAAAAACACATAAAACAGATTCACATTTTCATAATCTCAACGAGCACATGCAATTGTTTGGGTAACACTACAAACTGCTTAATCTACGGTCCCACTTGTCACATGCATTTCTCACTACACCTCTATCCCAAAAATATGGTAAATAAAATCATCTCAAATTAAAGTTATATTAATAAATAAAATTATTTTAGAATTGCATACTATGACTTGTGATTAAATAATCAATGAAATATGCTTTCAATTTAGATAAAACATTAGAAATGTTATCTTTATTGTTTTGACTTTTCAAAATTTTATCATCATTTGATATGAAGGGGGTATTATAAGTTTTATGTTTTACCCTTAACCTTCATTAATATGATTATTTTTATGGTAAAGTTTTTACATGCTTATTTGAAGTAGTTGTTATGTATGAAAGTGCACTGTTTTTTTATTAAATTATCCTGAAATCACGGTAATCAGCTTACAGAGGAAAAAAGCCACAAATTTTGGGTTATCTAACTTTCACATACGTCCAACTTGGTGTGCAACACATTAGCAGAATTAATGACTTTTGATAAAGTATTCTAGATTGCTAGTGTTATTAATCGGATCCAAATTAAGTGATTTTACGATTGAGTAATTTTACTGTGGTAATACCAATTTGTATATTAGTTTATTAATATTAAACTTAATTGATACACTCCAATTCAATTTATTTTATGATATGTTAATTGTCCGCAACATTGGCCAATGTTATTTGTCCAATCAAAATTAGTGAATTGAGTTCATAAATATTTTTCTTTGTAGAAAATTGAGTTCATACTTAAATAACTATTTGTTCATTTTCACTTTTCATACATTGAATTCAATGAACCATTCTTCATTGAAACTAAGTTATAGTGATTTCTACTTAGTTGTCTTATTAGTTTGTATGAATAGGACAAAACAATTTCTAGAGAAGGATTCTATGGCATAAGATTTGAGCAAATAACCAACATAAATTGTAGCAATACACAGAAACCAAGAGCTCAAGAATTTTGATTATACATGTGTCACTCCTTGCTCTAAAGTTTAGAAGATTTTCTAATGCTTAAAAGCTGTGCAATGATACCCAAAATTTAATAAGAGGAGATTGTAAATTTTATTTGTCCTTTTGTTTGGCATACCTAACTCTCCTAATAATGTATAAGATATATAAGTAGTCACTTCAAATGACTAATACTTGAAAAGAATCCAATATATTTTATTTGTCGGTTGCTTAGTAAAGACAAACTATATTCTAATAAGAAATTATGTGACTAACAGCAGCCACTGATGTGATATTCTCAGCAATCAAAATAAATTACCTATGCCTATTTCAACCGTGAAACTAGTAAAATTGGTTCCACCGTTCTTTATAACACAAAATGTACGGGTAAATGTAAAGACTTTTATATATAGCAAATTTAATTATGATTAACTCCATGAATAGGGGATGATGTAATGATTGTGTATATATCTTTACACTAATAATATATATATATTACACTAAAGTTTAAATTCAAATCAAATGATTATATCAAATTAATTCATAGATATAAATAATATACCCAATAAGATACCAAATAGGATGAGAGAATATATGTAGTTATACTAAACAAAATTCACAGATATAAATTTGTAATGTAATAATTTTTTTAAAGGTCAGATTCGAAACAACGAAAAAAATGTGTCTTGTTACCAAAAAATTGTAATTTCAAATCTTGAAAATAGTCTATCTTACCCTACTAGAATATAATCTTGTTTACTAGGTCAACCTTTTTAGTATCTTCATCGATATTTGAGCTAATGTTATAAAAATTGTACCGTACCGGACGGTTCAACCGGAAAATCGGTGAATCGGACCCCTAACCAGTACGGTACGTATGTTATATTACATATGCAATAGAATTGGTGAAAACCGGTGAATCGGTTTAAACCGACCGATTTGTACATTAATATTTTTTTTTTTAAATTTCAAATTTTCAATTCTTCACAAATTCTTCAACTTCAATGATTGATACTTGTATCATTTATTTTGATTTTATGTTTGTTACGTGATAATTTTGGATTAATATATGTTTTGCACTTTAGACTTTGATTTTGTTAAAGACTTAATGTTGTTTGTTTGTGTGAATTTAGAGTAGATTATGAATATGAATTATAAATCTGAATACCAACTTATTTGAAATTTTTTGTTATAGGTTCATATATATATATATATATATATAAACAAGTATATACGGTTTAACCGGCATGCGATTTAATTACTGAACCACTGTACCACTATACCAATACCTTGAGCGGTTTGATAACCAGTACGGTTTTAATAACATTGATTTGAGTTCTAATTTAACACAGCAATTTTTAATGTAATTTTTCATCTTTCTTAGCTTCAAAATTAGCAACTTTAACATCTAAGTTCCTTGCGTTGGACCAAATTGTATAAAACATTGCACCGTTACAGTGAAGTTGTTAAATGTCAAATGGACACGTGGTTGTGTTCAATCGAAGGACTTTTCAAGTTTAAACATATTCATGTATAATAACAATGTGTACGTTTAACGAACGGACTTAACTTTTTGTTTAATGAAACAACCTTTCAAAGTTTCCAACCATCATTTTATTATGTTCCCTTTTCTATGCATATGGTAATGTGCTAATTAATATGCAAAAACAAATAAATAAATAAATAATGTAATATCTATATATCGGAAATATAAAGATTTATGTATATTTAATATATTATCTATCATTCATTTGGATTAATTTTTTAAAGAGTTAATGATAATAATAAAACTCTTACATCGTCATTACATATTTAGATTTATAATGTGATGTAGAAAAGTTGTTGGAGATATGAAAGTGGCCCTACCATGTTATGAGCACATGCATGTCCCGTTCTTCGCGGCCATTTCATTCAACCGTCATTTTCAGATAAAAAATTAGAGGTCAAGAAAATAAAAGAGTAAGCAATTTCAACAAATTTAGATATTATAATTTATAGAAATATATATTTCTGTGACCAATAATATTTCAGTGACGATATATGGGTTATTTTTATTATTTCCTCATGAATGGAAGGTACGTTTGTTGACTATTATATACGGTGCAAATATTTTAAAAAATGGTCACCATTATCACGTTCAAAGGTTTATTGAAATTGAAAATGCCATAATAGAAACCAACCGATCATAATCTATTATACTATAAAAAAAAAAAGGTTTTTCATTATTAGTCTTGGATACATATTATCTTCTCATATAAAGTTTTCTCACCCAAACACTCTAACCAACTACTATGCATAGCCCCACATTGTATCATTATCATATACATTCATATCATACATCAAACTATCAACTATCATGCATAGTCTCACATTATATCATTATCATCTACATTCATATCATACATTAAAATGACACATGCATGTCACTTCTCAATTCTCATATCATACATCAAAATGACACATGCATGTCACATTTATTAATCATTCATTTTTTCTACCAAACACTTAATCATATTCACATATTCTCATATTCATTTTCCATCAAAAAATCTTTCTTCATTTTCACTAAATCAATTCTTATATTTCTTCATTTCCCTAAAATCATATTCCGATTAGCAAGTCTATTATACTATTATGCACATTCATTATAATATTCTCATATTAATTTATATTAAAAATATATGAGTTTAGGTAAACAAAAATAATTCTTATCCTATTATGTTGTTTGATTATGTAAAAACAAAAATAACTTTAAATTCTCATCCACAATATCCCGAAAATAATGAATTCTCTATTACAAAAATCACAAAGTCAAAATAATGGAAAACTTTGAATGAAAAATGAAGAAAATTAAAGTATGATGTAATATAATGTTACCTAAGAAGAAGAAAAGGAATCATGAGATTGTAAAATTATCATATTACGCACCTATGCAATTACCATTACCTACAGAAAATTGTGGTTTGATTATGTAAAAAAATTATTTAAATTCTCATCCACATTATCCCAAAAATGATGAACTCTCTAACAAAAATCACAAAGTCAGAATATTAAAAAACTTAGAATGAGAAATGAAGAAAATTAAAGTAAGATGTAATGTTACCTAAGGAGAAAAAGAATCATGAGTCTCATAAGCAAATAATGTTGGTAATAATTGTATAATATCATTGTTATGATGTGGTGTGAAAACAATTTTATAAATATCTCATACTCTGATTAGCAATTCTATTATCTTATTATTATGCACATTTCTTATATATTAATTTCTATTAATCAACATGTACATATGTTTAAAATCAACATTCATCACCATTACCATTCTTGAATATTCATGAATAATTCAATTAGAATGAATATAATTATTATACTTAATGATCATTCATGACTTTATAAAAAAATCATTATACACATTTATTCTTATTTTTTTTTCCACAAAAAATATTTCTTTATTTCCCTAAATCAATTCTTATATTTCTCCATTCTTATAATATTGTGCACATCTATTGATATCTCATAATTTCATTAGCAATTCTATTATCCTATTATGCACATTCATTATATATTTCCCCTAAATCAATTCTTATAAGTGAGACTTTAAATTTGTATAATATTCTGAAAACAATTCTACTAATATTTCATACTCTGATTAGCAATCATATTATACACATTTCTTATATATTTCCTCCTAAATCAATTCTTATCAATATTATTATACACATTCCATATATATTTATTTATATTAATTTCTATTAATCATCAGCTACATATGTTTAAAATTATACCCAACAATTAATTTCCCTAAATCAATTCTTATTATAAGTGAAACTTTAAATTCTTATAATACTAAGAAAGCAATCTTATTGATATCTCATATTCTGATTAACAATCATATTATCATATTATCCACATTCCTTATATATTCACCCCTAAATCAATTCTTATCTTTTTTTCATTTTCCCAAAATCAATTGGAACTTTAAATTCTTATAATATTGTGAAAGTAATCTTATTAATGTCTCATACTCTGATTAACAATCATATCATCTTATTATTATGCACGTTTATTATATATTCATTTATATTAATTTATATTAATCATCATGTACATATTTTTAAAATTATACTCAACAATTAATCACCATTGATCACCATTACCATACCGCAATATTAATGAATAATTCAATTTAGAATGAATGTAATTATTATACTTAATGGTCATTCATGATTTCATAAAAATATTATTATATACATTTATTCTCATATTCTTTTTCCCTCCAAAAATCTTCTTTTATTTCCCTAAATCAACTCTTATATGACTTAATTTTCTCTAAACTCATATTCTGATTAACAATCATATTATCCTATTATGCACATCATAGTTTTGAAAACCGTGCCGTACCGGCCGGATCAACCGGAAAACCGGTGAACCGGACCCCTAACCGGTACGGTACGTATGTTATACCGCATATGCAATAGAACCGGTCAAAACCGGTTGGTTTGTACATTAATTTTTTTTTTTTTAAATTTCAAATTTTCAATTCTTCACCAATTCTTCAACTTCAATGATTGATACTTGGGTCATTTATTTGTATTTTGCGTTTGTTAAGTGATAATTTTGGATAAATATATCTTTTGTACTTTAGACTTTAATTTTATTAAAGACTTAATGTTGTTTGTTTGTGTGAATTTGAAGTAAATTATGAATATGGATTATAAATATGAATATCTACTTATTTGAAATTTTTTGTTATAGGTTTACATATATATATATATATATATATATATATATATATATATATATATATATATATATATATATATATATATATATATATATATAAATATATATAAGCAAGTATGTTCGGTTTAACCAGCATGCGGTTTAATTACTGAACCACTGGTTGAACCACTGTACCACTATACCAGTACCCTAACCGGTTTGATAACCGATACGGTTTTAATAACATTGATGCACATTCCTTATAATATTGTGAAAGCAATTATATTAATATCTCATACTCTGATTAACAATCATATTATCTTATTATTATCCACATTTTTTATATATTAATTTCTATTAATCATTTCTCATTTTTTTGTCATACTAAATGATTTAACACATATTTATTTTGAAGCAAAAATTTAAGTAATTAATTATAATGTCCCATTTTGTATACATTTTAAAAAATATAAAATAATAAATCAAATATACTAACAACTAATAAGAAATAATATTGTGAAAATAAAAGAAAATATCAACAAGTTATACTAACAAATATATAAGTTTTCTATATGTACATGTCTATATTAAGAATGAACAATACAAGTTTTTATTGTATTTATTAGTTAACCAAATATATAGACTATTGAGTATTAAAATCAATCAAAAAATTACAAAAGTGTATGGGTAACATGTGTTTACGAATGCGCATGTAATATATACACTTTAATCATTCAAATGCACAAACAACTTATGTATTCTTAATAACCATATGAACACGTGTATTGTGTGTTGTTTGTTTTTATTTATACAAACATAAAATACTGATACGTGCAAATGCACAAATATTTTGCTAGTCGCTAATATATAATTAGGTCACATGGACAAAGATCGATAAGTGTTTTATAATTTATAATGTGTAAGTATAATTTGTAAAGCTATAAAATGGATTGAGATCATGTGAAGTATTGAAATTTCTACGGACAAATCAACATCTTCATAGAAGGATGTGGTTAAGTATAAGATACACTTTTTTGTGAAATGTGTAGCTTTATTGCCACCTTGAAAATTTTGATCTTAAAATGTATTAGTTCCTTCATTATTTATTTTTATTATTAAAAGGCATATATGATAATATTTCAACGTCAAGAGAAATATATAATATTTGAAGAGGAAACCTCCTCCTGATAATTACTTGAAAAGTTAAAATAAATTAAGGTATAGTAAGAACAAAAAGACAATTGAGATCAGCGATAGTTTTGGGTATATATAGTTTTTATTGTTTCATTAAGACAATATTTGATTAGGACAAGGAAAAACGTCCCTTTTGAATGACCTTAAGAACATCTTTTTATGAAGCCTGCAAATTTGTCTTCTTATGTTTTGAAATAATAACAGAGGAAGTTTAATGAATTAGCCCCTCGGTGATATAATATGTGAAGCAGTATTTTCTGCCAATTTTCCTGAAAGGTGTTTTGACCTCTTGCTTTTTCATCATTATTAACCCTTGGGATTTTCCATAGACATGTATAAAAGCAAAGTATAAAGATACCATATGATTTTGGTGCACTATTTTCCATGCTAATCAGTCAAATTTTGTGGCTTTACCGCAAACTAAAAGAGTAGAATTCAACATAAAGATGGAATGACAAATCTTCTCATTCTATTTAGGAAAAAATTAACCAGTATGAAGATATAAATTATCTATTTCTGTCACTAAAATTATGACGTATATTATATTTAATTATTTTCTATAAAAATATTTTTAAAAACAAAAAAGCATGATACATGTCATAATTTTAGTGATTAAAAAATAATTGATATTTTGGTACGAGGATATATTTTATTATCAAAATTAATATATTTTGAGAAATACAGGTTAATCACTAAAATCAGTTTTATCTCTACTAACAATTAACAATGTATTTTCTTTACACCCGAAAAACATTGACTTCATACATTATAGTCAAAAACCTTGACAAAATGCATCAATCTTTACAAAGAATCGGAAGAATAATATGGTGGATGTAGAAAATAGGAGATATGTTCAAAAAAAGAAAGATAAAATCATATTTTAAAGTTTGCAAGAATAAAGATACATTTAATGTAATTAGTACTTATACACTTTAGATAAGGATAGAGGAATATCACTAAAATTTGTGATGATTGTGAATATGTGGTCTAGAGAAAAGTTTTTCGATCTCAATGGACATGTAGTGAGAGATATTAGAGGATATGAAGGTTTTCACTGGGTTACAACATATTGGAAGGAATTAAGAATGATTTTTTATTTTACAATAATCAACACGTATTTTAAGAAGTGAGAAAAACATTTTATCACATGTAAGAGTAGATTAATATGTTCTCAATTTGATTTCTTTCTTATAAGGAAATCAGACTTGAAGTTTTGCTTATATTATACCTAGAGAGAATTTGACGATCTAACATAGAATTTTGGTTATTGAGGTAAGAGTTAAGCATAGGTTGGAGAGAAAATGTCAATATAGTGTCACAAGAATCAAGTGGTAAAAATCAAAGTCGAGGAACGAATGAGCTTCCAACAAAGAATTTTGGAGGAAGGATTTTGGGAGGCATAATAAGCAAAGAAATTAAGATAGAAAATGAGATACTAGGTGAAGTGGTGAATGTAGATGCTTTGGACCACATGGTAAACAATCATGATGGAGGGACAAAAGTGTCAAAGACAAAGTTAGGATGAAAGGAGAATGTTATAAAGCATGGTTCTCGCATTAAAATACCGAAATTTGAAAAAAATATAAGTCAACTAAGAATAACGCAAAGAAAGCGTTGAACGGAGCAAGAGATAGAGTGCATGACATATTATACAAATTTCTAGGTTCCAAGGAAGAATAAAGAGACCTATATAGGCTTTCGAATGTTATGGAAAGAAAGATAAGAGACTCTGACAAAATGAAATGCATTAAAGATGAAGATGAAAAAGTCTTGGTGAAGGAGAAAAATATTAAAGAAAAACGAAAGAATTATTATCACAAGCTTTTCAATAATATCCTCACATTCTAATAGGATAAACATTAAAATAGGATGATCAAAATTATACCCTTTATTATAGAATCCAAGATAAAGATGTGAAAGAAACTTTTAAAAGGATGGAGAATGACAAAATATTTGGACTAGATAATATACATATTGAGATCAAGATCGTACAAAGTTTATAATGAGATTATGATATCTAAGAATATGTCAAAACATTTTACTATTTATTCATAATAACAAGGGAGATATACAAAATGATACAAACTATAAAAGATTAAGATCATAGGTAGAAGACCTTAAATGTTATATGGAACTAAATGTTGGGCGGTAAAATATCAACAAGAGAATAAATTTAATATGACACTAATATGAATTTGTGTTGAATGAATGTATTAGGTAGAAAGTTGGGATAACTACTATTATAGAAAAAATGGTAGAATTACACCTTAGGTGAGTTGGACATGTATATAGAAGATCGTTAGAAACTTCAATAACCATAGATAAAATGATTATAAAAGATTTAAAAATCAACATTTTATCAATAAACTTGATAGAATATTGTGCGGTCGTTCAACTCATCTGATATATCCCAACTTATGGACCATCGTTTGTTGTAGTTGTTTCATAGAGAATTGGGAAGCTGGTGTCAAAAAGTATATAAACCAAAAGGAAAACAACAAAGACCCACTTATCTAGGCATTTTTGAAATGCAACATTCCACTTGTTCTAAAGATCAAGTCCATCTCTATGTTGAAAATGGGAAGATAATAATGATGACAACAATCAAATTAAAATGGAGGGCAGAATACTCATTATTATTAGTGCTTGAAGGATTAAACAAAGGGACATTCAAAGAATATACCGTAGGGATTGCCTGAAAGATACTAGAAATGAAATCCACATAAAGGGCATGTGGATTAGGGGACCATATGAATGTGTCCTTCATAAGGTTTGTCCCCTAGTTCCACTTGACAAACATGCTAAACCAAGCATACTTGAACCATTGAGGAACAGGGTTTTGAGGGGTCAATTTCCCAGTGGTAGTTAATTGTAATGATCATACATGAACCATTAGAAAACAGGGTTTTTTGAACAGTCACTTTCCTAGTATTAAGAGGGTTGGTCATATGTAGAAGGTACACACTACACACACTTTTTTAAAGTTTCTTGTATTGTTCAAACTGACAATTCTAACTAAAACCCTACCCATGTGAATATAAATGGTGTGCTGGGGTATGTACCCTACAGGGGCTATACATTAACCTTTGCAAGCTTGTCTAAAATTGATTATACAAGTTTGGTGGCTACGTATATGTTGAAATGATATGTCGCTCGGTTAATTAGAAATTGGAATTTGATGTGGGGTTAACTGCTCTGGATTGCATTATTTTTTTTAAAGCTATAGTAGGTAAAGTCTGTTAAGAAGTTGAGAATTAGGTATGGGATGTGGATACAATCCTCATCCTTACCAGAAAGAGAAAAAGGGAAAAAGGTAAATGGGTAGGGACTGCTTATTGTCAACAATGGCTATCCACAAACAACCCCTTTTGTCATTTGTCAATTTTTCTAACTCAACTTTGAGAACATTGAGAATTTTTTCCAAAATATTTATTTGGACTCATGAGAGCAATTAATCAAATTAGTTATGTCTTTTTCTAAGAGTTAGTTGTATATCAGTATAAGCTTAAGCACGATAATAAATTCTTAGCTTATTTCAATTGTAAGGCATCATGAGATCCCCGAGTATCATATATGACTCAGACAAGATTCGATCTGTGAGAGTAACATTTAATGGAGGATCACTATCAAAGAAATAAACTTTTTACCCATAATAATGTGATGGTAATGTTGAGTAACACAAAAAATTGAGCACTTCACTAAGTTGTTTAATGCACCCTTAATCTGCACTTCACTATTATCATATACACTCTAATCTAGTGGTCAAGATTCTGACTATTAAATTTGGTATGTCATGTGGCATATTTTCTACAAGAAACTTCGCCCCCTACACAACAAGATTACATATTGGCAGTATAAAATCGTTAGTAAAAGTGATTACTCTGCTGAGCAAAGAGAAATATGTCATGCACATATTTCATTTCATTTATTTCCTTGTTCTTGCTTTGAATAAACATTATGCAACTCTTTCCTGCAACCTTATCATCAAATGTAACATTAAAAAATGCTGACCATATTAAAACTGAAATGGCAAAAAAAGGATAAAGGAAAAGAAGGGACCATCTCAATAAGAAGTGTCTGCCATTCATTTCCTTCCTAAATCATACAAGAGGACAACTAGTAATGATATGTGGACATTTGAGGTGCTAATTCAAATGACTTGTATCAAAGTGACAGGAGAATTTACCAACATAACACGTCTACCTTATGTATGGATTGATATAAACAAAACATGATGGTTCACCCATTCATGGAATACCATCTCCATATGTATAAACTGTTGCAACTGAAATTAATGAAAATGGTTCTCAGTACAAAGAGAATTTGATACCTGGCATAAATACCTGCTATTCCGTGCTAGGTGCAAATAGGTGTGCACACAGAATGAGTGGTTATTGAATAAAAGGTTCAATTAAGTACATTTCTCTAAGTAATAAATAATGTGCAAAAAGGGACAGAACAGGTCATGTACCTTGAAATTACAACATCTCTGGCATTTTGAGCTCAAGACATAAATTTGAAGTCTAACAAAGGGAAAAAAATATAAAAAATAAAAGGGCTCTCTTAAAAAGACACCATAAAATGAAATTTAATCAAATGAAGAGTTGAATAGAAAAACAAAAAATCAATACCTTTAATGCTCTCACTCATGTCAGTCTATGAACAATTCAATAAACAGGTGGGTGGTGACTTGTTGGTCAGTCAACTTTACATCAAAAGGCAATGTTGATTTTATTAACAGAAATGGAGGGGGCATCTGATTTTGAGAAACCCCGTGGCTTATGTCCAGCCACTGAATTGGCCAAGAGAATCATTTGGTAATACCTCTGAAAAATCATATGGAGTGGCTGGATCAAGCATAGGCCGAGGGGGAGTTGACATATTAGATGAGAGTGCATGCATCTGTGGCATTTGCATGGCGTGAAGCCTGCACGGCCACTGCTGTGGCTGATTTGAGAAGAACAGAGTTAGAGAATATGAAAATTGATGCATTCCAAAACCATAGGTATCGGCATGAGTTACTGTCTCTCCAGTAGCCATCTTGAGCCTTTCAACTTCTTTCTTCAATGCTTCATTCAGAGCTGTAATTATCATTTTTTTAAGAATGGAGAGGAGAAATCATGAGTTATTACTGACGTTATATTAACTGAAAGTTTAACCTGCAGATACAGGAGAAGTAGGTGAGACGGTCCATAATTTCTCGAGAGCACATGTAACTTAACACTTCTAAAATAGTATTTAAGAAAGAACCAGAACCAGCAAAATTTCTGAGTATCAAATTTAACTGAAAAACTAAGATAGACTTTGTACGGAAAGTAACAAGTGGAAACTGGGACACTAAAATCAGTAGATTTTGTTAGCATGGTTGAAATCTACCATCACATAACTTGGCTTGTTGCTCCATAGTCTGTAACCGAAGCTTAAGCTCAGTGTTTTCAGAAGACAGACCATTTGTATCTCTCTGAAAAAGATGTTTCAGAATGAATAAGTCTCAGGTAGCATAATATGAAAGCCTGCCATTACATACCAGAAATTTGACAACTTGTAAACCATGTGCAATTAAATAAAACAAAAACATCTTTATTTGAAGAAGAGTAAATGACCACAAGAATCAAAAGCAAACCAAGAAGTCAGGAACATAAAAGAAGCTGAATCCTCTCTTCACATGACCATCATGTTGGAAAGAGAACGACACAAAATAAAGCATCTAAAAACCCAGTGTTTCAATTAGAAAAAGTAGCATCTTTCTCTTAAACATGATATAATATAGCATGAGAGGAAACAATCCCATCCAAACTATCATAGGTAATGAATTTTCAAAATTTTAAATATTTGCATCAAGCTCTAAGTTGGTATGTGTGTACAACATAAATAACATAGCAACATAGGTAATGAAATCTCAAACTTTTCAATCATTACTGTTGGAAATCTACAGGCCTACGTCGATGGGATAACAGAAAGTTTAAGGGTACATATGCTAAAGTATTACGTGTCCAAAATAGCGAACATGCAACTCAAGTGAAAGCCTAATTATATAAATTCACTAGCACACTCTCCCATCGAAGACTCCTCCCATTGATGATCTAAGGACTGAAATCCAACTAATCATGAAAAAAATTCACAACTAGACCGATGTTGTGTATATAAGCATGAGTTTATGAGTCCAAAGTGACATGGTATTTTGGACAAACAAGCAACTCAAAGTGAAAGCCCAATAAATTCACTCGTACACTCTCCCATTGAAGACTTAAATGGGCCAGCTTCTAAAATTCTAATAATTACATATTTTAAGGTAGGGCATTATGACATTTGATCCATATAGTTGACCGCACCTGGGAAAAGGCTTGGCGGTTGTTGTTACTGTACTTATTGACTGATGACTGATGTGAAGTGACAGTTTTTGACTCATTAAATGCAAATACATAATTCATTCTTCTGTTCATAACAACATACATATTCTAAAAAAATACAACAAATTATAGTGATAACATGAGAATGACTGAGAGAAGTACATCTATCATAAAAATATTTCTATTAGATGTACTGCAGCTAACTAGATCTGTTCAATGTAGATATTTACTAATCAAGCAAGGTAAATTTATGTTTCAATAATAACCTGGAAAAGATTTAACTGAGCTGAAAGAGTGGTTTCCTCGGTTTGAAGAGTTTGAATTTTTCTTTCAATTTCTAACACATAACCAGCCATTCTTTCTTTTGAGCGTGCTGGCCAAAACCCTGCATCAAACACAAAAGCCTCTTTTAACTAAACACCATCAGTGAACAATTAACTATGGAAATATTATGATCGGAATAGCTCTAGCTAGATAACGCAACCCCCTCACTTTTCAGTAAACTGCACATTCTTTAGTGGGGGATTCTGACAATTCATTCAGCATAGTCTATCAAATATGAACAAATTGAATTGGTGTTTGTGACTTATCAGTTTTAAGGGAAGCCAGCGATCACCCTCAGACAAACTGCATATGAGTGCACACTAAGGCTGCTTGACACTTGACAGCTCAACCTGCCAGTGTGCTGCATGTGCACTGCAAAGCCCCTCAGACATACCAACAGTCACTCGGAATGGCTCCGAGTACACAGTTCGCAACCTTTTACAGTATTCTTAGAATATTCTCTTTAAGGTGAACCTGATAATAAGCAGTACATGGAGTGGTGATAAGTGGTACACAAGGTTAGTGAGAGAATCGAGTGACTATGTGCCGCATACCCTCAACATTGTATACATGCAAGGCTATGAGCCTATGACCTGTCACAATAAGGCATACACATTCATCTGTTTGGGCTACATTACTGCATTGAATGGCCCAGACAATGGGCCAAATAAACCTAATTCCTTTTAATTTCCTTAGAAGCAAAGGAAAGAAGAATCCATCCACTCATATAAATTGTTTTCCTCTTACTAATAGCAGGAAAAGGCTAAAGCTATAACAGTTACAGTGTAATGCTATATATAACAGTACGGGTACATGTTCACTTGAGTACACAGCTCCTCACTTTTTACATTAATTTTATGACATCTTTTATGACTAACTAGTATACAGTATGGTGAATTCAGTGCTACATAGCGTAAATAAGAGAATCATGTAATGTGATATACAGTATAATAAGGAATGAGGAGAAGAGAAAGAAACCTCTTAGCTCGTTTAGGATCACAATTCAGAGAGCTTATCAGGTGACATTGCATTCTTCGCCTCAATCCCTTCCATCAACGACGACGAACCATCCGCTGAACTGCTTCGCCGGTGACCGGACCTTCCGGTTTTGCTACTGGACGCATTGGCGGTTCCATCACTGGCGTATTCCGATCTATGGAACCAAATGAACACTCAATTGCTTATTGGTTGGTTAAGGTAAGTCTACTCGATCTAAACGATTAACATAGAATTAATAGAGTGAAACACAAAGCCTCAAGTAGAGATCAGCACGATCAACTTTATGAAATAATAGAGAATACATGGTCAATTTGTGGAACTAGGGTTCATAAGTATAACTAGTTAGGGTTGAAAATTGATATGAAGAAAATGATAGTGAGAATCAAGTATTTTTTTGTTCATATGTAGCAGTAGAGTGTCTAGTAATAGTAAAATAATGTAGTATTGTTATTGTGGTTGGCTCTATGGTTGATTTAGTTCAACCTAAACCAAACCCAAGAATCAAATCAATCATAATTCACTCCTAAAAAATAGTGGTGAAAGTATTTCGCTGGCAAATAAACTATTTTTTAGTCGTCGGATTGAATGATGAATAATATAATCCGTTAAATTTGTGATTGGCTATTGTTTTTGTTAAGAATCATGATACTAAAGTACAACTTCTGTTAGCCATTTGGTTGCAATTAAGAAGTCGTGATAACAAATTACAACTTCAGTTCAGAAGTCGTGATAACAAAGTATGACTTTAGTTTAGAAGTTGTTATATGACATCATGACTTCCTTAAGGCCATCCATAAGTCATTATATGTCATCATGACTTCTATACTGACGAGAAGTTGTATTACTTCATCACGACTTTCATCTAGAAGTCATTATATGTTGTCACGACTTTTATACTATACAGAAGTTGTATTACTCCATCACGACTTTCATCCAGAAATCGTTATATGTATCACGACTTATATACTAACCATAAGTAGTATTACTCAATCACGACTTTTATACTGAAGTCGTATAATGTTACCACAACTTCTAAAAGGTGCACAAAACGGTAACCGATAACCAAATTTTTTATCAAACAACTATAAAGCAATTGACTTCTAAGCAAACTAATTTGGAGTTCGTAAAATAGCCCCTAAAAAGTATCAAAATCAATCAAGTAAATATGCACTATTAAAATGATTTGTGTTGGGTTTGGTTGATTGATTTGCTAGGATGTGGGAAAACCATCTACAACCTAATTGGGTGTTGCCTTTTTTGAGATTGGAAATGTTTAACATACCAAACCCACACTCTTCATTCGTTCTACCTAGAGAGATGAAAATTTTCAACAATTTTTTCCTTTGGCCTATAATGTCAGAGCGCAATTGAAATACTTCATTTCCTGTCCTCAAAAGGATGTTAGTGGCATTTTACATAAATTCTATGATGTATATTCTACATTAGTATTGATAATACTTTTTCTTATTTACAGAGGAAACATCAGTCTCTGTTCCAGGATCACTGTCAAAAATGTTACGTAGATAGTATTCAATTCAAAAACTCACGTATATCTATTTTTTGTATATGTTACCAAGCTCAATTAATCGTGCAAGTTATACATAATTATAGTACGTGATCAAACCAACCAATACATATTGAAGTTAAAGTGTGTGTTCAATACCAGGTGTATTATATGTGAGCTAGGTTATGCATCTGTATTTTTCTTCCATAAAAATTGGGTATGAATCGTTTGAAGTGAGAAGTTAAAATTATTATTACTAAACAAACAAAAATATTTTATAGCCATTATTATGTATCACTTCTTTTATTACCAATGAAAAACAATCATTTCATTAAAAAATGCATTAAGTTGGTTGTGATCTATCATTAAAAACATTACATAGTAATATTAAAGATTTCTATCCTTGTTAAACTATTCCAAGTTGGTTGCATTTGTTATTTGTTAGCTAGTAGGCTAGTACAAAAATGCATATACATGACAAAAACTTAATTTGTTTAAGGATTTGGTAGACACTTTTATTTTATTTATTTTTGCTTTAATGTGACTAGTATTGACAATTAAGATTATCTTATCCGCCTTCTGTATATCCATGTAATGCTCGCCTATATTAGGATGGACATGAATATGCCCGTTTTTTAATTTTCATACCATGCCTGCCTTGAATATGGGCAAGGCGGGCTTGCGGACAACCCTAAATAAAACTATATATATAGGGTTTGCTAACATCAGGAAAGTGTTTTTCAGTTAGGTACATGTTAGCAAAGTATACCAAAAGATTTAGACAAAAAAACTCTTAATGTTTCAGTGTAACAAATTTTAATAATATGAGTATTTATGTAATTTAACTTTGTCTCACGTTCAAATCTTATTGTAATGAAGGCCAGTTGAATTAAGGGCATGTACATAATGCACAGATAACACTAAGTTTACCGCATCATTCCCCATGTTAGCACATTGCTGACATGTACCTAACTAAAAATGCACTTTCCATTCCTAAATGTCACCTTGTATGTGTGAGATGCTACCAATTAAGTGAAGTAGGCAAGAATATATTACAGTGGAACATGGATGGAATAAAGTCAATTGAAAAGTGCAGGTGGCAAATTCTAAGAGTGATATAAGTGGATTTTTCCTGTGCCATAGAGTGTACCTTTGTCTTCCTTTGGGGTAGGGTTGTGGCCCATGATGTAGAGGTATGAACAACACATGACTTTCCATGTGCCCCACTTTTTCCCCTTCCTTCACATGCCACACAGAGCAAGTTTCATTGTTGAAAATGAATTATCAACAGACATCTCTCCAAGGCTCCTTAACTATGTCACCATCTCAATTTGTGATTTTTCTAACCACTTGATGAAATAGGACAAAAGGAATATGTACATATTACAGCTACATATGTTGTCCTCTTTCACAATCATTTAATTCATTTAGCAGTTATTTGTTATCTTTTGTACAAGCCCATTAAATTGGTTAATATATCACATAGCTTGGTTTAATTGTGCCAAATCAGCATCATGTTAAAGAACATAAAATCAAAGAAATATTAAAGACATAAATGCTTTCATTGATTTGTGATTGGTGTTTACACACAAATGGAAAGCTAAACTCACTACACTACTTTGTAAGTATTTAAGTATTTTGGGTCAATTGAATATGATATTTTTGAGTTAAGTCCGGGTTAAACTAAGTTTCATGTAGAGTGCTTACAAAAAAAACAGGGAACAAATTACTTCAACTTTAAATTTATGGTTGAGTAGAGTAGTGGGAGGAGGATTTGGTTCTCAGAGTAAGTGCTTCTTTAAATAAGCTTAGTTAAATGGGATCAGGTGCCATAATCAAATTTCTTAACCTCTCTTTTATTCCATATCCTGATTCTGAAGTCAATACAACCACCACTGACACTGTCATGATAACACTTCAGTACAACCACCACTATGTAAAGGTATTGTAGTATATTTTACGTTATTGTATTTATACTAAGCATGGACCACACAATAGGGCAAACAAAACAAGACAAAATTGTATTGTGACTTAGTTATGCTGTCATGTTTTGCTTTTCCTAATTTGCATCAAAAACCATCTAAGAATTACAAATCACTAACCCCTAGCCTTATTATCCACATAACATAAAAACCCAAACTTTTCCCTTCTTTCATTTGCTTCACATGATTGAGTCTCTTTGTGCTCTAAACAGTAAGAAGAAAATCTCCATCCACTCCTGTTGGATAACTTTCAGAGCTTTCATAGTCTTGGCTTGCATGATGGAATAAGCCTTTGTAGGATTAGAGTGGAGAGGCCATTAGTGACTTGAGAGTCAAAGATTTTGAGTTTGTGTAAGTTGTACTGTGCTTCTATAAAAAAAAAAGTAGTTGCCTTGATTTTCATCCTCTTAATAAGTCTTATACTATTCACCATTCTTTCTGTGATTCCTTGTCCTTGTAACCAAAACAGATGCTTCTTTGAAAGGCCTTATGTAGCAGAAATCCTGATAGATATTGCCATAACTCAAAAGGTTCTTATCATACTACTCACCACCCTTTATGTGATTCTTGTCCTGTACCCAAATAGATGTTTCTTTGGAAGTGCTTATGTAGCAGGAATCCTGATAGATATTGTCATAACTCAAAAGGTTCTTCTATACAAGCATAAAAAATCTTGAGTCTTTACACTCAACTACTCAAGTCATCAAGTGCAACAAGTTCTAAATCAAAGAAAGCTAAATCCATACACACAAGGTTTTTCTGAGGTGTTTCAATCCTCTCAAACTTATGAGGGTCAATTGACAAGTAAAAAACCTTGGAGCAGTCCATTCTTATGCTCATTTTCCATAGCTTTTCATGCAACAGGCTTAGATAAATAAGCTGTTAACTCAAAAGGGTGCAAGAATTCTGAGTTTTTCTGTTGAATTATTACTGTTTTGTTTTACAAACAGAATCTATAAATCTATAATGGCTCTTCAACATCCACAGCACCGCCTATTGCTTGACACAGATTCAAGATCAACTGCACCAGGGAATGCAAATAAGACAAGTGGGACTTTTGCAAGTAAAACAAAATTTGACACCAATATGGTGATTATCTTGGCAGCCTTGCTCTGTGCACTTATATGTGCTCTTGGACTCAACTCAATTGTACGTTGCGCTCTGCGGTGTATCCGCAGGCTCGCATTTGAGACACGAGATGAGAATGCAACTCGCTTGACATCGAAAGGACTAAAGAAGAAAGCATTGCATCAGATCCCTGTAGCTGTTTATGGTGCAGGTAGTGTTAGTATTGCAGCCACAGAATGTCCAATTTGCCTTGGGGAGTTTATGAATGGAGAGAAAGTTAGACTTTTACCAAAATGTCACCATGGTTTTCATGTGAGATGCATAGATACATGGCTTCTCTCACACTCCTCTTGCCCTATTTGTAGACAGTCTTTGCTTGACCATCCAACAAATTCTGATGCTGCAACTGTTGCTATTACTGTAACTGCAGCTGTAGGAACTAGTCATCATGTGGAGCATGTCTTAGAAAGACATGAACATGAACATGTAGATGTAGTTGTGGATGAGATTGGTTAATTGAAATTGCAATTTTAGTCCTCCATGGTTAGAATTCACCCTAAAAGAGGGAAAGAATGAATAAATGGAAACTAATTGTTTGAAGCCTTGATCCTAGATTTTAGAACTTTTCATATTTACCATTCACTTGTGTAGTTGTATGAAGAACTGAAGATGTAGAGGTAGATATTAGTGTAGAAAATTGAACTGCTGGATGATGGTTTCAACAACAATTCTGTCTTTGTGGAAGTTTTGCTTAAATGTATATATATATCGTCCATAAATTTCACTAAGTGAGAGTCTCTTACAATGAGTCATTTAAATAAATGACTAGTTTCAATTTTCAAACATTGTGGAATGTCTTTTTTTCACCTTCTTTACTTCACTAAGCACTCACTTCCTTATCATCTAATTATTGCTTAAGTGAACTTTAGAAGTAATTAATACATATTTAACTTGATTTAGATATTTAGTTCATAGTCCACATTTAGATTTTAGAACTATATAAGTGAGAATAAGAATTACTTCTCACTTCACAAACTATGTCATACGTCCATCATATCTATTTGATTTGCATGTCAAAGTAGACACTGATGCTCATTTTCATCTTCCAGGAGATGACATATTCTTTGTTAAAGAGAAATCTAAATGGTCCAAAAATATAATATATTTTGAAACCAACTTTAAGTAGCATAGAAATAAAGTAAGCAAGCACCTCAATAAGTGATAAGTGATTGAGTATATAGTATAGTACTCTTATCAATCAAGCAAAGCTTAATTCAAATTCTCTCCCATTATTAGAGGCTAAGAAACTATGGCATTTATCCCAATTCCCAAAGTTAAATCTTTACAAGTATTAATTGAAGAGCAAGGGATATTATATTGTGGCCAACTTATCTAGTCTTAATTTATTGGACTTTAGGATGAGAAATTATGATGACATAAATATATTAGAGACACCAAAGGTGGTTAGAGTGAAGCTCATGGGATAACCTTTTCATGTATAGAACACCAAATAATCATCATTGTTACTGTTCTCACAGATTGGAATCTCAATCTTCTTTGCATATCCTGTACTACCCTTTGTGGGCTTATTAGGCCCATATTATTAAAATATAAAAAAAAAATGAGAATTTAGTATATCCTACAGCTTTTAATTTTGTTTTTTTAAGGCATTATTTCAAAAATGGACCACCACCACCTTCTCCTTTCTCCCATTGTTCCTCTTTGATGATGATTGATGGGTGTTGATCCATCATATCCAACAAACCACGTCGCGGCCGGACAAAATTGTTGTGTGTAAGTTAGATATCAGGTAAGATGACTTCTCTCCTAATACCTTAAGACATGTTTGGTCAACCGGACAATTCAGAGAAATACGTCGTTGATCGGACAAAATCTAAAAAACAGTACTAGAATTATTAAGTCTGTAATTCGTCTATCACTAAACACACAATTCGTAGATGTATGAATGCACTAAGTAGGACTACTTCACTACTAATCATGTATTGTACATGTTTACAAGACTTAAGAATGTGAACTTATTAATTGTAAAGGAAATGTAATTTCATACCACTCATAGTAATGGATTTTGATACTAAAACAACAATATAGATATATTTATTAAATACAACTTTTATTTAACTAATTGTGAACTACTTTCATTATACAATAATTGTGATACATATAGATAGGATGTTGACTGCAAAACTAACTAGAAGGAACTAATTTGTAACTAAAAATGTAATTGGGTTCAGCAGCAAACATAGCTGAACGAGTAGGGATCATCTCCATTAATGGAGAACCAAATGATGTTATTATATTTGGTTTTAAGGACAAAAAAGTTATTACAAGGGTAATAGAATGATTGAATTGTCTTTTCATTTTTTATTTTGCAGTATTTTATATCTCACTTGCCTCTCCATTAATGGAGAGAATCCCTCCTCGCTGCTAACCCATCTTGTAGGGAGAGAAATTAGGATGAATTCAACTATCCTTACATGTCCACATTCTTAGATTATTGAATGCAAGTACTATGTAGTTTACTCATGTTCATTTATAAATTATATAACAAAATAATCTTATGTTAAACGTAATTTTGTCTGGCTTGAGTTTATTTTAGACAAGTATCACTAGGTAAATTACTGAATTTGTATAGTACTAATACCAGAATGACAAATTCATAGAGTACTCAAGATTTTCACATGTCATAAGATTAACATTATTCCAATAAGAGTTTAAAGCAGAAATCCGATGGAAAAAGTTCCATTTACTACACATGAATGCAAACAAATAACTCAAACATTACACAACACAAAGTTCTCTTCACTTAGACAACTCTGCTGAGAGAGTGCTAGCCAAAGATGAAATGGTTGAGGGAGACACCGCGTTGGAGCCACCAAGGTACCATTTCTTGATGGTCTCAACCACATTGGCATTCTCTACTACAAACTTTGTGTCTTCCTTACCCTCCAAAGATACCACAATCTATACAACAAAAACAATAAACAACCATGTTATGAGGCATTAGCTAAAATTATATAATTTGAGCAAAGATATGTTGTTCCAAACCATATCAGAAGAGACAACTCATACTGTTTTTGCTCGAATGTCATTAGTTTGAGACATGGTTTGAGGCAACAAATCTTTGTTCATATAATTGTAATGCAAATCAAAAGAGTCAACTCATGCTGTTATTTTACCTCAGCAATTGTAGAATCAGCTGAGAAATGATAGGTGATTACTGAATGTTTCTTGAAGTACTTAGACTGCAAAAATTCAACAATTTTTTCCAAAGCTTCCTCTTCTTCCTCCTCATATTTGTCATCAGCTGCTAACCTATCCCTCACAGCACTCTCAATTTGAACCCCATATTGTGAAGCCTTGATCTCTTTTATCACCACAAGTCTAACAACCTTCTCCACTGGAGCTGCACATATACACATCTATCATTCATATTGTTACTCAGCATTGCCAATATATCACTATTACTTCATTCATACCAATTAATCAACAAAAGAAATTACATTATTAAAGCTTTTGAGACACTAAAACCCTGGACAATTATAGTAAATGTGGCCAATGCAGTTGCAAATGTAGAGACACGAAAACCGCAATATTGCAGCCACAACTGAAATTGCGGATCACAAATTAAAAACCCTTTTTGTTTGTCATTAATAGCAATAATCTCTTAAGATATTCATACAACTTGGATTACTGAGGATCACAACTTACCAAAAATAAGAGCATCAAAGAAACCATCATTCTCTTCTAGCTCCTTTGCAGATTTACCTTTCCACTGTTGCAAGTGCCCTACTATTTCAGGGTCCAAGTAAAACCCCAATTGAATAAAATTTCACTTGGAGAAAGTGAATCTCCATATCAGTAATCCCTGATTAAAGAAGAAAATCAAGTTAATTCTAGATGCTACTTTTATATAGAATCAAGTTAAAGCAAATAATCCAAGATTTTATTGATCTAGAATTAAAACCTATAGTCAATGATCAAGATTTATTACTTCAATTTAAACATTAGCTTACAGGAAAATTAACAAATTTTGACCTAAGTACATCACCCTATCTTCAAAATCAAATCAGGAACAAGAATTTGAAAGAGATAAGAACATAAAGCAACAACCCATAACCAAGCAGAGATAGAGGCTTGGTAGTAGTGTATTTTGAAGGATAAGGGATTTCATCAACCAATACAACTTCATCAGCCACTGAAATTAAATTCATAAAACAAACAATTTATATAAGCAGTTCAAAATCAAGGAGGATCAATTAATAACTCATTTGATTGAGAATATTGTGCTCTTACTTCTTGTCTTTGCAGGAAATGGAAAAATGTGAAGGGTGTGTTTTAGACCCTTCCTTTGATTATTCCTAACAAAAGGGTGAGGTGGGGGACTAATAGAGTTGCTATGAAATATAAAGGGTGTGTGTTTTAGAGTTAAAGACCCTTCCTTTGTTTCTTCCCAACAAGGCCAAATACAATGTGGTAGGTAGAGTAAGTTGATTCACTTATGATGGTTGTTCATGTTAGAGCCTTATATTAGAACAAACTCCATGCTCTTTTTAAACTCCACATAGCTCGTTTAGTGGTTAAGGTCCCATTGGATCTTCGGATAGGTCAAAAGGTGAAAGGTTTGATTCCTGATCGCGACACTAGTTAAAATGAATAGTCATGCAACTAAAATTGATTAGTTCATTCATTATGATGATACTTTTGGTTATACCAAAAAAATATCAATCTCTTCAAATTTATAATAACATTTTCTTAAATTTGGGCTGCAAATTGAAGACAAATTAGCATCAAATAATGTAAAATGTGTCTCCTCTTTGGCATGAGATTTTGAGTGCGTCTATATATTCCACCACCACAACTTGTAAATTAACCATATTTCATAAATATGATATGTATGGCGATGTATGAAAGATATGAATGATATAGAATATTAGCATTTGGATTCAAAATTAAAAAAAATAATGTAAGATTTTGAAGTTGGGTTAGTAACATTAAAATGATGTAAGAAAATAGTTTTGTGGTAGGATTAAAATGACGTAAATGTTGAGAAGCATTCAGTCAATTAAAAGGGTAATGTGATATATAATGTGATTGTAAAAATTTATATAATGTTAGTACTTTATCTAATATATTTTTATTTTTTTAAGAGTCAATAATTATAAAAAATAAATGATAGGTTTTATATATTATCAGTACATACAATTTTTTTTATTTTATTAATTGTTTCTTTAGCTCAATTTTTGTGGTCTTTTAGTGATTATAGAGCAGAACATGCGCACAAAGCCAAAAGTACTAAATTCACTTACCAATTTATTTTCAGGTTTCAAGTTGTTTAACTTTTTTTTAATTTCAAGTGAATCCAGCAATTTTTTTTCAAATTGCATTCATTATATTATTTCAAAAGATTATGCAAGATAATATATATAAATTATGAGTAGTTTATGTAGGTGCAAAAATGGAAAAATAATTTATATAATTTTACTAAAATGCATAAGTGTCGGTGTACTTTACTCTAAAATAAATTTCTATTGAAATTCCCGATTTCATCGAATCCAAGGGTCTGTTTGCAAATTGAGTTTAGAAGGAAAGAGAAAGTTTGAGACTCATTGAATACATTTGTGAAATAACTCTAAAGCCTTCTCTTGTCCATACTTCTCCAAAACTCAACTCAAAACACAACTCAGAATAAGAAGAATATCATGTAAGACATCACCCATTTTACTGAAGTATAAATCTGTTACTGTATATATGACACAATGATTACATAAGTAATTTCTCAAATCTCAATGAACACAAAGCATGAAAAAGCTTCTATATTTACAAATTCTGCTAGCATAGTTTTCTTGCCAAAGGGGGCACACCAGTGAAATTACAAACCAGAAATTTATGTTTGGTATATTGAAGATTAACCGCTCAAAATCACATGGCATCATTGGTTTGGTGTATAAATTTATGATAGGCACCATTGATGGTGCTGTGCTTCAACAAATCTATAGCCAATTAGGTCCCACCTTGTTGGAGGCAGGTTTTGAAGGATCATCCAAAACCTTAGCAAGGGAACGATACTGCAATTTTACACTCTCTGCATTATCCAGTGTCTTCACTACATACCTGTACATAAGTCATTAAAATACATGATCAGAGAAACCATCTGGTTCTTCTTGTCAACCTTACTAGTTCAGTTTTTTTAACACAGAATCTCTTGATATGTTACTCTATTAGTACAAACTTATTCACATTGCAAATCAACAGTTATTAACTGCTGAAGGAAACACAATTATAAAGTCACTCACCATCCATTCAGGCACTGTGTAGTTACAATAGCTTCACGACCAACAAAGCGTTGCGGTGTCCTTTTATTTCCCTGGTCCATTTTTATCTCCAATTATTTTCTTTCATGGACTTAATTTTTTATAAAAAAGGAAAAGAAATAATGTTTTATAAGTAAACTCAAGCATGTTTACATATCACCTTTATGACAACCCGGTCCATCACAGCAAATGGAAATTGAACACCTCTGCTCCTTGATGGTTCCATAACAGCTGAATCTCCAAAACCACCCTGTCCTATGTAAAATATATCCCATATTAAAATAAGGGAAAATGTTCAACCAAAACATGTGTAACTTAAAGGCATCCATCCTAGGTGGTTCCTAACTTTCTTTTCATCTCTATTTCTCATGCGATAAAGCTATGAAACATGGTTGGGAATAGAGATACACACCTGATCAAATCTTTCTCTTTTTCTTTTGGATACCCTGTAAAATTGTGACTCCTCTTCCCGACAGTATGCCTGAACAGCAGCTCGAAGTGCTGATCAAGGCAGACAGCGCCATAAAAAAGGAGGAACAAAATAAGTATCGAGAAACATAGTACTCTTGAGCCTTGCTAGACCACTTTTTTACAATTTTTTATTCAAATGGGAGGGGGCTATAAAAACATGAGAGAGAAGAACCAAACTTACGTAAAAGAGTACCATAAAATACAAAAACTACGAGAAAAGAATAACTCTAAAATGATAGAAGTACTACTATTGTTTATGACACCATAACTTGAGTACAAATAGTTCAATTTCAACATAATTTTCTTACATAAGTTTGGAGATATTGATTCCTCAGTTGTTGGTTGAGAACAAGTGCAGCAAGCTTTCTGAAAATGCATCACACAACTATATTAGCTAGGTAGTTGACCATGTGGTATTTTTGAATAAGAAAAGTAATAACTGATTAGAAAATTGAAACTTCATAATTAGAAATCTAAGTTCAAATTAGCAGCAAGCCAATAATGACTTACCAAACAGGCCAAATGCTAATTTTAACAGGTGAGAGTCATGCGAACCTCTCAACTTCTACAGCCTGCTGTAGGCTGATTGACAATCAGAACATATACGATTGAGAGAAATGACCATCTTAACCTCCACTCTCGCATTTCTACTCAATAATATTACAGATGAGTACAAGACATTTCCCCAAGTCAATTTTCTGGGTAATCCATTAATCCTTGAGAATCATATGTAGGATACACAATAGCAAATCATTATGCTTATGTCTAGGGCTCAGCCGAGTTAAGTTGCAAACAAGTACTTATTCACTATATTGTCACACTTGTTGTTTTGAGATTCCTGCCACCCTAATTGGTCGAGGCATATGTAAGGAAAAGAGATTGAAAATTACCAGCTCCATAATTAATAACATTTTTAAGATGACTTGTCACAGAAAATATGAGTCTGAAAATTATAGCATTTGATGGCTTAGAACCCACCATTCTAATAACATGTTGTATTCCACCTCCGCCAAATGAATGCCCACAAGGTAGTATCATTGCATCATCCATAAGAGCTCCCCTGGAATTTTCAGAAGTTTGCATCAATCATAAATATTAGCAGATCAAACTTATGTGCTTCGATACTTGTGAAATGTGAACCAGGAAAAGCATATAAAAACATCAAATGGGATTTCTTTATTCTACATCGCCATATTTTAAATTTTAAATCTTAATTAAAAGAGACATGCACAGTTACGCAAGGGAAGTGATTTTCAAAAAGATGGACACTGTTTCTTACATGAGAATCAACAAATTTTAATTATTAATCTCATGAAATACACAGTCACAACATTGTTTTGGTAAATGATCTGGATTGAAGTTTCTTATTTTTCCTCATAACACTAGTTTTCTATAATCTACATGACAATAACACCAAAATGATTGACAATAAATAAAAATGAAGAAAGGAGATGTAGATGTTTAAAGGCAAGTAATGTAGATGATTTTTTAGAAGAAGCTGTTGAAAGTGGCACTCTATGCTGCTGAAAAATTATGAATACAACACTTGCATAACTCTACATTATCTCAACTACTGCTGAACAATCATCATAACATAATAAAAAGGACCGGTTGTTACACATTAAGCTTGTTCTTCCATCCTTTCTTTCTTGAAAAAATAGAAACTTACGTGACAGTATCTGAAAGGATTGCCCTCAAAGACTCCCCCGACTCGCCCAGATACATAGCATCTTTTCTCCCACTAAATCCACAACCATTATCATCTACCATTACTTTCTGCACAGAACCTGACCCTTCTGTACCTTCAAGATACTGAGAATAGTACTCCCCACACTCAGTTTCAGCAACACCAACAGCATTTTGAGACTTACCCAACCTTTCTCTCTGATGATCTTCATCACCACCACTCACATTGTTATGCACTAAATGCCCAATTTCACCATCTTTCACCAATAACTCTCTTCCACAAACTACAATTCAAAAAAAAATTACATTCGAAGTTCTGAAACTGACAAAAAATGTAAGTGTAAAAAAAACATTTTTTGAAGCTAAAAATAGAAACTTTTTTAACTCATACCATAAGGAGAGTGGTGCTGAGTTTTCCCATTTGCAACACTAGCCAAATTACCACCACTGCCACTGTTATTGTTAATTTCACCAATTGCGTTGGAATTGCGCTTGTTACCAACGAGATCTTCTACTTCACCTTCAACATCATCATCAATATCATCATCTTCATCGTCATCTGAATCATCCGAATCGTCGCCGCTACTTCCATTCCTGCTCCAATTTCGGTCATCCGGAGTGTCACGTTGGCCGGAGCAATCGCCGTAGACATTGCGGCGGAACTCGGCGCCCGGCGCCGCGAAGAACCGGTCACGATCCATAGCGAACATCTTTTCGTCGACGAAAACGGTGGGTTCTCGGGTTTTCGGAACCGGGTCATCGATGCGGCGAGGTGGGGGACCAGAATTGAAGCGTAAAGGGGCGTCTTGGAATACGAGCGGTGAGTTGAGACCGTTTTCTATGTCCTCTGAGGACATTGTATGAAGTGAGAAAATCGATTTTTTGGAAAAGCTACGAGTGCGAGAATCAGCTAGGGTTTAAAGATTATGGTTGGTGCAAAACGACCGCGTTTTTGTGCGTGAAGATTCACTGTGGAATAAAGTGATATACATGCTAGTGCTGAATCATGTGACTTGTAGTGTTTAGCTGAAAGACTGTTTATTGAAACAAAAAATGTAAATTAAATCTTGGAAAACTTATGAAAAGGAAATATTTTTGTATTTCAAATTTTTTTCAATTAAAGTATTTTAAAAAAATACTTTAATTAGAGTTAAATTTGTCTTCAATTAAAGTATTTTAAAAACTCTTAAAATATCATCAATCTAACCGTAAAGGAACTAGTTTGACCTAAACATAAAAACTTATTTGAAATTAACAAGTCAATTTCATTAACATAAAATATTTTCATTTAAAATCATCTTATAGACTTATATCTTAATATCAAAATCTTCAAATTAAAAAATGAATGTTTCAACAACAACTATATTATTTTAGTATAATATTTATATATTAATAGTGTCAATATTTATACATTATATCATCTATGATTTATTTTTATAAAGTGATAGTGTATATACAAAATTAGTTGAAGATGAGAAAACCAATGTACTAGGTTCCATTGGGCCAACATTGTTTATGTAAATTACAGATAACAGCAATAGGGATATAGGGCAACTCATTGCTTCTCATTTAGGTTCCTTAATGATTTTCTCGCCCCGTTTTATTAGAAAGTAATTAAATGTAATTCTTGTCTCTATAGTTTCACAATTTAGGGAAATTACTCCTATTGATTTCAATTTTATTAGCAAATTTAGTTCTTTCGTCTATTATAAGCCTAATAATAAGATGATCAGACACATGTCACAATGAAGAAGACACTATTCATCTATTCCAAAAGAAGATGAAAAATTGTTGGCTAGAAAGGTGAAATAAGCTCAGTTAGGCCATTAGAGGAATAGAACAAACCAAACTGAATTTCCAATTAGGTCTTAGACTCAACCTCATAAATGTGGTTTTTAGTATTAATAATCAAAACTCATTAGAATTATACGTTGTATTTACATCATGATTGAACTTATAAGAATAACAATAATACCTAAGTTTTGAAAATCTCATTTCATATTTATTTTAACTCTAATAATATATTTTATCTTGTGAATTAAGACCTTCATCTTAATACCAAGTTTTTAATAAAATTACAACAATTATTTTTCTTTTTAAAATTTCTATCTGTTACATTATAACCCATCATCCCATAATTATGTAATCAACTCAAACAATATCACGAGTAAATAAAGTAAAATGCTACATATCACAGTCAAATAAATTGGTATAATCATACATTAAAATAACAATTTCTTTAAGATGGAAAACCTGAATGCTAGAGTTAGGAACATGGGTAGTAATATATTATGAACATATTTATTGTCTCATATATTGTCTTCTACCAATGAAAATATGATATCTTAATTAAAAATTTAAACTTTTATTATTATTATTATTATAAGGAGGGATTCATTGATTTCAATGGTACGTTTTTTAAACTTACTCCACATACTAAACATCAATTTTAGGGAAATTCAATGGTTTAAATTAGTGTATAAATCTAAATCATTGGATTTCTCTAAAATTGATGGTTAAGATGTGAAGTAAGTTTAAAAAACTTACTATTGGCGTAACTGGATCTCCACCCTATTATTATTATTATTTCATTAAAGTATAATAAAATATGAGATATGTATGATATAGTAAACAAATCACATTCATACACATTCCAACATCATCATCATATCAGGAGTACTAATATTCTATAATAATAATCCAATAACAGTGATTCATCATTTGCAATCAAGATCTTCAAGCATGCTCTCTCTTATTACTCTCCTTTTTATGTAACATATGGAGCCCCTTTATTCTGATTCCCTTATTATTATATGCAACACTAACTAGATTTTATATAAATAATATTTGCTTTAAAGTGGGTGCTGAGAATCTCTAGGAAGTGCCCAAGGCCATTAAATCACTTTTGACTTGTTAACTGACATTTTATTATACTAGGAAGTAGGAACACTATTTTATTAAACACATTTATTGATAAAATGGAAACATCTTAGTCAGTTGTGTCTGTCAAATCCATTTTTAACTAACCACAGGACCATTCCAGCTACAAAATCAGTGCTACAACCAATTAAAGCAAACATAAACAATATCAAACAAGAATACTGGCTAATGTGTTTAAGTTCCTTACTTTAGTAATTAGTACTTCTAACATAATTGCTTATAGTATCTAAAATTACCTAAATACTGGATTAACATGGTTCTAACTTGGTTACTGGTTCAGCCATGACTAGAAGGATTTTGGATCCAAAGTTTTGTCCCAATCAAATAATGATTCAAGTTCAAGAGAAATTGAAGTGGTTTTAACCTGATCCATAAACACAATATTGTTTTATACATGTATTAAACATTATTTAGTATTTATATAAAAATTAGTATAAATTATTTTCACATTTTTTGTGTGTGCCTAAACTCAAATTATGTCATGTAACTGATGTAATGTGTTGATTTATTTTTACCATGACATCAAATAAAAGGGTCTTGCATGTGCTTCTAGGTAGTAGAATAATTCACCTACAACAAACCTAAATAACTATCATAACCTCATACATAGCATAGAAATATCATCATTCCTTCACATACAAAAGGTAAAAAGCTATCCAAACAATAAGGGAGTCACCAAAACAGACAAACTGACAATTGAAATATCAGTAATTGAGCAACAATATTCAAAGAGGTCCTAAAATGAAACCCGGTGAAAAAGAATCTGGCATCCTAGGGGTAGCAGCAGCATACATAGAAATCTTAAAAACAAGCTAGAAACTAATTTCAACAATTAATAAAACCGGATTCTTCGTCGCCGGATAACCCATTGCCTATCAGGCTATCATCTTAGTCATGGAAAAATGCAAGTTATCTTATCCCAACTCTTCTTGTCCTTCAGAGGGGCATCTTATGAGCTCCAATATATTAACTACCTCTCCCATGTCAGGCCTATTAGATGGAACTTGTGAAGTGCATATCAAACCAAGCTTCATTACCGGAATAGCCTCCTCTGCTGGGAACTTCCCTTTGAGCTTCTCATCAATACATTCCTCAACCCTGCCTTCTTCCAAAGTTCCTCTCACCATGTCACAAAGTACAACCACATCATCCTCCATATATTCAACAGGCCGCTTCCCTGTAACAATCTCCAAAACCAAAACTCCGAACCCATAAACATCGCATTTCTCAGTAATTTTCACTGTTTTGCAGGCAAACTCCGGTGCCATGTAGCCCAGTGCACTTTGAATTTTGCTGCTCAAGACGTATCGGTCAAGCATTGGTAACAGCCTTGCTAGACCATAGTCCCCTACTTTAGGTTCACCATAGCTATCAATGAGGATATTGGTTGACTTAATGTTGTAGTGAATAACGTTTGACTGGTGCAAGTGAGCCAATGCCTTTGCAGTCCCGAGAATAACATTAAACCTCTCATTCCATGAGAGAAAGTTTCCACCTGATCCTTCATGGAGATGCTTATACAGACTACCACCGGAAACATACTCATATATGAGGAGCTGCAGTGATGGAGTCCAATAATAACCTTCAAGTTCCACAAGATTTTGATGTCTGACTTTTCCTAATTTCTTCACTTCTCTTTCAAAATCCTCTTGAGACTTGACAAGGCTTGATACAGTGAGCTTCTTTATAGCTACCGAACGCCCATCTCTAAGAACCGTTTGGTACACTGCCCCAAACCCTCCACGCCCAAGTTCACAATCCTTATTAAGCAAAGCATGTGCTCCGGAACTGAACTCAGGCTCACCTGAAAACATGACAAGCTTGCCAGAGTTGGCATCTGTAGTTGGGGATTGGCTGAAATCATCCCCTGCAGAAAATGTGAGGGCAGCGGCAGATCTCTCAGTAGAGGATCGAACACGAAGATTGAGAACAGTGATGCCAATGACACCAATTACAATGACAGCAGCTGCACCAATAGCAATGAGCGCAGAAATGCTGAGAATGATTCTTTTGTGACCTAAAGTTGGAGGCAGTGAACCTGAGCCAGAGTCAGTAGTAGTGTTGGGATTTAGAACAATAGGCTTTGGGAGGACAGCGGGGCAAGATTTGTTCACTGCAGCACCACAAAGAGATGGATTGCCAGCAACAGACGAAGTTGGGATGGTATTAAAGAAGCCACCACCAGGCAGTTCACCTTGAATGTTGTTGTGAGATAAATTAAAGGAATGAAGGTTGGGAAGGTTGGCCAATTGCTTAGGCAGGTTTCCAGTAAGGCTGTTCAATGATAAGTCCACATTTTGCAAGTTGGTAAGTTTAGCAAGTGCTGCAGGTATCGGCCCGCTCAGTCTGTTCTGGGATAAAACCCTACAAAATGTAGCAAAAAAGGGTAAAAGGGGCGAATCAGAACCCATATAAAATGATGGAAATAAGGTGGCATCTTACTGTATTTTAAAAACTTAGAAACAGGACACTGCATAAGCTTAAAGACAGTATGCACTTTTACGACTAATTAACAAAACCTCATATCAAGCTAAGTCGAGGCTTAATCTTTTACTTGTCTTATAACAATAAGGAACTCTTCTAAATAGAAATGGAATAATGGAGAGCACAAAGAAAAATCTCCATCAGGGGCATGTCAATGCCAACCATGAACAGAACATGCTTTGCTCAGTTTAAGTATCTAAGCAAATTAAGGCAAGTTAAACACATTTGCACCAAATATACTACATGCAGATTAGCTGATTCCAACAGGAACAACTACAACAACAATAGCTTTGGATCTGGTGCTCATTTTGTAGATAAGCAGAGAGATCGGCGTGCTTTGTTGCATGACCCTTTTGCTTAGCTTCTGGTTTTTCTTTTGTTCCTAACAGAATTTCTTATCATCCTGTAATATCTCCCTTCTTTTTCTAATACTACGTTTTTATCACAAAAACACTAACGAAAATAGTTTTTCCCCACTAGGTGTAGAAATGATACTTAAATAATGCAACCTCAAACAACCTATTCTAGATATAAGCATATGTATAAAATGCCAAAATACATGGGGCAGGGAAAGGGAACTTACAATGTGGTTAATGCGGAACAGTTCTCAATTGATGATGGAATTTTCCCAACAAGAGAGTTCTTTTCCAATCTCAGTTCCTTCAACGACATCGCTCCTCCTATTTCCCAAGGTATGAGTCCGCTTAAGTTATTACAACTCAAATCAAGGCCATCTAATGTTTTTAATTCACTAATTACAGCTGGTATAGGACCTCCAAGAGAGTTATTTGATAAATTCAAAATCTGCAAGCTGCTTAAACCTGCAATAGCAGATGTGATTTCACCAGAAAATGCATTGTTAGATAAATCCAAAACTTGAATACTTTGAATCGCAACTTCAGCCAACGAATAGAAAGCACTTTTCATGCCATCAATCGGTCTGCTTTCTGATACTAAAACTTTATCCACGTCTGACTTGAAAATCCATGCCGGAAGACCTCCGGTCATTGAATTCTGGCTGACATCCAATGCCAAAAGGTTTGTCAAATTTGCCATCGACTCTGGCAGATTACCAGTGAGATCATTTGCAGAAAAGTTTAACATCTTCAAGGACGGAAGGTTTCCTATAGAATCCGGCACCTGACCAGAAAATCCATTCCGGGATAAGTCCAATGTCTGAAGACCTTCCATTTCTCCAATCCACTCAGGAATCTCTCCTGAGAAAGAATTTCCACTCAAACTGAGGTAACTACACAATGTGAGTTCCTTCAAATCCCCAGGTATGCTACCAGAAAGAGAATTATCACTGAAATCAATAGACCTCAAAAGCAAGCAACTTCCAAACCCAGCTGGAACTTCTCCGAAAAACTGATTCATTGCTAAACTAATGCTTCTCAAATTCTTCATTGCATCAACCCCTTTTGGAATCTCACCCTCCAACAAGTTACCAGACAAATCCAGAGACCTGAGTCCACTCGATTTCCAAATCCCCGAAGGAACAGAACCCGAAAACATGTTAAACGAAAGGTCAATAGAAGCAAGAGCTGAACATGAACCCAAACTAGGTGGAATCTTCCCGGAAAACTTGTTCCTAGCTAGAGAAACAATCCTGAGGGACCCACATTGTTTGAAAAACTCATCAGGAACTTCCCCGGAAAGATTATTATCACTCAAATCGACAACACGAAGGTTATCAATTCGAGCAATGTTGGGGCTAATACCCCCGGTAAGATTATTCCTCGAAAGAGAAAGCTTCCTTAGAAACTGCAACCTTAACAAACCTCTACCAAACTTTCCATTTAGAAAGAACCCATCAAGATTAAGCTCAGTGACCCTGTTGGATCTGGGGTTGCACTTCACACCAACCCAATTACCACCACACGCACTCTCGTCATCTTCGTTCCATGACGCGAGCTTTCCATTGGGATCTTGTAAGTCAGCTTTGAACACAATAAGCCCCAAAACGTCGTCGTTCAGAGACGGGTTCACTGCATTTGCAGAAACCACTAGAACAAAAACCAAAAATAACAAGCAGAGAAAAATAGCTCTCATGTTTGAAAATGCAAGCATTTTTCTAATTCTACATACCCATCTCAAATTGAGTTCAGAAAAACAACACAAGATGGTAAAAGACTCCGAATTTACTCAGTAAAAACGAAACGGTTGAAACTTGAAACCCAACTTCAAAGTTAGCTCATTCTAGAACCAAACAATAAAAGGGTTATTTAGTCGTAACGGTTAGATTTGAAGGTGGAATGAATCAGAGAAGAGAGTTCAGAACAAGAGAAAACAATGGCATTGGGAAATGGAAAAAAAAGTAGCCAAAATAGCAAGAGTAAAGTGAAGAGTAAAGTAAACCCTAGAAACGAAGGAAGTGTTTTTTTTTTCTAGGAGCCTTTTTGTGAAGCGAGGAAAAAACAGTTGACGGTAAAAACTGGTGAGGGTCACCGGAAATTAGTCGCCGGAGCTGAAAAACGGTGTATTGTGTTTCTCTCTCTTCTTTCTCTCTGTAGAAGAGTGTGTGTCTCTCTCACTGAGGACATTGACATAAGTAATGTTGAGTCTTTATTAACGGCATAAATGGGTCCAGCCTGGTAGATGGGGAATAAATTAAGACTATGACACGTGGCAAGTCGCATGAGGATTGGTGGGTCCCATGGGTCACGATGAGAAAGACTTGTATGAATACATATTCATGAACTTTGACAACAAATTAAAATTTTAAATCTATGGTTTTAACATGAAAAAAACATAAATGTATTTGTGTTCAGGTATAACCTAGCGTTATAGATTGCATGATTACCCCTTCTATTTTTTGAATAATCACTTTTTATCTATTGATTAATTGAAGGTTTGAACTTTTAAGACTGCAAATTGCTATTGCCTGTGACTTCAATTTTAAACTTGTAAATCATTGGTGGAAATATATTTTTTGTATTTCTATTTATCTTATTCTGAACTTTAATCTCAGTTACTATTATTTTTTAAGAAAAAATTCCTTCCACGTGATTGCATGAGTAATTCTTCTTTTTAGAATGTAACCATTCTTAATTAGTCCAATTTTTGGAAAACAAAAGTTTAGTGTAGTTCACAATTTTAAAACTTGAATAACAAATTATTCAAATCACAATAGCAGTTGAATGAATGCCTTCTGAAAAGTTGTAATTCTTCTTTCTTTGGGTAAACTGTGAAGCACTTTCTATATGATTAAAAGCATTGTTATTATGACAACTCATATGGGATTTTACTAAAGTTTCATTAAATGCATTAAAAGCTTGAGTGAATATAACCAAGACAATTAAAATTAGTGATATGATACTTTTACCGTTAAAATTCAAAGGAAAAAACAGAACTTATCTATCTAGTATTGAAGATGATTTTGACTCCGTCTCAGATGAAGTATTGGATTTGGTTCCATTTACTTTGTGCTACTTTTTTTTTTTTTTTTTTTTTTTTTGGTGATGAGCCTTCAATTCTATCTATTATTAATACCATATATACATGATTACACCATGTTTATGAATGGATATGACATGGAAAACAAGCTAGAAAGAGGCCTAAAGTTATAGCTTGTATTATTATATTTTCTTATTGCCCCTAAGTGACAAAATTAGGGTCTTCAACTACAACAATAACACATATAGCTTTCTTTGAAAGACTAAATCAAATTCATTTGAAACAACTCGTTTGATTGAGTATAATGAACTTTGCAACCTTTTGAAGACATAGCATAACGTAAAACAAATAATAATTTCAATTCATGAGAAAGATCCATCTTTACTAATCAGGGTTATTCTACACCATAAGTATAAGTATATACATTATATTATATATTTGATTCATTTTTATAAATAAAACCAAACATAACATTTGATTAAAAAGCAAGATAATGTTTTATTTACATGAAAGTTTGTTTGCTAATATCATCAAGTAGTTTATTTATTAAAAAGTAAGTTATTTATTATATTTAGTAAATGATCTTATTTCAATAAATTATCTTCTAATAAGACTATATTTGACAAGTTATTTGAGGTAAAATGAAACTATAGACTTGTTATGCTTCCAATATCAACTAATTTTACCAACTAGTTTCAAATTTGATCCGCTAACATATTATTTTTTAAATTCAAGCTTACATTTCAACTAGCTTATAATTTTTTACTAACCTATCAATTAATTTAATCAGAAATTGTCATTAATAATACCAACAAATATCGGATTGATGACTACTAGATAATATCATTTATCATACTATTCTTGTCAATCTTTGTGTAATGTGTGATTGATTTAAAAACATTAATTTATAATCTATATAACATATTTTAAATATATTTTTCCCCAAATGTTATATATTGGTATCATTATAGTAATAATAATAATTTAAAAAAAATGTAATATCTATGTATTAATGGTGTAATGAGTTATATAATCAGTACATCATCCATATTACTTTTATTTAATAAACAATAATTGTTAAAATTAAATAAAAAATTATACACTGATAATATATAAAACTATTAAATTGTGTGTAATTTAAAATGGGGAATGAATAGGGTGTAAATTGATGAGGTAGTATTGTATAGGAAAAGGGAAAGTAGTGCATTTATACTTTGAAGACTTTAGAAGGAAAGTTGGTTGCATAGAAGACCATCCAGTGCATGAAAGAAAAGGAAAAGCAATAAATAAAGTTAAGTAGGTGGCTATGGTGGGTGGAGCAATTAAAGATATAAAAGAAGACGCTGGAAGATCAATGGTGTCTCGAGTAGTGCACTCCACGAGTGTGCAGTAAACATATATTTTCATTATTCTAATATTTATGCACTATCAATGTATAGATATTTACATATATTTAATATATCATTTATTTATATTACTTGTATTTAAAAATCAATAATAATTAAATATTAAAAATAAATCATATTCCTTAAATTTCATTTAGCAAATGCAGGGGTCCCCTACTCTTGGTTTCTGAACATCCAAATTTTCAGAATAATTCCTTATCTGAAATGGAAATACTTGCTCAACTTAACCCAACATTGTGAAATTGGTGTTTGATTTAACCATTTAGAATCCTCTTCAATAGGGAATTGATAGAAAAAATAAAAATAAAAACAAAATATAATCACACTTATATTTTTGTCATTTTCACTTTAATTTTCAAAATGGACAAATAGGCAAAATTTACAGACTGTCCACAAAAAATTGTGAGGCAGATATGTGGATACTTACTATGAGTTTAACAAAAATCATCTTATTGATCATTTATGATTATTTAGAGTGAAGAGTTAATGTTGGTAAACCATGAAGTACGGTCAATAACAGTAATTGCAGAATATAATGTAACTAAACCCTGAAATTTTGTTATACTAAAACAATATATCATTATAAGTGAGTAGATCTCAACCCTTAAACTTTATGCATTGAAGAGGACGAGTTAAACTTTCACAAGTTTATTTAACCACTTATATAATCACTTTTACAATTAAAATTATTTTCATCACTCAAGTTGTCATGTTGCTTATGTATACTTGTTAATTAAAGAGTAGTATTATATATATTTTTGGTACTCCCAACTATTGATGTATGTGTGATCGCCCTTTTCAATATCAAACATTTAAATTTTTTGGTATTTTTGGAGATCTAGTAAAATCTTACGATCAACGACTTGTTTCTCAGTAATAGTACTATATTGAAAAATAAATAAAATAATTATAATTTTGTTTTTGTAGAATGGTCTTCTGAACGAGTTGGATGAAAAAGCCACCTCTCACCAAATTGCTAAACATCAAAGTCATCACAAGAACAAGCCACTTCACCAGAAAATGACCAGAACAAGTGGATTTCTTAAATAAAAAATGGTTTATTAGACTTTATGATTTAGCCATATTAATAGACAAATTTCATTAAAGTTTTGTTTTGAGAGGTAAATGAATTGAAAAGGTAGAATCTTATATATGAATCAACAAAGCAGAGTAAAGCGTATATATTGAAGGGTGTGTTACATAACCCAAGTTAATTAAAAGTAATTGGTTTGTTGAAATTAAGATACACAATCAAATAGTAAAATTATTTTCTCAAAATTCCAAATTTGCTAGAGCCTTATCTTTTTTCATTGTTTTTTTGTTTCCCATGAATACATTGCAGTTGTTTATGGGTTATAGGACTTATAAGTTTACTAAATAATAAGATTGTTATATCAAAATTATTAACAAAAAAAAAACAACTAATATATTTTTTGATGGGAAGGGACTCACTTACTCTAAGAGTAAGTGGAAAAAATCTATTTCAAATCATAGTCATTCATTCTTGGAAAATCAAATTGTTTGAATTAATAAGTGTATCTAAATCATTGGATTTTTTAAGAATAAATGACTAAGATACATATTATGTTTTTTCACTCCCTTAACCTAATAGATAAATATGGAACAATTTCTAAATAGTTTTCTTCCAATTCCCCAAAATTTAAAACCTACCCACAAAACCATATTAGGTTCTGCACTGTATAGAAGAAGCCCGTGACTTATCCATTTAGAGGCAGCAATAGCAACAGCACCCATATCTTTGTTGTATTTATGCATGATTATCTCAAGTCTCAACCCTTTTGAGGCTTATTCTTCAACCAACAGAATAAGACACAAAACTTAATTCTATATTTCATAGTCTTTGTTCAGATGGTCCTGCAATTGGAGCAGGTAGTAGTACTCATCATGTGCATTTATAGTTCTAACAAGTAGTGTGTTCATCATCTTTGGAGTAATAAGGTGGGGACATAACCATTTGGGTTGAAGCTCATTATGCATGTATTCTTTCTTCATTTTATTATAAGACATTTTTAATCATATACCATAGATAAGTAATTTTCTTCTCTTGGTTTAAAAAATATTATCATAGTAAACTTCAAGATTTATTGTTTGTGATTAATAACAGAATGATAATAAGATAAAAAAACCAAATATTGCATGAAAAATATAGTTTAAAGTGTCTTGCACCAAAATCTTCAAGATGATGCCTAATAACAAGTAACATGAGGAGTATCAAATTCTTTTTAAGCCTACTCTCCCAACTTTTGGGGAACTATTTGAATTATTCAATAAAAAGGAAAAAATATGCATGCTGAATTATTCCAAAATCATAATGAAAATTTATTGTACGAGACTCTTATTTAATAGATTGTGAGAGATCAAGTATATGTAAGATTGTTTTTTTGAAGTGGAGAGTATGAAATAGAACTTTGAATTGCATGGTCTATTCTATATTTTAGCAATATTGAAAATTTGAAAGTAAGAAACCAACATTAATATTCATAACAATTACAACTTAGAAGTAATCGGCTGAAACCAACATAATTGAATGAGGAAAAGGTTTTTATTTATAGTTTTTACAAAGTAACAAATGTGTTAGGCGAAAGGACAGTAATAATATAAGTGGGGGAAGATGGAGACAAAAATGGTAAGAATGTCAAAGCAATAAAAGATGATGAAGAAAGGGCCAAACAGTAAATGTCAAGAGTCTGGTGCCGTTAGGGCCCTTTAATGTATAAAAAAGCATTTGCGACTTTCAAAATCTATGTGGAAGAGAATCTCACAGCCTTTGTCTATTCTTCCACTTGCAGGCTTTACGGTATTAGTTTAATATTAATACAATATTACTTTAAAGATTTATATACAACTAATATATCATCCGACATTTATTTATATTATATTTAAAAAAAATAAATAATAATTAAATATAAATATTAAATAATATTACTGTATGAATGTATATAACTATTTATCTTACGCTTTACAGTTTCTCCTCAATCTTTGGTACGGAGTATTATGTAATTATTATTTTCCATCTATAATAATTAAAACCAATAATTTATTTCTTTTACTTTTTATTAATGAAAATAATTTTTATTTTAATTCCTGATTTTTTATCACTGTCTTTTTATTAATTAAATGATTCATTTTAACAACTCAAATAATTAATCCATTTTTAAAATATTATACAAAGTTTATCATTTTATTTACAAGTCTAAAAGATATATATCTTAAAATTGGGCACGTAAAATGGTTTCAAACTTTCAATATAATATAGTGAGTCAACTCATGAATCTAACTAGTCGACCTGTATTAACTTAAGTCCGGTTCGTTTATTTAACGAGCTTAATTTCCAACTCAAGTTTAACTAATTTGGTTCATGAACCAAGTTTGTCGAGCTAAATAATAAGTCGAGTCGATTCAGTTCATTGTTAGCCCTACCTATAGTTTTTTATTCTTTCGAAAAATTGCTGGAGACGTTCAGCGAACAAAAATTGAAGGTAACTAGTAACTTTTAAAAGAGGAGCTTGTAGCATTTAAAAGTTACTTTTCATAAAACTACTTCAATTATCGTTTAGAGATTAAAAATAACTTTAAATAATTTACTTACCAAATTTGTCATTCAATATAAAAAAAAATCAAATTAAACCCTTATATTTAAACTTATTTAACATCTTAGCCATCAATTCTACGGAAACCCAATGATTTAGATCTACTCACTAATTCAAACCATTGGATTTCCGTAGAATTGATGACGAAGATATGGAGTAAGTTTAAAAAACTTATTCTTGTAGTAAGTGAATCTCTTGTCTTCTTTAAATATGAAGGATGTATATCAATCTATTATTTTTTTATTTTCAAAATGTCGACATGGAGATTTAAATTATTATTTTAAATTAGGTATGTATTTAATTACTCTAATTAATAAATAACTAAATAAATAATATATTTTCATTTTAGTTCTTTTTCAAATTTTAGCTAATTTTATTAAACAACTTTAGTTTAATAAGCTACTCGTAAAACTAAAAGCTTATAGCTACTTTGACAATTACAAGATCCTAATTTACATATAAAATTCAATTCAGATACAAATTTTTCACTATGAGTAACGATTTTCTTTTAAGTGTTTTTTACTTGCCTTTGAATTGCTTGTATTTTTGTTTGGTTTAGGACAAAAATACAAAAGGAAAAGAAAGAGAAAAGTGGTTGAAAATAAATTTTAAGGATTAGTTGGTAAGACAAAAACATGAATGGTAATAAGAGAAAAAAATGGGTTTTAATATATAATCATGCTCATGTTAACTATATAAGTTGAGGGTGGAAGTTTTAGATTCTATGTGAATATTAGTTTTGGATTTTTTTAAAGTTATAATCAAATAGCTTGGGTTTCTTTTCGAGATAAAAGTATTTATTTTGAGGAAAAATCCTAAATAAATGTACTCTTATGGAGTTATGGTATATGATGTTTTATGATTTTATCTCACTTCATGTTCCCTCCTTTTTCTACTGAACTGCTTTATGCACTTTGTAAAAGAAAAATGATAAATAAACTTTATTGAGTTATTGTTGGGAAATTCAGAACCAATTTCTCCCATCTGTGTCATGCAAAATGGGTATTTGCGGAAGCGGCAAGTGAATAAAGTAAATAGAAAGAGTAGAATAACGACACAAATAATTTTAACGTGGAAAAACCTCCTCAATAAGAGAAGGAAACAATCACGGGACCTAGTCCAGAAAATATTTCTACTATAGAAAAATAGGATTACAAATTCTCTCTTAAAAAGAGGATAATACCCAATCTCACCTAAAAAGGATGGAAATACAAACTCTCTCTAGTATCTCACTAGGAATACAAAATTCACAGTAAAGTGGATATTAGCTCTCTCACTTTTTCTCTATGTTGTTCTTTCTCACTTGCTTGTACATTTCTTCCTCACAAGTCCCTTTATATAGATAAGGGAATGAAGACTTCATCATAAAGACACAATGGATGATTAACTATTGTCACACTTTCAAGATACTCTGAAAATGTTATTCTAACTTTCTAAGCACTTCATGGTTCTCAAGAGTCAAGGAGTAATTCTAAGACTTACTCCAACTTTCTAAGTTACTTCATAGTTCTCAAGAGTCAAGGAATAATTCTAAGACTTACTACAATTTTCTAAGTTAGGCTACATACTTTCCAAGAGTCATTGGAAGAGTCATCATACAATGGTTCATCTATCAAATTGCATTGGTTATACTTTCACATCAATTAGGAAGTATTCCCAACAGTTATAAATGATAGAAGTAAAATTGGAATCGAAGGTATGAGATGGTAATCGAGATTGAGGTTCATAGTTCAATGTTTGAATATTCAACATAGATTGAGACAAATCAACATGTTTGTTTATGGTGGGACATCTAAATTCAAAATATGTGGTCACCTTAACAGAATAAAAGGACCGCTTGAATGTTTATGGCACTTTCCTTTTGTTTTTTTACGCGTCATGTTTGAATAACGGTTGAGTTATTCCTTCATTTTTCTTCACTAAATGGGTCGCTGTGTAATTTGCAATAGTAGTATATCATAATCTGTGTAACTTAGTCTTTGGAATTGATAGACTTACATATTTTAAATATTTTATTTTATCATAGCATATTCACATTACCTTATTTTATTATCCTACGAAAATATTTATAAACTTTCTTATATTAGCTTATTTCATAAGTTTGTTTAAAAAAAATTAAAATTTCTTAGATTAGGAGTGTAATTTACTCTTATTTTTTATGGTGTACATTCATTTACTCTAAGAGTAAATTTTTAATATCTTAGATTAGGAGTGTAATTTTTAACATTTATTCACTACTAAGAAAATTTAATGGTTTAGATCTACTCACCACTCTCGGGATAACAAAATGAACAAGGGAATAACCCAAACCTAATCCCTTAAAGGGTTGAAGTAATAATTTAAGAACAGTGTAGAGTTAAAGACGAATTTGTAGCAGTAACTATCTAAATTCGCCACACGATCATTTGATTCATCAAGATAAGAAGAGATGGGTGCTCCTGATAGAAGAACCAGAAATCAATCGATAGCTTTGGCACTTACCAATCACCTTTCATTGGATCCAGTAACTACTCCACTCTGAATTTTTATTATCTAACTAGAAAATTTTGTATTAGCTCAGTTATCTATTTCAATTTGATAAATAAATAAATAAATCTCATGAAAATTATTATGACGCCTCTTTTATGCAGAATGTTATTCCAGCTGGTACTTTAGATGGTGATGTTAAGAGTCTTTACTTAAACATCACGGCGGCATATGGAAATGGAGACAGTTACAGTAATGAGGAGGTAATTGACTTTTCATCAATTTGCTATAACCATTTTTCGGCTTTTCGCCGATTAAGGCGAATAGGGAAAACTTTTTGAGAACATATAAAATAGGATAGTTGTATAGACACGACTTATGTGAGTGTTAATGAGTATCGAGCTATTAAGGTATCTTATATATTTCGCGATAGTGTAGATACAATGTTGGATTGTTCATAAATGTTAGTGTGAGACTGTGAGTGTTGCTTGGATGTCAATTTTAGTTGTACAAATAAATCAATTCTGTATGTAGTATAGCCCTTCATCTATTGGAAATTAATTATCAGTTTCGGGAATTGATAGTCAATTGCTAACATAGGAACCTAAACTGAGTGTTTCGTAGGATAATTGATTTGCTTCCTAGAAATTACATGCTTTGCACTTTTTCTATGGATTATTATGATTTGTATGTTCTTCGTATTTAGGTGTTGAAGTGGGTAGCATTTGCAGAAGCTTTTCCTGTGGCCCTTGAAGAATGCTTTGAGGATTTGAAGAAATTAAATGAGGAGTTGGCTGGAAAGTCTGTGCTTCTCGGCAATGGATTGAAACCCTCTGCAGCTGATGTTATAGTGTTTTCAGTGATTCATTCTTCCCTGGTATGTTATATTGGTCAGATATGAATATTTTTTGTGTTTAATATCTGTTGCTCTCTCTTGTTTGGTCAGGATTTGTGCATCTATCATATATCAATGTTTATAATATTTTCAATTTGTTTTGAGGATATATCTTGAAATCGTGTTTGATTAATGTTATCTTCCTTAATCTTCCTTTGCACTCAAGAAATGTGCAGCTATATTTTTAATATCAGAACATAATTCATTTGAATGATGAGTTGAACAATCATCAAACTTTTCAGTTTTAACAAGACTTCTTTGGTTCCTTATTGCCAGATCAATCTTCCAGTTGTGAACAAGGAAAAACTGCCACATATATTGAGATGGACAGATTACATCCAGGTAATGCTACACTTAAGTGTGCTTATGTTCATAGCTGTATATGTGTGAGCAACTAGTTTACAATACAAGAAAGTTATACATGATAGTCTCGTGTGACTGGTGCTTATCCCACAGTAAATTTTTAGTCATATTCCGAATCTGTCAATTATAGTACATTTGTTGCATATGGTCCAGATGAACTGTGTTTTTTGTTTTTATTTATTTTTTTACATAAAATGGCAAAGATTGAAAGCTAATCATCTTTTGACGTACCACATGAAGTACATCACTTCACCTTGATACTAAGGATTGGGTGATGCCTTCTTGTGATGTTATATGAAAATATAAAAGATTATCGTTTCTTCAACACTTATTTAGTTTCACAATGGACACTGTAAATATGTACCTAAGTCCTGCTAGAATTTATAGCAGGAGACATGTCGTAAATCATTTGATAATTGGGTACCCTTTTGTGTTTTTTCTTTACTTTGAACCATAAATAGAAGTGTTTACATTTTCTCACTCCCAACTTCATTCCAGAAGGGAGTTTAATAATCTAGGATTTCAATGCTGCCCTTTGGAGTGGTTTGTAAATTGCGATTCTCACATATCCAACCTTATTTATTCACAATTATTAAACTTTATGTAGATTAGCGAGTTGAATAAATATTCACGAAATCTTTTAACATTCATGTGTAATATCCTCTTATTTGGTGCACTGTTGTCTACTTTGTTGAGTATTCATTAAAATATGTTTATTTCAATTGCACTCTTACCTTCGTAGCAAAACAATTTATTAATTGTTCTGATCATTTGCTATTCTTTCATCAGCACAAGGAAAATTTTGTAGGTTTATTTGAAGAAATATTGTTGCAGAAACCTGAGTTTGGGCCTCCAGTGAGACATCTATCCCTTATTACTTAGTGCCCTCTTTATTGACTTACCAAAGGTAATTCTCATGGCATTTGGATGGAGTCAATTTTGACACATTGATTTGTGAACATTTCTAGAAAATGTAGTAAAGGTCATGCTTGGATATATCTAATGTATGTAATCTTTTCATTTTTTTATCCCAAATGTTCATTATTGAACTGAGTATCAAGTAACTGGAAAGGTTAGTTTTTGACCTATTCGGATAAAAATCATGTATTTTTTTGAGGAATTAAATTTAATTTAACTGGCAAAAGTATTTTAATTTTCTTCATGACGATAACAATACAGAAAGCACAAAGCTTGTATAAAGTTTTATATTTACTTGAATTATGCAATATAATTAAACTTGGTGCTAAGTTCCTGAAGTATGTATAGCCTTTGTCTTTCGGTTTGCAAATGCTACTGGCTACAGTTATAAGATCTGAAACAGTTTAACCAGAAAACCCGGAATCTTCACTTCAACATAATAGCCATTGCTTTATAGGAGAATGAGAGTATTATCAAAGAACTGTGAAAGCCATTCTGTGCTGTTAATAACTTGTCTTCAGAAGTTCTGTTATGCACCCTAAGGCATGCATATGGAGATTTGTGAAGTCTATTTGTTCAGATTTTTCTTCTTCTTCATTTTGTTTGCAGGTAACAAAACCTGTTGGAGCTGTGGAAGCTGATTTAAAATCAAACAAGACTGAACAAAGCATAAAGAGTGCAAACAAGTCAGAAGAAGACATTAGCAAGGATAAAAACAAAGCTGAGGTAAGTCAATTTCTTTCATTTTCACAACGACTGAGGATAATTTAACTCATAGTATGCCTATTTGTTTCAACCAGAGATAACCTGGACATGGGATTTAAGTTATAACAGTTCGGTTATGATCTATGGTAATGACAAAAATCCTAATTCGGAGAAAAATTGTTGGGTAGTTAATGTTGTATGGGTAGGTAGATAAGTGTTATATATGCCTCCATCTTGATCCAGATGTATAATAATTTATTATATTTGAAAACTGGACATCTTATTTCAAATGACACATTAATTTTATAAAAAAAGACTGCATTTATAAGAACAGTCAATTTTGAAAATTTGAAAGTGCTGGTAGGCAGTATCTTCATTTGCGATACATATTTTTATGTAAATGCATCTTAGTACAGTTACTTTTCTCTGACATTTCATTCCATTTACTTTTAGAACATTAAAGGAAAGTCAAAAGGAGACAAAGAACCTGATAAGGCGAAAGCAAAACCTGCTGACAAAGAATCTAACAAAGGGAAGGCAAAACCGGCTGAAAAAGTGCCCGACAAAGACAATGAAGTTAGTGTCAGTTTGCTTAATATTCAGGTTGGATTAATTCGCAAAGCATGGAAGCATCCATCTGCAGATAGGTCCTCTGGCAAATTTATTGGAAAGACCTTTTACAATTCAACAGAATGTTAAATTGACAGCAATATAGTTGATGCTTATGTATGTTGATATGTTTGAAATTTGTTTGCATAAATTTTAATATCAATGAGCTTAAATGATACAGTTTGCTTGTTGAGGAGATCGATATTGGAGAAGCCAAATTGCGGCAGGTTGTCAGTGGGTTGGCAAAGTACTGCAGTCCTGACGAATTGACGGTAATCTAACTACCTAACCTATCGTGTTATGATTGGTTTAGTTGTACTCATTTTGAATTGTGATTAACTCTAATGGTCTTGCTATTTGATGTTACTTGTTAGAACCGTCGTGTTGCACTTATTACAAATGTCAAACCAGGAAAACTACGGGATGTGGTGTCTGAAGGATTGGTATTTGTTTTACTTTATAGTGCTTGTACTTGCTTCACGAGTTATATTGCTTTGCAGTCTTTATCAGTGATGGTTAAGTAATCTCAAGGGTTGTGGACATATATTTGGCTCCTCTGTCCAGGTCTTATGTGCTTCTAATGAAGGTCCTACCATTGTGGAGCCCTTGCTCCCTCCAGAAGGAGCTAAAATCGGGGAGCGCATTTCTTTTTCAGGGTAAGTTGCTCAAAACATCTCAGGACAGAGAGTCAGATGATATATCACTATTTCATCCTAGGGCCCATTTGTTTAGAGCTTTCTTCACACAGTGATTATTTTGATACAAAACAGCAGAAGCTGCAAAACAGCCTTTTTTAGGAATATTTTCCGATTTATCTAAAAACTACTTATTCCAAAATGGCTTTTCTAGAATCAATTTTTAAGCCTAAACAAAACAGGCTCTAATGTCCTAGCTTGTAGCTCAGATGTGCATAGTTCGTCATTAATCTGAGTGTACTAAACATGGCTACTTCCATTATTATATTTAATTATATTCATACTATTAAAGGGTATCCCCATCTTGCTGCCTAACTTGAGTTTCTAAAAACAACCGTGATTAATTACGCACTTAAAATTATAAACATAAATTACATTATATTAATCATTTAAAAGATTTAAAGATAAAGCCAACGAAGGTTGGTCTAGTTGATAAGGAATTGGGAGATAGCTAAATAATTAGACTTTGGAGGATACTTGGGTGGGTGATGTCCTTTTCTCATTAGTATTTTCTCCTCTTTTTTACTATTTACTGTTCAGAATTCTCCCTTGACCCTTTACAGTTTACATGAGATTCTGTACGATCCCGGAACCTTTTAGGAACTCATATGATAGAGAAGCTATTGAACTCCAGTCCCTTTTGGCCATACATGAATCTACTTCCTTTTCCTTGATTCTGCCTATGTTTCTTCTCACGCATTCTCTCCCTCAAGGGATAGGTTTTCATTATTCAACTACCCTTCATAGAATGTGCTTATCAGATTTTAGTTTGTAGCACTGTTTTAATTGTGCTTTGCATATAATTTTCTTGAGATAATTAATCTTACATATATTTTGCCATTCCTCTAATTTAGGGTTGATGGAAAGCCAGAAGATGTACTTAACCCAAAAAAGAAACAGTTGGAGAAGATTACACCGGTATTATTTCCACACTTGTCAGTTTGGCATTCTTAAAACTTAAGGGAATGCTGTGTGTATACTTGAATTATGATGTTCAGAAGCTCATGTGTATTTTGTTTGTACAGCATTTTTTCACTGATGACAAGGGTGTAGCCACATTCAAGGGAATACCATTTATGACCTCTGGTGGACCTTGTACATCATCAATTCCCAGAGCAACTATTAAATGAAGATATGGTAGATCCATCCACTGAGATTGTTGGTACCACAAAATATTTAAAGGTTTGAACTTGAACAAAATTAACTATGGTTTGTAAGTTTTATGTTGCAGTTAAAGTTTGGTGGTGTTAATTTCTGGAAGTGTAATTTTGAATCCAATGACTGGAGTTAATACTAAAATAACTCTTCCTTGTAAGAACAATGAAATACTGTTGTCTTACAACCAACCGAACAAACATTTTCAATGTACCACCTAGTCCTCATGCTATCATTTTCTGGTAGATTTATGGAGTGTGTTCCCCTTAAACTTAAATATCTCTGAAGTATTTTGAGTGGGAGCAAGTAACTATGATTATCAGTCACTGTGGACTCAAGAATTGTAAGATAAATATAATATTATTTTTAATGATTATGATATAACACTTTTTACTTTCATTTTATTTTTAAGATATTTTTGTCCTTTTAAATATAATATTATTTATCTCTTATCAGTTTTTACCTAATCAAATAAAAAGGATAGAAAAAAAACATGCATTTTCATTCATCTTTGCCTGACATCAAATAGGAGTAATATTAATATAAACACTTTTTTTTATCTGTCCTCTCTTTTAATTTCTTTTGTCAAATAAAATAATGACATGATTGATCAGTCATTTTATAATTTTTTACCAACAGGTTACTTATTTTTTTAAAAGGAAACAAATAGGTTAGTCATTGTTTTGAAGTTATATTTTTCTATTTAGTGTATGTTTATGACGAAAATATTAAAATCTTTATACATCAATTTTTCTAACTAGAAAATTAGGCCTTGTGAATAGAATGTGGTCATTACATTGGTAATGCAGAAAAATAAAGAGACTGAAATTACACTGTGATTGGGAATCAATGCCATTTCTTTCCACATCTCAGAGAATCTCTGCATGTTGCTACTTTGGTTTAGGGTTAGTTTTTCTCATCTCATATACCTACTATTTCTTTGTTATGTGGTCATGTCTTTCCAGATTTGGAACAAAAAAATGACCATATTTTGAGGCTCAATGAGGTGAAGATACCAACAAATATATGTTACTTGGATAAGAAGCAAATCCAAGAGTCATTTCAACTACTATTACTGAATACTGCAAAGTGCTTATATACACACCAAACCTACAGATTCTGAAAAGATGGGACTATTACTATTTTGTTTTTATTGAATTTTTGTGCCTTTAATTGAGCTGTGTTTGGTTTTATGTTCACAGTTTCTCTTGTATACTGGTTTTTTCTATCAAAATTTGATGTTAAAATAAAATATCCAAATATTATATATATCAAACTATTATTGGAACATATGGTTAAAATCACATTTAGAGTCACATCTACTAAAGTAACAAAATTATATATATATGGGAAAATTGAACCAACATGCCTTAAACTTTTGGTCATTGGAAAATTGGTACCCTGAACTTATAAATCATTAAATTTGACCGTTAAACTATTCAAACTATATTAACAGATCTTGTATCCGATATCAATTATATTATTAATAATAAAATCTTATTAAAACCGTACCGGTTATCAAACCGGTCAGAATACTGGTATAGTGGTTCAGTAATTAAACCGCATGTCGGTTAAACCGGACATACCTACTTATATTTATATATATGTAAACCTATAATAGAAAAGTTTCAAATAAGTAAATATTCAAATTTATAATCTTTCCAAATTCACACCAACAAATAACCTTAAGTCTTTAAAAAAATTAAAGTCTAAAGTAAAAAATATATATAAATCCAAAAGTATTACTTAACAAATGCAAAATATAAATAATGACTCAAGTTCACAACTCAGTCTACAAAACATACAAATTTAGAATTTTAACATTTAACACCAAAGAGTCAAAGTTGTCTCATATCGAGTTTCTATTTCTTCATCATTTGACCCTGAAGCTTGACCCACATTGTCTTCATTCAGGTTAACACCCTCCATGAGTTTGAGTTGTGCATCATCATCATTGTCTTCTAAGTTTAATTGATCTACAACAATGTCATTTTTCATACAGGTTAGAAATTATTTAAAATGAACACTCAATCATCAGAAAATAAAAAACATACCATTGTCATAAAGTGATGGTTGGATAGAAATATTTGCAAGGTCATTTCGTAAAGCCTCAATCTCTTCAACAGTTAGGAACGGTGGTGATTCCTGTAGTATAAAATGAGAATGATCCTCAAATATTTCTAAATTTATTGAGTCATAGTTTTGATGCCTCAAGTGACTCATACATTTATTGATTTCATCATATACAAACATAAATACATGTTACATATGAATATATAAAGAAAGACAACTAATGTAATAAAATGACAATACCTTTGTTGTAGCCTCAAGTTGTAACGAACAAAAACAAGATCATTAAGTTTTTGATGCTCCAACCTATTTCTTTTATTAGTATGAATATGTTCAAACACACTTCAATTCTGCTCACAGCCGAAAGCACTACATGTTTGACTTAGAACGCGGACTGCCAACTTTTACAGATTTGGTGTATGACATACATAAGTTTCCCACCATTGATCTACAACATTGAATGAAATCTAACTCAACCTCTTATTTAATATTAAACATTAAAGACAATTACCAAATATGAAAGACTAATTATACCTGACATCACTTTACTCTGTTCATGTATGACAGCCGGTCTTCCAAAATCAAACTCGACATCTTTATATATCCTCATCTCGCTAGTTAGCTTATCTAGCAAATCAGGATCTCCATGAGCATGCTTCTCAAAAACATCCAAAAGATTGGATGTTTTGAACTTATGTTTTTCAAAATTTTCAACATTGAAGAAACATTGTGAGTTGAGCTAATATCTAGCAGCATGTAAATTTATTTTTAATTGTAAGTCTCACCGACTATCCATAATTTCCAAATAAAGTTTTATTTTAGTCTTGTTTCTTTGAAACCTCATCTCCATCTCATGTCTAGCTTTAAAGAATGCTTGATAAAGAAAACTCATTGCAGGCTTATTCTCACTGTCAACAATATGTAACACACGAACAAGTGGTTCAGTAATTTTAACAATGTCAGCACATTGTTTCCAAAAGTTTGAATCCAACACTTGTTCCACGCATTTTTTTGCCTTAACATCTTTGGAATAAGCTGAGCTTGTCCATTCTCTAGATGTTACAAGAGCTCTTAGTGCATCCTTTTGGGCCAACATACTTTGCAATGCAATAAAGTTAGTGGCAAAGTGAGTTGGAGCTGGACGAAATATTTCTTTCCCGTTAGTGAATTGTCTCATTAAATATAATGGATGGCCAATAGTTATATAAATGCATTAAATATCTGTAAATCGGTCTATTTTATAATTTTTGTAATCATAGTAGTTTTGTAGTCAATTGGATGATTTAAAATTTCATCATCACAATTTGAAAATGACCAACTGTTTAAAAATATTTAATGCACTTTTCCCTCCATGAAATCATTAGTTTTATTATCATTGACAATTTATACTATGCCAGTGAATCTAATCGGTCTACAATTATTAAGCACACAATACATAATTTTTTTTACAATGATATACACTAATATTAAATTGTTTGAACTAATATATTGTTATTTGTAATTTGAAAAATATAAAAGAATAAGCTTATTTTTTAATTATTTTATTTTATGTATTTTTTATTATATTAATATATACCATGTTGCCCGCCCTCTTCATATTTAGGGTGTACATGATATGATATTTCATGTCCTTTTCATAAGAGGGTATACTTATACCCACCATAATTTAGACGAATATTATGCTATGTATGAATAGAGTCATCCAAATTGTCAATTCTAGTTATAATTAATAAATATTAAATAATTTATAAATATAGTATAATATTCTTCCCAAATCAAACTACTTTCCGATTACTACTTTGAGAAAAAAAATGTGGATAAACTAGTTAGGTAAAGGTGAGATTTTTTATACTATCAATCAACTACATATTATTTATGAACTAATAATTATTAATCTCGACTAAAAAAAGCATCTAATAAATAATAAAAAACTTTAAGCCTTAGGTTGATGTTATGTTCTAATACATTTTCATTATTTTTGTCATTAATAAAAAAATAATTATGTTGTTAAAAATTCTCACAAGTCAATTTTTTAATAAAATAATTAATTCTAATCGATAACAAAAATGGTAGCATGTAATATTTGTGGAATATTTACAGTAGGGAAGACAAGTAGGGTGGGTCTAGTTAAGTTAGAATGAGTGGTTTGCTTTTCTTGGATTACATGACACAATCATACGCTCACATTAGATTTCATGCGTTGAGTCCGTACAGATTTCTGTCATAGAGTTAGAAAATGAATAAATATATTTTTATTCTTTTATATATAATAGAATAACATTTTTACTAATTAATGGAGATGATCACTGTTCTGATCGAAGAACACTACTTTTATAGATTCAGATAGTTGATCCGGTTTTCTCTTTTATATTAATAAATAAATATTCCATGCAATTATGAGATTTTCAATTTAATAATGTTACATACCCTAAATAATGTTCTTTTCAAATTACACTGAAATTATAAGCACCTCTCATTGTTGATATTACCAAACATATAACATTGTGTCCAAGAACATGGTTAAGTATACTTAATAATTTTTTCATGCAAAAACTAAATAAAACATTTTTCTATGAAAACATAATTTTCTAAGTATCCTCTTTATTAAAAATTCCAAAAACTTTGGGGGTCAAAATCCCATACAGAAAAATGTGAGAAACATTATATCACTGTCCCAAAAAATTAGATTTACTAATGTACGGATTGGTGCAATCCAATCATATCAAAGTAGCAGTGACTGACGCCCGTATAATGGAATGAAGATCACATGTCTCAACTTTAATGATGTTTTATTTTAGTAGTTTGTTTTTATTTGAAACTTATAATAAGAGTAATGAATGATATATCCTAAATTTGGTATCTGTAATACATTTTAATTTTATTACGTTTTTTTGATAGGCCTTACTTTTATTATGCTAATATCATTTTTACATAAAAAATGGTCCATGTTCTTTATTTATGTGTTATAATGCATATCAATTGTGATATCAATCATGTCAGATATTTCCATCTTCATCCTTTTTTCATGTCAACTACTTTTGTTGAAGATTCCAATTTTGATTGTTTATCCAACTTATGGATTTGAGTTGACTTTTGGCTTATTTTGTTATTTTTAAAAACGTGTTTTAGTTTCAAATGAATCGGCACGTGCCATGATTTTAGGATTTTAGCATAATTCTATATATATTTTGGTGAGTTAAGGTATAAATAACATAATGCTTTGTTTTAAGGTGGAGCCATTGGAAGCTAAAACAGTTTATATGTTCTAAAATTGTTTCATTTTATTTAACTAAAAACCTGAGTGATTTTTATATGCATAAATGATATGGTGAAGTTTATCGCAATAAAAACTTAATTAACTTTGGGTAAAATAAAACATGTGTCAACTTTACAATGCAAGTTTACCAATTCTTGACACTGATATTGATACGTATCCCTTAAGTAACTTCTGTAGCTTATATTAGAAAGATAATTAAAGGAAGTATTTATGTGGAATATACCATTATAATAAACAAATTAGATTTTAATTACATTATAATGACAAATTTAGAATATTGTATTTTTTAATTATTTAATTAAAATTAAGTAAAAATTTAGACCCTTAAAGTTTTGTTTTAATCATTTGTCATGACCACTGATTAATATTGGACCCTCTAGTATTGTAGATAATCTAAACCTGAATGTGACATTTGTTGTTAGAGATAACCATACATACTGAAATGAATTAATTTTTTATGCATAGGATAATGAACACGTTAGTAGTAAAAAAAAAAAAAAAGTTAGAAACCTTATCAATCCAATAGATAATGGCTCTAATTTACGAAATTGATTGAAAAGAATACCAGAAAGTTTAAAAACTAAAAGAATGTTGAAAAGTCACATACTGTGCTAATAAACAATAGGTAAAAACATACATTGGTTCCTTATTCTAATTATCATTTTCATTTTGCTCTCGTGTCTTTTTTATATAATTTCAGTCACTTAACTTGATTGTTTAATCATTTTGCTCTATCAATTAAAACTTTTGGTGATGTTGTAAGTTTCACCTAACAAAATAAGGTTGTTTTAGTGGTACTAAGAGAAATGGTTGGTTGGGATAGAAGGTAAAACAATATTGTTTGTGTAAGTGAAATAAAGCTGAGAAAAAAATGATGAATATTCAAAATGAGATAAACAATTAAATTAATCGACAAAAATGCAAGCCTAAATTAAATTATTTAACTCCAAATGTTTGGCTTATAAACTTAAAATGATGTTGAAAAGGTTTATTAGCCAAGACATAAAATGTGCTTAAAATACAAGACCTTTGTAAAATATCTTCTCTAACCAAGGAAGGGTACAATATTTTTTCTGTGCAAATGTGTTTAACATGATTACATGATTATTTTAAATTATTGCCTTTGGAAACAATGATGAAAATAAGATATCAATAATGATTAATAAAGTAAAGAAATCTGTACTTACTAACTAATTTAGAGTGTGTTAGATTATGAAATTGGTAAGTTAAAAAGTTATTGATGAAATTCACCATCATGTTATTTAATACAACAAGTTATTCGACCATAACTCTAATTTATCATTCAAGAGATTAATTTCATCTTTCATAAGGTAATCATCAATAATTTCTTAATTTATAAATTACTTTATAGTGTTTAAATAAATTCATGCAAAATATATTATCACTCGTGCATCTACTAGTAGACTTATGAATGGAGTCTCTCATTTTTGTATCTCAAATGTTTTTAAATCTGATTAAAAATAAAAAATTAGAAAACAGAAAATAACTCTTTTATATTACTTAGTGTAATATGATTAATTTAGGATATAAAAACAGAGATTTTTTGATACATGTGATCCCTATTCGTAGACTTATAGGTTACCAGATGAAATATGTATGAATGCAGAGTATGCAGACAGTGATCCTGAAATCTCGTCGAGAGACAGAAAAAAAAAGAATCAATAAATGAGAAATGTTTGTAAGAGATATGAATTGATGATGATGGCAGTGCAATATTTTGGTTTTTGAATACATAGTGTGGGGACTGAAATCAAATCCATAGATACCCAAAAAGGATCATGAAATATCTATGACTTGATATTAGTATATCTCTCTGATATTGATTCTTCTCTCTCTCTCTCACTGTTTTTTCTAAAATTCATTTGCATTTACACTTCGTATGTATATATAGGACTTTGTTACGTTCATAGTCATATACCTCTTGTGACTTTTAAGTTTTGTTTACTTTATGTTTTTTCTTCTTTTCTCTCTTCATTTATATACCCTTTTTTATTTATTGCAACTACGTTTATTATTGCATTGTGCATGTAAAAAACATAGCTTCCTTCTTCATTTACTAACATAAGAAAGAGGAAAAGGAGGTAGTGTTATTAATTCTTGTGTTTATTAAGATCAACACATGGCTTCTTCTTCTAATTGGGTCATGGAAAGTGGTGATGTTCCTCATGTTTTGGCAGTTGATGACAACCTTATTGATCGCAAACTTGTTGAAAAGTTGCTTAGGAACACTTCTTGCAAAGGTATAACAAGCTACCTTAAAAGCACTTTTTCTTTTCTTTCATGTTTTTTTTTGGGTTTTAAAGATGAGAAGAAAATGTTTGCATTGACAAGCATTATACATTGTCACTGCGTTATCAACCATTTATATCTGATTATCATCGACTCTTCAAAGAAAAATAATACAAATAGATCATAGATATAATAATTGTGTATAAATCTTTATATTGATATATTACCCTTTTAAAGACGACTAGTTTTACACGTTTTCTCTTTAAAGATGACTAGTTTTACACGTTTAGAAATGCTTAATTATACCTTGATGAATGTTGAATCATTTTGATGCCTTTCAATTTAATGATTATGTTTTGGAAAAAGTTTTGTATTGGCTTTTTTGTTGGTTAATGGGTTGTGGTTGATTTAAGTAGTATCTATTTGCTTCAGTTACAACTGCAGAAAATGGGCCTAGGGCATTGGAGTTCTTGGGCTTAACAAGTGGGGAACAGAACCCCTTGAATGGGGTAAGTGCATTTTTTGTTTGGATTAATGTTTTGAAGAAAAAACATTTTTTATTATTAGATGATCATATGATTCTAAATTTTTAAATACAGAATAAGCTAGTTGAGACACATTCTGATTCTTCTCTTTTCATATTTAAATCAAAGTGCCATTAGTGGTGAACATTATAATGACTTGAATGGGGTAACTGCATCTTTGGTTTTTTGGAAAGACAAAATTTATTTTTTTAATAAAAAAAGTCATAAGATTTTATTTATTAAATGCAAAAAATAAACTAGTTCAGACACAACTATTTCAAAAAACAATCACTTTCTTAAAAATCTTAGACTTGGAAGATTTAATTATTAACTACCAAATAGAAATAAACTAATTTAGACTCATTTTAAATATTCTCTTTTCATATAAATCAAAAGTTCTATAGTTCTACATATATTTAATATTTTACCAAGGTACTATGTTCTAACCAGTTATACTAATTTCTGATTTTTAGAGATCCAAAGTGAATTTGGTTATCACAGATTATTGCATGCCAGGGATGACAGGCTATGAACTACTTAAGAAAATTAAGGTATTTTACCTTAGTTTGTTGTTAATCATTGAAATATTAACAATAATTAATCATACCAAATTTCATTCTGTTGTATATAGGAATCATCTGAGATGAAGGAGATTCCAGTGGTTATAATGTCATCTGAGAACATTCCAACAAGGATTAACAAGTAATTTCCATAATTAACTTTGTAACATTTTAACATTGTTTATCCATTTTCTTTTGTTCAATCCAATCATTCAATGTTCTTCTGGAAACAGGTGTATGGAAGAAGGAGCTCAAATGTTCATGTTGAAGCCTCTCAAACAATCTGATGTGAAAAAACTAACATGTCAGCTTATGATGAATAGAGATTGTGAAATTTAGCTTTTTAAGATAAGCAAAAAGGCAACATTGCAAGTTGTATGAATTGGTTATTGGTATTACTGGCAGCACTCTATACCTTACTATTATCATTGCTGTTTATAGCTAAAATGTTGCTCTTAGATCTTAACAAAAATGTACCCTACTAATTGTAGTAGTTTAGGTATTCCTTTTCTTCTTTTTTTTGTTAACCTATGTATATTATTTTATTATTTTCCATGAATATAATTCTTGCTTCCTTAAAAAGATTGTTGATATACTTGGTATTTGAGGAACTTAGTATTATGTGTTACAATAAAAAATGAAATACAAAACACCCAAAATTCTTAAATTGTGTTAGAGAGATGGATTAGGCCATTTAAGGTCTAAGGGTCAAGATCAATTTTGCTGCAAGTGAAAATCAAGCAAGTATTTGCCTTGCTTTTACTTCTATTATTCAAGAATAATCTCTGCTTTAAAACTTTCCAAACCCAAAAGAAATGTTTGAATTGTTGAAATGAGAGCAACAGTACCTTTATACAAAATTCCTAGTTGTCTATTCATGTATCAAGAAAAGAAAGATGTGAAGCTATTTACAACATTCCTAAAGATAAAAAATCAAAGTGAGAATCATCTATCCATTATTTCTCAAAGAAGCAGAAACTGAAGTGCCATTACTCATCCATGTTCTTCACCAATCAAAGTGCTTGTCATGGTGGTTATGTCTATGTTCATCCAAACCAAAGCACTGCACAATAGGGTAGCAAGTCACAAACATGCACCTCCCAATACCTCTGAACATGCATGATGCAGCATGACAAGGGCAACAACAAAATTTCCTTAACTTGTTTCTCTTGTTCCCATTACTCTTCCTCTTCATCTCACTTATATTGTTCTGTTGTTCCTGATTGTGTTGATCCATAACAGCAATCTCTAACAACCTCTGATCAACTAAAAACATAGACCAAGAAATTATAATCAACATAAAACAATATTATTATAACTATAAACAACAATTTTGAATTAACATGAATATGAGATAAAATCAATATCTGAAAATGACCCACTTTTATTTTCTTCTCTTTACCTTGAACTTTTGGTGATACATTAAGCTAGGCACAATATATATGCACTAGAATGAAGGAAACATCATCTTAAGCAATGCATATTAGGAGAAGAGTTATATTATTGTATATAATATAAAGAATTAATATTTGAGGAAAAAATATTCTTTTTGAGAGAATTAGGATCTTCTCCATTAATGGAGAGTCAAATGCAATTTTTCCTTTGTTTTTCAATGTTAAAATTGTAATTTTGTTGTAATACATATGTTATTGAATATTACATTTTCCATTGATTTTTAACGTATCCAAACTCGTTTTGATAGACGTCAGTGAGGTTTATGTGTCCTTAGACCTTGGTTGAGAGCTGTAGTGGAGCCTAACTGAATAGGGATCCTCGGTCCCAAATGAACCATATCTTCATCCAATAAAATTACATTAAATAATATAAAATATTATTTTATATTTTTATATTTTTTTTTTCCAATTAAATGACATATTGTGACTATTAGGGACAACATATCTTCTTTATGCCTAACTACCCTTTAGCTGAGCGTTTACGTTTGTTGTTTGATTCCATTGTTTGTTTGTTTATTTTTTCGTGCTTTTACTTATTTCATTGATTTTTTTATGAGTGTATATCAATATTAATATATAGATTTATACACAATTAATATATAATTTATCATATTCATTTATATATAATGATACAATGAAAATGTTAAAAACTTTTACGCTATCAATTAATACATATATATATATATATATATATATATATATATATATATATCTTTTTAATTTCTCTTTTGTTATTCTTGGTTGTTTAGATGTACATCACAATTATTAATTTCATCTTTCCCATGGAGGGATTGATTGGTTTTATAAAAAAAAATGTAAAGAAATTAATCCAATAAAAGTGCCCTAAAAAATTGGATATTATGATGTGTGATTAAATAATCAATAAAAAATATATTAAATTAATATGTTTGTGATTGGTTGGTCCCTTAAACATATCATTTGAAATATTTCTCTTGTTTAACATCTTTTTAGGGAGAGTGTATAATTTAACTTATTTGTTATCTGACTTTTTAGTTATCTCTTTGTTTATTTCCATTATTTTAATTACAACTTTGTCTTTCTCATGGAAGCAAACATCATTTCAAATTATGGTTACTACCCCCCTCAGAAGTCAAAAACAGCTGTGACTTATGACAATTGAATGAAATTCATATAAGGCACGTTAAATTAAAGTGTGGAGATTCTGTCAAAAGGAAGAAAAGTGAGAGGAAGGACAGATTCATAACTATTTAATTTAAAAATAAATATATATCATATATTAATATTTATACATAGTACTGGACCCGAGAATCTGAATTCGTTCCAAAGAGTATCATATACTATATAGTTATGAGATTAATCAATAAGTTTTGGTGATGGTGGTTAGGTAAAATTTCAGATTGATAATTCTAAAATCAGAACCCCATCCATACTCATAACTAGAATTTTCTAGGGAGTAGGCCACTTGCACTATGACAAACCACCTTTGGGTTGGTCATGGTGGAAGTTAACATAATCACTTCAATTTTCTTTTTTAGTTTCCTTAATACAAAATTATAATTTTGCATTTTATGTATTGTATCCTATGTGGAGCTCACAATGTGACATAAGAGACAATGACATGGTTTGGTGGGGAAGAATATATATAATAAAGGTTCTGATTCCATAAACTTCGAAAACTTCGAAATTTTAGATAATCGCAAATATTTACAGTCGTGTGATCATTAAGTCATAATACAATTTTGATGACTTTGAGAACCTTTACAAATAGGTATTCATAGTAGTTGCGAATCAATATTTAAAACCTGAGTATAAAATAATTGAGTTGATGTAGAGAGGGAGGTTAACTGGATCCAGGTGCAATGTTAGGTGGGTGTAGACTAAGCCTTCATTCTCTTGTTTGAAAACCGCAATCATTTTTGTTTTTGCTTTCCTTTTCAAATAGCAGCAGGGTTTACATGTGAAAAATACTTTGTAGTCTAAAAAATAACATCAAAGCCATTTAAAAATCACTTTACAAAATAGGCATTCATATTTAATCCAATGTAAAATGTTTGTATAGCAGGTTGTACCCCAAATAACAGTTTGAGGTAAACAATTTGAGTTTCATCTACAAGTAGCATAATTAGTAAGAACATGGTTAGGTTAATATCTAAACAAGATTCTAAGTCTCAACCCATGATTTAAGTTGAAATGTTATCCACCATTTCGGCTGAATTATCAAATTATCGATCGCATTTGCTTACAATTATTGATTATTTCTAATTTCTATCTACGGTCACCTTAGGATGACAAATAGAAATCATTGCCTAGTCTTTAGTTCAAGACCTTCCTAGAATCTCCAATTTCATTTTCAGGGACAAAAAAAGATGTATTCATAGTATATAGAGGGACATCATGATCATATATGTGTAAGAAATTTTGGGTACTACATGTAATGTTTAAATGTGTTTATGGTCATTATTATAAGTAGTCAAATTAAAGTGATCTACTTCAAGTAAGGTTTATGACTATAGACATAATTATCATGAAAAATATTGTGTAGATACCTAAAGTCTTATTTCTATTTTATGATGAGCAAAATGAAAATAAGAAAATGAAGTAGCATCTCCCTTAACGGAAGGGTATGCACTTCTTATAAATAGGGGTTATGGTCCCCAATTGTAGACACACTACAATACAACAACAAAATCATTATTCTCTTCATCCCATTAGAGGAGAAACTAAGTGTAAGAGTGATCTACCATTGGAAGACCAACAAACCTACATGTTCTACTTTGAACATGCATTTGCATACAAGGATAAAGGAGGACATTAGGATACAAGGAGATGAAGTTGATGGATACATGACATAGAATGGTATAAGTTTCATTCAACATATTCTATATGAATACACTAAGGTACGCTTCTACTCAAGTTCTAGTTTTATATAGTTATTCTTGATGATTTGACATAATTGATATATTGATGATATTAAATATCTTTCTTGAGATAAGTTATTTCCAACAATATGCTGTAAAAACCAATAGGAAAAAGAAAGTATTGAAAATAAACATACCTGAGTTCATCAAAATGACAAAGCAACAGACTATAATTATATAAGCTTTTTCTGTGTACCAAGACAACTTAAGATCAAAATCTTATTCTTAATAGAACTTTTAAAACTAAGCTAAAATCTAAACAAGCTAGTACCCCAAATTGTGATATTCAATGAGCATTGTTGTGGTTTAGGTGCACAACTAGGATGTGTTTTCATTTGTTGGGGCCAGTTATAAACTGTAAACTGTATTACCTTAAAGGCTTCAACAGTAACAATTAGACAAAAACTCGATCCTCTTTGTTAAAAATATCCGGGGTAATTTTACACCTTTTTTAACTTCACTGGCTAATTTTCATATCACCCAAATGTTAAGGGGACGAAGTCCATTTTTTCTCACAAACTCGTTTATTTTAATTTTAATATCCAATTCAAAACTCAAATGCATAGTAAAGACCAATTCTTGTGAGACATTCAATGTCAAGGCCTTGCTCGATCGGCCCTAATAGGCCAACCCAGGCTTTGAGTTTGGAAAACAGAACCTAGCTCAGCCAGCCTAGGATGGTAATGGTGTGGGTGCGGATATTAAAGATATTTCAAGTTGGTTAAGTGATTGGTGGTTAGGAAGTTAATAGTTAGGCTTGTATTAGTTGCTTGTTTTACAAGCTTTCTTTTCCTCTTTTCTCTTGTATAAATAAGTCATATTGGCTCACTTTTTCATCAATGAGAATATTGTTCAATTCAATTTATTCTTTCTCATTCTTTCTTTTTCTTTAACCTTCTTGGCTTATCCTTCTTGTTCATCAAGAAGATTCATCCATGACTCATACCAAAATTTAACACTTTTCTAATAGCGGGGAGCGTTTTATCGTTCTGATATCCGACGAATAATAAAAATCACAGGATATAGATATCCTAACTGTATGAAGTTTGCATGTTTGAACTATTTTGTTGCTGTAAACCAAGAAATGAAACAAAATGTAACATGTTTAAAAGGTTAAATTTGTTTGTTTTCTTATGTACTGTAATCTTACATTTTATAATCAAAATCTAAAAATACAATTTATACAAAACATCCCTCAAAAGCATGTTTCCAAAATAAACTTATTGCTGGCTACCCTACCCTATTTATGGTCGTGATACCGTTTTAACTTAAAAAATAAGTCCTGAAGTCCTAATGAGAAATTTCAATAAGATTAAGAAGTCCACCATGCATCAAGAGAAAACCAGTGCCCAGCTTTCTAGAACTATGCCATTCATAACGTTTAATCTTTCACGACAATAATAGTTAGTCTTAATTATATGCAAATATGAAATATGGTTGGTACAATTTTTTTCTTCATAACTAAATTTCACAAAACTATTTTATTATTTAAAATTAATAATGGTCATGTTCCTTGCCCTTTTAATTGATATGCATGTCATGGAATCTAAGAAAATTTCGAAGTTGGTTCATAACTTAGAGCCTAGAAAAATCATCAAAGGGTTCCTAAAAGTAAACGTTTCAATGGAGCCATAGTTGGATCTTTCTCTAAAGTCTAGACACAGAAAAAATTTATCAACTTTGAAATTTCAAAGTACTTAACCAATGACCAAGTAAACGTTTCCATTCCACTTTTTGTTTTTTCTTTGTTACCGTGTAAATGGAACACATATACACTTTGCTTTCTCCTCATTGGTATTTTTTCCTGCTCCCTAATTAGGCAGCAACACCAACACCAACACCATCGTAGAAGTTTACCTAGAAACTTTGCTATTTATAACAACTAGTATATATAAGAACCCAACTATAGTTTCACAAGTGTTTAAACCTATATGGAAACTGAGAAACATATATAAACCATGGAAGATGTTATTAATTCTATTCACCATGCTTGTGCATTAGCTCAAAGCATTGAATCAGACCTACCCAACTTGGCAAACCAGCCTGCTAGGTTATCCTTATCCATTGATGAAATTGTTAAGATATTGAGTGATGCCAAGGAAAGGATAATGTTATTGTTCCAAAATGACCAAACACCATTATCTTCCTTTTCTCAGATGATGATGATTCCTCATGAAATGCATCATCAACCTCAGATGGATGCAATTTCAATGCAGGAATTGCTCAGCTCTAGTTATACACAGACAACGGATCAGTTGCTTCAAGCTGCGATGAGCACAATACCACTTGATGTTAGAACTTTGCCCGAAACTAAGATGATGGGTAAGGAGGCAATAGTAGCATCACACTCACGACCAAGAAAAAGGTATACATCATCTTTCTTTTAAGTATTGCTGTAAATTCAATTGGGTTATATTGCTTTTTATCTCACAAATGAATTCATAGGATGCTAAATTCAATTGTGGAGAGACTGTCAAAATTATAACTTAACGTAATATGACTTATTTTTTATAGTTCACTATTGTCATTGTGATGACCAAACACTACATTGTCATTGTTGCGCAATTGTGATGACAACCACAATTTAGAACTTAGTGTAATTAATTTCCCTAGACAGTTATGATTGTTGGATTGAAGATGGTGAGTTATATGAATAGTTGTGATTGAAACTAATTACTAGTTTTAGCTAATGGGGTCCTTTATTACATTACAGTGCATTAATAATACTCCACCGCTAATTAGTTTAAGGAAACATAGAACAGCTTGTCCTCTTTTATGTCCCTCTACATTAGGAATTATATTACTACTTCATTCACCCAAAATAATTGAAAGAAAGAAAACAAAAGTTCACTATATAGTAGAAGGCTTTCTGTTTTTTCCAGCCAGATAGCCTTCACTTTGACATAGTCATTAGATTAATGCTATGCATGTGAAAGCGGTTAGGCTCAACTTAAAAAGTATAATGCAACTTTATAAGACATTTCTTAGTATTTAGGCAACAAATCACATAGATCTACTAAGAAATATTCATGTGATTAATATAATTCAAAGTTTCAACTAACTTTTGTCAACCCCATTTAGTTGATTAATTACAATATAATTCCCTTTACAAATGTTAGTTAATTACAATATATCTGAACATATATATAAATAATTTGTAGCAGGAAAGTTGATGTTGAGAAGAGAACAAGGATGGTTCCTGCACCACAGTTTGGAAACACAGAGATGCCACCGAAGGATGGATTCACTTGGAGAAAATATGGTCAGAAAGAGATACTTGGCTCCAAGTATCCAAGGTAGGGTTCATACATTAATTACATTAATCAACTAAACTTATCAACGCCATAAAGGTTTTAGTTTGAAGTTTGAACACAACTATTTGAAAGAAAAATAAACACAACTTGTCAACTAGTCAGCAAACATGCATATATTATATCAATGAAAACACCCAAATTGAACCCATACATGCACGTTCCCTTGAATGGCTGAGAACAAACTAATTTATTAATTAATACTATATACAAAAGTTACAAATCACTTATGGATCCTATGTACATAGATTTTGACAGATTCATTATCAATGCAAATCATATTGCAGAAAAACCATTGTCTTCCACCTGTACCGTATGCATTATACATTTTTCGTGACACGCCTTTTACCTCCGTTTTAAGATTTATTGCTCAAGCCTGAAAAATCAGCCAAATGCATATAATTAGTTTGTTCTCAAATTATGACTCATTCCTTTATTCACCATATGCAAATTATGACCACTTATCTTTCAAATTGATTGAGGGTGACAAATTTCCCCTTTTTACAATTAGTTAGACCAACTTTTAAAAAATAATACATACATATATTAATACTATGGATGAGCAACCTTAATCGCTCATCCGGTTTGGTCCGAATATGACTGAACCCGAATATGGTCACATTCTAATTGGTCTATCCCGTCCCATAGTCATCATCTTTATATGTGTTTAATCAATTGTATATAGAGTAATAACATCTCTCTAGTACAAAATATGTGGATTCTATAATTTCCCCCCCTCATATATACATGATTAACAAAAATATCTACATACATCATTTCATATGGGGTTGAGTTCGGATTCAAAAGCTGATGCGGTCGACATTAAAGATCATATTAGCTTCAAGTCTGTGATTGGATTCGGTTCCAAAAAAAAAAATCTGACCAACATTTAAAATCGAGTGACAATCCTTACCCAACTTAACTAGACTTATCTTCACCCCTAATACATACATCACATATGATATATGACATAGCACATTCAAATTTAGATAAATAAGTAATTAACAAACTAATTGATTATTGTTCTTCTTCCCTTTTCTTAAATTGAAATATGCCTCTTTCCTTCTCAGGTGTTACTACAGGTGTACACACCAGAAATTATATGGATGCCTAGCAAAGAAGCAAGTTCAGCGACTTAATGATAATCCAAGCATATACGAGGTAACATACAGAGGTAACCACACGTGTCATATGTCCTCAACAGCACCATTATCAATTCCACCACAACAACTACTACTGGACATGACACAAAGAACCATTTCCCCTCAGTTGTCTCCAACAACACCTTCATCTTCCACTCTGTGGCTGTCTTCCATTAATGTCAGCCTCCATCGGGGTGGTAGCGGTGGTATAGCTCCGGCAGTGGCCGGTGCTAGTGATGGGCCATCAACGTCAAGAGATGGTGCTGATTATCCTGTAGTGGATATGGCTGATGTTATGTTCAACAATGGTAACTGCAGTGGTAATGGTATAGAATCTCTCTTCCCTTCTACTGAAAGATAATTAGTGGGAACCAAGTGAGAAGAAAAGATGAAGATTGTAGATTTGTAGTGATAAATTTGGTAGTTGAAAAGGGAAATGTTAGAGTTTGGAGTATTTAATTAATTAATTAATTAAAATTAGAGAGTGAAAATTGATTAATTCAATTAGATATACTTGTTGAATAATAAATAAATAAAAAGGAAAAAAGCGAAGTGCGGTTGTTCAAGAATAACTTTGTACTTGATGTTCGATGGATGTATACAACTTTATTTTCGCAAACGAAAATATTATTTTCAAGATGTGAACGATGTTCGATGGATGTATACAACTTTATTTTCGCAAACGAAAATGTTATTTTCAGGATGTGAACATGATGTGCATGTAAATAGTGTAACACAATCCCTTCAATGAAAGAAGTCTATTATCTTGAATCTAATCATGAAGCAGAAGTACCTTTATACCCATGACCTTGCTCTTGAAAAAAAATCACTTTAAGACCTAATTGACATTCAAAACAGTGTAGGACAACCTTAATGGTCCAAAATAAAATGTGACAATTTGCTTATTGAATGATGACAATATCTTTGGCATGCAATAATTGAGAAAATCCAGCTGCAAGTGATCCTACCTTGTTCCCTGTGAATTTTTCAAGTTGCCTACATGCTTCATCATACCATTCAAACTTAGCTACAATGGAGCTAAAGGATCTCCTTATTTAGATTTGTAAAAATGCAAGCGAATTTTTCATTTCTCGTCCATCCCAAACTGGCTCATCATGTATTCTAGAAAGCAACAACGAATATCCTCATTAACGAAGAGGATCCTTATTTCTTTAAAAGAGCCTAATGTCCTCATTCTAATAACCTAGAGCTATGATTCAGCTTGTCATGATCTCTGATTAACTTCCACCCATTAATTATCCTCTCTATAGGGCCTATATATCTTTGGCAACATTCCTTTCCCCACTTGCTAAATTCACCCTTTGTCTTTGTGCTAAACGTCACGACCCAGTCTATGAGCTTGACTAATCCAAAAAAGTGAAAACTTTTGGTTAGCGCAATACACTTTTCAGTCCATTGCTTATCACAAACATGTTCAACCCAAGACATATAGTTTTGTTGGCTTATTGGATTTGTAGCACATGTCCCACACACATTTGTAATAAATCTTCCATTATTGGATTCGTAGCTAACACATGTCCCACACCCATTTGCAATAAATCTTTCCATCAACTTTTGTGGATGCAATTGGCTCATATATACTTAGGTCCATGTAAGATGACAGCACCCAAGCGATAAGAGGGATAGTACAATCATCAATACATGCTTATATAGATGTCATTTTATATCTATGCAACTTGATAATAAAGATCCCATGAATAATTGTTGATATTACTCAATTTTTTCATGCTTAGCTCTGACCCTATATTTGTAGAATGATTTATCATTTTTCTTCTAAGAATGAACTTAAAGAAAAATATGGAGGTGATACATATTTCTCCTAACTGCACAAGAACTCAAGAAGCATTTATTCCTAAAAACAAATTAAACATGGCAGATTTACCAATCCACAACAAGTTTATTCTCTGTTATTAAATCATAAATCTTTTCAAGGCATACATACATACTTTACATTGATTGTTGGGGGATTAACTCATGATGATCAAAGTGACTTTCTCAAAGTACATGAAACTTGAAGTGCAAAGCCTCAAGTAAAGGCTAAAGATCCAATCTTTTGCACTCAATTAAGATAAGGAAGCTAATTAATCAAAGCAAATGGCTTTCATCAAAGTGGAAGTCAGTGCTGAAAGGAGAAGAAAATACCCCAAAATCCATGTCCAGGCTTTGAAAATCATTACATGAATACACAGTATCTGCATTATGAGATTTCATCTTTGGAGGCACAATGACAGACTTGTATTGTTCAAAATCCTTCAAATCAGACCACAGGGTAGAATCCAAGTTGTCTTTAAGATCACTGAGCATGTCTTGTTTGTAATATTCTCGTTTTATAATAGAAGGGTCTTTTTCATTTGGTACCTTTGAGTCAGAATTGGAGTTCATAAGAATTGAGTCCAAAGTATCAGAATATGTGATCATTTGTGGAACCGTGAGGGTGTCTTTGCATGTGTGTATGCCAATGTACGTTGTATGGTACATGTCTGGATTCTCTTGTACCCGTTGCACCTGTTTGGTTGCACGGCAACCTTGATCATTCTTCTTAGAGCACCTAAAGTAACTCCTGCAAATTCTCTGAATCAGAAGACAAGTTAAAATATCACAGATTATCCACTCCCACTTATGAGTCCTAGTAAATTAGGGTATCATTGTATCAGATGTGTCCTGATTAAGGAATTAAGGTTCTAGGGATGTTTGTAACACTTGAAAAACTATCTCATAATGTTTTTTCTATAAATTTAAGAGTATTTTGTATCCTTATTTTATTTCATTAGGATTGTACATTTAGTAAAAATAAAATTTAGGGTTTTGTAGTTGTCTTTTACATTAATCTCATCCCAAAAACATCAATTGATATCAATCTAATATTCTCATCTTTTGATATAACAGCCTATATTCCCATTTTCTATTCTCTCATTTCTTCCTTTCATACTTAAAAGCATTCAATTCGACAAAGTATAGAATAGTATCATCCTATCTGACCCAATCATACTTTATATTTCGTTGTTAATTAAGTTCTCAATATTTTAGAACTTCAATTAGTCGTCTCTCATTGTCATGTCATCCTTCTGGCTTCATTCTCCCTTTTTAGTCATCCATTTGACAATCATTCTAGCACACATATTTTAACAACGTTCCTTACGACATATAATTTTAACAGTGTTCTTTACGGCGTATAATTTTACATGCGTTCCTTACAACGTCTCCCTTTTAATACAATAATGTTACTAACAACGTCTGCGTTGTATGTGATTCATTTAACAACGCCCATTTTAAGTGGCATTGTTACATGTAAATTATACGACAGCGCCCAATGTAGTCGGCGTTGTTATATGTGTCAAAAATATAACAGCGTTTGTTGGAGTTGGAGATATAGTTTGTATGATATACAACATCATCCGCATAAGCGCTATTAAAACATACCATGCATATACTACTGTTGACTTTGCCCATGAATGACACTCAGACTCTTTCCTCCAAAAGCCCACAAACAAACTGATTTAGTTAACTTTCCTTTTTAGTTAGTCAGTTAGTGTTTAGTTAGTTAGTTAGTTTATTGGTTATATATATTTAGTAGTTGTGTATGTTTAGATCAACAATTTTTCTTCTTTTCAATATTTAATAAAATTTCTCATAGATGTTATTCATAATATTCTTTCCTTTCTTTCTTGTTATGAGGAGTGTGAGTTTTCACAACTACTGCGATCACACAGACAGTGCACAGAAGCGTTGTCATATGTCCAAAATGTGCACTGTTGATTTTCATATCTAGCGTAGTGACAAGTCCACAATCAGAATTTTTTGTCATTGATCTTCCAATGCCCATCAATTTTGGCATTTTACAATGGTACAAACTCCTTCATGCTTTGCCACACTCCATAATGACTTATGTACATGGAGGTGAGTTTGACCACCCCCTTCTAGAGGTTATTTGTTGCATAGTGTTGGATATATATAGCTTCTGCTTTCGCCGAATCTGGCCATATATCCTCCCATTGTGCGAGCCTGCTAGAGACCGGAAATTTTGGTTTTGACCTTTGGTACACTAACTCGTGGCTATTTCACCCTCTTTAGCCTTCCCCCACCATAAGTTTGTCTTGTTTCTATGTTTTTAGGGACAAACCCATCCCCATTGCCTCTATTCCTCACTACAACATGGTATTTGTTGGGATATTTTCATGTATCGGATCAATGAAAAAACATACAAGTGAGTTTTATACTACATCTTGACCCAAAATATTAACGTTTTAGGTCTATGGCTCCATCCAATTATATTTGTTTTAACTCATACATTTTTATATAATGTAAGACTTTTTCATTCACATTTGGAATACTCAACTTCTCTCCCTCATGTGTGATTTACTCTCCTTCAAGTATTGGATACATTAGAGTTCAACTCTCCATCTACTTACATCATCATTGACTTGTCTTGTCATCAACGAAACATGCCGCCTTAACCTCTCACAAAGATTTTCGATACAAATAACATTTCTTCATTTAATACCCAAAATTCTTTAACTCTCATATATATATTTATTGTTATGAGTATTTTTTTTTATGACTTGTGGATTTATGTATATACATGAATATCTATATTATATTATATTATATATATATATATATTAATAAGTAGGATTTTAAGAGTCTTACTATGATTATATTATCTTTGACTACTCTTTCGATTCTAAGTAGAATTTTGATTTTAACTATCACGATTGTTTCAATTTGTTGTGATCGGGAAAATGATGAAAAGTCAATTGGAGACTAAAAAGTGGATTAAGGCTAGTAATTTAAAGTGTTTGATAAAACTAGGTGACAATTTAACCGAAAATGATAAAATGATGTAAAACAACTTATAAGTTGCGGGAGTATAAGACATGAGCCACTTTAAGAGGCCTCTTAAATAAGGGCCCAACTTCTCTCCAGTACTGGACTGTCCAGTACTGGATTATAAAGGAAAATAGATAATTGCAATTTATTTTATTAAAAATAGGTTAAACTTAGGACAGTTAGATTTTTATTTTTTCCACATGTCATAATCCTACTATGGTAATGGACTCTCCAGTAATGGTGAGGATCCAAATTCCTTAAATAAGCACTATAAATCGGAGGCTTTTGGAAAAGTAGGATCTAACCAAGAAAGAGTACATACTTATTTATGGTAAAATATACTGAATGACTATCTTATAATCATCTTTCATGTCATTCCAAACACACCATATTTTCTACATCTGATATACAAAAAGGTTTTTCTAAGTTGCTCTACCTTTTTAAATTACTATCTTCTTATAGTCTTTTAAAGTTTAAACTGGTCTAGGTTAAAATATCTATGTAGTAAAAAGGGAAGTGCTCAAGCATCTATAATAAGGAAATTTAAGAAAGAGAGTATTCAGTTATATACATAACAAAGACAAGTCATTTCTGAAGATGAGATCATAGATCACTATGTGGCCCATCTTCTTTTTCTATAGAAATAGAAAACAAAGGAAAGGGACTAACAATAATTATACTGAGTAGTGATATCTATATATAAATCAAATTACTAATAAATCTCAGATATCTTTCCTTGGAGAATATTAAACAGAAAAACTGAAATGAGATAATGATAATAACCTGGGGAATTTAGAATTCAGGATCTCTTTCTGCCCATACTTTCTCCATGCATGATTATCATTAGTGGTTTCTGAGACTTTGGTCCATGTATGTTGAGTCCTCCTGATAAACAATTTAGGACATGCTATGCATGTTATTTCGTGTAATATAATAGCTACAGCCACAGATTATGAATCAGGAAAATATATACTGTAAGAAGAAACCCACATTTCACAACAACAAAAGGAACAACTGCCACTAGAATTTGAATACTTAAAGAATTTCTTGCACTAATCAAAATCAGTGGATGGGAACCAAAATATTTCAAGTTCAAACTTAAACCTCAAATTAAACTGTGACACTATATTATTAGTATAACTCAATTTGATATCTAGTTAACACTTGTTTTCCATTTATGCACTGTATTTTACTTTACCTCAACATATAATATACTTCCATAATAACTCACCCTTACATACATAGTGATAAAAAAGTGATTTTTTTTAACAAATAATTTTCTAATATTTTTACCCATATATGACAATGACAGACACTAATGTGTCCGTACATGTCTCGATTCAGTGAATCCTCACAGCATAACAAATCGCTGAAAAAACACTAAGCTTTGTTGAGTGAAGAGTTTAGCTGACAAGTAAAACAATAGATCAAAGATTGAAAAAGGAGGAAAATTAACCTTCTTTTATATGAACCTCTTCGACCCTTTATGGTGGTGGTCAACGTTCTCTTTCTACCCTCACTTGAATCCTCAGACCTGAGATCATTGCTGGAATTAGCACCCACTTGTGATCCATTTTCTCCAGAATTTACAACCTCATCAGAAGCTTCAATATCATAAGAAGAAGCAGTGAGCACAGAAATAGTCTGAGTGAAAGATCTCAACACATTAGCCAAAAGTTCTTTAGCTGAGAAAGACCCATTAGAGGCATTAGGGTTTTGAAGCAGAAACTTAAGCTTAGTAGCACAGTCATGACCCTGAAGAAGTTCTCTTATTACCCTCTTCCTATTGGATAAGACACTTTCATGAGGGGAAAGAATACTACTCATCATTTGATCTGAATTGTGAAAAGATCTGGTTGGTGTTATTTTGTTTGCAAATTTTGTTATAGGATTTAGCAAATAATAAAGAAAGAATTAATATAGATAGATATAAGTGAATGGAAAATGTAGAAAAGAGAGGGTGATGTTGAAATGTTGAAGATAGAGAAGATAGAAATTTTGTGACTTAACTTGGCTTACAAAGCTAACCATGATGACGTTGCCCTCGTGATGCAATGGTGATGAAGTTCACCAATGAACATAAGAGTCCTACGTCAAAAATAATTAAAATAAAAATTAAGTATTAATCAAAGAATATCATTGCATCACAAGAAATAAATTTTAAACCACACAACATCCTAAACAAAATTTGTAATTGTTCCATATCAACATCCTACCTCTTATATGATTTCACATTCAATCCTCTCTTAGGGTTATTATACATCTAATTGTTTGAGTTGCCATTCTGTCCCGTAAAAGAATAAAATAAAAAGTATATCACAAATAATATGAGAAAACATAAAAATATAACATTTTTAATATAATTATTTGACACTTTTATCATTCATTTTATAAATATTAAAGCAAGAATTTGTTTTTCCATTACTAGAAATATATTGGTTGCAATTATTTGTATAATATAATTGTGTTAAATAAATTTTGTGGGGGCATGTGCCCTTTAAATGCAAATTAGTACCAGGTAATACGAGTTACAATTGTATCCATTATTATTAAAGAGATAATTAATTCAAAAAATAAAAAACAATATAATCTTCAATAACACATTTATTATTTTAATTATAATTATATTATACTTTTGTTATTAAAAATAAAATAAAAATATATATTTGTCTTTCAATTACTTGTACCGTTAATATAGATAGGGTCTATCCTCTCACAAGAGTACAACTCTAGGGTCCTACTCAAAGTTAGCCGCAAATGCAGAAGAAATTGGGGATGGGCTTTGGAAATTTGAAATTAGAACAAACGGTATTTGTTTTTAACTTTGTGGGCCACGTTCCCCATTCTGTCCTATGTAGTAATGTAGATATGTATAAGTTGGTGGTTAAAAGATTTTTTATTTATTAAAAAGGATATTGTGTATGTGAAATCTGTGTGTTGTTGACATTTCTTGTTATTGCTAATCTGATGGATGTCCATTGGTCCTCCACTAAGAAATATTTTTGTATTAAATATAAACATACCTTCATTACGCTGTTGAATAACTCCTTATCCAATTTCAACTACAATCGGATTAAATTATGTAATACCAATTATAATTACATATATCATAAATTTCCACTACTGTTAATGGGTTGTTGACTTGTTGTAGCACTTTTCATTTTAAAAATGATAAATCTGGCTACATTGCTAGCTTTATCATCAAAATTCAAAATCTGTTGACAAAGATAATTGGATCAGTAATATTATATCATCCTATAAATTTTTATATACACAAAAAAATGATGTAAGTTACTTATAAACCAATCATTAATAAATAAAATAATATTGTATCTTATATTACTTTTTATGTAGGTAGAAAAAGTTAATAGGAGAGTATATTATTTTTCATTTTTTATATACACATTTATTTATTTAAAATGGTCTATCATTCCTTAAGAATAATACTAATAATTACAACCTTCCTTATTAGGAGTAGAAAATTACTTAGTGACACATAATAATAAATAAAATATAACATATAATAACACTTAACATTTTATTTATCATGAATACATCATTTCTAACCAAGTGATTTCTGCATTCATCATCCTCATATAGAAATAGGATATAGCATTTCTAAAAAATAAAGGTTTAAGCATTGAATACATCATTTCTAACCAAAGAATGATTAATGATTTCAGAGAGGAAAATATATACTAAATGGGGAGGGATCCACTTACTTTAAGAGTAAGTGGAAAATGACTTACTCCACATCTTAACCATCAAATATTGAAAAATTTAATGGTTTGAATTGGTAAGTACATCTAAACTAATAAATTTTTCAAGATTTGATGGTTAAGATGTAGAGTAAGTCATTTTTCACTTACTTTTGGAGTAAGTGAATCCCTTCTCGTAATAAATTAATAATGAAGGTGTCGGAAGCACCGAATAAATATACTATTTCCTCAAATTTTTATGATACAACTATCAAGATGGGCTTTAACCCGTGTGCCAACCCAGCTCGCCTAAGGCTCAGTCTATGTTGGACAAAACCTATCTCGGCTAATAAAATTTTATGAGCCATACAAAATGGAATACTAATTATAGAACTAAATACAATTTTATAAATTGTCACGGTTGTATTTCGGAATTTCTTATTGGTTAGCATAATAAACTCAAAGCATTACTTACCTTATAATGTGCTCCCACCTAGTGTTGGTAATTATGGTTGTTCTATCTGTGCCTATACAATGTTCGCTTAAATTAGGGCGGACATGAACATGTCTATTTTTAAATAGTACATGAAATATCATGTCTTACTCATCCTACATATGGGTAGGGTGGGGTTGCGCCTTAAATAAAACTAAAAAATATATATACAAATTTATATACACTTTATAGAACATAAATAATATATAATTTGCATACAAATATATAAATGTATTTATCATAATAAACAATAATAAAAATAGAACAATACGTAAAAAATATAAATTCATATATAATACAAAATAAGCATATTAGATTATTACATACAAATACAATGCATATACATAATAATAAAATGATAGTATTTTCTTATATTTGATATACAAATGCATATGTAACAAATTGAACACATTTTCTCATAGCTGACAACATACATATACATTTTTATATTTGATGTTTAATACTTTATCTAATAATGTTCGTGGGCGCCCATTTTGCCTATTTGAAATGTCACATATTAGACGAATATTTTAAGGTGGATGAACACCTTTTTCATGCTATATCACCAAATACGTGCGGGCGGACAGACAAACTTATGGGCTTTGCCCAAATTATATTCTCACATAATATACTAGTACGTTGAATTTTCCTGTTAACAATCAGTGATTTTAGTGAGTATTGTGTGACAGAAAATAAAAAGGCTAATTATATACCGTAGCAAGGTATGATATTGAATATAGCCTTGCATTATACAATATTAATGCTGAATTATCCTCGACTCAATTAGAAAATATATAAATTAACGATGAATCAGGTAAAAAGTAGGTAAATATGTGTCCATTATTAATTCTAGGGAAATTCAATGGTTTAAATTAATAGGTAGATCTAAACTATTAAATTTCCCTAGAATTGGTGACGTGAAGTAAGTTTAAAAAAATTACTCTCTAAGTAAGTGGAGTAGATTCCACCCTTTATATATATACATATGTGGACAAAAAACTTAAATAAAGTAGTGCTAATGATACATAATCTATTAAAAGATGACACATATGTTTTTTTTGTTTGTTTAATTTCAAATAAAGAACCTCCGTTAAATTTAAAATCAAACATTTATGTTTCATGCGGACTTATTATGATTATTGATATATATTATAGAGAATGTATTTGATTATTGATAGGTACATTCTCGGACAATTCGATATCCTCTAAAAATATTCTCTCTGAAGTGCGTCGGTGTCTCGTCCTAGGGTTCGCTTTCATCATCGTAGAGATTTGATTTGAAAAATGGCCGGTTTACCTGCGAAGCTTCGTCTTCAACCAACCGCCGTCAAATCCGCCGTCTTGTGGGGTGTCGCTGCCGCTACCGGTGGTCTCTACCTCGTTCAGGTAACGCATCTTATCTTCTCTCTCCTTTTTGACAATTCAGATTTTCATTTTTCTTTCCGCCGTGACCTATGTTTCGATCTTTACATTTGGTGTTGTTACATACTGATCTGAATTTTTTGCTCTTGATTCTCTCTTTCTTTTCTGGAGATGTCCGCTTTTTATTTTTTTGGTTTCAATTTTGATCATAAGCATTTTCTGTTTCGCACTGATTACTAATCTAGCGTTTGATTGATATACGCTTTAGAAAGATAAGGAAAGAACTCGTGATTTCTCTCCCCTATGTTTGGCCTATTTAGGAATGGAATAAAGCATGAGACAAGGATTAAAAAGTGGAATATTTTAGCTCTACCAAGGTTCTAATCTGTGATTGTTGTTGCTGTTATGGTTCTATTATGTTCACATGAACTTCTGGTAATTGTGGGGAATTACAGTTTATGTGGCAATTGCGGTTGTGGACTATAATTTATAACCTTGGTTCCACAAAATAAAACAGTGAAGGTTTTAAATTGCGGTCTTGGTTGCGTTTTCGGAGAGTCCCAAAACCAATATGTTGTGGACTATTGCAGGAAAATGTGGCTGATGCAGCTACAATGGCAATTGTTGAGGCGCCAAAAACCTTAACATTGCAGCCTCAGTTGCGGTCCTAGACATGAATTTAAAATCTTGAAAGCAGTCTTTTTAGTTGATTTTGTATATCACATGTTGGAGATATTTGTTTCATGGTTTTTCTAGTTGCAATCATGTCATAAATTACATGATAGTGATGACACTTGGATCTCTTTGGACATACCGTGGTATACTATGAGCTTCACGAATCATTCTGTTAATAATCCATTGAAATTAGAGATGAATTCATGGGTGGGTTTTTATATTAATTTCAGTTTGGTATCCCCTTAAAAGTGACATAATAATAAAGCCATGATTCAAAAAACAAAAAAGAAGGAACAAACTCTTAAGGGATGGAATCCATGCATCTACCAGTATACGTGAAGAAATCTTCTGAAGGAAGAAAATGGATGGAGAAAGAAAAGTAATAGGGAAAAGATAAGATAAAAATATTGTGTCTTATTTCTTTTTGGGTGTATGTGCTTCTTTCCTTTGTAATATCGTTATCCTCCTTTCATCCCTCTTACTCTTTCTCTGTGGTTGGATTGGATAGCAAAGAAAGTGGAAGGAGGTAATAACGTAGGGAGGCTTAGCTTCTTTAGCAAATGTTCCCGTAAGCAGTTGAAGATATATACACCGCACCAGCAACAGTTGCCTGAAATTGATTTTATAGACTCTTAGCACTACCGCTTCTCTTCCTTTCTTTCAAAATAGTCCATCAGATACAGAGTAAACTCTTATTTTTCTTCCTCCAAAGACATGCATCCTTACTCATCACTTTACTCTTTAAACAGTTCTTTTCATCAACTTAATCCTTTAGATATGCAAGCTGCAAAATATTATTAAATTGGTCCTCCTTTGTTGAATTGAGAGAAGTGATTATGATAGATCCCTACTTTAGGGACTAGTTTGATTATATTTTGCAAGACTTGGGACTAACATAATATCTCTTCACAATATTGAGGGACTAGATTGGTGTCAAATTTCGTCGTGGGACCAATGTAATGGCACCTTGCATTGTTGAGAGACCAAATTGATGATATTTGCATCTTTGGGGGATAAAATAAGGATTTACTATAAGATGAATAACTATCTATTATAATTTACTTTCTATTCTGCTTTATGGTGGACTAAATGTGTTTGGTGTGGATGTTTTATGGCAATTTTTTATTTGTTGGTAATGGTGTATTCTCCATTACAAGATGTATTCGAACAAAAATTCAATTCATATGATAAACTTTTCATGACCATCTTATTTAGTGTATTGTTGTTGGATTTGACATTCTCTCTAGATGACATTAAGAAAAAACAGGAATATGGCTAATGAATAGACATTGACATTTTGAGGATGAAATAAAATAATTCCAAAATCTTTTATTCTTATTACATGTTCTCCTGCTTCAATCATGAGGATGAAAATTGAGATTATAGGTAAATTGGGTTTACAAAATAATTGTCACCCTTTAAATAGAACAGCTTCTTGATCCTGTTACTAAAGCTCTATTCTACTGATTGTGTTTGTTTAGTTCTTTCAAACATCTTCAACTCTAATGCATTTTTGTTTAAATGATTTACAGCCATGGGGCTGGATAAAGAAGACCTTCTTGGAAAAGCCAGAGCCTGAGCAAAAATGAGTTTGGGTCTGATTACAATGTTACTTTTTAAATTCATGGATCCATGTCAAGGAAGAGTAACTGAATGACAGTCTAATAATTTTTATTTTTCTGATAAGATCATAAGTTGGATTTGGATATGAATTTTGATGTTGTGTCCTGGTTGTTTTTACCGGAGATTTTCTGTTATAAATTTTCATCTTGAACATATGAACGACTTCTTTTTTCACATTCCTTTAAATTTCATATTTTTTTCACAATTAGCTATGAGTGATAGTTTTTGTTAAAAAACTTATTAACTTTTTTATATAAATATTATGATATATGTATTACCATATTATTACTTTAAATAAATAAATAAATATATATATATATATATATATATTATAAAATATGCTTTTATTTTGTTTTTTTATTAATCATATTATTTGTGCAAATTTTCTAATTTCATGGGTACATTGTGAACAACAAAAAGTTTTTCTTTTTTTAATCCTAATTTAATATAAATATTGGATTGGTTTAAAAGTAAAAATGATATTGCCCTCAAAATAGTGTTTTATTTTGATGTAAAAACAAAAACTAAAGGAAGTTCTGATCCTGCACTAAACGCTTGTGATATATATATCGACTATAAAGGCCAAATTTGTTGAGACAATTAAAAAAAGTTAGGTAGTTTTGTTCATTGTAAGTTTCTTCTTTGAGCTTAATAATTTCTTTGTACAGGAAATAATCTACGTTTAGCTTAGAAATTACTGCATGTGAAATAGACATAGACATTAGTTGAAATTTTGGGTGAGTAATGTTAAAAAGTGTTTAAGATAGGTACTTTGAGTAGCCAAATGATCTAATTTAATGAATGTATAAAACATAATTGGCACATAAAAATTAGTGTATAGATACCAAAAGTCTTATTTCTTTTTTATGATTGACAAAATTGTAAATAAGAAAATGAAGTAGCATCACCCTTCATGGAATATCATATTTAATGTTAGATATGTACAAAATAATGATATTTGTAATATCCCCATTGTAATATCATATTTTAACAATGTTTTTTAATCATTTTTATTAGTAATTGGCCTCCAAAACATTAACCTAATTTCATGTCATTAATTATCTATTGTGTAAGTAATTAAAATATTTCACAAAATATCTACATATATATCATTTTGTATATTAAATTATATATAGATTAAAATAAATAGTAATATTGAGAAAACTTTATACAAGAAATATAAAAAATATATTTTTTATGTTCAATTAGATTAGATCTATAGTTTGAGTTTAAAAATTAACTTTTTTTTTTTTAATGTTACCAAGGTATTTTCTCATATTTTGCTAAAAGAACTACATCTTTTAAAATATATGACTATACATTTCAATAAATTTCACTGTTAGATATCAAATTTTTGACATTTTAGTTATCCTATCATTTTTAAAAATTAAGTTGAATTGATACATAGGTTGAGGTGAGATTTGGGATTTACTTGGATATTATTGCATATTCACAATATTACCAGATCGAAAATGTTGCATCTCTTAAGACTTTAAACTCAAAACCAACCGTCGGATCATGCTGACCCTGTGATCATGGTCCTTTTATATGTTCCCCTCGTCTTCTCTTTCCATTCCTTTCGTTCCTTTCACTGCCAACACAGCCACAAGAGAAGAACGAAGAAGTAGCAACAACACCATTCTGGTAACTTCTCTCACTCTTTTCCCCTTCATTCTTCAATTAACTTTCTTATTTTTCATTCTTCTATTGTTTTTAATTGATTTGGTTTGGTTCGGATTCAGGAGGAAGAGAATAGGGTTGTGTGGTTCGATGGAGAAGGAGTTATTGGAATTGTACGAATCTGCGAAGAAAGCAGCTGATGTGGCTATCTCCGGCGACGGAGAATCTGATGAAAGTAGATGTATTGATGCGCTTGAACAGCTCAAGAAATTTCCTGTTAATTACAAGATTCTCGTCACCACCCAGGTTTTTTTTCTCTTGGTTTCTCTCAACTGTTTTTTCAAAATTTGATTTTGATCTGTTTTACTCACTTGTTTTTTATATGGGTTGTGTATTTGTGTTGCATGAAGTTGTGTTTTTATGATACAAATTTGGGGGAATTAATTTTGGTTGTGTGAAATGAGAAGAGAAACAAGTGAATGCTATATTGTGTTGTGTGATCTTTTTTGCATCTTGTTATGGTGTAGCTTGAGTGGTTTTGTTTATTTTGTTGTGTTATGCAAAAAGGTCATAAAATTATAGTTATCAGTTATCTAAGATTTTCACTTTTATGTTCTCGAAATTTATTTTGACCTTTTTTAACCCTCAAAGTTTAGTTTTGATGTTTCTCATAGAAGCATTTTAATTTTTTTGAGAAAATCTGGGAAATCAATTGCTCATATGAAGTGTGAAGAGAAACAAGTGAATGTTATTTGTGTTGTGTGAAACTGTGAATGACTTGATTGTGAAGGTTCACTTTTAATGAATTTATATTTTTTGGTTAAAGATGACCAACGCTTTTCAATTTTATATGCTGAAAATTGCCTGAGGGGAAAATTTCAAAATTCAAATGTCAATTGTCACAATTCATTAGAATTCCACTCTTTGTATCTTTTTGCGGATGCTTTTGGTAATGGTTTATGCATGGGTAAATTGGGACATGCAATTATGAAGTGTGGCGAGTTTATTTAAATTTGATTATCTGGTCATGTTTAGTTGCAATAACTTCTCAACTGAACAGAAAGTCCCAATGTGATTGTTCGTGCAAATGTAATATTTTATAGCTTCTTGTGGTTTTCGTTGTAGCTGGGACCTGCTGTTTGTTTATGATGGGTGTGCAATTCTTGTTTAGATTTTGATCCTTCCCTTTTTCACTGGAAGTAGAGGATTTATATCCATTGATGTATTTGAGCATGAGGAAGAAGCAAAACTTCTTTGATTGTTATTATTGTTTTATTTGTCTTTAAGGTGCATGTATGGCAGTTCCCTTTTTCTCTGTTGCTGACCATTATGAAATGCTGCTGCTGCTGCTTCATAATTTGTTTTTTTCATTTCTAAAACTGTCAAAAGTTACTTCATTCTGTCTTCCTATTACCCTCCCCCCCCCCCCCCCCTATGAGAATGTTATATGGCTGGCTTCTGTATATGTTAACACTTAACAGTCATCTTTGTCATGTGATGGCATAATGATAACCCGAAGGTTCAGTTTGGTATCCCCTTAGGTCAGGGAGAAAAAAGTTAAGGGATGTGTACTTCCTGAAGACTATGACTAAAAGGGACATCAAATTGACCCCAATTCCATATTGGTTTCATGGCTTTCACTGTATAACTTGAATGTTTGTTTTTAACTTCTGTTTTTAACGAAATGTTTCAGGTGGGTAAACATCTTAAATCCCTGACGAAGCATCCAAGGCAGAAAATCCGTGCCTTTGCTATTGACCTAATTGAGATATGGAAAAACATAATTATTAAGGAAACAAGCAAAAATAAGAATGGGGGCTCTGATAATAAGGTTGAGCCAGCTAATGGGGAGAGTGCTAAAGCTGGAAAATTTCAAAGGAGTCTTTCTGTGAAGGTTGAGAAGGCTGAAACTGTCAAGGTTGAGAAAATTGATAGGAATGGTACACCAAGGTCAAGCTCAGAGAGTGCAAAGAAAGCACAAAATATGGATGTCAAAATAGAAAAAGCTGACCGTGCTGCAAATTTTAAGGTGGAGAAGCAAGTTTCTGCAGTGAAGAGAACGTCGTCCAGCTCTGCTGCTCCTCCGAAGCTAAAGACTATGATTAAATCTAATGATTCGGTCCGAGACAAAATTAGAGAACTTCTCCAAGAGGCTTTATCCAAAGTTCCTGGAGAGGCTGATGAAGAATTCATGGATGAAGTTAATGCTTGTGACCCTATTCGTGTTTCTGTGACAGTGGAGTCTCTATTATTTGAGAAGTGGGGTCCTTCTAATGGTGCTCAAAAGGTCAAGTATAGGTCCTTAATGTTTAACCTTAAGGATCAAAATAACCCGGATTTCCGTAGAAAAGTTCTACTTGGTGTTATCGAGCCAGAGCGACTAATCAACATGAGCACATCAGAAATGGCTAGTGAGCGAAGGAAACAAGAAATTCAGAAACTTGAAGAGAAAGCTTTGTTTGAATGCGAGCGTGGAGCTCAACCAAAAGCCACAACTGATCAATTTAAGTGTGGTCGATGTGGTCAAAGGAAGACCACCTATTACCAAATGCAAACTCGCAGTGCTGATGAGCCTATGACAACCTATGTCACTTGTGTTGTCTGCAATAACCGTTGGAAGTTCTGTTAGTGTAATGGTTACTGGTCGGTTATTGTCATTTGTTGCTGATTTAGGGTATCAAGCTGAGGGTCATTATGGTTCCACACTACAGCCGGGCCAAAATTTTCTATTTAGAACTGTTACATGTAGAAATTTTTAGGCAGTAGTGTGTTTTTTTTTTAATTCTTTTAAGTGTTAACTGAAGTTATTTCTTTATAGTAATGTGTTGTGGCTTGTGACTTGTACCTTAGTCTGTTATAAAATTGCGCCAATGTATTTTCCTCATATTTCTGCTTGTTAGTAAACTACACTCCTGAAACCTAGCTTGTTTGAAAATGAAAGTGCACTCTCTGGTATTCACCCTGGTTCTCTGTTCAAATCCATTAAATTTTGATACAATGCACTCAACTGTCCTCAGCCTTATGTTGCAATTTCTTGCATGAGAAAAGTTGTTTTTAGTGGGTTTTGCTCTTCAATAGCTTTTTGCCAATTTAGTTCTACCATGTCTATTATCTTAGTAATGTGAAAACCCACTACCATATTTTGTAATCACTAGCTAAAAACCAAGTTGTCTTACAAGTGAGTTGATTTTTGAGTTCACTTGTGTACAAGTATGGGTATGTAAAATTGTTTGTGAAATGAATGAAAATATTGTGATTGGAGGGTAATATAAGACATAGTTTTGGTGTGAAGATTAGAAGGCACGCGTTTCAAAGAGTGGTGGTACCCGAGTCTGTTTTTCGAAGTGTTATCTTCATCTGCATAGATTTTGCCACCAAGGTTGAATAGCTATTAAGTCCACATGCTCAGAAAATGGGAATATTAGTCTTCCTAAAACTCACCAGAAATATAATTAATAATGTAATATTTCATCTATACATTCTACATATCAATTAAGAAAACATTAAATAATATAAAGTTTAATATATTTAGATTAAAACAGTTTCATTTAATTTTCATATATTTCCCATAAGTAGGATATATCAAGTGTTGGACTTATATGTTTCTGTAACTGTGTTATTCATGGCTTGAGAGAGAGAGCAGCAGAGTTGTAGATTTGTTCGCAAATTTTGCTCATTCAGTTAATATTGAAAATAGTTTCTGCTTAATAGACATATTGGTAATACATGAGTTTGAGATGTGTCTGAACAATATAAACATTTCTATAAACTCAATGTTTATCAAAGAGAAATTCTGAATTTTTAAGATGACTTTAAAATACTCACATGAATCACTTCTATATATGTCAAAATCATATTTTTACAACTGTTATCTAATTCTGTGCATGACATGTGTATAGCACATGTTGCCGAAAAGGTATGTATACTATATACTTTTACAATGGAGCTTAAACTGCTTATGATACACCTATTGCCCAGTTTTTTTCAATGGATTGAATTATCATTGATAATGACTTTGAGATAACTCTGATCATGTACTTTTTGATGGTTACTTTGCCTCCTTTTCTCAATATTGGAGGAAGGCTCAGCTGATTGATCAGTTGCCACAGGAGCCTTGATTGTACTAGAATCTCTTGAAGTAATCTTCTTCTCAGTTAAAGCATCAACCTCAAATGAATCATATTCACTGCCATGCAAGGGATGAATTTGTGTTAGGGAAAGAGGTTCTCCTTCTGACAAGTAACTTTTGGAGACATGAAGGCCATTATTATATGAATATAAAATGGGATCTGCAGGTGTATAATGGTAATAATTGGCATGAGATGCTGAAGGTAGAATGCTTCTATTGTTAATCATTTATTTTGGTCATCAAGGTCATTTGATGGAGGAGCTATAACACTTGGTGAATAAGAAACTATAAGACTTCCATTCTGCAGGGAAAACTTGAGTATCTCTGAACATCGACCACACTTTATTTGATGACATACCCTTTTATGAAGGAGAAAATCAGCAGGCAGATGAAGCAGCTTTAAGCATTTATGGCAAGTGACAAAAGGAGCTCCACCTGCTACTGGCTTGTAGTATCTCTTAGGCGAATTCGGCTTCCACTTCAAATGTTTCTTCACCTTAGGAAGCATATACCTCTGATCATCAGCATTTGTTTCATCGTCATATACTGGGAGTTGAGAGGTTTTAAACCTTTGTGGAGTTGAATTCAAAGAGCAGCAATCTCGGCCAGGATAGGACCTATATAGCTCTTCATGCTGAAGTAAATCTGCTGAGAAATGCTGCTTGTGTGGATAGTAATGGAAACAAGAATGATCAGCATGGTGGGCACTGCTTGTTACCTCAGCTGAATAAGGTATCCTTGAAAATTTATGCCTTTGGTGCCAGTTGCTTCGATGAGTACATCTTCCATTACAAGTAGGTATAGGATAGTCCACACCATGAGAACATATTCCCTCATGAAGATTATGGTTATGGTATGCAGGAACATGCTTTTCCTTATAAGAAAAGCCTGTGGACAATCTTTCATTTGTTTTCCGACTCGCAGAGCGAGTCCTGTTTAGTTGATCCTGCAACTTGTGAATCATTTTCATCAGTTTCATCTTCTCCTTGTCATTGTCCTCACAGGAGTCAGTTTCATCATGCATTTGATTTGATGGGGCGCCTCTTTCATAGTAAGATTGGAAACCACTTTGATGGAAATGAATTCTAGATGGAAACTCATCTCTCTTTGTTCTCATCCAATGTTGACGACCATGTTTTTCAGTTTCCAGCAATTTGTTTTGATTCCTTATTCTGTCTTTCATGACATGATGCTTTCCATTGGGAAAATATGGTTGGTGTTGTGTTCCACGATCTCCATATGACATGCTATTAACAAAGCCCTTTCCCCTTCTGCTCCTTCCCTCAGAAACACCATTAGGAACCATGTTAGTTTTCTCAAAAGAATCTAAATGTTGGTTAGGAAACTTCTCATCTTTTGCAACAGAAACAGAGACACTGCCATCATAACCACAATACCTTCTAGTGGTTCGATACAATTCTCCAGGAATACCACTAGGCTTTGGTGAATCTAATGTATCCACAAACCTTACACGGTCAAAGATTTTATGAATATGTTGCTGAGATTCCATTTGTTGTTTATTAGCACCAGATGTGCCATCTTCGAGCTTACCAAGAGTAGCAGGTAAAATGCTTCTCTTTTCTGATACAAAGTTCTCAGTACTTAACCCTTTGGTAGCAGAAGCCCTTACTGTAATGTCCACTTCAGGTTTTGAACCCACTGAAACTAATTGCTCAATGTTGGGATTATCTACCCCCAGTGCAAGTCTATTTAACTCCTCTTCTGTTTCCTCTAATAACAATTTTCCACTATTTAACTCTTCTCCTGCTATATTTCTTCCACTAATTTCCATTTCAAGATTTTCACCAACAAGAGCCAATTTGTCATTGCAAAGAAACTCCTCCTCTGAACTCTTCAGTGACAATTTTCCACTGTTTAATTCTTTTGCTCCTTCTGAATCACTTCCACTAGTTTCCATTTCAGGGTTTGCACCTGCTAGAGTTAACTTGTCTTTATTGGTATCTTCTCCAACTGGTCCAGAATTTAACTGTTTTTCTGCCTCCTCTAGCAACTGGTTTCGATCACTTAACTCTTTTGATCCTTCTACATCAACCATATCTGATATGTCATTATTGGCATCTTCACAATCTGATCCAGAAACTGACTCCTCTTGTGCTCTTTCTAGTGACAAGTTTCCATCTAAAAGTTTTGATTCTTCTAAACCACTTTCAATAATCTCCATCTCAGACTTTACCCCTACTTGAGCTGATTTCTCATTATTTCCGTTTTCATCTGACGCATCATGTATCTCCACAATCTCACAGTGACTGGTCTTATTTGAAGAACCTTTGTTGGAGACTCTATGCCTTCTGTGTGTCAATTTGTAGATATCCAACTCACTTTCCAGTTCTTCATCAGACAAACTAAATGGTTCAAGAAGCTCTCCTTTGCTTTTGCCATTTTTGTGTTTTCCCCTTCCGACATTTCCATCCAAAGAACTGTCTCTAGAGGAAGAACTATTTGCTTTGACCTTCAAACCATTCTTTCGAGGAGGAACCGGTGCATTTCTGGGAGCTGCAGCAGTTTCTTGTGTACTGGATTCTGAGTTTGCAGCAACACGTCTTTGGTTATTAGCTGTATGGGGAGAAATAAAAGGATTTCAGTAATTCAGAACTACAAGAGATGGATGTATAGAATTAGTATCTTCATTAATTAGAAAACATAGATATATCCATAAGAATTATACATATGCTAGAAAGGCAACAAAGAACAGATTAAAGCATCAATTTGGTTCACAGAGTGGAGAATATTTTATTTCCTCCTAATAAGACATTTATATCAATCAACTGATCAAGGAAGGAGAATAAACAGAACAAGATGTTGAAGGTTATGGATAACACAAGCATATTAGAGTTCAAAAAGTTCAACAGGCATAAACTTTTTCAGAAGTGTCTCCTAACAGAGTAAAACTTTAACAGTACTATAGTAATATGGTACACAATAATTAGATTATTCACCTTGGAGAATTGTGCCACATCCACCACAGCTATACACATTATATTTTGGATTCTCTGGAAGAAGTAGCCTGCATTTTGGACATTTAACTACCCGGAATTTGGAAGCGAACTCACCAGACATATTGCTCCAAATATGTAATTAATTACAGTCCAAAGTTTGGATTTTGGCCACAAAGTTTGCACAGAAGATGTGAAAGTCAACTAACAAATTCCAGCAACAAAGCTCTTCCAAGTTCCAATGCTCTCACTTCTGTAAAAAAAATAAGTTGTAGGCAAATTTTAGATTGGATTATTGTTAAACAAGTGCTTAGTTAATCATGGAAAAGTATCAACAATGCAGTATGGTATTCAAATAAATGCATTTGAACTCAGAAACTGCAAAATTCATTAAATCAACATAACCATTATATTAAAGATTTTTCCTCAATATTTACGAAGTTGGGACAAAAGGGACTAGCAGTAACATTAATACTATATATACTCAAACAACAAATCCATTATGTATGTTTTCTAGAGTAGGAAATTCTATTTAAAAGGAACATCCTGCATTTTATGGAAACAGACAAAATAGCTAGAAGGTGCCAATTACTAAATCCACAATTCTCAAATTTATCCACTTCCTTTATTATGGTACTTCACTGGTTTTGTACTCCATAGAAAATAAAGAACAATAGATCTTATAGTTTACCATTTTCCTTGTATTCTAGTGCATGTAAATAAATAAATGGTAAACAAGTGCTGCTATATATGGGGTAAGACAAATTGAGTCACTCGGTCTTAAAAACGACAAAGATAGCAGCAAAACACAGAAAAAAAGGAAATTTAATCTCAGACATAGGCAATCATGTTATCACACATATATCTCAATTATTTAAATAATCTGAAAAATAAAGTATGCAGAGTTTATACAGTAGTATATTGCATATATAATATAACCCTGACAGATTCAGAGAATTCAAACTTCCATTTCGTATTAAACAAATACTATATATCATTCGAACAAATAAAACTAAGATCTAGAGAATATGATACCCATTAAGTGAAAATGATAGAAAATTAATATTTCATAATGTATCTGAGGGAAAAAAATCAGTTTTTTCTTGAATCAAGGTACTCTAGGTAGCTATAACTACCTTATTTCATAATGTGTGCTGCAAACAAAACAGAAGGGGTTGAAGAAATAGCAGATAGTTGTGAAAGATGAAAATAAGTATAGAGAAATTGAAGAGAAATGGAATGAAAGATGTTATAGAGAAAAAAAGGTGTTGATAAAGAAATTAGAAACCTGGGTTTGTATTTATTTGGCGCAAAGCTTGGGATAAAAGTAAATAAAAAAGGAAAGAGAAATAGAATAGTTGAGTTTGTGGAGAATAAGAATAATAAAGTAATTAAGGTTGCAATGGTGTTGTGTCTAGAAGGAAGGAGTTAAAGTCAACTTTGACTACTACACACAATGAAGGTCTTTTCCTTTCTCTCACAAAGTCTTCTTTGAATTGTTTGTTTGTGATTTTCTTCTCCTTCCATGAATACACACTCTGTGTTTTTATGAAATTGAAAGAACAATGTGGAAGGGAAATACGCGCCAAAAAAAAACTAAGGTTCAGTTTTTTGGTGTTATGCAAGATCAAAATTTAAAATTTACAAAAGTTCATTATAAATAAGATAAATGTTATATTCTAATGTATATAATTTATCTTATAAGGATATACATTATTGTGTATTTTATAATATAACTAAATTTAATTATATGTTTACTACCAAGATATGTTAATGTTCTAATCTTATAGTTTCTACTCAATATTTTTTTCATTTGATCATGTTATAATTATCTTTATTTTTTATATTGTAAGAATATCAAAATAGTGGTAGAATGGTTAAATATAAATAATGATTAAAATGGAAAAATTTGTTACTAAATATACCAGTGAAGGGTGAAAATCAAATAGAAATGGCCAAGAAAATTTGAATTGAGCTGAAGATTAAGTCAACTTACCCCAAGAAACGGAGAACGTGTATGAATTCGTCATCACCAGCTGTCACACATTTATTAATTATTTATTCTATTCAATGGACTGCGTTTCTATATATTTGGTTACGCGGTTGTTTCTCACTTTCTACGTACATTTTTCCTTCATTCTTTCACTTTAAAAATGGAGAAAATGAGCTTCAATATTCTTCACGTTCTCACATGGTTTTTTTGTGTGTGTAAATCATTACATGTAACTCACTTTGAGTTCTGTAATCGAATAAAACCTATCTAAACTTGACTTGAGGTAAATTGAACTCCACGTGATTAATTTTTTGAAATATCTTGCATGTGAAGTGTTGCATTTTGGGCTTCTAAATCATAGCTCTTCGTTCCTGTCGTTTCATATTGACATTTGAGAATTTCTTAATTACAATATTGTTATTAGCTAAAATGTTTGTTATGAAGTTTATTACAAAAATGATAGAATAAAATATTATAGTTGATTATGTAGATTTAATTAAATAGTTGATATTACATTAGTATTTCTAGAATGTTTTAGTATCGTGAGATTATGAGACTTATAGAGTCGTCATCATATTATGTTGTTTTTATTCTCTTTAAATATGTTAGTGTTCATCCAAAAAAATCAATGAAAAATGAAGAATTTACTATTTTATTATCTTCTTAGTTTATATCTTCCTTAGAAGTAGGAAGATATAAACATTATGATATCTCATGATGTTCTTTGCAAATTGCTATCTAGCAATCTATCACTTACTTATTTGTGTTTATCCTCATTTATATTTTTGTATTAATATGAATCTTATGTATATTTTGCTATCCATTAACTCTAATATTAAGGTTCACGTTACGTATATGTCATCATACTTGTTTAATCTGTACTTCAAATTTGTAGTTTTTCATTCTAGAGATTACCTTTTATCATTTCTATAATTGCTTACTATTTTCCTAAGTGGCTAAAATTTGTCTGTGGCAATAATAAAAAATTCATTTACACATAAAAAGAATCACCTCGCTAATGAATGACCAAAAAAAAGGTTAGGTTTCGTTTTAATTAAGGGATACCCACCTAGGCTAAAAAGAATACAAAGAAGAAGAATTAAGGTACCATAACTGATCTATAATTTTTAATTATATAAAATAAAATATTTAATAAAAAAGTCGTTCAAGAGGGATTTCCAATGCGGACAATGATTTGTTGTCTAAAATATGCCTTATGTATCAATTCAATAAAAACATATTATATTAATAAAAAAATTAAATATTTATTGTTTTTTCTATTTATATCTAAATAGCTTTTTTAATAATAAAAACTAACTTTATGTATTCCTTAAAATGAATAACAGTAGTACTGAGTCACATGCGTTTGATACGATTAAGGAATTGTTCTCTGCGTCACGGTGTTGCACGAAAAGATATAAAAATCAATTAGCAAAATATATATGAACCACTAACGAATTAACCATAGAATAAACGAAGGATATTGGTGGCCAGCAATATCCTTATAAAGAAGCACAATGGGTGACTAAAAAAAATGTGCCACACACTACAACACACCAATTCCATTACCAAATGCATTCAATAATCAATTATTGTCGATTGAATGATGTAGAAGGGGTTTAAATAATTTAAATATAAGGTCTACCCAATTCATAAATTAATATGTTTCTAGAAAAGATTGTTAAAGAGATTTTTGTTTAAACGTATCATTATTTTTAAAAAAGATTAGTCTATTGTTGATCAAGTAGCACACTTAAACAGGGAATACATGATATCTTAAAAAATTGCAGTCAATAATTATGTAATAATTAAAAACAGAAGCTATTGCAAAGCTATATCTTCTCTCCACGAATGTCATGAATTCACTTTTAATTTAATGATGATAAAACATTCACTTTTCACTAGTGACTTATCATTAATGTGTAAGTACAAATCATAAAATATTAGTTAGTATTACAATTAGTTGTTGTTTATTACAATAAGCCAATATAACCATTTAAAAATAATTATAATGTAAAGAGAGGTACTGATTCTAATTTCTAATACTTGAAGGAGAATAACTCACACTTGAGTAAGAGATGTTGGACATTCCAATTGAGAATGAAGAAATCTCACATTGTATAAAAGCTGATGAGTAATCCAGAAAATGGTGTAGTAATGCCACAATTTGGAGACCTTTGGAACCTCTTGATGGAATGATGGGTCATACTAGGGGTAAGCAGGACCCGACCATACCCGCTCACCCAGTATGGCCCGATCATGATCGGGTCTGAAAAGGGTCGGGTCTCGTCGGGTCTAGGGCCGAGTTCGGGATCATGATCGGGTCCGACCCGTCTCATGGTCACTCACTCATGATGTTTGTATGTGTATCTGTTCAAATATATACAGAGTAATGATATTTTTTTGGTCGAAAATATCGTTGATTCTCTAATTTTTCTTCATATACATGTTTAATAATATATATACACAAATATTATTTTATATGTCAAATTACATATTCATAATAATAAAAATATTTAGAAGACTTTATATAAAATTAGTATATGTTATATTTAATCGGGTCTAGGGTCGGGTTCGAGTTTAAAGGTTGACCATGTGAATATTTAGTGTCGGTTTAACTCCGGGTCTAGTGTCGGGTCCGAGTTTAGAAAAATGTTCCGAGCAACATTTAAGATTGGGTAAGGACAAGTCTTAACCTGTCATAACCGGGCCCATGCTCACCCCTAGGTCATACATAGGCACCGCTTCATTTTAGTGCATCCTAGTCTAGTGTTACGCAAGATTAAGTTATCCTGTTCCAAAGATGCAAAAAGTCTATGTTGACATTTTCAAAGTTCTGATGATGAGTGGAAATGACCTCAATTCAATAAAAAGTTATATATCCATAAACTCCAGAATATAAGCAAAAGCAATAAAGTATCATTAATTATATTATCAATAGTAATAAATTTAATTAAAATGGAGACATCACACCTTAACACTATTTATATACATAGCCACCAAGAAGGTTGAAAACAGAAGGAAAAAATGATAGTGAAGACAGAAAAAGGCATAGGAGTGGTTGATGATGATCCTAGAGAAAGTACTATTCCCTTAAAACAAGAGCACTTTGTTCTTGTACATGGTGTAGGTGGAGGGGGTTGGTGTTGGTACAAAATCAAGTCCCTTATGGAAACTTCAGGCTATAAGGTCTCATGCATAGACCTCAAAAGTGCTGGAATTGATCAATCTCATGCTGATTCTGTTTTATCTTTTGATGATTATAATAAACCTCTCTTGGATTTCATGTCTGCCTTGCCTGATAATGAACAGGTACTATATATATGTATATATAGGTACCCATCTTTTTTAATGTGTCATTTTCTAGCTTATGTTATATGATAATTAATGGGAATATAATAAATATGCATGATCATGTGGTGTGTGGCTCTTAATTATAGGTGATATTGGTGGGTCACAGTGCAGGAGGGTTGAATATTACTCAGGCTTGTCATAAGTTTGCAAATAAGATCCATTTAGCAGTTTATGTTGCAGCAACTATGCTCAAGTTAGGATTCTGGACTGATGATGATCATAAAATTGTAAGTCCTTTTTCACAATCTCTTTATGTTTTCCCTGCTTCAATCTTCTTAATTGAATTCATTCTTCAATGCATGTTATGTGAACATAAACAAAAGTATGATATTGATGTGTACTGGATTCAATTGTTGAAGTGTCTGTAATAACATTCAAGATTTCTTCCAAAGATGATGTAATGCTGATGTTCTGTCTAAATAATTGTTTGCCAACTGTATTCACAAACACACTACTTCTTATTAGATAACTCTTGAGGTTACTCCCAAATTGTGCTAAAGCCATATATACAAAAAAACACTAGCTGTTCAGCAATAAGGGAATTTGTTGAGATCTTTCATTTATTTATTTTCTATAAAAAAAAGTTGTTTTTCTTGCATTCTTCTATTGTATCTTCTCTCCTTTCCCTTCTGACAATTCTTATTTTTTAAGCTTATAATTTGAGTTTTCAATTTAGTCATTGGCCTTGATACCTGCTTACTTTACCTCCTTTTCAGGCTTTGACAATAAAATAGTTGCAATTTGTTAACTCTTTATTTAGGCTTTGACAACAAACTAGTTGGAATTTTATAATGATCAACAAAATTTGCATGCATTTTGACCCTTTGCACATGATATATACTAATATAGAATTAGATTTTAATATTGAAACAACATGAAGAGGAATCTATGTCTAGTCTAAGCTAATCTTCAAAGAGCCTAGAATTTGTACGGACAATGATATTTGTCTTTAATCATAATCATTATAGCAGCTTCAATCTAATAGTGTCATGTTTTCCCTTGCAATTCTGTCTCCTTTCAATTATCATCAATAATTATTGCTAATCTCTAAACCCTTATAAAAAGCAATCCTTTTTATTAATCATATGCATCCTTAGATAGACATGTTATGTTTTATGGAGACAAGAAATTGCTAAATCTCTTACTTTCTTCTTTTTCCTCAATTAGAATGAATGTGTTATCCAACAGGCCTGTCTTTTCCACATGTTTACTTTGTCATCAGGATGTAATAGCAAAGTTTCACTGTGTTGAATGCACCTCCAATGATTGAAAAGAAATAAACAATTGATGAGCTTGTTATTTTTTGTTTAAACAATGGTATCCCCTCATTCTCTTAGGAATTAATCTCTTTAAGGATGTATAATTGTCCCTCCGAATAAGTATCGTTACTAAGAATCGAACTTTTAACATTTGACCTAGTATTATATCAGGGGATGCAGTGTGCGACCTTAGATCACTACACCAATGTTTTGTTGACAATAGATGTAGTTAACCTTTTGTGTCTCCCTTAAATTATAGATATAATGATATTTATAAAGTGTTTCTGATTTTTATCAATCAGGGGGAACCAGATTTATCTGAGTTTGGGGATGTGTACAAGTTAGGATTTGGATTGGGAAAGGATAAGCCTCCAACTAGTGCTTTGGTGAAGAAAGAATTTCAAAGGAAAATCATCTACCAATTGAGTCCTCATGAGGTAATTCCTCTTAAAAATCATATATCCACAATGTTGCTCAATAAAATTTAAAGTTACTTAATATAAATATTAAGTGGCACATGCAATAATGCAAAAAAGGAAACATCTTATGTTAATTTAAACATCTTATGTTAATAATGAAGATTGGATAATTTAGATATTGGTTCATGTATTAATTCTAATTTGTTGAAATACAAATCTAATACACTTGATCTTCCTTCATTCAACAACTTAGGTTTGTAAAAATCATGGGAGTCATCATTTTCAAAATCATCCTATACACAGGTTATTTTATATTTATATAATTCCAAGTATGTGATTAAAGCGAATTTTGCCTAAGTTTCTATGTAATTATTACTGTAACTCTGTTAGGTTCAAGTGATGTGGTATAAAGAACAGTTACATAACTATATATCATATCACTTGAGGATATGAATACTACATAAAGGGTACCAAAACGTAACACTCTATAAAACTGTTGAGCCCTTTGTCACTTTCTCGGGTCATTTGGCTGTGGGGTACCCCACATGGCATATAATTTGGTTCTTCAAAAATTTCATCCTCTGCTTTTGATACATGTAGGACCATTTATGGCAATTTTTCTTGAGAAAACATGACAACCCCATAAAATTCAGCCAAATGAAAACTACTTTGGCATATATTCTCACCAGTACTTTATAATTCACCAAGCTCAAAGTTAGAAGAAAAGAACAAGCATGTTTCTGTGGGAAACCATGTGCATGTGCACATAATTTTCACCAATCTTGGCAAATGAATAGTACCATAATGAGTAAAAGTAACAGAAGTGCAATCACTTCAAAGTAATCATATCGGCATCATACACTTTCGGACACTCTTAACTATATTCGATAACATTTTATATTTCTTTTACCGTATCTTCGATCGAGTTTTATGCTTCCCTATGACATGCATGCATATTAATGTTGATGATGTCTCAGGATTCAACCTTGGCTGCCATGCTATTAAGGCCAGGACCAGTGCTAGCATTGAGAAGTGCACAATTCAAATATGATGATAGTGAAGCTGAGAAGGTGCCTCGCATGTTCATAAAGACAAAGCATGACAAAGTGGTAAAACCAGAACAACAGGAAGCTATGATAAAGAAGTGGTTACCATGTACTGTGTATGAATTGGACAGTGACCATAGTCCATTCTTCTCTGCCCCATTTCTTCTTTTTGGTTTGCTAGTAAAAGCTGCAGCTTCTGATGTTGGATCCAACTAGTTCAAAACAGTCATTGATTTCTCATATAAAAAAATTGATTGTATTTAGACTATAGTGTGCAATTCCCCTGTAATTTGTTTGGTATTGTAATAATGTGTGGGATAACAAAATAAAAAAGGTAGAGGTTAATAATAAATTCAAAATAATATAAGTGTAATTACTGTTCTTCATTTTCACTACTTTGATGTAAGGTATAAGTAAGTATCTTATCACTTTAAAAGAAGCTATCACATTGATAAAGTTGAGAGTAAATTGACATGATTGTCATTCAAATCAATAAGAGCACGCAGCCTTTTTTTCTGTGTCCACATATGTGGGATGAAAACAATGTTTCTTTTATGATTGTTGGTAAATGAAAATAAGTGTTCCAAACCTGATCAGCATGTTGTTTTCCTTTTATCATATGGAGAAAGGAAAAATAATTGTAGGATAAAATATTGACAATATCTGCATGTCTGGATTTATAGTGGGAATCACTATCCATCCCTATCTTAATCAACTTTTGCTACATTTTATCATATCATGCATTTATAAAAAAATTAATTAAATGTTTTCTGTATATTTTATTATTATTTCATAACAAATTTTAGTGATTGAACTATAATGTTAAATTTATCATATACATATGTTATGATTCACGTAATAGTTATTCTGGTTCACATGCCATTCAACTTTACCTGTAACTTATGAGGCACCAACCAGGTGCACTGAGAAGTGAGTATCATTTGAAAATTGGAGGAAAGTAGAAGAACCTACTTTAACTTAGCTCCCAGTTTCAACCTTAAGGGCTGGGGGGTCAGATTGTAGGTCCCTGAAATGGCATCCAGCAATGGTATATAGTAAGTAGCATGTTATAGACAATAAAAGCAACATCCAAAACCAACAAATGCAGAGTCCACTATGATAGTCCCTACATAATTTAAGAAATCATTAAATGATATGAAATTTTGGTACAATTTGCCTAAAATTACTTCATCTAATCTAAATTAAAAAGAAAACGAAAAATTAGGGGTGAAAAAGAAGAATAACAAATAAGAGTATAGTTGAAAAATTAAGTATATATGTTTATTGAGTTTCTAAAACATCAAAATATTTGGAATAATATGAAAAGGTTAAAATATCAAACAACAAAAAAAGAGTAAGGAATGGATTATATGTTAATCCCAGTCAGACTAGGTTGGCCATTTATTGTACAAAGAAGCTCTAAACCTTAGGAAAACCCAAACTGAGACAAAAAAATGTGTTGTAAACCAGAAAACAACTCCTGTAATCAACAAGAGAAGAAATCAGAAGAGCAACATCATGAATGACTATTGCTAGGTTCCACTATTTTCTATCTTTTCAATTTCTTCACATTGTTTTCTTTCAGCCTCCTGACGTTTTCCTTCAGCTTTCTGACGCTCTCTCTCGGCATCCTCCCTTTCCTCAATCTCATCAAATTCTTTGGCTGCAGCCATTGCTCTCACTACAGGTTCTCTAAGCTCAGATATCAGTCCCCCACCAACCCTGTACTCCTCTTCATCGCCAATCAGAAATACACGCTGGTCTGGGCCAGAAGCCATGGGAACATCCACGGCCAATAGCTTCATATCATACTGCATATAACAGGAAGATGTTAAGTGAGCAAACCAAGAATAATAAACAGTTACATATGGTATCAACTATAAAATGAAAACCAGTCCTAAGTAACTGGCCGGATGTTGCAAGGGACAAAAGTGCATATTAAGTGCACATAAAACTTCCTGGAGAAAGATCTAAAATGTATTTAAATTCAGAAGTCGACCCCACCTAGTGGGATTAAGGCTTCGTTGTTGTTGTGTTTAAATTCAGAAAATCGGGTGACACTATCAGCAGAAACTTGTTTTCGATACTTTTCTGATAGGAGAAGTCATGTATATTTCAAAACAATCAAATGGTTCATTGAAAGAGCACACCATTGATTACTTATGAACCCTTTTCTGAAAGCAAATTCAAAATAGAAGTCGAGTTGCATTGCCTCTTTCAATTTCCCTTCAAAAAAATCTTCTAATTAAGCTTCTGCTATATCACTTCTTAGACATATTCCCTTTAAAAAAGAGTGAAGGACCACACAACTACACAAGCATATTTAAAGCCCAAAATGGCCTACATCATGATCTTTATTGCAATATCTAACTTATGCCAGTATACAACTTCTACTCAGCTCGGTGTTTGATGAAATCCCTCTCAAACTTTCTGCAAGTGGCTTAAGGCATTTTTGTATCTCTTCGTTAACAAATCCACAATACCGTTCCTTTCTTCATGACTCCGTCCTAATTAAAATATTGGAGAACCAATACTATAGATTCTTTGCAAAGAAGACTCTTATCAAGACCCTAAGTTAGGTAGATCAATTTGGCAGCCAACAATAATCCTAGTGTTATGTATGTTCTTTTTCGTGATAAAGAAGAAATTCAGAAGACAAAATAAAGTTACAAGGAATTTAGAGGATAAACAATCCTGCTTGACGAAAAAGGAAAACAAAGAAAAATAAATAAATAAAGCATGTTCTTTACACCAAATAGAAGCCAAGTGCATAATCATTCCCAAATCAGATGTGACGCCAAAGAAACCTCCTTAAAATTTGAATATTATTCTCCAATCAAATGGGCCAAAATTTAGTAATGGTTGCATATAAAGGAAAAAAGTTGGGCCACTGCCAAGAGCATATATTACAACCAAATGCAGCAACATAAACCCTCATCCACATCCAGTTAAGTTTTTTAAATGAAAGACCCAAAAACTGATGGGAACCAAGATCTATTGGCCCATTACACTATTGCAGGAAGAAGTATCAGAAATTGAGATCCTAGGGGTTCAGTATTGTGTCTGGTGGTCGAGATCTTAGGGTCTTCTCTAGCAGAATTAAACGAAGCACTTAGACATTCTCATTGAGAGTGATTTTGAGATTGTAAGGCCTGTGACAGCATCTGTTTCAAGCGAACAGATACAACAATCCAGTGGCATTCATTGACTGAAACAATCAGATGTGATGATTCTAAGAGGAGAAAAATTTCATTTAATATTTCACACAGAAGAAGGTGGAGCCACAAATCACCATATATGAATTTCTCTGAGAAAATAACGTTGAGGCTAACAAATTTGACGCATGGAACAGCAAAATGTATCAAAGGTGACAATACTATTAGTAGTATTTCATAATGAAAGATATTGACACTTCAGACAGATCAAAAGATACAAAACATGTCAATGTGACAATGTTAGACTAATAATCATAAGAAGCGATTTGAAGACATAAACAGAGGGGATTTAATTTACCTGGCCTTTATTTTTCTTGACTTCAACATTGACTAGACCCTTTCTCTCAGAACCTCTTATGGGGAAAATGAGAAAACATCGCCGGCTCCTGATACATGGTTTAAAGTTCTTTAATGTAAACTCACCTCCTGACATCACATAAGCTCTTAAATCAGTTCCTGAAAGTGGGGCACCCATAACTTCAAGAATCCCAGCAGATGTGTTCAGTTTCGTCATAGTCATTCTATAAACTCTATCCGGATTGATTGTGAATCTTGAGCGGAGATACAATCCCTTAAAGATGCAATATGCACAAAATAATTAGACAGTGATCCATATGACCATATGTAATGCATGATTCATTAACAGAGGTTTCACCAGCACATAATGGGAAAGGAAAGTTCACATTTCTGGCAATTTACTATCACAATGCACTCAGGTTATCTAAAAATGAGCTCAAGATATCTAATAACAAGAACGTGTGATAAGATATAGCAATTTGAAGATAAGGAGTACATAATGAATAGTATTACAAGTCAATGGAAGATTTTCTATTCAAAATTCAAATGATGAGCAGGAAAATGTAGCAATTTGCCTAAGAAATTATAGAGCATAACAATGTCACATCGATCAGGTGACTGCATATCAATGCTGGGTGGGACTGTGGGAACAGCATGTAGTGCAATTATCAAATTGACTTAGCATGAATTTGTTTTCGGGTTGTAGCATGGTCAAAAGCCCGTTCTTGGAGAGATAACAAAGATAACCAACACAACCATCAATCTTAAAACACGTCTGAGTAAGAATTTGCAATTAAATCAACAGGTAGCTAACATTCCTAATATTTAATGCCAGTCCTCTATGAAATATCTCATGATCCCAAATCCCAATTTTCGACTAGATCATTACACAAATGAAACTCTACATTCCAAAAATGTTACATGTTAACATTTTGAGTTGATTGAACCATAGGTTCAGTTTTTAATCATGGTGTGAATAATAAACTCCTATAATAATGAGAAAAAGTAAGAAGTAAAGAAAATAAAACACAAGTAGAAAGAACTTACAGAAAAAGAAACAATAGCGGTTGAAAGGGCAAGGAAACCATACTTAGCCAAACCTTCAGAAATTCCAACGAAAGAGTCTGCAACAAAAAACATAAACTTCCAAAGTATACCACAAATCAAAACTCCAGCAGCACCAAACAGAAACAAATCATTCCTCTTGAAAAATGCTTCAATCTGCAACCCAATAACGGTGCTATAGCGGGAGAAAACGGAGGTAACCGCAGCTACGGGTTTATGGAAGACATTGTTAGAAAAATCAGAATTTGACGTAGGTTTTAAGGATAGGAATCGGGAGAGAGTGGTGTTTTGGACACCATGATTCTTATGGGTGGATTTGGGGAGGGAGAATACGGGGAAGGTAGGTTTGGAAGAAAATGAATAATGTGAAGGATTGGGTGGGAGTAGATCGCGAAGTGTGGGGATACGGTGGAGATGGTGGTGGTTATGTCGCCGGAGCAGAGATTGGAAGAGTGATCTTGACATTTGAGGGGGTCAAGGACCAAGGCATAGACAATGTTAGTATATCTATCTTGTATTACAAGTTTGGATACTACTCAGTAAGTTAAATGTTCCTTTGTAATAAATAATAATGGGATGAAAATGAGAAGATGTAATTTTTATTATTAATCAAATAAAATATTTCTCAATCTATTTTATTTAATAAACTGGTCTTTCAAAACTTTTTTTTCTTTTCCCCTTAAATATGATTCCACCCTTACATTAGTCCTTGAGTCACTCACATTATCACGTCAATAATGTGTTTCCCACCAAAAAAGCCTACAACCAAAACGGACATTTTGGACAAATGGATATTCCATGTCTAGCATGTTCAATAAACTGGCGGACCAATACCAGTCATACACAACTTAACAAAAAAGGTGATTCATTTAAAATAGAGTATAAAGTATAAACAAATCCAAATTTTATTGATCAGTTTTGTTTCGTTTCATCAAATTTTCACCTCCAATACAAAGTCCAGAAAAACGGTGAAGCTGACAAGCAAACTACCTTTGTCATAAAATGACTATTTTATTGAGAAATAGTTTTTGTTTGAGAGCATTTTTTGGGGGATGCCATTATTTCCTTAAACTCAACTTTTCTTTCATCACTTGGATTCGCATTTTATGCTCTCATGAATTCAATACCTTAGAGGACACACCCACCCATATAGTCAGCAGCATCCCTCCCTCCCTCGACGCCAGGCTACACCTTTTGGACTTCGTTTTTAAATTTTAATATGGCAAAATAAATAATGATAGGCAAAAGTTAAATTCATAGCCAGTATAGACAATAAGGGAGGAAAGTATACTTGTTATATAGTTACCACACAATGCTAGCAATCTCTCATCTTCACCGATTTGATAACACATCATAATATGGTATGTAATAAAAGCACAGAAATCGATTGTTCAGAACAGAACTCAAGGATCCCTCAAATATACATTGAGCATTGTGCTTATCATTCCACTCATCAAACAAAACAGTCAATGGAAACAATCCCAGACTAAATTAACACAAAATTAGCTGAGCTTTGTCCACTGACAAATGCCAAATAGAACTATTAGCCCCAATGGGGTCCAAACAAAATATAATTCATTCAAAACTAAGTTGGTCACAAATCCGGAAGAAGAATATAGTTTAAAACTGTGCAGAACAAAAATGAAAGACAAATACAGTTCATATCTATTTTAGGAACTATTTCCAGGTAAATAGCCTTAAGCAGTAGCACTATCAATAAAAGCTGTTCCAGGTTGACGATTTGCCAATCGTCCATGACAACCAAGAAGCTGCAAGACCATATAGAAACTTATAAATTAAAAAAATAAATCAATTATGTTTAAAATATACATGGGAAGTGCAGATAAAGACAGATGACATGTTACAACTATGAGATTATATCATGAACGGCTTTAGTACACATGTAAAATTATTATAAAAGTAACACTAAATCTTAGAAGAGAATGCAAGCAAAAATTTCAAATGCAATGAATGAAAACATCCACATATAGCATCATATTACCTTGGCATTAACACCATCGGCCAAAATTCTGCCCTCTGACTTGTACCTCAGATAATCAGAACGATTGAACTTGGTAAAACCCCTGAGAAGGCAATTGAAATAATAACCACTTTTATAATCAAATGCAAAACATAATCTTCATATGATAAAGAACCAACATATAGGTCACAAACCCAAAACTAACAAACTACAAGATAGCAGTGGCTAGAACACATTTAGTATTATCATACATGAAGGAAATCAATAAATTACAGTAAGGATTCTACTTATGTGTCAAACTTCATTACCATAAAAGGTATAAACAAATAGAAAATAATGGTGGCAACAAATCAGAATAAATAAGTATTCATATTTAGATTAACAATGTAATATAAAATCGTACCACTTCCTGCTAACAATAATCTTTTGACGGCCAGGGAACTTAAACTTGGCACGGCGGAGGGCCTCCTGTGCATTATGACTGTTACTGTCCTTGCAACGGACAGAGAGAAGCACCTGACCGATGGCCACTCTGGCACATACACCCTGTGGTTTTCCAAATGCACCTCTCATTCCAGTTTGAAGCCTATCAGCTCCAGCACATGAAAGCATCTTGTTGATCCTAAGAACATGGAATGGATGTACCCTTACACGCAAGTGGAATGCATCCTTTCCAGCAAATTTGGTCATGTACTTGTTGCATGCAATCCTAGCAGCTTCCAATGCTTCACTTGAAACATTTTCCTTCTCCCAACTAACTAGATGGACGCAGAAAGGAAACTCATCAACACCTTTCTTCTTCATACCAACGTCATAGATCCTGATCTTGGGATCGGGAACACCACGGCAGAAACGGGATTTCGGATAAGGCTTGTTCTTAATTTGCCTATAACACCTAGCAGGTCCTACACAATACATCATTCATTTTTAAAACCAAGTCATAAAAATAGCACATACAATAAAACCAAATATATTTCAATATAAAATAACATATAATGATTAATACAAAGATTGATAAATGATACATTATTTGATGCAAAAGTCATATGCATTTGACACGTTGATGGATTTTCGAAGAGTGGTTAAAGAGTAAAAGCACGAATGTGAACAAGTTTTGAATCATCATCAATAAGCAATCTTACATTTCAGGAGATTCAAGTAAGGTAACTCATAAAGAATAAATGTGGATAAGTTTCAGTATGAAAAAAACAACGATGGCATTAAGACAACGTGAAAGAAAGAGGTTTAGGTAATAGATTTTTAAGGCATCAAATTTGTATTCGAAATCATACCGAAACAATTATCAAATTATAACATGATTTTTAAGAGAGAAAAATGCATAAGAAATAAAACATCATTCGGAAAAAATAAGAAAACTAACGTTGTGAACAAAAAAGCTAAAAGAACTTTTATTATTTTTAACCATCGAAACCGTTAAATTAAACCCTCGGGATCCAAATGCAAGAAAATAAAAAGAGAATACATTCTGAAACGCATAAGCAGAGAAGAATTAATTCGACTGAGTTATATGTATTGAGGAAAAATACAGAGAGATGCGATCACATTGAAATGAAAAACGACGAAAACAATGAAATTAAGAAAAGTTGGATGGAAGTTCTTACTTCTCCCCATGGTGGCTTTCTTCTTCGTCTGCAACGCGTAACAAACCCTAAGAGGTTCGTTTATATTGAAAATGACAGAGAGAGGTGGCTGATTAGGGCTTGCAAAACGCGGCACGTTTCTGAGTGTGATTATTCAATCTGGGCTTCTATATCGGCCCAAATTATAAAGTAGGCTTTAAGAAACTCAGCTGATTATTCATATTGAGAAAAGCATATTTAGGGTATGTTTGGATGAAATATATTTTTAGTGAGATTATAACTATTAATATTATAATTTGTTTCTCACGTTAGTTTTTTTTTATTACTAATGATATTTCTTCACCTTTTAGATAAGTAATTAATTCTTTTTTAGGTGTATGGTTGTCACTCTCAATGCTGTTTAATATGATTTTCTCACTTTATGTTTCTTTTCATATACCTCTCAATTGTACATCGGTTCGGGCCAACATGGTTTTACGAACCAATTAAATTAAGGTAGTCATTCACATACCATTCGAAGCACACATTCCAGCCTTTTTGGACCCAAAGCAACTATTATCTCAAAAAGAAAAAGAAGGATTGAACAACTTTAGAATTATTATTAACTCACATTTCTACATATAGATCTCAAGAGAAATATTTTATATTCCTAAATAAGTATATGAAACCTCAAAAACCATGGGTGCCTCTTGGAGACTTTCAGTAGAGTTTTTGAATTCAAAGTAAGAGACCATAAAATAAATCATAAAGAGATCATGCATCCAATACCTTTTTAGAAAATAAGAAAGTGGACCCACCATGACCCTTATAAACCTCGCATAAATTATCTTCATAATAATCCTTAATTTCTATGTGATGCATTAAGATCAATGCACTTTGAGAAATCTAAGCCACCTCTATATCTAAGGATGGCAATAAGTACCGGATCCGCAGGTACCCGCAACGGCTCGTTTTTTATCTATGTTTTAGACCTGTGTGTAATTAAAACCCGCGAATTTAAGATCCGCTCTTATATAAGTTTGGGTCCGGATAATGAGCTATCCAGACCTGTGGCTACCTAGACTCGCTATTTCTTCATATATCTATATAAATATAGCAAAATAATTATAATATCATGTTAACTTATATTATAATATCATATTAAACCATAATTATAATATCATATTAATTCATAAATGTGATTATTATGTTGTTAAATTGTGATGTTATGTTTTTAAACAATAATATTATATTGTTAATTCATATGTATGATATATTATTATGTTAATTGAAGAGTTTTTACGAAATGAATTTTTCATTTGAAGTTGTTTTTAATGTTTTTTTAAGTAAAATGAGTTGTGTTTAATATTCTAAGTTGTGTTTAAAACTTTAAATTAAGTTTTATAATTTTTGTCTCATGTTGATGGTCTAAAAAATATATAAGATCGTAAGAAACAAATATATAAGTGCATAAATTACTTGCAATTACTTTTAAATTTTTTAATTTATGGGAACTCATGGATCCGTTTGGTACCCAAAGACCCGCAGATAATATACCAAGCAGGTATTAGCATGGATCTGGGGCAAGTTTGGGTCCAAAAATGAAACAACGGGTCCGGGTAATACACTACCCGGACTCATCCGACCATTGCCATGAGTATAGATGCCAAAAAGTGGCATGGTTACATTAGTTTTGTTTTAACCATTTAATATTTCTCATGAGTATAATGCCAAAAATAAATGAACTTGTGATTTGATAGATAAAAATTATAACATTTTTTTAATAATTAAGAAGGTTATTGAGGATACTGTCATGGGAAGATTATTTAAAAGTTTTGGCAGTATTGCTCCCTTTATTTACCATTCTTACAACTAACAAATATTGGACTCTTAAGATAAACCTTCATTGCTTGAGTGCCTAGAACAAATTTGGGCAGGATCATAGCTTAGACCTTGTAGATTTTTCATCAAAAACAATCATCACCTTTCCTATAGCTCTCCTATCTCTGATAGCAGTAAAGGCAAGGTTGGCCTGCAAAGATAAGAAATTGTTAAACCACATGAATATCTATGATGCACAGAGGAAAAGACTGTGGCAAGTGATACATATTTCTAAATACAAAAAATGTAATTTCTCATAAATAAGATGGTTTTGTTAACATGTGCCTTTAATCTTACTCCTCAGGGTATATGTTAAGAAGCATTTATCATCATTAAATCATGCTAATTAACTAAAGAAGAAAGTATTAATACTTCTAATTCTTGTTTGCTAATAGTCTCTATTTTAATTCCTTAAGCTGTGGCCTGTTAACAACCCCCTTATAAATGTAAATGATAAATTAAACCACTGTATGAAAATTCTTTAATTATGGCCTAATCAAGGTGTAAAATATTTTACATAATCAGCACCAATTTTTCTTTTTCACATAATCAGCCAATAGTCGATCAAATTTGAAGTGATGACGATAGATGTCAAGATAATCATATTTACTTTTGTCTGATGTTTGTTGATAATATTTGGATAAATGCTTTGTCATATTTACATGTATGTAATTCAAAAGGAGAAAAGAAAAGGAGGTTCACAAGTTCAAATTAATAGAACAGCTGCGAAAAAGAAATTCCTGACCTCTGACAGGCGATAAGAATGTGAAATGTTGATTGAAATCAAGCCTTTTGCCAACCAAGACAGTAGCTCCTTCAGAGAATCGTCAAGAACGTCAGGTCGATGTATTCTATAGCTACCCCAATAGAGACCATGCACTGTCCAATTCTGACACAATGATTTAAACAGGATAAGTCGTAACTTACAAATAAAGGATTTCAGTAATTTATACTAATATACTTCATTCACATATATAATGTCTTTGCATGCTTATATTTTATCATAAGCACTTAAGAGGAGCTTGTGCAATGCAGAATTAGTCAAATATGCAATGCAGGCAGCAGAAAAACCAAAAACTCGAAAGTTTAAAGATTCCATTAAGCATTTTAGCAAATATTATGTATCTTAGCAAGCCAGATTAATCACTTTCATTAATATACTAAAGTTGATGGCCTTTTGCCCACTGCAGGTGTGCTTCTTTCCATATCCCACATGATATTAAGATTATTTCATGCAAAATATGGTTTTAAATTCAAAGTCTGCGTAAATTAAGCATTATAAGATCAAGGAACAGGCATAAAGTAATCCATTGAGCAAGGAAATTAGGTTAGACAAAGGTAAAAATGTTAAATTCAAAGTCGAAAACTTCATCCACAAGGTGTACCTTAACAAGAGATATGTTAACAGGGATGACCGGAACTTCTCCACTTGCAAACCCAATTATCAGAATGTTAGCTCCCCAGTTGAGAAGCTTCAAACTTTCTTTAGTAAGCTTGCCTCCAACCGGATCATAAAGCACATCGACCCCTTTAAGCTTTCTAGTCTTGAGGAACTCTTTGACACTAGGAATAACATTTTCACTGGTCAAGTCTACCACATGATCAACACCAAGCGATTTCAAAAGCTGCACCTTTTCAGCTCCCCTGACACCAGATTATGCAAAACAAGAAAGACTCAACCCCAAATATACTTAATACCAAGTAGATGGAGCAACTATAAAATACAGAAATCCAGACAAAAGATTTATAACAACATGTCATACGATGCAAGCCATACAATATAATAAAACAATTCAGCACCTAGCAACAGCAATGACAATGGCATCACATGCTTTTCCAATCTGCACAGCTGCAAGGCCTACACCTCCTGCGGCACCCAAAACCAGCAACACCTACAATTCCATCACCCAATTAACCACCTATCCCAAATATTTATGATGGGGGAGCGGGGCGGAAAGAAATGGAGTCGAATAAGACAAAGTTACCGTAGCACTGTTTGGATATTTTATGATGGAATGAAGTGGAATGCAGCAATAAATAAGTTGGATTCATATCTTTGTGTCCATACCCCAAATTGGAGGAAAAAATATTTAAACAGTCCAAAAATATAAAACCAAATATCAATCCTATCATCCCGACAAACAGAAACGTAATTTGTTTTAAATTGTGGTTACGACTATACTGTGTTTACCACAATTCTGGTCCCAATGCGGTTGCGGTAAATCTGAAAATTGCAGATTTGCAGCCACATTTGTAATTGCAGACCACAAATCCCCGGTTTAAAATCATCTCTATAAGACTATAACCATTATCCAACAACAAGTGAAGTAACCATTAACCAAAGAGGAAATGTTAAAGCATGTTGAGATACCTGACCAGGCTTCAATTGAGCTCTATGAACAAGTGCAACATGAGAAGTACCAGATGCTACAGCAAGTGCTCCAGCAGCAACCAGATCACAACCTTCCGGCACTTGAAACCTTCAAAATTCACAACTTCACACACAACAATAAAAAAAATCCCAAAACTATCAATAAAACAAAACAAAAAAATCAGCAAAGAAAATTAAAGGTATCTCACAACTGGGTCTCATCAACAACAATGAATTCAGCATAAGAACCAAGCGCAGCGAAGGAACAAACAGGGTCCCCAATTTTAAAGTTTGAAACTTTGGGACCAACAGCATCAACATAGCCAGAAAAATCGGATCCTGGGATGAATGGCAATGGTGGTTTCTCTTGGTACTTGCCCAAAACCTGAAGGTAATTGGCAAAATTCAAGCTTGTGGCTTTGACTCTGACTCTTACAGAAGTTGGAGAATTGAGTTGAGGAATTGGGTGATTCTTCGATACAATTATTGGGCTTGATTTGTCTTCAACAGACACTGTTGGATCACCTAATTCTCTGCACACAAGAGCTTCCATCTCTAACACGCTTGTTGAGGATGATCGATAATGTTCTAATCTATGTCTATTAATCTTCGATTCACGTTATCAAATTGGTTCCTAAGTATCATCGCACTCCATTTTGGTGCTTAAATATTGATTAACATGTGAGACATTAAATTAAAAAATATTTATTTCTTCACACAATCTTGTTAAGAAGGGTTAGAGTAGTTCGGTCCAATTCGATAATGTATATATAATATCGATTTTTGAAATACTCGATTTGGATTAGGCCTGATAAAAATATTAGTCCTGTTGATACTTCTAAAAATAGATTATGGATAGGAACAAGTATGATGATATTTGTCAAATTGCTACTTACGTATTTATAAAAAAAAATAATTAAATACTATATATTATTTTATATTTATATATTAATATTATTTTATTATTTTATAATGAAATTTAATTAAATATGATGATAAATTTAACATGTACCTTATTTATCTAATAACTATCTTTATATAATATTTATTATTACAAAATATATAAAATCTTTAAACTCACATAGTTGCACATACCCACTATTGGTATGAATACTGCAAATAGTATGAGTATCAGAACATAAATATATTATTCGCCCCGTCCCATTGTCCTCTTTAGTTTGGGTTGAGCTCCAAATTTATAGAATTATAATTTATATATATACTGCTTAATAAAGAGAAAATACAAATTAATTATTCATTGTGTAATTTGTGTACCTATTTTACCCTTTATAATTTAGAATTTAATGTTTATAAATAAACTTTGAGCATATTATTAATAAACTTCTATATTTACATTAATAAACTTCCATAAACTCTCATGTAATTATGTATGTACAGTATGTTATTTATGCAAGATAAATATGAGAAAAATATTCAACGTAGATATGAAAAGATAATTGATAATTTAACTTTTTAGTATATTTTTTGATACATAACTTATTTGGAATATGAGTAATTATGAAGAGAATATGTTATAGAAAAATGTAATAAATGTATACAAATTACTTATAATTCAATTACTAATGTTTTTATAGATGATTATTTCCACATAAAATCATCATATCATTTTTTCATGTTCTTTTTTTAACAAAATGATGAAATGAATGGCACCCCAAATTCTTTGAACAAGAAAGATTTGATATAGGGTTCATAGCTTAGGTTTATTGGTTTTTTGTTTTCATTGAGAATAGAAAATATAATTAATGCATAAATATCTTTTATTTCGTAGGAAATGATAATTATGGTCAAATATTTGATTCATCAAGCTAAGTCAATATACATTTTATTAGAAATAGGAAAAGAAAATTAAGGTCAAATATTTAATTAGTCAACTCAATATTTTGTTCTTCAATATAAAATAAAACATATAACACAAAATTAGCTTAATCAACACATCAACATAAAACATTTTCATCTTGATAACAACTTAGCCGCAATTGGATGTGATATCTATACATTTTGTGCTCAAGGTTCAATTCATCACAACATTAAGGTAATTGTTCATTGTTATGTAGGAAAGAATTGGAATGCAAGACATTATCCATTCATTAATATTGAGCAATTATCTCAATCGAATATATTCAACTGCAAATTAAAATATATAACACAATTTACTACATTTTATATCTATTGCATGTTACAAACGATAAGAAAGCGGGTTGACAGACACATAATATATGATATAAGTAAAACACACAAAAAATGTATATTCTAATGATAAAGAATATGTTTGAAGTGAGTGAATATCTTCTATACCACAATTTCTGTATCTCTTTATATCAAGCCAATGTAATTATGACAACTAATAGTAGTTATTATTTCTTGATAGATGATAAAAAAAATCATTAGCATAATTTTATTAGTTGACATGATTTCATTAGTTTGATATAGAGAGAACGAGAAATAGTAGCATACACATATTTTAGGCTACCAAACTTGAAATGGACATGGATAATAAACTGTACCTCAATCTAACCAGTTGGTCCTTGCAAATTACAACTTTTGGTTTTGGACTTGTTTTTGTTGCCATTAAACATTAAATTTTTCTTATCAAGTTTTGTGACTTAGGTCACATGAGTTTACCATCTTAGATTATTCACATGTGTCAAAACTGGACTAAACAAGCTTTCTAATGGTAACCTTTATAAACTACACTGATATTTTACTAGAATAAACGAAATGAGATTTTAAAATGTCTATGACATATTTTACATTATTATTATTTTGCAAAAAATAAAAAAAAACTAAGCTCATTCCTTCATAAGTTAAAATATCAAATTTAATATAAATTTCTAATATATAAAGTTAACATTTTTATATGCTGTTATATACATATTTTATATGAAAAAATATATATATCGTCATTTTAAGAGTTTTTTATAATGTCACTACATCATATATTATTCATTTTCAATCATTATTGACTCTTAACTAAAATCAGTAATAATGCACTAATTATATATAAATTTTTACACTGTCGGTTCATATATTTTACGCTCATTTTATATTAGACTAAATATAAAACATGTTAAATTATTATTTGACGAAATAAGCTTTCTAATGATAATTTTATAAATCACATTGTACTAGAATAAATGAAATGAGATTTTAAAATGTGTATGACATATTTACATTGTTATTTTGCAAAAAAAAAATACAAAAGCTAAGTTCATTTCTCCATAAGTCAAAATATCAAAATTTAACATAAATTTCCAATATTCCTTTTAGTTCAAGGCTTGAAGTGAACATTTTCTATATTGCATTTACCCTTGTTTTTAATTGAGAGAGAAATACATTTTTTTCCATTATTTTTAATTAGCGTGTTGACTGATATTACTATGTCTATTATTAATTGGTAAAAATTAGAATATAGTGAGAATAAAACAGGAAATTATTAATTATATTATGGTGGGTAGTTATGTTAGGTTTTGACTTTATTAATAACTAGCGTTTCGACAGACACTTCGTATCTGCCGACCCACAATTATTGAAGGTTATGATTTATAATATGTGTTGTCTCATTTGTGGTTAGAAAAATCATAAATTTTTTATTTTGATTTTGATTAACAATTTATAATATCTGACGAATAAATAGTGTCAATGAATAAACTATAAACACATATATAATTTATATAAAAATGGTAAATGGTTTAAAAATAACATAGAATATGCATTGGATATAGAGGAACATTGAGTTATATGATTTTTGGTAGAAATTATAAAATAAAGATGTCAAAATAGGCAACCACAAATTACACCATAGTGGGTGGTTAACTTGGAATTTGGGTTTATATATAGTATAGATATATGAGAATAATGTATCTCCTGGTATAATCAGATAATTATATCATTCAACCATTAAAATCATGACATGTGTATCATTTAATCATTTTCTACAAAAATATTTCTAAAACAAAACAAAACAATACACACGTCATTCCGGTGTGAGGAGATACATTATTCTTTAGATATATAATATAGATATAGATAATAAAAATTGTAATTACACGATAATAGAAGGATATATTACATTTACTTTTGGTTTTTTGGTTTTTGAATCATTTCTACATACCTGTTTTACTTACAACCGACCAGAGTTTGTGGTTGTTGGTGTTTTATCCTTAACTTGGGTGATGGAGTGAATGAAGTATTAAAAGTTTGAACTGACACAAAGTTAAACCCATTTGTCACTTTTATTCTTCGATTCTTTCTACAAAAATGTTGAATTGTGAGCAATTGGGGTTCATAGCACTTCATCCTTATTTATCATCATCACATTGCAGTAACAACAAGTTTGGATATTCATATATTTCGCGCATAAAAAAATATCCTTTTCCTCTTATATTTGCTTCTTCTTCTTCTTCAGCTCCATCAGTTAGTGGTTCGGGTGATGAATATTCTGGTAACTTTCTCTTTTTTATCTTTTATTTCTTTGTCTTCATCAAACTTCTCTATCACTTTCCCTTCCTTTTTTCATATTTCATTGAAGTCTTTCATTTCTGTTTTATTTTATGGAAGCACCAATCAAGTAGTTGGGAGAATAAGGAAAAGTTATGCAATACCTCTCAATTATCAATGACCAAAATCCTTTCTCTCATTTTCTGGAATTTGGATTTGGTTTCACTATTCCAGAGTATACAGTATGGGAAAAGAATAGAGATAGGAAAAGAGTACTTGTACATCAAATTCTGCACACCACTTTTAGAATAGTGATCAGCATGCAAATAACGGGTGATCCATATATATATTTTTGGCAAATGCTAATAAGATACTGATTAAGGGATTTAAAAGTGTATTGGAATGGAAATACATCAAGAAATAGTGTATCTTAATCAGTACACTAGTCAGTAGATGCAGCCCAGTGCACAACGCTCTTACTTAGTAGGTTCCGGGGAGGGTAGATGTATGCAGCCTTATCCCACAAGCGGGAAGAGTGTTTTCAGGATTTGAACCCGTGACATCATAGTCACTAAGCAACAACCTTACTGTTGCGCCAAACTCAACCTCTAATCAGTACACTAGTTAGTGAGACCCAATATTTTTTGCTGATTGAGGATGATAATCGACTACCACCTTGTGGTGATTGGTGTATTATTGATCAACTTGTATTATGTGGTGACCAATGTCAAAATGATGTGCAGATTATGGTGTGTGAATAGAAAAAACTGAAAGGAAAAAGAAAACTTGTAATCAATATTGTTTTCGTTGTGGAAAAATCATTATTATTGCTTGGTTACTTATACAAGTTCTTTTTGTTGAACCCCATGTCTTCAGAGCAGTTGGTGGGAGTGGTAACAAAGAAGAAAAAGAGAATGATAGCTGGTATAGATCAGGACGAATTATTGGATCCAAAGCTTTTAGCTGATCTTGACAGTAGTTTTTGTGAGTTCAAAGGAGTACATATACACCACAAGATATATGATGCTGTATCCCAGCCACAAAGCACGTTACAGAATCAAACTGTTCCGGATCAAGTCAAGAAGTTAGGTTTTCCCATGATTCTGTTACATGGATTTGGAGCCTCAGTTTTCTCTTGGAAACAAGTTACGAAGCCTTTGGCAGAGGTCACTGGTTCTAAAGTTCTTGCATTTGATAGGCCAGCCTTTGGTTTGACATCAAGGGTAAATTTATCTAGCCATCCTTTTTCAGGAGCAGGAAACGCGATACCTCTAAATCCATACTCAATGGCATTTTCAGTGCTTGCTACCTTGTACTTCATGGGTTTATTAAATGCCGAGAAAGCAATTTTAGTGGGGTATGTGAATACTGAATGTTCTATCATCTGTTTTGTTAAATGGTTTTTTCTCTGAGAAATTAGGTTATTTTCATCCACCTAAGTAGTGCATGCTTCCCACAGTAGTTATAAGATGCCAGCTAAATAAGCACTTATATATTGCATCCACACATCCGGGTCAGTGTTATTTATCTGATTATCCAAGTTGATACACTTATGGTTGCATTAATTTGGTTGTTTCCATTCGTAATTAATAGCCATGGAATAAAGAATCAGACATTAGTTACATGTAGTCATGAATGTCCCTTGTAGGTAAATAAGATTTACATATTTCTAGTGGTCTTTTATTTCCTTTTCTTCATTTTAACCTCTTTCTCCATTGAAGTCGGGTCTTAGTTTGTTATGTATAATTGATACTGAATTGTTAACATTTAAGAACAGAAAGAATGTGTTTCTGACCCACTGTTTCCCCCTTTTTAAAAGCTGAGATTATTCTAAATGACAATTCAGGCATTCAGCTGGTTCACTTGTAGCAGTTAATACATATTTTGAAGCTCCTGAACGTGTTGCTGCTCTGATCCTCGTTGCCCCAGCAATTTTTGCTCCACTTACTACACCCAAATTTGTTAAAGAAAACCAATCAGGACAGGATAACCAAATGAAAGAAGACAATAGTTCTATCAGAAAAAATCCAATTTTTGGGCTTTACAAGTTGTTGTCCAAGATTAGCAAGCACATTGCAGAGGCAATAACACAGATGACAAAGGGGATGATAGTTATGCTCAACTCTTTGTATCGGAAATTTTTATCAGCTGTGCTGCGTTCTTCCCTAGCTATAATGCTGGTAATGAAAAGAACTTGTTCATGGATAATGCAATAGTTCATTCAGTCATTATTGGAATAATCCAAGAGAAACGAGAAATTGTAGGTTTAATAGATACAACTGCATTGAACCCATGAAAGCCTCTTGATTGAGTTGGTATCCTGTACAATTCCTTCAAACCAATTTTCTGAGTTCTTAGCATGAAGTGTAAAGTTGAAGTGTGTGAAGTGCGCCACTATATATATATATATATATTTTTTTTTTTTTTGTTGGATGACAATTTTTGGTTCTTACTAGACTGTAAATTTCAAACTGCCACTCTCAATAATTTGTCTTGATTTTTGGTAAAACAACCTCGCTGATGGCCTCTTTGTTCATATGAATCTCAGGTAAGAACGGCAATTGATAAGTTTGGTACCGCTGCTGTTCGGAGTGCATGGTATGACCCAAAACTGGTTTCTGAGCATGTGCTTAGTGGTTATACAAGGGTAATCTCACGGTCATTTCCTACTTTCTTCTATTGTCATTAATGTCTTGTTTATGCCCCTTTAATGCTCACCTGGAACTGAATGCAGCCATTGAGGACCAACGATTGGGATACGGCACTGGTGGAATACACTGCAGCGTTGCTTCTGGACGAGGAATCTAAAACAAAGCCATCACTTTCTCAAAGGCTTCATGAAATATCATGTCCTGGTAATGTCACTTATCCATTAATTTTGTTTAATCCGTTAGGGACTTTTGTGATGACATCAAATCTGGTCGATCATTAAGATATTTAAGTGACTGAATATAGCTGCCAAGCACTAATCAATATTACTAGTTGTTTTTCTATTATCTGAGCAAATTAATTGGCACATACCACATAGTTTTGATTTCTTGGTTCATGGTGTAATTATTTGTTCATTTCCTGATTGTTGTTCCTGATTTTAGTGTTGAATAATGTATCTCTTTCAATTAGCATAATTGATACCCAGAATTGAATATTTAGCATAATTGATTATAATTGTTTGAATGGACAGTTTTGATTGTCACTGGTGATACCGACAGAATAGTCCCTTCATGGAATGCTGAGAGACTTTCACGAGCGATACCAGGAGCATCATTTGAAGTAATTAAGCAATGTGGTCATTTGCCACATGAAGAAAAAGTGGATGAGTTTATTTCAATTGTTGAAAACTTCCTAGGGAGACTAGTTGAAGATTCAACTGAGCAGCATCTACAATCTGTAATGTGAAATTTCAACAACTCAACCATCCCATTTTACATGATAGAAGATCCATATCATATATGGCAGATACTAATGCAGTGTATCAGGTAGAGAAAGATGCAGTGAAGCTGTAATGAGTCATGATCTTATCTAGTTCATGAAACACAATGATCTCTCTCTATCAGCTAATGAAAAGCTTGGAAGTGGAAGGAAAAAAAACTAATAAGCAATGACCCAAATTTTTTAGGGGTGTGCCAATGAGGCAATGACCTATAATTGCATTATATTGCTGCTAGCCTGTGATATAGTACTTGAAGAACATATACAATTCCACTATACCTTTGGCTATTTGGCCTATAGCATGGATGTCTCCTTAGGTGTAATGTAACAAGGCTTATTTTTTCTAAAACGTTATCTATTTGATTTTGATATTAAGTTATCTTTTTTTGTTCATGTTGAGCCAAAAACATCAGCACCAAAAAAAAACATTGCAATTTACAAAGAAAAATAATAAAAATACTTGATCTTTCAGAGCTATGAATGACACTTTGCATTTTCTTTAACATAAACCCAAGAATATTGAACCCTTTGGCATTGCCCATATCTATTTTACTGGTATGTTGGGTACTGCCAAATATAGTTATAGAAGGTTCTTAACGCTCTGCTCAGAAAAGTGGATCAACATCTTCAGTAAGATTAGCATCTCCTAAGCCTGGAGGAACATCAAATCCTGATATGAAATCATCACCAAATATTACCACACCAGCTGCTAATGCCCCAGCGCCTAGCCCCATAGCGAAACCTGGAGGTCCCCTCCATCGGGCACCTGCCCGTGATGCTGCCATGACTGTAAAGCCCGGTGATAAGTCATCATTTGTTGGGAGAAAAGTTGGAATATAACCAACATTTGAGGGTGAAGGAGTTGTTCTAGTTCTAGGTGGCTGATAGCTTGGTCCAACTGCTGCATGGTAACTTGGTTCACCCACATATGGGTCAGAATAGTCAGGGATGTTTGTTTGTACATGATTTTCTGGTTGATGGGTTGAAGCTTGAAGTTGATGCTGTGGGTAGGCTGGCTCTAATCCACCCTCTGTGGTCAATTGGGTATTACTTCCACGATCTAAGAGCACCATTCCTTCCTTGCTACCTACGGAACAAACTTAGATCTTCATATCAAGTTAAGCATTTTTTTAAGATCAGAGGTAACTTTAACCAAACTTGTCAGCTTCCACTTTAAGTTATACCACAAATTTTCAGGAATTAGAGATGATATTTCACACATAAAAAATCTTTCATCATTCTTACACTTGTTAGACTTTCTATCTTAATTTTTCCGGAGTGTAAAAATGACCTGAACTTTATGTATAAATGTTATGACTCTGGATAGCATGATACACAGATAGAATATAATGGAACAAGCTATTATGTTTGTGTTCTCTTTGATCACAATTTTTAGTGAAACCAAAATATTCTACTTTTTTATCTCATGTCCTATTGTTTTGTATCATCCTATTATGAGAAGTTATACAAATGCTACCTACGAGTAAAGGAGAGAAACAAAAGATGCTAAATGCAGAAGAACAGCAATATCAAAGCTGAAAGGCAAATTTGCTCTTGTCTTTAGATTGCAAAATAATCATATACCTGTGTGGGAATTTTGCTCTTTCTTTTCCTCAAAAACACGAATCAAAATATCAATGAAACCGATTGGTTTTCCGGATTTCTTTTTTCGTAGTTGGTAGCTCTGAACTTCCCTATGCCTTGCCTTTGAGACCTCAGAATTCTTTACTTGCTTGACAAGAAACTCTTTGAGAACAACAGTTGCTGAGCCCTGAAGCTTTTCTGTTAGGAATATCGGTTCTAAACTGTAAACTTCCACATTCAGTGCTAAATTTTGAAAGTTCGGCGTCGAGTCATCAACAGGAATGGCAAATTTAGTTCTCCAAACAGGATTGGGATTCCCAGAATCATCAACTTTGGTGCAATATTTGCTGTTATGATCAATCCACCCAACAGCGAACCATTGGCGTTTCCAAAGCAGCGCTGAATGCTCGATTCCGTGAGCTGATATCAAGCACACTTCCACCCAGATAATCCCCATAGGAATTAGAGAGATGAACAAAAAATGAGATTTTAAAACTGTGTGATGTTTTCTCCTTAAGCTTCTGTATGTTGCACCAAGAATAGAGATAAGGCAAACGTGTTCTGTGGTATTTTAAAGGCTACTTTACTTTGCTAGTGAGAAAACTCTTATACCCTTTTCTAGCTAAATGCATAAGCATGTAGAAAGGAATCTGTTAAATGTGCTTACATTGTGGGATTAATTGAAACCTCCTCATGCAACGGTAGAAGCTTCATAAATAAAAAAGTATATGTTATTTTCACTTTACCTCATATCCTTTCTAAAGATACTTCGTAATCATATTACAAAGTAAGTTTAAAATGATGTGATGGTTATTTCAACCGTGAAGAAGTCTCATATTGTGTAGAAACGAATGAGTTAAAGAACATAAAGATTTTAGATTCAGATGTAGTGTCAAGTCCACTTCTATGCTTCTTTCATTTAGCCTATGCAATGATACTTTAGCCTTGTTGATGAAGATCCAATTTTTTATTTAAAAAAATCAGTTCAGGGTCAAATTAATTGAGAACGGTGTAATAGTAAGCATAATAAAAAAATCAATGATTTGCTTAATTTTTGTAAAACAATCTAGAATAATACTCATGAAGTAAAGTAATGAAAGCCTAATGAAATTATATATATAGTAGTTAAAATATACAACAATAACATTAAGAAGATACAAGAAGTAATAACACAGTACAAAACTTCACTAAAAAACGAAATACATTGCACTTTGAAGTAGATTATTTAGTCTCATAATCTGTGATCAAATCTTTTGAATAAGGATATGAACACCATGTTCTGGTTCTACAATCATTCTATATGCTGGAGAATGTCTATAACCAGGAGACAGAGAGAAGCTAAACTTGGAAATGATTAGTGCTAGCACAACCTTCAATTGAACCATTGCAAAGTTTTTCCCTAAACACAATCTATTACCTGCTCCAAATGGCACATAAGCTTGTGGAAACTTGCAAGCCTTAGAAACACCCTCACTGAACCTTTCTGGTTTAAACTCATTAGCATCAGGTCCCCAAACTTCAGAGTCTCTATGAATTGTTGGGATTAGAGTCCATAGACAAACACCTTTAGGAACATTCAGGTCTCCAATTTGGATATCTTCATATGCTTCTCTTGACACAAATGCTGCTGGTGGGTATAAACGTAACATTTCTTGAATTACCATTGTCAACTGTAATAACAGAAATGTATCATTGTGTGTACTAGCATAAGTGTAGTATATTATATTATAAAACATGTGGCCGAAAATCGGGCCCCGATTTTCAGCTGCACGACTCATGTTAGTTGAGTTTCAAAATATTAGAGCATGTTCTTCCATCACCCTCATTAAAAGAAATTATGATATGTCACTATTTGATGTTATGTCATAACCATTAGTGACATGTCTTAACTTGTGTTAAGATTATGAAGGAATTCCATATTGGGTAACTACAATAAAAGACAAATGACCAAATTAAAAGAAGAGATTAAACTTGGACTATAGTGCTTATTTTGTAGTGTAAACCCAATGTAATATGAGTCTAATATATGCAAGACAAGAAACATGTGCTTTCTTGAAACAACAATGTTATATGTACAAAACCTTCGAAACCCGGAGTAAAGTCGAAAGTTTTTCGCGTGAGTCGGACAAATATCATTTTTATTCTTAAAATGAAAATGCGCATACCGTCTTGAACAGAGGTAGAGTATCTGCATCTGGTATACCATTGGGGCAAAGTTGAGCCACCTCTGCCCTTATGCGAGTTTGCCATTCAGGGTATAAAGCAAGAAGCATCAAACACCAAGAAATAGCAACAGCAGTGGTTTCATGACCAGCAAAGTATATGTTTTTGCAATTATCCACAATGAAACTCTTTGAAAAATCATTCCCTAAACTTTGATCACTCATGGTTGATTCTAGCAGTAATTGCATTAAATCTTTTTCTGATGATGATATCTCTTCTGAGCATTCTCTCTTGCGTTCTTCCACTAACTTCCATATCAGTGACTCTATCTCCCTTTCCAAACTGCTTATCTCGTTTTGTTTCTTGCTTAAGAAATTTAGTATGTCACTGCCATTCATTATTAATCACTTTACTACAGCTATAATAAATTAAACATGACTTTTTTTAATTTAATTGTATATGCCATTAAGATGGAGAATTTTTTATGTAACTTTATAATAACACCAACAGTATAGATTTTATAATGAAGCTAATCATATTTTGTGTTACACGTTATACTATGGTCTTAGAGAATGTGAGAATTTCTGACTATTTGTATTTGTTATAAAAAAGGGTGCCCAATGTGATTCCAACTTAGTGGGGTTTAGGGAAGGTAGACACACTCAGCCTTACTCTTACAAGTAAAGAAGTTATTTCGAGTATTTAAATATGTGACTTTACGGTACTAAAAAACAATTTTACCATTGTGTCAAATTCAATTTTGATCAGTAAAAAAAAGTGATGGATTACTACTAATTATTCCATATAATTTTAATCAATTCATCAATCAGAATATATAACATAAGGTTGTTAATTTTTTTTTGGTATATAACTAGGGTATCTCCTTACCTTATGCCTATTGGTAAGGAACTAACTCATTTTAGGTGTGTGACTACCTCTCCTAAAAAGTGATGCTCCCATAAATCGAATCATTGATCATTTTGTCTAACTGAGTATCTAGTGAGACCTTACCCCACTAGACCAATCCATTGTTGGTACATAATGGAACTTGCTTGCTAGTGACTCAATTTAAAAAGTGTGACACTTGAAATCAATGAAGGCCCTTGTACTATTGGTTAGGTGAATTTTTGTAAGTGTTGGTTATTAGCTTAAGTACATTTAAGAATGTAAGAGTTATAAAACATATATTTAGATAAATATATGGTATAGTGTGGACATACCCAAAACTAGTGGCTGCAAAAAGGAAGCCACCTTGTTTGGACATGGCCTTCTGCATAGTTCTAAGCTTTGAGAAAACTTCTTTTCCCATAGAATAAGAATGGCCAAAACAAACCCTTGAAATAACATCAGCTGATAATTCCCTCAAATCTGCATCAACTTTAACTTCTGCTGTTCCACCTGCTTGACCCTCACTTATTTGTTCCCATTTTGTTAGTAAGGGCTGTGCTGACTCTATCATCAGACCCACCATACCCTGCCATCAATTTCATTCACTTTTAAAATAAAAGGATCAAATGGTATACTTCTTTTTGTTAAAACATGGCAGATTCAGTGTCCCAATCATGTTTACTGACACCATTTTTATCTATCCAGAGCCTAGACTTTTCGGTTGATTAATTATTTGGTCAGAAAAGCTAAAAACAGCTATAAAAATGTATGCATGTAAAAAAAATCTACCAAGTCGACCATGTAGTGATTATATAAAAATATTTAAGCTTTTTTGAAACTACCAAAAATATTCTTGAAAAATCTCATTTAAAATATGTGATCACCCTTCAACAAGTATCGTCCCTAAAAATCGAATTGGACATCATAATAATCTAATAAGGTCTTACATCACATTAACACTTTGTTAATTAAAAATGTTTAAGCTGATAATATATGAATATATATATAAACTAGTAAGATACCCGTGCGGATGCACGGGGTGACATTTTTTCTGTATGCTTAAGAATACACGTTTTATATGTACATTCATATAGTTAAAACATACATGTTACTTGTGTATTTGTATGAATAAAAATGCATATGTTACTCGTGCATTCATATTGTTAAGAAGACACATGTTACTTGTGTATTCGCATGATTAAAAACACATGTTACTCATGCATTCGTATTACTAAGAACACATGTTACCCGTGCATTCGTATAGTTAAAACACACATGTTATTCGTACATTGACATTTTTAAAAAGACACATGTGCTATTCGCATTCGTATAGTTAATGTAGACATGTACTATATTTGCATTCATATAGTTAAAAATACACATGTTACTTGTGTATTCACATAATTAAAAACACATATGTTACTCGTGCATTCCTATTGTTAAGAGTACACGTGTGACTAGTACATTTTAATGGCTAAAAACAAACATGTTACCCGTAATTTTGCATGAGACATTATTTTATAGTCATACGATTAAGAACACACATTACATGTAAGGAAGATTGCTAATCAGAATATGAGTTTAGGGAAAATTAAGTCATATAAGAGTTGATTTAGGGAAATAAAGGAAGATTTTTGGAGGGAAAAAATATGAGAATAAATGTGTATAATAATATTTTTATGAAATCATGAATGATCATTAAGTATAATAATTATATTCATTCTAATTGAATTATTCATAAATATTCCAAAATGGTAATAGTGATGAATGTTGATTTTAAACATATGTACATGGTGATTAATAGAAATTAATATATAAGAAATGTGCATAATAATAAGATAATAAAATTGATAATCGGAGTATGAGATATTTATAGAATTACTTTCATACCACATCATAACACCGATATTTTACAATTATTACCAACACTTTTTGCTTACAATCTCATGATTCTTTTTCTTCTATCTCATGATTCTTTTTCTTCTTCTTAGGTAACATTACATCATACTTTAATTTTCTTCATTTCTCATTCTATGTTTTTTAATATTCTGATTTTGTGATTTTTGTTAGAGAGATTCATCATTTTCGGGATAATGTGGATGAAAATTTAAAGAATTATTTTTCTTTTTACATAATCAAACCGCAATTTCCTATAGGTAATGGTAATTGCATATGTGCGTAATAGGATAATCTTATAATCTCATGATTCTTTTTCTTCTTCTTAGGTAACATTATATTACATCTTACTTTAATTTTCTTCATTTCTCATTCAAAGTTTTTCATTATTCTGACTTTGTGATTTTTGTTACAAAGAGTTCATCATTTTTAGGATAATGTGGATGAGAATTTAAAGAATTATTTTTGTTTTACATAATCAAACAGCATAATAGGATATGAATTATTTTTCCCCCTAAACTCATATATTTTTAATATAAATTAATATGAGAATATTATAATGAATGTGCATAATAATAGTATAATAAAATTGCTAATCAGAATATGATTTTAGGGAAAATGAAGAAATATAAGAATTGATTTAGTGAAAATGAAGAAAGATTTTTGGATGAAAAATGAATATGAGAATATGTGAACATGATTAAGTATTTGGTAGAAAAAATGAAGGATTAATAAATGTGACATGCATGTATCATTTTGATGTATGATATGAGAAATGACATGCATGTGTCATTTTGATGTATGATATGAATGTAGATGGTAATGATACAATGTGGGACTATGTAGTTGATGGTTTGATGTATGATATGAATGTAGATGACAATGATACAATGTGAGACTATGCATGGTTGTTGGTGGGAGTGTTTGAGTGAGAAAACTTTGCATGAGAAGATGACATGTGTCCAAAATTAATAATGGAGAACATTTTTTTCTTATAGTATAATAGATTAAATCTCTGTGTAAATACATGTGTGGCACATCCATCTCCGTTAATTTATGAAGACGTTTTCATCCCCCAAACAAGTGAATTGGAATTTAATTTCATCCTTCTATATAGAATGAGAGTCTAGAAGCATAGGATACTACAAAAAAACACGAACATGGGTACAAGGAGTAATTTAATTGTATAGTTCTAACTGTCAAAAAAATATATTTAGTTATTAAATATTCTTTTCAACCAATCACAATATATGAAATAAGGAGTAATTCACTTTTTGTTACACCTTCTTAAATATACATTAAAAGGTATATAATATTAATAAATTCACTTTTTACATTAAAAGGTATATAATATTAATAAATTCACTTTTTTTTTGTTACCCCTTCTTATATGGACATTAAAAGTTATATAATATTAATAAAAGTGTGAAGAAGTGTCTAATAAATAACTATATTTGTGATCTTGAAGGTTTGGATCTTCTCTAGTATTGGACAGTCTACTACTGGAACATGAAATTCAAGAAATATTGAACATTAAAAAATAAACTTTAATTAAAAATGATTAAAAATATGTATCATTAATTTTTTTAAGTGACATATGTCACAATCTCTATCTGTATTGGATTCTTCCGGATTAATGATTATTAGATCGGAGCTCACTACCACATACTTCTCTCTCAAGATTAATAATGCAAGTTGGTAGCATTTTACCGTTTTAGTTATGACTGTTATGTTATGTGAGGCTAGGGTACATATAAATGAGTGCAAGTTGCTATCCAGCACATATATGATTAATGTGCAAATAATGTATCACTGGCCTCTTCTAGACACTTCTATTTTGTAGCATGGGGCAGACCAAGAAAATGGAATATTGTAATGAAAAAGAAAAACACAAAAATGTTGTCTTTTTTAGTTTTTTCAACAAAGAGAAATTGGTAATGTTGAAAGAAGATATAAATTTAAAGGCAGGTTTTAAAAGTTTCATGGTCACCACATAAAAATTGCCTTGAGAGGTCTCTAGAGTTTAGACTCGACTAACACACTTATAGATATCTATAGACAATCTATATGTAAATAATCATGGTTAATTTAATTAACATGCTTCACTCTTATTAATTTTGTGTCAATGAATAAAATTTGATGATATTATTATGATTTCTTTTGGACTTAGTTGTTGTTAGTATTTTTGGTAGTTCTTTGAATCTTTTATCACTTTAGATGGTTGTTCTGTATATCTGTTTAATTAAATAAACCATTTTTATTTAATAAAAAAGTTCAACTAGGCATTAACTAAAACAAAATAGAAGATTATATAAATAGAAGTTAATGAAAAATGTGAATGATATAAGCATAAAAATGTGAAGAATTATTGTACCTTAACTTTATCCATGAAGAACTCAGCTGCAACAAGTTTCCTCTGGTGTGCCCAACTAAGACCATTGGCTCTCAAAATGCCATTACCAAGTAAAGGTGCAAGTTTGTTGGTTATGTAAGTAGGCTTACCCAAATCCAAAGTGATACATTGGTTCAGTTCTCTCACTAGTTCTGGTTGATTCACATATAGGTGTTGCTTCATCCCTGTGGAGTAAGTGTACAATAGACCTGCATGTATACCAAAATTCATGTTACCTAACCATTAATTCTTATACATATAACTCCAAGAGTTTCATATTTCATCACCATATTCAAATTATACAATTATTTCTAACTCATATTTTTTATCTTTTTTATATACACCTTTCTTAAAATACTTACACATATTAAAGTTTTAGTGTCATCTTAACATTTTCCTATAATGCAAATTATTGGTGGAATGGATGAATGCAAATTATTGGTGGAATGGAAGGGATGTAATGTTGGTAACAAACAATCAAATAAATGAGATAATAATAAATAAAATTGAGATAAAATAATTTGTTAACGAGGTTCAGTCAATTATATATACGTCCTCAAAAGCGTTCAACAACTACCAAAATAAATATTATTAGAAAATAAAAATTATAAGTTTTAACGAACTCATGGGCCTGCTTATTATTTATGCATATTTGTGTTCAATGTAATATATAATCTCACCTATATAATAACATATTTTAAACTACCTAATACAAACCATTTTGTAATATCCTGAAAGAATATTAAGAAAACCAGGAAGATGAACTTTTATTGAAAAATAGTGCACTGAAAAAACAAGTCTTTAATCCATAGGCATGGTCCAAAGTGAAATGACCCGTACCTAATAATCTAACAATTTGCTAGCTCCACTGACATAAATTTTTCTCTCTGTAACTATCTATAGGTCACTGTTTAGAAACAAAATTTCTACCCTAAACATAAGACATTTATAATGAGTTAGACTCTGGGATAGGACAATCATAATTTATAATTTATAGTGTATTTTAATAATTAAGATATAATATAAGTGTAAATTAAATTGTATAAATGTCAATGTATTTTAATTTTTCAATAATTAACCTCTCCAGAAATGGAGAGGAATCTGACTCATTTATAATACCATGTTTCATCCTTTTTATAAGACATGGTTATATTTTTTTTTGTCTTTTTAGGATTCTTTCGAAAGTTTTATACGTATTTACTACTTAAGTATCCTTACATTAATTGATTGAAAAAGATAAAAAAAAAACGTTAATTTATTGAAAGTAAAGACAAAATTAATGTCTTATCAATGGAGTGTTATCGATAATTATATTTACTTTTCCAAAATTGGACAATGATTTATTCATATTCCCTTTCCTTTTCATTAATAAATAATTTTCTCTTTTCAATAAACTAATATAAGATATTTTAATGACAAAAACAATTAATATATAAAAGTTTAAAATAATCCTATAAAAAATCAAAATCATAACTTTAAATGATATTTATTAAAAAGGAATAAAAAAATTTATGCATAGTTGTTAAATGTTCATATGGAGTTATGATAGGTACTATATGGAGTTCCTACTTCAACATTTCAATGCAAATGTTATCCTGAATTAAGACTTATCCCATTATTAATATTATTTGAGATAACATTTATGTGGAAAATATATAAAAATCAAATAAAAATAATAATTATACCCTTTAATTTATATTCATATTATATTTTTACCCTTAAAAATATATTAAAAATAGAAATGATATTCCACATAATGGAGATGAATATGTGTGAGGATACCCTTCCAAGGAGTTTCCAGATTGACACAAAACAGCTGTAAAGGTCAAAATCCCAAACGTATTACAGACACACTGCCTTTGTTGCTAGCTGGTATCGTAAACCAACAACTTTGCTTCTTAAATACATTTCATGTCATATTTTATATTTTTCAATAATTTAACCAATTTATATAAGATTTTATTCCATTCTTATATAATGTTTGAAATAATAATTATCATAAATAAGAATTGAAAGATTACTTATTGATTTATTGTGAAAGAATTGTAGAATTTAAACTATATGGAAATGATTAATGTAATATTTATTTATCACTTATATAATTACTTAGAAAGAAGATTTTGAAGAATATTTTCACCCTCTTTTTAATCTCATCTATAATAATTAATTTGCTTGAAGTGTCAAGAGCCTAGGCTCTTTCCTAGTCATGTATGCTTTAACTAAATCTCATGTTTTTTTCTTCTTTGTTCTTTCCATGCTAATCCTAATGTTCTCACAATTCCACAAGCAAACTAAACTATCAATCCAATAAAGACGAATAAGGAATGTTCCAAAAGATTGCTGTCATATCCAAAAGTTAACCAAATGGGAAGCCAAAAGTAGCACCAGATGCATGAACACTGGCTTTTGCTCCCATTGGTTCACCTTTACCATTGTTACACCAATAATATTATTTTCAGAATCAAATTATGGATAATTCAAATTATCCTTTAATTTTTTTAGATCAAATTTTTTATTTAGGTTAAAGATAAAAGATAAAAGTAATGAAAATAGAAATATCTAATTTATTAGAAGATAAATTATTAAACTTTAATTATTCAAATGACCCTTAGTTAAGGAATCAAGTCACAAATATATATATATTTTGGAAAAATAACTTTTGAATGACAATTTTCATTGCATATTTTTTATCTTTGATTCCTTAATTAATACTTAATATTTTTTAGAATATTGATTAAAATCTACCTTGAATTGAGTACAACCACGGAATACTTTAGAATAGAAATATATAAAATGTCTTTAAAATGCAATCATAATAACTAGATTTTCATTTGTACAACTTTCTGGATCATAACAGTTAAATTATACCAGACTATTGTTTTCATGAAATATTTTATCAATACTACCCAGAAAAATACTCAAGATTGATAAGACCTAAAAAACTTTCTGTAATCTGTATATACAAAACAAAATTATGTTGCACTAACCAAATGAACTAATTATCTTCTTCTATGTTCTAGCTGCTATTAAATTGAACTACAATATAATGAGTTCAGTTTAACATTCAATTTTTGACTAAAAGAAGCAATTATCTTCTTATATCTTTTATCTACTATTAGAAGAAGTATAATATATGAGTGGATTAATCATAGAATGAGAAAGAAGAAAAGGGTACCATATTGTTTTCTCCAGCGTTCAAAATATGGGAAGAGTGTAGCAGTGTAATCATGTGCTAGAAACTGGTCAACAGAATGGTTGAAATTTGAAGCTTTGGCCATGTTGCTAGCCTGTGCTTGAATTCTCTGCATATCAGGTAGATTTCCATGTAGAAAAGAAGGTGGAGGCCCTTTAATACCTTGCTTTTGGAGCTTCATTCTTACCCTTTGGATCTTAAGCCACATATTACAATACACATAAATAATCCAGCTCAATATTCCTACTATAGCAATTGAAGAAGCCATTTTCATTGCTACAAACACCTCCTCCATCTTTAATTTTTACCCTCTATTCTGTTCTCAGTACGCTCAACAAGTTATTAGCATAGTATATATAAACTATATATTATAATTGTTGTTGTATAAGAGAGCAAAGGCTCATTATTTTATTAAGCTGCATTAGTTATAATTATTTATATATTATATATATAGAGCAGCGAAAGAGAGAGAGAAAAGGCTCCACTCTAGCAATAGAGTAATTAAGCATTCACTTGAATATATGCATGATATGATATTAATTATGTAATATTTATACCACATGCTTGATGAATGGACTCATATATATGTAAATAAATGGACTGATTACTCTGATTAGATTAATATATAAACATTTGCTTATTTAATTAATTATTTAATGAGGATAATTAAAAGGTTATACCCTTAGAGTGTAAATTTCTAAAAATTAGCACCCCATCATCTACTATTAATGCATATGAATTTTATTTAAAAAAACAATAAATTATGATATATAAATAGTGAAAAATACTTAAAAATATCCACATCTTTATACATACTTATTAAGTAAAATGTATTAATAGGAGTGTAATATTTATTACCGTTAGTGTAAAAAATTATACACGGTTAATACATTATTTACCATTTAGATATATTATGTTTATTGAAGAATCAATAATGATTAAGAATGTAGGGTATACAATGATTTATAGTATGATTTGTATGCTAAAATGTAAATTGATATTCTTTATGTTTTAACTTTGTTATTTTTAAATTAAACTATAAATTTATTAAAGTATGTTTCTTTTTTTTGGAATATTAATTCTTGAGTATGCCATAAATTAATATAAATATGAGTATTTATCTACTTGAAATTCTTTACAGGTATATATGTGTATATAAATGTAAATATATTTAAAACTGATATACGATTTGATTATTAGTCAACCACTCCCTGAATTGATGAATCAGTGTCCCAATTTCCTTAACCTTAGTTTGGTTGCATAGAGTTAGAGTGGAGAAAAAAGAGTAAGAGAGAATGAAGAGAAATATAGGTTTTCTCTCATTTGGTTGTGAAGAGATAAAGAGAATAGAGTGTAAAAAATGTGTAGGACTCACATTAATTCCTTTCTCTTATAAGTTAGTGAGAAAGTGGAAGGAGGGTATAATTTGATATTAAATACCAAAAATATCCTTCAATTATTTGTCTATAATTATTATTTTTAAATACTAATAATATAAAACAACATTTTTTAATATATAATCAAGCTTTTTGTATATACAAAATATGAATTAAAAAATGAAGTTAAATTATAGTAAAATTTATAATTTAAAATTATAACTTTTATTTTTAGTTAATAATAAAACAACAATTTTCCCCATTTTTTCTTCATTTAGGGGTATTTTTATCATTTAAAGTATAACATTATATTTCTATTCTCACTTTCTCTTCTTATTCTCTTATACCAAACATTATAAAAATTTACTCTAATTCTCCTTTATTTCTCCACTTTCTCTTTCTCTTCTCATTCTCTCTTCTATTTTCTTAGAAAACCAAATAAAGTCTTAGCGTTTTGGTCTCTTTCAATTATAGTAAGTAATTGAATTTATTATAGAGACATATACATCATGAACCTCCATCAACCATCATGAACATAGTGGTCTATCTTGGGGGGGGGGGGGTCCCTGTACTCTTTCTTATTCTTGAAATTGACCTCTTTGCTTAAAGCCTATTCTATTGTTAATCTTTTGTACCCTAAAGATTTAAGGCAATTACTCTTGTGCCCATTGATATGAGAGAGAAGTTTATCCTACCTGATCAAATTAGAGTGCAATAAACATTTAGTTAACATCTTATATAGTATCAAAATGTATATAATATATCTATTTGATCATAAAATTATTTTTAACTTATATAATCACCTTACATCTTTACTGTATTAAGTATCATTTAAAAGAAAGTATAAAAAACTTTGAGTAATGTTAAATTCATAAACTAATCATTTTAGTTACTAACTTGACCATATATCAATGGTTGGTTAACATAAAGTGAAAGTAGATTGTGCCGTCCACAAACAAACTTTAGCAAAAGGTCATAAGATTGGGATGATGATGAAATGTTTTCATTTATGTCTTACTATTTGTACAATGCTAATTAGAGTGTTAGATTTAATTAAAAATAAAATTAACAAAATTATAAATTAATATTTTAATATTATTTTGTAAAGTTTGATTGACTAAAGACATGAAAATTTTGGGACATAAGATCTTTGTCGATAAGATTGAATCATATAGTTTGAAAAACATTACATAGTTCAGATTTGAGAGTTATTTTCATAATTATATTTATCTAATGAGTGATTAAAAAAACTTAATCAAAATTTGAGAAAACTTGTATAAGCATAATCAATCAAACATGATGATATCATTGAATTAATAACTTTAAAAGGATAATAAACCCCTCACTTGTATCCAAAGTTATACCTAAAAATAAAATTAAAATTAGAATCATTCCTAAATCATCCAACAAAATATCTGAACATTGGTTTTTTATCTGCATATAGATAAGACAAGTGAGAGAAGCAATGGAGTCAGACCCAACAGAACCACACCTTGTGGGCATTGGAAGGCCACGAGTTCCCCATATATGTCCACTCATCTCATAACAAAACTTATTTGGGATGTTTTCACTTAACAAAAAAAATTATTAGTGTGAATAAAACCATGATTGAACTCTAATTTCACTGCAATTTCTCTTTCCTCAAAGTTCTTTCTTATCTTTCTCTATACCTAATCAAAGGAAGGGTAGATAGATGTAAATTGAAGAGAAAGAGAATGAGACTTTGGGGTGGCAATATGGCCAACCCGGCCCGGCCCTGTCCGACCAGCCTTTGGCCCGCCAAAATATGGGTTGGGCTGACACGCCCTTTTTTGCTAACAAAGCTCAAAATGCCAATCCGACCTATATTTGGCAGGGCTGACAGACCGGTGGGCTGGTCCGTTTTTATTTCTCTTTTCAAAAACTCATTTATAACCAACTTAATTACAATTTCAAAAATAAATAATCATAACGCCTCACAAATGTCTTTTAAAACAAAAATCACAAACTAAAATCCACAATCTCATAATAATATATCGTTTTTGTTTAAAACTTTGTAAGTTCTAAACAACTAGCTAACATGGTCTTAAACTTTTAGACTCATAGTTCACAATAAATTTTCAAACTCCTAAGTTTTAAACATTAGATATTTTGTTGAAAGAATACGACTCTACTTTTCTATGCAAAAAATATTCTTTTGAGAAGACTTGTATATAAGTACTAACCAATTTAAATAGTAAATTATACTAATAAGTAAATGTCTTGTATATATGATATAAATTACTTGTCAAATGTAATATTACATAATAGTATAACCAATTTTGTATAACGGTACAACCATTGAAAAAGTTTATTAATAATATAAAGAGTAAATTACACTTATGTTTTTCATTGTTCTAGAGAGTTAATTGTTGTTGGCTATTTGTTTTCTAAAGTGAATATGCCTCTTATGGGTACATGTTCATGATATTGTTGATGTTTTTAATAATGTATGTTTTCCTTCTATTATGTATTGAATTATAGTTGCCTATTTTGATTTTTCATTCATCAAGATTCCTTTTACGGTTGCATGTTGACGTTTTTTTTCGGATCTAGAATATTTTTGTCTCATGCTTGAAGTTTTTCTTTGTTTGTTGAATATTTTTCACTCATGTTAATATTAAAAACTTGACATTTTTACTTTGGCATTTTAATGTTCTTTGAGTACCGGAATGGTTGATATTTTTGTTCGTTTATGGAATTCCCGCCACCCTTCCTTTTATGTTCTACATTGTTCTTGAGACTCAACTATTGTTTGCAATTTGTTTCTTTGTTATTTATGTCATTCAATCTTTGTATATCAACACATTCAATAGAAACAGATTTCTGTGTTTTTTCTAATATGAGTTTTAAGGTTTAATAATTAAAGAAAGTACTTATTTGTGTTCTTTGAATTTCTGTAAAATAGTCTGCTACATTATGTGTTTCACTCTCTGTATGTAAATTATTAACTTCAGTGTTGGTATCATATTGCTCCATGTGACCTTATTTTTCTTTATTTGTTTATTTTATGTTTTAGTCCCTAAAGCATATCTGCATTCACTTAATCGGAGAGTTATTTGGACATTATTATCTTCATTGGATAAGTATTGTTAGTTGTTGTCATCTTTATATTAATTTAATTATGTTGTTCTTCATTGGATGAGTTTGACTCTTTTCATATCAACATTCAACTAGAGTAATTTATGAGTTTGACTCTTTTCATATCAACATTCAACTAGAGTAATTTATAATAAATTTTGTATAATGTATTTTGATTTTTAATATTTTTGTGAAGTTCTTTATAATATCAACTATTGCATTGTATGACTTCTGTGTGTACGTATTTCTATGGAATTCTTTATAATGTCAACTATTAGATTATATTTTTGTGTCGTACATATTAAAATATTCAAGCTCTCTCCAATTTATGAAGTCTCTACATTATGGGTGGTTAACTTAGTAAGTCACCTTTGTATAAAAGACTTTCACATTTTATTTGAACCAAAATAACGGTTTATTTAAACTCCATATTTAACATTTCTGATATATATTCAACTATGTATATTTATCATTGATGAGAGTTGTTAATATCAACACAATGGTAATATCACGCCCGTTTAATATGATCAATGATTTGAACGACACAAAATACGTTTGGAAAATTGCAGTTAGAATCATTGATATATGGCATGTCCAATTACCACCCAAATCTGGACATTTGGAAATGATTTTATTGGATTCTGAGGTAATACTTTATCATATTTAAATTTATATAGTTTTGAACTTTTTTCTGTTTTTTTTATTGTAGACATACTCTTTGCCTTCAATATAGGGAAAGAAGATACAAGTCTCTGTTAAAAATGGTCAATTTAATGACTGGAGAGAACATTTAGTGTTGTATCATACATATGTGATACAAAAATTTTATGTCATGCACAACTACCTTCAATTTAAAGCATGTGATCACATTTATCGTATGCAATTTACTGTTGATACAACTGTAAAACAGAGAGACTTTTTTGGTATCCTTAGTTTTGAATATGATTTCAAAAAAAAATGGAGACATTTTAGTTGGGATCATTCAGACTGATTTTTTAATAGGTTAGGTCAAAATCATTGAAGATTAATCTATTTAATTACTTAAATGTTGTTGTCTATTATTATAATAGTATAATATTTGTTATTTCTTTGAGGTAGACATAATTGGTGTTGTTGAATAAAAGTCCATTTTCCCCTAACTTTATTCTCAAAGATTTTAGGTAACATTTTTTCCATTTAATTTTATGTTTTCAACCTGAGATTGACATGTTTTTTTCTCCTTTGCTATTTTTTTGGAAGTGGTGATGTCATTACATGTACTCTTTGGCAATCAAATGCCATGCAATTTATCAACTATTACAACACCCATCCAAATGGTCAATCAATCATCATAATCTTAACACGTGCTACAATCAAGAAAAGAAAAGGTTGTGATAGTTGTAGTACTTTTATTTTTAATCTACCTAGAATATACATATTGTGTCTTATTCTCACTTTTTTATAGGTAATTACCTACCATGTGTTTTCAGTTCATGGTGTGGGTCAAAGCTTTTCATTGATGAAGAAATATGAGACATTCATAAATATAAGAAAATGTACTATGCATATACTTTAATTTACTCATCTACCTATAGTCTGTTGTAATTGTTAATATGACAGTGGTAAAATTGTTATTGTAGTTTTCCTACTTTTGAGGATTCTTCAATTTCTGATGAAGGAAACCTGAACTCAGATGGCAATGAATCCCTGCCATTCAAAACTGTGAGTCGATGCAACCTTTGTTTTTGCTAATTTCCAATGCAAAGGTAATTCATGTAATATCTTTCATACATTTAAATTTTTTGACTTTTGTGGTTAGTCTCTGCCTATTACTGTTGACCATGATCCACACCACCTTCAAGTCCTAACTCCAACCAAGAGGTTGTCGTCTGAATTAGTTTTGGACTTGGTTCGAAGCCCTTTATATAGTTCCAGTCAATTGTCATCTTCGAAGGTGACAAAACTTTTCAAGATTGAGTGATATTTGATATTACTTTTTCCAGTTGTATATAACCACTTAGCTTACAACATTTTTTGGTGCATCACAAGTATGATGTATATGATACACTGACCTGAATTTATATGACCTCATTTTTTGTTGACCTCATCTCCCTAACAAGGAAATAACTCTACCATGTTAGCAAGTGATACTTACAAACCCAAGTACCGAATCCTATATAAGTTTTGTATGACCTAATTGGGATCTTCAAGTCTCTGTTTTGACTAGGAAACTTCAAGTTGAATTTAATATTACAAAGTTGCACTATTTATTATACACATAACACATCTAATATTTATTCCCATTGTTAGGAAAGTTTTATCTATTTACCAATTATAACCGCAAATACTTATTTCAATATGTAACTGTTGACTGAATTTAGTAAACATTGTTTATGTGACATAAATAAACATTGTTTTCAAAATAAAAAAGTGTTTACCTAAATTTTACATACTATAATTTACATGTTAATGGATGTTAAAAATATTACCTAAATTTTACATACTATAATTTTCATTGCTAATTATGTTACACACTAACAACCCATGTATTTACAGTATCGTTGCGAATGAAGTGAAAGTTTTATGTATGTACTGTTTTTCTTACACCATAAATTTAGTGTTTATCTAAATTTAACATACTATAATTTTCATGTTAATGGATGTTAAAAATATTAGTGTATGAATTGTAGATAATGCCATTAATCAACTAAAAGTTATCATTTTTGTACATTGTTTCATTGCTAATTATATTACACACTAACAACCCATGTATGTACAGTTTCATTGCAAATAAACTAAAAGTTTTATTTATGTACTGCTTTTCTTGCACCATAAGTTTCATTGCTAATTTTTAATTAATGCAGTTAAAATTTTATTTTATTTTTTGTTGCAAATAAACTATCATTCCCTAAAAATCAAGATTATCTGTGATCGAATTACTAAACTTCCATTCATCTTTACCTTTTCAAATAATTTAACTACATTTTTTATAAATAACAAGAAAATTTGAACATGAATTAGTAATGTTTTCTCTTCATAAACTTTCACGTCTAAATATTCTCTCCTGGAATACATTATCTGATGTTATTCATATCATCTCACCATTTACGTAATACAAATATTACAAACACGGAAGAAGGGTATCGTCCTAAAACTCACTTTGCAACGTATTGTATTTTGCTAATCTTAAGATAAAGCTAGAAGTGGACAACTCAATTATGTTAGTAAGGAATTTAGACCAGTACGAAGGGTTATGTAATGGTACAAGGTTGTTGGTTACTAAGATGGCTAATCATGTACTTGAGACAAACATAATATCGGGAAAAAACATTGGAAATACCACTTATATTCCTCGGTTAGAAATGTCACCATCTCAGTCTCCATGACCTTTCACGCTTATCAGAATACAATTCCCTATAATTGTGTCAAATGTTATGGCAATCAATAAATCTCAAGGTCAATCATTAGAGAGTGTTGGGTTGTATTTACCTAGACCAGTATTCAGTCATGGTCAATTATATGTAATTATTTCAAGAGTACAACGCAAAAAAAGTTGAAGATATTGATACATGACATAGATGGTAAACCACCGAAAACTACAACAAATGTCGTTTATAAAGAAGTTTTCCAAAATCTGTAACATATATTCTATAGGTTATTTTAAATTATGCTTAAATTATTTATTTCTACCAACTGTTTTTTTTTTTCAAATAACAAGTTCAATATCATCTTATTTTGTAAGTAAAATTATGCAAAATACAGTATCCCTCGTGCAAATGCACAGGTCTCCTACTAGTTTTCTATACAACCAGACAACACTAAAATTCATTTTATTTCTCACATTTTTTCTCTCTTTCCTATCACATCTTTTTCTTCCTTTCTTCTCTTAGACCAAAGGAAACATTAGACAATAGTTACATGGTAATAAGAACTTATGGTTCTTGCATTGAGGAAAATTTGGGTTTCCTGTTCATTTTTAGGTGATATTTTTTTATCATGTTTACTTTTTTATATTACCGAGAGTTTTTCCATCACATTTTGAATAAAGAATTAATCTATTTTAGGTTGTATGATTATCCTTTTTAACAAGTATCGCTCATGAAGATCTTGCAGTGCCTTAGGTCTAGTCCAGACTAATGTCTTCTTGATTTACCTTGATTTTTTTATCATGTTTGTTCGAGATGCTTAACTTTTTTGTGCAAATATCTGGTTAAAAAATATGAGTCAAAATTAACTAAATACAAAATGTATTTTGAATTTTTGATGCATGGAATAAGGATACACATGTTTTCTTGTTTTTGTTTTTATTTATAAACAAAAGTTTAGTTGAATTGAATTTTTATGTCTCATTAAAATAATGGTGATCTTACGATTCTTTATTTCTATGTATACCTACGGAGATACTATACAAATTATTCATCAATGATGTTATCATATCCGTCACATGTTCAAAGATTGGTTTTTTTAATACACGAATTTAAAAAAACAAAAGATAAAAGCAATTGTGTACTACGTATACATTAGCATTAAAATTTTACTTGAGTATTTTGTGAAATAAAAATATGTGAGAGACTAAAAGATCACAATATAAAATAGATTTTGACAGATAAAATAGTGATTGGAATGTAGCTTTCGTGACCCTTAAATTATATATGACTTAAGAGTTAAGATGGATACAGGCCCCAACACTATAAAACTAAGTTGTTTTATCTTTTATGGTTAGAAAAATACCTTTATTTAATCATAGTGGTTGGATTTATCAACTACATAATTATTATATGCAATTTCTAGAAGACCACCTTATCCTTGATGTAGTCTCTGTCTTTCACGCAATTTCTTTGTTTTAGAAACCGATGCAGTGCTTAAAGTTTATCATATATTTTAAATATTAATATAATAAATCGTTCACGCAAACCGTAATATCTATGTATTATAGGATTTGATATATTTTTTATAATTCATTTATTATTATTTTTGAATAGTTAATAATAATAAAATATAAATGGTATATAATAGGATAATAATATGTAAAACTCATACACATTGATATATACATTTATTTCCTCATCATTCGATCACAGCCATTGGATATATTAGAGCAATAAATATATACATGTGCATTTTGGCCTTATGTCAGTGTCTTTCCACTGTTTTCTACTTCTTAGTCTTAAAATTGATGTCATTTTTGCTTAAAGATGATTCTATTTCCTATTTAATCAATTGTACCCTTCGAATCCAATTATAGTGATATGGTTCATAGAGGCATGCATATGGATATGAGTGTAACATATATTGGGACACTTCTAATATACTAATTGATTGTATTTTTTTTCCTGAGAGTCAATAATGATTGAAAATAAATGCTAAATAATCCAATAATAATATAAAAAATTCTTATATTATCATTGTATATATATATATATATTTTTCTCTATGAAAATTGAGTGAACCACCACCCTTGTTAATATTATAGGATCATTAAACAAATCAATGTAATGATATAATGATACATACTCAAAAGAAGTTGGTTAGTAATGTAAAGTTTCGCTAGATTTTTAATATGATCAAAAATCAAGATTTCATTCATAATAGTGTTTGGTAGAGGTTGTGGTGACTTGTCTATAGTTAAATACAGCGTTGCGGTACTGTGGACTTGGGGTAGGGCAGTGGTGGCACTTGGTTTGTAACGATTTTGGTAGCTGAGGGTTTTTGGTGTTGTCAAATAAGTAGGTTAAGGAGCTAGAGAAAAGAAGGTTCGGGATGAAAGGTGAATTTTTTGAAATAAAAATTATAAAATTACTCGTATTACTAAATTTATTATAAGGTTAATTTTACCTCAAACTATTGGTATACAATGCTAAACTATTTCATCTAAAAAATTCATTTATATATGTTTGCAAATCCCTATCGTGTATATATATATAAGTCATTTACATTTAATTTTTAAGAAAGCAACTCCATAAAACTGAAAATCAAATATCCAACTCGATAAATCCCTATTGTATATATATGATTCATTGATGTAGTGATCAAATACGCTAGAATGATTTGATAGTTATGATATTATTTTTTTGTACTACCCATGTATTCTTACGTTTTGGTAAGGAATTAAGCTATTTTGAGTGTATGGCTATCTTTACCAACAAATGTTATTCCTAAAAATTGAATCATTGACATTTTGATCATCTTATAATCTAACCAGACCTTATAAGTGGATGCTTATATGTGCTTGACTAAATTACTGATTTTGTGATGTTTCACTCTTTTTCCGATTCTTAGCCTTGAAATTGATGTCTTCATTTAAAGGTAATTGGATATATACTTTTCCAATGACTTATATAATGTTGAATGGAATCAATGGTCGTTTTCGATATGGATTAGTATCATGATTATTGCATCTGGCATATAAGTCAAATTAACGGTTCATTTATATATATTTTCTCAGTTGAAGTAGGTGACTCCAATTTTTTTTTTTAATTTTAAGCATGTCATATTATATTAACCAATGTTATGAAATGCAGGAAACACATTAGGTGGAAGAATTCTCATATTAGCACAGCTTAGTTGAAATCATTTGAACGGGTGATTTTATATAATTAATAATTACTAGCATATTGACCGACACTCACGTGTTTGTCAACCCGCTTTTTCTATTGAGTGAATTATAATTGATTTGTATATTTTTATTACATTTTTCATAACTATAACAAAATCAACAAAACATGATTTGTAATTTTGCATGTTAAAAAATGAAAATGATAAATTGTCGTGTTCAAATATTGCATTGATCCATTTGGAAAAATTATCGTATTCAAATAGAAAAACTGTAAAACTTACATAAACAAACATGAAACATAAAATGAGGAAATATGTTATATGGTTTTTTGGTAAAAAATATAGATTAGTACGAGCAAATTGGGAAAACACAAATTACACCATCATGGGTAGTTATTTTGTGTTTTCCCTTTATATTAGTATTGATATATGGTTTTTTGGTAAAAAAATATAGATTAGTAAGGGGAAATTGGGAAAACACAGATTACACCATCATAGATAGTTATTTTGTATTTCCCTTTATATTAGTATAGATATAATTATATATAAATGCAAACATATATATAATTAATAATTATGTAGAATTATATTGAAGTAAAATATCTTCCCATTTTATTCGATTAAAATAAAACAATTTTCCATTTTTTTAATTTTAATTAAACTGGTTCACTTTTAAAAGTTATTTCAATTCAATCAGAGATAGTTATGAAGTCTAATCAATAATTGGATCATTCTCACCCTTTCCGGTCCATGATTGTGAAACATTATAGAGCAATACATTAGAACGGTTGATGTTACTACTTTTTTCCAACCGCTCATCCTAGATCTCAATTATTCTACTATGTGGGTTGGACGGTGGTCCTGTCTTGAAATTACACTCAATTGCGACACGAAAACACTTGAAAGTGGACCACTATGGGAAAATATGTCAATTCCGTGAAAAGCCAACCCAATCAATCTCATAACCCTCACATGCTGTGAGAGGACAGAGGAAGCCATGTCAATATCATATCTTCTGCTTCACAATAACTTTTTTTTTTAATTATGACCACTTTATTATTTATATTTAACCTTTATTTATATATAAACGGTTCATCAGTATTGCTGTGTCCGTCAATCACTTTTTTATCATTTGTAACGTTACTCTATATGTAATAAATGAATTGTGTTAGATATATTATAATTGTAGTTTAATATTTTATAACTTGCTTGGGTTAAATGATTATTTTGTTAGAAATTAGAATATAGTGAAGACAAAATAAAAAATTATTAATTACACGACGGTGAATAATTATTTTAAATTTTGGCTTTATTAATAGTATATTTTAATAGAAATATAACTCGTTTAGCAAATCCCAACCGTTTAAAGTATGAGAGTTTACAAATTTTCCTACATATAAAATTTGCAGGTGTTTGTAAAGAGGTTAAGCTTTATTTATTAGTAATTAAGTTATAAAATACATAATATTTACTTGTTAGTAGAAAATTGTAACTTATTATATAAAAATTTAATATCTACAATATCAACATAAAATTATTTTTTTACATTGTTAAAATTATTTACTTTTTTTTGTTGTTAGTAAACTTATTGTTGTTAAACATTGTTTTTTATATTGTTTTGTTGTTGAATACTGTTTTTTTTTTATGTTGATGCTCATATTGTTTTTTTTATTTCCTTATGAATTACATAATATTTTAAAGTGTATTACACTTAACATGGTAGTCATTTTTATGAATTTTAAAATATATATGTAATGTCAATCTTTTATAATAAAAAATTATATCAAAATCAACCCAAAACTGTATATAATATCTGAAACGGATTGAATCAGACATTTTAATATAAACAAAGCATACCATACTTGACCACAGTTTAATAATTTGTTTGAATCAAATGATTTTTTTATCTAAAAACATATCCAAACTTATCGCATACACTAGAGGTGTCAAAATGGGCTACCAGAATGGGTTCGGGCTAGCCCACATCGGGTTTGGTTAATTTGGGTCGGGCTAAAAAACCCGTATACAAATTATGCATAGTAATTATAGTTCAAGCCCACCCTAAGCGGGTTGCGGGTTGTGGCGGGTCAACCCGCATAATACAAAAATAAATTATTTAAATTGTAACATATTTAATATACTTAATATATATATATATATATATATATATATATATATATATATATCATATGATATTAATGTATAATTTTTTAATATAATTGTTATGCCAAATGCGACCAAACTTATAAATATAATATCTTGTGTTTGAGTTAAGACGTGATCTTAAGTTCACGTATATAAATTTTAACACAATCCATTTATCAAATCTATCATTTCTATTGAACTTTCACTCCCTAACAAAATATAATTTATAACTTCATTTTAATATATAAATCTTTGGACACTATAAAAAAATAATATCATCTTGGTTTATAGTAATAGTAGTATAGACTCAAGTTCGTAATAAACTTTATATGTCAAAGTATATCCACCATTGTATATATATGATCATTATGTTTTAAGTTTTATTGTAAATTATTCTGTTAAATTTGGTTGAGTGAAGTTCTCTTTTGTAAACATTTACGTTGTCTTTTAGTTTTGTTGTAAATGTTATTTTCTTTATTATGTGTTTGTTGTAGAAGTTAAATCTAATTAAATAGAAAATTAAGAAAAGAAAAGTGAGATTTATATGGTTTAATGTATTCTCATTTGATTTGATACACTATTTTGTTATTAAGCTTAAAATGATATTATATAAAATTGAAAAAATATGATAATGTTTAACTTTATAAAATTATTGTAATTTATATCGCAATATTTATTATCTACTTTTTATTATAAGTTATTTTGTAAAATAATTTCCACTCAAAGCTAATTATCAAGTCAAAAGTCCCTAAAAAATAAAAATAAATAAGGAAAAACGGGTAACCCGACCCGACCCCAGTTTTAATATAGTCCGGTCGGGCCGGACTAAAAAGTCTGGATTCAATGAAAAGTACATAATATGATACCAAATCCCTATAAAATTCTGGGTTTTTGACGGACCGGCCTAGTTGGGCCGCCCATTTTGACACATAGCTGACACCCATATTAGGGTGGAGGTAACCAAATAACATGTTTAATATATCTAATCCGTAGGCCCATTTAACAAATTCAGACCCAATTTCACGCTTGCCAAACTCCTCATAACCCATGTCTAACCATATCATATATTATTCCTCGGGCTTAAGCCCATGATGGAGTCTAATAAAGTGCTCAAATCAATGGTACTCTAATAATTGTTCCCCCTCCCAACAATGCACAACAATACCCAACTGTTTTTTATCACATCTCTATTTGAAATTTTGAATCAAGTATTTCATGTTTTGGTAGTTTTGATAATTTAGTGGAGGTCAACACATTATTAATTCTTCTAACATCTGACTGATGGTGTTAACAATATAAAGAATTAGACTCCTCAAAATTAATGGTAGAATTAATTATCTTCTCTGAGATTTAAAGATAAAAATATAATCCAATTTTTGATAAAATTGACACAAATGTCAATACATGTTTTTTTTTTTTGAAATTTCATATATTATCATATCTATTAATGGAGAGGAGTCTCACTCTGATTCTCCAAAATCTTCAACTAGTTGTATCACTTGTATGAACTTCACTTTAACAATTCATCACAACGTCATTCGAACGATCTAACTTATAGCAATTATTTCTTTGCAATTTTCGTGAACAACCCATAATCGATTGTACGTAAATATAGCTTTTAAGATTAATAATTTTATGAAATAAAATATTACCTTTTCAAATTATCAACATTATATATTTTTAAAAGTATTTATATATATGTGCTTCTCAATAACTAGTTTAAAATATAAGACAAATAAAATTTAATTTCAAATAATTTTGTAATTATATTTGAAAATTGGCTCTCGACCTCTGATAAATATCAATTAAAAGAAAGATATGACTAAACAGTTACCTGAATAAACAATCAGTCTAGATATATGCTAACATGTAAAATTACACTAACAACAACGGTTCTTTAATCTCAACCATTGGGTTAGTTTAGTTAGTCCGGGTTATATACCTAATAACTCGTAAGTGATATCGCGAGAAGGGATGAGATCCACTTAATTCAAGAGAGCATGTGGAAAAAATATACTTCACATATTAGTCATTCATTCCTGGAAATCTAATGGTTTAGATGTACTCATTATTTCAAACTATTAGATTTTCCAAGAATGAATAACCATGATATGTAGTAGGTTTTTTTCACTTACTTTTGGAGTAAGTGGATCCATTCTTAAGTGAGAAATAGAAAAATTAATACAGTTTCCAGTTAAAAGATAAATTTGTACTCAAAAATTAAAATTACTCATTAACATATATATGACCACTATTCATTAATTTCTAATCTTAATCATGTGAATGTTTGTATGTTACAAATTTAACCGGATATCAAAAGTCACTTATTTATATATATTTGTTACACTAATAATGCAAAATATATTATGCATGCACACATCTCACACACATATTACTTCCTTGTTACATGGTACATCGAGGGTTAGGTTAGTTATTAAATACACAAATGTAAGTATGTACACATAAATTGAATCTTTGATATCGGCATATTTTAAACATATTTCTCCTTAAAAAACTTTCTCCAGCTATAAGAAAAGTATAGATATTTGCGCTGATTCTTAAGAGCAAAATGTATAAATGGACGTACACGGTCACGATTAGTTAGTATACCGGGAGAAAATGATGTATACACTCAAAATCATAATGTATGATTTTATAGAGTATTATTATATTATCCATAATTTATATTTAATTATCATTAACTTTTTATAAAAGATAATTCAAATGAATAATAAATGATACAGTGAATATATATAAATATTTATACTGGTAGTACATTTATAGTAATTGGAGGAATAAAATATGACATTGTTGGGGTTGTGTGATATGATTATAACAATAATCAAATCAAATCCACAACATTTGTGACTCATTTGCAACTAATTTTTTTAATTTAAAACCTTAGACGTAAATGGGAGAGGCACTTTAAAGTTTAAGATAACTAAAATGATAAAAAGAAATTAAAATAGCATGTCAAAAATTAGAGGACAATCTTGTTTCTCTAGCTTTGATTGTTAGGGAGCTCAATTTTCGACTGGACATTATTTGGACATTAGCTCTAATGGAAAATGATAGATATAAATTTTGTGGAATAAATTATTTTTTCATGAGCTAATAGAAGAAAAAAACATATAAATAGATATGACATTTACATGTTTAAGCCAAAACCTAAAAACCATAATTTCATTAATATTTTTTACTTTTATATATTTAATATGAGACTTTGTGCGGTAAAAGAAGTTGGTCTAGTGGTGTCCTCTACTAGATTCTAGGATGACCAACAGGTTAATGATTTGATTCTTGAGAGCAACATTTATTGAAATAGACTATCACGTACCCCAAAGTCTAATTCAATGAACTGAAAATAAAAGTACAAGCAAACCCTATGAATGAGAGCCTATTGTAGTCCCACCTAAACCTAACAATGACTTATTATCTATAGTGGGGGTGGAGAATAATCAAAATCATAATGCATGAACAAGTATAATAAGATCAAAACATCATTTGTTTTATATGAGCTATAGATTTCAACCCAACAATTAGTAAATAATGGAAAGCACTCGTCTATAAATTTAGTAACACGCATTTACCTATGCCTAATATGATATGACAAGTATTGAAAACAACACATAAATCATAAGATGGAAAAAATGGAAGGTTGAATATTTTCCATGGCTACATGGAAATGATTGAGATTCAATATGGAATTTTACTCAAAATTTTAATCATATTCTAATTAGATATTTATACACTGACAATGAAAATTGAACTCGTGAATATCTATCTGAACCAAACCCAAATTTAATAAGAAAAACATAATGTGACTTGGTTCGTGTTCGATTTTAGCCAAGTTTAACTGTCAAGTTCTAATTCAGCATAATTGATCCTCTACTTAAAATTCGTTATCAACCTAACTAATACATGTAAAATTACCAAACATAAAATACATATATAAAACATAATATATATGTGTATGACATATATATATATATATATATATATATATATATATATATATATATATATATATATATTTCGGGCGGTTTCCTATCGGGTTCAGGGATTGTAGCATTATTTTTAAGTTCACTTAATTTGGATTCAGGTGTTTGATTTTGGGTTGAATAAACACAAACTCGATACTGATATGTCCCATTGGCATTCCTATATTTATAATTACAAAATAAGGATTACAAAAATTATGTTTATAGTGATTACCTTTAGTGCAAGTAACATTGTTTGGTGGCTTATTGGGACGAAGGAGGCGACAATGAGATGATTGGATGAGACGATGAGAGTTGTGTTCTAAATAGAGATTGCGAGAGCCAACAGTGAGGATGACTGAACGACAAGAATAACGACATGAAGTGTAAAGGCTGCCTGGCAGCGTGAGGTTCATAGACTTTGAATTGAATTGGGAATTTCATATTTGAGAAAGGAGAATCAAGTCATGTGTGAAACATTCGAAGATTATACCGTATGCATGAAATAATTTTTCTAAATGTGCAATCATGTATAGATCATCTAGTAGTAATATATATTAGTCAAATGTGGGGACTGTCCCGTAAAATTGTATCAATTTATGTGTCATTGTTTATAATTAGTCAAAATAAATATTTAATTATTAAATTTTTATTTTAAATATATTTTTTCAACTAATCATATATAGTTACATGATATAGAGTGACACTTTGTGAGACAATAGATGCCAGTCAGCCCATTGCCTCTTGGAAAAAGAACCAGACCAAAAGTTTGGGCCTGGTCTTACAACTTTCTAAATAACTGCACATAGTGGAATACTGCTGGGTATCTATCCATTAAGTGAAAGATATTTTTTTTTGTTATTATGAAGAGTATTATCATCTTATGATATTGAAATTTTTGGTTGTCCTTGATTTTTAGCGTAACCTTACATCACTAGATAACATACTTTTGGTAAATAGCTAGAGAAGAGAATATATACATTGATAATATAGGAGTTTTTCCACTATATATTATTAACTATTCATATTTACTCATGATTAAATTTTAAACAAGGGTAATACAAATGAATCATAGTAGATTATATAATAATGATGTATAAATGTTTATTATAGATAAATATTACAATATATTTGTATTATTATGTATATTTTTTGGTATGAAAGAGAGATTTTGGGATTTATTTGAAACGGGATCAGAATCCGATTGAATTGTTTGACTCCAATTCCGATTATTGTTTTTTCCCTCTTCACTAATTTATATCATTCATTATTCATATTTAGTTATCATTAAATCTTAAATAAGAATAATACAAATGAAATATAATAGATAATATAATAATGATATAAATGTCTACTATAGATAAATATTACAATATGTTTGTATTATTATGTATATTTTTTGTCTGAAAGAGAGATTTTGGGATTTATTTGAAATGGAATCAGAATCTGATTGAATTGTTGGACTCCAATTCCGATTATTGTTTTTTCCCTCTTCACTAATCTATATCATTCACTATTCATATTTAGTTATCATTAAATCTTAAATAAGAATAATACAAATGAAATATAATAGGTAATATAATAATGATATAAATGTTTACTATAGATAAATATTACAATATATTTGTATTATTATGTATATTTTTTGTCTGAAAGAGAGATTTTGGGATTTATTTGAAATAGAATCAGAATCCGATTGAATTGTTGGACTCCAATTCCGATTAGTGTTTTTTCCCTCTTCACTAATCTATATCATTCACTATTCATATTTAGTTATCATTAAATCTTAAATAAGAATAATACAAATGAAATATAATAGATAATATAATAATGATATAAATGTTTACTATAGATAAATATTACAATATATTTGTATTATTATGTATATTTTTTGTCTGAAAGAGAGATTTTGGGATTTATTTGAAACGGAATCAGAATCCGATTGAATTGTTGGACTCCAATTCCGATTATTATTTTTTCCCTCTTCACTAATTTATATCATTCACTATTCATATCTAGTTATCATTAAATCTTAAATAAGAATAATACAAATGAAATATAATAGATAATATAATAATGTTATAAATGTTTACTATAGCTAAATATTACAATATATTTGTATTATTATGTATATTTTTTGGTCTGAAAGAGAGATTTTGGGATTTATTTGAAACGAGATCAGAATTCGATTGAATTGTTGGACTCCAAATTCCGATTATTGTTTTTTCCCTCTTCACTAATCTATATCATTCACTATTCATATTTAATTATCATTAAATCTTAAATAAGAATAATACAAATGAAATATAATAGATAATATAATAATGATATAAATGTTTACTATAGATAAATGTTATAATATATTTGTATTATTATGTATATTTTTTGTCTGAAAGAGAGATTTTGGGATTTATTTGAAACTGATCATAATCCGATTGAATTGTTAGACCCCAATTCCTATTCTTGTTTTTTCCCTCTTCACTCATTCAATCTCCCTCTGTGACACTTTCCTTTTCTGCTTCCAACTCCTTATTATAAAAAACCCTAATCCCTCTTCTATCTCTTTCTAGGGTTTCATTATCCCTCACTCTATTATTTACAATTAGAGCTCTCAGATACTGCACTGCAACTACCTCTTCGCGAAATCTTCCCTTTGTTTTCAGAAGAAGAGGTTGTTGTTGATTTTGGTGGTGGTGACATGGAAGGTGGTGGTGGGAAAAGGATCATGGTGAGTCCGAGACCTTGTTCTGGCCGGAGAATCATTGCCAAGAAGAAGCCACGGCGCGGTGGTGCTGTTGACGGATTCGTTAACAGTGTGAAGAAGCTCCAGAGGCGCGAAATCAGCTCCATACGCGATCGTGGGTTCAGCATGAGTGATGCTCAAGAACGATTTCGTAACATTCGCTTGCAGGTTCGTTAACTTTGTTGCTTGTTTATTACAGCTAACTTTGAATTAGGAATTTGGTTAGGGTTTGAGGTTAAAGATATTGTTTTTCTTAGCTGTTATCGTGAAATGCCTCGACTTTTTTAGAATAGGTTCAAGTCAAATAGCAATGATTCGAAGCACTTTACACTATTTCGGAAACCCAAGGACTCAATCGTATGGATATGTAAAATACAGGATTTCCAATCCTAGCAGGAAAAGGGGGAAACAAACTTAGGATTTGGGAATTACTGATGGGATGAATGATGAAAGGCTCTGTCTTGTTTGGATATGAAATGTACTATTTATAAAAAGGCGAAGTAGGGTTTGCCGTACCGAATTATTGGCTCCAGTTGCTGCTCAAAGTATGATTTTATTTTTCTTGTAAAGGCTGTGCCATTAAGATTTTGTCCAATTTCATTCGGGCAATTTGGTTTCCTGTATTAATGGCATCTCATTAAGTGTGATTTTGTCTGTAGTGATTCCACAGAGATGTGTTTAGTGCTGCATTTGAAACCGTTGCTTCCAGCCTTCCAGTTGTATAATGTGATGTTTTTGTTGTGTATTTAGTACTGCATGTGAGACTGTTGCTTTTAGTCTTATAATATGGTGTTTATGTTATGTACTTAGTGCTGTTTTTGAAACCATTGCTTCTATTCGTATAATATGATGTTTCTGTTATTTTAAATTTGAAGTGGTTACTTGTTGTTGTATAACGTGATGTTTGCACTCTTTTTAATTTGGAACTATTGCTTTTTGTAGTATGATGTGATGCTTGCGTTATTTTAATTCATTGAGTGTGGAAGAATATTCTGCGCCTCCTGGTTTTTTGCTAGTGGGATGTGTGCTTTTTCTATATGTATGCTCATTTCTCATCACTTATTGTGATATATCTTATGGATCTCTTTATAGATAGAATACGATACACATGATCCAAAAGGTCCTTCAGCTGTGGTGTTACCATTTTTGAGGAAAAGATCAAAGATTATCGAGATTGTAGCAGCTCAGGACATTGTTTTTGCTCTTGCCCAATCTGGGGTTTGTGCGGCATTTAGCCGAGGTAGTATAATTGAGCTGTATTTTTATGCTAGTCAGTTCAATTTTAAGCAAAATAGATATATGATATATGTTGCATGTTTCAACTTTTTGTTGCAGAGACCAATCAAAGAATATGCTTTTTGAATGTCAGTCCCGATGAAGTTATAAGAAGCCTGTTTTATAACAAGAATAATGACTCGCTTATCACAGTTTCTGTCTATGCTTCTGATAACTATAGTTCTCTGAAATGTAGAAGCACAAGGATTGAGTATGTATAGCTCTTTGTTGTTTTCTAGCTCGTACAATTGCTCCCCATGTACAACAATGAAAGATAAAAAACAAAATTGTTCCAGATACACAACATATGGAGTATTAGAATTTGTTTTTTTTTGTGGGAGGGGATTTACCTTTTAATGGCTAAAGTTTATAATATATAAAATATAAAAGATTTAAAGGATTTCCTAATTTTCCTTGCAATGTTTTTTTTTGGGAGAGGGGGAGATTCACCCTCAAGTGGCTGAATGTCGTTCCACCCCTAACGCCTGGTATCTCCCACCTAGTGGGATCTTGGGAGGATGGATCATGGATGTACAAAACCTTACACACACAAGCAAAGATACCGTTTCTAAGATTTGAACCCATGATCTCCATGTCACAAGACAAACAATCTTATCGTTGTGCGGAGGCTCATTGGAAATATTTGCTACTTACTAGAAATATTTGCATGTCCAGTTGAATTGTGTCATCTGCTAAAAAAATTATGTTTTTCAGATACATAAGGAGGGGGCAACCAGATGCTGGCTTTGCTCTTTTTGAATCTGAGTCTCTAAAGTGGCCAGGTTTTGTAGAGTTTGATGATGTAAATGGGAAGGTACTAACGTACTCTGCCCAGGATAGGTAAATACTTTTCTGCTAATGATACTTTTATATGATCATGTAATATATCATCAGGACCTCTTGATTGTGATACTTGTCATTTTTTATCGTGTAGCATATACAAGGTATTTGACCTGAAAAACTATACCATGTTGTACTCCATCTCAGATAAGAATGTCCAGGAAATTAAGATAAGGTAACATTTTTTGTTGTATGAATTTTATTTTTACTCATGCAAAATACTGTAGATGTGGTATATGGTCAAGCATGAATTTCTGAAATTACATCACATAAGCTTTCTTTTTCATTTTTCTATGGGTATAAATGTATAAATTCTTAATATTAGTATTTCTTTATTTCAGTTTTTCTTGTTGGTCTTAATTTATTTTGCTACTATGATCTTATTTGATTAGTCCTGGGATCATGTTGCTGATTTTTTCAAAAGCAAGTAGTCATGTACCACTTAAAATCCTCTCCATAGAAGATGGAACTGTTTTGAAATCATTCAACCATCTCCTTTATCGAAATAAGAAGGTGGATTTTATTGAACAGTTCAATGAAAAGCTACTTGTCAAGCAAGAAAATGAGAACCTGCAGATTCTTGATGTAAGTAATTTTCTTCTTCACATGCATTTTATTCATTTTTCTCTATCCAGAAATCTTACTTTCAATTAATTTTAGGTGCGGACTTTTGAGCTTACAGAAGTCAGCAGAAGTGAATTTATGACACCATCTGCATTTATCTTCCTATATGAGAACCAGTTATTCCTTACATTTCGAAATCGAACTGTGGCTGTGTGGAATTTCCGTGGAGAACTTGTCACTTCCTTTGAAGATCATCTCTTGTGGCATCCTGATTGCAATACAAACAACATATATATAACCAGTGACCAGGATCTCATCATATCCTACTGCAAAGCTGATTCTGATGATCCACTGTCTGAAGGAAATGGTATTTTTCTTCTTTTATTAGTTAGTTTACGATGTGTTTGTGATCAATTATCTGTCTATTTGTTGCGTGGTATGGAGAGCCTATCTTCTAAGGTGCGTTGCTTACAGGCTCTGCTTCCTTTATGCAGCAGGTTCCATCAATGTCAGCAACATTTTAACTGGCAAGTGTCTTGCCAAAATAAGAGCAACCAATGGCTTCCCAATGGAGAAAGAATGCAGTGGTGCTGATAATAGTTCAGGTAGCACTTCTAATTCAAGGAAACGGAAAAGTGTCTCCAAAATTAGGAGCACAGTTGCAGAAGCCTTGGAAGACATTACCGCCCTCTTTTACGATGAAGAGCGCAATGAGATCTATACAGGCAATAGGCATGGTCTAGTTCATGTCTGGTCTAACTGATGGTATTGCTGAATTTATTGGTCAGTTTTTTTATTAGCTTTTCTTCACGTGCAAGTTGATTACCATGATATTCATAGTGAACTCTGGGGAGTGTAACTGTAAGTGAATCTTGTATCATTTTTTCTTGAAATCTAAGTCTTAGTGATGTTTGTTATGTAGTTGGTGATAGATATGTATGAAGATTCTATCCTGGTAACTCACCAGATGTTGCTTCTGCTGTAATCTATATTTTACATTAAAGTAATGGCTTTGTTGAAGTGAAGTATGTGAATATTTCTAATCATTTTCCTTGTGCTTCTCTTTATCTTTCTCCTTTTTGTCTTGATGCCAAATACATGGTGAAGGTACAAAAACAGTTGATAATCAAATACAATGGTAGCTTTACGATTTGCCAACCTGGTCAAAGTTCTATTACTCCAATCAATTCACTTTAAGCCTTTCAGTCTCACTGCAAAAACCTGACTTGCAAGCTTCGTTCCCACTTTCACTAAAGCATAAAGTTCATATCTTTTGTTAAAGTGAAAAAAATATCCTCCAAGTAGGCTTATTTCTCTTTTTTTAGAGGATAAGCTTTCATTTGTATTACTTTTTCAAAGAGATAATGATGATTAAAAATGAAAGGTGAATGATGAACTGCCAATGTATAAATTTTTTAATGCTTGTAAAAAATATATACATGACGTCTATATATGTAATAGTAATTTAAAATTGATAATCACACATTATCTTCATCTTTGTTAATTGGCTTTAACTTTTTTTTCATTTTTATTCATCTTATTTATCATTTTAAGAAATGAAGTAATACTAACTAGTTTTTTGTTTGCCATTATTGAGTATAAAATGTGATAATTGTGAGTATAATTTGTTAGAGATATTGTGATTAAAATATACCATTTTAAGTAATAATTAATTTCTTCATTGATACCTTAATATATATCATCTTAAAGCTGGAATTAAGAGAGATGGAGGAGTAATAAGTACCATTAATAGTTGTTAAATCCAGTATAAATGAACATTTGATGCCTTTGATGCGTGTCCTGTTTGTAAAAGCGCATACCTTGTATTATTATGATGACTAAAAGATCAAATATTCGATTCCTGTGAGCGACACTTGTTGCGAGAGCCATGAACTCCGAAAAAGATTAATTTCTTACCCATAAGTTGATAGAATATTTTTGGTAGTACAAAAAAAAAAGTACATTCCTTCAAATGAAGAATCAGATCAATATTTTAGGGGAAGTGGTTTGTGATGAGATTTTGCATTTATTTATTTAGAACAAGTTGAGGGACATGCATGATTTATAACCCTAAATTATCCACCCTGGATAAGTTATAGGGCTAATTCCGTAAACAAGATAGTATAGAAAGAAGGAAACAATATGATATGATATTAGCAATTAGTTAATCTTTTATTACGGTTAATGTTGGGTTGTGCTAGATAAATATGATATTGATGTGATAGTGAAGATAATGAAAATGTAATGGTATTGATGACAATAAGAGTAGTGTAAACAATGGTGGCAGCCGTGAGAATAATATTTAGTGTAAATGTATATGAGAAAAACTTCACATTTCTAATCCAATTCTCTTAAAAGAAAATACACTATTGCAACATGATACGATAGAAAACAAGAAAACATTATTATATTTATTGGCTCACCAAAATCTTGATTGCATCATGATATAAGAATGTCTCTCTTACCAAACGAACACATAATGTCATAGATAGTTCAAGAAAATGATGTTTTTCGATAGAGAAATGTTGATAGTATAGTATGATAATATTTTTTAATGGATAGATTTAAACTCTTAATCTTCTCCAAACTAATCATCTTATAACTCCTCTTCATGATTTTAAGATGTGGCAAGTGGTCAAATTAATGCTTTACTTTTCTTTCTCTTTCAAATTTACAAACATCACATAAAATGGTCTGATCGTCCCTTTAGTTAGTCAATATCAATTTGATGAAATGATTTTACATATGTGACATTTAATGTTGCTCACATATCTATCTACCATTCTTGCCCAACGTTAAATGCTACGTTTAGAGACTGGGTCAATTCTTTTTGACTGCAAAATGCTAATATCGTTATAAATTCCTTCAACATACTCATTATAAATTCCTTCAACATACTCATTATAAATTCCTAACCTCCAAATAATAGCCATTGTTAGTGCTCGTTACTACACAAGTGAAGGTAGAACTCTATGATGATGCAATGTCTACCGATGTAAGAACCTGTTAGATCAAGATGATTAAAATGTGAATGATTCGAAAGGTAGTCATCATCTTATTCAGTAGTTGTATGAAGATAATCATATTAGCCCTTGAGTGAAGAAAGATAGGGAGCGGTAGAGAAAAGCTTAAGGTTTACACATTTGAAAGGTTTCTTATGAATTACACATTTGGAAGGTTTCATATGGATGAATTCAAAGTGAAGAAACATGACAAACGTTGATGAGAGCATTTTTTTTGGTCCGTGAGAGATTAAAGATGACAAATGACAATGACATGCGACTAGATTTTCATGTCTTCAATTTTTTATTTTCTTTGGTCTTATGAGAGATGAATGAGTTTCTAAATTGAACAAAGTGGAGAAGAAAGATGAAGACGCAACATTTGAAGAGTTACTATTTGTCCAACATCCTAAACGCACAGTTCTACATTTTTTCTATAAAAAACATATGGTGGACTATTAACCAAGGACACAAAGGTATTATTAAGGGCCATATATATAAAACCGTATAAATGAAATTAATGTTCATTGAGTTAGAATAGACCAAGAGACTATCTAATCCAATTCTAAATAATTTAGAGTAGGTTTGTATGTTAACTTACTCAATTTTCGAGTTAAATTTTGGAAAGAAAACTTCAAAATCATCTCAAAAATGTATTTCGGTAAGTTTTCTTTTTGAAAAAGGATTTACAAAAATAACATTTTAAATTATATAAAAATGATATAAGATATATTTAAACACAATCAATATATCATTCTTATTCATTACTTCCATTTAAAAGTTAATAATAATTAATAAATGGTTGATATATGTATAGATTCTTCTTCTTTCTTAGTAGAAAATGTGAAGCACCGATTTCTGCCATTAATAATATTAATATTATTTATGATGCCTGAGAGGACCACAACGTCACACACATCACATTGTCTTTGTTGATTCACACACTTTTTTCTCAAACACTCATAGCTCATCTCACACAAACACATTTGAGTTGTGTTCGATTCACTTCCTTGTCGGTCTCACACCATTTTCATTTTCAACATCTCTCTCTCTCTCTATCAATACAAAACACGTTTCTTTTCAGATCTCAGCCGTAGCAACAGGTGAGAACAACAACCACACTTTTCAACCTTCTATTTCATTTCCATTTTCACTCTTACTAATTTTGAACTATCCAAGATTCCTTTCATTTTTTATTCTATATAACTTCCTAGATCTGACTTCATTACTCTCATTTCTTATCTATTCTCCTTTGATCTACTAAATGTTACTCTCTCACTGTAACCGCTCCTTCTTTTATTCTTATGCTTATCTTCTCCCACACCACTAATTTTTTTGTTCTATTTTGCAATTATTATATTGATTTAGTTGCATGATAGGATGATTGCTTATTAATTTGGAAAACTTAGAGATCAATACTTAGAGCATTATGACGTTGTTCGATCGTGTAGTTGACCCCATCTCTAGTGGAATAAAGGCTTGGTTGTGATGTTTTTTGAACAAGTTTAGTGATATTTAGCATTTAGTACATTGGATCGTGTAGTTGACCCTATCTATTGGAATAAAGGATTGGTTGTGATGTTTTTTGAGCAAGTTCATTGATATTTAGCATATAGTACATTGTTCCATTCCGTCTAACTAATTTATTCATTTCAGGATCAAGTTGCTTTTTTTTTGCATCTTAGGTTTTGGAAATGGAGTATGCAATAGACGATAATGCGCCTTTGGATTATGCTTCAATACAGATTTTCCCTAACCAAAACAGGTTGGTTATTGTTCTAATGCGTAGTTAGAAATGTACCTCATCAGAGGCTTCCATTTTCAAACAGAATGTGTAGTTAAAAACTTAGGAAATCTGTATGGGGTATTATGACATAGTATTAGACAATATGTGTATTTTGGTAGTTGATTAAATAAGAGCATGGAAAGAGAAAATAGATGAAGGAATAGAGGGAATCAGTTTCTTCAAATTCAAAAAAAGATAACTCTTCTGATGTCCTGCTTTTAAGAATTTCAAACCTAAATTTGTTCTATGTCAGAGTTCCAATACGAATCCCATCATTCAAAAAAGTTTTAATGTTTTATCGTTTTTTTACCGAGCTTGGAAAAATGGCATAAAATAAAGGACAAGAAAATCTTACCCACTTATTAAGTGGTCCTTTATTAATTTTTTACTTTTTATTTTTCCTTGCCACTGCATCTCCTCGCTCATTGGACAAAGCACTAATTATTGTAATTGCCTCTTTCAGCAAGTATCTCTCTTAGTGATCGAACCTCACTGTAACAACTAGTCCAATTTTACTTCAATAAACGGAAAACCACTTTCATGCAGATGAAAAGTTTATTATTATAGACAGTATTTCATGTTTGGGTGATGCTGCTATTAGTAGCTTCTGGATTGCAAACACATGTCAAGCAATTTTTAAAATGTTCCAAACATCCACTCAGTAGCTTTATGCTGAACCCATTCTCTATGCGAACTTTATAAATCTGTGTTTTTACTGGATAGTTACTCATTTGTCTCATTCGTGGTGGGCTAGGTATGAAACATTTGTTTTTAAGGGGAAACAATCCGAGAAAGTGGCAGCTGGACAATTGGAACACTTGTTGCCACATATACCTGCAATGAATGATTTGTATGATAGAGGATGTGATGCAAGCTTTGATCTTAAATTACCAGAAAATCTGCATGGTGCTGAATGGTTCTCAAAAGCGACTGTTAAAAGGTTTCTATCAAGGGGTAGTTTGTTTTTCATTTTTTTCCTTTTCATTTTACTGCAGGAAAATCTTACTGACTCTGATATTATTTTTCCTCCTAGGTTCTTGCATATTGTTAGTTCACCAGATTTGGTAAATGATGTGAACATTGTCATGGGTGAGATGTCTCAGTTAGAGGATTCAAAAAAATTCCATGTTTCTATATATGGGAAGGTGATACTCTGTCTTTCAAAGTTTCAATAATTAAATACCAGATGGGTGTAGTTTCTGTTTGATAGTTGACTTCTGAAATCAGGACCATCATTTTCTTTAACATTGTAGAGTTCATATTGCAAATTTATTACACCATTACCAATAAGTCATCTTAATACTCTGATTCTTACTCGAGTATATTGTATTTTATTTCAACTAACAATTTATTGCATATGAACAGCCTGAAGTGAACAATGCGTCATCCGAAACTTCGAAGTATGTTCTCATGAGTATTTCATTACTTTTAGAAGATATAGATTGGTTACACTCTCTTTTATGCTTTTTGCAAATATAATGCCAGGAATAAATTGTTGCGAGCAATGGATCTAAGACTAACTGCATTGAAGAGCAAGTTATCTGAAACTTTAAACAAGGCTGTTGGTGCTGCCTGCTCCACTAAAGATATGGCTTATTTAGCTAAATTTTCTCAACATTTTGGTGCTACTAATATAGAGTAAGTTTTTTAGACAGATTGATATATTCATCGGCCCTCAGAATTGCAAGCATTAGGTTTTATTTGATTCTATTAAAGATGAAGTAGATTGCACTTACACGTTTTCTCTTTTTTCTCTTACTAAAAACATCATATATGTATGTTTTCTCAGGCTATCTATGTGCAAGTTTATAGAACTAAACCAGAAGAGTGAGGATGTTGGTCCCTTGAACAATGAAACAGCACGTGATGTGACAATTGGTGGTGCAAATGGGGCTGTTAAAGGTCTGCAGATTTCTAAGTCATTACAATCAGATTCTCCAGTTAAGTATGGTGTTTCACCAGCCAAAGCTGCTCAAGTTGAGAGATATAGTTCGACAGACAGCGAGGAGTCTTCTAACTCAAGCGACGAGGGTCAAACATCCACTGAGAGGAGTCGCTCTCTCTTAAGATCTGCAACACCCAGAAGGTCAGCATCCCCCATGCGAAGGGTACAAATAGGAAGAGCTGGACCCCGCAAAGCTGCTGCGTTAACTATCAAGAGCCTAAGTTTTTTTCCTGCTAGAGAGAGGCCGATATCTTTTAGAGATGCCGCCGAAGATGACAGTGATGGGGAAGTATCTGAACGGCCCCATAAGAAGACAGAAATTGATGTCAGGAGGATAACTGTGCAGGATGCCATCAGTCTTTTCGAAAGCAAACAGCGGGATGAAACTACAGGTACTCAACAGAGGAAGTCATTAACAGATGTTTCTATTAGTACAAATAAATCTGTCTTGAGAAGATGGAGTACAAACAGTGGTATGGGGGAATCCTCTCTTCGTGATCAGCCAGAACTTGTTCCTGAAGATCCTATTCCAGTGAGTTCCAATGATGTGGCACATGTTGAAATTCCTAAGAATTCAGAAAGAGGTGTGGTGTCTGATTTTATTTCCGAAAGTCACAATAACAATGAGACCACTGATTGTGATGTAAAATCAGAAAGGCAGGAAAATGTAGGTTCTTATAATGTAGATAATCAAGAAGAGACTGATCCCGTAGTAAGAGAGGAAATTGTTGATAAGTTAGAAGCCTCAGAAGAATGGAATAAACGAAAACAAGCAGAGTTCAACCAGATTTTAAAAAAAATGGTCGAAAGCAAGCCTGTTCTATTTGGAAAACCCCAGCCCAGTAGAAAGCAAAATATTAAATTTGAGCAGCGAGGAGGGTCATATGATCACTATAAGGCGAAAAGGGATGCAAAACTCAGACAAGAGAAGCCTGTAAAACGAGTAGAAAAAGAAGCACAGTTTCAAGAAATGCAGCAACTGCTTGATAAGAAGAAAGCTGAAATGTTATCCAAAGGCGGCAGTGAAACTAAAAAAAGTTCTACAAGGTTGCCCCAAAAATCTCTTAGAAATTCAACTCAACCTGCAAATTCTCCTAAGGAAACTGCTAAACCTTCTGTTACCAAGAAGACTTCATCTAAAACATCAGTAATGCCTGCTACTCGTAAGTCTTGGTCAGCAACACCTTCACCAAGGGCTGTTGCAACTTCTCCTGCTAAAGCTCGTAGTGGAATTTCATCGGCTAGCACCACCCCTATACGAAGGAAGCCAATGTCAACTGCAGCTGTTCCTCAACCAATCCCCCAAAGGGACAAATCTCTGCAACGAAGCAGAAATGACAAAGAAACTCAGACCAGTAATGCCAAGAGCCTTAAAAGCACAAATGAGAAGCGTCAACCAGCTGTCCCAACCAAGAGCAATGCAATCAAAGCAAAAATAACGACATCTTCTGGAGAAACCTCTGTTACTTCAAAGATTGGCTTAGGTAACAGGGGAACCAAGAAAAGCAGTGTAGTGCCATTGGAGTCAAAACCATTTCTACGCAAGGGTACTCGAATTGGGCCTAGTACTGGTAATATTAACAAGAAAAAAAGTCCTCTTAAGCTGGACAAACCTCTTGAAGATCAAGAAAGTGAGTCGGTTGTCAATGCTTCTGACCTTGTCAGTCAGCATTCAGACATGAACCAGAATACTGCTACTGAACCAGAATCTCAGATAAGTAACCACCTGCAATGCGATGGGACCGAAAACTTAGACCAAGATCGTACTGAGAGTGGTGATATCTTGAAAGATATAGAAGAGTCTTCCTTAAAAATAGTGAATGAAGAAGTATCAACAATATCACCTTCTGCCTGGGTGGAGACAGAAGAGGATCTTGGAATGCCCACGCTATGTGAGGATATCACATTTGAACCTGCATTTCCGAGCAATATTCCCGCAGCGGGATCCACTAGTCCTCGTGTTCGCCATTCTCTGTCACAGATGCTTCAAGATGAAATTAGCGAACCTGAAACTTGTGAGTGGGGAAATGCTGAGAATCCTCCTGCCATGATATACCAAAAGGATGCACCCAAAGGTTTGAAAAGACTCTTGAAATTTGCTCGGAAGAGCAAGGGAGATGCAGGTTCTTCTGGCTGGTCTAGTCCATCTGTTTTCTCTGAAGGAGAGGATGATGCTGAGGAGTTTAAAAATTCTAATAAAAAGAATGCTGACAATCTACTGAGAAAGGCTGCACTCAATGTGAAAAGCTATGGGCAACCAAAATGTTCAGTACATGAAGGATATGAAAGAAACTTAGGTACTCGTAAACTAATCTTAGTGCATTTCTTCTTTTATTTTGTTCTTATTGTTGATTTTTTTACACGATTTCCCCCTCTCGTTCAACCCAATGGCAGTACAATAAACTTGGTAATCCCTCAATGCTGTTGTTACTTGTCTCTCTAATACTTTTTCCCATAACATAATCAAAGTAGATAGTAGGTAGTTCTTAAAAACCCCAAACATTTGAAGCTTTCTGTGATGAAACTTTTGCCACCATAACCTCATATAGTTGCAACCTACAAGCCAACAAGCTAAGCATTACTTCCTTGGAACCTAATTAAGCTGGAATATCATTAAAAAAAACTCTTCTTGGTTGCTAGGAACTTATGTTAGAGCTACTGTAATTTTATGTTAGTTTCACTTAATGCTGTCTTTTATGTTACTCTTGACTGATTGAAAGTTAGCAAGCTATTCTTTTAAGATTGAGATATCTCATTGCCAATATTCATTTAAAGATTTCTGCTATGGCAGATGATGGCAAGGGTTCTCACAAGATGCAAGAAGGACGTGATTCAGGCGTTGGTACCACAAGAGGTCAGTTTTCACTCCATAAGTAACTAACGACTTTGTAAATATAATTTTCATGCTCCTTTTGGCCATGGAATATTACATTTCCTTACTAGTGGTGTTCCTTATTAATTCCTTCCTGTTTTATTCTGCATGTTCATGTTCCAGGGTCCAGGTCATTCTTTTCTCTTTCAGCTTTTAGGGGAAACAAACCCTCCGAGTCAAGGTTTCATTAATGCTGTGCAGTACAATGTGTTCATGTCAGGTTTAGCATGGAATTTCCCCCTATTCTTTTTTGCTATTTCTTGCATTAACACATTTTGATACAAGCAGGTTGATAGTTATAAAAGGAGGGGTCAGTGGAATGTTGTAAATTCATTAAATTGCTTCATGGTTTTTTGTTAGTTGTCGTAATTCATTCCGCTGGTTGACATCCTTAGGAGACTTTCCTATGGTGTTGGTTTCATAGTTGTACCAAAAACATTTCATTTCATATGTTACTGTCACTACAAGATATTGATCAATGTAGATAACTAACTATATTGGTATTAAACTTTCTTAACCGTAATTTATAGCTTATATCCGTGGCCCAAATGTCTAAATCTAAGGATGGCATCTTGCTCCCAAAAATACAAGTTAACTGATATATTTGTTTTAGAGAGATCCATTGACTTTATGTCATCAATTCTAGGGAAATCCAATGGTTTAAATTAATGGGTAGATCCAAACCATTGGATTTCCCTAGAATTGATGGCTATGATGTGGAGTAAGTTCAAACCGCCCCACCCTTTGTTTTATAATATCATGGAAAAAGGATTTTAATGCAATACAGTAGCTCGATTTACATGCAACGCTGAGACCATATTTTCCACGTCATCAGCTTCAAAAGATGCATTAAGCAATGCCTAAACATCATATATTATTGAAGGAAAGCAAGCTAGGAACAGTTATAAATATTGAGTAACAATATAAAGCAATTAGCAACGACCATTCAAATTGAAACATATATTTGTATTAAAAACACAGCACATTTCAACAGTGAGAGAAAACTCATGTTTTTCTTGTACTATTTTTTGTTATAGTAGGTATTACTCAGCCAGTGCAATTCCCCCATTTCATGATTACATGTTTTTTATTGATAAAGTGAAGGGATAAATTCTAATAATTTTTTTACTTGCACTAGAGGGTATCCTCACGATATTCGTGTTATGATATATTTTGTAAGTCAACTTTATAGGTTCAAGTGGCACTATGCATCCCATCCTGTACTTAATCTCTTCATTTACGTTATCTTAATGCATGTCATTTGATAAGTACCATAGGAAACTACCCCATGCCTTCAACATATAATGAAAAAATGTGTGTATTTGAATTAAGTTATTTTATATTCAAAATAGCTCAAATTACATGGTAGAAATTTTGAAAAAATAAACAATAGTTTCACCAGAGATATTATTTCTCAAACATGCACTAACTCAAAAGAAAGGTTTTACTGAATATTGTCTCCAAGATTTCACTGTCTAACATAAATAAATAAAACCAAGTAGTCAACTCAAGACACATAAATAAAAAGGTTGATTAGAACTCATATTTAATCCATACAAATTTCTTTAAGGAGCCCTTTGAAAGCCCCTACAAAGATGTGAATACTAAACACTAAAATGAAGAAGTTCAAACTCCTTCAAGTAATCTCATTGCTTCAGTAAGGTACCCATGCTGGTTTCACACTTCTGGTTCCTGTAGAAGGAATGGTAAGAACAAAACCTGACTCTGGGCCATTAAAATTCTCTAACAGATGATCAATTAGTCCTCCAGCTATGTAAGAGACTCCAGATGCTGCAAGTGCCAAGGTAACATATTGTAACAAAGATGTAGTATATGATTTTGGTGTGCTTTTGGTGTAAACTTTCCCGGTCGCAAGCAGAATGATGCATATAATAGAAGTAACTGCCACTACTGCAAGCTTAAGTTCACCAGAGTAATTCTTATGAATCAGGAGGCCGTAGACAATAATAGGTACAGCGCCGAAGATTAGGAATGATAAAATGGCTACAACAACATGAAGTAGAAAGTTTGCTCGGCGTCCAAGTTGTTCTTGATACCGATCTTCTTGCATAAGATTTGTTTGCTGTAGATCCCCTCCAGAGTGAGCATTTCTCAATTCAATAAGCTGGGAAGAAAAGGAAACCAAGGAACAGAGTTGATTCAGTTGTAAGTAAGTAGAAATAGAATAAGTGTAGAAATTTCTTAGGAGCAAGGATATGTGATCATATTTGAAAACTGCATAGACTAACAAAGCTTTATAAGTGATAACCATGAAATTGAGCAGTACATGGAAGGTTACTCACATTATGAAAAATGATGAAAAGTCCACCAATCAGATTCGCGAATCCCATTGCTACAATGTTCACTACAATAAACAGAAGATCAGAGAAATAATGCATTGTTACCTTCCACATGCCAACTTTTGAAAAACAAAATCATAAACTGCAAATTTGTAATAAACTGCAAAAGTATAGATAGTAATTCTAAAAGTCTAGCTTACCATCTCATGTGGTGACATGTAAACTTAGTCATAAATGTGCTTCATTTACCATGATATGTGATTCATGATTAGTTTAAACATAGGACATAAATCTGTATTCATTCATTTCTATGTAAGATGATCATCACATACCTCTAATTGAAACCTATTAAGCAACTTCTACAATGAGAAAAAAGTAAAAACATTCACAGAAAAAAAACTGGTAACTAAATAAGGGGAGAGAGAGAAGCACTTACATGGAATAGCACCAGAACCTGCAGCAGATGACACAATCCCTAGACTTGTGATTGATTCAAGTAAACCACCATACACAATGCTTTTAAGTATTTCCCATTTTAAGGGTGGCTCGCCCGTTTCAGCTCTTGGTTGTTCTCCAATATCTATTTGAGTGTGTGGTTCTGTTACAATGGGTTGAACCGGAACATCATCTGCTGTCTGGGGTGTTGAGGATTTCAATGCTCCTGCTTCAACAAAAAATATCAGATCACTACAAGCATAATAATAGTAAGTATAAAACTACGGTTATGACGCGGAACGAAACATGTAAGAATTTTCATGAGAACACAAACTGCAAGAGATACAAAGTTAGCAAGAGTTCTTCTTATCATGTAGATACCTTTATTTTCTTTTCTAACAGAAGAATCTATTTCCTATTTAATGTTCCTCAACACTTTCATAAAATCTTGATCTAATGGAATTATAGAATCTACTCTAGAACTTTGTTTGTTATTACCTGTATCACTTGCAACTACTGCGCTGCCAAACGCTTGTGCGGGTGATTGTGCTTCTTGCACCAAAGAGGAATAACCATTTTGAGAAATTTCCGGTGTCTTGTCTACTCCTTTATGTGATATCTCATGGACTAGAGACCCTTCAGTAATCGCAGCAGTAGCTGATGGAACGTTCTCACTTTTCGATGCCATATCACCAGGAAAATTCATTGAGGGCATATCTGCAAAAATATTTTCATGCAACAATTCAATAAGCAATTATGCAAGCTTTTCATTATTACTTCATTTATAAGTAAATGGCCTTCAAAAATAAATTCAGTAATAGTGCAACCTGTATCAGTAAGGAGTGACCTTTACAAACATATAACTTACTTATGTTGCCAATTCCATAATGCATGATTCAACAAGTACATGATTTTTGCTACATTCTGTGTTGAAAGGACAAAATTCAAAGCAAAAATTCATGTAGTTATCATCTTTGAATCTCAATCATACCTGTCTTTATCATATCCACTGAATCATTCTTGTTCTTCACATTTTCAGTCAGAAAAGGTTCCCTTGCCGAAGAATCTATAAAACCCACTCCAACCTTCTGTGATTCATTCATCGCATTACTGAAACTATGTGTAGAGGGTTGTATTGATGATAAATGATTCTGAATGGGCGACTTAAGACGTTTCTGATCATCCAATGGCTCACTCCCAGATGGGATTCTGAATTTGATGTCATTTTCTTTCCCTGCTTTAATCATTACTAATTTCGCCGATGAGGAATTCGGAGAATTTACTCCATGTTCAGGTTTATTATCAGGTGCCAACTTTACATTATTACTTATAGCTCTATCAGCAAGTAGCCCTTCTGGATGGCCATTTCCTTTAGTGGTTTGCATATTGGCGGCAGTTGAAGATGGATTACGCGGTTCAGAAGAACCAGCTCTAGAATTTTCGACAGAAGCAGCATCTACAGCTATATGTCAAGTAAAAAAATGACATTGATAAAATGAAACTCTAAAAGAATAATAACAGTAACAAAGTTTATGTCCCTATAAGCATCAGTGTTAAAGAATTGTTTGTTAGTATTATTAAGAATACCATGCTCTTTAGCTTTTTCCCCTTTGCTTGTAAATAGAGAGGTAAACCAATTTGCATTGGGAGCTATTACATTCGAAGGATTTTCCAAATTTGATGCAGGTAAAATCAAAGGTTGTGAAGTTTCAGGCTCACGAGCATCGGCAAAACACGGGAACAGTCCATTTCCTGCCACAAGCATCACAAATCAGTAAAAGATTATAAGAAAAACTTCCGGTCAGCACAAATGTTAGGGTGGTAACCTCCAATGCCAGAAGCACATAGGAAAACATGTTAGTGTTCAATATACATAGACAAATCTGTCTACATGGAATATTTTAAACTACAAAGTCAGTGATAAAGCTTCTTTGGAATTGCTGCTTTTTTAGTCACTAAACCTGAAGAATCTCAGATTCTCTCTTGTTACTACATTCTCCCTGGCTCCCCGAATAAAATAAAAACAAGATCTAATGAAAGGTAATCAACTTACTTAGAGCAATAAAGAAGCTCAAGCATGTTGAACATCTGAATACTTCTGGTTCACTTTCAGGCTCAAAATTATCAGTAGGTACCAATAGACTACCAGCATCAGATATTCCAGTTGCATGACCATCGTGGTTCGCATCATGTGCCAATAGACTACCAGCATCAGATATTGCACTTGCATGACCACCTTGGTTGACATCATGTGCAGAAGAACTGTTAAGCCTCTTAGTGTCTGACTTATCAGGTTTTGTTTCAGTGTCTAGCTTAGGAATGTTCCTTTTCCTCTTCCTGAGGATAACCCTTTTAGTAATGCAAGACTTGCAATTAGGACAAAACAAGTCATGTGTCTCTTGTTTTGCCAACACTACCTCAACATTAAAGTCTTCCAGTTGCTGATCAATTTCTTTTGTCAAGTTAGGAATTGCTTTTGCACTAGTTTCATCACCGAAAGTCTCGGAAGTTGTAGCTTGTACTTTAGGCGAATTATGTAGAGGTGATAATTCTGATCTGGAATGGACTTTGTCATTTTGATTGACCTCATTGAGTAGACCATTTTGAATATCTGAATTTTCTACTTGTATCTCAGATTCTCCTTCCCGGTTACTTTCTGGAAGAACAGACCTTTCGTCATCACCGTTTCGAACCCCTTCAAGTCCATTAACTTCATTGCCTGCAATCATGTCACAGATAACCCATTTCATTACCAAATTTCCTCATAAAATATTCATGTTTCACTCAGACAAGAAAATTTAGGATTACATAACAATAAATGTCAAAATTGAGTTACATAGATAAGGCTATTACTAGTTATTTCATAATGAACAGAGCTGATATGCTATAGATTCCTAAAATTCCTACTAAATTTTTTAAGTAAACTAGTGAAAGAACACCCAAGTGACTTGATAAATAGTAACAGTGAAAATTACATAATTTAATGGAAATTAAAAGTGACCCTATGTTTAAGCAACTTCAGAACAAAGTAAAAAATTGGGTGGATAATTATTGATTGTGACATCCCTACAACAATAGGCTATTAAAGTCTATACAAAAAACAAAAACAGAAGTATTTAAAACAAACAAAGTAGAAGTTAACTGTTATGATTTTATCCAGCAAATTTTCACAACAAAAGTTACTACAAGGTCTCTCCAAATCAATTTCAGAAGTTAGTAAACTGTTAAGAGTCTATCTTATTAGAAGGTTGCCAAAACTGCTAAAGTGTGTTTTATAAATTTTGGCATCACTAACCTTTAATTTCACTAAAAAAACATGGTCCATACTGATTCATAGTTTTGTGATTCATCAGCAAGTCATCGTAACGGGGCACGTTCCAAGAACTGTCAATTCGCTTGGTCCATGAGCAGTGGTGACATTTCCATATCCCTTTACGCATAAAAAATCAATGACATGTTTACTATTTGTAAAACTAGAATGGAGAAAATCATTTTCAAGAAATTTGGTAAACAAAAGATGAATTCAACCCAAGCCACCAAGGAATGCCATCAGCAAAACATCCATACTCAGGTGAAAGGTACCTTTTTAGATAGTCTAAACTTGTGTTAGGACTAAGGATTAAGTTATTCTGTAATAAAAAACAACTTTTAATACAATCTCATTAGAGATTTTGGTCTGAAATAATTTAAATTGAGTCACAAAGACTCATTTAATGGGGCAAAGCTCTTAAAGCATCTATTTTTTCATAGCAAAACTCAAACTTGAAACCCTTGCTTAAGGATAAGGAAGCTCCTTAACACTGAGCACTAACTAGGCTATGATAAATCTTACCAGAGCTTTGGAAAACAAAAAAAAAAAGACTTTTTGACATGTGGGTTGAGTTTCTCCAATTACCCAGATAAACAGCAAGAAAACATGCTTATTTTGAAGTAAACAGCAACAAAACATCCAGAGCTTCAGAACAATTAATGTTCTTCAATTAAACATGCTTATTTTGAAGTAAAAGAAACATAATCATGAGTTATGCAACCATTACAATAAATAAATGAATAACACACACAGATTTGCAATAGAATGAAAAGAACCATAAGAGTGATAAATAGTAAAAATTGTACCTTGTTGTTTGTCAAAATAAACACCACTGTTATTCTGAAATGCATCAACATCAATATTAGCAGTAGAACAATTTATGGCTTCTCCATTTATAGTATCTCCTGCAAACTCAGCTACAATCCCAAGCCCAATTGCTTCACTCTCATGATTCCCATTTTCAACAACTCCCTCATCCTTCTCAATAGGAGTTTCTTTCTCTTCCTCCTTGAGAATAAGAGGTTCTTCCACTGAGCCTGATAAAACACCATTAATATGGCCATTGCTAATAGGAGAAGTAGAAGAAAATGAAGAGGAAGAAGAGGGTGATGTTACACCAATGGATAAAGGAGTATCTTTTTTATGATGGAGTGATATTCTTCCTTCTAAGGATATAGTATCTTTCATTTCTTCTTCTTCATCGTCATCATCATCCTCTACTGTTAATGGTATCCACTGGTTTTGGACTTGTTCTTGCTCCATGAAGGTTACAAAACTTAGGATAGAGTGTTTTGTTATAAACAACAAGACAAGGAAAACTATGGCACAAGTCTATTCAGATTTGAGAGGAAAATGCTAACTTATATTCCCACCATCCATGTTTTATTTTTGGATGCTTATACAAATGCAACTATACCTTTATTTATTAGGCTCTATTCCACTATAAATATTTATATATTATCGATGTATTATTTATTATTCATCTGTATTAATTTTTTGAATAAATAATAATTATACATAATAAATAATGCAATAGTGATGTATAAGATTTATACATTTGTTTTTTTTTCCTCTATTTATTATTTATTTCTTTCATCTATATTATTTTATGGTTATTTTAATCAGTTTTATCTTATTTAAAAGGTGTGAAAGAATAATAGTTTTGTTTAAACTAAGGATGAAATCACATGTTCTCATTCATGTCTCATTTTATGTATTAATCAATTAGAGAGTTTCATTCAAGTAAAATGAAAAATAATAAAATCAAAATTAATATTTAATATTGTTTTGTGAAGTTTGATGAGCTGATACGAAAATTCTAAGAGATGCGGTCGTTAGAGTAAGTATTCATTGCCAGTTGCCACCCACGTGATAAAAATAAATATGTGAATAAATGTTTAGGTGCGGAAGACTATTGTATTGAGAAGTTTCGAGGCTAGTTTTGTAATTCCACTGACACTTGATGGTACGAATCTGACAATGTAGATAATATAATATAACGATAATGCATAGTGCTGAGCATACCTCTTTTTAGTCGTTGAGATTGCTTCTTTTTTTCTGGCCACAACTACTATAGAATAAAAAACTATTTTGGTGAGGGATAATTCTTTTTGAAGTGAGAGTTTTGATACTATTAAAGTGTTTGACATTACATCAAGTCGCAAGTTCCAACAATTTAGCAATATATTAGGTTGTCCACCATGATTAGATTTCGTGTAATAGATTTTTTGTCCTTTTTTTAAATGGAAACTAATTTGTTTATTTATGAATATTTAGTAAAAAACATTTAATTTCTGAAATATATGTGTTCAGTTTTTATGGTTTTCTTAACATTAAGATATGAAATTTTAAATTTTTATTAGAATGTGATGAAAAGGGAAAGTTTTATTGCAATTTTGTATTTTTTGATAGAATAAATACTTTTTATTACAATACAAAAATCATTTTCATATCCTTGTCTTCACTTCCTAGGGTTGATGTGGAGAAAAAAACCGTTAAATTTTTAAGAAACATAAAACTGTTTTACGTAATAGGATCTTTTAAACATAAAAGTAATATATTATTCTTTATATAGAGGAATAGTGATGTTATTTTGTTTATCACAATTTCTAGTAGCTTTTTGCAATGTTTTAAAAACCGTGCCGTACCGGCCGGTTCAACATGAAAACCGGTGAACCGGACCCCTAACCGGTACGGTACGTATGTTATACCGCATATGCAATAGAACCGGTCAAAACCGGTAAACCGGTCGGTTTGTACATTAATTTTTTTTTTTTTTAATTTCAAATTTTCAATTCTTCAACTTCAATGATTGATACTTGAGTCATTTATTTGTATTTTGCGTTTGTTAAGTGATAATTTTGGATAAATATATGTTTTGTACTTTAAACTTTGATTTTATTAAAGACTTAATGTTGTTTGTTTGTGTGAATTTGAAGTAAATTATGAATATGGATTATAAATATGAATATCTACTTATTTGAAATTTTTTGTTATAGGTTTACACATATATATATATATAAGCAAGTATGTCCGGTTTAACCGGCATGCAGTTTAATTACTGAACCACTGTACCACTATACCAATACCCTAACCGGTTTGATAACCGGTACGGTTTTAATAACATTGGTTTTTTGGTTTTGGATGATGAGTTTTTTTAAATTCATGTATAGTTAAAAGATGGAGAGTGAGTAAGTGATAAATATATATTAATTTATTATATGAGAAATCGTGAAATTCTAAATACACATACTAATGTTTTAACATGCACGATCAAAGACTCATATTTTACTGGAACCTGGCTGGGCCATATATAGAGAAGTAGAGATACACGATGATGTTTCTGATACATTGTTAGTTGGTGAGCTACTAATGTTACCATGGCGGTACACCGGTGGCAGACGGAGATATGCTGTCTCCATTAGTGTCCCCAATGATGTCTCAGACCAATCATAATCTATCATTTAATTATTATTTTTTTTTATAAAATCACAATATACTATTTTATATTATATGGTGCAACTCTATTGGGTATGGACAAGGAAACAAAATAGTTTTGGGACAGAGAATCATGTTCCCACTAGGGCGTGGTGTGCACCATTTGGGTGAAACACATACTGGTAGGTAGCGTTATATGGTAAGGTCGTGTATGGCATCATAGTAGTGGATCAACACTTTTCTATAGAGAAAACAACAATATAAACTATGTGCTTGAGTTGATATGAGTTGATATAAACATGTTGGAATAGAGTGCTATCTATATATGTGTTATTAAACCTAGTGATAATTTAAAATACAAATTCTTATTATCAAATACATAATGGTAGCCTGGTAGGTGGTTAATGCTCTCAAAGATGTAAGTAGAATTGGTCGAATCTCATTTACAATTTTGTGTATGTTTTATCTCCCATTTTTTACTCTCTTTATTATTTGAGTGTTGATTTGTTCCACACAATAATAATGTTTGTCAAGGAACATTTTTTCTTCAATATATTAATATTATAAATTAATACTTCCAAAAAATACAGTTTATATAAGAAATAATAGTGGTAAAAACTAAATATTTGATAATTACCATTTTGTTTTTTCTCCCAAATAAAAATCAATGACAAGACACAACATTCATACAAATAATTGATATTTCAAAGGACCACACACATTTCGTATAGAGGTAAATAATCACATTCTGATGTATTGTTAGTGGCTGAGTTACATAGATCATCCAAATAGGAGTAGAGATCATTTCCATTAATTAATGGACATAAGAGTAATATTTTTACATTTAGTTTTAAGCATAAAAATGTTATTACATCTAAATTGAATGACATAATTATTTTTTTATTTTTACTTTGTTTTACAACTTACTTCCGATCCCTACTCCCCAAATGGTGGCATATATGTTTGTGTACTACGGTGGAATGGGGATCAGCTGTCCCACATTTCATGTCTCAAACCAATTATAAGGTGTTATTTACTTCAAAAGAAAAATATAAAAAACATAAAATAATATTGTATGTTATTTGGTGAAATATAATTAGTTTGATACATAAAGACAGAAAATTTTGGAATCACTATCGTGAGGTGTGGCACACAACCATGAACCATGTTGACAAGAAGATTGATTTTATAATAATTGTTTACATGTGCGCGCCTTCTTCATTCACATTTTACTTTGAAATTTTCAAAAACTTGCTTAAATTAGAAATTGAATTAAATTGATATAACTTCCTTGAATAATGAATGCTATTGCAAGAAAATCATCAATTTGTTCATGCAGTTAAATTTGTTTGAATAATAATACCCACTCCATTATTTTGTCTTTTAGGAAGCCACATTCAGGGTAAGGCATTAAAGGTATAGAGGTTGAGATGAAGTTAAATTCTTCCGCTAACATTTTTTGTCATTAATGTTTTGCATCATTTTCGATACCTTTAATTCAATATGGACAAGCTGAAACTATTATTTTAAGGAAAATTATATAATTTTCATATTAAATTATCTTACTAATTATTCTACTCACAAAAAAAATGAAATATGTCACAAAATAATACTTTATTTATTAGTGATTGATTTATAAATGATATATGTCATTTTTTGTGGATAGGAGAATTAGTAGAAATATATATCATTACTCTTATTTTAATTTGTAATAAGCGTGAACACATCATCAATTTAAACTATTATTTATTTGTCTTCATAAAACCCCATATCATGGATCCAAATTACTGTTCACTAGTTCATCTATTTATGATGGTACCTCTTGTTGTTCACTTCTCTTCATTATATAGTCTTTAATGTTTTACTTTCATGAAGCATTCATTCAATGTACTTAACCAAACACACTTTTGTTGGATTTACGGGGAATATGATCCTCTGTCCCAAATGGACTATGTCTCTCTGTTTTCGTCCAATAAAAATGCATTAAATAATATAAAATATTATTTTTTATTTTTATAATTTTTTATTTTAATTAAATAATACAATATGATTGGTCCGGGACACCATTGGGAACACCTTTTAGATTTACAGCTGTGATATACAATTTTCTCCCTACTAATAATTCCAATGCTGATCACCATAGTAAATGATATTTAATAAACTAAACAAATGTACTTTTTGATTTATGCTTTTACAAGCAAATTTTATTGTTTCGTGTGGGTTTAGAATGTTTTTTTGTAAGTTTCTAAAGGGAATAACTCTATCAATTCTCTTTTGATCAGAGCTCTCAATGAAATTATATTATATCATTTTTGTTGAGTGACATAATTTTTGGGAAATTATAGCAAGTTAAATTTGATGCTATGTTTTATAGTTTTGCCTTTGTTTTTATTCAAAAGACATATGTACATTAAAATACATATAGATTCTCTTCTTCTCAATTTAATTATTGCTTTATGATAATAAATGTAGATTAAGATAACTACTGAATTTGCTAATTATCAATATAAAACAATGCATTTTGACCTAAATATTTCTGATAACAATTTAATTTCTTACCCCTATCACATTCTAATTAGTAAGGGCAAAACAAAACTAGTACGGTATGCTATTTTTTTATAATTTAATAGTACTTTTATTTTTAACACTATTCTATTCCAATAGAGTTGGACTTTTATTTAAAAATTAAAATGAGATGATGTAAGGATATATATTTAAAAAATACGATAGCCTCCAAAGTGGAATAAAAATGAATTAATGAGCTAAGCCTATTGAGGGGTTCATGTGCTGCTACTTTAATTTCATATTAAAAAGTCTACCTATTTGATTCTGATCTGGATCCAGATCCTCGAGTTTGGACCGTTAGATGAGGAAAAATCAGATCATAGTCAATGTAATTGTTCTTTTGTACAATGGAGATAAAAGAGAACCACACCCATAATCCCATATGGCATGCCAATTCAGATTTGATATGTTTTGCAAAGATTTGTGACGAATAAATTTTCAAATTTTATTACATTTATTAAATGAAAATATTAAGAAAATTAATTTTTAATTTGTATATTTAAATATATTAATCATATTTTTATTACGTATCAAGAGATTTCTTTTTAAAGATATAACAAAATTAGTTTTCCAATTTTGGTTTTGGCAAATGAAACTCCAAATATTTGTTTGGAAAAATCCTTGGTAGGAATTTCTTTACCATAACACTTGAATTAACATGTGGCATCTATACATGTATTGTATGAACTTTTACTATGATCATTAATGTAATGTTAATTTGACTATTTTACTATCCAAGAATCAATCCTTTAATTCTAGCATTTGTATTTAAACTAAGGATGGTTCTATACCATGTTGTAATCTAAAAATAAAAATTAAATCAAATTACCAAGATTTAGATTTAAATAAGTGCTTACACAAAGCTTAACAAGAGTATCACCGTATTAGCAAAAGTATTATGACTAGGTTTTGGAGTCCCAGACCATGCAATACATTTGCAAGTAATTAAAAGAACACACCTTAATAAAACTACATATACTTATACATAGTGATAGCAATATGGGTTTGGCCCGAACAGCCCGTTTTGGTCGACATTTTTAGCGGGCCGGACGGGAGATTTTGGCCCAAGAGCCCTTATTTAACCTAGTTTGAAAGCCCATTTTTAGACGGGCCGGGCTAGCCCGGCGGGCCAACATTAATATTGGCTTAGCATTTTAAGGTTACATGTGATTCCAATAATGTAGCTAATTTAATATTATTTTCCAACTCAGTATTTTACACTTACCGTGTGCATATTATTCATATATAAGATATTTATGAGTAAATTACTTATGAATGTAATTTATATCATATACAATACATTTACATTTAAGTGTTTAACTTATATCATATATCATATTTTGTTTAACTTAATTACATTTATCACTTTTTTTTTAAAAAAAAATTACACTTCTCATGCATGGTTGATCAATGTAATGTATGTTTATAAATTAAGGGGTTTTTTTGTAAGTGTAGAAAATGAAATAATAGTTTGTGTAATTTCACAAAAACTCATGGAATATAAGTGTAATTTACTCTTTATATTATTAATAAACTTTTTCAAATGTTCTACACGTTATACTATTATGTAATATTATAATTGATAAGTAATTTATATCATATAAAGACATTTATATTATATACAAGACATTTATTTATCAGTATAATTTACTTTTTAAATTGGTTAGTACTCATATATTTTTTGCATAGATAAGTAGAGTCATATTCTTCCAACAAAGTATATAATGTTTAAAACTTAGGAGTTTGAAACTTTATTGTGAACTATGAGTCTAAAAGTTTAAGATCATGTTGACTAGTTGTTAAGAACTTACAAGTTTTAAACCAAGACAATATATCATTATGAGATTGTGGACTTTAGTTTGTGATTTTTGTTTTAAAAGACATTTATGAATATTTATTTTTGAAATTGTAATTGAGTCGGTTATAAATGAGTTTTTGAAAAGAAAAAAAAAACGGGTCAGCCCACCGGCCTGCCAGCCCTGCCAAATATGGGTCGGACTGACATTTTGAAACCTGTTAGCAATAAGGGTCGGGTCAACCCAACCTATATTTTGGCAGACCAAAGGCGGGCCAGACAGGGTTGGGCCGGACTGGCCCGTATTGCCACCCCTACTTATACACACTTGCATCTATACAATTTTCACTATTTTTAACCTCATTTTTTGCACACATTTAATGTGCAACAACCCACCAAACAAAGAGTACAACTTCTCTACTGTACTAAATTAGAAGAAGAAACAGATTTTTGTATTTTATTTTTAATTGAAAAATAATTTAAATAAAAAAATTATCATGTCACATCCTCTTCCAATACTCGAGAGGATTACATCCCAAACAAAAGAAATTTTACTCATCCCACCTCGTTTTAGACCATATGTTGGTGGTAGTAGGAGATATATCATTCCTCATAAAAGAAACAAGGAAATTGAACAATATTATGACTTTTGCATATTACATACAAAAATATAATTTGCTTAAGGGTGGAAAGTCATACGGTTGACTTCATTTTAGGCTAATAATTTTGAATAAAGACAAATAATAAGGACAATTGGAACCTATTAGTTAGGTATTATTATCGTACACTCATTCATCCATAGGGTTTTCCTCATTCTCTTAGTTATATTAAGCCCATTATTTTGCTGTGCAAAATCCTTCCCAATCACTGAGTTGGGACTCCTATCAGTTGGCCATAATGATTACAACATAGGATAAAGGGGCGTTCAATCATCAAGAGACCAAAAACAGAGAATTCTAATAGCAATAGCCATTCTGAAAAGTCCTTCCATCCTTCTGCTTGATGAGGACACTAGTTCCCTGATACCGAGTCCGAAAAGTTCTTTCAAGAAGCACTAGAATAGAAATCTAACCATTATAATTTTGAATGGATAGAAATCTAACCATTTTAACTTGGATGTAGCAAAGCTCTTTATATGGTTATCTAAAATTCAAGGAAGACGCTATCGATGATCTTGAGTTTTTCCATCTCCTCACCACTGGCAATTCCAGGATCAACATAGCATAACTGAAACAGAATCAAGGCCATCAAGCCTGACAAATTATCTGAGCAACACAAATATAATGTATTGTTAAAAGAAGTAAGACCTGATATTGTGGCTTCTCCAGAGTATGCATTCCTCTTTTCATGAGTTTCTGCCAGCCAACTTTCTCTCTAAGTGACCTTTCAAGAGCAACCGTACACTAATCATAAAATCACAAAATTTGAAACTTGAAAAGATGAACTATAACTTCACAACATGCACGCACCAGAATACCACTTTTAATATCTGTGTGTGTGTTAAATAGAGAGAGGAAGGTAGCAAACATTTGTACACTACTTAGAGATATTGACAATATAAATGACTTAAAGAGATCATACTAGTTCAAATAATACACCCTGAAATAAAAGCGAGGATTACAACGCAGGTTCTAATTCTGATATACTTTGCTTTGTAATTTGGCTCTTGTGTCAATCAAAAGTAATGTAATGTTTCAAGAGCTTGAAACTGGTTCAGTTGTATTTTAAAATAACAATAGTAAAGAGAAGTAAAGGCAAATAAAGACCATTGCCGTTTGGATCTCCAAAAACTGTTCTAGCAAAACTCTACTTCAACCTTCCATTTACGAAGTAATTTCTGACAAGAATTTTTTATCCCAAAGTATGTCCCAAACCAATGACAAAGAAAGAAAAACAGAAAAAATAATAAATATTTAATCTTTTTAATTAACATGACATGTTTTCATTGGTTTGGGATATGGTTTGTGACATCATATTCTTGTCCAATAGTATCTACAATGAGAAGACCAATATTGGCTAATGTCAATTGCAATGCATGCCATACCTTTTTTCCCATTAGTTTCTGTCCGATGATAAAGCTATAAAGACAGCTATATGATATGAAATTACTAAAAGTCATTTAGATGGTAATATCTAGAACATAAATATTAACAATAAAATCTGAAGCTGGAAATGCAGATAAATTACCTGAGCAGGATCCAAAATTAGGAGATTATATTGCAAAATTCCATTCTGTTGATGTTCGACTTGTATTCCAACTATTGTTCTTGAATGACCATCATGTTGAAAGTACAAGGGCCTGTCCAAAAAAGCAGTGAAAATTAAAACTCTAAGAAACAAAAATACTTTGTTGTTAAAACATGTGTATCTAAAATGTACCCTCACTCACGTTTTCTCACTGATCACAACATGCTGATGATCAAATTGAATTGAGCTTTTATCAGAGAAGTAATTCCACACAAAATCCATTAGAACTTGATAGGCCTTACTTTTCTTAGCATTATTACTCTTGACCAACTTATCACTACTAGCTTTATCGAAAGCACCATCAACACTTGAACCTGGGACAGATTCCTTAGGACCAAAATCCACGACTCTAGCCCGAAGAGCAAAGGAACGCAAAAGAGCGGCACATTCAGTAGTTCCTATCCATTTTTTCGAACCATAAATAACATGATCAAATTGAGCAGATCCAGCTGCATCAAAATCCTTTTCCCAAGCAATCTCAAGCCATCTCTGGAGTGAAGGGATATCTGGAACAAATCCGGAACTACCAAACAATGCTTCTCTTGCTTCTGGTCTTTGTACTAGCAAGTGAGAGCAAAGCATTTGAATGTTACGCCAACCACAACCCCATCCCGCATCCTCGGACTCAAGGCTCTGGAAATGATCAACATAACCTGACAAAATGGCTTTTGAGTTTTCAGGTTCAGATTCCAAACAGTTTCTCAACAAGGACATCAAGCCCACTTCAACTTTGTAAAATGTGCTTCTTGCCTGTAAACCAATCAAGGAAGACACCTTGTCATCCATTGTGCATCCCCCATTATCTCTGCTGGTCTCACCAACATACCAATCATTACAATCTCCCGATGTTTCTCCGAACTGCGAGTCGCTGGCAGCTTGTTCACTCTGCAAAAAATTATATATAAGACAAACTACAGATCAGATTGAGTAGTTTAGAGAAAGCTTGATTTGTTTTCCGTTTTCCTTGTCAATTGATATATTTTCATTACTAATCATAAAAGTGTCCCCTTATTTTAATTTTCCTGTTTCCAAAATTTTGTAAAAGAAAGGATGAAAATAAAAGGAAAATTACACTGACATCGCATGAGATTTGGACCGCAACATAACCGCATCAGATCGCATCAGATTCAAAAATGTTGTTTCAATAACAAAATAATTTACACCGCAACATCAATACGCATCGCAATGGCCGCAATGACCGCAATCACAGTAGCCGTAACCATTACCGTAATCGCAACTGCAATTTAAAACATTGGTCCAGTAATTTCCGAAACAAAAGTAACGTTGAGTATATTTAAGTTGAGGCTCAAGAGTGATAGTAATTCCCCTTAAAACAAGGAAAACTTTGTTTTCACCCTTTCCTCTCAAACATGGATCTCTTTTCACGAGAAAAATGTGCTCTACTTTAGACTAAACATTACACGAACAAAAAACATATAGAAGGAAAAGAGAAAAATTAATCATAATCATTCGAGTCTCATTGACACAGAGATAATACTTTTTTAGTATAACCAATGATACCCTGATACTATGACTAAGGAACTAATACTTTCTAGTATATAGTTGTCCATCTCAATGAATGTCACTCTCGATAAGTATCAGAAATTAAACATTTGGCTTTTGGTATGGTAGGATACCATGGGAGCTGGTATTTAGCATAAAGTTAGAAAATTAGATACTAGGTGGGTAAAAGTGAATCTCTTAAAAATAAGCAAAGCCTGAATATTTTTTCTTCAGAAAGGAATGGGAGTACCTGAAGAGATTGAGGTGATGGAGTTGAGGGAAGATGAAATTGTTGGGGCAGATCTTCGTGGTCATCAAAGTGAGCATTTGCGTGCCTGAATTTGTAATTTTGCACAATCATTATCAGTATTACATGTTAGCATCAATTGAATGAAAAAAAACAAGGAAAAAATAGTTAAATTGAGACTTTTGTTGAATGAGAATCAACAAAACAAATATAACTCACATGAATCGAATCGAATGACCCATCTATGGGTCTAGTAGTGTACACTACTAAATTAATGTTTGATATAATTAAATTGAGAATGAATAAGATACCATTGAAGTTGGGATGACGGAAGCCATAAATCACAGAAGGGGCAAGTCGACCAGTCCACATTCATATTGCATTAGCTATAATCAGAAATTGAAAATGATTAGTATTATAGTGCAATGCCTTTTTCCTTCCCTTTCCCCTTCTCCAAGTTTGAATTATAATGTTTGACCACTTTTAATATTTTAGAGTAGATACAGTATACAATTAAAGCAAACTTTTACATTAATTAATTATTATAATATAAGATTTATATGTAATTGTTATCCATCATTCATTTATATTTTAATTTGTATTACTTATATTTAAGAGTTAAATAACAATTGAATTAAATATAAATAGTAAATAATTAATATATTGAGTGTAAAAACTCTTATATTGAGATACAATTTTTCTCTTAATTAATCACCTTAATTCAATATTATTATATTTTCACCAAAAATGAGGTAGATGATAGTGACTTATATGAATGATTAAAATATTTCTCATGTAAGTACCCGTAAAAATAGTTTTTGAGTGAGAACGAATATTATAATATTCATCATAAAGATTCGATAATTTATAAATTAAAATTAAATATTATATATAAATATACTATTTTATTATTATTTTATAATTATATATTATTTATTTTATTATTATTTATAACAAATTTTAGTAGATCAAATATACTATAATAAATTTAACATAAGCATAAATTTTATTATTTATATAATAATTATTTTATATGTTAAATATTACAAAATATATAAATATATTGTTAAAATAAAAAATTAATTGAGTATTCACACATACTCACTGTGCACATGAGTACTAATAAATTATAATTGAAAGTGTTACTCTTTTTGTCAACACTACCCTCTTTATTAGAAGTAACTTCTCCGGTTAAGGAAGATTTACAATGAAAATGACCAGCCTTTGTTCCATAGACCAACGACATTTTTTTCTAAAGACTTTGCCAATCACCATACACAATGGAGAAGCAAGTAACTCAGTGCAAAGCAGTGTTTTAATTGCGGTTGTGGTCGCGATTGCGGTAACTGTTGCGGTTACTGCGATTGCGGCGACCGTTGCGATGCAGATTGCGGCCGTTGCGGTGTGAATATTTTGTGATTAAAACAATATTTTTGAATCCGATACGGTTTGATGCGGTCCGATGCGGTTCCGATGCGGCCGCAACAGTATTTTGTTGCGGTTTTTGGTGTGAAATTCAATCACACCGCAATTGCGATGCGTTGCAGCGGTATTATGTATTGCGGAAAGCATTTTAGAACAATGTTGCAAAGCTACGATGTCTAGACTCTAGAGTAAAAGCATAGAAGGTTATAATACCATTTTGGTCAAGATCAAATAACTTGCTGTCAAGATATGCACACAAATCTATTGGATTCCTTTTTTGTTCCCTAAAAAAAGATAATTAAGAAAGCCTTCTGGTACAGTCGGCCAACACTTGAAGAGGTATAGTTATAGGTATTGTTTCTGAATGCAAAAAGGTTTTCATTGGATTGCCATTATGGAAGATAAGAAATCATATGGCTTGGGAGAAGAACAAATTAAAGCACTGGTGAGGATCCACCATTGAATTGGTTATGTACGAAAGTGGCAGCTTTATGGAAGCCACTAGTCCAGCTATTAGGGCATTCAAATGACACAGAAGTTGGAGTGATAAAAAAGTAGCACAAACACCCTTTTCTGAGGAAGGGAAAGACGTGAAAGAAATAGTATTAGGACTTAGCTTCCAACCTGATGAGTGATAAGTTTACATTAACGAGACATTTTTTACGTGTTACACGCAGTATGTATGTACGTATAGTAAATTAAATAATTATGTAACTGTGGGAAGAAGCATGAATTGTTCTACTTAAGTGCCTAAATATTCTATAATTTGGAAAAGAATCATTTAAGAATAGAGTTCTGAATTCACTTTGTATGTATTCTTATAAGATACAGTAATGTCACCACTTTGAGGGGGAGCCACTACTTAGTGAAATCCACCTCTCTATAACTATCTCAATAGAGGAACCAATGGGTTGATGAACTAATATAATGTCAATTATCATTGTATTGTATCCATCCTATTTACTTGTCACTTTTCCTCGTATGAGAACCAAGTGATAAATAATCAATTATATAATGTGAATGAAGTGGAGGAACCCTGTGGGTTCAAAATTATGTGAAACCTCTTCAGACGAATTTGAGAAACAATTTTGAGGAAGGTAGAGACGGATATAATTCTATCCTAACAAGTGAAGAAATTGTTCCCAAATTACAAGAGAAATAGCCCTACCATTGATATCAATTATGGTTGGATCCATCAAATTCCCATGCTAAAATAGTTAGCATTGACAATTAACTTTTTCATTAGTTGCATATTATTCTGCAAAAAAATACTTCCCAATTAAACATCCCTCCACCAAGGCGCACATGGAACTTTATCATGTTTTGGTTACATTTCTTACCTCTAATTATAATTATGGGGTGACAAATTGATGGATTAGATTTATTCATTAATCCATTTCAATTTTTATCTAGACATAATAGATGAAATTAATTCTCGAATCCATTTTAATGAATTAGATTGATAAATATTTAATCTATTTAATTTTTTTTAATTTGAACTCAAAACAGAAGAAAATTATCCTTTTAAAAATCATTATTTCAATAAACAATTTTTTGTACATTAATTTTTAAGAAACACTATTTAAAATATTGCTTCTTTGAACTTTTTAAAAAATTATTTTTTTTCAACATTCTACAAACATGTGGTATTAAGATTCTACATGAAAAGTTTTTCACAGTTATTCATATATTTTATGTATTTAAAAACAGACTTTTAATATTAATCGCATCCAAATATCATACCATTGGTTCCACCATAGCATAAGCTACTAGGAATATAAGTGAGTATGAGAATTTAGTTTAATAAAAAAATCAAAGTAAGAGCGAGAATGAAAAACACATACAAAACAGTTAGAGTTTAAGATGGTGAAGAAAAAATCAAATGTTTGTTTTTAGATGTATTGAATATTCATCCAAATTAACATTTAATAAATATAGTTGATAAATTTAAATTTATTTATTATTAAAATTATTCATAAATTATATCCATTTATATTCCTATGCTTTAAATTTAATTTTATTCTATTTGGATAAATTATTAATAATTTTATCATCTCTTATCCTAATAAATCTAAAAATGACATGTCTAGTTAAGGATTTAGGGAGTGACATCCATTCCTATGGACCCCAAATAACACATCCTGCTGGATCACAAATAACACATCCTGCTGGATCACACGACTTAGGATCACCACCAAGTTGATCTACATGTCACATAAATTATTGGTACTATTTCACTCCACGCCACAAACACAGTAGTGGATTCCAAATCTCAATTAAGTCACCATAGGAGATGGATTCGAAACGCGTGGGCCATTATTACAATACCAAAAAAAGTTCATATTTTCATATCTCAAATTCTACCAAGTAATATAAATAAATTATTATATGTTTTTATGATTTTTCTTTTTAATTAGATTGATACACAAATTGAACATAAAAAATGAGACATGTGATCTTCATTTCACAATAAGTACAATGTCAAACAAAACATCCACGTCACTAGGACCAAACTATTTTCCTTATCCTTAGGGTAGGATCATGACCTTTGCTCACACCCATGATACCATTGCTGATGCAGACATTTACACTCAGACCCAACAAATTATTATGAATTGGTATCTCAAATGTAGACCCCAAAAAATGTACAGCCCTTGTGAACTTTGACAGCATATGAGAAATTAACATTTGCATTTACATGTATACACAAAATATAGTTAGAGATGGATTTTCAGTGGGGTCTTCCAAAAGGAATCCCTCACGTAACTCTAATAATAATATTATAATAATAATAATAATAATAATAGGGATAAGATAAATAAAGTCAAGAGATTAAACTTGGAGCTTGGAGGTAGCAAAGGCAAAACCACGTATTGGTGATCCAATATATTCTTATTCTGCACGCAATCTTCGTAGAGAACTCACGTAACTGCACCATAATTATCCGTAATTATATACTATTTGCTTTTAATAAATAAATAAATATATATATATATAATGCCGCCATCTGATATGCCAACTCTGTAATAGTTAGCTTCCATGCATACTGTTACACACTTGACATAGTCGGTATTTTTTTCTTCTTGTTTAGCAAAAACATATAAGCTAGTGATAGGAGTATCCAATAATAAGTTTTTTCATTCATTTTTATCCTTTAATTTTTCAATAAGGAATAATTTTGACTCCAACAAAATATATGATATGCGATGTCCTTATATGCCAATTAAAAATAATATTAGCCAAAGTTTTATGTATCATATTTATTTTATAAGACTATTTCCATTAGAGTTAATTTTGTTGTGAAGCATATGACATGGTAGAGCTAGCTATCCTAGTGGTGCTTTTTGGTAGACGAGATTGGACATATGATTTTTGCTTGTGAGAAAGCAGTATGTACCTTTTAAATGAAATACAAATTATTACTATTTATATGTTAACCGATAGTTCTCTCATTCTATATAACTAATTTATTTTGGAGCTCGGAAATGTTTCTCATATCAAATGTTTCCTTAAAAAGAGGATCCACTGCCACATGCTAATGCAGTATTTAAGTATTCGGTGCATATTTACAAATTTCTTTTGTATAGATTCCGTTTATTTTATGGATGAGTTCCACACTGATGGGTCCACGCCACTACTCGATAAAATCAAAATTGTTCTTAGGTTCGTGCCAAAAACAGACAGGATTCTTGCAGCAAAAGAAAATGGACAGTTTTTTTTTCTTTTATTTGTAATCATATTTAAAAAAAAAATTAAACATTTATTTTTAATTCTCAAATGGATGTATACGTGTTTATAAGTACAATTTTCTTTCTCCTTTGATTTATATTTAGTTTGCAAATTAGAAGGGAAAATAAGAAAAAGACAACAATAAGAAAAGCAAAGCAAATGCGTCAGCAACGTTGATAGGGTAAAATATCAGGGGGTGAAAACCAGGTTCATTGAACCTGGACACACTTAATTACGCTCTATTTATTCCCATGTCGCCACACCACAAAATCCACGATCTCAGAAAAACAACTTTCTCCCTTTCCCTCGCATCTCTCTTCTTTCCAAATTTAATTATCATTATTTATATAATTTAATTCCACCTCTTTCTATGGCACCTATTATGGCGGTGATCGGCATCGGCGGGAACCAGGAGAGGAGGAAGAAGGTGTCGCCGGAGAATGGCACGGCGGCTTTGGAGCTGAAGAAGAGGAACGATGAGCTTGAGAAGGAGCTGATGGAGAGCAAGGTGAGAGAAGAGGAAATGAAGCGCAAGCTTCATAGCGCGTGGGAGAAGCTGCGCGTGGCGGAGGAGGCTGAAGAGAGGCTGTGCTCTCAGCTTGGAGATTTGGAAGCGGAGGCGGTTCACCAGGCGCGTGATTATCACGCACAAATTGTATACCTTACAGAGCAGCTCTCACGCGCCCAGTCTCTCATTCATAAGTCTGCCTCCTCCATTTCAATTCCTTCATCATGATGATGATGAATGATGTTGTGATGAATTTTCGCATTTGTTGCAGCATCTTTTATTCGATGTATAATTATTGTATATGACGATCCATAATGCGTGGATCGAATGTGTGTTATGGTGTAAGATATTTGTGTTGTAGATTGTTGATTTGGCGGAGTGGGTGATTGACAAAGTGTTTTTGATTGTTCTCACATTTTTTTTAAAATTTGGTGAAGAATGAAAGATTGTTCTTAGATTTCATTGCAGATATCAGGAATTCATGATTATAAAAGTTAGTTGAATAACTTGAATTTGACATGCGCTGGTTGAACAATAAATTTGACATCTGCCTTTGATGAACGAATCTAATAACGATGGTTACTGGAACTAGGATTCTATCGGTTAAGGCAACCCATATTTTCCTTTATTTTTAATAACAAAAGTGAAATTTAATTATAATCAAATGTATATAGGTATCTTTAAATGTTGTATTTCTTTTCGATTTTTAAAGCATTCGCCTCTCTATTGATGAAGAGAATGCTAACTTTGGTTAATGACTCCTTCCTGGAGCTTCTGGTTTAGTATATGGTGATCTTCAGTCCTAACTTAATGGAGGTAGAATGATATAAAAGTAGTCTTAATCTATCCTTTATAAAAAATCATTCATAATTTATGTTTCAGAATATTTTATATCGTTGTCCATTTTTTTGGTAATGACTATGCTGCTTATCATCCCTGTGCTTCTATTATCAACGCCACTGACAAGATAATTAAGGTTTAGACAGTGACATGTTCATATAGTGCATGGCTCTTAGGAAGTAGATCACTTGATGAATTATTCTTAGCTCAGGCAAGAATATGGGTTTTAAGAGCATATCTTATATCCTATAATATTTGTGTCACAAAAATATTTAATAATTAAAATTTTAATTTAAATATATTTTTTAATTAATTATAAGTGATGACATATAAAATAATACCAATAGTGGGACAATACTTTGATGAATCTTACATGTGTGAAAGAGGCACTTCCAATTGTATACGACTTTAGTTGTAATTACAATATGTTAATATTGTTGGTGTATGAGTGATGAAAATGATCGGATTGCCCTTTTTTTTTAATTTCCTAAAGATTATTATAATTTACTAATATACAGTTTAGAGTTGTCACGCATCTATATGTATTTATTTAGTTTAAATAATGCTGACAACTCATACTTCTATTTTATTAGAATTATACTTGTTCACGAAAGCAAAATCATACTTATTTAGTATTTGAGTTATAAGTTTATAAGTCGATTATGGACGAGGAATATATTAGCACATGTTCGTCCAAACTCCAAAATAAATTGGTACTTTAGTTGATTGCATGACTTAACTACCCCTCATTTATTAAACGGGCTAACTATTTAAAAAATAAATTTATTTTTATTATTTTTGTCTGACAAGATAAGATCTTACTCCTACATATCCTTAAGTATCATAGGAAATCAAGACTAATGTCTACACCACATCCAATCAAGAGTTTTGAAAATATTATCTAATGAGAATGGTAAGCAACAAAAATTAATGTTCGCACTACATCTCATCTTAAGAGATATTTGAAATTAGTTATAATTTTTTTTGGTTTTTTTGTTTTTTAATTTAGGAATTTATCGAGTGAATTCAAGTGTCAGTAACACGACCATTGAAGACTAAAAGTGTAACATCAAAAGGGTCCTATAAAAAAAAGACATAAGCTAAAATTTAATTTTCTAATTATATCCATATTTATTACAATTATAAATAAGATTATAATTATGGAAGGTGAATGAAACTCAAATCAGAGTATTTTAACATATACAAATTGACCGTCCCCTATATTCCATGTATTTTGATATTCGGTTTAATAATGGAATAGATTGAATAGCATTTAATAATGAGTTTGTAATTCATGTTAATACTTAATAGCCTCGTAGTATATCAAAACTTTGAAATGGAGATCTCGTTCAACAAGACCTTCTTACCAAAATTAATTACATTCATTAACATGCATGTAAATTGTAATTACTAATTAAGGAAGAATATCTATTTAACTTGTATATTTTTATTGAAGCTAATTAAACCTTGCCATCTTGAAGAATATTGATCTACAAACTTATATAATTGTTTATAAAACTTAATGTACGAACAACCAAATTATCTTTATTTGGTCTATTAATTTGATGGGCTATACAATTGACTAAACTCTATCATGTAAATTTAAGAATATTTATCTAAGGTAATATACCGAAAAAGAGATTTGTCTAAACTATCATATAACTAATTAAAATTTTGATCCCATATTCCATGCTTGCTTCAATTGGCACCGAAAGAATGAGTTAGGATTTTCTCTATTTATGGAGAGGTAAGACAAGTACCAAGAAAACAATATGAAAATATAAAATAATATAATATTTTTATTCTTTAAAGATAATAATATTACATTCTTACTATTGAACATAAATATAAAACTAATAAATTATCTCTCTATTACTAGAGATGATTCTTTTTGGAAGGAATATATCTTTGGAGATAAAAACTCAATATGGGTGAAGAATTGAAAAAGTAGTGATTGATTTAAGAATTTCAACCACAAACGTCCACATTGGGTTATCTTTCTAGAATTTAATTTTCTTCATTTTCAAACGTTCAATCAACAAGGTATCACTCATCGTCTTTTTTCAAATTTCAATGAGCAACACAGTAAACCAATAACATTATCAGTTAGCCAAATAAATCAAAGGATTTTCTTAATCTTAGTCATGCTAAAAATATATTCGGGAGCGTGCTTGTTCTTAATCAAAGGATTTTATAAGAGTGTGCTTGTTCAATCTAGCTATGCCCTTATTTTCAAAGATAAGATATATAAATTCAAAGTATGAATAACAAAAGATATTCTTCAAACTTTCACACAAAAATCGTTAAACCGATGTGAACAAATAACTTCAGTTCATAATATGCAGACTTTGAAATAATATAATGGTAATACATAAAGAGTTTAACTTTGATGCATTAGTGTAAGTTCTTTTATTACTTCATTAATCGTATAGTTCATATGCATATAACGAAGTTAAGTTAGCTTAGTTGGTAAAAGTGAGAGCAATTAACCAAAAGAGTACCTAATTCGAATTTTGACAATTTCACTCTCTCCCTCTTGAATTATTCCCCACCAACGTTAAAGCTTGGTTAGGCATATTAGAGCCATATGTTTGTTCTAGTTGAGTGGTTGTGGTTGTGGTTGTGTTGAGAAAAGTTATAGATAGGTCACTAGACTTGTTCATCATTTAGCTAATTTATTAGGTGATTATGGAAGTCTTTTTCTTTTATTAGGTTGTGTTATGCCATGTTAGAAGATAAGCCAAAAAAATAGAAAGTGAAGTTAGTTAGTTTAGTTAGAAAGATTCCCTTAATAAGCATGTGCAAAATGTGTGTATAAAAGGTTTTGGTGTTTGGAAAAATAAATATAGAATTCCATTCCCTCATCAAAATACATCTTCTTCATTATTCTCTTCTTTCTCAAAATACACAAGAACTCAAAAGCATAATCCATCATTCATCTTCTCCTTCAAGCTTCTTCTCTGTTTTTCGTGGCTAAGTAACAAAGCAGGGGCTTTGTATCCTCAACAACTGGTATCAAGAGCCCTGAACAAGATCCATTCTTTTTCCTTCTTTTCCGCTGCAACCCAATGGCTCAATCTACTGGAAATTTTGCAACTAATCTTCCCATTCTCAATGGCACGAATTGGTCAAGATGGAGCATCCAGATGAAGGCTTTATTTGGCAGTCATGAAGTGCTTGAAGTAATAGAAGAAGGATTCCCTTCCCTGGAAGCTGGAGCTAATGAAGCTCAAAGAAGTGCATATAGGCAATCCAAGAAGAAAGATTGCAAAGCACTCTGCCTCATGCATCAAGCAATGGATGATGCACACTTTGAAATGATTGCAGGATCTGCAACATCAAAAGAAGCTTGGGAAATCCTTGACAAACACTATGCTGGAGCTGCACAACTAAAGAAAGTAAGGCTGCAGACAATGAGGAGAAGATATGAGTTGATGCAGATGGAGGAAAATGAAAGAATCTCTGAATTTTTCACAAGAATAATCACTCAAACCAATGCTATGAAGGCTTGTGGTGAGAAAATGGAGGATGCTGTTATTGTGGAAAAGATACTCAGAACTCTAGCACCAAGGTTTGATTATGTGGTGGTGGCTATTGAGGAGTCTGGAAAGATTGAGAAGATGAAGGTTGAAGAGCTCCAAGGTTCACTTGAAGCTCATGAGCAGAGGTTGATAGAGAGATGTGCCAACAGAAGTTCCCATCAAGCCTTGCAAGCTCAGGTTAATAGAAGAAGGGCAGGCAGTGATAGGTGGCCAAGGAGGAACAATTATAGACCAACTGAGCAGAATAGCAGCTCAAGAGGAGACTTGCAATCAGGCAATGGGATCCCTCGAGATCAAACTGACTTCTTGAGCAGAGGAAATTCTGATAAGCAAGGCAAGAATTGGAAGAAAAGAACAGACAAGAAGAAGGTAAGATGCTTCAAATGTGATAGATTAGGACACTTTGCATCTGAGTGTCAAGCATCTTACAAGAAGCAATATCACCATCATCAAAAAGAGGACACAGAAGTGAATCTTGCCAAGGAAGATGATGATGAAATTGACAACAATGCTGTGCAACTTATGATGACAACAGGAAGCTGTGGCAGTGAGTCTTGGTATCTTGACTCAGGTTGCTCTAACCATATGACTGGACATAAGGATTGGTTAGTGAACTTTGACCCAACAAGGACAAGTAAGGTGAAGTTTGCAGACAGCAGAGTCATCATGGCAGAGGGAACAGGTGACATACCACTCACCTTGGCAAATGGAAGAAAAGCATTTATCAATGATGTGCTGTTTGTGCCAGAAATGAAAACCAATCTCATTAGCATTGGTCAGCTACATGAGAAAGGACTTACTATGGAATTGCTAGATGGTTACATGGCAGTCTATGACTCAATGAAAAGAAGAATCTTGAAAGCACCATTATCTAGCAACAGAACCTTTCAAGTAAAACTAGGAACAATTGACTCACACTGCCTGAATGCATCAACTAGCTTGGATGAGTCATGGCTTTGGCATATGAGGTTTGGTCACCTCAACTTCAAGGACTTAAAGCAACTGAGATCTAAAGGGATGGTGCATGGACTTCCTGATATCAGAGATCATCAAACAATTTGTGAAGGTTGCATACTGGGCAAACAAGATAGAACAAAGTTTTGCAGCCATATACATCACAGATCCACAGCACCACTACACATTGTCTATGCTGATGTTTGTGGTCCAGTAGAAGTGCCTACTATAGGAGGAAACAAATACTTTGTTTCCTTCATAGATGAGTATAGTAGGAAGATGTGGATTTATCTCCTTAGAGCAAAAAGTGAAGTGCTTGATAATCTGAAGAGATTCAAAGCTATGGCAGAAAAGCAATCAAGCAAACAGTTGAGAACTCTCAGGACAGATGGAGGTGGAGAGTTTACATCAAAAGCTCTGGAAGAATTCTGTGAGGAGAATGGCATAGTTCATGAGGTGACTGCTCCATACACACCTCAACATAATGGCTTGGCTGAGAGGAGGAACAGAACAGTGATGAACATGGTGAGGTGTATGCTTAAGTGCAAAGGGTTGCCTCTGGATCTTTGGGGAGAAGCAGCATCAACTGCTACTTATGTGCTCAACAGATGCCCAACTCAGAGCCTTGGCAATCTTGTTCCAGAGGAGATATGGACAGGCAAGAAACCATCAGTGAAGCATCTAAGGGTCTTTGGGTCTACTTGTTACAAGCATATACCAGATCAAGTCAGAAAAAAGCTTGATGATAAGAGTGAACTCATGGTTTTTGTTGGATACCACTCAACAGGATCATATAAACTCTATAATCCATTGTCCAAGCAGATTACTTTCAGCAGAGATGTAAAATTCGATGAGAAGAGCACTTGGAAGGACCTTCTTAAAAGGCTTGAGCACAAACTAGAAGGAGTTCTAATTCCTATGGAAGAGCAAACAGAAACTGACTCACCCATAACAGAGCTTGACTCAGGGACAGAAATGGTTGGACCTAGACCTACAAGAGCTAGACAAGTATCAACAAGACTTAGTGATTTTGAAGTCTTAACTGATGATGCAATTACTGATGAAGGTGACATTATTCAGTTAGCTCTCATGGCTGAAACAGAACCAATCACCTTCAATCAAGCAATCAATGAGGAAGTATGGGTCAAGGCTATGAAGGAAGAAATCAAGTCAATTGAGAAAAACAAGACCTGGGAAGTGGCACAGCTACCCATTGGCAAGTCACCTATAGCTGTTAAATGGGTATATAAGGTGAAGCTAAGTCCAGATGGAACCATCTCCAAGCATAAGGCAAGGCTGGTTGCCAAGGGATTCATGCAACAAGAAGGGTATGACTATGCTGAAGTGTTTGCACCTGTTGCAAGGTTTGAGACCATAAGGCTGATTGTGGCACTAGCAAGCTTGAGAAAATGGAAGCTATGGCAACTTGATGTCAAGAGTGCCTTTCTCAATGGGCCTCTTGAAGAGGAGGTATACATCACCCAACCTCCTGGCTTTGAAATCTCAGGAGATGAAACCAAGGTGCTGAGATTGAAGAAAGCTTTGTATGGCTTGAAACAAGCACCAAGGGCATGGAATAGAAGGATTGACTCATTCCTAACCTCAATTGGCTTTCAAAAATGCATAGTTGAGCATGGAGTCTATGTGCATACTACCAGTGAGGATGGAATAATTCTGCTATGTCTGTATGTTGATGACCTAGTCATCACAGGGAGCAGTGATGCAGGCATGGAAGAGTTGAAACAGAAACTCAAGGCTGAGTTTGAAATGACTGATTTAGGTGAGCTTGCATACTTCCTAGGCCTTGAGTTCATGAAGACAGGCAAAGGAATTATAATGCACCAGAGGAAATACATCACAGAAGTGTTGGATAGATTTAAAATGCAAAATTGCAACCCTGCTGCTGTTCCAGTTGAAGCAGGCAACAAATCAGATGAATTGGTCAATAAAACACCAACTGATGCAACTTTGTTTAGACAAATGGTAGGCTGTCTAAGGTTTGTTTGTCATAGCAGACCTGAAATAGCCTATGGAGCTGGCCTAATAAGCAGGCATATGGCTAATCCAACCCAGGCTCACATGACTGAAGCAAAGAAGATCTTGAGATACCTCAAGGGTACACTGAACTTTGGCATCCTGTTTCCAAGCCAGAGAACAACAAACTCCCTGCACCTAACTGGCTTCTCTGATTCAGACTGGTGTGGAGATAAAGAAGACAGGAGAAGCACTTCTGGACAAGTGTTTTACTTGTGTGGTGCCCCAATATCGTGGAACTCCAAGAAGCAAAGTGTAGTGGCACTTTCAACCTGTGAAGCTGAATACATTGCAGCTTGCAATGCAACTTGCCAAGGTCTGTGGTTGAGTTCTTTAATGGCAGACTTGAAATGTGGTGATACTGAAAAGTTTGAGTTAATGGTGGACAACAAATCAGCCATCAACTTAGCAAGAAATCCAGTCAGCCATGGAAGGAGCAAGCACATAGACACCAAGTTTCACTTCATAAGAGATCAAGTTAGCAAGGGAAGAGTTGAATTGGTTCATTGTCCTACTGAATTCCAAATAGCTGATATAATGACAAAGCCTTTGAAGGTTGAAAGGTTTGAGAAGCTAAGAGACAAGCTTAGAGTGGTGAATTTTGAATCACAACAAAGTTGAAGACTTTGCCAAAGTTACTGCTGTTACTGCTTACTGTTTTAATGCCTAAATGTGTCTCTGTTTTTTTTGCTGTTGTAATCAATTAGCTGAACTTGCTACTTTAGCTGATGTTTGTAAGATTTTTGGCTTAAGGGTGGATGTTAGAAGATAAGCCAAAAAAATAGAAAGTGAAGTTAGTTAGTTTAGTTAGAAAGATTCCCTTAATAAGCATGTGCAAAATGTGTGTATAAAAGGTTTTGGTGTTTGGAAAAATAAATATAGAATTCCATTCCCTCATCAAAATACATCTTCTTCATTATTCTCTTCTTTCTCAAAATACACAAGAACTCAAAAGCATAATCCATCATTCATCTTCTCCTTCAAGCTTCTTCTCTGTTTTTCGTGGCTAAGTAACAAAGCAGGGGCTTTGTATCCTCAACATGCCATTCATTGTCATATTTATTTGATGGGTTAAAAACACCTAATTATTAAAAATATAATTTAAATATATTTTTCAATCCATTACAGCAATTGACACATAAAATGATACACTTTTTGTGACAAATGTTTTAAATGATGGTGTGGTTTATTTTCTTGATATCATTTTTGGGGGTGGAGTTATGTTAAAAGTTGAACTTGCAAATAAATTATGATTAATGAAATTGGCAAAACTAGTGTGAAATGAATTTATAGATACATATTTTAACATACATGACAAGTTAAAGTGTTAATAAGTGGTATTATTAGAAAATTTTCTATTATTTACACATCAAGAAACGAGTATTGTATTTACCATCACTTTAGCAGGGATTTTATTCTAACCAAAGTCAAGAGTTAGTCTCACAACTTATTAGAAGATGTCTAGTGAAAGAAAAAAGAGATCATAAAAAAATAAAATAAACATCATATGTTATTGCCTTTTGTGTTTAGAAAATGAAATCTCATTTAAGATATTACAGAAACAATGTTTTTTTATAATACTAATTTTGGATGTACACTTAGAGTGTTATATGAAAGAGACATGTGATATTGTACAATATTACAATTTTGGGTTGGATAAAGGTACACTTTAAACATGATATATAAGATTAATTAGAAATAAATGTATAAGATAACAAAGTTAAGGTAATATCAATTATAGAAATAATGCTCAATTTTTGACTTAAGTTGTATGAACATATTGTTGGTGCAAAAGTGGTCCCAATGAAAAATGTTGGTCAAAAAGTTAAATTATTAGTAATTTAAGCTTAGTATTTTATCTATGAATTAATATTCCATTAAAAATAACGTTAGTGAAAGTGAGTTATGTCGTTTGGAGAAAGGGTAGAGTTAGGGTTGTGAATATAATCAAATGATTTAGTTACCTCACAAATTGTATCAAAGCATACGGACCACCAATAATATATTGATCTATTGTTGTGAGAATGTAAAATCTTGTTAGATCATCAGAATAACCAAAATATTAAGAATTCAATTTATGTGAATGACACTTGTTGGATGGACAGTCATGCACCCAAAAAATGATGGGTGAAGATTCATTTACTCCACATCTTAACCACAAATTCTAGGGAAATCTAATGGTTTAGATCTACCCACTAATTCAAACCATTAGATTTCCCTAAAATTGATGGCTAAGAAGTGGAGTAAGTTTAAAAAGCTTACTCTTAGAGTTAATAAATCTCTCCTAAAAAATGATCAGTTCCTTATGTGTTAGACAAACTCACATGCCCAAAGGATTAGTGGGTCTAGCAAATGGCAATAATAATATTTTATCTACTTATTAAAGTTACGACTCGAGTGTGAATGAGCTTGAGTGTGGCAATGCCTTCTTTTCATGCCAACATGCATTGAAAAAGCATCACGACAGAACATGACAAAACATTGTACATAATTAGTGAAGAATAATACATTCTCTTGTAAAATTAACATATAAATCCTTCAATATTATAAGAAAAAAAAAATATATCCATATCTTGTAGTAGTAGAAAGATTTATAAGATTTTATAAGATGATATATTTGTACTAAAAGTTAATTCAATCCAAAGTTTTAGCCTGCAACTTTAATTGAAATATATAAATGGAAAGTTTACAACAACAACAAAAAACAAAAAAAACCTTAAACTTTATGTGTTTTGTAAATAGATACTGTAAATGATTTTACTTTCTAATTACTCCTTAAACTTTAACTATTGATAAAATTGATCTCTACCTACGATTTTAAATTACTAACGATTAAATTAACGAATACATTGGCAGAACTCAGGTGCCTACTTGCACTGAGTAGCAACATGTAGAAACCACTGTAAACAGACCAATCTGACAATCACTGAGGAAAATCTCTGGGATATGAAAATATCTTCAAAAATCCTATAATTGATTACTTATAAAATAAAGAGTTATAACAATTTTACTAATCCATCATCAAAACAAGATCTTGAAAATAAAATAAATAACGAATCACGTAAACATGAAGACAATACAAGAAGGGAGAGAAAAGAGAATCTTTAATATATATTAGGTGACGCTGATAGATTGGTCGACAATTGTGCTTAATTATTCTTTAAAAGAAATTGTATTGTTATTAATTTAAAATTGTATGTAAGAACTAATTTCATCCGGGTTTGTGAATTTTTGCCTATATAAAATATATAACTCACTCACATATATATCTTAATATCATACATTTATTTCTAGTTAATATATGAGTGGGGGTCTTCATTGGATAAAGGAATTCTTTTTTATTCTATCAAATATATCCTTACCATTTTTGGTAAAAAATTAATCAATTTTAGAGTGTGTAATTATCCATCCCAACAAATGTTGATCTTAGGGATTGAATTCTTGACATTTTCGTTATCCTAAAGATTTAGTAAAGTCCTACATTATTAGATCAACACTTTGTTGGTAAAAGATAAAAATTTGGTAATGGGACACTCCTTAAGGAAAACAATAAAAAATGAATCTAAAAGTTAAGTCGATTAGATTAACAAGTATTAAATTCACCGTTTTTTTGTACTATATTAGTTGCTACCTTCCTCTAAAAAATATTTTATCTGCTACTAAAAAATTACAACAATTTTCAAAGGACTTGAATCTAAACTACTAAAAAATTATTTAAATGATTAAGATTTGAAGAAAAACTATAATGGACCGAATTTAAGGAACTGAACCAAGTTCTCAAAGCCCACAAAACTACTCTGAAGTTCTAAAAGCAACCACCTACACACTAGATATTATGCCATAAGAATAAACATTAAGTCATCTAACTTATGAGTAACAATTCAATAACCATTTTATCCTTTAATTGGGAATTATCTAAAGGGAATTTGCTCTACTTGATAAACATTTGCTTATGAGTGTTATTTTCATTGGGCCATCTATTTGTGGGATTCTCATATCAGTTTCCTCGTTACTATTAGTGTTGATTTTGTCAGACTTTATAAGATTTGTATCTGTTAATTCATTTGAAATTGGTTACAATTTTATTTGAGGTTTGATTCGTACATGAGAAAGACTTGACTATAATCAATAAAAATTTTACAACACATTAAAAGTTCAATATTGATTAAAATTTAGTCATAATATCATAAAAAACATAAATACACTTGTCTCCAAATATACAAGTTTTTCTCCTCTTAGATGAAGACCCATATATCTTTGGTTAGTGTTACTTTGAGTGAGAGTAATGTAGTTGATTGGGAGCAAGCTTGTATTAACAGATAATTTAAACATCAGTTTGTTTCACCAATAATTCCAACTTCATTTTGTTTTTATGTTTTTAGAATATTGTTAGTTTAGTCTTAGTTTCAAATTGTTGTTAATCTTTCCTTATTATTATAATATTTGAAGGAGTTGAGATTCAAACCGCATAATACACGTTTTGAAGTCAATACACCCAGCCTTACTTAATGTTACAAGTGGAAGTGTGGAGCTTGGAATTTAAATCTAAACACATTTGAAAATAGTGATAAATAATTCAACTCATTTTGTTAGCATTAAATTTATACCAAATAGTAGTAAATAATTCAACTCATTTTGGTCCCATTAAAGAGTGGAACTTGTCACCTAATATTAACATAGTTGAAAAAATGATTTAACTATTGAATGTCAAAAACTTACTAGACTTGTGTTATTTTAAACTTAGTCTAAGACACTGAAGCCATATCCTATGAGAAACTAACAAAAATAGCAGTAAGGGAAAGTTGGTTGTTATTTTTGTATCTTAAATCAATGGTAGTTATCTTTTACAATTTCACTTGTTTCAAGAGCATTCTAGAAACTGTCATTTCTCACAAATCACAATCCACTTATACAATAAATAAGCAACAATAATTCTACAACATGATAAATCCACTCAAAATCTAGTAATCCAAATGGTTGCCTTCATAATTCTGTTTTTATGATTTTTTTTCTTAATTAGTTGGCACTTTTTTATTTTTTTGTTGATCTCCATTCTGAAACTAGAATCAAGCTCTGCCATCTTGCTGATTTGGATAATCTGATTAAAAAAATTGGTGCATCTCATTGCAGCACAAATTTCAGCCATTCAGTTCAAACCATTTATAAGTTGTTTTATGGCAACCAAAGTTACTGATTGGTTGACCAAATTTCATGAAGTAAACTACAATAACAATGTAACATACTAAACAAAAATGTCAAAAATTCATCTGCAAAACAAACTTTCTAAATTTCATTTCAATGGTTTTGAAGCCCTAAAAGATTGGAGGCAGCAAACTTGATGCATATGAGTCAATTCCGACCTCCGCGCTTCCCTCTCTTCAATTCTAGATCCCTGAAACCAGACATTGGCATATAAGAACATGCAAAAGCACTAAAGCGGGGCGCAGTACTACATGACTCCGTTACAGCAGAATCCATACCTCTCAATGTGATCAAGAATCAAAAGCCTGGGTCCAGGAGGGATCCTTACATCTCTCAAAGCACTGAAACACAACATAGAAAACAAAGGAGTCACACTCCAAGACATGGCAAGCCAGAATTTCTAAACATAACATTGACATCAGAATTGAACTTCTTACCTATCTGTCAGTAGTGGCAACGTGTTGTCTGTTAACAAGCCTTTCTTAAAATTCTTCTCGTAACCCTCAAGGCCAAGGTTGTGCAACATGTTTCTTGCTTTAATATAGCGAGTATCTTCAGCAGGCGGTTGAGAAAACTTTTGTCCTATCTGCATGATTAATGAATACTTAAATACATGCAATGGGTCAATGGAATGCCAAATTTTAAACCCTAGTCTTAGAAACCCAAGAAGGATTAGAACAACAACAATCAATTCTTAATCCCACTAGGTGGAATAAGCTACATGGATCGAACATGACATAATATTCACAAAACATTGATTTGTAAACCTTTACTAATCGTTTCGCCTATGATTTTTCATTGCCTCACTATTCCTCTAGGAATTGAAATAACCTCCACTTGGGTGACTCTTCTGGCTGGGGCTTCTACCGGTCTTCTCTACACATGTCCAAATCACCTAAGGCGCGATTACCCCAAGAAGGATTACTAATAGAATATATATATATATATGTGTGTGTGCATATATATATATATGAGATTAACCGTAGAAAATTGTTTATAGAGGATAGCAGTGGAAAAAGGTTCACTGTGTTAACGTTGCCAGCACGAAAAGCCCAGCAAACCTAGTTCCTATTCTTATTTCCTACTGACCAATGTACAAAATAGTATTTTTCCTAATAATCAAATACCATTCAGAAAAGGTAAAGGCTTAAAGAAAACCGTTAAGTTTTTGTTCATGCTAACCTGAAAAAGTCCACCTTGAACAAGTGCAAAGAAAAGTCCTGATGTGACCGCATTTGCTGCTTGATTTGGTCCACCAAAGCCACTAACCAATGAAAACATGGCCCCAGAACCAAAAGCTGCTGCCATGCTGCAATATAGATGATTTAGCAGATTCTCAACATCATAACAGCTTTAAGAAACCACATTTGTTGTACCAATGACACTCCATCCATTGAAGTTTGTATGTAATAGTATCCAAACAAAATAACAAAGCATGCATAACTATTGACAACTTTTCACATATTATAATACATGAGAGTTTGTCTTAATTTAGGCAGCATGCCAAGTTGACACCTTTCAAGATTAAAGAAAGATTCACATAACTTTGGAAGTTGAAATACTTCTTTGGAATCAGAAGCTTTTCGTTTATTTCAAATAATGAAATAACCACACAACAACAATTTTTATTTAAGAAATTGACAGACCATGTATCTTGTACTGATTTATCTTTGTTGGGGTTAGCTATATTATGGAGAGAGAAAATCAAGAATAAAAAATGATTAAGAGATTACGCTTGTACAATTATTTAACAATAAGTCGTGTGGCCAATGAAGGCAAAATATGCTCCCACAGTCTCACATATGCCCACTTTAGATTAACCATCAATTAAATTTTTAAATTCATGATATTGTGTTAGCATGCACAAAACTGAACTAAAATCGTATAACAATTTGCTATGCATCAGATTTCAAATTAGTTGGTATTTAAAACTTAGAAACCCCTTTGGTTAGAAAGAGGGGGGTGACCAAAATAACACAACTGAACTTTCAAATTTGTTGTGGAGAGAAGAAAGGTCACGCCTGTTAAGAAATTCAATGCATACTAATTCAAGGCTTCTCACTTCCTCTTTTCATAAGAACTAGAAGGTGGTGTCAAGATTTCGCTTGCGAGAGTAAAACTGTGTACATCTATCATCTTCATACCCCAATAGGTTGGAGCCTCGTGCGCTAGGTCACCCTTTGATGAAATGAAAGAAGGGGAGAGTCTCGGCACAACAACAAGATTGTTTGCCTTGTGACCAGGTCACGAGTTCTTCATTTGTGAGGGTAAGGTTACGTACATTTACCTCCTCGGATCCTCGTGTATTGTGGGCTGCCTTTTTTACCTTATGCATTTTTCACTTAGCTTACAAAAGTAAAAGAAATATATATCCTCGGATATGAATATCTGGAACAGCAGGACAAATTGTCCCAATTTGATCATGAAAAAAGCCTCAGTAGCAGCTTATTGAGGTAATGAAATTTTATAGATGAAACAGAGGAGGGAAAAACTCACCTGCTCTGGACATCTTCCTTCCCCCTTATCCTTTTCAAGACACAGGTAATACCAGCATTCACTCCGGTCATAACAGCAAAGTTGCGAGCTTGAACAAAAGGACCCCCAGAAAGAGCCTATAAATCAATAATACATGTATATTAACAACAATAACGATAATAACAGTGAATACCGAAACTAACTGAGTAAAATATGCTTATTCTAATCAGTCCATGAGAAATGGAAAACATGAAAAGAATACTCTTTATCCTCAAGAATCTAAAATGTCAGTCAAATTAGTCCTTTTTATAGAAAAATAGGGACATGATAGTCTATCATGGACAATTTTGACCGTAATTTGAGATTCTTAAAAACCAAATCAGAATATATATTTTTCATTTCTAAGGGGAATAAAAGTTTTTCTTTAGACAAACTTGGATATTATTTACTACAATCATAATAACAATAACTCTACTTGAATTAAACTGTAAAAAATATATATCTACATTCAATAAGCAATAAAACCTAAAATTTCCTATACATACAAAAACCCTAAATTTAAAAATTCATAAAAAATAGGGCACAAATATTATGAAAAGGGAACCTGAGCTTGCTTAAGAGAGGCCATGGCCTGAGGGTTAAGAGCAGCGTTAGGAGGCGGGGTAGGGAAAACGGAGGAAGCGTCAGACGTGAGGGTACCCATAAAGCCACCTATGGCGGCACCTTGGGCGGCGCTGGTGGCGGTGACGACGGCGGCTTCGACAGGGAGGGACTGTTGAGAAAGCCAGAGCTTGAAACCGGACTCTAACTGCTTGAAACGTGTTTGGATTTCATGTATTGGGTTCTGAAGTTGATGTGGTAAGCCCTTTGGTAGAATCATCATTGCCCCTTGATGCTTCCCCTTCTCCATTGTTTTCAACTCTCTTTGGTAATTGAACAAGTGTTTGACACTGGATATTGGATAATAAATGGTGTTATCATTTTTCTCATTTCATTATACTGTTTCATACACTTGTTATTATTTATTAATTCATTACAGACTGTTATCATTAGGAACATCGAACCTCGATTTCTTTCTCATCCTCAAGATTTAATGGACTTTACATCACTAAAATAAAAAGATTTTGCTTTGTTATAGTTGTAAATAGAATGATATGATTATTTTTTCATTTTCATTTTTACTTTCTTTTACACATCAATTGTTTCTCTATTAGATTAGAGGATCCATACTCCTTCTTATTTTATACAATTTTTTCTCACTTATTATTTATTATTATTTTAATGACAAAATGTTCAAGTTAGTATCCCATAGAGGTTTGCATGTTCTGGTTTATATTTTAAATCTTAAATGTTCAATTTAAAACTATTCCAACAAATTTAAAACTAATGTTCAATTTTTCATTTTCTCCTTCTTAAATGTTCAATTTTTTCTCACTGATTTCAAGTTAGATTAAATTCTTCTATTTTTAACTTTAAACTATTCCAACAAATTTAAAACTAATCTAATGCTGAAAAGAAATAATATAACTAAACTTTAACTCTTTAGCATTATTAAAATCTTCAAAAACTAATTTGGTGGGGAGAAGAGACAAAATTAAGAGCGGTTTTTTTATTGAGGAACTTTAATTTTGAGCATATCATTCGTAATTATTATGTTAATTAATATTGAGATTTTAACAAAATATTATAAATAAATGATTAATAATATAATGAATTTATAATAAAAATTTATAGTGATGAAATGAATAAGTCTACGGGTTTCCCTTTGATTACTTTTTCAATGGGAAGTGGTGCTCAATTTTCTACGGTCGACTCAAGTATATATAGTGGCCCGAATATCACATGGTATTCAGTATTGACTATTGACTATTGATACACGAATATAGCAAAAAATATTTAAAAAAGATGAGGTAAAATAATACCAGTGGCCAGTATTGACTAAGAAAATGGACTAGAGCGGGGTATAAAATATTGCTAAAAATATATGTATTGACGGTATATGAGTTTTATACATTGTTATTACATTATTCATTATTCATGTCTAATCATTATTAAATTTTCAAAAAATATAATGCAAATAATTGGTGAATGGAATATTGAGTATCTATAAATTTTTATACTAACGCTAAATATATTATACTTCTAAAAATACATATTTGCATGAATATCACATGGTATTAGGTATTGACCATTGATACACGGATGAAGTCAAAAATATTAGTAGCCACTATAACAGTATTGATTAAGAAAATGAATCGTTGAAACTAATATGAATCATTATTTAGTTATTCGCTTCCTTTGTAGGTAAAGAAAAATGTATTAAACTAAACATAAGGGTGTTGCCAAGTACAAAAGAAACAATCAACTAGTGATCTATTTAGACTTTAGAGACTAAAATAATATAAAGTTTGAGATCCATACACCAATTTGCAAAAGATAAATATGTTTGGTTTATAAATGAGGAGAATCAAATCCAAGATTTAGTCTGAATTAAATCAAATAAGTGTACATAACTCACTTCTTTGCCCAAAAACATAGTTTCATTCTTGATAATCTAGATTGAACACAGAACAACAAACCATAACAAATTCCAAAGTTAATGAGAATTTGTAATAAAGAGTAAAAACATTTATTACTTAGAGTCCTTAGCACTTCCAAAGGGGTCATGAAGATTAAAAACTCTATAATTGTGAGAGGAATGTTAATGAGAATTTGTAATAAAGAGTAAAAACATTTCCACACCTTCGCAGGATATAAACAAATGATCATTAGATTCAACATGATTGTTACAAAGAATATAAATCATAACATCTATCCTCACTATAATATTCATTTTGAACAATTCATCCTTCACTAGTAGCCTTTTATCTAAGGAACTTAGATACAAAATAATAAATATTTAAAATTACACAATTAATCCATTTGCTTCTATTTACATTGGGAGTTGTAAATTATTACTATACTTGAAATTATAACTACTATTAGTGTTGAAAAAAGTAAGCTGAATAGCTAAAGGCTGGTCTAATAATTTTATGTTACTTTTTTTATTTGATTTATCAAAGAAAATGAGCTAAATAAAAGTTGAAAGGAAAAAATGTAATAGAAAATGAGATAATTTCTTAATTATTTATTTTTAAAGAAAAATGAAAGAAAATGAGTGAAATGGAAGAAGTTGAATATATATATATACGGGAGGGACCCACTTACTCCAAGAGTAAGTGAAAAAGAGCATTCAACATCTTAGTTATCTATTTTTAAATTATTTGATATATTAAATAAAATTTCCTAGTGACTATATAAATATAGCAAATATATTTTATGAGTAATAAAATTTGAATAGTGACATTTATTTATTTATAAAAATAGTGATAAATTACGTACCAAAAAGTGTATTTTCAAATGTGGGTTTTTTGTGTTGGTAGAAAAGTTTTATATGGATTTTACACACTTTTTTCATTTCATCTTATTTTATTATCTCTTTAACCAAATGACAGAAAATTACTTAATCATCTCATTTTTCTCCCACTCTTTTCTTTCTATCCATTTTCAATCAAGCCAAACATAAGTTAGAAATGAATCATGTAATCAACCATGTATTAAACCGATGACTATTTTGAAATATTCTTATTATAAATGTTAGTCTTCACACTCTTTTTTATAATCTTTGTCCTTATGCACATACTTGTAATTTATTCTCATCAAATCCAAAAACAATTTGTTACCAACTCTGGATTATACTTTCTTTTTTTCTTTTTCTTGTTGTAAATTTCCTTTACACGACTTGGGTAGATTTTCAAAATAAAAAGGTTCGTGTCACTAATAGTAATAATTGAAGGGATGTGAGAGTTTATCATAGAAGTATAGAACTTTGAATAGCCACATGAAACTTAACTGTTCCTAATTTCTTTCTTTTAACTGTAAGTAGTACAAAAGTGATAAAAGAAGAAAAAACAAGAGATAAAATAAAGCTTACAAACCCCAAGCATTATAATATCAGAAATTCATAATACAACCTTACATCTACCTAGATCACAAAAAAAAGGGAGATTGCACTATACATGCATTTTAGATTAAAATTTACTTTAAAATACAGTGTAAACATCATTTTCAATACAATTTAAAGGGAAATTGCAGATTTGACAGATAGATTATGCTGGTAATGTAAGTACCTCTTGGCAAGTTCCCTTTCATTTGGTCAATCAATGCCACTGTGACACATGCATAGATGATTTAGTGGAAGACACGAACTAAATTGGATTTTGATATTGCATAGTGCATACTTGTTCAGCTTTCCATGTTGTGTCTGGATCGCTCAAATTCTTCGATTCTTCCGACATCGGTGCGGATTACACACAGGTCTGAATCTGATGACTCTTTACAGCCACATAATTCTCATCTCATCCAAACTTCACAAGAGGCAAACTTGAGCATAAGTAGCAAAATCAATGCTTGTACCTACATCAAGAAAATAAGACACAATATCAATATTTCATAGTATAGATAAACTCTATGCCACTATTTTATTCAAAGTGCAAGATGTATGTTTTGGATACTCCTTGTTGGTACCTAAATATGCTTCAAAACCTGTAACATTAAACAAAAATAGCCAACCATCAATCATATCATAGAAAGAAAAAGATTAATGGTTACTAAGATTGAAGAAAATGTGGGCATATATATCATCTCTGTTGAACCTGCAGCAGAACTATGAAGAGTTAAACAGCAAAACAGAAAGACCAGTTTTCACATATACAACAACTTTGTCAATCTGAGAAGCAGTGCAGAACCTGAGCTAAGTCAAGGTTATCGACTTAACCCTTAATACATATCGACCTAGGTACAAGGTTGATAAATGTGTGCTGTTATAATGGAATTAAGTACATTGTTGATTTATAGTACATCATTCGGATCCTAAATCAAATCCAAACCTCAATAGTCTACTTCTCACTATTTTAACTAAAAAAACTAGTCATCTCAAGTTTCATAAACATGAATATTGAACATTGAATAGAGCCTGTTGAAATTCCCATTCAACAGTCAAGCTACTTTAAGTGCTACATTACATCAATACTAGAAATATAAGGAGTTTCTAAAGTAGACAGATATATACATCATGTCCACTTCTGTTATTGATACTGATAGGAAAATGAAGAAAAAAACTTCAAAAAGATTAGAAATGATATAAGAGTCCTTTTAGTTATATAATATATTATCTAGCTCATATCCATGCCCTCTCCAACTTGGCTGCAGATGGGACTGACAACAGTAAATGATCTCTCGAAAGGAGAAGGATGGAATTGCGCATCTCGTATACGCTTAAAACCGCAGTTATCAGTTTGCGAATTCTCTGCATCAAGCTTTCTTCGAACACCTCTTACTGCTTGTTCCTCTGCTGGGGTAAAGGGGAAAATTTGACCACTTGCACGGCAAAGGGAGCTATGGTTGTCATACAGAATTCTCTGGTTACAGTTTTTATCACAGATGTGGGTCATCCCGGTTAGCTTGCAGCGATACATGTTTCCGCAAACATGTTCATTCTCACATTTCCAGTCACATTTATGAACAGAAATTGGACCTTCTCGGCCCAAAATGCTCGATAGATAAATAACATTTCCAGGACCAGCAACCATAGATTTGCCAAATACCTCCATTTCTTTCAGTCTGAAATATAAACTCCTAACTGATCTTATCACACTCCAACTTCCTTTCCTGATTTGTCTGCAGGGCCCACAACAACAACACAAGATTTTAGTCAGACTCAACATAAATTTACCTTTAGTTACCTGTTACACGGTACCGGGACAAGTACTTGGTTCACTTAGGTGCGAGTTTTGTTACTTTTTTATAACAATGAACCCGATTTATATCGTGCACGGTATGACGAATTGAATTCGGTGTGTATGTTAAATGGGAGAATCATGTAATCAATTTACCTACCAGCTGGAAATGTGTATAGCAACTCACACTCTTGTATAACCAACCACCCTTATCTTGGTTCCTAATTTCACTTAAAAAGGGGTATCTCAATAATCTCTTAAAAAATCAAGAAAAAACCTTCAATACATGAGAAAACCAAATGAAATTAAAAAGGGATGAAAATTAATGGTATTTGACCAACTAGTAATAAAAAAAGGATTTGGCAAAGGAAAAAAGCAAATGGGTTATCATAAAACTGAAATCTAGAATCTAATTCATACAGTATTAGACATAATTACATGTAACTAATGAGACAAATTAATACAGCACAGACAACTTTTGTTATATTGCACGAGGCAGAAATAAACATCAACATGCGCCAGATCTAAACCAAGGCATGTTAGATTTTTCCAAACAAATAATAACACGACAAGTAAATAAAATTATCCGATCGATAAATACATACATGAAATAAAGTTGTTTTTTTATAACATTTTACATTTTCTGTCCAACATTTATTAATTTTTCCATCATATGTCTCTATTCAGAACTATGTCTATCTTTCCCTTTACATTGTTGTCATTGAAACACTATCATCATGGAATATTAAATACATACATGCTATATACATATGACAAGCTTAAATATTATACCATAACAGTAACAAAAGCACGTATGAAAGGTGAATTTAGAATATAAAAAATGAAAGAAAAATAACTCACATCACACGCTTCCTCAGCTAAGTGAAGCCGAAATAGTCTTCTTCCTCGTTACCTAAAGAGAATAACAAAAACAAAAACAAAAACAAAAACAATATCTCTATGTATATATGGTAACAACGTTAAATGAAACTAGAAGGAAGCGGAAGGGGTGGGATATTTATAGAAACTTGGCGCTTAATGCTCATGCTTTACACTATCTCACCCTCATGCTCCAAATGCACCTCAAATTTCAGCCAAATGTTCATTTCAACTACCGGATCTAACGCTCATTCTTAAACCGTAACTTTTTTTATTATAATTTTTTTAAAACAATTTGTATTTATTAAAATATGAAATGAAATTCTACTAAACTATGAGTTTATGGCTCGTTTGCCACGTGTACCCAACGGTTCTCTCTGACTTTCTGACAATCTAATTGGTGCCTTCGCTTTTACACTTTTAAAACGTTTCCATTTTCAACTTTTTTCTGACCCAAACAGATTAGGAAGAAAGAGAAAGAACGACAAGGAGCGAAGACTTTATCCTCCTATTGCCACTTGACACGTGTAACCACTACCGTCCTCTTCGGGTATGGGCTTCTTACGTTAATTTCATTATGGGCTAAGCCCATTACCTGGATTCGGGCCATTGAGTTCCAATTTGCTTCTATTTCGATTTATGGTTACTAAACTCTGTTGACAAAATGTATGATATAATATTTTAAAAGTATAAATAAATATGATAATTGTGTATTTGATTCTCCACAATACCTAAAAAGTTTTCTAATTTTAAATGAAAATCATCTAATATGATTGATATAGTTTAAATGAAAATGGTCTGACATGACTAATTTTGAATGATATGATCATGATTGATAAAATTATAATATTGTTTCAGAAGATGACTAGTTCATATAATTTCTAGTTGAACCATTTAGTACCATATGATTTTCATAACTATAATCCAAACCATGAAGATAAGTTAATGCTTTACTAACAACAATAGAGTTATATACATATAACATCACATACCCACTATATGGGAGCTTCCTAATGACTGGATCACCCATTATAACCAGTAAGAGAGATGATCTTTGTCTATTGATTCATATATTTAATAAGCCTTTGATAAGTTTCAACAATTTATTTTTCCTATTTTGATATTTCTTAGTTCCTAGCTTATAATTAAATTAGTTTTAGATTATCAGACTTTCCATAAATTTGAATGTATGATTTTTTTTTTAAGGAGAAACAGTATTCAATATCTATTTTTTCTATTTAACCTTCAAAAAATTTACCATAGTCAATTCCAAAATCTTAGTAGAAACCAAATTCTCACTCAAACCATATGCATTTGTTGGACATGTCTCTAGTATGTATATACAAATGGCATTGGCTAAAGTAATGATTCTTTAACAAGAAAATTTTATCATCTGCATTCTGCATATGTATAAACAATGGATAAATTCCATATGCCACACTCATTTTGTGTATTGCTGGGATTATAGACATTTATTAACGTGCAAATCCTAGAATTTAATTATTAACCGTGTATTTTTATCATATATAAGAGTAAATTATGTTCACATTCAAGTTTTAGTGAAATTACACAAATCATTCATACATATTTTGTCATTACACAAACCACCTCTAATAATCACTCTTCTATGTTTTCTCTTTTTTTTTCTTTTTTTTGTCATTACACACATCACCCCTAATTCTAGACATACATTGCATTAATTACTCATCATGAGATATAAGTGTAATTCTTTAAAAAAAAGTGTGGCTGAGTATAATTAAGTTAAAAAAATTGTATATTAGCAGATAAATCCAAATAGTATAAGAATTAAGGTGTCTTCATTGTTCTTTTTTGGTATGTTACAAAAATATAAGAATTATGTTATTTAAACATGTCCCTATAATTATTAATGTATTTTGTAATAAACCAAAAAATGATAAAGATACATTAACTCTTATACTATCTGGACTTGTCTACACAATATACAATATTTTGTTTAACTTAATTACACTCACTACATATTTTTTGTTTCAAAGATTATACTTATATATCATACGGTGGTAATTCATGTAATACATAAGGACGATTTGTGTAAGGACAAAAGAAAGAGTGATAGTTTATATAATTTCTGTAAGTATAATATAATCCTATAAATTATTAAGCGTTTATAATCATAATATAAGGAGTTGATATGTTTACATATATACATCTTCTACATATATTATTAATTTGTAAAAAATGTATAATCCATAACTGGGTCAAATAAGTCTATTATTAATTTGTTTTTATGACTTTTATTAATAGTTCAGAATTTTCAGTTGAATATGATTACAAGAAACTTATCAATTAGTATTTAGTAGGCACTAGACAAGAAGGGGAAACAAGGTTGTCAGTCAGGCATGCTTCTGATCCATAGCTACTATGATACATTAATTTATTTCGTAATAACTAGCTACTTTTATATTATAATAAAACTTAATCAATTTGGCATTAAAAGTTTAAAACTAAATAATCTTTAGCTGATATTTTGTGTGTTCATTATTTTTCACTAGAAGTATACAACAAAAACTATAAATATATACCGTCAATTTCTTTCCGTTCACGTGTTTATAAATAGATTATTCGAGCTCTTGGCAAATTGTACAAGTTAAAATATAATTTCTCAGTCTAATCCTCGACTCAACCAATAATTTTTCGGTATCATAAACTATTTTGTATTTCGTCCTATAGATTATCTCATGTTTAAAGTTGATTTTAATTGTAATTGTGCACACTGAATCATCTTATTGGATGATCTTCTTTCCTTTACTGTACCGGAACTAAAAAATATCAATAATCTAAAACACTTCCAAACTTGTTTAAGGAAATAAGATAATGGTTGATTGAATATAGTTAATAAAAGAATTGTTCAATTCTTGAATGATGTTCCAAGAATGAAACAATGATGATATGAATTACAATTTCTCTAGCACATCATGAATTCAATTTGAGTCAGGATTATTAGGATGAAGCATATTATCTTCAAAGGGTGACAAGAGGTTCATCTTTTTTATCCTCTGCTTTTGGTTCCTCAACCTTGGCTTCTTCTTTGGCCTCAGAAGCAGCATCAACCTTCTCTTCTTTGTTCCCAGAGAGTTCTACCAAAGGCTCTTCTTTTTTCTCACTCTCTTCTTTCTCACCTACTTCCTTGGTTTCCTGCATAAACCCACCAATCAAATTTTATTATAATCTTATTCATAATACATAATGCTTATTTCAAAGAGTGGACATATATGATTTAGTGGATCTAATGTGAATTTTACCAACAATAAAGAGTGTGTTGAACAAAGTATCAAAAATAAATGTGTTACTACTTACTAGCTTTCTAAAATCAATTATCATGATAAAAACAATTCAATTTTGAAGTGATATGAATAGAAGTATTTGTATGTAACAAGAGATAAAACTAACTATATGGATATGAGGTGATATGTCATAAGTATGTTTGATATTTTTTTGGATACTAGACGAAACTCTCATTTAGTGGGGTTTGAGGACGGTAGATATACAGAACAAATGAGAGGTGAAAATATGTACCTGAGCAAGAGTCTCGCCCTCAACATTCTTTGGTGAGTTGGGAGACTCAATTGGGGCTTGTTCTCCTTCATTCAACTCAAGGTCCTTAGGGCTACTCACACAACCTCCCATTATTATTAATACAAATGTATGAACAAAATGGGTGTTGGAGGAGGTGGTGTGATGAAAAACACCAATTCACCTTAAAATGCAAATTGATAACAAAGTGCTGAGGGTGAAAAACCACATTGGACTAGGAATTAATATATAGCAACATTAAAGACTGAGTTTTAGGAGCATTTTTCGGGTTGCAATAATAATTGGCCTGGCATAGTGGAAGTTTTGTGGTTAATTGCCATGAGACTCTTTCCTATCCACAACTACTTGTTGGAGTTAGTTATGACAGTTAGTTTCTTTTTCATTGTTTTCTTTCCTTTTCTATATTTTTAGAATGTTTTTCAATTGTAGGTTCTTTTTTATGGCTATAACAAGAGTGCACCATTCATGGGTTGATGTCTAAAATTGAGCATATTCCTAAAGAAATGGACAATTTATATGGTCGTTGCTTCTTCTACAACTCATGTTTTCACAAATTTACAGATAAAACTATGTCCATGTGTGTACAAAAGTTTATTAATATAAAAGTTGTATGAGTAAACATATTCATATTATTCATACAACTAGTTGTTAAATGTTTCTTTATCATTTATACCTAAACTAATTTTTAAAAAGTAGAGACTAAACAAAGGACAATATAATATTATGTTAAACCTAAAATCTAGCTTTCAAAATTGTTCTTACTGTTAAATAAATGTCATTTAGTGGTGATGGTAGACTATTAAAAGGTGACACATGTTCACTCACTACTTAATCCTTGAAAATAGAGATTCTTAATTACAAAATAAAAAAAGAGACTTAATAACATTATTTAATGGCGTGTCACATTTTAATAGGTTACTCACACCACTTATAGATGAGTAATTGTAGTTAAGTTTTGTGATCTTTTTCCTCTTGTATCCTTGAATGTCTATATCAATAATACTTTCTCCCAACTTTGAGTTCTTAATCCCCTATCACATTGTTATTAAAATTGAACTGGACATTGAGCTGGTCAAGGCATTGGGTTTGGGTTAGTGAATCTATAATGGTTCAATCAATTAGCCACAAATTGATTCAGGTACCTACGAAACCAAATTTTGTATATTAATAAATTATTAAAATAAAATGCAAACCAAACTGAAATATATAGAGAATATTATTTGTATGCACTCATTCATATATAAAAGATTAGGAGATCATATTATTTATTTCTCAAGTAAGCTAAATTAAAAATAAATAAAATGATCAATTTTCAAAAAATTAACATGATAATAAAACAATACTTAACATTCATGATATAGCAAAAATTCTAATTATCATATATTTTTTAATAATAACAATAAAAAATTATTTAAAAATATTAGTGTAACGGATTGGTATGTCTAAAAATATATTTCATTAACGTGTGCCTTAGCACGAACACACCTATTAATATTTTTATAAAAGAATTAATTATGAAGATATAAAAGAAGAGTTTAATTATGATTTCTATATGAATAATCTCACGCGCATTCCATCTAGACTCCTAATAATAATTTTCAAATAAATGTCCTAATAATCTAGTTACTTAAAAAAGAGCCTATGAAATGTAACAAAGAGATCACATATCCAATTTCTTTTTCCAGATGTTAATTTTTGTTTTTAATAAAAATATATATTTATTTGATAATATATCATTGGTTCAAAACAAAGATAGACATGTAATTCATGTTGATCGAATGCATTTATGCATGGTAAGGTTTCATAATTCATAACATTAAAAGATGCCTTTTACCTATTTTAGGAAGATTATTATAACATCTTCAAACTTACTCACTAAGGATTGATTTTAATAACACATTTATGTATTTTAGACACATGTATGCATACTTCTATGAATAAAGCATAGTTGTCCCCACATTGAAAAAAGGGTAAAATCAAATATAATAGAGATCATGTGTTCCATTATTTAGTGCTACATTGTGTCTCAATCTAATAAAAAAAAATGATAACTAGTTAAGAAAAAAATTATAAAAATATAAAATAATATGTTTTTATTATTCGGTAGAATATGATTGGTTTGAGACATAGAGACAAATTTTTTGGAACATGTGATCTTCCAATCAAAATATACATAGTTGATAGTTCATAGTTGGACTAATCTTCACAGCCCAAAAGACCCATTTTCCTTTTCATTCAAAGCTTTTTTCTTTACATTCACCCAACAAAGCATTTCAAGCAATTTAGCACATTGGATTCTCCAATTTTGAAGGCGAGCTTTCAATATTAAAAGCTCGCATTTCCAATCATGAACGGAATCTCCATATCCCCATGCATTGTTCCGATCACCGTCTTCTTCTTCTTCTTCTTCCTCTTCGTTTTCCAATCCGCCGGAGAACTACAGAACCTGTGCGTCGGAGTGGCTTGGCCAACATCGTGCCCCGTTAAGTGCTTTCGGGCTGACCCAGTTTGCGGTGTCAACGGTGTGACCTATTGGTGCGGTTGCGTGGAGGCCGCGTGCGATGGTGCCAAAGTTGCGAAGGTGGGGTTTTGTGAAGTGGGGAATGGAGGTTCTGCTCCCTTTTCTGCTCAGGCTCTGCTTCTAGTGCATATTTTGTGGCTCATTGTGTTGGGATTCTCAGTAATATTTGGCCTTTTGTAAAATTATTGAGTTGGAATGATTTAGTGAAAGTCAAATACTTCAAATATCAAAGGTAAATCAAACCTTTAATATTATATATATTCATATAATGAAATCATATTTTTGCTATTAAAAAATAAATCTAAAATATACACTTGAATTTTTATTAATGGAGATGATCTTAGTTCAAAATTGTTGGGGATGGGTTAAAACTTATCATTAAAGAAGGAACATCTACTAGGGTAATATTATTTGATCAATAATAAGTTTGGGGAGAGTGTTACATCAGACTAAGGTTTATCAAGCTCAATATACTAAAATTTAAGCTATGTATGATGTTGGCATATTTTATTATATTACATATTAATATTTATATCATATAATTTTAATATAACTGAAGTTATTATATGTGGAAGTTGAATATAGATTTTTTTTATAAAAATGTAATATAATTATTTGTATCAGATGAATCTTTTTAAAAATTATTATGTTACACTAATTAATGGCATGTCTATTGGTCTACGGCATGATAAGTTTGTAATGTGTTTAGAGTTAGACTTTTAACTTAAAATTCAACCAGCTAGACATGTCATGCTCATGTTAGCATATGTTATACATGGGCTTCTTCCACGTGGTAGTGAGGTAAATCGTTGCTTTGTATTTACATTTAAGTATAAAAATATAATATTAATTATTAAGGGAATAGTGTTACATCAACTTATTTTTCATTTGTTTTGTATGTTCTTCTCCTCTATAGTAACAGAGAGAATTTTCACCCATTCTGTAGGTCATAACTATTTAAGTAAAGTCATGTCATTCCATAAAATTAAAATTAAAGGTTAGTTAATTGTTCTCGTATAAAAATAACAATAGTGTTAAACATAAATGTTTTAAATTAAAAGTTAGTTGATAACTTAAAAAATATATGTATTTATATTTTAATATTGATCATTCAAATAAGATTTAATGGTCTATATTAATTGTTTTTATTTTTCGCAAATAACATTAGTTTTCACTTGCATCACATAGAAGTTTAATATTTATATATAGTGTTGATTTAAAGTTTTTTATATTGTTATACACCACTCACCATTCATCAATATTACTTTTATTTTAGAATCAATAATGATTAACATATAAATGTTAGATGATATACTAATAATGTAACAAAAACTCTTACATTATTAATGCATGGAAATAAATGTGACAAATTGATGAATTTGGATTTGAATGCGAATGGACGGATGAAAAGTCATTCATCAATCCATATGAATGCATTTACACTATATTTTAAGTTATTCAATTCATCTATAAATAAACTTATGACTTCATTTTCATGAATTTGGATGGATGAATATTCCATCAAATTTATTTTTTTATGGGAACTAAAACCACTATTAAAAAAAGTATTATTTTAAAAAAATTTATCTCAATAAAATAATTTTAAAATTACCTTTTAAAGAATACTTTTAAAAAGCATTTTCTTAAAAAGTGATTTTTCTTAAAAAAGTGATTTTTGAACTTTTAAAAAAAATTATTTTTTTGTAATATACTACAACGACATAATTTTTTAATAAATACTTATATAGTGTAATATATATGTATTATCAATGTAAATATTTATATATAATTACTATATTATCCATAATTCATTTGAATTACTATTTTGAAGAGTTAATGATGATTAAATATAAATAATATAAATGGTGGATGATGCAGTGACAATGTATAAGACTTATACACTGTTAGTGCGTACATGTTTCTCATTATATATGTTATGTACTGAAGAATAAACTTTTAATATTAACTACATACACATGTCATATAATTGATACCAATTTAGTAAAATATTAAAAGTGAGAGTGAGAATCATAAATGAATTTGATTGAATTTATTTTTCTTCTACATTAAACGAAATTGAAAAACAAAGAACTTCATTTTTTGAATTTTTGTTTTTGGATGGATTGAATATCTACTAAATGAATATATGAATGATTTTAAATTCATCTATTACTAAAGTTATTCATTGAATTCCATCTATTTAAATCCATTAGCTCAAATGGATGGATGTGGATGAATTTAATTTTCCTGGATTTTTATGAATTTTGTATTGCGAATAATTTTGTCACCATTTTTGTATGAATCTAATAGAACTATATATGCACGAAAGAGTTTAGGATATATGAATTGTTAATATAAATATTTATACACAGTTAATATATTATTTATCATTTAATTGTATTACTTTTTGTTAAAAAATCAATGATAATAAAATATAAATGATGGATGATACAATGATAATGTATAAAACTCATACAATATTATTACATACATTTATTCTCTATAAATAATATATAATCTTTAAATAATAATAAAAATATAATATATAAATATTTAATTTAAAATGAACTTATAAATATTCAAGTAATCGCGAAATGTATATCATGATATTAGTTCTTTCTCGTAATATTATTACAAGTTTTTTTACCGATACTCATAAGTGGGTATCTTTTCATCCCCACTTCTGTCGGAATCAGGATGTGTAGGACTGTATTAAGTTTCCATTTAAGAGCATCTATGGGGTTGGTGATGAAATTGTAGCAACTTCTTTCTTTAATCATTAAGTGATGATAATCAAAATCATCCCCAATATACATGTATTTCTTATCTTGTTTTTATTAGTCCAATGGGATTTCCACACCACCGTTTCTTATGCTTTAAGATTTCAAGAAAGAAAGAAAGTGAATGTTTTTGTTGAGAAACTAATCATATTTTTAATCACTAATGAAAGTAACCTACATCACTTCTATACTAATTATTAATAAACAAAGTGGTATATGCTACTTTATTGTGGACAGAATGATTTATAAGAGAATTTAATAAAATGATATATCATTTTCCAATAATAAAAGCAATGCATAAGAATGGACTCTTTTCAAACATTGAAACGAAGGTAACCAACACAGTTAATGTGCTGCAAGCATTATTTAAGTAAGAAGAAACTATTAGTGTGAATACATAAGAAGGCTGAAATCCTGAATAGCTATTTTCTTATCTTTTAATTCCTTCCACCCTAACTTTGCCTGTTATTGAGAAATAGGATTTTCACTGTAGTCATAACCAATGTTACAGCAACTTGCAATAGAAGTAAAGTCCAACTAAATTCTGCTTCCCCCCTCTTGAAGTCTGAACACAATTTTCACAGTAACAACTATAGCTGACATAAAATTTTGTCGAATCTCTACGAACATCCATAAACAAAAAGAAGAACAAATGAATTCTCAATTAATCAGTGTTAAGTTATGTAAAATCAAGAGACTCATTCCCGTTTCGGAGGGCTCTGAAGTGAAAAACCAGATTTTCCATGATAATCTTGGATGTCATTAGTTGTGGTAGCAGTTTTTGACCTCTCATCTGCAACCTCATGAGATGGATCATTTCTCTCTACTTCTCCTGCTATTGCATGAGCACTATGCTTATCATGGGAAACATTACCAATTAGGCTTTTATACATAGTAAGGGCTTGAGCCATCATGTTGGCAGGATTGGATGCAGAGCTAGGAAGCAACATTGTTGTGCCCTGAGGAAAAAATAAGGAATAAGATTAACAAATATGAAGTGTGAAATGCAGGAATTTGCATATTAATTGGCTTGTAGGCTATTACCTCTTTGGCTATGTTACTGAAAGCTTGAATATATTGCTCTGCAATCCTTAAACTTGCTGCCTGCAAACCAAACTTTACTGTTATTCCATAAGACTCACTAAGGTTAAATCAAATGTCCCTATTTAGAGGCAATTTTATACCCTAGATGCACCACCAATTTTGTTTTCAAGTTTCAGAGATAGCAAAAGGCCAAACAGAATAAAGCTTTTGACCCTATTTATATGGTCTCATGCTTGAATATTTGAAGAAATCAAACATTATATTGAAACAGTCAAACAGATCCTGCAATGGAAACTGTGACTGTAATAACATGGTTTATATAAGTCTCTCAGTCACATGCTCATACATAAAAAGGTTTATCTGGCTTGATAACATGTCCATTAAACATGCCAGCCATCATTGATGTGCAATCAAAATAAATCTAAGTATGAGGCCTACACTTTTATTTGGCCCAGACATTCTAAAATCATATGAAAAGCTAGAAAGTTATTGAAAATATATGGCCACAATTTTTTTTCAAAAGATGCAGTATTTAACAACCTATTAATGAATTAAAATAAGCGACATGTAGTTCACTTTTTGACTGTTTGTACAAGCTGTTATTTATTGAATATGAAAATAAATAAAACAAGAAGTTCACCTCTGGTCCTCCACTTTCTTTTAGGGATTGTGACACAACAGCAAGTCCTTCGGCTGTGGCTTTTGCTTTGGCAATGATGGCTTCAGCCTCACCTGGGAAATAATGGCATTAATTATAAGGGTTCAAAGATATGAGGGGAATGGTGATAATATAATAAGAGAACATCAATAAAGCTCATTAGTTTTCTTCAAACTGATAGATGAAGAAAACAGATGACAACATGCCAATTTAACAAAGCAATAATGGTGGTTGGTGGCATGTTACGAAAGAACACAATTCTACACAAGTGAGACTATGGTCCAATCACAATTCAAGATCCTCCTGTCATGCAAAGCATTATACCTCTGAAAAATTATACTAGTTTGAAGTCAAATAGAGAGTTAGCATGTGTCCAGCACCAAAGCTATCTTAAAGAAGTAATATTGCTATACAAAATGGAAGTTGGAACTGATATATAAACATGTAATAATTAACCTTGAGCTCTGTTAACTTGATCCATCTTTGCAGCTTCTGATGCTAAGATCACCGAACTCTTTTTTCCATCAGCAATGTTTATGTGGGCCTGTCTTTCTCCTGTTTAATATTAAAAGTCATCAATGCCAATAAAAATACCAGCTTACAAAGTTGGAAGAGATGGGAACTAAAAATAAATTCAGGATTATGTAAAACATCTGAAAATTTGAAAATTTAATGAATAACCTTCGGACTCAAGAATCTGAGCTCTCTTTTTACGTTCTGCTTCTGCTTGCATCTCCATGGCTGCTTTCACTCCACGTGGAGGAGAGATATCCCCTGCAGAAGGACAGCAACAAACGAAATTAAACAAACCTGACATGTCAAAAATAAAGGGAAATCTTCCAGAGATTGCCAAAACATACTGATCTCATATCGAAGGCATTCCAGTCCCCAACTTTTTGCAGCCACATTAATGGACTCCTGCAACAAATTGGTCACACAGTGAGTCATTATTATTTGGCTGCGTATGATAAAAGAGTTGTTCTACATATACTTTATCATGATGAATTTGAAAATCATGTTGATACATCAGAAAGATAACAAAACACTAAATCCTACGGAAGGGCACACTTATAGCTGTTAGTACACATTTGCTATCTCCTGTGCTGTTATTGTTAAATACCAACACCAAGGCACCAAGCAGAAACAATGTTCTAACAGTTAAGATGTGGCAAGACAAAGCTTACTCAAAGGCACTCTGAGGTAATGAACACCTGTCAGATTTTTTTGAATAAATATATAAACCCATAAGCCATTGAAAAAATGCTTCTTAACCCCGAATAAAAATACACCTTGGATAATGATGATGATAAAAGTGATTTAAATATTGTGTTGCCCATAGTTGCAAGCTTTGAAATCCTAAGTTTGAGAAAGCAAAGAAGGGTACATATCAATTCACCCCCTAGCCAATATGAAGGAGATGTATTCTTGTGTTTTTCTGAATTCATAGAAAGAAACACCCACATGTCAACAATGTATTATAAGCCAGACCACACGAGAACATATTCATACTAGCATGGTATAATCTATGGTCATAACTCATAGTTTCAATACTACAAGAGTTACCAACTGATAAACTCCTGAAATAGCTTCTTAACTAAAGCACTAATTGACTGCACATATGCACAAACCTACAAGATATTTCTATGTCAAGTATTCACATTCTAAATTCAATAATCACAATACTCAACAAATACTATTTAAAGGCATGGCATAGCACAATTGAGGATAGCCGTAGATATAATTTGTTACACATATACGAGAGAAAATGAAATTCAACATCCACTGAAATCATCTCTAACTATTGGGAAAACATGAAACTAAAAACAGGCATGTCATGTGTTCTGAAATTTTATAAACTTCTCAAAGTAACCTAACTTGCAAGCTGAAGCTGATTTTAGTTTATTTTATATTTTCTATTTATTTACATTCAGCATTTGGCTTTGAAGATGTGTGCAACTGATGCTTAGATTTGAGTTTGTGCTAGAGTTCAGGGTTAAGAATTAAGACTGAGTGAAGAACAATTTCAAATTTTGTTAAATATACGTTGAAGTTATTGGATTCAGATTGAGCATCAGAGATCAGACGATGACAAGGCTAAGGTTGACCGTGAAGTTGGGGTTCACTATAAGACAACACGTGATTGTCTGACTAAATAAATGTAATCGAATCAAGATATAGAAATGTATAAACTCTTCATGGTAATGAATGGGAAACCAAAAGATCATAATTGTTCCACCCATGGAACAAACTGGATCCTACACTTTCACCAATTAAGACCCCACTGCATTTCATAATTGGAGCAGAGAAGCCAATAAAACAACCAGCACAAGCTTACTGTATTTTCTTCTTAAGCTCTTGGTTTGGAGTCTGTAGATCTCTATCTAGAGAGGCACATTCAGTGCATAAATAACCTAAGTTTTGCTTATCCAAGAGGGCACCGACAAGATTTTAAGTATATCATGAAACTGAGGTAGCTATGATGAAAATATCTAGAGAGGCACATTCAGTGCATAAATAATCTAAGTTTTGCTTGTACAAGAGGGCACCGACAAGATTTTAAGTAGACCAAGAAACTGAGGTAGCTATGATGTTCCTTAGATAAGAAAATAAAAAACCACAAGAAAAAACGCGATGGTGCAAAAATGACTTTAAAATGGGATCAATTCAATGAATTAAACTTACCACAATCTTTTCATTCAGTGTATCCCTTTCCTCAAATGTCTTGTCAAGAGTAATCTTACCAAGCTCACTACGCATAGTTGTCTGTGCAAGCTGAATAACAGCATAAATGGGATTCTCAACCCCATAAGAAGCCAGCTTAGGATCCACAATCTGGAAAATTAGTTTCAACCCATTAACCGCTCAAACAAGAAACAAAAAACCAATTAAGATGGTGTTTGAATAAGAGAGGTTTTGTACCAAAACAGCTTTTTTGTTATAAAAAAATTTGTCTAGTCTAGGGATTAATATGGTATATTTAGGTTTAGCAAACTTGATTAAATTAAGAAAAAACAGTTTTATGGGGGAAACTGGTTTTTAGAGAAGCTAGAAAGTCACAAGCTTATTTCAAAAAGCTAGTAGGTAACTTTTGAAACTAATCAATTTTTATATCATTTCACCTATGCAGAACTAACTCTCAAACAAATATTATAAATATAATTTTATAAACAAGTAAATTCATACCATTTTATGCAATTTGCTATACAACACTGATTTTTTAAAATTCAATCCAAACTAAATAGATTGATTCTATTATCTTAAAATCACTATTTGCCAAACACATCCAAGCATAAAACTAGTTCTCTATAATCTAATTTTCACATCTAATCCAAAGACACTCTAAATAAGAAACACAACACCAAAAGCGGCAACAACAATAACATAACTCGCACCTTGACGTAAAGCACCCCATCAATGAGGATAGTAACATTGTCCTTGGTGATAGCACTCTGGTCAGGAATGCTAATAGCCTCCTCCTTGAGGGAATGCACATAAGCTATTCGATCAACGAACGGGATCAAGAAATGGATTCCAGATGGAAGAGTCTTAGCATACTTCCCAAATCTCTCAATCACAAACGCTTTCCTCTCCGGCACAATCCGAATCCCCCAATTCATAGGAGGAATAGTCTCATAATTCCTGGTGATATAAATTTCCAACTAACATAAAATTAAAATAACAGAATACATCGATAAAAAAAAGTCTCAAAGGATGAGACCTTTTCCATGATTTGAACTCATGACCTCCCGATCCCGATGCAAGTGGGCCATAATGCATCAATGAGAAATGAAATTAATTAATTAATTAATTAATTGATTGATTGATTAACCTGGAGATAGGATCGCGACCAGTGCGAAGATAACGGACGGAGAGGAATTGAGAAAGAGGGTTTCTGTGGTGAGTGGATGGTAAGGTGTGGCTAAGTTGTTTCAAAGAACGTAATGAATTGGATTTGAAGATGCTCGCCATTTTTGTGCTGAGGATTTTTCTTTATAACTGCAACAACTATAAACACTTTCTTCGTGCTATGTGTTCATCAATGTTCTTCCGCGTCTTATCTAATAAGGTGTTAGTTCAACAATGACTTTATGAAAGCCCTAGTAAAACCCCACATCCACCACTGCGGATTGTGTTTTCTTTTTCAATTTCATTTTTCTCATTTATTTTTACTAAAGATTAATTCACATTTAGAAATTAGAACAGCCATTTACCTGTGGTGTAATCAGACAAGATACGAAAGGGGGTTATGAGTTAGTTAATATTTTTATTTGACAAAAATAGTTTGACTGAATTTTAAGAAAAAAATGTGAGTTTATGAGCTTTAATTTAAGGAGTGGGGTGAAAATATTTATGTTTTATAAGTCATACACTTATGATATTTTTCACATTGTTTTACATTTATATGTAAATTGATCACTTTGATTTATTAAATACTTTGGGTTAAATAAATTAATATATATGGCTTTAATCTTTAGTCCTCGGCTTTTAAAATTTTAAACAACATTTCAATTAGTTATGTCAAATAAAGCCTAAATAAAAAAATATCATTCAGTCTAAAGTATTATTTAAGAGTGTGTTTGACCAAAAATTAAATTATAAGATGATATTTAGTGAAATGGCTTAATTTAACTAGCCAATAACTCATAGCCAATAATTGATAACTTTAGAATTTAGATACCTTATAGTTTCCACTTTGCAGTTAATTTTGCATGATTTTTTAAGTTTAGAGACTAGCTCACATTGACTAAACTAAAGATTAGGTAGAGTTTTTGGACTTTTCCCTTATTATAAGTTTCATTGAAATATTAATTTATGATATGTTTATCACATAGACATATTCATGTCGCCTTCAGTTGATTTAAACTTATCAATCATCTAGCTTATAAACTTTCAAATTTAGTTATTAACTTATAAGTCTTCAATTAGGCTATCAGCTAATTGTGTTAATTATAAGTCTCCTAAAAATGATAGTTTCATAGTTGGGTCATTAAAATATTTGTACCACCCATTCCATCAATGTAACACAATAAATTATAGAACTCATGTGGTGGTAACTTCTTAAATTTTTCAAAGACTTATTTGATAACATCTTTCAAGGACCTAATTAGTGATACTCTCATCTCTGAAGTACCAAGGGTTCATTCAATTGATTTATGATCCAAAAAGGCATTTACATCAGCTGAAACAACTCTGAAGCCAGCATCTGAAAACACAATACATCTGCATTTCAAGTTCTTATTAGGGGATTTGTTTGGTGTAGAATGTGGAAGAAGCTCAACAATCAACTACATCTTCAGTATCCTTGAATTTTCTAGTGTATTGAACAACACCCTAATAGCAATTTATCTAGCTACCATGAGTAAAACTAATAATTGAATACCATGATTTCTTGAAAATGAAGGAAAATCAAGTATTTGTTTCTTCATTAATGAAGATGATTCATATTGCGGGATAGTAAGTTATCATTAATTCATTATCACTATGATGTACCTGTATTCTACTTTTGTCTTCCCTATCTAAAATTTAAAATCCATAACTGGAATTAATTATTAGAAGCAAAAATTATTTCATGCAGAAGTGCCATTTGCAAGCAAGAGTATTGAATAGTGATACTTCAACCTTCCTTCTGCTTTTGTTTCTGCATTGGACAGTCCAAAATGAAGTACTTAAAGCCTGAGTAAATTCACCTTTGATCTTGCACACTAGAGAAATCAAATCAATTACTAAAGTTACCCATTCACTGCAGTGTTTAAACCAATTATGAACAATGAAGTCGCTAGAGGCAGCATCTTATGAATAATTAATACTTTGATGACACAATTGTAAAATCCAATCTCAACAAGTTAATAAAAACTGTGACCAAATACTCAGCCACTAAAAAGTAAACAACCCATGCAGAAGAGAAGTTTGAATCAATTTAAAACAATATGCTTGTTTTTTCACCTTCTACTCTTCAAGTATTGTTCCCTTCTCACTGACATAGATACCATCAAGGAACTTCCGAATATCCTTATTTTTAACATGGCATTTCTGTTGCAGAAAAATAATGCACTTCAGTTATAAGATCAAAATTGCATAACATTTTAACATACAAAGGTGCACAAAGGTATAGAAAGAATGTACCTGGTTAATAAGGGCACAGGACCTAGAAACAAGCTCAATATCATTTCCATCCAAAACCAACTCATCCTTAACCTTCTCAGATCTAACAACAGAAACACCATCAAGCATGTCCACTTTCCTCACCTAAAGATAGCGTAACCAAATACATAATAATAGTGTATTTAAACCTACCACTAAAAGATAAAACCAATAGAAAAAATCACATTGCTAAAAAAAGAGCATGACCGTGGCTCTACCAAAACAAGCTGTTGTGGGTAAATTTTGACATATTAAACATGCCTCATCAAATTACACAAAAGTGAGTTTTATGGAACAAAACCAATTCTAGAGAAACTGAAACAAAAAAGCTTATTTGAAAAAGTTGTTAGATTAATTTGAAGCCAATCCCATTTTACATTTAACTCCTGCAAAAGTATCTAGAAAACATATTCATTTTTTGTAATCTACTAAGCAGTGCCTTTTTCATCAAAAACTAAAAAAAAAATAGATTATATCCATATCACTTTTCAGCAAACATGTCCAGACTAAAAGTGATCCTATTATTATCGAGTATTCGAATTATAACTTACTATTAAAATAATATAAATTTCACATAATCAAATCCAGTCCAAGGAGACTCAGAATAATAACGAAAAACACTACCCAAGTATATGTAAAAAACATGATCAAACATCAGTATACTAATAAATCACATAATTATCCAACTCATACCAGTGTTATAAAAATCGGTTCATGTCACAAGTAAATTGGTAAATCGGTCTGAATACGGATACGGTAAAACAATTATACTGATTATGTAATCATATCAATCAAAATCAGACGGTTTTCAATTGAACATTTTCAGTAATATCAGCCGTTTTTTATTTAAAATTAATTTTTAATGAAAATAAAAATGAGTATGTTTTTATTGAATTATCAATATTAAACTTCATATATATCTAACTCCACTTCACCGATATGCGTTTTATTATTGAATCATCGGTTAAACCGACTTATTACTATACAACTATCAAACATTCATTTATCATCAACATCCACATCAGTATGCTATATTGGCCAACAAGTCAATTGAAAAAACAATAACAATGTGCAAAACGTACCTTCTTTTCACCAAGGAAGTTACGGATCTCAATAGCCCTGTTATCAGCAGAAATGCTAGCGTTAATAGGAAAATGAGCATAAACAAATCTCATCTTGTAACGGTAACCCTTAGTAACACCAGTGATGAGATTATCCACGTGGCTAAGTGCAGTGCGAATAGAAGCAGAGGTTTTACGAGAACCGAACCACGCATCGACCTTAAGCTTCTTCTTCCCTTCCTCATTAGTTATAAGCTGAAAATCAAGGTTCAGATGCTTGAAATCACGCACCAGTTTGCCACGTGGACCCTCCACTTCGATCACTTTTGCGTGAACCTTGATGCTCACGCCGTCAGGTATGTCCATTGTTTCTGAAGAAAGGATCGTCTTCATTTTTTTTTTCTGTTCTCTCTCTCACTCACTCTCTAGCGGCTCTATATGTAACTGTGCTTACAAGCAAAACTGAATTCAAGTGTTTTTATATGGATAGATAGGGATTTATTCGTGTTGGGGCTACGGGCTTTAAATCGATTTTTTTGTTGTTGTATTGGGCCAGACCCACATTATTGCCCTTGTTTTGAGAAGGAAACTAAAAACAAAAATAAATAGTGACCACATAACTTGTTTTTATTTCCAAAAAGAATATTGGAATTAGTGTTGGTCTAATGATATAAGGGTTTATTGTTTCCCACATATATATTATGTCAAATGTCAAAAGTTTGATTTATGGAATGAACACTTATTAGGAGTGGTAATCACATGCTTCGTAAGAGTGATTAATTTCTTACCTACAGAGTTAGAAGATATCCTTGATTATATAAGAAATAAGTAGAGAGATAGACAAAATAAATATCCCTCTTAACATAATATAGTCAACTTGCCTATTATTCTATTTAATTCTTATTGTAGGTAGAAAATGACTTTTTGTAGAGGGGTTTTGTTAGCAACACAACAAGCAAACACATTTTTTATTAAATCTACTTTTGTTTTGTACATTAGGTGCTTTGAAAAGAATGTGATATTTTAAGTTAGTCTAGGCGTGAGACAAGTTGTCAGGAGCATAAGACGCTTGAGCTCATCAAACGCCTCGCTTGAGGACGTGGAAATTGGAAAACAAATTATTTTATTGATTTAGGGTCATTTTTTCTTAAGATCTAGACCTATCCCATTTGCACATTTAATAGATAAATAATTTAATATCCTATAGTAGCTCATTAAATCTTTGACTCTTTTGATTCAGCAAAAGCTCGCATTATAAAGACATGAAATATATTAAGACTTCACATGATCCATTCCTTTGGATGGTTCACAGCATCAACCTATAAAGCCTTTTACGATTGCATGGGAGCATAAAATAAACCTTTAAATTTAGAGTTGTCCATGATATTGACAATATCCACTTGTACCATAGACATTATATCATAATTCACTTGTTTAACAATGGCTATTGTCTTATTGTAATCTTCCTTCAGTATAATTGAGTTTCATTTTAGTTAGGGGTGAGCAGAATCTCACTCTACCCACTCATCTAGTATGACTTGACCATGATCAGATTTAAATAGGGTCGGGTTTAATTTGAGTTTAAAAATTAGACTTATCAATACTTAGATTCAGATAATGACCAAATACGACACAACTCATCGATCAATCATTCATCATGTTTGAATGTCTATATTCAAATATTTACCGAATAACTATACATTTTTTGTCGAAAATATCATTAGTTCTCTAAATTTTTTATCACATATACATGATTAATAACATATATACAAATATTATTTTACATGTCAAATTACATATTCATAATAATAAATAGTATTGAGAATAATTTATCTAAAATGAATATGCATTATATTTAATCGAGTCTATGTTCGAGTTTAAAGGTTGATTTGGTGAATTTTTAGGGTCGGGTGAGCTATGGGTTTAGGGCCGAGTCTGAATTCAAAAAATGATTGGACCAACATTTAAGGTTGGGTAAGGATAAATCTTTAACTCATCCAAACTCAACCCCAACTTTTAGCATGTTACAATTGTCTCCAATACACCTCACACTTGTAGGTAGTTAAGGTAACATGTATTAATGAATGATCCTCTAATTCATTTGAGATGCTTCCCTTTTATATCAAAAATTATTTGTATGCAAAACAATTGTTATCTATCCTTCTTCCTATAAACTAATTGGATTTAATACAATGAATATAATAAAATGACATGTGAGGATTAATTTTCATATATATATATACACAATAGGGACATTTAATAAATGTTTGAGTTAATTTTATAATACAGAGAAGAAAGGGTGAAGTACTTGGTTATATCCTTTTATTTAATTGTAAAAATGGAGACACACTACTGTTGTCCCACTAAGATTAATTTTTTTAAAAAGTCAATTTTTTTAAGGGAACAGCTTATATAATGCTCCATAGTTACAATCGCAACAATTTCCAATTTCTTATTCAGATTTCATATCAATTATAATTAATACGTTTAATTATTTGCATATTTATTATCATAGAAAATTGAGTTGTAAAAATGAAATGTTATAATATTAATTTATGAGTACAATATTTATATGGTTAATATAAAAATTTATACACTTTTAATACATTATTCAAAAGTTAATGGTAATTAAAATGAAGGGTAAATATGGTAAGTATAACATTCAAGCCTTTTTTATTAATTGTTATAATAACTTTGACTTATGAAAATAAATAATTTTTGTTGCCTATAATTACGGGACGGACTAAGAAATAATTGGGTGGGGCCCTAAAATTTAGTAATTCATTCACGCACAAAAAAAAAAGGAAATTTATGTTGTTTATTGAGCAGTGTGTACGAGTCAAATCAGAAATGGAAAATATACGAATCGAAAGAGATACCATAACACAACGTTATGCTATTATAAGACACAAAACAACGTGGCTCTCCACACCAATAACGTTTTCCTATTATTATCACCAATCACCCTCTGTTGTTTCTATCTGTCTGTGTTTTCACCTCCATTGTTCTTGTTACATTCAAACAACAAAATAACCATAATTTCATTTCTCTAACCTTTCTTATCCTTTGACCCCACCTCTCAACTTCTAAAATTAATTATCATTCAAACCCACAACATGAATTGTGGTTACCTTCCAATAAAGTAGTTAAATTTAATAAAAAGGGTTTATTTTTATATCTGGGTATCTCTTCTTCTTTTCATTGTTTGCTAGGAATTTGTGCAACTTTTTGTTATACAAAGGGTGAAGAAGAATCATTTGTTGGTTTAAACGTAGAATGAGAACGGATCGGTGGGCTAAGAGTATGGGAAGAATTTCAAGGATTGGGAGTGTTGCAATTGCTTCTTCCATTAAGGAGAATCAGCAACAACCTTGCATTACCTGCACTACTTTTAACATTCTCGCTCCTATTTACAAGCGCATCGATCATGAGGTTCTTCTTATTCATTCATATCATTCTTGTCTTTAACTTTCTTAATTTGCATTTTGAATTCCTTTGATGCGACCCACTGCACAAAGCTCTCATTTACTGGGATCCGGTGAAGGTATATATACACATTCTTACACCTGCAAGCGGAGAAGTGCTGCATACATAATTTGAACCTGTGATCTCATGGTCACTGAGCAACAACCTTACCATCATGCTCACCCTCTTTCCTTTGATGCGTTGTTCTAAAAATTGTGTTTTTTCAGGACCCAAGTTGCCGTGAAAGTGATTATAGAGCGTTCTGGTTGGCAAGGAATCATACTATATTGGATTGGCTTTTGCAGGAGAGCTCTTCAATCATCTGTCTTCAGGTTCATATTCATGTCCTTTATGAATGTCTTGAATGAGTTTTGATGAAATCGATTCTATAATTGGAAATAGGCTAATATATATATGTTGGGTTTGTGCAGGAATTTTGGGTTGGAAATGAAGAGCTTGTTAATTTGTATGAGAAGAGACTTGGGGATGCTGGTTATGTCAGTTTCAAGCTTGGAAGGACTAACAACCGTGGCGATGGTATGCACATTCGCTCCCATCTTATTCAATATACCCTTTTGTGTTATCTTCCATGAAATTAAAAACAAATACTTATTACTGAAGTTATAGGCATGCGTGGATTGAGGGGTTTTGAGGGAAAAGGGAGTGGATGATTTGTTTTTTCATTTATAAATTGATATGTTATAAAATGTTTGTAAAAATGAACAAGGTGTGATTGGAAGGATAATCTTTCATTTTATTGAGGGAGGGGAACATATATGTTTAAATGGTTTTTATTGAGGACAAACATGTTCTGTAAATGTTCATTTTTTGTGAATGAATTAGATGTCCTGCTCATGCTCTGATAATGTTATTTCTCACATATATAGTTTTGTTTCAGAACTGCTTGTTGAAGATTTTAATATGCACAAAAAATTCTGATATGGCGTTCCCGTGGGATATACAGGTCTTCTGATAGCAGTGCAAAGGGACTACTTTAATATTCTTAATTATAAGGAGTTGCACTTCAATGATTGTGGTGATCGTGTAGCTCAGCTATTACATGTTGAACTAGCTTTTCCGTGTTCACAGGGGCAGAACAGTGATATCAGGCAGGAAATTCTGATTGTTAACACTCACCTATTATTTCCTCATGATTCAAGCTTAAGCCTGGTTCGGCTGCATCAGGTATAAGCATTTAGTGCTATCTAAACACTTACCATTTATTAGGCTTGGTGTCTCATTGACACTGACATTGATACCTTGAAATTTTCTTTTCCACAGGTCTACAAGATACTTCAATATGTAGAATCTTATCAAGAAGATTTCCAACTTAAGCCCATGCCAATCATGCTATGCGGGTTAACTTCAATGGACTTCCACTTTTACTTAAAGTTTTTTATTTTGAAACACTTGAATCTTGTTTTATTTATCAGTTTTTATTTCCCAGTGACTGGAACGGAAGCAAACGTGGATATGTTTACAAGTTCTTGAGGTCTCAGGGGTTTGAATCATCCTATGATACTGCACATCACTACACTGATGCAGATGCTCATAAGGTGACATATTTAGCATTGCCTTCAGAAGTTTTCTTCTGGACAAAATGCCAATTACTGATGTTTATTAATACTGTGCGATGCAGTGGGTTAGCCATCGTAATCACCGTGGAAATATCTGTGCTGTTGATTTCATTTGGCTTTTAAATCCTGACAAATATCGAAAACTACTAAAAGCTAGTTGGAGTGAAGCAGTATTTAGCATGTTCAAGGTAATCACACAACTTTTGGACCTACACTCAGTATTAAACATATTGTTTTTTACCATCTTTGAATGGTATTAGTATTTAGTAAATTTAACACTCTTTGCATTTAAGCAACATGGTAATCAGGCCAAGTTTTCAATGTTGGTCAAAATCTTGATTTTATAGTCGACATTCTCCTGAAAAATCAATACCTCTGATTGCTGTTTTCCATAAACTTATTAAAGGATAGTGTCAAGTACATAAATTTGAGGAAGATGGCTATAGGATAGAGCTTTCTAGTGAGGGACAATTGTTTCTCAACCTTAACACATGCTATGTCAAGGAAGAGATCACTTCATTTAATTATTAAATTTATATAGAGATTACTTGCTATGTCAGGGAGGAGATTATTTCACTTATTTCTTAAATATAAATGGATCTTATTAATTAATATCTCTTTATTTAAACGTTCTTGTGTTCTACTTGACAGTATTATTGTACTCTGAGAAATTTCAACAATATTAGCAGAAAGCCTGTTGGGGTGCTTGTGTGGCTAAATGACCATTCAGATTAATCTTTGTTTATGCAAGTTGTAATCTTTATCTGGGAACAAATATTTCCTTTTCTGGTTCTTGGTTTTCTCTTATGTTATTTTATCAAGCCAAAGGTAGCACTATTCCATTTTATGTGGTGGAAACATAATTTTCATTAACAACAATTTTTCCATTTTCAGTCTCTACTGAGAAGAGCTTCACTAACAGAGAGTGATGCATTTGCCTTTCTAAAGGCTGATAATGAAGATTGTATTACCTATTCTGGTTTCTGTGAAGCACTTCGACAGGTATGCCGCTGTATTAACTATAGGATGAGCATTTTAAAATATCATATAATGCATGCGCTTGCCTGAGAATTCCTTGTGTTTATGATGGTTTTTCATTCTGTGTAGCTTAATTTATTTGGTCATTGCTATGGGCTAAGTATTGAAGAGACGAAGGATTTGTGGGTCCAATCAGATATAGATGGAAATGGTGTTCTTGATTATAAAGAATTTCAGGTAAAGTAGTTCAATTTAGCTCTTAAAATAAATATCACACTAAAAGACTCTGAAGTCATGGTTTCTTCTGTAAAAATTCTAGTGTAACGCGGGAATTGGAATGTTTTTCTAAGGCAGATGACATAATGTTACACCGAGTTAAGGATATGATAATAAGTATGTGTTCATTTCATTAGACAAAAAACATGTGAACTAAGTTGGTCTATCATGTGTAATTCATACGGGAAAAAAATTCTGTCATGTCATTTGATCAGGAATGTTTGTTCCAACATGAACAATTTAACCTGTTTAGTTATATAATAAAGAAAATATCATCTAGTTAACTCAAGATTTTCTGTAAAGAGAGGGTGTTGAAGTTCGGTTCCTATTTTTGGTTTGTTTAGAGCACAATGGTTTTTCTTAATCCATGTAGCTAACCCGACCTAGTCTGATAAACCTTGTTGTAGACCGTCTATCTGTTTTGTGCTTTGTTTCTTGTGATTATCTGTTGGCTTCGTGCTCTTATATTATATGTTTGCTGCAGCAAATCTGGAATTCAACAAGTTTAGAACTAAGAGACGACAAGAATGAGGAGCAGGATAATGGTTCAAATGATGCTCAGGAGCAAACAATTGGTTTTAGTGTAAAAAATGCAGTTCTGTTCCCTCCAGAGGTGGAGAAAGGTAGTTGGCCAGAAGACTACTCTCTTTCCGATCATGCAAGACTCACGGTGGTTTTCTCGCCGATAAGAGTTTCACGCTCCCAAATGATTTGCTGACAACGCATTGGGGTGCTCAACCGTAGGTTTTAGAATTAAGACTCTGTACATAGATAACGTAGTAAGTAACCGGTGAAGAGTGGTGATTACTAAACATCCCTTTGTGGTGATTATTACACCATCATCATTGGCCAGAAGTGATGCTGACACTATTGACAAGGTATAAACATAAGCAAACTCAAGAGGGCAATTCAAAGTTCTACCACTCTAGTATTCTCATTCATATATAACTTGGATTGTTGAAGACATGAAACTGCAGTGATGGAACCCCCATTTATTCTTCACTTCACAAAGGGAAACCAAAGAAGATTGATCTGTATAGTTCTTTAGGTCTTAGGCATCAACCTTTTTGTAGAACAGTTTGGACACCTTGTATCTTGTATCATATTTTTTGCTCTGAAACAGTGTTCTTACATTCAAATTGTACATACAAATAACAGCAGTTAGAACTCGGTTTCATAGGCAATCGAATCCGGAAAAAATAATAAATGAATAATCAACATGAAGTTTATAATGAAGATTCACTGATATCAGCCATGAAACTTGTTTTCTCAATCTTATATAAAATTTAAGTAATAGATGGAAGCCTTAGGCACTAGACAACCGAACTCTTATGATGTTATTATTCTTCTTGCAACAATACCTAAGATAATTGTGTCCACCTACACTTTATTCAATAAAACTCTCAAACATAAGATTTGGAGAACATAATGGCACAACTTCTGAGGCATGTGCATAATCTTGAAGAACATACTACTTGCACAAATTCTATGAGGATATGAATGTAATGTCATACTATTATCCACCTGTATAGACAAGATAATATGAATGTAAAATTGACAAGTATTATGATTCTAATTAAGATTTGAATGTCCAACACCTAACGTTTTTTGTTGGGATAACCAAGGATAAACAACTACTCCCTTTCGAAGTCCGTAGTTGTCCTTATCAATAAGTGTCGCTCCAAAGAATATGTATTATAGCATTTCCCTGTTTAAGGAGAAAAACATTTTTTTAGCATGGGAAAGTATGGAAAACTTTGATGTTGAATTATGTAAAGAAAAATTAACTGGTATATGAGGCAACATTCTAAGTATCAAACGGAATATAAGAAAAATAATCAGGTTATCAGGTCCAGATTTGAATATGTTGGGCAATCTTTTTGGTTACATTGTGAATTTGTGATGATCTTTCAGCCACAAAATTCTGATCTTAAGCTTCAGCCTTGTGTCAATCCAACATTTAAAGCTTTAATTACATGTCAAAAAGTATTACTAAATTTAGATTCTGAGACACCCTTTAACTTTTTATCAAAATAAGTGAACAAGAGTTTTGTTTTCCCTTCTTTCTGCCCCTTTTCCTAAGAAAGTGCAAAGTATTTAAAAAAGAAGTAAAAGTTCTCTGAACTACAACATGTTGTGAGACACCATTGCTATTTGCCAACCATTAAATAAATAAAATAATCATAAACCTGTTCTTTCCTTTTATTTTGACCGAAAAGAAATAATATTTTAATATGCTATATGCAAGAAATCTTAAATGGGTTGTTTGTGGATCCTTCCTTGATTACTACCAGGATTCAGTTGATATTTCTACATAGGTTTTGGGCTAAAACCAAACAATAGGAATGAATTCATAACATATTTGTTTCTTCAATCTGAAACTAGTGTATAAGTATCTTATAAAAATATATGACTTATACTTAAACTAATAATCTTCACTCAAAATTTTAAGACTGTATGGTATTTCCATTTATATACACTTCAAAAAATCAATTTTTTTTTAATAAAATTTTGTATTTATTTAATTATTTATCAACTATAATGGGCTGGCCATAAGGCTAATGTGCATATTGATATTATTATGAGTTTTGGTCCTTATACCTATTAGTGATTTAACATTATCTTTATGTATGGGTCATTTTCACTAACATTTATGGAGGTGTATGTACTTTCCCCAACTTTTTAAGTAATCAATAATCAGTCTTTAGTTTGAATGCAAATGAGAATTCTAACTTAGGATCCCAAAATAATTATGCAGCCACTGTTCACATCCATTGCTTTTCAGATTTCGTAGAGCCTTCCAATATATCCCATTACCCAATAAATAAACAAATATATAAAATGTCTCAAAAACGGAAAGCAAAGTGTACAAATTATACATATACATTTATATAATTATATATCTATCAGTTTTCTTAACACAGTATAAAGGATGGAGAATAAGAGTAAAATAATACTTAAAACCCAATTCCAAGAACTTCATACTAAAGTATGATCACATATTATATTGGTTTAATAAGCTGAAAAGCAGAAAAGAATAAAGAGAAAAAAAACGAGGGTGTGATATTTTTGGTCTTTAACTGTGGTTTCCTTACTCCCCACGTAATTTGAGGCCTCCATCAACTATTATGCTTTTTTTTAAACACTGTTACTATGTTACATCTGATTTGATGGATAACGTGGTCTTTTTTATATTGATTAATTTTATAAGTCATTTTTTATTTAGATATTCAAAATACGGTATTAATATAGAATTTTATTTCTATATAATATATGCCCAAATACATACATTTATTTTAATTTTTAGGGATATAAGATACATAGTGATATGCACGGATATATCTATCAACAAATATGTTGATTTTCTGTATGCAAATTTAAGTAAAAAGGAAAGTCTAGGAAAATAAAGGCATAAAAATAACCCAGGATCTTCATAGAGGTTTTCTTAATCAGTGAATAAAGTTCAAACGCTAATAGATAGTTAAGCTTTTTAAGGATAATATAAGAGTTCAATCTATATTATATATATAAAATTTTGTTAACAAATACAAAATGTACTAATTAATTATTAATCTATAGCGTTGTAAAAACTTAGTCTATAACAATGTGCTTAAATGTACTCTCCCCCTTACCAAAAATAATAGATTTTCTTAACACAAGTATATATAAATACATAAATATCTCGTTGTCAATAGGAATGACAACGGGGCAGGTCACATTTGTGTTTACTCATCCTCGAACCGAAATTCAAAACCCAAACCCGAATTAAGTAGAGTTGAAAACGGTAATGCAATCCCGAATCCGTCGGGTTTCGGGTAACCCGAACCCGAACGAAATATATATTTATATATATAGCTTATATATATATATATATGTGTGTATTTACATGTAATTTTATAATTTTACATATATTAATTGAGTTTGGGGCGGGTTCAGGTTAGGGTATTAACAATACCAAACCCGAATTCGAATCCGAAATTTGAACTAAGGTAAAACCTGAACCCAATTATATTGTGTTTCCCCCGTTAAATTCAGGTTGAGTTCGGGTGGGTACCCACGAGTTCGATTTTCATTACCATCCCTAGTTGTCAATACTTTAAAGGTAATTTTTTTTTATGAAAACTCATCGAGATTTGGTTCTTAATATATTAAAATTTCAAAAATGACACGTTTTTTTGAAGGGTGGTAGTTGATTAGAATTTGGATCTCCCTATTTTATTCAGGCAAGAGCTGACTTTATATCGTATTGATTATGTACATGAAATGGAATCTGACGTTCAAGTCGGTATAGACGAAGTTGTAGAAAGGGAAGCTAAAGTGAGAGTATATGAGAGTAAGCAAGTATTCCTTCTAGGGGTTCTCTCTATTTATAGAGAGATAGAGTGAAGTATACTCCAAGGTAGATGGGTCGCTCTGCCATGCCATTGTACATACTGACACTAAGTGCTTTAATCATGGCAAATTGCTTTTTTTTTTATTTACCTTTTCCCATATTATCATTGGTGCATATGTGGCTTGCTTCTGCCACGTGAGGGGTATCTTGCATTGCTTAGGTGGCATGGTCAATCTTGTAGCAGGACATCTTTCATGCAGAGAAGGATAACCTACACTACACAAGTAGCATGATCAGCCTTGTAGGAGAGTTTTATGGATCTGCAAATGCTGACTAAACTATGTCTTATCATTGTCATCATTTCCGTAGTTAGGTCGATCATTTGGGTATGATCAATATCCACATAGGCTGAGTCTTATTCCACCAGTGATGGGTCTGAATCATAATGGTTAATCAGGCAATATTTAAGGCATGATAATGGATAAACATGACTTGGACCAACTCTTCTTATGGTTACCAATGACTCCTGTCTATGTGCACTATTCAATTGTGTATAGTATATTATAATCTCTAAGTAAATAATGCATTTTATTGCAACTACTCCTCTAGTGATATAATTTCATATTTTTAATTTCCCCCCAAATTATTTGTGTTAGTCCTTTGCAAATGATTTATTAGTACAACATATACATTATTTTATATGTCATTGATTCTAGTCTTTTCTTCATATATATATATATATATATATACATATGGGTTGATTTTAATGAGAAAAGTTCTCATGTTAAAATTATGAGAACAATAAATCAGACCTTACAATCAATCATAATTAGTTAGTCACATGCATGTATTTTTTAATTTTAATCATTTAAATAAGACTCAATGATCCATATTAATTATTCTCCTATCTAATAATAACACATTATTTTCATGTGAGTATTTCATATGTTATATTATATTTATAATAATAAATAAATTGAGAATATTTTTGTTCAAAAAAAAGAGAAATGAATTATATTTATCGGGTTTAAAGCAAAGCTCAACTTTAGAAATTAATCTACTGAATATTAAGGTCTTGAGATATAAGAGCAAGTTTAATTAAAAAAATGTACAAACTATATTTAAGATAGAATAAGAAAAAAACATTATTGGTACAGTCAGGTTCATATTTACCCTGAATATTACACTCAGTGGTATGATGGTAATTTGGAAAAACAAGAAGGGTAAGATATAGTCCACGGTATATACGAATCTAAACACGGTTTCTCTTCCCTAAAATAATATAATAGTGGGTGGATTATGTCTCATCACACTCTCACCCAACCTTTCTATTTTTCTCGCGTTCTCATTTTCCTTTAGCTGATCATAAAGGAAAAAAGCGATAAGCATAAAATCTTTTGAACAATACCTCCGATTCTATTATTCTACTTCTGTTATTATTTCTTTATAAACTTGATCTCAGTTTTCTTCAAAGCTTTTCTTTTCCTTTCTCTTTTTTCTCTGTACGTGTTCTGTTCACTGTTTTTATCCACCGTGTGAAGAAGACATGGCTGTTTTGTCTCTGAATTCGTTGCCTTTAGGGTTTCGATTCCGACCCAGTGATGAAGAACTCATTGATTACTATCTCAGACAGAAGATCAATGGTAATGGTCAAGATGTTTGGGTTATTCGAGAAATCGATGTCTGCAAATGGGAGCCTTGGGATTTACCTGGTTTGTAATTTTTCTCTATCTACTTTTTCAATTATTGGCAAAGTTCAGTTTTTTGCTTTACTAACTTATTTTTTTTTCGATTTTTTGTTTGTTTGTTGAAGTAATTGATCATAGTTAGAGGTGGAGAGGCCATGATATATTGTGGGTGAAACAATTTTAAATCAAACCATGAAAAAATTTCACTTTAGTTGATTTACGTTTAATTTATTTGATAGAACAAGATGCCATCCATTGATCCATGTTAGGAATTCCATCTACTGGAAAAAGAGTTGTTGTTTTTGTTGATGTTGGCTATGTTGTCTCATTGGTTACTTTGTGTTATTTTTATTGATGTTGTCATTGATCATAACATGAGTGTGGGATAATAATAATAGTGAATGTTGTAGAATTGTAATTATTTGACTGAGTATAGATAATTTTGTAGGTTGGTTTGTTGTTTAATTCAGTAATTCTCTAATTTGTGTTGTAGATTTGTCAGTGATAAGGAACAAGGACCCAGAGTGGTTCTTCTTCTGTCCACAGGACCGTAAGTACCCAAATGGGCATCGGTTGAACCGTGCAACCAGTCATGGGTATTGGAAGGCAACAGGCAAGGATCGCAAAATCAAGTCTGGCTCTCTCTTGATTGGAATGAAGAAGACTTTAGTCTTCTACACTGGTCGTGCCCCTAAGGGGAAAAGGACCTATTGGGTTATGCATGAGTACCGTCCTACCCTGAAGGAGCTTGATGGTACCAATCCTGGACAGGTTCAGTCTCATCTCCTATTTTAACTTTGAAACATGTTATCTTTTTATTTATCTTTGTTATTATTGGGTTCTGAGCCGACATTGGATCTTTGTGAATTGAATTGCTCATTTACAGATAGTTTTGATTTAATTAAGTTCTGCACAACTAACTCAATCTGATATTATGATTTGGTTTTGTTTCTTGTGTTATTTGCTGAACTTTTATTTTTGACGTAAAGTTGCTATTTATTTACATTACTACTTGGTGATCTGAAAACTATTGGTTTTAAATTTGATTCTCCCTCAAGGTCTTGTGTTTATCTGAAGCTCCCGTTGATGAGTTTGTACTAACCTCTATGATATTGCACATAATATCTATTTGAAATAATTCCTCGTACAGTTAGTTGGATTTTTAAAGTTCTAGGTCATCCTTTATTTTGTTCTTTTATTTCTCAGGCTGCAGTCTTGTACTTTTCATTGCCTCTATTCTCCTCCTCGTAACCTTTATGTTGTACTTCCTAACATATTGTATTGATTAATTTCTGCCAGCAGCATCACTGCATTAGCTAAGAAATAACATGAAGATGATTATATGCTGCTAACTTTTCAGTTTGGTTTCTTTGGCTTTTTACCAGAATGCATATGTCCTCTGTCGATTATTTAAGAAACAGGATGAGAGTCTCGAAATTCCAAACTGTAATGAAGTGCAGCAGACTACTTCATTTCCTACGGCAGCCAATTCCTCTCCAGAAGAGATACAATCGGCTCCAGCTGTGGCTTCAGGATCCCCATCACAAGTTACAGATGATAAACATCAAGCAGTTGTTCCTGAGAGCTCTGAGGGAACAATATCCAATGTTAGAAACTCCGGTGATTACCATAGTGGCAGATATGAAGCTTATGGTAGACAAATTCAAACTCCGGAACCTGCCACAAAGGTTAGATGGACTAACTGAGTTCTAATCTATTTCTAGTCAGCATGTCTATGCAATGCATGGGTTTGTAGTACATATTGCAATATTTTATTCTTTTTCGTCATTCCTTTTCGAAGATACTTCTTCAAGGAGGACATCACGTCATATCTTTAAATCATGCTGGAGAGTTCAGTCTACTTATAGGATCAATAGAAGTTGTTACAATCTTTATTCACAGTAATTATTGCAATCTCTAAAAAAAGAACCTGGTCATCAGAATAGTAGTTTTTTTGCAGTGTTTAATATACTATCTTAAAATTAATAGATTACTAATAGCATTTATTTAACAAGTCAATTTTACCATATAGACATCCTTCTTGTTTCTTCTATTGTTTTCATTCTCTTCAATTGGATTGTACATATATTGGAATTGTTGATTTAGTACTTATAGTTGATGCACTTTCTGCAGGAGGAACAGAAGCTGAACATCGATGTAATTTTCGACCCTAAAACCGAGCTATTAGATGTTGAATTTTCCCCTCCAGTACATGCACATATTCCAACAGATTTTTATTGTCAACCCGACAATGAATTAGATGGTCTTTGTGGGCTTGAATATTGTGCAAATGAGACAAGTATTGCAGACTTCTTTGATTCAGATGTTAATTGGGAAGATGTGTCCTACGAGAACTCTGGCAGTGATAAGCAGAAGAGCAATGTCGGGTTATTTCAAAATGATTGGCAGATGGCTTCCCAACCTGATATTAGTATGGGCCAAGTTTTCAATGTAGCCAATGATTATGAGCAACCAATATACTTCAATAATACGGTTCCTAGTAGTGATACTGGAATCAAGATAAGGACTCAACAGGTAGAAAATGAACAGCCAAACAAATGTATGGGCCAAGTGTACAATGTACCAAATGATTATGAGCAACCAATAAACTATAACAATAATAATAATAATATGGTTGCTAGTGCTGATGCTGGAATCAAGATAAGAACTCGACAGGTACAAAATGAACAGCCAAATCGAAACTTCGCAGAGCAAGGTACTGCACATAGGAGAATTCGTTTGGCTAGGAAAATTGCAGTTCCCTCAAGTTGTGCAGGAGAAGGGCATAATTTAAAACCAGTCACTGAAGGGGTAAAAATTTATTTACCTTCCATATTCTCAAGAGATTCTCTCTGCATGTGTTCTGAGATTGATTTGTTTTTCTTCTGCAGGAGAAGAAAGATTCAGAAAATCACGCTGCGGATGAGACTTCTACAGCTACTAGCAATGTGAAACAATCCTGGAAAGCATCTAAGTCAACTGACAGTACAAAAATTTCTCTACAAGTTTTAAATGCCGATTCGGGCCGAGGGTTAAAAGACATCGTATTGCTGAGAAGGGTTCCTTTCACATCAAAGGCCTCCTCCAATCTTACATTGTGGTCTTCTGTTATTGTAGTTTCTTTCATTGCAGTAATCTCATTAGTACTATTTGCTAACATATGGGGATATGCTTAATTTTGAGGTGCTAGAGATTATTAGTTTCCATTTCTTCTTTTGGGTCTGCTGAGGAGGCATGTAGGGTTGATTTAGGTAGATTTATTGATAGCTTAAGATATATGTTTTATGCATATGTAATTTGATTCACAATATTCTCCCCTAGCTTTCTGGTCTGTGGACTCTATTGTTGTAAATTATGATTAGAAGTCTCCTCATTTTCATATTTTATTCAGCTCCATATTTTTAAGTTCTTCATTTCTTCATTTCATATAGAAGGGCAATGGATGAATATTTTGCATTTATTGGGAGGTCAAAAAGATTAACTTATATGTATAACTATACTGAACTTGTGAATGTATTAACTGGGTAACTTGCTAGAGATCAATAACTTATATATAGCTAAAGAAAAAACTCTAGCTTATGATCTTAAGTGGCTTATATGCTCTACTTGTCTAAACAAACAAAAAATTACTTTTATTGCTTAGTTAAAAATGTTTTTTAAAGTAACTACGCATGTCAATGAGAACTGAGAGAAAGATCATTGTGATTTTCAATAGAAAAATCATAATGTAAATTATATGTATACATGCCACTGATAATCATAAACAATAAAAATATAAATAATAAATTTGCGAACACATCTTGTAGACCATACCAAGGTAATTATGGTTTTCAACGAGTTGCTTTAACCCTTGAAAGAGAAACGCGCAACATAAGATATAGTTAGTGTTTGTGCTTGATTTCTAAACTTATGCTCACTGACTTGTCATATTTGTATGTGTTTATATTCAATTGAATATAGTTAATGATATTTTTGGTCGAAACTATTATTGATTCTCTAATTTTTTTTATCATGTATACATTATTAACAATAAACATACATATATAATTTCATATGGCAAATTACGTATCCATAATAATTAGTAAAATATAGAGAAAACTATCTAAAAGGGGTATACATTATATTTAATTGTGTCTAGGTTTGGTTCAAGTTCCAAGGTTATCACATTCGATATTCAGGATCGAGTTAGTTTAATGTCTACGATTGGGTTCAAAAAATGACTTTACCAACATATAGAATTTGTTAATGGACAAGTTTTAACCTGCCCAACCCGACTCATAGTCAACGTTAGTCGAACAGGCCAAAGGCTCTCAAATTGAATGTTACAGTAGAATGTGATCAGTAAAAATTGGGTTTTTTTAATTTTCTTATTTAAAATAATTTAAAACTTGCACGTTAAAAGAACATATGTCATTATCTACATTTCATTTCCAGTATTAGATATGATATGTTTTCTTTGAACAATATTAGGTATTAGGCATTGCACTTGTCACATTTACAGGAAATGAAAAATGACTCTATTATCCCAACTTCCTTGAGAGCAGTTGAGATTCAAACAGTACTTTAAATATCATAATTATCCATATATTTGCTACCTAACCTAGTTGAAATTTGTGACACTTAATTGCTTGTTTTTTATTTCAATTTTGATGCATCATTAGTGTCATTATTTTGAATGTCAATATTTCTAATGACCTAACAATATATGATTGGATGATTATGTTAAAAATAAAATTAAAAATGGGTATTTTTAAAAAAGAAACGAAAATCAACGAAGGAGCTTGAGAGTTGTGAGGATAACACTAAACCAAACATGTACTAACATTAAAAAAATCCAAGGACTATTCAACTAAATGTAAATGAAATAATCACATTTGGGGACGCATGAAGTTATGATGATTATTAATTAAAAACTAAATATATAAATTTTTCCATCTTTTAACTACATCATTTCCTAATAAAACTTAACCTTTTTTTATTTCTTATTCTCAATCTTGAGTCTCTTAAGAATAAAATTAACATAACCCATCTTATTTTATAGTTTATCCTAACAATGCATTAAGCTTAAATTATTAAAAAAAAAGTGTTTGACCTTTGCAATCCTAAGAATATAAGTGTGAATGGGGTTTCTTATCTTAAGAAAAGAGATAAGAGAGTAAGTGAGAATTTCATTATCTAATACTACTTCACTAGTAAAGCAATAATTGAAGGAAGCAATTTATTGTCCTAAATTATGTCTCAAATTCTATTTCACACCATTCACAATAAAGTGATAGTAGAAAAAGCCATTCTAAACAACAGACAATCCTTTAAGGTTTATTTTTTCACTTAAAAATCATAGTTATGTCCGGATCAATACAATATCATATACCTAACTGATAATCCCACTAGCAAATGTTAAATTTGGTAAGGGTAACACAATTTACAAGACTCAATGTTAAAATTGGTATCGAACTAAAAAAATAGGCTAGTGTTAAAATGTGACATAATCAACTTATCTTAAATATTATATGCTTAATCTGAATATCTTTTCCCTAATGCATGCCTTCTTTCCAAGAATCTAATGAAGTTGCTAAAACAACTACACATGTAGACCCAGCATGTACATAACCTAACACAGTTTGTGTTCTATTATATTTTACTAATGTATTAACTTTAACAACTAATTTGGATTACATGCACTAAAGTCAACAAAAATCGATTTAACCAAGTACAGATTTGGCTTTAACATTGCACTACAATAATATTGTCTTCTTACTTGTTCTCGTTGTCCTTTCTTATACCTTCTCCATTCAAAAACATGCATGGTCATTAAATGATGATGACATTTGAGCCTAATGCATCATCACATAGCACTAGGGGAAGAATAATATTCATTATTCATTGCCTTTCTACTTATAAATAGGATATAAGTGAGTCACAAGCTTAAAGATAATTATAGACAATGTTGCTAGAGAAAATGAGTTCAAGGAAACTTAACTGTGTAATCATAGTTTTGGTCACATATTTGTTGAGTCAAAATGCTCATTCTGAGCTACAGGTTGGGTTTTATAGCTACTCATGTGGCATGGCTGAGTTCATTGTAAAGGATGAGGTCACAAAAAGTTATAATGGGAATCCAGGAATTGCTGCAGGGCTTGTTAGAATGCATTTTCATGATTGCTTTATTAGAGTAAGTTATACCTATCTGTTTATTATTTATCCATTACCTTGAATTATTTTTTAAACAAAACAGAACATGATATTATAGGAAAAAGTAAAACAGTTTGGTTCAATTTAAAGGGTGGAACCAAAGAGAAATGGTACAAAGAATCATGTTTCATTGTTACCTCTAACCACATGGTTAATTTCAGGGGTGTGATGCATCTGTGCTTCTTGATTCCACACCCTCCAACACAGCAGAGAAAGACTCACCAGCCAACAAACCAAGTCTGAGAGGGTTTGAAGTCATTGACAATGCCAAGGCCAGACTTGAAGAAATGTGTAAAGGAATTGTTTCATGTGCTGACATAATAGCATTTGCAGCAAGGGATAGTGTGGAGTTGGTGAGTGATCTAAAAACTTCAAAGGTAAATTTATTTCAAGAAAAAATGACCCTTGCTACTCTTGACTTTCATGCAGGCTCGAGGGCTTGGCTATGATGTTCCTGCAGGAAGAAGAGATGGCAGAATATCACTAGTTTCAGATACAAGAACTGACTTACCTCCTCCAACTTTCAATGTTAATCAACTCACTCAACTCTTTGCAAAGAAAGGGCTTACACAAGAAGAAATGGTTACTCTATCTGGTAACATATTCAAGTTAACTCATTTCTTAAATGGAAAAAACCATTAATCCAGTCCTAAACAAATATGGCATCACACTATCGCCCGATAAGTCCTTAAAAGTTCTTTTTTTTTACAAATTAAGTCCTTCCATAAGTTTGCAGGTTGATCCTTTTAAGTTTGATTGGTGATTTTTTCAAGGACTTATCTGTCAACAGAATATTCTTGAGGATTGCATTTGAAAGTATACAGTTCTTGTATGGTTTGCTTATACCTTAAATTTGTGAATGGCATGTAACTTTGTGTAAGCAGGAGCACACACCATTGGTCGCTCTCATTGCTCAGCTTTCAGCAACAGATTATACAATTTCAGTGCAACTTCAAGGCAGGATCCAAGTTTAGATCCCTCATATGCAGCACTTTTGAAGAGGCAATGTCCACAAGGAAACACAAATCAAAACTTGGTAGTTCCAATGGACCCTTCCAGCCCTGGAACTATAGATGCAGGCTACTACAGTGATATCTTGGCAAACCGAGCTCTGTTCACATCTGACCAAACTCTCCTGACTAACACAGAAACAGCTAGCCAAGTGAATCAAAATGCAAGGGATCCTTACCAATGGGCAAGTAAATTGGCGGATGCGATGGTGAAGATGGGTCAAATTGGTGTGTTAACCGGTAATGCTGGAGAGATAAGAACAAATTGCAGGGTGGTCAATAGCTAGCAATGGAAGTGAAGAATTGCAGTACTTGCAGCTATAAAGATATACAAACTCTATGGCATGTTTCCATCCGGTTTTGCTTGCTTAATAAGCAACCATATTTACTTTGGCTTCTTTTTTCTCTACATGATTGGTATCATCTGCCTAAATCAGTCCTTGTTTCTCCTTGAAATGGACAGGTTTTTGCATATATAACAATTTAATCACGTTATCCGAGTTATTTCAAATTTGCAATGATCCTAAAGTCACAACACATCACTATCCACAACCAATATCTTTTCCCTAAGTTGGTTCCTTGAAAACTAATGGTATGTGCATGTTTTCATTTATGTAGACCAATACATTTCAACAGAATTGATTTACTCTTTCTAGTTTTAACTAGTAAAACAACACCTCAACATAAATGTAGTCAATTTAATCTAAACATCAATCTAACAAAAGACTAAATGAATCCATATTGTCGAGGAGTTAGGATTCAATAGCTTTGAAAATGGAGACTTCAACAAATCTTAGTAAGATGATAATAGAATGACTAAGATGGTAATCAGATTCAGAACACATCAAAATTTAAGTTGTCCAATCTTCATGGAACAGCCCAGATATGTTTACTTACCAAAGTCACCATTTTTCGAAGTCATTGAATCCAAATCCAATCTGGCATCATCCTATCTGGAAAAAAGAAATAGAGGACACAAAAGGCTGATTATAAATATTTAGTACCACAAAAATGTGATCACTGTTATTTAGTACCACATATTTTAGGGGAGCAACGAAATTAAAAATCAAACCCAGCCATATGGATGGTCATAGATAGACTACAGTAACTTAGGGATGGCAATAATTCCAAAATCATCCTAAAAGACAAATAAAAGTATAACAGAAGGCCTAACTAAGTGGTGAGCTCCATGATAGCACCAACAATGTCACCATCGTGAGTCTTGAGAGCCTTAACAGCCTTGCTTCTTGACACTCCTGCCTGTGTCATGACCAAATCAATGTCATGGGGAGCTACACCAGTTTCATCAACCTCCTCTTCTTCCTCATCAGCTGGTGTTCCTGCAGCTGCAGCACCTTGATCTTGTTTTGCTGTTAGAGATTGCAAGTCTGGCATCCTGAACTGCTGAGCAGCTTGGTTCTGCAACTGAGAGCTCAAGTCCTCTATCTTTGCCTCCCCAAATATGACGTAGGTCTCAGAATTTGGACTCTTAAAGACATCAGGCTTTGAGATGAAAAAGAGAACCTAAGAAATAAAATAGTTATTAGAAGCCATCCATCTTCATGATAAATAACACAACAATATAACAACAACCAAGCCTATATGAAACTAGGTGGGGTCGGTTACATGGACCGAACGATGTCATAATGCTTCATCAAAAAACAACACAACAATATAATATGAAAAGTAATTGTGTAAACTAGGGGTGAGCGTGAGCTAGGTTGGGACGGGTTAACGTTTGTCGTTACCCGACCCTAAATGTTGTTCGGACCATTTTTCTTAACTCGGACCCGGCCCTAGACCCGGAGTTAACCTGACCCTAAATATTCACAGGATCAGCCTTTAAACTTGGACCCGACCCTAGACCCGAATAAATATAACGTATACTCATTTTACATAAACTTTTCTAAATATTATTTATTATTGTGAATATGTAATTTGACATATAAAATAATAAATGTGTATATATATTATTAAACATGTATATATGATGAAAAATTATAGAATAAATGATATTTTCGACCAAAAAAGTATCATTACTCTGTATATATTTGAATAGAGACACATACAAACATCATGAGTGAGTGACCATGGGACGGGTCATGTTTGGTCCCTAACCGGCCCTAAATATTGTCTGGGTCTAATTTTTGACCCCGAACCCGACCCTAGACCCGATGAGACCCGACCCTTTTCAGGCACGATCATGATCGGGCCATACCAGGTGAGCGGGTAGGGTCGGGTCCCGCTCACCCCTAGTGTAAACCTATAATGATCACCTTTATAATAAAAAACAATGCTGACAAAGTGATCATATGCATAAATTGAATATAAGGAACTTGTTCATTTCAAAACCACTCAGACACTGCTAAAGGGGCAGACTTAAAGTCTTACAACATTCAAATGACACAACGGCAACCCACACCAATTAAATAGAAAGCCACAGATTTTTGTTTTCACTGAAAAAACAGAACAACGAAAAAGTGACAAAACAAACAAATGATTTATTAAAAAACAAAATAAATTCACAAAGTATTAGTATGAAAATTATGAAGGGGTCATCAGATAGGAGCCAAAGACTATTAACAATTAATAATCACATATAAATCATCTGAACTATGCATTTTAAATCATAATATGACCCTTCCACAACAACTATTACACAACGATAAAACAAGGGATACTAAAAAGTAAAAAAATAATTCACTAAAACGTAAATATAAAAGTTCGCACTCATAAAAATAAAAAGTTGGGGGGGGGGGGGGGGGGGGGGGGGGGGATGCATAAAGAGAACAACTGGTAACAACAAACTACAAAAAAACCTCCAGAGGAAGGCAGCAGGTAATAGTAAATTACTAATCATGATCTATCATACATTACATATTTACCACATCTTTCATTACTGGCAAAACAAAGTAACGAAGATGCAAAAAGAACTTTCAAAAGAGAGATGACTCACATTTTTTGTTCTCTTGATTGTGACCCTACTAACACCAGTAACAGGTTTTAATCCCAGCTTCAACATTGCTTTTCGACTCTTTTTCTCACTTCTGCTTTGTTTTGAACCCTCAGTGTCACCTACATCTCAAAGTATAATAAAACAGATCAACACATAACAAGGGGAAAGAATAAAATGAGAGTGTGCATGAATAGATTTTGCAAATGAAGACATGTTATAAAGGACAAATATACTTTCTATTCTCTCTAGGATAAGACTATAACATAATCATAACTTTGATGACATTGACTAATTTGCCAACATTGGCAGTTTGACACCAAAGAAGCAACTTCTCTATTCAAAGAGAGCAAGAGTCATAAGCAGCAAGTACAAAAAGTATCATCTGAATCGAATTTAACACATCAAGTTAATTTTACTTATCAATTAGAAGAATCCCTACAATTAAAGCAGTGGTCTAAAACAGAGCTCAAACATTGAAAAGCCTTTTCTCACTCTTCAGAAAGTTCATTTAGATGTAAGTCTTTTCTAGTGGTTTCACACAGTTTTTCTCGGTCACCAATCGATTTACCTCTAGCTATTAGGCTATCCTTTATCTCACACACTCTCCTTGTCGGGGCTCCAATCATCACGAACAAAGGGGTAATTTAGTTGCATAACAAAGCACATGCTTGCTCCCGTACAATAAATATCAATACCTAAAAATACAGAACTCTACCCGAAATCTACCTAAAGCACACGCGAAATGAAACCCTTCCATTAGTCAACAACAACCAAACCTTTGTCCCAATAGATCGGGTCGGCTACATATACCGAACGAAATCATAATACTCTATCATAAATTGTTAATTGATTTTAATAAAAGAAAATGATGAGAAAGGAAAACCTTGAGCACCGTCATCCTCATCATCATCCTCGTCGTCATCTTCATCGTCTTCAGCTTCATCCTTCACATCTTCAACAACAGGAGCATCGTATTCCTGAATATATAAATTAAAATAATAAATCATAAATGAGAGGAATAAAAAAATATTTAAAAAAATGAAATTGTAAGGAATGACGGGAACCTGAGACAGAGGTTTTTTCTTGAGAGTAGTTTCCTCAGCGGCGGAAAGGAGTTCTTGGTCGGCTCCGGCATCGGCGGCGGGTTCAACAACTGGACCTGGAGACATGATGAAGTTTAATGCCTTTTTTCACTCTCAACAAACACTAACAGATATTGAATGAATGAATGATAGATAGGGATAACGCTGATTCTATTTTCCTCATGTTTCTGATGGGTTTTTCATATTTCTTGGGCCATGCCATTTTTTCGGCCTCGCTTGTACTCTGCCTAGTGTGTTTTTTTAATTTGTTATTATCGTTGAATAATTAAGTTACTTACTGGATTAGATAAATAATTATAACATCCGGGTAAAGGAAAAATTTAGTTTTTAATTTCTAGTTGTATTTAGATATGTAGTTTTTCGTTTTCTATTACCGTACTCTTAAGCAATAAATCGTGTTTTTTCTAAGATTTACATTTTCTATCTCGCATTTATTATTTTTATTTATTTTCTATTAAAAGCATAGATTATATTTGCTTTTGTTGTCATTGATACTATCAATTAAGTACCAACATTAAATGAGTGTAAGGTGGTAATCTTATAATAATCTTTAAAAAAATAAATATGTACAATTATTTTTGGTATAATCAAGTTTAAAATTGTCATTCAGAAGAGTCGAACTCTTACCATTTTAGTCTACGAGAATTCTATCTAGTGCATAGAAACAGGGATATTGAAGGTTGATTATCGGTTTTTTCTAAAATAAAAATAGAAGGAAGATAAAGAACAACAATAATGTGATCATCCTCAAGTCCCAGAATTTTTGAATGCAACAAACTTATAAGGCGACACCAAGCACATAGCTGTTGACATTTTTATATGGGAAGGATAGCACTACTTCCAAAGCAAACCCAAATCCAAAAACAAAGAACATAAAAGGTTGATTAAGTTGTGAGCTCCATGATGGCGCTAACAATGTCGCCATCATGATTCTTCAGAGCCTTGACAGCTTTGTTTCTTGCCACTCCCGCCTGTGTCATGACCAGATCAATGTCATGGGGAGCCACGCCAGTTTCATCAACCTCCTCTTCTTCATCATCAGGTTGTGCTCCTTCAGCTGCAGCACCTTCATCTGGTTTTGCCGTTACGGATGCCAAATCGGGCATCCTGAATTGCTGAGCTGCTTGTGACTGCAACTGAGAGCTCAAGTCTTCTATTTTTGCTTCCCCGAATATGACATAGGTCTCAGAATGTGGACTCTTGAAGACATCAGGTTTAGAGATGAAAAATAGGACCTAACACATACAAATAATTTAGTAAGAAGCCACCCATCATCCACATAAATTACACGGAAAACAACATATGTACATATATAATCACTAACATTTTTTGTTCTCTTGATTGTGACTCTGCTAACACCAGTAACGGGTTTCAGTCCAAGCTTCAACATTGCTTTTCGGCTCTTCTTCTCACTTCTGCTCTGCTTTGAACCCTCACCCGAACCTGCATCCCGAAGTCCAATCAAACATATTTATGGACAAGATCTAAAGATACAAGCAAATCAAAGGTAATACATCAATAGAAGACCAACAATGAAGTACGTAAATACATTATCTTCTCTTGGTGAGGCATTTTAAACCTAAAATTTGTGACACAGTTAATGAATTGCCAATATTGCAACTATAGAGCACATTGTTTTTCATCCAAAAGAAAACTTTGTAACGAGGCCAACCATCTGATTTGTTTCTGTGACCATAAAATAGTTACAAAAATAATTAGTTGTCAATCTTAGGGACTCACGGCAGCAACCAGCTTAAGATTTAGTAGATTGAACTCATTGAAGTACTGAACTTATTTCTCCATCATTTATGTTAAATTTTAAGTAATTAATAAACGAATAAAAATAAATGCAAGAAAATCAAAAAATTATCCGGTTTCTTCGTATTAAACTTTTAGCACTTTATTCAGTGAGATCTGCGCTTTTTACTATCTCTTGTACCAATGGGTCAAAATACCTCAGTACTTTCGCCTTAGTCACCTTAGTTTAAATTCCCAGAGACCTTGAAACACTATGTTACCAACCATACACACTCTGTGATACCTTAAAGGTAACTTGGATCTCAGCATCAAGAGTTATTAATAGATATTTCTCAGTTTGCTTAAAAAATTAATTACCTAAATCTATAACAAGTTCAATCTCAGTGTCCATTAATCAAAATTTAGGCAGAGGATATATAGAACAACAATAACACAATCAAATATCAAATAGCAATTTTAGGTTAAACATAATGAAATCAGAAAATTACGCAAATTAAAAAGAAAATAAACAATAAAAAATAATAACGGCTGAAGTGAGAGTAACAACCTTGAGCACCGTCATCCTTGTCATCATCGTCATCTTCATCCTCATCCTCATCGTCATCACCGTCATCATCTTTCACATCCTCCACAACAGGAGCATCGTCTTCCTAACGAAAAAGATAACATTATGAGACACCAAACCTATATAGAAACGAATCAAATCGAGAACAGTATAAACCTGTGAGTGAGGTTTCTTCTTCTGGATGGTGACTTCATCGACGGTTGGAAGTTGTTGTTCGGGTTCAACATCGGTGGGTGTGTCAACGACGGGACCTGGAGACATGGTTTTGAGAATGAGAGAGGGGTATGGGGTTTCAGTCGGTGGTGTGTTCAAGAGTGATAGGGATAGAAAAGATGGGTTTTAATTAGAATGGTATATATGGAAACGGGAATAACAAACATACCCGAATAACTAGGTACATTGGGTTTTCATGTTTCTTGGGCCTTCCGCGTCTCTCGGCCCATTTTATCACCTCTTACTTTGTTATATTGATTTAGGAGATTATTTCTCTCATCAAATATCATTATCAATAATAAAAAATTAGCATTTAATCTTATATAGCACCCAAAACTTGCCACATCAATCACACTATGTTATTCTCCCTTATTTCACTCAATCATCTTCTTTACTTCACCCACCAAACCTAAGTCTCCAACACCCTGTTATTAAAATTGGTTTATATATGCTAATTCAACCAGTGAATCTTAATATCGTTACAATAAATATTGGTCATACAATTATACTCACTAAAACCAATAAAAACTGGTTATATCGTCCGGTTTTAAATTGAACCGTACTAGTCATATTGGTCGATTTTATTTAAAATTATTTTTTAATAAAAATGATTTATTTTTACCAAAATGTTGGTATGGAGGATCAAACACGCAATTAATATATTTTTTATACATCTAAAAATATGGTCAATCATATACATTTTTTAACAAGTGGTATAAATAAAAATAGTGAATATCTTCTTTATTGATTATTCAACATTAATATAATTATAAAATATATGTATATCTAACTTTACTGGTATGTAATTTAATTAGTGAATCACCGATTAAATCATTATACCACTATACTAGTACGTGAACAATTTAATGACCGATACAATAATAATAACATTGCTCAAACTTAATCATTTTTTAGGAAAAACTATCACATAATTATCAATGTATGTCATCTTATTCATCTGTGTATCATCATTTATTTTGTTTTTTATTTATTTTTACTTTCATGACTTGTGTGACATCTTAGAGAAGAAACATGTCACACTTTGGCTTAAATAGGTCTCATGTGTTTAATATATTGCAGCCTAAGCATTACTTATTTTGTATATTTGAGTTTTTGAAGCTCATACCTAATATGTTGAAAACTTTGGCTTGACTTTCAAGCTCAAACATGCACTTTTTAAAAGTATGGTATAATCTAAGATATTTAAATAGGTTAATAGACCTTTGAATATGCTAATAGGTTTATCTTCATATAAGCTAATAGGACAACCATAATTGACAAATCCAACTTACCAAATTGTCAATTAACAAATTGCCTATAAAATTTATATATATTTTTATATAGGTCGACTTGTTACACTTATAGGCTTTTTTAAGAAGCACGTGTCTTGCTTTAAATAGGTTTTTTGAGATATCTAAATCTCACACATTTCTTAAAAAATCATGGTCTCGTCAGTTTATTAAAAATGTAGTATATGACTTGTCATAGACAAACAATGTAATGTGACACTTCTCACCATTATATATAATGATACGATAAGTCTATCCTTAAAATCAAAGCAAAAACAATAACTTTTAATGAAGATGAATCTGATTCCAAAAAGTATGTCAATTTATGTGTCAATTGCTAGATAGGTTGAAAAAAGTATATTTCAATTAAAAGTTTAACAATTGAGTATTTTTCTCATCAATCACAATAAGTGGGACATTAAGTAACACATTTTTTAGTATATAATAAGTGCTAATATGTAGCCTATTATTGAGTATACATATTTTACGTATGTCAAGTAGAATTATAAAAGAAAAGAAATTATACCTCTCTGATTTGGATAATGACCAAATACACGCACCAAGTCATGAAATTGCAGTTGTTTTTATTTTATTGCTTCAGTGAGACCGTGACTTGGATCAATTAATTGTTGGGCTTAGATTGGTATTGTTTGCAAAATTGCTACTAAATTTGAAGGCTGCGGTATGTTGGAGAAAGTGGTACCAGACTAAGGGATGGTGATTTAGCAGTAAAGGAATTTCATCCCTCAAGTCCAACTACTTTGGAACCATCATGGTTATTCTGGTTTTGTAATTCTTGAGTTCAGCTTTGATTGGAATGGTTTCATAAATGCTATGAATTTTGAAGTGGAGTATTGTAGTAAGAAGGACCAGTACGGCTCAAGACAAAAAAAGATTAAACTTTATGGATGGTTGTGGCCCATGAGGATGATTAACACATGAAGAGCATAGTTGGTGATCATCATCTTCATAAATAAGATCATGGATTTGAAAACTGTTTCTGGAAAAAGAAGCAGAAGATGAAAGGATAAAACCAAAGCTTGTCTCAGGTTTAGGCAATGCACTGATATAGAAGAATAAGGAGTTGGAAAAAGTGTTAAGCAAATATGAACAAGTCCCTAAACAGACTGATACACTAAAATGTCTCCTCACACCATGAGATAACTTATCTCCTTCAAAAAATTAAGCAAAAACTCTAAGTTTTCATGCATACCAAAGATACACTAAATAACTTATATACTTTAAATAACTTTTGCTCATGATCTAGCTCATCTAATACTGAAACTTGCTGTTGTCATGCTGCATGTACTGTTGCTTGGTGTTTTTGACATCACACACCTAATGAGGACACAAAACACAAACATCTTCTACTTCAAGTGCCTAAATTTAAGAATGAAGCAAAGTGATGCCTCTTGCACTGGATCCCACCCTTAAACTAGTAAATGTAAAAATAATTTATGCAGAGGCTTAAATATAACTCTTCACAATTTCTTGTGCATTCTTCATGAAGAATCCAATAGATCCAGTAACAGCTGATGCTGATATTCACCTAATCCCAGCCTACATTGACCATGTGAATAGACCAAAAATAAACTATTCTCCAGTTTCACATGTATTATATAAGAATATCTGGCAACACCATATCTAGAAAACAGAATCTATGGACTATAGCACCCACCAAAGTGCCAAATCCAAGTTTGAATTTGACAACATAATACCATTTGAGTCTCAGAATACCCTTTGACTGTACACTACAAATTCAAACATGTTTTATATTATTTACGGGCAACGAGTAGCTGCCGCAACTGGAACTTGTTTCTTCACATTCCTCCTCAGATTATTCCAGCGATCAACATTCTCTGCATTGCAATGCTGGAAAAGCGTCCAGTACGAACAAGGGGCAGCCGTATCACAAACATAACAGTAGCACTGCATTCATCCAAAGAGTTCAAAACAAATTATTGTCACAGGTAATGCAGGTAACAAATGCACAATCAATAGTACAGTGATAATAGTGTACAACTGTGAATTGTGCATATATATATAACAGAGCAATTTGCATTACCATTTTGCAATGGCTTTCATGAGGTGTGGTCTTAAAAGGAAAATTGGAACATAGATGCCTTGAATGTGGGAAATCTCTGCAAGCAACCTGTTTGACATTATCATTGATCAGGACAATGACCCTTTTTTCAAATATAAACACAGACTAGTAAATAAATTGGGAGGATAACATGGCATTATGCTGTTAATCAATTGTACAATAATAAAAATAGGATAAAAAGTAGTAGATACAAGCCTTTTGGTGTTTGCAATGTTATTTCCTGATAAAAATATGTATCAGTCATGTTATGTTTTTATTGCTTATTATTGATGTGCTATATGTTATCTTAATAACAACCACGCAATCACTTCAATAAATAATTGTATCTAAGTTTTGTACATATCAGGAACAATTAAAGATTCTCTATCTGTTAAACTGAGGAGTGAAATCTAACTGGGTCATTTTCAATTCTCAATCTCACATAGTCACATTTATTTTCCCAAATTTTGAACTCTGAATTTCTAATACTCCAAAAATATCTTAATGTAAAATTATCTATCCTGAAATATGATAATAATCAACACCATAATCAAAGTCAAAACCTTTAAGATACAAAAGTTCATGAAATCAAAATAATTTACGCTGAATCCAAAAAACCCATCAATAAAATTCAAGAACACGATCAACTAATACCAAAAACACAAAATAACGAATAAAATATAAAAAAATGTAGAATTTTAGATTTTTAGTTCTACCTGACCCTTTTCAGAAATGATGGAGACATCATCAGAAAGAGGTTGATTCTTGTCCAACGAGAGCTTTGATGTGACAAGAGCCTCAGTAGGATCGAATCCTAAGATGAAACAATCCTCGGTGTCTTCGAAACGTTTCATGTCGCCGATTTGTTTAAGACAAACTATGGCCCTAATAGGAGTCTCTGATTCCGGTGAAGGAGGCGGTGTTGTTTCCTGAATCATAATCTTATTCTTCTTCTTCGATTTCGCGGTGGTTTCTGTCGTTTTCTTACGTTTGATAGCCATGGATCGAATCTCAGGCAAATATGTTAACGGCGCAGTGATCAGCACATAGCGATATGAATTGAATGAGTACTTGGAATTCAAAATAAGTATTTTTTGGAATTAGGAATATGACCGTTAGGTTTTTTTTAACATAAATCATTCTGATCTCTTTTTATCAATTTGATATCAAAAAGTGAAAATTTTAAATTATTACCAAAATATTAAAATATAAGTTAAATTAGTTCTTATTATGTATTATAAATTATGTTAAAAATAATTAATTTAATTTTTTTATAAATTACTTATTTTTAAATTTTTTATGTATCAAAATTCTAATGTTTGAAAACATGAACTATGTATTTATTCAGTTTTTAAGTAATAATTCATTACTTTCCTTATTGAGAAATTAATTTAAGTAAAATAATAATAATTTATGAATTTTCTTATGTTGAATGGGTTATAATAAGATTCTTGATTATTTAGTGATATTATTTCCAGTTTTTTAAATTTTAATTTATGGATTTCATCCTTCGGAAATTATTTTACATCAAAAAGTAGTATAGCCAATCTTCTTATTTTGAATTCATTGTGAAATTAATTTAGGTAAAAATGTATTGTAATAGTAATTGTCTTACATGACAAGAGATACATTTTTTATCAAGATGACAATAACTATTAATTTTTTTCGTGGAACGGTTTACTTGCTTTATGTAACACCTCGATTTCCGTTTTTAGAATGATTAGAAAACTTAGAGTGTTGGGATGTATACTGGACAATTCTCGGTTGAGCAAGGGGATCTCGACCAAGCGAGAGGCTCAGTGTTCTAATGCGAGTTTTCTAGGCATGCTGTGAGATTCTCGCTTGAGCGAGAGAATCTCACCCAGGCAAGAGCGTTAGTGTCTGGAAATTTGAAAAGTCGGGGAATTCTCGCCCAAGCGAGCCCTTCTCGCCTAGGCGAGGCTACACAACTATAAAAGTGAAAAAAGGGTTTCAGAAACCCTAATCTTCATCTTATTTCTCCTCATCTCACTCCCCACGACGACTACACATCTAACTCGTGTATCTCCTCCTCTAAACCTTCAAAACTCATCAAATTCTCTTCCTCTTACTTCTTAGTGACACATTGGTGGACTTTGGAGATGAAAATGGGACGTTGGAGATTGAAGGAGATTGTGGGAGATGTTGCTCTTTTGCGGAACAACAGAGCTTACGCAAACTCATGTGAGGGAGAAAACCATTGTGGTCTTAGAGTATTTCATTAGAGTTATCTTCTCTGATTTCCCTCAAGAATCGGGGGATGTTGTTGGATAGAAACTCCTTTGAAAGATTGTTCTTCCATGTGAGAGTCTTTATCTTCCATGGAGATGTATTAGCCATAAATATGGAACTATATATGTATGAAAACCCCTTTCGTCAAACTAAGTGCAAAATACTCATTTATGGTAATACATCGTCATGAAAGATTGTTCTATCGTTATTTGTGTGTGTGAATGATAATATTGTGATAACATGAGATGACTGTGTTATATGATGATGTTGTAGGTTGCTTTATTGTGGTAAGGAATGAGATAAACATTATGTTTATGACATTGATATGGTATTTTGAGTTATGGTGAAGTCATGATGTGAGATTAATATAGTGGAAATGATTATATTGTGAATGATATTGTTGCATTGATGTGAGTATGATCTAGATTGATTGTGAAAGTGATATGAAGAATGTACATGTTGTATGTGATTTGACAATGAACACTTTGGCTCAAGTTATGTAGCATACTTTGGCTCAAGTTATGTAGCACATTTTGGCTCAAGTTATGTAGCACACTTTGGCTCAAGTTATGTAGCACACTTTGGCTCAAGTTATGTAGCACACTTTGGCTCAAGTTATGTAGCACACTTTGGCTCAAGTTATGAAACGTACCCTGAATCGCCTTTATGGTATTGTTTTAAGAGAGATGTCTTGCGTTAGAAACATGGTATTGACTCGAGTATTGAGTTGTCGTTGGGTATTTGTGAGTGACTATGGTATTAGGAATCTCGATGAAGAGGGAATTGGACTAATCGTATGAGTAAGTCATAGTAAATATTAATTGAAGAAGTGAATATTTTTCAGTATGTTGTAATGATCGGGTGTATCGTTTGTATATGTTGATATTGTTGATTTTAGTTGTGTTGTAGGTAGTAGCACTTTTATGTTATTACTTCATGTAATTCCACGTTGTGGTCGCCGTGGTTGGTTCTTACTCCCTCTATCTTTCTTTGTCTATGTGATGTATATGAGTTCAAGATGTTGCTGTTGCGTCTTGGATGTCTGCTGACAGGAGTACAGACTCGAGTAGTTGTTTATGTATTCCGAAACTGTATTTGTATAATAATGTATGTAATATGAGAAATATGTTGAAATAACTCTTTTGTATAAATGATCTCTTTAGAAATATGTAATAAGACTAGTATAAATACTTTAACCAATGATTTAATTGAAAAAGGGATAATGGTACGGATTATGGATTAAAATCGAATGTAATGACATGTTTTTGATGAAAAAATATTATTGATTATTTCCGCATTCTTCTTTGTGAGACTTAACTAATATTTGAATACACTCAGATTTTCCAAATTCATTAAGTAATATATTCCAAAAATCAATCACTTCACTTTCATAAATAAAGTTTTTAATTTCATTGGGTTACAAAAATCGAGTCGTTACACTTTCACTCAAACTTCAGTGAAATATTTAAATAGGTAAGTATAATTAATTTATCTAAATTGACACTTTTTTATTATCTAGAATTGTTACAATTATATTATTACTTCATAATTGTAATGTTAATTTATAAATGTGATATTATGTTGTTGAACATTAATTTTATATTGTTAATTCATAAATGTGTTTTAATGTTATATCGACTAATATATTATTAATTACTAAATAAATTTTTGATTGTGAGATGTAACATTAGGTTGATTATACAAATTTTATATCCTATACTAGTGAGCAATGTTATTAAAACCGTACCGGTTATCAAACCGATTAGGGTACTGGTATAGTGATAAAGTGGTTCAACTAGTGATTTAGTAATTAAACCGCATGTCGGTTAAACCGGACATACTTGCTTTTATATATATATATATATATATATATATATATATATATATATATATATATATATAAACCTATAACAAAAAATTTCAAATAAGTAGATATTCATATTTATAATCCATATTCATAATTTACTTCAAATTAACACAAACAAACAATATTAAGTCTTTAATAAAATCAAAGTCTAAAGTACAAAACATATATTTATCCAAAATTATCACTTAACAAACGCAAAATACAAATAAATGACCCAAATATCAATCATTGAAGTTGAAGAATTGGTGAAGAATTGAAAATTTGAAATTTAAAAAAAAAAATAATAATGTACAAACCAACCGGTTTTCACCGGTTTTGATCGGTTCTATTGCATATGCGGTATAACATACGTACCGTACCGGTTAGGGGTCCGGTTCACCAGTTTTCCGGTTGAACTGGCCGGTACGGCACGGTTTTTAAAACATTGCTAGTGAGTTACCCGTGCATATGCACAATGCGTTATTTTTTTGTCACAAGATCAATAACACACATGTTACTCATACATTTACATGGTTAAAAATACACATGTTACTTATACATTTACATAATTAAAAATACACATGTTACATGCGCATTCGTATTGTTAAGAACAAACATGTGACCAGTATATTTTAATAGTTTAAAACACATATGTTACTCGTAAATGAGATGAACGGAGTAGAGAGAAAATAACTAAAGTATCCCCAACAATATTAAATGTATATATATAGAAATATATCATACAATATACATTACAATGATATTAAAAAAGTCATTATATAATGACAAAAGTTGCCCTTGAAAAATTCAAGTGTCAAGCATAGGGTATTTCTTTTAGTAATTACTATTTCATTTCTGTTATTATGTTAGCCTATGAATCTTGGATTGGAAAAAATGAATGTGGTTGTGACACATGTGAAAATGAATATTGATGAAACTTTTTTCTTATATATAGTATATATATTAAATGTTATTATTATTATATCTTATTAAATAATATATTGGGTAATGAACAATGGTTATGAGTGTATTTTTATCCTGTGTGGGAGGTTGTTCTTAACCATACTTTTTTGCCGTTTGGTTAAAAACACATATTACCCGTACATTCATATGGGACCAAATGAAGTGAAACCAAAGGTTTAGAATAAATGAATTTTGTCTTTGTCAAATGATTCAGCGTATGCGTATCCATGGTAGATGATGGTAGAATATAGATTTAATACCATGTGTGATGATACATAATAAGAATATGGACCAATTTTGGAGGGAAAAAAGTGAAGGAGAAATTGACATGTGTCCATGATGATGTGACAATAACATTTTTTTCTTATATATATAATAGATTGTTTACACACTCACCCTCTACGTTTGGTTTGTGTCTCTATCTAGGAGTAGCTCCAACCTAACCATTGGTTTGTGTCTCTATTTAGGAGTAGTTCTAACGTAGCTATAAAATTGGGATAAGCTTTATTAATACTATGAAACTCGAGCTGGATATCAATTCGAAAGAAGTCATGTATAGGGTACATAATAAGAATATTGACCAATTTTGGAAGGAGAAATTGACATGTGTCCATGATGATGTGGCGAGAACATTTTTTCTTATATATATAATAGATTGTTTACACACTCACCCTCTACGTTTGGTTTGTGTCTCTATCTAGGAGTAGCTCCAACCTAACCATTGGTTTGTATCTCTATTTAGGAGTAGTTCTAACGTAGCTATAAAATTGGGATAAGCTTTATTAATGCTATGAAACTCGAGCTGGATATCAATTCGAAAGAAGTCATGTATAGGGTACATAATAAGAATATGGACCAATTTTGGAAGGAAAAAAGTGAAGGAGAAATTGACATGTGTCCATGATGATGTGGCAAGAACATTTTTTCTTATATATATAATAGATTGTTTACACACTCACCCTCTACGTTTGGTTTGTGTCTCTATCTAGGAGTAGCTCCAACCTAACCATTGGTTTGTGTCTCTATTTAGGAGTAGCTCTAACCTAGCCATAAAATTGGGATAAGTTTTATTAATGCTATGAAACTCGAGCTGGATATCAATTCGAAAGAAGTCATGTATAAGATACATAATAAGAATATAGACCAATTTTGGAGGGAAAAAAATGAAGGAGAAATTGACATGTGTCAATGATAATGTGGCAAGAACATTTTTTCTTTTATATATATATATATATATATATAATAGATATGACCGCTTCTCATTATTAATCTTTGCAAATATATTATTATATTTATTTAAGAATAATAAATAAGTAAATATTAAATAATATATCATTATAATTATAATAAAAATAGTACTTTATAGCTACCATTATGTGAAGGACAACGTTCAAACAACCAAAAATATAAAATTTATTTTCAAATTTGATATATTTATATTACTAGACGACATTTTAAGTCTTTCAGTATTTACTTTACATCTTGAGTTTTAGTAATATAAACATTGTCTTAAGTAACATTATTCATACATGAATAGACTATCAAATTAGAAGAGGTTTCATATATAATTAATCACTTAATTAGACATCATATAATTATATATTTATATAAATATACAGTTAATTACACTATATATTCATCATACTATGTACAAATATTATATTTGAATTGCATTCAGTCACATATTTATTAGAGTAAATTATACTCATATCTTCTGAGTTTTAGTATAATTATATAAATCATTCTTCCATTTTTATACTTATAAAAACTATCTAATTTGTACATGCATTATACTGACTATATATGCATGAGAAATAAGAGTGATTTTTTGGACAAAAATGGTGATAAGTGTAATTAAGTTATACAAAATATGATTTATTATTGAAATAAGTCTAAATAGTATATGAGTCAATATATTTTCATTATTTTTTGTATATTACAATATAGTATAAGAGTGATTTAAATAATATATTTTTATAATTATTGATGTATTTTGTAATGAATCAAAAATAATGAAAATATATTGACTCATATACTATTTTGAATTATCTAAACAATATATCATATATTTTTAACATAATTACACTTATCATCATTTTTGTATAAAAGATCATGTATTTCCCATGCATGCATGAGTAATAATTGTAATGTACATATATAAATTAGATATTTTTTATAGGTGTAAAAAAGAAGAGATATTTATATTATTTTACTAAAAAAATTAGGGGTTTCAGTGATATTTACTCTCTTAATGAACATTCTTGTTCTATATGACATTGTAGTCATATTTAAAAATATGAGAAAGGTTAATGGGCCGGACACATAGCCGAAAATCTTGCATGGAAGCCTTCTGTCACATCTAACAATTTGTAGTAAACAAAAGAAAATTGAACAATGACATTACAACTTCCAAATTTAATGCTGAAATGAAGTAATACTCACAAAACCGGCACCTACCTTTGCTTAAGAAAGGCAACTAACAGCACAAAAATCGAAAAGATTCATCTCCAATATTGGACTCTCCAGTACGAAGAATACGAGAGAGATTATTTTTTCAAAAAAAAATTAATTTTAAAAAGTAAAAAATCTGAATCATTTAAAATTTAATTTTAACATGTGTCAAAATTCTACCTATGTAATCAAACTCCACAAAAAGTGTCAATGCTCAAAATTAGAAAATTAAAATTTCACTAATTTTTTGGCCCTTTACTTATATAAACTTAGACATAAGATACATGTATTCAAACTTAACACACAGTATAGAAAATAAAATAACACTTAATAAGCATCTCTACGAATCTATTTCCCGACATCTTCTTCTAAGCATAATATTCTTGTATCACTTAATATCATCTTCAACAAATCTATTATTGAACAAGGATTATATATATCAAAAAAAATTCATATATATTGAGTCAATTATATTTTATTAAGTAATAAACATAAATTATTATTTTTGCTTTTATAATTATTTCTCAATTCGTTAACATTTTTTAATTGGATTGAGACATAATGAGATACCAAATATTGAGATAGATGATCTTCATTCTCTAATGCAGTATTTGAGGTAGTTCAAGTCGGGCCAACCTGAAAAAAACTAAGGGCAATAAAATATATAGTCATATACTAGTAAAGTTATTTTATCCATTAAATTTTGATTATTTTGAATAGTATTTTTGTTGTTGTTTTAACGTGTATTAGTTGGTAATGAAATATAACTATATAATTATAGAGTTTGGCTCCTCTCCAGTAATGGAGAGGCCAGTGAGCTCTCAGATTGCGACACGTGTAATAAAAAAAATGGATGGCTGAGATTTAAAATTGTATTACGTGTAATCGATTACCATATGGTGTAATCGATTATACCAGTTAAACAGTGTAATCGATTACACAACCCTGGTAATCGATTACATATTTTAAAAAAAAAAATAGAAAGACATGGTTCTGATAAGTGTAATCGATTACCACATGGTGTAATCGATTGCACCAGTTAAAAAATTAAAATACAAACTCAATGGCTTTCTGTAATCGATTACAATGTGAAAAATGCACATATCTGATGTTTTTAATATGTTGTAATCGATTACGAGTATAGTGTAATCGATTACATCATGTAAAATGCACAAGTCTGATTAGTTTATCATCATGTAATCGACTACCATGGTTGTGTAATCGATTACACTGTTTAACTGGTGTAATCGATTACACCATATGGTAATCGATTACACTAATACAATTTTAAATCTCAGCCGTTCATTTTTTATTACACGTGTCGCAATCTGATGGCTTACTGGCCTCTCCATTACAGGAGAGGAGCCAGAACCATAATTATATGCATTATATAGCCACACATACAGAGTAGAGAGCACTTGTTCTTAAAATCCCACTCTTTTTCCCACCACACTCTCATCAACCAACAATGGGTTCAACCGGTGAGACCCAAATAACTCCAACCCATGTATCTGATGAAGAGGCAAACCTCTTCGCCATGCAACTAGCCAGTGCCTCAGTCCTACCCATGGTTCTGAAATCAGCCATTGAGCTAGATCTTTTAGAAATCATAGCAAAAGCTGGTCCTGGTGTTCATCTTTCACCTATTGATATTGCTTCTCACCTTCCAACAACAAACCCTGATGCACCAATCATGTTAGACCGCATGTTGCGCTTATTGGCTAGCTACAGTATCCTTACTTACTCACTACGCACTCTCCATGATGGAAAGGTTGAAAGGCTATATGGTTTGGCGCCTGTGGCTAAGTATTTGGTCAAGAATGAAGATGGTGTTTCTCTTTCTGCTCTTAACCTTATGAATCAAGATAAGGTCCTTATGGAAAGCTGGTATTTCACTTTTTCTTTTCCTTTTCTCTTTTCTATTATCTCTGCCTTCATCCCTTGCCTAGCTTGAAGCATATGAATTATAATTTTGCCAATTTTTATCCTCTGTGGTTTGTTTTTTCTTCTGATTTAGTAACTTATAATACGGTCATTCCTATATATTTTTTTGAAGTTTTTTTATATGGAAAGAATAATAGAAGGGAAGAGATATACCATCTAGTGGTGTATGGTATTGTTACAATCCTATGATGATCAGGATTACTGCTCTCATTGCTAATTGATTTTAAGATGAAACCTTAACATGATATGAGAGTCAGAGTCTACAATTATCATGGGTCAAAACATGTTTTTTATTTATGGGTCAAATATAACCATTTGTCTGAATGAATGAGTAGGATGTGGAGTAAGTTTTCTTGGAGTAACTAGATCTATAGATCTCCACAGCCTTTCTTTTATTATTGCTTAGATACACAATAATTATCTTTTGAAAAAAGAGAACACGTGAATGAAAAAATCAACGGGCCATTGAGGATTAAGGAAGGGGTTGACCCCACAAGCACTTTGCTCGAATTCAAAGTTTCACTGAAAGTAGGTATAGAAATGAGAACAAGGACCCACACACTGAGACGTAACCTACCACCACATTACCTACTAAAAGACATTGAGTGTGAACCAATCTTCTTATGCGGTTTCCATTTTGAATACTTTGAAATCCACCTTTCATATTTGGCTGTCTACTTTTCTAACATTATTCTATTCTTCTTTTTCTATTTTATATGTATGCTTGTCTACATAACTGACTAGTTAAACAAACATAATTGATGATCAAAGTGAACCATTTACTTTAGTCGAATAATCTATTTGCTTAATCTTGCATACATAGAAGTGTATGAATGTATTTTTAAAAATCATTTTCGGTTGTATATTTAAAATATTCAATTAAAAGATGAGTGGTTTAGCTTAAGCTAAAAGTGACAATATATACCTTGTCAAAATTACTTATCTCCGTCATTAATAGCTAAATAATTCAAACTCAACTCTGGAATTACTTTTTTTTTGTATAATTAATGATATGGTATCCCCTTATGCGTGTCTTTAAATATATTTTGTGGTTATGTTATGACACAATATTTAAACTTGAATGGTCATATAGTATTAGGAAAATGTGAGTGATTCAAATTACCTTCTAAGATAGAGAAAGAATTCTTGAATCTAATTTGTTAAGATTTCGGTTAAATATAATATTGCTTATCTCACTCGAGTGTGCATGATTACTTCCCTGTAAGTATTGTTATCAGGAATTGAATATTTGCATGATTCAATAAGACAACCACATATTACATCCGTACAATCTAGACAAATAAGAAGAGTTATGCTTCTTTCAACAACAAAAAGGAGTTATGCTTAAATGTTGAATTAAATCATTTGGAAGAGTTATGCTTAAATGTTGAATTAAATCATTTGGTAAACGTTTTATTAAGATGTTAATATGATTGTGGTCGTGTAGGTACTACTTGAAAGATGCAGTCCTTAAAGGTGGGATTCCATTTAACAAGGCATATGGAATGACAGCCTTTGATTACCATGGCACAGATCCAAGATTCAACAAGGTTTTCAACAAGGGTATGTCTGATCACTCTACCATCACAATGAAGAAAATTCTTCAGACCTACACTGGCTTTCAGGGTCTTAAATCTCTTGTTGATGTTGGTGGTGGTACTGGTGCTGTAATCAATATGATTGTCTCAAAGTATCCCAATTTAAAGGGTATTAATTTTGATTTACCACATGTCATTGAAGATGCTCCATCTTATCCAGGTATTGTTATATTAGTGCTCAAACTTACATCCCGAAAAGTAAAAAAATATTTCTTTCTATATTTCACTTGTTAAGTTTGATAAGAAAAATCGTAATTATTAAAAATTTAATTTAAATATTTTTTCAACTAATCATATCAAGTGATATAACAAATTAGTGCTAGACTGCTAGGTTTTATTTATTTGAAAAATTTTGGTTGTACTTTTATTGGTTACCTAAGTTGGACCTCTTATGACATTTTCTTGAGACATTATATAATTTAAAACTGAACATTGCTGTTTCCTGTAGGAGTGGAAAATGTTGGTGGAGACATGTTTGTGAGTATTCCAAAGGCTGATGCTGTTTTTATGAAGGTGAATTTTACAAGTGATAACATCTCTAGCTTATTTAGTATAACTCTAGGATTGGAACTTAGAATATAAAAAATTAACATTTACTTTTCAATACCTCAAATAATGTTTCAATTGTATATGCTAATGACATTTATGTTATTTATGCATTTAGTGGATTTGTCATGACTGGAGTGATGAGCACTGCTTGAAGTTCTTGAAGAACTGTTATGATGCATTACCAGAAAATGGTAAGGTAATTGTGGCTGAATGCATTCTTCCAGTGGCTCCAGACACTAGCTTGGCCACAAAGGGTGTGGTTCACATTGATGTGATCATGTTGGCTCATAACCCTGGTGGGAAAGAGAGAACAGAGGAAGAATTTGAGGCCTTGGCTAAGGGTGCTGGATTCAAAGGTTTTCGAGTTTTCGACAGTGCTTTCAACACCTACATCATGGAATTTCTCAAGAAAGTTTAAATTCTTTGCTATGGGTTCATATAATCTGCATTTGGGTTTTTGAGATTATGATTGTTGTTCTACTTACAAACCAGCTTTTCCAGAAAATGTAATACAGAAGGAAATTGAATAATGAGAAGTTCAATGTATTCTTCTGCCTATATCAAATGACTAGTTTTATATTGTGGATTGTTTTTATATTGTGATTTATGAGTTGGTTTTGATGAATAAAGATGCCCACCTTCAATAACCAATTAGAATGAGAATTGGAACATGAGTGAAAGAGAAAAAATGTTAGACTTAAAACACAACTAACTCATTTTATTTTAATGTTTTGGTACCTTTTTTGGTACATAGTTTTGCTAAAACTTAAAACACATCAAACTTCTCAATGCTTCTCAAAGAACAAGAATGAATAAGAAACAATAAGAAATTTAGAAGGTTCAAGTGTTCAACATATGAATAAATCACATTTTTTGCTCTTCATAGTTCATACCATTAAGCTACAAGGTCATGCTTGCTTCTAAAGAAAGGTGTGACTATCTCTAAATGGAACAAAAGAATAACTACTTCAGCCTTGCAAACATAGCAATTATTGAATAATTGAGACTTATAATCCTTTGACCAACTTCAATTTGCATTAAGCAAAGGCACAATCAATAATAACAGGGCAAAAGAAATACAGATTTTACAATAACACTTACTTAGGAATGAAGATAAAACAAGAAGAAATGAAGATAAGACATTGGTTTTGTCAAATACAATGCCAATTTTTTTTTTATCAACCTCAACTGTTCTAATTTCTGGCTTTTGCAATCACACCTTAAAGATTAATTGTTCTTGAAAAATTCCAAACAGTGTTCTTGGTCCACCAAGTCCCTACTCCAAAACTTCTTATAATATTCTGCATATGTAAATCCCTTGTATATGGCTCCAATTCCATCTCCTGTCAGTGGTTTTGCTGGGCTTATCAATGCATCATCAAATGGACAAAGAAATGAAGCCACAGAAAGTCTAGGCTTCTCAACATTGACAACAGCCCTGTGCCAAACACTCTTGTAAAGCCCATTACTCAAAGCCTGCAATCATTCAAGGCCAATATTAAAATGAGGGTCACACATCTTTCGTTTCATGTTCATTCTCATTGGTCAGAAAACATAAAGTTAACGAATTAGAAACAAGTAGTATATTGACTGATACAAACTTTACGACAATATATATGGCTCCGAATATTAAAAATGTTGTGATACCTGTAATTGATCTCCTATGTTAATGACAAAGGCATGAGGGTGAGGATTGACAGCGAGCCACTTGCCATCTTTGAGAACTTGGAGTCCAGAAACATGAAGGTCTTGGAGTAGAATTGTAAGTGCATTTGGGTCAGTGTGCCCTGGCAATCCATAAGTAAGTTCTGGTTCTGGGCATGGTGGATAGTAATTCACTGCCATGTGTTGCCCTTGTTCCCCTAAAACATTCCTCATGTAATCTTTTTCTAGGCCCAAACTCTCTGATATGTATTCTTCTATTTTGAAACCCAATTCCCTAACTTCTTTGCAGTAATTTGTTACAACATCTCTGCCAAGATCAAAACATAAGTCATTCGTCGCATTGGACCTAAATGCATGCATCTATCTCATGTGGCCCATAGAAAAATGTTTCATGGTTAGTCACAAAATTTACCTCTTATCTTGTGTCCTCTTATCACAAAATTTACCTCTTATCAGTAAGTTTGTTTTTTTAGAAGACAGATACCCCCATGGTTCCATTTTAATGGACACGTTAGTTTTTTTTTTTTAAAGTTTTTCTTTATATTATCCGTGCTTTAAAAATAAAGGCTGTAATATGAGTTATTAAATAAATTATTTAACATGGGTAATTATCATATTTAATTATTATAGTAATTTCTGTATTATATTAAAGTGACAATAAAAATGAAACATAAGCAATAATTGAAAAGGGAAGGAGTAAATTACAAGTACAATAGATATAATGTATAATATGATAAGATAATTTTAAATAATTATTAATATTTTTCTATATTTACAAGATATTAAGATATGTTGATATGTAATGATACAAATGCTAGTGATAAAATTAAAATCGATAATTTTTAAGATAAAAAAGTGTATATATTAAGGATGCAATGATTTTTTACAATACAAATATGAGAAAAATTGTATACATCAACAGTGTAAGAGATTTTACATTGTTACTGTATCATTTACTATTCTTTTATATTGATTATTGACTTTTAAATAAAATTAATACAAATAAATGTTTGAATGATATACTCATTATATACAAATATTTATGCTATCGGCATACATATATCACATTATTTATTGTTCAATACATTAACTATCATTAAATTTTAAATAAGTGTATGTATGATATATCAATTTTTTAGAATATTTTATATGGGTAACACATAAATATTAAACTTAATTTTTATTTAATATATATCATAATAAAAATAGCATGTTAAAATCAAAAGTGGGATTTTAAAAAACAATAAGGTGAATCATTTTTCAATTCCTCTCCTACACAGGTTTGGAACTCATGTATTGATCCATTTAATTTAAGAGTAAGTGAAAATAACTTATTTTACATTATGATTATTTATTTTTGGAAAATCCAGTTGTTTGAATTGATGAGTACATATCAACCATTGAATTTTATAAAACTAGATGATTAAAAGTATGTTATTTCCACTTACTCCAAGTAAGTGAATCTCTCCTCAAATATAATTTAGGAACTTTAAAAATATCATTCATATACTAAAAAGTTATTCAAAAGTGTGCACCGACTGATGATTTGACAACGTCAAAGGTTCATACACGCACTTGGTACATTGTATGTAACAGCTTATGCGACAAGAATTTTTAATGATAAAAGGGCCACACGTTAAAATGAAGTTAGGATTCTCCATTATTTGAGAGAGATATTATTTTTAGACATAGATTAAATGATAAAAATATTACTTTATAAATAAAAATAGGAATATATAACTATTATTTTATTTTAATTTTTGTCTTGTTTTATAGAACAATTTCCTCTCTATTATTGAGAAAAATCTTACTAGATAAGATGATACTCGTGTAGGGATCGGGATCTGGATATTTATCAGTGAAAAATGCTTACATCAACACGGAATATCTAATGACGTCACACCTTGACGACAACAATTAAACAAGTGTATGTATTTACTTGCGTTACGAAATGTTCTAAATTCATAACTAACATTAGAAAATACTACCTTGTAAGATAAGGTTTATGTTTACTCTTTCCTAGCATTTGCTAATAATTTACTTACCAAACTATATATGATAATAAGTTGAACCAAACATCCAATTATCCTAACAACGGTTATACTCATTTTTTAAACAAGCTTCTTCATATAAGAATAAAACAAGATTTAAAATGAAATATAAGAATGCTAACATATTAAAAATTAAAACATTCCCATTTTTTGTGATGAAAATTCTTTTGAATTACAGTTAAGAATAAATTTCAATGACATGTATCATGTTTAATTTAATTATACTTATATTCATTATTAAATGTCAATATAATTATACTCATAACTCTCAAAATGTTTGATGTAATGTATCTATATTTATATAAGATAATTTATATACATAAAAAAATTAAGAAATACTAAATATAGGGTGTCGATATAGAATAGCTAGAAGGAGGAGAAGAATGGGACTAGTTGCCCCACAAACTTTCAATATTTATTTATTTATTTCATACACGTATTTTTTTATTTTTTGCCTATGATTGTTTAAATAAATTATTCGTAAAAATATATTCAAAATTTAGAAACTATAAACTTTTTATTTTATTTATATCATCTTCAAACCATAATATAAAGAAATAAGTTTTACTTTATTCATTATTATGATACACAATTCTTAGTATTATTAGATTTTTATATGTAATTTTATTTTTAAGTGTTTTTTTTTTGATAAATTATTTTTTAAGTGTTAAGTAATCCTTAATCCATATTAATAACTAATATATTTATAAAAAAATATGTTAAATATTTTATATTACAAATTTACACTTTTGAGTCCTTCTTCCTCCTCTTAGAGTGATGTAAGAGAGCCCACGATAGTACTATACCATAATTAATTATTTCTATATAAAAACAAATGTCATATAAATTATTTTTAATATTTTATATTAAAAATGTGTTCTATTTTTTTAATTTTTAGAAATAATTTTATAAAAAAATTATATATGACACATGTTATAATTTTATTGGCAGAAGAGATAACTTATATTCTCGGAAGATATTTTATTCTGATACCATAAATATTAAACATGTCACAATGCACGACCAAGTCAACAACACCTGTCCACTCAATTATGTAAGGCTGAGATGAATGTATATAGAGAAAGCTTACTTGAATATGAGAGGATTAGTAGGCCATTCAGGCACATACTTATCCAAGGGATAACAATGAAGCCTAAGATAATCTCTCCAATTATGCACTGCTTCTTTGTTCACATTAAAACTAGTTGATAATCTCATTGTCTTTGATGGATCATCTGAGTACAATTTCATCTTTTCTTCCACTGGCAGGTTGAAGAACTCATGTGCAACCTCTGCCATTTTCTTCATTATTTCTAGAGGCACCCCGTGATTAATCACCTGATTGATTAATAATAATTTAAAATGTGAAAAATGTTGAAACAAGACAAAAAACAGCTAAATAGGACATTTGTTGTTGGAATAATTATTGTTAGTAAGTACTAAAATGTAAGAAATGCTAACCAGTCATAGAGAAATTAAATGAAATTGATTGGTTGGTTTGATACAATGATTTAAATTATTGCAACTCCATTTCATGATTTTTTTTATTGCAATAGCGATTATAGTAGTGTTAGTGTGATTTTTTTGCAAATAAAAATTGTTTTAGTTATGACGGGAATATGGTTGTATTACATCCCAACACACAGTGATTATGATTCATTGTTATGCCACAATTACAACGTAAAGATGAGTCATATAGTCAATAAATGACACATATTATTTGTTACAACATATGAATGGTGCAACTATGATATAAAAATAAAATTTTACTATCAATGTAAATTCATTTTCTCAAATATTAAAAACAAGGAGCAGCACCAGGAAAAATATAGGATATATATAAAAAACAAGGGGCAGAACCTGGAAAAGGCCATAGGATGTACATGCATCACCAATTTGTTGCACAATCTGGGTTCGATTGTGAGAACCGAAGTCAATGACAGGAACATCTTCACATACAGAAACTTCAGAAAGACGAGGTCGATCAGATTCTGGTCGAATATAACTCTCCGGCAAGTTTGAATGCCGGATTCCCGAGGAGAGCACCTTGTTATTCATTACTTATAATCTTTGAGGATAGTTTGTTTGGGTGAGAAAAGAGAAAGAAAATGCGGAAAAGAGTAATACAAGACAAAATATTTAGAGCCTTTTGGGACTTGGGGGAAGTGATGAAGCAAGGATGGACCTAGTAGCTTCTAGGAAGATGAGTGACATAGACCATGCACTTATATAAAAAATAAAGCTGAGTTGTCGGTAAATATTATTTTATATTAACAAGTCAGAGTAAGCAGGGACTGAATATATTCACAAATGACACTAATGATCAACCACCCGAGTTAAAAAAAAATGTTTTATAAAAAAAGTTTTCCAAAATCTTTAATCGATATTATACGACTTATTTTATATTCAACATTTTTGTTATAATAATTTATTTCTTATTTAATATAGGAGGATCTATGTCATATTATTAGTCAATAATTCTAATTCGTCATTCAAATACAAAAATATCATTTTCCATGAGATAATCATCATTAATTTCTTAATTTTAAAATTATTTTATACTATTTAAATAGATTTATCCAAAACATAGTACCACTCGTATGAATGTACATGTATCCTACTAATTTTCTCGTAATGCATAGACCAAAGAGATATTGTTAGTTTTGTTTTTACATGTAAAAATGTTATATCATCACATGCCCCATTGTTGCAAGTTGACACAAATGTCCTCCTTTCTAGAATATTATTCATGAAGAAAAATCTTCTATAATATAAGTTATGAGCATTTTTAATAATGTGATTGTTTCTTATTAGTAGTAAAATAAGTGAATAAATTAATGAGTATAGAAAAAATTTATGATTCTCCTTTATATCCCTTTCCAATCAAGTGACTCAACATAACCTCACCAACCCCAAATTTATAATCCCAACTAACCCATTCATCCTTCCTATTATAAATGAGTGGAGATCTTTTATATCACAATTTCTCTATTTCTTTATATCAAACCAATATAATTATGTCAACTAATAGTAGTTATTGTTTCTTGGTAAATGATAAAAAAAAATATTAGCATTATTTTATTAGTTGACATGATTACATTAACTTGATATAGAGAGATAAAAAAATTGTGGTACAGAAGATCTTCACTCCTTATAAATACCCCCACGTTTGATTCTTTTTTTTTGGTTTAATAAATGATATACACTGACCCTAGCTAATGAATTAATTTATTTTGAGATATGTAGATACTCCTTCCTTCCAACCAGTGTCGCTCACGGAAATTAAATTTTTGGTCAACCTAAAAACCTAATGAAGTCTTGGACTACTATACTAATGTTTTATTCTCATTTTTTTTCAACTCTCCTTATCTAAAAGACCCATATATATTAGCCATGCATGATAAAAAATATATATAGAAATTTGATCTAGATCACACCCTTACGTTTTTATTATCATTGATTACGTATTTCATATCACCTGTGAAATACTAAATAACAAATATTATATAAAATCTATAATGATATGTAAAAACATTTTTTGAGAATAAATTTATTACTTATACTAGACGAAATATAGAGAGGATGGAAGTAGGGGAAAATAAATTATAAAGTACCGGAGAGTTGGGGTAAGATGAGAATAAATTGGCATAAAATGAGTTTGGGAGATATTTAAAAGAAAGAGCATACTAGGTCATCAAGAGTATAAATTGGGATAAATAGGCTACTAGGAAGAACTTGGAAATGTATGAGTGTATCATTTCATCATATTAGTTACATTGATAATTTTTAAAGTTTAGTTTAATTATACTCATTATCGTTACCATAAAACATTATATTCATCTCTGATCAATGTAATTACATACATTTTCCTTACATATATATTAAGTATTATAAGTAAATATAAATTATGAGTAATCTATATAGTTATAAAAAATAGATTTATATAATTTCATTAAGAGTTATATGTATAATATTTATGTTTATAAAAATATTCCTATAAGCTTTGAATTATTCCCTAATTATTATCCACAACTTACATATATTTATAAGCTTTTTCATAGTTTCAAGGAAACAAGCTACTATGACTCATAAGTTGCAGCTATTGCATTTTAATTAATTGACAAAGACATTTATACACATATAAATATTGTAATATATATTATAAAATATTATTTTATTTATTAATAGTTAGTTCAGAACTGATATTTACGCTTTTGTATGAGAATCATTTTGTTGGATTAAATGACTTAATTATTAAGTCTTATTCTACAAAACACAAGACAAATCGTTGACCATAAAGTCTGTCGACCATTTTGTTTTTGCCAAGTCGTATAGTTAATTAATGAAAATATTAAAATAAATTTCTTGGCTGTCTGAATGCAACCAGGATCCATCACATCTCTGAACAAATTTTTGTATTCACGTCTCATACCAATTATGTTATATTAAGTAATGCAAAAAAAAATACTTTTTTTAATTCTCTTTTCAATTAAATAACAATTTTTAATTGGATTGAGACACATTTTAAACACAAAAAATAGGATATGTAATCTTGTGAGTCACTTTTGAAAATAAAAATTGAATAGTATTATTTGAATAATCTAATTCAAAGTATTAGGTAAATAATATAAATTCCAATTTTTTCTTGTTATAAATCAAATTAATTTTTATTTTCCATTTATACATGTACGATACATCTCTAACAATTTACTCAAGTTAAAATAATATCATTAAAAGATATAAATACTTAAACATATGAAAATATATGCAATCATCCCAAAAAGGGTTCATATTCATGTTTCGATAATAGTTATTTGATATTAAGGATTATCTTAAGATCAACTTTTAAGGATGTTATAAAAACTCATAAATAAATATATCTTATTGAAAATGATGTATACAAATGATAAGCATTATACTTTTAGTTTCTAATAGACTTACATAGCTTTGACTTTATACCATTAGTCTAAAAAAATGGTATATTAAATATCACATACTCCATCTAGTCTCGATTATAAGTAAAATAATATTAATATTTTCACTTTTAAATACAAAATTTAATTGAAATAGTTTAACAAATACTACACATTAAATTAATTAATAATTGTAAATATTAATACTTTTTTATTAAATTAAATGAATTAATTTGTTTTAACTAATCTATTTTTTAAGTTTGAAATTAATTTGATTACTTATAAGAGAATAAAATATCTTCATATATTATGAGATAACATATCTCCTAAATCTACTCATTATTTAATATATGTATCTTATTTTTTATTTTCATAATATATTTCAAAATGAATAGTTCTAGAAAAAGGTAAATAAACACACTTTCAATAATAAGTGAATTTGAAGAAATAAATATAAGAAGATATTTTATGAATGATATATAGTAATATAAAAAAACATTTTCCTATTCTAGATTTCTAGGTAGTCACATTACGTCCCTATCATATACCTATTCAAATGCCACAGCATCTTTTCCATTTTTGAGGGTGCTGCTGGCATATTTGTGAAACGGAAGCATGTGATACGGAATGTGATGTCATGTATTTTGCGCCACTGCATGACGTTGTTGTGACATCTGTTATTCCACTAGAAAGTTTATAAATGTATAAATGGAAAATAAAAATAAATAATTTGAGTTATAATAAGAAAACATTTGAATTTATATTATTTAAATAATACTTTGAATAGTAAATGGAAGACGAAACATGGGGAATGGTTTTAGAGCACAAGTTCTCTATGTCATCTTTATGTGTCACCAATTACAAACTCACATTTATGTTTGGTTAACTTTTGGTTAGTTATTATGGTACAACTTTAATTGACGTGTCAATTTGTAATTAGTGACACATAAAAGTGGCATAGAGAAGTAACATAGACAATTTTTTTTGCTCTGGTTTTAGGAGGTTTGAGAACAATAATAAAAAAATAATGTTAGGGTTAAAACTTAAAACCATAGTAGAACAATTTAGAAAATAGAAGTAGTAAAAATAAGAATTATTAAAAAGGAAACAACTTTATAATTTTCATAATACTTCAATTGAAAACACAAACTGACCAAATAGTATATGTAATATTAGGGATGGGCCTGCTACTAATGTCCCAAATTATTAAAAGTAGTAAATATTAATCATTAAAATAATTTGTAACTATTGTTAGTTACATAAATATAATCTTGAAATTTTTGATAGGAAGTTGGGTATTTCTCTTTAGCCTCTTGTGTTGAGTTGTTTGGATGCTATTGAGACACCCTCCTCTTGTATAACTATTGATCATGTTTATGAAGCATGTAAACCTTGTTGCTTCACTATTTCTCATATAGAAATCTAGTTCACTTGTTGGCGTGACAATGTTAAATTAATTAAAGTGAATATAAAATAGATAATAAAATTACGGAAAAGTAAACCATATAATTAAAACGAGTTCGTTGAAATGAGAGAATGTTTTAGGTATCACATGCGATAAAAATATATTACTCAAGTTTAAAGTGAAATTTTAAGACAGACTCATGAGACTTTTAATGTAATATCAGATTGAATGTTAGATGATAAAGTGTCATCAGGAGAATATAATACACATAGTAGAGATCAAAGTGTTACATTGAAGGACAACATGGATCGAACGATGTCATTAAAATAAATGTATTAGAGAAAAAGTTTGAGTAACTCTTATGAGTGATTTAGACATATGTGAATGAGACCAATATAAGTCATCATAAGTAGAATAGATCAAATGGAAATGAATCCAATTCCGAAAGGAATAAATATACCAAGAAAAATCAGAGACGAAATAATAGAACATTATGATATCGCTCGATTCACGGGATCAACCCTACCTAGTTGAATAAATGTTTGATTGTTGTTGTAAATGAGAGTTAAATACCATTAATATCCCTACTTCTTAGTATCACCTCTTTACCTCGTTGTTTCTAACTTCTAAGTCTCTTTAGCTTTGAGAGACTATGGGTGGTATTTATATTTTTGGAAGACATGGCAACATCTCACCCAATAGATATGAGAGATCCCTTCAGAAGTCCAATTGCATGATTTTGAAGCAGAAACAAATTAATAGATTGTGCAATCTAGTCTTGATCAATGTTGTAAAACCCGAGTCGGACGTCAAACCGGAGGAGGTCTTGTATAGGTTCTAACCGGTTTAACCGGTTAAGCCGTCCGGTCGGACCGGACGACAATATAATATCATATATAATTATATATACATATATTATATAATTAATTAAAATAAGTGAATAATTTTGCACAAAGCTTACACATAAATCAAAATAAAAGTGCATCAAAGTTTAAGTCTTACATAATTATAGCAATAAATCAAAACACATCTCATTTAGAGAGTAAACATTCTAATTCATCCATGTATCATTGTCTTGGTTAGATCCTAAGTTTACATTGTTGGTTAAAGATGTACTTTGAGTGTAACTATCTACATCTTCTTGAGAAAAAGAGTCTAAATTAAGCCCTCCATCAATAGTAATATTTTGTCCTTCAACCATACCTACAAATTAGAATATACGTTAGATTAATATGTATAATAATTAGAAAATATGTATAATACTGATCTTTGAAAAACTCATGCATGAAACTAAGATCATTTGCATTTTTAAACAGTGTAATCGATTACATGCTGATAAACTAATCAGACATGTGCATTTTACATGATGTAATCGATTAAAATATACTCGTAATCGATTACAGCATATTAAAAGCATCAGATATGTGCATTTTTTACATTTTCTTTTGTTTTTTTTTTAATTTTACCAACCCGGCCGGTTTAACCAACCGGGTTATTCCGGTTTTACCCGGTCTAACCCGGTTGGACCGGATTTTCCACGGCCCAAAACGGCTGGAAACCAATTCCAGTTTTCTACATGTACATGACCGTTTACTCAAGCGGGTGACGGTTGGATCGGTTGGACCGGCCGGTCCGGTCCGGTCACAACAACATTGGTCTTGATAGTAAGGGGGAAAAGATAAAGAAATATGAGGTCACAATAACACATATCCAAGAAGAAATAAATAAATACAAGAAGCTTTAGCTACTGTTGTGCACCCGCTAACATACTATTAACAGCTGGCGACTTGCATCCGTAATGATGAAGCATATAATTGATAAGTTATAAACAAGTATTAAATCTTGTTAAAATATGATAAATCATGTTAAAACCAGTAATAATTTGTGTTCCATTATATTCCAAATCAATTAAAATATGTCATTTAATTGAATATTAAAATCATAAAAGTAGAATTATATTACTTAATATAATTTAGTTGAAGGAAGATATAAAGATATATTATTTTTTTGGGACAAATGATCTCTATTTATATAGAAGCTTCATGAAAAAAACATCCCACTTACCCAAAAAATGACAAAATCAATAATTAATAAAAAATATAAATGGTGATGGAATAAAGTCTTGTAATTGATATGTTAAACCCTAATAATAATTTAAAATAATTGTTGATTTGACCATGAAAAAATACTTTTAATGGAAAATTGATGGTCTTTTTTGTTATAATGGAAAGAGAAAACAACAAAAGTTAAAGCATAGAGGACATGCCTATTTGAAGGATAATGGAAACTAAGCTCATGTTAGTGAAGTATCCCAAGTCATTAAGGAGATTTGTAGATTTAAACTAAGCTTGACTATAAAGTCAACTATCATATTATCTTCCAAAAAATATGTTGAACATGAACCTTCCAGTTCATACTATGTAAATTGACGATACTTTGTTAATAGCCTCAAAACAATCATTTTCAAGAATGACAACACGATGATCCTTATCCCAAGTCGAGCTCGATCCATATTCAATAGCAAGAATAACAAGGATAGTATGGCAATGAAGAAGTACCTTTAATATAGTATGGCAATGAAGAAGTACCTTTAATATATGGAAGTGTGTCAAGAGATTGATATGCATTAGGTCATTGCCCTACAACTTGAATCCATCTATCTAACGCTATAAGTAGGGATGATAAAAATACCCGGACTAGTGGATACCTGTCAAAATATCCATAATGGGTATCCGTAAAACTAGCTCATGGGTGAGAACATGTATCATGATACCCGCGTATATATTTTAATTAAATATTTGATACTTAATTATTATTAATTTAACATTATATTTATTTAAAATTTAGTAATGATGCTATAATCATAAAATTATCATATACATATCATATTATTTAAGTAAAAATTATTTTTTTAGATTAATTATTTAAACTATATAAAAATATAATTAAAATTATAAACCTGTTAGGTATTTACAAATAATGCGGGTATAAACATGGATATGCACTACCGGTATCCGCCGTCATCCTAGTCATAAGTGGAAAACAAAATCATAAGTGGTAACCACACCGCTAATGGTAGAGGGAAAGAAGCCACGACTTAAAGAAGCAAATAAGAATGAATATAAACCCGAATATCTAATCCTAATCCCATTCAATCCCAACCTATTCCCTCTCTCAACTTTTTCTCCCCTCTTCTCACCAATGACTACGGACCTCCCCTCCTCCTCCACCACCATCACCACCACCACACTTCTCTTACCTCATCAAAATTACCACCTTAGCCCTCAAAACAACCACCGTAGTTGAAAACTTGAAATGTCCCCACCGCCACCACAACCACTCACAAACCTCCTACCTCAACCCCTCAATCTCCCATCCTTCCCAGATCTCTTCCTCACAGCCCTCTCCATACGCTTCATCTTCACCTCCTCCTCTTTCAAATCCACCCACCACGTCACCACCACGAAGTGCCCTTTTCTCTCTTTCCCTCTTAACCCTCGCCGCTTCCTCAAAATCCCCGCCATGTCCCGCTCCTCACCGGTATCAAACCCTCACAATAGAAGCCTCAACCTCAACGGCCTCATCCTCCTCCACCCTCCCCGCCGCCACGCCTTCGCGTCTCCGCAGTCCCTCTCCGATTGGCTCAAACCACGTCTCCCCTCCGATTCCTTCGCCTCGTGGGGCGTTAAACCGGGCACTAAGAACGTCCACAACCTCTGGCTCGAACTATCTGAAGGTGAAACCTCACTCGCTGACTCAACCCCTCCGGTTCGAACCGTTCAGGTCGTTACGGTCCGGGTTACCGGAAAAGATGGGGGCATTTTAATTGAGTCCTATCAGGAACTCTCTGATGGTAACGTTAGGAAGCGCGGAAGGCCCTTGTCGGAGAAGATGAAACCCGGTGAGGATCCTGAATCTGCGGCCGTGAGGGCCGTGAAGGAAGAGCTTGGGTCCATGATTGGTGGCGAGGTGGGTTGTGTTGTGAAGATTGATCCGAATTCGTATGGGATGAGGGTGGAGGAGCGGAATTCAGATTCTTATCCGGGTTTGCCTGGCTGCTATGTCTTGCACACGTTGAATGCCACGGTTGAAGGGTTGCCAGAGGGTGATTTTTGCACGTATGAGGTTGATGAGTATGGAGATTTTGTTGAGAAGAGAGTTTCTGATCAGGCTCTCTCTGTTAAGAAGCATTATTGGACATGGGTTAGTTCTGTTGATCTCACGAAACCATGAATTGAAAAGCTAAGATTTTTATTGTTTTGGGTTATGTTGAAAGTTTGTATACATATGGATGATTAACACTTCAAATTGTTTATTCATACTTCAACTGGCAATAGTAACTTTAGTTAGTTCATAAGACTATGATTCACTAATGAGGAGTGTGAAAATCCAATTTGAAGTGTCAATAGCTAACAACATTATCATGAGGTTTTGGGATAATAATGTGGGACGATTGTTATTTTATTTTGCTGGAGTTCTATAGATAGATTTTAGCTGATACTTGTAGTTGATGTCATTAAAGCCATTAAGCCATAACAATCTGGTTTACAGAATTTGCTATTTTCTGTGATTATGTTGCATTGGCTGCTTTGGTTATCAAACCTGTCATTTCATTATTATGTTTCAAATTATTGAAAGCCACATGTTGAGATTATGCTGATACCATGAATCCTTGATTTGAAGATGAAATTTTGATGTTCTTGTTAAAGTTTTTATCCTTGTTTTAAATTGTGTTTATGTTGCATATGGTAGATGCAGCCATAAGTCTTGTTGCAATGCAGTTTTGGGGGTGACTGTTAGAAAGGCAATATTACCGCAATTAGTGTAGTTTTAAACCTTGGTTTTTATGCATATGAATATTGAAACCAAGTTTATTGGATATTGATACCTACAGGTTTTGAACTTGTAACATAATTATGTGGTTTTGGGTATAATAAGGTGGGATGATTAATGGAGTATTTCATGTTGTGGAGTTCTATAGATAAATTTGAGTTGCTGCTTGCAGTTCATGTCAATAAAGCCATTGCAAAAGTGATAGAACTCTTATTTGCATGTCAAATTATGAATATGTGTGGCCAAAAAGCTTGACATGATAAACGGGTAAGAGGTGGTTTGATATTTATTCAATTAACTAGGAAAAGGGATAGTTGCATGTTTGCATCACAAATAAAACTAAACTATTTTATGGTGCACTTTGATAAATTGAGTGAACCGATACCTTTTTTAGTTGCTATAGATAATAAATTTTGGATTCAGAGGAGTTTGTAAATTTTATTACCAACCAAAACTAGCAAAATCCGCCAAGTAAACTATTCTTTAAAACCAAATATCATTCCATGACCACCTTGCTGCAAACATGAAGGCTTCATCTTCAAGTGCCAATATCACTCACCACTTTGGACCGTTATCACCTCCATCTTGAGATTTACGGAAATCTGGCCACTAATCCATAAACCTGAAAACGTAACCATCATACACCACAAGAGAACGTGCAAGTCCAAACCTCTGACCGTGTTTTCAGCTCTTCCATTTCAACGAAATACTACCTCAATAATATTCCTTGAATGGTGCACTTGGACCTGCCGATGTCAAATTTTGTTCACTTATAGTCTTACCAACATTCTTTGTTTTTTTAAATGACGAACAATGGAAATTCTGCTCTTTATAATTGTGTCATGCTAGTGTCTAGATCGGCCCACATTGGCTGCACTAAGATCCATGCCCATCACCGGGTATAATTGGCTCATGTGGTTGTTGATCATGCCCAATGATCAACTTATATATGAGAATGGATGACAATAACAAGACATGCCCTAATCTACACTTGCAAAACTGTAAAACCCTACCATAGGACTAAATATGCCACCTAAACAACACAAAAGCATGCTACAAGAATGAACACGTCGCCTGAGCAATGTGAGCTACTCCTTGTCACATGACAGGAGTGGGTCTAGTTCGCGGCTACAACAATCTCAACAAAGGCAAGGCAAGGCGACCCACCTTAGAAAAATACTATGATTAAAGCACACATTGTGAGTATGGACAAAGACATGCCAAAATGACTCAACATGATTAAGGTACTCATGTTGTAGTATGCTTCACTCAACTCTCTATAAATAGACAGAACCCCTCACAATGAAGACTAACTTACACTCATGCTTCCATTCTACCTTCTCTCTACATATTTTCATTTATATTGATATGAGTTTCAGGGTCCCTTTTGACATACCAATCCAAGGAAGACTCTTGCATAGATGCAATAGGAAAATCCAAACTCTGACCTAATAACTGGATGCTAAAGAACAATAATATTATTTGCAAATTAAGCTAAGGGGACTAGCATAAATATTAATTGGTCATTTGGTCTTCTACAACATACTTAACTGTTAAACCGTTAAAAACTATAACCATCCATCTAAATGTTTTACACAACCGACACTCTAGATTCCGAGAGCATAGTTGAACTCTATTTTATTGGGCTGTACCATAAATCTTAAACATTAAAACCACTGTCAAATTTCTTTAGAAGAGACGCTACCATGTCCTTAAGCTTAACCACTAAGTATACTTCTAAATTTGTGGGTATTGGATGGGTACCTACTCTCATTTGCGTATGTATTATAATAACTAATGAGAAGTTGGGGGTTGTGGTTGAATATGGTAAACGCAAGCTGTATATGTAATAATACGCACTCACTTTCTGACAAAATTGTTTGATACCATCGTGGACTGAGATGGTATTCAGTCAAACGAAGTTGAATTCTATGGTTCATTAATAACTTAGTCATTCCTAAGAAGCACTAGCATGGTAATTGGCTACTTTAATGTACTTAAAAGGCATTGCATATCAACTTTTCAAACGTGAAGTGTTAAACTAAGGATTTGGTCTACTCACACACAAAAATTAAGTTCGGGAGTTGGTTACGGATGAGGAAGGTGTTAGACACCTCATAACGCCCGTTATAAAAACGGTACCTATTAATCATGTGAATATTTATTCGAAATATTAATTTTACCCTCACATTATTAAGTAAAAGAAGAAAGAACAAAAAAACATTTTTTTTATTTTTTTGTGCTTGATAGGGAAAACTTGTTCCTAAGAAATCAAGACTACGTAGTTCTTTCAGAAAAAAGGTTGATTGATTGATATTTTTATTTTATTTTTTTTAAACAGATAACAAGGTCGAGTAACGAGTCCCTTAGTGCACTATCTTCCCTTGTCTTTATTAAATTATGTTTGAAAATAATAAAATTGAGATAACGCGACTGGGAACGGGTCCCATAGTGCACCATCTCTCATTAATTTATTTAAGTTTAGAAAAAATATCAATTCGAGATAACGCGACAGAGAACGAGTCCCATAGGGCATATCTCTCCTTGTTTTATTTAAGTTTTTTAGAGAAAAAAATATCAATTTGAGATAACGCGACAAAGAACGAGTCTCATAGTGCATATCTCTCTTTGATTTATTTATTTTAGAAAAAATATAAATTTGAGATAACGCGACAGGGAACGAGTCTCATAGTGCATATCTCTCCTTGATTTATTTATGTTTATAAAAAATATCAATTTGAAATAACGCGACATAGAACGAGTCTCATAGTGCATATATCTCCTTGCTTTATTTATGTTTAGAAAAAGTATCAATTTGAGATAACGCGACAGAGAACGAGTCTCATAGTGTACTATCTCTCATTGATTTAATTACGTTTTAAAAAGAATATCAATTTGAGATAAAGCGACAGGGAACGAGTCCTATAATGCACTATCTCATTGATTTATTTAAAATATTCATTGCATTGTTATTTATTTATTATTATTATTATTATTGTTTTTATAAAACAAGTGATAATAAATAAATAAAACAGAAAAAAAAAAGAAATAAAAAAAGAGCAAGATAAAAATACAGAAAAAATAGAAAATAAAATAAACAGAATATATATAATAATAACAAAAAAAAGAAATAAAAAAAACAAAGGAAAAGGGAATTGATTTGGGGTTTTAAGGGTAAAATTGATTTGGGGTTTTAGGGTAAAATTGATTGGGGTTTAGGTTAAAATTGATTTGTGGTTTAGGTTAAAATTAATTTGGGGTTTTAGGGTAAAATTGATTTGGGGTTTATGTTAAAATTGATTTGAGGTTTTATGGTTAAAATAGATTTGAGGTTTATGTTAAAATTGATTTAGGGTAAGGGTTATGGCAACCCATGGTTTTAAATTTTTTTTACAACTAACTCAAAAAGATATCCATATAAATCATGCAACAATGAAAATGAAATAAAAGAGAAAAAATAAAAGAAAAGAAAGGAAGAAGATAAACTTTTAGTGTTAGTGAAGAAGGTGATGTAAAAGAGGGAACGGGATTCTCTGTCCCCAAAATATCCTTTATCTCTGTTCCTATCCAATAGAATTGGACCATTTAATATAATATATTAGATTTTTATTTTATAATTTTTTTTAATTAGATGACAGATTATGATTGGTCTGGTACACTATTGGGGACAACAGATCCCTTTTCGTGAAAGAGTTGTCATTTTCTTCCATTACTCCTTTTCTCCTCATTTCTTTCTTTTCAAAACCAAGTTTTGCCTATTTCCTAGGATTATGAGTTGTGTTTCTTCTCTCTTAGTTTATGTTTGCCTCCACTTTCTATTTTTTTGAAATTTTGTTCTCTCTCAAGTTAAAATTTTATGTTTTATAGTGTGGGGAATTAGGATTAGGGTTGTTGAATGAGCCAATAACAGCTCAATTGTCACTCCTTTTTTTTACTACACTTTAATTATTATTCATTCATCTTTATTTTTATTAAAAAAATTAAATTACTCCGGTCAAAATTGGGTGTTTACAGAAACACTACATATTATTAAGAAATGTGAAATAATGTAAGAATTTCTTTCTAGTACAATGAGTTGTAGGGCTAATGATGCTCTAACAGTACTTCAAATACAATGCGTTTTCTCTGTGTAATATATGTTGCAAAGTACTCCCATTTTACATGGCTGTTTCTTCATATATTTCTATGCATGGAGAGAGGGGTATAAAGAAAAAAATGAAGCAGAAAATACCCAAATAGAAGTAGCTTGATTACTTCTTCATTTCTTGGGGTAAAAAAGTCTTACAGCTACTTTTTATAAAGAGTTTCTGTTGAGGTTGGTTTTCGTTTTGCCTGACCTTGTTCAACAAAGTTCCTATGTAGAATAAGTTTTTGTCTGTCATGTCATATTGTTAATTTCTACTAAATGTGAAAGGGATAAGAGTTGTAATATCCCCATCCACCCTTCCTATGTTTGAAGGGTAGCAATTGTATTTGTATTTGTATTATTACGGCCTCATTAGACTAAATGATATTTTGAAACTATTGACTTGCTTGCTGCTCCTGTTACTTGAGAACCCATGGTCAATTTTTTTTTATACTTGTAATAATGGGTTTTTAGAATTAGATTTATGGATATGAATTTAATATCACTTCCTGTGAGGACAGCTTGGTAAAAAGTATAGTGTTCTGGCTTTATAAATCTTCAAAAAGTTATGTGACTTTATAAAAAAAATTATATGCACTTGTTTTTTTAGGTTATTTCGTTTTTCCAAAAAATCAACTTTGGTGTTGTTTTTATGTGTAACATAGTTTTTTTATTAGAAGAGTAATATGGTAGAAGGCAATGTGATATTAAATAGCACTGGAAGTAATAACCAAATCAACTGCATTAACATTAGTAGGATTAGTTTAACATCTTTTTGGTCAATGCTTAACTTTAAGTAACAAAGTACACAAACAACCATCCTAAACCTTTTGACTTGTTGTATTGTATGATTCTTAATTGGTATTAATGGGATAGACTTGTGAAGGTTATTAAGTACAAGTTCTAATAATGCTGAAAATGCTGGGCATATATATACATGAAGTAGCTGTTGGTATATGGTAATTTTAATGCTGTGTTTGCTTTAGTCAAAATGCAGAAAATCAAAAGTGTTACACTATCCACTGCCCAGTTCTCACTACTAAAATGCTGTTGGTATATTCGTTTGAGACATTGATTTCCAATCTCATTTCTTTGGTATTGCTCAAAAAGGGAGAAAAACATAAGCTGATTCATCATGGATACCAAAAGCTTGATCAAAGTATTGTATATAACATATATGATTCTTAAAGGCAGGAAATTGACATGTAAAATCGGCAGAGATTCTCCATGAAATTAAAGCTACAATTTTCACTCACTTTTTCCTTCACTCTCTCTTCATTTCTTTGAATCTCTTTGTACATATTCCTCAATGATAAAAAACTCTTAATACCATAAAATGACCAACAAAGGTGACCCAATATCTACTCATGCATCTACTCACAAAAGAGAGTCCGTGAAGTCCATGTACTTGCACCTAATATGGTAACTTTTGGTACTATACCATCATTCTTATATTTTATTTACAAATCACTTAGTGGCTTCAAAATATGTTTAAATACAAAGACCAACCAAAAGCTGAAAAATAAGAAAACTTAAAGCAAAATAGCAGATTATATTGAAGTTAGCAATATCCAATAAAAATGTTATATGTACAACTCACAACACAACTTTCTGAGCCTCATAAAGTCAAAAGTTGTGGCAGAAGTTATACACATATAATAATAGTATTAATAGTGAATATAGTATGATCTAGCTTAAATTGTGGTAGAACAATGAGCACCCTGGTTGGAACTCATAGGACTTGAAGTCATAAAGGGTCCAAAGGCCATAAAAGAAACACAGTTAACATTGAACCTGTAATGTCCAGAAACCCAAGTTCCAACCTTCCACCGAAGCTTCCCATTAACCTTGAGATTCAAAACTAGTCTTCCAGAACTTTGATCACGACCAACTTCATAACCAATAGATGGAGCAACAGGAACACCATTTCCTACCAAAGAAGCTGTTAAGAGATTACTCTCTTCATTGCTTTGGTAAAAGGGAAGCAAAGATGTGTCACCAGTTATTTGTTGTCCCTTGTATGTTGCATAAACTTGAAACTCATCATAGTAAATGCCAACTTTTTTGTTTGGGTTTTTTGAGAGAAGGGTTAGTTGTATTGAGGAGTTGAGTTTTGGTCCTGAGAAGTTGAGTTGGTAGATATCAACTTGTGTGAGGGAGAATTGAGGCTTTGAAGGGTGGAGGATGAGGTAGATGAGAAGTATGAGTAATATGAGTGTAGTGAAAATTGCAGAGAATGGAAACAAAAGCTTCTTATAGTTCCTCTCCATTCTCAGTGCTTGCTTTTCAGCACAGTGCTTCGGAGAATTTATTGTAATTCGAGACATTTGCAAAAGAGAGATGAGAAATGAAACAATGAAAGTTTACAATTAACTTTAAGGAAGAGAGGGTGGGTTATAAAGAGAGCAAAAAGCAACAATTATTTTGCCTTATCATGCTTTTGGCTGCTAGCTCTAATGAAATGCAAATATGATAAAATTTAATATTCAATAATATATTTTTTATTATAATAAAATTACATTTTTTTTGCCATTAAAAACAAAAGAAATAGATACACTTGTATCTCGATTAATAAATAAGATTATACTTGCTGATTTACATCTAAGGTAAATAATTAGGAAGTACGAATACAAATATGTAGTATGCTATAATATGTGGATACATGGTAAAAGAAATAACAAATGTCAAATAGTCAAAAAGTGTCTACTACAAATATATATTTGAAGAGTAGGTGCATTCTAGGAAAATAGTATATAATTATGGTTGATATGTAGTAATTTGTGGTTAAGATTTTGAGTTACACCATTCCTAATAATTTGTGTTACAGCGAAAGACTCATATGTGATAAATATTCTGTACTAGTGTGTTGTAATTGTTTATAAATTCATGTGCAGAGTCCCTTTGAGATTATGCGAAAATATTGCAGACAATATAGAAATTAAGCTTATACTTGGCTGAATAATTGCAAATAATGAGGCTTCTGTAGCAAACAACTCCACTTGTTTTCTTCAGAGAAAGTTTCTTTCAGACTTAATTTTAAGATATTGATTACTTTATCTTAAAAACCTGGAAAATATCACATTGTGTTGTACATATAATAATATTTTTAATTACAATGATTGAATAGGGAGAACATAATTTGAGTTTTAAATAACATGGCTTAACTATATTATTTTAGTACTCATAGTACAACTGTCTCACATTCAGATTTTTTTTAAAGAAAAGCCTTTAACATTTTTTTATAAAAGAAAAAGGGTAAATGTTCCTTAATTAAACACTTGGGACCCTATACAATGAAATTTTTTATATGGTTAATTTAGTTTATGAGTAATTAGGTGCATCTGAATAAGTTGACACTGCACCATTCCCTACCAATTTATCAACCAAATGTTTTCTTCCATTTGCAAGCAATTAGTTTTAGTGGGACAAGTTAGCCTTTTTATCTGAAATAAATTTGTACACAATACATTCATGGCTCAAAGTCTAACACCAGCAAAAAGTTCACATATGAACTATAGAAGCCTAAAAAATAACCTGGTTGTGTTAATGTAATAGATATTTACATTTATTACTTGCTAGTCTCTTTCCTTAGGCCACTTTGGTCGCTTTCAAACTTTTGCACAATGAGATGATTGACACTACCACATAATGCTAGGAATCAAATATGTGGCAATAACTGTCCCTAATCCAACATGTCTTTTTAGGTGCAGTTAGCTTACTGAGTGAAAATAATCTATTGAGGACAAAACTATGTCTGAACATTTTAAGTGAAAATTGAATTGAATCCACAACCTACTCATGATATTTAATAACTTTATGTATTCAATATAATTTTATTACTTCAATTTGCACTAATCTCAGGGACAAATATATGAAAATCAGGATGAAAGCAGGACCAAGTTAATGTTTTTATGATCTTAGGAACTAGACAGACCTTCATATTATGGATCAAATTGATGTTTTATAACTTTAATTCCTATGTTGACTTAAGCAAAATTGTACCATAATTATTGGAGATAGATGTACAAATAATATTGTTAAATGAAACCTATATCATATGATTCCACAAAGTTTTATATTAAGTGTGGATTGTTTAATACAACATTCACCATTTATCCATCCTTAGTACCGACTATTTGTAGGTTCAAGCATTCATAGGCATGTTTATTGTTAAAGTATACCTACTTCTAAAAAAATAAGAGAAAAAGTATAAAATGAATGTATGAGTCTTATACACTGTCACTGCAACATTTACTCTGTTTTATAATGACATTATATATATGACAGGTCTAATAAAATCAGCAAAAATGTTAAAAGAAGTACATTTAAGTACGCATCTTAGCACCCACAATTGAGTAGGTCCTAGATTCCTGAAATCTCCAAAACACAACCGGTACCCAGTCACTAATATTGAATGCCCTTTTGATACCTAAGATAAAGATGTTTTGGGCATTGTCCATTTAATTGGAGTTTAGCTCCTTTCCAGTAATGGAGAGACCAATTATGTTTTTAGTGCATGTTTAGGGATAAAAATGTAATAATAGTATAAATTGAATGGATAAAATTGTCCATAACTTTAGAGTTTTCTATGTATTTTTAGGTAAATGGCCTATCCATTACTGGAGAGGAGTCTAACTCATTTAATTGATATATATATATCATATACTATTGAATAGTGAGACTATACTGGAGAGGAAAGTTAGGTAAAAAAGTAAAGGAAATACAATATACATTAATATTGATATCATTTTCATTTAAAATAATATTACATTTATACTCTTAGAATAAACCTGAAAAAATCATTTCTCTCCATTAAAGAGAAGTCTTACTCAGCATATACAATCTGATACTGCCACGATTATTGAAGGAAGAGTATATGGGGATAACTCTTTTAGCTAGAATGGGTGATTATTATTAGGAAAAAAAGGCAAAGGCAAAGCTTTTAAAAGGTTCTAGAATATGTGAAATGGCTTTTTCCACACTCGATTGAAATTATTGTTGTGTGATGATTTCTTAGCCATAAATGTGTTTTAGACCTCACTTTTTTTATTTAAAGAAAAAGGTCCTATTTCCTAGAGGATTTTCTAGTTGAGGGGCCAACCTTAGCTTCTATAGTTTGATTAATAATGAGTAGTTCTTAGAGTCTTCATAAACTATTAATGAGTTGATTAGCCAAATATAAATTGAGATTATTAGCATGGGAATCAACATTGCGTTAATCTAGTGGTGTAAAGATTCTTTATATTAACAGAAAGACCAAAAATCAATTGTTCGATTCCTAAGAGCCGACACTTGGTGAGATGGATAGCCACACACCCTGAAAGATATTAATTCCTTACCAAAGATAAGTTGGTTGGTAGTACCAAGAAAAATTATTACCATCCATGTTCATCATGCATATCATACATAGTGATGGAGGGCCATTTGTTTGCTTGATTTTTTGGTCATTTATCAATATGGGACCTTTCTAGTTGGAATATAGATATATAGCAGAGACGTTTCAAATTAAAAGTTCCTTTATTTGAAGCTATTATTGAGTCCCTCAACTAAAAGAAAGTTGATGACCCCATAACTTAGTGGTTTCTCCTCTTCTCTGCTTTGTTTATCAATTTCTCTTATTTTTCTTTGCTCACGGACCTTAAAGATTATGGAACTCTTTTTTTTTTGTAGGAGCCAATGTATCCCTATTCGATAGCCAAAGACTAATTCATTTCGAGGTGCGGAAATCATTAAAGCTAGTTTTATTACTACCACAATTTTTTCATACACAAGGTAGAGATCAGAACTCTAACATGGTTATATTGTTAAATATGGTTGATGGAAGTACAAAGCAACAAAAAGGGGAAGTACAAGCAACAACTGGCATTATTATTTCCAGAATGATAAGGGTCCCCAGATTGAGACATAGCATAATGCTACTTGCATTTGTCCATCTCTGAAGTATGTACTCTTTCTACAATGCTTCTCAAATTTTATCCACATAGTTGATGAGAAATCTTTCCATCAATTCTAGAACACAATTTCAAGTCCATAATCTCAAAGAGAAAAGGATTGTAGACTAACATTATAAAGCATGTGATAGGATCATTCAAACTCTGATAATAGCATGTGAAAAGAAATTGTTTTTAAGGTCTTGAGTATCTTGTACTTAACATTCTTTTGGTTTCATATTAATTTTACTAAATAATTTATTATCTCATCCTTGTTTCACTGAATAACTTGCCAAAACCATGAAAAGGTGGATGGTGTCCTAATAGGTGAAAATCTATGCTGCTTTTCCTTTTCATTTTTCCATTATCCTTATTGGGGAATCTGGGTAGTGGTGGTGGGACAGGAATCACTTTAGAAACTCTCAAATGCTTTCTTTAAGAAAGTTTGCTTGAGAAACTGGCAATCATGTTTAGGTGAACAGAAAAGTGAAAACAAATCTTAGAAGAAAAAAGGTATAAGGTTTGAACAAAACATAGAAACTTAACTGGTTGTAATTCCTAAAAATCAGAATGTCATGGTATTGTACAAAAAGCTCCTACATGATTAATCAGTGACCCCTTCTAAGTTGTAAGTAAATAAATCATTACAAATATATAAACAAATATGAGGCAGTAAGATCTCTATAAAACTGTATAAAATGGAGGTAAGGCAAATAAGGAAGATGGTGTTACAAAGCAATAGACAGATCAAGTGGTTCTGGTGTTAAAGGACTCGGGAAAACGAAAGTTTGAAGCAACTAATACTAACAATCTAGTGCTCTCCTCTCCGGTTAATCAGAAATTTGCTTTTGTCTATTGATATTCATTACCAACTTTTTCTACAGAAAGAGGATCAAGATGCGCTTGGCGAACAAATTGTCCTTTCACCCTCGGACGCTGCTCTGCTAGTTTCTTTCTGCTCTCATATCGAACCTGTTAACATGTATAACAAAATGTTAGATATGATGAAAAACTTTTGAAACAATGATGGTCATGCTAATAAAAGGTTAGCGTAATAATAATGTACCTTCTTCTCATAGCATCTCTCCTTCCGCTTCAAGCGAAACTTGTTTAGAGCTGCTTCTCTCAGGGTAGATCGATGAGAACTTCCATTGTTTGTGAGGTCTTCATTATTATCCTCTGAAGCTGACCTCACAGTGGCAATTTGATCAAAATTGCTGCTAATTCCATAATTGCTTCCATAGCCGGTGTGATTTACATGGCTTGCATTTTCATTACAGAAACTACTCAATACACTTAGATTATTTGCAGGAGAGATACGTTCTCGATCCTCCAAATATTCTGATTCGTGTCTCTGTGTGTACACCATGTGGTTTTGGGTGCTGTTTCCATCAGGGCCATGAGGTTCATAAAGCTTCTCAGAACTGTTTTCTATAATGTTTGACGGATAAAATGCATTTAATTGAAAGGAAGGTTCAAGGATCACAACTGAACTAGGACTTGACATTGATGGTGGACCTGATTGAGTACAAAACATCGGAGGAAGTACAGAACCATAGGCTGCACATATATCATTAAACCTTACACCTTTTACTGGAATTGGGGGAGACTGGCCTTGTTGGGAATGTGAAGTTGCAAAATCAGATTCTTTTGATTGGGTTGTAGCTGGAGACATAATACATCTTTGCATAGTAGATGTGGAACTATCTGAGTTGCAGCCGGTAGAGATATGGGGCATACTTTTCCCACAATTTGTTCTTTGGTCTCTTTGTTGATCAGAGAAGTTAACCAACACTGCAGGTGCGGCTTGCAATGGCGGCCTGTTAGTATACCTGCATGAAACATTGAAACTTCACCTCAATGACAAATCGACAACCATATAAATATCCAACAGGACATGAACTTTTCGTTTTATATTTATGGGAATTTTATATCATCTTTTAAATTACTCAAAATAATTATCACCGAACAACATTCACCGTTTTTTAATATATTTAACCAGGTACTTTAACAAAACTCAAAATCCAGCACTTCATAACTTAGATTGAAGATATGGTACTTCCACATCTGTTGATTTGTTTCAAGGCATTGCGTCCCTAGAATTCATTTATACTAAAGACGTGCAGCTATTTAAAAGAAACCAGCTAATTTATATTAGTTTATAAATACTACAAGTGGCTTTCAAAAGTGTTAAAATGTCGGAAAAGGAAAAGAGAAGAACAACAAAGGGTTTCAGCAATTACCGCTTGAAAGCCGAGGCATTAGAATGCATGAGGGTGTGTCTTTCTTCAGAGAGTTCATTCTGAAAGTTGCAAGGTTGAGATCTTCTCAGGGAAAGATCCAACTGTGGAGAAAAGTCAAATTTGCCCGTGCAATCAACTGTGGAATTTTTGAGACTGCAGTTTGGAAGAGTTTGAAATGCTCCAATCAAGTCAATAGCTTCCTTAAAAGAGCTAATTTGAACATAGTCATTGTCATGAGCCTCACCACTAATGTTAGCACCCCTAAAATGCTCGTGCTCACCATCCTTGCCACTAGTTGTGCTTGCCTCACCATCTTTGGAGATATCCATGGTTAATCCTGAAAAATAAAAGTTATATCCATGGTTAATCCTGAAAAATACAAGTTTCCTAAAATTTTAGATATCCTTCCTAGTAAAGTAGAACGATGATTATTGCAGTAAGGGACAGAAATATACCTCCATCATGACTATCATGCTTGATCAATGTCTGGCCTAAACGAATGCATGTTTCAACCTCTTGTATATTTGTTCCACTTGGACATGCTTCACCACATGTCAGCGGAGATGATTCCCTCAAGGTTTCAACAGGGTCACTCTCAACTTCCAAGTCGGGCTTTGTACAAGAGCTCTGCAAGAGACAGCAAACATTCAGCCTCTATATGAAAACTTTATCTAGCCAACACAAACTGAAAGCAAATTCCTTTTAACTATAAGAGGCTTACAGAACTAGACAAATATGCCCTGGAAAACAATATGCATTTGGTGTTCTACCATAACAAGGCGCATTGTGAATAAGTTGGAAAGGAAATTTACACAAGAAATAAGATCTGCTATAATTTCCAAGCAGAACAGTGACAAGCATGCAAAAGGGTCAACATAAAGGATAATAAAATGACTCATCTAAAATCCACAGCCTCTGGTGACAACATACCAAACTATTTGAACTGTATCCGCTTTGTAATAAATGTCTTGAAAGGTTCTTATAACAAACAACAATGATATTTATAGAAATCAATAAATTCTAGATTTGGAAAACTAACATGTGCATCACTTCCTTTCTCAATCAGTTCCTTATTTCTCTTGATGGAAGCACCACCACCAATTGAACGATTACTGGTAGCATTGTTTTCAGCAGTGACTTCAACTTTCTGCTGTGAAGCACTCTCTTCTTGGGAGCCACTCACACCAATGGTTGACTGACAGAATAAATAAAAATTAATCAGAAATTCGACTAGCCATCGATAACATTAGAGTATTTAAGAGAAAAACGGAAAAAGAACTGCAAAATGAGTGCGCAGAAGTCCTACCGATTGTCTTCTCCAAACATGCTGCCACAAATTCTTTAGTTCATTTTTTCTAAGGGGCTTAACAAGATAGTCAGCAGCACCTCTCAACATGCATTTGTATACCGTGCTAACCGAATCTTGTGATGACATCACTGGAAAATCATAAAAAGAAATCCATAAAGGTTAGTTTAAAAGTATTAATAAAGTGGAAAATTCAATAATTTAACAGATAAAATATTTATCTTCAATTTCATACTTATGACAGGGATGTTTTTGCAAATATCATGCTCCATTATTAATGTGAGAAGTGCATAGCCAGATATGGATGGAAGATCCACTTCTGTGAGTATTAGATCAATATTGTGTGGCCTTCCCTTGAGTATTTCCCATGCCTTCAAGCCATCTGAAACAGCAGCCACTGCTCAAAGAAGAAAAAAAGCAAAGTTATTTTGAGCATGTAACTAAGTTTTAAGTTCTCAAGTTTCTCAAATCAAAAGCCTCAAACAAAAAGGAAAAGTAGATAACTGAAAAATTAATACTTATTCCTTAATATCATATACCCAAAATTGAACTGAATCACCACCTACCCCTCTTCCACTACACTAACAACAAAGAAAATAACTTTTTCTCATTGAAACCATGAAATTGAAGGAAAGAAGAAATTTGATAGAAATTTTTTTTACCTTTATAGCTGCATTTTCTTAGAAGAGCTGATATAATCTGCCTAGTAGAATCATCAGCTTCAACCAACAGAACCCTTAACACCATCTTTGGTAAGAACTTCTCCCACTTCATCAACCCCTTCAATTCTTTTATCCTCTCTTCTTCTTTCTCCACTCCTACTAACTTCAACTTCTCTCCATTCATCACTACATCACCCATTTTTAACATATTCACAATAATAGTTGTTACTATTATGAAACAATAATCTTCCTCTTCTTCAAAGTTCAAACCAGAACCTTAAAGACTCAATTTTGAAGGGTGAATAAAAGAATAAAAGATTTTTAAGGTTTAGTTACTTTAACAGTGGGTTGAACATAATCCTACGGTGTATGATCAGACACCAATGTTAACTGCCACTCAATCCTACGGTTCACGAAAATATCATCTTGTCTAGAAAAATATCTAAGACTATGTAGAAGCTATGGGCCCACATGTTCCACGTCATGAATGAGATCTAATTTTCTGCCACAAATCTAAAGCAAAAGACTCATTGGGTTGTCATAGGTGGGTTCTTTATTAGTGGATATTATTTCCATACCAACTTTTATTTTTTCTTTGGTAATCTGTTTCTTTATTTGTGCCTTTCATTTAATCAAAAATATCAAAGAATTGGTGTGTGGAAATGGCGCTACGTGGGGACCGCTAAAGGGAAGAGTAGATCTATTAAAATAGAGTAATGTTATATGCTCCTATTAAAATTTTCTACTCTAAATGGATATTTTATTTATTAGTGATTGGTTTAAAAGTGACATATATCAATTTCTTGTGTGTATGAAAATTAGCATTATGATTTAGTAGAAGTATATATCATTTTTCATTAAAATATAAACTACTGTTATAGATATTTTTGAGTCCTTTGAAGGGAGCATATGAATCCCATGGACTGTGTTGCGACACGTGGTTCTGTGTCAGGGGTAGTCTTGTTTTGTGGCTTTGAAGTTGTCGAATGCTATCTAGGAGAAGGGATGCCCTCACGCGTGGGGCACTCTTAATCTCTTCTTTCTCAATTATTATGTGATATTAGTCTATTTGTTTTTATGTGTCATTTCCATTATCTACTTATAGAAAGAAGTGTAACCAATAACCATCGTTATTCTTCCAATCCAAAATCGTAAAAATGTTTTGTAAATGTTAACGATATTATCATGTTGGTATGTATTAGTCTAATATTATAAAACATTACTAAATTATTTATTAAATAGGTTAAAATTGCAAAATTTTTGATCACTGTGAACAACACCATATCCGCTCTTGGGCAAGTGTCTCATGTGAGACCACCCATGACCCAAGATGATATGGGTTCAATTTCAAAATAATAATTTTAACTTTTTGTTTTATTTTATTAATATCTTTATTTTTATAAATCATATAATATAATAGACTTAGTATATTTAATAGTTCTATTTAAGTTCATTTCATAAACATAATAACATACACAATATACTTAAAACTTTAAGACTTATTCAAATTTGAAACTTATAAATCAGTTCTTGTGTTAAGTTTTTTTTCTGAAATTCGTTAGTAAAACTCTAACACATATGCAAGAACTATAGTCATAATTTCCCCAATATGCATGATACTTTTTTATCTGCAGAGGACACATATATGTCAAGATCGGCCTTCAGCGACACTTGTTGAGAGAAACAATCGTGTATATTCAAAGAGACTAGTTCATTATTCATTAGGTAAATAGATATCATTACTTGTTGAGAGAAACAATCGTGTATATTCAAAGAGACTAGTTCATTATTCATTAGGTAAATAAATATCATTAGTTAGTTATACAAAAAAAAAAAAAAGTTATCATAACATTAGCATGTCTCATTTTGTGTAAGATACTCATCATAATTATAGAATTAAGTTTTAATCTTTTTTTTTCATTTGTGCAAAATTATCTTAACCCAAGTTTAATGGAGAAAACCCGATGTGACTCGGTTCAGATTTAAATTTTACCCGGGTTTAATTTTTGAGTTTGAGTTCGGGTTTGGTAGAGTTAAGACCCTACCCCGAACCCGCCCTAAAGTAATATAATTCAATTTGTAATTGAAAGTTATACCATATATCAATTTTCTTTCTAATTTAACTTTACATACTATTGGTTCTTCAAACATAAAAGAAATGAAATTATATAAGAGAACATAGAAATGATAGAGAAAAATGAAATGAAATGATACCATAACTATATTTGAGTATATTCATTATTTTCGGATTTTCCGTCAGGTTCGGGTTACCCTAAATTCGATGTGTTCAGAGATGATACCTTCATTTTCAAATGTGTTGAGTTCAGGTTCAGGTTTGAGTTCAAGTTTTGAATTTCGATATCGGGATTGAGTATGTACAAACTCAAACCTGATCCACCTTGTTGTCATTTCTAGTCTCTATTTAGCTTGAAAATAGGAATTTAATTAGCAAAGTGAATTATCTCTATCAACTTATAAATGATAAGGCCTGTAGGTTACTTGAATTAACAAGTAACAACTATTTTGTATGTGAATTGTTTTTATATTAGTAGATGAGATGGAAATGCCATAATGAAGATTTTGGTCCAAATGTATCATATCTAAGTGCAATTGAGGCAATAATGCATCTTGTTAGTTGGGATGTGTTGTTGTTAATGTATTAGAAAGATATAATTTTTATTTGCAAGAAGACAGCAAGATATAATTTTTATTTGCAAGACATTGTAATGAAGTTAAGCATATACTTTGTTAAACCAGGGGATATGTCCCAAAAATTTATGTTCTCATGTCTCAAACCAATCATATTTCACTAAGTAATATAATTTTATTTTTCTATTATTATAATTTTTATTTTTATTTAAATGTCACTTTTTAATTAGATTGGTATACAAATGAAACACTAAAATTGAAACAAATTATCACCTTTCATATTTTGTTACCTTAAAGGTATGGTGGATATAAGTTTATTTTAGTTAAATGTATCCAAGTCAAACCTAATTGGTTATTCATATGAAGAAATATTTTAGTATTTATAAGTTTTTTAAATTTACTTCATGTTTTAACTATCAATTCTAGAGAAATCCAATGATTTAGATATACTCATTAATTCAAACCATTGGATTTCCCTAGAATTAATGGTTAAGATGTGAAAAACTTATTCTTGGAGTCAATGAATCTCTCCTCTAGATTGAAATATCTAATTCTACACATAAAATATAATTAATTAATTATGGAATTTCTTTAAGGGAAGAATGATCACAATAATTTTACATGAACATCATTCGTTGCAATTGGTATACTAAAAGAGATAGAAACATATTTCATCAAAGTTCTTTTACAACTTTGAGAGGAATATATTTAATAACATCATATGAATATGAACTTTTCTGTGGCCATTTTAAATCCAAGTCAATTCCATTTTCAATGTAATTCATCCATGACAGAGCATGCTTTAAACCTGTGACATATCATGGTATGATAAGAGAGTGATTTAAGTGAGAAAAATCATCATATAAAATTTATGATAAAAGTAAATCAAGTTTATACAAATATGCATAACCAATTAAGATTAATATGAATGCTTAAATTTTAACCATGACAATTCAAATAAAATGCAATGTTAAGAATATTCAACTCTATACTCCTACTTAAGAATATTCATTATACTAATAAACCAACAACTACCCTAAATGATTTCTAAGATCCAGTAAGGATGTATGAAAGGTGGGTTGGGATAATGACTTCTATGTTAAATAGACATCAATGTTAACCAGATCTATCTTTAATCTTAACATTGTCTCTTTCAAAATGTAATATAGAACTAGATTGATCCTTTCAAAAACAAGATTTAAGTTAAACTTGACTTAACTAAATATTATTAATGACAATGGTCAATGTAATTTGTGTTAGTATTGGGATAACCAGAATATTATCAAAATCTAACATCTTTTTTTTAAAATTGATGGTTAAGATGTGAAGTAATTTAAGAATGAATAATATGATTGCAATTCTCTTATCTTTGTTTTTGCAATTCTGTTATGGATAAAATGAGGTAGAGGATTGCCACGTTTGACTCCCGACAACATTGAATATTCATCGTCATCCAATTCCAAGAAAAAGACAACCTCACTCTCACTCACACTATTACCAACACCATCATCTCCTTCCTCTATCCACACTTAACATCTTCATTCTTTTCATCAATGGCTACACTCTCTCTTCTTTCTCCACCTCACTTCTCAACAATAAACCTCACAACTTCCTTCACCCAAACCCTGAAAACCCCTTCTACCAATGCCACCTCACTCACCACCAACCACAACCGTGGTTCAATCTCCTCCGTTCGTATGTCATGGGACGGACCACTCTCTTCCGTCAAATTAATCACACAGGGCAAGAATCTAGAGGTACTTTTATTTTCTCACAAAAAAATCAAACTTTTTTGAACCCCAGATTTTTTTTTGAAATTATTTTGAACTTTAAGATAAAGGGGTACTAAAATAAGATGCATTTTATGTTTGAATTTATGATGGTTTTCAGCTCAGTGATGTGGTGAAGCAGCATATAGAGGAGAAGGTAGGAAAAGCGGTTCAGAAGCATAGCCACTTAGTTAGAGAGGTTGATGTGAGGCTATCTCTTAGAGGAGGAGGAGAATTTGGACGAGGACCCTTGATTCGTAGATGCGAAGTTAGTCTACTTGCACTTTCAAGTTTCAATTTTGGTCATCTTGAATGCAGCATTATAGGCTCAATCTGACACTATGTTTGGATTAATTGCTAATTATAGATTATTTTAGCAATTCATCATATGTTTAATGGATTAGTGTTACAATCAATTATAAATGAATTCCTTTTATGCATAGATGTGATTATTGGAAATTGCTTTTCAGATAATTCGTTTTGTTTGAGTTGCATAAAAAATCACCTTTATATAATAAATTCTATATTTAAAAAGGGTTGGAAGTTGTTTGTTTATATTAATAATACTTCTTTGGATTGGTTGCAAAAAATAGATTTTTTTGTTGATCAGTTTGTTGAAAATTGGTTTTAAGATAATCTGTTATGTTCAGGTTCTATAAAAATCACTTTTATGTAAATTACAGAAAACTGGTGTGGAATTATTTGTTTGTATTAATAACACTTATTTAAGGATTAGTTTTTCGAACAAGCTTGGAACTTTTAGCTTATCTAAAATTAACTTTTCCCCACGAAAACTGTTTCCACAATTTATCAAGTTTGCCAAATAGGTCAGACTAAACCCAAATTCAACTTTTCTGCATAGATAATCTTACTGAAACACTCCAACAGTGTGTCAATTCAGTTATTCCAATTTGCAGTTTTTCAGTATTTTTACACTGCACTAGGTAACTTTGTTCACAAAAAGGCATGGAGTGATCCGGGCTGAGGAGGATGCAGAAACAATATATGGAAGTATAGATTTGGTGTCATCAATCATTCAAAGGAAGTTGAGGAAGATAAAGGAAAAGGAGTCAGACCATGGAAGACACATGAAGGGGTTCAACAGATTGAAGGTTAGGGAAGTAGTAGAACCGGTGCCCGTGGATGAGGATGAGATATCTCCACAAGAGGAGGAAGAATCAATTGAGGTTCGTAGTTGGTATTTAATAGAATGATAGTTATGAGTCTTGTTTAGTTCCTTTCTATCTTTGCATTTTTATACTTGCCTTTATTTTGGTCATGTTTATTTGCTTCACAAACTTTACCTATCACGGCTTTGTTTTATTCCCAAGTTAGATATGTTTACATATCTTGAATTGGGTTCATCTTTGCTTCATGTTTGTTTGTCTAAGCTTGTTCAAAATGCATAGGCATGTGTACATGTCTTGAGTTGGGTTCATCCATGAATTATTCCCAAAAGTGGCTAATGTCGCGTTGCGATATGTTCTAGAAGTGAGTACTTTTCTGAAAATCTGGAATAGAAAAATTTAATTTCGAATTTTCAAGTTGATTTGATGGTTGCTTTGTTATGAGTAATTGAGATATTTCATGCATATTGGAAAGCATCTGTGTTATCTGTTGTTAGATACATTATTACTTATTAAGAGTTGGTGCTTTCCCTTTTCTTCTCTTACACCTACTTAAGCTGTGAACCTATCTTATAGGTTGTCCGAACAAAATTCTTCGACATGCCACCGTTGACCGTATCTGAAGCAATTGAGCAGCTCGAAAATGTTGATCATGACTTTTATGCTTTTCGAAATGAAGAAACTGGTGAGCAATTAGATAATATAGCTGACTTTTGTTTGCCTTTGTTCTTTGTATATAGTTTGTTGCTTCCTTCCTCCCCTAATATAGTATCGAAAATCCATGTTTTGCTATCCTGGGAACTGAATTTATTCTCTCTGCTTCAGGGGAGATTAATATTGTATACAAAAGAAAAGAAGGAGGTTATGGACTCATTATACCCAAAGGAGATGGTCAAGCAGAGAAATTGGAGCCCGTAGCTAAGGGAAGCTCCCTGAAAGAATGAAGGGTACTAAATAGAAACTCTATAAGATACACGAGCTTGTATACGATTACGGGATACTACTTGCTATGAAGCCAGAAATGCGTAGGCAATTTCAATGGAGGATTTGGTGTTTTAAGTTTAAACCGATTGTGAAGACGCACTGCTGTCTGCGTGTGATGTCCAGAGTACCCTTTTTGTCTAACTATGCCACATACTTTTTTTCATCTGTCAGTTTTGTGCTAATTCAATGCTATTGCTATTCCAGATTACAGCATAAAAAGTTGATCATGTTTAAGCATAAGTCCTTAATTTGTCTAGCAAATTTTATGGTGTGTTGTTGGAGTTCATAAGGTAAAAATGTTGGCTGTCAAGAGAAATCTAAGTGATAGGGTTACAATCAAACAAGTTCTTCCAAGTTAATAGTTTTCTTGATGAATGATATGTTATGTGATAGAATGAAGCAGTTTTTTCATTAACGTATCTGGTTGCACTGCTTTAGTCACACCAAGTGGAGGATCTATGGCTGCAATGCATTATAGTTTGCTTAAACAATGAAGGCTATGCTATCATGCTACCCTTAGTTGTAAATGGGTAAATAAAATCTTGGAACATATTTCTATCGTCCTTAGTTATTCAACCATTTAGTTATTAAAAAATCAATATCTTCTTCAATGTTTAAAATCAAAACAGTATATCTTCACAGAATAAACAATACATAATCACCCTGAAATATATCTTAAAAGGAACGGGAGATTTGGTAGTAATTATGACCTTTTCAAATTTGGTTTATTACATAACAAGAAGCTAGGAGTGTTTTATAAGGTTCTATCATCTCAGTAACTTGTGATTGAGTTGTATATCTGCAGCAGTTGTCAATGAAAAACAAGGTCTCTGCTAGAAAAATGCTACCTCGAAAAGACAAATGACCGCAATGGCCACAACTGCATGTTGTTATGTTTGATAGTAGCTGGTCTCAACTCAATTTTTTTCTATCAACACCTTCATAGTGGTGATAGTTGTCCTGTAATTAATGTGGAAGTCAAGGTCTTGAGGCACAAGAAATTAAATGAAATAACTGGGGGAGCAAAAACTGAAGCAAAAGAAAAATGAATCATCTTAATCACTTTTATTTCAATTCAGATTGTCTATAGCAGTTGCCCTTTTCTGTTTGCCAGCGAATCTCTCAGTTGAAATAGTTAAAAGCTTATTGAGAGACATTTGTTCCCCTTTTACACCCTTCTTTACTTCATACCTAAGCTTAATTCTGTCATCAAACTTATACCCAAGGAAAGCAGGAAAACTCAGCAACTCGTCAATGTCACGATCCATCTCTTCTATCAAGTATTTCATCTTCTTCTCCAAAGAAGTATGATTATACTGCAGTATCTGTGGTTGCTTCTTGCTCATAGCAACAATGTCTTCACATGAAAAGCCATAACTCAAGAATAGAGTGATCACCTTTTGCATGTTCTCACAGCTTGTCCTAGTAGTAGACCCAATCGCCATTGTCAACTCCTTTGTCCTATACTTAAACCCAATCTTGACCAGAAACACAAGTTTATATGCAATGTTCTCGTGAAATGAATGGCCTAGAAACAAGGGTGCTTTGACCAAGAACTTGAAGATCTCACCTGAATCCAATCCACAATCCTTAAGAAACTGAATACGCGGACGAAGTTTCCTGTCTCTGCTAGCCGTAACAATACCTGGGAATACAAGTATTATCTTAAATATTTCTTGGTCATCAAGGCCTGCAAAAGACCTAAGAAGCCTAATATGTCCCTCCACATGTTCCACACTATAATTCAGAATTGCTGGCAGTGTGCGCAGCACTTTCCCGGTGCCATCCTTATCTCCTCCACTAAGCTCTACCAGGACTCTAACTCTTGGAATCAGCTGTTTATCCAAATCATAGTTGAGCAGCGTGGGACGCTTTACAATCAAACTAACACCGCCAAATGGTTCCAGGAAATCAAAGATCCTGTCAATTTCATCTAATGACCTATGGATGAACGCTTTTGGCAAATTAACTCTGTTGAGCACATAAACAACCTTGTCTCGGGGAACTCCTCGGTCATGTAGCAATTGGACCTTGTGAGGAAAACCGGCCAAAAATCTTGGTTCCGAAGCAGATAACAGGTGCTTCACCTGTGATTGCTCAAGTTGTCCTTCCAATTCATCTCTCAAAAAACATAGCAAGGGGTCAATTTCCTTAGCTGTTAACAAAGTTGGCTGCCTTATAACCGAGTGATACAGGTCAACATGATCGAGCCCCAGAGACTGCAAAGAAAGAACCCGAGAGCGCAATGAATCTATTGACACCACTGTAAGATCATGGTTATTGACCAAGAGCAGTTCTACTTCTTCGTAGCCAATACCAATTTCTCCAAAAACAGAGAAGAGTATCCCTGAAACAAAACACGAGGCCATGAAATAATTTTAACATGCTAAATGATCTGAGGGCAAATATACTTAGTATTTTATCACTCTATAGACAACTTATTTTCCCAAGTAAAACGTAATTTTGGTACTTAAGATTGACACCATCAGTAATTTGGTTATCAAGATTACAAAAAAAACCTCAACTTGGTCCTTCACTTTCCGCATCGTCGGACAAAATTGACTGAAAATGTGCAAAGTCAAGGACGAAATTGACACATTCGTAATCTTAGGGACCAAGTTAACCTATGGTGTCAACCTCAGCTATCAAAATAACGTTTTACTCTATTTTCCCACATCGTATAGCTGGTTTATTAAGTTTGAGCAATAGGTGTTTGATAATTTGACTGAGAGAGAAATTCACCTGGTTGGGTAGAAGGAGTGGCAGATGATGCACTAAGGCGGCACAGAAAGAAACCATGATTGGTGGGTCGGAAATAGTCACTGTTAAATGGTTGTGACTTGAGGTTGTGTCTTAGTGTTTTTGTGAGGGAGAACAAAAGTTGAGGTTGAAATTGAGGACAAAGGGTTGAAAATGAATGAAAGGAAGGAATAAGAAGATTTGGATGAAATGTCAGAGAAAAACAATTACTTGAAAGATATGAAGTGTTTGTGAGTAGAGTTATTGATGCCACCATTTTTGCGAACCTCCTTTCTAAGCAACTAGTCACTTTCTATTTAGTTCAAGATATGGCGCGTATTTTATTGGGAGGCGCTTACACATTTTTATAGTTTATGTTTATTTTCTGAAAAATAACCTGAAAATATAAATTATATATGTTTGTCAATTAAATAAAGTTTATAAATTCATTTTTTTTGAAAAAATAAGTCAACGGTATAAACTCTAAAATTATGGGTTGATTTATTTTTTTAGCTTATATTTTTTTAATTTTTCTATTTCTCATTTTACTCCCTCATAACTTTATATGTCTCATCATTTTTAATTTCAACATAACTTTTCACCTCATTACCACCGAACTCCATAATTCTCATTAATTACTACATAGTTGGTTATGTGAACATATAGCAACCTAACTATGTAATAACTATATAAACATTAATGAAAATATTACTTCAAACAAGCACCAATATGTGGTTGACAATAATAACTATGTAATTATATCTCATAAAATGCATCCTGTAAAACTAAAACTATTGATGCTAATCTCATAAAATCCATCTAGTAAATCCATCATGTGGTTGGCAATAATAACTTCCAATTTTCCTAATTCTCATTTTTCCTTATCCTTTTCATCACTAAAACCACATTGATGCTAAAACAACAATCTCATTGATCCTCATTCTCATTTTTCCTCCTTATTTTATTAATATTTATACATAGTAAGTGAATCATCACTCACTATTCATTTTATTACTTTTTTGAAAAACTAATGATGATAAAATATAAATGATAGATGATATAGTGACAATATATAAGACCAGTATATTATTTTTACGTACATTTTTCTTCTTTTATTTCCTTAATTAACGAAACCATTATGAAAATATACAAAATTTGTATCCATGCAAGATAGGTCAATTGAGTTGACTAAGGTATATAACATGAATCATATCTCATAAGTGTTGTGAGTACATAATTCAAAATTATTGTGTTATATCCTTTTGTCATTTTCTTCATGCCCTTCCTTGTAAAGCCTGGTGTGGCCCTACCTCTTGATGGAAAAATATATCCACAAAATTGTCATAAATTAACCAATAAAGATGTAAATTGATTCCTAAATGAATACGGGGTTGTAGTGAAAAAAATCGTAACTTGATTCTAAAAATGAAATGTCTATTTTTATCCCATCCACTAAAATTACTATTAAATGTTTACTATCAACATTTCATGCAACACCTAGTTAGTAGTAGCATGACTAACATCATTGGCAGATAGGGTATCAGTGCCATTATAATTTTTATTCATGTCTATGATCATTTCGAAAACCCCTACACAAACAACAAAAGAAAGAGATTAGAATCCCAGTGGTCAAAGGCATCAATACTTAAGATTAAAAAGGGATAAGAGATGGAGAACACACCTAAGAGTTGAAGAAGAATTGAGATTATTTCGAAGGTGCAAATGTGCAATGGCTGTAGCAAGATTACGCAAAATTGATTGAATACTAATATATAATCAACTATTATTTGTCCTTTTCAAATCTTAGGTATGTTCTGCAATTGTCCAATTTTAATCTTAATAATGAATTGGCATTGAGGTTTTTGTCTAGGTTTTTTGAAATGATAGACATAAACAAAATCATGATGGTACTAAGAGCTTATCTACTAATGATGTTAGTCATGTTTCATGGAGCATGAAGCATTGTGCATGCAATCCAGAATAGTTGACAACATGAAGCATAAAACCAGTAACACCTGTGCCAGACTCCTCAACCAAACATCTGTACTGGACTCTCCATGTTTGGTCGTGTTTGCCACTCTATATACTTCCGAACATGCAAATAAATGATGAATAATATAATATTTGTGTATAAATCTTTACATTAACGTACATAATTTTTACACTCAAATATTAAACTCACTTTCTTATAGGTTTCCTCTTCCATGTCCCAAGCTCAGAAGACAAAAAAAGACACTTACCATTAAATCATGAATTATTTCCCAATATGCAAGATTTTTCTATAATAATTTGCTTTTTAGTGCATTTTCTAAATTAAATTGTTACATTCAATTACTAATTGAATTATTGTCTAAAAATTTGCTATAAAAAATACCTGTCAAAAAATGAAAAGATAATATAAGAGAAGATGGCCATTTAAGGGTATATATATATATATATATATATATATATATGGACAAAACGTGTTAAGAGCAAGACGATTACAAATCAATCATAAGCTTTCGTGAAACAGAGCTTAGTGCTGCAACCATTTATGCATAATAAATGAACAAAGGGCTTGTCAGAAATTTTAAGATATAAGTGGAATAGAATTATATGTAATAGAAAAAAATAACGAAATATGTAATGGTAAATAGTTTTTATTCCCTTCTAGGTTAAGCTACACACGTATTGTTGTATTTATTGAATGACTTAGAATCCATTAAAGAAATCTAGGTTAACAAACAAATATCCACATTATAATTGACAAAAATATATCCTAACATAAATATATCCTACTAATTCATTATTATTATCTTTTCAACAAAAAAATATAATTGACTACATATCCTAACATAAATGTTTCAATACAATCACTTCAAATTCAGATTAGATACAAAGTTTATGAACTCCATTGGCTACTAAATAAAAGAAATCATGAATGCATGATGGTATATTCTTAGTAAGTAATCCAACAAAAAATATTCTCAATCAGTTCACAAACAGTGAGTACTGAAATTTATAGCTATGTTTGGTACAAATTATTTGAAGAAAGATAGTTACCTTATCAATCTCCTTACATTCCCTAATCTTCAAATCCTTCCTACCAAAATAGCCTAGTTGTTATAGCATCAGAAGAAAACCCAATAACCAAAAGAAGGTTGCAATAAGTGCCCTTGCTTCTTTTTTTGGGATGAAAAGTTAGACCAATTGTGTTGGCTTCTCTCCTCCCATGTTCATTATATTTTCCCTGAACACAGCAACACAAGAAATATAAAAATTCTCAGTCTGAACAATAAAAGTTTATTATGCTTATGTAATCACTTGCTTCAACTTTTAAAGCAATGTGGCTCAGCATAATATATTTGTGCATAGCCAGCATAGGAACTAATAGAAAAAGGAGAACACATATGAAGTGTTACAGCTTCTTAATTTTACTCATGAAGAAACAAAGTTAAATAATGCTGAACAAAATTGCTAACTAGCTTGCTCATAATTCTAGATCAAGACAACATAAAGGTGTCTGATAAAACATTTCACAATTAGCTCAAGGGAAAGGTAAAAATTGAAATATTTAACCAAAACGACCACCATGCATAGAACTGCTATAATCATATGGGTACGGCGTACGCAAATGAATTACAACACACTTAGTTTCTTGAAACACAGATAATTCTGGCTGAATTGCAATTAAATGTGTGTTATATAGTTTATTTAAGAAACTATAGAGCAATACAACAACAACAATCAACAACCAAGCCTTAATCCTTTATCAGACTAGGTGAGATTAAGTTCATGGATCGAATGACAGTATAATGCTAAGATAATTAGCACCACAATATTGATTAGAATTGAAGTAAAATAAATCATTTCTGTTTCATTACAACGAACAACGATAACATTAATGATGATTGTTCACAGTAGTTATGACTTATGAGTGAATAACCTAAGCCATTCAGAAAAAGGTTTAATAGGAACTAATCTAATATATAACAGCTAACAAGGAAAGAGTAAACCATATAAGAGAGTATCATCACTCCTTGCTCATAAAATTAATTGTAAACAGCTAAAATAAAAGGAAAAAGAAAGCCATAGCTGGTCAGAAGAATTTCTTCAAGAGACAGCAAGAAGCTTATACATATATAACAGAGCCTCCTAAAAGTAAATTAATTGTCATGATCTTCCCTTCTCATTGTTCATTTTTTACCTTTTATTCCTTCTTTTCAGTTTACTTCTTTTTGCCAAGTTCTGTTCTACACTAAAAAATTTATAGATGGATTTCAATGAATTATCATCATACTCATATAGCCATATTTAGACAATAAAAGTGATCAATAGCGTACTCAATCTCTTAAAAGGGAATTAGGAGGTCATAAACAATTAAGAACCTCACAGCCAGCACCTATCTCAAAAGTTAGTTAATTTTCCCTAAATTTAATGTTCTACTATCTCCACACAAGTCTAAACACTCTGACTCATGAGAAATACAAGCCTAATATTCAATATCACATGCTTCAATACATTGAAGGCTCTTAAAGCATGCTATCAAGATTGGTGGGCACTGGGAACCCATTGGCTGTAATAAATAATTACCAAAGTAAAGACAATTTACCATTGTCAGCACACCAGCATCAGAATGTCACATAAAATCAAAGTATCATCACACTGAAATTTCTGATATTGAAACCTATGTGAAGTAATCAAGCTGACATAGTATATTTGAGTTCAAAACCGTACTAAAATATACTTTTAACACAGAATGCGCACTTAAATGAAGATTATCACTAAATATAAAAGTTTGAAAGGAAATAGATATGAATCTGTAATGAGAAATGTGATAATCTTTTCAAGGGCTAACTGAACAGGCAGCCAAACATAACAAGCTAATGATAACAAATCAGAACAGAAAAATTTGAAACACATGGGAATAAAAGAATTTTACATGTTGCACAGAAAGGTGTGGTTTTATTGTTCAACAATTAACAGCCAAATATAAACAGGCACACTTATATAGTCACTCTAAACTTGCACCAGCACAATTCGTGAATAGCAAAGTGAGCAATCCACCAAAACCAACATAAAATATAAGCTTTTGCCTCTTCAACTCTGTCAAACCAGGCATAATAGCCAATGATAGCAAGTGAGATGCTGAAAATTCATCATAAATAATCAAACACACGCTGAAATCAATGAAAATTTTAAAACCAACATAAAATATAACCTTTTCCACTTGAACTCTGTCAAACCAAGCATAATAACAAGTAAAACACTGAAAAATAATCATAAAGAATCAAAGCACACTGATATAACCATTTTAAACCCCCACCAACAAAAGTCATGTATAGCAAAGTGACAATCCGGCAAAACCAACATAAAATATAAAGGCAACACTACTTTCCTAGCATGCAATAACAATGAAGATAACACCAGACATAGCATAATAGCAACAACCAATGTATAAACCAAGAAAACAAAGACAGTGACAGCGACAGCTTTCATTACAATAATCACAGGCAATGTAAAGTTTCTAAATTTAAGCAGAGAGGTGGCATTAGAAGTGAATAACTTCCCAAGTTTAAAACTTTGTAGCATGATGCAACATTTTATGTGTATAGAATCAACAACAATCATAACTCTTACTTAGAGAACCCAATCTCATTAGCCATATGAGTGTTATTGCTCTCCTTCTTAGCCAATAACCTTGACTTTCGTTTCCTCTCTCTCACTTTCCAAACATTTTGCTTCCGATACACGAACTTCACAGTCTTCCACCCAGACGAACTGGTATCAATAACAGTTACCTCGCTCTTAGAGAACCCCTTCATATCGTTGTAATCATCATCATCATAACCCACAGTTTCTGCTTCTTCTTGTTCTCGTTCTCGTTCTCGTTCCTCTTCCGGCACCGCGGCAGTGATATTTAACGGAAAGATGCCGGGATCGGTGGCGGCGGTGGTGGTGGAGGAAACGGGAGAAGGAGAAGAAGAAGGGTGGACTTTGGTGGGGTGAGGTTGTTTCCGGGGGCATTTTTTGTACGGATGGGTTCGGATAAAGGACGCGCCATTAAAAAGCTGAGCGAGGATGGAACCGTGGGTGTGGGTTCGGGTACGGGTAGGGTTAGGGTTATCGGGTCGGGTATGTGGGGTAATAGTGTTTGTGTTGGTGAGGAGGAAAGAACCGAGGTCGAGGTGTTGGCCGGTTGGAAAGCCTTTTCTGGACCGGAGCCGGTCGAGCCAGTCGTGTGATGGGGTCTGGGTCACAGGTTTGGTTTGGTCTTGTCGTATTTGTTCTAGATTTTGGATGAGATGCATGGTAGGTGGAAGGAGAAATTGATGAGGGTTTCAAAGTGATTCTGTGAGTGTGAAATTGAGATTTGAGAACGGAGGGTAAAAGTAATGATTGGTATCTAATATCGTTATTTTTATTAAATCTAATGATTTAGAATTACTCGTTAGTTCAAACCATTAAATTTATGTTAATATTTTGTGGTATGAGATTGAAACCCTCAATCTCCTTATCATTTTATTCTTTAAGTCTTACGTTCATACCACTTGACCACATTATGACTACCGGTTAAATTCATATATAAATTTGAAAGTAGTTAAAATTTATACCGTGTGATGAAGATAAGGGTCAAAGATTATATGTCCAATAGCTGTATAAGAATATGTTCTTCTAAACCATGTCTAATATTATTGGCAATAAAACAAAAATTAATATGATATGTTTTCTCTTTAAAATAAACATGGCATGTTTTCCATTAGTATTTATGATTTGGAACATAATTTGAGATAACATATCATTGTTTATTGTCTCTAGTCAATCTACAATAAATAATATAAAATATTACTTTATACTTTTCTCACTTTTCTATTTAATTAAATGACATTTTTTAATTGAATGGTAATAATAAAATAATAAAATATTCCCAAGCAAGGCTAGGTAGTTCTTCACATTCAATGGATGTTGGATACTAATTCTATCTTTAGTTAACAAAATAAAGGCCAATGAAAGAAGATTAAGAAGAGTATTAGAATAGAAAATGTGATATTTTTGTTGTTTGACGTGATAGAAAATGAAAAAAATTATAAATATAAATAATATATTTATTTTTAATACTAACATTGATATGCATGTTTTCTTTTTTTGGAATTTTAGAAAATTAAGGATCTTTGTCAGTGTTATTAATATGTAACTCAATTTTTTTAAATACACATGAAGTTATTTACAAAAAAAAATCCATTGTTTATTTTCTTCACTTCAGGGAAAACAAAAAGATATAAGGTCTACCATTTTTCCTTTATTTTCCGGTAGTGGAAGCAACCCAACTATAAAAAATATTATTTTCTTCCAAGTTTCATTTCCCTCTCTTTCATTCTCTTCCTTTGGTTAATTTTATCAGCCCCACTAAACATACCATAATAGTGATGATTAATGACGTGTAGGTGGTTGGGGATGATGATTTATTATCTAATATAGTGATTCATTAATTAAATTGCATATTAGTAAAATTATATATATATATACATATATATTAGCATTAATCTAAAAAATTAATTAAGAATGTAATAAATAATTTTATTTAAATCATTTGTTAAAATAAAATGTTTGATTTTGTTGTACATCATATTTCAGAAGTATAAACAAATACAATGATTCTGTATTTTATTCTCCTCAATAAGATTTTGGAAAAAAATAAAGTTACGTTAAAAATATGTACTTTTAAACGAAAATTGATCAGTGTAATCAATACAATTTAAATGAAAAATGACCGATATAATTTGTTTTGACCAATTTTAACTTATATAATTTTGCGACTGAAACAATTTATGTACCATATTTTTAGTTGAACCTACTATTACAATGGGTTTTAAGAGTAATGGATGATGTATTGACATTGTATAAAAAATTTATATTGTAAGTGGATACATTTTTTTCAAAGTCAATTATTAACAAGCATATGTTATTTTTTCTTATATTTAAGGAGAATTTTTATTTATCATTTTCCTTTCAAGTAATATGTGGCAAAATAGGAAATATGATTAATGTTTTTATTATATTTTATTAACCACTATTTATATTTAATTATTATTAACTCTTAAATAAAATTAATACAAATAAATGATAGATGATGTATTAACTGTGTATAAATATTTACACTCACAATGCATATAGATATTACACCATTGTATAAGAAGAAAATATGTATGCACCGATAGTGTAATAATTTTTTACACTGTCAACGTATAATTCATCATTCACATTTAATCATTATTGACTTTTAAATCAAAGTAATATAAATGAATGGTAGACAATACAATGACTGTGTATAAATCTTTACACTGACTGTGCACATATATTACACCCCGTATATAGGGATGGCAAAAATAACCGAACCTGTGGGTACCCGTCAAAATACCCGCAACGGGTACCCGCAAAAATAGCTCATTGGTGGGAACGGGTATCATGATATCCGCCCCGCGGGTACCCGCATATATATTTTAATTAAATATTTTATATTTAGTTATTATTAATTTAACATCATATTTGTTTATTTTATTATTATTTCATAATAAAATTTAGTAATGAGATTACAATCATAAAATTATCATATACATGTCATATTATTTAAGTAAAAATTATTTTTATAGATTAATTATTGTAAAATATATAAAAATGTAATTAGAGTTGGAAACCTGTTGGGTACCCACAGGTACCCACAAATAGTGCGGGTACAGGCACGGGTATGCACTACCCGTGCCCGTTGCCATCGCTGCCCGTATAAGAGGAAAAGAAGTATGCAATGATAATGTAAAAAAAAAAATATTGTCACTGCATCTTCCACCATTCAAATTTAATAATTGGTAACTTTCAAATAAAAGTAAAAAATACAATTAAATAATAAATATTACGCTCTTTATTTATTCTTTCATCCTTTTAATTGTATTAAACTTTTCTCCTTATTTTACTTTTATGCTATTTTCATCATCTAAGTTTGACCACCATACAATATTTTTCTTATTTAAAGGTGCAGAGTTTGATGAATTCCATGAAAATAAATATTCTATCAGTTGTCTCGTTCTCTTACATAAGCATAATAATAAACTAGTTATCCCATGAAAATCTCCACCATGATCTAGCATCTTAGTTCGAATATGTTGTTATTTAATGAAACTACACAACTATGCCTAACGCTAAGCAAAACATCCTCTCTCTCTCTATATATATATATATATATATATATATATATATATATATATATATATATATCATATATCATAACATTTTATTCACTTCAATCCTAAAATCTCATTTATTTTTGTAAGGATAAAACTTCAACTCTTCAAGGTAAAGTATCACACTTCAGTTGATGGGTCACAATAATACTTATTGCAAGAGTAAATTAAAACAATAGCTTATAGACCATACATAACAAAGGATAATAAGTGAGAATAGAGTTTTAATGACCTATTTAATAGTGTTTGTGTAAATGATATTAATTGCTAGGTGAAGATCCAAACCATAGATAGATTTTATCGTATTCCATGTAGCAGACGATGTTATTGCTAGGTAAATCAACTTTTTTGTAACAAAACGTTATTGATTTTATGATTGAGGATTGAACAACATTTTTTTGTAGCAAGTTAGATTGGTTTTTATACATTCAACATTACTTTTTGTGGCAAATGTTGTTTATTTACCGAAATTCAACAATGTTTTTTTTGGAGCATTGATTTTATTAAATACTAAATGTACTATCCCTCTCATTTTAACACATAACTCATTCACTCTCACCCACTATCACACGACAAACTCCATAAAACTCACTCTTTCTCTTAGAGCTCACCATATTGTCTTTCCAGAACTCACTCCTTCTCCCACAGCTCACTCTTTCTCTTCGCTCATCCTTATTGTTCATCAAAAATCTTATTTCCATGACTCATACTAAACTTTAACTGTCACGGCCAATGCTGCAACATCTTTTGCTTTCAAATCGCCATTCACAATCCAATGTAAATAACATGGATGAAGCTTATAATATGACGCATGCTTTCAATGGATTAATACATTTGGGTCACTGTTTGGTGATGGAATATCTTAAAATTATGAAATGAATTAGATGTTAAGAAAGAGAGAGATGCACTAGAGAGAGGAACATAAATGGGGAAGAAGAAGAAGAAAACTGAGTTAGTGGAGAATGATCTCCACAATTTAAAGATTTGTTCATCTACAATTAGGTGTATGTAAAGATGATGTGTTGGAGTTGTCTCCAACCAAGTTTTTCTAAATAGCATAAAGGATGAAAGAGAAACTTGGTTGGGGACAACCCCAATACATCATCTTTATGTACACCCAATCGCAAATGTTTAAATTGTGGGTCACATTCTCCACTAACACAGTTTTCTTTTTCCTCATTTATGTTCCCCTCTCTAGTTATATTAGTCTCTTTTTCTTATGCTACTAGCTCCTATGTTCCTATGTTTCTCTAAGCCAAATATTGATAAGTGGAGTTAGCACAAGTACTTCAAAAAACAAAGAAAAATAACACATTTATCATTTTCGTTATAATGAAATTACATTTTTGTCAGTAAAAATAAAGAAAAAATATGTATTTGTCTCTTCACTAATAGAAATGATACTAACTGTGTATTCCAAATCAATTTTAGGCTATTAAGCAATTGCAATACCAAATTATTTTTATTATTTGTCTGCTTTATTTTTTCCCTAAATACTATCGAATAGTGAGAATAGACGCTCATATATCATCATTCAAATCTTCTATCTGCAGAATTTGTAAATAGTGAAGTTACCAATCTTCTCAGTTAATTTAACATAAAATATTATATAAGTTATAGTCCCTTTGAACCTTGTCAAATAAATTAAAGTATGTATATATTATAGAGAGTTGCTGAAAACATCGATCAACATATAAGCAGTCAAACACACAATGAGATATAAGTGAAGAAAGTTGCACCACCAACATAAAATATAAAGGAAAGGTTTATTCAATGGTAGGTCTCATAACAAAGACATAATTGAAACAAGGCATAAAATACTGAAATATGATGCAACAAACAAACGAGACCACTGATAAGTTGTAATTAACATGAGATAACAAATGTGCCACTAGTATGAGTGATTATTATCATAATCACCCATTAACACTTGACTCACTCCCTTCGTTTAATTGATCATGAAAAACGAGTTGTGCGTGAGTTATTCCGTCCAACTCAGTTATATCGCTATGTTCTACTTCTTCTTCTTCTTCTTCATCCTCATCATCTTCTTCCTCCTCATCTTCTTCTTCTTCCATTTGTTGTAAAGCTGGCTGGATCACTTGCATTGGGAAACGAGGTGGGCGTTCGATCCTATGAACTTGTGGGTCTCCTTCTTGGTGATGATCACCCTCAGCAGGAGCAACAGGATCAGCAGGAGCCACAAGATCAGCAGGAGCAACAGGATCAGCAACAACAACAACAATTTCTTGTTGTTGTTGTAGCTTTTCCTCAGCAGCAGTGGAGGTAGATGGAATAGAAGGATGGGGAAGGTTTTGGCTATTCTCTTGAAAATGAGGAATTGGAGGATTGGTATTAGCCTGAGAGAGGAGGAAAGTGCCTAAGTCAGGGTTGTTTCCGGTGGGAACACCCTTCTTGGCACGGAGGCGGTCCAACCAGTTTGGTGGTACTTTTTTGGTTTTCTTCGCTTCTTCCATTCGTCTCATCAACTCATCAAGGGTAGGGATTCCAGCCATAGTGATGATGGAACAACCAAGAAAGGGGAAAGTAAGAAACTCACAACTCAGATAGGGTTTGCAGTTGTAACTGAATCTTTCTGAGTTTGATTGTGATTGTTTATGTGAAAATGAATGCGTTTAAATAGATAGTGTGAAGGGCAAGGGGGGCACAATGTGTGTCATCATCACTACTCTTACAATGCCACCTCATATACATTTGTCAAAATAGATACATGTTATCTTAGATCTTATCTCATATGTTGTTCGTCTAGAATCAATAATAATGAGAGGAAAATTTTATTATTCAAGAGTAAGTTTTTTGAACTTACTTCACATCTTATTTATCAATTGTAGGGAAATCCAATATTTATATCTACTCATTAATTCAAACTATTGGAGTAATTGAATAAAATGTGGGGTAAGTTTAAAAAACTTACTATTGGAGTAAGTGAATCTCCTCCATAATAAAGACATAACATGTTTTCATGGAGAGAAGATCTGGAACAACACATCGACAGCTGTGTTTTCACGTTTAAAAATTGTTAATACGGTTTTCTTTCTAATATAACGCAAATATATTTATTTCCTTCCTTCCCTAATCATATTGTTAAAGGTGATTTCTCTAATATTATTAAATATTTTAGATTTATCTGTACAAAAAAAATCTGTGTTAAATTCATCTCCTAATTTTAAAAGTTTATACATTTACCTTATATCGTATTCCTTAAATGAAAAAAATATAGAATTTTACCAAAATGGCTTTGTACAGTTACTAAATTTCAACCTTTAATTCAATTAATGGAGCACATATCACCTTAGTTGTCTTACTATTTTTCAAGCGAATAGTATCATACCATTCAATAGGAGAGAATGCTACATGAAACCAAAATAATAAATTTAGATTTTTGTAACTCATTCTAAAGAATGAAAAAGAGTTAGACGAGGTAGATATGAATTGAATTATAAAATTTTAAGTTGTTTTATTAATATGATTTTGACATGACTAATGTTTTTTTAAATATTTTGGGAACATGATAATTTGGAGAATCATGATAGGCCCCAAGGTTTAGAAATTGCTTACAAAATCATTACCTATCAATGAAACGTTCATGCTGACTATGTAACTTCAATAAGAATATTAAAAAATAGGATAAGTTTAATAGAGTGTTATTGAGTATAATGAATTTTCTTAAAATAAAATATTTATTAAATATATACAAGTTTCATACTTATCTGTATTTTTATTCATGGATATTTATTATTTATATAATAATTGTCATTTTAGTCTTTTCTCTCTATTAAAATAGCTATGCAGGTAATATTTTATATGTTATTTTATTCTGCATATTTTTCTAAAAATTTCTATAATTAATTTTTATTTTACATATTATATTATTTATATAATTAATTCTTTATATATGTATATAAATTTCCTAATTTAAAAAAGACAGTCAATGCACACATAAAAAACTCCAGTGTTGGTTTCTTGGAGCACTCTCCTATTTGAAATTGAATGATAAGATACTACTATTCACTCTCTTCATTTTATATTTCAGAAAAAATGAGTTAATTTTCAAAATTTATTATAATGAGAAAATGTCATTTTCAAGAATAATTTTTTTGATTTGTTTTAAACATTTTTTATTCAATGTTTAACTTTTTCATATTATTCAAAAATTTTCGATATTTTAGATACTCAATACACATTTATACTTCATTTTCTAAATATATTCTTATTTAATTTCATCTTTTTCACCAATTATTTCTTCATTTCTTTTCAATTCAGTTTCCAATGTATATTAAATATAGTTATTTCAGACAAATTGTATTAATTTTTTATATCATTAATGATTTTGTAAACTATGTGCATAACCTAAAACATCAAAAAATATGAAATGAGAGAGTATAATTTTCAACCACTCTCTCAATTTTATAATATAATTTATTTCTTTCTTTCTAAACATAACAACTTTTGTTCTCATCTCTTAATGATATTGCTGAAATAATTCCATGATAAATATGGTAATATATGATTTTGAAATGAAAATTGTTGCTCCTTGAAGTTAGTGTAACTTGAATTTATTTTAACTTTTTTTGGAGGGCACCTATAATTGTATGCTGTTTGTTATGACCATTTACATGTCCTGATGTAGTGCAAATGACCAATTGATCTAGCAATTGAAGATGTTAACATAAAATTTAGAGTAAATTACACAAACTACCTCTCTCTTCTTTGTCATTACACAAACCACCTCTCCCTCTTACACAAACTACCCATAGATTTATACATACATTACACAGACTACCCCTGCATGTTATAAAAGTGTAATATTTTAAAGAAAAAATGTGTGATGAATGTAATTAAGTTAAACAAAATATTGTATATTATGTAACACTTCAAATAGTACAAAAGCGAATGTTTCTTTATTATTTTTGTGTCATTAAAAAATACATTAATAATTTAAAATAAATGTTTAAATAACTCTTATATTATTTTATAACGAGCCAAATAATGAAGTCACATTGACTCTTATATTATTTGAATTTTTCTACATAATATACAATATTTTGTTTAATTAATTACACACATCATACGTTTTTTGTTTAAAATATTACACTTTTATATTATATAGGGGTAGTCAGTGTAACATATGTACAAAATTATGGGTGGTTCGTGTAAGGATAAAAAAGTGAGGGGTGGTTTGTGTAATTTCACTAAAACTCAGGGGGTGTGAGTGTAATTTACTCTAAAATCTATTGGAAAAGAAAACACAAATATAAAATATGAAGATATCCTATTAAATCACTACTTTGATTACTTTAGTTTTTTTCTTCAAAATTTCAAGGATAATTATCATGATTTGTCATGTTTAAGGGAAATATTTCAAAAATGGAAATGACAATAACAAACATATTTTGATGAAATAAACAAGGAATTAAAAATTATTTTTTGAAAATAAAAACATGAAGTAGAAAAAGAAATCAAACATATAATAATTGTGTCAAGCCATTTTGGTAAAATTCTAAAAAAAAATTATTTAAGGAAGATGATATAAGGAAAATGCATGAACCTATAATTGTCATTAAAAATAGTATAAGAGGCTAAACTATGTACCACGAAAAAGAATCACATGTCCCAAAAAATTATATCTCAATGTCTCTAGCTAATAAAATTTAAACAAATAATATAAAAATATTACTTTTTATTTTTATATTTTTTATTTAATTAAATATTATTTTTTAATTGGACGAGAACACGAATAAAGACATCAAATATAATACGTGATCTCCATGATCTCCATTTGTGTACCACATCCAAAATTTTAAAACTAGGAGATGAATTTAGCATAGATCTTTTATGTATAGAAAAATCTAAAATATTTAATAAAATTAAATGAATATTCTTAAACAATTTGGTTAGAGAAGGAAAGAAAGATATTTCTTTCTTATTAGAATGGAAAGTGGGTTTACATTGGAACATAGATCTATATTCCTAGAATTTATCCTATACGGTGTTTCGTGCTAACTAGAGTGCATAATAAGTGGGTTTGATCATGTTTCATTAACACAACATATCAAACTGCAACACATCATGATTATTTATGGAATAATTTAAATTGATAAGTATAATTAAGATGTAGAAAATGTCTTTTCCACTTACTCTCTTGCGGTAACTGGATCTCAGCCCTTAGGTTTTACAATTTTTTAACATAAGAAAACAGCTGTGGAAATGTATATCAGGTGGCATTATACGAGTGGTCAGGATGACACAGATTGAGCTCTCATTTTCCCTTGCCACTCCTTATTTAAACGCATTCATTTTCACACAAACAATCACAATCAAACTCAGAAAGATTCAGTTACAACTGCAAACCCTATCTGAGTTGTGAGTTTCCAACTTTCCTCTTTCCTTGGTTGTTCCATCATCACTATGGCTGGAATCGCTACCCTTGATGAGTTGATGAGACGAATGGAAGAAGCGAAGAAATCCAAAAAAGTACCACCAAACTGGTTGGACCGCCTCCGTGCCAAGAAGGGTATTCCCACCGGAAACAACCCTGACTTAGGCACTTTCCTCCTCTCTCAGGCTAATACCGATTGTCCACTTCCTCAGTTTCCAGAGAATAGCCAAAACCTATCCCATAGGAGACGCCCTAGGAAGCAAGCTCGTCCAACCAAAAGAGTAGTAGGATTTCCCAATCCTTCTACTCCATCTACCTCCACCACTGCTGAGGAAAATCCACAACAACAAGAAGAAACTGTTGTTATTGTTGCTGCTCATGAAGTAGAAGCTGGTGATCCTGCTGATCCACAAAAACAACAACTTGTTGTTGTTGCTGCTCATGAAGTAGAAGCTGATGATCCCACTGATCTTGTCGCTCCTGTTGATCATGCATCTCATGTTGATCTTGTTGCTCCTGTTGATCATGTTACTCCTGCTGATCTTGTCGCTCCTGTTGTTCCTGTCGCTCCGGCTGATATTGTCGCTCCTGTTGATCATGCAACTCCTGTTGATCATGTTGCTCTTGCTGATCCTGTCACTCCTGTTGATCATGTTGCTCTTGCTGATCTTGTCGCTCCTGTTGATCATGTAGCTCATGTTGATCATGTTGCTCTTGCTGATCCTGTCGCTCTTGTTGATCATGTTGCTCTTGCTGATCCCATCACTCCTGTTGATCATGTTGCTCTTGTTGATCATATCGCTCCGGCTGATCTTGCCGCTCCTGTTGATCATCCAGCTCCTGTTGATCATGTTGCTCTTGCTGATCCTGTCGCTCCTGTTGATCATGTTGCTCTTGCTGATCGTGTCACTCCTGTTGATCATGTTGCTCTTGCTGATCCTGTCGCTCTGGCTGATCTTGTCGCTCCTGTTGATCATGCAGCTCCTGTTGATCATGTTGCTCTTGTTGATCATGTCGCTTCTGATGATCATGTTGTTCCTGCTGATCCTGTCGCTCCTGCTGATCTTGTCGCTCATGTTGATCTTGCTGCTCCTGCTGAGGGTGATCATCACGAAGAAGACGAAGAAGAAGATGAAGAAGAAGACGAAGAAGATGATGAAGAAGAAGAAGAAGAAGAACAAATTCCCATGGTCGAAAACCCATTTCCTCACCGAGTGGCAATAATGCAGGCACGTTTCCGACCAGTGGAAGAAGAAGAAGAGGAGGATGAAGAAGAAGACCTCGACGACGAAGAAGAAGAAGGTAGCAACTTAACTGAGCTGGATGAATTAGATCTCGGACCGCTAGTTTTAGAAGATGAAACAGACGAAGAGAGTGATGCAAGTGTGGGTGATGATGATAATAGTGATGCTAGTAGTGGTGCATCTGTTATAGTCGGTTAATTATAGCTTATGAGTTGTGTTGTTTGTTTGTTGCATCATATTTCAATCTTTTATGCTTTGTTTCAATTTTCTCTTTGTTATCAAACCTACCATTGTATGAACCTTTCCATTATATTTTATGTTGGTGTTGCATCTTTTTCATTTATATCTCACTGTGTGCTTCACTGCTTATATACTCACAAATGATATCACTCTCTCTTATATATATGCCTACACTTTGATAAGGTTCAAAGGGACTATAACTTATATAAAAATTTATGTTGATTTAGAAGATTGACACCTTCACTATTTACAAATTCTGCATATAGAAGATTTGAATAATTGTGTGTATTCTCACTATCTGATAGTATTTAGAAAAAGATAGTAGACAAATAGTGAAAATAATTTGGTATTGCAATTGCTTAATAGCCTAAAATTGCTTTGGAAATTGGAATACATTTGTCAATATTTGGCTCAGAGAAATACTGGAGTTATTTGCATAGAGGACGATTGATTCTTAGCTTGCTTTTACACAAATGCTTCAAGGACTATATTTTAACCTTCATCACTCCTACTAACTGTTACGTTGTTCAGAATTTTCTAGGTACAAGAAATATATATCATTTCACTGGATTATGTTGCTTCAAGCTAGAAATTACTACTAGAACCAATTGCCAACGGTGATTTTATATAATTCTATATTATGTTAGGTATTCTAATGGCTTTGTGAAGATGTTTGTAATTTGTTCTTCAGTCTTGCAGTATTCGAGATTTATCATTTTGTTCTCACATTAGTCTCTTACATGATGACATTTAATTGTTATATGCATTTTTTATTGTGTATTCGTCTCAATCATAAAGTTTGGGTTGTTCGTCTCTTCAGTTAGTACTTACTCAAATTTTCCTAGTTATCGTGAAATGATTGCTTAGTTATTATATGCCCAAGAGAAAACTCCAGAACCAAGTGAGAAAGTCTAGTCTGATGTGCTCTTCATGTTATCCATCGAACATGTCCAATCATGATTAGTGTAACTATGCAATCTTGAGTTGGTCCCAAACGGATTAAACTTAGGCTTTGCATGAATCTTAATGGAAGACTTTTACCATACATGATATATGGCACTGTGGCAGTGACATATAGAAGACTCGATCTGTCATCTTCTTTAACGTATCATTAATTACGAGTGGTGTAACAACTATTTTATATTCATGCATCTTGAATTATGTGCATAACCTTAAAAATCAAAGATATGAAATGGAGGTAGTGTATTTTTCAACGAAACTCCAAAATCAATTAAGGAGTGTTTCCCTCGTTCACACTAACTCACATCTTCATGGCAGAATTTATTTTGTCTCTTAATATCGCATATCATAATAATATTGTTGAAATAATTTGTTGATGGATGTGATAAATATATGATTTTGGGATAAAAATTGACAATCCTTGAAGTTATTTCGACCTGAATTGAACAATATATCACTTGTATATTTTGAACTTATTTTAAACTTAACTTTTTTGATGAGCAACTACAAGTATATGATGTTTCTGTATGATCTTTGACACGTCTTTGTAGTAACTAATGACTAAGTCTAATAGATAAAGATGTTCAAGTATTGTTGGTATAATTATACATCCGGAAAAAAACACAAATATCAAATAAGAATACATCCTATAAAATCACTAACTTGATTACTTTTGTGATTAAAATTTCAAATTGAATTATTTGCAAGGATAATTATCCTTATTTGTGACTTTTTCATGGGAAAAATTTGAAAATGAAAATGATAATATCAAATATAAATGAGGAAATAGAACCATAAAAACGAAAAATGTTTTTGAAAAATAAAAACAATAAATAGAAAACATTTCTTCGAAGAAAACATTTAATTATTCCAAGCCATTTTGGTAAAATTCTAATTATTTTCACTTTAGGAAGATGATATAAGGTAAATATTGTCATTAAAAAATAATATAAGAGGCTAAACTTTGTACCTCATCTAAATTTTTAAAATTAGGAGATGAATTTAACACAGATCTTTTATGTATATACAAATCTAAATTATTTAACAGGTAGTGCACGTTACAAATAATGAACTTTAATTTTTTTTTTGATCAAATATGACATATTTTTATTAATATGGTAATAGAATTTTTATCAAACTCACAAGATTCAGTTACAACTAACTGCAAACCCATCTGGGTTGTCAGTTTCTTACTTTTCCCTTTCCTTGATTGTTCCATTATCATCTGGCATCAGTGTACTTCATGAATTGTACAGTGAAATGAAAAGCCAGTGGCAAATTTACACGAATGGCGTAATTTGACTACTTAATTACACATTTGATGTAACTTTTCATTTATTACACACTTTTACAAAAAATGTATTTCTTGTGCACGATTTTTAGACAAAATCATGACCGGTGTAAATGAACCTGACAATTTAAAATTTGTGGGCATTGTCCACGATTCTAGTTTTTTTTAATTTTTTTTTTTGAAATCGTGTTCTACAAACACATTTTCCAATAGGTAGGTTCAATGTTCAACATTCATCTCATGTTTATTTATTTATTTTTATAACTTTGACATATATTATATGTACAAGAAATCCAACACAATAACCACAAGACCAATAGGTACACATGTAATTAATATTGAATGGAAAACGAGTTTTTAGAACACGATTTCAAAAAAATATTTAAAATAAAATAAAATTGTAGATAGTGTCCACAAATTTTGAAAAAGTGACAGGTTCGTTTACATCTGTCAGGATTTTGTCTAAAAATCGTGCACAAGAAACATAATTTTTGTGACACTATATTCGTAATGAACAAAAAAGATTTGCAGATAAAAGATTTAAATGATGATATATCAACACATATTCTCAATATCTTGTAGTATTTAGAAAAAAGATAGTAGACAAATGGTGAAAATAATTTGGTATTGCAATTGCTTAATAGCCTAAGATTGCTATGGAATACACTTGGTTTTTCACAAATGCCGCAAGGATTATTGATAAGCTTACTTATACTTGTTAGGTTTTAAAATTTTAGATAGAATTAATGAATTACTAGAGCCAAGCTGCCAACTTTGATGTGATATAATTCTAGGATCTTCTAGAAATTACTGCATATTTTAACACTCCATGCAATTCGAGTCATTCATAGTAGTTGCTCCAATTTTAGTCTTGGTAATGCCTTTGTGAAGATGCCTCTAATTATTCTCTAGTGGATTTTTATCTCTTTTATCTCACGGTGTTTCTCTCGTAATGTGATATTTAATTATTAGTTATTGCTATACTGCCAATTTATTTTAACAGTAGATCCTAGTTGACTCCATCTATTTACGAATATCCATCTCAACCATATATAACTTGGATATTTGTATCTGCATCTACTACTTACTCAACTTTTGCTGTTAATTTTGTAATGATTACTTGCTTATTAGATGTCCAAGAGAATACTCTCAAACCAAGTAAGAAGACTTAGTATTGGTCATGTACTATATACCTAACTTTTTTTATAACTTGTAAGTATCTTATAATTATTTCTACAAGGTGCTCCTCTTACGAGTTTCACATTGACTAAAATTGCAAATTCAGTGTGGTATTTAAGTCATGATGCTCTCCCACATGATAGATCAGTATTTCGGGTTGAGTTTTCCCCAGGTGTTAAAGTCCTAAGAGTTTGTGTCTTTCATTTAGAATTATATCACGGAAAGGGCTAACTATAAGCTTGATTAAGGTACATTACTAAATAGTAATAGTTGAATGAAACCATCTAAAAGAAGAAAAAAAAAACTATCATCACGTCCGTGTTGATAATAAATATCATTATGATATAAAACGATGAACATATTAATATAAAAAGCACAAATTTTTATATTATATATTTCAAATAATATATCTAATCAAATAAATTATATATTTCATTAATAACACTTTAGAAATAATAATATTTTGAAATGAGTACATACCAAGACTATAATTATACCCTCAAGATACATCTCTAACATAAATTTTGTTAGACCCTTAAAATACTTGAGAGGGTGACTTGATACAATATTCTTGTACACACTAATATAATTTTGCTTATAAAAATATTATTTTAGTTAGAAATAATTGGATAGGAAAAGTTTATTAATAAGATTAAGGAAAATGATATATCCTCATACTAAATCCTTCTACTAATCATCATACCCATAAAAAAGTGATATATGTCACAAAGTGATACATTATTTATTTGTAATTGATTTACAAGTGACATATGTCACTTTTTTGTGGGTATGATATTAGTATGAGGATATAACATTATTCTAAGATTAATGAGATAAATAAAATAGTCACTATTTAGAGAGATAGTGAATAGCCTTGCTTGATTCTTAATAACTTGTTTATAAGGATAAAATTGGGGATCTAAAAGGCGTGAAAAAAAGTGTCTTTGTTTCTCTAGCTAATAATCAAATTTCATCATATAATATAAAAGTATTACTTTTGATTTTTAATAATTTTATTTTTTATTTAAGTGACACTCTTTAATGAGAACGAATAGAAAATAATAATAAGAATGAGATATATAATCTAATTTCCTAAAAGAAAGACATGATTGCTTAAATATAAATTTATTGTTTCAAAATTTGTATCGCTTCATCAATGATAATAAATAAAAAATAAAAAATAAAAAATAAAAAATAAAAAATATTTAATTTTTTATTTGATGTAATATGTTTTCATTGGTGTAATATACAATTTGATACAACAAATTCTTGATCTAGTAGCCATGCCTTTGAAGTCTTTGGTTGTGAGTTTGTAGATTATTGGAAATGTCTTATTTTTGTAAGACTAATTTTTACCTGCTGCTATATACGTCTTCTTAAATTTAATTATACTTCTCTTGTATTGTGTATAAAACATTTTTGGAATTTTTGTCCTATTTAATTTTTATAAGATCAAATTCAAAGTTATACATAGAATAAATAAATTTGATATCAAAATAATTTTATTTACTCAAATAATTTCAATGAAAAAGAAAGTGATTTAATTTTATTAATGAATGATAATTTGGTAAGGTACAATAATTATAGAAAAATTTAATGAAATTTTCATTTTTCTTAATTCACGTGAAACTACCCAAAATGATCTTATAACAAAAATAGGAGAGGGTGATATTTTGAATTAGGCATTTTCCATTTGCCCAAATCATTAGTAAGTTTCTTTTTATTTTTAAAATTAAATTGGACCAATGGTTTACCTTTTTTATTTTTTCCATTTATTGGGGGAGTGGTAAGAATGAAAAATCTAATTAATTTCACTATACGTATCATAACTAAATAAATCGTTTTGTCCATTAAGGAGATCTAATATTTGAGATAAATTAAAGATGTATTTTTTTTAATAAAGATAGATGTGAAGAATTGTTTTTAGTATTTATCATTATGATTATGATAATGGGTTGAATAGTAGCATAATTTAAAATAAATTGTAACTTATTAGCATTATTAATTGAAACATGAAATTGCAGCAGTGTTTATTGCAGAACATTCTCCATCTACCTATAATGTTATGGAGTGTTAGCTTCCACTACGTATACTGCTGAAGAAAATGCAGCATGTATTTATGCCCACTGAATAAACCATAAGATGGTAGTTAGGTGTGGATAATTTTTGGTTATGCAATTTCACTGAGTGTTATTAATGTCATGTCGGTCACTACAATAATTCAATTGATGATTCACTAATTAAATTGTATGTAAATATTAACATTAATGTTAAAAAATTGATAAATAATTTTATTCACACAATTTATTAAAACAAAATATGTGACTAAGTGACAGATCATATTTTAAAAATATACTAAAGTTAACTATAACACTATTTTGATAAAAATAATTTACTTTAAAAAATATGATTTTAAATGAAAATGGATTAGTATAATAGGTATAATTTAAATGAAAATCGATAAATATAATCTGTTTTAGTCAATATAATTATATATAGATTATAATTTATGTACTATACAAATATATGGATTCAACGGATCCATAGGTAATCATTTCATAAAACTGCTTTGACTAAATAAACATAAACAATTTTTTGTGCGTGCTAAGAAAAAGTGTATTTCAAAACCGTGTTAGATGATGACTTCTTCACTCGTAAGCGCCAAGCTGTACCAAATTTTATTGTATATTTTATTGACGCAAGTTACACCTGTAAACTTGAAATTGATAGAGATCACATGTCCTAAGATTTGGTATCTTATTATGTATCATTCTAATCAAAAAAATATCAACTACTTAAGAACATTTTTTATAAAAATAGAAAATAGTTTGTTTTGACTACTTAGTAAGATATAATTGGCTTGAGACATTGAAACAAAAACTTTTGGTACATAAGATCCTTTTTCACTTAAAATATTCAAATCCCATGCATCAATATATCAACCTTATGCCTCAATTCCTTCATGTCTATATCACCGTCCACTTTAACGTTTGAGTTAGTCAAACAATTATCATTAGTTATATGATATGTTGCTGATGATTTATCAAAGGAGATGCCTCCTATTTAGAAAATAGAATTTAGACTTGACCCTTAAATTTGAGAATCCACTACATGGAAGAAGAGAGAATTTTTATCTTAGATAAATTATTATATAGTTCAGGATCAATACTCTAAACTACAATCTCACAATAGATAACACATTAATAACTTGAAAATTGTTACATGAACCATGTAAAAGTTTCTCCGATCATTCTCTTCACTCCACAGTGTAACACATCTATTATTGACCAGGAAAGTAACTATCAAATGAACGTTGTAGTAATGTGAATGCTGCTAAGTGCTAAACAAGTACTTAGCTTTGACTTAATAACTAATCCATAGTGACATAGTGGGATGTGATTGGTGCTTTTTTTGACACCATTAAAGGTGTTAGAAGTTAGAACTTGCAATTGCAACACAATAGCTAAAAGTATAAAAAATGTATTAGTTGTGTTTTTGAAATCACATACTGACATTTTGTTAAAAAAAGTTATTTCATTAAAAAATTAATTTTAAAAGAAATCGGCTGGTATGACCGATACGATTCAATTGAAAATTAGTCGATATGACCGATTTTGATTGGTTTCGATCTATTTTAACAAATATAATTAGATAACCGATATAATTATTATATTGAAAAGACATAAATAAATGTTTATTGCTTAAGGGACCACATATATAATTAATTGTGTTCTTTTGAGGTGAACGATTGATTATAAATAAGAGTACTTTGTAAACTACATTTACTATAAAAAAGCAATTATCAATGAAATTCAAAATCTTACAATTGTTTAGAGTTTAGAATAAAGTGTTTCCTCATGTGTAGTTATCTCCTCAAACTGATTGTGGTCACATTAAAATTTCTTATCACAAATAAATTAAAATAAAATTAAAAACTAAAAAAATATTATAACTCTTTCTTCCTTGTCCCTTATATATCTTATTTCCCCAAATGTTTCATACTGTCACTTTTAGTGTAAAATTGTGTCTTTTTAATTAATTGTTTTTTTCATACCCTATCTTCACATAAATGTTTTTCCATATTGCCTCAATCTTAAATCAATAATAGTTCACGTGTTATAGATTTCAAAAACAACTTAAATTAAAATGTTTTTAAAGATGAATTAACCCCACTATTCTAAGTAATTTGCACATTGAATTCATAATTGGATGGAAAAACATATAAAAGGGAAGTGAGACCAGAGAAGGAACCAAGTGTAAACATGAGATATCATATTGGAAAAATAGCTTAGAAAAAATACAATAAAAATATAGACATGATATTCTATTAATTTTTAATTTTATTTTAATTTATTTGCAGTATCCGATTTTAATGCGGTGGTCATCTCTAATTGGTTTCAGAAAATAACATGATCTTTGGTTATCACGACAGACTTTATACTTTATAAAGTTATATGCACAGAATCTTTTATTTATAAATACCTGCTAGTCAATTATGCAATCTTTTAATCAATTATTCCACCTCAGAAGAGTATAGTCAATTTAATATAAATTTTGTCAAACAAAATTAATGAGAAGATTCGATGCATATAAATTTCAAAAAATATATCTGACAACTGGTTATTACTGTAAGTGATAAGATCAAAAATAAAGTAAAATAAGGAGTGAATTAGTACTAAATGATAGCCAAAAAATTGTACAATGTAGTAGCTGTTACTATAGCTAAATATAATATTTTAATAAGGTGTTAATTTGTATTAATGGTAGATTTTTATGATATATGTATTTTACAAAGTACTATAATTATTCCACCTCAAAAGAGTACAGTCAAATGATATAGTACCACCGTAAATTTCTTTAGATAAAAACAATGATAAGATTTATTGCATATAAATATTCCAGAACTCGCTATTAGTTTTTTTTGTAAGTGAAATTGAAATATATGAGAGTATAAGGGGTATTCAAATCAGATATAAAATGATCAACTAAATTACTGAAGTGTATAAAAGAGCGAGGTATAAATAATTTTATGATACTCACGTCATCTTATATTTATCAGGTAATTTAACAAATAATTCTCATTTAATTAGTTAGTCCTTAATTTTCAGCTAGTTTTATAAGATTTTTATTTTAACATAATTATATGATCTAGCTATCTTATCCTCTATAGTATAGAGTCTATACGCTTCTTTGTGAATGTTGCTTTTAGTACATTTTTTGGTTTTGTTCAATTGTTATTCTCAAAATTTAAGATAATATTAATCATTCATATATCAATTACTCTTATTTTTATTATTATGGAGAGAGAAAATAGTAAAAAAGTAAAATGGAGAGTTGAAGATATAATATGAAAAATAAAAACAATACTTTTATTAAAATAAAAGAATTTAATAATTTTTTTTAGATATGTGTAAATCATCTCAATGCATGAAGAGTCCTAATTAATGGTACGTGATAAAGTTGTATTGTTGTCCTCCTAAAAAAAGATATATTTTTCTATAAATTATCTTATCCATAAAAAACTGATATATATTATAAAGTAATACATTATTTATTAATAATTTGTTTACAAATAATATATACAATTATTCTCTTAGGATTCAATGTGAAAAACAAGGGGCAGGAAATAGTTGAGGGACCATATCAAGTCTCAAACTTTGAAGATTTGCCTCAATTCAATTATTTTAACAAACATGGTCAATAGGCACACACGTGAAGACTTAGCCAAGTTCCAAACCCTTGCTTTCAACAAAACTTGCTGGAATACAACCTTAACTCATCATTAAGCTATCACATTTGCAAACACTAGATCATAATTTAACACATCATTAAATTGTAATTTTCACTACACCAAATTATTAAATATGAGATAAAGAGAAATAAAAAAGTAAAACGAGAGGAAGAAAAAGAATATGAATTTATTTAATGAGACTCAAAATTTAAAAATTTATCAAATTATAATCCAATGTCTATAAATGTGATAAGTTAAGTTGGTCTCTTTTTAAGTTTTTTCCCACTTATAATTCACATGCTTCCCTTCTCTTTATTTCAGACCACTCATTTTCTTTAGCTTCTTGAAATTCCCTCCTTCAACCTCATTGGCTCTTCTAACTCACACTTATCCATTTTCCATTCCACCAATGCCACAACTCCACAACACCTAACATCTCCACCGCCATTGGTTCCCCAATAGCCACGATAAAACGGTGTCGTTCTGCAATTAAAACTGTGCCCAAATCCAAATCCAAACCCAAACCCCAATTATCATTTGATCCATTTCTATTACTCTTCGTGTCTTAATTAAATTACCCATCAACACACCTTATCCTTTTTGTCTCAATATCTTCTTATTTTTCGCCAAAGTTTTCTCTTTTTTTAGTTTTTCTTTTATCCTCACCTTACAAACTTCTTCAGCTCCTTCTTGCTAACCCTTTTATCATTTTTTGCTCAATTTGAACAAAAGGGTGTTCTACCAATAAATAAAAAAGTAATCTTCTGGTGTGATTTTTAAACCCACTTATGATTTTGCTTCTTAAATCTTGAAACTTCTTTTTTGTTATGGCTTTGCCAAACCTTTTTCGTGATATGTTTGAGAACCCAACAATCTTGGGTGTGTTTTCAGGGATGGCCATGTTTTTGGGACCTATATGGTTAGCATTTTTTATTGGTCTCATCGTTGGATGGTTGTGGAAACCAAAATGGGCGAGTTTGGGAAAAGAGAAATTGACTACTTCTCTGGCTAAGTCTTTTGATTTGTGTTCACCATCTTCATCTTCTTCTTCAAAGGGTGTGTTTTCACCTTTGAAGGGTTATTCCTCATCTCCATGCCTTAATTCTATCAAAATGCAATCTCCAAATCCTGAAACTTTGGTTGTGAATAAAGGGATGGATAAAAAAGCATCTACTTCTTCATTATCTGTGAATTGTGATGGTTCTAGCAGGTATATTGCATTTATCCACTATTATGGTGTTAGGGTGAAAATAGTTGTGGAAAATTGTATTTATACTTGGTAATAATTTATCTTATTACTTGATAGGAGCTAGAATGATTGTTTTTATCAGATTGTGGAATTAAGATGTTCAAAACTAATCAATATACTAAATAAGTATGAATACATCCCTAAATTAATATCAGATGATTGGTTCCTATGGCTATTTTCTGCTTGTACTATCAATGTAAGAGGGGTAGGGAGAAGGAGATATGAAAATTAAAATTTTGACATCCAATTTGTAACATTTTATTGTACCTGCGTTTAAGTTTGATTATTCTAGTGGAATAAATGAATTGTAAAGTGTCATGGTTCATCAGATCTTGTTTTAGTAATATTACCAATTAGTATAGCAGTGAAATGTGATATAAGTGAGTTCTATTATTGCTTGTTTTGTAGTCATGTAGTTTTGTGCTTATTGTGTGTGTGTGTTTGTTGCGAAAGCATTAAATTGAGGGTTTATTTGTTACTTTGTTGTAATGTGCAGTACATTAAATTCTAATGAAGACATATCCAATGCTTGTACAATGGAGGATTTACATCATTTATATCAACTTGTGGAGGAGAAAGATGGAGGTCTTCCCTGGATACACATGATGGATCGTGCTACTCCCACCATGAACTACCAAGCATGGCGTAGAGAGCCGAAGGTATGATATTTCTTGTTAACTTTGTTAATTTGAGGAGTGTTTGTTTACCTAGTAGATGATTGGTGTCACTATTATCTGTAAAATCTTGTGTTTTACGCAAATGACCTATTTGATTTATTGATTTTTTCATGTTGTGTTGTCAGGATGGTCCACCCCAATACCGAAGTAGTACTATCTTTGAGGATGCCACTCCTGAGATTGTGAGAGACTTATTCTGGGATGATGAATTCCGACCTAGATGGGATGACATGCTTGCAACCTCAACAACCTTAGAAGAGTGTCCCACCACCGGAAACATGAAAGTACAATGGATACGAACGGTGCAAAACCTCAACTTGATTCATTAAGTCTAGCTATTTCTTGTCTTAGTTCTTTGTGCTTATGTTTGTTAATTCTTTGTTGTGCAGTTCCCCTTTTTCTGCAAAAACAGAGAATACATAATTGCTCGACGCATTTGGGAATCAGGGCGATCATACTATTGTGTGACAAAGGTATAAAATAAAGTCCACTTTATTAATTGCAATATTTATATACACTATAATGGGTAGTGGTTGTATTTCAATTGAAGAATCTTAACTTTGTTATTACCCTTTTTGACTCTCTTATATGTTTAATTTGTCGCATTTAGGGAGTAGATTGTCCTTCCATTCCTAGGCGTGACAAACCAAGACGTGTTGATGCCTACTACTCAAGTTGGTGCATTCGAGCAGGTATACTTTAATTTGATATCCCATTTATTGAATTACATTAGTTATAGTTTCATGAGTTGACTTGTTAAGACTAACCTGTGGTTTTTGTACAGTGGAATCAAAGAGAAACAAGGGCCAGTTCACTGCTTGTGAAGTATTGCTCTTTCATCATGAAGAAATGGGCATTCCATGGGAAATAGCAAAACTTGGTGTAAGAAAAGGAATGTGGGGAACTGTCCAGAAGATTGAGCCCGGATTAAGAGCCTACCAAGAAGCTAGAGCTTCCGGAGCTCCACTTTCTCGATCGGCTTTCATGGCTCAGGTCAACACAAAGATAAGTCCCGAATACTTGCAATCAATAGGAACAGCTGAAAATTCATCACAAATTGAAAATGTGATCACTCCTGAGAAACCACAAGGTGTGAATGTACCGAAGATGCTAGTCATTGGTGGTGCTATTGCCCTTGCATGTAGTCTTGATAGAGGACTGGTAACCAAGTATGTTATATTTGGTGTTGCTAGAAGATTTGCTAATATTGGTAGAAGATAGTTTAGAAAAGAGGTAGAAGCACTCTCTAGAATGCTATGGTTACTTCTATAGAATTTATCTTGGGAGAAATCATGTAATGAAATGAGGAAGTTCAGTGTTGGTGGTAAAATGAGTAGTTGATGAAGTTTATGTTAAACTTTTTGTTTGGGCAAATTGAACAATTATTGGTCCAGAGTACAGAATTTTTAAATGCTGCTATGGCTGTGTAATCTTAGTAGCATCAATAAATTATATTTTGACTCAGTTCTTCCTGTTATTCAATTACTTATTTTGGAGAGGTTGTTAAAATTCTTCTTATCATGTTGTAAGATCTTATCATGATTGATTATAGAACCTACTATTTTTTTATAAGCAGTAGTTTCTCTCCAATGCACATGAAGAAAGCAATTCGGTTTTGTTCATGATGATCTTGCAACATAAGGAGGTAGGTATGCTCAAAACGATTACCAAATTTGGCTTTTCTTTCCATTGGTTTTTACCAAGTATCTCTGCATGCTATTCATGTAAAGGGTTTAAAAGTTGTAAATTAGAGAATCCTGAATGAGTTTTATACAATTTTACTGCATCATTATCCATTAATATTTAAATATTATTAACTTTTCAACAAAAATGTAATTTAAATGAATGAGATGATATAATACCTGTATAAATCTCTTTACACTGACAATGTATAAATATGACATTTAATTTCTAAGAGTTTAGAGAGGATACCAGTCTGATACTATCAAGGAACACGTTTAACAAGAAGAAACTTGTTTTGTACCGTATCTTTAGCAAAAAAAACATTAATAAATGACATGTCGTTTTAATGTGTTTTTATTTATTATAATTTATTTTAAGAATACCAAATAAATAGAGTTGAGACTATACTGAAAGCTATTAGTAGAAAACCCAATTAAGCAGAGGGCGTAAAGAAGTTAAATATTTTTTTTTCATACTTATGTTTATAAAGCATTTCTCTCAGTTTCCATTTTGAGGGAAAAAACAGTAAAATAAATAAATTTGAAAGATACAATTGAATGTTTTTATTGATCAATTACGCATAAAGAAAAAATGATATTGATCAGACAACAATTCATCATTCGTAACACTCCTTATCTTCAAATTCCAAATTAATAAATTTTGTGAGTTGAGTAAAACAACTTTATTAGATTATTTTCATCTCAATTTTAAATTATTTTAATTTTGTATTAAAAATAAAATATATATAATATTTAGATTTATTATTTAAATTCGATCTATATAATTATATATTATCAGGAATATAAAATAATAAAAATAATATTCAATATTAAAAAAGAATAAAAAGGAACTTAATCTTTATTATGTTAAAAATATATATTCAAAATATCACAATGCATTAATTATTTATATTATCATTACTATAATTATAAAATTATAATCTATATTTATGTTAATTTAATTATTTATTACTATTATTATTGATGTATAAAATTAAATATTAAATATCACACTATATATTTATTACTATTATTCTCGGGCCGAAGAACTGCTGAGATGGTGGTGCACTGATGCAACCGTGATATAGGGTGCTGATGTCAGCTTAACCAAAGGCATTATTGTTTATGTAAGAGTGACATCAACTTCTGTGTTGAAGAAAATACTTTTTCTTACTTTTTTGGATTATTTTGGGACTTTTCGACGGGGTAATATGTCACTTTTATTCATTTACTCTAAGATCAATTTTTTTAGATTTACTCTATATTTTAATCATCAATTTTACGAAAATTCAATGATTTAAATTTAATCACTAATTTAAACAATTGAATTATCCTAAAATTGATATCTAAGATGTGGTTGGAGTAAATGGATTTCATCCCTTAAAATATTTATAAACATGTTATCCTCTTTTCAAAAAGCTCATAACAACTAGTATCATTTTTATCTCTCATTTCAAAAGTTAATTATTTAATGTATTTTTTATTTACAAATACTGATCATATTTATTATTTGATACATTTTATTTAAAAAATATTAAATTTTATAAAATTACCAAAACATCCTTATTTTCTTATAAAATGTCACAGTATTCTTATAAAATCACAAAATTATCATGATATCCATACGAGTAAAAGTAAATATGATATTGCCCTTTATCTTTGATTTTTTTTTTGGGTCTCGTAAAATTAGATGTTCATATTTTATTTGTGCGATACAGGGATTCCAATATCAATGGTAGTAAATATTACTAACAAAAGGTTAACTTGTAATTGATATTCAAACATGTATATTTATTACAAACCAATGGCTTGTGCTTTTTGAACTTTAAAAAATTATTATTTGCAATATTTTACGGTATACCATACTTAAAGTTCCACGTCTAAATTTTTTAAAGGAAAAAAATTAATATTAAGTACATTTATATGTCTTATATATATTTGGCCTCAAATTAATAAAAAAGTTAAAGTGTGAGTGAAAAATACTACAAAATAGTGAAAGTTGAGATAGTGAATGTAGTTGAAAAACAAAGAAAATTGTTTATAAATATTTGTTTTTTTGGATGGATTGAATATTCATCAAAATCAATATATCCATAGATATCATTATATTGATGAATTCAAATTCATTCATTACTCCAACTCATTCAAATGAATATATCTATTGGATATAATACATGAATTTTAATTCATCAATTACATTGAATTACATCCATTAGGTATGATGGATGAATTAGAATAAATTTAATTTTTTGTTTAGTCACCTCTAAAAATAAGGGGAGGAATCCACTTAGTCCAAGAGTAAGTGGAAAAAAGCTACTTCTCATCTTAGTCTTTCAATATTGGAAAATCAAATAGTTTACCAATTCAAACTATTGGATTTCCCACAATGAATTATCATGATCTGAAGTAGTTCTTTTCCACTTACTCTTGGAGTAAGTGGATCCTTCCCAAAAATAAGAAGTCTTCTAAGGCTTAAGAAATGACAAGAAAGGTTAGTTGCATGTGTTTGTTGCCAAGGTACACTGTTCATATGCAAGAAGGGTGTCCTTTTCGCCTTCAATGTATTAATTCTCAAAACAAAAGTCAAATAAGAAATATACACCCTTGTGTGTTTGGTTGTTTTAGCTTATTTAATCGATGATATATTATGATTATTGAGCATGTATAAAAGTAGAATTATAAATTTTTGGGATAGACAATAACAGGGTATAATTTGCAACAAGAAGAACTTTAATGCTTCAACTTGTAATTTCCACGTTGTTACAAGAAAAACAAAACTTAACCCAACTCATACCAGTACATAGCTTTCTCAAATATTAATTTCATTAAAGTATACAATAATGTAAAAAAAATGAATAGAATTGAACTGGGCATGATTTAATGATAAACAAATTGATGACGTGGTAGTTGGAAGGGAACGAAGATCAATGTCGCCAAAATATCATGTCCTAATGTACTACCAAATAATATAAAAATGTTAATTTTTTTTATTTTAAATATGTGGTATTTTTTAATTGGATCGGAACACTGACATAAAAAGTTAAATAATTGATCCCTATCAGTTGGAATGATGAATGCATAATCAACAGGGTACGATGGATTCAAAGCAGTGTAGGCCATCCAACTCAGGTGCAAACCTTGGACCTAAACGGGTCTTGTTTTTCTTGGTCCCAGTGGGTGTTGACGATGGATTTAGAATATCCTTGGTGGCGATTTTGGACTTTGCGACGGTGGAGGAAGAAGGGTCATCCATTTTGGGCTTCAAATTTTCATCTTTAGTGAGAACATCGCCAAAAGAAAAGCTCCACATCTTGCCCTGCGAGATGTCGAAGTGGCTGAACATGGACATAAACATATTGATGATGATGTTGTTTGTCTCTTACGTGTGGGTGCGAATTATGAATAATGGTTAAGGAAGATATTTGATGTGTGTGCTAAGGTATAAGGATGAGTATTTATATGAGCTAATTGTGAGGGTGGAAGAAGAGTCGTGGAAGATTGGTTTGGATATTTCATCGAATTCCCTACTATGGTCGGCGTTCATCTGTGTGGAATTGGATAAGCCTAGAAGTTTCATGCTTTGACCAGTTATTGAACCATTCAACATATAACCTATCGCATATGTGTCCCAAGAGACTAATCGAAATGCTGCTACACACCTACACAAATAAAATAAAAAATAATAAAAAATAATATTTATTTGATTTGGAACAATGAGTGATACACAATGTGGGGCATGTAATCTCTGTCCCCAACCATTTACTTGTCCAACACTCCAACTCCATCCTTCTTTATAGAAGCCCCCACCGATTTTTCCTCAATCCAACGACTAAAATGCATTCTTGGAACAAATTTATTTGCGTGTAATTTTGGTCTCCCAACATATTATTGTGGACCAGATTTATTTGTGTGTAATTTTGTTCTCCAAACTTATATTTTTGTGCAATATGTTAATTTTTCTTCCAAATTTCTAATGATAACTTATGGACAAATGTTATCCATCATTACATTATAACTGTTGGAATATAACCTCAAAATTATAATATTCAGTTTTAACTCCATTGCCCCCCACCCCACCCCCCCACCCCCCACCCCCCACCAAATAAATGACATCACCACATTAACCTTGCTCGTTTTCCATTTTTATTGTTTTAGCTTTTAACCTGTTTAGTTATTACTGTATGCTGATTAAACTTTACAATTTATATTTTAGCTTTATTGCATGATGAAACATAACATTAAACTCATTTCCCTATGTTTAGACCTACCACATATAGGGATTTTAGTGATATATTCCATCTGAACTGGACGATCCTATTTGGCCAAATAATTTGTGACAAAAAACTCTTGTTCATTTCATTACAATATTTTTGAACAAGTTTTTATTTAACAACCCGTATAATAAGTGACGATAACAACGAAATCAACCATGACCTTGATACGGAGGAGTAAGACTCCTCTTCATTAATGGCAATTTCCTCTTCAACAAGTTGAATAATAAGGCCACTTTGATTGAATAAATATTTCAATTAAAACATTTCTTGTTGGCTGAGTTTGAGTGAAATTATACATGTGTGCTTTCTACTTTTTGGTTTCCAAAAGCTACAAGTTTTGGTTAATTTGACAACGATCTATAGCCAATTTTATAATTGGACAAAGATCGATAGACAATGCTACCCCTGGCAAAGAAAGAACAATAACAAAGTTTATTTACAAAGAACAAGAACGCTGTTGTTTTGAATTTCAATAAGCAATTTTATTGTGACAATATTTTGAGCTCATTAGTACAAACCATTCACGACTATTAATTCAACTTTCAACTGTACAGTAAAATTAATAGAAATTGAATAGTATATGATTTGAGTTTTCAACTGGGTACGATGGATTCGAAGCAGTGAAGGCCATCCAACTCGGGCGCAAACCTAGGCCTCAACTGGGTCCTGTTTTGCTTAGCTTCAATAGGTGCTGATGATGGAGTCGTTTCTTTTCTAACGGTTACAGATTTGCCGGTGGCAACGGTAGAACAAGATCCTTCGGTGTTTGGGTTCGGAATTCCATTTTTTGCAGGGTTTAGACCTACAAAAAAGTTCCGACCTTGTGAGATCTCAAAGTGACTGAACATGGACATGAACATGTCGTTTTCTATTGTTGTTTTTTGAAGAGATTGTCGGTTGACTTGTGTGCTTGTTTTGATGTGTCTGAATTTTGGTGACCATGATGGTGGAATTATATAACTATATATACTATTGAGTTAGAAGGAAGGATAGAAGAATGAATAGGAGTTTTCTTGAAGTTTCTTCTGACTCTGGAGTCTGGACCGGGCTGGAAGTTTCTTGCATTGACGCGTAGTTGAACCATTAAATACTCTCCTTCAACTCGTAATAAAGGAAGCCAATTTTGATTCAACTAAAGTTTCCACGACTTCAATATTGCCATACTAGATCGGAATTATATGATAAATTGGTGAAGGGTCCATAAACGTGAATTGATTTTTTTTGGATTATTTATGTTTTATACATTCTTATTATATTATTTTGATTGTTGATAATACATAGTGATAGTATATAGAATTTATACATGTTGTAATTTTTTTAGAAGTGTAACATCTATGAGTAATAACTTAAATATTAATACACACGGTATTTGTATTAATTATAATTAAATATAAATAATAATAGTAATGTAATATTAACTTAAATATTAATACACACGGTATTTGTATTAATTATAATTAAATATAAATAATAATAGTAATGTAATAAACTTTTACATTCTCAACTAACTTAACTTCTGGAAGCTAAGTTGGCTAGTTTGGACACCCAACTATATAAATATATACACTTGGAATAGATTAATGATAATATTGTGATTGATTAGTGAGAGACAAAATTTAAAGTTGATTAATGATATATCATCATACTAAATATAATAAAGTAATATTAATAATGTGTTGGTCTAGTGATTTAAGATCATGTTTCATCTCGGAAAAATTAAAATGTAAATTGTTCGATTCATGATAATGACACTTATTCGAATGAATAGTCCTGCACTACCAAAAGAGAGTAGTGGGATGCCCATAATAATATAAAAATGATAGTGAAACAATGATTAACTCAATGAAAAGTATATGGACAAAATATTTAGGAGTCCCTTTGTTGAACTCTCCTATGACTTTGCTAAATTAAATTTATAATATTTTTCATTTTTTAAAGGGGTGATGATCCACTTACTCCAATAGTAAGTTTTTTAAAGTTAATCTACATCATAGCCATCAATTTTAGGGAAATTCAATAGTTTAAATCTACCCACTAATTCAAACCATTGGATTTTCCTAAAATTGATGGCTAAGATGTAGAGTAAGGTTAAAAAACTTACTCTTAGAGTCAATGGATTCCTCATATTTTTTAAGTTATGCCCTCCTATTAACTTTCGAATCAATTTGTGAGTTCAGTTTTAGAGTCGAAAGAAAGAGAATGCTACATAGTCATGTCAGAAGTATATTCCATGATTCTAAGGCCATCATTTTCCTTTCTTTCCCCTCTAAAACTTAACTCACAAATGAACACTTAGGTCTGTTTGTTAGCTGATTTTCGAGGGGGGGAAAGTTGAATGAAAGACTTTAGAGTAGTAAAATATATTTATGAAATACATTTGAAGTTCTCATTTCCTCTTTATTTCCCTCCAAAACTCAACTCATAATTTTTAGTATAATCACAATCAAATTCCTTTTATCGGAAGGTGAGTAAAAGTGAGTTGTACTTTTTAAAAACGAGAGAAGGTATATGTAATTAGGATATATGAATGTACTTCCTCCTAGCCATTTTTTTCTTCATGCAAGATAATATAATATATACCTAAACTGGATCAGCTACTTTGAGCCCAATCCCGGCCCATATCTAAACAGAAGGAAACCCTACTTCTGTTACAACACTATATAGTCCACACATTCATTTCCCAAACCCTAATCTAATCTCTGTGCCACAACATAAACCAGTGAAATCAACTCACGCTCAAACACCGATCAACGATGGGTTCCAGTGAGTTGGCTTGCTCCTACGCCACCTTGATCCTCCACGACGAGGAAATCGCAATCACCGTGAGTCTCCACATCTTCTTTTTTCTAATTCAACAACATTTTACATATCGATTTCAGTTACATGTTTCTGTGTTCTGATAACAATTTTGTTTTACTTTTTTGAAGGCGGAGAAGATTTCTACTGTGTTGAAGGCTGCTAACGTTAACGTTGAATCGTACTGGCCAAGTTTGTTTGCCAAGCTTGCTCAGAAGAGGAACATTGATGATCTCATCTTGAATTCCGGTGGAGGTGGTGCAGCTGCTGTTGCCGTCGCTGCCCCCGCTGCTGCCGCCGGTGGTGGTGCCGCCGCCGCAGCTCCAGCTGCTGAGGAGAAGAAGGTATTAGTTCGATCCTTTTATTAAACATTCTGCATATCAAAATATGTTTATAAATTATGTTTGATGAAGATGTAGTACTGACTATACATTTGTAAATTGTATTTTATAGCGTATAGAGTTTAATTTGTACAAAATAGAGTGTAAATTATCTACACATTAAGTTGGGAAGGGAATAAATACTGCTTTGTTAATTTTAAGGGACTCAAATAGAAGATCTGATCTTGATTATATGCTTTAATAATTAATCACTACGTGGTCTTTTGTGAAGTACATTTGGATAATTGTTAGAATTGACACACCTTGGATTGTTTGGACTTTGGATGGTCTCTGTTTGTCAAGACCAATTGCCAAATTTCGGTTGTTCAAATAAGAAATGTTGCATCTGAGGATGATCATCATCTTTTTTAACTTAAGTTGTGTAATGAGTATGCGAAGAACACTGGTCTAGATATTTGTTGCTTAAATATTCCATTTTAAGTTGATACAGCATCTTTTTGCTACTCAATTTCTTTCTAATTTTGTTCGATATGTCTAAAACATGTAGCTGAGTTTTGTCAATGTTTGAAATTTCTTTGATGAGTCTGACTGTACTGCTAGAATTTGCCATTGGTTGTTCCACAAGGTGGGGTCGGATATATGGATATAAAGATGCCATCGTATTCTATCCTAAATCATGTCCGTTGACAAAACACTAATCTATATATCTTTTCTAATTGATGATTTTCTTTAATTTCCTTTGCTTCTATAAATTGGATTTGATTCTCCTCCACGTATGCCCAAGACACTTAAGCTGTGATTCTACCTTTTTTTACAGTAGGGTTTACCTCTATCTTATCTGACTATGCTTGATTCTTATTGGTGTATAGCTAACTTTCATAGCTTCATGTGCATGCTGTAGCTATCGTGTTAAAATTACAGCCTCACTCATATGCCAGGGTTATAGCTTTTATATATGTGGAAGTTAATTTAGCACCTCCTTTGTTGTTACAAGGATAGCATAGCGTGCACTTTAGATTAATTTGATGTCTTTGTTTGAGTGTATCCTGTTTAATTAGTCACTTTGGCATTTTAATGCACTAGAATTTCCTTTCTTAACATACCTTTCACTTCATTCTTGTTGTACATAACTAATTTATTACCTTTATTTGCTTGTTGAAGGCTTCTTTTGCTTCATTTTCCAACTAATACTATTTCTGTTTGCAGGAAGAGGCCAAGGAAGAAAGTGATGACGACATGGGCTTCAGCTTGTTCGATTAGGTCTTTCCTTAAGTTTGTTGTTAGCCAAAGTCGGACTTATCTTCTATAATATTTTTATTGAAATGAATATTAGCCAATCAACTATATTAATCGTTGAATTTTGATGTTTTTGAAATATATGTGGTAATTGAATTTCCAATTTACTGGTTTGTCTTCGTATTCTGTTTGCCATCTAATTTGGTTTCTTATCTTCGTATTTTTCTTGGACAATCTTAAAACGTTTTTTACACTGTAAATGTGTCAGCCAATCTTATGATACTCCTTGCGTGGTATAACCTGTTAAATAACGTTGTTTGAACTGATTAACTAAATGTATTTATTTTTAAAGAACCATAAAAAAGTTTTATGAAAAAATTATGTTCTATAGTCAATACTGTTCATACTATTATGGTGTTAGTTGAGTAGTATAAGTTAGAAAGATTGGATTAAGGGTTGGATTTGTGCAAGTTCTCCTTTTCGTTTGGTAATCCAAATGCATTGAACTAAGATCCAATGTCTTCATGTTCATGCTAATCAAATACCAACATTTAATGTGATAATATTAATTTATATTTTTATATCTTTTATTTTTAATTGAGTATATTTTTTCAATTGGATTTGGATATTAATATGGACAAATGGTCTTCATTCCTATTTTCTATATTGCTTCTACTTTTCTCTCCGGAGCTTAAACTTCAAATACATTCGAAGTTTGGAACACTAATTTGTCATTTCTTTTGAACCCACCTTTCATATTAATTCTTGTTTCCATGTTCTTCTCTGAACATAACAAAGCTCCCAATCCACAAACACCCACAGCTTGAAGATGCCACATTAGAATGTAACATGTAATAGTGTTAGATTTTGAGGCACTCCAAATTTATTCCAAGAAGCAAAACACTCTTGGCTTGCCCTTCACATTGTGATGCCCATAGTAGTATATGGGTAAAAGAATGATCCTGGTATATTAATAGTGTTTATGGGAGATTTATAGCGCAACTGAAGAGTTTAGTATAATGACTGTTACAAATATAACAATTGCCTTTTGTTTTAAATTTTTACTTGATAATTTTTTTACAGGAGGATGGGAAAATTATACAGTTCTGTTTGAAGCTCTTTAATTTCACCACTTCACTAATTGAAATACTTTTATGATAGAGAAACATTATATAAAAACAAAAAGAATGAACAAAATAGAGATGCTTTCATTATAAAATTTCTAATAATAGAGAACTCTCAAATTAAAGGCTTGTAAAAATAACATGAGTAGCTTACAGAAATCATAACTAACTATTATGCATCAAGCTCCTCGGCTACCCAAACACCTAACTGAAAAAACTACTACACAATAAAACAGCATAACTCCTTAACTCTAAAACTTTAATCACTGGACTAGGAAACATGGAAGCACCATCAATACCATAATACCCCTTTCGACCCAACAACATCAAGAACCATGCAACGATTAGGATAATCCCCAGAAAGAGAAAAAAGAACAGCCAAAGATTGCAAAATACCACAGCCATAACCTCATCAACTGCTGTTTTTGGACAGTGAATAGCGACACAAGGGACACACACCACTCCTTTGAAGCCACTGGGTGATGCATTCTTTATGATACATATGCTTGCATGGCATGGCTAAAACCTCCTTGTCCCCATTAAATTCCACCAAACAAATACTACACTCTTCCTTGGTAATATCTTTTCCAAGATTCACTTTCTTGAGTGAATCAATCTCAGTCTTTGATGCTGGAACCATTTTTACTTCTCTTGCAGACTCTTCCATCACCATATTCACAACCTCATCATATAGTCCATCAATATCAATATCAATATCCAAAACTAAGTTGAACAAACGAGAACCACTGGTTTCACCATTGGAATCACTACGAGAACTTTCATATAAATTTCTAGCGTGTCTCATCACTTCTGGCATCACTATTTCGTTCAACTCAGGTGGAACGATAGTGTCAGGAATGTCCATGAACAAATCACTTTCCAAGACCTCTGGGTATGAAAGAAGCATGTCGCTGTCATATGAAGACTCATAGTAATCTATTTCTTCTGGTAATTGTCGTAGTTGTTCACGAGTTAAACAGATAATTCGATACGTAATATGAATCTTGATGGAGAAAAAATCTCCATTAAGAACTTCTGCAAGGGATTGTTGGAATGCTATATCCCGTTCATCTAATGGGGGAGAGAAAACTTCGTAAGTGACAGAAAATGGCGTCGACCCCTCCATGAATATACCTTTGTTTGGTTAAAGGTGAAAATCAATTATAGTGAGTGAGGAAGAACAAGAACGCAAGAAATAACTAAGGTTGTAGGGTAAAATATGTTTGATGAAGGTACTCGGTCATTATATATATATAGGCTTTATGTATGATTTTGTATCAAAAAAATATCTTCTATAAATCTTAATGTAGATTTAAAATGTAAAAAAAGTAAGATAATATTTAGATTAAGATTTTAAATTTAAAAATAATTGGATAAGACTTAGAAAGAAAGAAATTTCCAATTTCATCATGTAAAAAAGTTATTCAATTAAATGATTAATGAATTGATCAAAGATAAGGAAATATAAAAAATTAGAAAGCGGTTAAAGTGCCCCCAATCTAGGATTAACTAAATAAAATTATAACATGATATTTTTATCATTTTATATACACTGAAATGACACTTTTTTATTAAAAATATATGAAAAATAAATATTTGTTTCTCCATTAATAAAAATGATTTTACTCCACACAAAAAAAAAAAGTTAATCCAAAAATTTATCCTAAAAAATTAATTTGTCTACATTCAACTTTTTTAGTAAGTATGGGGAGCAAAAATATGAAGACAAGGCCATGCATGATGAACGAGGTGTTTTGGAGGTATTTTAGGAGAAGGAATAACAGATTTTGCATTTCCTAAAAAAAGGTTTGTAAAAAATAAATTGCTTTTCTGCTGAATATCAATTAGTGACTTTTCTGATAATGTTGGGAGAAAATTTTGTAGGAGATTCCTTCTTTTATCTATACTAAAAGTCAAAACACTTGTTAAATGTTTATTGGCTAATTTATATATTGGATATCCAATGAGTTAAGATTAAATTAAAAAAAACATACATCACATCTTAGAAAAATCTAATAGTGAAGATTAAGTGACTGATTCAAATCACGTGAAAATATCAAATATGTTTAATAAAGTAAGAAAAATATTTTTAGAGTCTCAAAAATCAAAACACACTTTTAACACTTACAAATAATAGTAACATTTCCAATGAGGAAAATTGGTAATAAATTTATTTTTATTCAAATTCATTATCATGGTTGCTAAAAATTTAATTCCAAAATAAAAAGGATAATAAATCAATAATATTGTGAATAAATTAGGAATTATCCTTCATTTCTATAGTTTTATATCGATTTTGTGAGGAATAATAATATGATAAAAATATGATTGTTCATTCTTTTCTTTTTTTATGAAAATTGTTAGAACGACTCAGTAAAACACTCTATTATGAAACACATTTATATTTCCTAAGTTACACCTATTCCGACTCTACCTTCTTTCTACACATATTCACAAGTTAGGCTTCTAGAGAAGGCAATTCAAGCTTCATATCATAATATGTAGCAAAATAAATATTAATGGTCTAGATTTTAAAATAATATTTAATTCTTAATTAAATAAAAACTAAAAGAAAAGCTTAAGATAAAGATGGAGAAGAAGTGTAAACATCAAATGAGAAGAATAAAGTAGAGAACAATAGAGAATAACAAAGTACAACAAACATCACTTATCATCCCAAGCCTTGTCTCGTTCAGGTTGAGAGTGCTATATCTGTATTGTTAGAGGAGGAAGGTTTGAGATTTGTATTGAAGAGATAAAGTATGGTTTGGGATCTATAGTGAGGAGAGTTTGCTATCTATGTTCTCTTTCCTACTCTTTTAACCCACTTCAATTGAAAACTCATTTTAATTATATGAACCTTGCAATTCTTTATATAAATTACACATAGTGATTCACATAGGAAGATGTGAAAGTAGAGTGGTGTGAAGAAAAATGGAAAACCTAAGAGTGACAATTAAAAAGAGAAAGAGAAGTGATATATCATACAAAGAAGAACATAGAAATGAAAAAAATCTAGGATTGGAACTGTTAGAAGCAATTAGAGCATCAAATCTATGCCTCACAACCACATTTTTGCACTATCATTTGTTCTGCACTCTCTTCTTCACGATCTTTATTTCAATATTTTCTTTTAATTTTTGTTTAATTAAGAATTAAACATTATTTTAAAATATGGATCATTAATATTTATTTTGTCATGTGTATTGCCCTCTCCAGTAATGGAGAGGAGCCTAACTCTATATTCAGTCTATTGATTTGAATATCATAATGTCTTTTCAGATACTCACTTAAGACGATTCAAGATCAACTCTTACCCGAATTTACAGAGACAAATTAGAACTTTACCCTCTTGCTTACCTAAGAACAATATAATATATATATTGTTAAACTCTAACTAATAATACTTTTACACTTTACTCTCTTCCACTTATATTTACCCTTTATATTTTTATGTCTATAGTTCATCTTTATTACATCATTAATCAAATCTCACTTGTCTCTTTGTTCCAAACTCAAATATGTCTTTCATTTTTTGGCTATAATAAAGTGGATGGAGAAGCATAAGTACTTCGGAAAATAATTAATTGAGTGAAGATTGTAAATTTCTTTCATTCTTTGGTTGGCCCAATACTGGAGATATGGGCCGGGTGCAGTAGAAGCCCAAACTCTCACGGTTCACAAATTCATGCCTTTTAGTTCTTACAACCCTTAACTCTTCTTTCTCTCTCCATTTCGAAAGGATCGTGTTTTCGAGTTTCTGCTTCAGATTTAGATTCAGATTCGTGAAGGGTCGATTCGGTTCTCAAGATCCAATACTTCTGGTATTGCATTCATCGAATCATCCTTGTATTTTTGAATTTCCTTTTATGCATAACTGTACTCGATTTATCATGACCTGGTCTTCAAATTAGGGTTTTGAGGTGAATTCACTTCGATTCCATCGATGAGGTTGAAATCTTGAATAATTTACGATCTTACTTTTGGATTTGGAAATGGGGTTCACTGCTTCATTGATGTTTTTGTTCCTGTATTGATTTTAATTTTACAATTTATCTTTTCTTTCGATGTTGTGTATTGATGTTTTTATAGGAACTGAACCTTCAAATTAGCTTGTAAGAGGTTGAAGAACTTGGGTTACAAGCTATTCTTGTGTAATTCGTGACTCTTAAAGAGTTACAATAGAATCTCAAAAAAAGAAATCGTTCTCATCAGCAGTTTGTGTATATGAACGTATGTTTCAGATAGGGAGTTTAAGGAAATGAAGTTCCACTACTTCCCCAGGGTAATTAAGTGGCTATAACAAGTTTTTAAACAAATAGAATTAGGGGTAAAGTTGAGAATTTTCAATGCTTTTAAAAAGAGAGATGAATAAGGTGAATGCTTGAGTATGTCCATCGTAATTTGATCTTATGACGTGAATGCTTTTTTATGATAGATGTCAAGCGCTTGGACAAATATGAGCTTTGCAATCAATCATAGGAATATAGAGAGGGAGTGGGACAATCGGGGTGGAATTATGGTTAATTTTTTAAATAATTGGAGATTCTTGCTCACTCTCAGAAGATGTATGCTTGCTTATATTCTGGGAAAAGGATGAGGAGATCGAATTTATTTTCAATATTGTTATAGCTTTGGAGCATATTTGGAGCCAATGAGCAATGGAGCTTATGGAGCATAGCTCACCTCATGGATTGCTCTCTTGGTTTGCTTCATAGTTTTGATTTTATTTATTTTGTGTAATCATTAGAGTAATCATAATTATAATTAGAAGTTCCAGGATTAGGCATGCCTTCAGAAAGTGAAATGATTCTTTTTTACTGACAAGCTTCCATTTTTTGTTTGTAGACAAGTTGTATAATTTCTTCTATCCGATATGAGTGGTCGCTTTTCTCGCACAATTTATGTTGGCAACCTGCCTTCAGATATCAGAGAATCAGAAATTGAAGATATCTTCTACAAGGTTTGATGCTATTCTTTCGTAATATATTGTTGTGCATCCATTTCATTATATTTAGTTTATGTTCTGTTGGGTTGGGTTCTAAATTTCTCTCTGTTCCCCATGGTATCTGGAACCTACCTACATTCTAGTGTAAAATATGAAATGTGAATTTCCTTACTGGAACAACCTTGCAAAATTTTCTGTTTTCATTTTTCCTATTAGTTATCCACTTGTCCATATAATCAAATTAAACAAAGAGGTTCTGATAACTGATGAGTAAATAATGTAATACTATATTCCTATGATTCACGAGCAAGGATAAAGAATCATCTTGAATTCATTTCTTCTCATGCTTGTGCATTTTCTTATGATTGATTCCATTTAGCTTAAATAGTCAATTATTTGTCAAAATTGCTTAAATTGAGGATGAAGCCTGTACCCTTTCTTGTGTAGCTATTGCATGACTGTTTTCACCAATGCACTTTATTGTCTCCGGGGTCTGATGCCTGGGAATAGTAGTTGTGTACTGAAGTTTGTATTACATTGATATTCCCTCTACAGTATGGCCACATAGTGGATATTGAGTTGAAGGTTCCACCTCGCCCACCTTCTTTCTGCTTTGTCGAGGTATTTTTTATTATCCTTAGTATTTCTGCACTTATTTGTGGACAACATCTTGTGCTGGGTTTCTTATTCTGTTCATTTATTGTTTGCTTGCTAGTTTGACAATGCTCGAGATGCAGAAGATGCAATCCGAGGTCGAGATGGATACAACTTTGATGGTTGTCGATTAAGGGTAATGAGCTGCTCCGGTTTTTATTTGTTATGTTAACACTTTCATTTGGCGTGTCTCTCATCTGTTTTTGTTGTAGGTGGAGCTTGCCCATGGTGGTAGAGGGCAATCATCAAATGATCGTCGTGGCTATGGAAGTGGTGGCGGCAGTGGTGGCAGCGGCGGGGGTCGTTTTGGAATCTCACGCCATTCTGAATTTAGAGGTTCGTCTACAAGGACAATAAATTTCCTTGATATAAGAAGATTATGGAGCATATGTTCAATAATCTTTTCCTTTGAGTCTGTTTACAGATGCATGTTTTTTAGCTTTATATGTGTCCATTTTTAATTAAGAATTGATTTTTTTATGCATGTCATTTCAAGAATTGAGTCTTCGTGCTATTAACTTAGAAAAACTAGTGAGCCATTTCTTTGACTGACTATCACCTGTTTTGGAATGAGTATGCTGTGTCCAAAAATTGTTTTAGATTTTTTCTCTCTTTGTTTTATATCTTTCATATTTTACAAAAGCTAGCTTTTTCTGTAAATTTCAAATTGGCCGTATTTGAAGTTGTTTTAGTTTTTCATGAGTTTGTGTGCACTGCACATCACTACAGCTTAATGTTTTGTTTTATTTTTGTCTGCAGTTATTGTTCGTGGACTCCCATCTTCTGCATCCTGGCAAGATTTGAAGGCATAAACATATTCATACTTCATATTTAAAACTACTTAAATCATAATGACCTTATTAACTGTTTTTTTTTTAATATTTGGTTTTAGGATCATATGCGAAAAGCTGGTGATGTTTGTTTTGCTGAGGTTACCCGTGATAGTGAAGGTAACACCCCCTCTGTCCTGGTGTTTCTGGTTTACCTATGTATTTACTAGTTGTTACTTGTTATGTATGAAGCATTGATACACCATTTTGGTATGTTCATAAATAAAAAGCAATAGCATAGATACACCTCCATCTGCAAGCATGCCATTATGCCACATTGCAGGGATGGTAGAGAGTAAATGAAGTCAATATTTTGATCCGCACCATTTTTTTGTTATTGATGTATTTTTACTTGGATTCTTCTTCTAGGACAAGTTGATTTAGGAGATGTTTTTGGAAGGTGTTGAAAGACATCGTTCATGTTTTGATGGTCGGGCTAATGAATTGGCAAATATTGGTACATCATATTATCAAGAATCGTAGATAATCTGGTTTACACATGAAGCCACCAACGACACAAAATCAAATTTGCTCTTTAATGTCTTCTTATGCTGAATTAAGTATATGAGACTGAGTATATTTATGTAGATATAATGATTAGAAAGGTCGGGGAGTAGTTTTCTGGTGATAATGTCATGCTAGTTCCTTAACTCATAAGCCTTTGTGATATTAGATGGCTACTTTTAACTTTCTATTTTACAGAGCGTAATTTTGCTTCAGTAGATTTTTATGAAAGTTACTATCGCTCATACTATTGTTCTCTGTTTAGGGACTTTTGGCCTTGTTGATTACACTAATTATGACGACATGAAATATGCAGTAAGTTTTTGGGGAACTTGATCAAGTTTCATTTGGTTGCTCATACCAAGATTGCTACTAGGTCTTGATCCATCTGTTTTTCAACTTAACTTCTGTTTCACAGATTCGGAAGCTGGATGACACTGAGTTCAAAAATCCTTGGGCAAGATCTTATATTCGGGTAACCTCCCCTTTATTTACGCTTAATATTATTTGTCATATCATATGTAATTTTCCCTCCAGAGTAATTGTTCAGTGCATGTGATTATTGTAGCAGATGTTTCAAATGCTTAAAATAACTTTTAAATGTTGGTAGACCCTGAACTTTTATTTCATGTCGTTTTTTATAAATATCTTGCACCCCCTTGTGTTGAACCGTTTGTGTGTAGTAATATTACTTTGTTTTCGATGATAATTATTTCTGGAGAGCTATGTTTAAATAGAATTTGTGGGTAATAATCTTGATGGGCAGGTGAGGAAGTTCGAGAGCAGTCGCTCAAGGAGCCGCAGCAGAAGCCCCAGCAGGAGCAGAAGTCCTAAAAGGAATAGAAGGTGATTTTACTTTCTGTTATAGTTCATTGGTGTGCCTTTTTTTACATTTCTTTTACTTATGGAAATCTGTTAATTCTCCAGTAGATCTTTGGAGCGATCTGTGTCAAGGTCACGATCTAGGTCTAGATCTAGGTCAGCATCACCAATCAAGCCTTCCAGGTATGCGAAGAGCTTACTAGTGCAAAGCTTGCTAGTGTAAAATGAACCATTTGTTCTGGAATAAATACACCATTTTTATACGTGAAACTGTTTATTCAATTATGCAGGCCAAGATCACGATCAAGATCTGGGTCTCCACGCCAGGTATTTAAAGTTTTTGAATTTACATGATTGAGAAACACAATCAGATTCCTTTAGTGAAGTAGGAAGTTGACTTTTTTATCGGAAGTGTTTCTACTATATCAGTATGACTATATATATGTTGATTTAATATCTCAATGTGATTCAATATAAGAAAACTTAAATTATGAAGATGTCTTCCAGATTTCGTACATATGCCTTGTTTGTCCTCCTTTGTTTAGAGCCTAGTTTATAGTAAGTTGTAGAAGTTCATAAAAAGCACTGGTTTGTAACATGCAGACTTCAAAGTTCAAGTCAGAAATAAACTTTAATGTAATAATTTGTTCTAGATTTTTTAGCCAGAATGGCCCAGTAACGTTTTAACCCAGTTTGTGTATTTCTTTTTGCATTTACATGATTTGTATAGAAATGAGTTATGAATCTTAATAGGATATAATTTTTGCAGGTGCTATCGGGTAGTGGTTGATTTTCTCACAAATGCAGGTGCTTCTTGGGTGCTGCTGTCCCCCATTCTGGACAGTCTTAGAGTTCTATTCCAAGTTGTTTAAATTGTTTTAATGGGAAACCTTATATGTAACAGAGCTGTTTTTCATCAACTGTTCGAGATCAGTTTGGCGATTCTGTAGGGACCTATATAATACTTATTTGGATGGTGCCTACTATTATTTGGGTTTTTGCTTCGTTCAAAGGATAATGTTGGATATTAGAATGGCTGTACTTTTCAATGAGTTGCTGTGGACTATTGCAGCTGATATTTTAGACTAGCGTTTATAACTATTTTGATTTGATTAGTGCTGGTAACTCAACTTTGTTGGGGTTGCTTTGCTTGAAGTGATGGTGGCCATGATGGGTTCTTCCTACAATGATACTTCACCTTGATGCTAAAGTCATTAGAGTTGTGTTAGGGTTTGGTTGCATGGTTGAGTAGTCAACTTTGATCTTACAGAGTCATAGAGACTAATAGTTAATGTGGCTATCTTGATCTGGCCAAGCCCCATTACCTTTGGGATTATGATATTGTTGTGTTTAATGTAATTTGTTTTTGAAGTGCAAAACAAATGACTTGAGCATTCTACAAGACATTTTTTCTTAAAGTATGTATAAAACAAATCATTAAATTTCACGATTTTTTAAAATATTATACTATTCAGTTGGCCTAAAAATTAACTTAATCATAGGAAAAACGATGTTTTCCTAACTTAAGGTCAATGGTATGAGATAGTAGCTCATCACGTATAAGCTAGTCAATTAGCTAGCTTATTTGACTATCTTTAAGTTTGTATATATTACACACTTATATTTTTTCCCTAACATAGCATTTTATATCTTATTTCTCAATTTGTTTTTATCATATTAAATCATTATTCATATCAGTCATTTATTTTCTCTATATGGGGTAGGATAATCATTTTTCTTTTGAAAATAAGCAACATCTCTCACTATATATTATTATATTATCGTGTTTGGTCCCCTCCATTCATGGCTGAGATACAACCACGAAGTTCATGTCCATTTTTTAAATGGTTGAAGGTCGTTTTGGAGTAAATGTTTGAATGATGGAATTTGAGGTGGGGAAATGGAATGGAATAAAATAATATTTCGTCTTTCTGTAACAAAATAATAATATTTCGTTATTGGAGAGTATGTTTTACTAAGTATATACTATATAGAATTCGAGATCAAATTTTGATGGGCGTTGTAAATTAAAAGTGAAAATATAATTTCAAGTATTAAATTTGTGTGATTTTTTTTGGATACCGTACGATGGTTTTTTTAAGTAATGTTTAATATCTATAAGATGTTATTGTCAAAAGCTTTTTTACATGATTAATACATTATTCACTATTCATGTATTTGATTCTTATTTAAAAGTAAATGATGGTTTAGTAGATAAATAATTAATGTTGTTTCACAATTTAAATAAAAACTCTTGCAACATTAATACATAAACTACTTTCTCTTTTACATTTTACTTATTTTTAGACACGTATTTGAAGATATTTGTTTAAGGGCTTAATAGTAAATGAAATATAAAAATAAACCTCCACTCCACAATGCATAAAAAAGCTGCATCAATGAGACAAAACGTGGTCCTTTTCAAATATCGTCATAAGCCTCCCATGCTAAAGTTTACTTTCTTATAAAAATACTAAACCTTCCTTAAATTATTTAATATTGTCGTTTTGCCCCTATTTTTTTAAGCTTTATGGGTTACACCCAAATAGTTGGTTACATAGAACTAAATGGTCAATGTTTATGGGTTACCCATTATCACACCTAACTATTATTCTGTTTCTTTTCCCTTAAAATAATACAATGTTTTTAATTATCATCTAGACCACAAGCAAATAAGTTGTAAATCTGTATATTTGATTAGTTTTAGTTTGATAAAGAATTTCAATGTTAGGTGAGTGATTACATTAGTAATATAATTTACATGGACAAATGTAGTACTTTTTAATGCAGGATATTTTCTGTCACAGAAGAGTGGACCACTCCATATATTATTGTTTATGATTCGTCAGAAAAATATTTAATTATTTAATTTTTAATTTGAATATATTTTTTCAACTAATCACACTTAGTGTTACATAGAGTGACAACAAATTATAGTCATAAGCCTCCCATGCTAGAGTTTAATTTCTTATAAAAAAAATACTAAAACCTAATTAAATTATTTTCAATTGTCTTTTTGCCACAATTTTTTTAAGGGCTCCGGGTTACCCTAAAAATTTGTTACATGGAGCTAAAGAGTTGTGTACATAATTACACCTAACTATTATTCTGTTTGTTTTCGCTTAAAATGATGTTTTTAATTATCACCTAGATCACAAGCAAATAAATTGTAAATCCGTATATTAACTCAAAAGGTCAAAACTAAAAGCCGAATTCATTTTTTTTAATGCCGAGAAGCTATATTTAATTAGTTTTGGTTTGATAAAGAAATTCCATATTAGGTGATTGATTAATTACATTATTAGTTTATTACTATAGTTTTTTATTCTTTCCGAAATCAATAAAAAATATCATGTTGAATGACATGGTTATAAGAATAATCGGGAATATTTTCATCTTTGATTTGTTTAGTTTATCACTATAAAGTTTATACAAAATCATTATGTCATTTATTATTCATTTATATTATTTTTCTTGAATAGCCAATAATAATTAAAGATGAGTAGAAATGACAATGGGTCTCGATGGACCCAGATATTGCATACCCAGACCCACCATGTTGTTTTATTTTTGGACCTAGACTTGCCCAGACTCGTGCTGATAGCCGCTGGTTATACTACTCGCATGTCTTTGGGCATCCAGCGCATCCGTCAGTACGCATAAATTAAAAAATATTAAAAATAATTTTGAGTAATTTATGCATTGTGTTTCTTACAATTTTATATGTTATTTAGGCAATGGGCAAAAGAAAAAAATTATAAAATATAATTTAAAGTTTTAAACACAATTTAATTTGAATATCAAAGAAAACTCATTTTACTCAAACAAACATAAAAAACAACTTCAATATCACGGCGAAAAATTTATTTACTACGAACTCTTCAATTAACATAACATTTCATCGTACATATAAATTAACAATATAACATCAGTTGAAAAATATAACAATCACATTTATGAATTAATATATGTAACATCACATAATATTGTTATATATATTTATATTTAATAAGGAATAGTGGGTCCGAGTATCTACGAAATTGGGTACCTCATTATCCGGACCCAGACCCATCCAATAACGAGTATCAAATCTCGGGTCTCTTTACCCACGAGTTCAAAAATATGGACACAAACCCGATTTGTTGCGGGTGTCCGCAGATCCTGGTACTCATTGTTATCCCTAAATATGAGTGGTAGATGGTGTAGTGGCAGTGTATAAAACTCATACATTGTCGATGTATATATTTTTTCCATATACAATTTATACACATTATTTTATTATTATGAATAAGATATGATATTAATGGCAAACAAAATTATTTGATTGGGAGGTTGTTTAAACACGATATCAATTTTACCTTATTCTTTTTGCATAACAAATTAATACATTTTTCTCATGTTATGGAAAACAATTGTGGATAAAGGTGAAATCGATTTTAGCTATTTTTTATATCATTCATGAGTATTTAATATTTCAATACAAATAATTATCTATATTCCAGAAAAATTAGTTTATAAATCTTCATACATATAAAAAGTGATATATATCATTTTTAAGTCAATCATAATAAGTAAACCTTCAAAAACTTGTACCTTCTTAATGTATAAAATCATTTGTAGGACTAATATTGTAAAAGGAAATATCATTTTTCTTAGTATATTATGTCATAGAGCGTAATATATATATATATATATATATATATATATATATATATATATACTAATAATGTAAATATTTATATAAAGTTAATATATTATCTATCATTTATTTGTATTACTTTTACTTAAGAGTCAATAATGATTAAAAATAAATGATGAACGATCAAACGACAATATAAAAACCATTACATTGACTTTGTATACATTTTTCTGACGTGTATATATCTATTATCTATTACTACTAATAAAGGCAAAACACAAAATAATCACCACCATGGTGTAATTTGTGTTTTGCCTTATTTGCCCTCATTAAATTATAATGTTTTAATTTGTAAAATATGTGTAAACTACCTAATAATCACTCATTAACTGTAATTGTATATATATATATATATATATATATTACCACTCATCAACTCAATATTTTTTTCTAAAGTACTTATTAAATTATAAATAAGTAATGTAAAATATATGTGTAAATTATCTAATAATCACTCTTTAACTTACACATGTCTAAGTGTAAATCCATAAAGGCATATTCAAACATATAAAACTGAATATAATACCATAGTGCACTATTGCAGTTAACATGTAATACTTAAAAATCTGCACTATTGTTAACATAGTGCACTGTTGCAGTTTTTTTTTTTTTTTTGGAACATGGCCTATTCATTGTGCAGTTTTTTTTAACATGACATAGTGTACTATTTGTTTTAAATAAGTGACTTATATAAACAACTTATAAAACTATATGAAGTCATTATACACCAATACTATATAAATGATAATTATGCTGTAACCATCGGGATTAATTTCAAATTTCCTATTTTTTTCTTTCAATTTATACAAACAAACAAAATTATATAACCTAACATACCTATCATTAACATAATAAACATATATCTGAACTCAAATTAACAAAATTCAAGTTAACCATCCACCGTGGTGTAATTTGTGTTTGCTTATTTTGCCTTTTTTATTTTATAATTTTTACCAAAAACCATATATAACCCAATGTTCTTGTATAGCCAATGCATATTCTATGTTATTTTTAAACAATGCACCATTTTTATATAAATTATATATGTACGATTATGGTTTATTCATTCACACTATTTATTCATTACATATTATAAATTAGCAATCAAAATCAGACTAAAAGAGTTATGACACACCGTACAAAAAATATTCTAACTTTATATATATAAATTGACTAATTAATAAAAATATTTAATATTTAATAACATAAATTAATAACGTGCATCGAGTATGTCGACACACCAGTTAAATTAATTAATAAATTGAATGTTCAATTAATTTGATTCTGCTTGATTAGTTATTATAACTTAATATATGATTATTTTTGTATATTTTTTGAAATAACAAGATGTCAAATATTGTTAGAATGTAGTATGTACATATTATTAAGTCATTATATCATAAAAATAAGAGTAAATTACACTCACATCCCCTGAGTTTTAATGAAATTACACAAATCACCTATCTCTTCTTTGTCATTACACAAACCACCTCTCCCTCCTACACAAATCATCCCTAGATTTATACATACATTACACAGACTACCCCTGCATGTTATAAAAGTGTAATATTTTAAAGAAAAAATGTGTGATGAATGTAATTAAGTTAAACAAAATATTGTATATTGTGTAACACTTCAAATAGTACAAAAGCAAATGTTTCTTTATTATTTTTGTGTCATTAAAAAATACATTAATAATTTCAAATAAATGTTTAAATAACTTTTATATTATTTTATAATGAGCCAAATAATGAAGACACATTGACTCTTATATTATTTGAATTTTTATACATAATATACAATATTTTCTTTAATTAATTACACACATCATACGTTTTTTGTTTAAAATATTACACTTTTATATTATGTAGGGGTAGTCAGTGTAACATATGTACAAAATTAGGGGTGGTTCGTGTAAGGACAAAAAAGTGAGGGATGGTTTGTGTAATTTCACTAAAACTCAGGGGTGTGAGTGCAATTTACTCTAAAAATAATGTATCTCTTGGTATAAGAAGATAAATTATCTCCTACAGCCACTAAAATCATGACGTGTGTATAATTTAATCATTTTCTACAAAAATATTTCTAAAACTAAACAAAACAATACACATATAATTCTTTTATTGGGTTGGAGAAATATTTTGTTCTCTTGTATCATTCATTTATATATATATTTTTTTGAATAGTAAAGGGATGATGTGTATAGAAGTAGTGTATACCTATTTTCTATTGTTAAGAGAAATCTTAATAAAAATTGTGAGTAAATGGGCAGTTATGGAAAATTAATGCAACAAAAAAATATTGGTCTGTGGTATGTTTATTTTTTCTTTGGTACTTTCAATTCATCATCACAATCAAGACATCAACTTTGTGACGTTCTTCTCAGCAACAAGGTCCAAAAAGTCAGTGCTGCGAAAACGGACGATCCAAAGAATAAGAGTATCATAACAATTTCTTCTTCATTTTCTCCACTAAATAAATTACTATCATAACATAATCTTCTCCATTTCACCGATTTCTTACTTTTATTTCTATCTTTCATATATGTATGTTTTTTCTTTCACTCATTTTCGAATTCCTGTACCTTTGAATCTTCAGGTTTACTTTGATCTTATGTCGAAGAAATTTTTCTAGACAAAAAACCCAGGTATGATCTTAACCTAGGATCATGTCTTTTTTTGTTGGATTTTATTTTATCATCTCAATATGTTGATTCCCAGAATTTTGTTTTTTTTGTTTACAGCGAAATCTTAAAAAAGTTTAAAACTTTTTATCTCTACGAAAGTGGGTTTTTGATTCTCTTTGATTATGGCGGTTGCTGAGAATGTTGGAACAAAAATCGATTCTTCAAGTCAAAATTTGGACAATTGTGTTGTTTCACCTGAAACCGCTGAGGTGGAGAAATCAAAACCTATAAATGGTTCCATCAATGGTGATGATCAGAATCTGAATGGTGAGTTCAACCACCATGATCGAGCTCCCAAGACTGTACCAGTCCCTAACGGTAACTACAAAGTTGAAATGGGTCAGATGGGAAATGGGGTTCAGACCCAGCAGATGGTGGTGAACAATAATGGATACGGTGGGGTTAATGTGGAGAATGGGAATGAGAGTTTTCAGAAAGATATGAGGGATTTGGAGGAAATTTTGTCAAAGTTGAATCCCATGGCTGAGGAGTTTGTGCCCCCTTCAGTAACAAACAGTCTTGGTTACTTTGCTGGACCTGGTTCTGCTGGATTTGTGTACCCTAATAATTTCTTATTCGCCAATAATTATGGGAATGTTAACGGGCGAAACAACAGAAGGGTATGAATAAGTATTGATTTTTATATTTTTAATTTTTTTATATTCCAATGAGTTTCTTTGAATTCTGATAATTAGCTTTCACTGTTTAGATCAACTAAAGGGTAAAAATTAAAATGTGCTATGCATTTCTCTGGGGATTGTGGTTCCATGTTCATAGTATTTTCGGGCTAATTACATGTTGCTAGTATGAAGCTTTGACTTTTTTCTTTATACAATGATGTTGCAGAGGAAGAATGGTTTTAATCAGGGGAAGCGAAGAGTCAATAATAAAATAGATATGGAGAGAAGAGAAGAAATGGTTAGGAGGACTGTTTATGTGTCTGACATTGATCAGCTGGTACCGATTTTCGTTGTCATGTGGTTTCCTTTATTTCAGCTAGCTTGCAATGCTTACCATGTCTATTCATTTCAATGATTGTTGTTTTCTGTTGGCATCTAGGTTACTGAAGAGCAGCTGGCAGCTCTCTTTCTTAACTGTGGGCAGGTAAAAACAGTTTCATTTTGTTTATGACGTCTGTTTTCTTCTTGGTAAATATTAACCATGGACAATGTTACAGAGTATTCGTTTTTGTGTGGCCATAGGTTGTTGATTGCCGTGTTTGTGGGGATCCTAATTCCATTCTTCGGTTTGCTTTTGTTGAGTTTATGGATGAGGGTACCGTTGCCACCGAATATATGTTCTTCATATGTTGTAATTTTTTACATTTCACTGTATTAACAGTGTTATACATGCAGAAGGTGCAAGGGCTGCTTTGAGCCTGTCTGGAACCATGCTTGGTTATTACCCATTGAGAGTGCTGCCTTCGAAAACAGCCATTGCACCTGTTAATCCAACATATTTGCCTCGGGTAATATTTTTTTCTCTTAAAAATGCTTATCACATACTTTAGAGCATGATTAACCAGAGTGAGCTAATAATGTATTTCTTCCATCTTACCTTTGTAATGGTGCTATATTTCTCAGTCTGAAGATGAAAGGGAGATGTGCTCAAGAACAATTTATTGCACTAATATCGACAAGAAGGTAGTTTAGAACTGGCCCCTCTTCTTAGAATCCTGCTCTTGGAAACCACTTGGTCCTTTTTCCATGCCTTTTTTGCAGCCAATGCGGCTCATAATTCTTAAAAGTGTTTATCCTGTTATTACTGCAGCTTACTCAAGCAGATGTCAAACAATTCTTTGAATCTATCTGTGGAGAGGTTTGTAGCTTTTCATGGTACCAGGCGTACAGCGTTTACTGTTGATTAAATGTAAGTATCTTATGAGACATTTTCCATTATTTTGGTGTATTCATCTAGGTTCAACGCTTGAGGCTTCTTGGGGATTACCAGCACTACACTCGAATTGCATTTGTCGAGTTCACAGTGGTAATTACTCACTAACTGTTAACCTTCTTAATTTCATCCTATATTTTCTATTTTTCTGAAATTTAAACCATTAGATTGAGTGGTACTGTTTGCTTCACAGATATCATCTGCTTTATGCAGCCCACCCCCCCCCCCCCCCCCCCCCCATATAATGGAAGTTTTTGTCTTTATGCAACTGCTTTTGTGGGGTCTTTATATCTTGTTATCTTAGCTGTCTCATGTCAGGAGTAAGGACGCTTGTTTAGTTGATAGTAATCAGGGAAATATTGTTTATGAATTGAAATGTGGCCTATTTGTGAACATAATATGGTGAAAATAGGCTTAATGCTAAATCTGTTCATACAATGTAATTGTGGTTAAATGATTCTCAAACTGAATGTATCACTTACTTCAACGGCTATCTATTGATGATAATAATGTCAAGTGGTTTTAGATGGCTCTTAATTTGGAAATAATCTATTAACAGTGTTTGATCTGGTATAAGTATGCTTTTTGCCATTAGAAGTGTCCAAATGCACAAATACAGTTTTTGATGCTTTATTTTACTCATTACATAGCATGTATGTACTGTGATCTGGTATGATTCTTTCGTGAATTTTGAGGTTCGTCTACAAGGACATTTAATTTCTTTGATATAAGAAGATTATGGAGCATATGTTCAATAATCTTTTCCTTTGAGTCTGTTTTCTTTGATTTAGGGATGGATATCCATTTAATATATTTTTTAAGGTGAAGGTTCTTTTTAGGCCATTAGAGGGAAGTATTTCTTAGGCTTGCTTAGGAAATATGAAGTGCAATTTTGATTATCACGGATAACATGATGTTGGTTCTTGGTTCAAAATTGTTGGTTTGTCTTCTGTTACTGTCTTCCATGACTGAGCTTTGTTAAGCTTGAATCGGTGTAGCTATTATGCTTGTTCGATATTTTTCTTCCTGATCTCCACCGCTAACAAATTAAATCATTCTTTAAGGATCAGTTTGTGTTTGCATAGATATTTGTTGATAGACTTGACCTTAAAATCACTCCCCCTTCCCCATATCCAATCAAGTATAATTTGTTAAGCCTAAGCTTCATTTTATAGGAGATGTACTTCGCCTTTGGCTATTGCCCGGTGTTAAATGGTGAACTTGAGTTGCTTATGATTTTCTTTGGATCTATACTCTGTCCAATGCCGTTGTTTTCTGCTTTCGTTCACTTGTGCTTCTTTATTCACCGCCTGTTTCTGGGAATGTTTAAAAATGTTTTATTCCCCTTTTCCCTGTTAATTTTGTTCCGCAATAAAGTACTATCAATAAGATGTTGTTACTTGCTTCTTTTATTGAGGTATTTTTTACATTTGTGCATCATCTTGCCTCCATTAGATGCAAATTCTGTCTTTTTGTGTGATACAATTGTGGAATTGTTTCTGTTCTGGCGTCGTTTTCGTTTTCACTCCCCTAGTAAAATTAATATTTGAAATTGATCAAATCTTTTGATTTTAAGAATTATATTTTGTTCTTAAAAGTCAAATAGTATTAACATTTTGTCTCCAAATATATTTTATCTACTATTTGTTTTTTCATCTGTTTTTCTTTTGCCATTCTTGCAGGCTGAAAGTGCAATTGCTGCTCTGAACTGCAGTGGTGTGATTTTGGGTTCAATGCCTATAAGGTAGGATTTACATATTTCTTCAAAATCTCTTTCAAACAGTTTTTGTTGGCCTAAATATGTTAGGTTTTATCCTTGGAAAATAAGAATTTTGTTTTGAATCTCTGTAACGTAGTTCATTTCTACATCTGTTTTCACTATTAGTTGAATCCACTTCAGTGCTGACATAATTGTATGGTGTCATGCCAAAACTTAAGGTCTGTTTGTGAGTGAATTTTTGGAGGGAACTGAGGGGAAAAGGAAGGCTTCATAGCCATCTTACCAGTGTATTTTTTGACTTTCAAGCCTTCTCTTTCCCTTCCTTCCAAAATTCAACTCGCAAATAGACTCTAATAGATTTCAACCGACAGCAGAGACAAAAATCAAAATCAACTAAAACAACAAAATTTTAAGCTGTTTTTAAATTATAATTAAGCTAGTTTGAATACACAAGGTCTTCTAATGTATCTTAAACCATTCTTATGTTCCTTATGCAGGGTTAGTCCATCGAAGACACCAGTTCGGTCTCGTCTTCCTCGTGCTCCTATGCACTGAAATCATCTTTTCATGTTAATTATAAGTTATATATAATTAATGTGACTATGTTTTTTTCTTCCTCTACACCCCAAATGATCTGTACTCTTAAACTTCTCAAAAAAAATGTTTTTCCCCCTGTTCTTTATCCAAATCTTGGTACGACACAGTTAATTACCGGAAGTTTCACCCTTTTCAAAGCATGCGGATTCTCCATCAACCTCAATGGACACGTGAATGGCATAAGAAGCAGGTGTTACATTACATATATGTTTACGTAGGAAACTATGGTTATGATCAAATGCGAGGTGGTTGTGTTGTACATATATGCACTATATGGTACATGCACTAGAGGAGTGTTGGTTTTGGACACTTGTTCTTATCATAAATTTTGATATTTGACTTGGATACCCTTTTTTGTTATTCGGTATAATTTCGTCAATTATGGTCATATTTAATTGGATTTTATATTGTGTTAACATACTTCTATTAATGTTAAAACGTTGCTCTTCTTTTCATATTGTTTTTTGGTTTTTTATTCTAAAAAACATATTCATTATTTTTTGGTATTATTAGGTATCCCTCACTTTATGGGATCATTATTAGTATTAATAGATCAATTGCTTCCTAAACTTGCTCCATTTAGCATGATCATTTTTTTCGTGTTAGTGGAACATGGTTTTTTCATAGTTTTTAGAGTAAATTACACTCACCCTGAGTTTTAATGAAATTACACAAATCACTCCTCCTTTTTTATTTTTACACCAATCACCCCTAATTTTGTACATATATTACACTGGCTACCATTGTATGATATAAAAGTGTAATATTTTAAACAAAAAATGTGTGACGTGTGTAATTAATTAAACAAAATATTGTATATTGTGTAGACAAATTAAAATAATATAATAGTCAATTTGTCTTCATTATTTGACTCTTTATAAAATAATATAAGAGTTATTTAAACATTTCTTTGAAATTATTAATGTATTTTGCAATGACAAAAAGAAATAAAGAAACACTGACTTTTGTATTATTTCAAGTGTTACATAATATATATTTTGTTTATCTTAATTACATTCATCACACGTTTTTTCTTTAAAATATTACACTTTTATAACATGCAAGGGTAGTCAGTGCAATAAATGTATAAAATTAGGGGTGGTTTGTGTAGGAGAAAGATAATTGGTGTAAGGACAAAGAATGAACGAGTTGGGTGTAATTTACTCTAATTATTATTATTATCTTAAATCACAGCCCTCTTGGCTAATGGGAGAGAATTCCTAAACCTATGTATTTTCATAAGAAGTTTTTATGAACTATTTTTTTCATTTTAATTACCCTTTAAAATTTATTTATTTGTGAAATTGGTTATTCTATAAGGATACTGTTAAATTATTAATAGGCTGAAAGGTGACATTGTCATTACTAATAGCTTATCAGTGCAATGTTGTATAGTAGTCAGAAACAACTATCATCAGAATACAAATTGAATAAGAAAAAGATGATAAGTAAATAAAGAGTTAAAATGAGACTAGTATTATATACAACAAATAATAATCATATGATTGGAAATTATAAAATGCATGACAATAAAATTTTCATTAAATTATTCTCACACCCCCTGAGTTTTAGTGAAATTACATAAATCACCCCTCATTTTTTTGTCCTTACACGAACCACCCATAATTTTAAACATATGTTACACTGACTACCCCTGCATAATATAAAAGTGTAATATTTTAAACAAAAAACGTATGATGTGTGTAATTAATTAAACAAAATATTGTATATTATGTATAAAAATTCAAATAATATAAGAGTCAATGCGTCTTCATTATTTGGCTCGTTATAAAATAATATAAGAGTTATTTAAACATTTATTTGAAATTATTAATGTACTTTTTACTGACACAAAAATAATAAAGAAACATTCAATTTTGTACTATTTGAAGTGTTACACAATATACAATATTTTGTTTAACTTAATTACATTCATCACATGTTTTTTCTTTAAGAGTAAATTACACTCACACCCCCTGAGTTTTAATGAAATTACACAAACCACCCCTCCATTTTTTGTCCTTACACCAACCACTTCTCCCTTCTACACAAACTACCCCTAAATTTATACATACATTACACTAACCACCCTGCATGTTATAAAAGTGTAATATTTTAAAGAAAAACGTGTGATGAATGTAATTAAGTTAAACAAAATATTGTATATTGTATAACACTTCAAATAGTACAAAACCGAGTGTTTCTTTATTATTTTTGTGTCATTAAAAAATACATTATAAATTTCAAAGAAATGTTTAAATAACTCTTATACTATTTTATAACGAGCCAAATAATGAAGACGCATTGACTATTATATTATTTGAATTTGTCTACACAATATACAATATTTTGTTTAATTAATTATACACATCATACGTTTTTTGTTTAAAATATTACACTTTTATATCATGCAGTGGTAGTCAGTGTAATATATGTAAAAAATTACGGGTGGTTCGTGTAATGACAAAAAAGTGAAGGGTGATTTGTATAATTTCACTAAAACTTAGGGGGTGAGTGTAATTTACTCTATCTTTAAAATATTACACATTTATAACATGCAGGGGTAGTATGTATAATGTATGTATAAATCTAGGGGTGATTTGTGTAGGAGGGAGAGTTAGTTGTTGTAATGACAAAAAAGGGAATGGTGGTTTGTGTAATTTATGTAATTTACTAACTTATGAATAAAAAACAGTTCACGGAGATTTAGAAGGGGGTATTTGTAAATTTTCAATGAAAGCATTTATGTAATAACTATTAGCTAGGGGAATGCCTAATTTAATTTTTGATGAGATAATCATTATTGTTTTTATTATTTTCTCAGTGCATATTACAATGATTTGACGAATTCAAATGATTCACCTCTAAAATTAAACTTTTATTACAGTTCATTTTTTTTGGAAATGGAGATAGAGAGTGATTGATGTATCATTCACAAGCAAACTATTCAAATTCTTCATAATTCATATCAAAATGCGACCATTTTACATAGAAGGAGAAGATAGGGAAAACGCATGCCTTACTGAGGTAGAATAATTAGGGAAGTCTTTGTGTTTTTATTGAATAAGGATTACAAGTGCATTCTATGCACATTTGAATAGAGATATATACATGAGTGAGTGATTATGGGACGAGTCGAGTCAGATAATGTTTTGTCCATATCTGGCCATAAATGTTGATTGTGTCTAATTTTTGAAATCGAACCTGACCCTAAACCCAACCTTATTCAGGTTCGGTTATGATTGAATCATATCAGGTGAGCGAAGAGGGTCGGGTCATACTCACTGAGTACCTGCGGGTTCATTGGGTATCCAAGGACCCACATGTAGGAGGCCCCATTGATATCAGCAAAAGTTTATAACAAGTATAGTCAAAAAATGAAACAACGAAATGAAATCGAGTAAAGTGCCGTTTGACTCCCCCTTTTGATAAATCTCAAAGATCTATCTCTTATAAAGTTTTAGTTATCATTAAAATAAAAACGGTTAAATAAATTTTAAAAACTAATAAATAGTATCTTCATTAGTTTTCATTTGCAACTACTTACTATATGGTCATTAATCTTTATCGATTGTTGTTTTGAAGCCAAAATCTTTTTTAATGACTGATTATGAAATGGTGTGGGTAGAAAATGTTTTGAGATCATATTTCTATTAAGTAAAATAAAAATTAGCGAACCTGATATAATGGAACTTAAACATTAGGGCTTGTATTTCGTAGATGCACATTTTTTTGAAATGTGTAAAATGGGAAGCTAATGAGAGGAAAATATATTACTATTATGGTTTTTTTTTTCTGACATATCATGTGACTTTTTTCCTATCAAATCTAAGGCATTCCTTTTTGGCTTTTATAATCGTGATATTTCCTTTTTAATCAAATTTTACCTTCCTAATATTAATATGATATTAAGGTGGATCTAATTATTAAGAAAATAGATGTCGTAGAAGATTATTATTTTTAGTGTTTTAAATAAGTAATAACCAAGATAGTTTAATTTAATTGGAATGAAAATAAAGAAGAAGAGAGGTGTTGGAATGTACAAAAAGTGAAAATAAAAACAGAGCACCAATTATATACACAAATTACCTTTCCATTTTAAACATACATAAATCATTTATAATTATATCTGTATATTACACCGATTATTACAGTAGGAGAGATAAATATAATTATAACCTTTATTTTTAAATTAATAAAAAAAAATTCTATATTTTATTTATTTTTAGAATATTCTTGTCATTTGAAATATAACACCATATTTTTCTTACTACTTTATATCTTACCAAACAAATAAGGAAGAGAAAACATATTTCTTTATCTTTTTTTATTTTATTATTCTCTTATACCAAACATTATAGAAATTATTTTATTTCTTATTTTGTCCTCTCACTCTTTTTACCACTTTTTCTCTCTACTTGCTCATTTTTAATTTACAACCAAGTAAATTACAGAAATATTTGGATGGTGGTGAACTATTACTATTGCATACTTGAATATATCTTTATGACCGGAATAAAACGAATACTTTCAATTTATTAATTCATGATTAATATTAGATGTGTGAGACCATTTATAATTTATTAATCTTTGTGTTTAAAAATAAAAATAGAGTAAATTATACTCGTTTCATGAGTTTTATTAAAATTATATAAACCGCTTTTCATTTTGTACAACTACACGAACCTTTTAATTTATATAAACTAGCAAGTTACCCATGCATATGCACGGAGAAGTATTTTTTGCCGCATGATTAATAACACATATTATATGTGTTTTCACATGGTTAAGAACATACATGTTATTCATACATTCACATGTTTAAAAATACATATATTACATGTGCATTCGTATTGTTAAGAACAAACATTTGACTCGTACATTTCAATGGTTAAAACACAAATGTTACTCGTACATTCACATTGCTAAGAAGAGTACATGTTACCTATACTGTTACTCGTATATTCGCATTACTCGTACAAACATGTGTATTTTAAACCATATATTAAAATGATTAAAAATACATATGTTACATGTGTATTCGTATTGTTAAGAACAAACATGTGACTAGTACATTTTAATGGTTAAAACATATGTGTTACTCGTACATTCGCATTGCTAAGAAAACACATGTTACCTATACATTCCCATAGTTAAAACACACATGTTGCCCATATAGTTGCGCATTGTTAAGAACACTCATGTTACCTGTATTACCAATTCAAGAATAATTTTATAAAATGATTATATTTTCATCAATAAAACTATTCAATTCTATTATTATTATATCTTATTAAGTAATATATTGAGTAATGAACAATTGGTAAATATATATTTTATGGAGGTTGTACAAAGTGAGATGTCTTTATTGTGGGTGTCATTTTTAGTATTATTATTATTATATGTTATTAAATAATATAATAGGTAATGAATGAGTAAGATGTAATTTTATCTTATGTGACAGGTTGTACAATAAGAAAATAGGGTGTTTTGGGAGGGAAAATTATTGTTGAGGTTGTGACACTTGTCATGGGATGACATGAGAGAACCTTCTTTTCATATATAGTATATAGATATATTACACTAATTTACCGATGCACAATAAATAATTGTAATATTTTAAACAAAAAATGTAATAAATGTGAATAATTTAAACAAAATGTGATAATGTAAAGACAAATTCAAATAATATATGAGTTAATATATCTTTATTATTTTTGGTTCATTACAAAGTGCATCAATAATTTTAAATAGATATTGTTTAAACCACTCTTATACAATATTTTAAGGAACCAAAAATAACAAAGAAGTATCAGTGAGTGAATATATTATCTGTACATATCTCTATAATATATAATATTTTGTTTAACTTAATTACACTTATAATATTTTTTGTTTAAAATATTATATTTATGTGAGTAATATGACTTTAATTTACTCATAAGAATAAAACAATTTTTGGTTTAGGATGGGGAATACTTTTCATTAAAAAATTAATATATTAATAAAATAGTATAATTTAAAAGGAAAAATTGGTCATCATGATCATCTCCCTTCTCTTCAGTATAGGTTAGTAATATTATTGTCATCTCTCTTTGCAAATATTAGTCATCATCTCCTTTCTCTTCAGTAAGATAAACCCCTTTCTTCATTTCACTGATTTCTTTTATTTCTCTCCTTTATCTGTTTAATTATACATATTTCTTTTTTCTTTGTTTTTTTTTTTTAATTTAAAGTGGTTGTAACTTATGATATTCTAGTTGAGTTTGATCTTATGTCAATGAAAATTTTCTAGACAAAAATTGAGGTGTGATCTTAATTTTGTAACGTTTCATGTTTTTTTTGTTCGAATTTCCTTTTACTAGCTCAATCTCTTATTACAGGTTCACAGAAATCTGAAAACAAAAAAAAAGTACAAAACTTTTTATCAATACACAAGTGGGTTCTTGATTTTCTTTGATTATGGCGGTTGCTGAGAATGTTGGAACCAAAATCGGTTCTTCAAGTCAAAATTTGGACAACAGTGTAGTATCATCTGACACCATCACTGAGGTGGAGAAATCAAAACCCAGAAACGGTTCCATCAACGGCGGTGATCAGAATATGAACGGTGTTTACAACCACCATTATATAGCTCCAAACGATAACTACAAGGTTCAAATGAGTCAGATTCGAAATGGGTTTGAAGAAAATGGGGTTCAGAATCAGCAGATGGTGGTGAATAATAATGGGTATGGTGGGGCTAATAATGGAGAAAATGGGAGTGAGAGTTTCAAGAGGGATATGAGGGGTTTGGAGGATCTTTTGTCAAAACTGAATCCCATGGCTGAAGAATTTGTGCCTCCATCACTGACCCAAAATCTTGGTTACTCAGCACAACCTGGTGCTGGGTTTGGTTACCTTAACAATTTTGTACTCCACAACAATTTTGGGAATGTTAATAGGCAAAATAACAGAAGGATATGGGTACTTATTTTTTTTTTTGTTTTTCCAAAAGTTAAATTTGACACTTAAGGTCAAATGGAATTGCTTTGAGAAAATGCTGATAGTAGTGTTTTGCTTGTTCCAATACCATGTTAATGGGATAAAGTTTTTGAGTTTTTGTAATACAATAATGTTTACAGAGGAAGAAGGGCTATAACTATGGGAAGCGTAGAGCCAATGATAAAATGGATATGGAGAGGGAAGAAGAGATGATTAGGAGGACTGTTTATGTGTCTGACATTGATCAACTGGTACAAACATTAATTGTCTTGTGGATTCTCTCATTTCAATTAACTTGCAATGCTTTCCATGTGTATCTGTATTTACCTGAAGTCCTGAAGGGTTGTTTTGTGTTGGCTTATAGGTCACTGAAGAGCAGCTGGCAGCCCTCTTTCTTAACTGTGGCCAGGTAGATAGGGTTACTTTTTTGTTTTGTAAGGTGTGTTTTATTCTTAATAACGGTGGATAATGTGACTGAATTAACCCCTTTTGTCATGGCTATAGGTTGTTGATTGTCGTGTATGTGGGGATCCTAATTCTGTTCTCCGGTTTGCCTTTGTTGAGTTTACAGATGAAGGTAACATTTTGACCCATATATATGTTCTTTACATGCCTTTTGTTGAGGGTGAGCCCGACACAACGGTAAGGTTGTTTGCCTTGTGACTTGGAGGTCATGGGTTCAAATATTGGAAACAGGCTCTTCATTTGTGAGGGTTACACATCTACCCTCCTCATACCACACTATGTGAGAGCCTTGTGCACTTGGTCACCCTATATATGTTCTTCATATGCTTCATTTGTTGTAACTGTTGACATTTCACTGTATTAATGTTGTTATTCCTGCAGAAGGTGCAAGGACTGCTTTGAACCTGACTGGAACAATGCTAGGATATTACCCCTTGCGAGTGCTACCTTCAAAAACTGCCATTGCACCCGTTAATCCAACATTTTTACCCAGGGTAAACTTTTTTTCTTAGAGATGCCTTTTACATGTTTTAGAAGATGATTGACCAGTTGGATCTAACAATTAATCTCTTCTGTCTTACCTTTGTAATTGTGCTATATTTCTCAGTCTGAAGTTGAAAGGGAGATGTGCTCAAGAACAATTTATTGCACTAATATTGATAAGAAGGTAGTTTAGGGTTTGACCCTTTCTTAGAATTTTGCTTGGAGGAACTACGTGGTCCCTTTTCCACGTCTATTTTGCAGCAAGTTTGACTCAAAATTCTTAAAAGTTCCTTTCTTATTGTTGCTGCAGCTTACTGAAGCAGATGTCAAAAACTTCTTTGAATCTATTTGCGGAGAGGTTTGTAGCTTTTCATGAAATCAGGGGTTATAATGTTAATTGGTTGAATATATGTATCTTATGAGACATTTCCATATTCTGTTGTATTAATGTATAAATCCATATTCATTGCTTGATTGTTTGCTATTGACTGAATTTAAGTATCTTGTAAGACGTTTTCCATAATTTTGGTGTATTCATCTAGGTTCAATGCTTGAAGCTTCTTGGAGATTACCAGCATTCCACTCGAATTGCCTTTGTCGAGTTTACTGTGGTAATTACTAAACTTTTTTAACCTTTTCTCAACTCTGATTTACTTAATGACACTGCTGCCTTTGTAGTACCCCCAGGGAAAAATAATTCTGTTTGTACTTATTGTTGGTACACTTCTCTCAATAATAGTGTTTCATAGTAACAGTAACTTTAGCTTTTGTGAGACTTTAAATCTTACTGTTGTTTCTGTTTTTGTGAGACTTCTCTCTTATATCCTCGTTATATACTTTAAACAAAAAAAATGATATCATGAAGTTTGCTAACCGAGTAAATATTGCTTGTGGATATGGTGAAGATTCTAAAAGGGAGTTTACTGTCTTTGATATGGTTCTTAAATGTGCTTTTGACCTTCAGAAGTCCAAATGGATAAATATTGTTTTTGATTCTTCTTAGTATTACACTTTGCATGTACTATGCTCCAAAAGGGGTCTTTGGTTAGTGATTATGAAACACATATATATTTGCTACATTTTTTAAGGTGGATGTTCACTTTAGCCTTGAAAGGCACTAGGCTTGCTGAATAAGGTACAATTTGATTTTAAGGAATCATGTAATGTTGACTCTGGTTCAACCATGTTGGTTTCCCGTCCATTGTAGTTACTCATGCCTGAACTTTCTTAGTTTAAATGGTGGAGCTACTAAATTTTTTCGGAGCTTGTTTAAAACAATTTAAATTTATCATTTTCTTTTAAAGGATGAATTTCAGTTTGTACAGTTAGTTTTCATACTAGACTAGCACCACAAAACCACTACCCTCCACCACAACCTGCAATTCCCACACATCCAAATATTATCTATTATAGTTACTCCGGTTTAATGGAGCCATACTCAGCTTTCTGCTGTAGATGTAGGTGAGCAAGCTACCTTGACTTGCTTGCATATTTTTTGAATCTCATGCTTGTTGCCCTTCAAAATCTTATTCTGCTTCTTTTGGCAATGTTCAAATTTGTTTTGTTCCCTTCCCCTGTTAATTTTGTTTAACACAATAAAGCATTCAGATTAGGATGTTACTTCCATTTTACCTTGGATATTTTTTGGCATTTTTGCATCATCTTTGCTCCATTAGTTTTAAATTTTATCTTCTTGCATGATACATGTATGGAGTTGGTTTTGTTCATCACTGTTGTGTTCCTAACCATTACTTCCCTAGTAAAATGCCATAATACAAGAAAGATTTAACTGGTTAAAGTTCTTCGTATCTTTGGAATTGATCAAATCTTTTGCTATTAAGAATTATGCATTGTGCTTCCTAAAGCAAAGTTAAAATTACGTATTGTGCTTATACGTCATGTTAACAATTGGTGCCTTGTTCTGCCGAGTCTCTTTTCTGTTTTGGCTGTCTGAAGTTCTGTCTGCCTAATTCTTGCAGGCTGATAGTGCAATTGCAGCTCTGAGCTGCAGTGGTGTGATTTTGGGTTCACTGCCTATAAGGTAAGATGAATAATTTCTCCTCTGATTCCATCTATCTACCCCAAAAACTTTAGGAGCTTGAACCACTCTTATGTTTGTTATGCAGGGTTAGTCCATCAAAGACACCAGTCCGGTCTCATTCCCCCGGCACTTCTATGAGCTGAACCATCCTTGCATGCTTCTGGGGTTGATTGCTGCTCAAAGATATATGTACATATATATATACATACATAGATGAATATATTCTATGGTACCTGTGACATTTTGCTGATACTTTTGTCTTTGAGTCCTGTACTATGGTATATTTGTTTCTCCTAGTGGTTATGGTTATTTGTTCAGCTGATAGAGTTGGGTGGAACTTTGAAGATCTCCATGACTTCATTTATGATGCACAATGCGATGTGTTCATCTTGAAACCAAAGAATTTTATGGTTGGATGTTTCTGACATCTGGAATTTATTTAAAGGAACATGTTTCAATCCTTTTGTTGGTCATGGGCTGTTTATTTGGCTGCCTACAATTTCGTATGGATATTTTCCTTTGATCATCATATGCTGAGGTTGTCTTTATTTGAATCAAGTAACAGTAAATTTTATCATCTTAATCTATCTATAGCATGATGAAGAAATTTGGGGAGATATAAACCATATGATTCAAGCATTTCATATGTGATAGAAAAGTGTTACTAAAGCCTAAGTGATAAATTTACGGCACAATTATAAGACCAACAATGTTATGAGACTAAAAGTTGGATGGTAAAATGTCAACAATAAAATATACTCAATCTAGTAGAGATGTTAATGTTGTGTTAGATGAGTTGATATACTAGATAGTATGAATCACGAATTAATGCATTATAGAAAAAGTTGAGACAATAGGTGATTTGGGCATATGTGTGGGAAACGGTTAGAAGTTCCGTTAAAGAGATATATGGAGGTTTGTTCAATTTCAAGATTTAAAAGGAGATCAAGAAAAACAACAATTAGGAAAATTTTAGATATCGATGTTTCGTCAATAGACATAATATACAATATAATATTATGACTTTGTTTAATCTATATAGTGGACATTACCTAATAGGATGAAGGCTTGATTGTTAATATATCTTTTGGAGAGTCAGATATAAAATTGCCTTTGTCATCTGGTTAATGTGTGTTTCGGTAACACTGAGTAATTATAAGCTATTTACCAAGCTTAATTGACCAAAATTAAGTTACTAGCATGATTTGATTGGAAGAGTTTTTTTTTAAAGTCACTAGCTTATAATACCTTAGTTTATCATTTAAAGTGATTCATGATTTATAACTAGTTATTCCTGAAACTTCCAATTCAGTCTTAGTTTACTATTCATAAAGTTTTAGCTTTTGTAGCTTACAACTAGTTTTTTCTTCAGCTAGTTGTGCCCAACAGTGCCTACATGTCATTTTGCTTAGCAATGAATTTTGCCACATTGCATACTTGTCATCAACCATCAACCATCAACCATCAATCATCACAACTACCCATTATTGTAGTTTTTTATTAACTATTACATAAAGTAAATGTGATGTCATGAAAGCATGTAAAAAAATTACACACAAAAAGTGTATATACTAAACTCTTATAAAAAGATTCATACTCTGATATATATTATCCATTTTAATACTAAAATGTAATCGTGACTTATTATTTTACTACATGGCGTGTAAGTTACGGTGTCAGAATTTCTAAGATAAAGCTTTATATGGCAAAATACCAACTCAACACGAACACATATACACCTTACATTGTAAAATACGTTCAATAGTTCCAATTAGAATAACCATATTATATAATACGGACATTTGTTATTGCTATAGTTAAAAAGTGAAAAGGAAATCTGAAGAATGTGCATCAGAATTATAAAACTAAAATTTAAAGACAATGAACAAATCCATGACTAACTTCTAAGATCCTCACTATGTAATTTCTTTGATTTTGCTACTTATCTACATCACCTCATTAGAAATGTTCATAAAGCTTTCTGATTTATTGAGCTGTGTTGATTTTCTTTTGCTTTTTTTTCTTCAAATCTATTGATGGAATCCCTTCATATTTGCTTAAGCTAAAGGTTTCTATTCTGGGGTGATCCTAGCACTCCTTCTGCAGTAGATAATGTTCCTGATACTAATCCTGTTTCAATTCAGTGTAGAGTGAAAGAAGTTAGTTAAATTAATAAAGAATTAGTCAGAACAAATTATAATAATGATTAGATACTGAACCAGTGGTTTGAATTGAAGGAGAAACTGAAACAGGTTCTGATAAGTCAGCAACAGAGAACTCCTGAGGTAACATCTCAGGGAATTGTGTCTTTTTCACATATGCTGTTGGAATAAACTGTCTACTAAGGCCATAAAAGGGTTGATAATATGCTGGTAATAACCAAAATGGAAGTTGCTGGCCACTATATACATTATAGTGGTTCTGCTGAGAACAAAATTCAGATAAAAATGTTGTTAGTACAAAGTGGAATTACTCCTTGTAATCCATTATTGTATTAAAATTTATCTTCTTACATGAATTGCAATAATCTTGTACAAATTTGATTATAGTATAATGTCATGAAAGAGGAACATATTTGTGGGACAAACTAACCATGTCATAAATTCCTTGTGGGGAAGGACAACCAGGATACCTGAATGTTAGAGGAAAAAGTTTATTTATAATATGATAAAATTGCTAGACAAATTTTTAATATTTAATAGTTTTCTTTACATGCTTGACTTGCATACCTATATGCTGGATATGGAAATGTATATTGAGGTATGTGTTGGTTATAATAAGTAGAAGTGCCTTGAAATGGGGTTGGTACCATAGTCCATGAAGGGTTACTTATTTTCTGCCTTGCTGCAATATTTGAAGTAGGAAGAAAAAAACACAAGTCCAAAATTACAAGAATCAATTATGCAATCTTATTAGTCACCATAAGGTCATAAACATGTTATAGCTTTAGTTTGCAACAAAATTATGAACAACAAAATTTAGAATATTAAATAAATGAAAGTGAAGGACCTGTTATAGATTGATCAAGTTTTTGTGTACCAAGAGCTGCAATATTACAATTAGTTCTCCTTCCATCAATCACAGGATAAGGATTATGGCAAGCTCTTATTGCAGAATCTGGGTCCTTGAATGTTACCTAAACAAAAATAAACAGAACAAAGTAAGAGAATCTCAAGTGAATGGAGTAAAAGGAAAAACAAGAATAGGGAAACTAAGTGCAAAAGGTTTTAGTTTTACAAAGCCATATCCTTTTGATCTTCCTGTGTTTCTATCAGTGATTACAACAGCCTCTAAGATCTCTCCAAAGTGATCAAAATAACATTTGAGAGTGTCTCTTTTAGTCTCCCAAGCCAACCCTCCAACAAAGATCTTAGTATAGGTTGTGTCAACAACTTGTGTTGATGAAACATTTGGACTCATCATGTTGTTTTGCCATGGCTGTGACATCTGAATTCAATTCATAAAAAACACTGAGAGACTTAAACAAAGAGACAGATAAGATCCTAGGAATAAAGAGTAAGAATACAATGAAACAAAATCAGAATAGCCGTTTTGGTTGGTTGTAAAGTATGAATAGTGAACAATCAATCAAATCAACCAAAGAGAAAATCTTCATATATATATATATATATGAACATGTGCTATAGTGATTGTGGTTCATTCTAGAGAAGTAAAAGTGCAAAAGTACTTGATTTTTATATTGATGTTTCCTCAGATTCCACAACAAAGATTCCCTTAACAAGAAAATTGATGAATAGTAATGAAGGAGTTAAAAAATGTTGAGGAGTCAAAGAACAGAATCAGAAAAAACAAAAAGAGAAAGAAAATATATGAAGGAAACTAATTAAAGAAACAATTATTTTTCCAAGATTTGTGCATATCACGATGTAGGCCAGAGAGCAGGCACACTAACAATTGGAGAAGTAAAATAAAACAAATTATATTGTAAATATTTTTGGTGGGGAAATTATATACACTCATATGTAAGATATTATTCTGAATATTTTGGATCAACGTTTGCGGGATATTGTTCTGAATAAATTTGATGTTGTAAAACTAATTTTATTAAAAATGAATTTGAAGTATAGTGATTCTTCTAGTATCAATTAATGTAGGTAGAGGTTTCACTCAAAAATAATTTTAAAAAATCTATGTATAATAATAAAAGTATTCATCTAATAATATAATATAATATCTTATTAAATATTGAGATAATTTTAAAGATTAAATGTTAGATTATTGTAAATGACATTTATTTGGAATGACAGCACTCCAAGACAAACAATTACACTCTTTAGTAGAGAGAAGAAAATTGTTATTTCTTATTTGATTTTAAATATCAAAACTGCTATTTCATTGTACATATAAGAATAAAATTGTCATAACATATTTTTTTCCTCTTATCTATGACAACTTATACTTATATAATAAATTGTTTTGATTAACTCATATTTGAGTTGAACGACCTTTTTAATATCATAAACTTCTACAAAACTATTATATTTATTATATTATTTTATAATTTATTTTGAGAAAAAATGTATGCATATTAACTGTGTGAGAGTTTTTTACATTGCTACTACATCATCCATTACTCATTTTCAATAATAATTTACTCTTAGATAATGTATATATATTTACATGTGTATAAATTTTAGAGTCATTTATTTTTGTTCCCTAAATATTTTGTTCAAGCTAGGCCACCCGGTATACTGTTTACAGGTAAAAAACAATTAACAGGGTAAAGCAATGAAATAAAACATACATTTTTATATAAGATATACACTAGTATTCTAGTAACAAGAATATTACGTTATAAATATATTTTTAATTTAGAGTATAAATTTAATAAATAATGATAATTGTTATAATGAAATTTGTAGGAATTTTAATATCAACTGGTTCAAACGATAATTCATTAATCTGACTAATAATTTATTAGCCTAATATCATGACCAAGTCGATGATTGATTCGAATTTAATGACTGATTTTTTTCTTCTATTTTCAAGCCCATTAAATAATAAGAAAGTCATATTTAACTACATTATATCAAGTTACAAAACTTTGTCTAATTCACTAAATAATACTGAACTTATCCAACATTATTTGCATCAAATGCATCCGAGCAGTTTTGTTATATTATAGTATTAATGATCAATGATACCCATTTATCTTTTAATCAATTTGTAACTGTCCCTCTTTTCCTCTCTTCCTACGTTTTTTTAGAGGTTTGAGTTTTCATCTACCCTAATATGGTATTTCAAAAGGCAAAGTACGTTTAATATCAGAACAAAAGGATGTCACTCATTTAGGGTTAAACTTAGCCACTTATAATATAAAGTTACATTGACATGATGATCCCTTTTTGATTGGGTTGAAGGAAACATAACCCAACCATGATTATCCCTTCCATATTTGCTTATTCAATTGTATATAAAATAATATATGTTTTGATTAAGAATATTACTGATTTTTTAATTTTTCATTATATATACATATGTAAATGATTAATATAATACATATATAATTTCATATATCAAATTACATATATTTAATAATAAGTAATTTTGAGAAAACTTTATCTAAAAATTGTATAAATTATATTTAATCGAGTTTGTGGTTGAGTTTGTATTCAATAGCGAGTTTGATCGACAGTTGGGTCAGGTTTGCCTTTGTGCTTAGTTTTTAGTTCAAAAAATAACTCAACTATCATTTAGGGTTAGGTAATGGACAAGTCTTACTTGACTCAACTCAATCCTTACTGACTCAGCACGATCCATGCTCATTGTGATATTTTACATTCCTCCCTCGGGGGTGATCCAATATAATATAATAAAGTTAGGATAGTTTTGTAATGTTTATGACTAAATGATATGTATTGGCAATGTAATGTAATAGTTTGTTTTATCATATAATTTCACCTACTATGAATAATATACTATCTATACAAATACATTCCATTCCTTTTTTCCTTTCTAAAATACCCTTTAACCTTCAAAAGCCTTATTTTCCCTCACAAAACACTCATTCATTCGTCACATTTACTCTCAACTCACTCATTAATATCTACCTCTTAAGTCCATTCACATGCATATGCAATTACCCCATTCACTCGTTTTCCATCATCAACATGCAGTTTCTCGTTTATCATTGATTTCATCTTCTGATCTATCTTCACAATGCCCAAATCCACATGTATTCTCATCTCTCTTATTCCTTTTTAGGTCACTTTGGTTGCCTGAGGTCTCTAGTTAGATGATTTTTATACACATACTCCATCAAAGTATATATCCTTCAAAACCTTCCTCTTAAATTTTTGTTCTTTAACTTTAAATATTTTGATAGCATGTTGGTAAATGTGATTTTGCTTCCTTTTGTGTTTGATTTACATGTTTCTTATAATATGTTAAAATAATTGCTATCTCTCTTCAGTTTTATATGATGCAATTTGATGGATTGAGATCTCATGTCTCTTATTGTGTTTCTATCAGTGTCTCAAACTAATCAAAATCTATTATTTAATTGATTTTTTTTTATAAAAACATAAACTAATATTTTATATTATTTTGTATAATTTTATTATATATGGATGGTCCTTTTAGAATAGATGATCCGTATCCAACTTGATTCATGTGTTAAAGTGCTTGTTGTTTATAGGGCCACCGGCCATCCTAAACCGAGTGCAATTTGTTTGATTGGACTGGGTTATGTTGCATGATGTAAAACCCAAGAAACTTGCACCAAAAATTTCTCTAAACAAAATGGACTTTAAGCCCAAAAAACGGAAAATCATAAAATAGAAAATGTTAACCCTTTTGCGATAGTTATGTGGGTTGTGAGTATTTTCATGGATGATTTTACTTTCTATTTCTTGGATTTGAGCATTTGTACACCATGACCATTGTTGTTGATTGGGTAACTTCGCATCATATGGATAAAAAAGCGTGGAAACAAATCATTTGATATTAAATAAATCTTTGTTTGAAATTCACAAAAACAACCGAAATAATTATTTTTTCCCTTTCATTAAAATAAAATCAAATACAAGATAAATTAACAAAATTGAAGATAGAGTTACTTAAGCTTTAGAAACTTGTCTTTTTTTGGCGATGTCAGTTCTGGTGTGTTTCCTCTTCACCAAAATACTTTAAAAGTTAAAAAATGGCACTCAAACATAGGAAAGATAAAAAAGAACAACATAACAATGATTCATCTTTCATTTGTGGATATGTAAGATCTAGTGCAACCTCCTTAGGTCCAAAATTGAATAAAGTGAATGGTAGAGCATATTTAAGTACATCACAAATGTACCATCTTAATCTAGGAGGAATGCTATTGAGTTTCAAAGATTAGTATGTAAAGTGTAAAGTATATTTTTCCAAATGTTCACTTATAGAGAGTTTTATGTATTTTGACCACAAAAATATGATGGTAACTATAGCTATAGAGTAAGGATATTCTCCGTATATTTTTCCAAATGTTTATTCATAGAGAGTTTTATGTATTTTGACAGTATGATGGTAACTATAGCTATAGAGTAAGGATCTTCTCCATTAATGGAGAGCCAAGGGTCATACAATAACAAATACAACATGTAATGATACTTTTATCATTTTATTTACTATGAAGTCACAATTTTGTCATTGAAAACATGAGGAAAAACAAGCATTTGTTTCTATGCGACAACAACCGATCTTGAGATTTTAATGGCAAACCACTTTCAAGCTTTCAAGTTTTAAACTACTTTTGTCTTTGTATTGGATTTGGTTTGGCTAGCCACACTATCTCCTTTAATCTCTAACAACCCATTGCATTATAAAGTATAAAGAGGTTGCTAAAGGAGCCTAACCTAATATAATCATCATAGAAGAAGACGAAAATCACAAAAAAAACAAAAAAGAAGCGTGTGGAAATGTTATTGTGGCGCCTATATATGGCAAGAAAACTAACCAAGAAAAATGGCTACATGAAAATCATGCTCTTTGAATCTTTGCATGTGACTAACTAGGAGAGTTCATTGAAAAATGTTGCATGGGGTCCTAATATCATAGGGCCATGGGGTCCTTTATACAGACACATGGGTCCCAACTGCCCCTCCACTCCTTTATTTTATGATTTTGCTTTTAAACTTTGGGATCCGACGAATTCATATTGCTACAATCTTGACCTTGAGTCCCACACAATGCCACATCCATTTTATATTGACTCATATTTTATGCATATAATGAATTCAACCCTTTCCTATTCCCTTCTCCTCCTCCCCTTCAGTCCCCCTTTGAACAATTTTTGTTTACTATATGTTTATTAAATTTGAAAACATGGTATTTTTATAGTTGAGTTCACGATGTATCTAACACATATATGGTTAAATCAGCTTAGATAATTATCTGGTAAAAAAAGAAGACCATGACACTTGATGGGAATATCATTTTGGATAGACTCCCGACCCGTTTAAGCTAAATTTAGCGACCCAGGGTGTGATTGGCAATGCAGATGTGGTTGGTGTAATAGTTAAGATGAATTAGTGGACCATGTTTTTTCATGTAATTTCTCTTATCCTGTTTATAACGAATTTACAAATGGTTGGATTTTGAATTAGTGTTCCCCTCAACTAACAAGTCACACTTATTCAACACTCACTATTAGTAGAAGGGAGAAACTTGAGGAATATCTTGTCTGTTATATGGATAGATAGAATTTGGACCATTTGAATAAACAAGAATGTCATAATTCTAAATAATAAGAAAACTAATCTAGAGGATATTAGGGAGGAGATAAAATTCAAGTCTTGCATCTTAATTAAAGGAAGCATAATCAGGCTAATATATTTTGGTTTGAATGGACTTCAAATCCAATACTAAGCTTATATTGTTATTGTTTTTTTTTGTCAGCACTTATACCGTTATTGTAAATGACTCTTGTTGATCATATATTGAGATAACAATCCCCATGATTTTCTAGTTTTGTTTTCGATCGTAATTATTAATTTGATTCTTTAATAAAATTTTGCTTATAAAAAAAAGTATTGGAAGGAAGACTGTAACAGTGATGGAGGGTTAGGTATCTGAAATAAAATAAACTAACCAAAGAAGAGGATAATTATGAAGATGGGACAGGGAAATCTTATATAGTTATAAAAATAAAAGGAGATTTGTGGATTTAGAGATCTTTATATCAATTGTGACAACGAAATTGTTTAGTTGGGTCAAGATACCTACGAGCACTTAAAACAGCTAAATTATTTACTGGTTTCTAGTTTATTATATTGTTTATTTATTTATTAGTGAGTGCATACTTAGTAAGTGAGCAACACCTCTATAAATATTTTATATATTATTGGTTCTCTAATTGCAGTACTTGAGTTTCCCCCATATTATAGTAGAAGAGTATTGATCTTCTCCGTTAATCGAGAGATAAGTAATATGTAAAACAAGGTAAAAACGAAAATGAAAAGACAATTGTATCATTCTATTTACACATGTAATGACATTTTCATCCTCAAGCTAAATATAAAAATATCATTTGTCTCTCTATCAATGACTTATACATCCTTTTGTTAAAATAAAACTACACATTTTACCATTAAAAACAAAGAAAAAAATGCATCTGTCTCTCCATTATTAATGGAGAGATCCTTATTCCTAATTTCTCATTCTAAGATAAACATCATTTTATGTTTAGAGTTTTTATTTTCTTGGAGATAGTCTAGATTTTCCAATAGACAATCTTGTAGTTTTGATAATAAATCTTAATTATTTAACTCTAGTATGTAAAAGTTTAGTTCAGTTTTTTTATGCAATTTAATGAATGAATTAAACACGGAGATATGATTCGATTCACTTTTATTAACCTCAAATTTTATTATACAAACTGAACCGAACCAAATTGTCAATGAATGGTTTGGTTTGGTAATGCGGTTTTTCAAGTTATTTTAAAAAAAATCCTTTAACAAAAAAATTGAACAAACTCTAAATCTAGAATCAACTAAATGCCCATCAATAATGGCTTCTCACACAAAACCAACAAAGGAGATAAGTATATAAAGTATGAAAAAACTTTCACACAAAAAACATTTAAATTTCAAAGTCATCTAATCTTTCCCATAAATAGGTCTAAATTGGAAACTTGAATCACTTTTTGCTGTTGTTAGAAGGTTTACCGTAGCTCATTCATTAGCTAAAATATAACGAGAGAGTCAACACAGACTTAATCCTATTTTATTTGTTAACTTTAAATCTTAACCATTCAAAATAAAAATAAAAAATTTATTTTTTAATATGCGATTTGGTTCCAACCATTCTTAAATTTCTAAAACCATAAACCAAACCAAATTTAAATAGTTCCAAATAAAAAAATCTGAACCACAAAATCGAACCGAACCACATTTCATGGTCCAATTTTATTGGTTTCGCGGTTTAAACCAGAACTGCTTCTATCATTAAAAATAACAGTTAGTGGTTAACTAATTTCTAGTTAATAATCTGCAAACAATATAATAAAGCTACAATTCAAGATACACCTTATCTTAACTATTATGCTTTATATTACCAGAACCATGTCAAAAGACCTGCTTCTGATAAGTCACAGCCTAAGCATGAACAATAGACTAATCTCTTCCAACACAACTATATCTAATTCACCTTATCTTTCTACATCTACTTGCTCTATTGCCCATGTGTGTCCATATACATTAGTATAAAACCATAACAACCAAACATTTATATCATTAGGCAAAATCAACTACATGGATCGAACAATATCATAATGTTATATCATAACGAGATCAGACAATAGCAAATTGAAAAATAAAAAGGAAATTGAGCCAGATTTTTAATATGTAAATTATTATTATTGACATCACCAAAACTGTAAGGCTGATGATATATGAAAGGAATAAATAAAAATGTTATATCTATATGTGGTTCTTAGGTATGATATCTCATATATGAACATAAAGGAACAAAAATATCCCTCTCCATTTTATCAGGTTCTAGATGATATTTTTCCATCACAATTGGGACATGGTAGTTTATTCCAAAAGCAAAGCATACATATCTGCATGCCCAACCAACCACACTATGCCACTTGTACTATCTTTGAACTTCAAATATCATATGGCATAGACTATTTATGTCACAACCTTATCATATGAATATTGTTGAATCTATTGCCATAGAGGGGCTTAATGAATAGTTAAATGATGAAATGCAATTGCTCCACTTTCCACTAACCAACTATGTTGCATGCGTGTTGAAAAATCTTTTACTTTCCATTCCCAAAAAATACAAAACTTATCATATTATTTATAGGATAAAGATTTGCTATCCCAAATATCGTCCCCAAACATGTTCCACACCAATTAAAAAATAGCATGTTAATTAGAAAAAGTAAACATTCGTGATTTTTTCTATTTTTATTCCATTTTGATTGGTGCGGGATGAGCTTGGAGACGAAGTTCGAGGACACCAGTCCATATTTATCTACTCACTCGTTTCTTGCCCTTATACTCAATAGAAAGACAATTTTCTACTCCACTCCACACAAAACAAACCCTTCTATTTTTTATGAAACCTACCTCACTATATATCTTACTTGTTTTCCCTTCAAAAACTCATCATTCATAACTCACATTTACCTCTCATACTCTCTTCATTTCCCTTATTTTACTCTCACACGCTCAAAACCACACATTTTGTTAAGCCCCTCTTACTCCATGCAGTTATTATCTCTACACCTAGTTATCAACTTGGCTTTCAATCTTTCACCAACACCCTCTACTTGAAATTTTCAGAACTCCTACACAATTTCTTTATATCAAAATGGGAAACTCTCTTTCTCCTTGTCTTTGCATATCAAAGCAAGGTAAATTTGTGAGGGTAGCAAAGCCAGATGGGAAAGTTCTAGAGTTTAGTTCTCCAATCCATGTAAAGGATATCTTGAATAAATTTCCTGATTTTGGTGTTTGTGTTTCAAAGGAAGAAACTTCACATCCCCTATCACTAGATCATGAATTAAAAACAAGAAGATTGTATCACTTGATTCCCTCTATGCTTTCCTCTCCAAATATTAATACAACTCAAGGGAACACTAAGAGGATCAAAGTTGTTATAACCAAACAGCAGCTAGAGAAATTAGTGACCAAACAGATTTCCATAGAGGATATACTAACAGAAGTTCAAACAGTTAGTGTTGATTTTCCAAACAAACAAAAGCCAAAATTAGACCCTATACCTGAAGAAAATGAGTGGTAGAGAAATATATAAATACTTGTTTTATTTTTTCTATACTTTTCTGTTGTTTAACCTTTCCTTTCCCTTTTTTATAGTTCTTTCTTTCAGTGATAGTCATGACTTTGGTTGTAAGGACAGAAAGAAAGGATGAATGTAAAGGAAGACATGCATAGAACCTAGTATAAATAAATAGTTAAAGTTTTTAATTTTTCATTGTGTTCTAACAAAATTGTTATCTTGTTATGTGCTTGTTTTTTTAAGTTGGATTAACGTTAGGTACTAGTGCTTTCAAATTAAGTAATGAAGATGATTGAAGAAAAATTATTACATGGTTTAGAATCAATGATCACAATTATATCTCCACCATTAATTTGAAATAAATTCTTCTAATTTTAAGTCATTAATGCATTATCCATAATCATTGATCATCTACCATGTAATACATCAGATTAACACTTTTTGACATCACTATGATACATTTGATGTTTGAAAGACATGATTGAATGAACCAACAAACATAATCATGGATTCTCACCTAATGAAAATATAAGAGGAAGAAACCAACACTAGACAATGATATTACAACAAACTATTTTAATTTATTTATTTTATTATAATGTGCACATACATGTCAGGGTAAAAACAGGGCAAAATGCAGAGTGTTCCAAAATAACACTATACAAAACCTTAACATCTCACTGAATTTCCACATCAATAACCTTACGCTCAACTTTGGTCTTAGGAATAGTGATGTAAAGCACACCATTTTTCAACTCAGCCTTAACCTTATCATTCTCACAATTATCTGGGATCATTAGACGAGTATCATAAGAACTATAAGTCTTGCTTGACCAAGAATCACCACCACCTTGTTCATTCTTATGGCCACCTTTTATAACAAGCACATTGTCTTCCACAGAGACCTTCACATCTTCCTTGGAAAGACCGGGCATGTCGAACCGCATTTTGATTTCTTGCTCTTCTTCTTTAATGTCCCAAGGAGCTCGAATCTCACCTCCTCCTAGGTTTCTTACAGGGAATGCCATGGTATCTTCGAAAATTCGGTCCATTGTGTCTAGCATCTGGCGCATGCTCCTCATAGGTGACCATGGGTCCAATACACCTGCAAATTGGTCACAAGATAACATACATGTTTTGTTATTCATATGGTAAGAAAACTTTCCCAATGGAAAGTCATGAGCCATAGTTATGTTGGGAAGTAAGTCTCATTTCGCATAATTCATTGTCTTGGAAATGATTTAAATACTTGTTGAGTTACATCTCTTATAACCAATTAGTTTTTTTGAGATTGAAACTTAATATGATATTAGAATCAGAGTTCAACTTCTTTCGGAATGGGCCAAAATATGTTAAATGAGAGACGTACCAAATGGTGAAATTTCAGTGGCAGACCTGCGTGGCCTTTTCTCCATTGAGATACCTTGTTCTCCCTTGCTAACATGCACGTCCAAAGAATTATCCTTGTTGTCACTATTGGCCTGAGCTATCACCCTTGGCAAAGCTCTCTTTGATATTGGAAAAAAGGCTAAGCTGGGTGAAATAACTACTTTCTTGCATGGTTTTGTAGAATACCCTACTTTTTGAGGTAGCATAGGTGAAGCAGTAGTTAAGGATAGTGTTTGAGCCATGTGATAAATAAAAAAGAAAGTTGGATATTCAGCAAAAAAGTTCAAATAATGAATGTTAAACAATGTTCAAGTGTTGTGTGTTGATGAGAGTGAGGGGTGAATGTGAACATATATAGGAAGTGGATGTGAAAAATGGAGAAGTCTTGAGAATTTGAGAGGAAGTTAGAAAGTTCTGGACCCAACAACACTCCTCTATATCTTTTCTTTTGTCTTTGTCTGAAACTCATTCTCAAGGTTTCGGGAATGGTCTTCAAATCTATTTCATATCATTAATAGGGAAAATTAAAATTTCTGGTTAAGATCAAAGTACATTAATGGTTGGTTTTAATCTTTTTAGTGCAACATATATGCAGTACTTATATAATATAAAAAAATGGTATAGTTAGAATATGTTTTGTTAGTGGGCTTGGGACACATATCACGTGTTTTACTCTCTATCTCAATCTTTATTTCGGACCAATCAAAATGTTGTTATATGAATAAAATAAAAAATTTAAAAATAAAATCTAACAAAAATAAGCATTTTCATTAGTCATGAATAAAAATTGAAACATGGAGTGAGACAAATGATCTTTTTCTTCTGCAAGTTGATTGTCATGATGACATTAGTTAGTATATGTTTTGTTTTGTGGCTTTTGATATGCTAATATTTTATATTATTGTGGCCTTGTGGGTAATATGCTATGGTTTGTTTTTACATAAAAGGTCAGAGATGGTATTATAGCAGAAGATAGAAACTTGTTATTTAGTGATGCTGCCATTTGTATAATATTAATGCACGAGATTTTCATTATCGTGAAGCTTCTAGCGCTCTCAAATAAGCTAGGTAAATTTTGCAAGCACAAATTCTACCCTTCCAGTAAATGTTAACACTTTGGTTTTAAATTTATTAAATCTGAAATTCAATTGATTGAATAGTAAAAAGAAGAGGTGCTACTATTCTGTTCATTTCAATCCTTTATCTAATGTGGATAATAATGTTGAGAAAAAAAGAAACAAAAGCAAGGGAAAACCAGTTTCTCATAAGGCCCATTCAAAGGGTTTTCTCAAAATATACACACGGTGAAAGTGAAAACTTGATTGGAAAAAGAGGTTTTGATTCTATTTATGAAGCTGTGTTCAGCCTCAGCAATGGTGAAAGTGAAGGGGTCAATTGGTAATATTGCCCCAGGTACAGGACATTTAATTTCTTCTTAATCAACAAAACTGTCTCGTTTTTCTTTTTACATGTATAGTTTCAGAATATGAGAACAATGAATCTTCACTACTAAATCATAATTCAATACTGCAGAAATAAATATGTGACTTTTTTAAAATGGTTATATATGACTCTATTTATTAATTTTGGTAGGAGAGTTATATTTTAATCGTAAAATAAATATTTTTTTGTTAAACATCTTAACATAAAATCCAGCAGTCAAGTTTTATTCATTATATTGGTATGCTTCAAAGTTATGTGAATTTTTAAAATTAAGATGTTACCCTTATGTGTGCTCTGTTATAAGAAAACTTTAACTTATAAATTATCAATTTGTGACATGTTACTTTTTCTAAGATTACCTATTTAATATTTATGGTGACGCCTATGTTTTGGTATCCCGCTGCTAGAGATGTTCATAGGTATCATAGCCAAAAAACCCAACTAAGAAATATTCAAAGAAGGGTTAAGCCTTAATCAAGTGCTGAAGCTCATTGATCAAAGGCTTATTAAAGATTATAAAAATTTGACACAAAGCTCGAGCACTGATTGTCAGTGTTAACTTTAGTGGCAACAGCTTTAATAATGGTAACACATATTGGATGGGAAAAGCTTTAGAGTACATAGCTGCGGCTATTAGAGTAAGATTGTGTTGAAAGAACAAAATAAAATGAGTGGATATGTTGATAAATAACATTATTGATATGTTATATTGTCAGGGACAAAACTCTTAAAAAGGTACATAGTTGACATAGTCAAAGTTAGATCTATGTCTTTACCGACAAGTTGGGTCAGGACCACATAACAAACGAACCCCATGACATTTAGTTCATTCAGTGTTATAAATAAGTAACATAGTGACGTTTCATTGAACATGGAATTAAAGCTGCAACCAGACACTTCCTTCACATAAACACATACATAGGTTGTTCTTCATTACATTGTTTTTTTACTAAAATATAACAAACCAAAGTTATTCAAATACACAGCATAGTTAAATAAATAAGCAAGCAACATAAGATTACAAAAACACTGTCCCATTTAAAATGAAACCATAGTAGAAGATGCTAGTTTTAATTAAACCTGAGCAAGGCAATATCAGAATTACTGGCCCTTGATGATCCAACCCTTGGGCTGCTATTGCTACTACTATCAGAAAATGAGGCAATTGTTTTATGCAAAACACCAGAAGGGGGTGAAACCAATGTTCCCAAAGTGTTGCTGCTTGATTCAGCATGTGTTATGACAGAAGATGATTGATTAGAGGCTGCATCATTAGTGATAGTGCTTGGCCTTAAAACTTCAGCTAATGGACCCCCTAGTGTTGTTGAAGCTACCCAATGTGATGATGATGAAGATGGGGTTAACCAATTTGAGAGATGGGTTTTAGTATCATTTTGTTTTGTGTTGTTTCCATTCTCCATTAGGCCTAAACCCATGTCAATAGTACCTATGTCTTCGTGCACACGACCGCCACCCATTGATAGATCAAGAGAAAATTTACCAATTGATGCAACATTGCTCTTGTTGGTGTTACCATTGCTTTCTTCTGTTGACCATGCATCAATGTAACCTCTTGGTTTCGGGGATTGGAGACTTTCCATTGGAAAGTCGAGAGCATTACGGAACATAGAAGAGCGTCTGTTCTGTTGATCTAGTACTCCAGAATTATAAAGTGCAAATGAATTCAGATACTGAGGCTCAGTGTTTCCAACTTTATTGTGCATCAGAGAGTGAAATTCTGAATCAGAAGCACCAAGGGAAATAGGATCTCCATTCAGCATCCATTCCAGGCCCCTTCACATTCAAACACAAAATCAATGACAGAGTAATCAACTAAGTCCATTACTTCAGAACATCACTAAACAAAGCATTTTCTCAGCTACTCAAATGAAGAATAAAGGAATATAAACACTCAAAATACAAAAGCTAACTAGTGTATATCCTTTAAAGATCAGAACAAAACTTAAAAATTCAAATTTTCCATAGGTATTATGGAACATTTTTAGCAATGTTATCTAGTTTTCATTAGCACTGAACAAACAGAGTTCTGCAAAACATGCCGGGGAGAATGAAAACCTTAATAGAAACCATTAAGACATATTGATTCCAAACTTCAATTTTTCTCACCTGGGTTCCTTATTTGAAGAAACAGAAGCCACAGAGTCAAAGTTCCCAGTTTTGACACCAAAGTTATGATGAAGAGGAAGTGAAGAAGTATCAAGGTATGGCTTAGTGGCACCAGAAGAAACAAACTGAGAAGCACATCCATCTTTTTTAGTTGTGGTGTTATTAGAAATAGACACACTAACATCAGAAGCAGAAAAAGGATTAGAATCATGGCGAGCCCTTTTGATCTGGTTCTGGTTGTTGTTGTTGTTGTTGTTATTGATGTGAACTTCCACAGGCTTTCTTGAACGGGGACGGCCTCTATGCATATGCCTCTCACAATATTTGTGGTTAGGTGCCACATCTCTTGAACATCTCCATTTCTTACCATCTGTTCTTCTGCACCTACCTGGCTCAGGATCATTGCCTGATAACCTCAAATTGAAACCACTATTCACTGCTCAAAAAGAAAAAGGCACAATGGTATGCAAATTTTAAGAAAAATAGGAAAGACAAACTGATACTACTACTGAAAGAAAGCAACATATCATGAATAAAAGAAAGGGTCATTGATGAAATTAACAAAAGGCATAAACTTTGACACAAAAATACAAGCACCTGAGGCAACAACAGCAAAGACACAAACTTTTCATGAGGAATAGACTAATAAAGACAGAAAAGGCTTAAGGGTATTATCTCTTCTCAGTGAAAATAGTTATAAACCACAAAGACATGAAAAAAGTATGAAATGGAAAAACAAGTTTACATACAAGTAGAGCGAGAAACAGTTGGTATAAGGAGATCCGGGGGAATAGGAATAGAAGCCATCATGTACTTGTAAATCATAGCTTGTCTTTCAAGTTCTTTCCATTGTGCACTTGTGAAAGGAAACCCCAATGAAGCTGCCATCACCTCTGCTATAATATAAACACAACCAAAGAAAGATACAAGTCAAAACTACATCTCTCTTCTGACCCTATAGTTTTTTCTAATATAAAAAAGATGCAACCTTTAAGATAATACTAGTCAGAACCAAGTGATTATAAACAAACCTGAGGATTTAAAGGCTGGGTAAGTAGTGGTACCAGAAGTATAATAACCAGAAATATCAAAAGGCTGTTGCTGCAAAGTTCTTACAGGTACAGAAGCATCATCATGAATAGCACCAGCACCAAGTGCAGAATAAGAACCAGTTGTTGCAACAAGGTTTATATGATTAGATAAATTAGACATATAAGTAGTGTGAACAGGGCCATCACCATCACCAGGAGCAGCTACAGAAAGATCATTATCAAAGGGTTGTGACAGTGGATGGTGGTGATGATTATGATGCAGCATCATCATATTATTCTTATTACTAGGGAATGCTTCAAGAGTATGCTGCAACTTCTTCAAACCCAACCCAACAACACTACTAGTAGTAGTAGAAGTACTAACACTACTTTTATTAGCTTCCTTGTGTGAAACGCCAAATTCACCCATAATAATAACTTAAAACAAATACTTAATGGCTAAAAATAGAAAACCACTTTCCCATCATAAAAAGAAACAGATATTACCAAACTCTTGGGGTATTGGAAGATGCTTCTGTTTATGGACTTTGGATATGTCTATCTATCTAACAATAATAATGATTATAACAATAACACGCAAAGTGAGTACTAGTGTTTGGTTTCTCTCTCTTTATATGTTATATTGCTTTCTAGGTGTAGTGAAATGGGTTGATGAGAGGGATTTTATTTTGAAACATAATATATGTACAAAATTTTCTTATATAGAGTTTATTTTGTTTAATTTATTAATAATTACTTTATAAATAACATATATGTTGTGTAGTAAAATTATAGTATTATTATAACATTATTATCTTATTTATGACCGAGTTTCTGGGTTAGCGCCATTCCTGCTTTTGCTTTGCTTCCATGCTTGCAACATTCGCACCATACGCTACAAGACAAATTAGTAAAAAGTGATCCCATTTTTGTTCCTTTTATTTTCAAGTTTCCATCTATTTTGATACAGTTTTTATCTCTCCTCACTTTTGTGCTAGAAAATCAATATCTTTGAAAGATTTGTATAAGAAGCTAAGTACCTTACAATGTCAGGTATGGGTGAGCAGGACCAGGCCCTACTCGCTCACCCGATATGGCCCGACCAGAGTTGGGTCTCATTGGGTCTAGGACTGATTTCAGGTTCAAAAATTAGACTCAGTCAATATTTAGGGTCGGGTATGTACCAAACAGGACTCGTCCCATTTTCACTTTCTCATGATGTTTGTATGTGTCTTTGTTCAAATATATACAGAGTAATGATACTTTTTTATTGAAAATATCATTGATTATCTAATTTTTCATCATATATATATGTTTAATAATATATATACACATATATTATTTTATATGTCAAATTACATATTCACAATAATAAATAATATTTAGAAGACTTTATGTAAAATGAGTATACGTTATATTTAATCGGGTCTAGGGTCGAATCCGGGTTTAAAGGCTGACCTTGTGAATATTTATGATCGGGTTAACTCCGGGTCTATGGTCGGATCCGAGTTCAGAAAAATGGTTCAAACAACATTTAGGACCGGGTAAGGACAAACCTTAACCCAACCCGGCCCACGCTCACCCCCTAATGTAAGGTTTGAAAATTTTATATAAAATTATAAATAGGTCACAGAATGTAAAACACAATAAAAATAAATATTTAATTTTATATATTGTAACTTCATAGTTTACTATTCAAGTTTTATTTATATTGATTCTTCAAAAAATAATAGAATTATATGGAAAGATATAGTTACTATTTATAAATCTTAGAAGATATTACCCTCGTACTCTTATCTTGTATACAAATGTAGCACACCAACAAAACGGAATCATTAGACAGGATTTGGACACACCCTTCACTACCACGGTCACCGTTTTTGTTATTTATAAACGTTACGGGTATGCTTATAAGAAGGTACTTATTTGGCAGAATTTGGCATGTACCTAGCTAGGCAGAACAGACTGTCATATCTGTTCTGTTTTTTTCTTTCATTTAATTATTTCACTTTTTTTATGTTAAACTCTAATTTATTTATACATACTTTGAATATAAAACAAAATTTATATGATAGGTTCTTTCCTGTTTAAATATCTATCAAACGTTTAACATAATGTGTACATAATAATATCACGATTGCAAAAATAATACGAGGGCTATGCATTGCAATTACAATCACTATATAATCATATACATAATATCCTCTTTTGTAATAGAGATGGCAGTCCTAGTTTATACTATATTTTTAAGGATTAATATGTAATATAAATGTAAATTAAATGGTACAAATTTTAATATATTGTAATTTTTCAATATTTTTTCTAATAATTATCATCTTTATTATTGGAGATGAGTCTGGCTCCACTAACAGACAGACAGTATAATAAATCATGAGGAAAATTTTATATACTATAAATTTATAACTAAATGAAGTTGTATTTGTATATATGTTAATCGTTAATAAATATGAAAATGTTCTTTTTACTCGATGGCGTTTATGATCCTGTCTCCTATGGCTAAGTCAATTAGGATCTTTTAATTCTTTTCACTGATATGCATGGAAGATTTTCAGCTTCACCAAAGGAAGTACGAATCATACTGTTTTTGTCTTAGTAAACATTGACAAAAAACACAAAGCTAATATAAGAAGCTAGAAAAAGCAGAATATTTTATGATAGTGAGGAAAGTGTTCAGGGAATTTTCACCAAAAAAGTTCTCAGGGAATTAGTCATAACCTTATTCTTTCCAGTATATTAGGACACATTCCTATTAACAATTCAGTGTAAAAGAGTAAGACATGAGTAAATTCCAAAATCACATTTTTCTACTACATTCCAATTCAGATTTCCATACGAAGGATTCAATGTGATAATAGGTGGGCATGTTCCAAGATTCTTGCTGCAATGCCACCACCACCCCCTTATCATGTGTACATTTTTATACACCAAAGTAATTAAGGTCTATGCCTAAGGTTATTTCTCTCTAATATTGGAGAGAGACTAAAACACAAAGGAAATAGTTTTTTTTTGGTATTATAATATTAAAAATAATTTAAAATTAGGATTGTTAGATATATTTTTTCACTTGTTATTATCTTGGTCTGGTACTAGATTCTTCACAGAGGATTTATTCTCTATTTCTCTTGCATATTTACTGGTATGGTGACAGTCACATGGGTTCTTAATAATGAAATAAATAATGTTAGCTCGGTGTATGAAGGTATATTTAAGAAGATGAAAAATAATATGGTATGTGATGTTGACATACCGACACCTCATATAGAATTAGCATTTCAATTAATTATTATATTAATGAGCATGTCCAGATCATATAGCATTAATTAATACTTAGTTACCTCATCTCTGGTACTTCAAAAAAAACATTAAAAACAATAAGAAAAAAATGATATAACTTTTTTTTTATTAAGGTTTCATTTCAAACCAATTGGTAATGAGACGGGTAGTTCAATGAGTATTTAAACAATCTTGAGATAATGAGGTAGGTGATGTAGGCTCTTACTTCCTAACATGCCCCCTCCACATAAGTCTGTCGGATTAGGGGAATAGTTACATTTGACGCATAACTAAATGACATCTTTTGGCCCATGACAACCGGAAAAAAAGTTGAGTTTTGGCTCTGATACCATGTTAAAGTTTCATCTCAAAATCAATTGACAATGAGAGAAGTAGTCCAATATGTATTTAAACCATTTGCGAGACAATGAGATAGCCGATATAGGATTTAATTTCCAACAAACACAATAAGATTACATTTTAAGTAAAATAAAAAACAACAACTTACCATACTAAAGAAGCTAATAATTAATTGCACAATGCTACTTCTCCTAAAAGTTCCATTTTTTTCTTTCATATTTGGAACAATTACTTAGGTGAAAAAAAAATTGCATTGCATACCTCATTGAGGTAAGCATGAGAAAAGGTGAAAGACAATTAGGAGCCCTCTTTCCCTTCATCTATAAAATTAAAAGTACATGTCCTAGTTTTGGGCACTATGCATATTTTTGTTAAAACATATTGGTTTGATAAGGTGGTTGTTTAGGCATAGTTGGTCAAAAGTAAAGGTGTATGTGTGAGGAAGGAGTGAAGTGTCCTTCCTTCACCAACCAAACGCCCAAACCTTTATTATGAGTAGCTTTTGTTACTTAATATCAATCCGTAGTTTTTTCCATAATAATTACTCTACTCAACTATTTGCTTCAATCCGGAATTCACTAATTGTTCTTCCTCATTTTTTTTATATGAGAATTATATTAGGCTTTAATAAAACCAAATGAAAAATATCACATTTTTAAAACAAAAACATTGAAGATTTGAACCTTTTATGAAGTAGTTGTTTATCACATTGAAAAATTATATATTTTCTTACTAAATTTTCTTACACAGTGATATATTTATTTTTAATAATTGGTTTACAACTTATATGTTGTTCAAATTATAAGGTTGAGGTGGAAGGAAGGGAATAATAAAAATAGTGAATTGTACCGATAATATTTTATACTTATTTGATACAAAAGACATCACATTAATTCATATTTATATCAATACTAGACTCTTAATTAAATAATAAAACAAATTATAAAATAAGATAATCTCATTTCTAAAAAATCTCTAAAAAGAAACTTTAACAATTCTAAAATATAAAAATGATATTCTCTCAATATCTAAATATTTTATACATTTTCTTTATAAGATAATTGAAGATATTTCCATATATTCTAATACATGTATCAATTTTTTATTGGTAGGATGTTTAGTATGAGAATTTAGTAAGAAGATTTAGTATGAATATATAACATACTCACTCATAATATCATTATAAAGTTGTATGTCGTAAATAATAATATTCATATTTATAAAATTATTATATTTTATAATATATATTTCAATTATATATTATTATATATCTTAAACAATATGTGATTTAATTAGTAATTGATGATTTGGACTGTTGTATCATTATAATATTACTTAAACCAGTTTAATTGCATATATCATATTAATAACACTGTTTTTGGGAATGTTTCTAATGGCTACAAAAAAGAGGTTGCTTATTTGGTACAGTACCTGAGAACCCCACTATCCCGTAACTCTGTAAGCATGGAACGTTACAGAACTCCAAAGACCAAAAACTATTTGATGGCAATGACAAAATCTAATAAACATAGACATTAAAAAAAACCATTGTCTTTTAACGTAATTACCACTACCTTAAAAAAATCAATTATAATTTGAGAACTAAACAGCAAGAACTTAATAACTAGTATGATTGGAAAAAAACAAAGTAACATGTGTAGAAAGAAAGATAAGAGTCAGAAATGGTGAGGGAATACAGCTGTAGAATACAAGCACAGTGTCACTATCAGTACTTTCAAATTTGCAAAATATCACAGAAACCAACCACCTCTTACCATTTCCTCTCTCATTTGACATTGACATTTTTACTTTTCTTTGTCACTATTCCCAATTTGCAAACCGTAAATTTCACTCTACTTCCTATTTATCATCACTATCCCTTAGCATTAATATTAGTGATGCCTTGGCCTAAACGCAACGAAGCTTTTAACCTAACTCCTATACTCTTTCCTTTGTAATCCTCTACGCTATTTGTCTTTATTGGTCATTAGGGTGTAGTAACGTCACTTCACATTTCAGGTACCAGATATTAGTCATGGTTTTCCTACGTAAGTTGGAAGATGGGAGACAAAAATGTCATGGTCGACCACACTAATACAATTCATAAATTTTACACTGATACTATAGTATATCATTCAAAATTCATTTGTATTACTTTTATTAAAGAGTCAATAATAATTAAAAATAAATGATAGGTTATGTACTGATAGTGTAAAAAAATCTTATATTATCAATACATACATATTTTTTTTCTTCTGTTAGTAAAGTCATTTTAAAATATATTTGGAGATACTTAACCAATATGGTATAACAGAAGTAGAAGAAAATGCTAAAAATAACTGAATAATATTATTATTATTTTAAAATTTATTAAGTACATTCTTTTTCAATCAATACAAAAATATATCTCTTCTGCGTCTTAACAATTCTCCACATTGATATCATATGAATGAATATATTATTCTTTTATATTCCTAAATCGCCAAGTGGAGAATATGTTTCAAAAAAAACCAAAGAAGAATGTGAAAATATTGGTGGATAATTAATTTCTTAAGTATAATGTTGAAGTTTTCCATTCTCACCGTATGTATACAAAAATAAAATTTGTTCTATATTACTATTCGGTAACGACTCAACATTATGCATGTGAAACTCAACTAACCTCCTAACCCATGTTTTATATATTCATTTGGTTCATGGGGTTGATTCATGTACTTTTTTTTACCCCATCATGGTGAGTATAGCTTTTGGATTTGATTTTGATCGCAAAAACTGAATGGAGATCGCCTGTCCTATTTTTTGTGTCCCGTAATCAAAAAGAAAATAAAAAAAAATAATATTTACTATGTCAAGCATTTACTTACTTTTTGAATCTTCACTAAAATGCTCACTATTTATTGTTCTCACATCTCAGTAGCTCATCTCTCATACTAACACCCTTGTTGCCTTGTAGTTTATCTTGTGAGTCTCAATTGTCCTCACTTCACTTGTCACACAAATGTCACTCAAAATTTGATTAAGGATGTTGAAATCCAAATTGGTTCAAAATTAAAATCGAAAACCATTATAAAATAAATTTGATGTAGTTTTATTGTATTAGATTGATTTTTTTAAAAATCGATCAGTTCAATATTTGTTTCTGATCATAATGAATGAAGGAATTAATATCAACTCTCTTATATGTTTAATTGTTTCTTTCTTTTAACAATAACATTTTGTTATTAGTATAATGGTTCTTACCCATTATCTTGACCATAATTATGTTATGGTCTCTTAACGAGATATATCAATTTCATCGAATGATAAAATTTAAGGGATAATTAAAAAGAAAAATAGTTCATAATCCATACTTATAAAAGACATAAAGTTTAAGGAGACTTTAGGTAGTTTCCCTAAAAACAATTTAGGCATCCTTTCAAATTGTGTTATAGGCTATATGCTTTGTTGCCCACCCTTAGTGCAGGATTAATGTTATAATATTATTATACCATAAATAAGATTATCTTCTATAAAAATAACTAACTTGTGATCTTGAAAAAGTAAAGATAATTGAATCAACCAAATTAAATAATAAATTAAAACCTTAGTTTTCCTATTTATACGGTCTAGGTCCAATTACATTGAATAGAAGAAAAAAAAGTACTTGTACTATAGGACACAAAATGTGTGTCCGAGAGTGAGGAACAAAAGAACCAAAACAATAACGAGGGCATGGCCAGGTTGGTACATGTATGGTGTGTCATCACACATCTAACCTCATCTAAATATCTTATCTGTTCCTTTCTCCTTTTTCTTCTTTCTAAAGCTACCACCGCCAAGGAAGCACCGACTTTGCGACCATTTTTCATTTTTATTCTTTTTTATCTTTTTCTTTCTTTTCATGTTGCTTTTCATTTGAGAATGGATTCACTTATTCAATAGTAAGTCTTTTAAACTTAATTTTAGAGTAGATAGATCCCTCCAAATAACTTAATTTTGGAGTAGGTGGATTCCTCATAATTTAAAACTTGATTTGGTCTATTGAAGAGGGACCATTTCTATTTATATCTTCTCAAGATGTAACCAATATGGATGGCCACTTCTTCTATCTTTCATGGACCACTATCACATGGTCCCAATTCCCATATTAACATACTTTTCTTTTGTTGTTTTCCTAGGAAAAATTGGTTATATTCTTTGATTTTGCAATTTATGACTCAAATATATTGAGATCATTTCTTTAATTACATAATTTTTTGTTCAAGTCATGCTTTTTTTATGTATTCCGTCATTTTGAAATAATGTGAAACATTAATGTCTTTCTCTTACCTGATAGAATTACGAGAAATAGTTTGTACATTCATAATATATTATAGCTAGATCTTTTTTAAAAACATCCTCTCTACGTAACTCTATTATTTTTTTTATAAGCAAATGTTAATATTTGTTATGGATGAGACTCGACCCCAATTATTTTTTTTAAATTTTTTATAGTTAAACTCAAACCCATAACCTCCTTTATTATGTCATGTCTTTTTTTTTTTTTTTTTGTAATTTAAGAAACTCTTCTCAACTCTAACTGTCTTATTCTTGAAATCTTTAAACATACATATAACAACATGGTTAGATAAACATTAATAAATCTTCTTAAATATCCGTGATTAGTTATAAATAACAGATTTATCGTTCTCACAATTTTTATATTAGAAATGTTCTCACTTGAGTCATGGTCTGTGTATATATATTATATACATTCTTGTATACATTTCATATCTCCAATTGTAAAAAATGTATACAACAGATACACAGGGCTAAATTAACTCATGCTTAGACTGCTTATCTTTTTTTATTATGAAAGATATTATCTCATCTAAGTAATGAACTAATTTATAAAATTTATACAACAGATACACAAAACTAAATTAACTCATGCTTAGATTGCTTATCTTTTCTTATTAGGAAAGATGTTATCCCATCTAAGTAATGAACTAATTTATAAAATTTATACAACAGATACACAAAACTAAAATAATTTATGCTTAGACAACTTATCTTTTTTTTATTATGAAAGATATTATCTCATCTAAGTAATGAACTAATTTATTTTGAGATGTGTGACAGACTACTTATCTACCAAAACATAAAATACATTTATATCGTTAATTTAAAACTTTGTTTTCTTTGCTCATTTTTCCATTTAATAATGTATAAGGTTTGGTACTAAGTTATTTACTCATATTGTTTTGTTAAAGTCATATTGTTCCTTGATCTATTTTGAGAGTTTGTTTTAATTGGTGTATTATTATAATGTGTTTGTTTTAATTGGTGTATTATTATAATGTGTTGGTTATAATTTTATAAGACAAAAAGAATTCTAAAATAAGGCAAGTGTCAGTCCAATAGGAGACTGCCATTACCCTTATGAGAGGAGAGATGCTTTTTGGACCTTATCCTCTCATTTTGGATCTAAAAATATTATTAAAATTCCTAAATATCACTTCACCTTCCCTTCAATATTCGAGTCATGATATTCTTTGATTATAATCTTCAATAACACATATATCACTTTGATTATAATAAAATTATTTTTTGTCATTAAAAACAAATGAAAAACATGCACTTTATATCTCAAACCACAAACCTAGTTTTCAATAATCCTATTTCAAACCACAAACCTTTCCTACTTTATCAACATCATTTCCTCACAAACCCAAACTACCAATAATTATACCTTACTCATGTTTATCTTCTTCATCAAACTACAAACCAAATAACCTCAAACAACACCAATAGTCTTCATAAACCCTAAACCTAAACCTTTACATTTTACTTTTGATAAACTAGTCTAGGAAGTTGAAAGGGAAAATTAAATATATATATATATATATATATATATATATATATGACAAAGGTGGTGGAAATAAATTAAATATTCAGACAAATGAACTATATATTTTTTCAAATAAATATTGATAATCTCGTAATGTACAACGCTCATTTAGACTTCAACCAAAGTCATAAAAATGTAAGGGTTTTGAAAGGGAATGAAAGAAAAAAATGTCATCCTATAAATATATTTCATAAATTTGAAACTTTCAAATTTCCTTCATTACTCGACATATTTCAACTCAACTCTAATAAAATAGAATATAAAAAAAACTATTGATAGATAAATGTTTTGCATATCGGTTAAGATTAAGTACTCGTCCTAAAGATATATTATTGGCTTATTATTGACAAAACACTGTTGAAGCTGTCCATGGCTTGGTAATGCGAATCAAAAGATTTTATCTAAATAACATAGAAATTTAAATCTCCTATCTTTCATGTAGCAAACATGGTGTCTGTATATATATACATATATATATATATATATATATATATATATAGGGGTGAGTAGGACCCGACCCTAACCGCTCATCCGGTAAAGCCTGATCGTGTTCGGGTCTAAAAAGAATCGGGTCTAGGGTCGGGTTCAAAAATTAGAATCAGTCAATATTTAGGGGCGGGTAAGGACCAAACATGACACGTCCCGACCCGTTCCATGTTCACTCACTAATGATGTTTGTATGTGTCTCTGTTCAAACGCATACAGAGTAATGATATTTTTTTGGTCGGAAATATCATTGATTATCTAATTTTTCATCATATATACATGTTTAATAATATATATACACATATATTAATTTATATGTCAAATTACATATTCACAATAATAAATAACATTTAAAAGACTTTATGTAAAATCAGTATATGTTATATTTAATCGGGTCTAGGGTCGAGTCCAGGTTTAAAGGCTGACAATGTAAACTTTTAGGGTCGGGTTAATTCCGGGTATATAGTCGAGTTCGGGTTCATAAAAATGACTCGAACAACATTTAGGGTTGGGTAAGGACAAGCCTTAACACGTCCCAATCCGGCTCACGCTCACCGAGAATCAAAGCATCAAATTAATGAGATAACCGCAGTCTCTATACATTCCAACATCACATCGTAAAATTGTATATTTTTATATAAAAAAGATACTTTTATATAAATAAAAAAGATATATTTATATATATATATATATATATATAAATATAAAAGATACCTTCACATCTACTATTTGTTGATGATGTTCTTCTTTTTTGTGCCGCAACTGACTCTCAAGTCAGGTTGATATCTTTTACACTGGGGGATTTCCATCGGGCTTGGATTAAAAATTAATGAAGCAAAATCGAAGTTATGTGCTCAAAACTTGTTGAGGAAAAACAAATTCATGAGTATTTGTTAGTGATTAGCAATCTTGTTAGCAAGGCAACTTTTAATCCTATTTTGGAGAAAATCCAAAGGCGCATGGCAACTTGGAAGGCGAATCTTCTTAACAAGGTTGAGTGTTTGTATCTTGCTAAGTCTCTTATCTCCACTATTCCTATCTACTCTATGCAGGTCACAAGGCTTCCTCAGAATGTCAGTAATGATATTGACAGGATGACGAGAACCTTTTTGTAGGGTGGTAATGTAAATGTAAATAAGCCGAGTCTTAATCTGGTCAGTTTGGATGTCCTCACTAATCACAAGCGTGATTGTGGACTTGGTTTAAGGAATGTGATAATATTTCTCTTCTAAGTAAGTTGAGTGGGAATATGATTAGTCTTAAAGACAAATTGTGGTGTAGAGTCTTGTCACATAAGTACCTTGGAGATAAGTCCTTATTCTTTGCTCCAGGCATGTCTTATGCTTGGAGGAGCATTGTGAAAGGTACCCATAAGATAAAGGAACGTTTCACCTGTCATCTTGGAAATGGGGACTAGTCCTTCTGGTATAACAATTGGACATGTTTTGGAAAACTGTATATGATAACTATTACTGTTCACAAACTAAACATGCATCATGCAAAACTCATTTTGTATAATCAACCAGTTTACAATCCATTTTCAGAACAAGCATTCTTGAGAACTTTACATCTTTTACATATATTTTTAGCCATTTTTATCATGCTTCCTTAGTTGTTTGAATAGCAGGTTGAACATTTTTTTTCTTTGAAGAAAAATATATTCCTTTTTAGTCTTCACATAGATAAATTAAAATGAAAGCTATTAAACAAATTAAATTAGAAACCTACATAATGAACCTTGAACAAATTAAATTAGAAACCTACATAATGAACCTTGAAATTAGTACTACTAGCAAGTTGCAAATGTGATATATAATAGGGGAATAAATTCTTAGAACTTGAAACCCAGAGATTTAACTACTAACATCAAACAAAACAAATAAGGAGCTTGCAAACTGAAATTTTTCAGTTAGATGCAACTGTATGCATAAATATGACAGCATGAGACCCACGTTAATGAAAGCACACCAAATTGAAACAGCAGGGAGAAATTAATTAATTGCGGAAAATGGATAGCCCCAACAATTTAATTAACTTTGCTCAGCACACAAAATTACTCTGTCAATGCTTCAAAAACATTCTCCAACAAATCCCATAAAATGTTGTACATGGTTCCATCCACACCCTGATTAGACAGAATAATTTATGCCTCTTCATGTTTCCTGTTGATATAAACAGTAATTGAAATTACAATGCATGAGGAACATAAATGACATAAGCAGGTTTGACCTCTAACTGTGAGCTATTAAGAACATCACAAGTTTGCATTCTGTAGTAAACACGTTTAACTTGTCCATGGAAATTTTGAGCAAACATAAATAGCATTTCTAAATATCAGTAAGAAGACTCACTATCTTTGAAAAGGGTATGCAGCACCAGTTGCCCTGTCATAAAAAATAGTTAGCACAATTAACTTTTTCTAGAAGCTATTATCATCATAGACAAAGAGACATGACAGCATAACGACATTTACTATCCTCGGCAGACAATGTAGAGGCATACCTGGACTGTGGTTTCAAGGCAAAGCTTTGAACTACTCTCCCATTTGCTGAGCCTGGGTTTTGGGCATTGTTCATACTTGATCTGTCAAAGCTACCCCTATTGCCAACAGTTAATTGTCCAGAAGAGTGGACAGTCCTGCTTTCAGGACCATTCGTTTCCCGAACATCTTTAGGTTTACTCAAAATTTTGACGTTGGACAGACCTCCAGCAACACCAAACAAATTATTTGATTGCTGATGCTGCATTACAGACAGTTTTAGGGGATCATCGCCAATATTTGAAGAGATGACTGAATATTCCTGAAGATTCATGTCAGCTTTGATATTTTTGGAATCAATTGAAAGAGCTTTCTTCAAGCGATGAGACTGGGACATTGGTGTAACCGCCACTGTGGGCATATATGATGAATAAGGTGATGATGCAGCAGCAGCTGCAGCAGCAACTTTGGCAACAGCTGCAGTTGCAGCTACCATTTTCTGTGCTCCTTCACGAAGCTGAATATAGTCTCCCTCAATCATAAATAACTGAAATTAATTATGAGCAAGAAAGGTCATCGGGCTGTAATGGGAATACATTGCCAGTATATAATATGAACTTGAACACACAAAATTCCATGAAACTTGGAAGATCACAAAAAATGTAGCCATTTTTTTGACCAAATGAGTTGACATGCTACTCAAGTCTGGAATGATAAGTGGTAACTGGCAACTACAACTTTATGCCACTAAACGATCTTTGAATCTAACTAAATTCCATCATAATTCTGCCTAATAATTTTTTGCTAAGAAAGCATTGCTCTAAATTCTATACAGTTAATCTTTAGCCAAAAAACTTACTTCAGAATGGCTAGCCACAAAATCATCCAGCTTTCCATACTTTCTTTTGTAATTCTGCCTAATAATTTTTTGCTAAGAAAGCATTGCTCTAAATTCTATACAGTTAAACTTTAGCCAAAAAACTTACTTCAGGATAGCTAGCCACAAAATCATCCAGCTTTCCATACTTTCTTTTGTAATCATACCAATGCAGTGGTGCAAGCATCTTGCCCAGTCTGTTAGGGAGCTGTGTTTGAAACATAAAACATGAAAGTTGCACCAGGTTGGAAAAACAAAAGTCTCCATTCAAGAAGAGCCTAATATTTCATACTTAAGGCTCACTAACCGTTGAACTGATTCGAATCTGTCCACCAGCTGGAATAGTGCGAACGATACAAGCTAATAATGACCTTTCATCAAGGAGAGAAGTCTCTGAAGTCTTTGCAATTGTTGTTGACGTAGTCTGCCCAGTGGAGGCAAATGCTTCAGGCAATACTGGTGCATTAGAATTGCTCTGTATCATTTCATTATGATTAACAGCATGGCTTGTGACAGCTGATGCATTGACAGAAGAACTTACATGCTCTACCACTAGCACCTCGGGTCCATCATTAGCTACAGAGTTCTGCTCCTGCACAATGAAAAACATTAGCTTACATCTCCTTAGATGAACCAGGGACCGGACCAATGCCATTTTAGGATTGCATTTTGTAAGTGCACTCTATACAAGTAAAAAAAATCCAAGGGCCTGATAAGCTATGTTACTTGCAGCTTTTAGAGCATGCCTTCCGAAGCATTGCAGGAGATGCATTGAGAAGCTACTGTATTCTATTAATGGCACTCATATAACATACATTTTCAAAGAATTAAAATGATAAACAAATATTTACTACCCATAGTGTTCCTATCATTAGCCTTGAGAAAGCAGTTTTTGACAAAGCAATAGCAGTACAAACTTAGCTTATCAATCAAAACTTATAAGACAGGCTAAACAAAAAAATAGGACCAACAGGCAAACCTTAATTTCACCGTTTGGTACAAATGTGTTCAATCTTAATGCTTCAGGGAACTGTGAAGAAATTTGTTGTAAGCTTTGATCTTGTTGAGAAGCTACAAGTTGGCCTTTATTAACTGACTGAAGAACCTTAAAAGAAATCAGCTAACTATCATTAACATCTTACACAAATGTCAAGAGATGTAAACTGTACCAAGTGAGTAAAAGAACCATTGGCTATACAACCTGTGTCTCCCCGGTAGATGATGAAATCACAGTTTGTGGCCCTTCATTTTGGTGGATGCAAGCATCAAAATAGTCGCTATGAAGTGCTTGTCCATTAACGGATATTTCATAATTAAACTTAGCATCTGAACTCAATAAATTTTGATCACTTTGGGACGATGAAGGATCATCCTGTAGGGATAGCTGTGATCCCTCTGACACCACCTGAAGAAACCAGTATAAATTCATAATGCATATTACACAAATTGAGGGGAAGGACACAGCCTAATTATTTGTATCTTTCAATACCTGTTGATTCTGCCATTGCTGCAGAGGTGACATTGCCGGCACAGGGTGAAAATGTCCAACATGTAACTGAGGAACATGGGATGCAACTGAATTGGGCAGTCCTTGTTGATGCATAAGAAATGGGTGTAATGTAGTTACTTGGCCCGGGGGGAGATATGAAGGTGAGACAAGTATAGACGATGGAGTAATTGGAACACTGGGAACATGGTCAGTCTAGAAATGACCACAAAAAATTTACAAAAACGGTAAGATATATTGTTATTCAATCCAGATGTCAATCACACCATACAACAAAATAGAAGACATAAATTAAGCTATAAGATATAATCACCTAAACGACTGAAAATATTTGATGACATTCACAAATCATAAAAATGGAGTAGACTGTGATTTTACAAAACTCACTTCCTCAGTAATAAGGAAGGCATAGAATACTTCCTTTTGCATTCACGCACATGTATTAATTACAAGACTATTTTATTTAAAAAGAGAATGCTATGGAAATAAATTAGTGAACCCTATGTAACAGTCTACAGCCACTCACTATTCATACTCTACATTCTACAACATTAAAGTTCAAAGGAGATATCCCAAAATTAGCAGTAAAACATATAGAGAACTAGCTGGTTATCAGTCAAACTATATCAGTACAGCACAAACCTGCATTGTAGCGTTGCCGGTAGATACAAACGGCGGAATATTATCTGAGATTTCAGATGGAAGGAGGCCATTATTTCCACCTGAAGCATTGCCTCCATTTAAGTCAAATTTGTTTCCACTCTGCTGTCCAAACTGAGCTACATCATTTTTTGAATTGATCTGGGATATTCGTGAATCATCACTTGAAGTTCCGCTCCTCTCTCTTGCTTCAGCCAGCTCAAGTTGCAGTTGCTGAATATGCAAATGAAGTCTCTCCATCTCTGAACACTAACAACACCAAAACAAAAACTAAAGAGATTGAAGCTATTATTTTCAGTAATAAAACAAAATACTATAGTGAGGGATCAAAAATATTCTATACAAAGATAATAGATGTATACTGATGCTAATAATTCAGCAAATGCATACTAATAATATCATATGATAAAATTGTGATCAGGATTCAGGCATTGTCATCTAAAGAATCTTCAAAACCAAATCATAACAGGTTACTTAGTGAATATGCATCGTACAACTGATGGACACAAAACAAATACATTCATGTGTGTGTAAGAAACAAACAACAAAATAATATTCAAAACAAAAAGAAAAGGCAAAGAACCAACCTGTCTCTGAACACCAATCCAGAGCTGATTATATTGATCAGTGCGCTCTCGCAGTTCAGCTTGTAATGTCTGGTTAGTTGTTGATTGGAAAATGTCCATCTCACGGACACGGGCTATCCATGCTTGGGCTTCTCTCAACTGCTCATCTTTATATATAATGGCATCTTGAGCAACCCTTTGCTGAAAGAAAGAATCATCTTCAGGCCATTTAAACTGAAAACAAACTTTTAAATAAACTATTTCGAAACATAACATTGAGGTACTTAAATATGGCTAAGCCGCCTACCTGTTCCTGCAACTCAATATGCTGCCTCTCCTTTTCTTGAAAATGTTCTTGAAGATCGTGTATCTGTTTTATATGCTGTGCTCTTTCAGCTTCTGAATGATCACGCTCCCTTCTGCAAAAGGGTTTAATCACTGAAGCATGTTTCACAGATGCAAAGACTAAACATCCCAAAGTACATTTGAATAAAACAAAAACCTGAAAGTTGCTAGTTCTTTGCTTTGCTCGCGGAGAAGGTCTTGTTTAGCCCATGCCTATAATGATTTTAACCCAAAAAACTTTATTCAGGACGAAGATTCCAATGAAAGAGGATATGATATCCTTGTATAAGGACAGAAAAGAAACACCTAGAAGCTAAAAGATGAAATATAGTCCAATAAAAAAATGTTGCCCAAATTAACGTCTGGTAAAACATAAAGGAAAAAGACAGTGGCAATTCAACAAACCGCTTCATTGTCTAATTTTATAGTATGCAGCTCCCTGTCTTTCTCTTCCATTTTCCTTTGCAGTTCATGAATTGTATGCTCCCTTACACGAAGTTGCTCCTGCAAGGACAGTTAAGTTTTAGACTAGATAATCACTTGCTTCCTGAAGTAGCAAAACATGTAACTTTTGTTACATATGTTTAAGTATAAAATGTCCCTTGCCTCAATCAGACATAACACAGCTGCAATTGCTGAACCAAAATATCTTATCAACAGAAATTGTCATAAACCCTAAACCCTAAACTCAAAACTAATCAACAAGCTGTTACTATAAAAGGGCACAAGTAAATGAATAAATACATGTTCTTGTAAATTCAGAAGGAAAAAACACCATTTTTCAAAAGTTGAAGGTACATTAACTAAGACTCTGGAATCCATATAAACAAATAGGTATTTGAATTAACACCTGAAGCTTGCTGCCATTGGTAGCATGTTCCTTGAGTTGAGCATCAAAGGTGCTTTGCATTTCCATTATCTCAGTTCTAGCAATAACTCGAGCTTTCAGTTCAATTTCCACTTGCAGCACTTCCTGTCTTTGTCTAACAATATTATGAATCTGTTGCTGCAAGATGTCATTGTCTAATGTTCCATCCACTGTTATTGAACAAAAATCAACACCAAGATGTTCTCTTCCTTGCTGTACCTTGAAAAATAGGAGAAACTATATTCAGGTTCATAATTCCTTGAAACCACATAGCTGCTTCTAATGTCACCACCTTACCTCATATATAGTTCTTTCAATGGATTGTCCAAGTTTTGCATTTTCTAACTCCTGCATATCAACAAACACCGATCATCAATCAAACAAATAACAAAACAGAAGAAGTGTTAAGCTCCTCCTATCACATACAACCCATGTGTAATTAGAAAAGATTAAGCAATCAAACCTCCTATAATTTAGATAAATAAAACCTTAAGGTCCTTTAGCATTTTCAATTGTCTTATTTTAAAAAATACCATCATGCCTATAAAATCATTGAAAGATTTGAATCTGTACACATCAAAATACATGTACATTTTATGTACCTCAATGCCTTACATTTAAAATCATTTTAGAAACAAAAACTATAAACCATATCCCAATCACTTTTTCAGTCCACTCGTTAGTGAGGGAAAACATAACCTTACAGAGATGAACCCCTAAAGCATAAAACGACAAGAGAAAATGTAAGCATAGACTCTCGTCAAACGAAAATACTAAACCGTAATCCCGAATTCGCAACTTTAAGAATATTTATAAAACCTAAACAATAAAAAATGGAAACTTCTCATTTTCTCAACTCCTAACAAAGCAAAAGCTACAAAATTTAACAAAATGCTAAGCGTTTACAAGCGAAACCAGTACCTCATCATCATGATTTCGCGCAGAGTGATGGTTTTCAGCAACAGCACGCCATTCTTTGCGAGACTGAGACGGAGGAATGTGGAGAGAGGCGCCGCGAGCGGAGGCGGCGGCGGCAACAGCAGCCGTGGCCTCCATTAAATGAAGAAGAATCCCAAATTGGTGGGTATGAGTGAGAACTGAAAACAAAATCCCTAACCCTAGAATTAGAAATAAGAGAGAAGAAACAATAGAGGAAAATGAATTGAGAAGAGAAAGGGGTTATAGAATTGAAAGTGTGAAGTGTTGAAGAAAATGAACAGGTGGGAAAGTGAGTGAGTAGAAGATGATTGGTTGTCACAAATTTCTACGGTCACGGTGTGAGGAGTGTAGTAGTCTGAACTATCACATTTATAAAGGTCATTCTCTCACTCAGTTCTCTCTATTTTATATATGGACAAAACTCATAAAGTATTAGTGGTGTAGATGACCTATTATATATGGTCAAAAAATATTTGATTGTAAATTTAATAAATGTTCATTTTTTAAAATTAAATAAAAAGGTTTACGTATCATCATCTAATAGTAGCATGTACCACTAACTCCTATGATAATTTACGTAAGTTTTGTCCTTTATATATTTTATGGTACTAAAATTTTTATCTAATAATAAGAAACAGACATATTTTATAAATTAATTATTAATAAACAAATTATTTTATGACATGTATTACTCTTTTATAATAAAAAGGATTTAATAAGAGATATATCATTTTTCTTTTACCTTATAATTCGTTTGTAAATCAATTATTTATAAATAAATCAATTTTTGACATGTATCTTTTACTCACGGAAAACTAATATATGTTATCATTTGTAAACCAATTATCAATAAATAAATTACTTTATGACACATTTCATTTTCTTTTAGTCAGGAAAATTTAATAATTTTTTTTTTGAGTCTATTCACTCTTCCAAAAACATGTCATGGGTTGATTTAACTTATTGATTAATTTCAGTTTAGTCTTTTTATGTTTCCTAGTAAGAAGTGATTCATTTGTTTTGAAATAAGTTAAAAAGGTATGATTCATTAATGTTGTGCTTGGTTTGAGGAAACCAGAGGTAAAGAAAGGAATGAAGAGGAATTTAGTTAAAATCTCTTAGCTCAAGATTTTGGAAGGGAGGGTGTAAAAAAAACAAGTCAAAATTCCTCATATTCATTTATAGTTCCCCCAAAAGTGAGTATATCTATTAATGACCCTATTCCTCACAATTATCTATACAGTACAAAATATATTTCCGCTAATTCCATAAACTAATTTATATCAAAGACTTATTTGTTTAATTTTTTTAATTATTTATCTATACAGTACAAAATATATTTTTGCTAATTGCATAAACTAATTTATACCATAGACTTATTTGTTTAATTCTTTTAATTATTTATCTATAGAGTGCAAAATATATTTTTTATTTTATATCTAATAAGAGTTTACCTTGTTTCTATATATCCCGAGGGCAATAAGGAAATTGGTACAATATTATTTTGAGTATAAAATTGTTTTTATTGGTTGGATGTGTTTTATAAGAATATAAGCAGTATGTCACACCCATTCGAATTATGAATTAAGGAGAGGAAGTAAATATTCATAATTTTTCCTACATCATTCATATAATTACTTTTTTATTATTATATTTAATTCAATTACGAAAAGATTCTTATTAAATATTTTTTATTATTGTTGTTATTTTAAAGATTTTATACTTAACACTCTTTTTATTTATTATTTCAAATGTTTTTTATTTATTATTTCATCATTTAATTTACGGAGAATTGAATTTTAATGAATATGAGCAACATAATATGATTATTACATGAGACAAAGAAGTAAGATAACTCTTTCATTTATCTTTACTATAATTATAAAAGTAAAAATTTAACAAACATAAGTGACATGTGAGTGCCATGATCATTCAAAACATAATCCAAATAAAATGATTAAAATTACCATATTTCTTACACTTTTATTATAATTGATTCTAAAATATTTCTATATTATATGAATGCTATCACATAAGATTGACATTTTTTATAATCTATAACTAATCTTTCAATTGTTGTCATTGTAAGAGAGATTTAGAATTTATCCATAACTCTTTCATTGTGATTTATTATTTATTAAGATTACAATATATTAAGGTACCCAAAAAATATAAAAAAATATTTCTTAATTATAACTAAACATGTAAAAATAATGTATTAATATTTAGAAAATATCATCATAAACTTTAGCCTAATGTAATTTTCAAATAAAACCAATTCAAGACTATGAAGGCCATGTATACATTGCATTGTAAGATATAGCTTAGTGAACTTGCAAATAATGAAAATGTTATTTAAACAATATATATTTCTCATAATGAAAATATACAAAGCATAAATAAGAGTAAATTACACTCACACTCCCTGAGTTTTAGTGAAATTACACAAATTACCCATCGCTTTTTTGTCCTTAAACGAACCACCCCTGCATCATATAAAAGTGTAATATTTAAAAAAAAACGCATGATGTGTGTAATTAATTAAACAAAATATTGTATATTATGTATAAAAATTCAAATAATATAAGAGTCAATGTGTCTTCATTATTTGGCTCATTATAAAATAATATAAGAGTTATTTAAACATTTATTTGAAATTATTAATGTATTTTTTACTGACACAAAAATAATAAAGAAACATTCGTTTTTGTACTATTTGAAGTGTTACACAATATACAATATTTTGTTTAACTTAATTACATTCATCACACATTTTTTCTTTAAAATATTACACTTTTATAACATGCATGGGTAATATGTGTAATATATGTATAAATCTAGGGGTGGCTTGTGTAGGAGGGAGGGGTGGTTGGTGTAATGACAAAGAATGAAGAGGTGATTTGTATAATTTCATTAAAACTCAGGGGGTAAGTGTAATATAGTTCATAAATAATAATATTATAACTTAATCGATAGTTTAGTATGTACAATAGTAGTGATGGGAAACGAAATGCATGTAAAAATACATTTTCACATAATGAAAATATACATAGCACAAATAATAACGTTATAAATTAATCTATGGTTCGATGTATACAATGATAAGATAAAATGAAATGCATGTAAAAAATTGAATCTATAATATCAAGCAAGTTTAGTCAACATGCATAGAGTAAAAATGACATTTTTAAAAGAAATTATTGAATCTAATGATATATGTCGAGGGGAAATGAAAAGGTGTGAACATGAGTTACCTTTAATAATATTTGTTCAGTAGGATGGAGATAATGATGTTTTTAAGTACTCTGGTAACAATTATATTGTGATAATATTGACAAAAATACTCTCCTTAGTTTATATATGAAAATAAGTAATGCTATATTTTCCTACTAAATTTTACTATTAATCATCCTATCCACAAAAAAGTGACATATGTCACTTGTAAATGAATCATTAATAAAAATAGAGATGTTTGTTGTAACATCACTCCCTCATTATGTATGACATTAATTTGATTTATTATGTATGACATTAATTTGATTTATTATGAATATGCACGATCGAAGTTGTGTTTAAGTGTTTAACGCATTAGTTCAATAATATTATGAAACATGTTAGAATTCAAATTCAACAATCAATTAGTCATATAGTAGATTAAATCATATTCATTTGATAAGATTAAAAATAGGTGCTCCCTAAGTAAAATGTTTACAGTGTAGAGATGATATTTGTTTTGATAAATATAATTAAGTTGTTAGATTTGACTTCTAATATACAATACAATCACAATAAAAGAAGAAATTAATATCAAATGCGAGTATATCCAATTATCTATTTTTTAATTAGAACATTGCAATTTAATGTCCTTACTCATTGTCGTGACCCTAATTATATTGCAATTTATGGTATAATAATTTTTTTAATTTATACCGTGATTGGTTTTTGTTTATTAACATGATGGTAGGAACACACTTATGGACCTTTGGATGTTATGTCTTTATAGCGTATGTAAATAATATTTTGATAAGATTATGACAATAATAACATGAATATATGTAAAATTGTCACTTAAAAATGTATTAAACTTAATATTTTAGTGATATTTATCGGTCTAAACTATATATAATACCTGGATTAAATTGGATGAAATGTCATAATGTAAACAAATCAGTCTGGATCGAACTACAAGCTAATTATACGTTTAGATAATATAATTTTATCTAAAAATCAATCCAAACTCAAGGTGAATATCCCAACTCACTCTGAATAAATATTTATAAATGATATTACTCATGCAAAAATTGAAGAGTATGACTATATGTAATATGTGCTGAAGTTTACAATATGAGAAAAGAGTGACAAAATTGAAGAAATTTAAAGGAAAACAATGATTTGAAAATTTTGAATATTAAGTGGCGTTACTCCATTTAACATTTATGATTCTTCAAATTTCAGAGTTTTTAATTCCCTTAATAAATTTAAGGGAATTGATTTAATGACTTCATATGAAAATATATTTTTTAATGAATGAATTATTAAATAAAAAACGACAACAGAAAAATATATTTCCAAATGAAGTATGAAATCACAAAAGTCACCCAATCCAAAAAAGTGACCGAAAACCATCAATTAATTTTACTCACATAAATTGCAAAAATAGGTGATATGAAATTATTAATATCAAAGTTTGTTTTATTTATTGATTTTAGAAAATGTTTCCCCGTGTCTGAAGAGATTTTTTGTTATATTTAAATGAATCATTTTAAAATCTAATGTGACATACAATTATTAAAAATCTCACATTTGATTCTGACATACTTTCCCCCATAACTTGGAATCTATGTTTAGGAATTAAATAAAATATTAGTGGAAAAATATAGAGTTTAATATTTATATATATTAAATATAATTGTTTTTAAATTGTTACTATACTGCTTATCATTTGCCTATTATTTATTACTATTTTTTTTTTAAATAAAGTAATATGCGTAAATGATTATATTTTGACCGGGTAAACAATTTTGCTAATGTAATAGCCATTTTATTTTTTATAAATGCATTTAATAATAATATGAGAGGTTAATCCTGTAGATACTTTCTATAATGATTTTTAGACAATATCTAAAAAGTTGTCATTGTCCTCTTGAGAATATAATTTATATTTTCTATACATAAAAAGAAATAATATCAAAATAAGCGTAAATTATAATTTTGTGATATATTTAAAAATGAAGAAAAAAGTAGTTACCTTTATTATTATATACATTTTAATTAAAAACTTTTTTAAATAAGATGAATAAGACTAGATATAGTATGTGAATGAACATTTTAGTAAGAACCCTATTATTTCTATTTTTAACGTACAATAAATTCAAGGTTTGAACTCATACTTGAATAATCGTATCTCATTTTACCCGAATCAATAAATGTAAATTTAATTGATATTAAATATTTAAATAGTAAAGTTAGACAATAACTAGTAAATCAATATTATTTCACGAGATATATCATCTTGGTAAACTCATTTTTAACATGAACTGATTTATTTCGAGAAGTGTATGTCATCGTAAATTATTTTAACAGGTCCCGTATTAATCTTTACTCAATTCTATGTCTTAAATCTTCAAATGTTATTATTTTATATTGAACGAAACTCGAATCCTTAATCTAAAAATGAATTATGGAGAAGAGTTAAATCCTTAATCTAAAAATGAATTATGGACGCTATTCTAACCCTCTTTCTTTATTCTTCTTTTTATTTTCGTTTTTATTACTTTTATTACTCATTTCTTAATACTTTTACTATTCTTACTTCTCTCTCTCTAAAATTATCTTCTCTATTTCTCCGGCGACTTTTTCTCTATCTTGTCCGAACCTTTTACTTTCACCGATCGCCGCCGTCATGGGCCATTGTTGCAGCAAAGGCGTCGCCGCCGAAAATGGAACCTCCGTCACCGGTAGCTGTTTCAAGTCGTCTTATCAGCAATCACCACCGCCGGCGATGCCTTCCGTCAACTCATTCACTGACAGTGAGACGAAAAATCCGAGGAGGAACACTCCGGTGAGCTCATTCTCATGCAATAGTCCCTTCCCGAGCCCTCTACCGGCCGGGGTGGAGCCGTCTCCGGCGAGGACTCCCGGTCGGAAATTCCGGTGGCCGCTGCCGCCAACGTCGCCTGCGAAGCCGATCATGGAGGCGTTAATGAGGCGGCAGGGGAAGAGGGCTAAACCGAAGGATTGGCCGATACCGGAGGAGCAGCAAGGTGGTGATGGTGGTGAGGGAGAGAGGACTTTGGATAAGAGCTTCGGTTATGGGAAGAATTTTGCGGCGAAATTCGAGTTAGGGAATGAAGTAGGAAGAGGGCATTTTGGTCATACTTGTTATGCTAAAGGGAAGAAGGGTGAGCTTAAGGAACAATCAGTGGCTGTGAAAATCATATCCAAAGCTAAGGTGAATTGTTATTGTGATGAATAATTCTGTGTTCACATGAATATGTTTATAGAAATTTTGGTTTTGATTATCATATAGAAATGGACCTTGAATTGAATTAGATCATTTGATATGGTTTTACTTGGAGATGGTATGTGTTGACTCTTGCTCAATTATGAATCAGTTGTTGACTTGGATGATTGCTTTGGCACTTGAATTCCATGTTAGGTTTGATTTTTTGTAGTGGTAAATGAATTATTTATTATTTTTGAATCTGGGCAATGGGCATTCAATTTTGCTGTCAAGTCTGCTTCTTGGAAATTTTTTTGCACCGGTTTTGCATTTTTCCAACTTTTGATCATTATACCTATGATTGTTATGAAACCTGCTGAGGTAGTAGTTGTCTAGTGAAGTTCTAAATGTTTTTATTAGTGATGTTCTAGGTTGCTTTCTGGTCTACATTATTTGGCCAGTCTATGTTATATTGTGATTTTTAAGGGAAGTGGACTTTTCTGGAGAGCGCATTAAATTAAAAAGTGTGAAATGCAAATCATTGCAGGACAATAATTAATAATTCAGATAACACATATTTTAAAAGGAAATTGTAGGGAAATGGATGCCGTACAGTTTTGGCTGCAAATGGTGACCACTTCTTGTCGGTTTCCTTCTGAGCTAAACTCTCGAGAGTATATGGCAGAACATGTTGCGAGTTATGGGACAAGCTAGTGAAGTCACTATGTAGCAAGGGCAAGTTGTAGGACAATGTGGCTTTTGCTGAAGTTATTTTATATGTGAGGACTATGATTTATCAAAAAATGTTTCTCATTGTTCTATCGATGGCCAATTAGTTGTGGTTAGAATGGTAAAGGATTTCTGTTTGAGGTGTAAAGCGCGTTGATTATATCCTCTGTTGCCAACGCATACAGATAGAGTGGAAGGTGTGCAAGTGACCTCCTAAGTTGAATGTTTGTCCAACAAAAACTTTTTTACACTCCTCGACTAGATCGTTAGTAAACATATTTGTTCTTAGTAGTTATCTGTCGTAGATTTAAGATAGCATATTGCTAAGCTGGACGTTACTGTTTTTATTCCCCCATCATGTGCTAAATCGAAGGATGCTTGTGATTTCGTAAGATGAGAAGATGGATGAGTTATTAATGGCCCTGGCATATGAGTTTAAAGAGAACAGAACATGAATAAAACTAAGATCATATAGAAAGGGAACAAACAGCAGTGTTCTTATTGATTACGGATGAATGTTTTACGTGTCCATTTATTGCAAGCCCTATTTTGATCAAATATTGTAAAACTTTCATTTCCATTATTTTGTGTCTGATGGATTATATTTTTAGTAAGAGTATTCTATACTTTTGCACCTTTTAATTATTCTATTAAACAATCAAATTGGACTACGAGAGAAGAAATTAATTTGCGGTGGAGGAATTATGCATTCTGAAATTTTGGTCCTAGCTTCTGCAGTTTGCTTTTTGACAAAGAAATTGGACTTCTGATTTTAAATTGTGGTCAATATGACCTTATAATTTTTGTTTGATAACAGTTACTTTATTTAACTGATTTGCATATGGCAGATGACTTCAGAAATAGCAATTGAAGATGTACGAAGGGAGGTGAAAATGCTGAAGACCTTATCTGGACATAAAAAAATTGTCAAATTTTATGATGCATTTGAGGATGTAAATAATGTCTACATAGTGATGGAGTATGTTTAGAAACCACTATTTCTGAAATTCGCTTCCAGTCCTAGGATTTGTTCATAATTTTTGTTTACCAGTTGACTTGTATATTTTTAATCTTTTGAAGTCACTGGATATGAAGGAATTCATCCTAAGTTGTATTTTCAAAGAATATTCATAATATCAGCAGATTTTGTAGTTATACACATACATACAAAAGTCAAATTAGATATTTATTCTGAAGTAATAAGATTTTCTCGTTCTTGTTAGGTTGTGTGAGGGCGGAGAACTACTCGACAGAATTCTAGATAGGTAAAATTTAAAGGCTATCTTTCATTACTACCTCTACCTTTTTAGTCCGTCCATTATTCCGTCATAGAAGTTTGGTTTTGAGTAACATGATTGTAATTGGATTCTTTTGATTTAATTGCTTGTTAAAGAGGTGGAAGATACCCAGAGGATGACGCTAAAGCTATTATTTTACAAATTTTAGATGTTGTGGCCTATTGCCATATTCAAGGAGTTGTTCATCGTGATCTAAAACCAGAGGTATGACATTGTGAAGTTGAACAACTTAGAATAATTTGTCACACCTTTCAATGAGTAAGCAATTTTTCGTTTGTATAATTACCTATCCAATCTATTACATGTAACTCTGAATACCTTGCCTGCTTTGCAGAATTTTCTTTTTGTCTCAAAAGAGGAGAATGCTGAGATGAAAGTTATTGATTTTGGTCTATCCGATTTTATTAGACCAGGTAATATGCTAAGTTAACCTAATATAGCCTGTATTAAGCAGTATAATAAACCATATCTAAGTCACTATTCATATTTAACAACTTGGTTTTATTTTTTAGTTTATAACGCATTGGCATGGTTTAATTCATACATTGAAACCACAGGAGAATAAAGAAGATATTAAATATCCTATGGTCTTGTGCAATATGGTTAATACTTTTATATTCTGTGAGATACGGACATAGTACAATGGTGGTATTGTGATATTCTACCCTATTACTTTTCACAAGTCATTAATATCTTACATGGCCAATGGTAGTGGACATGCGTTTCTGCATTTGAGATGGCCAGTTAATTTCTAGTAGCCATGCAAGATAAACCTTGATGGTTTGTCACCTTTTTCTAACAACTGAAACGATTCAAAGACATTTACAATCAGGGGGACTCATTTAAACCGATGCAAATGTGGTAACCATGCAGTACTGATATATGGATTATGATTTCTAATTGCTAATATACAACACCCTCCGTTCTTCATTTGTGATTTTATTTGGGTGTTTAGGCTGAACTCCTGTACATCAATTTTAACTAAATGAAGGAGTTCCACACACAATTATGTTTTTTACAATTTGATTGTGAAAATTTAATATTATGGTCATTGGATTTGCTAGCAAGAATTTTTTTATTACATTAGGATGATCATTTATTGTCTGTGGTTGAAAAAAGACAAAAATGGTGGTCTAGTGCATGAGGCTCCCACCTAGCATGGTTGAAGAAATTAATCCTCGAGTACTTCACTGAATGTAGATTTTCACTTTCATATTCTTATACTATCACTTTTGGAGCTCCTGCTTGGTGCTGGCTGTAAAAATGACATTAGCTGTGATATACTGCCTTCAACTAGTGCATTGAGAATGTTAAAGCTAACTCCAGTTTTAAGTATGGCATAGAGCTCACAGCTTGGTAGGTGCAAAAAGAGGTAGTAAGAACAGAAGAATGAAAATGGGGGATGTGTCTAAAACATAAATTGTGTCCAAGTACCGTGTTAATTTTCCCTCCAATAATTTTACCTTCCTATTTTCACTCTCCAGTTTCTACCTTTCACTCCTACTCTGAGCAATAAGCATCGTAAACTCTTCATTGAAAATATATTTTCCTTCTAGTCTTTCCTTTTTATATTATGTCAAATTGTGTTTAGCATAGTCTGGCGAAGAGGCTAGGGAATGTTCATTGCAAAACTTAGCCAATATTTGTACTAATTAAGTTATGTCATTCTATAGTTCTGTTAAAAATTAACAATGACTTGATTCTTTTGTATCCTTAATTAGAAATTTCCCTTTACCCGACTCTGCTATAATTTTATATGTTTGCTTGTCAATTGCAGTTCATTAATTCACAGATGAACCTCTGGACACATTAATTGTTGGTTTAGAATTACCTCCATTGTTCAAAAGGAATGTTCATAATTTATTCTGTCAGTTTGTCCTGTTATCACTGCCATCCTCTAGTTGATATTTCGACTGTCAATGACTGACACTTTTAATAAAAATGCAGATCAACGCCTTAATGATATTGTTGGCAGTGCCTACTATGTTGCACCTGAAGTACTCCATAGATCTTACAGTGTTGAAGCAGACTTATGGAGTATCGGAGTTATATCATACATATTGTTATGTGGAAGTAGACCATTTTGGGCTCACACTGAATCAGGAATCTTCAGGTCTGTGTTGAGAGCAAATCCCAACTTTGATGATTCACCTTGGCCATATATATCACCAGAAGCTAAAGACTTCGTGAAGAGACTTTTGAACAAGGACCACAGGAAAAGGATGACTGCTGCCCAAGCTCTAAGTATGTTTCATTTAAATGTTTTGCTCAGACCTTGTTCAACTCAACAATTTATTTCTTTCATTGAAATTCTCTCTCTCACACATGGATTCCTAAATCTTATGCTCTGATTTTTGCTGATAAAGAGTTACTTCATTATTTGCAGCTCACCCATGGTTGAGAAATGAAAAATTTGCTATTCCTTTAGATATTTTGATTTACAAGTTAGTCAAGTCATATGTGCGGGCCTCACCTTTGAAACGTGTGGCATTGAAGGTAGTCACTTGTTTTGCTGCCATTAAAACAAATGCATCTTATCTCCCCTTCTTACCCTTTTGGGCAGGGTGGGGGGTAGTAGAGCAAGACTAATGTTTTCTGTTTTGCTTAACATTAATGCAGTCTCTCTCGACCGCATTGCCAGAAGATGAAATTATCTACCTTAGAGCACAGTTCAGCCTCTTGGAACCAAAAGATGGTTTCATTTCGCTTGAGAATTTTAGTGTGGTAAGGGCATAGTTATTGCAATTTTGTCACCTGTCACTAAGATGTGTTTTGAAACATAAAATATCGTTGTCTGTTAAATCTATGTAATGTAAATATGTCATCCCCATCTGCTCTGCCAGTGTCAGTAAATTAATCTGCCATAGGTCAAATACATTTTAATCTTTATGTGTTATATTGTTTCTTCAATCTATTAACTGAAATTAAAATGAAACTCAGGCTCTCAAGAAAGTTGCAACCGATGCCATGAAGGAATCAAGGGTATCTGACATATTAAGTTTGGTGAGTCATCTTATGTTTGTGGTGAATAGATACTTTGTGGTCCCCCGGGACCGCCTTAACCCTCGACTGAATAGATAGTTGGATCTACATTGGCCTTCACCTGAATTGCCCCATTTATTTATTTCTAGCTCTCTATTATGATACTTTAGTTGCCCTTTTGCTCCCATCCTACTACCTAGTATTTACCATGTCTTGATTGGTAATCATGTATCCGGAAAGAAGTTGCATGATACACTATAAACTAGTTGACACTTAATGTGAGGTGAATTAAATGTTGAACCTGTAAGAGCTGCTACGCATTTCCTTGACAGCAGCATTTAATGAAAATAGGTGCCAGAAAGGATCTATTATATGCTTTACTGACAATATAGGGGCTGTTGATCAGTATCGCTATACTCGCCACTGTATCGTTAAATAAACTGTTGAAAAAATTGTAATTTTCTTATGAAAGTTTAGTGTTTTCATTAATGAATTGTAACACTGATAATTTGAAATGCATATTTCTTTGACTTAAGATGGAGCCACTCTCTTATAAAAAAATGGACTTGGAAGAGTTCTGTGCCGCCGCAATCAGTGTATACCAACTGGAGGCTCATCAAGAATGGGAGAAAATTGCTGCCACAGCTTTTAAGCACTTTCAAGAGACAGGAAACAGGGTCATTTCAGTTGAGGAGTTGGCACAGGTTTTCCCATCCTTTTCAATACCATACCTACTATACTACACTTGATTTTGTCATAAAGATATTGTCAAAATAATTGTGTTAATAAATTATATACAAAACATAATACATAACTATATATTAAACAACTTATTGACTTTTATTTTCTAATGTTTTCACTTCAGGAGATGAGTTTGGGTCCTTCAGCTTACTCATTAATGGGTGATTGGATCACATCTGATGGAAAACTCAGTTTGGTGGGATACACAAAATTTTTGCATGGTGTCACAGTTCGTAGTTCAAATAATACAAGACACCGACAGCTAGTATAACTAAAGGGAAATTTTGTTATTATTACAATAAATTTAAAAATTTATAATTTTTTAATTTGAATTTAAAGGAAATTGGTACAGGGTCTTAGCATTTTTTTGGGGGTTTAGGGATTGGTCTATGGAACAGAGCTAACATATTGATGTGTTCTGGCAATGGATAATCGGACCCGTGCCGGTAATATTCACAACGGATCAGGTATGGGTTCGTGTTTTTGGACTCACGAATAATTTTGACCGAAAATTTTGAAACATGCCATTGGATGATATTATGTGTAATGAAGTATTCAGACATATGTGTATGAGACATGCGGTTCCTAAATATAGATACTAACATTACATATTTTTCTCATAATTGTGATATTAGGTCATTTAAGTCTTGTACTTATATTTTAATTATGTTTACTAATTGTTATTATAATTTTTTTATTGTCTAAAATAACACTTGATTGTAATAAATACATGTATACATTTTGATTTTTTTAACATTTTTTGAATTTCTCGATACCCAAGGATGCACATGTATCAGACTAAGGTAGACGGGTGAGCTTAGGTAGTGCACCATGTAAACTTATCCAAATCAATTGTCATCCCTATTTATTCTTCATGTGATGTGCGGTGAAAATTAAAATTATCCTATTTTACCTTTTGAGTATAAATGCCACCTTACTTTCTTGTAAGATTTCGTGTGAAGATTATAGAAAATTATCCTATATATTTTTTTGGGTCAACTTCATCATCCGGTAACAATGTCTCACTTTTCTTTGAATGAGGTATAAAAATGGGACGGTGAACTTAATTGCTTTATGAATTGTGTGTATTTGGTCTAAATGATAGTTTGAAACAATGAACGCATTTTTAGCACTGGTCAAAGGACAAGACGTGCTTATATTGTGTACATTATGTTGTTATGTTGTACATACAAAGAAGTGTTGAATCACATTAAAATTCCGTTGGGGATAGTAGAGTTACATGATGAAATAAAGCATTGGAGAACATGTCAAATTGGGAGGGGAAGATTGGTTGTTGCGGCTGGAATGAGCCACCAAAGAAATAAATGTTCACCAGATTATACACACAACTAATTTTATTAATATTTTTCTCAACAATCACAAAAATTATCGCATAGTATATTTTTTGGATAGAAGATATATTGCTCATTCAATAATATTTACATAATATTTATATTCATCTTTCTTATTTTTAAGCAAGGTAGCTTATTCAATCCATAATTTATATGTTTGCTCAATAGAAATTAATCATCAACCTATCAAATTAGTCTTTATATAGTGAAACCCCATATAATGTGGAGAACTTTTATTATTAACTCACATACAATAATAGTAATCAAATCCCAATTTCTTACTAGATGGGATTGAATTCTCATATAATAAAGTGGAAAGTCGGTTATATGAATCAAATGATATATTATATTGATATTATATTCTATGAACATGTAAAGAGATGTGATTTTTTTATGCTAAAGTAGGAGGATCGCACTAAGAAAGTCCACCCATCCCTTTGTTCCAAAATTCTAAAGGTGTTTTTCACGCCTACAATATCCAACACACAAACAGTAATCGTCTTTCTTTCCTTCTCATTTAAAATAATAATAATTAGAAACACCAATTTATGTTATTCTATATGGACATACAAAAGGTTATTACTTAAACTCGTTCACATTAGAGAACAAAATTAATATAAAGAGATGGGAAGAAAAAGATGCTAACCATGAATAGACATTAATTTATCACACCAAACATCATTCTCATTTCATTGTTCTTGGTCGAACATCAATCATACCAACAAAAAAAACATACAAATTAAGTTCCACAACTTTGGTCATTATCATCAACACCTAATTCTAGAGATGTTGAGCAAATAGATGTACACATATTAAATAGTTTTAGTTCGCTTGAACAATTGAATCAAACTTTAAAGCACCAAACATGTTGGTTATGATGGTGATCATGGTGGTGGTGAGATTTGTCCCTATCAATCATACCTTGAACAGTCCTAAACTGTTCCACATGACAAGGAATAATAATAGGACCCTTGTGCTTAAACCCATATTCTTCTTCAGCTTCTTTCAACAATTGCATGAAAAGTGGGTGGTTGAAGTATATCACAGGGATCACAAACCTTTGTTGCTCCTCTCCTTGTCCCACCAAGATGGCCAAACAACCTTTTGGGATGTCTTTCTTGTCATGATGATGATGAAAATGAAAATGAAGGTGAGGGTTGTGTAGATGAAGCTTGTGATTATTATTATTACTATTATTATCTTCACCAATACCCATATTGAAGAAAGACTTAAAACCCTAAGGGGAACAAAAAAACTAAACCCTAGTATTTTTGTTTTAGTAAGAAATTGAAGTGATGTGTAGGAGATTAATTTTGTTGAGGATTATAAGAGAACACAGGAGAAAGGCCAAGGATCAGAGGATGATATAGCAAGGTTGAATAGGGTTAAAGAAGAGTCGATGAGAGATCTTGGGATATTGCTCATGATAATGGAAACTAGAGAATACCTACATAACAATTCAACATGAACTAAAATAAGAATGAAGGGAAATTGGAAGGGTGAGATAGAGTTGAATATATAGGGGGAGGCTCAAGAAACACCTAAATTTATGAACGTGAGTGTTTGTGATGAGTCACGATGCTTCTAGTCTTAAGTAGGATAGTGAATAATAATCATTTGTCCAAAAAATTATTCTCAAGCCAAACACACTGCTGGAAGTAATATAAAAAATATTATTTTCTGTTTTTTTAATTACGTGACAGTTTTTAACTGGATTGATACACATTTGGACACAAAAAATGAGACAAGTGATATTCATTCCTTGTGGCAATGGAGAGGCAAGTAAACCCCAAACAAGAAGAAAATAATAATAATATGATTCGACATTTTTATCCTTAGGAGAGAATGAAATGACACACTTACTCATATGTATAAGTGTAAAAGTCATTAATTGTATCTGCAGAGATTATCATTTCACTTGAGTTAAGTTGATTGAATTGTCATAGAATAAGGATATATTCTGTTCAAAGTGAATAAAGTGAAAAGACGTGTGTATTTGAATTTTGATTCACAGCTGGAAATTTGAATATGGAAAAAGGCCTTATAATGAATTTGGAGGACATAATTAGCATAGAAGAATTCTAAATGAATGTAAGTTGCATTCAAATAGTAGTAGCTAACAAGATAGTTTCGTTCTCTATTGACTTCTTTATATTCATATATGGAATCACGGGGAAGACTTTAATTTGTATTATTTTTTCTTATATAAAATAAGAATATAATATTGTGGATTACGGCACGCTCTATCTCACACATCACCATTATTGTAGTTACTCGCATTTTTATGAAATTTTATTTTTAAATTTTATAATATAATAATTTAATTTGGAAGTATTCTGGGCGTTGCTGTTTTAAATTTGGAATAAATTATTAAATATTCACAATTCATTCATTTTTATTCAGTGTGAGGAAAACATGTTTTGTTCAAAACTTATTTTGATCGGTCCAAGTTTAAGAAATAAGATTGGTGTGCTTTTAAGGATGAGAGTATCTTATGCTTTTGGGTCCTCTCATCCAACCAGTATCACTTATTCTCAACCTTGTCCTCAAATTTGTTCTAAACTAATTACATTTTAATAAATAAGATAAACATATTATTTTTTGTTTTCTTTTTATTTATGTGTCAATTTTTAATTGGTTTGAACAAGCTTGAGGACATGTGATCTTCATTCCATCTCAACCCATTTGAAAGTTTCACATTTTCTCAAAATTCTCAAAATGATTCTTATTTTGGTATTATCAATGGTATCATTTTAACAAGTGGAAGTGTGGATATCATTTTGAAATTGTGTCACTTGTGTGAATATCCCTTCTAACAAGTGTTGCTCCCATGAGTCAAATATATTCTCAATCTTTTGGTCTTCCTGAAAATTTAATGTCACCTTATGTCATTAGACCAACATCTTGTTGGTAAAAAATATGGTCCAGTAACTTAAATCCCTAGCCGTTTTGGAACATTGTAAAATATAGTTTAGTTTTAATGCCTTAGTTGATTGATTCTATGATTTAGTTTATATGTTCAAATATGATGTTGCTATTTGACTCATTGTAGGTGTGGATCCCTGCAAACAATCATGTCCAATTGTACAGGTTTTGGAGTTTAACTAATTTTATCACAAACATTTAAATGAGTTCGACTCTTCTCAAGTCCTCTAGAGACCACTATTGGAATGGAAAAAATTTCAAACTTTTTATTAGAAATAACATGAAATTATAGCGTCAAAGATTTTTTTTGTCACAATGTGGAATTTAATTTTCCTTTTTAAAGAAAAAGTTTAAGCATTTTGAAAGTGGATCAAGAATCCCAGATAAGGAGGTATAAGAGTACATGGTATTGTACCAAATTCGTTTTGAGGATAAAAAGATAGAAAGTGGTTCAGGCATCAATGATTAAGTGCTTCCCACTTTTTTGTGTCAAAAGCAAAAGCAAAATGATTAGAGCAAAGCAATAATACAACACTTTCTTTGTAACAATTTTAATAAAATACACAAATCTTTCATCTCTATTTACACAAATCACTATTATATTATATGTATATTATACTAATTACTCCTGAATAATAAATAAGTGTGAGTTTTTAAACTTTTTCATCGAACAAGATCATCTCCAATATTGGAGAGATAATTTCTTTTTTCTTTGAGTTTTAATAGTAAAATTGTAATCTCACTGTAACTAAAATGATATAATTTGTTGGGTTTATTCAAGTGTTAAGTCCCACATTCGATATGCGGGGAAGAATAAAAAATTTATAAGTAGAAAAAACTCATGAAACTAATGTCTTAAGGTTTTAGTTCAAGACATAGTGCATCACTTGTGGTTCTACACTCTTCTCGTACCCGGTAACAATGGAACTTCCCGATAGTTGGAGGCTCTCCGGTCGCAAGAAAATAATAAATAAAAGTATACAAAGATAGAAAATATGAGGTATATTAATTAATATTTGAGAAAGCATGCCCAATAACCAGAATCAAATATATGTGGCCCATCATAATTCTTCAGTCCATAGAGATTAGAGGGTTGAGCTAGTTCAGCAAATATAGCCCATAAGTCACAGTCGTTTACAACGTTGTAGGCTGATTTTCACACCCAACACTAAGTTTTATGCCTCACCCGACATACTCCAAAAATGAAAATTATTGGTTTACTACTCATATATGACATAGATATACAATACAATATAATGATTATAATGACTTTTTAATCCGATGATATAATAATTCATATTAACTGCTTTACTTTTTAAAAATAGTTTTATCGCCCCACATAAAATAATGTTAGTATTAGATGATAAGGTAATAAGAAGTTTAGTAAAAACATAAATTAAATTTTTTATATTGTTTTACATTTCCTATTTGTAGTTTGTATTTTCTTTTAACTCTTAACACTTGGTGAAACTGATGGAAAATGAAACAAAACCAGTGAGAGTGTGTGAGAGAGAATAGATAAGAGAAAAGCAAAAGATTAAAATAATAAGTAAATCAAAACAGGTTAGCAGAATTTATTATCATTGTATTAGTTAATTGAAGAAAGGAAAAATTGGGTTTTTTAATGACAAATTTTTTTGTTGTTAAAACGCAATTTCACTAACGGAATGGACTATATTATAAACTTGATCAATTAAATATTTAATTATGAAAATAATATATTTTTAGAGTATCTAATAATAGTTTATTTTGCTCCTACATATAAAAATTAATAAAACTAATTGATAAGTTAGCTCAATTTTAACTAATTGAGGTTGATAGAAAATATTGTCCTCCCTATCTAAGGAAATTGTAGGGATGATACTAATTATCACACCAACTTTTCAAATGCAATAGAAAAAAAAAAGACAATACTAAATTCAGTTGCTCTTCCACTCCTCAATTTGACTTAACAAAAAAACATTTTTAGTAATATTTTTAGATATATGATTATCAACTTTAAAATTAAAGTAGAATTATGGACTTTAAAATCAAAGTATAAATACACATGATCAATGTTATTAATATCGTATCGGTCATCAAACTGGTAGGGGTATTAGTACAGTGTTATATCGGTTTAACCGGTGGTTCATTGATTAAACTGCATACCGGTAAAGTTTGATATACATATATAATATATTAACATAAATGTTGAAAAATCAATAAAAACAATAATTATTTTTATTTTCTTTAAAAAAATAATTTTAAATACAAAATCGACCGGTATGACTGGTACAGTTCATTTGAAAATCGGTCGGTATGACCAGTTTTTACTGATTTTGGCCGGTTTTTACTGGTATAATTGCATGACCGATATAATTATTATATCGTACCGGTATTGGGACCGATTCACCGGTTTATCGGTTCAACTGACCGGCACAAAACGGTTTTAATAACTATGCGCATCATAATTAAAAAATTTATAGTGTAAGTTACTCATCAATTAAAGTTATTAAAAATCAACTTCCTTGTTTGAACATTTTAGCCCCATACTTGATATTATACACCTTTATCTTTATCATTTACTTACTTTTACATTCTTTATATACGTTTTTTTCATAAAATGTATTAAAAAATAAATTAAACACCATATAAGTTTGGTGTAAAAAAATAATTTCCTTAAAAAATTGTATGATGTCACTATCATCTCCATTACATGTGATATTTTTATACTTAGATTAAGGATGAAAATATCATTACGTGTAAATAGAAGGAAATAATTGTATTTTTATTTTTATTTTTATTTTGTTTTACACATCACTTGTCGACTCATATCTTGGTATGCAATTTTTGTACCATATTCTCTATTTAACTTCCATGTCCAGACTATGACAATAAGAATTTTTTCTAAAAACACATAATTTCTTTTGAAGAGCCAAACATGTTACATATGCGTATGAAAAATGATATATTCTTTTATTAATCTTCCTATACATAAGAAAGTAAAATATCACTTTGCGATATATGTCATTTTTTTATAGGTGAAAAGATTAGTACGAGAATATATTAGAATAATATAACATTATATACCTCACATGTCAATAAACTTAGCGCTCCAGCCATCAATTAAATATAATCTTCCCATATACTATTGTTTTTATCGGATACAGTGAAACCCAAGTAACCATATTTGATCATTAACTTCAGGAAAATTTTACCACAGACCTACAATATTCATAATGTTACATTTGATTGAGAGTACCAAGATAATAATCAAGTTTAATGTATTATAGAATATAAATTTGTGTTGCAGAAGTCAACCCATTAAAAAATATATTGTTATATATGAATAAATGCATTGAAGTGAAAGTTGATATAATACATGTTGTAGAAAAAAATGATAGAATAATAGTTTAAGTAATTTGAATATATATATGTATACATATAGTATATATATATATATATATATATATATATATGAAACCATTAGAAGAGTAGTAAATGAATCAAATTAAGTTTAATTCAATTTACAGAGGTAGACATATAAATAAAATCATAGACGCGATTAGAAATTTTTTAAGGATTATATTTTTTCAATGAAAATTATTATATTATTAATAACCACATATATAGTAAAACTAAGACTCAATTATTGTTTGAATAGTATAAGAATCTCAAAATTGGTATTGTAATTCACTCAAGTCAACAAAATCTAATCATATGTTAGGACTATACATCACAAAATAGAACAATACAATCCCAATAAACAAAATCAATATCATATAATCATAGTAGTATAAGGTTCTAAACATAAGATGATATTAAATATAAAAATTATAAAAGCAACAAAAGGACAAGGAGAAGGGTGTGAAGGAGTTGAAGGATGAAAGACCTAAATTAAAGGAAAAGAAAGTGAAAGATATAATATCACTTTTGTCCTTTTTATTTAAAAGAAGATTATGTCTTTACCCTTAGACTATACATAAAAAATTCATTTGTCTCTCTATTAATTGGGATGAGTATACTCATTTTCATTACACCACAAAGCCACCCTCTCTACTAAACATTAATAACAAGAACAACAACAAAAAAGTACCTCTCTTTTTCTTCTACCATTCTCCTTCAGGTTTTAACCTCTTTCAAAACCCAAATCTTTTTTGTAAAACCTTGTTCTCTCAAGTTGGGAATAGTGGGGAATAGTGGAGACAAACAAAGGCAATAAAACCTAAAAATCTTCACCCCACTATCCCTTCCGACCAAACTCATAATCTTATTAATTAATTACAAACCCTAAACAAAATATATAACCCATGCCTTTCCAATTTTCAATAACACCAATCCCCATTCTCTCATTCTTTACCTCATTCTCTCTCCACCGTAAGTCCCGCCACCGCCACCGCCACCACAGCCGCAACCCCATCATCTCCACCCTTTAACCCGAAGGATTATTAAAGATTTGGTGAGGTAGTACAGAAATACATAAAATATACAATCATACGCAATATTAATACAAGAGAGATACGTATACAAATACGTAGCAATCTATGGTGGTCATGCCTGCATTTCCTTTTCTCAATTCAACTTTCGACCTCACCACCGTAGCTTTCATCTCCGCTCTCATTATCTTCTCTGTTCTCTCTCTCTGCTTCATCTTCCACCTACGATTCAAATCAAAATCCTTAACCCATCTCAAAGGCTTCAACTCAATTTGGACCGTTAGATTCTTACTCGTCCTCTTCATCTTCTTCTGGGCCATTACCGAACTTCTCCGTTTACCATTCTTCAGAAGAAGATATCTTTATCGTTTTCTCCATTCATTCTCTATCTCACGAGAATCTGAATTCTGCAAACTACACGTGTTTTTCTCATTAGGGTTCTTCGAACCTGCGTTCCTCGTCACCCTCCTCTTCCTCCTTAACACTTCAACAGAAAAGAAAACCCCTAACAACACAAGCACTATCACCTTCGTCCTGATCACGTGCCTCCCCATAACAACGTTGCAGGGATTCTTGTTGTATTTCAACCCGGTCATGGATCACGTGCCCTTGTTCTTTCGGCAAACCGCGGTTGTTATCAACTACGGTTTCGGAAGCGAAACCGTTCTCTGCGGTTACCCTTTCTTGAACAGTGCTGTTTTCGCTGGGTTCGGTGTTGGGTATAGTTTGTGGTTCTTGGTTTCGTGTTGGAGGGTGCTTTCTCTGGTGATCAATAAAGGGTTGAGGGCGAGGATTTACGCGTTGGCTGTGACGGTTTTGGTTGCGCTTCCGCTTCAGATCGTGGCGTTGGGGTTCACGTTGTTTTGGAACCCGGATGAGGACATGTACGGCGTCGTTTCGCTTGTGGTGTTTTTCGGTGCTTTCTGTTGTGCTGTTATGGGAGAGGGTATTTTGGTCATTAAGCCAATTTCTGATGCGTTGGATGTTGGAGGAAGCCTTTTCAAGTTGAGTTCGTGTTACGGTGGAGAAAGCCCGATGAAAAAGTTGCCGGCGCCGGAGAGAACGGTGGAGAAGGGGGAAGGGTGTGTTTAGAAAGGGATTATGGTATGAGGGGTAGGGTGGTAATTTCAAAATGCTGAATAGGGGTTTTTTGGTAATCTTAGATGCAGATTTTTGCTTATTATTTTGATTGGACGTGCTGTGCACGATGGTTAATATAAAGTTTATTATTTATGGGCGGAATTGATGTTTTTCTCTTTACCTCTCATCAAAATCTATACTTGTATTTTTTATTTTCTTGTAGTTAATAATATTGTATTTACCTAAATTACTGGTGTTATTCTTTACCTTCTCTTTCTCCAACATTGAATTCACAATTGGACGTTTATTTTGGTTGAGTAGATAATCGAACCCCTTGCAGTCTGTGGTGGTAGTTCTGTTTAAATTAAGAATTGGTGCTATAAATTTTCATGAAAATATATAGTTTTGGCTCATCTGAAATAAAAGGGATACATACAAAATACGAATAGGTTAAATTTCTAGTTAGAAAATGCTTTTATATTGCATCTTATAAGTATATAGGTTTCTTTTACATTTCTTTGAATTTAGGTGTTTTGATAAATGAGTTTTTGTCACATGTATGCTTGTCATATTATATTTTGCAAATATAGGAGGTGACTTTGGAGCATGCTGAGTAGCAATCAGGTCAATCATATCCCAAAATTTCATGTTATCATGTTTCAAGTCAATCATATCCCACCAAATAATATAAAAATGTTATTTTATATTTTTTTGACTTTCTTTTCAAGTAAGTGACAACTTTCAATTTGATTAGTACTTAATGAGACATAAAAAGTGTGACAACTGGACCTCGTCAGCTTTGTGGAGCCTAATTCTTTGTGTAATGGTTAGCTTTTAGATGATATTATTTTCAAGTTTTAGGGTCAGTCTCTTTATACTTTAGGATTTGATTTTTGGAGGGTAGATGATAGAGAGGAAAGACTTGGATAAATGTTCATTTGTTGCCTAATGCAATAGGTGTAGTCTATCATGGTATTAGTGCTTTTCTTTTGTTTGTAAATCTTCTATTAATACCTTATTGCTCCATTAATGCATAAATTATTAGTTGATCTTGGATTCCATATCATATGTACTTAACAATAAGTATCATGGATATTCCATCGATCTTATTTAAATGTTATTTTAGTATAACATTTATAGATTGAGATAATTTTGAATGGATTATATATCAATATAAAATAATATATTTTGACTAAACTAAGTAGCATAACAACTCATACTCATCATTATCACACTTAATTCAAGGTAACAAAAATAATAATTATTACACATTAATTAAACAACTTTTTGAAGTATTAATTATCAATATAAAATAATGTACTTTGACTAAATTATTTTAACAACACATATAGTAACCATGACCCATAAATATGAGAATTAATTTGTCTTTTGTGAAAAAAAACTTAAAATATTAAGATGAAAATTAAAACGACATATACAGTAACCATGATCCACACAAATAAATATGAACTCGGGTTAACCGAATCATCAGTTGTTGGCAGGCTGTACCTTGCGGTGCAAATTTTTTTACACTCAAAATATATTATTCATTATTAATTTGAAACATTTTCTTCAAAAGTTAATAATAATTAATGGTTTAATTAATGATATATCGACAATATATAAAATAATTATACTTTCATCATATACATATTAAATCTTGGTTTTTTATGAGTTAAGTGTGGTGTAAATAACTAAGGTCATGTTCGATATAGTTTAAAATTTGTTGTTTATTTTTAGAAAAATAAGTTGAAAATATAAATTATGAAGTTTATATTTGTTGTTTATGTATGTTTGGCAACCAAATGAATTTTATAAACTCACATTTTTTCTGAAGAAATAAACCAAAAGTAGAAGTTCCAAAATCATGGGTTGATTTTTTTTAGCTTATTTTTTCCAAATTTTTTTATTTATCATTTTACCTCATCATAACTTTATCTCTCTCCTCCTTTTTACTCTTCTACCAAACACCATAACTATTCACATTATCACCACCAAACTCCATAAGTCTCATTTTCCTCTCTCTATCACCACTTAACCACGTAATTCCCCATAATACATTATTTTATTTATACACGAATAAAGAATTATGTAAAACTTTGTTATATAATATTAAAATTTTGTGAATTATGTATAAACTCAATAACCCTAAAACATTTGTATAAAACTTAACATTTATGTATTATTTATTTTGTGAATTATGTAATTTAAGTTTAGTAAAGTCAATTTATTTATGTGCTATATTGTATTTAATATTGATATTCGTTTTTATATTGTATTTTATTTTAATATTTTTTTAGCATTTGTTATTATGCAATATTAAAAAACATGGGTTGCGTTACTTTTTTAGTTTATGTTTAACTATGTATATGTATGAGGTTATTTGTTTATGTTGATCTTAGGTTGTTTTTTAATATTAATATTATTTTTTATATTGTATTTTATTTTAATATATGTTTTTAGCCTTTGTTATGCAATATTACAAACTTAAAATAAAAATATATGATGATAAATATTAAAAAATATATATTTAAAAAATAGTGTAAAACAACCAAAATAATCATAACATAAACAAATAACCTCATACAATTTTCTGTAATTTACTATGTAAAAAACAACATTTTTACCTTACCCAAACAAAACAAATTAGTTTGAGTAAATTACACTCACACCCCTGAGTTTTAATGAAATTACACAAACCACCCTTCTATTCTTTGTCCTTACACCAACCACTCATGCCTCATACACAAACTACCCCTAGATTTATACATACATTACACTAACTACCCCTGTATGTTATAAAAGTGTAATATTTTAAAGAAAAAATGTGTGATGAATGTAATTAAGTTAAACAAAATATTGTATATTGTGTAACACTTCAAATAGTACAAAAGCAAGTGTTTCTTTATTATTTTTGTGTCATTAAAAAATACATAATAAATTTCAAACAAATATTTAAATAACTCTTATACTATTTTATAACGAGCCAAATAATGAAGACGCATTGGTTCTTATATTATTTGAATTTGTCTACACAATATACAATATTTTGTTTAATTAATTACACACATTATACGTTTTTTATTTAAAATATTACACTTTTATATCATGCAATGGTAGTTAGTGTAACATATGTACAAAATTAGGGGTGATTCGTGTAATGACAAAAAAGTGAGGGGTGGTTTGTGTAATTTCACTAAAACTCAGGGGGTGTGAGTGTAATTTACTCAATTAGTTTATATTCAATTTTCACCTAAGGTACCCAAACATAAACAGATCGTAATCTTAACAGTTTATAATCTCACACTTTATAACCTGAAAATAAAAACTTAATTCATATCAAGTACACGCTAAATATACCAAAAGGGATTTATATAAATAATATTCTTCTACATCTCTTTGAAATTGTGTTTTTGTCACATAGTATATAGGAGGTGACTTTGGAGCATGCTTTGTGGAGCCTAATTCTTTGTGTAATGGTTAGCTTTTAGATGATATTATTTTCAAGTTTTAGGGGTAATTAAAATTTTAATAATCAAATATTTTTCTAACCAATCACATCAATCAATATATGAAGTGATACAATTTATAGAATAGAATATGTCTTTCAGTTAATCACTCTCTAACTAAATTGTGGACTATATGTAGATTATTTAATAAGTATTAGTTCATTTTAGTGGGGGGAAATTGGGGAAAGTGAAATCCGAGGTATGATTGTGCCAATAACTAAACAGGCAACACATATAAAACCTACATTTCCAGTGATCACTTTCTGTTCCACCCATAAATTTATAAATATTTTTCTTCTTTTCTGTTGTATCTGTTTTGTGCACCTGCATCGATCCCACTAGGGGTAATTAAAATATTGATAGGTTTTTGTTTTATTTTCCCCTAACAAATTAATATCATGCACGTTGCGGTCCAAGTCTAATGAAGTTAATAATCAAGAAGATAACTAATTCGCTGCACTTGAAAAATAAACTTATCTAATTTAAGTGTTCATTTTATGAAATTCTGAAATCTGAATAAGCTTATTAAAATGAAACTGCTCTAATGTCTGTCTGGTTGAACAAATATTAATATATGCAGATATAGTGATATAACTTAAATGAAAGAATAAATCGTTTAATAAATATTGGGTAAGAGTTCGATTCTTAAGAGTGAGACTTATAAATCTAATTTTTAATACATATATAATAGTATTACTTTTGCTCATAAAAAAATTTAGGAGGAGAAATGAAAGTACTTCTATAGGAGGATAGGTCATGTATCATTCAAGTTATTAGATTAATGTTTGGAATAAAATATAAATTGGTTCATAACTTTGCATATTGTAATCAATTTGGACATTAACACAAAATATATATAAAAATCTCAAAAGGAACAATTAAAGACCAAATATACACGTTTTGCAAAAGCTATATACGTACTGACCTAATGCTTAATGCTTATAACATGCTTATGATTTCTTTAGAAAAATTGCAGCATTTATAACAATAACTACATAGGTGCATGGTGCAATTTAAACTATGATATATGTTAAACAAAGAGCTTAGGGAATCAACTTAGAATCTTTACTCCACGTGCACTTCACAGTCATATTTGATTAAGAAGACAACTTGTTATTGAAACCATCAAGAAAGTTGAGTCCTCCATCTCAGCTAAATCAGTGTTCATCATCCTTTCACTTTTCATTTTAATTTCTACCCTTTTTGTGCAGCAAAAAAGTTTCTTTGTTTTATGAAATGACCCAACCTAATTAATTAAGTTACCTATCATTTTTCATGTTCTTATATTCTCTATGTATATATTCTTATGAAAAATGTTTTGTACTTATACTATATATATAATATAATATATAAAAATTGACACATAAATTCATATATGTATTTTGAATTACTTAACAAGTGTTTTAGGGTTTTTTTTAACATTTTTCATTTTGAAATATATACACAAATAACATATAAAGATAAATAAGAAACAAAGTTAGGCATTCTTTGACTAATATATTGAACATTGCAAGGGTTTATGCGTGACTTTGGACTAAAAATCTTTTGGGATTGAATCTTATTAATTATTCTGATTGGTTATCCAAACCTTTAGTTTGTTTGAACATTCTCTTGTAATTATTCTTTTTTTTTTCTTTTTTTTGTAATTTCTTTTCTTCAATAAAATATTTGTTTGCTGATAAAAAAAAACAAAGTTAATATATACAATCTTAAATATGATTTGCAAATTCCAAGTGGGGCATTTGAAAAAAAAATCATTTAATCAATTAAGATCACTGTAATAAGACTTTGGTAAATTGATAATCTTGTGACTTACGTTGATGACATGTTAATGATTCGAATATAATTACATTTAACATGACACAAGGCCACAAGCTAAGGGAATATATTTGTAGATGATGATAAAATATAGGATAAAGAAAGTCATAAAGAGGGATTGAAAAAGAAAGATTTTCAAAAGACAGCAGAAAGACATCCCTTTTATAAAGAAAGAAAAGATAGCAATAAAATAGAATATATTCTATAGAATAATTTGTCACACTATACTAAATGCTTTAACTTAACCAACTAGGATGTGTTCGTTTACATATCTTAGATCCCATTGGACCCTTTTGTATTTAGATCAAAAGATAAATGTTCGATTTATAGAAGCGACACTTATTGAAAAATGGCAGAAATACACCTAAAATTAATGATTTAGTTCATTAATCATACAGTGAGATAATACTTTTAATTATAAAAAAAATCTTTAACTTACTATCCTTCTCCACCCATCCATGTCTTCCACTCAAAGGAACATATATTAGTGAAAAGAAGAAGAAAATTAAAAAATATGAAAAATAATAATTGGTAAAGCTGAGAAGGTGGCGTCCACACTGTTCAGGCAAAAATATACTTTTATAAACTCTTAATTTATTTATTTTCTCATTTTCTGGCTTCATTTTTTTTATCTGATTTCAATTCATTAACCTTATTTTGGTTATTAAGCTAGTATCTCTATTTAAAATTTTGCTCCATCAAAATAAGTGTGCTAAGTGGCCAATAATGGATTTTACCTTAAGTTTAATAACTAATACTTTATGCTCCAACTGGATTGCTAACTCTATAGCTTATTTAAACATTGTAATGTAATTTTTTTTTCCTTTCCATTGTAAATTCCCATTTTAATTAATAAAAATTTCTTTGGCTGATAAAAAAAATGGTGTAGATTTATAGACTTTATAAATCATGCAAGGAAATTAAATCTATACCACAAACAAAAACAATTTAGAAAATTAATAGACCATACAGCAATTGATTTATTATGTTTCTGAAGTTTAAGGATATATTTCTTTGGTCTATGCAGATATCAAATGAAGAAGATATATCATATAAAGGTGCACATGCTCACTATTTTTACGTACCTTAAAATTATACAAATCTAAGGCCATAGCTATGAAACCCTAAAAGGAAAGCTGAACCTATAATTAGAGACAAAAGATCTTGAAACCTATCATGTGAAATTCAGATCCAATAATGAGCAACAGCAATAGAATAATAAGACACTGAAACTGAAACAACCATGATAGCTACACAGAACTAAAAATGTAAATCTATACCTTAAAAGAAAAAAGTGATGGAAATGCATGGGGATATATTACAAATGAATAAATAGTATGGTATATATGTATAATATATATAGCTGAAAACTGGAAATAAAATAATAGTAATAATAATTATTATTATTACTATGATAGCTTACCTTGAGATATAAGATGCATATGATCCTATTTCTCTTTAGATATATCATGTATTGAAACTGTAATTGAGAGGAATGAAGCCTGGTCCGAGGAAACACTAAGTCATAACATAAAATCGATTATTCAATCGGCGAATATTATATATATATATCATATGTTGTAAAGATAATGTTATCTCCTTGAACCAGACAACATTCCCCACAAGATTAAAGCTTCCTGATCTTTGCTCAAAGGTGATTGATCTAACCTGAGATTCTGTGTGTGAAACAGTATATGATTGTTTTTGATTGTGTTTATTCAATCATTCTGATCTCCAAGAAGACAATATCTTCCTTGAATGAAAGAAATGAAAATTGGTGTTTGAAGTATAGGAAGGTAATGTCATAATGAAGATAATCATTTGGTTTTAATAGAAAGTAAAAGCATGGGAGAGAGAGGATATCAAGAAAGATTCTTACGTGATTTTCTATGAAGAAAAGGTTTCTGCTATTTATTATTGGGAAAATTGCTTTAAAACTATCCTAAACTTTTTTAGTGATTACTTTTTAATTACTCACAAGTTTTATTTGTTGTTGAAATTCATTCATGCATAATAAAATATTAAAATACTAAAATACCAATAAGAAAATAGTTATTATGGGATTCACAATAATAACAACTAACAACACAAGAATAGATGACCGAAGAAACATCAATCAAAATACAAAATTGATCTGAAAAATATGATTATATATGATTGAAATTTAAAGTTTATTACAACACCCTTATCACAACAGTAACACAAAGAAAAATAAAATAAAATATATCCTTATATTAGGAAATAAGTTATTTTCCCTATTCACTATAATTATAATATTTCTACTAATGTTTTAGTTTTTAGAAGAAACAAATTGTAGAAAATTGTTAAATAGAACACATATCATGATTTTTTGGGCGAATAAGATAATTTATCTTCTAATATGATGATATAATTTATCTTCTGATATGATGAAATATTTTGTTTTCAAAGAAAAAATAATATAACATTATCTTTCTACATAGATCAATTTTCTTGACGATTAAAAAGTTTAAGGGATAATAGTAAAAATAATAATTGAAGATGGATGATTGCTTGCATAAGACATAAATTTTGGGGATTTTAAAGTAATGTATTTTTCCTCACTAAGCATTTTTCAAACCACAACTAAAGAAAACCTCTTTCCAAATATAAATATTATTGAATTGGACTTTACCTTTACAAACAAAATCTTTTTCATATATATTACAATAATTATATTCCTGGTAGACCAAACTATTATATTTGTAATTATTAAAATTAGTATTATTTGTATAATGAAACTATTACCTTTATTGGTAGAGTAATTATTAAAATTAATGTTATTTGAATATTAAGACCTGAGATGTGACACTTAAGCACTCTTTCTTCATAAGCCTCTATACATTTTCCAAAAATATATAGTACTAGTGCATCATTTTTTTTTGATAAAAAGATAGATGCAATGATAATATTAGAGTTTTGTACTTTATTAATGTATTATTCATCAATTATTTTTAATCATCATGAACTCTTAAATAAATAATACAATGAATGATAAATAATATGTTGATTATGTATAAATTTTTATACTGTTACTACATACTTTATTTTTATTTATAATTTGTGCAAGAGGAGAATTTGTAGAAGTTCTTAATCAAAATTCATTACTCAAATATAATATAAAGGGATTCATAATTAATTAATATATTTCCTTAAAAATAAAAAGTACAAAAAATAATCCAATTTTCATGTCACAAATAACAAGATGTTAGTATAATAATATAAGGATTCACTAGATTTATAAGATGGCCTAAAGAATAAGAGTTCAATTCTCGTGAGTAACACTTATTACGAGGTGTAGCCACACACCCAAAAAAATTATTTCCATAGAAACATGTGACATAATACTTTTAATAGTATCAAAAAAAAATTATTGTGTCACAATATAATAATTTCATGAGAAAAACTCTTTGGTGTAAGATTCATTAATACTCATTTTGTAAATGCAACCATTAGAATCATTTTTGAGTTGGGGAAATTGGTCCAAGTATTAATATCTTTTTAAATTACATAAGAAAATTGCTCCCATTAAAATCACAATAGTAGCAATGCAATAATGCATATTATCTAGTGTTGATATCAGGAGGAAATTGGTATCAAAATACAATCTTGATCGAGAAGAAAAAAATAAATAAATTTTAGAGTTAAAAGTGATTAATACATAAATATTTTTAGGATACTTTTATAGACTTCTCCCTTAAATATATTATTAAATAACTTTTTCATTTTTATTAAATAGTCATGTTTATTATTAAACAACTCTTTGGTTTAAGATTCTACATTCTAGAAATATAGCATGTTGAATTTCCAAAACTAATCACCAAACATTAGTTTAACACTGATTTTTTTCCCACAGATCAACATCCTATTCATTATTAAATATTTTATTTTGAGAATTAAAGTAGTGATCCCGTTTATGATTAAAAAATATTATTAAATAATATGTTTTGAATTCATTATTAAATAATAATATTTAATAATAAATAAACTACCCTAAAAATCAACCACTCTAGTGATTTTATTGTAAGAACCATTACAACAAATTAGTTCTAGATTGTCCAAGAATCTGCTTGAAGTTTTAAATAAGATTTTCATGCTAAAAGCAATATATTATATATATATATATATTATATAATATATAATTATATATATATATATATATTATATAATATATAATTATATATTCCCCCACACCCCACTTGGCAAAACATCTACATTGAATCACCATTGTTTTAGAAAAGGGCGAAAAGCCATATAACAAAGAATATATGCTACGACCTTCCATAGAAAAAAATATTTGCTAGCTAGTGGCTCATGGGATCCACTAATATTGTAATTAAAATAATTGTAATATGTACTTATTATTTTGTTACCTAATTTTTTTAAATAACTTTTCACTGTATTTTCATTATTCACATATAATCATTATACTTAACTACTACCAATCAAAAGTAATACGGTAAAAGAAAATAAAGGGTCATTAAAAATAAATTTTTGAAGAGTTAATAATAATTAAATATAAATAATGAATAAGGTTGATAGAACTTGTATATTGTTGATGGATACATTTTTTTCTCTTCTCTATAACTCTAAAGGAACCTTAATATCCACTTTCTTATTTTTATAAATTCAAATTTGTATGAATTTAATCTATACAAGTTCATTTTGAATTTAAACTAGTCAGAATTAAAACTTCTTAAGAATTAGTCATAAAAATATTTAAATTAATTAATTTAACTCACCTAACATTTAAGATCTTTCAGACCATTTTGAATTTTCTAATATTACATGAAATATGATAGAACAAAATAGTTTGGTGAAAAATATAAATTTTTCTATATCAGTGCAATACATTCAGGGTATGACATTTAAGGTGGGTCTCCTCCTATATCTAGAATACATTAGAAAGACCTTAACATTCAGACAGTTTGGCCGAGTGGTCTAAGGCGCCAGATTTAGGCTCTGGTCCGAAAGGGCGTGGGTTCAAATCCCACAGCTGTCATTTATTTTTATTTTTATTTATATTTTCTAATAAAGAAAAGTGAAATCCATAACTAACGATAAACGAGGATTGAATGGTTATCACTTATCACATACTACAACAACACATCAAAAAAAACAAAACTGTCTTACTAACTAATCTTTACTTTTCATCATTCATAACAATGGCACTCTCATCTTACTGCACTCTTCTCCCTTCAAATATTAACCCTTTTTCATTACCTTCTTCTCTATTCAATTTCTCTCCTTTTTTCCCTTCTCAAAAGGTGCTGGCCCCCACTTTTCCTTTCAATCTCTCTCCCTTTGTGTTATGGATTACTCAGTAGTGTGAGCTTCAATGGTTATTTTCGCAGGTAAAGATGGGACCTTTAACTGTATCCCCAATGGGGTTTGGAACATGGGCATGGGGGAATCAACTTCTTTGGGGGTACCAAGAATCTATGGATATTGAGCTTCAACAAGTTTTCAACTTGGCTTTGGATAATGGTGTCAATCTCTTTGACACTGCTGATTCTTATGGAACAGGAAGGCTTAATGGCCAAAGTGAGAAGCTTTTAGGAAAGTTCATTACAGAATTTCAAGGTTCATTAACCCTTTCTCATTTCTATTTATATCTTATTATCTGCTACTAGGTGTTGTAGATTGTGGTACAGGTGTAAGCATAATTCATTATATTATGTGACAGACACTTTTTTTTGGCACGACATCCCCTCATTGGGTAAGGAACTAACTCATTTTGGTGTGTGTGGTTGACTCTCCCAATAGTGTCAGGAATCAAACCCTTTGTCTTTTTGTGATCTAGGAGGGCCTTAGTTTGGTTTAATTATATTCACCAGCCTTGTTTTAAAAGTTAGGCTCAAAAGGAGGTTTTTAATCATCACAATTTAGGAGATGTAAGAGTGCGTTTGGGTAAGTACTTAATAAAGTGCTTATTAAATAAGTAATTTTTAATAAGAAAATCAAAGCTTGTTTTCATAAGCATCATCATAATTTAAGAGATGTTAGAGTGTGTTTGGGTAAATGCGTAATGAAATGCTTATTAAGTAAGTATTTTTTAATAAGATAATCAAAGCTTGTTTTCATAAGCTTCATAGGTAAGTTTGTTGAAGCAAGCTAAAGTAGCATATAAAAAGGCTATATACCATTTTCATAAGCCATTATCAAAATACCAAATAAGCTCTCTAATCTCTTCCAAGTGCACCCCTTATTGTTTTTTTGTGAGCTGGGTTATGGAGGGAAAAGAAAGGGAAGGGTTGAGAGCAATGAAATACACTTGGGAGCTTCGAAGTCTTCCTTTACTTCCCATCTCAAACCCAACTCACATACGGACCCTAGTGTAATGCTAACTTAAACCTCATAGGAGACTAGCGCAACTTCGAAATAGGAAAGGAGTGTCGTGTGTAATTAAGCCAAACATCATGAGGGTAAATACAATATCCTCTTAATTAGTCATAAAAATAGTTTGTTTGCTGTCTTGTGTTATTTGGCAAACAAGGCATCTCCCCAAGCTAGCATAAGACCTTATTCATTGATACCTTAATGTGAAAACAATATCATTTATTTTGTAATGAATTCTAATTCTTAGCTTCCCACATGCTCACCAAATTTCATATTTACCTGCTCAGAGCAAAAGGGTAGCCAGCGCGACATAGTAATAGCTACAAAGTTTGCAGCATATCCATGGCGCCTTACACCTCAGCAGTTTGTCAAAGCCTGCAGGTATTACTTTTGTGTTGTCCCTTATATGTTCCTATTTAGCCTGAATGATAGCACTGAATTAATATATCTCCTATAACAAATGTTAGCTTGGTTTATATCTTTGCTTATGATATTATTAAGTTTCAACAAAATGATTTTTCAGGGCATCACTAGATAGGATGCAGATTGAGCAAATCGGAATCGGACAATTACATTGGTCAACTGCAAATTATGCTCCTTTGCAGGAATTAGCTCTTTGGAATGGTTTAGTGGCAATGTATGAAAAGGTTACAATAATTCATGTTTAATATTAGGATTGTCTAGTATGTATATACTCTAAAAAGTTGAGTGAACCATTCTTGGAAGTCTTACCTTGAGTGTTATAATTGTGTTCTGCTATCGAAACACCAGAATTGAAGTTCGCAATGCAACATGAGTAGTATATACACCTTAGAGAAGGACACTAGAATCTTACTTTAATGTATTGTGTGTGGATAAAAAGTCCCTCAAGATAGTTTTTGATAATTTACTCAGTGATCAAAATTTCTGTACTCATATTTATGTTGCCATTTAGGGTTTAGTTAAAGCTGTTGGAGTAAGCAATTACGGACCAAAGCAGCTTTTGAAGATACATGATTACTTGAAAGAGAGAGGAGTCCCCTTATGCTCAGCCCAGGTATAAAGTTATGCATAATTATAAAGACTTAACATTTAAGGTTTGCTAGATATGTTGGGAAAATTCCTTTTAATTCCAATAGTGATTAGTAACTAAGCATGATCTGTGAGGAAAATTCCATGAACATATATAAGTTATAACAGAAGTAGTAACTATAGAATAGTGTCATATTATCACACCATTTGAAAGATATATCATTCTAATGAACATGAGTATTTTTTGGGGTATAATCAAGGCTATTCCCTTACCCCATAGGTAATAAACTAATCTCTTTCGGGGTGTGTGATTGTCCCCCCAACAATTGTCTCTTCTAGGAATCGAATTCTTGACCTTTTGGTCTATCTGGGAATTCAGTGAGGCCTGACACCACTAGACCAATGCCTTGTTGGTGAGCATGAGTATCATGAATAACTCAAAGTAATATGCAGCAACCAGCAAGCAGCAATTAGAATCATACCCCTCTATTAGTTTATTAGTATTGTTTATGATTTCAACATTTCAGGTGCAATTTTCTTTGCTAAGCATAGGGAAAGATCAATTAGAGATCAAGAGTATATGTGATTCTCTGGGTATACGCTTGATTGCTTATAGTCCCCTAGGACTTGGAATGCTTACTGGGAAATACTCACCATCCAAACTTCCATCTGGGCCAAGGTGTGTTGCAATTAAGCAAATATTTTAAAACATTATGTAGTGATTAACTTCATTATTACCTCATTTTCTCATGCTACCTTTGTTATTAATTGCATTTCATAGGGCGTTGCTATTTAAACAAATACTTCCAGGACTGGATCCTTTATTGAATTCCCTCAGAGACATCGCAAATAAAAGGCGCAAAACCATGTCACAAGTAATCTTTTCCCTTTATATGCTACTAATTTCTTATTTTTTGCAACTGTTAGTTAGATGGTCAGAAATATAATCTGACTCATGGTATAATATATATCTTGCATGAATGTCCCTAGCTAGTAAAATATACACTGCAGGATGAGTAACTAAAGTTTAAATAGGTTCAATGAAAGACACTTACATTTCTCTGCCACTACTGCAAGGTGACATCTGAAAAGGAGTAACATGTGGCTTGTGCATAACAGAGTATTCAATTAAAGGATGGAAACAGCAACAAAAAGGACTGATATTATGCGCTATTCATACATAAGATATTGGAGGAATGAAAATCATTATTGAGTATCCTGAATCTTATCCACAATAATAACAGATCTATTCTTGCTTCATTATTAGGATCAACCACCAAAGAAAGCAAGCTTTAATGACATTTTATTGTCCCAAATACGGTGTTCCCCCACGCAGCTTTTATGGAAAAAGTTATTCAAAGTCCCATTTATGCAGTTACCAACCAACACATACGTGGTTGTCATCTAATTAAGTTCTGTAATTGATTATGTCAGGTTGCTATAAATTGGTGCATATGCAAAGGAACAATTCCCATTCCAGGAGTTAAGTCAGTGAAACAAGCAAAGGAAAATTTGGGTGCTCTTGGTTGGCGCCTATCCTCAGATGAGTTGCTTCAGTTGGAATATGCAGCACAGGAATCACCCCGTAGGATGATCCAGAACATTTTCCAAACCAGGTATACATATTACATACAATGTTAAAAAGCAAAACAAACTAGTAATATCAGTGTTTGACATGGTTTGGCTTTCATAACAGATAACATCTATGGCGATGCCTGAATGTTTTTAACTGACTCAAGGCTAGAGTTTCTATTATCTGGTGTCGTGAAAGATGAACCATTTCAGTATTACTTGTCCAGAAGAGAAACGGACAACAGATCACCCTAAAAAAGCAATTGTAATTTGTAATCCTTAAACTGATGGGTTGTGACCCTCAACATGATTTTTTTCTTCTTATTCTTCATAATTGATGCACGCTACGTATAATCAACAAATGCAAAAATGGCAAATGCAAAAATCACGTGTTACTGTAAATTAGCATCACAATAACAAGTTGTTGCACTGTTAATTAACCAACTTCGATGGTCATGAATTGAAATGCCGAGTCTTTTGTAAATGGAGGACTTGGGAGTCCCAACATTAAATTGAATAAGATATAACTAGAGTTATCAATATATTGGTTCCATCCCAACTTCCAAGGTAATAATTTAAAGGTTTAGGAGGAATGACTCCCATTCATTTTATTTAAACTCGCACGTGGGGGAAAACATGCTGTGATACCTGATTGATCTCATTCCAACTGAAGCAACACAACCTACAAGGGCTGGACAATAGATTTTGTGTGTACATCTGGGTTGGACAATGCTGCATTTTATGTATACAATAGATTTGGATTATGCTGCATTGCGTAGGTGAGCATGAAGGTTGGGACTTAGGACTTGAGAGTTTCTGACCATTCAGTTTTGAACGGTGAGGAGTGAGCATAAAAATATCAACATATGAAGGTGAGCATTGTAGAAACGTTCTCCATAGGGTGAAAAGTGAAAACACAAGAAAACAGAAAAGGACAACGCATTATCATAAAAAGCAACAAAATAATGTCTTAACATTGAATAAATCAAAATTGATATCAACCAGCCTCAAACTTATTACTAAAAATCTTATCAGAGTAAGAGGCTAAAGTTATCAGGATTACAAGACATTTAGGCAAATCCATAAAATCCATGTGGCAATCAGAATAGTCTACTTGATCTTCTTCTTTGGCCTCAGCTGCAATAACAATAAATAAACACATGCGTGACTAAAAGATAATAACTACTAATAATATGATGCAGATTCAATTAAAATACACAAGTAACAGAAAGAAACAGCAAGCAAAATTATACCTGGTTGCTGTGTCCACACTTCTTTTTCCTGCAGTTGACAGCACGGGGATGTAAACGTGCGTAACACCTGCAAAACACAATGACAAGCAAGTACAAAGCTCATGTAACAATGGTTGTGGATTGAAATTATGCAAAAAATAATGTGACAGTAACTTCAGGCAGTCATTGACCATGAATAATATACAAAGTTATGATATCATACATGTGGGCACTGTGTTTATCTTACAACATGCACAGCCACAGATTGTTTGTCCTCAAATAAAACATCAACATTGAATACCATTTTATCTAAAGAAAGAAATTCTGATGGTAGAATGCAATTTGTATTACAACATCACATTAGATACTACCTTCCATCACCAACAGCAGTTCATGGCCAGGACCAGGATAAATACTTCAACACACATTATATGTTTGGAAGGAAGTCATTTCAAATGAAATGATATCTAATCATATCAAAAAGTTAAAAGGTTTAGAAACATTCATGCAATATGATTCAAAAGTAAATTGGATTTTAAATTCTCACTTCATGCAAGTTTCATAAATAAAGCATTTGTGGATGACGTTTTTTGTTTCAAAGATTCAAAACATAGTACATTGGATGCTTCTAAATACATTCCATGTGATATGTGAAATTCCGGCTCAAAGTCAAAATTCTTGCACATCAAGATTCTGACGCATTGTATTAACACATCTATCATAACAGTATAACACATTATGGTCCACCGCTAATAACAAAAGGCTAGTTAGTGCAAAACTTACTTGCGGCAGATTGTCTTGTCTTGATTGTATTTCCTGGCCAATGCCATCAAAGATGGCTCAATAATGCCACCACGAAGCCTCAAAACAAGATGCAAAGTTGACTCTGCAAAATAGAATAACACATCCGATAAGGCTCCCAAGCAGGAGAAACATACTCGAAACACAGTAACATGAAAACAGTTGAACATTGTATATTCTAACACTAATTTCATCCAGACTTCAATTATGAAGCTTTTAAAAATGTGGTTTTAGTGGCACTTTCACCCCGTTTGATGTGGCCAATACAGCCACAATTGTGATCAGTGCAGATACCGCTAAAACCATGTATCGTCTCCAATGCAGTTTTGGACCTTATTTTAAAACCCCAGCTATTGACAAATCTTCCAAGTTCTTGCTCTTAAAAAAAATCAAACACATGTACAAACCCTTAGCACTCATATACTACTACATTGTCTACACTAACACACCATAATTTAAAACTTGGAAATGAATTTTAAAAAAACAACAAACAAGCCTTAAATTGCACTAAATGGTTCAACTACATGGATCGAACGTCATGATAATGTATAATCTTCTATCATAACAAAAGGAATAGTGACCACAAAAAATACTTATTACAAAATTAAAATCCCAACTAATATACTATTACGAATATTTAATTTCATTCAATTTTGTGACGAAATAACTAACCTTTCTGGATATTATAATCAGCGAGAGTACGTCCATCTTCGAGTTGCTTCCCAGCGAAGATCAATCTCTGCTGATCCGGTGGAATTCCTATAATCATAGAAAACAGAATCAACATTCATAATCGAAATAGTTGTTCAATTAAAAGAAGAAAATGGGAACACTATAATAGATACCTTCTTTGTCTTGAATCTTAGCCTTAACGTTGTCGATGGTGTCGCTTGACTCCACCTCAAGGGTAATGGTCTTCCCCGTTAGGGTTTTCACGAAGATCTGCATCTTTTCTTCTTCCTCTGTTCCTTCTCAATCCAATGTTAGGGTTTCGGGCTTATTCTTCTTTATATATGGGTCGAAAGTTATTGGATTAGGGTTTTTCGTGTTTCACGATTTGTTTGGTAACCCGGCTAATTTTATTCCTATACTCAATTGAGTTAAAAAAAATTATTTGCAAATATTAGTATGTTATTATTTGGTATGAAGTGAGACTAGAACCCCAACCTCGTTTTCTCCATCATTTTCACTACATCAAACAACCTTATAACTTCTTTAAACTTTAAAAATTGAACATTATTCTAATGTTTTGTTTTACTTCGATATAAAAAAGATTGAAATATATTATTTTAATATAGTTATATAAATTTATTAATTATATAAAATTTTAATTGTTTAATTATTTAAACCGGTTAAACCTAATACAAAAAATCTCTAATTGATGTCCAGCCTAGATTTTACAACAATGTTTCAATAAATTTTGGGATTGTAAGTCTTATTTTGGGATTGTAAGTCTTACTTACGAGTTAAATTTAGTGGTAGAAGAGGTCATCATATCTCAAATATGGTACTATATAAAATATTAAGTATTCGAAGAGATTACTTACTTGATATATATTTTGGTTGTAACAGGAAAAGTAGCACTGCTTCCTTGTTGATATCGCCATGTAAAATGAATAAAATCATTGCAAGAGAAGGGGAAATGTACAAATCATAAGCATTGCCACAGTGTCACTCCCACTACAGTGACCATGGCTTCTACCACATCATCACGCACATTTCTCTCCAACACTACTCGAACCCCATTCTCTTATTCTACACATACCCAACCACCCCGCAATTTCTTCTCTCACTCTTTGAGGTTAAAAAATGTTTCTTTATCATCTCACTCTACCTTTAAACCCAACATTACTCTTCTCTGTAAAGTCAAAGGGTTTTCCATGGCGGAGACCACAAACAATAACAACGTTGTTGTTGGGGTTTTCGATAAGGAGTACCTTGCTGTGTCTTTGGCTCAATACGTCGCTAATTTATCTAATAAGTTCATCAATCAAAGAGGGGCTTTTACTGTCACATTGTCTGGTGGTTCCTTGATCAATTATCTCAGGTTTCTATTTCTAGTTTTTAACCAAAAATTTCAATTTTTGTAAAACCCAAAGTGATTAAGAATTAATTGCATTGAATTAGATTAGGAGATGCGAACAAGGCATTCGTCTATTGTTGCAAGGTGTTTGGAAGTAATTCTCATATCGTCAAACTCATTGTCTCAGAAATAGTTTAAATACTTGTTGAGCTACTCCTCTCGTAAGCCCGAGCCGAATCGGTTTTCAGATGTAACAACCCTAACATGGTATCAGAGTCCGAGTCCAACTTTTTCTAGTTGTCATGAGCCAAAAGATGCCCTTTAGTTAAGGGTCAAAGATAACTATTACTATGGTCCAACGCAGACTTATGCGGAGGGGCATGTTGGGAGGGGTTGTCAGCACTAGTTCCTTATACAAAAAAAGAAAGATTTGTAGATGGTGAGGGGGCATGTTGGGAGGAACCCTTGGTTATACAAAAAAAAAAGATTTGTAGATGGTGAGGCTCAGTGCAAAAGTAAGGTTGTTTGCCTCGTGATCATAATTGATGCCACTTAGTGGGAAAATGCTTGGTTGTTGGTGTTGTGTATATGTTAGATCAGTGTTTTTGTTTTCTGGGTTATAGATGATTTTTTGTTTGTTGGGATTTCAGGAAACTTCTGGAACCTCCTTATGTTGATACTCTGGAATGGTCTAAATGGCATGTGTTTTGGGTGGATGAGAGAGTTGTGCCAAAAACTCATGAAGATAGTAACTACAAGCTTGCTTATGAAGGATTCCTCTCCAAGGTGTGTTTTGTTGTTCCTGATTTTTCAGGTGTCATATCATAAACTGTGTGTTTTGTAATTTTTTCTTTACCTTTGTTGTTTGATATGTGTTTCTGTCAGGAAATGGACAAAGAGTAGGTTAGTTCAAAGTATGCATCTGTGGAACTGTTGTAAAAACTAAAAACAGTGAATAATATGTGGGGATAGGAAGACCATTTTGGAATTGGAGAGAACATCGTGTATGGATATCTTTTCCATCAATAGATTGCTTGAAAATGTCTATTAACTGAGGAAGTAAGTGGACAAGTACAAGCATTTCATGGAGAGAACTTTTTTGTGTGTGTAGAAGATCAGACAAATAAACCTAATAAAGTCATTCATTTGGCTTCACCTTAACTGCTTATAAGCTTTTTGGTGTGCCTTTGTGGTTAAATTATTTAATAATGTATGCTTCTAGGTGGTGCAATTGCCATTGATGTTAGTATTTGCTTGTGCTGTTTAAAGATGTTGTAACTTGAACCAATCCTAACCACGTTTTGGTATTGACATTGAACAATTAAGTGCATAGCAGATGCAAGTAATCGTGAGATTTATATATCTAGATGTTGTTTTACAAATAGATAAGTACTTGCTTCTAAATAAATGTAGTATGCTGTCATATTTTATGTGATTATGATCTCATTCTCTGCTTATGGTAATTGGTATACTAGAATTAAGACCCAAAATCTGTCATTTTATTTTGGTGTTCTGTCATTTCCCTTCTCTGATTACCGTATTAGCAAAGGTTATGACTTGATGAATGAATGTTTGAAGTAGTGCTAGAATTCCGAAATGGCTGGACAGTTAGTTGTTCTGAGCTCTAACTAGTAAAACCCCTTGATCTCACACCCCTTAATTTTCTGCATTTGCTCCATTAGGATGGTGGTGTTTGGGCCTAGTATACCATCACTGTTAATTTGATTCACTTCTCCTACTAAAGCATTATTCTTTATGATTTTCTGTCCTTACTTAGAGATCACTCTTTATATGAGCTGTCTATTGCAAATTTTGCATTATAGGCTTACTAACCTATTAATAATAGATTTGATGTTTCTTTGAGATGAATGTTATGTTGTAAGTAAATATAACCAACTGTGTACTTCTACCCTCTCCAAATCTCACCAGGTGGGGGTCTCATGCACTGGGCCGCCCTTTTTATTGATTGATCTTACCAGTTCATGGGTTCTGATTTTATGCCCTGGCTTGATTATCTTTTTGTCGATGTTGTTTTAATTTGTTATTCACTTACTGGTGTTTCAGTACAAGTCTTTGGTGTTAGTTAAATTCCTGCATGATTAATTTATTCTGTCTCTCTCCCTAGTCTTCTTCTACCTGAGTAATTTTCTATAAATCTATCCCCTTGGTACTTTCGTCATGGTTCTCTTGGCAGGTGCCCATTCTTCCTGGCAATGTTTATTCGATAAATGATGCCCTGTCAGCTGAGGGAGCAGCAGATGATTATGAGACATGTATTAGACACTTGGTCAAGAGCAACGTGATAGCTTCATCATCGAGCGGATTTCCAAAGTTTGATCTTCAGCTACTTGGTATGGGCCCTGATGGGCACGTAGCTTCGTTGTTCCCCGGACATCCTCTTGTGGAGGAGGATAAAAAATGGGTTACCTTCGTTAAGGACTCGCCAAAACCGCCTTCAGAGAGAATCACTTTCACCTTTCCAGTGATCAATTCTTCTGCTTACGCAGCGCTCGTGGTCACCGGTGCTGGTAAAGCAGATGCAGTTCATTCTGCGCTGCGCGTATCTGAGAATTCCGAAAAGCTTCCTGTTGCATTGGTTTCACCCGAAGATGAGTTGAAATGGTTCTTAGACAAAGATGCAGCATCAAAGCTGTAAATCCTGTTGATCTAGGAGGTGTTGTGCTACTGTATTTGCCTTTACAATATTGAGATTGTGTATGCCAAAAACATATTCTGTGCAGAACCTCCTTTTCTCAGTGATAGTTAGCACTAGAGAGGGTTTTCATATTTATTTTGTGGCAAATAAAAATATATGCTGAGTTGTGTTCATCACTCATTTGATCATATTCCAGTGTTAAAGGACAGAAAAGAAGTGGACTTATCTTCACTTTCTTTTAAGTTGTGTCCATTATTGTCATTTAAAAATGTTACTTTTCTTGTATGATCATTCAATGTTATTTTTCTTATAATTGCCCTTCTTCACAATCAGTGTCATATAACACATGTTATTCATCAAGTTACCTCTATTTCATTTCATCTCCTAAATTTTCAAACATACCATTAAGGATCTAGTTATCTTCTAATCATGTTGGGCCAGGTTTGTTGTTGATTGTTTTTTTAATATACTTTTATTAAGAACAACTTTCCAATTTTTTCCTTAAAATTTATGATACCCAACAAGTTGGAATGGTAGACAGGTTAATTATTATTTCATGTTGGGATATTAAATTTTTCACTGGTGGAAATTTCTGGACAATAATTTCATTTCCAAGTGGAATATGCTGAGTACCATTCTCTAAAGCAAATTTGAGTTGATTTATCAGTAGCCTACATAAATTTCTTCTTGTAAGCTGATAAAACAGTTTCATTTTTATATTTATTATTAATTAATAATGAACATTATTTCTTCTACTGAGCAAATCAAAAAGTCTCAAATAAATTGAATCATGACACTTGCTGATAGATTTGAGTATAATGAACTGCACATTGACTCAGTTTTTGGCCTAATGATAAATGTTTGATCTAACAAGTGGTATTAGAACCGAGATCACAATTCCATAAGATGCATGGATTTGGACTATGAACTTGGTCTTAACAGTTGTGAGTGATTAAATGCATTAATATAAGCTAAGAGATCTCCTCTGGGCACATGGCCTGTGCAAGTTTGGGGGATACAAAACAATGAACCTCTTACCTCTCACTTCACAGAACATTTTATATATTTTTGTAGTTTTCTATGGCATTGGTTTTTGTACAGTTTTTCTTTTCCATTTAAAGTATACATTGGTTCCTAATCCTGGATTCATTTTCTCACTTGAGTATCTTTTCTGTTGCAATTTCCAAGCAAATTGGATGCTTGGTCCAACAACAATATATTGTTTTGTTATATGTAGTAGTTTTATCTTTTGCTCTATTCCTCCCAAAAATACAAAAATAACCTCACTTTTTGCTATTATGTGTAACTTTAAGTACATGCCTGAGAAGGTAGTCTTTGGAAGGTGCCCATTTTTGTTTTTATTTGACACTGATCTAACAAATATGCTACCTTTATTCCTTCTCCACATAATAAAACCAATGCCATGTTCCCCTACCTGAGTATATCTACAAATGAAAAGTACCAAAAGTAAAAGGGGAATAAAAGAGAAGGAAGAAGACTGAAGGAAAAATGTACCCTGAAGATTGTTGAATCAAATCACATGGTTAACAATTAACATGTATTTAATTTAACCCAATAATTAGCCTTAGATGATGGTGTTGAATGCTTAAATATATATTTTTTGTTTCTATAGTTTAAAGTGTGACTCGGTACATGAAATTCCCACATTTTTTTATAAGCCTTACCTCATAAATACAGTTTTCACGATTTGAACTCAAAATGTCCAACCGATAAGACAACACTAACACCCTTATAATTATCTCCCTTAAGTTGCTTAAACACCAATACAACCACTTCATTATTAGCAGTTTTGACTGCAATGACTTGACATAATTAAGGCCATACTTTATGATAACAGAGAGTGCAATGTTGTAATGAGGAGGCAATAGTTATAATACATCTTTGAGCCTTGGCATGCTGGTGCTGTCACTATCCTATAGAAGACAAGACTCACTTTGGAGTCACTGTTTATTCCTTGGAATCTCTTTCATCATTATGGTGGAGGATGAAAAGGACCTATATAAAACATGAGATATTCAAAAGGTAATAAAACATATGGGCCTCATATGATTATTTCTTTATATATTCTTTAGTTCCCATTTTTTAAGAAAATGGTTTTCTTTGCATGCTAATGAACAAATTAATATGCTTTCTGTTTAATTATCACATATGACCACAAGGATTTGGGTATAGAAAGGTATAGTACATGGTATTTTTATAGCTGCTTCATCATCATGCCAATATTGGATAGTTCAGGCCACCAAAAATATGACTCTATATGGAAGGCGATAAATATGAATGTGGATCACTTATCTCAAAATGATATCTTCAACTCTGTCTCAACCAATAACATTGTGTCACGTTCAAGAAATAGAAACAACAAAACACACACCATAATAACAGTATTGGATATAATTATTTATGAAATTAATCTCTTTTTCTCCCTTTTCTTGGAAAAGTTACCATATTCAATTTTAATGGTTTGATTCATAGTTATAAAGAAGACCAGGCTGTATGGGTTAAAACTAGTTTGTATATGAATCTTTAAAAAAATAATTAAAATGAGATAATAAGGATTATAATTAGTCATTAAATCATTTTATTAATTGAATTATATATTACAAATAATAATAATTATTCATAAGTGTAGTATGTTTATTATAACTAGTGTCTCGGTAGACACACAAATGTATTATGTTAATAATTATTCATAAATGTAGTTTTATATGTATTACAATTTTATTTTATACAAATAAATATTTATTTTTTATATATTTTATTATGTATAATTAGAATGCCCATTATTTGTTGTATTTGAGTATTTTATGTTATATTTTTGTTCTTATTAGAGCATCCAATTTAAAATAAGAGAATTGTTTCAACTTGTAATTAATATTTTGGTGGTAGTTAATTATGATTATATTATTTTTTAAAGAAATTATAAAATATTAAGAGTAAAATATAAAATTAGAAATTACATCATACTAACTAACTATATGTAAATATTATAACATGTATGATAATAAATACGATATTAAAAACACCTATTTGATTATTAAAATTGAGTAATTTAGCCATCGAGATGAAAAAAGAAACTGCTAAATAGTTATTGAGAGTAGTTTTTTAATTTGAATAATTGTATATTCAAATTAAACATCTAACATAATTTTCTTAAATGATAAATTTGTAATTGAAACATTAGAAATAAATTTTCCTCATTTACTGTTTCGTTTGTGTAAATTCTAAAATCACTGCGCCTGCTTTTGTTGACTAATATATTTTGAGATTTCTTTTTCAATACACAACCTATGTTTGTAGTTAGTTAGTTGACAATTACAATAGTTCAACCTTGCAATTTTCTGTAAGAAAATAAAATGACTAAATAAATAAACAAAAGTGTGGTAGGTAATAACCATGCAGTTCAAATTTCAGAAAACTCCACTACCTAATAAGTTTAAACCAAATTTCAATCAACTTGGCTAATGGTACTGCATTAGAAACATGCTATATTAGAAACTATAAGCCTCTGAGTAATGTTTGACTTTATATGGCATGTTTTTTCAAATAGCCCCTGAAATTTAGTTAGATAAGTCGGTGGCATTATTATATGTACAAAATCAACCTCCAATTGACTGAATACGAAGGTCAGTTTGGGTAACAATGAGTATAGTAAAGAATAGTTCGTGTAAGTCAGTTCAACTGGTAAATTGATCTTAATACCGATACGATATAAAATTATATTAGTTATGTAATCATATCATTTAAAACCGGCCAAAACTAATCATACGGGTAGATTTTTCAATTGAAACATACTGATCATATCGGCCAATTTTTTATTTAAAATAACTTTTTAGTAAAAACAATAAAATATTATTTTTTTATTTATTTTTCAATATTAATGTTAATATATTATATATGTATATCTAATTTTATCGGTATGCGATTTAATTAATGAACTATCGGTTAAACCATTATATCACTATATCAGTACTATTACTAGTTTAATAAAACAGAAATGAAATTAATAATCACTCTAGAAAAAATAGATGCAAACCACTCACATATACTTATATGCTAGATTAGAATAAGGTGTATAAAAAATATGAAGCAGTACCAAATATAATTAAAAGATGAAAAAATATGCAAATATAAATTAACATGAACGGAGATATGTATAATTAAAATCACTTGTATTTTCGTAATCAAAATCCATTTTTACATTAACTTACTTTTTATTATCTAAAATTTGAGTTACAAATTGTGTTGGTTACTGGTTATTGGACTAGTGGTATAATTAGAGGATTTAGAGCATAAAAAATTGGGATAAATTGATTTTCTTTTCACATAATTAAGCCGTTTAAGAAGTCGAATTTAAGATTAAAATTGTATGTCAAAAATTATAACCAAACGTCCAAAACCACTAATTTGTTCCCTGGATTTATTTTATATCATAATTATAATCCATGATTTTAGTAAATTGAATTAATTTTTAAATGATTTTACATTAATTTGAATATTTATGGGGTATAATCCGAATGAGATTTTAGTATATTTACAATTACAATTATTTGTATATTTTGTAAAATCCTCGTTTTTATAAAGAATATTTTATTTAAGTAGCACATGTTATGGTATTATTTTAAGCATAGTTGGTAACAACGACTCAATTTAAAAATATAGTGCATGTGACTTGAGACTTAAACCTATATGCCGTTTTGAGGATATTCTTATTCCATTTGAAGGTAAAACTAATCACTCTATAAGCAGTGATATTATTAAATGAGAAGAAGAAAAATGCATCCACTGAAAATGATGAAATGATTTGAGTTTTATATATGGGAAAAGATGTATATATTGATAACATAAGTATTAGTATATAATTCAGTATTTATTTTCAATTATTACTAATTATTTAATAAAAGTAATAGTAATTATAATTAATTATGTATAAATATTTACTGAGTATAAATATTATACATTTTATATATTATTACTGTATCAATCACTATTCATATTTAATCAACATATACACTTAAAAAAGTAATAAATAAATGATACACTATGTATAAATCTTTTCACAGGTGAATAAATGTTAAACTTTTAAATTATACATTTACATGTCAAATCCGTAGAAGTTTAAATCTTGTGATTTTTTTTAGAAAACTCTTTATCTAAAGGTTACTTCACCTGCATTTTACTAATAAAAATCTAGGTGTTTAGTTTTGATTAAAAGATAGGTATTTTTTTTTTGTATAACTAAGGCTATCGATGAATAACTAATTAAACACTTTTAGGTTGTATGATCAACCCTTCTAAAAAGTGTTGATAATCGAATATTTGACCTTATAATCCATATAAAGATTTAATAGGATCTTAATTTAATAAACGAACATCTTGTTGCTAAATTTAATTATGGGATTAATTCATTTGCTTATATTAATGGCTAATTTATTCATGTTCCTTTTTCTTAACTATTCTAGTTTTAAATATACGAATTTGTCAAATATATGTTTATAGAATTGTCTCTTTATTTTTATTTCATCAAACCAAATAATTAAAAAAGTTTATATTTTTAGGTTGTTGAATGAGTACAGAAGTAAACGTTTAATGCTTTAACGTGAATAAGGCTTTTGACCCACTATTGGCATCAATAAGAAGGCAACTTATTATTAATAATAAAATATTAATAATATAATATAAAGAGGCAAAGTGAGCAAGAGAGAAAACCTTATGAAATGTCCCTTTGACCCTATGTGTTTATAAATGGAAAACATTTTATTAGGACCATAATTTGTGGCAATTTTTTATTTTACCACAAAAATCCTTCAATTATGGGTATGCACAACACATATATAAGCTACAATAACTAAAAAACATCATTAATACTAATTAAAGGTTCATTTTTATTTTTCATTACATAATATAAACTATAAAGCTTCCAAATCTGTTGTACTATTAAAATTCATTACCATATATTTAACTTGACTTTAAATAAATATATAATAGAAATTTGTGAAACAACAAGTAGTATTCCAAATAAATTTAATATTATAGTAATAATTATTTATTTCCTTTTTACAAAATGCAATTACTATAGTCGGCAATCACTGTTTTGCTAAAATTGATTTTAAAAAACATTTTTTGAGACCAAATTAAATAATATTAAAATGAATTTTTAATTATATAAAATATATGAATGTTAGTACATTAAATTACTCCAATATAAAATTATTCAATTAAATTATCCAATATTCATCATAGAATAAATATATAATATTGTGAAAGTACGGTGGAATAAATCTATAATATTGTGAACTCTATAAATCATAGAATAAAAGAATTTGAAACAATTAATCAACAAAATATTGCAAAATGAAAGTGATTTTAATATATATAGTCAAATCAATGAAACATCTAAAGTTCATCAAAGAGTCACTTTATCCACGCTTTCCCGAGACTCGATGTGAATTAGTCTACTGCATCCCATTCCAGTTTAATTTGAGCTTTTGCCCCAAATTACAGAAAAAAGCGATTTTGTCCAAAATAATAATAATAAATACAAAAAAGTAAAAATAAAAAAAATGTTTCACGAGAAGATAGTAATATAAAATGTGAATATTTGTACATGTTTGTTCTACTTTTAGTTAATTTTTCTGGTATTATTAAGAATATTTGCTCACGATGTGTTAATGAACTAATCAATTTTCGGGGAACAACTTACTACCGATAGAAACGACACCGTTTGGTCCACTCTTACCACCAACGAAAGTAAAAAAAAACCCAAAGCACTTTCCAACATAAGCTTAGATTCTTCCCATACTCGTCACTCTTCTCTTTCTCTTTCTCTCTTTTAACAGTGGCAAATGGCTTATTCCTCACACAATCAATAGAAGTAGAAGATATAAAGGAATCAAATCAAAAGGATCATACAAAGGGGGCATTCCAGTAATTTCATCTTTTCGATGTTCAACTCTACTCAGTTGAACAACAACAACAACAACGACGATACTCCCTTCCTCTCCGGCGGTGGCGGCGTCCGCGCCACCTTCTCTTCCTTGATGGCCGCCACAGCCATCCGATCCTCTCCGGTGGTTATGTACACAGCAGTCGCTGGAATCGCTGGAATCGCCGTCATCTTCTTCTACGGTGCCGATAGTTAAAAAAAATACCACAGCCACCGTTCAAATGCAATACAAAAACCCTAGCTATTGTTTTCTATTCCGATTTTGTTCTACTAAAGAGGAAACGGCACTGTAAATTACATAGAAGGGAAAAACATTCACAGATGAATCCTCTTAGCCTTAGGCGAGGTCACAATTCATCTTCAAATTCCTCTCCTTCGTCATCATCTTGGGTCCATTTGCGTTCGGTTCTATTCGTTGTCACTTCTTCCTCACCAGCTTCTTGTTCGTCCTCTTCTTCTGATCGGTTAGTTCTTCTTCCTCTCTCCCCTTTTGTTTTTTTATGATTCAAGTTTTTTAAGATTTGTTTGAACTAAGATTTCTATTAATTTCTGTTTTATTTTAGTGCCAGATCTTGCCGTCAGTGTCATCTTAATTTGATATTTTTCATTTTTTGTGCTTCACAGTTCACATTACAATTGTTTCTGTTTTCGGCCTCTTCAGTGTTTCGGTCTGATTTTGCGATTAGCTGCTAAAATTGTCGATTTGGAACTACAATGCTCAAAATAAAAATAAAAAATCAATTTTGGTTTTTCTATGAAAGGAGAAGAGGGTTTAGGAGAAATTGATCTTTTGGTTACATATACTTCTTCAATACAATTTTCCTTTCCTCTCATTCCCCTTTTCTCATATCAAATCATTATGTCGTGGAAATCGTCCTTGTTTGGAGAAAAATGCAACTTAATTATGATCTTCCTGGATATCTAAACTCCTGTTTTTGGCATAATATGTTCTTCGTGTTGTGTCTTCCTGAGATGGAAAGGGAGATCTATGCTAGAGTATCTTTACTGAGAATTTGATCTATGCTAGTGTATCTATAGTGAGAATGTGATCTATGCTAGTATATCTTTAGTGATAATGTGATCTATAATAGAGTATCTTTAGTGAGAATGTTCATTTGGAGATGGGAGGAAGATATTTTCTCGACCAAATTAGACTTTTGGCGCCTAGAGGAAGATTTAAGAAAATATGTCATGGTCAATAGTCTAGGTTTTGTTACGTGACAAGGAGGTCATGGGTTCGGGAATCGACCCTTCCCTGGACCCTGCATATATTGGGAGTTTTGTTGCATCAAGTTGCCCTTTTTTAGTCATAGTCTGTCAATCTACCTGCTGCATCAAGGATTATAGTTTTGGGGCTTTAAATAATCTGGATTTCTTTCCGAATATGTATGTGAAAGATGGTTTATGACAAAACATAATGGTCTCGTTTAATCAATAGCTGACCACATGTTGTGGTAAAATGTTGTTGTCGTTGGTGATGATGATGCCTTCGAGCCTTCAACTTCAAGGACAATCATTTATAATTTATGCCTCTTGGCTCTTGCATTTTTTCTAAAACAAATGTTGATAAATCTCATGCCCATGTCTCTGTAAATTTTTACTCGGGATTGTTTTAGTCCTTCCTCCTCATAATGAATAAATTATTTAGTAGTTTAAAATTCAAAAGGATAAAAGCAGTGTTGTGATCTATTAGTTGGGTTTTGGAATCAGCTGTTTTGATTTTCTAAGGAATAACTTTAGAAGTATGCAGAGGAATATGCATGTAGTATTAATGAAGACACTGCTGAAGTGTTCTTTCAGACAGAAACTCCATTGACGATGCTTCTCAAACTTGATGCGGATGCTTTTCATTGTAGATAGAAATAGATAGTGCTGAATGAATTTATATTTTAGCACAAAGGAAATAAGATAGTTCTACATAAACCATTTAACTCCAAAGACCATAAACCCTAACAAAATGAAAATGTATGAAATCTGTGTCAAAAATATAATCTAATCAACATAGTTTTGTGGTTGTGAGAACTAAAATATTGTATATGCTTGATGAAGTTGATTGATCTAGTATAATAGAGTGCTTTGGTGTGCTTTTAATCTCGAATAATATCTTTCTCTATGTACTTTTTTTCTCCCCAAAATTTCTTGAATGATTCTTTGCATCCTTTTCTCTATTCTAAAACTCACTTACATCTAGGCAGTTGTAATGAGTAATTCTTTTGGGGAAAATTCCAGGGGCCGTCTTAAGTCACCATGGTCACGCAGGAGAAGAAAACGCGTTCTTTCATGTCATCAATGGAAAAGCTTATTCACACAAGATGGGAGATTCCATGATGGTGGAATTAAGTTCCTGAAACGCGTTCGCAGTGGAGTGAGTTTACTAGTCTGTCCATCTAGATTTTAAATGTGTGTTTTTCGTGTTTCTTTGTTGAAGTAATGACACTAAATATGTGATGCAGGGTGTTGATCCTAGTATTAGGGCTGAAGTTTGGCCATTCCTACTTGGAGTGTAAGCATGCTACAATTCTTGTCTCATTTCTGTTTGAACTTTACTATTCAAATATTTATTTGCTGGCATACTTATGGTCTAAGAAGTATGGACATTCATGAGATACCAAACCGACATACACATGGAGCAAAATTTATTTCCCATTAATACTAATCGAAATTACATTGGCATATCTTATTTCAAAAACTATACCTACCTCTCTTAAATTTAATTATCAAGAACATCCAAGTCTTAATCCCACTAGGCGGGGTCGGCTAACATTGGTCCATACCATTGGGATTCGATAAAGTTTTATGCTGGTTGTTATTTGTCTGTGTAACGTAACTTTAACCTTTTATTCGGGCTTAGGATTGGCAATGTATAACACCAAGCACAACATAGGCAGGTTTTCAGATTCAGTTATTGTCACACATAAACTTATTATATTTTGAAATTGGAGGGTAGTGGTACTAAGTGTAATCAGAGGATGTTAGTGTAGTTTATTCTTTAATATTAATATTTGAAGTGTCGTGCAGTGTAATATTGTTTTGATCCTATTTTGAAATCCAAACTTTCTGTGCTTCATAGCTTGGTTGGAAAGAACACAGTTATCTTTTAGTGTGTAATAGCTCAAAGTTGTCATTTGCTTCATGCTATGCGTTAGGGAAAATGTTGATTTTAGGAATGGATCCTCTCGATTGTTTTTTCTAGTGAAGTGGTCAATTAGAGGAGAGAGGTAGACACAAATGTTATAAAATAAATTCCACATATCTAGACTGGACCTACTAAACAAACCCTTTTGTGCCAATTTCTCCTCTCCACTTAAGCACTTAGACAAGAAAATGCTATTGGGGGACATATTTTCATTGATTACCTTCTCTTTTTATATGTGAAATGTTATTTCCCATTATTTTCTGCATGTGTTCATTTGTATAAACAAATTTTTGTATGGTTACTGATTACATATTCATTTCTACAGCTATAACTTGGACAGTACCAATGCAAAACGAGATGTAATAAAAACTCAAAATAGGTAGGCATTCAAGTTTGTGCCCCAAACCCATGCTCGGCGTTTCTCCAGTCTTCAAAACTTTATTTTGTTTGTACTCCCTCTCCTGTTTGTTAGGTTTTGACATGGTTTTCCTTTTATGCCAAATCTATAAACACAGAAAGGAATATGAGAAACTCCGCAGACAGTGCCGACAACTGCTAAAGCAGAGCAATGGAAGCTTCAAGTTAAATGAAAGTGGTGAAATCAGCTATGAAGGAGATGGTGCAAGTGTTGTTCAAGATTCTGGTTCTCCTAATTCTGAAGACGCAACAAGTGCCAGGGAATCCCTTTCTAGCGAGGAAAGGAGTCCAGATACTGAATATTCAGATGATCCATCTATTGCCCTGTTGGAAGGATATGATGTTCTGAATATTAGCAATGCTGATATCTCTGCACTGGATACTGATTCCTCTGATTCAGACTCCTCAGATGGTCTTGAAGTGATTCAGGCATTACCTTCTGATGATGTTCGGGGAGAGAACAATTCCAAGAGAATTTCCAAGGGAAATTCTTCTCTCTCCCCAAGGAAAACCCCATCGAAACTACGAACTAATGAAGATTTTCCTACATGGCAACGAATCATCAGACTTGATGCAGTACGTGCCAATGCAGAATGGTTGCCATACTCCCCCTCCCAAGCTATCGTAACGGACAGTAGGGCACATCGTTCCGCGGAGGCTGTTGGCTTGAAGGATTATGGTCACCTAGAGGCCAGCAGAATCTTTCATGCTGCTCGACTAGTTGCTATTCTTGAAGCATATGCACTGTACGACCCTGAAATTGGCTACTGCCAGGGTATGAGTGATCTGCTATCTCCCATAGTTAGTGTTATACCAGAAGATCATGAGGCCTTCTGGTGTTTTGTTGGATTCATGAAGAAGGCAAGGCAGAATTTCAGGCTTGATGAGGTGGGTATTAGGAGGCAACTTGATATAGTTGCAAAAATAATCAAGTTTAAGGATGCACACTTGTTTAGACATTTGGAGAAGCTTCAGGCCGATGATTGCTTTTTCGTGTATAGAATGGTAGTGGTATTGTTTAGAAGGGAGTTGACATTTGAACAGACTCTCTGCCTCTGGGAAGTAATGTGGGCAGATCAAGCAGCAATCAGGGCAGGTATTGGGAAATCTGCATGGAGCAGAATTAGGCAACGTGCTCCGCCAACAGATGATTTATTGCTTTATGCCGTAGCAGCTTCAGTGTTACAGCGGAGGAAGTTAATTATTGAAAAATATAGCAGCATGGATGAGATCGTCAAGGAATGCAATGGCATGGCAGGACAGCTTGATGTTTGGAAGTTGCTGGATGATGCACATAACTTGGTGTCCACCCTTAATGACAAAATGAAATTGAGACGTCATACCGATGAATGAAGTTTGATACTTAAAAAGTTAGAACAAACTAGTTTATCCCCACATCAATGGTGCCAGATTTCTCCTCTGCATCTGAAAACAACCACTGCAATGCTGAACTTATTACTTTGAGGTCTGCTGCTTCCTTAAACTTGTATGCTAATTCTCAAGGCTTTAGTTCAGACACTGTTGGCTGGATTTGCCCTTTTCTTTCTTTTACCCTTTTTTTCAGTCCCCATTGCCCCTATCATTTTCTGTGTTCCTTTAAAAATTCTGATTTGGGACATCTCAGAGCACCTTTGCAAAAAGCAGGTGGTGGTAGCATGTAACGGTTGTATGTTAGAAGAGGCTCAGATATCATGACACTTGTGATGTCTCTTTTGACTGAATCATAAGTTATTTGACTCTTTCAAATGCTGGCCAAGTTGCAAAATTATTTGAGTTTTAGCCTTAAGGTTTTATGAGATATACTAGTACTGGTGGTGAAAGGATGCATCATGCTCCAAAGTGAAGGATACTATTTTATACAAATATTATCATAGTCCCTCACTCTTAGGAATTGAAGAACGGTCTTTAGCCTTGAATGATATTTGAGGGGCTAACTTAGTAACTTTGTTTAATAACCAATTCCTTATATTTTTTAAAATTTATTTAATAACTCAATCCATTATAACCCCCAAATACTTGGATATGAATGTTAAACTTTGTCCCCAACACCACCACCACTAAGTCATTGTATGATCATCACTATCAATGCTACAACTATTACTATTATCATTCTTACACCACTTTTATTTTTGTTATTGTTATCATTGTTATCACCATGCACTATCACTATGGTTGACATCACCATGCCAATTTTAGAAAATTGTATTCAAAATTATAATTCTAAAATCTATCTTCTTTCCTCAACACCTAACATGTACTAAACTAATTGCACCAAAAGATAATAATACATTTATTTTTAAAACTTAATTTAACATCTGAAAAATAAAAAAATTAATGAATTCGCTGGTATGGGTTGTCAATTATGTAATTTGAACAAATCTTATGACTGTTTTTGTGGTAGACAAAAAATCTTCTGTTTTTTTTTTTATATTGTTGGTTACAATCTTGTGTGCTGTTATTGGTATATAATAATTAATAAGTAAACTTCTTGTTTAGAAATTAGAAGTCCACCCAAAGTGTGAGATTTGGAGATTTCAGCATCAGGAAAGAGAAAAACGTATCCGATCTATCTAACCTCTTCTTTCTGGTAACAATCTCTCTCTTCATTTATCCCTCACTCTTCTCTCTTCTATTAAATTAAAGTTCGCTTTTTTCTTCTAACAGAGTTAGTCTAGATTCATCTCTGGTAAACTTCTTGATATTGACATGATTCTTGATTGTTCCCTTTTTTGATTCTTTTGCTCCTCTTATTTTTTTCACACACAATAGCTAAAAAAAACAAAACTTTTGGGTGGGTTTGACTTGAATTTTTGTTGGGTCGTTTTTGTTTTTTAATTTTGCAGTGAAAATGGCTTCAGATCAGAAGGTTCACACTTTTGAAGAAGTGTCTAAACACAACCAGACCAAAGATTGCTGGCTTATTCTTTCTGGCAAGGTGATTTTGTTTTTGTATGAGTTTCTAATTTTGTGCGAATTACTGATTCTATTAAGTGATTGACAGAGAAACAAAAAGAACAAGGGCTTTTGAAGTTAACAAGGTAGAATGATTTATGTGTCATATGCTAGAGAGTTGTCTCAACTCTCAAGCTTAGGAGAGTTTTATGGTACAATTATAAGATCCGCAGTGTCAATGAGAAAATAAACTTGATGTAGCATAGATGAGAGTGTTACATTCGATGAGTGTATGAGATTAGAAATGTACACATAAGGGAGAAAGTTGGGGTAACTCACGCCGTAAAAAATATTGTAAAATCAGACCTTAGGTTTTTTGACATATGTAGAGGAGACCGCTAGAAACTCAATAAAGAGTGTAGATCAAAAGGAGGTTAGTTCAATTTCATGAGGAAGAGGGGGCTAAGAAACCATAGGTGAAATGATTTGAAAGATTTATAAATTAATGATTTTGTTGACGAGCATGATTTATGATAGAGCATTATGGTATCGTTCGATCCATATAGCTAAACTCATATAGTGAGATTAAGGCTTAATTGTCGTTGTTTTGTGAGGTTTGAGCTGATTATGATGTTTATAAAATTATAAATCTAATATTTTACCATGTCTGTAGGTAGTTCATTTCACATGCTTTTGATTCCTTTGGGGCTTTCTCAATTGAATATCTTTGGATGCATGAAAGGTTTAGACTAACCTACAGATTTATTTAAACTTTGGATTGGAGATTTGGAGGGAAGGTTTTTTAAGCAAACCTGTCTCAATCCTCTTGCATGTTAGCTAGATGCTTTTACTCTCTTGATACAACTCAATGTTGCCTTCCACTAACCCGTCGTCACTAAGAGATGTTTGGCACATATAGACATCTTGCAGAAAGAAAACCACTTTCACTATTTTAAGCACTAACCGAGTTGTACATCCAGATGGGCAGTTTTTTAAGGCCACTCAAACATCCTGCAGAGTGCAGAATAGTAGAGAAAGAAACTTGGGTTCTTGTATGTTATGATTTTAGTTTCTGGTACTTAATAACTTTTATGTGATTCAACATATTAGGTGTATGATGTGACCTCTTTTATGGATGATCATCCTGGAGGTGATGAAGTTTTGTTATCTTCAACAGGTATGCTTATGTCATCTTTAGAGTATTATTGACAGAACTGGAGGGTAACAATATTAATTATACATATATTGATTATAACAGGGAAAGATGCAACCGCAGATTTTGAAGATGTCGGACACAGTGATTCTGCGAAGGAAATGATGGAAAAATATTATATTGGTGAGATTGATCCTGCAAGTGTCCCACTAAAGAGGAAATACATTCCTCCTCAGCAAACTCAGTACAACTCTGACAAGACTCCAGAGTTTGTGATCAAGATTTTGCAGTTCCTTGTCCCTCTCCTGATATTGGGTTTGGCCTTTGTCGTGCGACACTACACCAAGAAGGAGGAGTAGAATGGACCCTTTTGAAGGGATTGTTGTTTGCACTCTAGACAGGGTCATGGAAAGGGCAGTGTTTAGTTTTATGTATCTTGTTTGAGTAATGAATCTGGATTCAGTAAGCCAATATTTTCTGAGTTTCTTTGGGAATGGTACTATAGTATCTTTATGTCTGAATAATCTTATACTGAATGGTATGTTAGTTTTGTTTTGTTATTGATCCTTCATTAATATTTTCTTTCATCAATTAGCCACAAGTTCAGTGGTACAATGTAATAACAGTGTCTTACACCTAAAGGTTGGTGTACCTAAATTCATGGTGTACACCTATGACCCATAACTATAGCCACTCAAAGGTAAAAAAACATGTAGATAATTGAGTGTCTTAAGCATGATCATTAACATATCAAAATTCATTACCCCTGTACCTGACATCAACTAACAACAAGTAATTAACTAAGTCACAAAAGACATGATAGATAAACAGACCAGACTAATAGAAGCAGGGGAATATCCCATTTACATCAAAGATGGGTATAAATATTATCAAACATTTATCTCTTTAGGACTATTTCAGCAACCACAAACATCAATTAATTCGGATCTAAATCACATTTCATTCCTGCTGGGTTGTAACAAGATACAAACATGAAAATACTTCAAATGTCAAATCTGAATTCTTGTTGCAAGGACATAAAATTTCTCAACTGGAGAATCAAATTCATTAATATTTTATCACATCTGCTAGTTGTTTTTCATTAATATTTTAGAACATAAAATACTCAAAATGTGATGAACTGAGTAACAAAAAACAATTTCATAACTAGTTGACCCCAGTGTATTTAAAAAGGACAAACAAATTTTCTCTAAAAATACAGCAAATAATGATATATAGATATAGAGTAATAATACATGTGATAAGAAACATTGTATTGACATGTGATAAGAAACATTATATTGACATGTGATAAGAAACATTATATTGACATATGATAAGAAACATTACATTTGTGAATATATATAAAGAATAAAAGAAGGGAAGAAAATGGATAAAGAGACAATGAAAGGGAAAACAAATAATAGAAAAAGAAATATGACAATTTAACTTGAAGAAAAGAACCTTGGGAGGGGCATAAAGACACCAATAAAAAGACAATCATAAATAAATATAACTATACCTCTTCCTAGGCTATTGTTAATTTTTGACCCAAATTCTTATTTTTTATGATTATTCATAGCTTCTAATTCTAAATATTGAGTGGGATTAACATAATATTAAATGCTACTAATCAATCATAACAGAGTGAGTGTGCTGCATGGAATGTTAAATGGTTCCTTGATACCTACGTGGTGAATCTTCATGTCTAATGGCCAAATTGATTGACTAACAGAACAAAAGTTCAGGAACAAAATTGATGTTTCATTCAAACAAAAACAAAAAACGTTGCACAATGAGATTTGGTTCAGATAAAGTAGAAAGGGTGAAAAAAGAAAAGGAATGTGTCAATCCTAATCCACACAAACTGAATAATAATAAATGAATGGACTTGGGTTTTGAGTTTTGACAATCTTTTTTACACTTGTGTTCAATTATATTCTTCATCACCAACTTGACCTTTTAATGATCAAGATCTCATTTAATTCAGTTGAGCTCAATGAAAAAGTACCACTGAACTTGTGGCTAAATGGTGAAAGAAAATATTAATGAAGGATCAATAACAAAACGAAACTAACATATCATCCAATATAAGATTATTGATTATTCAGACATAATGATACTAGTACAATTCCCAAATAAACTCAGAAAATATTGGATTACTGAGTCCAGATTTTCATTACTCAAACAAGATACATAAAACTAAACATGCAAACAACAATCCCTTCAAAAGGGTCCATTCTACTCCTCCTTCTTGGTGTAGTGTCGCACCGCAAAGGCCAAACCTAATATCAGGAGAGGGACAAGGAACTGCAAAATCTTGATCACGAACTCCGGAGTCTTGTCGGAGTTGTACTGAGCTTGCTGAGGATGAACATATTTCCTCTTTAGTGGGACACTTGCAGGATCAATCTCACCAATATAATATTTTTCCATCATTTCCTTCGCGGAATCACTGTGCCCGACATCTTCAAAATCAGTGGTTGCATCTTTCCCTGTTATAATCAATATATGTATAATCAATATGGTTACCCTTCAGTTCTGTCAATAATACTCTAAAGATGACATAAGCATACCTGTTGAAGATAACAAAACTTCATCACCTCCAGGATGATCATCCATAAAAGAGGTCACATCGTACACCTAATATGTTGAATCACATAAAGTTATTAAGTACCCGAAACTAACATCATAACACACAAGAACCCATGTTTCTTTCTAAAACCGGCGATCTGGATGTACAACTCGGTTAGTGCTTAAAATAGTGAAAGTGGTTTTCTTTCTGCAAGATGTCTATATGTGCCAAACATCTCTTAGTGAGGACGGGTTAGTGAAAGGCAACATTGAGTTGTATCAAAAGAGTAAAAACATCTAGATAACATACAAGAAAATTGAGAAATGCTTGCTTAAAACCTTCCCTCCTAAATCTCCAATCCAAAGTTTAAATAAATATTTAGGTTAGTCTAAACCATTCATGAATCCAAAGATATTCAATTAAGAAAGGCCCAAAGGAATCAAAAGCATGTTTATTGAACTACCTATAGACATGATAAAATATTAGACTTATAATAATTTTATAAACATCTCAATCAGCTCAAACATCATAAAACAACAACAATCAAGCCTTTCGTTGACAATCACTTACGCTTTTCTCGGCCCCCTCTTCCTCTGGAAATTGAACTAACTTTCTTTTAATCCACACACTCTCCCCACATGTGTAAAAAACACATAAGGCATGGTTTTACAATTCTATGACAGGACTGGAGTTACTCTAACTTTCTCCCTATACATTCATTTCTATCGAACCTCATATACTCATCCACCATAACATTCTCGGCTATGCTACATAGAGTTTATTTTCTCCTTATGATATTTTACCACACAACATTCCACACCTTAAAAACATTGTGGATCTTATAATTGTGTGATACAACTCTCCTAAGCTTGAGACACCTTTCTATTGCATATGACACATGACTCACTCTACCTTGTTAATTATAAAAGCCCTTATTTTTTTTTGTTTCTCTGTCAATCACTTCATAGAATCAATATTTGGCACAAAATTAGAAACTCCTACAAAAAGAAAATTACCTTGCCAGAAATAACAAGCCAGCAATCTTTGGTCTGATTGTGTTTTGACACCTCTTCAAAAACGTGAACCTTCTGATCTGAAGTCATTTTCACTGTAAAATTAAAAAACAAAAACGACCCAACAAAAATTCAACTCAAACCCACATAAAAGTTTAGTCCTTTTGTTACTGGGTGTAAAGAAAATGAGATCAAAAGAATCAAGAAATGGAACAATGAAGAATCACGTCAAAATCAAGAAGGTTACCGGAATTAAAAGAAAGAAAAAGCGAACTTTATTTAAAGGAGAGAAAAGTTGGGGATAAATGAAGAGAGAAATTGCTTAGCAAAGAGAAAGAGTTAGAGAGATAAGATACCTTTTTTTCTCTTAGTTGATGCAGAATTCTTGTCCAAATCTAACTCTTTTGGTTACTGTGAAACACTAAGCTTACTTATTATATACCAATAATAGCAGTACAAGTACAACCGAAAAATTAAAAGAACAGACAAGATTTTTTGTCTACTTCAAAAACAGTCACAAGATTTGTTCAAATTACATAATTCACCATCCAACCAACCAATTCATACTTTTTATTTTATTTTTAAGATGTTAAATTAAGTTTTACAAGTAGATGCATTATTACTTCAGTACATTATCTATAATTCATTTATATTATTTTGTTTGAATAATTAATGATAATTAAATAAATAATAGATGATGCAGTAATATTATATTATAGGAGTGAAAATGGAATTGTAGTTTGAAATCAATCTAATTCAAAATGGAAATGCTTTACAATCATTTATTTATGTTTGTTGTTGTGAAAAAAATAATTGATCTTAGAATTGTAATATTAAGTGCAATTTTCTAAAAGATGGTTGCCATGCCTCAATGATTGTGATGAAAACAATGATACAATATTTAGTTAAATAAAAGAAGGTGGTGATAGTTTGTGATAAAGTTTAATATTCATATCCTAATATTTGAGTTCTTTTTGATTAATTTAGTTATTAAATAATGATAAAACTAATAAGGAAATGGTATAGTAATTGGATTAAATTATACCCCTTAGCGACTGTCACAATATTTAAAGGTATAATCTAGTGTAAATTTTACAAAATTTTAAGAGTCTAATATATATATAGTGACAATATTAAAGATTTATGTACAGTCAGTATATCATTTACTATTTATTCTTTTGTCTTACTTATATTTAAAGAATCGACGATGATTGAAAATAAATAGTAAATGATATATTGTTAGTGTAAAAAACTCTTACACTATCAATATATATATTATTTTCTCATATTTTAAAGGATTTTGTATATTTAATGGGATAATCTAGTGTAAATTTACAAAATTTTAAGGATGGGTGAGATATGAGATTAGAATTTGAAGAGGGGATAAATTTGAGATTTTCTCAGTAATGAAATACCAGTGTCTTATGATTAACTGTCTTTAGTTGTATGTTAAACAAAATTTATTTCTCTACATTTCCTACTTTTAAATTTTTATTTTACTTGGTGTAGTAAATAAAAAAGTAACTAATTACATCAACTTTTTATTCTCTTCCAAGTCACACCGCATTGAAAGCTTCTATGATATGTTAACTTTTTTTTTTCACATTAGGAAGTAATTTAAATTTTTATTGGTTTCATTTACCTAATATTTTTTATTACATATAATAATGCATTTTTTTTGCTAAATATCAACTTCTATTATTTTGTTATTATTTCAAAGAGTCACTTAGTTTCATCATCTATTATCGTTTAAAACGATAATTTATTGTTTTCGGCTCCTTCACTCCTTTTTTTGCTTACATTTTCTTTTATCTTATTATTTATTAAAAAAAATTCTACTTCAGTTTTAGAGCATCTTCCTCCACTTTTATTATAGCATTCTTATTAAGATAAGGATATTATCCACTTTTTTTTATGTTCTCTAATTCTTATTTCTTAAGAATACTTCTTGTACAAGAATGTTTTTATACTTATTTTTATATAAGGAAATGTAGGTTCCAAATGTAGAAATGATGAGACATTTGTTATTATAAAATATAAAAGTATAGATAAGTTGGGAGACCCAAATAAGAATAATAATGTTATTTGTCATTATGGGAAAAAAAAATAGAGGTTAATTTATGTGTAATAATGTGTGAAATTTAAATAAAATGGAAATGGTATTCTCCAAGGATATCTTATCTTCCATAATTTTAAATTCTATTTCTGTTAGTGAAATACTTGGATAGTGTTGAGAACAAACATAAATAAAAGGCATGTGATAAATACAAGAAAGGATACATAAATATTTGTTAACCATGTGTGATCAATTGCACTTAGATCTCTCTGAATATTGAACTACTATCAATATTATTTTATGATATATTAACTTAGAAGTTCTAGCACATCTACTATGAGTCCAAAATCTATAAGATGATTCTTATTAGTGTAAGTTGTAGTAAGAAATTTGAGCCTAAGATGTGAGACTAGCCTAAATAATTTATTTCAACCATACCAAAAAAAATTCATCATAATCCAAATAGATGAATATGAGTCTGGCTCCTCCCATTACTGGAGGGCAATGCATAGCTAAGATGACAACATATAGTAAAAACAAAATTTTAACGGTTCAGATTTTAACTTTTTTTACATTAATTTTTTTGAAAACTACACCCTCTCACAAACTAGACTCTCCAATACGGGAAATGAATCCATTCCGATGAATATATGGTCATCCTTTAGCAAAAAATGTACATAAAAATCAGCAAAATATTCTAGTGCACCTTACCGAATACCCAACCGATATTTAAATTATTATTGTTTCTAACATCCAAATGCACCTGTCACACAAGTTTGTACGTTACCTTCCACATATTATTAGCCAAGGATTATGCAAAGTGCAATCAAAATTTGTCACTCACTTCTACCAAAATAAAAAACGGCGACTCATTCAATTCAAAAGCTGTCAAAAAAGTTTGATACACTTTTCACTCTAGCCATTTGAGCTGAATTTACATATACAACTCATAGTTTCACCTTTGACTAAGAGTGTATCTTTATGAATCAAATGCTTATAACTAATAAGCATCAATCAACTACATTATGCCTATGATTACCTTAAGTGTTAATTTGACTACTTCAATCTATTTCCTCTAATCTCTACAAGTCACTGTGAAGTGTGAACTTTTCTCTATTTGGTTGCGAAGAAGCTCATGCATATCGGGGGACGAATTCGGAGCAAAGCAAGAACCGATGAAGGGAGAATCCACAACCCATCTCCACAAATCAAACCAGAAGCAACTGCAGGAATCATCAAACAAGCCTCCTTGCTGTTTAGCTTGTGCCAAGCATACACAACCAAACTACCAACACACATATCAATGGCAAAGTTACCACCAACTAAGAAAGGTACAGCCATTGCCATTGGAAGTGGAACAAATCTTCCTATGTTTTTAGGACTAAGGTCTCTAACCAAGTTGGCTGCTACGGCGAATGTGAAAAATCCATAACAAAGTTGCAAGCAATGGTGGGGAAGGGCTGAAAAGCCTTCAACACCGAGAATCGCCATGTTTCGATATATGATAGCATATGGTGCCTTATAAATACCATCTGGATTCCCAACATCAAAGGCCTTGTAAAAAAGGAAGAATGTGAGAGGAGCAACAACACAACCTATTGCTGTCCCTATAGCTTGGCTTACAAGCATTGATCGCGGGGAAGTGAATGTGAGATGACCAGTCTTGAAATCATGCATCAAATCAGAAGAAATTGAAACAATGGATTTGATGAGGCCACACCCTACAAGGCCAGCAACCACACCATCATTTTTTCCAGCCAAGGCTGCTATCACAAAGAGAGTCACTTTGCCGTAGTTATAGGCCATGTTCATATCAGTTAAGCCTGCACCATAGGCATTGCAGAAGGCGAGAAAGGGTGCAAGAAGATAGGCAACCACCACATAGTACCACTTCAACTGAGGGAACATTAATGGGATTACAATGATGGAAATGATGGAGAAGACTATGCACCCTGTACATGCCAACCATATAGGTATGCTTTCTCTTACAAATACTTCATTCCGTCTTAGATCGTCAAGAGGCTGCGGCTTTTGGTTATCTGTCACTGCAGTGAAAAGACATATTAGATTTCAGAGGCAATCATGAACTCATTGATATATAAACCACTCACCAGAGGCAAATACTTCATATGTGTTTACTTGGAAATGGATATTGATTATTTTGTTCCTCCTTTTCTTTTTCTGGGAGGGCGTGTGTGTGTGCTGAGATGATAACACTTTTTTATGTAGGAATAAGAAGGGTGTGAGTGGTAAGCACATGTTAAGGATCTGAAATCCTTAGGAACTGGAAAAAATTACTAAAGGTCATTACTTACATGCATTAAGATTCTTCTTTTTCATGCTGGCATGGATATTTTTGGCAGTGAAACATAGCATTTTGAGAAAATTGTAGAGTCCATCACCAAGGATCAAGGCAATTGAAATAAAAACCTGCAGCAAGAAAAAAGAAAATAAAATGAAGGTTTGAAATTGAAAGAACTTAAATCAAATAGCAGTGCTTCAATCCTAACTAAATTTAGACCTTATATCCATTAAGACTCTTCATGCTACTTTCTGATATACTTGCACTGAACCATTCTCCTTTTTGTGCCTTGATTAATGGCCACATGATACCCCATGAAACCACAGCACCAAGAAGCAAAGACAAATTGACAAGGTGGGAACAAATCATTCCAGCTCCAACATAAGTCATGCTGAAATCAAAGTAAAATCTGCAAAATTCAAGCGCTTTAATCAGTGTCAATGGACAATTGTTTAATGGTATAGACTATAGAGACTTTAACTAGTAGATAAAAGATGACGGAACATACGTGTTTTGCCAAGCTTTTAATCCAAAAGTAGGGAACTGAACAAATCCACAACTATCTCCACCAGTATAAAACCATTGGAAGAAAGCCCAAAGGAAACTGGCTGAGAAGAATTTCGTGAAACCATGAACCTGCTTCCTGCAAAGCAATTGAACTAGTTTTAGCTCTTACAAGGACCCTCAAACTTTAATTCAAATATAACACAAGCAAAACCATTAAAAAGTCTGATTCATACTTGGCCGACGCATCTCCTTTAGGAGTATGGAATCCATTAATAAGAACAGCAGTAGCAGTTCCACTTGGATAAGTTAATTTATAGTCTATTATCATGATCTGTAAGTAACAAAATTTCATCAGCAAAACTGTTCTAGTCAAATCAAAGCAAATACTTCTGAAATTGAAATTACCATCACTTCTAAAGTAATCTACTGAACTAATAAACTTCTATAATAAGGGCGTGTTTGGGTAAAAACATCACAATGACGTGCTTACTTGATAAGATTTTCTGAAACAAGCTAAAAAGAGCTCATTTTCGTAGGCTTTTCTGACAAGCATATTGAAATAAGTTAAAAAGATAAAAGCTTACTGAAAAAAGCTATTCTCATAAGCCCAATAAGCTATTTCAAACACAGTGAAAAAGGAAACCTTCAACATTCAATTATACTAAATGAATCATGTGAAAAATCATAGAATTCAATACTCATAAGAAGTACCTTTCTTATAGGGACCAAAGCCAATAGTCCAACAAAGCTGGTCACAAAGAGAAAAGCTGTCATCCAACCAATTCCTGGTTCCTTGATGCTACCAGGACTATTTCCCTTTGTATCAACTCCTGCTAGCTCATAAGTCTTCCTATTCAAGCCCAATAGGTAAGACCCAAAACCGCCTAAAATCACATAATTAAAGTTTTAGCATCACATATGCAAAGTCTCAAACATATGATCTACACAAATACAAGTTAAAGAATCAAAAGTAGACATCAAAACAGCAGATAAATTGCATCACTACCTCCTACGGCGATGCTATAGCAAGCAACTGCACATGTTTGGATTATGGTATTTTCTTGTCTAGTGAAAGGTGTTGAAAGAATATTGGCTTTTGAAAGAAGCTTTGTCCAAGTTCTAATGAACACAAAGCCAAGTAAAGCAGCTGAGACATTGAGATTGGGGACTAGTCCAGTTGTGAGGTTCAACTTCATCACAATCACACTATATATGGCTCCAATGAGGAAGCTAGCAACTACTCCACGGATTGTGATTTGTCTTAACCATGGTACTGTTCTATTCATATCCTCAGGCTCAATTGGAGACTCTTCAATGTCTTCTCTCTTCAAATTATCAATTTCTCTATGTTCTTCATTGCTTATAGTACCCATTTGATTCTTCAAATCCTCAACTGAGTAAAATCAGTCATCACAGAACAAGAAAAAAACTAAGGAATGTGATGGTGGAAACAATATTCAATGGTTGCTTACACTATACACCAATAATTACAATTAACATAGTTAATAGAGTACAATACAATCATTGTAATGAAAACTAATAAAGTTGATTGTTTGCGACTTAGGGTTCAGCGCATGAGGAGATAATGACATGTTCTAATTTTTTTTAATGGTATAGATTTTAAGTTATTTTCAATTAAATTTTATTTTTTATTCTTCAAACTATCTTGGGCCTCACATTCTAGTACTGGACAGTCCAGTACTGGAGAGGATCCCAACCCAAAAACAACATATTTGTTTGTTGTACAAGGTTACTCGACATATTAGGTGGTAGCCTCGTGTGCTATGAGAAAGAAACAAGAGAAGGAAATAGAATCTGGTCCTACAGTTGAAAAGTTCATTGATTTTTTACAAGGTAACATCATTGTTGTTGAAAGATGAAACTCCATTAAAAAATCTTACCTCAATTTCCCCTTGGATGAATAGATCGAATCTTTGTAACGTGGATCAAGCCAAGGTTTCAACTTTTTCACTGTCTTGCCAAGAATTGTATTCTCCACAAGGTGACAGAAAAAACCCACCTAGTAGAATCTAAACCCTGCAGAGACAACCTCGATTCAGTGTTTTTTCGCAGGTTATAATAACAAGATATCACAACATAACAAAGATGTTATATTGAATGAAGATGCACAAGGGTGAGAATCCTAAGAATTCTTGTTTAAAAATCTAGAAAAATCGAGATGGGTGATGAGAAATTTGAAGCTAAATCTGATATTTATATTTGTTCATTTGCAATGGAATGAGTTACAAATCAATCTTTACCCTCTCTGCATGTAGTACAACGTAGTAGGTGTGTCATGTTTGTACTACAAAAAACGTGTTTTAAAAAGGATATTGTACTAAACATTTAGTTGCAATAAAATGTCTTAAACAAAAGTTATGAGAACTTTCCAAATCAAATCATAATGATGTAGAGAAAATAAGGGCCATTAAAATTTGATGCTCTTTCTTTTCATTCATTGATTTTCTTAGCTTAAAAGCTAGAAAGAGTTATGGTAAGCTGTTGTTATTGTTGACGTGGAGGGAGGAAGGTGTAGTGCTTTTGTAAATTCAATAAACCATAATTTGTTTTAAAAGTCAACAGATATAAATCAAATAAAAATGTAGGAAATGTTTGGATAATGAAATGCTATATAGTAGGAAATGGATATGCAAGGTTCAGAGATAATCCCAAAATATAAGGAACTTAAATAACAATAAAAATAAAGTATAAGATAATTAAATGGAATCGGTCATTCTATGGCCGAGTGAAGAGGAAGAAAGATATGTTAGTTTCAGAATTTGACACATAAATTATTTCGGGTCAATGATAATGAAATGAAGTAAAACAACAACAATAATAATAACTGTATAAATTTTTTAATTGATATGATACAACGGTATAAAATATGAATGAGATAACTGATCTCTCCTGTTAGGTGAAGATGTTAACGTCTTCAAATTCTCCACCTGAGAGGGGAAGGTTTAAAAGGGCAACTAGTCCATGGTGGTCCTTGGAGTTGAATTGAAGAAGTCATTGATTCACTTTTCTATACTGTTTTTTATCTACTAATTACCTAGCTTGTTATTCATAATTTACTTGAGATAAAGTCATTTTAGAGACTTAAAAAAAAGCCTTTTTCTAACAGTTTAATAAGTTTATTTCAGTTAAATTTGGATGATTAGATAAGTTCCTCCTCGAAATTGAAATAATTACTTTTAAAAATTATGAAACCATTTTTTGTCAATAACTGTATGTAGGTGAGGTAGAGGATAAAGGGCTTGGTTATTATATAATTAATTGGATAAATGTACCAAACAAATATGTTATGTTATCTTATAGTTAAATTATCAAATTTAACTATGATGTATGTTAGCAACAGAATAGCAAGTTTATATGAATTTAGTTCTATAGCTGTATATAAATTCCATGTACTTTGATCAATAATGAGTATCAAGACATCATTTATTTTTCTATCTAGGTGTCTTAAGGTAACCATTTTTTCACATCATAAAGTGGAAAAGTTGTAATTTTCTCTTCTAGTGATGCTTTAGGTGTCCTTTTTCAAGGCACTAGTTTATGCTAATTTTTTGAGCTTCTACCCAAAAAATAATAATATTTATTTATTTAAAAGAATTGTACTAGTTTTTTTTATAATGGGAGGGATTCACTTACTCCAAGAGTTAGTTTTTTAAACTTACTATACATCTTAACCATCAATTCTAGGGAAACTCAATGGTTTAGATCTACTCACTAATTCAAACAATTGGAATTCCTTAGAATTGATGGCTAAGATGTGGAATAACTTTAAAAACTTACTATTGGAGTAAGTGGATCCTCTCCTTTTTACAATTTTCTCTCACTTTATGGTAGAGTGGAAATAGAAGAGAAATATAATGAGATGAGAGAAGTTGAAGAGAAATGTTATCTTTCTCTTATTTGGTTCAGGGGAGAGTTTAGGAAGAAAGAATGAAAATGGAGTGAACCCATGAAATTTATTTCTCAGGAGAAAATTGGAGGGAAAGAGGGATCAAGATCAGTTGTCACAAACTGTATCTTAAACCATGTTTTAAATAGAAAAATAATAAATATTTAATTTTTTAATTGATATGACATATTTTCATTTATCTGAGAGATGGTTTGAGACAACATATCATTGTACGTAGAAGAGTGATGAGAAAAAATCACTTTCTATTCTATTTTCTATACAACCAAATAACACAACACCTTTACATTATTATGCAAACATCTAATTCTTAAAAAAGTTGTCCTAATACCACATCTTAGATTTTTTCTTTACTAAAGTTAATAGTTATTTTCATTCCCAAGATAAAGGTGTTATTAACTTAGTTCATCAAAGAAAATTGTCATCGTATTACTCTCTCAAACATTACATTTATGACTAACTTAGTGATTTTTAACAAATTTTCTCACCATATTATTCTCTCAAAAATTAATGTTACAACAAACTTAGCCTCAAATGAAATTTTTCTTTATATTAACATCTCAAATTCAATAATTAATTGGTGCACTCCAATAATTGACTAATATTATAATTTGTCATTAGATTACTCCAATATTAAAATCCTACACCTATTTATTAGGAGGCAAAATATGCACATTTTCTTATACATGTTATTTCTTATTTTTATTTTTCCTAAACAATAGGTATTAGGTTATGATGTGTGAATGACATAACAATTTTGATGTAAATAAGTCACTTATACTTTATGAATTTCACCCTATACTTTATGAATTTCAATGAATTTAAAAATAGTAAATTTTGAAAAGTAAAAATTATTCAAGTATGATAAAGAAATCACGTATTCAATAGTCAAGATCGTTAACTTTGCAGGACAAATATCACGATCTCAACTAACTTAATTTTATATAGAAATTTGTCACTAATCTATTGAGATAACATTAAATTTGTCACCAGTCATTGTTCAATTGCGTGTCTGTACTTTGTGTGAAAGCAAGAAGAATAACAACTTTTTTATAGAAGAAAGAATAGCAACTTTTTTATGGAAGAAAGAATAGCAATTTATTTATGAAAGAAACAACAAGTTTTTTTTTATAAAAGAGAGAATAACATGTAGTACAAGTACAATGCGTTAAACTCGTGGGGCAAGCTAATGCCAGATGATACTATTTGTCAACTTTACAATTTAAGTGATGGTTGGATCCAGTGCCTGATGTTACGTGCTTCACTTTAAAGTATAACATCAATACATTACTTTTTTTTTTGACAAGGAAAAGTGGGGAATGTGAGTTAAAAATATGAAATTACAATTATATCTTTGCTTTTGTAAAGTAATAACAATCCTACAAAAATGAAAAAATACAATATAATATGGGTATTATTGTCTCTACAATAAATATCATATTTCTTTCTCCCTTCTTTATTTTCACTTTCTCTTCAATCAAACAACCCTAAAATCCACCCAATTTCTCACCACTTCATCTCTATCCATACTCTTTCTTCATATATTATCTCCTTCCATTTTCTTTCATCAACCAAATGAAGCCTAAGGGGAAGTTTTAGTACACGACTATAAGACTTGCAATGTTATATAAGACTAAATGTTGTACTAATGAACACAATAAGATTAGAAATGAATGCATTAAGGAAAAAGTTGAAGTAACTTTATTATAAAAAATATTAGAATTATGCCTTATGTGATTTGAAGATGTGTGGATAAAACATGTAGAAGTCCGTGTAAAGAGAGTAGGTCAAATGAAGTAATCCAACTCGTAGTGGAAAAAAGAGACCTAAAAAGCCACCGGAGAAACCATTAAGAAATATTTAGAGATCAATTCTTTATTAATGAACATGTTTTATGATAAAACATTATGACATCATTTGATTCATATATTCTTGTTTATATAGTTTTTGATTGATGAACACTTATAGAGTAATATTTAATGAAATTAGAATAAATAGTGAGAGAAAAGGGCAAATTTCTCATCTCATTTTCTAAACCTGTTTTATAAAATTCTCCAAACATTTTCAATACCTTCCTATGCATACTCTTCAAGGACTCCATTTCCTTGGTCAAGCTAGCACAACCTCAAGCTGCAAACGCAATTACAAAACCTTATGAAACTATTTTTATTTTATTTCTTATTCAAGTGCATGTCGATCATTTTTGATATTGCAGAACAATAGTAAGAATTAAGGATTATTTTAATTTTATCTTTTTGACTTGGATCATGTACTTCTTGTAATTTTAGTTATTGGATAAGTCAAATATCATATAAAATTCGTCAAGACTCATGTAAGTTTGATTACAGTACACTTGATTTTATGTTATCCTAGTTCATATCTTATATTTAGACTTCAGTTCCTTAAAAAAACTAAGTCAATCCATGAAATTGAATCCAATTATGTTTCATACTTTGGTTTGCTCTCAACAATTTCTTATCTTAAAGTGTAATTGCATACACCCTTAGATTAGTTGGGTTGAGATCCTCTCCAGTACTAGATTGTGAGGTCCGGAATAACTTCAAAATTAAAAAAAAATTAGTTAAAAATAATTTAAAAGACATATGTTATCATCTCTATCTGTATCGAAGGAGGGTCTAGTAAAGCAAATGATCTATGTCCAGATTAGCCCCCTTGGCAGCTGCGTTTTCTGACCATTTTGTCACAGTATATTTCTTTCAAGCTTATCCAACCCTCGCGGGCTTGGATCATATAAGCCCGGCCCATTGGGTCGGAAAGAAACAAGCCCAAACAAAGCCCGCCCTTTCGTCAACCTCAAGCTCAAACCATTCGTATTCTTTTCTCCTTCTCTTATTTCCTCAACTCTCATTCCTCCTTCCCAAGAATTTCAGATAGCGATAAGACTAACAGAAAAGAGAAAAAAAATAAGCTTGTTTGTGAATTCAACTTACCCATATCGTTTTCATATAAAATTTCAATTGCTTGAAAGAAAAGGAATAATGGGTGGTTCATCAGACACGAGGTTACTACACGAGCTGCTATTGTACGCAGCAAGCGCTGCTTTAAGTTGTTTGGTTTTGTTCACGGGGCTCCGACACCTTGACCCGAACCGTGAGTCATCGAAGAAGGCTTTAGAGCATAAGAAAGAGATTGCTAAGCGTCTTGGTCGGCCACTTATTCAAACAAACCCTTATGAGGTTCCATTTTTCATTCATCCATGTCCCTTTTGTTTTTTTATGTTGTGAATTTGGATGAATTGTATATTGGTTTCCTAAAACGTTGGGTAGAACTTGGAACATGAAATGTGTGTACGAGGATAGCATAAGATGTTTAATCACTTATTCAAACATGAAATGTGTGTACGGTGATATGGGAAGAATATTGTGGCTTTATCAATGTGGCATTTTTGGGTAAAGAGGTATAGATATCGAACTTTGAGACGAGAGTTAGGAGTTGAGTTGTATCGATAACTTTTATTACTGGTCTGTTCTGAGTGAGAAGAGAAATCGAGAAATTTGAATGGTATGGGGCACACCGACTGGGAGTGTTACCCCCTCTCGAAGACGGGGGAGGGAAGGCTTGGCAGTGGTATATGAGCTACAAAAGAATACTGTGACCTTTTTATGTTCAGTTCACCCTTTTCTATATGTTTAGTTCTGTGATTAGTGTTTTTCGGTGATATGGTGTTATGAAAGAAGAGGTCGAGGAAGGTAGGAACAGTGATTTAGAATGAGTGATACAGAAGCATTTTTTGGTAGAGAGGAAGATGTTTACTTGTTAATTAATGGAGAATGTGCTGGCTTGTTGTGTTGCCAATTAGTGATATTCGAATTATTTTATGATTATTTATACAGGTGCGCATATACATGCAGCCTTGTTGCCATATTAGTATCTCATAGTGCTTTTATCGTATTTTTAGCATGTGTTTCGTAGTTGACAAGTGTGTGGGAGGGAATGATGAGATACAATTGGGTATTTTAGGGTAGTGCCCTTCCCAGGTGGCCTATGTATAATTGTGTGTGCATGCACATATCTATGCGCCATTCTTGCCATTTACATAGGAGGAAATGAGGAATTATGTGCTCTTGTGTAGTTAAGCTTTAGTTTTGATGTTAAAACTAATTTCTAGTGTTGATATTATCTTCATGGAGGGTAACGATTACTTGTTGCTATACTGATGTTATCACGTCACCTCTATGCTCAACACATTTTCTATCTCTAGGCACATGTATTATGAAAAGATGTTTCTCAATTCCATATGAATTAATCTATTATATTTCCTAATATTGACCAATTTCTTTGATAACTGAAGAAACTAAAATGACAATAGAAAAGAAGAAGTACTACTACCTAATACATATTCACATCCTATATGAATACATGGCCTTATCTTTGTTTTGGCTGAATGGTTTTATGTTTTGTGAGATAACGGACAAGATTATGTCTTATTTTTAATTTTAATTTGTGCCCTTTGCTGTTTACAGGATGTCATAGCCTGTGATGTTATAAATCCTGACGATATTGATGTAGAGTTTAATTCTATTGGGGGACTGGAAAAAATCAAGCAAGCTTTGTTTGAGCTTGTTATTCTGCCGCTGAAAAGACCTGACTTGTTTTCTCATGGTAAGCTTCTTGGACCACAAAGGGGGGTTCTGTTGTATGGACCACCTGGCACTGGAAAAACCATGCTTGCCAAAGCTATTGCTAAGGAGTCAGAAGCAGTTTTTATTAATGTGAGGATATCAAACCTGATGAGCAAGTGGTTTGGTGATGCTCAAAAGCTTGGTAAGTGCTCGGTATCTTTATGACTACGTATAAGATACACTATAAAACTATAGTATCTTCACTTTTGAAATGCTGCTTTCTCATGGACTGTTATGATTTTCTAGTTCAACAAATTAAAGCTCTTCTATATGTTTTCCCCCTCTTTTTCATTAAGGTGAATGTGTACATACCCAAGTTCAACTGTAGGTAATGTAGTATATTTTATCATTGACTATAGTTTTATAGTGCAAATGCATTGGGGGAAAAGTTGAGGTTTCTCCTATTGTAGAAAAGATGGGAAAATCACGCCTCAGGTGGTTTAGGCACATGTGGAGGAGACTATTAGAAGCCCCGATAAGGAGAGTAAATCAAATAGAGGTTAATCTATTATGTCCTACATCGGTATTAATGTTTATTGGAATAAAATTGGTGCCATACTTTTGTTCATGAAAGATCTCTTCATGGTCTATTTTAAGTGGACCCTGTCTTGTGAAAAGAATATGTAGGCAAAACTTCTGACTGCATGATTGAGTTTTTTTTATGGCTTCCAGATTCCTAATCAGCTTGTTTGACACCCGATCAGTTTGAACTGATGTCTCAACCTGTTACGTGAATTAGGCTCTCAGTTCTTCTAATAACAATCTGTTGTTTCAAGATTGATAGTGGCCTGACATTGGTAAAATGAGCTAATACCAGATCAAATATTTTTTCACGATAGAAGTCAATTCCCATCCCACCACTTGTTGAAGCCTGTTTGACAAGTTTTCATTGCCTCTGAAAGCTTGCAATATGTCTGGAATATACTATTTTCTGAAAGAAAGTAATATAGGAACTGAACTTTTAAAATAATAAGATTTAGATTCATATCATAGAGATGTGACAAAGTTTTATGTTGGTTGTCAGCCTGACACTATCTTCACCTATTATCCAGGTTTAAGACTGACTATGTATAACATCAATCACACATAGGCAGGTTTTAATCTTATAAAAAATAATAAGATTAAGATCTTATAAACAATCCCAGTTGTAGAATGAGTGAAATGACTCCCATTACTGGTTGAGTTTGTCATCCTTACTAATAATTATACTTTAGTTTTCTAATCCTTTGGATAGTGATGTGCTACATCTGTATATGTTCTACTGATTGTGGATTAGCAGATATGTGGTTGTTTGGTTGAAGGCTTGTAGCAGTTGAGCCACTTGGTATAAAGGGAAAATTTCTAATCATGAAGTTAGTTAGCAAAGGCTTCTTGGTTCCGAATCATGCTTCATGATTAGATTATATCATTTTGTTTCTGATTTATAGTTTTTTAATTGCTTAATTATGTTTTGTGGTCTTTATTTGAATTGTGGCTTTGTTTTGGTTTACTCTTGATATTCTTCTGCAGTGGCTGCCGTATTTAGCCTGGCTCATAAGCTCCAGCCTGCAATCATATTCATTGATGAAGTTGACAGCTTTTTGGGTCAACGTCGTACAACAGATCACGAGGCTTTGTTAAACATGAAAACTGAATTCATGGCTCTGTGGGATGGATTTACCACAGATCGTAAGTCTTAAACTTGTTATCATTTAACTTTCTTTTGATTTGTAAACATTCAAAATAAGTTGCAAATATGATAAGAACAATTTTGATGGATTTGTTAGTATTCTCAAGTTGTCTTTATTTTAGTGAAGTTTATTAACTAATTCATATTGTCTTTGTTTGTGTGTAGAGAATGCTCGAGTTATGGTCCTTGCAGCGACTAATCGCCCTTCAGAACTTGATGAAGCAATACTTCGGCGTCTTCCTCAAGCCTTTGAGATTGGAGTTCCAGACCAGAGAGAGAGGGCTGAGATACTGAAGGTTATCTTAAAGGGTGAGAGGGTTGAAGACAACATTGATTTTGTTCATGTAGCTGGTTTATGTGAGGGTTATACTGGTTCAGATCTTTTTGATCTCTGCAAGAAGGCTGCGTATTTTTCTATCAGAGAACTGCTGGATGAAGAGAAGAAAGGGAAACGATCTTCTGTTAGTATATTTGTCTTTCTCTTTTCATTTCTCTTTCACTATAATTTTATCATTTTTGCCGTAGTGGATAATATGCTATCTACAGCTGACATAACCAAATTTATATCCATATCAGCTTCAAGTTTTCTGACTGAGAACAGATCTTTTTTTAGTATGTCTATTAAAAAAGAAAGAAGTATTATACTATTATATGCACCCAAAGTCATATTTGCTTTCTTGAACTGCATCTCTGGTCAATGAAACCAATTACCGGATTTGCAGATCAATTTGTGACTTCGCGTTACATGTTTTTCATATATCATGTCCTTTTAATGACTTTCAGATGATAGGGTGTTGAACTTTTCAAGCTGCAATGCATGCTTTTGATATAACATCTGTTCTTAATACTTCATCTCCTTGCCGTTTTCTATTGTAAGTTACGTGGGAAGGTGGCCAAAGAAACACATAGGATGTCTCATCTGGGAACCGGAACCGATTAGTCTTCTTGGCGGCTTTAACATATAAGGAGTGTTGTGAAGATATTGAAAATTACTTACTGTTTTGTCAATCTTTCACATTTCAGGCTCCTAGGTCTTTGTCTCAGTTAGATTTGGAGAAGGCTCTTGCCACTTCACGGAAGACAAAGGTTGCGGCAAGTGAATATGGAGGAATAAGCCTACAATCACCATCAAGATTTACAGTGCACAGTGAGACAGGTGATTACCCGCTTCAAGCTGCAATCAATGAATTCTCTAAGCTTGTGGTTTCTAACATGATTAACCTCCACCAATCAGATGCTCAAGATCCTTAAAATCATTACTTTTTGTAGACTAGAATATTTATTCTTCTACTGTCATTTAGCCTAGTCCAAACTGTGACAACAATTACTTCCTTAGTTTATAGAACATATTATATCTTGATCATAATGTGCAGTGTTTGCCCATTGTTGCATTTTGTTCAATGTTTGATACATCAATCCTTGTAGCACGTTTTAATATTCCATTTATGCAAAACTGAATCTCTGATTGAGTTTTCCACCCTCCTTTGTAGTTATGTGATATGATGCATAAAAATGACATAAAATGTTGGTTAATGCCTATTTCAGGTCTCACTCACTTTTGGTAATGTTGATACTAACATAAATACAAAAGCTCATATGCATTGCTCTATTATATGATGATATTAAATGTACAGTTGGATCTAACACTGACATGCCCAACAACTTTAACAGAGTAACCTTAAGATTCATCAAGATGTTGCAGTTAGCAAGTTGCCACCATCCATCAATGATCAAGTCCTGTGGGAAATAACTGGCATTGGAGTGGGTTCGGTATGGTTATTCTTTTAAGAATTGTGGGTCAGTGATCCTCCATGTGTATTTGCCTTCTTTCTGGGCCACCCCATATGATGATGATTAACCCAAACCCTTGAAAGTTGCAATCTCTTCTCCATCACATTCATTCATGATAGTTAGGACCACAATTTTGTACATTTCTTTTTCACCTAAAACATATTTATATAGTGAAGACAGGACCACTACTTAGTGGTCTATCTTCTCTAGTTTCCCACTGTGTGGCTTGCTTGATCCCAGGTTCGTGGTTCCATCATTACTTACCACTTTTTATCATACAAATTTAAGAATATAGAATAGGAAAAGACACATTAGCTTTCAATTACATGATTTTGATGGCAATTCAAGAAGGAATAACATCTCTTTCCTTTGAGATTAGAGTTTTTATAAATAGCTATTTGGTCTAGAGATATCATTGTCATTATAGAAGGAATCGAGAACTATTATCTCAAATGTTGTTCCGCACTAATGAAAATATTATCTCGATTAAAAATATTAAACATTCATTATTATTATTGTTTTTGCTTCATTATTATTAGTGTGAGATAAAATTTGAGATAACATATATCCGTTCTTATAGAAGACTTGTAATCTTGGGTAGATAACACCCTTGCAGATTATTGGACACAAATGAAAACAATATGGTACTGAAAGTTGCATGGCACCCCTGTATTCTTCACAACCAATATAACAAACCTTTTTGTGGCCACAATAGTTTTTAATAGTTGTACGTTTTATTTGTAAATTGTTAGTTTAATTTTCAACACAGTTTTACACCCATTCCTAACTTACAATACAAGAGGTTTTAAGTATTCAGGTTATAAAACTTACAATGTTTGCTCTCAATCTTAAGCCATTGGAACAAAAGCTAAGAACTGTCCCTATACTTGATACAGTAACTTGATTTGATATCAATTATTTTGAACTAATAAGTTCTTATTTGACTAAAATAATTACATAAAAATTTAATTGATTACACGTTGTTTTATTAGCTATGTGCTGTAACTGGCTGATGAGAACAATTATGGTGTTTTATAATTTATATAACTAATAAGAATAGTAAGTAATAATCTATAAGCTAACTGTATATAAAAAATAAGGTATAAGTAGCTAGAGTTGTTGGTAGTTGAAAGTTGAAACCATGTTTTTGGGTTCAAAACTAGTGCTAGCCTTCAAAATCAAAAGAGACAACTCAAAGTAATTTATTTGCTGTCTTTAATTTTCAATTTTTTCTTTTCACGTTCCCTTTGAGTCTTTGACTCCACCCTTTCCGTGTCCCAAAATTAAAAACAATTAATTAATTAATTTACTTTTCCTTCTTTGGGCACCGTGTCTGCTTCCTGTATGGATTAAGCCAAAATGGAAGAGAAATATATAACTTCAATACATCTATCCCAAAAATTATAACTTTCAACCCGATTAAATATAATGCATAATTCTTTTAAATAATGTGTTCTCAATATTATTTATTATTTGAATATGTAATTTGACATATAAAATGATATACATATATATTATGGGAATTAACTTACTCCAAGAGTAAGTGGAAAAAATCTATTCCACATCATTGTCATTCATTTTTGGGAAATCCAATGGTTTGAATTGGTCAGCACATCTAAACCATTGGATTTTCCAAGATTAGATGGCTAAGATGTGGAGTAGGTTTTTTCCATTTAGTCTTGGATTAAGTGTATCCCTCCCCATCATTTATATATGATGAAAAAATTAGTGAATCAATGATGAATGAGTAACCATGAATCCTAGACCCCAATAATATATATATATATATATATATATATATATATATATATATATATATAGTGACAATGGCAAATGAGCAACAACAATTTAAGGAAGGAGAGTGACAACAATATGATAATATGAGTTATAAATTTAAGGTAATTGAGTTGAATGTGAGAAATGTAGATTAGAATTGATAATAAGTTTTTTGAATCACTCTTATAAATAAAGAATAGATGTGTAAGAGTGTGATTTGATATTTTGGATACTCTAGGAACTAAACCGAATAAAAGAAGATGATTTGGTTTGATTTAATTTATGTTGATTTTCATTGTTGTAACTAAATCAAGTCAAACTAGCTATGAGTGATTTGGTTCAATTTGATTTTTAGGTACTTAAGAAATGAACAACTTGAGATGGTATGATTGGTTTATGTTGATTTTCATCCCTGGAGCCAAACTAAACTTTATTTGGGTTCACCAATTCACTTGTTTCAATGGAATATGTTATATTTTGTCATGTGTCTATAGGTTTGCTAATGTTATCATTCATATGTGGACTTTTTCTTACTCAAATAGTATAAAAACTTGTCTATACAAGAGCAAGAAACATTTGTATCAGATATCATCTAATTATTAATTGTTCATCTATTTTGTGATTCAATTGTCATGGTTTCAAATCTTATGGAATAAGAAACCAAACTAATTAAATCATTTCTTAAAAAATTAACCGAACCAAATCAAAATTTCCGATTTGGTTAAATTTAATTCTACATGTTTCATTGTTCAAACCGAATCCAACTATACCCCGAAATTAGCTAGAGCAGCTTATTGGACCTAATAGGATTTTTATCTAGCACAAAACCTAGCTTAATAGAAGTTGAAAATGAAATTGATATATGTCACTTTTATGTAGGTGTAAAAATTAGTATGAGAATTTAGTAGAAGGATATATGATTACTCTTTAAAAAAAAATTATTAGCTAGACTAAATTAAGACATTTCAGCCTAGACTGAAATACGAAGGGTCAAATGTCTTGAAAATCAAGCACCCCAAAGAAGAGAACACATGTTCAATTGATATTAATTCTTCCTTACTTCGAAATATAAAATTTGCCGGCACTGACCTTAGGCAGCAATGACCTCTTCAAAGTTGAAAAACGCATCCTAAAGCTTCGTTATCATTAACATCAAAATTCTCCAATTATTCCCACCCATTCATTCATTTTGCATAATCTATCATTCTTTCATTTTTCTCTTCTTCCCTTATAATAATTTCATCTTTCAATTAATCAAAACATGATTTGGCCTTTTGCAATGATTTCCTCATTTTTCTTCATCTTACTTTCTTCTTTCCTAATTCTTCATTTCTTTCGCAAAACCTCAACACTTCAAATCCTCAACACATGGTGGCTCTCTTTCGAAAATCGCTTCCACGTGTACCAAATTTTCAAAGTCCCACTCTACAATCACAATTTTCAGGAAAATCAACTTTACCGGAAAATAATCACTTATCTCGATTCTCTTCCTTCCGTTCAGGACTCCGATTTCACCAACCTTTTCTCTGGTTCAAATCCGTCTGATATCTTCCTCCACCTTGATGCGAACCAAGTAGTTGACGACACCTTCCTCGGTGCGAAGCTACAATGGACTAAACATGCCACAGATGACTCCGATTCCGATTCCGCCGAGCTTGTACTCCGAATTAGGAAGAAAGACAAGCGCAGGATTTTCTTACAGTACTTCCAGCACGTTCTCTCAGTAGCGGACGAGATAGAGCAGCGTCGTAAGGAAATCAAGTTGTATATAAACACCGGCGCCGGCGAGAGTTCGCGGTGGCGGTCTGTGCCGTTTAACCATCCTGCAAGCTTCGACACGGTGGCTATGGACGGGGAGTTGAAAAACAAGGTGAAATCCGATCTTGAACAGTTTATGAAGTCGAAGCAATACTACCACCACCGGTTAGGGCGTGTTTGGAAGCGGAGCTATCTTCTCTACGGTTCATCCGGTACTGGAAAATCAAGTTTCATCGCAGCGATGGCGAAGTTCTTAAACTACGACGTGTATGATTTCGATATCTCGAAAGTAACGGACGGTTCTGATTGGAAGACGCTACTGATGCAAACGACGAGCAAATCAATGATCGTAATCGAGGATCTCGACCGTTTATTATCATCGAAATCAACGGCTATTAATGTGAGCTTATCGAGCGTGTTGAATTTCATGGACGGCGTCGTTTCATGTTGCGGAGAAGAACGCGTGATGGTTTTCACAATGAACGGTTCAAAAGATGAGGTAGATGAAGCAGTTTTGAGACCTGGGAGAGTTGATGTTCATATACACTTTCCCTTATGTGATTTCTCCACGTTCAAGATTTTAGCAAGTAACTATTTAGGGTTGAAGGAGCATAAGCTTTTCCCTCAGGTTGAAGAGGTTTTTTCTCAGACCGGGCCCAGGCTCAGCCCGGCTGAAGTTGGTGAGATCATGATATCGAACCGGAACTCGCCGAGCCGGGCCTTGAAAACCGTTATCACCGCTTTGCAAGTGAAATATAGTGGTATGTTGAAAGATAGCGGGTCGGGCCGGAGCAGTGATGATGGGGCTGAACCGGGTGCGTTGATATGTAGGGAGAGTGTTCATACGGTGCGAGAGTTCAGAAAACTGTATGGGCTTTTGCGTTTGGGAAGTAGGAGGAAAGATGAGCCCAATTATTCGGGGCCCATAGAGAAAGAAGCTCCACGGATTGAGGGTCGGGTCGGAATAAAGTAATTTTTTTTGTAAAGTTCTTGCTACCTGGCACTAACAATTACCACTATACTGTAGTTTTTTTTATTTTTTTTTCAGTTAGAAATCTTATCGTTGTATTATTTTTTATTAACTTTTTATGTTGCTTGTATCTCAGGAAAATAATGATAGGCATTAAGCTTAGCCAAAGGAAGAACAATTCATATTGTAGTTTTTTTCTTCTGGATATTGTACCATTTTTCGGGATAATCTTATAAACTTCTGAACCAATCATATATGAACTTATTAATAACGTTATACTATACACCGAAAAAGCATGCATATTATGGTTATGCTTTTCAAGATTAAGCCTTCTATCTTTGAGCTTATATACATACTTATACCTAATTTCTCTTATTATGCATGCTTGTTGGTTACAAGACTGTTCTCTTCACAGGGAATTGATTCTTTTTTTGGGGTGCTAATATAGTAATATTCCTTCACAAGAACTAATCTTTTTCAGGGTGTATGGTTGTCTCGCCCAATAATATTGTTCTCATGAGTCGAACTCTTAATCTTTTGATCGTTCTGAGATTTAATGAAGTATTACACCATTACGCTTTATTAGTTAAGAGCCACTTGAATATGTGGATAATGAAATTAATACAAGCCTGTCATCTATAATAAATTGGCTGAATTTGGACCGGACAGTTTCTGACCAGTAATCTGATAGAGAAAATGAGGCCTTTCATTCAAGCAATGATGACATTGTCTGGTGGTGAATTTTTGGAGGTAAGACTGTTTTGAAAGGCCCATACTTTTCTCGTATATCCACTGAATAATCACTTCAGTTTTGACAAAAAAAAGCAACACGAAGCTGGTCATGCGATGGAATTAATTCTGAATGCTTTTCTATTACAGAATGTATTATGCAAAATCATGGTTACCAACTCCATCGTTTGTCGTTGAATTTCTTGTGGCAACAACAATATAGCCTTAATCCAATACTATAATATACTCTTTAACCTACAAAACAATAACTTTATCGTTGTGCCAAAGTAAGAGTTAGGATCACCTGTCTCAAGTCAATCATTTTTCTCCAATATAAAAATGTTATTTTGTATTTTTATAATTTTTCTTTTTAATGAACTGACATTTTTCATTGGATTGAAACATAATTTTACAACTGGATAATCATGTAATAAATTAATAATGTTTAATCTTCTTAGAATTTTATAAGAGTAAATTACATTGACATCCATGAGTTTTAGTAAAATTATACAAATTGTTGTTTCTTTTTTAAAATTTATACAAACCACCCTTAATTAAGTGTAATTTCTTAAGGAAAAATTGTGATAAATGTAATTAAGTCAAACAAAATATGATATATTGTAAAGACAAATTCAAATGATAAATGATATATAAGAGTGTAATTAAGTCAATAATTTTTAAGGAGATGCTTAAATCACCCTTATATTGTGTTGCAACTAGCCAAAATAATGAATAGACGTCGACTTTTATACTATTTGAAATCGTTTTCATAATATATCATATTTTGTTTAACTTAATTACACTCGTCACTCGTTTATTGTTTAAAAAATTACATTTATATATTCTACAACTTAGTCAATCTAATGTATATATAATTTGGGAGGTTTGCACAGGTTTAAAAAATGGAAGGTTTACAAATTTTTGTATAATCAATGTACGTTTGTATAATCTCAGTAAAATTCAAGGGTGTGAGTGTAATTTACTTTTTTTATTTATTTATAATGAATCACAAAAAGCTAGTTGATTTATGCTTGTAGGCTGATAAGAGTAGGAAATTGAAGATATGAGGGTGGAACGGGGTTTGTACTATTGAAACATCTTAATCAATGAAAATCAACCCAACCAGTGTATGCATATCACTAAACACTAACTAATGCTTGAAAAAATAGATTATTAAAATAGTGGTAGCTTAGGGGCACTATATTTTTTTAATGAAGGTTAATGGTAGTGACTCATTGAAAAATAATTATTTGTTCTTAAGATTATAAATTAGAGTCGTGGAAGGTTCCTTTAGAAGTAAATTATAACATAAATATGTAGGCTCAATATATTTATGGGTTCGAAATTATATGTCAGGGTTCCTAGATTACTAATCTTTTTAACATAAGCAAGGTGTTACTAGAGTAATGGTGTAACACTTATAGAAGCCTAAATCATAGACTATTAGAAACAAATATAAGCAGCAGAGTTGGTTTTGTGATTCTGTGGTGAAAAATTAAATATTTCAATTATATTTCAATTTACTTTTAATTTTAGAATGAGAGTTATGTTGTTTGAGCCCAATGCTAATAGTGTAACCTTAATTCTCTAGTTTCTTGTATTAAAATTTTGTGGAGATATTATTTGGAGGCAATGAATGAAAATTAAGAATTTTATGTTTATTATTTTCTTAATTTACATTTTTTCTCAGGAGTAGATTAATTTTATAGTGTTCTTGGTAGATTGAAATTTAGCACTCTATCAAATACTCTGCTAGATACTAGAATAATCAAAAGGTAAAATGTTTGATTCCTATGAGAATCATTTGTTGAGAGGAACAGTCACGTGCTCAAAAGATATTAGTTTCTTACCTAAGAGAATATTCTTAGTAGTACAAAAAAAACCATATATAGTGGATCAAAATAAATCCTCCTTATTATTATAGAAATAGTATCAAATCAAACTGAATGCAAACCATATTCCCTTAAACAGGATCAAAAAACACTATTTCATGTTCTCTTTAATATAATTTACAAAATAGAGCGTGTCTTCTTTTGCATTTTGCTTCTCCATTGAAGCATATCCATATGTGAGATTATTTCTCCATCTAAATATCACTTTAGCCATAATTCCTTTTTATGTTTTTTCATTTATTGTAGTTGACCCAGTTGTTACGTTGAAATTCAATGTGTGCCCATTCATATTGCATTTTACTTTATCTATTCAATTGAAGGTGTAAATGCTCATTACACATGATAGCAAAGAAACACTTGTACGGAAATATTTAATATTTTATTATATATATACACGGAGACAAATAATAAAATATTAAATATGTCTCCAAATATAATGTGTTGAATATGTTTTTAAGTAAGTTTTTCTCAGATGATGGTTTTGATGTTGCAAGTATCTTGATTTTGGAATCTATCATAGAAAAGTTTGTCCAAATTTTATTTGGTTGGTTATTTCTCTTAGTGTGACTATTTTACGTACATTTATTTAATTTTTTTACTTCTCTAAAAAGACATTGAAAAAACAACAAAATAACAAAAGCTCGGCACCTTAACCAAGTCTCAAAATTAAAGTTTTAATTTTTGTTCAAACTAATATATATCTCAATTTTCATACATTCACGTTAATGCATGAAACAAGCACATACACCTTTCAAATGCCTATTTTGATTCACAAAGATTAATATCATTATCAATCCAATAACATATTTAGATATGAATAATATCTCTATATTCAAGCAAGAATTAACCACCATGTATCATAACCTAAAAACTGGAATTCATATTCAATCACATGATGCAAAAATGGTATCTTAATGAATACAACAATTTTTGTAAAGTTACATTAGTTTTAACTTTTAAATTTAGATATAATTGTTGGTTTGACTAGAAGGAATCAAATAAATGACATAAAAAATAAGAACAAGTAAGAATTTGTTAACGGAGTTTAATCAAGTTATATCTAAGTTCTTATGAGGTGTTTCTATTCGGTGTGGTGCTTATAAATCTACTCTATTCCAATATCAATTAATTTAAATATGGATATTTTATTAATAAAAGGTTAATGAGTTGAGTACATTTATGATGTGTTCATCCATGTATTCAATTTGTTTCCAAATTGTGATGCTTCATCCAAGCCATTTGATCCCTTGATTGATTTGTATTATTATCAAGTTTACTTATTTAATATTTTCTGTAGTGTGAAAAATATTAGCATGATGTGAAATTTTATCCTTTATATGCAATAATGTAATAATACTAAGATATTTCAAATACAAAAGCAATAACTCATTTATGTGGTACAAGAGGATTATTTTCCTTTTCTATAGATTGGATAACATCATTTCCTATGGTATCCAATTCCGAATTTGAATTCGAATTTCAATTAGTTAGGAAGAAACCAATTAGTAAATGCATATTCTCTGAGTAAATGAATTGATGTGCCATTAATTTCATATTCCCTAATTGACAAAAACATAGGTAAAGGAAATACTTGATGAGGGAATCATTGTCTTTAATGTGAATCCCCAAAGGAGGGAAACCAATGAATGAAAAAGGCTAATTTTGAGGAGTTGTTAAACAATGAGTAAATTAGATTAATATTGCCATGTTGGTAACCAAAAACCACCACTACTATATATATGAGTTGTTAAACAATGACATCTTCATAATTTTCTTATCTCAATCAAGTTTATAATGGCTTTTTATTCTTTAAGGGTTACCTGCAATGTTTTGCTCTATTCCTTGATAGTTTATCTTTTTCCTTTTCATTGTTTAGCTGATGACAACCAAACATCAACATTAGTTGTAAATGCTACTTCTAATTTATCTGCAAGGCAAATTCCTGATAACTTTTTTGGAGTATTCCTAGAGGTGAGTACTAAAAATGTATCATTTTCATAGAAAAGATCATTCATAACGTGTTAGCTTCTTATAAAATGGGTGGTTCATAAATCATGCATCCTCATACAATTTGTATTGGTCGTCACTCAATTTTTGTTTTCTACTTTTATACTCATTCTTTCTATTCATTTTTTGCATGCAATTACATCCAAGTTTATTTATCATCATTGTAATAAAATAATATAATTTTAATGAAGGGATTTTGCTTCTTGTTTTATTATTTCTATTAATTGACTTAATACAAAAGATCAAACCTGAAAAAGAACAAACTTTCAGTTATAAATGTTATTGAATATTGAAAGTTAGTCCACTGAAGGTTGATGCACACAATCAACCAATATTATTGTTTCTTATTCTCTAAATTATTTTTCAGGAAATTAATCATGAAGTTAGTGGAGGATTATGGGCAGAACTTGTGAGCAATAGAGGTTCATTTCCATAATCCTAAGCCTTTCTAATTAGACTCTATATTTCTTGAATATATTTTATTTTCTTATCACAAATTTATGTTTTAGGTTTTGAAGCTGGAAACATTGATCCTTGGACAATTATTGGAGATAACTCTTCCATTTCTGTTTCAACCGATCTTGCCTCTTGCTTTGAGAAGAATAAGGTTGCATTAAAATTGGAAGTGCTTTGTGGTGACACAAAACCTTGTCCAAATAATGGTGTTGGCATTTCTAACCCTGGTTTTTGGGGCATGGTAAGACAAAATAAATTTTCCTTTCATATTATATATTACATCCTACAACTAACTAATTATGGGAATGAAGAAGTAACTTTTAATCTTTCTAACATTTCTTTACTCATTTGCAGAATATTGAGGAAGGGAAGAAGTATCAAATAATATTCTATGTTAAAGCCTTAGCAAAGACTGATTTACAAATATCATTCATAGGAGCTGATGATAAAAAACTTGCATCATTTAATGCCACGTGAGTTTCTTTAATATAGAAAACTTTGTATAAATTGGTCCATAAGGTGCATATTACCTCATTTTATTTTAAAGAATGGACTATAATAAAAACCCCATCATGAACCTTCAAAATTATGTTTTTTGTATTGATTGAGATATACAACTAATTGATAAATTTTGACAGTGTTGGTAATACTGCAAATTGGACAAGAATTTCGAATATATTAGAAGCCAATGCAACATACCATAATGCTAGCCTACAAATAACAACAACAACTAAAGGGGTTTACTGGTTAGATCAAGTATCAGTTATGCCAAAGGACACACATAAGGTATATATAAATCTATCTCTAAATATTTGACTGATATGTTCACTGTTTGGCACCATTTTTCTCTAAATATAATGACATCAATTTATTCGTCTCTTGATATAGGGCAATGGCTTCCGAAAAGACCTTTTCCAAATGGTGGCAAAATTAAAACCAAAGTTTCTTAGATTTCCAGGTATATATATAAATTTGTTTTTAAAGTACATAATATTGTGAGTGTGGATTTCTATCTTCAAACCAATCCTTAATATCCTATCTGAAATGTTGGATAAGTATTGATTTTTTATTTGTCAATACACTAGGTGGTTGCTTCGTTCAAGGAAATGTTCTAAGCAATGCATTTAAGTGGAAAGAAACTGTTGGACCATGGGAAGAAAGACCTGGTCACCTTAATGATGTTTGGAACTATTGGACTGATGATGGCTTTGGTTATTTTGAGGGTCTTCAAGTGGGTTACCTTTTAAAACTATAATTGAAATTTTCCATTTGATATATCGAAAAAATACTAACAGATCAACATTTGTCGATAACATTCACAGTGACACAAACTAATGAGATTTTTTGTCTTGAGCAGCTAGCTGAGGATCTTCATGCATTGCCAGTATGGGTGTTTAACTCTGGTATATATATTTATATATCTTTAGTATCTTATCTGAAATTTCTTATCATGCTAACATGTTTTAGAACTTCATTTTTAATCTTCTAAGTTATTGAATAAATATGTAGGTATCAGCCTTAAGGAGCGTGTTAATTCATCAGAGCTTTCAACATATGTGGAAGTATAAACTTCTTGCTTGCTTTTATATTTATGTGTATTTAATTTTCATAGTTAATATTCTATTGACACCTTTGTATTTATATATATAGGATGCCTTAGATAGCATTGAGTTTGCAAGAGGTTGTACTAAATCAAAATGGGGTTCTGTTAGAGCATCTATGGGACATCCTAAACCATTTGACTTAAGATACGTAGCAGTAGGAAATGAAGATTGTGGGAATAGTAACTATAGAGGTATGTTTTTTTCTCTTCATTTTTTCACTTTTATTATTTTTTCAGAATAATTACAAAATCCATGATAAACATCTTCATGTATTAGCTAATAACCTTTTGATTAAATTTTCATGCAATTTAAAATTATTAATATATGTATATATATATTTATTTCTTCTTTCTTATCTTTTCAGGAAATTATCTTATATTTCACGATAAGATAAAATATAGGTACCCAGATATTAAAATTATCTCAAATTGTGATGGATCTGGTAAACCATTAGATCATCCAGCTGATTTGTACGACTACCATGTAATGTTATTCTAACTATACTCTTCCTTTGTTTCTCAATCAAATTTTAGAAAATAAAACATGTTTTTAATGTCTTTTTTGCTTGCCAACTTATTTATTATTACCACATTTTTTAATGCTTGTATCTTTCCTCTCAGATTTATACAAATTCTGCTGATATGTTTTCAAAGTCTACTAAGTTCGATAAAACATCAAGATCTGGCCCAAAGGTTAGATTAATTGATTTTTTAGTAACCATTTCTTGAATTTGTAATTTATGGATTATTATTTTACATCCATTCATTATATAAATGATTATTTTGACTTCACAGGCTTTTGTTAGTGAGTATGCTGTATGGAAGGAAGATGCTGGATTGGGAAGCCTTTTGGCTGCTGTGTCTGAAGCAGCATTTCTAATTGGACTAGAGAAGAATAGGCATTTTTTTTTATATACTTTGCTTATATTTTATGAACTTTGTTTTTTCTCATTTATAACTAAAAATCAATATTTTCATTCCATTCACTTTTTATGCAGTGACATTGTAGAGATGGTTGCTTATGCACCACTTTTCCTTAATATAAATGACAAGAGGTAATTTTCTTATGCTTATGTCATGAAGCTAAGCTTATAGTTATACATAAATTGATACTCTTATAGTTATACATAAATTAATAATGTTGCTAATGTCGTTATAGGTGGATTCCTGATGCAATTGTGTTTGACTCATATCAAAATTATGGAACTCCAAGCTATTGGGTGCAGAGATATTTTACTGATTCAAGTGGAGCAATATTACTCCCAACAACACTCAACACTAATTCACCAAACTCACTTATTGCATCTGCAATTTATCTCAAAGGGTATAAGCATAATCAAAATTACATAATAATAAAGGTAAAATATAAATCCTTTTATTTAACTATGAAGTGCCATTTTGTGTAGATGCTTTCACTAACACTTTATTTACTTTACTAATTTTTGCAGGTAGTGAACTTTGGAACTACCCCTCAGAACCTTAAAATTTCTGTAAATGGATTGAACTCAACTGTTAAACATGGTTCATCAAAGATAGTGTTGACATCATCAAACTCAATGGATGAAAATTCGTTCTTAGAGCCAAACAAGGTACACATTAATTTATTTAAACTTAATTCATATATGCCTAGTTACCCTTGCTAGCTTAGACAATAATTTCAGTTAAAATGTGTTATTAATTATTAATTGTTTTTATTTTAAATACAGGTCGCTCCCCGTCGAAGTTTACTTGAAGATGCTGCGAATGAAATGAATGTTATACTCCCTCCTTATTCAGTGACATCATTTGATTTGTTAACATAATAATGACTACCATTTAGTTGCACTAGTAAGATTTAGCATGAAAAGCTAACACCATTGGAAAGGAAGTAAAGTATTTTAAGTTTGTTCTAAATGTAATATTCTATCCTTTGTTCTAGTGAATAATAACTTTACTTTTCCTAATCTTACTCTTTTTCCTCATTATACTTTCTTCCAACATAAATTGTGATACACATTTATACCTAATTATTACAAAAGGGGAGTCTACAATTTATTTTCACAGACATAATAGGAATAGAACATAAAACCAAAAATGATTAAAAAAGACTATACCAATGGATTTAAATATGGATATTTTGTAAATAAAGGGTTACTGAGTTGACTCTTACATGTCACCATTCAGAGAACACTTACATATATATTTACAAATTTTCATGTTAGGATATTAGTTAAATTATTATCAATAACCTGGTTGAAATGAAACTTATGATACACTTCACAAAGGAAGCCATTGCAAAGCAAATGGGGAAATAGTAATGGATTGCAACTGATATCGAAGATGAGGATATGGAGCACCAAGGTTATAGATGAAGCTAGGAATAGTGAATGCTTAAATGACGAAATGTTTTGAAAAAAGCATTGATGAGCACAATCTCATATCATTAGTGGAAAACTTAAGATTCTACCCTTTGCCACTGTTACGTTTTTGTTGGCAAAATATAGAAACCCTAATTTTGTCATTTATATATTTCATTTTAGAGAATTAGAATAATTTTTGTAGATGTAATTTATGTTATATTTTTTGTATTTATTATAATGTCAAATTTAAGGTGAGATACATATTTATTGTGTTAATGATAGTTACTTAGGATCTTATGGTTTTTTATGAAAATTATAAAAATGTTAAGGACAAAATAATAAATTAGAAATTAGTCAATATAGGTACACCATGTTTTACATTTATATATAGTATATAAGTATATAAGTATAGTTAACAATGATAGTGTAAAAAACTTATACACTATCTATACTTACATATTTCTCTCGCAATGTTTTTTTATAGCTTAGGAATATGAAATAAGTTTCATGTTTAACTCTCCCACCCAGATTTTGGTCTTTCTTAAACAGAAACAAACATGTAACACTTAATCGTCCACTCCTTAGTTAAGACAACTTGTTTTGTTTGGATTGTTTAAAATGAATGTTTTATCTTTTAAGTTGTCGAAAGAGGTGACATAACTTAAAGTATTATTTGGTTTAGGATAAAATGAAATTTATCTTCCATTGTTTTCAAATAATCAAGCAACTTTTCTACAAACTGAGCCGTTTTTTCTATAATGCAACTTTCAGATTATAGAATATATTTTTATTTAATGTTTTACCCAAGTTTTTTGAAACACCTCTCAATAAATCTATGATCGTCTACTGATATAAGATCTTATTATATCTCCAAAAATATTAAAAAGTCAATATTTGATTTTTGGGAGCGACATTTGCTGGAAGAGACATCCATATACCTTGAAATTGATTCTTGAGCTAAAAAGGTGAGGAATACCCTTGCTATTCCCTACAAAGTGATTTTTGGTCCATTCTGCTGTAATGTAGGGAAACAATCTTTGGATAATGTAATTTCACATTCTTGTTGTCAATTCTTGCATACTAATTTTCCCTATTAGTTCAATGATAACAGTTTAATTCATCATATATATACTCATTTATCAGCATTCTCATTATGGTCAAAACTAGTTTTGGCTTCACTGCAAGCACATTCTTGGCACTAACTTCACTCCTCTGAAACAGTTGGTAGACCCTCTTTAAACCATGCGTATAGACCCCCTTCCAGATGGTAGACATTGGTGAAACCATCAAGGACTAGCAAGTAAGCTGCTATAAGAGATCTGTCAAAGTATCAAAATGTTAAAATTAGGACAACATGGGTTTGATTCGAGTCGGAATCCTCTCTAGTATTGGAGAGATGAGTGATGTTTTTGCTTTTAGTTTGAAGGGTTAAAGTACCATCTCAATATAAATAAACGGATACAAGTGTCCATGCATTTTGCTTTCTCTTTGTTTCTTCATAACACTTCTCTATCTAATACCGGAGAAGATTCTGATTCTCTAAATAGATTAAGTAATGTAACAGAGTATAGCTTATAATACATCACTAACTATGGATGTATTTGTCTTACTTCATATCAACCATTTATGTTGTTTTTGCTTTAAATAATTTGTAACAGGTAGTATTGATTATTTAATGTTTTAATAAAACATGAGTTCATTAAAATATCATCACCAACCAGTTTTCGGCTATATATACTAATAATATGTATATGAGGTTACAACACCAAAATAAATATTTTAAGGTTGATTCCATAATAACATGTATATAAGGTTGATTCCATGAGTAAAATTGGAAGTCAAAGGGAGAAGAAAGCAAGCATAGGAAAAACAAAATAAATAGAGAAAATTTAGTACCTTGATTGTTGACCTTCTGGTAGATTCTGTGATGGTTTCATTGTACCACCTGATGAGCAAGCTACTATTATCTTTGCATTTTTATCTAATTTTGCTTCAACAGCTGCCACAATGATCAAATATTTAGTCCCAGAAAACAAAACAAAAAATGCATAAATTGAAGAAATGCATGATGATGTAAATTTATCATACTCTGAATGAACTCTGGGTTCTCTTCTGTACCAGCAAAAATACCAAAGAATGCAAATGCAGCACGTCTTGCAATATCCCATGCTGTCCACTCTTTTATAAGTCTATATATTTGCACATTTATAGCATCTTGAGGATGAGCCTGCACTAACAACAATACTTATATAACTTACTTTTGGAAACTATAAGCATAAAAAATACACAGAAAACTGCAAAATGAAAGTTCCAAGTTTCTAAAACTTATTCACTAACCTCTTTGAACTCTGCTTCAGGCCTTACATCCAGAATCACAAACTTATTTTCCTTCTGAAGGCGCAGAGCTTCCTTTGCTTCCACACTTCTTACCTGCAATACCATATCATTCTTGTTTCTACCACTTTATGATAGTATCCAGTATTTTAAAATCTTGGACTATATTATTTAAAACCATGATTGTAGCTGTTTTTGTGTATTAAAGATCTTATACCATGATTCTAAATTTGGAGTGTTTTAATCTGTCTTTAGATGCAAGTTTGCTTATTTATGCATTTGGGTGAGTATATATGTCACAGATAGAGATGGAACTGTACCTTTTTTGCCAGAAGTGTTTCTCTCTTAATCTTCCACTCTTCTTCAGCTAATGCCACAAAGCAAAAGCGAAAAAGCAGCTTATTAAGCTTCTATAATGATTTCAAATTAAATGCTATGAAAAGAACACTAATACCTGGTGATTTTGCTTGTTTTGTGGCTGCACTTTGGATTTTCAGTCCCCTTGCAGTATTCTGTTGCTGTAATCTTTGACCTGTGGATTTCTGTGATCTCATGCCCACCCAGCATGAACTATGATCACGTGTTCCTTCTAAAGAAGGCACCAAGTGTTTTAAAGTTGATGTAGATGAGTAATGTAGAGCATTTGATGTAAAAGCTGCCATTTTTTAAAGCTTAAAAGTTTCCACACAGGAAAATCTGATATGGGATTGCAAAAAATTTCTAGCTTATAGTCAATAGGGGAATTAGTGGAAGTATTTTGGATCAGCCAACCCTAGAAGCTTCTGTTATCTAGAGAGAACTTTAGGTAGTTTGTGTGGAATGTGTATCTGCTTATTGTGGATATCTAGGACTGAGAATCTGAGTTTGTGGTTGATGTTTTAGGAGCCCTTCACTACTTGGATATCATCCTTTGTCTTCTTTCTTCTCTCTTTTCCAAAAGTAGTGTCTTCCTATATAAATAGTTCTGTAAGGGGATTATCTGTCCCAAAAGTATCATTTCTTACTGTACTTACCCAATAGAATTGTATCAAATAATATAAAATATTACATTTTGATTTTATAACTTATTTTTTTCAATTAAATGACAGATTATGATTGATTTTAGATATCATTGGGAACACCAACAAATCTCTTTAGTGCATTAAAATTTTAATGAGGTTAGTTCAATTTTTCAAAGTTAGAGACAAAACAATTATCGGGAAAATTTAGATACAATATTTTATCAAAGAACTTAAACCATAAAAAAGACTTATGATATATCATTTGAGATCAGTTCTTCATATTGTTATATTCCCCTTTATATATAGATGCGTGATTCTTACTCGTGAGTAATCTTTTGTATCGTCTTTGGCTTGATTTGGCATCAATGGAAAACATTACCTAACTATCTTATGTGGAGACTTTTGACAAAATAATCTCAATATAACCTACTGAATATTAGTCGTTTCAACACTTAATGATGAATATCTCATCTACTTATAGTAGTAGAATCAATTTTCACTATGATAAAATACAATACGTCTAATATCTCATTTCGATTTGTTTATACTCTCTCAGTGTGATTAATTTCTCATCCTTATAGGATGAGGTATAATATTTCACTATGATTTCTTTCTAATCTTTGATTGTGGTGTATATCAATTCTCTTATTGCTCTTCTCACTCACCAGATCTTGTAAAATTCTCCTTAATTGGAGAGACCATGACCATTAAACTTTAGTAGATGGTTTATTATTGAGTATATTCCATGATGAATTTTTAAAGTCTAAGAATTATTGATTTATATTTTCCATGATGTTTCAGAATAATTAACATTTTATATAAAATGTTATTAATGATGTAATAGTTTACCTAATTTAACTTGTTATAAATGGATCATTCTCATTAAAAGGTGGTTGGTTTAACTGGTACATGTTTATACAAGGGCTCATTTAGACCTATACAGAAGATGGGAAATTTGTCCTGCTTATTCCAACTTGCACATGAAGGAGATTGAATATGTAAAATGTACCCTACATAACACAGGGCAAAATTGTATAGGCTAGCACGAATTCCATTAAAAAAGAAGTAGGTAATCTTGGTCAATATTAGTGGTGCATATACGTGAGTTCAACAAGTTCACATTATGCGCACCAATAAGGAGTCATGTCATTAAAAGATAAATTAAAAAATAAGTAATTGAAATCTTTAATATGCTATTTATTTCATATTGAATCTGGAACATTGCCCACAGTCTATTAACTATAATAATTCATTTATTTTCATAGTGATAGCTACATTGACCTACTAATAAAATATATCATTTATTTCCTCCCAAATCTGTACGTACCTATAGTATAAATGGATGACAAATATTAAGTATTTATTATTTCAAACATAATATATATGTCATTCATTTCATAAAAAAGGCACAAGTGACATAAGTCGGTTCATGTCATTAATTGTTCAACAAAAGGAATCAATTAATATATCAGAAAAGCTGTCCCATAATATATAAAGGTCGAGTAGATTTGAAGTTCATATAAGAACTGAAGCTTCACAAATAAATATTTTAGCAAACTAATAATATATGTTTCAATATTGATAATATAAAAAGCCTATTTTATGTAAAGAGATTTGGATATTGATTTTGTGTTAAGTGCATTAATCTTCTCAAGGATGACGGAATTTATGTAATCAAGAAACCTACAAACCTACAACCTAATTCTTAGGGTACCACATCGGCATTATCACATCACTAGGACTAATAGCATCTTCAACCTTTTCTGGATCTAAAATTAAGAAGTAGTTTATGTAGTTACCATCTATGTATAGAAAAAAGTTTGTGTGAAATTGATTTTAGAATTAATTTTATTGATAGTCTGGAAATTTTCAAAATAATTTCACCAGTACTTGATTAGTATGAGTTCTATATTTTAATCTTAGAGTTGATATTTCAGCAACAATCCCCTAAAGTGTTAAAAATCTGATTCAAAACTAAGTTTAGAAGTTAATTTGTAAACTTTCTATTTCTAGCAATATTAGATAGGTAATGTAGTAAGTAGTTACAATATAAATAGCATGTATCAATTTTGATTCATTAAGCAATAATAAAAGTTCTATCAGAGGCATTATTCATATACTTTTCTTCTTCATCATCCTGCACATACACTAGAGATATATTCTCTCTCAAAACCTCATCTTCTTCAAATTCATCTTTCTCTGTTTTTCACTGCAACATTTCTTCCTCTCTGTTTCGGTTTCATTCTGTTTGGTGTAACACCCTAATTTTGAGTCTTTAAAATTATAGTATCAGTCTTGGAAGTCTCGCTTGAGCGAGAGATTCTCGCCTGAGCGAGAAAGGATCCCCTGGGAGGGTGGAATCTTGGGCTATATTGGAGGATTCTCGCCTGAGCGAGAGTTGTCTCGCGTGGGCGAGAAATGGCATTTTGGGGCTGTTGCACTGTGAGATTCTCGCTTGAGCGAGAGGGTCAGATCTGAAATTTTAAAAAGGCGGGAACCCGACGACTGCTCTTTAAAATAGAAACCCCAAACACATTTTAGGGTTAGAACTTTGAAGAGAAGAGTGAGAAGAGGTAAACCTCTTGCTTCTAACTCTTCTTCTTCCTCTCTAACTTGTTTTGGGTAAGTTGGATCTATTTTCAAAACATGAGAAACCATGAAAACTCATTCTTTAGAGTTATGGTTCGTTTTATGTTGTTTTTCTCTTGTAAACTCTTGGTTTAGAGTTGATATTTGATGAATAGAAAGATTTTGTGGGTTATTCATGAAAACCCCAAAAATCCCCAAAATGAGAATATGGGTATAAAGAGAAAGAGATGAAATGTTAGATGTGGATGATGAGTTTATGATTTGATATTGATATATGAGATGAACATGTATGTTTAAATGTTTGGAAACTTCTATTGAAGTAGTTTTGGAAATCTAGAATATATGTGAATCCCTTGTATGTTTGATGATGAAATACGAGTTATTTATGTGTTATTTCGAATAAATGATTGACATTGTTGTTATTGGTGGAAATGAGGAAAGATCCTAAGGTTGGAGGAAATCGCGGAGGAGACTTTTAAAGTTACTCGGAACTGATCCCCAACGCTCACTAAGGTAAGGAATAAGTGTTTCTAAATCATACTCACTGATCTGAATGAGGTATGTGAAAAAGGTAATGTGTTGGTAAGTTTTATTGTTGTTACCCTACCCGAAGAGGTAGTGGTTTATTATTGTTGTGTCCTACCCGGAGTGGTAGTGGACTGTTATTGTGCCCTACTCGGAGTGGTAGTGGACTGTTATTGTGCCCTACCCGGAGTGGTAGTGGACTGTTATTGTGTCCTACCCGGAGTGGTATGGGGTAATAACTCGACCTTCTCGATGTGGTATGGGGTAATAAGTAATAATAACTCGACCTGCCCGATGTGGTATGGGGTAATAAGTAATAATAACTCGACCTGCCCGATGTGGTATGGGGTAATAATAACTCGACTTGCCCGATGTGGTATGGGGTAATAATAACTATACCTACCCGATGTGGTATGGGGTAATAAGTAATAATAACTCGACCTGCCCGATGTGGTATGAGGTAATAATAACTCGACCAGCCCGATGTGGTATGGGGTAATAAGTAATAACTCGACCTGCCCGAAATGGTATGAGGTAATAACTCGACCTGCCCGATGTGGTATGGGGTAATAAGTGGTAACTCGACCTGCCCGATGTGGTATGGGGTAATAAGTGGTAACTCGACCTGCCCGATGTGGTATGGGGTAATAAGTGATAACTCGACCTGCCCGATGTGGTATGGGGTAATAAGTAATAATAACTCGACCTGCCCGATGTGGTATGGGGTAATAAGTAATAATAACTCGACCTGCCCGATGTGGTATGGGGTAATAATAACTCGACTTGCCCGATGTGGTATGGGGTAATAATAACTATACCTACCCGATGTGGTATGGGGTAATAAGTAATAATAACTCGACCTGCCCGATGTGGTATGAGGTAATAATAACTCGACCAGCCCGATGTGGTATGGGGTAATAAGTAATAACTCGACCTGCCCGAAATGGTATGAGGTAATAACTCGACCTGCCCGATGTGGTATGGGGTAATAAGTGGTAACTCGACCTGCCCGATGTGGTATGGGGTAATAAGTGGTAACTCGACCTGCCCGATGTGGTATGGGGTAATAAGTGATAACTCGACCTGCCCGATGTGGTATGAGGTAATAACTCGGTCTGCCCAATGTGGTATGGGAAATGAAATTGATGAATACGATTAAGGGTGAACATGAATGATGAGAAGTGTGGATGTCACAATGAATGTCATATGCATGCTATAGAATATATAGTATGAGATGTTTATTCTATAGGGTGAATATGAATGACTAGAAATGAGAATGTCACAAAAAGAGTCATATGCATGCTATAGGATATATAATATGAGATATATATCCGATAGGGTGAATATGAGCGATAAAGAGGAAAATGTTGAAAATGAGAGTAATATACATGCTATATGATATATATTATGTGATATATATACTATAGGGTGGATATGAATGATGAGATGGATGATGTTTCGAACGAATGAAATATGCATACTATATAATATATATTATGTGATATATATATATATATTATATGATGAATATGAGTAAAGTGTAAATTAAAGGAAAATGATATGAAAGTTTGCAATTACGCATATGTGTTTACAAATTATATTAAAGATTAATTGTATTTGAAATGTGGATTATCATGTGATATTAGTTTTTGAACTAATGACTTACTCCCTTTTGTTTTGTGTGTTATGTATGATAATCTCATTGTAGGTAAATGAAATATTTTGAGAAGGAAGCTCACTTAGGAAACTTTTGTGTTTATTAACCTATTTGTCTTTAATTGCTACTTGACGTTGTAGTTCAATCGATAACATTATGGGATGACTGTAAATCCGTTTAGATTAATAAGGATGTGTGTAGTTATGGACTTTATAACTCTGGGAGATCCATAACTGGTTGTATGTGGTAAATGTTATTTAAATGAATTATGTTTTTCCGCAACATAAATTTGTATAATAATATAATATGGTAAAGAGTATTTTCAAAGATTACTTGGTAAGAAATAATTAAAATAAATGAAAAATTTTCAATGGTAGAATTTGGGTCGTTACATTTGGTTGGTGGCTGACTGCAATTTTCCAACATCAAGATACTGCAAGTGGGTCTTGGTCTCCTTATTGTTTAATAGAACAATTATTTCTTTCCTTCTTTGACCTTATTGAATCAATAGAACAGATACCAACTAAATTGAATTTTGTGCTTCAGTTAAACAAGCATATATAAGTATGTCACTTTTCTTTTGGCAGAAAAGCACTAGCATTTAACATAGTTATCGTTATTAATAGCTCTTCCCAACTCCCAAGTAGGCAATTTGCATTTCCTTTTAAAAATTATAAAAACGTAGTTGTGTATTATCATTTTTCTCTTTAAAAAATTTCATATAATTTGTAAGGGTTTACTATATAAAAATAGTTTTGTTTACATAAATTAAACAAAGTTATTAGTATCTAAAAATTAACTTTCAATTTCAATTAATATATCTTCAGATAAAGAAATCTACTATATACTATACTTCCTTCATCTCCTTTCTCATTTTTCTCTCTCTTAAAATCAATCAGTCAAACAAAGTCTTTTACTTTAATATTTTCCAACTTTATCATTATTTATTATTTCTCCTTTTCACATTTGTTTCTCCATTTTATTTTAATTGTTTTCAACATAGATTAAATATTTTATTGTAGCGAAATTGTATCAAAATTCTACACCATATAATAATTTCTTAAACTATATCCACAACCTTAAATATGAAAAAATATATTCCATTTGTTTCACATTTTAATTTGTCCATGTTACTTCAATTTTTTGATGTTTTAGAAAAACATTACACATTTATACTATATTTTCTAATTTTTCTAATTATACTATTATTTATTATTATCTTCTTTATTCAAATTTACTATAATTTGTTATATTAGGTACATAGCTTTAAGGGAAAAGATTCACTTACTCATGAAAATACTTATTTTTCATCTTAGTCATCCAATATAGAAAAATCTAATGGTTTATATGTACTCACTAATTCAAACCATTGGATTTCCCAAAAATGAATGATCATGATGTGGAGTAAATGTTTTTCCACTTACTCTTAAGTGGAGAGTAAGTGTTTTTCCACTTACTCTTGGAGTAAGTGGGTTTCTCCCTAACTTTAAACACCAATCATTTTTTAAAGCAACGAATGAAGTAATAGTTATTTATGAAACCAAATACTGATACATTAATTCAGGGGACGCGTTAATTATAGCAACTAATGGGTCAAAACAGAGTTATCCAAATAATTGTATATACACCATAATTAAGGGAAATGATGGTGAAAGTGAGGCCCACACCATATCCATTTATGCTATTGAAGTGAGAACTAGATCTGAACGACGCCGTTAAGAAAGACGCAAACACAACAACTACCGACACTAGGAACCAACCCCCTTCACTACTCGGAAATCAAAATTATTAATCAACTTCTCACGTGCCTCCACGTGTCATTCCATCTCAGTTAAACGATGATGATGATTAGAATATCTACCGCAAAACGTGTTGTCGGATGCCTCTTGATTCACTGCAACGCTACCCCATTCGTGAACAGTGGTCACGCGGCTTGTACGTTCGTGAATACTGCTGTTTTTGCTGATTTTATTTTAATTTATTGATGCTGTCGGTGTTATGAAATTTCTTCATGTAACAAAATATATATTTAGTTCAAATGGATCATTAAAACTATTCTATAACCATGATCTCGTTACTGTTCCTTTCTAAAATATTACAAACGTTTTGGGATGAACTTGTTAATGATAAGGACTGTAAGTTATAACGGAAAGTAATATTTAATACTACAATTTATTGACAATTCTACAGTTTTATTTGGGTTGAAGAATTCTTATTTATTTTGTAAAACGGACTCCTTTATGGTATGATAATAATTTAATAAAAGATAAACATAAATCATTACTTCATTAATAAGAAAAGCATATATAGGTAATTTAAAGTATAATTATTAGGAATTGTTCTGGTTCCTATAAATACATTTGGTTTATAAAAAAAAAATGTAGTATATATGGATTGCTAGTTATGTTAGATACAATTAATTTATGTTAGTTATATCTAGAAGTAAATAATAATTAAATATAAATAATATATGATGTAATAACGATCCAAATAATAAGAGAAAAATGTATACAATATGAATTGCTATTATATATGAATAATGTATTATACTACGAGTATAATAGTTATCCACTAAAAATACAACAAAAATTAAACCCATATTTATTACATTGTTACTAAGTACTAGGGGTGAGCAGGATCTGACCCTACCCACTCACTCGATATGGCTCAATCATGATCGGGTCTGAAAAGGATTGGGTTTCATCGTGTCTATGGTCGGGTTTGAGTTCAAAAATTAGACTCAGTCAATATTTAGGGTCAGGTAGGGACCAAACATGACCCGTCCCGACCCTGTAAGACTGAGATTGCAACTAAGAGGGAGTGAATTAGTTGTTGCAATAAGTATGACCAATTTTTCTGCCATATCAATGCTAACGTGCAGCGGAAATATTGTGCAGAAAAATATTGACTTAGGAATGATAAATAAATAACAAAGAGAATGGAAAGAGAGTACGCATGTGTTTTATACTTGTTCACATTCTTCTCTACCGAAGGCTACGTCCAGTACTCTTGACGTGCAAGAGATTCCTTTATTAAATATAATGAGTTTCAATTACAATTATCTCACCCCGAGATCTCCTTGTACCTTACACACTCACTTATATCTAATCACCTTGGAAAACTCTATTCCAATTAACACCTTTGGTAAACACTATACCAAGTTACACCCTTGGTAAATACTATACTAAGTTACACCCTTGGTAAATATTATACCAAGTCACACCCTTGGTAAACACTATACCAAGTCACTCATCCTTTCTCTTCACACCCTTGTGAAAGAAAGTAAACTTTGCAAAAGTGAAGAATTTACAATTTGGCTTGGATTGCCTTACAAGTGTATATGACAATTTCTAGAACTTGCAATCCAATAATAACTCGTATACTTGAGATAATAATGTTCTTTTAACTTTGAAAATGTTTGGAAAGCACTTTGAAGCAACTCATAAATACTTAGAAAATTTGAGAGTATGTTGCTTTGAAAAGTGCAGAAAATTCAGAAAAGTATAAGAGCTTTGTGTGATTTTCTTATGAGAGTTGTTGTATATTGTGAGAGTGTTTCAATGCCTTTATATAGGCTTCCAATCAACCATAATACCCTTAGGCATGAGTAGGTTTCGTTTGGAATGAAAAACAATCAGAGTGAAACTTCTTCACTTGAAATCTGAACAACTGATGCAACAACTTTCAGTAATCGATTACTACAAATGGGTAATCGATTACCCAACAATCCCGTTAACAACTTTTTGAAAATTCACATAATGTAATCGATTACTGAATTTGAGTAATCGATTACTCAACAACACTGTTTGACAACTTTGTGAATTTGCCTTAGTGTAATCGATTACACTACTTTGAGTAATCGATTACCCTGTTTTCTAAAAATGGTAATCTGTTACTCCAAAGTCTGTAATAGATTACTCATAGCTGTTAGAGGTTTGAAAACTCTTTTCTCACTCATGTAACTTGTTACTCAAATATGGTAACCCATTACATGTTGTTTTTGAAAATTATTTTATTCACACTTAGTTTTTCTTAAAACAATTTTGAGCATTATTAACTAAGTAAATAAAGGAGTTGTAAGGATAGAAGTACCTAAAGACTTAGACTCTATTTCTTGAAGCTTTATCTTCGATAGTCTTTGTCGGTCTTCTTCCTTTCTTCTTTTTGTGATATTGGTGTCTTCATCAAAACCGTGCCAAGGTCAGGAGCAAGATCTTCTTCACAGACTCGTCATGGTCACTTACTCATGATGTTTGTATGTGTCTCTGTTCAAATATATACAGAGTAATGATACTTTTTTGGTCGAAAATATCATTGATTATCTAATTTTTCATCATATATACATGTTTAATAATATATATACACATATGTTATTTTATATGTCAAATTACATATTTACAATAATAAATAATATTTAAAAGACTTTTTATAAAAGAAGTATTCATTATATTTAATCGGCTAGGTTTGGGTACGAGTTTAAAGGTCAACCCTATGAATATTTAGGGTCGGGTTAACTCCAACTCTAGAGCCAGGTCAGACTTCAGAAAAATGATCCGAACAACATTTAGAGTCGGGTAAGGATAAGTCTCAATTAATAAAGTAATTAAGAAAGTAATTAAGTAGGGGAAGATAATAGGACAAGAATGAATTGAAGTATAAATGAAGAATAGAAGAAGCATAATAAGGAGATACATGATAGTATAGTCTCAGCGTAGCACCTGATCACAGCACGGTCCATCACCACACTATAAAAACTCTTCCCCCACCCTCTCTGTGTTGCTCAGAATTTGTGAGCATTTTCCTTTTTCTTCTTCTTCTCGAAAATGGAGTTATTCTATTACACCGTGTTCGGTGGTTTGGCCGCGGTGGTGGCAGTTTTGGAGTTGAGCAAGAACAATAAGGATCGAATCAACACTTCTTCAGCTTTCAATTCCTTCAAGAACAGTTACCTTCTCGTTTATTCTCTTATGATGGGTAACAACTTAAATCTCTCTTTCTCTTCTTAGATCTTCCCTCCATTATGTTTAGATCTCATACTTTTCACATTTTAATTCCGTTTTTTTTCCTGATCTGCACTACATTTCTATTTTAACTGCTTTGTTTTTTTCTTTCTACATTGAATCTTATGTAAAGTTCTTTGCTCTTTTATTCTGCGTTTAATAACGATAATTTTGAAAATGTAAGTGTTTAAATGAAGCTAGTGTTTGACGTGGATCTTCGTTAAATTAAATATTGGAATCTGAATGATAGATGTGATTTGCCATATTACTAAGCTTGTCGAGTTTCAAGTTTTATTGAAATGTTTGTTATAGATCCATCAAATTATGTTCTATGAGATCATATTTAAACTTATGGTATTCTCCTTTGGCTAAGGTTATTTGATGTATTTTTCATCATGATTTGGATGGGATTATTGTTAGTGAATGTAGTTGCTGATTGTGATCTAGAAATTGTTCGCAGATATAGAGAGAGCTCTACTTTCTATTTTGATCCATCAAATTATGTTCACTGGGACCATATTTAAATAGAAAATTGTCGACTATATTCATGTTATCTAATGTGTTTATTTGACCTTAGTTACATTTTTTCATCATTCAGATTACATTGTTCTTAGCGAAGATATTTTCTTGTTGTAGTAATTAGTAAATATTTTTGATAAAATATTTTTTCAAAAGAATCTTAGATATGTTTCTAAATCTTGCCTCTCCCTGGATCTTTTGACAATTGTGGATGTGCTTATGCAATTGTTGAGAAAGAAAAGTTTGGATTGAAGCTACTATTTTGTTACGTTTTTCGGTAATCTAATATGATGCTTTTTCTATGGCTTTAGCTGGAGATTGGTTGCAAGGTCCATATGTATACTACCTTTACAGTACATATGGATATGGGAAAGGAGAGATAGGACAACTATTCATTGCTGGTTTTGGATCTTCCATGTTGTTTGGAACAATTGTGGGATCTCTAGCTGACAAACAGTGAGATCTCGCCTTTTTTGTTATATTGCAACTTTAATGTCATAGTATTTCTCAGTATCTCATGCTTCTTACCCTCAAATCAGGGGTCGAAAGAGGGCTTGCGTGACTTACTGCATAACCTACATTTTGAGTTGTATCACCAAACATTCTCCTCAATACAAAGTATTGATGTTGGGGCGTATTTTGGGAGGTATTGCCACATCACTTCTGTTTTCAGCATTTGAGTCATGGCTAGTTGCTGAACACAACAAGGTGAGGAAAATTGTTTGTTGTTATACAAGGTTTTTGGCTGGTTTAATATGAAATTTTCTCCAAATATATTGATTTTTGGCACACATGAAATACCTTATAATTTGAAAGCAGTCACTCTTAAATATGACACAAGTTTCTTCATTTTATTTGGAAGCTGTAATATTGTAATCAATGTATGACAAATGATAGTGTTTTTATTACACCTATGAGCACAATAATGGGTTGTGTATTCTCGAAGTGGTAATGTAGCTTGATTGTTTTACATTGACCTTTCAAATTAGCTAATTTCACATGATATCATTCTAAGCTGAACTATCTACTAGTATGATCGTACAAGTCAATTTTTTTAGAACAAATGCACTGCTATGTACTTTGATTTTTGTGCTGTATTCACCCTTTGAAAAAGGCAAACACTGTTAGGTAGCATCAGAAATTTATTATCTTTAGTGCTTAATTTAGGTTTACATATCTGTGAGCTTTCAATAAATGGCTTCTACATGTTTATTATGCTTTATTACTCTTGCTTCCTTATTGTGGAATCTCATGTTTTCTGAATCTACTTGTTCTTGCAAATTATGTTGATTCCACAAGATACTGATTTCCTGCATTTATAAATTAACTACTTTATCTCTCTAAAGAAGGAAAATATGTTTTTAAATATCTGCCAAGTACCCAATGAAGTTTTTTTGTCATGTTCCAAAATTAAATCCGTGACAAATTGTTTTTACAGTGTCTTGATACCCTTCATGTTGCATCTTGCATTTCTAAATCTAAACTGACCTTTCTCTTCATCTATCAGAGGGGCTTCGAACAACAATGGCTATCATTAACATTCTCAAAGGCTATATTTCTCGGAAATGGTCTTGTTGCCATTGTGGCTGGGCTGTTTGGAAATGTCCTTGTTGATACATTGGCTCTTGGACCCGTGGCCCCCTTTGATGCTGCTTCATGTTTTCTTGCTATTGGTATGGCTGTGATCCTATCTTCATGGACAGAAAATTATGGAGATCCTTCTGAGAATAAGGACTTGCTTACCCAATTCAGGGGTGCTGCTGTGGCCATTGCTTCTGGTAGGGGTTTTCTTTCCTTGGATTATATTTTCTCATGCTCTTCATATATGCTCTTCATATAACAGTTCACGTAAATACTTCAAGTTTAAACTTCCAAACTCTTTATGCATTACATTGATCTGCATATGGACTGTAGTGGTCACTTTTTGATCCCTTCAAACTCTTGCCTATGAAGTATCTGAAATGACCCTATTTTCAGTCCCAGGTGTCAAATCTGCTGCCAATTAAAATATAGTTAGAATCCATATCTGTTTGTTATCATTGTATCTTATTCATCTCACCTCTTGTATTTGTGTTCATTTCTTATTGCATGTTCATTTATTATAATGTTTTGTGTTTCAGATGAAAAAATTGCCTTGCTTGGAGCAATCCAGTCTCTCTTTGAAGGTTCGATGTATACCTTTGTGTTCCTATGGACCCCTGCATTGAGCCCAAATGATGAAGAGATTCCCCATGGTTTTATTTTTGCAACATTCATGTTATCTTCAATGTTGGGAAGCTCAGTTGCATCAAAGCTGATGGCCCGTTCAGCACTTCGGGTAGAGAGCTACATGCAGCTTGTTTTTGCTGTTTCTTCTGCTGCTTTGCTGCTTCCCATTCTGACCACTGTATGCCATTCTTCCAATATACCTATTCCCCTATATAGTATTGTTTTTGTTCTGTCTCATATTATTTGCTATGTTTTGACTTGATTATTGTGGAACAGTTCTTGGTAGTCCCTACCAAAGTGAAAGGTGGAAGCATCTCATTTGCTGGTTGTGTTCAACTTCTTGGCTTCTGTGTTTTTGAGGGTTGTGTTGGCATATTTTGGCCATCTATTATGAAGATGAGATCTCAATACATCCCCGAGGAGGCCAGGAGCACCATCATGAACTTTTTCCGTGTTCCTCTGAACATTTTTGTGTGTGTTGTGCTATATAATGTAAGTTGCACAAAACTACTACTTAGATACAATATATGATCTTAAGAATCTAATTTTTCTGTGAATTAAATTGCACAAATTACTGGAGCTGTAAAATCTAACCTACTTTGTGGTGTCCTAATTTAAACCTGGAACTATCAACCTTTTTCAAATGTCTTGTTGGACCAATTATCATCCCATTGAATTCTACACACTTTACACCCCTTGGAAATATGTTCCCTTCCACTTTCCCAAAAAGCTAAAAAGAATAGAAAGAACTCTTGCAATTCTTTCTCTTTGTACCTGTATATGCGTTTTGATTTGTTATGTATTTTCTCTGTGCAGGTTGATGCATTCCCTATCACTGTTATGTTTGGAATGTGCTCAATTTTCCTTGTGGTGGCATGTATCTTACAAAGGCGACTGATGGTGATTGCAGAAAAGCCAAGTAAGACTTTCACACTATGATTTGTAGCCTATGCTGTAGATTTAGAAATCGGGCAGCAATGCATTTTGATGTAACATGTAATGACTTTATCTTGGAAATCACTGACTGGTAAACCTTTGGCTTTTTTTTACTATATCATCCTTCCCATTATATTCTGCCCGAGCCCTACACTAGATTGGGCAAAACATTCAATCATGCCAAAGATGATAGCCTACATCATCATTTTTACAAAATTTGAATCGATGATTTTATTTTCAAATGTTATTTCCCCCTTCTTTATAGAACAGAAAAATGTTCTTACTTGGCACCGGGATTACTTGTGTTTGAAACAGAAACAGAAGATTGGCAACTAAAGGAAAGGGACAGTGAGACAGAGCCATTGAACATCTGAAGGCCCTGAAAACAGTTGCTTCAGTCTTACATAATGCAGTTTCTATCTAAACTGTGTACTTAGCGACTTGAATGTGAAGGTAAAATCGTCGACACCCACCAAAAGAAAGGGATTCGAGTAGAAAGGATAAGTGGAGCAATTTCTTTGAAGTGTTTATTTTATATCAGTATTGTAGTAGTGCATTAGGTTTTTATCGGTTATAAGCCTATAATATTACTTGTGGAGAAATCTCCGTTTTGGTAGTTCTGATGTTATTCTTTTTGGGGACGAGATCTATAATTTGACCTGTTCGGAATAGTATATGTGCCATACTATTTCTTTCATGATCTTTTAACTTTTGTAATGAAATTGCACTCCATTTTGTGTTCCACAAAGAGGAGGGTATAGTGCATTTGTTCAAATATTCGAGAATCACCTATTGTTATTAAGGTATGGTTGTTGTTTAACTTTGAGCATTATGCTAAAGGATGAAAATAAGGTAGTTGTTCATTGTCGCCGACTTTCGTGCACCTTAATGTCTTCGGTGCAAATCCTGCTTGTGTTTTATAACTTGATATAACAGGTTGCCTTTTCCAAAATCTCAATCTTACTCTGCCAGCCACCATCCGCAAGAGTAGATCCACAGCATGGTGGAGGCGAGGTCGTCATCAACCACTCTCCGCCTTTTCATTTTGTGCCATGTTCTTCACCAACCAAGTACTTCAAAGAAATTTGTGACCGTGTTAGTTTTTATTACATTTCTCATCAACTTAATCACTCAAAAAGAAATTGCTACCAATTCAGTCCTCTAAAGATTTTATTCGCTGCTGAATTAGTCTTTCAAAAAATTGGAACATTAAATTTGTCATCAACTTAGTATTCCAATAAAATTCGTTATCATATTAGGCTCTCTTTGTTAAGATATTGTTAATAAGTTACAAATTTAATCTTCAACATTTAGTAGCAAAGTTGGTAGATATAAAAAAGATTTAAATTACAATCAAATTCACAATTAACACATTAACTAAAATAACTCTTCTAATTGTAGATTATTTGTGCATCGAAACCTAACATCTATTTGAATGTGTGTGTGGGTGGGGCAGATGCACAATTTAGTGCATCCATTATTTATCGGTGGGTGGGGGCAGATGCACAATTTAGTGTATCCATTATTTCTCATTTCGTCTAAAAAGGTAAGTGACAGATTTTGATATACGAACGAGATGTAAAAAATACTCATACTCTATGAATTTCATGGTGTCATTTACTTAATTATTTAATCTTTAAGATACTAACATGAATACATGATGGTATATTTAATTCCTTTAGAGGGTCAAGTTTATGGCATACTTGAAAGTAATTACGAATAAAATTGTTCATAAACACATAAATTACGAATAAAATTGATATTGACTATTCTTTTGAAGAAGCAATTTATCCAGAAGCCCAACCCTGCAGTAGGAAAATTTGTAATGTTGAGAGTAATCAACAAAACCTTTATATCTAATTTGATACAAATGCTAGTCTAAACAAACAGTTTGCAGAGAAAAAAAGGATGAGGTAAAGGAGTTACAAATTTGAAGCTTTAATCATCTAAGAGTAGAAGAGAGCAAGGACAATGTGGATTGGATCAAATTGCTCAACTTGCCTCTCAAGGTGCTAACAGTATTCTTCAATGTTTGACATGTCTTGTCAACAGGGAACTCATTCACCTGTAGCATGTGGAGCTGCATTTCCAGATATCTATTAAGACTAGTCTCGGCAATGTTAATCAGACTGAGTGCTTCATTAGTGTGCATAAATTTTGTGACAAGAAATCCAGCTAGAACATGTTGATCAGCCTTCACAAATTCTGATAAGAAATTGGGGAATAGAATTCTTCTGAAAAGAAGCAACTGGTTTTCTTCATCTTCACTATTATTAATTCTGGTACCCGATACCAGAGCTTGTTGACATTGATAGGAAAAGTTTCCAATCAAATAGCAGATATAAGAGAAAGTAGTACCGAAGGTAGAGTCAGTGATGATAGAAGTGATAATCCCAGAAGATAAAATAAGAATTAACAACTCATAATCCGTGCTCCTTGTTTCAGGGATGCCTTGTTTCAAGTTATCCTCAACTGCGCCCAGGCACTGCAACTGTAATGTTTTGTACGGCAGCAATAGCATTATCTTCAAAGCCAGAAAGCAATTTATGCCAAGTGCTATCTGGTTTAAGCTCTGGGCATCATCTTCATCGAGCAACAAAACATTAGGTTTTAATGATGATTGATCAATTTGTTTCAACACATCACTAAATCTTGATTGGTTTATTAGTTTTCTGAAAATCTCCGTCCAACACACATGCAAAGGGTGAACAGAAACAGAGCCATCTTCTTTCTTTTCTTTCTCAATATTGTCTACTTCCTCAAGACTTTCCCACCCCTCATCCCAATCGTCAGTGTTCCAGTCATTTTCGCCATCAGAAGCTTTAGCAGTGGTCTCTCCATCTTTCTTTGTATTGAAAAGTCCACCCCACTCTTCCAAAATGGCTAGAAGAGCATCAAAGTGGAGATCTGTACGAGCTTCTCCACACAATCTCAAAAAACAAGAAACAGCCATGTCTGCATTCACTAGATCATCAGGGGTGATTTCTATGCTAGGAGAGATTGATGTCGCAAGCTGTGAAGATTTTAGAGCAACCAAAGTATTCGTAAACCGACTAGAAGAGTCTTTGTGATCATCTGGCAACTGCTGGTCAACATCAGTTTCACTCTTTCTATTTGCATAAAGCAACTCATTCCATTCCTCCCATTGTTGGACATTGGCTTCTATTTCTGTAGAGAAACCCTTAATACTTTTACCTGAGATAAATTGCATAAGCTCTAGCACATAAACTCTGATGGAACTTGGCAACTGTAAATTGTCAGAGAACTGGACCATTCTGTCCCAAATTACTTGTCTAACACATTGCAGAACTTTTAAATCACCTTCAAGTTTGCTTAATGATGACAATATATGATACAAGTTTTGGTTCTCATGGGATCCAGTGACCAATTCCTGCAGAACATCCTCCATAATACCTAAATAGAAATCAGGAAGATTATGGGAACCCGTGCTGCAATCTGAAGCTAAACCAGTTTCTGATGATGCAACAGAAAAAACCTCCGCAACAGCACCAAACGCACAACCAGAAAAAATCATAGCTTTGCAGAAATTATAAATTTCTACAGCAGAATCTCCACATAAACCGAAATTGACAAAGCCATATATGCTGCCCCAACCCTGACTGGGGGAGATGATATCCTCCATCACCAATTTCATGAAAACCTTCACACAACTCATTAAACATTCTGGATTGAAGCTAATAGTTTCCCCTGAATTCTCCTTCAATGCAATTTCTTTCATATCATCTGTCAATCTCGTCCAGAAATTTAGAAGAATAATGAGGCAGTCTTGCCATGTTGAATTGTCAGGTAGAGATCCATATGAACTGTACAGAGGCATGATTACAGTGAAGTAATGCTTCATGATCCCCAAAGCATCAGGCTGAGCCAAGAGTCTAATATACATTCGACACAAGCCATAGCTCTGCTCAAGATTGCTTATAAAGCCTTGAATGTATTCAGGAGTTCTAATACTAGAATCAATTGAAGCTTTAGTCACCAAAGCTCTCAGCGAACTCTGGATGTAATACTTGTAGACATCCTGCCATGACATGAAACCGTCAGGCAATGAATCGCCATAAATGTTACCAAGAGCCTGTACCATTTTTGACAAAGCTGACAAGCTACTCTCCTCAATACATGCATAAACTTCATCACAAAAGCACTCAAAGTTCAAACCATGTAACCCAGCTATATTTTTGAAGTTCAGGTTATTAATAAAGGATACATTTTTGCATTCTTCCTCAACAACCTTGTAATAGTGACTAAATCTTATATTGGTATTTGCATGATCAGACTGTATAATTGGTGATAAATCTTTGGTATTTTCCAGCTGCAAGTAGCACTCTGACAACAGGCCGTACACATAAGCAAGACGAAGTTTGTTGCATCCATCAATTGCAGGGTATACAATTGTTGAGATGATTTCAATGGTTTTGGCACTATTACCAATTATTTCTCCTTTATAACCTTCAATTTCAACTTCAATATCATCATTTGTCCAAACATCAGAAACAAGTACTGCACCTAAGTACCGCAATAGCACCTGCAAAGAAACATGGAAATAATGAGATCTCATAAATTCATTATTCATGCATCAAGTTCAAAGAGCTATTTGACTTGAAGACTCGATCTGTTCAAAGAGCTATTTGACTTATTTATAACTCATAACCTCTTCATGAGAAAGCTCATTGAACATGAAAATTGGACAAAAATACATTTTTATGCTGAAAATTTTACATTTGAAAAATAACTGAGACTAAGGTGGCCAAGAGTAGAAGACAGGCATGGTCAATGTGCCAAAAAACTAGATAGATAAATGGTTTCATCACAACTGGTACAATTTTCATGAAATCGTCATACCTCGGTATAGCTCAAGTCATAAGTATCAGCCAATTTTAAGATGTCCTTCAAAATGTGCTTTTTCTCAAACTCTATTGACTCAATAAGAGAGACGACAACATTCTTAATATAAATGGAGTCCCCGGACAAAAAGCGCTCTGTTTCAACCCCAGGAATTATTTTCTCTAGTGCTCTGGAATGCTCAGTCAAACGCTTTTGCTCTTCTAGCTTCAGTTTCCACTCTCTCCAAAATGAAGACTGTACCTTGCCAAGTTTATCAATTTCATCTGATTTTTTTACAGAAAAAAAACACAACCAACAAACAACATTTTCAATAGAAACAAAATAAGAACTAGGGAATCAAGGACTCCACTACAAAATAAATATACAGGAAAAGAGATAACATGGAAAAACCAATTACCAGAACTGGATGACGCATGCTTTTCCTTAAACCTTTTCTGCAATAGCTCCTTCCTCCGAGCAGGGTCAGCCCCTATTCCAGAGTTGTGTGCTAAGCTGTACGCCAACCCAACATTCATGATACTACAAATTTCATGGTAGTCTTTTCTTATTTTGAGTTGTTCTTCTATAACTTCTACCCCACTAAAGGCATCTACAAGATTCAAAAGATAGGAGCACCCCATTATATCTCCCTCTTCGGTAACAGGTTGTTCCATAATTGATTGTGCTAGAGAAGCAATAAGATTGTCTCTGGGGGCAAATTCATTTCTAGCCAACCAAGACAAGATGGTCACCACAGCCTGTGTTCTGGTGTTCAAATATTTATTCCCAGTACTATGTTTCATATCATGTTCTCCTTTCCTACTCAATTCAAGCAGCCAAGGGAGTTGTAAAGCAGCAAAAGACAGAACTTTTCCATTTTCAGTCAAACATGCCGCCCAATCTGTTTTATCCCCAACAGACAAGGTTTTAGCAACAATGGCAAGCATGTCTCTAATTTTCTCCAGATGAACATCCTGATTGTCAGTGCTAGTACTGTGAAATTCTTGAAAGCAGCCATTTCGATCTAGCATGTTTTGCATACTTTGCCCTGGAATTGAGTTTACAGATGAACCTTGTGCTGAAAACTTTGAAGAATTGGTCCCTGTTGACATCATTAATGTTTCACACTGACCTTGCATATCTAGGTCTTTCCATGCGTGGAGGAGCTCACCAATGGATTCCTCGTCACAGTGGCTCAAAGCAAACCCTAATAGCTGCTTTCTAGAATCCACATCCATATTTTCAAGGGCAGGACCTCTTGCAATTGCAGCACATAAATCCCATACATAACCATGTCCTTTTCTGGTCAAAACAAGACAAAGATCAAATGCCAATTGCAAATCACCAGAAACTGCAGCTTCTCTAGCAATAGCTTCTTCAACAGCCGATATGTCATCAGCAGACCTCAAGCCAAGAAGTCTTGCAACCTCAATAAGTTCATCAACATGAAAATATGCTCCAGCTTGACTTGTAATTGCCATTTTTACAATTTCCATTGGATCTTTTATTTGCCTGAACTGCATGGGCAAAATATTCACCCCAAGGTTTGGAAGCTTAACTGTAAGTGCATCAATAATATCTGCCTCTTTCTTCACATTTCCACTAATTGGATATAGATTAAGACATTCTTTAGCCTTCCAGATCTGGAGCAATTTGCAGCAACTTAATTAGTCAATGTGTACTCGAGATTGGCTTAACATAAAACAAAGCTGCTTAAAGACTATCCAAAACATCAATTAAATGAGAAAATGACTGTGTGGGGTGATTTATATGACAACTGGCAAGTCTCTGTGTGTGTGTGTCTATTAGAGTCTATATGGTTTTAGTTACTACCTTAAACTAGAAAATAAAATGTTAAATATTAGATGTTAGTGTTACAATCAATAAATTTATACAGCCAATCTTACTTCAGAACAAGAAAGACTTGAAGCTGAGAAAAAGTACTCTCTAGCTGCTTGAATGACAAGATTTTCTGCCTTCTCTGATGCCAACGCAACTGAACTTGTACCCTTCAAATAGTTTCTTGCGAGAGAAAACTTCCCAGCTTTCAGCAGTCCTCTGCAAAATTCAATCAAAATATATTCCAAATCCAGAAAAGGAAATGCCTTTTCTCTCAAGTACTGCATATCACGCCACATACTGGCCCATTCACTATCTGATCGACTAGGTTGACGACGAATAAATTTAGAAAGAATAAGGCGAATCATCTGCTTTACACCCTTTTCATCTGATTGAGCCCCTAAGAAAAAGTTTAACGGCTTTGGGACCTGCACAGATCCATGATATAACATAGTAAACACAACCTAGCTAAAAATCAATAACATGAATTCAGAATCATATTGGCAAAATTGGTTTGAAAGGGGGAGAATGCTACACAATTGTGTTATCCAAACTATGGTAACATACAGTCATACACCTTGAAACATGAGTGACTTCATTTTACCATTTAATCATCTACTTAGAGACCAGGTTCATGAATAATTCAAGTTGTACAAGTTCCATTGCTCGTAAAGGAGAAAGTACAGACCTGGTACAATGCCAAAAGCCTTCCTGCTTCAATATGACCTTCAGAAACTCTAAGTCTTCTCTCTAGGTTCTCAATTTCAATTGCACCATCTGTCCAATAATACATATTTTAATGAACTCATTAACAAACTGATTAAAAATGTGATGGAATTTATCATGTCCTAAAGAACTTACTCAACAACACATCTATAGGCATGGCTGTATCATTGGCCAGTTTTGGGATTCAAATTATATGCAGAACACAAATCAACAATACAAGTATATGACAATCAAATGTACAATAGAAGGACAGCAGAACAATATCCAATAGCTGGATTGTTAGCATATATATATCCCCGTTGAAAGATAGAAACAAGAAAATACATTGTCAGGACATGAGTTAAGGAACACATGCGTTTTCTCCCAACCAATTCTATTTGTTGTGGAACAAATGGCTACATTAAATACATCCACTGTTCTATATGCATCTGTTGAGATTTCTATGTATCTAGTTGAGGAAAACTCAAGGATAGAACTACAATGATCTTTGGAAGATCACCCATCCACCCCACCCCCCACAAAAGAAACTGTTAGTTCCAAAAATTCCCCAAGTAATTTGTAACAAATATAATGAATTAATGACATACTCATAGATTTCAATGTTTTCATTCGATTATTCAAGAGAAACCCCAGGAAATAATTGACAATATATCTTATGGGGCATACAAGGACTCTTTCACCATGTGAGGCATTATTTCATAACTCTATTTTTTGGCTAAATTTCAGAGTACATGGACTTCTAAGTGTGGAATTTTACTAGTGATTCATCAGGAATCAGGATCATGGAATGCCAGATGAATCTGAATTTCATATTTTTTGGTTGAAAGAATTTCACATTCTGCATGTGAAAATTGGTATAAATATATTCACAGACTAGACAAGCAATAAACAAAAACCCAACAAAACATTAAAAGGTACAAAATTTTCATTGCCATCGTACTAGAATTAATATGAAGCTGAACTCACCGTGTAGTTTAGGAAGTTTAGATAGAATGGCTGCCATGATATTCCACCTATCTGTCACTGTGGACAAATATATGCATTGCAAAGCACAATCAACAGCTTCAACCTCAGTTATGAAATAGATATCACTTTGGAAGTTTCTGCATCCTTCCTCAATTACCACCAAACATAAGTCCAACTTATTCTCCGAAGCAGTTTCCTTCAACCATCTGACAAGAAATGATTCCTCCATATTTTGACTTGCAGAATCAGAAAACATGACGTCTCCAACTAAGGATACCCTGTGAAACTTTTCACGCATAAATGGAATAGCTCTATTGTGTAATCTTTCAGTTACATTTTCCTCTTTGACTCCCTTGAGCATAAATTTAAATTTATCATAGTCTGACAATTCTCCCCACTTGGAAAGACTCATATGGAAGCTTATTTCACCATCATAGGCATCAGAATAAATAATCTGATGCAAGTATAAGACATCCTGATGAAACTGCTGCAACTCAGATATACCTTTTCGAAGAGCAAACTCAAGAAGACTGAAGGAATTATCGAGCTGCCCACTAAAATCATCCATAGCTTTAGCTCTATCTTTATACCAATTTGAAAGCTCATCCACTGATGGCCAAAAATATCCAAGAGAATAGTTAACAAGAGGTTCAGTTTTGGCTTGGATTTGAATGTCACGATTTTTAACTGACACATTAATGTAGTGAGCCATCTTCTTGCATTCAACCCAATCATCATGCCTTACAGCAACACCTGAAGGGGGAGACCTCCCAGGAAGAAGCTGCCCATAAGTTTGGACAGGAACTGTTTCTGGGACGGCAGCTAAAATGTCCAGCATAAAGGGAGACAAAGAATATGGATGACGCTTGAATAGCAAGTTTAAGGCACCAATTTTTCCACTTTCAGCAAGTGCTACAGCAGCTTCATTGATAGGCATAACACGAAATTTGCTATATTCCTGCACAGAAAACCTGCAGAAAACTGTGTCAATGAACTTTGAGTCAGTGGAAACCATCAGAATTACTGAACAATTGTGAATGTTAAAAATGCTAGACTTTGTAGTCATTACATAGCAATATGCTGGCATGTTGCATATATGCATACGTAACTCAAGCAAAAAAGGTAAAGAGACATTAAAGTTTCAATTGTTACCAGAAAACTTGAAGGTTTCCTTGAAGAACTTATTATCATTAAGTTTGAAGAATACATAAGGACATGCCACTGTTTTAATAGAGTTTAAGGACCAGGTTTTTTTGTTTTTTCGGGAAGTATGCATGTGAGGCAAAAAGAAGCATGCTACATAAACCAAAAGAATAAAGTCAAACTAACATGTGATAGAAAACCAATTTTAAATACCACATAGAGCTGTTTGCCCTGCTGTGTTATATGTGGGGCTAGTTCTGAATCAGTTCCTCTTTTCTTTGTACATTGTTCTGCTGTTGTTTCTCTTTGGAAAGTTGAACTCTTAGTTTTGGAATTTTTGTGAATGTTGGGTATGCCCTTCGTGCCTGGACCATTCTTTTTCTGATAATCATCAATTGTTTTTTTCTGATGTAAAAAGCCAAGAGTCTTGTGGTGATGTAATCTATACTAAACATGGTGCATAACTCTCATATCTGTAGGAGATTTCCATGACATGACAGCTTATTTGGGATAGTTCTATCCCCACCCCCCAAAAAAAATACTGCTGATTTTGGGATAAACTTCTTCACTAGGTTTCCCTATAAAATATTTGGCAAACTTTGCTTGGTTGATGATTTCCTTTTACTACGTTTTATGTTTTGCTCTTTGTTAAAGAGGATCTCTTATCCTCCTACTTTGACGATATTATTTTTAAAAAAATATATAACTAATATGGTAAAAGCATTAAAAAATATATACTATATTTTATCAACATGGATATCTGTAACTCTTAAGTCTAAGGATGTACCTTCCCATGTTTATTCCGAGATATGTTTCCAGCCTGTCTCTAAATTGCAAAATTTGAAGCCTGGTCAAGCGAACATCCCATACTTGACTGGAATTATCATCATCTACTTCTGAGAATCTATGATGGTCAGTGATGAGGAGACCATAGGCAAGCAAAGCCTTCACAGCATCTTCTGTTGGTCCAATTCTATCAACACATTCAGAGAGTACAAAATCTCTATCCTTAATATTTGACAAAAACATATTTACTTCATTTATCCCTTGGCTAGAATTCAACCACTGTGACTTCAGAACTTCATCTTTATCCAGTCCATGACTATCAGCAAAGTCCGAAGCAGCCTGATATCTTTTCTTGCTAATCAAAATACCATACATTTCAGGGATAGATTTCTCAACAAATGAAATGAGGCACCAGAGCAACCTAGAAAAGAGAAATTGATTAAACCTATCTTCAGTTACCCACTCTTTTTTATCCAAATCATCTGTTGTCCCAAAATCTGAAGGATTGTTATACCCTTCAAGGGATGATGGACTTGCTAAAAGAAAAAGGCAGCCCTTATAATTCCGTGCTCTTTCCAAAACAGGCAAAAAATATGCAGGATCCTCTTCCTGAAGTTTTGAACCACTAAGGACGTCAATCAACATAACAACACCATTCCTATCCACGATGACAAGGATATGGTCACACCACCACGTAAAATCCATACAATCCACAAGATATTCTCTCCCTCCATTTGATAAATTATCAGACAACAGTGAATCATTTCTATCTCCCAAGACAAACCGGGAGAGTGTAAAGCCTTTTTTGTCCAGCTTAAAAATATGCAAACACCCTGTTAAATCCAGAGTAGAAACGAAGGTACCTTGTGGTGAGATTAGCACCTTTGGATATGTTAGCTGACCTTTATAACATTTTGGTTTTGAATATAATCCCTCGAGCTGCAAAGAGGACAACTGTTCCAGCTCTGTACTTGAATTATTATGCCAAAGAGAAAGATGGCAAGACCCTACAGATGTACGCACTAGTAATTAGCGGAGAGCTTGGACAAACAATATTTAGAAGAAAAATGACTCATAAAAACTTAGTCTATTCCCATGTTACAAGTGTTCATGTTACAAAAGAAGAGATACTACTAGAAAATATAATGGAATTACAGTAGCAGAGGATGTGATATTTTTTTAACAAAATTAAGAGTATGCAGTACAAGTTCAGCATTATGCCATATCCAAGGCCCAAATAAAAAATATAGATTTACATGTATGTTTTAAGACGTGAAATTGGGGAATACGATAAATCAAAAATATCATAGCTTGAAAGGATTCCCCCATAACCTAATCCTCATTAAAATAAAATAAAGTAAGGAAATAAATTGACCTTCACCTTTTGAGCGTCTTTGTGGTTATGGTACATGATACATATTTCACAGCTTAGAGCCTTAACTTTTATAGAAAATTTAAACATGAAGAAACCCTGGAACCTCGTACTTCAGATTTACTAGTAGCCTAAAAAAACACCTGTGTTTATAGAACTATTGTAATAATCTAAATGGCAACCATCTTCTGACATAAAACAAGGAATCCATTTTCATACAGTAGAAAGGTAACATAAGAAATATAAAACTTTCCGAAGAATTAAAATAAAGTATAGTATATAGCATGCATATACAGTGAAGACAAAGACGTTATATTGTTCGCTTAGTTTTATCATAAGAAACAAATTCTTGAAAGTACAAAACTGAGCATGGAGGCCAGTTTAATGCATCTTGTGAGCAACTCATCCTGATTTTTACCCATCTGGGCCGAGGTTCTTAACAGCACAAAAACTTCATTTTAATTTCTAAAGTTTTATTACAATGTCGATCTAGCCACTTTGTCTCTTATTCTTTCATTCCCTCGTTAAAATTGACTGATCGGAATTGGTCATGTGAAAAATTAGCTTGGCATTAACTGGACTGGTAAACAAAAGTCCTATACAATTTCAAATCATTTACCATGTAGAAAGGGTAATTTTTTCAGAAGCAAACTAGCAGTCGGAGGTAAAAGACAGCTTAGATCTATTCGCCAATTACATGATGCACTGCTTAAATTCAGAACCAACATTAATATAACAGAAAGTACTTGAGTAAATAACCAAAAGCATACCAGAATTTTTGTGGACAGCCACAAAAAGGTTAAGTTCGTGATGCCAGTCAAGGTAAAAAATATTGTTGCAGAGAGAATTCTTGTGATTAGAAATGCACTTTGGAAAGGTAGAGCCACTTTGTCCATAATCGATCTCAATTTGTTGAAATGAACCATCTGATGTAACGATGGTGAACCTACACCTCAAATAACACCAAAATTTCAGAATTGCTATTCGATATCCCTTTAATAATTAGTTTCCAGCACTGTATTCAAGTGTGGAGCTTTACAAACAATGAGAACATGACCATAAGGATGCCCGTATTTTGAAGATCAGAGATTTATCATGTTTCAGTTTTCATACAGCATATTGAAAGCAAGGAATGTAAGGTAAGGAAAGATACTTACGAGTAAGACTTCTGCCTATCTAAATTATTATCAGAAAATAGGCCAACGATTAGTGAAGAGAATTTCAACTGCTTCTTCATAATTTTTGTTACTACTTCACCATTCAATTTGATAAAATAAAGTGTATCAGAATCATCAGCAACTCCGAGAATGTCATCATCTTCAGACCAAGCTCCTACACTAAATGTACTCGGACTGCAATCTGATGGACCAATTGTGTATCAGAAACAAATAGAAAGAAAATCAATCAGGTATTAATTAATATCTAAATCATTCTTATCCAGAAGGAATTCATTAAGAGAGAAAGGATTGGATATGGGATAGTCAGCAATAATCCTAAAGTGTAAAAAGAACACAGCTAAGGAAAGAAACAAAAAAGGAAGCATACCAACTCAATAGAGAAAACATTTTCCAATTGCATAACAGTGTAGCAAACACCCTTCAAAAGCCTATGAGCAAAAACTCACAAGGAAGCTAAGAATAAGCTTGAGGAATTACCCAGGGCAAAAACTTCTAGAATTAGACACATGCACCACTCACTGGCCAAAAGAGCTCAAATACAAATCACAAAGAAACCCATGGTCTACACTATATGCCACAACTTATATATCACTACTTTAAATGAGTTCATATCACATGTCGATTCAAATCATAATAAAAAATAATCCCCCTTTCATACTTGCTCAGTTCCTCCTTTCACATATAATTTAATTATTTACTGCACTGCCTATGGATCTCTAGGCATGCTACAAAAACACTCCAGATAAACTAAAATTTTCATGACAGTGCCTCTTGGACATGGGTAATGAAGAATTCATCAGTTATTCTACATTTTCATCCATCTCTTAGAACCTATAAGTGAGGCAATCCATTAATCATGTGTCATTAATGCAATATAATAGAATCTTATTAATTCCATTATCTATAAATTTTTCCATTGATCTCAGTTACATTTAGAAGTTAAAACAAAATTCACAATTAAGCCCAAACCTCGAATATTAAAATAATAGTTAGTACCTGATTGCTTCATAATAAATTCATAAGCATGAACATTCAATCAGGTACTAATTAAATTGTGGTTCACAACCACAACTGCGCCAGTTTTGGAAGTATTCACAAAAGAATGGCGCATTTTTCACCAATTGCAACATAATAGCACCAACAATTTAAAATCATCATGCAACCGCAAATAATAACACAATATATGAGAAGGAGAGTATAGTAAAAAAAAATTACTGGTGAAAACGCCACAAGGTTCTTGATAATCATCCTCTTTACTAAGAATCGTAATCTGATTCCCAGCAGCGACAGCTACATGTTTAGCGCTGTGCGAAACGAACAGAGACACCAATCTTCTGAGTCTCTTCGGCTGATTATACTCGCTCCATTTCTCCTTCAATTGACTCACACCTTCACAAAACAAAAAACCGCATAACATAACCGCTTATAAATTAATCGGATCCAGATCAGCGCTAATGAGAAACTCAAAGATAACTGAATTTGCGATAAACGTACCTGGAATGGAAAGCGATGATAGAAATGTACCTGTAGAGGCCTGATTTGGCTGAAATTGAAAGAATAGAGATGGATCAATGAAATTAAATGAAAACGGAATACGAATCGAAAGAGAAGAGAAGAGAAGAGAAGAATTGAAACCTGGTGTTGAAGAGGAATGAGATGTTGAGGATAATTGAGATTAGAAGAGTGGTGAGGTGAAGAAGAAGCGTGACGACGAGTTTCGTAGAGAGGAACCTCTCCCATGTGGAAACGATGGAGACTATAATAAATTGTTGAAATCACAAATAAACCTCAAAAGATGCACCCAATATGAGTGTGTTGGTGTAGCTTCTTTGAGCTTCTTGGATGTGTGTACAAATTATTCTGTTGATTCCTTCTCACGTTTCGTTTCTTTCTGATATTTTGGCCGTCCTTAATCTATCGGCCCAACTTGTGACTAGTGATTTGTGGATCCAATGGGTTTTTATTTTCACCCGATTTTTTTTTTCAGGATATGTGTTTTTTGCCACACTTTTCTTAGATCTTTCTCACTTTTTTCTATTCTCTTAAGTTAAAATCATTTTCTCTCGAACTCACACATACCTCGGTGGAAATATGTAACCGCCTACCAGGGGTCTATTACCTAGCCTATAATAGGTTAGACCTTTTTAGTAAACTGGTCAGGTATAGGCTTCTCCAAAAACCTATTTAACCGAAATAGGTCAGACCCGGACCTTTTAAAAATCATATTAAGTCTAACATGTCGGCCTATGTAATGTTATTATATATTTATAAATTATTTCTATAACATATATAAAAAAACTAAATAAAAAAATATGTAAATAATTCAGTAGGACTAAGAGATTAGACTATTTAATTGTTGAGACTTTGGCTTAAGTACATAACTCAACTCATGTTAAATATTAGAACAATATCATATTTTACTATTATATTAAAATATATTGTTTTGTATATTATAACCTCAAAAACACCACAAATCATTCGAATACATTACGCAACATTGGAAGGTGATGAATATAATTGTGATAACAATATAAAAAAATTCACACTAATTACTATAATTATAATAATTTTTTCTAGTTTTTACATAATTTTTTAAATTTTTTACCTTATCAGACCTTTAAACAGGCTAACATAGCAGACCAGACTTTTAAACAGGTCAGAACTAGGCTTTGAATTTTTTTTTTAAATAGACTAACAAGTCAGGCTCAGGCTCCTATATACTATATAGATTCGGTCTGTTTAAGACAAAGTTTGGTCTGACCTGACCTGTTTACACATCTGCACATACACATAAATAATATTATAGTCTAGTGATGTAAGTTATCATTAGATCATCAGATATGCTAGAAGGGATCAATTTTAAAAATCTCAAAATACTCTTAAATCTTTCAAAATCTTTTTCTATTCTCTTAAGTTAAGATTATTTTCTCTCAAATTCACATATACCCATAAATAAGACTTTAGTTTAGTGATATAAGACATTGTTAGATCACGGATAGACTAAAAAGAGATTAATTCTTTACTCTATGGATAAAATTATATCCCCTACCCTCAACCTCGATTTGAAGGCCAACCCCAACATTACTAGTATCTTAATCCTCAAAATCTAAAACATTTTTGTTTTACTCTGTAATGTTTTACTTCCAATTGATCAATATTGAACACTAGTTTGTGAGAAGTGAAAATTCTGGAATAAAATCATTGTTGACATATAGTTGTCAAAATAAAATTAGACATTCCAATAAAATTGTATCAGAATATATATTTTAAAAAATTAAGATTACAATAACAAAATGAAAGAATGCAGACATTGAATTGAAATTTTGACTGAAAAACAAAATGCAAACTATACATGCAATTATAATTGGAATCTACTTCAAAAAGTGGTTGTACTTCTAACTTAGACGCTCCTTTTGAATAAGTGAATCTTTTTCTCTCATTTTTTATTTCATCATGGACTAAACTATAAAGTTGTGGCTTTCGTACTTAAATTTTCAGTACAATTTTTTTTTTCAGTACTATATTTTGGGTTTGAAAAAAATTTGGACTACAAAATGAAAAATATAATTGGGGGCCAAAAGCATATCTTTTGTTAGGACGAGTTAGTATAGGAACAAAACTTAGGTACAATTCTTTAAGTACAAATAGTGTTTGTAGCCTATTAAAAGGTGATACGTGTTCATTTATATCATTAAGTCTTTCTCTTTTTTTGCAATTAAGAATCTCTCTTCAAAGTATAAGGGATAATGAACATGTGTTACATTTTAATAGGCTACAAACACCATTTGTACATAAGGAATTGTACCTAAGTTTTTTCCTTAGTATGATAGGATTATTCAAGACCTTAATAGTGTGATGTGACTTGTATGGTATAAGCTTATACACCAGAGCGCTCTAACACATTAAAATTGTGAATAAATCATTCTGAATATTGAAATATGATGTACATTTTTTTTACAAAATCTCCTTTACAACCCTAACATATACCAAATCACTCCTATATATACTACTAATAACAAATCTTCACATTAACTATCTATAAATATTAGACCCATATTATATTTATATATTTCATTAGAAAAGGACCATCTTGAATTATGAGTTCTACACATGTTGAGCTTTTCTAATCCTACTAACGTTTAAATAAATAATTAGTACAGTAATAAATATTAACCAATCCTAAAGGCCCTAGCTATTCATATAATACACTTCACATTCTCATTTCCATAGCATATGCCTCTTCCATATTTGGAAGTTGCCAAAAGAACCTTGTGTGCATAATTTTGGCCGATTAAGATGCTTGCATTGGACTAAAATATTTGTTGATAAATAAACTAAGTATGTCTCGAAGGAATCTATGTTAACTTGCATTGAGCTAAATCCAACTAATTAAAGACAAATGTTATGTTTGCTTCAATAGACAAATTTAGTTTACCGTGCTTACTTAAAGTCAGAGTTAATTATGCGAGTTTGTGCCAATTTAAATTAAGTTTTTAATATATTTAATTTTTGCGGAAAAGATGTATTCACGTCAGCGTTTTTATACGTACTTTTATTATATTATTCATCATTCATGTTTAATATACTGTTGTATATAAATCTTTATACAGATAACACATAAATATTAAACTCTTAATTTTTTGTATATACATTCAGTGAACATTTAAAAAATAATACAAATGAATAATAAATATTTATATTGAGAATACATAAATATTACACACTAAAATAATTAAGCGTTAATTGTTCAACTGTCACTGATCTACTGTTGGTAAATAAGGAAATCATGTTTACATGACCATACCTTATCATGCTCACATTTAGACCAAATCATATATATATATATATAGGTGGGGATCCACTTACTTCAAGAGTAAGTTTTTTAAACTTGCTTCATATCTTAGACATCAATTATAGGGAAATCCAATGGTTTAGATCTACTCATTAATTCAAACCATTGGATTTCCCTAGAATTGATGGCTAAAATGTGGAGTAAGTTTAAAAAATTTACTATTAGAATCAATGGATCCCTTCTATATATATATATATATATAATTAGATTTTGCACCATAATATACATCACTCATGGCATATATAATGTAATACTCTATGTGTTACTTTCATCTATAATTTTTTTTAGATATTTTAATGCAAAAACATTAATAAATTTGTCTTAAATATAATTTATAAAATTTGTAATTGAAACTAAATCATTCTCTCTCCATTAAAATTGTTTTAGTAAACAAAGTTAATTTTGGTAACAAAATTATGTATTGTATGCACATTTTTATGCAGCCAAAACAAAAAACCTGCTTTGGTTGAGGAGAAAGAGAAGGAGTAGAGAGAATTTAGAGAGAAAGTATGAATTTATCCCCTTGGCTAAGGAGGAAGATTGAGAAGAAAGAAGAAAAAGTGTGATGAAATATGTTTCTCCTCCCAATTGAGTAAAAAATGAGATGAGAAAAGATAGTAAAATCTGTTATCTCAAACTGTGTCCCAAATCATGTCCCAAAACAATGATATTGAAATAAAAAAATAAAAAGTAATGAATATTATAATTTTTGTAATTGACATGAATGTTTTCATTGATTCGGGACATAATTTTAAACATTGGACGACAAATCATAGTTCAGGGAAGAGTGAAGAATAAACACTTATTTATTTTTATTATTTTTTCTATACAACCAAACAACACTAAAATATACTTTATTTCTCTCTTTTCATTCTCTCTCACACATATTTCTCTCTTCTTATTTTCTTCCTCCAACCAAATGATGCATAAAAGTTTTATAAAAAGGTTAGAAGCAACTGTGAAATTAAGAAGTTAAATTTACCCCTAAGGCAAAACATCACTGCCTAATATACACAAATGTAATATAATTGAACAAGTTGGGAAGAAGAGGAGGAGTGGTTACTAAAGAAATTCCATGATAATAATATGTATGCTTCTCGATGAAGGAATTTGGCGTGCCTGATTAAAACTTAGTTATTATATATCTATCTATATTTATGGGAATCTAGAGTCCTTTGATACTATTATTTAATATAATTTGTCACTATAATTAACTAAATTTTTCTAGGTAGTATTAGCTAGATGTATTAATCAAATACTAATTTATATATAAAAATAATAAATCACAATCGAAAGTTTAAAAAATAAGGCAACATCTAACTACTTCCTTGAAAGAGTGCTGAAATAAAGAATTGATTTCATCTTTTCACTCTTTTATAACTTTTAGGGTAATGGAATAGCCAAAAACAATCTTCAATTTTACATTAAAAAAAATTATTAGACCGTACTATATATATGAAAAATTGTTATTTTACGTGAACTATATTACACACTAAAACACAGTCATTTTTATATTATACCAAGAAAATTTAACTTTAACTCGATTTCTTTCAAATTTTATTTTTGTTTTAATAAATTTTCTACCTTTAAATTCCCAAAATATAATGGCAACGAGACATAAATTTATGTACCAAAAAAATTATATAAATTTGTAAAGGATTTTGGTGTGTAACTGTCACATGACTTTCATAGCAGTTACACGTGCTATTTACTAAGGAATTAGTCCTCTCCTCCATAATGGTGATGAGGATTGACAAATAATGAGAGTGAACTCACTTACTTCAAGAGTAAATTTAAAACTTAATTAATATCGTAGTCATCAATTCGAAGGAAATCTAATAGTTTGAATTAGTTGGTAAATCTAAATCATTGGATTTCCTTATAATTAATGACTAAGACGTAGACTAAGTTTAAAAAACTTACTCTTAGAATAAATGGATCTCTCCTCTAAGAATATTGATAGTGAAATTTATGAATCTTTAATCTTCATAAATGTTTTAGATGCTTAGACATGGTAGAAAATATCAATATATATACCAAGACAGCATAGGGCTGGTTGTCCTATTTATAGGGATGAGATGTTCATTTTTTTCCTCAACACACAAACTGAATTGTAAAAATGGCTAGCTTTCTGCAAAGTACACATGATGTGGTATTGATTTGGTTCATCTTACATTAATATATCAACTTCAGATGAGCCGAATCAATATCATTCTTGTTTGCTTCATTGCATCTCTAATGTAATGTCTTCATTTCATGATCCAGATACCCTTTGTTTGTGCATCTTTCAATTATTATATACCCGCAAGAGAAGTTATCTATGAATCTCTTAGCTCCTTTTTCACCAATTCTTGTAATTAAGGGTTATGTGCCTTTTTTTCCTTGTGCTTTATATTCCCCGATCTTGTAGTATTTCAACCTCATTTTTCTTGCAGTGTATTCCCCAATCTTCTTGATCTATGAGTAATTGTCATTTTTCAAAGCTGCCGAGTGATACTGTATTAGTTGGATGCTTGAGAATATTATTCATGGAATTAAATAAACACTTTCGGTAATGATCGAATTGTAGTAAACAATTTTCGTATCCTTCCTCCTATTTTCTTCAGACAATACTGCAGGGAGGAGTAAAAGAGTTTATAAATAGAAAAGACCCATGAAACTAATGATATAACTCATGGATAAAAATCTTCCAACAAGTGATATCAGAGCCGATGGTTCGGCTGGGACATTGTGGACTTAAGGGGGAGCGAATCAGAAAGTGTGTGGTACCCACACTTGAGGGGGAGATTGTTGAGTTTATTCAAGTGTGAAATCTCACATTAGATATGCGGGGATGAATAAAAGAGTTTATAAGTAGAAAAGGCTCATGAAACTAATATGCCTTAAGGTTTTGGTTCAAGACGTGGTGTCTCACTTGTGGCTCTCCACTATTCCCATACCCCGTAACAATGGAACTCACCGGTGGTTGGAGACTCCCCGCTCGCAGTCTAATCCAACAAATACACGTCAATTTTGTGAAACTTGATCAATCTTGTATTGTCTTGCAGCACATCCTCTCAGCACATCCTCTCAGTGAGATAACACAGAGTACTCTGTCTCGTAACATGATCTAAAATAACAAGACAATCTTGAGAAGGTTGGAGATGTTAGACTAGACGTTGCCGATGAGGAAGAAGGGTGGTCGGCGAAAGCAAAAAGGTTGTGTCAAGGGTCAAGGAACAGTGAGGTTATAGTACTACTCAGCAATGTGGTTGAAGTTGGTGAAGGCGTGAAGCAGACAACGATAAGAACGGTGTTGATTGTCGATCAATGATCATCATCAAGTGCATCTTCAGACAAATCCAAAGTTGAGTACTTTGACATCTTTACAATCACCATTACTTTTGAGCCAATGTTGTAAATAAACAAATCAGCTACTACCCAAAACTGAAAGCGTTTAGATTCTTTTTGGTAACATTAGCTTATAGCTTATTTGGTTTTTATAACTTCTTGACTCAATCATTATGCATGTAGAATTGTTCGCTGAATAAAAACTACAGAGAGGTCGTAACCTTTAAAGCTTTCTTTTGAAAAGCTACTTCAAGGAAGTAGTAGCTTTCACAAAAAACTAGGATTGTAATAAAGTATTGGGAATAACCTTCATTGACTTCTCTAATACTTCATGCCCCACTAAAGGCAACCAACAAATAACACTATTTACACGCTCAACACTAAGAACACACAAGTCTAGGAATCAAAAGTCATATCCAATATTCTGAGTAACATGTTCTCAAGAATGGCTGATAAAAACATAGCAAATAAGGTGGAAAATAAGAAAGCAATTACACAAAATTTTAATATTACAAGTACAAAGGATAAAGTAAATCACTAACTCATGTAAGCAGTAAAATATGATTCAAAACTAAGATTTCCCATGAGCCATGCCCAATGGAAAAACTAAGAGAGGGAGGTATGCAGATAAATTGGATTTGGGATAAAACAAGAATGTGTGCACCAAAACTTATCCAGATATAACCTATCATCCAGGTAAAATCAAAATTCCTGACTCTCAAAATTAGAAAGAAGACTTATGTTAAGACTCTAAATAATAACTGGGGTTCATTGGTCTTTCACATTATACCCCAATCAATATATTCCTTTTCATATGCCCAAAGAAAAAATATTCGAAGTCATTTATAAGAGTATCTTTAGAATAATTGTCTTCATTATACTAATAAGCAATAAATAATGGTCAACTAATTAAATTAACAATAGTCAAACAATATTGATATCTAAAAGGTTCACTAGCAACAAGCATGAAAAAACATGCATTTTAGTCCCCCATATATAGGCTTGAGCAGTAAATCACCTTTGAAAACATAAGTTGTACCAAATGAGACAAATTGAAGCAGTTTATACTAATTAAATTAGACAATTTCTCAAACAAATGCACACTCAGAATCTCTAGCCAACACTTCCCACGTCCGAATACCACAATTTTCAACATGTTCCTAACAAATGCAACTGTAATTCTCAACTGCAAGGCTGGTCTCTTGCCTCTCAAAATCATAACCTCCCCATATGAGCGAATCCTACACAGAATTGTTGTTTCACGATTCAGCACTACTAGCCATCCATAAACTTCATACTGAAGCTTTTAGTCAGAACCGAATGACCATTAATAACAGCACGTAAACGGATCGAAATAAAAGCATTAATCACCTGTAAATTGCACAATTCAATACTTGCCACGATAAACGGCACCTGACTTTGAACCAGGAGAGCGAGCAAATTGGAACCTTAAATTTGCAGAGTTGCGGTCAAGCTCATCAAATTTATAACCTGCAAAATTAAGGTTCATTGTTTTACGCTGAACAACTAGCTACATTCTGAACGGCGAATTCGGGTGCCAGCAGGCAGGTGATATAAGACGCGATTATTTCTTACCTCGCCTTGAGACAAAATAAACCTAAAATACATCTCAATCATTCAAACCCAATATCCAACATAGGTGACAATGTCGGTCCCTCACTAATTACCAGAGGACTCAAACGTGTGATTTGAGAGAAGGAAGAGGATGAAGGGTGAGTAACCATTAGTAAGTCTGTCTTCAGTTTTTGGGCATTCAGTGAAACGTCTAATATTAGAATAATTTATCCTACCCTAGTTTACGTATCGATGCAGCAGGCACAAAGGAAAAATAAAGCACTGTGGCATGAAAGGATGTTTTTTAGGAAATAATCCTTAGACCAATCAATAGCTCAAAGGCCAAATAAATCAGACAGCATCCTAAACTGAAAGAGCATATTTGGTCAAACAGGCCCATAACCATAAATATTTAATGTATGAAAGAGCTTTTAAGCAATCCACACAACCAGGCTGAATCACTCAAATCCAGGACGGAGACAGCATCCATAATTTGGAAATGTCATAATCAATGGTGTTCATAATTGACCCCCAAAATCTTTCAACTAGAAAAATGATAAAATATGAATACCAGCCTTATCATTCAGCATGACAAAGATGGTGAAGAGTGGATAATTTTTTATGGTAATTTTACATAAACAAAATTGCCAACCTTCCAAACCTGGGATTCACTTTCCACTAAAATAGAAAGAAAAAAGATGGACGAGAAAATATATTGCTCTAGGTCAGCCAATATTAATCATTAATGAAGTTTTCAATTTACCCTTAGCTCTGCCAAGTAATACATCCCACTCTTATCCAGATGTCGTACTTATTGTCCTCACGAAGATTTCTTCATTCATTTCCACTGAGCATGTCTCAAGTAGTAGTCACAACCTAGACCCAGCCCTGCCCCGTGAGACACTCAGTTTTATTTATCACCAAAAACGTATTTTGCATATTATTTAGAAGTCCAACACTACTTAGACACAGGCACAAGAAGAAAACAAACTATATGGACATTGCATATACAGATTGTTCTTCGGCACTTTGTTGGTGAGATTACAGATGAATGTTCTACTGAAAGATATTTCTTTGTACTAGCACGTTGAAGGGAATAAAAAGTTTGTGCGTGTTGGATTGTCCAAGATATGTATGTTGTCATTCCAAGAATACAAATAAAACAGATCTTACCCTGCAATGCATCCATGGCAGTTGCTGCATGTGCTGGACTCAAAAAATCGACAAAACAAAGTACCAGTGGATCACCCCCAGGCTGCACATGATCTCAGTAAGAAATCTACCAATGCAAAAATATTAATTGTCTACTTTGTATTTAAACTTACTTGTCTTGATCCCTTGCTAACAAGTCTGACTTCTTTGTAGCCAACAAAAGGACGAAAGATATCTGAACGTCCAAGTTAAGGAGGAGGTTTCTAAAATGAAAAGCATTTAAAAGTAAAGGAACCGGATGAAAGGATACGAGATACTTCCCGTCTTGTACAGCTGGGAGGTAAACCCTCCACGAACAGTGTATTGGTAGCATCATGTGGAAGAGAATGGTCAGCCCTTCCACTACCTAATCCCAGGATCTTGTCTTTTCCAGGATCTACTCCCCCGCCAATACCTGTGACATGTGAATCATCAACAGAATGACTGGAAGTTCTCCCATCAATGGTTCTAGTAGACTGTCCAGCACCATAAGATGAAACTTGCTGAAACAAGGAAAATATGTTAACATTAACCAATGAAGGTCAATTTGACACACCAAATTTTTGTCTCGTGATAAAATAAGATTGAACAAGATATCCAATCTAGTAGAAGAAGTTACCCCATCACATGCATAGTACTTAATAGATTTCAAAACAAAGTAAAGCTTGCAATCTTGTGTTATTAAATAATTAAAGGACAGGATAGGGATAGATACTATTCGTCTAAGTTTCTCTAAGAAAAAGGGCTTTTTAATTTTTGGCCTAACCCATCCAAATCTCCATATGAGAATTCAGAAGCTAGAACACAAATTATTTAGAAAAAAACTTAGACAATAGTTTAAGGATTAAAAATCAACTAGATAAAGTGAGATTAAGGGTTGATTGTTGTTGCTGTAGATCAAATCCTTATCCTATCTACATACAGAACAAACAGAACATAGAGTAAATGGAATTTATATGCTATAAATTCAACATGCTAATAAGAGACATAAAAGAATATGACAAATGATTTCAGCTATTTAAGAACAGAAAGAAAAAAATACCGCACTATGGAGGTAACGCTCATAGGATGCTTCAAGAGTTTCAGTATCTCTAATTGATCGGATTGCTCCTCTATCATGATCATGGGGATAGTAACTAGTCAAGTCATGAACGCCAGAGGCATCTTCAAAATTAAGGAATATTTTAAATTAACAAGAACACAGGCCGGAAGATCACAATAGAAAAAAGTTAGTTTTCATGATAATCATGAAGGGAGAAGATCAAAATCACTTGACCAAGATGTAAGCCTAACAACAAGATAATAATGAATTTGAAACAGTATAGCTTGGCTATTGAAATTACATTATCTCTATCTCTGAATAAGAAAGATTTACCAGAAATTACATTATCTCTATCTCTCCACTACCCTTTTCTTCAACTTATATCATAAAAGCATATGATAAAAGATGTATTATGTATCCATGTTTCTTTTGTACATCATATGATATAGGGAAAGTGGCATGAAGAAATTTGACCGTTACTAAGAATTGATGATGCATGAATATATCATATGGCAGCATAATTGTTATTACGTTCTTATAATTTAAATAAGCATTATGTCTAAAAGAAGCTACAAAACTGAAATTTATCACATTTGTGAAACATTTCCCTTATAATAAATAAATTATAAAAATCTTCCCTTACACCATGATGTTGTTATTTTCTAATAAAGAAAACAAAATAAAGGGAATCTGAAAGCCTTAGGCAAGAAAAAAAAATTTAAAAAAAATCCATATTTGGTTATAAGATAGGAATGGGAAAAGGGTGAAATGGCGAAAACCCTAATTGGGATAGAATAATAATAATAATAATAATAATAATAATAATAATAATAATAAATATACACAATACCGTAATCGTTCCGGGAGCGTTTTCCGGCGACGGAAGAAGGAGGATGGCGTGGTTCACCGTATCTCCAATAACCCTCAGACATAACGGATAGAAGAAAAAGAAAGAGAAAGATTGATGAACCAAATAAATATAAGGAATTTGAAAATTGAATTGAGATCAAATATTATGGGATGGAAGGTGTTTCTTGTAAACCACTTCCAATGTTGCTTCAAACAAAAACCACTCTCTACTCTCACTTCCTTGTTCTTGATTCCATTCGATTTTCTCTTCACCTTAAACCGTTTTAAAATTACTACTTAATAAAAACATGTTAATGCTCAAACTTCATAGCATAATATATTTGTGTATGTCTTTAAAATATTATTTTTCTATTTTCCCCACACTAAAATCCAATTTGTAATAATTGTAAGTTGAGTTTAGAGAAGAATGTAAGAAAAATAAATATTTTAAAATCATAAAATACACTTGTGAAATAATTCTTAATCTCATTTAATATAAATAAGTCAAACATATATTTATTAAAAACCATTAAATTATTAAATATAAATAAATATTTTTTTAATTAATTTTATATTATATATAATAGTTTTATTTTTATATTTAAAATATTAATTAACCTATTCAAATATCTATTGACCTATTTAAGTAACTTATATTAAACATATTTTTAAATAGAATAATAGTCAAAAAAAACCAAATTTAGAATACATATATTAAACTCATCTAACCTATTTAAGCCAAGACTTGATATATTTGTATCCTTAGTTATTCGGGTCTCATACAAGTCATATGATTAAATGTCTTTAGTTTAGAATTTCCTTAAGTTGACTTATCTCTTATAATCTAGTGACTTTAAACTTCTAGTACTATTTTTTAGAATTATGATCATCTTCATTAATATAAAGACAAATGCATTTTTTCATTTGTTTTTTAATAGCAAAAATGTAATTTCATTATAATCAAAATGTTGCTTATATCATTAAAGATTACATTTTCCTTTTGTTGTACTTATCTCTCCATTAATATAACTCCATTTTTTTTAGCATATCACCTACTTTATCAAAAGATACTAATTATCATTCTTCAAATGACTTTTAGCATGGAGAAAACTTTTTAGTTAGCCATCCTTAACACACCTAGGGCGTTGAATGGGATTAAAAGCCTCTCCATGGGATTATAGACTGAAAATAAGTTTATTTATTTGGTATATTTAACAGGAATATTAACAAATGTTTTAAAAACGTTATTTTGAGAAAGAGAAATTTGGATGTTATTTTGTAAGATTAATTATTTTGAAAATATGTGTTTAAATTGATTTCCAATGTTTACTTTTAATTCCCTTGACATACCAATTAAACATATCCATATTAAAATGTAGTAAATAATAACATTTATTACATTAAAAAAATAAAAACGGAAATAATACATGTTTCTTTTCTAACACAAATTGGAATATTGTATATAAAAAAGAAATCTCGAAAATTATCCAATTGTATTTACTAAAAACATCGTATTGTTTTTTGTACTACTAATGATATTCTTTTAACCATTAATTATATGACTACCCTCTAAACAAGTGTGTAAATATCATAGATTGAACTTTTGATATTTTGATCATCCTCAAAATTTAACTGAACTTTATACCATTACACCAATGTTTGGTTGATAAAAATTCCTATTGTTTATGATAGAAGATACATGTAATCTAATAATATAATATATGCATTGTGTAAAAATAGATTTACATAAAGTTATAATATGAAGTGTATAAAAGTTTAGGTTGTACTCTAAAAAAAAAGTTGAATAGTCCAATAGTACAGGGAGGGATCCACTTACTCTAAGAGTAAGTGGAAAAACACTTACTCCACATCATGACCATTCATTCTTGGGAATCTAGTGGTTTGAATTTGTGAGTATATCTAAACCATTGATTTTTTCAAGATTGGATGGCTAAGACGAAGAGTAAGTGTTTTTTTGGAATAGCCTATATTATTGTGTTTGAAACTCTTGATTGAGAATCTGCAACACTCAACTACCCCTGTCATCAACTCACTCTTTCTCTCTCCTTCTTGTCTGATCAATCTTTTTGCAGGTAATCAATTTCATCACTGGATTCTTCTCTCTTTTCTCTATCTCATTCATTTCTAATCTAAACCTGTTTGTTAATTTCGAACAGTGACATTTTTTGTTAATCTTTGACCAATTCCATGACGGAACTCATAGGCCCTCGATTGTATAGCTGCTGTAATTGTAGAAACCATGTTTCTCTCCATGATGATATCATTTCCAAGGCTTTTCAGGTTTATCATACTTTATTTTCTTATATGTTGATGATGATGTTAATTTTACTGTTTCCTTCTTTATATGTTTGATGATGTTTTGATATCATTGCGGAAGCACATAATAGAAGAAGTGAAGTAGTAAGAAAGAAAAATGAAAAAATCCCTCAATCTTTGTGGTAAAAAAAAACCACATGGTATCACAAATCCTCTTATAATGATGAGAACGACAAGGAATATTTTCTCTCAATATTTCTCTTATACAAATGAAACAAAAATTCTCACCAAATTCAGTCACTACCACTTGTGCATTTGATTTTTTGTCGATGCACTAATGCACTTCATGGGGTTGCCTTTATAGGCAAAGTCTTGCAATAGAATAAATAGAATATCAATTCTTAATAACGAAATAAGATGTTTGGGCGGTCTTGCAAATGGACAATTATGCTAAGTTGTCCTAGTCTAGGCTGGATGTGGAAAGCATACAAGAATGCTTGCTGAAATAATGTCATTATAATCACCATTATAGAACTCTAATCTTTTGAGCTACTTCACTTTCTTCTATGTCTGGGTTTCAAGAATAGCTTTTCGCTTCTTGAAAGTGGTGAAAGTTTATTTTTTATGCCGCAGAAAAAATCCAAACCATATGAACAAAAAGATCAATGGTAGTTATCATATAGCGAGGTCCTCCATAGCAAGGAACTTTAGAAGGTCCCCAATGATAGTTATCATATACCTTTGGTATAGTGAGTTGTAGTGGAGAAAGTGTTTTTTTTGTTTCCCAAAGACACAATATTTACAAAACTCCAACTCACTGATGCCATGTTTACCAAACAGATTTTGCTTGTTCAGAAGGTGCATGCATTTTTCAATCATATAGCCCTGCACATGTGCCATAATTTGGTGACGTTTTTATTAGACTTAAAAGAAGATATAACCGCTGAACATATCACAATAGAGTCTTGCAAGACATATAAACTACCAACTCGGTTAATTTTTAATAATACAATTCAATACCTTGACGTAAGGATTGCATTCTTGGTAGAATAAGTGGAGCTTCCAAGTCATAGTGATTAGTACTAGTCAATTCTATGGATACCAATATACAAATCTACCATATAGTTTGTGGTGCAAGTGGTAAGATGACTGGTGGTGGCTGAAGACATGTTTAACTTAATTAAATCTAGAAAGTGACTATCACTAAGGATGTCTATTGGCACTCTAGCTGTGACTGTCACTGTGTTTTTCGACGGATAGTTATCATCACAGAGAGGACATTTGTTGTTGTTGCAAAACAGCATTTTAAATTGTTGTGTGAAGACAATGACAGTGTTAAAGAGATAAATTATTGTTGAGGAAAGCGGTGATTAAGATTCTCAACCTTTAATATCTATATTTTAATTTAAAAAATGGTCTTATTTGCATCACAGCCAAATATCACAAAAAATGCTAATATGTTTTGTTTTGTTCATTAGTTGTTACCTGTTTCAAAGACGAAAACGAATTCCATGGGATCTTTGTTTTCTCAGTTGGACTTCATGTATTCTCCAGCTACAAGCTTTTCTTTTTTAATTCTTGGCGTTTAAACTTGCATTTCAATCTGATGATTTTATCTCTTACCAAAACTTTTGCAGATCATTTTCTGATATTCTTTTCATAAATTTCATAACCAGGGAAGAAGTGGCCGAGGGTTTCTGTTTTCCCATGCAATGAATATTGTCACAGGGCCAAAAGAAGACAGGCACCTCACGACTGGCCTCCACACCGTTGCTGATGTTCATTGCGGTGATTGCCGTGAAGTGTTGGGTTGGAAGTATGAGAGAGCTTATGAAGCATCTCAGAAATACAAGGAAGGAAAATTCATACTTGAAAAGTCAAAAATTGTTAAGGAAAACTGGTAGCATTCCCTTACGCACCCCAATTCAATCAATTCATTCCAGCCTTGGTGTAAGTTCATTTGTGCTTTGTGATGTTCATCTTGTACAGGAAGTTCTCATCTTTACTCGTTTGAAACCTCTCATCGTTTCTCCAACTAAATTATTCCCTTGCGTTGTGACTAGAAGTGAGTTGTATGATAAAGTGTTTATTCCATGGTAAAACTGTGTATTCATTTTCTGATCTGTGCATAACTGCATATCAAGGTTGAAATCTTTGAAGAACAACTATACCATCTTATAAATATATGTGTATAAAGATGTAGTTTGCTTATTTGAAAAGTTTTGCTTCAGCTATCTTTTCTACCCCTCCAAGGCTATGACTTCTGGTATATGAAGTAGATGTAGGTTGAAACCTTTTGCTAGGAACTAACTGTTAATCTGTTATACCTAGAAACAAAATGGTTAGTTTTAATTGATTAGAGTGGCTTATAAATGAAAGAATGTGAGTTTGGCGCAACGGTAATGTTGTTGCTTAGTGACCATGTGGTCACGGGTTCAAGAAGCCGCTTTTTTTTAGAGTGGCATATAAATAAAGGTAAAATGATCGGTACGAAGAAAATTATTCATTTGGAGAGAGTTTGGACACTTATGAGAGAATTAGGATCTCTTGGATATCCTACAAGCTCTATATTTGTATCCATGTTCTGCTATTACATTACATTAATAACAGAACCATTTCTGAATAAAGTTAGTACATTTCTGTATATATTCTTTCTCAATTCTTGGTCCATTTCTATAAACTTTCTCAGTATGGAATTTAATATTTGACATCAACACATGTGGTCAGACCTTATGAATATTTAGCGTTTTGGATGGTGATTTATGGTTGGTGTAATTTTGAAGTTATGAGCTGAACTTTATTAAAAATATATTTAGCATTTCTGAAGTTATGTTGTGATTTATGGTTGGTACCATGTATGGCTTTCTGCTTCCATTTTCCTTATCATATCCAGGGTAAAATATCACTGTATGTTACTTCTCATGATTGTCAAAAACATGATACTTAAATATTTTAATTCAAATATTTAATAATTTAATATTATTTTGACCATCACAATAAGTTATACATAGAGTATTAATTTTTTGTTTCAGCAGATTTCAACCTAATCCATGAGTCGGGGAACAGAAAATTTGATATACCTATAGTGTCAACAAAAAATGCTGAATGTTGATTGGGATGTTATTTTTAGAATTACTGTAAGCACCTGCTAAGGCGTCTATCTGACCTTGTATTAGGACAACCATCCATTTCTCCTGAACTTTGAAGTACCAAAAAAATAGAAAATTTATTATGTAGGCTGTATTCCACAAATAAATCACACCCAACACATTGGTTGAATGGAAGAATTAGAGTGTTGCTATTGCCACTCAAATTTTAGTAATTAGAATTTGTTATAGGTGAGATTCAAATTCAAAATCTTTTTTATTTCATTTCTTAAACTCTTTACTCTAACCATCATACTACTTTATCATTTTTCTTCATACCATTCCTTAAATCTTTTAGTCTAACTATCAGACCACTTTATAATTCTCGAGACGATATCTTCTCTCCAAAAAATTGTGTCACTTCATGTGTCACTTGATTTATGTGATTAGTTGAAAAAAATATATTCAAATTAAAAGTTTAATAGTTAATTATTTTTCTCACCAATCACATTAAGTGACACATAGAATAACACATTGTGTAGAAAAGAGAATTTTCATTCACATGATTCTCTTAGAACTCTATGATTTTATAACTTGAACATCCCATGCAGCTATCTACACATTTATGCATCAAAACTACAAGTCTACAACTATTCTCCAGGAGCAGACTCAAGATCAGAAAACAATCGAATGTGAATGACAACCGTACTTTATAAAGGAATAATCAGAGAATAAAATATTTATCTAGTTTTTTTTATATGTGTTTTATTTATCTTCCCCCTAAAAAATTTCATTTTAAAATATATTATAAATAAATAATAAGACACATAAATCATTATATGTCAATCTGGATTATAGGCTTATAGCCAAGGGACCAATGAATCCCCCCATTTATATATAAAAATTTATGCATAGCACCCTTAAAATATATAATTATAACCATATATTATATTGTAAGAGATTTGACTCTATGACCAGCATATCACATGCATAACTTTACACTTGTTTCTTCTCTTTAATTAAAATGGTAAAGTTACATATGTTTATCCACCCAAGACTTAAAGTAGTGCATTATGTCACCTTTTACATGTTATATTCAAAGTTTAATGTCAATGGAAAGAAATTTTCATATAACTTCAAAAAAAAATGTTAAGATTTGTTGTTATCTCTTTCATTGTTAAAATAAACCCACACATATGGAAATATGAGTTGAAGTCAATATAAAACTTCTTACATTGAGAGTTAAAATAAAAAGTACATGACTCCAAAATCAGTGGATGTTGTATAAAAACTAAGGTGTTGTGCTTAAGTCATCTAATTTGGTTTCTACTTTGGTATCCTTTAAAAATCAAAACTTATATAGTTATATGTTATTTTTTACCTTCTATATTTTACATTTATCGATTCATTTAAAGTTCTTTAATAACACGTAGAGTGAAATTTTCTGGCTATCCTTTTTAAAATTATTAAATTGTAATAACATTTAAGTTAAAATATGATCATATTTAAGGATGACAATGAGTACCTGGATCCGCGGATACCCGCAAAAAAATACCCGTAACGGGTCGGGTTTTGGTCAATGTTGTGGACCCGTGGGTAATTGAGACCCACTAATTTAAGATCCGTTGTTAGAATGATCTGGATCCGGGTAATGAGTTACCCAGACCCGCTATTTCGTCATATATATATATCATGTAAAATCATGTTAATTTATATTGTAATATTGTATTAATACATAATTATAATATCATATTAATCAATAAATATAATTGTTATGTTAAGATGTGGTGTTACGTTGTTAAGCATTGATATTATAGTGTTAATTTATATGTATGATATAATGTTTTGTTAACTAAAGAGTTCTCACTTAATGAATTTTATATCATAATGTTGTAGTTGTTTTTAATGTTTGTTTTAGTTAAATGAATTATGTTCAATAGTCAAATTAAGTTGTGTTTAAAACTTTAAATTAAGTTTTATAATTTTTTCTCTTATTGATTGTCTAAATAACATATATGATCGTCGGAAACAAATATACAATTGAATAAATTACTTAGCAATTATTTTTAGTATGTTTGAATTTATGGATACCTAAGGACCCGAGAGTAGCATACCCAGCGAGTATTAGCACGGGTCTGGGGCGGGTCTAGGTCCCAAAATGATGCAACGGGACCCATTGTCATCCCTAGTCATATTAAGCTATTTTTTTTATTTATTCCTAACTTACTTACTGCACGAAAAAACCTTATAAAATTAAATTGAAACATGAGATAATTTAATCTCTATAAATTTATGCATTTCAAAACTTACTTGAAGTTCATTCAATTTAAATTAAAAGCAGCAATATAAAAGGATTTATGTTCAATATTATATCTCAAATTTAGCATATGTGTATGAGTGAGTTTATCATCTGTATTTCTTTTTCTTCCAGAAAAACATCAATATCATATCTCAAATTTAGTTTTCTCTCTCTATATATATTAATAAAACTGAATAATTTACAGTATGGGGATATAGCTATATGTCAATTGAAAAGGAAATACATGACATTGGGTTCTAACACCAATTATACTAAATATATAGTCAGCTTCACTTAACTTTGTGAAAGTGTCCTCCTATAAATAAGATTAGCTTTAGGGCATGCACAGCCTAGTTTGATCAGCCACTTAGTTTTGAGTATTTCAAGTGTTTGTTTTGGACTTAAGTTTTGAACTAAAATGAAAGATAAAATCACAAAATACACTTGCAAGATAACTCTTGAAAATTTACTTTCTTTTTTCTTTCCTTTTTAGAACCCAATTCGAAAATGACCCCTAAAGAGTAAAAATCACTTTTGAAGAATTCCATTAAAGTCCATATCAAAATGATACGCCATTTTTTTTATCAAAGAATTGGATAAAGTATATTTTGATTGGCATGTTTCTATCAATTATTTATTGTTGGACAAAATGATGTAAAAACAATGCAATAAAATGGATGAGTAAATATCATTAATGATTAAAAGACTTCACCAAGAATCATACGTATGCATAAACTAGAATAATAGTACATTAACATGTGAATTCAGAGCATTTCTATCAATCTTAGCGCAGAGCCTAAGGGTCATAAATAAACATGGTGGTTATTGCTATATCTATAATGCTTTATATATATGAAGTAGCATCGTGAATCGCCCCAACTACATGAAACTTCAAAAGCATCTTTCATATATTAAATTCAGGAAACAATGTTGTAATTAATAATTTCCTTCAATGTAGGAAGGAATGAATTGAATTCACAAGATAAATTTTGTATGGCTAGCCCATCTCTTATTTATTTCTTAGCTTGTGCCTTGACTTAAAATTGTTGCCAAATTGAGCCAAACAAATTGCTTCGAGGAGATCCAAATGGTGTACATTTCCTAACATGATTCCGTTAGAAAAATGAATGATCACCTTCTTGCATATATATTATGGTCCCACAGCTATGTAAATAATTATCCTCTAAGTTAGGGGTTGCCTAGTACGTAGAAACCCTAATATTAAAAGGGCATGAGATGAGAGAAGCCATAGCTAACAAGGACATAAATGTTCTTTAACAACTAAATTTCTATACAAACGGTTTGTGTCTGTCGGTTCAATCGATAAACCGGTCTCAATACTGATACGGTACAACAATTATATCGGTTATACAATCGTATCGTTCAAAATTGGCCAAAACCAGTTATACCGGCTAATTTTCAATTGAACCGTACTAGTCATGCCAGCTGATTTTTTATTTTTTTAATGAAAATAAAAAAAATATTGTTTTTTTATTGATTTTTCAATGTTAATATATTATATATGTATATTTAATTTTACCTGCATACAGTTTAATTAGTGAACCACCAATTGAATCACTATATCACTATATTAATAACAATATATACCAACTATTCAAATTGCATATAGCTGAGTTACTTAAATATGATAGCAATAATTTGATATTAGTTGCATATATGAAAAAACATTGTTGCTATAGACAAAATTTACCGCTTTAATTTAGTTTGGAATTGACCAACTATATGAAAAAAATATAAGATATAAACTTTAAACACCATTGTATTAACATAAATAAACTTATTTGTATTAGCATTTCAATAGTATGGATTAATAGTCACACAAAATAAAACTTATATAGATATAGACTAAATCTTAAATATATATATATATATATATATATATATATATATATATTTAATATACTACAGTACCTCATTATCCTCATCTAGAGTACCTAATAATGCCTACAAACATCAATTTTATCTCATGATTTGGTCATAAGGAATGAGAATTTCCTTGGTAGGTGTATAAATTAAACTTTTCCCAAACCCTAAATATAGGAGACTCGTTCTTCAAGGATATAAAGACACAGTACTACCGATGCAAATCCAAATGAAGGTTAGTACATTATCCCAAGTATATTCCTATATATAAAGAAATTAAAAATCAATGTTTAGTTATGATTTGAATTCCTCATACGTACGAAGTTGGTGTTATTGTGGAGTAGACTATGGTTGTGTTTGGCAACAGAAAGAGATTTTCCTCCCATTATTTGGAGCATTTTACCTTATCATATGATCATTCATTATTCATTTATTTTTAATTATCATTGACTCTTCAAAAAAATCATACAAATAAATCATAGATAATATACTAACAACATATGAATCGTTAAACCGATAATGTAGGTATATTACGATCAAAGGCATCATGGGCTAATATTTGAGCAAGTGTATATTAGTATATAATTCTTACTGCAAAGTGCATTAGGTTTTATATATCTTAAGATTTGAAGTGGATGACATTATTCTCTTGCACGGTTACCAAGAGGAATGTTTGTAGGACCCTCCACTGGTGAGAGGAATAGAAGAGAGTACAGTCGAGTCCAGCTTCTTATGCTTACATTAATTATAAGAAAATGAAAAGAAATTGATCCAAAACCAATCAAAGAATAAATAATGTATCACCATTTGATCCTTACTCGTCAAAGAATAATGGATTCAGAAAGCAATGGAGGGGAGGGACACAGTGTTTTATTACATAAGGGAACACCATTCACCATTTGTGGTTATACAAATGTTTCTTAAAATATTAACTTCAGAAACATGAATGTTGTGTAAAAAGAACTTTTATGTTATTATTAGTGTGCACTTATTAAAATTCTTATATTAAAATTACAACGATATGTTAGGTTGACATGCACACATATAGTGATAAAATTTAATAAAACCATGATAATGTATAGTAGTGTTAATATATATGTCTTATTACCAAGCAAGTCACATATTAGTTTAGCTTCTTAGATCTCATAACTTGGTATATAGCTTGGTGAAAAGTGGTTTAATTGAAGGAAGAATCTGAATAAGAAAGAGGGTACAGTTAAGATCTGACACAAGTTCTGTTCGATTGGCAAAGCAAAATGAAAGTAAATAAAAGAGAAAGGATGAAAGATAGGGAGACCACTTTTGCTGTAAAGGATTTGACATCCATCATTTCCAACTTCACTTTATGTCAAAATAGCATCCTTTCATTTCATGTCTCATTCAATGATATTGTGACATGTCATTTAAAAAATACACATCAATGTTCTACTAAAAAATTATTTATTCATGATTTGACTTTTAAAAAAATGTGACACAATATGATTGAGCGGAACATGGATGAGACACAATTTTAGAACAAATGATCCTCATCTATAATAATCCATAATATCCCACTTCACAACTTACAAATAAAACACTAGTGATTAGGTGCACTAACCTTCACAAGTAAATGGTACTATTATATTAGTCTAAATTAGCTATTAATTAATATTTAAAACATTTATAATAATAATAATAATAAATTAATATTTAATACCATCCATGTCTCATGAATCTGGATAATCTCCATTTTAAAATTTAATAATAGTACTTTCATATTTTGAAGATTTAGACTCATGTCTCATGAGGACAAATCTATCTATCTCTAAGATACCTGAGAATAAAGAACAATAGTAATTGACGGCAACCCTTGATATTCTTCATTCCCTTGTGTAAGAAGCAAACAAAGCATGAGGGTAGATCCTGATAAATTAACATAGTTTTTGTTACAAGGTAAAGCATAAAATCAAGTGGAGTTAAAAGTCTTCAGATATAGGTTATGAACTTGCAACAACTGAAAAGCTTTTAACCTAAAATGAAAGGTAGCTTCAAAATGCATCGCACATTCTTCATCAAAAGCCAAATCCATAATGGGACTAGGGAAAGGAAAAGAAGACCAAAAATTAAAGAACCAAGATAGAAGCCATTTACCCTATTTTTGGTTAGTGATTCTGATCACACTCCAAACAGCCACACTCACCAGATTAAAAAAGAGCAAAAATAACAAAGCTAAAAAAAACACCAACCCTTTGTTCAGCTTTAATTTCTTTTTTCACTTTTTTATTTTTTTTCATTTTCTAATAATATCTACCATGATCCACCACCTAACATTCCATTCCAATAACCACTTGAATCCCCTTGATTTCTATTCTGCTCGTGAAACTCAGCACTGCTTGGAACCTGTTGCTTCAAATTCTCTGGAGGAGGAAACAAGATCCTTGCACCATTAGCACCATCTTGATGAATTCCATGGATACCACCATAGCCATTTTCAAACCCTTCAAGACTGAAGTTAAGGCCAGGCTTAATAAAATCTTGCAAAGGAGGAAAACCAGCTGAGTTATACATTGTGCTGGAATCTGACAAGGTCATAGGCATGAAAGAAGTAGTGATCCCAGTTTTGAGAAGTTCCATAGCTGAGGAACTTTGATTTTGAAGGTGGTGGTGATGAGTTTTGTCTAATTCAGTGCTATAAGGAACCTCAATAAATTTAGATAAGGTGCTATAGTCTTCAGTTGGTGGTGGATATGCTAAGTTAAGATCTTGGCCTTGATGGATCTTTGGGTTCTGAGAAGCTGAGTGAGGGAAATTGTTTGGTGGTGTTGACAGATCAGGAAGCTTCTTATTTGATGGACCATGTTGTGAAGATGTAGTAGTAGTTGTTGTTGTTGTTGTTGATGATGAAGGATTAATGGATCTTTTGTTCTTTCTTGAGCCACCACCAACAGGAACATTTCTCAAGGAACCACCTTCAGTCCAATACCTTCTGCATGTCTTGCAAAAGTACCTTGGCTGAGAGAGGCTATAGTTATTGTAGTAACAGAATTTAGTGTTTGTTGAATTGCACCTTGGGCAGTTCAAAGCTTGATCCTTTTGAGGCCTTGCCCTTGATCTCTCTAACATAGGAGGTTCAGATTGAGGTGGTTTTGAAGAACCTTCCATAGGTTTAACCACTCCAATACCCTGAAAAATTAATATCCATAGTTTAAAATAAAAAATAATAAAAACAAAAGACAGGAAAAAGACATAGCTGAACACATAAATCTTTAGGGGAGAATGAAAGTAATAAAGAGGAGGAAAGAAACAAACAAGAAAAATATATATAGAAGCTGTTTTTTACACTTTTAAAGGGTTGCAACAGCAGAAAACAAATTTGTCAAAATATTTCTTGGGTACTTTACTTGCTCCTTTATCAGATGGTGTGGAAAGGAAAATATGAGAAAAAGAAAGGTGCAGTAGTACTTTAAATTTTCATAGAAGAAAAAAAATAAAAATAAGGACAAAAGATCACAATAAGACAGCAACAAAAATTGAATTTAATGTGTGGGGGAGTTAAGCTGAACATCAGAAAAAGTAGGACAAAAAGTAAAACATCACTTAGAACTATAACAATAATATAATCAAAGCAAATTAAAAAAACCCAAAAAAATGATATAAATCATAAATCATGGTCTGAAAATCACAAGCCCCAGAAAATATTTCATGATTATATGTTAAGAAAACAGAAAAAAAGGTTCTCTATACCTGTGCCCACTGACTTGTGTCCATGGATTTAAGATGGAAAGTGAAAAAGGAAAAGCTATGGAGTCCTCAAAGAAAGAAACACAACCACTTTTTCTAGAGGGAGAGTCTTAAAAGCAAGTGTGGACTGAAAAAAAGCTTAAGAGAGTTGAGATATAGTGGTGTTTCCATCACTTCCATAGTTCCATGTGTTGGCCAACTAGCTAGCTATATTTCACAAGGGTAGCATAGTCTTTTTAAAACCATGTAAATTATAATAATAATAATAATCACCACTATAATAAAGTTATGTAATATATGATATGATGACACATATGGAAAATTTGTGTACATAGAATGAAAGGCTAGCTAGTGATAAAAGTGTTTCATAGAAGTCAACAATATTCTTCCTTGGTGTCTGTTTGTAGAAGCTAGCACAGTAGATTTAGTCGGTTGATTCTATTATGAGGAAGAAGGAATGGCTGATGCTGTGAATTCAATATATCTGATGTTCTTTTTTAGGTAGAATGTAACACAAAATTCATCAAAATTTAAGGATGAACCTTAATTTAAAGTGATTTTTTAGAGGTCTAAATGATTTATATATAATTGTATGCGATATATAGAAACGGCTTATAATAAAAAAGATTATCGATAAAATAATTAAAAATATTTTAACCAGCATTATTTAAATTAACGTAATTGATGCATAGTTAATATATGTTGCATGAACTTATGTAAGTCATTTATACTTGGCCCACCATAAAAGGAAAAAAGTAATTAGTTAGTAAGGTATAAATTTTTTATAAGACAACAAATATTATAAATTACATGATATTTCAACCCTTAACAAAAATATGTTATTCCTATCATAAATAATATCTAGTACCAATAAGTGTCATATCAAGGGTGTTTTTTATCTTTTTGGTTAAGTAACTAATCCATTTCGAGGTGTATGATTGTTCATCCCAATAAGTGTTGCTCTTATGAATTAAACTTTTACATCTTCACCATCATGGAGATCAAGTAGAGTTTTACATTATCATACCAACTTATATAACATCACATATGTGTTCTCAGTGTACATTCTCATTTATGGTACACATAAAATAATCAACTTGTTTTTGTTATACATTCTAATTTTTTGGGTAAGATATCTTTTATGTAAGGTTTTAGGTGGTCACAATAACAAAAACAAGTTTCATAATTCAAATAATGTTTATAAAGATATTTCTAAATTATGCACCAACATAATTCTCCCATCAACAAACGAGATTTGCCTCGAGGAGTATGAGTAAACTTTTATCAACCAGGTCAATATTAGTAATTTTTATTATTTTTATCATAGATAGAAATGTTGATTTTTTATTTGAAAGGGAGATAGAAATGATGATTAATAGAATGAGTATGTAGACATATATTACTCCTAGCTACAAGTTTTTAACAATTCAGTAACAAAGAAAATACAACTTTCGTTTTATGTTATAAATGTAATAATTCAACAAATAATTGATATGGAATTGTATTGTGTTTTCTTTTATAACTTGCATCATCTCAAATCCTACAATAACACAATATTCTTACTTGATGTGCTCGATACATGTATTAATTAATCATGATGCACTGTGAGTGTAATAAAATATTTTATAATTATCATATGTATTACACTCATATCATAAGCAAATTAAGCTTTACAATAATGAAGTTTATATAATAATAATGTAGAGAAAAAACCATGTCTAAAATGACATTTTGTTATGAACATCTCAACAATTATATTATGACTTGGAAATATATAATTAAAATGAAATTCCATATATGTTAAAGCAACGAAACCACTGCAGTAATCTGCTTGACTAGATTAGTGAATAATGAATATTTATTGTGCCGATCAGAAAATCATTACCTGCATCCATTTTTTATAAAAAAAATCGGGTATGATGTAGGTCTCACTTCAATAAATTTGTCTGTGGTAAAGGAAAAAGCAAAAGGTGAAAAAGGAGAAAGGGATAGAGACATGAATTTATCAATCCAAATGGAAAGAAAAAGAACGTCTATCTGCGGGCAATAATAATCCTGTAGGTCATTCAAAAGATTTTATTTATATTTTAATGATAAAAGTGTTATTTTATTATATATAAAATAATAAAAATATCTTCTTAAAAAATATGTTTATTATAACTGTTTTCGAGTTATTGGACTGAACAAGTGGTATCGTATGTGATTAATTTGATTTTTTTAATAACTAACTTGAACTTATTGGCCTAAAGAAATGGTATAGTATTTGGGTTCCTACCTCGCAAGTAACATGTGGCATCAAAAACTCATAACAAGTATTAAAGAGAATAGTTGTCACTAAACTCTACTTATGCTAAAAAATCTTAGTTGAAAATAAACAATAACAAAATTATGAACAGGAGCATGTGTAACCTACAAGTTTGCCGTTGTTATTTGTTAAGTTGAACTCTTGGTAATATCATTAAAATATTATAGAGACTTTTGTCTAAGGAGATCATGCTCTCATGTGATAAGTTCTAAATTAATGAGGAAATAGTAAAATAATACAAATATAGATGGATAAACCAATATACCTAATAATAATATACTTTAAGGTTTAGAGTTAAGATATGCATGATTTCTTATTCACTTATAAAATGGTCCTATTTTGGCCAATTGGTTGAAGAATTCTTTGAGTATTGGGCTCTCGAAAACAACTTGTTTATAATTCATTAGCTATTTAGACATAATAAAAGTGCCAAATAATCTATACATGGGTTGAACAAGATTATAATGATGATGAAGTTCTATTTAACAATTTTATTTCACATGCCTTCAATCTTAGAAACCCTAACTCAAACAACAACTTGGACAATCTCGTATCAAATTAAATTCTATACTTTTATACTCATAATTTTCCGAATAAGCTTATATAATGATGATAATTATAATTTATTAATTAATTTAATTTAATTATATTTTTATATATCTACATTCTAATTTTAATAAAATTGAATAACTTTTTTAAGACTGCGTTTTTATTAAGAAGAAGAAAGACATTGTTCAATCATCATATTGGATTTTTTGGGAATTCCTAAACATATACATTCATCTTTATGATTTAGAAATTAATTCTCCAAGAGTGTATAGACTACCCATCATAATAAATAAGTATTGTTCGCATTAATCAAATACTTATACTTACTTTTTGGTTACTATAGGAGTGATGTATTATAAATTTATATCTTGAAATGGTTGATAGATATAAATAACTAGCATTTTTTATATAAATTATGTGATGCAAACTGGGATAAGCGAAGAAAACGCTGATTGCTGACCTAAGGAGAATGTATTGTTATTTGAACTGAAACAAAAGATGAGAGTTGTGTGGAACAAATGGGACAACAGAAGCTGCATTTAGGACACGTGGCGCAAAATAAGAGGGTAGTGCGGCTGATTTGGGAATGTTAAAATAGGTGAAACTAATCTGATAGCGAAACGTGTCGGTCATGCATGATATTGTTGTATATTTTTTATTATCCACCTTAGATAAACTAATATCATATTATATATAACTACAATACAATGTTGATTTAATAGTGTAAGATCTTGTTAAATTCATAATAAAATAAAAAGGTCACTGATTTAATTCTTATGATGGATATTTGTTAAAAGCCAACAAACATGCATATTAAAAAAATTAGTTACTTATACGTTCTAGTATAAAAATAGTGTATATTAGTATATATCACCATGTGTCCATGTCCTCTAGTCTATGTGTTTTGAATGTGAGTTCAAGAAAAAATCTTTAATATTGAAAAAAATGAAAAAAAATACAGTCTATTGCATATGCGAATACTTTTCTATTTTCTGATAGTAATTTTCATTTTTAAAATGGTATGATATGTTTGGACAAAGTCTATATTCTCAGTTTTCTAACAAAGAGGGTGAATATATATTTAATATAAACATTTTACAAAAAATTAAAATTAATAAATAAGCAAACATTATTAGATATTTTAAAAATTAAAATTGACATTTCATATCAACTTTAATATATTTATTTTCTATTAAAAAAAGTTCTTATTAAATATATGATTAAAAAACTTTGATCATCCATCAAAAACTTTACTGACCAAAATTTGTAATAATAAACTTATGATTAATATTTCGCCCCACAAATAAATAAATATGTCTCTGAAAATCATTATAATATTAAATTCTTGATTATAAAAATTAAATCTAAACAAAAGTTGATTCAGCTGATGGGAATTCCATATAAATAAAGAGTGTAATATAATGTATTGAGAATATACAAATTTATACACAATTAATATATTATATCTCGTTTATTTATATTATTTATATTTAAAAGTCAACCATAATCAAGTTTTAATAATAAATGATGTAATATATATACTATATAAGAAAACTAACTCATTTCCACATTAGTAATGACATGTATCATTACCACAATCATTTTTTTCCCTACAAAAATATTTCTCTATTTTCCCCAACATTGTCAATCTATACATTTTCCTTTCATTTAAGTTTTCTCTTCATATGCGATATTTGATTATGTGTTTTTAAATAATTCAAATGTCAATAATATAATATTTCTTCATTGTTTTAAAAAAATATGTGCAACTTTTCATGGAAGTTAACCTAATATATTTTTTTTTATTTTTGATTATATGATATGGTAAAAACAAAACTTTATTGTTATCTAATTAAAATATATTATTAATACAATTTTTATTTATTTTATATTTTCATTGAATTTATTAACCATTATCTATGTTATATATTTATCAAAAAATGGTATCATGCTTTTTTAATTATCTCTCAAATGTATCGCATAAGTTAATTAAAGATAATAAAATTTCATAAATTCTAACCTTTTGTTTTCTTTTTTTACATCTATACAAACTTTTCAATTACTAAAATGATCATTTATATGAATTGTGGATAATTATGAAATAATAACGGTTGATGAGAATTACTCTCGAGATTTAAGAGTAATTAATGTAAATAAAAGATAAAAATTCATATAAAAATACATGTAAGGATGGCAATGGGTACTCGGATCCATGGGTACCTGCAAAAAATATCCGCAACGGGTAGGGTCTGAGTCTTTATTTTGGACCCGTAGATATTTGAGTCCGGGTAATGTGGTACCCAGATCCGCTAGTACCCAGACCCGTTCTTATATATATATATATATATAAACATAACCCAATTTTCTTATTTTCTAATTTCTAACCCTAACACCTACTCTTCCACCCTAAATCATAATTCCCTTATTTTCTTTATTCTCCTTTTATATATATATATATATATATATATATATATATATATATATATATATATAAAACTCAATTTCCTTATTTTCTAATTTCTAACCCTAACAATTTAAAATTGTGACTTATGTTTTATAATTTTTTATCATTTGCTTCTTTTTTATTCTCATACGTTGGATTATAATTTTTTTTTACAATTTATAACTTTTTTTTTTGCACTTTTTTAAATATTATGTGAATTTTTGGGTACCCGTATATCTATTGGGTACCCATGGACCCGCGGGTAGCAGACCCAACGGGTATCTGCCTGAGTCTGGGCGGGTCTGAGTCCCAAAATGAAAGAACGTGGTGGGTCCGGGTAGTGTACTACCCATATCCATCCACACCCATTGTCATCCTTAAATACATGGTAGAAAACTAACAATAAATGAAAATCCATACGGGAATAGAAACTACTAGGTGAATAATGACAATAAGTTTTGTTATACTATTGTAATTTGTAATCGAATAAGTGAATAAATATCGACAGCGTTGAATAAATATCGCCGATCACTTGTAAAATAATAATTAATAATTACTTTGAATAAATATCATCGACCATTAGGAAAGAAATAAAACTGGTGAACATAATTGAATAGAAACACATATTGTCATTTAATGTGGTGCTTATAAGTGATGATGATATTCAAGCTAGAAAATAATGTATAATAATTATTACATGCAAATTAGTATGTATGTTTTATTTTTAAAAAATATATAAAAATGTAATTATTATTTTTAAAATATTTTAAGAGTTTTAATCCTAAATATTTTAACAGTTTTAATCATATCTTTAAAATATTTTAACAGTTTTAATCCTAAATAATTTAGGTCTCCATTATTTTGAAAAATAGTCGAACTATATAATTACAACTTTCTTATTTCAATGGTCATTTATTACTAAATTTCATTTCTATCTATTAAAATATTATTTTCGAAGTTGTCATACTAAATCATTAAACCCGTAAAATACTAATCATTAAATTAATTATTAAAAAATATGAAATAATAAACCAATTATACTAACAACTACTAAGAAATAATATCTTAGAAGTAAAATAAATTAAACAAGTTACATTAAAAAATTATCACAATAAATCATAAAATTAAACAAGTTTTCCATATGTACGTCTATATTAATAATGAACAATATAAGTTTTTATTATATTTATTAGTTAGTCAAATATATAGACTATAGAGCATGAAAATCAATCAAAAAAGTAAAAAAATGTATGGGTAACATATATATTTTTAGCAATGCGAATATACGGATAAAATGTGTGTTTTTAACCATGCGAATGCACTAGTCACATGTGTCTTCTTAACAATACGAATGGACATATAACATGTGTGTGTTTAACCATGCAAATGCACAAATAACGTGTGTATTATTAACCATATGAATGCACATATAATATTTGTTACACGACAAAAATATCATCATGTGTAAATGTACGGGTCACTTGCTAGTAATAATATACCTACATGATTAATCTGTATATATATTTTAACAAAACAGAAAAAGTGATATTATTGGAAGTGGAGCAGTGTGGTCATGTCATTAGACCCGTGCCGTCTGTTCTTGGATAGTGATATTCTCTGATGCTGAAAGATCATGCAAACGAAGTTTCCATGTTCCTTTATCTTGCTACTTAATTTAATATATTGCTTAAAAATGTAAAATAAAAATATTGTATGCGAAAAAATACATCTACATATATTGAATTTTCGAAACTATGATTTTCAATACAATATTACATTTTTATTTTAGGGTTTTGCTAAGAAGTTCACTTAACACAATGATTGAAATATAGGCTATTCAAATATAGCCATCTCACACCATAGATGCAATGTAGTATCTTTGAATTTCCGCCTAGTTTTATTTCACTTGATATCTCATATTGCAGTCATTTTTTTCTCAATGTTAATTCATTTAAACAATCAATTATGTTCATGCACTCATTTCAATTTTGGGTCTGTAACTTGAAGCATGTTTTCTTAAACGTAATTCTAATTATTGTAATGTCATTTTTTATGCTTTTTTTTAATTTCTATATAAAATATCAATTTAATTTATAGACATATAAATAATAATATTTAAAAATAAATTTTATAAAAATATAACGTTTTATCATAAATCATATTTATTACAAAACATTCATGTTTGAATGAATAAAAATAAAATGAATTTAGAAAATGCTAAGAGAATGAAGAATATGATAAGTGCCTGAGCCTCCATAGTGTCAACTTTTAAGAGTTTGAAGTTGATTTTGAATATAAAATAATAATATAATGCTGATATGCTAAAATTAGATGATTGTGATAAGTTTGAATTGTTGTGGACCCCTTCAAAATGTGCCAAATTTTAGACATTTGTATTCAGCGATATATTGCACTTATGCCATCAAAGCCGAAGAAAGAATCAAGAAGGCCCAATAAGCCCACCCTCTTATTTTGATTTAGTAGTTTTTTAAATAGTTTTTCATCAAGATCTCCATTAATAGATAAAAATCAATCTCTTACCAAGCATAGAGAAGATCAAATTGATTTTTTATTTCTATCAATAACTTTTTTTATATACTATGAGGATAATCAAACTTCCTATATCATACTTAAGCAATTCAAAACATGTGATAAGCATAAATGGTTGTTTTTTACGTGAATTTTTGTAATGTGTGCCCAATAACATATTTTAATTTACTCAAGATGGATATATTGACCTTGAAAGTTGACAATCAGATATACACTTGAATTTTATAAATGAGTCAATTTCCATTATCAATTTTCTATTTTTGAGTAAATTAAAATGGACCGTAGGACATATAACATAATTAATCACTCTTAAAATATTTTGATAGTATTTTATGAGACCTTGCCAATAACTCATCCATAAAGGTTTTAATATTTTTGGTATATATCCATAATGTCATGTAGTTATTAGTTAGCGAGATTAATTCATTTCAAAATGTTTACCTATTTCAACAGAATATTTTCACACAATACCAAAATTCATGTTTTTGTCAACATACTTAAAATATTTGCTACATATCAATTGAAGATATTGTGGGTGTTTTCTTTTTCATTTGGAGGTGCCCAAACGCACCTTTAGTAAAAGCAACAAATTAAAGTGTAGCTTTTACATCACCATGATTTTGTACCACAAACCCAAACACATGGAAAGTTTGTAAATGGGAAGTGGAAAGGGCTAGAGGAGGCTAAATATCAAATTCTTCTCACTTGTTCAATGAAAATTCATAACCAACTTAACTTACCCCCTAAAACATTTTAGGAATATTTTTATTGGCTAATCTCCTTTTTTGGTGGAGGGTAGTGGAAGGAGTGGTAGAGCTAAAGCTACTTGTTTAAATTATATGCTGAAATAAAGAGAACTAGGCAATGTCTCCATCATTGAAGTGCACATCCACTGACTACTAAGATGTTTAAATTAGTCACTCAAATTGCATACGTCAATGAACTTGTGGACTGCACTCTGGTATGGAAATGGAGAAATCATTTGTTATTCCAAAATATGTTTTAAATCATATTCTAAAGTATTAATAATAAAATAAAAATAGAAAAATAATGAATATTTAATTTTTTAATAATGAATATTTTTTTATTAGTTTGATATATGATTTAAGATATACTTTAGGATATTATATCATTGTCCACCTAAGTTCCCTTGTAAAAGTGATGCACAGAACGTGCATGTTAGAAAGTTGGCCATAACGTCATACATCATGTACTATTGTACATCTAAAATGTCTAATAATAACATGGGTTAAAGGAAATATCTTTACTTCTATTTTAACCCTAAAAAGGAGAATCTAATGAGAAATTTTCATTTCAGCCTCCAAAATTATAGCCTTATTTTTCTAAATGTATATTCAATGTTACATCTATTCATTCTTCAGGATTTGTGTAAAATATTCTTAAAATTTGGTGAAGTGGTTAAAAAGAAGAAGAAACAAGCCTAAATGATAATCATATTCTCATGAATATTAATCTCAATACTCTTTAGTGGATGTTAGGTGACATCAAAATTCAAATACGTACTTGAATATTACTCTCTATGATCCTTTAGTATCAAATTGATATGCTTAAATCATTGGTCTCGATTTGAGCCTTTAAGATTCGACTTCATTAAACATTTAGGGAAAGCTTTCTCACCCATTATCTACCCAAGTAAAACAAAATTAGTAAATTACCATTTACCTACTAATTGAAGATTATTATAATGGAATTATATCATTAGAGAATTAAAATAAATGTAAAAAAAAGTAACTATTTCAACTCTTAACTTGTTTGTCGAATGAATCGCAGCACAAGATGGTTAGAGAGAGGATCTTATTTATATATGCAAGAAAATGATAGTTTTCTTCCAGAGCTTTTGTTCCCTTTTGTTGAACCAGACTGCGACCGGAGAGACTCCAAAAAAGTGGAGAGCACAAGCAAGACACCACATTTTGAACCAAAATCTTAAGCCATTAGTTTCATAAGTCTTTTATACTTATAAACTCTTTTATTCATTCCCTCATATCTAATGTGTAATTTTGGTTCCACCAAGTATCTACCATAAATTCTATGTTTCACGTGAAGGCTCCAGCTACTAATTAAGGTATTTTTCCTCCCACCAAACAAAACAGATTAGTTAAATACCCTTTCAAAACAATCTGACCTAAAATTGACACGAAATTATGAATGTGATTTGTAATATATAGGCCTGATTATGGATAAGGTTATACCACAAAGGCCTTGAAAAGTTTCACAAATTAGGTCCATAAAACCCAATACGTATATCCACCACAAACAAAAACTTCAAAAGTAAAAATATTCTCTTTTGGAATTAGATTACAAGAGTTCAACTCTCAACATGAAATAGTGAAAATCTAATGTAGTCCATATAGGTAGAAATATAGATAAATCTAATGTAGTCCTTATAGATAAATTATTAAACTTTTGTGTAAGATTGGTGTATATATTTACGTTCTTTAAATTCATTAGATGGAAAGTTCATACACTGAATCACCTTTTTATTAACATATCCATGTCGTATTGTAGTGATGTTTTCTACCTTATTATTATAAGAATTTTGTTATCCTCGACATTTAGCATAAGATTGAGAGATTAAAAACAACTAAACATTGAGAAACTAAATGAATGAATATTATATATGTGTAAATAAATTAATACTCTCCTATGAAACATTTCAAAGGGTTAAGAATAAAAAACATAAACTCACCATCCCCTTTCAACTGAGTAGGAATCCTCTTTATTAATGAAGAGACAAGTTATATGTAAAAAAAATATAAAAATGAAAATGAAAAGACAATTATATTATTCTATTTACATATGTAATAACATTTTAATCTTTAACCTAAGTGTAAAAATATCATTTGTCTCTCCATTAATGAAGATGATCCATACTCCTTTCATGAGACTTCTTGCTACTTTGGATTGTGTGATAGTGATGTTTATTTACAAGGCACATGTCTCAATGCATCACCTTCTCTATGAAAGGAAAATGTCCACTTATAAAGTTATATTTTTCAATATATTTAGTCTTCCACATTGCATTTCTATTCCCATGGCTTGGAGCTTGAAAATATATGCCACTTTTGGCAAGGCCATGCATATATTACACTTTCGAATCCTTCTTTAGCGCATCATGTATATGAGGAAATCCCCAAATGCTTTACACTTCTATCGAAATAGATATCATGGGATTCCAAAGTCCTTTGTTTTTGTAATAAATTTAACTAAGTCAACTCTAATTTAAATCAACCCATGCACCTCACCAAATCAAGTATTCCATAGTTAATTGAATGCATCCCTTTATGTAAAGGATAGAACGCATTATGCCTTTTGCACGCATTCAACAAATTAAGAGCTAGTGTATATAAATAAAATATGTTACAATCCCACAATGTATTTCTCACATTTTCAGTAAAGTTAACTAAATAGTGGTTTTAACTAATGTTCCACGTGTATTGGATATAAGGTTGAAGTGTGAATACTTTTTCAACCGTGATGTTTGAATCTTTGGAGGCGGAACAAATACTAATCTTGTCAAAATAAGGTTTTGGTCATGCTGGGAAACTAAAATCAGGGGGTGTGTTTCTCTTTTTTGAAAACTAGAGCCACATGGAAAATGAATCATGTTCATTGTATGGGATTAAACCACTTAGATTGTGATTTGGTGGTGCCTTTGGGTCCATAGTAATTGTATTGCTGTATTTTCTTTGGAATATTCATTATTTCATTTATTTGTGTGAGTATGATTGATACTCTTATCAATAATGTTTTTTTTTCTTATAAAAAAGTCGCGAATATAATAAGTTATTTTTTTAAATAAAATGTGCTTTAAATTTCAATCTTAATTTAATTTTGAGCTTTGGGAATTCAGAGATCAATTTTATGTTTTGTTTCTTCCATACTCATATTTTTATATATTGATTATTATAAAATATATAAATATATAATTAAAATTGAAAACTCGTTGGGTACCCACTACCCATATAGGTACCAACAAGTAGTACAAATATGAGTATGGATAAACATTACTCATGTCCGCCCAACCCGGTTCCCATCCCTCATTTCAGGGTTTATGTAATAAAACATTATTAGTTAATTTGATAAACAATGTCATTAGACCATAAAGAAAGAAAGGGTTTAGCAAGTTATGCTTTTCATTCAGAAGAAAGGTATGGTTGGTACATGTGAACCATGTGGTTGTCACATAAACAATAATAATAGTAATAATCCCCTCTTTTCTCTAGTCTATGTAGCTGCTTAAATATGAGAGTATATGACTTTGGTGACAACAAAATGGGCAATCCTTGGTGTACCTTCAATCTGTAACCAATGCTTGTTGGCACTTCCCCATGTTATGGCTTTGTGTACCATAAAATTCAACTTTGGGAAAGCGAGGTAGGTGACCAAATCCTCCAGTCATAGCTACACTCTAATGAACACGAATAATGATCGATAATAACCAATTTGGATGCTCTCACTCCAGGGTCCATTTCCATATTCTAATTGTAACATTTGATAAAAATAAAAAACTTTGACTATTATGATTTCAACTTGTTTTCCTTTAATTTCATTAATCCGAGACATAATTTAGGACAACAGAGCATTGTCGAATGGGTGTTATTCCATTTTTTACGTTGCTAGTAATTTACTTCACACACAAAAAATGATTATGGTACAAAGTTTTTATTTTTAAATCATTAAGCAAGATTCTTAAGATAGTAAGGTTTTAAAAAAAATTAATGGCGCAAATTATGTTGGGAAGTAAGTCCCACATCACCTATCTCATTCTCCCGAGAATGATTTAAATACATGTTGGGCTACTCATCTCATTGTCAATTGGTTTTGAGATGAAACCTTAATAAATTAACCTCTTGGGATGCCAAATTTCTTGAGCGTGCATGCAATGATTCTTATATCATATCAGGTGACTTGTTTTAATTTAATCATATATATTATATATATAAAATTTTGAATCATTAGAAATACAGTTATATTAAATATTTGATAAAGAAAATTTTGTCCTCCATATTCATCCTAATCGGTTCAAAGATAATTCTTTTATAGAGAATATTTGTAGTAAAAAAAATATCATATCAAGGAATGTTTGTGTTAGCCTGTTAGGGCTTTCTCATTTATATTTTTATGATAGGGATCGCTCTTCTCATTTAATTGAAGCTTAGAAGTGCAAATAACATAATTGTATTTTTAATTGCATGCAAATGCTAATTATACTCACTTTCTTATTGGACTTTGATGGGGCAAGTATAGTTGTGAAACTAACCCTAAAGTTGAGGTAGTGATTAAATAAAACTAATTTAGAGTTGTGCACGAAGATTCAATCTTTTGATTTGTAAGTAGTTTAAGGGATGGGCTAGGTCATAGTCATTAACTAATTAAAAAGGTTTCAGCCTATTTTATAATTTGTCGACTTGAGTTTAACCTATTAGTGTTTTTTTTTGGACTTTATTTAGAATCTCAACCTTACCTTTTTATGAAATATTCTTTAAATTGATGACTTTAGGATTCAAAACCCTTAGTATTACAGATAAAACTCACGCTAATTAACAATAGACATTTACTATTACCAACTATTATTATTTGTTTTTATAAGTAAGGATTCATATTATAATATTCATTTATTTTTTTCAATTCTATTTCCCACAACTCTTCCTCCCAAAACATATTCAATCTTGAATAAAATAAATGTTACTTTAGACTAATAAAATAAATTGACCAGTGAGATACTCTAAGTAAACATAGAGTATCCTCTCAATTAATGGAGAAACAAATTTTTATATGTATTCTAAGAGTGAAAATGTAATATTCTTTTAAATAAAAATGATATAAATGTCAATACATGTTATATTTTCTTTGTTTTTTTATATCAGTTGTCTCTCAATTAATGGAGAGGAGCCTCACTCATAAACTTATACACATAACTTCGATATAAGGTTTCCACAATGGTTTCATACTTGCCGACAGAATTGAAATGATGAACAGATTCATATTAGTCCTATCTTTGAGTTATGGGTTATCTTGCTCTCCTAATTAATTACCCTTTTTATCCCATTTTAATTATCACTATAAGGTACTCTAATACACATATTAACTATAATATAAAATAAATCATTTTGACTAAAATATTTTTAATAATATCTATTGAAATTATCAACACTGTACTATTTTCAATTTCAGGAGAAAAAGTATGAGTAATTAATGCATAAAAATGAGAATTGAAATGTAACAGACAAGTGTTTGTTTTGAGTTTTCTTGCTATCCTAATCAATGCGTTATATTCTAGTAGAAATTAATTTTCGTAGTCCCAATGACCATACAATTTATACTTTTTTTTGGTCGGCCATCCAGTTTATACTTAACATCTATTTTTCCTTCCTACATTGATTTCTCATTCTTCACTCAATACTCCTGCACCACCAAGACGTTAGTATAGTGATGTAAGGTTCTGCTAAATTTTAAGAATGAACAAAAAATTAAATGTTCGATTCATAAGACTCTTGTTAGAAGAGATAATCACACACATAAAAATGATTAATTCTTTATCCATTGGGTAGAATACCCTTAATAGTACCAAAAAAATCAATAATATCCAAACTTTCTTTTATTGAGCCAATTTCCATCTCTATCCCTTTCCCATGATACTTCACATCCAATGGTGAATCTTGATATCAATTGTAGAGTGACAAGAATATTTAATCACAAATTATAATTTAAATTAATTGTGTAACGAAAAATATAAAGAAACAAATATATGTGATTGAATTAGAATTAAAAATTTCAGCTATTTTTTCCAGTATAAATCATTATGTTGTCGACAAGAAATTCATCTTCTATCTTATTATATAACTTTGTTTGTCTTTAGTGTTGAAAATGATATTTATGTTGTAGTTAAATAAGAATAGTTAAGATAAAATAAATAACTTGATACAACAAGATATAACTAACGACATATGGTTGATAGTCTTTTAAACTTGAATGACTAATAACGACACTAAAAATAAAATGTTGAAACTGATATATCAAATTAATCTTCTCATGCTCATTGAAATCCATAAGATAAATTTTTTGGACAAACAAATATATTATCAATATCAAATGACTTATAAGTATTATTAGGAACCCAAATGAAGTCATATATTATTATAAACAATATTAACATGCATCTATACGTGTAATAGAACTTGGTCCATTATGAATAATTTTTAGAAGAATCACACAAGTTGTACTATATTTATTTATCAAGTTAAAAATTAAAAAAATATGCATGTGAGCTCCAAAGAATATCGCTCTCCATAAAGACACACATCCTTTGTGTGTAAGTAAAGGGAGTATATAAGTTGTTCCAAAAAACACTTGTTATGATGGGTTGTAAATGTTTAACAACTAAGTCAATTATCTCCAGAAATAATAAAATTGTCATTGTTCAATTGAAAGTTACCTTTCTAAACCTCTTATCTGTTAAAATCTTCCTATTTTATTTATACATTAAAAAGAGATAGGAGATGTCAAGATGGGCAATAGTCTTTCATAGGAGATAAGAGTGCTCTGCAAACTCACTGCATGGTGCATGGTGCATGGTGCATGGTGCATGGTGCATGGTGCATGGTGCATGGTGCATGGTGCATGGTGGTGTAACCTTCATTTATTATTGTATGCAGGCCAACCCGCATAGACAGGACATAAAATACTTTTAAGAGTTTTTATATGGTGGGAGTGCATTAATTATCATAATTTATATATCAATTATTGTTAACTCTAGGGGTGAGTAGGACCCGACCCTACCCGCTTATCCGGTATGGCTTGATCATGATCGGGTCTGAAATGGGTTGGGTCTCATTGGGTCTAGAGCCGGGTTTGAGTTCGAAAATTAGACCCAATCAATATTTAGGGTCGGGTAGGGACTAAGTCTGACCCGTCCCGACCCGTCCCATGATCTCTCACTCGTGATGTTTGTATGTGTCTCAGTTCAAATATATACAGAGTAATGATATTTTTTGTCGAAAATATCATTGATTCTCTAATTTTTCATCATATATACATGTTTAATAATATATATACACATATATTATTTTATATGTCAAATTACATATTCACAATAAATAAATAATATTTAGAAGACTTTATGTAAAATGAGTATACGTTATATTTAATCGGGTCTAATGTCGGACCCGGGTTTAAAGGCCGACATTATGAATATTTAGGGTCGGGTTAACTCCGGGTCTAGGGTCGGGTTCAAAAAAATGACTCGACCAACATTTATGGCCGGGTAAGGACAAACCTTAACCCGTCCCAACCCGGCTCACGCTCACCCCTAATTAACTCTTACACAAATATTGTGGTATACATAAATTAGATGGATATCTTTATTGTCCGACAAAGTATATCACAATATATCCCAATACTTGTGATTGAATGAAAAATAAATATTCAAGTTAAAAATATAATAATTAATTATTGACAAGTAAAGATCATCTCATGTGATAGAGATACAAGTACTATAGAAAATGAAGAAAAACATGATATTTTTATTATATATATATATATATATATATTAGAATAACATTTTTTGACATTACAATACAACTAAAATTAAATATTTGTCTTTGTATTAATGGAGAGTATTATTGCTCGAATGTGATAATAGATGTTCACCCCACATAAATAATAAATGATGTATTCGTCATATAAAAATGTTTAAGATGATAATACAAAATATTAAACTTACTTTTAGAGTAAATTACATTCACACCCCTTGAGTTTTAATAAAATTACACAAACTGTCCCTCCATTTTTTATCATTACACGAACCACCCCTAATTGTGTACATATGTTACAATGACTACCCTGCTTAATATTGTATATTGTGTAGACAAATTCAAAAAATATGAGAATCGATATGTCTTCATTATTTGGCTCGTTACAAAATATTATAAGAGTTATTTAAACATATCTTTAGAATTAGTAATGTATTTTGTAATGAGACAAAAATAATAAAGAAACAATGATTTTTGTACTATTTGAAATGTTACACAATATATAATATATTTTTAAATTAATTACACTCATCACACGTTTTTTTGTTTAAAATATTACACTTTTATAACGTGTAGGAGATAAGGGTGGTTCGTGTAAGGACAAAAACAGGATGGATAATTTATGTAATTTCACTAAAACTCAGAGGGTGTGAGTATAATTTACTCTATTTTTTATTACCATAGGTAAAGCAAAATATCCCATACATCTTTATTCACAGCCTGAAAGAGTTGTCGGCGTGTCGATTATGCTGAATACAATTCACTATACCACCTAAGACTAGGAAAAAAAGTAGAAACATTGAATCATTAGTGTTTGGTTTGTTGGTTTTGAAATTTGGGTTTACATAAATATAAAATTCTTTTTCTCCCTTAGTCATCTCTCTTTTTCAATAAGCTTTCTAAAGCATTGTCATAATTCTTGCACTTTAACTAAGCATAATTAGACATATACCTAACACTTGAAGTTATTATTTGTGGGTGGCTACTTGATATAAGAGTTAATGCTAAATTGAAAGTAACTTGTTGGGTTAATTGGAAGCAATGAATGCCAACCTTCGTTGACTTTTAATGGTTTGTACCAATTGCCCTAAAAGAGACATACATGTACTTGTGCTAAATCACCACTAAGATATAATAATTCATGGGTAAGTGCTAAAATATCAATCCTTGATTTTATTTTTATTTGTTTTCGGGGTGTTTATGAAGAAACTCTTATGGTTTCTCAATGACGAGTGAGACAGTAAAATCAATCTGTTTTGTTGCAAAATATTTTATTATTGATTATCCCTCAGGAATAAAATGTGTTAACTATAAACAAGGATTACCTATCACAACAAATATTTGTCTCCATGTCTCAAGCAAATCATGTTGCACCAACTAATGTAAAAAATTATTTTTCTATTTTTTTAATTTTAATATTAATCACGTAACAGTTTTTTAGTGGATCGGGACACATTGGGACACCATTTTTAGGACATGTTATCTTCATTTGTTAACTATAGATTTATCGGGCGTTTTTTCACACAACAAATATATTTACACTCTTATTGTAATTAAATTTCAATAACGTGTATAAAAAAATGTGCTTAATATACCAATTTTGTAAGTCGCATTTTTTCCATGAGGTGTTGAAAGTGTTGAGTGCTAACATTAGAGCATATTATTTATCAATAATAAAAGTAAAACCATTGAAAATAAATAAATTCAAATAATATTGATACATATATATATATATTAATATGTAATATGTAATATTTATTCGATCTTAACTATAACAAGAATAACATAAATTAATCATAAGCATGCATACTTTTTTCATTTGCTCGTGCAAAATCCCAACCTAAGACGTCAAATTCAATTATTATTCATCATATCACCCAACCATAACATATCCAAGAATGGAATGCAAACATTCTTTTTAATCATATCGTTGTATATAGCCATTAGCAATTAGAGATTAGAGATTAGTTAAGATATAAGAACTTGCTGAAATTCACGTCCCATCAGCTTTGTACTTACATGGTTGAGATATATAATATATACATCTTAAAGGAAAGGAATATATATGATACGAAAATAAATTTTATTTACATGTACCTTTATAAATGCAATTGATGTATCAATGTTTCTTTTTGTTTACAAGTTTTTTTTAAACTATATTATTTCAATTTCATATATAACTTTTTGTTTTAGGTGAACAAAAGTTCAAGTGAGTTGTCTCACGACTGTATAACATTTAAAGAAATATTTATAGATTATTCACTAATGACGCCATTATGTTTGTAATAAAATTTGAAATCACCACTTTAGGGATTGTTAGTAAATTCATTACTAATTAAATTAATCTTCATTGGCAATTTCATATATGAATTTATACTTTCATAAATATTTATATTTGTGACTTGTGAGGTGGTGACAATAATAAATAGAGCTCATACATGAGGATGAAAATTATTTGTCTAAAAATCATGTCCTTAACCATGTCTCATCAAATGAAATCTTGATATTTATTACAAAAATTTGAGTAGTGAGAAACAAAATTAAAGTACCAAATTTATTAGAATTGGCATGGTTGAGGATAGGGGTGAGTGAGCCCGACCCTACCCGTTCATCTGATATTTCCTAATCATGATCGAGCTCGAGTAGAGTTGGATTTCATCGGATATATGATTGAGTTCAAGTTCAAAAATTATACGCAATTAATATTTAAGACCAGATAAAAACTAAGCATGACCTGACCCGCATCGTCTCATTGTAAGACCTCCCTTTATTGGCTTAGTAGACTCATAAAAATTGTGGTCCATATAGGATGCGTTTGGGTTTGCACTACATTTCCACCACCCACATTCACATTGAGTCTTTTTGCCCCAATTCCATTAGACTTAACATATTAGAATGTAAATGTTTTTACATAATGGAGATATTATCCATTATTGATGTATATTTTTATTTAAAGGTCGATTATACTTAATATATGAATTTAGATAATATGTTAATAGTGTAAAGATATCTTATATTTTCAATATCTAAACTTTTGTTCATCTCAATATGTTGTATTTGCTTACATGACATTGCATCCTTCTCTAAACAAAGCATTAGGGAGAGGTTATAATCCTTGAGTATACAGTAGATGAAAGTGTTATTTTTCCTTTTAATTTTAAAATAAAAATATCTTATTATTACAAATGAAATAATATAAGTATTATTATACATAACATTTTCTTTATTTTTGACGACCTCTATGACTCCATCCAATGTGCGCAATGCCCTTCTATACTCTAGTTTCTCTTGCCATCCATTTGCACCAATATCTATAAATGTTTTTCCTTATTATATACTATTATTATAAGTTTTTTTAACCTTCCTCTTTCATGCTCAAACTATATATCAATTTTCTTCCCGAATTAAAGAAAACATATTATATCAATAAAGAAATTAAAATTCATTATATATCTATTTTTTTGTTTCATTACTTTTTTGTCTGCATAAAATATAATTTGAGACAACATATCATTTTTCTCAAAAGAAAATTAAAATGGTAAACATAATAAATTTTAAAGAATTAAACATTTATTAATTATTGATGTATTTATACTTTTTTAACACATTAGTAAACTAAATTAATTACCTTTTAAAGAACTAAACATTTACCAATTCTTAGCCTTCATTTGCTAGAGTAGAAAAAAGAGAGAAAGAGAATGAGATGGGAGAAGTTGAGGAGAAATACAATTTTTCTCTCATTTAGTTTAAGAGGGAGTTTGAAGATATGGAAATAAAAGAAGTGTGGGCAATGAGAGGAAAAAATTGACCAAAATATGTTATCTCAAACTGTGTCCAAAACCATGTCTCAGAGCAATGATATTGAAACAAAAAATAAAAAATAATGAATATTATAATTTTTATAATTAACATGAACATCTTCACTGATCCGAGACATGATTTGAAACATAATTTTGGACGACAAATACTTAAACGTGAAGAATAAATACTCACTACTTTGACTTCTTTTTCTATCCAACCAAACAACACTAAAATCATACTCTCTCATACCTATTTCTTTTTTCTTATTTTCTTATCTGAAAGGAAACATGTATTAATACTTTCTTTAACACCAGTGTTAAGAAAATAATTACCCTTTTTGACTTTAGAAAAATATTAATACTTTCTTTAACACCAGTGTTAAGAAAATAATTACCCTTTTTGACTTTAGAAAAATATTAATCACCAAACTTTTTATTTAATATCATGGCACTTGTTGCGAGGTACTCCCCTTCTTCCTTCATACCTATCTCTCTCTATATATTAACTTCGCTTATTCCCTGTTTCGCTCATAAGTCATAAGTGATTATACATTTTTACTTGATTTTCCTTATAAGTGATTATTCTTCACAAGCTACAACACTCCACTATTTCAAACCCACGCCACCGCTTCGATCTAGCACCATAATCTTCTTGTCACCTTCACCACCCATGTAAACCCCATTTTCTCATTCACTTTCCTTCTCCCAAAAAATGTTTTTTTTTTCTTTTTTTATTCTTGCCACAATTGCTCTCTCTCAAATTTCCCTTCTATTCTGAAAAATCTAAACCTTTTTATGTTCTTTCCATCCTTTTTATTTATTTTTGGGTTTGTTTTGATTTTCTGTTTTATTTATTTAATTTATTTGCAATTCATATTCCTTTGAAAGACGAGGTCAATGGTATGGATTGGGATCCATGTTAAATCTCTCGTTTTTTGTTATCTTATTAATATATTATCATTAATGTAATTGCGCGGTTTAGTTAAACGTTCCATATTTACTGATATTGGTTTCTGTGCTTTTTGTTTTGTTCTTATATGTAGTTTATGATCTTGGTGGATTTTTCTTCTGGGAATAAAAAAATGGATTTTCACACATACCCAGTTATTAAAATGTTGTTTATTTGAGAGGGGGTTTCATGGGTTGAACTTCAAGAATCATGAGTAGCTTCAGTGGAGACGAGGAATGTCGGTTTTTCGATGCTGTTGAGGATGTTGTATCAATTGCAGATACAAAATTGGACAATGACAGTGTTTCTACTCCTACAGAAGGAAAATCCAATGGTTTTGATTATGAATTTTGGGTTCAGAGCCCGAGGAGTGTGAAAGAACGTAGAAGTAGGTTTATGAAGAGGATGGGGTTGAGTGTGGAAGGGAATGGTGTTAGAGATTCAGTGCATTTGTGTGGTGGTGGTGTTGATGGGGAAGAGGTGAACTATAGAGTGAACGATTGTCAGGGTGCTGTGAATAGGAGTTGTGGTTTTGAGGAGGAGTTCTGTTCGAGCCGGTCATCAATGTCTTGTTGGTCTACAATGAATTCTTCAGAGGAGGTTGGTTTGGTGGAGAATTTGCCGTGTAATGTGGATCAGGAGGGGCAGGATAGGAAGACGAATGATGGTGGTAGATATGTGGATTCGGGGGATTCGGATCGGTTGGTGGTTGCTGAAGAGCCTGAGGATTCTGAGAACACCTTCCAACGTCTGTCAAGTAGGGGGTTTGAGGAAACGGATGCTGATGTGGATGCTTTATCGAAGAGGATGAACAGGTCTAGAAGGGGTTGGTTACGAAGATTGCGGTCTATAATGTGTATAATGGATTGGCAAGGTGAATCTGAAAATGGGGGACAAGGAGATAGTTGTAGATTCTCAGGGTGTAAGCTTCAGAAAGTTAAGGTTCGTCAATGTAAGAAGCAAATGAAGGAACTTTCAGCTCTTTACATGAAGCAAGACATTCAAGCCCACGAAGGTTCAATTTTGAGCATGAAATTCAGCCCTGATGGACAGTACCTTGCCAGTGCTGGCGAAGATGGGGTTGTGCGTGTGTGGCAAGTGGTTGTGGAGGATAGGTGTAAAGAAATCGACATTCCAGAAATTGATCCATCCTGCATTTACTTCACAGTGAATAATCTCTCTGAATTGACACCACTGTTTATGGAAAAGGAAAAAATTAGCAAAGTGGAGGGCCTGAAAAAAACATCAGATTCAGCTTGCATTATTTTTCCTCCTAAGATCTTCCGGTTGTTGGAGAAACCGTTGCATGAGTTCAACGGTCATAAAGGTGAAGTTTTGGATCTCTCTTGGTCAAAGAATAATGTGAGTGAATTGTGAATGTCATAAATTCTGTTAATTATTGAACTAAATATATTTGGGGGAATTGATTTGGTTTTCATCTTATTTTTTAATGCAGTATCTCCTGTCATCTTCTGTTGACAAAACTGTCCGTCTATGGCACGTGAAACATGAAAATTGCCTGAAAATTTTCTCGCACAGCAATTATGGTGCGCCTTGCTGTTTTTCTGTTCTGCCATTCAAACTTGTGCCATTATCTTAATTTCTTTTTATCAGTTCAAATTGATTCACAATTTTTTTTATTTGTTAATTTGTATAGTGACATGCATACAATTCAACCCGGTGGATGACAATCATTTCATTAGTGGATGTATAGATGGAAAAGTGCGCATCTGGGCAATTCCTGATTGTCATGTTGTTGATTGGATTGATATTAGAGACATAGTAACTGCAGTGTGTTATCGGCCTGATGGGCAGGTAATATTGTTTTTACCAATTTCATTATATAGAAACAAAGACTATTTACGAATCATTTCATATGAATGATAATTGGCCTACTTTATTATATAGGGAGGAATTATTGGCTCCATGGCAGGCAATTGTCGATTTTTTAATGTAGCAGGTATCACCAATATATCTTCTTATTTTGCTCTAGTTAAACCATTTAGGTGTCTTTTGGTAGATTTGATAATAATAGCACGTGATTTGGATTTCAAATTGTTACTTTCGTATGGATTTCTCTAGATTCTGTATGCCTCGAAATGTTCATCAAGTTATCATTAGGACGTGTGACTGTCATTAGATCTATTCCAACCACTTTGAGACTTGAGCTTGATCCTTAATGCTGATTGTTTTCTTTTCATTTTATTTTTTGCTGGAACAGAGAATCACTTGAAGTTAGATTCCCAACTATGCTTGCTTGGTAAAAAGAAACTTCCTGGCAGAGGGATAACTAGCTTTCAGGTATTTTTCACCCTCGTTTGCTTCTTGTGCCAAGTTATTTTGTTTTGGTCTTTTTCCTTTGTATTTGTTAAGCTATATTTTCTGTGATCAACTGGTTATATTTTTTGTTTCAGTTTCTTCCACAAGATTCTAACAAAGTTATGGTTACTACTGCTGGTTCGCAAGTCAGAATCCTTCATGGGCTTAATGTGATTGGCAAATACAAAAGTACGTTCCATTGTCTGATTCCTACATTTATGAAGAATTTTCCTCACTTCCCAACGGATCTGTACAACTGTACATTCTTTTAGTATTTGAAATCTTGACTTCAATTTTTTCTAGCATTTTTGTTGGTAAACTTAAATGCTGGCATGATAGCTTGAAGTTCTACGAGGCTTGGCTATTATTCTTATTCTTATTGTTGATTCAATAACCTCATTTGAATTAATTTCATCATACATTCTGTTCCTAAGGTTTTTTCTTTTTTCTTTTAGGCCTTAGTGGTGTGAGTGCAATGTCGGCATCTTTTACTTCTGATGGGAAACATATATTATCAGCATGTGAGGACTCTAATGTATATCTATGGAATGTTAGTCAGGATGAGTCTAGTCCCACAAAAGCCAAGAAGATTACATCTTGTGAACGGTTTTTCTCAAATGCATCTGTTGCAGTGCCTTGGCATGGTTTGAAATCTCAAGATATTGATAGTGTACAGCAATTAGATATCTTGGATAAAAGATCACCTGCTTCTTTCTCTCTGGACCAAAAGTTTTTATTGGAGTCTTTGCCCAAGGGATCTGCGACTTGGCCTGAAGAGAACCTTCCTGTTTCAAGCCCCGAGGCTAAAACATGTTCGATGCATAAATCTGAATACAAGTTCTTGAAATCTTCTTGCAAGAGTACTTCCTGTTCACATGCGTGGGGTATGGTGATTGTGACTGCAGGGTGGGATGGACGTATAAAAACATTCCACAATCACGGGTTACCTATACCCGTTTAAGAAGATGTGGCTTTCCTTGGTTGGAGAGTAGAATCAAGATTCATTGCTTTTCTTGGGCACATCGTTGTTGGAAAAGCACATGCTGTTAATGTTCTTTTAGGCCCGAGAGTGATGTGGACTTTGGCAGCATCAGTAACAAAGCAGCTTTGAGGTCAAACCTTAAGCAGGAATTACGATCGTGACGAGTGAGGAAATTTGGCTTTCAAATGGTCCCCCGTTATATTTCAGGGGATTAATGTTACCTATTGGTTCATGACAGGTGGTGGCATTACTGTGGTTCCAATGTAATCCTAATGGAATTGAGCTAGTGGTCAAGTTTTAGCTTGCATAGGAACCCAATCTAAATTGCCTTTTGCTACAACAAGAATCTGCTGGCCCCTAAAAGAGACACAAAGTCATGTGATATTAACATGGTAGAGGGCCCTATGAGATATTATTTTGATATGCTGAGGGACCTTACTAAACCTTCATGTTTGCTAAAGTTGAAAGTGAAATTCGAAAGCCGATGGCTGAAGTTTGCTTTGATCAAAATGCTGAGGGTGGTGTTGATTTGATGATCATTATTGGCAGAGCTAACTAATTCAAACTTTGTCTGCCAATATTTCTCTCCTTCTCAAGGTGGGGCCTTGTATTCTGGAACTTGTGAATGTGGTGAAGAGCTTCATCAATAGGTGTTTCTTTATCTGCCTTTTTCTCCAATGATATAAGCAGTATATGCAACCAAAGAGATTTTCTTATGTTTAGTCATTAGTGGCTTGAAACTTTTGCTGATTGCCACAGGCTCTTGCAGCTGCTGCAGTGCTTACAAATATCATTGCTAACAAATATTCTGTATATGGTCTCAATTTTAGGCTGACATCACTTTTTGATTAGTTGAGTTCCTAGGATATTATCCTTTGTAATTTAATAGTATTTTCATTTTGGTGCTGCTAGATATATATGATATGTAAATTTGTAATTTGCTTCATGTAACTAAAATTTTGTTACTGTGGTCTCTGGTTTATAGAAACTGAAGCTCTTTGTATGATCATTGATCACTTCTTTTCTCTGTATACATATGAAGACCATGTGGAAGGTTTAATATGTGACATACTTTTTGGTAAGAAGCTAAAGGGACTTGAGAATAATAATGCAAAGAATCTAGCAAATTAGATCTTAAAATGAGTGATGGGTATTTTATGTGCTTTGTCTTGTACACAAATTAATAGGCCTGTATCATTTTGTTTGCATAAACTAATTTGTGGTCTATAGTGCTTCAATTATGTGATATTTTCTGTGTGGTTATACTGTCATAGCAAAGCTTATTAACTCAATATGGCTTTTCAATTCCTGTGTTGAGGTAATGAGTGATCACACTTGGTTAAAGTTGTAAAAAATATGTAATGACATTAACTTTTTAGCAATTTGTGGGTTCAGTTTTACAGAAGCAAAAGAAATAGAAGGTTTCAGACTCATCTCATAAGTGTATTTCATGACTCTAAAGTATTTTCATTCTCTTCATTCTCCTTTAAAACTTAAATCACAAACAGATTCTTAAAGAAACATTAACAATGAGAAAAATCAATGATACACAACCGAATTATAACCTATCAATTTGTTTTTTTCCCTTGAGGAGAAACTTATTATCTATGATGAGTGTGTATTTGGAAGAATATTTATGATCTGTATTGGATTAATAATTGAAATAAAATTTTCAATCAATGATAGTATTAATCTCCAACAAAAAGTATCTTGTGTAATTTGGACACTCTGTATAGTCCATATATGATTGTGCAGAATAATATTTAAAAGGAACCCATTTGCCTAAGGCATGATATGCTGATTGATATTAATAGAATCAATTGCAACAAAAGTTGATCAATGAATCTCTAAGGAAAAAATTATAAACCATGATCTGACAAACAAAATCAAAGGCACATGGTAGTGAACATTATGAAAAATAATGAAGGGCACAACTAGGAAAAAGAATATGAATGATTAATTGAGTTTTTTCATGTAATCTTTACTCAACCTCGCTTTGATATTAGAAAATCTATATGATTATTCTTTTTATGTGTTATAATTTTTGGCTTTTGAGATTAGGCCAACTATGCTAGTTCATAGTGTTACCCTCCTAAGAACATTGGTACAACGAATCAAAAGCTAAAAGCTGGGTAAATAATCAGGAAAGGACAAAAAGCATAAGTTGGATTAACTTAAGAGAGAGAAATGTTTTGGCAAAAATATACAAGCAACCGACAAAGAAACATGTAATTATTGTATGCGCTCTCTTCGTGTGGTACATCATGATTATAGTTAGTTAATTGATTAATTACTACAAATGCTTTGGATTTACTCTGTATTATATTAAATACTAATTCTTTTTAAGTTCTGAATAGACAAAAGAATAGTGATTATAAAGGATCGAATAAAAATATATCAAATAGTCGTGAATATGTATATAATACATGCGTATTTAATCTTCTCTCTCCCACTCTTTCAAACACTCTCTAAGGGTCAATGTCATCTTCAAAACCCCATCATCTTTCTCAACTCATAATCACCTACACCATTTGCCGTCCCTTTAAGGGTTAATGTCAAACGACGACTTTCACTCTATCGACACTGATGTTATGATAACCTTTTATCTTAATTCAACCTATAGGTAGTCTTTCTATGACACAATTCTCAATAAAAACAACAAATTGTTAGAAAGCATCTGGGATATTAAGAGAATTTGTAAATAAACTGGAAAAATAAGATACTTAAAGAATTTAGAATTCTGAAAATTTCATTTATGCTTCCATTCTTTATTATTGATTACTTTTATACGAAAAGATAGGAATAACTAATTGATATAGACCATACCCATGTTCACATCTTATATAGATGATAAGGGTACCAAAATAGAAAATATTTCATAGTAAGGCTTGAAATTAATCCTTAAACTATTCTTTCATCCAATTGAGCTTGTTTGTTGTTTATCATTAAATTGGGCTTCTGTTCAGCAGTTTGGGCTCTATCAGTCTTACTACATACAGTTAAATTCTTTGCTAGTTTCAAGTTGTGGAATTATATGCTTGTTTCCGTTAAATTATATTTTATGAGGTTACAAACTAAATAATGAATGAAGTTTATCAAACTAAATAATGAATGAAGTTTTAAAGAATATTAAAATGCTTGATTTCTTTCTAGACCCTAAATATTATACGAGTAGAGTTCTTCTGTACTACTAATATATATCATTCATCTGTGTTACATATAATAGATAGGTAATACACGTAAAATGGTATAGAAGACTTCCACTCATACTATTTTTTCTCACTCTTACAAGCTCCTTCAATTATCTGTTCTATTTTGTAATAAAGTACCAATAAACAAGCACTGTTATCGTTCCACGTGTCATGCCATGTAACATATTTATCCTCAGATATAAGTGACTATGAAGTGGTCTTAAAGTTCCAAAAAACTGAACTCAAAAGAGAAACAATGGCCAACGTTTCAATTCCACTCCCACAACACGGTTTCTCCATACACTATTCCTCAACCAAGCGCTTATGTTTCAAGACTTCACCTTCAATACTCAGAGTCTCTTCTTATGGTTTCACTCTTTCTCTCTTTAATTATCATTAATATTTTGTTTCCATCTTATCCTGTCAATGCTATTTAAAATCATCCTCATTTTTTATGAAAGTTAACTACTTAAATTGATTATTTGGTTTTGTTTTTCTTTCTATCTATGAAAGTGAAATTTCAGTTGTTAATAGAAAATATGTGTGTGATTAATGTTTGCTAGTGTGTATTGTAGGAGTGGGTGAGTTAGATGAATCTGGGAATAAGAGCGAGTTATTTAATTTCAATGGGATTAAGGGTGTGGCGTGTGGTATTCTTGCAGCTTGTGTTGTGAATTCTGCTGCATTTCCTGTTACTGCTGCTGGTCAGGTAAATCAGGTTCTAATTGGTGAGCTTAAATTTTTGCAGGAATAACTTCACTATCAATTTATACAATGAGTTTTTTAGTAATTTTATTTTTTTCATAAATTTTGATCTAAGAAAGATAATGGGTATCTCTCGTTATGATTAGCATGATGAAAGATTGGTACTTTATTGACACTCTTTGCGAGCTTCTCAATCTTGAAAAGTTGAAGTTTTTTCTTTTTGAAATTGGTAAACCATCACATACTTTTAGACAAAAGCTGTTAGAATTGATCTGTCTTAAATTATTTTCATTATATATAACATTATTCTTTCAATACCTCTATATGAAAAAGTTGAAGTTTTCTTTTGGCAATTGGTAAAGCATCACATACTAAGTTGTGGTCTTGTGTATTGCCCTTGCTACGAGCTCAAAAGGCTCTTGCATGAGAGGGTGTGTTAGATATAAAACCAATCATTAGGCTTCACCTAATAGCTGAAGGATGAAGATTTTGGGAGAATTGGTTCTTGAGAGGTTATCGAACTTTGTCACCCTTATGCTTCTTGTAAATATAATTCTAGCACGGGATAGGTGGATGTGCATTATTCATGTTTCAACCCCAAAGGGCTCTTTCATGAGCGGATAACATCATTTATAGGTCTTCCCTTAGCCACTTAAGTTTTGGGAATAGTTGGTTATTGACATTATTTGCTCTCTATAGCCACAATGCATACTCTTTTGGTGACGATTGTGTTGGGTTTATTTAAATGTGAAGTCTCACATTAGATATGAGGGGATGAGTAAAGAGCTTATAAATAGAAAAGGCCCATGATTAAGGTTTTGGTTTAAGACGTTGTGTCTCACTTGTGGCTCTTCACTCTTCCCGGTCGCGGTCAGGTCCAAGTCCAACAGTTTGAACTCATGCTAGGAGATGAACAATCAAACAAAAATCAAGGAGACCGCTGTTGAAGCTAACATGGGTATTGACTTGTCTATTGTTACAGCTGATAGGATGATTTTTCTTTGGTTACCATAAGATGGATAGCTTCTCGTTTTGAGGAAGATGTGAATGTATGATATAACGATTAAGATTTAGTTGGAAGCAACAAACTTGTTCACATTACATAAATCAGGTTTTAATTTGTTAGGTGATCCCCTCTATATATATGTTTCCCTAGTGCATATTTCATATACATTATTCTTATATTCTAGTAAAATGTACAATTGTTTCAGTTTCTGTAATGCATCATGTTAGTTACAAATGTTATAGTAAGTTTAAATTCGTGAATGACAAATGTGATTTACACTTGTATTCAAAAGAAGCCCTTGAGGAGAGAATACAATACCTCATATGTTTTCCTTGCAGAGGCTGCCACCGTTGTCAACTGATCCCGACCGCTGCGAGCGTGCATTCGTAGGAAACACAATTGGTCAAGCAAATGGTGTATATGACAAACCATTAGATCTTCGGCTTTGTGATTTCACTAATGAAAAAACCAACCTTAAGGGGAAGACTTTGTCTGCAGCACTCATGTCAGATGCTAAGTTTGATGGTGCTGACATGACTGAAGTTGTAATGTCAAAGGCTTATGCTGTTGGTGCAAGCTTTAAAGGTAACATTTCTCTTACTCCTGCAAATTCAACCAAGACTTAGCATGACAATTTCTCAGCATAAATGACTTTTTGTTTATTCAGAGTAAATGTTTTTGTTGAGAGACATCTTCTAAGCTTGAACAGTAAAGGGATACTACTATGACCACCTGATAGTGACCTCTGAAATTATTCATCTTTCACAATACCAGATATACAAAACCATTTGTGTGAGTTAGACTTTACTTAACAACTTTAGTTTCTAGGACAAATAATTATGGCATGGAATCAAACCCTCAATGACCTAGTGGTCTCGAGTTCTTCATGGCTCGACCCCGAACAACTATTTTGTGAGAAGACATGTTAGATTAAAATCATGTGTCTTCGACTAAAATAATGACTTATGGTTACAACTTGGTTTTAACCTATATTATCATACAATGCCAAAACCAAAAGTATAGTAGTACATGTCAACATGTAAGTATAAAACAGTTTCATAGTATTTGCCATATAGACAAGACAATGACACAAGGATTTTGTTTTTCCAGGTGTGGACTTCTCAAATGCGGTGTTGGACCGTGTTAACTTCGGGAAAGCTGATCTTCAAGGAGCTGTATTCAAGAACACAGTTTTGTCAGGATCAACCTTTGAAGATGCTAAGCTAGAAGGTGTAGATTTTGAGGACACTATCATAGGTTATGTTGATCTTCAGAAGCTTTGCTTAAATAAGACCATAAATGATGAAACAAGAGCTGAACTAGGATGTAGATGATGAATGGCTAAAGTTTTCACTGCTCATAATATTTTTTCTTATTGTAAGCTGCTATGCCATGACATATATTTTGGTGAGGGTAGCTAGTATATGAGTGCTACATGCAAAAGCAAATTGAGTTATTTGCTTTTCCTATACAATGATGTTGTATTCTCTTCTATTTGATTTTTAGTAAGAGATTGAAGATATTGGCATAATCAATCACTTGTTTTGTGGTTTTATCTTTCCAATATTGTTAAAAATATTTAATACTTGAATTCAGGAACCATATTTTCAAGCTAAACCAAATTATTGATATATAAATGATTAGATCTTTAACATGAAGCGCATCTGGTGTAGTGGTATCATAGTACCCTCCCACGGTACTGACCAGGGTTCGATTCCCTGGATGCGCACTTTTTTAATTATTGAAGTCACACTTTTACTAACCCGTTTATTCACATGCATCTTATAAGATGAATATTCTCTTCTCAATCTTCCTCTATTATTAACGATGATCAGTTTCTAGGGTTTACCTTCATTCTATATTTGAAGTGTTTCAATTTCAACATTTATAGTAACTATGGCAGATTGGTTACCTCTTCTTCAATCCATCTTCATTGCTCTCATCATTTCTTACCTCATCGCTAAGCTCTTCTCTTTCCTCATCTCTTTCAACCACCAAAACGTCACCGTTTCATCCACAACCACCACTACTCAATTCAAACCAATTCAACCCCATCCTGTGAAACAAAACGACTTCGTTTCTGAAATCACTCAACCTTTCGAATTGGAATCGGTTATTGCTGAGCAAGGAAGTGTTAGAAACGACGATGATGATGATGATGATGATTGGGAAGGTGTGGAAAGTACTGAGCTTGATGAAGCTTTCAGCGCCGCCACGGCTTTTGTGGCGGCCTCCGCCGCGGACCGGTTGTCTCAGAAGGTTTCGAATGAGGTGCAGCTTCAGCTTTATGGGTTGTATAAGATTGCCACTGAAGGTCCTTGTAGTACTCCTCAACCTTCGCCTCTCAAAATGACCGCACGTGCCAAATGGTATTCACTGCTTTTAATTGTAGCTTGTTGAAACTTGTTTTTAGTGCTAAATTTGGTTCAGAGTTACTGTAGAGGGAAAAAGGAAAGAGCTTTAACTGTTTGCAATGTGTTTAAGGAAAGGGTAATAGACTAATAATAATAATATATGATTGGAATCGTTGTTACTGTTCCATGTGTTGGGTAATGGGTGGGGGTTGAATGGATTGGGTTTATTTGCATTTTGCACTATTGGAGCCGAGAATTATATTAGACGTATTCAAAAATAGATATTTGTATTAGTGTGCTTTCAATACTTTGAAAACCCAAACTTTGCACTTTCCAGTAACATGACCCATTCTTTTTTGTTTCCTTTTTCCTTACTTTGAGGCATTAGTTACATTGGAATATTGGGTTTTGTTGTTTAGTCAGTGTCCTTACAACACTTGTTAAACAATCAAAACTAGATAGAGGATCTTGCCAATAAATGCTCCTTAGGATAGTGGTTATTCCTATTTTTTAATTGCACTAGTTAGCATTTGCTCTATACAAAAGCTTTACTTTTACTAATTTGAATTGCAAAATCATGAAATGTTTAATTTAGGAGCCTGATCATGATGTGGAGAATATCTTATGTTTACTCTGGACTATTGTATCAAGTCATTTTCCCTAACTGATTTAAATAAAACGGTTTTCTTCTTTGCTTTATGATATAGTGTTTTTTTTAATAATTTTCACTTTTTGACAGGCAAGCATGGCAAAAATTGGGTGCTATGCCTCCTGAAGATGCGATGCAGAAGTACATTGATATTGTGACAGAGCTATATCCTTCTTGGCTTGATGGTTCATCTTTGGTGAGCTAATAAGCTCTTTCTTGTGCTCTGGATGGATCAATCATACTTCTTTCATCAGGAGGAAGAAAATTGTATTTATATTTTAAAATGGAAGTTGTATGTTGACTTACGTTCTTTGTATGTTTATTTTTTGTCTTGTCTCTACCTAACTCCATTTGCGTCTGTAACAGAAGAGCAAAAGTGGCGATGGTGGTGGCTCTAGTTCAGAGGCTAAGGGACCAATGGGACCAGTATTCAGCACTTTTGTTTATGAGGAGGATTATGGAAGTGACTTGTAAGATTTCTAAAGTTTCAAAATGTATGATTTTTAATGCATATATTTAGATATCTAGATGGCAATTGGCAAGGCATCACTAATTTGTTATGTATGAATTTGTTTACATGGTATTAAATGTAATTGCATGAATCTTTCCCCGCTACATCTTTCCACTAATAAGACTATTGCTCGCTTGGGGTACCAAGGCTTTCCTTCCTGTTCTTTAGTTGTGTTTAAGTTGACAGGACCCTTTGTTTAGGCCTTGATTTATTCCTTGGCAGTTCCCACTTCTTATCTTGGGTAATTTAATACCCTGGTATCTGTAACGTTCTTTATCAAAAGGGTATTAGTTTCACTAGATATTTATGTTTTCTTATCTTCCTTCACAGGAAAATGGATGCCATTCATGGATTTGCTAGGGAAGGAGATAAGGCTAATCTGCTGAATTGTATTGAAAATGGTGTTTCAGTGAATTTGAAAGGTGTGTTATTCGCAGTGTTTTGCTTTTACAGGTTTATACATTATTCTCAAGTGTGACAATATTTTTGTTGTCTGGTTTTTAAATGACCAAGATCCTCATAAGAAGCTTGTGCTCGGCCTTAAGAATAAGTAGTACATATTTACTAAAAAGGTAGTACAAGTGCTGATTAATATCCTACCTGTTTTTAGAAGCATTGCTTGACAAGCCTCACATGAGGAAATGTATCCTTGACTCCCAAAATTGTTTTTAAAATTTACTTCAGTTCTATGCTTTTGTAAAACAAAAGCCCTATTAATTTTATTGAATTTTTTCCCCAATAAGAATTTGGTTGAGGGGCGGGACAAATTGAATCCATTTCAATGAAATATTTGAATTGGTGGGTATATGTATTGTGTAGTATGTAATCCGTTTTGAAATAATTAATTACAGAAGGCCTATTCAAAGATACAAAGTTGATGATAAGTAACTGATGTGACATGAGAATGAATAAATAGTATAGGATTTAATTTAGGGATTTCATCTTGTTTACTAAAATTAGCTAAAGTGAAGAAATCAGTTTTGCCACATATTAAATTTTCATTTTAGTTTTTCATTTGCACTTCTTTTCCCGTGCACCTATGTTCTTGGGGAGGAGTAATACCATTGATTCACTTTTGTTGTTTTTAAATTTCTTCTTCTTTATTAATGGTAAAGTTTTATCCTAATAAGGAAAGTAGCTATAATCACAATATAATAGTTATTGTCTTTCTGAACCCATTTCCTCAGCGAATTACTGATTTTGTCAGCAACTGTTTGTAAGTCAATCATTCAAATTCAAATATGAAAATAGAAGTTGAATGGCCACTGGCATGAGAAAACAAAGCTTTTAGGATTCCTTGCTAATTTGGAAGTTCATAATTATCTTATAGAGGATACAGAAAGATTGGTCATCATGCATGATATTGGGATAGTAGAATAACTGTTTCTTCTTGATTGCCAATAAAATCCTAATAAGATTGTCAGTGATCTTGTGGTTGATATTACTGTCACATGCCACAGTTGTTCATCTGTCACCTACCTACATTTGTAAAGATCTAAATGCTTAAGAAATAAGAAGTATATATCGTATTCTTGTGGATGCTACTGTCTATCAAATTAATATTTGTTTGACAACTTTTTTCTTCTCTGGACATGCATTTCTGTAATGGTTGCAGACAGTGAGGGCCGGACCCCATTACACTGGGCTGTAGATCGTGGCCACTTTGATGTCACAGAGCTGCTTGTTGTCAGGAATTGTGATGTAAATGCTAAGGTATTCAATTATATATGTTTAAGCATAACCCTTCAAGAACTATATGCTTTATGGGCACTGCCTTAATTCTATGTAATAAAACATGACAGAACCTTAATTGGATTTTTAACAAGGTAGCATTATTCCGAAGAGCATAAGTTGCTTAATCTCCAAGTTTATCTTAGGCTTTTGAAGATCCTTTTATGCTCTTGACTACTGATACCAATGTCCAATTTGCTACTTTATGTTGATCTTATGTTTTATTTTTGGAAGGATAATGATGGACAAACTCCATTACATTATGCTGTTATGTGTGAGAGAGAAGCAATAGCTGAGTATTTAGTGAAGCATAATGCAGACATTCATTCAAAGGATAATGATGGCAGTTCCCCGCGTGGCACCTGTGAGTCAAACTGGCCGTGTCTGCAGCAGCATGTGGGAGAAGTAAATTGATTGATTGTTTGCGTTGTTGCTGCTTCTGGCTATTATAACCTTACCCAAATCCAGTTAGGATGTACGTGTCTATATAACTCAAATTTTTTTTATCCTCACTCTTGGTATATACACCCTTTTCACCGTAGTGCTTGGCTGTGCACTGTGTAGACAATGGTTAATGAAGTGTGTTCTGTTCTATTGTTGTTTCCTCTGCTAAAGTCTTAATTTTGGCCCTTAACTAGTAAACAAGAAAAGGGCATTAATGATATCCTTTCTTGACTCCCCTCTTTTTCAACACCTTATCTGCTTTATCCTCTTCTTTTGAAGATGGTATAGAATTTATAGGGCTTTGTCAAATACTCAACTGGTTTAAAATGAGAACCCAGATTTCAATGAGATGTTTGATTAATCATGCTCTCACAAGTATGCAGAATCTGTTCTATCAAAGGGTGTGTGCTTTCGTAATTGGTTGATGCATGTATGTTTAATTGGTTGTCTATAAAATAATGTAAAACCAGCTTTAAAGTATAGTGTTGAAGAAATTAGAAGCTGGATTGTTAGCACTTCGCTTGTGCATGTTTCTCACGTGCTAATGGAAGCTGGATTGTTCTATGCAGGCATTACTTACCATATTTTTTTATAAAATCATTTTAAGCTTATAATTTTGGTAGTTTTATTAGGACATTTTTTTTTTAAATTCTGTACTTATTGTTTTTGTTATCAAAATATCATTGCATTAATTGATTGAAAAAAAAGGTTAATTAATTTTATAGAAATAAAAGATAAATGGATCTCATTAGTCAAAGTTAATTTTGAAAATATTTGATAATTTTAAGAGTAATTTACTGTCATCCCTGAATTTTAGTGAAATTATATAAATCATTCCTCTTTTCTACACTTACATAAATTAAATAATTTATATGCATATATTACACTAAGTTAAATAAAATATGTTATATTGTTTAGACAAGTCCAAGTAGTATACTAGTCAATTCTCTTCATTATTTTTGGTTCATTATAATATAATTATTTAAACAATATCTTCTTACAATTATGTAAACAATATATTCTTAGAATTATTTAAACAATATTTTCTTAGAATTATTGGTGCATTTTGTAACGAAACAAAAATAAAAAAAAGACATTGAATCTTATATTATTTGAATTTATCTACACTATAACATATTTTGCTTTTATCACATTTTTTTTAAATATCATAAATATTTTTCATACAATGTCTCCTATAGGGGTAGAGCCAGACCTGGCCATACCCGCTCATCCGGTATGGCCCGATCGTGATCGGGTCTGAATAAGGTCGGGTCTGAATAAGGTCGGGTCTCATCGGGTCTAGGGTTGGGTTCAAGTTCAAAAATTAGACCCAGTCAATATTTAGGGATGGGTAGGTACCAAACATGACCCGTCCCGACCCGTCTCATGGTCACTCACTCTTGATGTTTATATGTGTCTATTCAAATGTGTAGAGAGTAATGATACATTTTTTGTTAAAAATATCATTGATTATCTAATTTTTCATCATATATACATGTTTAATAATATATATATATACATATATTATTTTATATGTCAAATTACATATTCACAATAATAAATAATATTTAGAAGACTTTACATAAAATGAGGATACATTATATTTAATCGGGTATAAGGTCGAGTTCGGGTTTAAATGCTGACCATGTGAATATTTAGGGTCGGGTTAAAAAAATGACTCAACCAACTTCTAGGGTCGGGTAAGGACAAACCTTAATCCGTCCCGACCCGGCCCACACTCACCCCTAGTCTTCTACATAGGAAGGGAGGTAAAATACTTTTAAAACATGGGTATTCCAAACTCAAATAAAAAAAAGGAACATGTACATTAAATTATTGGGGAGGGATTCACTTACCCAAGAGTAAGTGTAAAAAACATACTCCACATATTGACCATCCAATCTTGGAAAATTCAATGGTTTAGATGTACTTGCCAATTCAAACCATTGAATTTTCCAAGAATGAATAATTATAATGTGGAGTATGTTTTTTCCACTTACTCTTGGAGTAAGTGGATCCCTTCCCTAAATCATTAATTCTCCTCGGCCACTACGAGATTTTAGAGTCCAACTCAAATAAAGGTTACTTTTTTTGATGTACTACCAAGGGTATTCCGAACTAATCCCTTTCGGGTGCATGACTCTCATTCCCACTAATCGAACCCTTGAACTTTTGATCATCTTGAGATCTAGCGTAGCAAGTAAACAACTAGACCAAACAAATGCAACAGTTAAACTTCTTTGCAATGATTGCTCAATGTGTAGAAAAACCATCACTTGAGGTTTCCAGTTGGCATTAATTTCCATACATGATACAGACAACAACAGCAAATTAGGCAGATCAATTGTACTAAGTGAAGAAAATATGTAAATTCTTATCCCTAATTTAAGATATTAGCATAACATTGCATCCCAACTTATGGTAACTCTTGTTTCAAATAATGAGGCCCAGGCTTAAAGGGATCAGACTCAGCATATGCCTCTGGTCTGTAAAAACCAGCATCATTCATTCTGTTGCTTAAAACATGAAGAATAGCCTTCTTCTCAAGTCCATAATCATCCATGTTGTTCTCAACATAAGAATTGGCCTCAGCTGCTATCTCATTCACAAAATCAAACCGGTTATCTTCTGATAACAATAATCTCTCTATGTCCACTGACAAGAGCTTTCCCTGGTCCTTTATCATCCTCACCTGTTCTTCGAGGAAAGGAACACGCTCCATTTTGTACTCCAAGTATTCATCCTGTTTAGTCTGCAATAACATGAATTTTTGCTTAAGCATTCAGGTTAATCAAACATGATGTTAGTTAATAGAGGAGGTTGTTGCATTAGCATGACTCACGGATACTATAACTCACCAGCATAGCCAGACAGCCATTGTGCACTAATTCTATACTTATTCACTTTGTCAGATTAATTAGAAAAGAAGAAAGAAAACCATTGCAGAATCTTCATATATATGGTAGTAGCTTTCATTGTGGTGTGATGTTTGAAATATATTATTATGAGGCGTGTCACATTGCCTAGGATTAGAATGGAGGTGAGAGACCAAAATTATATATTGAGCTGAAGTTCCTTATCAAATTCTGTTTCACTTTTCCAATCTACTTTCAAATTGGCAAGCCCTGCAATACCATAAACCTCTCTACTCTCTAACTTACAAAGTTTAGAATACTTCAACTAAAACCCTTCCTTTTTCAGCATTTGAATTTTGAACAAATGCAAATGTTTTGTAAGGAAATACAATTTCCTGGTATATCAAAGTTGCCCTTAAAGCAAGACCTTTTCCAATTGAGGCCAACATCCAAACAAGCTAGAGGTGGAAATGGCCCTCACTATGCAATCCTAACCCTTCAAAGAAATTTAAACACTTTACAACTTACTAAATACTTCGCCCAACAGTGTCCCACAACTTGCATTTACATTATTGGGGAAAAAACTTTTTATAGACTATACATAATTTGCAAAACTCATAACCCGGAAAAACATTTGAGTGAACACCCAAATCAATCCCTGAAAAAAATCTCAAATGAAAAATCTCAAATGCGGATCAGATTATTACTCTCTAGAAATTTTTTTACAGACACATTAGTCTCAAGCAGAGATTATTTTGACTGTCATTTAAAAAATTTAGAGTCCAAATAGGAAAGTTTTCATTTCTCAGGTGTTAAATTGGCCAAAAAAGTTCTTATGGACAAGATCGATATTTACTCTTCTTTTCTTTTTCATTTGGGAATTTTGACAAACAGGTTATAGACAAAAATAAGTAGAAAAGCCAAAATTGAATGAAAACAATGTGGAGAAGAAAATACCAATTTTCTTCGCCTCCATATTCTCCTTCCACGACCTTGACCTTGTTTACGCATTTGGGGCATCATCTGTACACACCAACAAAACAAAAGTGATCAGTTCTAGACAAACTCAAAGATTGAAAATTTTATAGTTTTCATATACCTTTGAGCTAACACAGAATCTTGGGCACCATGAATTTCCAGCTTTTAACTCCGTCTTCTGCAACAACAACAACAACAAATTATATGAAGAAAAAATAAACTAAATTTAGTTTTCGTGAATCAGTGCTATTTCTATGAGAATAAAAGTTGAATTTACAGGGAAAGATGAAGATGGAGTGAGTGGGTGGATGCTGATAATCATGGCCATTGTTAGTCACTGTTGTTTGTTTCACTCCTCGTGTTATCTCAAAGAGAAAAACACCACTTTTATTCAAACGTGAATATTTGTATTAATATTTAGAATCTAATATCACTCCAAAACTTTATTTCTTTTAATTAATACATATTTTTTGTCATATCTAAATCACATAAGATTTACTTCTTACTTTTTTCAAAGTCACCCAAAATTTATGAATTGATTTGACCTTCTAAATGAATATCAATCTTTAATATATAATATTATTATATGTTAATATTTTTTTTTGGGTCATGTCAACATATTCTCTTAACTTTTTTGATAAATATGTAATCCATTTTAAAGTGTGTGATTGTCTCTTCTAAGTGTCGTTCATATTAATCGAATATTTGATCATTTGGTATTTATGGAGATCGTATGAGGTTATGGGTGGTAAATGAATGATTTTTGATGAATTTGGATTTGGATCTTAATGAATGAAACATCCATCAATTTAAACCATATTTTAAGTTATCTAATTCATTTATAACTCATTTTTTATGGATTTGGATGTATGGATATCCAATATATTTGATTTTTTATTGAAACTAAAAATTCTTAACGAAATCTTTTAAAAACTACTATATTATTAAAACATTTTTTAAAATCACATTTTTAAGAAAATCTGTAACACCACGAATTTTCTGATTTGAAATTATGATTTTTATGAGTTTTTATTTTTAGAAAATGAATTTTCTGCACTAACTAGTAAGGAATTTGGCTAAGCCACAGTTAAGTTTTAGCTTTGTTTGATTATTTCCTATTTTTAAGGGAAATTTTGATAATTTCGGAGACAGTGGGTTCTGGACCACTGTCGGGGATAAATTTCGCTCGATACGGCTCAAAACTGTGATTTTGAGTTCCGTAACTCGGAATCGAATTCCGATCGCTCCGTTGGCTTCGTAATTTCATTTCGAGTCAATCTAGACCCCGAGTGTACCCATATCTATTTTCTAAATATTTTCACTCCAAATTATGTGTTTCGAAGTTCTAACCGTAAACCAAAATCGGGAGATTGTATATTTCCGGACGAAATTATCTGAAGATGTTCGGACACGACTTTTATTGGGAAATTACATCATATCAATAAAGTTGGAAGTCATCATTTCATGAGCCACTTACTTGTTACACAAGTAATGCAAAAGCTTCCAAAAACCCCTAAAACACTCAACAAATCCTCTCACTCCACCACCATTAGACACATCACCTATGCTAGTCTAAAGCTACTTACTTTGCATTAAATTTTAGGATTTGATGAGGGTGAGGCTCTCCTATAAATACCTCACCCCATCCTCTCATTTTTACACTAAATTTCTTATACAAACTAAGGTAGTCTTTTATTTTATCTTCTTCATCTTCTTCTCATACTTCATAGAAAGTTATGAGCTTTTATTATTTTGTTCATAAGTAGAGTTTATATTTGTTCTTTAAGTATTTTATGAAAGCATAAATAAAGGGGATGATAATAAAATCATATGAACCTTTATGTAGTTTTTGACTTTTGTAAATCTTGAAATTTCTTCCTTGTTCTTAGATGGAAAAACTATATCTTTGGACAAGGTTAGATGAGTTATTTATTTGGAAATATTAGAAATTATTGTTAGTATTTGAATATGTTTAAAGGTGATGATTTTAACATCAAAGGAACCTTTAATGTGTTTAGGAAAAAGTTTGTATTTTATTCTTGAAAGTTTATGATGTTGATGAGTTGTTGAAAATATTTCATTTTTTGGATAGTATTATGTTTTAAAAGTGGTTTACATATTTTACTCTTTGATTCCCAAGTTAAAATAATGATTTGGGATAAAAGATGATTTATTAAAGTCTTGACTTCATAAACTTAAAGTGTTATGAAGTTTTAGATATTAAAGTAGTAGAAAGTCTTACATTATGATTTATTTTCATGACCATGAAAATAACACTTACTAACCCTTAAGGTTTTTTCCTAAAATATTAGGAGGTGTTAAGATGTTCATAGAAAATTGTTGTATTTATTTTAGTTGACTTACTTTAAAGTGGTAAGAATAACTAAAAGATGTTTAATGTAAAATATTAAATTAAGACTCATTCTTTTTCATGACTATGAAAATAACACTTACTAACCCTTGAGGTTTTTTCCTAAAATATTAGGAGGTGTTAAGATGTTCATAGAAAATTGTTGTATTTATTTTAGTTGACTTACTTTAAAGTGGTAAGAATAACTAAAAGATGTTTAATGTAAAATATTAAATTAAGAGTCATTCTTTTTCAGGACTATGAAAATAACACTTACTAACCCTTGAGGTTTTTTCCTAAAAAAAATTAGGAGGTGTTAAGATGTTCATGAAAATTTGTTTTAGTAGTATACTTGAAATAATGAGAGTTACCTAAAAGTCTTGACTTTATAAACTTAAAGTGTTATGAAGTCTTAGATGGTAAAATGATTCAAAAATGTTGAATCTTAGTTAAGTGAACTTACTTTAAAATGGTAAGATTTACTTAAAAAGTATTGATTTAAAAATATTGATTTTGTTTAAATTGACTTACTTTAAAAAGGATAAGTCTAGCTTAATAATCTTATTTTAAAAAGGTTAGTTTTAGTAAAAATGTTTTACTTACAAAAATAAGATTTATGAATTATCGGAAAAATGCAATGAAGTGGGAATACATGTCTAGAAAGGTTCTGTCTAAGGAAAGACTTGGTATTTAAGGGTGTCTTTATGACCCACCTCTTTTTCCTGGGAACTAGCCTGGTGTATATCCACAAATTACGACATAATTTCGGTACAAGTTTTATTGAAAATTTTACTTAAAAAAGTATTATTTGATTGTAAGATTTTCGATGACAAATGATGATTCAAGGATATTCAACCTTGAATTGGATGGACGAAAGCAATTAAATTCATTTTAAATCGGAAGTTTTATCTTCGCGTAAAAAGTTGTTTCGTAAGTATAATAATTATCGTCATTTAACTAATTAACGTTATTTTAGCATAACGAAGAGTTCGAGAGGAGAACGGATCAAGTAAGCTCACCTGCAAACAGAGAACCTAACGACCCGACACACTCAGGTGAGAGAGAACACATCGCGACATAGTGGTGTCCGAATATGGTACCCGGACCTCCAAACTATCTCAAAAGTTTGGAGTTGCCCTGAGTATTAAGAAAGCTTGTACTTAATCAATTGCATGTTTGTTTGGATTAAGTACAACAATATTTCTTATACCGATTTATGTTATGTTTATATATGCAAATACCATGTTTACTCTTGAATTATAATGTTTGAATGGTTATTATGGGAATGATATGTATGTGATAATTTTGAAATACAAGGTTTAAAAACATTTGATATAAATGAGAAATATCGGGTCTCATAAGAAGCATTCCTTTTGGAGCGGACATCCTTTAGGAGATGTCTTAAGATGGGCCGATTATATAAAAGAATGATTAAGAGTTCGGATTTTGCTAACTTCGGTTAGAGAGCATATGCATTATGAATAACGAAGTAGTGGAGAGGAAACATTACAGGATGACGTATGAGCACTGAGATGCAAGGAGGGCGACTTTGCTTGACGGTGGTTCGTCAACAAAGCCTTGAGGGAGAGTCTAGGTGAGACGAGTCCCTTGTATTCCTAGGAGAGGATATCCTGTTGGATCGGACAGTTCTCACAACGCAAACTAGACAATCTCTGACGACCCCTCGATTTGCAATCATGATCGATGAGAGGGATGCCCAGAAAGCGTTGCTACAACACCGTCCTGTTATGGACAGTTCCTTTGGAACAGATCGATCATTCATCCTTGCGAGGATGTTATTTATTTTGGTGCGTACAATCGGCTTGGTATGGGACCTGTACTCTCGGTTGTTTCCGAATAGGCTATTTGGGTGGATAATGGTGTAAGGTGGATGAAATGACATAGCATTCATACATTGCATTGCACGAACGTTTATTTTTATACTTGAGATATAATCATTATTCCTCTTTAGTATTGTGCATGTGAGATCCATGATATATTAATTACGACGATATATTTATATTGTACGATGACTGTATATTATTATGTGATTTGTCAGATGATTGAATTGCATGTTATGAAAAGTATATTTTTGTCTGAGTGTCCTATTCAGAGTAAGTCCACGCCGTCAATGAATTTTGTTCATTAGATGTCTTACTCTCTCTACTTGTCTATTCTTGTACTTGTTTATAATTTGGACAGATGGACGGGAACTCTACGCGTATACGGAGATCCCTTCCCGACCCTCCAAGCTCCTCGTCGGAGCCGATGGAGGATGAGTCAACTGAGATAGAGGCTGAGGCGGATGCTGACGAGGATGGAGTGTTAGAGCTGGTGAACATAGAGAGTTCCATCGAGGTGATAGAACTCTCATCCGACTCTGGCACAGAGGAGGATCCCAGTGAGTGTTCTAGAACTCCTAGCAGTGCGGTATCTAGCCGTTGAGCTATGGGTTTGTTGTTCTTTTTGTTGTGCATGTTTTGGGAATGCTGTGTAGTATAGCATTTTGATATGTTAGTTGGGCGATGGGTATGTTCCGCCACGATTAGATATTTTGTATAAATACTAACTGTTGAATGATGAAATAAATTCCAGGGAAGTATTGTATCATTCCAGTTACCGTTAGGTAACAGTTAGTGATTTCCGCATAGTATGTTACTTAAGGTGATGTCCCGAAAAAGAAACATTTTAAAAAGGAAACAATATTTTTTCATCACCAATTAAAAAAAAAAAAAAAATTTACCCATTTTTCCGCATTAAAATTAAGGTGTATTTTTCGGGGCGTTACAAAATCACTTTTTATTTTTTGAACTTTTAAAAAAGTTATTTTTTTAATATGCTTTTCAAGCATGTGACATTTAAGGTTCTACATGTAAAAAAATTAAACAAATATTTGTATATGTGAGAGTTGAGATAGTTAATAAAATTAAAAAACAAAAGCAATAAATTTTAAATATTTGTTTTTTGGATAGATTAAATATTCATCCAAATGGATATCCATTAAATATAATAGATGAATTCGAATTCTTCCGTTTTTATAAAGTTATTCATTGAATTACATCCATTAAAATACATTAGCTCTAATGAATGATTTTTTTTTAATTTAAATGAATTATGGGTAATTTTATCATCTTTAAGTGATGTCTTACATCACTAGACTAATATAATGTTGATATATATATTAATATCTTTACCAAAAAGAGAGACACCTTATTCAAAAATTAATTTAAATAATAAATTATTAAAATATGTAATGAGTCGACAACGATAATGACATAGAATAACATGTATAGAAAATTTCTTTTTTTGGTTATTGTATAGAAGATTTCTACTCATTTTAAATAATATATTATAATGAGATGTTTAAATAATTCTTATATTATTTTGTAACGAACCAAATAATGAAGACGAATTAACTCTTATATTATTTGGATTTGTCTATAATATAAAATATTTTGTTTAATTTAATTACACATGCCACACATTTTTGTTTAAAATATTACACTTATATCTCATACAATGATAGTCAGTGTAACATATGTACAAAGTTAGGGGTAATTCGTGTAAGATAAAGTGTAACATATGTACAAAGTTAGGGGTAATTCGTGTAAGATAAATGAGTGTTTGATGTAAGGACAAAAAAGAATGAATGATTTATATAACTGTACTAAAACTCAAGAGGTGTAAATGTAATTTACTCTAAATCTTAATATTATTTGGGATACATTTTTATAATTTCAAGTCAAAGTTTGTCGATGTATTCTTCTTATTGATGACCAATTAAAAAGGTATAATATTTAAAGCATTTAATATGGGCAAATAAGATTAAGAAGAAAAAAAATGTATACATCGATAACGTAAGAGTTTTTTACATTGTCAATGTATTATTTATCATTCATTTTCAATTATTACTGACTCTTAAATAAAAGTAATACAAATGAATAATAAATGAATATTTTCACATCAATGTATGTATATTATTCAAAGGGTAATTGCATAGAAGAAAATGTCATCATATATTAGAAACAAAAAAGGTTGTGTGTTAAAGTGTATTAACCTTAATTAAAGAGTCTCTAAAAACAACTTAACTAAGAGGAAAGAAAGGGTTTAAGATGTTATGCTGGATAGTAAAAATGAAAATATATATACTAAAAGGCGATATATATCTATCTTATATACATAGGATATGATATATCTATCTCATACATATAATTGCAAAACAAGAGCTGAATCAATCAAATTTTAATAATTAATATAAAATATTATTTTTTGTTTTTTACACATTTTTTATTTATTTATGTGTCACAATCATTCAAAATAGATAATGTGATACTTTCGAGGACAAATAAAATGTTGTGTCCTACCTATTGGTTTGGAGTTTCACTATTTACAATTTTACATCATGGCCCCACGTGGTGCATGAGAACTCTACAATTCTTAAGATCCTTTAACTTTTTTTGTGATTTTTCAGAATTTGTAATTATTTCATTTTTTATCACATTTTCTGCACCATACTCCAAATGATTGTCATACAACAAGTGGAGTATACTCTTATCCCTTGGTCTCGAATATACAATACACCATGAGGATCACTTAGCAAACCATATTATTCGCTAAAATAAAATGATATATATTCATACTAAATCTTCTCATTAATCCTCATTTTCATAAGAAATTAACATATATCACTTATAAACCAATCACTAATAAATAAAATATTATTTTATGACTTATGTTAATTTTTGTGATATGAAAATTAGTAGATAATTTAGTAGAATGATATATAATTACTCCTAATAATTATATATAAATTTTTATATCGTATACTACACTTAATATAGATATACTACTTAAGGTAGAAAAGGAGATAAAGAAGTTGACGAGACAGAAAGTGGAAGTTTCCTAATTTGGTTAATAAAAAAGAGGTGCAACAAACCAAATACCATAAAAAAAACATTTTTAATTTAGAATAAAGTTATGGCTAAAGATAAGTTGGTGAATGATAGTTAGCTGTCAAAATTCAACCCGTTTTAATATTAAAGTGGAAAAGTATTAATATTAAAATACAAATTAAATATCAACAATTCATATTCATCAAAATATTTTTATGAAAACTTTTTTCGATAATGTCTAGGTACAATTCATCGCTCAAGTTCGAGTTTCACTCTCTGAGTTCAGTATATATATATACACAAATCATCAAAAGTACACAACACATTCTTTTGGCTTTTTGGCTTTTGGCTTTTGGCTTTTGGCTTTTGGCTTTTGGGTCATTCTTCTATTCAACAGTCTTGCATAGATACTCTGAACTTATCTGCAACTAAACCCGTTTTTTAGGGTTTAATTGATTCTTCAATTTCCTTTTAACAAATAAACAATAGCATTGCTTGGAATTTGGGATTCAGATTGTGATTCTATAGAACTAATTCCAATACTTCAGAATTTTCAATTCCAAATTTGAATTCAAACTCAACTATCAATGATGGAAAGGTCTAGATCTAAGAGGAACTACTATTATAACCAAGACTATGATTCTGAAACCTTAGCTCGGACCAGACCTCGTTATAATTACCACTATTCCAATCGCTACCGTGACGCCTACGGCGGCGCCGGTGGACGCCACCTTAAACTGGACCATGACGCGCCGGTAACGGTTACCACCAGTTACCGCATTCTGTGCAATGAATTAAGGACCGGCGGCGTGATTGAGAAGTTCGGCGGTGTCATTAAGTCAATCCGGCAGCACACCGGCGCGTGGATCAACGTGCACGAGTTGGTCCCGGGGGATGAGGAGCGTATAATCGAGATTTCGGACACGCGCCGCCGTGACGCTGATGGGAGAATGCCGATGTTCTCTCCGGCGCAGGAGGCTTTGCTCCTTATTAATGAGAAGATTCTGGAGAGTGACGTGGAATATAGGGTGGCGGCAGAGGAGGAGTATGGTGGTGGTGGGAGGAACTGGGACCGGGTAGCGGCGAGGTTGGTGGTTTCCAGAATGCATGTAGGGTGTTTGTTGGGTAAAGGAGGGAAAATTATTGAACAAATGAGGATGGAAACAAAGACACAAATTAGGGTACTCCCTAGAGATCACAACCTACCTCGTTGTGTTTCAATTTCTGAAGAAACTGTTCAGGTGCAAAAACAATAACCCATAATACCATAAAGATTAAAAATAAAATAAAATTTGGAACTTTTTATCATATATCTTATGATTTCTTAAGTGGCATGCATGATCAGAACCCCAAATTTTGAGTTTCATTGATTCCCATTAGTTAATGCAATAAAGCATGAACTAGCAATGATTAACTAATTTTTGCTATGGTATGTTTGAATGTCATTTGGGTTGGAGCTACTTTATGACTTTCAGGTAGAAAGATGGAAAAGGAGGATGTTCATACAACATCTAAGTATTATGGCTTTCAATGGGTGGATATATGTGCATAATTTTTTTTATTGTTGGTTTGTGCTGCATTTGTGAAGTTTATTACCTACTTCTTTTGAATTAGTGGTAGATCTTGTGCACATCCAGTTACATGGTTGGATAAAGTATGTCAGTTCTCTCTCTTTTTTACTGGTTTTTTACGGTACTGTCATAGCAATATTGGAATTATGGAGATGCATAGCTAGGCCATTCTAAAGAGATGTGTGTATTCCCTGCAATTTTACTTGTTTAAAAAAAACTAATTAACCTGAAGGCTATTAATTATATGATATTTTGTGCAGGTTTCTGGTGATGTAAATGCTGTAAAGAATGCTGTCAAAGTCATATCATCACGGTTGAGGGAGAGCCAGCATCGTGATCGGAGTCATTTCCATGGACATGGACATTCACAAGAGCATTTTCTCTCACCTGATGATAATTATAATCCTCATGGTGGACCTCTTAGATTGTCTGTGGAGGCGGCTGCTTTTGGATCACAAGGATCTGCTACCAATGCCAGAAACAATAACCATCCGTCATTAGGTGCTTATGTGGCTAATGATGCTCAGCCTTTCTATGGAGAGGACCTAGTTTTCCGTATAGTTTGTCCAGTTGAGAAAGTTGATCATATCATCGGGGAATCATATAGATTTGTAGAGTTTCTTCAGAATGATGTTGGCGTTGATATTAAGGTCACTGATCCTATTGGTGGTTCAGAGGAGCGGATAATTATCATTACTTCAGAGGAGGTACTCTCCTTCTTTTTTAGGTCATTAGTCATGGTTGTAAGTGTTCTTGGGACAATACTCCTGCTTAAGTAGTTGCAACTTGCAACTTCAAGTCTTTTAAATACAGTTCTATATGTTTTCTGTATAGATATAAAATGTTGCATGATTTAAGCGCTAACTGTTCTTATTATGTACTGAAGGGTCCGGATGATGAGCTGTTCCCAGCTCAGGAAGCTTTGTTGCATATTCAAACTCGCATTGTCGATCTTGTTCTAGATAAGGGCAATACTATAACCACCAGGCTCGTCGTCCCATCTAGCGATATTGAATGCTTAGATGGAAAATATGCATCACTGTCTGAAATAAAGAGGTTGACTGGTGCTAATATTCAAATTTTGCCAAAAGAAGAACGACCTCTCTGTGTTGCAAAGACTGACGAGTTAATACAGGTTTGTTATTGGCCTACTCCTTGCCCAAACACTATATGACTGTTTGACAATTGTTGAGATTTACAATTATGGTAATTCTTATTTTTCAAAGCATCATGCTTGGCGGTGAGATATATGTACTACATAGCTCTGCCAACTAATTCTAGAAATGGTTATCTATGCAACCTATGCCATGAGCATATGATTATCCCCTCTAATCAAAACATAAGAGTGGGTACCACTGCGCATCCCATTAATTATACGGGTCCATCTGGGATATGGCAGAATTAATGGGAAGGACCATTAATAATACAAAATTAAAGGTGGGGGGGGGGGGGGCAATAGTCATTTTGGTAAGTGCAATGGCCATTCGGAATAGTTAATTGGCCCGTCCCATAAAATTTTGGATTTTTAGCTATCTTTCTCCTTAATACGTGCTAGTGCTAGTATGTTTCCAGGTTGGCTTTACCCTTTATTCAAACCAAAGAATGTACAGTTTTTATTGACTTTTGTTATTAGGAAATGTCCAATAAATGATATAGAGAGGATGCAAAACCCACATGGGTAAAATAAAAATTCCAATTCTGGTTTCATTTCTCAGCTGTTCCTCTATTGCATCTACAGATTGTCGGAGAAATAAAAGCAGCCCGGGATGCTGTTGTTGAGGTGACATCAAGATTAAGAAGTTACTTGTATAGGGATTTCATTCAAAGGGACACAGTACCACCATCAGCCTCCTTATCTAGGATGGAGGCATCTTCTTCCAATACTACAGCTCCAGCTACTGAAACATCCACAATCTATCAGAATTCGCAAACCGTGGCAACAGCAGTTCTACCATCAAAGGTTTTCTTTTTTCATACAATTGATGCTATTTCTCCTTCAATATTGCTCACCTTTATCTATCTGTTCTTTAAAGTTTAAACGGTGGCTTTTCGGAGATTTATTAATCATCTTTAGTATATACTTATTGTCTTCCCTGTATTGGCTATTGAGTAAAGCTGTGTCATCCGTAACTATTGTTAGATTAAATGGAAGTGGACCCATAATTGTTATCCAATGAACATGTGTTTTCTAGAAAGGAATTTTTTCCCAATGCTGCTTAATTGCAATTTACTATCTCAGGTGCTCTCTACAAATTTGGGGAGTCAAATCCTGTCATAGAAGTGTGTTAACTTGGGCCAAATTATAGATAATATTATTTGAACCTCTGACCTCCAGGTCACAAGGCACTGAGGCTCATCTGCTGACAATGTTAATTTTTTATTTGAAGGAAAAAACTTACTCTTATTTTTTCTCAGATGGAAACTGGAGGATCTAGTGCTGAGGCAGGAAACCAGAAAGACAATCAGCTACGTGATAATGTGCCGATTGGTTTAAATAGGTAACTGTCCTTGCCATATTTCATGATAGGATGTTATATTTTAGTTTGAAGTCACTTCATTAATAGGTTGATAGTGGGTTTGGGATGATGTTTTCCATCTCCTCTCCCCCTTTCTAATGTGTTTATATTTTTGCTTTATGTGTACTTGTTAGGATCACCGTGCCACCTGTCACAAGGAGCATTCTTGAAGTTGTTCTACCAGAGTATGCAGTTCCAAGGCTTATAGCAAGATCCAAAAGCAAGCTTGCACAGATAAGTGAGGTGCGTGTGATTATATCTTCCAATCCCTTTAATATTTGAATTGTGAAAAAAACATTTTATACCAAGCAATTGGTGCCTTAAAATGTCATGCCTACTGGTATGCTGGCATCTTCCCTATGATAACCTTAAGGAGCTTTCCCCCCTATTCCCATGAGTAAGTTAGTTCCTCTTAGAACAAGAATTATAGAACTTGTTTTTTCATGATTCATGAATTGTTCTACTTACATATTGTATCTAGATCACACTGAATATTTCTATTTCTTGTTTTAGCTTGAAGAGTGAAAAGCAAAATCCTTGGGACCTTAATAACTTAACTTTTTCTTCTCAGATCTAAATTCTGGAAATTATTATTTTAATAACTTCCCAATCCTTGATTTGAATAGAAACCATGTATTTCCACTTATTTTTTTATGGGAACAGTTGTCAGGTGCTAATGTAACCCTTGTAGAGGACAGACCAGATGTGACAGAGAAAATTATTCAGCTATCTGGTACTCCAGAACAGACAGAGAGAGCCCAGAGCTTGCTCCAGGGATTTATTTTGAGCAGTAAGTCCTATCTCAATGCATTTGGTCTGGCTATGTTTATTCTCATTCATGCATTAGTGTTCATGTAAGTTGAAATGACATATCTTTGTTTTAACCCTCTCACAGCACAAGAAGATGACCCTTAAGTGATGAACATACCGGTTGAGGGTTAGACAAAAGTGCCGCTGTTCTATTCTCTGGGGCAACTTGTTGCATGCCCTGATTGGTTCTTCATGTGTTTACAACACTGATGTCTCCTAGAGTTAGAATCTTCAATGGAAGAAGCATTCCAATGTAAATGTTGTTGTACTAAGAGCTTTTTTGTTAGTTGTTTTCTAGTATTTTCAGCAAGTGCAGGGGAGCAACAAATGTTGGCTACTCTCGAACATAGTCTAATTAAAGTAATACCTTCAATATATGTGTTCAATTATCCACATAATTTCCGCAACTCCAACAGATTGGACTTTTGAAGCTTCTAACATCTTCTATAAAAAATAAACATTGATTCTTAATAAATATGTCCTCATAGAGCTTTAAAAACGATGAAGGTAAAACTTCCTTTACATTTAACTTGTACCTTGGTTGTGTTAGTAATTGTTAGTGCCACAGTCAAAGTTGTTTTTGACACGCAATTCCAAAAAAAAAAAAACAAGTTGGATTGGTTTTACCTGGCTATTACAATTGCTTCATAATCATTCAACAATCAGTAAACAAAACTCATAAACAAATGCTTCATTTGATGTAAAATATGCATACTAAAATTGTTACATAGGTGATTTTTTAACCTTATTATATGGTTCACTAAATCATGAATAGAAATAGGATGGGATGATGAATTTCTGTTCCTTGAGGTTAATTTTATAGAATGTAATATCTATGAACTATCGGTGTAAATATTTATGCACAGTTAGTACGTCATCTACCACTTATTCATATTATTTTTTTCCTTCGAAGAGTCAATGATAATAAAAGATGAATATTAGATAAAAATTATCTATGGGTAGTTTAAATAAATTGAAGCAAATAATAGAAGCCCAAGGTTATATAAGGAACTGGCCCAAATGTACGAAGAAGCATTATCCGTTTGTTTTAGTACTTTCGTTTGTTTCACTTTCTAAGGTTTCTGTTTTGTCTACAATGGAAGTTTCTTCCTTACTTCTTCCCAATCCTTCTCTCTCTTTCACTCCATTCAGGTTTTCTCTCTAATCTCTATGTTATAATTTGGCACTACTAAATTATATTTACTCCTAAAAAATAAACAACTTTTGACAAATTCACTTGCTTTTACTTTTACATGTTAAGACTCTTTAGTTGTCATTTTATGATATTATTATTGTTTGATGTAACTTTCTTTGTATTAGGTCAAGTAAGGAACTTTCACATATGCTGTCACTGTATGAGTTGAAAAGCATGAATTTTTTCTCACTTAGTAATCAAATTCAAAAGCACAATTACATTATACCAATTAGGGCTATCTCTAAATTTTCACTTGCTGGGACAACTCCACGTAGTGATACTTATTCAGCTCCAAATCACTTTCCCAGGTATCATAAAGTATGTTTTTTTATAACTAAAATTGTTAATTATTGGATTGACTCTGTAAGTTATGAATCCACAGAATGGGCAATTTTGAGAGAGAGTTGGAGGAATTATTTGATGAAGTCAAAAGATTGGTTAGGATAGGAAACAAAAATGATGCTATAGACTTGCTTAATGCAAATTATGAAGCGGTGAAAGAACGGTTGAATGGAACCACTAAAGGTATAGAGGAAGCTGCAATTCTCGATGTTTTAGCACTCGGTTATTTGGCTGTTGGGGACTTCAAGTTTGTTGATTCTCTCTTGAATTTGGTATTTTCCTCTTTTTTTCTCCTCTCACTCTTTTCCATTCTTTCATTTTTGGTATTTTGTAGAATTATTGTTTGGTGTTATAGTCCTGCATGGGTTAAGTATATTAGTTATGAACAATTTATAATGACTTAGGAACCCTGTGAACTATCTTTTGGTATAGAGTTAGGCCTAGTAATTCTAATATGGTATCAAATTCTATTCCAATTTTGGGCCAACCGCAGAAGTTCATTTCTATAAACTTCATGCTCTAGGTGTACAATCTTGGGTGTGAAGGGGTGTGCTAACTGTTAAGGTCCGACATGAGTTAAGTGTGTCAGCACAACACTCCCTCTACAAGCTAGCTTCTGGGTTGAAGTTAAACTCATTTATTCTAATATTTATATTTGAGCCTCTTTGGATCCAGACTAAGTTAATTTATATCTGTGCATGATATCCCATTAGTTGAGTCTCAGAATCCATACCACTTGTAAGTGTGAGCATTAATATTCTATCAAATTTAACTGGAATAAGAGTAAACGAGAGTCAATTGTTTATTGTTATCAAATTTATAATTGTTTCTGAGGGCTGAATGAATGAATTTTCACAAATATATGCATGAAAAGTATTTTTCATCACTATGGGCAGGCTTGTTTTCTTGGATGTGAGGCTGAGTGTTTCCTCCTTTATGGTTGCTAACTTTCCATCTGAATGACATATTTGATAACCTTATGAAGAACTAGTTTGCCTCATAATTGTCTTAATATGTATAGACCTAATTACCGAACTTATGATCTTAGATGATAAGGTGTACCACATTTCTGTTGGAATCATATTTCTATTGCTAAAGGCATACATGTGTACACCTTTTTCTGCTGTTGTTCCCTCTAAAATTTAGTAGCCCCTCACTCCCTTTTCTACAAGGTATTCCATTCTTATATTTTCATTAATGGCCAGATGAAAGAAGTTGTTGACAATTTGGAGGATGATGCACCACGTCTGGATTCAATACTTATGCATATGGGAAGTATGTATGCGACGTTGAGCAAATTTGGAAAATCATTGGAAACATATCAAAGGGCTGTCTACATTATGGAGAGGACCTGTGGTGAGTCATTGCTCAACTAGTAATGTTAGTGTTATTTGCTAATTTTATCAAAAACTCAACCATTTGAAAAGTGGTTATGGTTATGTTGGGCTTCTAATCTGTTTGAAGAAAAACTGGAGCTATTTTCTTGTCATTTTTCTCTTCACACGTATCTAGTTAGAAGCTATGTTAAACACTGTTTCATCTAAAGATACCTTAGCAGAAATGACCTATGGTGAAGCCAACTTAGCTTTTAATTTCTGTTCCATTTTTCAAAATTCTGGTTTTCTCATTGTAATTCCTCCTTTAAGGCAAGGATAGCAGTTTTCTTGTCACGCCCTATCTGGCTATGGCAAAAGCTCTTGGTTCTATGGGAAACGCAACAAAAGCAATAGAGAAATACCAGCGCGCCATTAATCTTTTAGAATCAGAGAGAGGTGCTGAAAGTAAGGACTTGGTTGTACCTTTACTTGGTCTTGGCAATCTTTTACTGAAAGAAGCAAGAGTCGACGATGCAGAAACTCATTTTACTAGGTTAAGCTTCCTATTTTTTGTATTCCCCCTTACCTATTCAGTGTTTTAGTGGCTCTCATTTCTTGTATATTTACTTTTATTTGTTTTTGTTTCCTAGGGTGCTTAACATTTATATGAAGTTATATGGACAAAATGATGGAAGAATTGGAATGCCCATGAGTTCTCTAGCCCGAGTGAAGTGCGCTCAAGGTAACGCTACATTTTTACTTATGCAATTTCTTTGCTGTTTACAAATTCCTTTTCTCTTTTCTACCACCCTTAGAAGTTCTTTAATGCATGGTACGTCTTGTATCATACAGAAGGACGATGGAAAACATATCTATACCTGCAGAAACTGTTTATTTGGTGTTAAGTCTTGTATGGAAATCATTGCAGTTATGCCATTTTTTAAGATGGTTTACAAGTACATGCATTGATTTCTTCTTCCCTTAACTTTTTGCTATATGAAATTTAAGCATCGGTTGATGTGATATATTCTGCAGGGAAGTCGGATGAAGCAATTAATTTGTATAAACGTGCACTTAAGGTCATGTCAGATTCAAAATACATGTCATTGGATGACAATATAATGGAAAAGATGAGGGTTGATCTAGCTGAGTTACTCCATAATGTTGGGAGGTAAGCTTTTCGATAACCTCAGAATTTGGAATCAAAGAGTTAAGTATTTTTAGGCTTTTGAGAATAAAGTCAGCCTATTCAAAGTAAATTTTGTATTTCTTTTGCATCTTTTCATAACCTGATGATTTTTCTGTACCGCCCCGTATGCCAATAAAATAAGAAAGAAATCATAATTGAATGAAGGTTAAGAATAAGAAACTAGTTTTTTGAACCAAAGCTTTGTGCCTATGGAAAGTTGACACTCATTCTGGTTTTTGTTGCTTTTAGAGGACAAGAAGGCAGAGAGCTATTGGAGGAGTGCTTATTGATCACTGAGAAGTTCAAAGGAAAGGAGCACCCCAGCTTATTAACAAACATGATAAATCTCGCAACTTCATATTCACAATCAAAGAATTATGTCGAGGCCGAGCGCTTGCTGAGAAGAGTTTTACAAATGATGATAACACAAAAGGGAACTGATGACCAGTCCATCAGCTTTCCCATGTTGCACCTCACAGTTACACTCTACCATTTGAAACAAGATGAAGAAGCAGAGAAACTCGCCCTCGATGTTTTGCGCATCCGGGAGAAGGCATTCGGACAAGATTCTCTCCCTGTTGGTAAGTACAAATATTTTCGCCTGTGATCAAAATAATCGTTATTCAGACAATTCAATGAAGCTGCATCTCTCTGATGAGTGCATTATTAACCAAATTCTTAAACTATTTGTTATCATATATTATGCATGGCAGGTGAGGCTTTGGACTGTTTGGTTTCTATTCAAACCAGACTCGGTAAGGACGAGGATGAGTTACTCGAGCAGCTTAAAAGGGTCCTGAGTATTCAAGAGAAAGAATATGGACATGAGAGTGAGGAAGTTATGTTCACTCTTAAAAAAATTGTATTCTACTTGGATAAGTTAGGGAGAAAAGATGAAAAATTTCCCATGCAGAGAAGATTATCTGTGCTTGGGAAAAAGTATAAGCAAATGATTCATCCATAAAAGGTATTAATATTAATGTAATGTTTGCTGTTTTTAATCCACCCTTCATGCTTATTGCTTAATATAATTTGCAGATTAAAATTTTCAACCATTAAAAAGCTAAAGGACAGAGCAAGACATAATAAAATATAAATATTGTTTTGTTTTGGTCATTTATCTAATTTTTAGGTTTTAATTTGATCCTCTAACAAAATAAAGTGTCAATTTAGTCCTCTATTTTTGTAATGTTTATTATAATGTAGATTCTGAGAGTAGAAAAGGAATCTTTGATGAATTTGTCCTAAGTATAAATTTAACACTAATGTAACAAAATGGTAAAAATCAAGAAACATTAGAAAAAGACATGAGTAAATTGATATTTTATTAGATGATTAAATTAAAACCTAAAAATAAGAGAGTGGCGTGTAAGAAGAAGTAGCAAATTAAATGGATGGTTTAGATGTCAATGTAAGGCATCTTTTCTTTGTTGTTGTCTTATAAGGAAAAAGGTAACTAATTACACAAAATAAGTAACATTGATGGATGCAATTCTCAAAGGAATAAAAGCCAACATGGAAAGGAGAAAGGGGGAAAAGAGTTGAAAGGACAAGCTAGGAGAAGAGGTATTATTATGCTAGGAGAAAGTAACTAATAGATGTGAAGGTAGGTGATAAATTTGTTATCAAAATATTTTCTTATCTTACTCGAAATAACCATTTTTAATATATGTAATTGTATCGCCTCTCCCAATAAGTGTTACTTACAAAAATTGAATCATTGATATTTTAGTCTATCTATAGTTTTAGTAGATTTTATACCACTAAACCAACACTTGTTGGTAGGTGAAAACTTATATCTATGTAGGTAGCTTGTTAAATTAAAGTTATTATATAAAACTAGTTTTAGAAGTATGAAAATAACTTAAAATAATATAGTTAGAGATAAGAATGTAACTTTTAATATTTCAAATAATAAAAGTGGTAATCAATTTATTGAATTTTTTAATACTAAGTTACTTTTTAAAAGTTATAAGATATAGTGTGTTTACTAAGTCCACTTACTCCAAGAATAAGTGGAAAAGACGTACTACACATCATGATCATTCATTTTTGGGAAATCCAATGGTTTGAATTTTTGAGTATATTTAAACCATTGGATTTTCCAAGATTGAATTGCTAAGATGAGGAGTAAGTCTTTTTCGCTTATTCTTGGAGTAAGTGGATCCCTCCCTATAAATAATTGACAAAGTTAGTTAAAAGGTTGCAAGTTGAATGACAGTTACTCTCCACCTCCCAATGAAGGATGATAACCCAAATTCCCCATCTTTGGGGACACTACAAACACAAATATAGTAAAGAGAATTAACATATATCTGAAAAAAAACATATATTTATTGAGATGACACCATATAGAACATAACACGGGACAATAATTCAACGACAAGATTAATCAAGGAGTGCCAAGGGCATGCAACAAAGGATATTATTATTATGTACATGACTCATCAAGATTGTAACACAAATGCAAAAATAACGTTTCAAATGTCACTTTACTTTTAAATTGAATAAACTCTATTGTGACTTTAACTAATAAAATGGTTTATGAATTAATATACCCTTACTTTAAAAAATGGAGGAGAATTTTCACATAACTACCATGTTTTTATTTGGTTTGTATGAAAATTAAACTCCAAATAAAATGTATTTTCTAACAATTCTTGAAAAAATGCAAAATCATGAAAAGCCTACTTAACATATTTAAAAGTTAAGCCTTATTACACCCAAAATTAGAGGGCAAACATATGTAAATAAGAGAGTTTGAAATGGAAAAGAGAGAAAATAATCAATGTGATTTTCTCTCTCTAAATCATATTTATCACTAATCATATATAAAATCATGCTCTATCCAAAACATGATTCATTCATACACAATATTTTATATCATTATATTCATCCCTAATAAAAAACAATCAAATTATTAAAAAATTTGTTAATTTGTATTTTAACTACATAATTGATTCTTATTTATGACAAATAGCCTAGAATATAAGAAAATCACATCTCTTTCTATCAAATGAAATAGGGACTCAAATTCAAATTCTTTAATTGAGGTAGAACAATTTTCCACCAATTGATATTCATACTTTTTACTAAGTAATAAATGTGATAAAATTTCATAAAATTAAACTGAAATGAATAAAATAAGCCAATAATAAAAGTTGATATTTTAATGTAAGTTACAAGATGAGTAACGCCACTTGCACCATTCTTCAATTTCCTTGTTACACGTTTTCACATTACATTATTTTAATATTAACTGAACTCACTTATTTTATCTATCAATCTATAAAGAGAGACGTGAGAAAGGAGCATTGGATAATGATGTGTGAGTAGTAGAAGATTCATTTGTACATGTGTCCATATTAAGATTCTCTTACAAAAAAGTCATGTTATGTTTCTGTCTATGAACAAGGAATTTATGTTCAGATATTACGCAAGGCAAGCCTAAATTTTCTCCCTTTTTCTGTTTATAATCCTAGATTCCATGTCTTTCCTTGTTTGTTTTTCTATTATATCAATCTCTTGTATCTATTTTGCTCGCGTAACAGTAAAGTTGATTGTCTTGTAATCGGAAGATTAAAGTTGATTGTCTTGTAATCGGAAGATATTGAATTCAAATCCTGAAAATAACCGCTCTATCTAGTAGTATGAGCCTATTGTACTTTGAGGTCTTTTTTTAATACTGCTATTATTTTCTTTGCTCTCCTTTTCTGGGATTTAGCAGTTTCATGAATTGTTGGTTTCTTTGGGATATTTGCTATGACCCCAGTTGCTTCTTTTGAGCAACAATGTAAATTTCTAAGCAAAGTTTTGCATATTCAAAATGAATATGTTCCTTATGTTGCAATAGTCAATTTTGTTCCAAATGCATATTTAAAGTTGGCTTCTTTTGATCAGTAATATTACTCAGAAGCAGCCAATTTTGGGTTTTTATGATGATTCCTTACCCTGATTTGGATAATTGTTTTTTATGAGTAAGTGTTTGCTTTGTTGGATTCCTTTTTTGGGGAAAAAGGCAAAGAAAGTAAGTTCATGTTAGATTCCTGCACTTCTGTTGCAGAGATATTACTTTTGGTGTGTTTTGGATCTGTTTGCAACAGAGTTTTGCAATTTGATTTTGATTAAAAGTGGGTTTTAAGTAACTAATTTTTGTTTGGATGCTTTATAATTAGAAATATTACTTAGGCTGTGTTTTAGATCTGTTTGCAACACTGAGTTTTGCAAATTTGATTTTGATTAAAAGTGGGTTTTTAGTAACTAATTTATGTTTGGATGCTTTATTATTAACAATGGTTTTTGTAGAATGAATACTGTTTAGATAGTGTTAATCAAAGTGAAACTGACTTGTCAAAGTGTATAGTTAGTTAATTACTTAATTGGTTGTATGGAAGCTGATAAAGGCTGAGCAGAAATCAATTTTTGAAAGGTATTATTCTGGTCAAAGTAATAGTCGAAAACTTAACCCCGAGTTTTGATGAACTAGAAGCGAAAAGTTTTTTCAAAAAACTCCAAACTGAGTTTTGACCCTCCAAGTGATTTTTATGAGAATGGGCCATTCAATTTTTATGAGCCATTGACCTTTTGGTCTTGTGTTCCTGCTTGATCTCATGCTTCATTATGGTCTAATGTTTTATTTCCTTGTGCTCATTATGTGTAGCCAATAACCTATTCTTATTAATTAGGATAAAAATTATTTTCTCCATCGATTTTGAAATATAAATATAGTCATCAATTGGCATTCTACGATGGTTTTTATGTGGACTCTGGTGACAACTATTACGGTTGATGAATCTACTTTACCTTTATTCCTTTTGCTTTCGTATGCCTTTTTCGGGTAAATTTAAAGACTGATAATTTGTTGGTCTTCTACCAATTTTTTTGTATGTTTATATGCTAGCGAATTGGGATTAGCATTTCATGAACATTTGAGTTTGGGATCTGCACATATAACATCTAACGTTTTTAGCCTACGTTTTACCGATTCAACAGATGCCAGCTCCATCAAATGTTGCCTCTTAACATAGGCAATCAATTAGAGATCAAGAAGTAATGGCATCAGTAGAACGGAGGGCTGGTTATGGAGCTAGTCGTTTCACCCAAGATTTCAGGGTGCTTCACAATTATTGTGACCACCAATCATCAGTTTCGAAAAAATTGGGATCCGATCGGCCACCAAGTAATTCTATGAACGATCATATTCATGCAAACTTGGGTTGCACGCCACAGAATGAAAATGCTGATAAGTTACCAGACATGAAATGGTGGCTACATGTGAAAACCAACCTGGAGGATGAAGCAAATTATACATGTCAACATCTGAATTCCTGGGATTCCGAGCTGGATGCTGTCTATGAAGGATTTCTTCATGATAATGTCAATAACTTTGACGATCTTTCTTACACCGGAGGGTCTAATAAAGCTGTACAGAAGTCATGGAATGTTTCTCCTACATATATGAAAAACAAAAATGACACCAAAATGCCAAAAATTGAAGCTGCGCTGAATAATGATATACATTTAACTCCTAAGAAGAAAGATCAGGGGGAATTCTATTTTTTAGACGGTCATTTTATGGACTCTGATATTACCGATTTCACGGTCTCAGAAAAATCTAAAATGACATCATCTGATCTGGAATCAAGCTATATGGGCACTGAGAAAACTGGGCCGTGGTGGCGCAATGCTGGAAAGGATGAGTTGGCTTCTTTGGTTGCTCAGAAGTCACTTGAGCATATTGAGAACTGTGATCTTCCTCAGCCCCAGACTAGGCATTTTAGGAAGAGACCCCTCTACTCTAAGGGTGTTGACCATGATAAGACTCTGGCAACATCTTTAAATCAGAAACCTGAGAATGTTTTTTCCAATGCAGATAGTTATGCATCTGGAACACCCATTTCTGATTGTTCATTTCAGGATTCAAGCAGGAATTTCAGGTAATGCTGTAGCCCAATACTTTACATTTTTTCTTTTGCTGAGCACTATAATCTTCTTTCCATCACGATCCATTTTTTCGGAATAAAATTGATACCTCTTCATATTTAAAGTATTCTAGTGCCAGGTCTGAGTAGTGCTTAGGGGTGTTATTTACATGTGCTAATGACATTACAGTACCTTATGGATGTTCTTTCCAATGCTATTTACTGAGGATTGAAGCTAGTTATCTCATGCACCAAAGTGCCAAACCTTCCACTGTTCCCATGAGATAATAATTCAAACCCGAATGAGCTGGCTGTTTTCAAGAAAAAAGACAGGACCTCTTCATTATTACTACATTGAATGGATTTGAAAACTATTTTATTTTCCTTATACCTCTAGAAACTGTGATGGCGCTTCTTCCCGCTCCCGTCACTCTGCCAACCTCCTAAATCTTAACCACTACTCTCCAACCTCACCCCTAGTTTCAGTTACAAATCATTAGGTTGCATTTACCCAACCTCTTAAAACTATGCAAGGTTCCCTTATATTATATACATGTATATGACATGTTGTCATTCATTATGTTGAATTCATAAGTTAAAAGTAATGTTGTAGCTGCATAAATTGGACTTAATTTCTCAGATTCTCCACACATCCTTGGAAGTTTGAGATAAGTTTTAATTGTTGTGTTCGGTATATTGAATTCCTGACTTATGAAACACATTGTTTTTCAACAAGAAAAATATTGTAGCCTTCTGATAAGTAACATAACATGTATTCAGTTCCAGCCAGAGCAAAGATTCTGGTTCAAGCAAAAAGGACTACCCAAAAAATTCTGAGAACAAAAGCATGATTGAGCTGATGGAAGCATTGTGTCATTCTCAAACAAGAGCAAGAGAGGCTGAAAAGGCAGCACAACAAGCCTACAATGAGAAGGAACATATCCTGAGTCTATTTTTCAGACAGGCTTCACAACTCTTTGCTTACAAGCAGTGGCTCTATATAATGCAGCTTGAAAACCTTTGCCTTCAACTCAGAAACAAAAACCAGCCCTTGTTAAATTTCTTACCGTACCGGGGAATGCAGCTTAAAAGGAGTCGCGGCAGAGCTGAGAAGAGGAAGGGAAGTAAGAGCAGAAGATGTGGGATCGGAAAATGCGCCATCGCATTCGTGGTGGGTTTAGGTCTTGCTGGTGCTGGTTTGCTTCTTGGTTGGACCATGGGATGGATGTTTCCTCCACTGTAAATGACATCTTCTTGGTTGAGACACTGACTAAGTTAAGTTGTCATGTGATCATGCAATGTCTCATGGAGTTTGAGTTCTGTTGTAACTTATAAGATTCACTAGAAGTGTATATGATGTTATCATGGTTATATTCCTTGTCCATTCAGACCTGCTAGTTGTGTATATTAAGGAAGACATTGTGTACAAAGAATGGTTTTATTATTAGTTAAATATTTATATTCTAAATGTAGAGAGGTATGATTTGCTTTTTAGGATATGTTCATTTTTCATGAAATAATTATGACCAATGTTCCATATTTCTAACTATTTGGGGTTGAAAAAGTTCTTTACAAGTTTTCTCAAGTAAAATCCATCACAAACCAATTACGTTGTATCAAATAATATAAAAAATTATTTTCTATTTTTTTATTTTTATTTTTAAAGCAGTGTTTAATTGGATTAAAACACATTTGAAACACCAAAAATGGTAAAATTGATCTGCATTCCATATTCCACACATTATTGGTGCTACCCACGTGCGTATCATAATGTTGCCTAAACAATACAGTTAGAAACATTATTACTGTTGTTTAAAGCCATTTGTGTTAAAGTCCAAAACGCGTGTCAAACTATAGTACGTGGGATTGATCCAACGGCGCATAAGAAAATCGTGATGGAGTTAGAAAAAACCCTTAGCAGATTCTTGTTCTCTGAAGAAACGCCATGGCTGTAGAACCATACGCTGAATCTGAATGGCAATTCACGTGGTCAATCTTTCTTTTCCTTCTTTAAACTCTATTGTTATGTTGATCATCAATTCTTTACTTATTTCACCTCACACATTTTCTGATTGTTACTTACGTATATGTAAAACAATAATATTCTATGTGAATCATGTACCCTTTCATTTATGTGACCAAATTATTGACAATTACAGTGTCTTGGAAGTAGATTTTGGATCTGAGGAGAATGGTTCCATTAGTATGCAGCCCTGATCATTGATAAGGAGGTATTGTCCTAAGATATGAAATTTTCATATCATTATCGGATATGTGGAGAGGACTAAAAGAGTTTATAAGTAAAAAAAGCTCATAAACTAATGTTAAAGTTTTGGTTCAAGACGTGATGTCTCACTTGTATACTTGTTTTCTAATCCAATTCATGTATTTTGCAGCTGCAACCGGACAAAGTGAAAAGACTCATCACACTTTCCAAAGAAAAGCTTTCAGTGTGAGTATCCTATGGAGTCTTAATCATATTATTCATAACTGCAGTGACCAATGTTCTAACTTCAATATTCTGTAATTGTTAATTTGGCATCATGTTTGGCTTCATTGCCATGAAATTTATCATTCTTGTCCAAAATTTTGAATGTATAATCTGGAATGTGGAACAATTTGATTCTGTACTTATTTGCAGCATTTCTACCTGTAATAATAAATATTCTGCTGTCATTAGTTAATTCAGCTTCAAGGGTTCCTCTAAATAATGTAATGTTAACTTTTTCTTCTACGCTTTCAATCCATCTCATTCAGGCACTTTGAGGCAACAGAAGCTAGATTTCTTCGAGCATCTTTCAGTGCATTTGTAGATGTCCTTACATTAGCCACGAAAACAATAGAAGAATTTGGTCATGGAATGGAGTTGTAACATTTACTTGTCTTTTGTTTGTTTGTTTGATTCTTAAAAATGTACTGTAACTTCAAACATTATATGTTCTCTCATCCATTTACAAGCAAGCTAGACATCTGTCTTCATTAGAATCATTGTCACTTGAGATCGTTTTCTTATATTCATTACATTTAGTGTGTGTGGGTTCACTCATTTAATAGTAGAGTGACGCAATACATGATGCTTTCACCTAGTGGGTGCTTACACAAGATAATTTTGGAGAAAATTGACGTATAAATCTTGTTAGAAATGGGAAAGAAATGCAACCTATTAAACCAAATGTATAAAGGTAGGGGTCATGTAACTAGGAAATGCAACATTTAGTTGCCAATCTTGTATGGCATCTTTCCCTTGCTTTTTATGCTGTATCCTTATTCATCTAAATATGCATGCATATAGCATTTCGTACTTCTTGACTTGCACCAACTTCGCAAGACCTTAAACTTCAGCAAAACTTTACTTTTAGTATTGTTCTACAATTTGCCAACTGCAACCTGTTTCTTCTAGTTATTATAGCATAAAAGGAAAGAACAAAGGTTGTAAATTTACTTAATTATATAAAAGTATCACCCATCCTTAAAAATAAAGTTTGAACAATTACAATATCACACAAGTTTTGGAAGCTTACATTAATTAAAACAAAGGAAAAAGCAAAAAATTACCATATAATAAATCTTCATTTGAAATGGTAAAGAACAGCAACCTATTAAGCCAAATGTGTAAAACTAGCAAGCAAAATTGAGCTGTTTCCAATATTCCATAGCACCCTTTGCTTTCTACAAATTTTCCTGTATCAATACTCATCCAAGTATGTATATAGCATTTCATCCTTCTTAGACTTGCGCCTGCTTAGTAATGCCTTTAGAAGACGTTTACTTTTAGTAGGGTATTGTTCTACATCTTTGCCATTGTCTCTTTGAGCAGGTAAGCGCATCGAAACTGATTTGTGCAGCTCCGGAGGGTACTGCTAGAAACATATATGGAGAATCAGTTAAAGAAACTACAGAAATTATTACTAATGTAGTGAGGAAGCATACAACTTTGATCATGTCACTCATGTTATTGCAATAGGTGAAGAAACAAAAGCCTTCCACTTACCCTTTCTCCTGCATTAGAAGGACTTGGTGTGATTGGTCTGCTTGGGTTTGGAGTTGTCGATCTGCTTGTCTTCGGAGTTGTTTGCTTACTTGACCGAGATCCAGTGCGTAAAAGCGGGAATTTATGTGGCGAAACCGTGCGTTTCTCTGCAGTACCGTGTGAAAATGATTATATCTCCAGCCTTAGGTAGTAGTATTTTAGAGCAAGACATGATAGAACAAAATGGAATGTCTTGTTCTAATATTTTTAGTCCCATCCTCAGCCTTTACACTCAATGCACAACCACTTTTCTCAATAAAAGTTTCATGTGTACTCACTAATAGTATAAAACTATAGATAGAACTGCGGGACATGAAGTGTGAGTGCGCTCAAATCCTTTCAAGTGGGCTCGCCCTTGAAAGAAAAAAAATGTCTACACTAACAGTGTAATACTATCAACGCATCACTCATATATGTGACTTTTATTTAAAAGTCAATGATTATACATACATGAATGATGAATGACGCACTGATAATGTATATTAGTGAAACCAAAATATCTCATTTTACAACTCTCGTGTCCTATTCTATTTTGTTTATGAAGTAAGCCACAAACATAACAAGGCATGTTTTGTTCCATTCTGTTCTAACACGCCTACCAAATACTATCTTGATGTGAACAGTACAAAGAAATTTGAGCAACAAAATATGGAAGACAACAGTAATGAAAACTACAGATAATTTATTATACTATGCATTACCTGGATCTTTTTTTGACATGGATGAAGTGAATGAAAAAACTGGTCTCTGAGGTCGTATAGAAGGTGATTGGGAATACCCTTTACTGCATTAAAATTAAAAACCATATCAAGATCCTGATTAAGTGTTGTGGAGTTCAGAAAATCTAGATGAGCATCTATGAACTTAATCCTATAATAATATGCATAAAATGTAGCTACCTTGTTGTAGATGTTGGTGTTTCTGTAATTGTAGCCCGAACAGCTTTAGGACACAAATCAGCATAAAAAGGAATTTTAGCTTATAGAGTATTCAAGGTTAGTCCCTACATAAATGGAATAAAAATATTGACGAAAAAGAAAGAGATACCATTCTTAAAGTGATGCCAGTCATCTTCGTCATCGATGCTGCACCCTGCATATTTTGACTTTGTCCGGTTGGCACCATGCATGGTCTCCCCAACTGAACTCATCAATTAAGGAAAATTATGCTTTAACATCATAGAGAAGCTTTCTAAAAAACATTAGAAATAGAAAACAATAAAAGAAGATGGAGTTGACAAGAATGTCACATATACTTGCCTGGCAAAACATTACGCTTATGATATTTTGGAGTGTTGATTACCAATGACTGTTGGACACGCCCCTCATGATCCATATACTCTTGGCACGTCCTTATTCTCTAATGAATTACAACAACAGCAATCAAGCCTTAATCTCTAATGTATTAAAATATAGATAATTCTTAGACATAGATTCCTTATGGCCATTGACTTCAAGCTATAGATCATCAAACACATTAACTAAGGATGATAGATCCATTTATCTTTTTTTACTATCATTATTCTTTTGCCTGATACAGTTTTCCACATGGAAATTCATCCAACTATCATTACCATATAATAATTCTTGTTACTCTCTATAAGTTATAATACATGCTAAAGAACAGTAACATACTTTTCTAGATTATCAAGTACATTTATGAAATTAAGCAGCATAGCAAACAAAACTTCTGAGTGTTTCAATTAAGACCTGGAACCGTGCTGTGACTGTGGAACTCCCATTTCCCATTTCTTTTTGTGGGACTTTTGGATGAATTCAAAACTCCTCAATAATTATATAATTCAGAAAACTCCTACAAAAAGTTCTCTCTGATGAAATAAAATACAACACTATATAGTAGCAATATAGATAACTAGACTTTTATAAATACCCAGGAACCTATTAGTCAACAATGGAAAAGAGCTGCACATTAAATGCAGTTCAGCATGCCTACAAATTATAAATTCTCAGCATCTCAAACCAATAATGCTAAGCATTTTTCCTATCTCAAAAAATTATTTGGTAAATCATTTTTTCAACGTAGCAATTACAATCAGTAATCCTTCAATGGATTTTCTTTATCTGAAGCTGATCGGAGATGAGTAAGTATACCTGCTCAATACAAGATAAACGTAGTTCTGCTTCAGAAACTTCAGCAACCTTCTCATCTAACAAGTCATTCACTTTATAGGTCACAGAACCTAAATGGTCCACTGTATTTATAATAGCTTTGATGGCATAATCCTTCAATGTTTCTACAACTCTGCAAACATAACAAAGGAAAATAAGAATAAAAAAATAAGTAGGCGGGACAAAGGAGATAATAATACCATCTGAAACAGAGAACAACTCTAGCAAAGTAACTCACATTTGTTTTTGGTCATCATTAGTGTACGAGAGTTCGAAATACTCAGCTGCTGAGTATAATTGTGTTCTCAGATTTTTCAAATCCTAGGAGCAGAGATGAAAAAATAAAAATAATTAGCAAAAAATCACTTCAATTGTGAAGCCAATTTAATTATGAATTATATTATAGATTAAAACCACAGATGCATTAGACAATGATCTTAACATTGAAAACTAGACTTTGAATCATCAGAGCTTTAGTCTAAAAAAACAAAATTCCTCAACTAAAAAGCAAGCACAGGATCAAAAGTACCTTCAGACTATCATCAAATAGCAAGCTCTGCTGCATGAAAACCTCATCATAATTGGAAGCCTCTTGAGGTATCGGCTGCGCCGCAGAAGTTGTGATCTTCCCCATGACTGAAAATAATGGAAGAATGACGACCTTATTCATCGAAAAAAACAAAAGTTAACTCAAATTCAAGTTTGGACTTTGGAGAGTGAAGAGGGTAAAAAAGAAAGTATTTCCAAAGAAAAAGAGAATCAGATCAAAACTAAAAGCTATTGATATAAGATATACAATTGGAACAACCTTAGTTAGAAGACAGATAAAGGAGACAACCTCTTCTCAAACAACTAATAAGATAACAAAAGCTGATTATATGTCTGAAAAAGCATAAATCAAGATGAATTCAGCGCTTTGACAAAATCTATAACATTTGAGACAGTTTTGCAACTATGCTAGACAAAAATCTAAACTTAACAGCAAAATTCCATCATTTCGTCTGAATCTTCATCAATACTCAAATTGCACTAAAATTTCAAATCACTCCATCAAAAGCAAGCCCAACCCAATCCTTAAAAACATAAAAAGTTGCGAAATTTACAACAAACGTATAGAAAACGATAAAGAAGCAAACATGGGTAAGTTAAAGTGTTTAGTTGTTTACTTTTCCAAGCTCCTTCAATTATCTCTCGTAACTGCTCCCAGAAACCAATTACAGTTTCAAAGTTGGTTACTTTAAGCAGTGATGATAACAAAAATGGAAACTGGGTACGCAAAGAAAATGCAAAAGGCAACCTGGGTAGTCTTTTTTTGCTGAGTTTGTTGCTGGTTTTTGAGAGAAGTGTTAACTATGCAACCTTAAATGTGTGAAACACATTTCCTATTTGAGACAAAAATGTCAAAGACAACATGCCCCTTCACTTCAACAACCACCAAAACGGTTTGTTATTCAGTTTATTGACTTAAAACAATGAGTGGACAGAGACAGCTCAAAATTTGAGAGAGGAGAAATGTTAGAGGAGAGCACGTCGGAATTTTTGCAGCAGATTCCGGAGAATTTTGATTTGGTTGGTATTTATTTAACAAATGAATAGAGAGAATAAGAAATTAATAAATAAAATATGAGAAAACAGGTTTCTGCTTTGGGAAACAGAAACTGGTCAGTGGTAGAGGCCACCCTCATCATTATCATACCCATTTTTTCTTAACAAATAATTTCTTTCTTTTATTTCAATTTTGGAATGGCATGTTTGATTTTGATTTTAATTCTGATAATTAATTAAACTTAAACGTGTTTGAGATTCTCAAACAGTATAATGTGTCACCTTAAAAATTTACATCATTCAATCCTTTTTTTCTTGATGGTTAATAATAATAAAATATAAATGATTGATGATAAAATAATAGTATATAGAAATATATACTTCTCGGAGAAAAATTGAAGTACTGTTTTCACTGATTTGTATTTGGGGCTAGACAAAGAGTACCGCCACATTTCACTGCTCCATGTCCACGTCATTATTGAGAGGCAAAACCTTAATCTCATATATGTTAAAAAGATTATGAATCCTCATTTAAAACATTGCTTATAATCATCATATAGACTGGAGTGGAGTTACTACTCGTTTTATGGCAATTAAAAACTATTTTTTTATATCTCATATACACATTATGTCATATATATATATATATATATATATATATATATATATATATATATATATATATATATATATATATATACTATAAGAATTTTCACATTATTATTACATTATAGATAAAAATAATACTTATATTCTTATTTAAGTGTAAATAAGATGTTGCTCTAGTATTGTAAGACTATGCTAAATCATAGGATGGTCAAAAAATCAATAATTCGAATTTTATGAGTGACACTTGTTGGAAATGATATTGCACATCTCGAAAAAGATTAATTCCTTATAAAAAAATAAGTAAATATATCATTGATAATACCACAAAAAAATATATTTAAGTGTACATGTATAAGATAAGGAAATGTTTTATTTAGTTATACTAGATTATAATAATAATTAAGCTTGTTTGCTTTATAATGGGGTGGAGTACTTGATATTGATGAAGTTTTGTTTATAAAAAATAATAATGCAATTGAAAGAAAAGCAGAGTGAAGTTGTATAAACAAAAAGAATAGGAAATGGACTTTATGACTTCATGAAATTGATTTAGTTTATTCCTTATCATTATTGGATGTGATAATTAGTGGCGTGATTTGTGGGAGGGGCCCTATGGAAGAGTCCCTTTACTTTTTATTTTTCTGATATTTTCAAGTTTGTTGAAATTCAACTCTTAGTTTAAGGACGATACTTTTAACAGAAGATGATACCAAACTAGGACTTGTTAATTTGTGAGGCCCTCATTCTTCACCATTGTATAGCCCATATAACAAGCCCATTCAAATTTATTCCATGGTTTCTTAGACAAAATCAATATTCAATACCTTATCTTGTGTAAGATACTAGATTACCCACTCTACTCTTATAATACTATTATATGAAGAAAAAATGCACCTATCCCTCTAATTATATTGTATAAAGATGTACCCAGAAAAATTGTAGAGATTTTTTTTATATTAATTTAAAGGGGAGGGATCCACTTACTCCAAGAGTAAGTGGAAAAACACTTACTCCACATCATAACCATTCATTCTTGGGAATCCAATGGTTTGAATTGGTGAGTACATCTAAGCCATTGAATTTTTCAAGATTGGATGGCTAAAATGAAGAGTAAGTGTTTTTTGGAGTAAGTGGATCTCTCCCCTAATTTAAAAATCAATAAATATTTGGATCATTAATTTTTGTACCACGTGTCAAAATCAATATTGGATACCTTTGCTCTACCTAGTATTTCTTTACACAAATCACCAAAAGCTGCAAACAAAAAATGATGAGAATTAATGAAGTTGTGATTCTTCAACAAAAAGACAGAAGTTTATAGAGTACGAAAAATTAAAGAAGAAAAAGACACATGTTGTGGGTCAATTTAGCAGGTGCCAGACAAAATTTTGTCTTGTCCAATTGGTACGATACTAAAAAACAAAACAAGTTCAGAGTAATTACCTAAGTGAATTTGTCTCCAAACTTAAAATCCAAATAAGGGCACTTTTATCCTTAATCTGATATAACTTATATTATAATCTCAACATAATAATACTTAGGCGTAAAGACGTGTTATTTTAACAGTGACATTGATTTTTTGTGGGAACATTAATGTTATATTATACTATGTTATAGTCATCATGCATAAAGTGTATATATTCAGGAATTTGGTGGCAACACGTGATATTTTAAACCATATCAATATAAGTATATTATTTTAAAAGAATTAAGCAATAAATGGTAACAAACACTACATTGGGTGAATGCGGTAAGTGTACACATTTTCCTTTGAAATAAAATACTTTCCCTGGTAAAATTGATAAGAAAATCGAACTTTTGGGTTGTGATTTTTATTTGTCAAAACATAGATACATGGAGGTTGTGGCTTTGTGGTTTCGTTTATCAAAATGATGGAAGAACAGGGCGAAGTTTGGGTGGGGGTAAGAGTAATAAAAGTTTGAGTGGGATAAGAGAAGATATAAATTATTGTTTATAATTTTAAGATTGATATTACTAAAATGTCCTTATTTAGAGTGTTATCTGTACAAATTAAAAAATTTATTTTTGTCCAATTCTTTATGGTGCAAAATGTTATAACATGCTCCTAACTAAAAAAATGTTTCCCTATGTTAGCAAACATATATATATATATAGCTTTTTTTCATTGTAAACTCTCAATTAAAAACAACAATTGTTAACACTAAAACACATGAAAAAAGTCTAAATTAAAAGAATAATTTATTACGTGAGAGATTCTCATAACTTAAATATTATATTATGTTTATTATGTTAGCCAATATGAGACTCCTAACCATATCATAAGGGTAGGAAGAGCAATGTCCTTCACGGCCAAACCTTGACGCCTTAGTTCATTGTAAACACAACACATTAATCCATAACTAACTAAGAAATGGAATGACTAATCTATTTATTCATCTCTTTACCAATAAATATGAAGAATGGAGAGAAAATATATACTGGAGTATCTTCTAAAATATAAATTATACTCTCATACTAAATTATTTTACTAATCTTTTTATAAATAATAAAATAATAATATATATCAATTATAAACCGCATCATTAATAAATAAATTATTATTGTGTTATATGACACTTTCTTTTTATAGGTCTGAAAATTTAATAAGAGAATATATTATTTTAATTTATGAAATTAGTTTTTTTTTTGTGCCTAGTGGAGATATATATTAATTTAAATTTTGTGGCTAAATAATAGGCTGCCACTAGGAGGGGTGGAAATTGATACATGCTCAATCTCTTTTTTAGGGATGGCAATGAGTCTGGATGGGTCCGGGTAGTGCATTATCTGGACCCGCCCCATTGCTTCATTTTGAACTCAGACTCGCCCTAGACTTGTGTTAATATCCGCTGGGTATATTACCAGCGGATCCTTAGGTACCCAGCGGATCCATAGGTACCCATAAATTCAAAAATATTAAAAATAATTGCAATTAATTTACGCAATTGTGTATTTGTTTCCTAAGATCTTATATATTATTTAGGCAATCAACAAGAGAAAAAATTATAAAACTTAATTTAAAGTTTTAAACATAACTTAATTTGACTGTTAAACACAACTCATTTTACTCAAACAAACTTTAAAAACGACTTCAACATTAGGATGAAAAATTCTTTTAGTAAGAATTCTTCAATTAACATAACATTTATATCATACATATGAATTAACAACATAACAACACATTTTAACAACATAACTATCACATTTATGAAATAATATGATATTATAATTATGGATTAATATGATATTACAATATAGATTAACATGATATTAAAGTTATGTTGCTATATATATATATATATTTTAGAATTAGGAAGAAACAGCGGATCCGGATATCCACGGGTCTGGGTACCTCATTACCCGGATCCAGACTCATCTAAGAGCGGGTCTTAAAATTGCGGGTTTCAATTACCCACGGGTCCAAAACATGGATCCAGACCCGACCCGTTATGGATATTTTTAGCAGATACCCACGGATCCGGTACCCATTGACATCCCTACTCTTTTTGTTATAATTCAGCACAAATTCCAACCAAATGTTCAACTTCTTTCATTATGGATTGCATAAAAGTCCATGAGATCATAGGGTGAGATATGAATCATATATCACTATTCATGTTTTACTTTGCGTTCCAAATAAATTAGAAAGTTTCGTTGAATAAAAAAAATACAATAAAAATTAATATTTTAATATTATATTTTGAAATTTGATTAAATACAGATATAAAGACATGAAATTTTTGTGACATAAAATTCTTATAGGATAAAGTGAGGGGAAACCTAGATAATACAAAGCAATTGTCTATGATATAGAAAATAAATTTTTTTAATATATATAGTGGAGTATCAAAAAAAAATTATACACAAATAGTACAATATCTATCATTTTTTATTATAAATAATCAATAATTAAATATAAATGTTACATTATGCTTTAATAAAATTCTCATACTTTATATATATATATATATATATATATATATATATATATATATATATATATATATATAGTTTCATCCAACCATTTAATTAGTGAAAAGTTATTTGAACCATTTTAGTATTAGTACAATGATTGATTTGAAGAATCATAAAAAATATGTGTTTTGCTGGGTAGGAGTTATATTATTTATTATTTATATTTAGTTATCATTCACTCTTCAAAAAAAAGTAATATGAATAAATGATATAATAAGTATATAATATGAGTACATAGATATTACATTCTTCAATAATAATGTAATAATATTAATAACATGAGTTCCGATTAATTAATTTAAATTGGAAATCTTACAACAATAATGTAATAATATTAAGAGTAAATTACACTCACATCCCTTGAGTTTTAGTGAAATTACATAAATCACCCCTCACTTTTTTGTCCTTACACGAATCACCACTAATTTTGTACATATGTTACACTGACTACCCCTACATGATATAAACGTGTAATATTTTAAACAAAAAATGTATGATATGTGCAATTAATTAAACAAAATATTGTATATTGTGTAGACAAATTCAAATAATATAAGAGTCAATGCATCTTCATAATTTGGCTCGTTATAAAATAATATAAAAGTTATTTAAACATTTATTTGAAATTATTAATGTATTTTTTAATGACACAAAAATAATAAAGAAATACTCGCTTTTGTACTATTTGAAGTGTTACACAATACACAATATTTTGTTTAACTTAATTACATTCATCACACGTTTTTTCTTTAAAATATTACACTTTTATAACATGCAGTGATAGTCAGTGTAATGTATGTATAAATTCAGGGGTTGTTTGTGTAAGAGGGAGGGGTGGTTGGTGTAAGGACAAAAAAGGGAGGGGTGGTTTGTGTAATTTCATTAAAAGTCAGGGGGTGTGAGTGTAATTTACTCTAATATTAATATGCATGAGGTTATTTACGCTAATTTGTCTATTCACATTATTGAAATGACAATTATTATTTGATTTTTGTTTTTATAAAGATGTGATTTATTCATAATGAGGTTTGAATAGGCAAATTATACTTTAAATAAAAGTGTAATATTTATGCGTTGTTTAGGTAAATATTTATACATAGTCAATACATTATTTATTCATCATTCATTTAATTTACTTTTTTGAAGAGTTAATGATAATTTAAAATGAATGGTGAATGTTAGATTAACCATGTATAAAACTTTTATATTGTTGGTATATGCATTTTTTATTTTTTTATCGTTCATATATGGCTCTCTTAATTTCATACTGCATTAAAAGCAATGTTATTAAAATCGTACCGGTTTGATAACCGGTCAGGGTACTGGTATAGTGGTACAGTGGTTCAGTAATTAAACCGCATGCCGGTTAAACCGAACATACTTGCTTATATATATATAAACCTATAACAAAAAATTTCAAATAAGTAAGTATTCAGATTTATAATTCATATTCATAATATACTCCAAATTCACACAAACAAACAACGTTAAGTCTTTAACAAAATCAAAGTCTAAAGTGCAAAACATATATTAATCCAAAATTATCACTTAACAAACACAAAATACAAATAAATGATACAAATATCAATCATTGAAGTTGAAAATTTGAAATTCAAAAAAAAAAATTAATGTACAAACCGGCCGGTTTACACCGATTCTATTGCATATGCGGTATAACATACTACCGTACCGGTTAGAGGTCCGATTCACCGATTTTCTGATTGAACAGCCGGTACGGTACAGTTTTTACAACATTGATTAAAAGTATAACTTTATAATCCGTTACTCCATATTAGGCAATAGTACTTTAACCAATTTTCTTCAACTATATTGTGAAATGAAAAATATATAACTAAACCATCAATTGGGTAATCGTATCTTAGCCAAGCCAATTAGGCAAAAAAAAACTTTAAACTCCAAAGGTAAATGCTCTATTATTCCCTAATAAACATTTAGGTACAACTTTTTGTAGAAGTACATTAATTCAACTTCATCATCATATATTAAAAAGTATAGCACTTCTCTATGTGTCACTATTCGTGATTGGTGAGAAAATATTTAATTTTTAATTTAGATATATTTTTGTCAGTTGTGACACATATGAAGTGACACACTTTTGTTGAAAAATAGATGTACTCCCAATTATACATGTATTTGAGGAGTGCCCTAAAGGTAAAAAGTAAAGGTGTCAAAATGGGCTACCCGTGCGGGCTTGGGCTAGCCCACATCGGGTTCGGGCTAAACCGGGCTGAACTAAAAAGCACGGATACAATTTATGTATATGAAAATGTAGCCCAAACCCGCCCTAAGCGGATTTCAGGTTGGGGCGGCCCGACCCACATAATATTAAAAAAAATTAAAATTTAACGTATTTAATTTAATATATATATATATATATATAACATTTGATATTAATGCATAATTTTTTTAACACAATTGTTATACCCAATGCAACCAAACTTATAGATATAATGTCATGTGTTTAAGTTAAGACGTGATGTCAAATCTACGTATATGATTCATAACATAACTCATTTATTAAATATTTTATTGTTATTAGACTCTCAATCTCTAACACAATATAATTTGTAACTTCACTTCAATATAATAAATGGATACAATAACAAATAATATCACTTTGATTTGTAGTAATGATAGTATAGACTCAAATTCAGAATGAATTCTATGTGTCGAATTATAACCACCATCATAATAATTCTTTACTTTGTTATAGATATATTTTGTATGTTCTTTACCAACATTTTCATTGTGAACTGTTATGTTAAATTTGGTTGTGTGAAATTCTCTATGGTAAACAATTAAGTTGTGATTCGTTGTAAAAATTATTTTCTTTATTATGTTTTTGTTGTAGAAGTTAAATCTAATTAAATATACAATTAGGAAAAGAAAAATGGAATTTATATGGTTTAATGTTCTCATTTAATTTGATACACTATTTTGCTAATGTGCTTATAAGGATATTAAGCAAAATAAGAAAAACAATATAATGTTTAACTTGATAACATTATTGTAATTTATAAATATTTATGTTATAGACATTACTCTATTTTTTATTCAAAGTTCATAACACAATATTTATCATCTATTATATATTTTTTATTATAAATTATTTTGTAAAATAATTTTCACTTTAAGCTTATTACCAAGCCAATGTCCCAAAAAAGTTTTAAAATAAATAAAAACGGGCAGCCCGAGCCCGCACGGGTAAGCCCGGGCCGAACCCAATTTTAATATAGCCGGGCCGAGCTAAAAAGCTCGGATTCACTAAAAATGTCAAATATGATACCCAAACCATACAAAACTCCAGATTATGCCGAACCGATCCGCACAGGCTCACCCATTTTGAGCTCTAGTAAAAAGTATTACAATGGAATGAAAATTCTATCGTTATTTGTAGAAAGTAATTGATGAGTAATTACGCATGTGTTAATGCAAAATGTATATGGTTACGATGCAGCCAGTAGCCACCATTCTATAATTGCAATTCAATGTCACATTTAAACTCACAAGCCTTCTCAATATTCGTAACCCCCTTCTTCATCTTCTTAATCGTGACCCCGGTCCCCAAATGTTTATGTCTTTGTCCTAATCCAATCAAATTCCATCAAATAACATACAAATTTAACTTTTTGTTATATGAATTTTTATTAAAAGTATATGTTAATTTTCTATTAATCTGAATCATAAAATATGAGACACGTAATCTCCGTTCTATAATACTACCATACACCCCTTTCTCATTTCTCAAAATCATCATCACTTTTTATTCAACTTATATTATATAACCAAACTTCTCATTTACATCTAATACTCCACCACACTCACTCTATCATATACTCATTTTTTTCACATTTTCATTCACATGGAGTTTCACTCTCACTCTCATCATGTTTTCCAGAATATTGAAGTTGCTCAAAGCCACAACTGGTTTTTCTCTCCTCTACAAACTGAATCAGACAAGTAAGAATCACCTTCTACCTATTTCCTATTTCACTAACATAATATATTACTGTTTTGTTTCTTACACTTCAACTTTCTATGTAGCTTAATAACCCAAATAAAATACCCAATAATCTTTTTCTTATGTTACTACGAATGTGATTTTGAATAACCCACATGGTGTTTCACTAAAATGATTTTCAAAGAACATTCTTTTTGCAACGTTCGAGGTTGATATGGACTTTTGCTTTTCTTTTCATGTGTAACTGTTTTCCTTTTATTCCTTTCGTTTTTTTAATATTTTCTTTTTTGGGTTTGCAGAATGATGGAATTTTCACCATGGAATGATTTCCTCGAGTTTGATTTCGCACCCCATTTCCCATACCAAACTAATCAACTTAGCTTCAATGGATCACTAGAATTCGAAAATATCAACTTTAATGACATCAACATTCCACCCCTTGATGAAAACTTTGGTGTTGAACATAAGCCATTGATGAACGTTATTGTGCCACAACCACCACCACCTTATGGTTTTGGTGAAGAAGGTTTTGTGACTTGTGTAAAGGAAGAAGTGATGGAGAACAGCGAATATATGAAATTATTCCCAAACAGCAACAAGAAAAAGGGTGCATGTGTTTGGGAGTTTGAGGAGATAAAGAAAGAAGTGGAAGAGAAAAATGAAGAAATGCTATGTTTGACTAATACTAATAGCAACAGCAGTATCAAGAAGCTGAGGTCAAGTGCTTTGGAGTTTGAGAATATTAAGAAGCATTTTGGTGTTCCTATAACTGAAGCTGCAAAGGAATTGAATATTGGGGTGACACTTTTGAAAAGAAGGTGTAGGGAGCTTAATATCATGAGGTGGCCACACAGGAAATTGAAGAGTTTGAAGTTGCTCATAGACAATGTCAAAGTATGCTCTTTTTACTAGATTGTTTTGATTTCGGGTTAAACCTCACTTTCAACGCTAATCGATTCATTTACAAAACATGGTCTCTAAATTTTTTCTACTTGTTTTATTTAAAAATTGGACCATTATTTGTTTTACTCTCAAATTGGGTTTTTTTCACTTTCAACAACTCAAAATAATGTTGTCTTAGGTTTATTTAATTTATAATCTTTTAGTCAAAGATTGATTGGTTAGTCTAAAGTTATAACTTTGAGACTTTGTAGTTTGTACTATTTGTAATAAATTAAGTGAAGACTGCTATGAAATTTTCCATGTTATTAATTGTTGATTGCTATTTTTGTATTAGTTAATAATTCAATGTGTTTTTGTTGTGTTGGGTAGGAATTGGGTTTGTCCAAAGAGGTTGGTTTATTGGAGCATCATATAAAAATGTTGGAGCAAGTACCTGGGATGGAACTCACTGAAGACACTAAGAAGCTGAGACAGGCTTGTTTTAAAGCTAGTTTCAAGAAGAGAAGGTGTTTAGCCATTTAATTTTGACCTTCATCTAACATTAACATCAAAGGATACAAAACAATGACTCATTGGTAGATTAATCAAGTCTTTGTTCACAAAATTCTCAAAATTAGATATTTTCTAGCTGGTTAGTTTTTCCTGATTTTTGGTCTTAAGTTTGTTTGTATAACTGACTTATCCAAAAAATTGAAGCGTGTAATACACTATATTATACCCAACCATCACAACCTAATATATAAAGAGGCACGTTTTGATTAAGCAACTAAATCCATGTTCCCTCCTTATCTTTATTATTAACTGGGCATATTGTAATTGTGGGATAAATTACTTTATGTAATTTATAATAGTTCTCATTGTGTGAGTAATTAATCAGGGACATATATGATTAAAAGGTAATGAATAATTAAATAGTCACTTAAAAAAGTTATATATATTTATATTTTAATTTTGTCTATTAAAATAATATCCAATAATTTATATTACTTTTTTCAATTATGGGCATAAGATTTATTGTCGCATGAGCTAATTCATAAATGTATAGAGTAAATATTGTAGAAAATAATTTGATTGGGGAAATTAACTAGACAAATTAATATCGTCAATGTTTAATCATGATTTACTTTTCAAATAAGTAATATAATTAAATTATGGATGACTTGATAATTGTATATAAATTTTTATACAATGTTCCCCTATTTCAGTTTTTATTAATTGTGAGTTGCACAATTTTTGAACTAGAAATGTCTTATAAGATAAAAATGTGCAATGACAATGACAAAAATTCTCAACCATGCAATAAATCTTATTGAACCAAATCATTAAAATGTCGATACCTCGAAAGGGTTAGATAACAAAGGAATTCAACCCTTCTTGAACATAAGAGCTAATGATATTATAAACACAAATAATAATAAAATCATTCTATAAGTGGAAAAAAACTCATTCTTATCAACTCAAATCAAAGGGTTGACACATTAGTTAAATAATTTAGTGCCTTAAACAATTATTATAATAACTTGTGTTATAGAGTATAATAATATACTTACAATACATGAAAAATTAGATCTGTTTACATTTACAATAAGGAAGTCATCATATTGAAGAGAAATAACTATGAAACGGTGTCAATTGGAAGCCCATTTTGTATGCTTTTCTTGGCCGCGTCTCCATGGGACCATGTGCTTAAAGCTTTCATAAATGCTTCCCTGCAGTTATAAAATTAAGACCATTATAAGATACCACGTATCAAGACCCAACCAAAATGGAAAAAGTAATGTACATATGTCACAAAACGATACTTCATTTATTAGTGATCTATCGTAAGTAGAATGATATATCATTTTACAAATGAAAAATTATTTTCAATACGAAACCAAAACTAAAAAGTCACATAGAAGCAACAGTAATGAGTGTTTTTATTGTAGCTATTATTATGTATGGAAAGTCTATCCATCTTTTCGGTGCCCAAATGCTTCTCCTCTTTCAGTGTTTTAATTTCGTTACATAGAGTTAGGGGAAATGTTTAATTGAAAACCAATATATAAAGTTAGAAAAAAAATGTATACTTTTATAGCCACTCCACCCCATAAAGTATGATGAAGTGATTTGTATAAATCTGAATAGATTGCAATAAAAAAAGTTATACACTTTTATACCCCCAAAAAGATATTTTTTAGTCAAACATTATTACTTCACCTATTTAAAAGTATGTGTAATGCATTATGCACGATTCTTCATACATTATTAAGAGATCCTATAACAAAAAATTGGACGTGTAAAAAGATATCAGAAGACAGCATGGAGATAGAAAAATTTATTTAAATTTTCTAATGAAGTGTTTTAATTTTGTCATGATCATTGTATCCAAGAGTTGGAAAGAATAGAACAACCTACTAAAGATTTGTTCTTTAAATAATCATTTTTCACACTCTAGTGTTCCATATAATATATTAAAACAAAGATTAGTTGTTGATTAAGAGCTTCTTCCATTATATTATATTAAATTCAATTTCATATCATCCATTTGAGAAATTATATAGACACACATGTAAAAATTCAAACGTAGCAGGTAAATCTGAACTGTCCAAAATTACCCCAAGATATAAATATATACAAATTTGGCCTTTTCCGGAATCCTAGTAATATGTCCCCATAAACAAATACTCACACAAATCATAATAAATAATATCCACTGATAATAATTTAAACAAATGATTTAATATTTATAAACTGAATAATGTAAATAAAACTTTATACAATAGATGAATAGATATTAAGCTTTGAGTGAAAAATAAAATAAATGACTTACCCAAAAATGTGACTTTGGCTTAGGCTGTGAAAGACTAAAGAAGCTTCTTCTTCTATTTGGCTGAGGAGTGCCAAGGGTTATAGGTCCTGAAAAGTCAAAACTACCCTCACTCTCCTTATTGATCTTCCTAGAACCACTCCATCTAGTAGACCCAAAATTGGAATTCCAATACTCCCTAGGAGTCCTATAAGAAGATGAGAAGGACATGGCCCGGCCCACATAAGGCCCACCCAACACCGTTGTAGGGGAAGGAACCTCCACCTTATCCAAAAACAACAACCTCGGTGGCAGTTCCAAGGTTCTAGTAGTGTTGTTATTGTTAGGCTCTGATTGTGTGTGACAGCGTCTAGGCTTACCCGGTGCTTCTTCCCACATGAAAGGAACAGAAACTTCTGTTTGCGGTGGTGGTGGTGGTAGCGGTGGCGGAAGAGCATCCTCCGGTGGCATGAATATTGGCCGTGAGTTTAAGAGAGAGAGCCTTGTCGGTGTGATGTAGCTTGGTTCGTGAAGATGATCGAGCTTGTATGAGTTTGACCTCATCATTGTTCTGAGCACTTTAGTGAAGTAGGTGCGTGTGGTTTGGTTTTATAGAGTGTGGGACACAAGAAAAAGAAAATGTATTACATATTTATCCATTTAAATATAACAAAATAACATATTTGTCAATAAAAATATAAGAAAAATGAAATATTTGTCTCTTCATGAATGCATATTCATTTTTATCACCATTTTACCTTTTCGTTTCATTAAATGATTTTATTTTAATATTTGACAAACAAATAACTTATAAATAGTTGGGTTTTTTTCAAATGGGATGTTAGGAATTTGATTTATTTCATGTCTACGTGGTTTTCATGAGGACAAAATTTATTTTGAAAATCTATTTTAAAAGTGAATAAATATTTTTAGTTATTGTATGAAAGATATTATTCATTTATAATTTTATTTATTCAAGAGATAATAATAAATGGATGGTTAGCTAGTATAAAGTTAGTAGGTAAAAAATGAAGAAAGTAGGAATATCATTAATTATATATTCATATGTGATGGTCAGCCCTTTGAAAAGTCACGTAGATGAGATGAAAAGAAAGAAACATTTAATTAGAATAAAACAAAATGAAACATTTTTTTATTTTTTTGTTGGAAAACAACCACCATAATCTTTATTTCGTCAATAATTATATTTTTATTTGTGTGTGGGTTGCAACTCATCCCAAGCGGTAAAATCCCATTTCTTTTTTTTCTTTGGTTGGCATAAGGCATATTTATTGATTTAAATTGCAGACCGTGTCATCTTATGCGACTGCAATATTGCAGTTATGGTGATGCCACAACTGCATTACACTGCAATTGCAGCATGATTCTGAATCACAATGACGTGACCGCATCGGGCCGCAATGCAACCAGATCAGACCACATCAGATTAAAAAAATATTGTTTTAATAATAAAATAATTCACACCGCAATGATTGCAATCCGCATCGCAACAATCACAATTATCGCAATCACAATAACCACAATCGTTACCGTAATCGCGACGGTATAGATAACATATATGGATTGCATGTATATGGTTTGTCCACAATTTCTCTTATGATTGGTTCTTCTTTTAAATTTCCGTTAGAGTATTAAAAACTTCTTGTAAGGTGAAATACTTATTTTTCTATAAAAAATATGTTTTTAATAAATTTCGTAGCATATGCTCTATATCATAAACTAGGAAATCAGTTTAATCTATCTAAAAATAAATAATTGACGTTAGTAATGGGTCTATTTATAAAATTCAAATGTATCAATAAATATATGTTTATCAAGTCTGAATGTCAAATTATAATTTTCTGACTATATTAACATATCATTCAAAACATATATTAAAACAACCTCAATATATTATTGGTCAGTTTTAAAACTTTTCTCCTAGTATCTCTAATCATAAGGTTATCTTATGGGAAACTATTTTGATAACAAAGTATCTTCATTCAAGTATTAACTTGAATTTGTACCTAACATAAAATGAAAAAACAGAAAAAGGGTTAATTACTACAAAACAGAAATAATTTCGTGTCCTGATAGATTTAGTAATTTCTAGTAACAGTTAGAGCATTGCTAAATCATTCTAACTAATTAGCCTAAAATATTCTTTTATATACTCATACATAAAGGTAATATGTTTTATTCATAAGAATATTTTTTTCATGGGCTATTAGCTTATAAATGACTGATATTATTTTCATGTAAATGAAAAGAATTTTAAACTAATTTATTCTTAGTAAATAACATTTTCTTGTATTTTTATTTCCATATTTCTATCCCTTTCAACAACTTAATGTTCATAAATTTAAAAGTACTGCCTAGTGTTCATCACTGTATTTGCATGTTCTTTGTTTTGATTCATTAGTTTTGCATGTTGACTTGTCCAATTAGTGAAAATGAATGGAATTTATAAACATTGTGAGATTGATCATGGCCACGGGTTACACATGTTTTAATAATAATGTGAGGACCAGGTGATAATTTTAATAGATCAATATACAAGTATAAATAAAATAATAATTAGTGATTCTAATCCTATAATAATTACAATTACAAATGTTATTATTGATTACATGATATAGCTTAATTATAGTAATTACTTAAATATATAGATTGACTATTCAACATAGTTAACAAGTACATATTACACATCACATAAAAAAACACATATTTTTAAGGGACATTATATTATAGATATAAGTTATAAATGTATCGATCAATATCACATCCTTGTCCAATTTTTTTTATAGATTACAACTCATAATAAAATTTAAATAAAATTCTACTACTTATACAATTTTAAGGGTAAAAGGAGGTAACATGGTTAACGTTTTTATTATATTCTTAATTAGTTTGAGCAAATATTAAGCAAATACTACTATATTATGAAAATAAGCACTCATTAGGTTGTAAAGGGGCTTTGATATTCCATCTAATTAATTATTGTTACATGTCCCTTCATATTGTTTTGAGGTCATTTTCTCAATAATTTACTTATGTGATGAATTAACTTTCAAATATCAAAGAGCCTATAGAGAGAAAATAATTAATTTACTGCATGCAAAGAGTCATTTTCATCCGAACATAATGAAATGTTAGAGTCTAGAAAAAGTTTCAGCCAACCAAAAGAAGTTTCCAGCTCAAAAAAATGAAAAGATAAAGAAAAGATATAACTAATGCACTACTACAGGCCTTAATAAAAGTCCCCCCCCCCCCTTTAATTTGTTGTTTAGCATTAATATGTTCCTACTTGTAGAGGGTGGTGGAAGATACATATATAAAATACTAAATACAGGACATTATCACATTCCTTAAAAAATTGATGGTGTTCTTCTTTTCTCTCCTTCTTCTTTTATGTTACATCGTGATATGCTTTTTCAATGGACAATTCTAACATAACATGTCTTGTCTATCCTTTTTGTGGCCACCATAGAAATGTTACACGTGAAATATTTCTAAAAAGTTATTCTGCTAACTATGATATATATAAGAACTCGAGAATTTGGGTTGCTTGAATGATGTTATAGATATTGGGAAACAAGTCTCACATTGTCTACCTTATTATCTTGAAAATAATTTAAATATTTGTTTGGTTACTCATTTCATTGACAATTAGTTTTGAGACGAAACCTTAAAATGGTAATAGAGCCAAAGCCCAAATTCTTTTTGGTTTCATGAGCCAAAAAATGTCATTTAGTTATGAGTTAAAAGTAACTATTCGCCTGATCCGACAGACCTATCTAGAGGGATCTTATTGAGAAGTAAGTCTCACATCGCCTAACTCATTATCTTGAGAATTATATAAATATCTGTTGGACTACTCATCTCATTTCCAATTGATTTTGAAATGAAAACTTAACGATTTACACAGTAGTCAAATTATATATCTCTGAAATAAAATAATTTTATATAGAAATTAATTTAAGAAAACAATAAAATAACTGAGTTGTGTATTCATGTATATTTTGTTCAACTTTAATTAACTTGTTAAAGTTGTAAGCTTCACATGATTTCAATAACACAATGGTTCTTTCACATTAAAGGGGAAGACCATGTAAAGAGAGTTTTCATGAATAAGACTCATCTCCATTAATAAAGAGATAAGTGATTTTTTTATGTGTATTGTAAGGATAAATATATAATATTTTTTTAAATAAAAATGACAAAAGTGACATTACATATTCCACTTTCTTTGATTTTTTTGGGTACTTATTGTCTCTTCATTAATGGAGAGGAGTTTTACTCCGTGCTTATATAGGTGATCTGTTTATGTTCTAATCTATTGATATTTTATTCTAGCTTTTTAATTTATGATGACCTAGAAAATATACCTTTATCAAGGAATCAACAATTGGGTGTATTATATAGAAATAAAATAAAAATTAATATTAAAAAAATACACTTTACTTTTATTTTTTCTATTATTTAACAAGGACATTTGCAAGAAAGTGTAAAAATAAATTTAATCTAAACATCAAGTTTGCATCGACCTTCCCTCTATGAAAGAAAAATTTAATGATAATTGAATCTAAACAGAAATGGGTGTAGTTTTTAAAATAAGTGAGTGTTAAATGTTATTAATAAGTCCCCTTATGATAAAAAAATTAATAAATCTCCTTTTGATAAATAAAAAATTAATAAGTCCTCAAGAATGAGTTCATTTAGCACAATTTCAGGACATAAAAAGTAAAAATTTGTGCTCAAAACCTCCCTAATGCATTCGTCCCTTTTATTAAAAAAGAGAGAGAATATTACCTACAAAAAAATAATAAATAAAAACCTATTAATATGCCTTCGTAAATGAAAGGATATTGCATGGGATTTGATTTTAAGTCATTAACAATTATTATAAGAAATTATACTTCTCCATAAATATTACACTATATTATTATATGCCACAACATCATTGAACGTTCAAACTGTAGTGTTATTAATACCGTATTGGTCATCAAACCGGTAGGAGTAATGGTATAGTGTTATAGTGGTTTAACCGGTGCTTTACTAATTAAACCGCATAGCAGTAAAGTTAGATATACATATATAATATATTAACATTAATGTTGAAAAATCAATAAAAAACAATAATTATTTTTATTTTTATTAAAAAATAATTTTAAATAAAAATCGACCGGTATGACCAGTTTTTATCGATTTTGGCTGGTTTTTACCGGTATAATTACTATATCGTACCGATATTGGAATCGATTCACCGGTTTACCGGTTCAACTGACCGGCACGAAACACTTTTAATAACTATAGTTCAAACAACTTTAAATGCTAGAACAACCACTATGAGGTCCAAGAGAAACTTGTTGCAAAGATTGGGAATATATATATACCATTGTCTTCCAATATGATGCGGTGGATGGTCCATGCCTTAATCAAATTCCTATTTATTACAGAAATTTGCTATCTTTTATGTAACTAATATGAATATAAATATATTCACATTTTTGCATGTATTAAGTTTAGGTTTAATCCAAACTATTCAGAATTCTTCAGTTTTGCATGTCAAAGTTCAAATTAAGCTGAGAAATGTTCAGGAAAAAAAATAGTAAGGTGAGAATTTATATTAAAAACATAAGTTTAATAACTATATATGTACCATTAATATAAAAAAATTTAAACTCACGTCACATATTCATCATTGATTCGTATTACTTTTGTTTAGGAGTCAATAATAATTAACATATGAATGGTTATAGATGATATATTAACAGTGTAAAAAACAGTTACATCGTAAATGTATAGATATTAAATCCTTATAAAAAATTATATATAATATAAACCATTAAAGAAATTAAATGAGCTAGGAGCGACCATGGCATAGGGAAGTGACCCCCTTTGCCCTTGACCATACTTCAACTTCCAAGAAATAAATTTCTTATTGATTGGATGGAGTGATACTTTGGAGAGAAAAATGAGGAAAAATAATTGAGAAATTACACTAGTCTTTTTTTTTACTACCAATGATATTTCTTATCTTTTGGATAAAGAACTAATCCATTTTAGATTCAAGATTTCTCTTTCCAACAAATATTGCTCACATAGATAAAACTTTTGACCTTTTAGCCGTCATGGAGAACTTTACGACACTAACCAACATAGCCTTTGGTAAGTGATATTTGATGTTACATTAAATATAAAATTGCATATTTTTTGTGTGGATATCTTCACTGACAAATGAAAAAAGTTTCTCCCATCAGGATCCCATAATTCAGCAGCATGAATGCTACCATATTTAATGATATGTAGATAACAAACTTCAAATTATTCTACTTAAATTTACTTGCCCGATTTTCGTTTGCACGACTTTTTTAGAGCCACCACATTCCTATACTTTTTCACAACTTATGCTACCATATTTAATGATTAGTATAATTTTTTTTTCAACTTGTACATGTAGTTTATGAGAAAGAATAAAGTTGGATGATTCAAATCCTTGTTACTTTACTGATCATTTCTAAGACAACCTTGTGATGCATGTCACATTCATATGAGGAGAATTTATACATTAATATGTTATAAGAATATATCATTTCTATTATATTCATGAGAATTATAACATTTACTTTTCTTATAAATTTGAATTTCATTGGAATTTATGCATGACTAGCATGTATAAATTGATTTTATTAACTATATAGTAATCATCACTATACTATGAAGTATATAGAAATAAACACATTGCATTATTGCTACCTTCTCCAACATATGATTCCTTCACGAGCTAGTGTTCCTTCAAGATCTCCTATAATTCTAGCTGTTCTAACTTCAAGACCTCTTTGAACTTCTTGGAACATGTTTCTAATACTATCACCAAAACGTTTCATGTCAATACCAGCATTTTTCTCCATCTCTTCTGCCACTCCAACAAAAACAGAAACAACCTTTGATTGGAGTTCCATCATTTTTTGTCCTGTTGCAACTATGTACCTCTGCAATTGAAATATTTCCTCTAGGAAATGTTCCAGTGTTGATGCTTTCTCCTTTTTTCTTGCAGAGTTGAAATCGCCTCGATTTGCATACAGATCATTCTCATGCTGAAATTATAATGTGCATCAAATTATTGACTGATGTTCAACTTTGTAAAATGGTACATGAAGTTTGACACTAGAATTTAGATAACAGTTACGGTTGCTTCGATTTTCGATATCGGATATGATTTTTAAAACAACAATCTTTTTATACTAAGTGAGGTTGACTACATGTGATACAAATATTAAAAAGGGCCAATTAGAGTTCATGACAAAAAAGATTGTTGAGACATATAGTCAAACACTAGAATTCAGATAGAACTTAAGCAATATTGATCCATTTTTCATATGAGATATAGATAATAAAGATGAGCCAAAAATATTCCACAGGTACAAGATTGTTGAGTATATTGTGAATGATTTTTAGTGTCAAAACTCAAAACTAATAAAACTGCATTGAATATGCTTACCATCCGTCTGCAAAGATCATCTGTTTTCTCTTGAAGGGTTTGGTATCTTCCAACTTGTTTACTCAGCAAAGTAGTCAAGGACAGATAAGCCTTCATGCCAACATTGCTTCCATCACTAGTTTCTGCATGTTCATCATTAGCTTGCCTTTCGGTCAACCTTTCGACAAGAACAAGTTGCTGCTTGAGCCTTTTTATCTTGTAAGAAACACCAAGAGCATGCAGGTCCATCTTCCATGGTGACTGTTTTGTGTTATTAAAGGGTTGGCTAGTAGATGCTGTCTTTTCTGAAACAGCAACTTCTATTTGATTTGGACTAAGAATTTGCATAGGACTTTCCTCCCTAGAAACATGCTTTTCTTCTTCAATTTCATTCTCTGGAGATTGGAATACTAAATTAGGATTATGCTGGCCATGTGTCAAGTGTTGTACTTCTTTTTCACAATCTTCCTGAATCAAGGTTTCAATAATTGGTTGCTCCTTTTCACTTGGTTTTCTCTTGACAACCTTAACTTTGGACCAGACAGCATCTTGGGATAGTTCTGAAGATTGTGGAGGCAAAAATGAGTGATTTCTAAAGCTGTTTAACGGCCGTAATTGTGATGCAAATTGCTCTTTTATAGAAGTTATCTCATCTTCTCTCTCCATCAGTAAGGCCTCTAATTTGATCTTCTCATGTCTTAGCTGTGTCACATCCTTCACCAATTCCTCTACATGAGACTGCAGCTGCTTCATTTCTAATTCCATTCGCAACAACTGCCAACGAAATGCCTCTAATTTCTCATCTTTGAGTCTCATTTGATCTGCAAAAGCATCCAACTCTAAGTTATGTCTTTGTTCAATCAGAGTTGCATATCTTTCTGCCTCGGCTCGCATCCAATGTTCCAAGCGCTGAGTATTTGCAGGAATGGCTAGAAACGAAATAGGAGAAAGGGTCATAGAAAATAGAGGCTTTTACATCAAAGAAACAAATTAATACAAGTTTGAGGAAATTAGTCTTACACAACTCATTATTTCTTTGTGGCAAGTTCTGATGATCAGAAAAGGGTGAAAAATGGTCTGGTTCCTTTACAATATTTGATGACCCTATTGAACTATGTTGCATAGCTTTAGCACCAGGGAAAACATCCATTCTTGAACTCAAGTTAACCAACATGCTTTTTAAAGAATGTCTGTCATGTTTTCCTTCTGAAACTGCCCTCCACTTTTCTGTTTCATGCTCAGCTTGTTTCCTTCTAGCCTTTGATAACTTAACCTCCTTTAATAGCATTTGCTTTTCTGCAGTGTCCAGCTTACACTTTCTCAACATTGCTGACAAAATTTGATCCTTTTGTACCAAATCCTTGTGCAACTTGGTAATCTCCATTGATAATTTTTGTGCCATCAAATCTGACTCCTCCTTCTGCTCCAACACTGAACAAAGCTCCTGTTTTGAGGCTTGCACTTGTTTCACTGCGCGCCCGAGTTCGGCCTCAATCTGTCTTTGGTTTGACACCAATTCTACAAAAGCAGATTTGTGCTTCCTAAGATCAGAAGAATGCTCTTGAGCCTCATGCTTAACAGTTTCTCTTAATTCTTCTGCATCCCTTTCAGCTTTTGTTAGCTTTTCTTCCAGCTCCTTCCTCTTCTGCTCCTCTTCTTCAGTCACCTTGTCTCTACACTCCACCATTTCCTTCAACTTCTGATTCAATTCAGAAATTTCTGCATCCTTTTTTCTCTCAAAAACTTTCAATTCATTCAATAGAGCCCCAATTTGTTGTCTCAGCTTCCTCCTTTCACTAAACCAGCTTTGCTCTTGTGCAGCAAATATTCCAACAACTTTCTCATTAGCCTTGGCATCCTCATGTCTCATCCTTTTCAGATTCTCAATTTCTCTCTCAGCACTTTTAAGCTTGAAAAGGAGTTTGTTGTTGCTATCTCCTTCACTTGGCACCCCCTTTTGAACTTTCCACACAATCAAGCCCAGAAGTTGAGCACTTCCTTGAAGTATGCTATCGCGAATCTCCGATAATCTTTCGACTTCAACATGTGGTTTTGTTAGGATTTGGATGGCAAAGAATGCACAAGAAATACCAAAATACATGGGATACATGTTTTCAGTTTCACTCTTGTCATATCCAATTCTATCCAAAAAAGAAAGTTCTTTCTCTCCCATTATCATGAGATTGGTTCTCCTTACTTCTGAAACTAAAAACCACAAGTTAGAAAAACAACTCTAATAAACTCCAATAATAACATTACATTACAAAAACTCACATGATTCATATACACAAATGGGGGAAAGCATAGACCCACTTCTGACAAAAATAGATCACAAAATGATTCAATAATTTAGGAACCATATAGACCAAGAACACATGATTGACATTTTAAAAAGTACAATAATTGAGAAACAGCAATGCTAGTGAGATTGATGTGTGCTATGTGTGATTAAAGCAATAGTTAAAAGTTTCCTAAAACAAAATTCAAGAACTTACACTTTCTCACTTGTAACTTCACACAACTATGAGGTAAAAAGTAAAGCCAGTGTGGGGTGAGAAAAGAGAAATTGCTGCAAGGCTCAGAAAAAAGGACAAGTTAACTCAACAAGTCACACCAAACAACAGAAAATCTCAATGTCACTGATGTGAAGGGTATCTTCTATAAATGGCTAGAGAGTGCAGAAAAGAAAGGTTCTTACACGTGTAATACTGCACATTCAGTTGAAAAGTGGTACACTCTACATAGAAATGATACAATATAAAGAAAAAGATATAAACTTTGATCCCTGGTTTTCAGTGAAAGATTGGCCTATGAGCCCCCACATGTTCCACTTTTCTTTTATTAATTTCTCATATCATCTCATACACCAACAAGGCGTTGGTCTAGTAGTATAAGGCCCACTGGATCACCGACTAGACCAAAAAGTCAAAGAATCGATTATTGTGACTGACACTATTAGGAGGAGCAATTACATACTCCGAAAGAGATTGATTCTTTACCCCTTAAAAATCTTCTACTGCCACCACCAACCCCCATTCTCAATGGTTCAGGTCTAAACCATTTTAGCAAGCAAAAGCACTAGATTCCTGGATTCTTGTCACCATTATTGGCAAGAGAGAGAAGTAGATGCACAAAAAGAATAAATATCTTCAATCAATTTGGCTATAAAGTATTGTATTTAATAAGTTGCTTACCTATTCATGACTACCATACACAAAAAGATATATTTTTTGCAATAAATATGGCTGAACTAGAAATAAAAATATAATATTAATAATTAAGGACTAGACTTTCAAAAAATAAAATATCAGAAGGAAGTGCATATTTGAAAGTGCATGAATGCAATTACATAAAGTATATGTCTATGATTTCATTTCTTTGTATATGGTACATAAAAGGGTCATTGTCATGATTGGCAGCATGTATGAAACTTTGGGACATGTTTGGTAGATAGGTTAGTAGAGATAAAATATGTTTGTCCAATGTATCTTTTATCTCATGAGAGCTATATTAGAAATGAGCACAATATAATAATGTAATTCTTCACTTCACATCGGAAATAGGCTTCTAATACGCTCCAAACACTAGATATGATAAAAATTTATTCTACTCATATTTTTATTTTATTCTCTATTTTATGATGTCTTTGTTAGAATACCAAATAGGCCTTTAATTTATGGACAAAACAAGATAGAGGATGATAAAATAGAATGTTTTGTTCCATTCTCTTCCATTCACCTGTTTTAATGAACCAAAGTGTTAATTTTTTTAGTTTTTCGTCATATCTTGAACATTTTATAGAATTCACCAAGTATGAAACAAAATTCATGTTTTGTCCCATAGCACAATGAAGTCAATAACAACAAACAAAAATTAATATCTTCTCTTGGACCACCTTATCTTGCCCTTAAATGATTTCTAAGAGTACCAAGGATTGTTTGAATCCATTCATATGATACCTTCAGAAGAAAGACCTATTTAGAAAATCTTGGATAATAAAGGTTTTAAATCTGCCTCCGCACTATAAACATTGATATGTCAAGGTTTCAATAGTCAACAAAATCATATTACCACTACAATTATGATCATGTATGTCCAAAATTGTCCAAAGTCAAAATTTTGATAGTTTATGAAGTCACTACCATATACCATAACCGCTATTTAAAAATGTGGTGATAACCCACCATATCAACTTCGAATGGAGATCATTTGTCCCAAGATTTGGTGTCTCATTATGTACCAATTCAATCAAAAAATGTCAACTATTTAAGAAAAAAATTATAAAATAAAAAATAATGTATTTTTATTACTTGGTGCGATATTATTGATTTGGAACATTGGGACATGAATTTTTATTTTGGAGGACTTCAAATGAATTGCATTTACTACATTATTTCTTAATTTGCAAGCAATGTGTTAGGTGTTAATTAAAGTGTTAATTAATGTGTTAGGTGTTAATATGGATATGCTTCTATTTTAACCCTTTCCTTTTGAGGATTGAGATCTGTGAAATCTGGAACTTGTTGAAGGAATGCTACATAGCATCAAACTAAACTATGAATGAAAGGGTTATAGCATAAAGCTAAATTAAGATGTTCAAGAACCTTAGCATACTTAATTAGCATGGGTATTCCAAATTCTTCAAATAAATGCATAGTTGTAAAAACCATTTCGTACCGTTTAGTTGAACCAGTAAACCAGTCCCTATACCGGTAAGGTACAACAATTATACCGGTCATACAATTATACCAGTCAAAACTAGCCAAAACCGGTCATACCGGCCGGTTTTCAATTAAACCGTACTGGTCAAACCGGTCGATTTTTATTTAAAATTAATTTATTTAATGAAAATAAAAAAAATTGTTTTTTTATTGATTTTTCAACATTAACGTTAATATATTATATATGTATATCTTATTTTTTTATAATATATTTTAAAATAAAAACTTCTATAAGAAATTGAAATAAAACACATCAAATAATGAATAAATTTAAGAAGATAAATTATCTTCCGATGTAAATAAATATTTTATTCTCATAATATAAGCATGTGGTAGCATGTGGGAGATTATTACTAAGAAAAGGAAGTAAAAAGCATATTCACATCTAATAGATTGATTTAATTTTTTTCAATTTATATTCTCACAAATTATAATTTCAAAGTTTATAATCAAAATATAACAACACAATCCATGTTTTGCATCCAACCTGGTATATTAACTCGAACAATAAACATTACTATAACAAAATTTACTAATTAGCAACCTTTTTAGAAATCACAGCACTTTGTATTACCAGCTGACACATCTTTTCAACACATATCATGCAGAGAAGTTCTCCTTATAACAATTGACAAAGATTGATTCCTAAAGTTGATACAATCACCACACATCTTAACACATTCAACTTAAATGCCATCATTGAAGAATAGAAACAGAAGAACAATCACCTTTGTTGATACAATCACTATGAAAATAGATGATATATTATACCCAACATCTGGAATCTGTAATTTTGCACAATTGAGCAAATGTTACACAAGTCTGTGATGTCATTGAGAATGAAAATTGTAAAACAACAACTTAACAAGATCTTCTTCATATGCCAATTCCCATCAACAAAAGGAGGGAAATTTCCAATGGAAATAAAAAATAGACCTGAAGAAGCAAAACCCAAACCCTAAATTACATATACATACAACCCTTAACCATGGAATAACAGTTACTAGGTTTGCTCATATTAGCCTAATATTCCAAACATTGGCCTTAAAGAAAGTCTTGTAATATAAATAAGCAAATTAACCCCATTTGCATATACAAATCCGAATCATGTCACTGATAATTATGCTCTGCATTTTTTCATGGTTTTCAACTGTGGATGAAAAAACTACAATCTTAAAATCCCTCAATAATAAAGGGACAAAAACAAGAACAAAAAGGTTGCATTTTTTTAATCTTCATGTCAATAAGCCATGCACTTGAAACCACTGCAAACCCATAACCAAATAACGAACAAAACAGCACAGACAAACAAATCAAGTAGCAACACAACCCAAACATGTTTCTTCCAAATATGCTTCGCCTTTTGGCGATGATCATTAACCATTCCCTTCAAATCCCTATTACAAAAATTAAACTCAGAATCAGAAACTTCCACCTTGTTCTCCAAGTTACCATCTTTACCCTCCAAATCCGAACCCACCACCCTCTTCTTCTTCTTCAACCCCTCCAGCGGCTTCCCCAGTAGCGGCACCGTCGAGGGACGCTTCCCCCTAGGGTTTCCACAATCGCGGTCAATCACAATCGAATTCGACGAATTCCCCGTCAATTCTGATCCCAAATCGAGGGTTTCTTTGAGAATCGAATCGAATTGGGGCTGGAAACACAGCGGGTGGAGATCGGCGGAATCTTGGATCTGGTGGTCGAGGGCACCGCGGGAAGCGGTTTTGACGGCGTTGAGAAAAGCTAGGGTTTCGGATTTGAGGGTGAGGTTGTTGAAGATGGCGAAGAAAGTGAAAGGGGAATCGATGAGGAAGGTGAAAGTGCGATTGTTGTGGGTGTGAGAGAAGAGAGAGTGATTGGGTGGGGTTTGTTCGATGCATTGTGATGCTAAAGATTCGATTTTTGGATCATTGGTGGTGTTGTGTTGAGCAAGGATTGTGGTTTGTTTTGCAATGCATGCATAGTGAATTAACTCTGGATTTGAAATCATTGCAAATTGAAATGAATCAATGATTATTACTATTATTGTTATTGAAATTGTGGAAATTGAAGGGGTTTTGGGGAGGAATTGATTTGAATAGGAATAGGGTGGAAAGAAATTAGAGGGAATGGAAAATGGGTTGAATTGTGATTTCGAATGGATTCATCTTCACCTGTCATTGTTGCTGTTTTTTTAAATTACCATTTTGTCCTTCTTGATCCTATCCTTTCATTGTAGATTTTGAGTATTCATAGATCATCCTACCAAATTTTTTTAGAAATAATTTTCTTATATTAATAAACTTTGTACTTAGGAGAATTTGTAAGAATTAATACATCAATACCAGTATATAAAAAATTATCATTGAACTCTTCATTCAAAAAAATGACTGAAATTCAGGGCCTAAAAGCTCATCCCCAATAAACTAACCAGCTTTATTTGATGATAGTAAACTTATTAATTATGTTTGTGAAAAGAGTATAATTATAAGAAAAATGATATATATTTCTATTAAATGTTCATACCCACTAAAAATGGGATATATATTATAAAATGATACATAATTTATTTATAATTAAAAGTTGATAAGCCCCTAATATATTATTCATAAATCACTCCAACCAATTTGTTTGGAAGTAGTTTATAAGTGACATTTGTTATTAAAAGAAAAGTTTCTCTAACTAAACATAATTGTGACTTGTTTTTTGGGGTCAAATAAATCCCGTGAATGATTTATTAAACCCCTGATATACATTTTTACAAAAATTTCCTACAAATTCATGTATACAATAATAAGAAACTAATAAGTATAACTTGTAAATCAAAGTATTAATAAAACAATATATTATTTTCTCACATGTTACTTTTATGATTTTGTCAAGGTGTAAGAAGATTTATATTTATATTTTTATTTAGGATATAATACACTCTCTGATGCATCTTGCATGATACATCGTGACTAGTAATCGATATACATTCACGATCTCAAAAGGTGCAAAAATAAATGGCACATGGTTTAAGAATCTCCCCTCGATAACAATGTATCAATTTTATGAAATATTAGTGACACTACAAAAAAAAATATTAAATTTTCTCAAACTTATTTCTACTTTATTTCACTAATATTTTCTCTTCTACAATCATAATAACAATAATATATAATTGATAAATAAGAATTAAGTAACTATTATTGCTCTACAACTTTGAAATACTCAAAAATTTCCTAGAAAAAAGACACTTATAATCAATCAGAATGAGTACTTGGATTGATAGATAATCCATTAGCCTTCCTTGGAATTGATAAATAAGTGCGATGACTAAATATAAATGATAGATGATGCAGCGTAAAATACTCATTTTCTCATAAGATATTTGCATAGTTATAATTATAAACAATGTGGAACTCCAACCACAATAAAAAAAAGTCTACTAGGAGTATCTAGCAGTGTGATGCAAAGATAAAAAAAAAATCCTATGAACACAAAGTTTCTCCTATGTAGCCTAGACAATGAAATAAAATATAGTGTTGATGTTTTGTACTATATAATATATGATAACTTATCTTCATTTCAAGTTTTCAGCAATAGGGTGGATCCATGAATGCCCACTCAATAACTTGTTCATATTGACTTGCAGCATTTACCCATGTATAATCTCTTCTCATACCTCTTTTCATCAATCCCTCCCAAGAACACTTGTATTCTTTGTATGTTTTTATTGCATGTCTAAGAGCCTGTCCAAAATTATTAAATATTCATACAATATCATTTATAAAAAGGAGGGGAGAAACTATAAATAATGGTAGTCATAAGAACACACTAAAATGAGAAAATCTAGCTATTAGTTCCATATTCTAACACCATTAGTATTGATACAGATGTTGCACTGATATATTTCTTTGACATGATTGTTGTTTTATTTTTATTAGGAGTATCTTATTATAACTTGATGAATTTTGGATATAAATTTAATTAAATCTAGTTGCACTCTTAGATTTTTGGTCAAGATCCATCACAGATAACTACAAATTTATAGTCCTATAATGCAAACTTTTCTCTAAGGAGGCAGCAAAAATTACACATCAATTTGCAAAAGACAGAGTACATAGAAAGAAGCATAGAACAGCATCAAGAAGGACAACAACAAAGTCTTTTCCCACATGCCACATAATTATGTCATAAGATGTTTCAAAAACATTCAGACAAAGAATTTAAATTGCAGGAAATGACATGCATGTAAATGAAGCTTACCACTAACATGCTCTCCTTTGTTAGTGGAGAAAATGTCCACCTGTTAGTAAAGTTCAAAACCACTTCAAACATAAGTTTGTAAAAATGGCATTCTATATGAAGTCATAGTTTATACTAGCAGAAAACTAAGTTTAGTTCATAATTGAAGCCATAGTTTATACCAGCAGAAACCTAAGTTTGTAAAAATGGCATTCTATATGAAGCAGGAACTTGTGAAATGTGAATAAGAAGAAACAATTTTGAAACACATGTCAAATTCCAAGTTTATTCCCCTATAGTTATATTTGTTTCACTATCACTAAGACCATAAAGTAGTAAGGTTTATTAAGAAACAACAGCAATTACTTTTCTTCAAATAAAAATAATCAAAGCTCATGAACAACATACCCTGTTCCTACACCTTCATCATTGGTTCCTTCAGCATATGGATTAAAAGTTTGTACTGTATCCTGTGAAACAACAAAGAGAAATACATCAAGGAAAAATATCATATTGAACTGATAAAATTGCATATAATTTCTTGGCTTACTCTTAGTCCCCCAGTTTCATGAACCACAGGTATTGTTCCATATCTCATTGCATACAACTGATTTAGTCCACAGGGCTCGAATGCCGATGGCATTAACAATATATCGCATCTGATCATATTGGGAGTACAGTTAGAAGCGTAATTGATGCAGAAACATCAAAACAGTGCAACAAAAATTTCAAATGACCCTGCAATTGTTTTATAAGTAATTTATAAATTTTGGATTACCCAGCAGTAATCTTATGAGATACTGGAACATTAAATCCAACCCAACCCCGGAATTTATCTCTATAAGCTGACTCTGTTGCTCTCATCCAGTCTTCATACGCAGGGTTTCCCGAACCAAGCATTACCTGAAAAACGGATAAACAAAAAGACACTAATGACAAGATGTTCCAAGTTCCAGAAATTATGCTTCCATATGAAACTATTCAGGGCCAGATGAAACTATTCCTACAAGCAACAAGTAGAATTTGCAAAAAAGACCAATCATACATTGTTTATATATTCTGCAATTTCTCACATAAATTATATATCCTGCCAGTAAACATGGCCTACATATAGGTATCACGACAGGCCAACAACATCGATTTCATTATTTGGCATGGGAGATGTGTTTATAGAACTAATTTACAAAATCACTTACAAACTGAACATCATTCTCCATGATCTCTGGAATCGCCATGCGAATCAGGTCAATACCTTTCTGGTAGTCTAGTCTTCCAATGAATCCAATCTACAAGTTTTAGCTATAATCAATGTCGAAAAGAGTGAATAATAAGACTTAAACCAAGCAGATAACATAAACTTACTACTGGACATTCAGGCCTCACTGCAAGACCCAATTCCTCCTGCAATGAAATCTTGCATTTGACCTGTGAGATAATTTGAGGTAAGATAAGCTCAGCTAAAGGGATAATGGAGGGCTGATAAAGGGAAACGCTATAGCAACCTTTCCAGAAAGGTCATCGGTAGAATAGTTGAATGCAATATGTTGATCTGTTGATGGATCCCATTCAGTTTCATCAATTCCATTTGTGATCCCTATCAATAACAAAAGTGTCACAGAAGAAGTGAAACCGCTAGGCTGGGTCGTGAGAAAAGATAAAGACAAAAGAAGCTTCCGAATTTGGAAATGATGATATAGAAATTCCATAAGTTTTCTTTAGGTAATAGAAACCAATATCATTCCAACATATTATGATATACAAGTCAAGGTTAGCAAACAAATGAATAAATAAAGAAGCATCTTATTCCTACATAGGAAAACTTGTGTAGACATCAAAATCTTCTAAAATTAGCCACTCCACATGACCTCAAAGTATCAATTAACAATTAACCAAAACTTAGGAAGGCCAATTGCAGAAATCAACAGTTGCATGGGGGTTATATACATTTTTAAAAATAAATAATAAACCTTGCACATAGATGTACAGTTATGAATTCAATTCATTAGAAGATTTCTAATCACAGCAGAAATTCAATTTTGTGACTCTAGTTGTTTGGCATCAAACCCAGGAAGCATCAAGCATGAAAAACACTTTCAAACAGGATGTAATTCATGATTGAGTCTAAACTACGCTTAGATATTGCGATGAGTGTTTAATTAAAAAAACAGAAGTTCCATGGGTAACAAGACTAGAAAAACCTGTTATACACTCTATTGTTAAGTTGCATAAGTTATTGAACCATAAAATAAACCTTTCATAGAATTGGGTTGGAAGTGTATGCAACAAGAAAAATTGTTAAAAACATACCACTGAGTACATTTTGTCGACTGCTTAATAGCTCATGTAGACCATATCCACCTTCACTAGTTGTTATCTCCCAGGAATAACCCTACAAAGAGAGGCAACTTTTTCAGCATCATGTCATTACAGAATCAAATACAAGACAGCAAAAAGATTGTTATATGATACCATAGTTATTACAAAAAGTGATCCAAGCTTTTAAGTTCTACATGATTAAAGAAATTCATAAAATGAGTATCGAAAATGAAGAGCAGAAAGAATATTGAGCAACCAACGGATGCCCAATATTCGACTCATTAAAACACTGGGAAGCAAAATATATCATATGCAGTATTATTACCTTGCTTACTGTTAGTATTCGGTCAGCTGTTACAATGGCGCCTTTTAGAAAATTGACAGCTTCACCCTTATCAAGAGCATGCATCCTTGCCCAATTAGGAAACACCCATTCCAGAGATCCATACCATTCTGGAGGTAGCCCCAAATTACCATATGTAATTGCAGGTTCCACTCCCTAGCATATGTTTTCATTAGCTTGCTTGCTCACTTAAAAAGACTAAACAACGCGAGGTATACTATCTAAGAATTTATAGTAACTAACTATGTAGGTTATAACTTATAACTAACAGTTTCATCCATAACCTCATCCATAACCTCATTGTAGCTTTTCAGGATCTATCTGTTTAATTTATAGAGTGTGGCTTAATTATAATTGTCAACTAAAGGCCCTTCTTTTGTTGTTGAAGCTTGGACTTTCATTATAAGAAAACTTAGATTAAAAAATAATGTTATTGTTGCTGTTCTTAGTAACACTTTACAATAACAATAAATTTACCTGATGTGCAATATTATGTATCACTAATATACTACGTGCATCCTTATACACCCCATGTGGACGATACTTCGCTGCCAAAAGTCTGCAACACAATTGAAGTATCAGGATTCATCCTTAGTAAGACAATAATAACCACCTCAGACAAATCAGATGAAGCTTCAAATGAAAAAATCTATATGTCCCAGTGAAGCCTAACAATAATAACTTTAATAAAAAAGAAGAATCAAAAGTGAAGTTTCTAAACATAATAGAAAATTATAGGACTTCTGGGGGTAATTGGAAGAAACATGGTGTTTATTAACACAAAAGTATTTACTAGTAATATTTTTTCACAGAAAAGGTATAGTATGTGTTTGAGGAAAACAACAGAGATTGTATCTCTTCTTCATTGAAAAGGAAAGAAGGGGAGGGAGTCTAAAATGTTAAAAGCAATGGATAAAGGTGCGCATGCATACGTTGGAACTAGGCTGGCATGCCAATCATTAACAAGGAATAAACACTTATTTCCATAAGTGAACCCTCCTAATGGAAGCACCAATGGGGCTTCACATGCAGCATAGGAAAGTAAAGTGAACCGAAACTGTAAAACCAAATGAGAAAGAAATTTATCATTATTCATGAATAAAAAAGGAAATAGAATGCAAATCTAATATCAAAGCTAGAATTATTAAAGATTGTACCTGATTATCCCCAAAAGTCCCAAACTTGTCCCCATATGGATTCCCTGGCCTATGGAATGAGGGGTGATCCACAAACACCTAAACAATAAGGTATTCATGAGTATCATCAATAAAGGCTCAAAGTAAAAATGTGATGTAAGAGTAGCCAATGTCTAAGGAATTAGAAGTGCATACCCAATCAACACCTTCCCTAAACTCATGGAAAAAGCCAACTTCTTGAACACTACCAAAGCAATATAGTTTGATGCGGCGATTCAGATCAACAGCACCAGAAAACTTTTTATCCCCGGGAGTACTATTTATGTACATGGGAGAGACAACCATGACACGGTGTCCGCGGGCTGCTAGTGCTATTGGCAATGAACCACAAACATCTCCAAGTCCACCGGTCTTTGAATATGGTGCAGCTTCTGCAGTGACAAAAACAATGTTATAGGATACTCTGTTCCGAACTTTCTCTTCTTCTACATCCCCAGCCTCAGGCACTTCAACTCCATTGCTAGTTGCATCTTCTTCCGATATTTTCCCTGCATGTGAAACTTCGATTAATTTTCCTAGTAAAATCGCAAGATCTTCTACAATTTGACGTGTGATTGTTCTTTGCCATTATAGTATCAAGTGGAAATACACTTGTTTGTCATGAGGTTTGGCTTAACTACAGTTTGTTAGATAGAACTGATAATTCAGTCAAGATCGATAATCGATATAGCTATAGTTAATTGATTATCCAGATAGTTAAGGTAGTTGAGCCAGGTCTACTAGTCTGAAGTTGTAATCGTTAATCGATTATATGACACCTAATAGTTTATTTGCGTTGACAGACAAATTAGTATCTAAAACAGATTATTTGATGCAATTCCATGTAAATGTACTCTCATGTCATCACTCATCAATATTACCTTGATATGGTAATGTATATAATTAATAAATGATGTAACAAATCTAAACTACTATTTTTGTTTGCATGAGAGTTTAACAAATGAAATGTTGATAACTATCAATGTGTGTGTATAGCATGAATGAATGAAATGAAAACAAAATGAAGCAAAGAAGAGATAAATTAAGAACGCACCATCCCTTGCATCTTCATCTTCTCCTTGTGAAGAAGCAGGTGCAGCACCACCTCCAGTGTGACTAGAAAATGATCTGGTGAGACGCAAGTTCCCATTTTTATTTGGTTTTTTCATCAAACAACGTAAACCCAATTGCCTTATAGCCTTTGTTGTTAATAGTGATGATGAAGAAGAAGAAGTGAGAAGAAGAACATGAGAAAGTTCTAGAGACTCCATCATGTGTATTTTTGAGAAAGGTGATAGTAGAAGTGTTATTTAAGAGGTAAGAGATGGTGAAAAGAAGATAAGAGAAGAGAGTGATGAGTGATTGTGAATATGGGAAACAAAGAAAACAGAACACACTGAACAAAATGCATGACGTTGCATTAGATATTTTTGGATTTACAAATATACTATTACAACAACTCTCACATTCAGTAACATGTCTTAGTAACAGTGTTTGTTTCTTCTATTTTTTCAATGATAAAAATGTGATTTCGTAGTAAATAAAATGATAAAAGTATCATTGCATATTATTTTTTATTTGTTATTATATGACATTTGATTACAATGAAATTTCACTTTTACCATTAAAAACAAAAGTAAAACATGCATCTATCTCGCCATTATTGGAAATGATGCTAATTTTATATAATGGGATCATCAAGTATTTTACACACTTTACAAAGCATATCAATATTATCATATGGTTGCCCACATGGAGAAAAATTAAAAATATTATGAGTTGGAGTGTTGGACCAAGTTGTAAGTCATTTGGCTAATGATCAGAGAGTTTGAGAAGCATGCATTTGTGAAGACCCAACTTTTCTATGCTACTAGGATGGATTTGATTTTGAAGTCATTTATAAAATTGAATCTCACATGATACACCTTCTATTTTGTAAAGGAAACTCTGACTAAGATGTAAGATGGGGGAATTTTTTTAAATCACTTGAGATTTTTGCTATGCTTGTGTTTGATATAGAAAATTTGGATTCTTATACAAGTTACAACATTAGCAACCAATAAAAAAGGATTCACCTATTATAGACTAAGATTATGACCACAATATAGAAGTGTAGTTGAGGAGTTTCAGTTGAATTAAGCTTATGAGCCAGAAAGGTGTTTCAGTTGAATTAAGGTCATCAATTGAACTAAGATTAGTTAACTTTAGGTGTATTTTTATTCTTCCTACAGGGTAAGGGATATCCTTGTTATTACCCAAAAAAAGAAGTCTTGTTCTTCAAATCAACTCCAACATTTTTCATGGAAAGAAAACACTCAAGCATTGATATTTCTTGTGCCAAAGAAGATACAAACATTTTCTTACACTTGAAACAAAGTTGAAATGGGTTTCCCAGATATTAATTTTTTGGTAAAAAAAAACTACATTTGTTTGGGTTATACAATCCCAAATCTTATTGTTGATTAAACCAACAACATTATTAAAACTGTCCATAAATACAAATGCAAGTAAAAGACCAAAGTTCAGACCACACAAAACATGCTATTGTAGTTATTGATAATTAGAAAATAAGCAAATTAATCATGGCATGGCCAACCATGGGCCCAATCCTCAATGCCAATATTATCCGGGCTACCACTCGAAATCCGCCTCGATTGGATTCGAACCCCATTAATTTGTGGGCTTGGGCTTTTTGAAAAGCTGCGAGCTGCAGTGGCCACACCAGAGCCAGATGAGTCACAGCCCAACCCATTAAGAGAATTTCTCCGCATCGACGAGTTCCAATTAGGCCCAGGTGAAGCCCGTTGTCTATACGGGCCTTGATTTCGAACCTTGGCCTTAGCAGACTGGGTTGGGGCCATGTAGCTAGGTACCTCAGCACTGTACTGTCTCTGGTGGTGCCTATCAGACATTGGGCTTGAATCAAGAAAGTCCTGGCCCACCAGGCCCATGTTGGAGTGGGTTGAGTATGAAGGTTCAACCATATCCATTTCAACTGTTTTTTCTTCAGACATGTCATCTGTGGTAGTTGTGGCTGTGGTAGTTAGTGTCATCTCATGTGTGGGGCCCAAGTGCCTCACATGATTTGGTTGTGATGATGTCCAACGTTCTAACCACTCCCAACCCCTTTGAGTTGCTTCATGCTCATTTCCATAGCTTCCAATATCATCAACATTTGGGTCTATCTTCAAATATTGATGTTGTTGCTGCAAACAAAATCATTAACAAATAACAATGAATATAAAAAATTAAATTTTTTTGGTCAAACTGTCCTTGCTTTTGCGTCTGTCATAGGGAATTGATTCACATGCATGTGGGTTCTCTCTGCTGCACATTTATTTCTATGTGAATCACCTCATAATATTGATGGAATTATAATATACACATGTATAAGAATGAAACTATATAATTTAAGGAGATCTTGAAAAATGTGTATATATAAGTGGTATTGAGTAAAGAATTAAGCTAATGGTGATATTTAAGTCATGAGATCTTCCCCTTTAGGATGGAGCTTTTCTACTTAATTGATTATTTTTTTGGCTTGTAGTCTACTCACATGCATGGGGATCACCTATCCCGATGTTCTCTTCCTTATCCCGGATCAATGACATATTATCATATGAATAAAAGGAAATTTTTAAAAAATAAAACTAATATTCTTATTGGCTCGGGACAAGGATTGAGACCTGTTCGGGACATGTGATTTGTGTCCCTTAACTTTCATAAACAAGGAGATTATGAAACTATGGTAGTGGTAAAAGTGATGAAAAGTGATTTCAAAGAAAAAATGAATAACCTGAGAATTGAAAGCATATGCAAGAGCTCTCTCCCTTTTCATTGCAGCATCATGTCTCCTCAAATCATTTCTCTGAATTTTCTGGCTACTTTGATGCCTGTTGTCCCACCCATCTATGTGCAACTTTGTCATAGGGCTCATAGGTTTATAAGGAGCCACTTTTTCCATCTTGAGATCTCTTTGTTCATGCTCCTCCAATGTCCTCTGAAGCTTCTCCTTAGTTAATTGGAGTCTTCGAGCTTTTACCCTTGCTTGTACTCGCACTAATGCTTGCATGCATCTCATTGTCATTTGTGCTTGCTTCCTCACACTATGTCCCCTCACAAGCGCTTGCAGCCTCACTAATCCTTTCAGAGCACGAAGCGCACGTCGAGCCTACATAGTTCAACATCCCATAGAAAATCAAATTGGAATTGGCCTTACTTCGGCATCGGGTAGTTAAAGTTTGAAGACATAAATAATTGCAACAGATTAGGATTACAATGCATAGTCATAGACTTATAGCATTCACAAGAACACTAGTATGCCATACTGAGATAAAACATTCACAAGAATAGTAGTATGCCATACTTAGGTAACATTCACAAGGTGCTTCATAATTCATATTATTGGGAGCATTTGGAGAAACTTATATGGATTATGAGAACAAGTTATGACAACACTCTTACAAAAATAGCTTATTATCTTTTATAAGTTCTTTATATCTTATTTCAATAACGTTGCTAGAGAAGCATATGCGAATGAGCTCTTTTTAGTTTGTTAGCTTACTGAATAAACGTTTGAGTACGATGTTTAAGATAGTTTATGGCTTAAAGAGAGATAACCATTTCGCACCGCAAAGGCTAAAAACTTGAAATCATGCTAGAAGTAGAGGTATCAATGTCAAATGATAAGTTAGATGGTGAGCATAAAAACCAAATGATAAAGTAATTAACTTTAAGCAATTCATGAAGTTTGTACCCCTCTCTCCCCTTTATTATCCCAACCATAATTGGGAAAATTCTGTTGTACCTGTTAGTTTTGAGATACTTTGTACACTCTGGATACAAATAGTTCCCATATAAGTTCACTTTGTAAATAAATGTGGTAATATTTGATGTCTGAAGTAAGATAAATGCAATCATATACCTGCAACTTGCAAGTGTCATTTATGTATTATTAATGCATGTAACTGTAAAACATAGGGATTTGGTGGCATATTTATGGCCCAAAAAGTACTACTCACTCATCTGTTTAATGTGCAGTGTGTACCAAAACTAGAGTGTCTAGAAAATGAGATAAGACAAGTTATAGTCAAACATTGAAGATATGAGATGATGTGTGTGTAAATATGTGTGGGTAGTATTACTCGTATGGTCATACGGAACAAATTAATTTGGATGTTACATTTTTTTTGGTACTATCAAGGGTATTCTCTCACTTTTGGGTAAGAAACTAATCCAATTTGGGATGTGTGTCTGTCTTTCCCAACAAGTGTCGCTTCTAATAATTAAATCCTTGACCTTTTGGTCATCCTAGAGATCTAGCGGAGCCTTACACCACTCGACCAACGCCTTGTTGTTGGATGCCACACTTTGATGTTAAATAATGAATGCCAATTTTACCAAAAACAAAAAGAGAAAAGTTGTTGTGCATTAAAAGTGTAAATGTAAGAACCATTGGTAATTCTCTCACGATTGTTTCAAGATTTGAACCGATGACCTTCGGCTCAAGAGCTTCGAGCCTCACCCTCATTAACAACATGCTTACACAATAGTTTCTTTCACGAATTCTGCGCACACTAATTATACTCAAACATAGAAATAAAGAATAATTACTACAGTAATAAGTATGAGAAAAATAAAGGAGGCCTTACAAGGTAACCTCTGTAGTAAGATTGAATAACAGTTGCTGCCCTTTCTTCTCTTGCGTGCCGTCCATAACCCGCCATCCTCACAACTCTAGCAGCAGCCTGAGCAGCCACCACCGCGGCTTCGGCCGCAGCGGCCGTTGCCTCTGCAAAGGCAATGGCATGATTTCTATCTTCAGTCACAGGTGTGGATGTGATACTCCCCTCATTGGTGACATCAGGTGAACTCCCTACTGGAAAATGCTCAAAAGTCACAACCTCTGGTGCTTCATGTTGCCATTTCTCTTCCTTGTCCTTGTAAAGTTGAAAATAACAACATGGATCAATTCCTAATTAGCTATCATTTTAGTAAGAAAAATCATTGGCTAGAAAAAATTATCAAACAGAAAGTGTTTAGCTTAAGATGATGGAGATCTAACATTATGAAGCACATGATGATCAAGATGAATGATGTGATGTGTTAGGTGGAATGATAACTATGTGACACAAATGTATATTCACACTATATGGGACCATATAAACACATGGTTACATACCTCAATGGGTTAATGGTCCTAAAGGCCAAGCAATTATCATTTATATGGTTGCATATAATAAGACAATAACAACAAATATGAAATTCAGTTACTTAGTAATGAAGCCTTTAATGTGTAAGGTAGGATATGATGATAACATTACTTATACTGCAAATATGTAATTTCTGCTTTTTGTTTTTGGTGGTTGGGGATTGAGGGAAAAGGGTCATGTTGAAACCACATTGAATTATGAATTATGAATCAATCGTTTAAACCACAAATCACAAATCACACTTTTCAATCAGGGATGTTTAGGCTATTTTGATATAAAATAAACTATCATGCCCAGAAGAGATTTGATAACATAATCTTTCTATATATAACTAAATTAATGTTCCAAAAATCTAATAACAAAGTTGATTTGAAATTTGCATAGCACCTAAGCAAATGATTTACTGAAGAAATGGATGATGCATTATACCTTCTTGTCCAGCACAGTAGAATCCTTAGAAGATGACTTGAAAACTTTCTTTACAGATGAAAACCAACTACTTCCTTTCTTCCCCATCTGTGTGGAAAAAACATTACATCCATATATCATCACATGCATGATTACCAATTCATACAACAAGACATATAAAAAAGTGTCCTAATGAAGCAACAAACCTGGTACTGAAACAAATGTATGTTATTACATAGCATATAATATGTAAAGTGGTGACATTTTTGACATGCATAGGAATGTATTGTTTGGATGGTGTAGCAGAATAGCAAGGTTGTTGTTTTTGTTGTTGTGAATTGTGATGAAAGGTTTGGAGTGTGTGAAAGAGAGAGGTTAGTAGTAATAACTATAATCCTGCTATATCGCCGTTGGTATTTATCATATTCACGGATGATATTCCATCTGTACCCATTGTATATTTTACAACAAATATTCTCAATGTTTAACAACCATTATCACTATTATCATATTATTCTACATAATTTGCCTATAATACCATCACACAAATTAAATCCATTATTTCTTTAACTCTTTATAAAATAATTCAATTTTATTTCTCCTTTTAATTCATTATTCTCAATGTCGTCCAATATAAAATATAAAACACAAAATGACACAATTAAATTAAAAAGGAATTTTGGTCCCTCCAAGGATATAATGACCAACAAGATAATCTTAAAAAATATTATAAAAAATAAGTACTTGAAGTTTTTAAAGAGACATGTAAGCTTTTAATCTTTATATAACCATAAAATAATAAGCATCAAGCATTTGGTTATTTGCTTTACAGTACTAACTGAACAGTCATATTTTTTGGAGAAACAAGTCAAATGTTTTCCTCTAAATAAATCAGATATATCTAATAAATAAAAATCTATTTTGAAGATTTCTTCTTGTGACTAAATAATAATTCACGAGCTTGAACCCTTCATCTCAATCAATTGGTCCCACTCCATACAAAAAAAATAATAATCTGCCAAACCACCACACAATAGTGAATATGAATAGTATCACTCAAGTGTCACATATGGTACAAACAACTTTCATTCTCTCAAATATACGACAATCCAATCATAAAACTTATGGTTTATTTTATTTTTTTATAGTACTCGTCTCTCCATTTATAGAAAAGATCATTAATACTAAAAATAATGTATTGCCTTAAGTGCAATAAATCACATGATTATAAGTCATGAATCATGCCTTAATTACTATTCAGGTAGATGTTCATAATTATCCACTAGACATTATTCAACAATGGTTAACATAACCCTTAAAAAGGTCATATCAAATTATGGAACCCAAATCCTTATGTATTGGAAAATCTAGTATTGGGTCATCTTATTTTTAATGATCACAATTTTATATTGAAGAGGATTTCAGCCCGAAATTTTCTTATTAATTAATATATTATGCAATGCAGGTTAGATAGAGCTTTCACATGCACTCTTCATGTTGAGGTGTGAATTTCTTTATTGCTACCTGTGATTTATGGAGTTCCAACCATGATAATAAAAAATTGTGGTAGATATAAAAGAGAAAAAGTAAAAATAAAAAAAGACTTGAATAGTTTTTGACCATGAAAACTCTTGGCTTCAAAAATAGCTTATTGCTTGCTTAGAGTGAAAGGGAGTAAGGTAAAAGTGTGCATTAGAAAGGCTATAAGTCTCATTCATTGCCCTTCTTTTTCATGCACTTGAGATTGTTATAATTAAGTTTGGTCAAATGTTCCTTTCACCATTTTTTTAATACTCACTTTTCAGTGCTTTATTAATGACAAAGGATTGGAGCCTAGAGCAGTGTCCTAATTACAAGGGAAGGTACCTTTAGTGCTTGGTCTTTGCATGGGACAATTTATAACACAACACGCTCCAAAACTCTAATTCAGATATCTCTTGCAAAAGTTAGATAACGTGCAAAATGGTCTCTTGCAACAGTGTCCTAATAAAAATCTATATATGTATCCAACACCAAGGGGACCTGAGTTTTAGTCGGCACACTATGAGTTTTATACGTTACCAACGCAACATCCACTATTTATATTTAACAATTTTTGACTCTCTAAAAAAATATTATAAATAAATGATAAATGATATATTGAATATATATATATATATCTTTATACTGATACAATATAGATATTACACTAAATACACATCCTCACTGCTTATTTTCCTCACCATCATTGATTTTCCTAGTTTAAAATATTTTCTCCATATTCTTAATATTGAAAATATGAAATCATGTCCTAAAGTGATTCATGAAGATTAAGTATCTACAAACTAATTAGATCAAATACAAATACATTGCTCATGCTTACATAAAATAGTTTAATATTTATATGGAACTAGTGTAAAAAAACACATTATTATTGACCATTATTGACTTTTAAATAAAAATAATAAATATGAATATTAGATAATGTATAATGCAAAAATTTACACTCAATAAACTCTAAACCAAAATTACACATCTTTTAGGCCTACTATAATGTATATAATAAGATTGAATGTTCCATCCTAAAAAATCAACAACGGATGAAAATATTTTGTGTTGGATTAATGGAAACATAAATTAATTCTAAGTATAATTGTGAGAAAACAAATTTAGCCTTCATTTGGTATCGGAGAAAAAGAATAGAAAGAGAATAAGAGGAGAGAAGTTGGGGAGAGTTTAAAGGGAGAGAAAGAAAAAAGGTGTGAGACCCATCAAATTTGTTTCTCCTCCCAAGTGAGGAGAAAATGAGAGTAGAAGAGAGACCAACATCTGTTGTCTCAAACTTTGTCTCAAATCATATATCAGAGCAATGATATTTAAGCAAAAAAATAAAAAATAATGAATATTATAATTTTTTTAATTGATATGAATATTTTCATTAATCCGGGACAAGATTTGAAACATAATTTTGGACGACAAATCATTGTTCAGGGAAAAGTGAGGAATAATCACTCATTTCTTTCTATTCTTTTTCCATACAACCAAATAACACTAAAATTCACTCTATTTCTCATTTCTTTCTCATCTCTTTCTTTCTTTTCACTTTCTCTCTTCTTATTTTCTTCCTACAGCCAAACAAAGTCTTAGGGTTTAGTAGATGACATGTGTTGGGTAAGACTTCTATCTTACACCATCCTAAATGTTGGTCGAGTTATTTTATTGAAATCAAATTCGGCCTTAGATATGAAGGTGTTAACACTTTCCTTAGTTTGTAATTAACTCATGGAAGTGGACATAAAATAAATTTCCTTTGTTTTGACCGCAAAAAGACAGTCAAAACTCGAAATCATTAGTAATAAGATATGGGGAGGGACCCACTTACTCCAAAAAACACTTACTCTTCATCTTAGCCATTCAATCTTAAAAAATTCAATGGTTTAGATGTACTCACCAATTCAAACCATTGGATTTCCCAATAATGAATGATCATGATGTGGAGTAAGTGTTTTTCCACTTACTTTTGGAGTAAGTGGATCCCTATCCATATGATATAATCTTCTTTATTTCTTACTCTTAAGTAGTATAATAGTATTGAACTGAAAATCAGTATTCAACAAGTATTAATTCATACATTATTTTATGTTAATTAATGTATTATTATATGTTAGATCTACTAACAAAATATTGGATTTCACATGAATGATTACATCCTTGCAAATTAGTATATACTGTTATTTATTATTAATTACCATTACACAATTCGGAACATACTCATTTATTTAACTAGCAAAATACCCATGCATTTGCACGGGTCGGTATTTTATATTGTATGATTAAGAATACATAACACACATTATATGTGTTTATATGGTTATTAAGAATACACAAACTATTTGTACATTTGAATGATTAAAGCACACATATTACATGTGCATTCGTAAACACATGTTACCCATACACTTTTGTAATTTTTTGATTGATTTTCATACTCAATAGTCTATATATTTGGTTAACTAATAAATACAATAAAAATTTTATTGTTCATTCTTAATATTGACATGTACATATAAAAAACTTATATATTTGTTAATATAACTCGTTGATATTTTATTTTATTTCAACAATATTATTTCTTATTAGTTGTTGGTATAATTGATTTATTATTTTATATTTTTTAAAAGGTATACAACATGAGACATTATAATTAATTACTAAAAAAATTCAAAATAAATACGAGTTTAATCATTTAGTATGACAAAATAAATACCAACCCGATGAATAAAACCTCCTATGGTAAGTATGGGAGAGATGAAGATGTAAGAGATAGATATGAGTAGAAAAATGAGTAAAGAAGATGACAATGATCATATTTAAATGAGCAAAAAATGATTATTTTTAATGACATTTATTCCATTTTTAAAAATTAAATAATTGTTCCTCACAATTAATTTTGGGATTTGATTGATGATTGTGTTTCAGGTTGAATTTATCTTTAATGTTTATTAGACATGATTGTCCTTGAATGTCTTTTATTTTGTTTTTTTTTAAATTAAACAGTTGTTCATCACAATTAATTTTAGAATTTGAATGATGATTGTATTTTTTCATCACAATTGCTCTTGAATGTCTTTTATTTTGTTTATTAAAAATTAAAAATTTGTCTACACAATTAATTTTGGGATTGATCATATTTCCAATTTTAATTAAAAATGTGTTTTTCAATTTCAACATTTTTAGTCAACTCCTACTAATTTGTTCAAATCACAAAAACAAAAGGAAATAGTTGTCTAATAAGTAACATCTTTTAGAATTGATTTTATTGTCAAAAATGAATAAAATTAGCAGCATATCCCTATTAATAATATTTTTTGGCAACCATGTTATTCTTCTACCCGTACTTAATGGTTTAAGAAAAATAAGTTGACACTCATCAAATAAAATAAAGACGAGTTTAATCATTTAGTATGACAACTTTGAAAATAATATTTTAATAGATAGAAATAAAATTTTAGCAATAAATAACCATTGAAATAGGAAAGTTGTAATTATATAGTTCGATTCTTTTTCAAAATAATGGAAGTCTTTATTATTTAGGATCAAAACTACTAAAATATTTTAAAGATAGTAATAGAAATATATGAACACTATTAATAAATGGAAATGAGAACATTATAATTAATTTGTTAGTTTTTTTTTTAAATTGAAGGAGATGTACTAATGTAGCAATTACTATATATTATTTTTCAGCTTGAATAGCATCATCGATCTCACCAATAAGCACCACATTAAATGACAATATATGTTTCTATTCTCTTATATCACTTTTATTTCTTTCATAATGGTCGACGATATTTATTCAAATTAATTATTAATTAGTAATTATTAGTTTGCAAATTATAATTGTATAAAAAATTTATTGTCATTATTCACCTATGCAGTTTCTATTCCCTTATGAATTTTCATTTATTGTCATTCTAATGAAGACAAAAACACGTTAATGAAATATCATAAGTTGTGAATATGATTATAACATATATAGTGAGAAATATGATTATGAATATTAATATGTGAAAAATAAATTTGACATTAACAGTTATGACAACGTAAAAGTAAATCAAAGTTGTGATTTTTATAAGATCTTAATCAAATTTACTCTTAAAGAAGTGATTTTTATAACATTACAAAAAAATCACGACAACGAAGTTCCATTAGAGACCATAGTTAGTAAAGGAAAATATAAAAAAATGATGAATACAAAGAAAAATATAAAGGAAAATGATGAATATATTTACATTAAAGAATATGATAAGTCATATTTACACATTTGAAGTTCAAATGGAGACCATAGTTAGTAAAGAAAAATTTAAAAAAAATGATGAATAAAAAAAAATATAAAGGAAAAATGATTAATATGTTTATCTTGAAGAAGATGATAAGTCAGATCTACACTTAATACATGAAGTTCAAATGAAGATAATAATGAGTAAAAAAATATTAAAAAATGATGAATACAAAGAAAAATATAAAAGAAAAATGATGATCTAAGGATTTGAACAAAGTAGGGAAAGAGAAAAGAGAATATGATATAGAGAAGAAAGATGAAGAAGATGAATAAGAATAAAGAAAAACCTTATTTCGAGAATAAATCCAAGTTTGTATTTTGAAATCGGGAGATAATGAAGTGGTGGAGAAATTAGGGATGATGAAGATTTTGGTGAGATGAAGGAGAATGAAGAGTTCGAAGTATTGAGATGAGAAAAGTAAGATGAAGTTGAAATCGGAAGATAATGAAATGGTGGGGAAATTAGGGATGATGAAGATTTTGTTGAGATGAAGGAAAAGAAGAGTTCGAAGTATTGGGGATGAGAAAAGTAAGATGAAGTTGAAATCGGAAGATAATAAAATGATGGAGAAATTAGGGATGATGAAGATTTTGGTGAGATGAAGGAGAATGAAGAGTTCGAAGTATTGGGATGAGAAAAGTAAGATGAAGTTGAAATCGGAAGATAATGAAATGGTGGGGAAATTAGGGATGATGAAGATTTTGTTGAGATGAAGGAAAAGAAGAGTTCGAAGTATTGGGGATGAGAAAAGTAAGATGAAGTTGAAATCGAAAGATAATAAAATGATGGAGAAATTAGGGATTAAGAAGATTTTGGTGAGATGAAGGAAAATGAAGAGTTCGAAGTATTGAAGATGAGAAAAGTTAGATAAAGTTGAAATCGGGAGATAATGAAGTGTTGAAGAAATTAGGGATGATGAAGGTTTTGGTAAGATGAAGGAAAATGAAGAGTTCGAAGTATTGGGGTGAGAAAAGTCAGATGAAGTTTGAAGAATTCGGATGGGAAAAGTCATATGAAATGAAATTAGGGTAAATGAAGAGTTTGGTGGATTTGGGGATAATGAAAATGTTGGAGAATTGTGTATGAAAGACACATGGATGAATAGATATCAACAGTTAGATGTGAGTGTACGTTTAGGCGGGAAAAAATACATGAATAGTTGACATGTGAACAATGAATAGTGCATTGGAACATATTTTTCTTATATGGTAATAGATATAAATGTTTTTTTTTTACTTGAAGATATACTATTTTCTATTAATTAATGACTAAGAAATACCGACCAAACTAATTAATTTTAATTTTTGGAATTTGAGGTTAGTGCAAGACATGTGTGGAATGAAGCTCGCAATTGATACGGTAATTAGTACCAATAAAAATCTAACAAAACATTTAGAGAAATTCATTTTGTGAGTGCTGACGATAACATTCAACAAACTCAGCGAGTCAACTCAACAACTCCCGAGTCATCATGTTTCAACCTCCACCTCCACCCGGTTCCGCCGCCACCACCAACAGCAACCAGGTTCGTTTTTCAATACATTTTTCTTTCTAGATAGGTTACTGTGAATCAATTTCTCTCTAACTCAGTAGAAATGCACCAATCGAACAATTTTAGGGTCTACATTTTCCCCTCTCACATTACAGTTGCTATCAATGTTTTGCGGTTTTTGAGAATCCAAAAACCTTAGGGAAATGCGGCCAATGCGGCCTCAATTGATGCAGTTTTGGCAACTCACAAAACCTTAACATATGTAACAATATACGTAACAATGGTGGACCCATATTTAAAAGCTTGATTATTATGTCATATATTTGAGAGAGTGTGCTTTTGTCATTCAAATTTTCTCCCTCACTGGTCCGCCACAAATTACAAGACAGCGATTATTGGGAGCGATCTTTAGGTATTTCGGTTACCATGTGAGAAGCATGCTAGCAACTATTCGGAGTGACACTTGTTGGGAGGGACAACCGCACACCATGAAAGAGATTAGTTCCTTACCCATAGGGTGAGAGGATACCATTAGTATTACCGAAAAAGTTCTGGTGAAAAAGGTCAGATGTCACAATTTGTGCAGTTACATGTGCAAAGACTCATGATTGGTAAAAAAATAATAATCTATCAAATTTATCGTGTTTTGGCTGGTAACGAAGCTTTGGCATCCGGAGTAAATTTGATTCCTTCCAGGAACACTGACCTTTTAATGATTTCACAATGGGAATGAAATATTCTTTACGTGCCTAGACTAATTTGAGTCAAGCCGGGAAAGGCAGGGCAAAGTTCTCCCAGCGTTTATTTTTTTTGTTATCAAGACTTCAGTTTGACACAGGAATGGAGCTCCTTGCCATTCAGACCAACAAGTGTTATTTGCTGGTCAGATTTCTGGGTGCCATTCGCCTTGGCCTTATTCGCTCTAATATTTGAAACCTAACATTGTTTTCATGAGTCATTGCTCATTATCTCATCTATCTGTCTGCTTTTCGTGGAAGTAAATAATTAAAAAAAGAAAAAACCATAATCCTTGGTAGATTGCCTCGAGCAATTTGGGTCAACTGCCTTAAATTTAGTTGAAATTCATTGGAAGATAGGGAAGTACGCTTGCTTTGTTCTGTATTTCTATATCTAATAAAAGATATGATGGTGATAAAGTGAAGAAAATTAATTATTATTTTGGTATGTACACTGACTGCTTATTATATGCTGTTAAACTCCCCACCCCTTTAATAAATACTGGACTAATGCTCATTCATTTGGGGTGGTCCAGAAGCTCGGGCAATCTACCTGCAAAAGCAGCCATGATCTTTCATGTATGTAAGCATTATGGTGTATTTATTAATGTGAATAAGTTCTATTTGTGCAGCAGTCAGTTCATCCAACACCACTATCCATACAAGGATCCACAGCATTGGTGCCTGTGAATTCAAATGCAAACAATAGTAATGCTCAGGACAGTATGCAAGATGAAGGGTTTGTACAAGCACAGGCCATTGTCCAACATTCCCAGGTTACATATATTTTATGTTGTTTTACCATGTACTGTTATTGGTATTATCAACAAAAAATGATGAATTTTTTTGCTATACCAATCGATTTCAATGGAGATATCCTGATTTATTCAAACTCCATACCTATGTATTACTCCCAGAAACTGCAAGATGATCTACATACGTTAGGGCTGAAAATTAAGCAGCACGAGGACAACCTAAATCGATTGAACACCCAAAGAAGCAAATTGGATGATCTCATTCTTCATTTGCAAGGTACATCTGTTTGCTATGCATTGTTATTCTATCTTTGTTCGGCAAGCGGATAAAAAAGCAAGTTATTAAAATGTCCATGACCCTATTCTGTAAGGTGCATAACAGAATCAATGTTGTATGCTTTCATGTCATTGTATGCAATTGTAAGTCACAGAGTAAAATGTTAGTGATGTAGTTGTTGGTCACCTGATGACTCTGGAGGTGGTCTCGCAAGTTGTATTTCTTTATTTAAACATCAGTATTTTAGTTATGGTGTTCATGGTGCATCGTTGATATTACAGCTTACTATATGTATCTACTGAAAGTAGAAGTGCATATATCAAGTGTAGTCATTTGAAACGGATAAGTAAGCAATAAACTTTTGAATTGTTAAATATTTTTTATTATCTGTGCAAATATTCTTTTATTCTCTTTTCTATATTATTTCCTTATTAATGAAGAGTAAGTATCATTTATGTATTTCTTTTCCTTTTTACAGCCACTATTGGGAAATTTGAGTCTTCAAGTACACCCAAACCCAAGATTAGTAGTGGGGACAGCACGCACCCTACGGGTGATGAGGATGTAAATAAACAGATAATGAAGCATGAAAAGTCTGCTGCTGCTATCTTTTGCCAGCTGAAGACTCGTCATGGAACTCAGGCTTCTAATCTTCAATTGACAAAGGATGTTGTGGGCATTGTAGCTACACTGGGCAAAGTTGAGGATGACAATCTTAGCAGGTTTGCTTAGCACACACATACACACAACACACACACGTTTTGGCTAGTGAAATCATGCACTTATATTTATTAGCCACGTTTTCATTCTCAATGGAATTATCATTAAACAAGATGAAAAACAATTTATTTTTCTTTATTGCTAATTTCATGCAAATATCTATGAGTACATAAGTATGCATGCAGATAGTTTCACTGTACTTATTTGGAATGCAGGCTTTTGTCAGAATATCTTGGACTGGAGTATATGCTGGCAATTGTTTGTAGAACTTATGAAGGTGTTGAAGCTCTTGAAGTGTATGATAATGAAGGTTTCATAAATAAGTGCTCTGGTCTTCACGGGCTAGGTGCTTCTATTGGAAGGGTTTTGGATGATCGATTTCAAGTGATATGCCTTGAATCTTTGAGGCATGACTGCAAGAGTCTCATGTTTTTTTCTTTCATTTGTGAGCTGTGGTTGTGGATAAGTTAGTGTTTTTTTGTTTAACCTTTTTCCATTTTTGTGTTGTTTAGGCTTTATCCTGGTAAATATGTGGTTGATGACCCTCAGCGTAAGTTGGACATTTTAAACCCGAGATTACCGAATGGGGAGTCTCCAGCTGGATTTCTTGGCTTTGCTGTCAATATGATCAATGTTGACAGCTCAAACCTATTTTGTGTTACTCCTGGTGGTTATGGCCTCAGAGAAACTCTGTTTTATACTCTCTTTTCTCGTCTGCAAGTATATACGACAAGGGAAGATATGATACAAGCACTACCTTGCATAAGTGATGGAGCTCTTTCTTTAGATGGAGGAATGGTTAGGAGTTGTGGTGTATTTTCCTTGGGGAATAGGTATGGGGTTGAATACAGATTTATTGCTATATACATTATGCATAATTTCTTTTTTAGTATCATTTGAAAATTATATGACACATTGAACCTTACATTATGTGATCCTTGGAATTCGAATAACTTTGGTGTTCTCCATATTAGGAAAAAACATATTATATTAGTGGGAGAATAGTCTTTCTTGAAATTGTGTCCCAACTCCCATGAGAGATCTTCGATAACTTAGATGTGGTTCAGCTGGATTAAGTTTAGTTTACAAGAATAATGCTATCCATAATATGGTTCAAGGATGTCAATCATTCATTAGATTCTGTATAGAACTCATGTGAGTTATTTAAGTGTAGACATGTCACACAAAATGGAACCTCAATTGATAATCATTGGACTTGGTAAGTTTAAGATTTGTAGTTTCCTGCTTTGATACATTTTATGTGTTTACTGAAAAACTCTTTTATTATTCTCAAGTAAGCTTACAGTTCTTTTTTAAAAAAATAATCTTCATTTTAGAAACATCAGAGTGCTTTTTGTTTTAATTTTTTCTAGAAAAAATGCAATCATAAGATATATAATTTAAAAAATCTTATTGATCTTTGCTCTCTAAAATTTGGTTACATGTTAATTGTCATTACTCATTACTATTTTTTTTCCTTTTTGAAATTTCCTTCGTTTTTTCTCTCTGTGCTGGATGCAGGGAAGATGTGAATGTGAGATTTCCTAGACCAGAGACATTAAAGGGGCCTGATAACCAAAATGAAATTGTGAGGCAAATGGAGGATGTGAAATTGCAGAAGGAAAAGATTCTCGGGGAATTAAAACGTGAACAAACTTTGCTGGACGTGGCAAGGTTCAATTTCAAAAAATTGAAGAACGACTTTGTTAAGTATTTGGCACATAGTAATTCATACGCAACTCTGGTAACTTTTCTGTCTTGGAACTTGGAATTTTAATATTTGGTGATTTATAAAATAGTGAATTTGGTTTAAATGTATATTGTATTTAATGCATTTGTTTATTGTTTTAACCATATCCTAGTTATTTTGAGTGTGTTAGAACAGTTTCAATTACTTTATTACTTTAGATTTTTTACTATTATTAAGGGTTTTGCTGTTCTTAAGTGTCCTGACTTCTGAATGCTACCCGAGGATAGGTGCATCCAACCGGCAAGGATCCTAAGCTGCTGTATCTCCAAAGTCTGTGTTCCCTATATGTGGTTTCCAGAGGTTTAAAGTGGAGTTAGAACTTAATCAATGTTGAGTGCATTCCCTTATCTTATAGCCTTTATGTGTTCCTAACAGTGATAAGGTTGTTTGAGTGATAAGGTAAGGACATTTGGCTAGTATCAACTATCAAATATGTGATAAGTAAAAGGTAGCAGATAAGATCCTATCCAGTGTAGTTATACTGATGACAGACATACAAAATGTCCGAAAAGTAACCATTCTAGAAAGTTTTTTTCTTTTCAATTTTTAGAGCCTAATAGATACATGTGGGTACCCGTTATATGTGTGGGTACCTGCTAAAACCCGCAGAAAACCAGCAAGCGGGTACCCATACGGGTACGGGTACGGGCGAGTATGAGAAATTTTTTCCATTTGTAGAGCGAGTAGCTACTACCTGTGCCCGTTGTCATCCCTACTAATGATGAGTATTCTAGAAGGATAAGCTTTTTAGTGTTTAGAATCAGTCTTGTTTAGCCTAAGTGAGCCTGATGACCCGCTATAGGCTACAACCATCATGACCCCGCTCGGTCTGGTAGGAACAGGCTCTAAAGAGATTCTTCCTCTTTGAAGCAGTTTAGTATTGTGAACAAGTTTATTGTGAAATACTTGACTATTAACTAACCAACAAAGAAGTTTCTTACCGATGCATGCTTATATTGCACAGTACTTGCAAGTTTATGCCAACATCTGGTTCACATATCTGTTTCAACCTGTCAAGTAAGATAGCGTTAAATCTTGAATTGTGACCTAGCTCTGACCATATTATTACATTTCTTTGATCTAATGGCACTGTCAGGCTCAGACCACTCGATGATGGGATTAAGCCGGGAAGCAAGCTAAGAAGAGAGCCCATGGCATTAGCAATTTGTTTCTGTAGTCAACCTTGTAGCTCATATCAATTTTGTAATCTAGCACTGTTTGAAGGAAAAGTTCTCATTTTTGATTTCTTAAATTGGAGGGGAACCCGCTTCTGTTCACACATGTGAGAGCTGCAATGCATGGTTACCTTTTCAAGACAAGCACTGCACCATTTTCTTGGTTCCTTTGAGTATGAATTAGCTCATTAAACTCACATTTACCCAGTGTGATTGGAGGTTGTGAATGTTGTATATCTCTTTGGCATGTGTTTGTAGTTCTACATATTTTTTTGGATTTAACCTTAGTTTAGTTAGTTAGAATTACGATGTATCCTCATACAAATCCTTCTAATAGTAGGTTCGAGAATTCGTAGGAGGATATAACATGTCCAAATTTCAATTTTTTTGCAGGATGAAGTCTCATTTAATTGTCTGAATCTGAAAAAAGAAAAATCTTGAAGAGAATGTTGTGGGAAAGAATGAATAACATTGATTGTGATAAAAAAATGGATGATTTTGACTTGGTTGGATGTATTTTTCAGTGGCTATCCTATGCTTGGTTCAGTTGATACACAAACATTAGCCATCCGATCAAGAATAAAAATGGTTACATATAATAGAAACATACTAATTCCCCCACCACCAACATAGAAACAAAAACTGAACCTCTCAAATTGATTCTTTATATATATGTTTTATCTTAAATATTAACTTCTAATTATTTACAATAGCAGATAAAATAACGGATGAGTTAATTTACTGTATATTGAGAGTTTAAGAACACTTTAAAAGACTAGTGATTTGATCCACTTTCGTGTTTTTCAGGTGGAAAAACATTTTCTTTTCCATTTTTTTGCTATTAGGTTTGTGCATTTATCACGAAAATCACTTAACAGTTGTGATGGACAAAATATAACCACTAAATGTATAAAAGTTTCATAAGTTGAATCAAATAGATTTGCTAATAGGTTAAAAGTTGTTATCCTATTAGGTTTGCTAAAAAGAAGAGTATGGTTACTTTTTGTAATGGATAAAAAAAAATAAGTTAAAAGTTTTAATAATTAATTATTTTTCTAGTCATTAATAGAAATTAGTTAACAGAGTAATACATTTTTTTTCAGAAATTTATAATCCCAAAAGATGATAATATATTTTATTTTATTTTTGTTACTTTTCAACATTAAAAGATTTTGACTAGAATAATAATTAAAGAACAATATTACATAAATGCAATATTACCAAACAATATATTGATCTAGTGATATAATATCTGATAAATTCCTAGAATGATATTTGTTAGGAATCTAAAAAGGAATGAGTTACTTAACAAAACTAAAATTGTAATGAGAATAATGTATATCATGAGGAAATAAGTTATTTCCTCAAACCATTAAAATCGTGACATGGGTACCATTTAATCATTTTCTAAAAAAATATTTCTAAAATAAAATAAAACAATACATATGTCATTTTTTTACTGGGTGAATGATGTAAATTATCTCATGATATAAGGAGATATATTATTCTCAATTGGAATATAGTAAGAAATGTGGATGATCGAAAAGGATTACATTATCTTCCATATTAATTTTACCCTCTATCAATTAATGGAGAGATAATTTGTGTCTAAAACAAAAAAACATAACTTAAAATGACACTTCTATCATTCTTGATCAAGTTGAGATTACACTTTTATCCTTCAAAATCAAAGAAAATAGAGAAGTTCTAGTCTCCTCAGCTAAACTGGTATCTCGAAAAGGGTAAAAAGTTTATCTCTCCAATCAGATACTTACATACATAACATACACATTCTCTTTTTTATATTTTACAACAACACCACCCTTCCCCCATTTTCTTCTTCTTCTTCTTCTTCATCAATCCCAATTTAACATAAAAATCGAAACTTTTGAGGTTTTTCTTCAACCCCAATAATCCATTCTCCCATGGCTGCTGCTACTGCTGCGTTTCGATTGAAGCACAAAGAAACAACGACCCTCACTCTTTCCCACTTCAGATACTTCCTTTTCAACAATTACATCCATGCTCCTCGAATCTTCAATTCCCACTCTACTCTCACACCTTCTAAATTCGACCAACCCTTCACCAACAACAACACCCTTTATCACTTTTCCTCCTTCAAACCCTTCTCCCTCCGTGGTGATTTCATTCACAGAGCCAATACCCATTTCCGACAACTACCTCGTATGCACAGTAACAAATATAATAACGTTGTTGCTTCTTCTTCTTCTTCCTCGTACGGTGGTGGGGACCCGCCTGAGGTTTGGTCTGGCGGTGGGATTGTTGTTAGGATGGAAAAATCTAATTTTGATGGCTCTGGTGGCGGCGGCGGCGGCGGCGGCGGTGGTGATTCGGGGAATTTGAAGGATGGAGGATGGGGTGGGTCCAATTTGGGGAGTAATTTTCCAACTCCTAAGGAGATATGTAAAGGGCTTGACAAATTTGTAATTGGACAGGACAGGGCTAAGAAGGTCTCTCTCTCTCTCTTGCAATTTGTTACTTTGGGTTAACTCTCAATTCAGTTATTGAAAGATTATGCTTTGACCTAATAGGTTGTTGAAGTTTTTTTTACATCAATTTAGTTGCTCTTAAATTGATTCCAGAAGTTTTTTGTTACCAATTAAGTTCTTAGAAGCAACAATTTGATGATGTTTAAATCTTTCAGGACATAATTGGTGGAAAAAACTTTTAGTGGTATTGAGGGTGTACTTTTGAGGGGGGAAGAATGTTGAGTTTTGCTAACTTATTTGCATTTGCAGGTGCTTTCTGTGGCAGTTTATAACCACTATAAAAGGATTTCTCATGAATCTTCTTCACTAAAGTGGTTAGTATATTACTTCACCTTTTTATGCTTTCTTTGTTTGTATGGTCCTAGTGTGAAATAATTATCTTTGTTAGTTGTGTGTAGATACTGTTTTTCACATATTCTCACTTTAGGCCTGCAGGAGACTCAAGTAATGGTATAGCTAGTGCTATTGATGATGATGATGATAGAGTTGAGCTTGAGAAAAGCAATATACTTCTAATGGGGCCAACAGGGTCAGGTAAACCAGTTTTCCCTTTTTTCTCCTGTTCTTGGATTCACAATTGAGTTCGACGTCTCTCAATAATCTAGTTTCATTTAGTTGAAGTATTAAAGAACAGCCTTTTCCTGCAAGGTGTGGTCAGCTACATGGATCAAATGATGTTTGTGTCCTTTTTAATGGTTTTAGGAGTTTTTCTTGGTCTCGCTCTATGAGGCGTGTAGTATTGGACTATTGGTCTCACTTTACCTATTACTTGCACTATTATAACAATAATAAAAGCCTTTAGACTATCCTCCATTATATCAATTCTTCTTACCAAGACTTCAATTGGTCTTCTCACATGTCCAAACCACCTTAGTCGGGATTCTACTATTTTTACTCAATGGGTGTCTATACTCTGCCTCTGTCATGCTTTCTAAAACTGATTCCATCGTGGGTCCCAAGCCTGCATAAAAGAAGAGGGTTTTGTTCATCAGTCGACATACAATGTAAAACTTTGTGAAAACTTTATGACCAAGATAGATGATATTTAGATGCACAAATGGATTAAGATTTTGCATTGAGCCCTATGGTGATGGGAAACATGTTTAATTAATTTAACAGGGAAGGAAACTATGTTTATGACCTTTGCCTTTTCCATCTCCATTTCTTTGTAAATCAATAATGCTTTGTTACTAGTCTAACTTGTTTTTCTTCGATGTGGTGATTTCGTTTCAAGGACAGGGAAGACATTACTTGCTAAAACCCTGGCACGATTTGTAAATGTTCCCTTTGTTATTGCAGATGCAACTACACTCACTCAGGCAAGTTAGTGGTTTTATTCTTGTTCACTGATTTATCATCTCCCAAAAAATAGGGAAGGGCAGAGAGAGGAAATATTTTTTTATTTATGTTTTGTGGTTTCTTCTTTTGGAAGATGTTTAAAGCTCCTTATGGGTTTAATAACATTTCCTCCCCTTTCAAGTATTGAGTAAAGGGTTTGAAAGCGTGTAACTTATTGGCAAAAAATGAAATTGCATGTTGATACAACATATGTAAATTCAAAACACAAGGAAATTTAGAGTAATATATCGGAAACATTTCCTCTTGTCAAATTCAAAAAACCCTATAGGTACTTTGGGAATCATTTCCTTTTCTCCTGCGATTTGAAGGCGTGCGTTTATTTCATCATTTTTATTTTTCGTAGACAATTTCATGTTAATTTTTGTTCTCCGGTAGCTACATGCTTATGTATCAGGTCTAACCTCAAACCACCTTTTTGCAGGCTGGTTATGTTGGAGAAGATGTGGAGTCCATATTATACAAGCTCCTTGTGGTAAATTCTCTGACAAGTGACTACCATGTTATTTTTGCACACCCTAGTAATTTGCATATTCTCCATACAGCTAGAACAAGACCAGTGATTCTGTGTCCATTTTTTGATGGATTTTTAGTATTTGAACAAAAATGTAAATATAAATAAAATTAGAATAATATTTCTTTGCTTTTAACATTTTAAATCCTTATCCTGAGAAGTGGGTCTTGGATCTACTTATACGTGGAAGAACCAGGTTTAAGGGTTTAATGTGTGATTCAACCTTGGAATGAGAAGGATTTGAATTCATATATTTTTATGATCTGAACATAGCATAGAGTGCTGACTTGTACTTACAGATTCCCATTCTAATGCAACATTTTCTTTACCATTGGAAATTATTTTCTTCTGCCGACTCCCTCAGTTTCTGAAATATACTTTTCTCAATGGTCTCTTAATTGTTTAAAACTGTTTATGTTTCTTTCAATAAGTCAAGGGAATATATTGTTGATGTTTCTTTTAATGGAAGATACATAAATTTACAAACATAGAATCACAAATTGTAGCCGGAATCAACAACTCATAAGTTTATTTTTCAGGTTGCAGATTATAATGTGGCAGCTGCACAGCAAGGCATTGTTTACATTGATGAAGTTGACAAAATTACCAAAAAGGTTCTCACTTGTTATGTGTTTTATCTCCCTTCAAGTTCCATAAGTATATTCCACCACTTTTACATCTGCTATTTGCATTTCAGGCAGAAAGCCTTAATATCAGTAGAGATGTTTCAGGCGAAGGCGTTCAGCAGGCATTATTGAAGATGCTTGAGGGAACTGTTAGTTCTTTTCATACTGTGACAAACACTGAAAGCAAGTTAATTTATAGTTTTGTGGAACTGCTATGATGATCTTGGAACAGCGAAGTCAATAACGCCTGATTAAATTTTCATTTATGTACTCCTGCATTTAATAGCATACTGATTTGTAGTATTCTTTCCATTAGGTTGTCAATGTCCCTGAGAAGGGAGCTCGAAAGCATCCTAGAGGTGACAATATTCAGGTATGTGTACATTAATCTTCATATACTTGTAAGAAAATAATTATAGCACTGGTACAAGAGTGCAATCAGATATGAGAAAACCAATTTTGCTGTTATTTTTCCCATTTTAATTCATTGTGCTTAGATTTGTACGAACCTTTGGATTCTAGGTTGTTTGGATTTCGTTTTTGGTATCCTTCTATATTGCGAAGAGCCGTCTGCAGTTCCAATTGATTTATAACTGTTTTGGCTTTTGTGTCTCTTCACACTTTCACAGATTGACACAAAGAATATACTTTTCATTTGTGGAGGAGCCTTTATAGACTTAGAGAAAACAATCTCAGAAAGGTTGAGCAAATCCTTAAAATTGTATTCTAGTGATATCAATAATATTGAGTTTGTAGTCTTTTTGTAACTAGACTCTTTTGATTCCTTTCAGGCGTCAAGATTCTTCTATTGGATTTGGGGCACCCGTACGTTCAAACATGAGGACAGGTGGGGTCACAGATGCTGCTGTTGTATCATCGTTATTAGGAACTGTAAGTTACATGTGATATATCGTGCAAGGACACTGGTTTTTTATAAACCAACTAGATTCAAGTTGGATACTTACAAAACTGAAGATTATTATTTTTTACAGGTTGAAAGTAGTGATCTTATTGCATATGGTTTAATACCTGAATTTGTTGGGCGGTTTCCTATTCTTGTCAGTTTGTCAGCTTTAACTGAACATCAACTTATTCAGGTTGGCTAAATTCAAGTGACCATTCAACTTAGCCACTTTAGAACCTTGTACTTGTAATATTTTCCTCATTTGGCTGTGTTCACAACTGAATGATGTAGTTGAATAATCATATGTTGATTGATTACAAATTAGAATGAGAGATATGAGAAAGTCAGATTATCAGAATTACTGAAGTTGTCATGAGTAAAATTTTCGGGTGATCTAACACTGTTTTGAAGTTATTCCCTTCTTATTCAGACAGTTAAATTGTCACCTCGTGTTCTTTCTTTTTAAACTTTACATGTCATTTTTGTGCCACCTAATCCCATCAATGCTTTTAACTTATATTTTCTATTCATAATATGTTCAAATAGGTCCTCACAGAGCCAAAGAATGCTCTAGGGAAGCAATACAAGAAGATGTTCCAAATGAATGGAGTAAGCTTTTACGAACCTCGTCATATTCCCCCTCCTCTTAGTCCTTTGTATATTTTTTAAAATAACATGTCTTCTCTTCGATAAGTGAGAAGCTACAATAATGGGCTTGACACTATATATTCAGCTAAAACCTTCCCACTCAAGAGCAAGCTTATTTCTTGTTTGTTCATCATAGGTTTAAGGAATGGGGGATTGATTATTCATTTAAATTTAGAATGCTTTATTATATGCTTTCTTAGGCTGGAAATGGCTGTTTTGACACAAAAAATTAACATATACTTTGTTGCTCAGGTAAAGCTGCATTTTACAGAAAATGCTCTAGGATCAATTGCCAAGAAAGCAATATCAAAGAATACCGGTGCTCGAGGCTTACGATCAATATTAGAGAGTGTGTTGGTAGATGCCATGTATGAGGTATGCTATTTTTTTCCTTTTGATGAATTATTTGTCCACAGTGTATGTCATGGAGTGTAACACACCTATGAGATCGAACAAGGAGTATAACATTAAAGACATTACAACTTAGTGACACTAGACAACCTTTAAGCAATAGATCTTGACACCCACTCATGTGCATGTTACCCTCAATTTTATCTTTATTTAGAGAATATAGAGAAACTTTGTTGCGCTTTGTTGCAAAACTTTACATAGATGGCCTCAATACCAAAAAGGATGAGAGGTTGTGTTAGGCAGTAAACAACTAATGCAAACTTTGTTGAATCTCTATGACATGAATAGATGATGTGGTTGTGTTAATGCTAGGCCGTTGCTCAATAGCAACACATTTGTATGACTTAAGTCCAATGTCAAATTTCAAAGAGTTGCTACATTAATGCATGGGTGTAGTGAAAAACAAGCAAGGATTTTTTAGTGAGCGTGTGTATGTGAAGATGGCAAGAATGCTAGTTCGTCAGGGTAAGATTACTTTTGGAACTTGGGGTATTGCCTCGCTTGCAGATAAAAAACTAAGGAAATAGTTGACACCATGACAAGGATTAGTTTTATACGCCTAAAAGAGACTAAATAGGTTGGAGAAAAGGAAAGGAATTAAATACTTCTGCATTTAAGCTTTGGAACACTGGCAAGGTAAAATTTAGAAATGGGTTGCCATAAAAATGCATTAGAATTGGAAGAATTTTGCCGTGTGTGTGAGGAGACTCGTTCCCCACCACCACAGAAAACACACTGTTTCTATCTTTTCTCTTTTATACTTGTGGTTATAAAAAGGGTACCATGATGAGCTACATAAGATGAAAAATGATACCCCCACACCTCTTTTTGGGGTACCATGAACATTGTAGATTATATGGCTTAGTTTGCTTACATTTTTTATGCAGATTCCTGATACCAGAACAGACGATGATGTTATAGATGCTGTTCTTGTTGATGAAGAGGCTGTTGGAAATGAAACGCCTGGGCGAGGAGCCAAAATCCTTTATGGTAAGGGAACGTTGGATCGTTATCTTTCAGAGCAAAAACATGATTCCCAGGTATGTATCATTTAAGATGACATAGTTTTCTATTTTCTTATATCAAATCAAGTTCCTAATCATGCTTTTTTCTACCCATAGATCACAAGCCGAGATCATGAATCGGAGACAGAACTTCCTTCCATTGTTGCCAGCATGTAAATCCATTGCTGGTATCTATTGTAGTTATCTTTGTACATAAGTTTATACATTTATTAAATAATATAAAGGGTATAGGTTCAAATTGCCTCATGGTTTTGGTTGAAATCAATGTACTATCAAGGACTTTCAATGGTCACTCCCCTGTGGTTAGTTTGGTTAAGACAATCACAGTGAGGTAAAACTCAATGCCCCATATCCCTATGTGTACAATACCTGGTTCATATATGTAAGTTTTGGGCAAGCATTGATGGAGCCAAAAATGTATATCACTTGCATATTTCAGGTCCATTCCTGGTTTTGGTCTAGATTTTAACCACCTGAATGTATTAGAATAATAGTTCATGTTTTTTGTCATAATGGAAGGTTTCCTCTCACTCTATGTAAAGGAAATAATTCATTTCAGGTTGTGTGATTGTCTCTCACAACAAATGTTGTTACGAGAGTTGTGATGAATCATTGGACAATTGTTGGCCACGCGATTCACATAAACCTTGGTATGTATCAATATTGTGAGAACAACACATTGTGGTTTTATCGGTTCGATCGCTAATCTTATTTTAAATTGGTGAATTGGATGATGCACTTAAAATTTAAAAAAAAGTGGAACAATATTGAAATGTTTTGTTATATTATGGTCCAAAATTTTTTGGAAAGATATTATTTCAATACAATTGCATATAATTATTAATTATATATATGAAATTACTTGTTCCGACCGAATAGTTTAATTGTTTAAATTAGTTAAACCTAATATAAAACCTGATCATATCGATATTCAATCAAGCAAGCTAGAGGTAATCAATCTCCAAACCAAAAACAATAACCTTCATCTATATTGCCAAAAGTCTCTCTTATGATTTTAGTACTAGTTAGATAGAAACTCTAAAAGTTGGTGATAAGACAGAAAACCCATGATAGAAAAATAAGAACTAAATATTTTGTTATGTCAATTTATATTCATTGATTAGCGAATTGGAGCTTCATCCCATGATTAAGGCCTTGTATCCATGTGAATAAGATATGCTGTCTAGCTCTTCCATATTAAGATGCTTTGGACAATTTCTTACATTTCAAATATATCAACAAAACTAGTTATATTCTTAATCAACCTGTAACTGTAAATAGGTTCCAAAACATTATTAGGTGTAACCATAGCATTTTCGTGATGTTTCTTAACCTTACTTTAGAAGCATGCATTATATACCTATAAGTGAATTGATGATATTCTAACCTCTGATCTTATTATAGTTTATATAAAACTTACTTTTACGTAACACAAATTCTCTTATTTCAAATTGCAATTATTTTGCAATATTTAGTATCATTAGTTATGTGCAATTCAGTTTTTGTTCTTATTGGTGAAAATTATTTGATGTTGCAAGATTTGTTTGGTTTGGTTGTTCACTAATAACTGCTATATATACATAATTCATTTGAAATTAAATGTATTCAAGACTGATTCAGCCTCACAGTACTAACTTTTAGTTAAATGATATAAAATTGAGTTTTAGAAATAAGACTTCTTTAACTCACTTTCATTTTTTGTTATGGCACATCAATTTATTTCTAATATTGTTTCTGAGAGCCGTTATAATTTAAAAAAAAAACTCTAATTATGAGTTTTGGTCAAAAACTTAAAACAAAGAACAGTTCACAGTTCAAACTTCAAACAAATAACAAATTTATACGGTTTTCATGGCAAAAAAATTAGTTGGAATATAGTACCTTTTAAATCAACCCCTTTCTAAATTCTGAAATCTAACGGTCCTCCTTCTCCTCTCTCTCTTCAGAACATGAAATAACCTTTGTAGAAAGAGAAACACACAACAAAGAAAAAGAACATCTTCTTTTTTAGAAAGGAGTTTGTCTTGTTGGAATCCATTCATTCATCGTCGATGTCCATCACCCCCATCTTCATTTTCATATTCTCTTCCTTTTCCTTCTAGAATTTTCCCACAGAAAAAGGAAGAAAAAAAAGGAGCAAAAGAGAACAGAGTGGGAAGAAAATTTTGAAAAGGGGGAATACCCAGGTGATTAATTCGTCGAAAAAATCGATTTTGATACCTGGGTGTTTCTCAAAATTTGTTTTTTTTCCTTAATTGGTAGAAGGGTTTGGTGATTTGATGGACTTGGACAGCATTGAATGTGTGTCATACTCTGATGGCATGGATGAGGATGAGATCCATCTCCACCATCATCACTCTGAGTTTTCTTCCACAAAGCCTCGTAATGGAGGTACCAATCACAATAATTCCATGCTTTCCACGGCCATTGCTCCTGCTACCAGTGTCCATGAATTGCTTGAGTGCCCTGTTTGTACCAATTCAATGTACCCTCCAATTCATCAGGTTAGTTCTTTTACTAATTTTCATATATATATATATATATATATATATATATATTTGGGTAATACTTTTTCATGTATCTTATGTTATGTGTAACTTATTTTGATGAATTGGGTGGATTTGTTTAAGCAGATTTTAGTTTTTTTTTTTTTTTTTCTGAGCATGGGGTTGTGGGATGAGGACACTTTGCTTAAATGGATTTGGTTTTGAAGTTGGATATTCATTACATGGGGCAAGCATTGTAAGTCACTTTTCTTTTAGCATAACCAAAGGTATTATCCCCTTATCCTATGGATAAGGAACTAATTCCGATATCTTTCGGGATTTGTGGTTAGCCCTCCCAACAAGTGTCACTCTCAGGAATCGAACTTTTGACCTTTTGGCCTATCTGGCGATCCAGTGGGGTCTTACACCACTAGACCAACTCCTTGTCGGTATTGTAAGTCACTTTGTAATTGCATGTCTGGGTTTGGCTGGAATTAATTGCCCTTTAATGATATTGTTGTGATATTATGACAATAGTTGCAATTGGTGATAGTAAGGTGCCAAATCCAGGAATTAACTTTGTTGTCAGATGTTAATCTCACCTTTTTTTTATTTATGTATTTGGCAAGGGCTTGGTGCTGTTTAGTACTTCCTTTGTGCTTACTAAACACAAATTGATTGTTGTCTTAGTACTCAGTAGATATATCCATGCATTGAGCCATTGAGGGAAGGTTGATTTTAGGATTATTTACATATCCTGCTTTTCAGCATTGAGTCATGTATTTGGATTTTTATGTTTGTTAGTTAACTGGAGAGTTTTGATCTGTAGCATGTTCACTTGTTTCTCATGGGAGCAAGTGCCAAAATCTTTGGCAAATATTTGTTTAATACATAGATAAATAATATCTGGTATGCTAGGAGTATATTTAGTTGGCACATTTGGTACATAAAATCTATGCAAGAGATGACTGCTAGTATTGGAAATTCCGTGGTGCATAAATTCACAAAAGAATATAAATATTATATATTTATACTGTTCATTGCATGCATAGTAAATATTACATTACATGTTTGTAAGTGTGCATCTGTGTGCACATGCAGTTCACTGTATACCAGAAGTGCATTTAAAGCTACCTTTCTTCTGCTACCTAAGTTAAGCTGAAGATATCTTTGAAATTAAACAACTACTTACTACAAAACCTTATGGTCTCTACTCTCTAAAGCTGAGAACATCTTTCAATTTGCTGGACTCAACTTGTATTGGGACATGAATTAGTTACAACTTACTAGTAGATTTGCTGAGTTTATGTTCCAATTTCTTGATCTTTCTGCTGCTCCATATTATGTTTGTGTGTATCAAATGCTATAGGCCAAGTATTTTTTCCTATCTTTAGCTATTCTTTGGTTCTGCAAATCTCGTGTTGCGTGTGCATTACTTTATCTTGTCACGATTGAAGCTTAAAAAAAGTATATTTGCCAAAAAGGGTGGGAGTATGTAACAAATAGCTTCTTTGCAGTGCCACAATGGCCACACACTGTGTTCCACTTGTAAAACAAGGGTGCACAACCGATGCCCCACCTGTAGACAAGAGCTTGGAGATATTAGGTGTTTGGCACTGGAGAAAGTAGCTGAATCACTTGAGTTACCTTGCAAGTTCTACTCCCTTGGATGTCCGGAAATCTTTCCATACTACAGCAAGCTTAAGCACGAGACAGTGTGCAATTTTAGGCCGTACGGTTGTCCTTATGCTGGATCAGACTGTTCTGTTGTTGGGGACATTCCCTTCCTTGTTGCGCATTTGAGGGATGATCATAAGGTGGATATGCACACAGGATGCACATTCAACCATCGTTATGTGAAGTCAAATCCCCGTGAAGTAGAGAATGCAACCTGGATGCTCACGGTAAGTGTACCACATCATTTTGTCTTACAATCTCGGGCGAGGAGTGGGGGAGAGGGACACTGTTTCCCGTTGTCATATATTTACTGTTAAAAAATTACCACCTATATGCTCATCAAACTTTTATTACAGGAAAATTATAAGGAGAGATAAGAGAATTGATACTATGACAAAAATGCTTTTAAATGACCATGACAGATAGTTTGTGTCATTTCCCTCTATGTTTCTGTTTTACATGGCTGAACCATATTTGTGTTTCATCTGATTATCTGTACAATTTGATTTTTATTTTTCTGTAGGAGAATGATGGCTAAATACAGCTTTTTATCATGATTCACCATCTAGCTGCAGCATGCACTCTTTTCTCATTATATGTCCTCACTGCCTCTGTATCTTATGTTTGCTAACTTGTATTTTCTGTGTTTAGGTGTTTCATTGTTTTGGCCAATACTTCTGCCTTCATTTTGAAGCTTTCCAGCTTGGCATGGCCCCTGTTTACATGGCATTCCTTCGTTTCATGGGCGATGAGAATGAGGCTCGGAACTATAGCTATAGCCTAGAGGTTGGGGGCAATGGCAAGAAACTCATGTGGGAGGGTATGCCACGAAGTGTTCGGGATAGTCACCGTAAAGTTAGGGATAGTCATGATGGTCTCATCATTCAACGAAATATGGCACTATTTTTCTCTGGTGGGGATAAGAAGGAGCTGAAACTTAGAGTTACAGGAAGAATATGGAAAGGACAACAGAGTTCAGATGCTAGGGTGTGCATACCAAATCTTTGTAGCTGAGATGTTCTTTGAAGGACATTTTTATCCTTTGTGTGTTTGTGACACCCTTGTGAGCTGTATTTAGGCCAACTTTATGCATGTTGTAATAGATTAATGCACTGAGTTGGCTTTGAAATTTTCAGTTTTCTTAAAGCGTGTGATAAACAAGATTTTCTTTCTTCCTTTATAAATTTGTTTGATCAGAATTTGACACTGGAAACTCGAATTCTTTCTTGGTCTGAACTGTGTTATGTTTGCTTCCTCCACTTGCTATGAATTATTCAATTACTTGCTTCATTATGTAAAGTGACTATGATGTCATGTAGTAAAAACCACTTCTTTTACAAAGGTAGAGGAGAGGAAATCAATTCCTCAAGAAACTATTGAAAGCCAACATGGATGATCCTTTAAAATTATATGGTAGTATTCTAAATCGTAAACTTTATGGAAACTAAAACTTACAATTTAAAACATATTGCAGGGTATTATTCTGAGGCAATATAATGTTCATCTTTCTTCCAACTTGTCTACACTAATGTCAGTGTTGCTTCACTTGCAATTTAAGAAAGTCCCTCATAATTTCATTCTAGACATAAAACATGTACAACACCAATGGCTGACTTTTTAGCACCAATTTAGGGGAACAAGTAATATGTTGCAAATTGCATAATAATTTCCAGCAATTTAATTACATGTAGAATATTCGAAAAGATGGTAACATAAGTTAATGAACCAAACTATTTTTGACAAAAAGAAAAACTACACTTCCTCACCCAAGCATCATGAAGTTGCTACTTCAAGCTGTTGTTACTTGTTCACTTGCACCATCACTTTTAGCCTCACCATCACCTGAACCCTCAGCTTCTGTTATTTTCTCTGTAGACTCTGACTCCTCCGGTTTAGACTCTGAATCTGTTTCCTTATTCCCAAACAACTTGGACGGAAGCAAAGAAGCTACTGCAGCTCTTGCACTTCTTTTAGCAGCTTCAGCTGCCTCAGCCTCTTTAGCCTTTGCTTCAGCTTTCAGCCTTTCCTTATCCTCCATCAATTTCGCCAACTCATCCTCCCTCCCCTCTTTCCTCAACTCCACCTTAACAAACTCTTGGAACTCCTCATCAAAATCAACGCCATTGTCATCCAACAATGTATCAACGATCTGAAGCACCTCATCCAACCTTCCTGCCTCACTCAGCACCTTCATCATGAACTGATAGCTAGCAACATCCATCTTGAGCTTCTTCACCATTAGCTCAAAGAACGACTTCGCCTCATCGATCTTCTCAACCTTAACCAAGCCATCAACCAACCTATTGTAAACAGCCAAGTTCGGCCTCAGCCCCGAATCAACCATCTTCCTAAAATATCCAGCTGCATCATCAGGCCTATCCTCCTTGAAGCAAGTATCCATCAACAATCCATAAGTAACCTCATCCGGGTTCACTCCCTTGCCCTCCATTTCTCCATAAACCTCTTCAGCTTCCACAATCATCCCATTGTTACACAACTGCTCAATCAAATTATTAAACGACAAGGTATCTGGCCTACACCTAAAATCCGACATTTTCCTAAACACTTCAATTGCCTCCTTAAACCTCCCTTGAGCGCAATACCCATCCGCCATCACGTTAAAACTCCCCAAGTTCACCACCAAGCTTCTCGGCGGCGCATGCTCCCTCATCATCCTATCAAACAACACCAATGCCTCATCAAACTTCCCATTCTTGCTCAACGCATCAAGCACTGAATTATAACCTACAGCACTCATCTTCACTTTCGAATCCACCCCAAGAGCTTCCTCATAACACTCCATAGCCTCCTTCTCCATCCCCCTCAGAAAATACCCTTTCATCAAGCTCCCATACACAACCCCATCTTCCAAATCACCACCCAATTTCCCCTTCAAATCCTCATAAAGTTCAAAAACACGATCCGAATCCGAACCCCTAGCACAACCAAGCATCAAATAATGATAAACAAGAGGATCAGGTGCAAAACCTCTAGAATCCATCTCTTGCTTGATCTCCAAGGCACGTTCCAATTTACCATTATCAACCAAACCCTTGATCAAAATTCGATAAGTCGTAGGATTAGGGTTCATTGGGGCATCATTTACAAACTGCTTGTAATGCTCCAAAGCCGTATCCGGCTTGCGACAATCAAGATAAGTCTGGAAAATCAAATTATGAGTAATAATATTCGGCACTACCCCGGCCTGCGTTATAAATCGATGCAGCGATAGCAAATCAGAATACTTCGATTGACGAAGCAGCGCGTAGAGAACAGCATTGATGGTGAATATAGTGGGACGGCAATTGGAGTAAATCGAATGACGCGTGTACAACGCAGCTTCGTCGAGGTCGTTTTCGCGAATTAGGGTTAAGATTCGGTTGTGGAGGTTGAGACGGTTACCGGTTAGAGCGGTAACGTGTTCGGGGAGTTTAGGGTTGTTGGGGTTCAGGTAATATGGGGTTTGGGATTTGTTGTTGGGGTTGGGTTGGTTTTGGGTTTGGGTGCGGTTCAGGGCGGAGAGAGGGGGTTCGATGCGGAGCTGGCGCTTGCGACGGCGGCGTTCAGCGGCGGCTTCTTCTGGGGAGGAGAAGGAGAGGAAGCGGAGGGAGATAGTGGTGGGTGGTTGACGGCGGGGGTTGGCGGCGGTTCGGAGGTGGAGGAGGAAGGTGGCTTTGGAAATAGCCATTGGTGCGGTGCGGAAAGAATGAAAGAAAGAAAGAAAGAAAGAAAGATAGGGTTCAGTTTAGAGTTCACTTTGAAAGGGGGTGTTTGGGGTGGAAGCTTAACTTAAACCTAATATTGGAATAGAAATATAGAATGAATTTATTATGATGCTTGCCTGTGATAATGAAAAAACGATTAAAAATGCTTTTCAAACAAATATTTATACAATGGTTTGATGTTTAAAATATTAAGATTTATTATTTTTACTCGCATTTTGAGTTGATTCTCGATGTTAAAATGCATAAAGCATGAAGTGTGATAATTTTTATCTGCAGCAAATATATTTATATATTAATTACATCAAAACATTAGTACAAACTTATATAAAGTGCTTCTAAAAATTAAAAAACATGAACATGGTTGTGACAATGAGGCTTGCACCACTTTTCCTCAAATCAAATATGTTATCTTACTTTATACGTCAAATATGCTATCTAACATTTATCTTTTAACTTTGAGTTTGTAGAAGCTTCCGGAACTTATTCATGGTAGTGAGTTTCTTCAATTACAGCCCATACATTTGGGCTTTGTGGGTTGAGAAAAACTTACTTATAAACAACTCTAATACTTCATAGAAACATTCTGACACCAATGTTATTAATGGTCTCCACAATTTAATGTTTTGTGGTATCAGAAGTGTTGGGATTTTCTTAAACCAAGTTTTTCTTTTGTGGTTTATGCAAATCAAATGTGTTCATCCAATGTTAAGTTTTATCATGTGTACTCATTTCATGTACGGCGAGAAAAGAGTTGGACTAGAGTTCAACTTGATAATGATTTGTTTTGTTTGAAACTTGACTTATGTTTGAAACGAGCTATGTGATTAACTTAAACATGTCAATTAAAATTCACGAAATGTTCCATTTGATTCGTTAACTCGAGTTAGTTTAGATCATGCCAACTTTTTATCTCAACTTACTAATTCAAATGGTTCATTTTCTCAATTCAAATTATGATTATTTATGTAATGTATATAAAATTAAAGATATTATATATATATATAAATAAGATGACTCAAGTGAGAACAGTTTCCATATAAAAATAGTGATAACAATAACACTAACAATAAGACAATATATAAATCTTTATATTAACAAATGATATACTGACAATATATAAATCTTTATATTGACAATGTTTAAATATTATATCCATATTTATATTTATATATTAGACCATATATAAATCTTTTGGTTTGGTTAATAATATCATATGCCTCATTGATGCAAATTAATTGGTCTTTTCATTTATGCCATTTTTATAGAGAAACTAGTAGATATGTTGATACTCATCCATCTCATAATTATTATGGTCACATGAGATGTTCTATTTGGAGCTTGACCATGCTTATAGCTTAGTGCATTAAAATAGAAAATGAATGGGACAATTTTGTGAAAGAGACGGAATAGTTATTTTCAATTAAAAAAAATAGAGAAGCTGACTTAGAATGACTTGAACTTATATTAACCTACCAATTTAAATTCCAAAACAAAATCAATAACTAAAACAATATGATGCAAAATCTCACCATGTAGATTATATTTGCAAATAATTTCCAACTTATTTTTTTTGTCATTGAAAATAAAATAAAAAACAAGAACTCTCATTTTCGATTTCCGATTTCCAATGTCCGAGAAAATATTTATGTTAGTTATGTTATATCTTTATCGGTGGTATTGGATGTAATGCGGTGGAATCTGTAGAAGCTCCATTCATTTGGATATTACAAAGTGGAAGTGATTATGGTGAGGTGAGTTCATCCTATTCCATTGAAAATCCAAATATTCTTTATAGTTCTTTGAAGGTCCTAGTATCTTACTATCTTTATCTCAATTGATCATTTGACCTAAGTGGCATGTTGTTATTTTCTTTTAAATAAGAATCTGTAAAATACTAACACGTATCAATATGATTTCTACAAATGAAATATCATATTGATAAATGTTTATAATATAATATTGTACCCAATATAAATAAGGCATGACCACGCTAGTAAAATTAATGTGAAATTTAAATATGTATGGGAATTTATAAGATCTTCAATCTTTATTTTAAATGGAATGTTTTCATGTTAAGGTAATGTAATTTATTTCATTTTTTTGGTAGCACTAGGATGCAATTTCTTGATAGACAGACACGTATGCAAATATCCATTTGCATAAAATAAGTTTTGCTATTGGACACTCATAATAAGAAATAATCACCTTAAAATAACTTTTTATTTTATATTATTACTAGTTAATTACACATTACGATTTTCTTGCCTTATTTTACTTAATATCCAAATTTAAATTTTAAAATTACTTATTATCATATCATCTCTCATGAAACCTATCATTTTTATAATAATAAATTTTATATATTTTGTTTTTTAAATTTTAGTCATATATAACTTTTATTTATGAAAACATTCATCTAAAATATAAAAATTAATGAATTATTTGGATCATCTCCTATACTGGGTAGTCTAGTACTGGGAATATGAGGCCCAAAATAATTTGAAGTTAAAAAAAACTGTAATTAAAAATAAGTGAAAATCTGCATAGTTAATTTTTAAAAAATAACACATGTTACAATCTTTAGTTGTACTAAATTTTCCGGTAAATGAGAAGATCCAAATTCATAAAAATGTGAGTGAATATAACTTTATTTGATTTTATTCTTCCAACAATTTGCATTGCCAACTTGCATCACTTATATACGATCAATATATCATATATCATTCATTTGTATTACATTTTTAAGAGTAAGTGATAATCGAAATGAATAATAATTGCATTATCCTTACATTATTCATTATTTATAGTTAATATTATTATAATATATTTACAAGATGTTTTAACAGTTCTAACAACATAATGGTAAGAAATATAAAAATAACCAAATTCCTTCTTTCCTTATCTGTCAACAATCTCTCTCTCTAACTCCTTCTCCTCCCTCTCTTATGGTTTGCACATAGATTCCAATCTATCTCTCTATAAATTCTGATTCTCTATCAATCCATGTCTCCCTCCATATCTTAATCTTTTTCTACAACTTTCCAATTATCCATTTCTTCATTTTCATTGCAGATCCTTCCCATCTTATACCCAGGTTACATTCTTATCACCATCCTTAATCTTTAATTTGGATTTCTTTTAATTCACGTTAATCAATCCAAAAATCGTTCCTTTTTTGCGATCGGATTCAGTTCTTGTTCAATTGTTTTTTGGGTAAGTGAGCTCAACAGTACAAGGATGTTTGTATAAAAATGGGGTTTGTGAATTTTAATCTAATTTAATTTTAATCCAACTTGCTTAGTATTCTATATTGCTTAGTGTCAAAGGCTTTTATTCTCTTTTTATTTATGATGCATTGATTTGATATATGTCAAGAATCTCAAACTTTAAAGTTGTGTTAATTCTATGTCTTGGTCTCTATCAAGGGGAACTTTTTGTCCCTTTTTTTCTTCTTTCAAGGGAACTTGAACTTTTAAGGTTTCACTTTATAGGCATAGTTTCCGAAAATTTTATTATGTTCGTTTTCAAGAAATTTAAAAAAAAAGTGATTTTTTTAATAATGATTTTGCTGTTTGATGAAAACACATTCAGTCATGCTAAATGGTAGGTAGAGGAATTATTCATAATCAAGCACTGAAAATTCCTTTAATTTCTTTCCTATTTATTTTCAATGCAATTGAACTTAGGGGTAAATGTTATTCATGTCCTAGGGGGACACTCATATTTCATGATTTATTGCAGTTCAATCATATACCCATTGCTGTATGTTTAATGCTATGAGTTGATGAACGAGAACAGGAATCTGAAACGTCCAAGATCACCGCCATTCAAAATGCCTTTGACAGACTCTAATAATGTGCAAGATATTGATGATAGCATTCTTTTCCCCGTCGAAGAGATTGTACAATACCCATTGCCTGGATATGTATCACCAACTTCAATAAGTTTCAGTCCAGATGATACTTTAGTTTCTTATTTATTCAGTCCTGATCAGACATTAAACAGGAAGATTTTTTCCTTTGATCTGAAGACCAATAAACAAGAATTGCTATTCAGTCCCCCTGACGGCGGACTTGATGAGAGTAATATTTCTCCAGAAGAAAAGTTGCGGAGGGAGAGGCTGAGGGAGCGCGGGTTAGGAGTGACCCGGTATGAATGGGTGAAGACAAGCTCTAAAAGAAAAGTGGTCATGGTGCCATTGCCAGCTGGGGTTAGTTCCTTTGTCCTAAAAAAACTATCATTATTTTGGCAATTTGTTTCTTATTAATTGATTTAAACGTATGCTTTTGTTCGGAATAGAAGAACTGGTAATAGGTTTTAAAAATATATGTTGCACCGTAGTACTTAAAGGTGGTATGAATACCATAGCACACACACATATAGTTACATATTACTGCAATATTCTCACCATACTACCAACGGAGTGTGAGATCTTTCTTTAAAGTCCATGTCTGTCCCTTTATAACACTGTTGCTCGCTATGAACTATCAATGTTAAGATGTTCTAATATATGAATACATTATTTGAAGCTTCAATGCTGGTTTTTACTCTTGTTTGGTAGAGGGGTGGTCTGTCTTTTTGCAGTGTTGCCTCACATAGTTTAAAGGCAACTTCTGTAGTTATTTGCTAATTTATTCAATTTCTTTTAAAATCGAGCACCGTGTACCTGATTTTCAAAACTATGTTAGCTGTAAGCCTGTAATGATTTCTATCCCACCAGTGTCTTTAATATTGACTTAGTGTTATGGCGTCTTGATGCTAGTTTATGGCTTTATATAAATGTTATGTTGAACTATATATATTTTTGTTTCGGTGTATATGAAACTTTATGTGTCCTTTTTGTATTTTATATTGTTTAATAACTTTATGGGTAATGCCTTTTCTACTCGACAGATTTATATCCAGGATGTTTCCAATTCAAAAGTAGAACTCAAGCTTCCAAGTATTTCTGGCTCGCCCATTATTGATCCACATCTGTCTCCAGATGGGTCAATGCTTGCTTATGTAAGAGACAGTGAGTTGCGTGTTCTGAATCTCTTGACTAATGAATCAAAGCAGTTGACAAATGGTGCAAAGGAAAATGGTTTGGTAAGTTCAATAATTGTTTGGTCTTTACTGTGTTAGAGTTACTATATGCATTTGAATTATATGAGAAGCAGTTAATGAATCTCATATAGTCACCTGACAAGCTAATGTGACCTTTCTAGCTTAAATCTCTTGACTAAAATAGGATATGTATTTTTCAAACTAGCTGCACATATCCTATTTTACCTTCTTCATAATAAGTGGTTGATTTCTAGTATGAAGCATCCGACTGCTGAATTTGGAAGCTTGGTCCTTTCATCTTTCTTATCATTGATTAGGTGGAAATTAAATTCAGTGTTGATTCTCTTCCAGGGTACAATCTCTATTAGGATTAGCTAAGCCTATGCTTCTTCTTTTCTAATTTATGAAAATATGAATTTTGACATTTGGAACTTTAAAGAGTCAACTTACTTTTGACTATCCGAAAGGTTTTTCGCTTGTACTTGTCGCTCATAACTTCATATGCTCACATACTGTTTTTAGTTTGGCTTCTGGAAGATAAACGTCATTTTTTGGCATTATATAGTTTCAGTATTTGAAAATTTAACACTTTGTTTGTGTATTGCAGATCCATGGGCTTGCCGAATATATAGCACAGGTGAGATTTCATCATCTTCTTTATGTAACTTTAAACTAAAACAGGTGCTTGTCTTCCTTGTACAGAGTAGTCCTTTCCACTTTGGACTGGACAAGTTGAGCAGTAAATAATTTCTGATATGATGGCTTTATTCACTATATCAGTGTTGGCATTTTCCTCAAGTTTTATAGTGCTGAGAAATTACTCTCTTTAAAGTTTTATGGTGACACATGATTTTTAATTGCAGGAGGAAATGGATAGGAAAACTGGATATTGGTGGTCACTTGACAGTAAATATATTGCTTTCACTGAAGTTGATTTTTCTGAAATACCACTTTTTAGAATTATGCATCAAGGTAAGAGCTCAGTTGGTTCAGAGGCACAGGAAGACCATTCATATCCTTTTGCAGGAGCTTCAAATGTTAAAGTACGCCTTGGGGTTGTTTCGGTAGCTGGAGGCTCTGCCACTTGGATGGATCTTCTCTGTGGGGGCACGGAACAGAAAAACAATGAGGAGGAATATTTGGCAAGGGTCAATTGGATGCATGGAAATGTTCTTACTGCTCAGGTCTTGAATAGGCACCACACTAAAATAAAGATCCTTAAGTTTGATATTAAAACAGGCCAAAGGAAAAATATATTGGTGGAGGAAAACAACACTTGGATCACTTTACACGACTGTTTCACCCCTCTGGATAAAGGATTAACTAAGTTTTCAGGTGGATTTATCTGGGCTAGTGAGAAAACGGGATTTAGACATCTCTATCTTCATGATGCAAGTGGGACTTGTTTGGGTCCCATCACTGAAGGTGAATGGATGGTTGAGCAAATTGCTGGCGTGAATGAGGCGACAGGTCTAGTTTATTTTACTGGAACCTTAGATGGCCCTCTAGAGTCCAATTTATACTGTGCTAAACTTTTTGTTGATGGAAGTCAACCACTGCAGGTCCCTTTGAGACTTACACATAGCAAGGGGAAGCACATTGTAGTCCTTGATCATCATATGCAAAGTTTTGTTGATATCCATGATTCCCTTGATTGTCCTCCTAGGGTGTTACTTTGCTCTTTGGATGATGGAAGAATAATCACGCCTTTGTATGAGCAGTCATTACCAATTCCAAGATTCAAAAGACTTCAACTTGAGCCTCCAGAGATTGTTGAAATACAGGCTAATGATGGCACTACATTGTATGGAGCTATATATAAGCCTGATGCTTCTAGATTTGGACCTCCACCTTACAAAACTATGATCAATGTTTATGGTGGTCCGAGTGTACAACTTGTTTCTGACTCTTGGATCAGTACAGTTGATCTGAGAGTGCAATACTTGAGAAACCAAGGCATCTTAGTTTGGAAGGTCAGTTTCCCGAACTTTACTTGATTATATTCCTCTCTTCTTCTTTTTTTTTGCCTTCAAATTTTGTATGTATCTCACCTTTTATTAGTAAATTACATGAAGGTGGACATAGGTACATAAAAGCGAATTGTTCTAATACTCTATAAGCCTTGATATACTTAAACATGGTTAGATTGTGAGTATTAAATTGTTTGCCTGAAGAGATTGATAGTAATATGATTAATATAGAATTATAGACAATCCATCTATTATTTATACATGGAAAACATTAACAGACCTATAAGTGACGGGACTTGTTTTTAATTAAGAAAACATATCCACCTTTGCATTTGATGTTTCCATTTTATGCCTCAGTGGTTGTTGTAGTGATCTGATGTTCCAAATTCATAGGCTTTTGTCCTTTGAGCTTTAAAATCAGGAAGGTTTTGCCCTTTTTTTTTATGATACGTAGTAGCATCGAGAAATCTTGCCTTTACCTCTTCCTAACAAGTTTTTTAGTTTCCTCCCTCCAAGTTAATTATTGTTTTTCCTGTTTACAGTTAGACAATAGAGGAACTTCTAGACGGGGGTTGAAGTTCGAAAGCCATTTTAAGCACAAACTCGGTCAAGTTGATGCTGATGATCAGGTAACTGGAGCAGAATGGCTTATCAAAAAGGGTCTCGCAAAAGCAGGCCACATTGGGTTGTATGGGTGGAGCTATGGTGGGTACCTCTCAGCTATGGCCCTGTCAAGATATCCAGATTTCTTCAAGTGTGCTGTGGCTGGTGCGCCCGTTACTTCGTGGGATGGATACGATACGTTTTACACAGAGAAGTACATGGGACTGCCATCTGAAAATCAAGCAGGGTATGAAAGCGGTTCGGTTATGAACCATGTGCACAAGTTGAAAGGAAAGTTGCTGCTTGTGCATGGCATGATTGATGAGAATGTGCATTTTAGGCACACTGCAAGGCTTATCAATGGACTTGTGGCAGCTGGAAAACCTTATGAGCTTATTATTTTCCCAGATGAGCGCCACATGCCGCGACGCCATAGAGATCGAGTTTATATGGAGGAGCGGATATGGGACTTCATACAGAGGAATCTGTAAGAAAAGAACCCTTTTTTATGCATATTTCATGGTTGTTCAATTGAATATGAAGAGTAGTTTCTGAGCTTCCTTTACCCAAAATTTGGTTTTTATTTCTTTATGCCTATTAACTGGTTAGCTACTTTGGTTCTTGGGCGATTAGCCATTTGGCCCATTTCATTTCAAAGGTAAAAGAAACAGTTCCTGGATTAACCTATCTATATATTATATTAAAGTTAAGCTCTTTTTAGTGATTCATTCCACCAAGTTGGGGACAAACATTACTATTCATAGAGCATGAAAATGGAATGGAATGCATGAATCATGCATGAAGTAGTGATCCAAGATCAAAAAGATAAGTAGTGATCCAAGAATTAACCCTTTGCTGTAAATTGAGATTTCCTATGAGACTTAACTTGACCCAAGCTTTTCCAAACATACATTATACATGTACCTTATATCTTACAACCTTTGTTATGCTTTAGAGGAACAATGTACACATGAATTCTAATGTCAAAAATTTGCAAGAAACAATGTTATATAATGGAGGTTTTAGTAATGTTATTAATCAAAATGACTCTTGATGTTAATAAAGTTGCTGATCAAATTATTATTTTACTCAATTTTAGTACTTCAAACAAACTTTTAAAATGAATCAACCTACTTATATTTTGGGTTGTGTTAATGAGTACCCCGAGAGTAAATTAAACTCACACCCCTGAGTTATAGTGAAATTATACAAATTACCCCTCACTTTTTTGTCCTTACATGAACCACCATAATTTTGTACATGTGTTACACTGACTACCTCCGCATGATATAAAAGTGTAATATTTTAAACAAAAAACGTATGATGTGTGTAATTAATTAAACAAAATATTGTATATTGTATAGACAAATTCAAATAATATAAGAGTCAATGCGTCTTCATTATTTGACTTGTTATAAAATAGTATAAGAGTTATTTAAACATTTATTTGAAATTATTAATGTATTTTATATTGACACAAAAATAATAAAGAAACACTCGCTTTTGTACTATTTGAAGTGTTATACAATATTCAATATTTTGTTTAACTTAATTACATTCATCACACGTTTTATCTTTAAAATATTACACTTTTATAATATGCAGAGGTAGTGAGTGTAATATATGTATAAATCTAGGGGTGATTTGTGTAGGATGGATGAGTGGTTGGTGTAAGGACAAAGAAGGGAGGAGTGATTTGTATAATTTCATTAAAACCCAGGGATGTAAGTGTAATTTACTCTATTGTTTATTAAATTGAGAATCATATTATAGAAAATTAATAAATATGTATGATATTAGGAAAGATAAGTTTAACAATCTCCATATTTTAACCATATCATTTTACAATGAAATATTTACTCCTTATAATCTCTTGTAAGTTTAGTTTTTCAACAAAGTTTTATTCTTATTTAACTATTTATTTCAAATTTCAATACAATGTTAACTACATATTTATTAATTTTATACTCAATTCATTATTCTGGAGAAAAAAATAATAATGAGTTAAAGTGAATAAATAAATTGAGAATCATATTATAGAAAAAATGTAACAAATTTGTTGTAAAAAGCAGTATTTGTTTATGTAAAACAAGTTAAGACAAGAGTCACACTACTTTTTAAAAAATATGGTGATTATTTTGTATTATTTAACAAGAATGACAATGAAAATCGAATTAGTGAATATCCATTTAAACTCAATTTTAATAAGGAAAGTCGTTATAATTAGGTTCATATTTGGTAGAGCTAAGACCCTAACCTAAAACTACTCAAACCCATTTATATATGTAAAACTAGTAAGTTACCTGTGCATTCCCACGAGACAGTATTTTTTTGTCGTATGATTAAGAGCACATATATTATATGAGCATTCATATAGTTAAGAATACATATGTTACTCGTACATTCGCATGGTTAAAAAAATACATGTTCCTCATGCATTTGTATTTTTAAGAACACATGTGAACCATGCATTCACATGGTTAAAAACACACATGTTACTCGTACATTTCCATTGCTATGAACATATGTTACATATGCATTCACTTAGCTAAAACACACATGTTAACCGTACATTCACATTGTTAATAACACAAGTGTTACCTGTGTATTTGCCTATTCAAACATATGATGAAAATTATGATACTTTCAGATTTGAATATTCTAACGAAAATAAGAAATCGAAACATGATACTGTAAAAGTTGTAGAAAATGAAACAATTTTTTCAATTTCAAATATGATTTTTTTAAATGAAAATAGGGAAATCAAATCTTGATACTATATGAGTCTTTTTACTAAAAAAATATTTAAAAGTTATAAAAAACTTCAATTTCGAATTTGATTTTTTTAATTATAGTAGAGAATAATTAAAATTCAATTGGTAAAATATCACAAAGCTTTGATGAGGTGAAAAGTAGATAGATTAATGCAAATATTGAATGAGGTAAAACTGTATAGTTTTTTTCAATTTAAATAAAGTACATTAATTCTTATAGTATTAGTAAACGTTAAATAAAGTAGATAGATTAATGCAAATATTGAATGAGGTAAAATAATATGATTTTTTTCAATCTAATTAGTTGGATGATAAAATCTTATTAGTGATTTAGAATTGGTTAGATATATATAATTGAATAGAGTTAGATATATATAATTGATTCAGAAACAAATTTGTTTAGTCTTATTGAGTTATTGACGAATCAACTACTCAAATTAGATGGTATATTGGTTAATAGAGTATATGTTAAATTGGAGAGATCAAGTGACCATATTTACACATTTAAGTGAGAAAAATGGAAAACATGAATATCAAATACATTTGTTGCTTCTAATTTTCAATTCCAATGATAAAAAAAATTTCCAACTTCTTTTTCTTCTACAAAAATTATTTATGAACATTTATGTCCATGAAAAAATAGGTGGAAAATAAGAGGAAGAATGAATTGAATCATTAATAGGAGTAAATTGTATTTTTAATTAGCATTTAAATTATTAAAATATAAAATGTATAAAAAGTGAGGAAGTATTGTAGTAATGTGCATAATAATAGGATAGAACACTTTTGGAGGGAAAAAGAAGTGATGAGAAAATGACATGTGGCTAGGATGACATTCTTTTCTTATATAGTAATAGATTACACATATATAGGGCCGTATATACATAAAAACTTGCATTATTTTCTGTCTATACATTACAAAAGTTGGATTACTTAAAATTTGACGGGGTCAAAGATAATATCATTATTTTCAATCATGACACATTTTAATTCAAATTCAAATTTCGGGTTCAAAGTCAGGTAAATACAAACTCAATCCAACTCATCTCATTGTCATTCTTAATGTATTTTCAAAACAAAGACTATTTAAAAATGGAAGGACCCACTAAAACTTAATTAGTAATTACATGTTGCTTTGGTTGGTTTAGATTTGGTTGATCTCCATCGTATTAATAATAATAATATCATGCCATTAGAACACTCACTCAATTAATGCTGTTCTTAGTAACTCATAGTTTTTAAATGCGTTCTTATCCTAATGTAAATGCACCTTTGAATTCCTCATGTACTAATTTTCAAGCATGGAACCAAATTTTATCCATATATAATAGTTTACTGCAAAATGGTTACATTCATTATAAATATTTAATTTGGAAAGTTATCATAAGTTCTGGATTTGTATTAAGAGGTGAAGCCATATCTTTGTTGTTCCCTTCAGTAATGTCATTTAGGAATGGACTATACTATATACTTTCCCATAAATTATGATAAATATCATAATCTGAATTAATTTAAGATTTGAACATTTTTCCGTTCAGAGTTTCTCAAAAGAAGGAACAAATTAAAAGATTGCATAGTAAATGACGCATATTCATGACGTGGCTGACACCTATTGGTTTATTCTATGTGTTATTGAGTTAACACAAACTTGTTGGTCAAGTTTATTTTAAAATTTTCAAACTAGTTGATACTTTATATATTTAAAAAATAAATAATAATTTTATATTTGTATATATACTATTTTTCATTATTTAAAAACTGGACAATGGTTAATGATTTAACATTTTAGAAATAGCTTTGATTTTCAATTATGACACTACTACTATTCTTAATTTCTTTTTGTTTATCATTATGTTTCTTTCCATTTTTGGGCTAATTCTTACTTACCGACATTTTTAAATAATCACTAAATAAAATTCAAAGAAACAAAAGGTTATCAAACTTTGATTTGGCCTTATAATTTTCTCTTACTTGCTAGAGAGGTTAATCAAAAGAAAGAAAATCGATCAACTTTTAGTGGAAAATTTTATAGACAATTAGATCTAATATTTATTTATATTTTTTAGAAAGTCAACAAATAATTAAATATGAATGATACAATAATAAAATATAAAAATCATACATTTTTAAGAAGTGTTTAACTTGGATGACAAAGACATTGAGTTCGCAACTATAAATAGCACGATACTCCATTCATTTGTAACAATCACTTTGTCTTATTTTTCACCATTCCCTTCTCTCTATAACTAACAACTCGGTACTGTGACTCAGTGAGTCAATTTTCCCGGAATATATGGGAAGCTGAGAAATTTCTCCGATTCCGGGAACAATGATTCATATGGATTCGTACAATGCCGATTGATTCCTCAACTTTCTTCTTTAATCGACTCACTACCTAACCTTCTTCTCACTCTGTAAGCTTGATCTTCATTTTAATTTTTTATTTATTTTTATTATTGAAATGATTCTTTCTTTTATGTGTAATTAGATATTAGATTTGGTTTTCTTTATGTTTAATTTTTCGGATTTTACTTTTTTATTATTTGAACATGTATAGAAATTTGTTATATCTGTGTTTGACTCTTCCAACTTTACTCTTTTGCTCTAATAACCTAAAAAAAGATAATCAGTAATTTGTGATAATTGAATCTGATTGAATGTTTCCTCTTTCATGTGAAATTGAACCCAGCATTTTCCAATATACAGATTTTTATTGTTGTAACAATATTTATATGAGAATTGTTCTCAATACATCATGTGTATGTATTATATGCATATTAGTACTTGATAGTCTTAAATCACCCAAAAACTTTATATGGAATATAATTTTAGCAGATCTCTACTATCTAACATAGTATCATCTAAATCAATTAGATCAAAATTTGGAAATTTTGAACATCTATAAAAATATAATCATATAGTTATTACTTTCCTACATTTTAGAAGTATATATTACGTCGTATATCTAGGAAGTTCTTATATTGACTCATATTGGCATCAAAGGATCACTCCCCATATGTGTACTCTTGTCTTTAATTGAATTCCTTATCATGTGACTGAAGATTTTCTTCCTTTTTGTAGGATTACTGAACTCCAGTTTGCAGGGCATCCCTTTTTTCCTTTTTGGCCTGTACAAACTTTTCCATAAAATAGCTTAAATGTCGCTGATATGAAAATACGATACTATCAATTCAATGTGACATCTGATCAGTTGATCTTTGTAGAAGCCAAACGATTAGAGAAGAGAGGCAAAAAACATTTAGGTTGCTCCTTTTGTGATTCCGTAGCATCTCCGATGGGACCATCTTAGTTTCACTGTTGGTTGAAAGGTTCATAGCTTGTTTTTTTAGCCAACAAGATTTTGACGCTGTAAGTTGAGAATGGCATGCGTGGTACTTCGTCCAGTGCATGACGAATCTTTTAACCCAGACTGTTTTAGTCCTCATTTAAGGGACTCGATTTTGATTTACCTAACTGTTGGTGGATCTGTGATTCCCATGCATATTAAGGATACAGATTCAATTGCTTCAGTGAAGCTGAGGATTCAAACCTTCAAAGGATTTTTTGTAAAGAAACAGAAACTAGTTTTTGAAGGGAAGGAGTTGGCTCGCAACAAATCTTGTATCCGTGATTATGGTGTTGCTGATGGGAATGTGTTGCACCTGGTGCTAAGGCTTTCTGATCTTCAAGCTATCACTGTTACGACAGTAGGTGGAAAGGAGTTTGGATTTTATGTTGAGAAGACTAGGAATGTGGGTTATGTGAAGCAGAAAATTGCAAGTAAATCGAAAGGGTTCGTGGATCTCAAGGATCAGGAATTGATATGTGATGGTAAGGCACTTGAAGACCAGAGGCTCATTGGGGATATCTGTAAGCACAATGATGCTGTAATTCATCTTTTGGTCAGGATTTCAGATGCCAAGGTAAGGACTAAACCAGTTGAGAAGGATTTTGAGTTGTCAATTGAGGCATCATCCACAGACAATACGGTGACCAACTTAGGCACAGACCAGTTAGGGTCAGTGTCCATAACAAATGAGGTCCCACAGAGGAACCAATTGACAGGAGATTTTCTTTTGGAACCAATTATTGTGAATTCCAATATCAGAATTCCACCAGTGATCCAGGAGCTAATTAAGATTACTTCTGAGGGGTTAGAAAAAGGCAGTAAACCAATTCAATCTTCGGAGGGATCCGGAGGAGCTTACCTCATGCAAGATTCATCTGGCTTAAAGTATGTTTCTGTTTTCAAGCCTATTGATGAGGAGCCAATGGCTATTAATAATCCTCGAGGCTTACCTGTCTCTGTGGATGGTGAAGGGTTAAAGAAAGGGACACGAGTAGGGCAAGGTGCATTGAGAGAAGTTGCAGCCTACATTTTGGACCATCCTAGGAAAGGACCTCGCTTATGTCATGACAAAGAGTTGCAGGGTTTTGCTGGAGTCCCTCCTACCGTCATGGTCAAATGCTTGCATGAAGGGTTCCATCATCCTGGTGGTTATAAAAATGTTTCTGGTAATGTTAAAATAGGATCACTTCAGATGTTTATGAGGAATATTGGAAGTTGTGAAGATATGGGCCCTGGTGCATTTCCAGTGGAAGAGGTACACAAGATCTCTGTGCTAGATATGAGATTGGCAAATGCAGATAGGCATGCTGGTAACATTTTGGTTGCCAAGGATGGTGTAGATGGTCGTACTGTGCTTATTCCAATTGATCATGGCTATTGCTTGCCTGAGAGCGTAAGTCTCTTGACACTAAATTTATTTGTTCTGTTTACAGGGAACTGTGTTGTGTCTTCATTAATTCCATTTTCTTATGCTTGTCTATTTCAGAGTTGTTGCAAAAATGCTGTAAAATTCTAAGTGCAATTTTCTGCTTTTTATTTGCCACTTTTCTCTCTGTTAATTTAGTTGTCAGAATTTTGTTTTATCCTGTACACCTGTACATAATCTTTTGAAGTTTCTTGCTAAGAAGATTGCCATACCTACACTGCATGAAATGTAGCTCGTTGACGCTTCGTTTATCACTGTACTTCAATATACCTTCTGATTTTTTTTGTTAATAGTTAAAAATGATGCCTCAATGCACAAGGCTCCTACTTAATGAGGGTTAAGCGTGTATACAGCCTTACCCTCACAAGCGGAGAGGCTGTTATTAGTTACTATTCTATATTATGACTTTATATGCAGACCATAACCTCACTTACCCCCTGTTGAACTTTTCTGATTTCTCAAAAATATTAAAACATTTTTCAGCAATCCCAATGTCTGTCATTCATAATTCAAAACCTTTTCAGAAATCTCAAGTTGGTTTCTATGATATTTGCACTGTCTCTATTCCCTTTGTTGAATTTTTTGCAATCCTGGCTAAATGTTTAAGTATCTGCTTATAAAGATTGTGGCTTATTAACTATGTTGTTGTCCTGTCATACTTGAGCTGCTTTGCATATGGTTTTCTTCTTTTCCCATCTGTTCCATGTTGGCTTTTAAATGGGTTTCTTTTTATTTTGCTATGGGTTTTCTCCCATTCATGTTGGCTTTTAAATATTTGCTTATGTATTATGTTGTTGACTAGTTAATAGTTATACTGGCCGCAAACTCATGTTGGTTTTTTACCCCCTTTTGCAGTTTGAAGACTGCACTTTTGACTGGTTATACTGGCCACAAGCTAAGGAACCATACTCCCCTGACACCATTGACTACATAAAATCTCTGGATGCTGAAGAAGACATTAAGCTTTTGAAGTCTCTTGGGTGGGACCTTCCTCCCAAATGTGCTCGCATCCTCCGTATATCAACCATGCTACTTAAGAAAGGTGCAGAGCAAGGACTCACTCCTTTCAACATCGGGAGCATCATGTGTAGAGAAACACTGAAGAAAAAATCTGTCATTGAGCAGATTATTCAGGAAGCAGAGGAAGCTGCACTTCCCGGAACAAGTGAAGCCGAGTTTCTTGATCTTGTTTCAGTGATCATGGATAATCACTTGGAAAAGCTATTCCCATGACTGATTACACTAGTTTACGTACCTATTAATAATACAACTGCTGCTACTACTACTACTACTGTTGATATAAGATAGTGATAAGTAATGGCAAGAATCGTGTTTAAACTCCAAAATGGAGTGAATTGCGGTTAGAACTTCAATCCTACCACCAATCAAGCATGCATGCTTGTATTGTAATATCGACTTTTGTGTTTTTTACATCTCTGAAAATATGGAATATATCCATATATGGAGTGTTTGAGGTATTGTGCAATATCTTTTATGGAGGTAATGTGCAATATCATCCCTCTAATATGTGCTTAATGAGCGAATAAAATAGTGAATATATATATATATAAGTTGTACTTGGGCTTGTAAATTTTTTCCATGTTCAGTTCATAGTGTTAGCATTGAGGTTCTGTATGGAGCAGGGAAATGCCACAACTTCCTTACCAGAGTTATGGACATAATGTGGACATGACTGGGAAACTATCAACATTAATAATTATATAGATTATGAGAGTTATGATGAACAAACACTACATGTGATATGTTCGATCTGGTGTCCACGTTAATAAATGTCTTGTCATGCATTTCTCTACCCAAGTTTCAAAATTTGTAATATGAATGATGAATGTTGTACCGAGCTAATAAAAAAACTAGCAAACACATCAAATAAAATGGGCTAACAAAATGAAAACACATGCTATGAATGGGCCTTTTGGTCTTAGTCCCGTCAGAAAAATATAGGCCCAAGTATAAATGGGCTTCAAAACAGCGTAATCATGGTTGAAATTTCTGGAACTTTCTATTCCTAACGTATATGTCGATCACTTGAAAAATCTTAAACCCTTATTCCTCTCTCTAACACGTTCCATTTCTAATTCAGAACTCGCGAGTTAGTCCGAGTCAATTCATCAATGGCGATAATCTCCGATTTAGAAGAACCCGAGCAGAACAACCAGACACAGTCCTCGTCATCAAAGCCCCAAACAGTTCCATCTAACTTCAGCTCGAGTTTCGATCCATCGAAACCCCTCTCTTTCGTGGAGAGGGTTTTCGAATTCATCTCACGAGAGAGCGATTATTTGACGAGCGAGAACGCGGAGAAGGAGATAACATCGTTGGTGCGCGCTGTGAAGGAGAAGACGAAGAAGAAGAAGAGAGAGGAGGAGGAGGCGAAGGCTGCGGAGGAGAGAGAGAAAGCTGATAAAAGGTTGAAAGAAGAGAAGAAGAAGAATCAGATAGTAGTGGAGGAAAAGAACAAGAAGGAAGAAGAAAGAAGTGCCAGAGGTACAAATATTTATATGAATTTCCAATGCACGTTTTATTTATATGATTTTAATTTCAATTTGAATTCATGAATAAATTAATATTGTAGTTTGCCCCTGCAAATGTTTAGGACATGGATTTGGTTTGTTGATGTTATATCTATTTTAAACATTCAAGGGTGTGCCCAATTGATTGAGGAATAATTGAATATTTAGCTTAATTTTAGATGAAGTTATGTGTTGTTTCATCACTTTAAGCCTTTATTACTCTCACCAATATCCTTATTTCGGTGTAACTGAACTGCTCCAAAACTATGTTTCTTGTACATGTTCTGAGGAAATTCCGATCTTGCTAGATTAATGGCTTTGAGGAATGGCTACAGATGTAGTGTTTGTTTTCATACATTGCACCTCTAAATCCATCGTAAATTACAGGAATGATCCCTAGTATATCTATTGGCTGATGACTAACTAGTCATCAAAACTTGAATTTTTTTAAATTTGTTTCTATTCTTATCCTGTTTTCGGTACCTGGACAGTTCCAAATAAAGGTAATGGATTGGATTTGGAGAAATATTCTTGGACTCAGAGTCTACAGGAGGTAAATGTGAGTATTCCAGTACCAGAGGGTACCAAAGCAAGGTTTCTCACTGTCGAGATAAAGAAGAACCATCTCAAAGTTGGATTCAAAGGCCAGCCTCCAATTATTGAGGCGAGTTTTCCCTTTAAGTTATATGACTTGCTATTAAAAGATATATCCTACACCAGTACTTATTTTTAAGAGAAATGCTATGTGTCAGTTTTATTTTAATTTTATGTTAGTTTGCCATAATGATCGTGTACATGATTTGGAATTTTTGCAGGGGGACTTGTGTAAGTCTGTCAAGCCTGATGACTGCTATTGGAGCATAGGTACAGGACTAGTTCCATCTATGGAATGGATATTTGAAGTGACTATAATCCATTAACGTAATTTTGAATTTAATTATTCAAGTTTATGATAATTCTTGAGTTTGCATCGAATTCTCAATCAGCACATGGATTGTGTTTGTGCCTGGAATAATATTTTGGTGGCACAGATGCACAGTGGATTTTTGGATTGCGTTGTTTGTTGGTGAGGAATCATGACCATCTTACCACTACATCATACTTTTTTTTGCAGAGGATCAGAAGGCAATCTCTATTCTCTTGACCAAACATGATCAAATGGAGTGGTGGAAATGTCTGGTGAAAGGTGACCCTGAAATTGACACTCAGAAAGTTGAACCTGAGAACAGCAAACTTTCTGACCTTGATCCAGAGACTCGTTCAACTGTTGAAAAAATGATGGTAACCAATTAATGATGCTTATTTAAATTGTTATATAATTTGTGCTTCGTCATTTCCTAAGATGCTTTAATCAATTAGTATTCACCCATCCAAATATTAGAGATAAACTTGAATCAGTTAAAAATAAGTTTGTTATGTAATCCTATGAAGATATCGTAGTTTTTTCAAAGGAATGAGCCTATTTTCAATCCCAGTAAGATATATACATTACATTGCATTGATTAGGATTGTTTCTTTACTACTTGATGTACCATTGTACTGCTTTGCAGTTTGATCAGAGGCAGAAGTCTATGGGCCTCCCAAGTAGTGATGAGCTCCAAAAGCAGGAGGTTCTGAAGAAATTTATGTCTGAGGTAAGCTTTTGATTTTTTTCACAAACTTGATCTCTAATTTCTCCCATCAGTTACTTGACCAATCAGCGAAAATATCATCTGATGTTTATTGTCTATGTTTTGCAGCATCCAGAGATGGATTTTTCGAGGGCAAAAATAGCATAAAAGTTGCATTGATCTTAACATGCTTTTTTGGTCTGACTTCACCAATAGGTTTGTCCAGCTCTTGTTCTTCCTCCAATGTGTTAGTGGCCTTTTCTTTCTCATTTTGGGTTGTGAACATACTGGTAGACTCTGTTCATAATGATTGATGGATGAAAATGCGCTGAAACAATTATCTCTTTCAAGTATGATATCAGAGTATTTGTTTTCGAATCCTTAATGATCTGGTCTTAACTCTTAAAAGTTATATCTACTTCTTCAATGCTTTAAGGTTAAATGTTTAAAATCTCCTAACCATTCGTAACCATTTATGTCATTGTATTCTATCTATTAACACAAGTGATATCAGTGGGATTAGAAATTTATGGGAGCACTTTCTTTCTCACAAAGAGTCACTCCTTGGGTACTTGTTAAAAAATAAGACACCCTCCAATGAGAATTATATTATTGTCAAATTGTATTAAAAACTCTTATCATTGTACCTAAGAAAAATGTCAGTTATTTGTTGTAATTGGTCATAAACACACTTAATAACTTAAAGTAATGTGTTTCCTATTTAATGATTATTACTTAAACCATGCATAGAAAGTTAAAGATTAAAATAATGGAACAAAAATAGTATGTTATTAAATTAACTAGAGGAATTGAGTTTGATATCCAGATCTTAACATTATCCTCTTAATTTTGAACAATATTATTTGACTTTTCTTAGTAATTTAATTTTTGCGCAGTTGAGAGGTTATGTGTTTTTGTATTAGATATCATTTGACTTTTCTTATTGATTTAGTGATAGACTGACAAAATATATCATTGTGCAATTTTTTCCATGCAAAGTGCTCATCCCATCTGAAAAACTATGATCCTTTAATTAGAACAATGTAAATAAGCAAACAAACACAAAAATATGTGTGGGCTTTAATATTTTAGTCACTCCACTGATCTGAGTATTCAAGGTGTTTCACTGCCTCTATATCCTTAAAAATGAATAATTACCAATACAAAATAAGGTATCACTTTCTGGAGGACAATGAATCATTTATGTGGAATGGTGTAGAGTACAAAGCAAGAGTTTCTTTATTTCTATCACCAAATAATTAGTTATATACTCAATCTATCACTACTTAAATTATGTCAATTATACTCTTCTGAATTAATTTGATCATACTAATTGTTGATTGAGAGTTTATATCATATAAATTTCACATATCAGTTTTTATTTATTGATGTTCAAAATTTTCTAATTTGAGATAAATGATATACATGATAATCAACATATTGATTTGTGTAATTTATATTTTAAAAAATTATCAGATTGTAATATGTATGCACTAATGTTAAAAAGTTCTTATATTATCTGTGTATACATATTTTTCTCTGTAAAAAATTAGCTTTGTATAAAGGCACCTCTTATTTATTTATATATATATATATATATATCAAATTTAGTAATTAAAAGAATATGTTTGTGGGGGTTACAATGTTATATATAATATAATGTCAAATTTATTGATTAGAAGAACATGATTGTGGGGTTATAGATAACCTTATAGAACAATAAGACTAGGGAGAAGAAATGCCATTGCCATCTATACCTTTATGTAGAAAGGGACATGTGGCCAATACGGGCACGTGTCTCTATGTGGTTGATGTGTACACTCATCATACAAATTACAAGAGTGAATAGGAGTTAATGAAGAGAAGTTGTGTAAAAACAAAGAAAATACAAAATAAAATGACATTTTATTCTTATTAATTATATCGAGATTACACATTTACAATTAAAACCCAAAGAAAAAAAAACTTTATTCTCCATTATTTGAAAGGAGTTTCACTTGATTCACAAAATATCATTTCGCTTAAGGTTCCAAAAAAATATGATATATTACTTATATTATTAAATAAAATATTTATTTGTAACCCATGTTATTTTTTTATAATATAAGAGAATTTAGAGAATAAGTATAATTTTTTATTTGGAGAAATGTCCACAACATGCTTCAACATAATTCCAACATCTCATTATTGAGTTTTAAGCATATCCTTGAAGGGGATACATTATGCTGAATTGCTGAGTAATGTGCCAAAAAATCCCATGAACCCTTCACGCTCTTGCTGAAAATAAAATAATTCATAAGCACTGATTAAACAATCATATATACTGCTATATTCAATTCCATTTCTTTACCCTGAAAAATATTATATCCTCTAAAAACAACCTTCCACATTTATAAATCAAAGGATAGTAATTAGAAATAAGAAAATGATATATCCTCCTACTAATCCTCATACCCACAAAAAAGTGACATATGTCATAAAATGATACTTTATTAATTAGTGATTGATTTACAAATGACATATGTCATTTTTTTTGTGAATAAGAGGATTAATAGGAAAATTTAGTAAGAAGATATAATATTAATCTTAGAAATAATTCTTCTAAACTTAATCTAGCAATCAATGAATCTTTGTCTTTGTTCATCAACTTCTCTTTTCTTCTTCCAACAACTTATCCCATTGGGTTCTTTTTATATCGTTTAATTAGTTTCACGAAAATTAAGAAATATGGAAAAAACTAAATTTGTCAACAGTTGTATATAATTTTTTAAAATTGCTATTGATTAATGAATTAAATTATTTTAAATTTCCACTCAAATTGTTTGAAAAAAATGTACTAATAAAAGAGAACTTTAACCACACCACCTAAATTCACGAATTTATGGGTTGGCCTGAATCACTTGCATTCTTTACCCCTTATCAAAAGTTATATTTAATTTAAATAACCTTTCGTGATGTAAACATGAAATGCACACGTATTAAATATTCAAAATTAACCAATAAATGAAGGTTTATTATCAATAATTAATACATAAAAATAAAATTGTAGAAAGGTATGCATGTCCCTTTAAGAGTAGTGACATTGGGCTTCAATAATTGAAATCGACGTGTCTTCTTATGCATGCAAATACAAGGATGTGTCATAATGAATGTTGCTGGCATTTGACAAGTACAAACAAATAATAATAGCAAGATGGAACATTCAATTTTGGCATATTATATTGTTCTATTTTAACACACACATACACGACACGTATATTATATGTACTTGTTTGCACAAATGTTTATATTCATTAAGAATATTTGTACTTGTTTCATCCAAACAATCAAGTAAAATAGTTGCACTTAAATACAGATCAATAATGCAATTTTATCTAATTATATATATACATTAATTAGCTTGCTAATTGTGTAAAATCTTAGGCATCTTTTAAGCACATATGAACAAGTGGATTTTTATGACATGCTATGATACATTCCCTATTATATAGATATGTCCATAACTTTGGTGTGCTTCTCTATCACTCACTTAGCTTAAGAACAAAAAAAACCCATTACTTTGGGTTATCACTTGTGTCATTTTATGCATCTCCTAAATGATTAGGGTTAAGACAATCCACTTTGCCGATGAGATTCAAAAGAATTATTATTGTTTTCTTTAAAAAAAAAAAAAAGAGGGATAATGAAATAAGTTTGACTAGGTTTTTCATGCAACTTGAAGTAAAAGAGTTTATAAACGAAAAAACACATGAAATCATTGTTTTGATATTCTAGTTCAAGACATGATGTCTTATTTACGCCTCTTCAATCTTCCCAAATTCGGGCAATACTAAGACTCTTTAATGATTGGAGACTCCCGATTATGATGGTCCAACCGTAAATAATATTTTTTTTAATATTATGATATGATAAAAGTGGCGTGAAAAAAAAATTAAATGATATGATTTGAAATTGGACTGAAAAATCAGTTGTATATAATTGCTTAGGAGGCTAAGAGATAAGGAGTTTTCACTTATATTAATTATTTCACATGGCGTGATTTTAGTACTTTCTCTATGATTAAGTGTTTCATGCGGTAACAAGTGAGACAAGAAAGTAATTATTGGAAGATAATATACCTAATAAATCATTAAATATTACCGTTTGTGATTTAAAATTTTAATTTTTACAATTTATAACATCTAAAATTTATAGATTAAAATGGGTTTTGTGGTGTTAACTTAACTAATGGTATTTCTTTATAATATTCAGAAACTACTTTTTTTGTTGCTACAGGATAACTTCACCTAAAAAGTGTTAATATTAGTAATTGGACATTGGCCTTTAGTTAAAAGAATAGAGTTTAAGTACATTTTAATCTGTTAATTTTGGAATATAATTAAATTAGAAATATAAGTTATTAATAAATCTACACTCCAACCGAATGAAACTCTTATTTATTAATAGTATTGAACTATTGATAACTAATAAAAATTTATTTGAACTATAACATAACATTAAGATCTTTGATAAACATAGTAATAGTTTGTCATATTTTGTTAAAATTTAGAGATTGGTAGATCAATTGGATAAAATGTATTATCTTGTTGTCTTATCATATGATATTCACAACATGTCATCATTATTTAGTGCACACCAAAATTCAAAATTTAACTTACTAATATTCTATTATGATTTCTATCATATCTAGTCTTTATCATAACCATCTAAATATTAGTAATTCAGGTAAGAAAAATAAGAAAGAGTAAATTTAAAAAACATATCTCATATTTTATTCATCAATTATATAAAAATCTAATGGTTTAGATTTACTCATTAATTCAAACTATTGGATTTCCCTAGAATTAATGACTAAGATGTAGAATAAGTTGTTTAAACCTATTTCGGAATAAGTAGATCTCCTCCCAACAAAAATATATAGCATATAAATATTATAGGTTGGAAAATGTTAGTGATGAGTGACAAATGAATGGGAACCAAATAATATTATTTTGTGTAATCATATATAATTTTGTAAAAGCAGCTCACAAGAAATTGAACACCACTCTCATCACAACCCTCTTTTCTATGTCATACACTTCCAAAAGTAGAAAGTGACTTAGAGTTTTGGGCCTTATTAGATGAAGGTGCCCATTTACCAAAATAATTCCAATCATAATTTTCTATAAAAACAAAAGCACTAGCACATGGTCCCCCTTTAGTACCCTTCTTCCTCCATGCTTAAAAACACTTTTGTTCTTTACCCTCTTCCCTATTTTCTAATGGAGAATACTAATTAGAATTGTAGTCAATTGAAAAATGTATTTTTTTTGATAAAAATTAATGTGTCAATAAATAGTTATTTTTTAATTATATAATCTCTTTTTTCTTAAACAATATTCTAAGGTATTAATTAATACTACCATTTTCTAAGAGTAAGGTGTGAATATATTCCTTGAGTTTGATATTATTGAACAATTTGGTTTATAAAATTACCAATATTGTCAATTTGGATCCTAACTTTGTATATCATCTAATGTCCACTAACATCAAGAACAAAATTAATCGGCAATATTCAAAGTCAAACACTAAATTTGATATTTTTATAATGTTATTGACAAATTTTTTTTATATGATGTCAATATTATGGATCAAGTTGATGTTATATTTAGCTTTCTAATTTCAATTCTCCATCTCTAAATGCTCCTTAAAGTAATGAAAATTATGGAGAATTAAAAACACAAATACAAATGATAGCAACACATTATTAATTTAACACAAATACACATTATTAATTTAACACATTATTGGATGAAATTCACCTATAAGACTTATTAAAGAGTGAAGTACTTCAGCAATTCTCACATGAAATTTACTAATAATAGAACCGTGTTCAAGCAATTGTGTGCCCTTATTACATTCATTTATATTTTTTGTGTTACCAATGTATCCCTCATCCTATGAATAAGGAATTAATCCATTTTGGAATGTATGACTATCTCTCCCAATAAGTATTGCTCCAAACAAGAACCGCACCCTTGATTTTTTTTATCTTTTCGGTATCTAACGGTACCTTATGTCACTAGACTAACGCATTCTTGTTTAAAAAAGAAACAAAGTTACCCAAATGTTTGATAGATAAACCAATGAATTCACAAATCACAATGGTTTGAGCTAAAAATGAAGTAACAAATCAAAGTTGGGTGCTGCAATAAGCGAGTTACATTTTATGTAACTAAATGAATGGAATTGTGACATGGTATTTAGAAATATGCTTATTTTAGCACATGCAAACAAAAAGAACAAAGACCAAATTCATTTCATGAGGCTTCCTCTAATCTAATCATCTTTTTCTTAAGTCAAATGGGTCCAATAAATTTTGCTGCCAACTAATTTAGTTGGTCACCAATCAATTGTCTTGATTCATCACAACTAAAATTTCAATTTCTTTAGTACCTTTTGATTCCATAAAATTCAGCTTTAAAAAAAATGCACAAACCATGATTTACAGATTCCACACCATGTAACAATAGCCAAAAGAATTACACACGTTTCCGACCCACAAAGGTGGTGACCAATTTTTTCACCAAAAGTTTGCACAATCAAACATACATTATGATGTTCTTTCTTTGTCTCCTAATTCTCAACCCCACACACATGTATGATCAAATACATCTGCCAAATGGTGCTGCCTAGAGACTCCCACATGTAATGAAGCCATTACATCAAAATGTTTGCCCATAAATTCACATACATGTCCCAAATCCTATTCTATATCATGTCTCACCCAATAATAATGTAGTAAAAACAACTATAATAATAAAGATTTAAATTTTTTAATTAACATATCATATTTTTGTTGATAAATGAGAATAAGATTTGACACAACAAATTTAGTAAAATTAGCTTTGTTGTGTTGTAGTGTGGTTCTATAGCACAAAGCTAAACAACCTTTGGTTTGAGGAACTACCATAAGGTTTTAATACCCTGAAATGTTAGTTTTTTTTTGTACTACCAATGATGTCTCTTATTTTTTGGGTAAAAAATTAATTTCTTTCGAATGCATGCATGCCCTTCCCAACAAGTATCACACATAGGAATCAAACCCTTAAACTTTTAGTGATTCTGGTCTTACAACAAGAATTCTTGTGATGAAACATACAATGGCTCTTTATTTCTGAAAAAAGAAAGAAAAGGGCATATGCATCTCTTTGAGTTTCTTTTAAAATAGAATGAATGAAATTCCTTTCAGCTTTATTTTTTTGCTATGTTTACTTTACAACCCAATTTCATATTCTCCTTATCCTCTCAGACTCAAAAAACGCTTTGGTTTCTACATTGCACAAATTCTTCCATTTTTATTATTACTTAACACACGTTTTTGTTAGCGGTTAATTGTTTGACTAAGCTTCAATCACAATAGAAAAATATGTATTACTTTAGATTTTTATAAAAAAAAATTCTAAATTAATGTTTTTCAAACTCAATTTTCAAATGTTGATGAAAGGCCACATCCTAAGAGAATTTGAATAATCTGATGATTCTGATCTAATTGGAACACAGAATCTATCTCAGAATCTAATTTGTTCTTTTTTACTCTAATTAAGTTATTATATTCAGAAGAAAAATTCAGAAGTTAACTAGCTTAGTTACAAATAGGAGGATTTGTTTCATGTTGTTACATATTTTTTTGGTACTATCAATAATATTTTTCCATTTTTGGATGTGTGATTATATTTCTCAACAAGTATCGTTCTAAAAAATTGAACCTTTAAACTTTTAATTGTTTTGTGTATTTAGTAAGACCTTACACCACTAAATCTCGTATAGGTTGTCATAATCTTATATGAAAGTGATGAGTTTAACATTAGAGTTTAATCATTAGATGCTTTTAATTAGAAACCAATATATCCCATTAGGAATCTGAAAAGGACTTCATGGCACTATTTTATTAGGCATAACAGCTTCACTCTCAGTAGTTGCCATCTTTTCTTTATTTTTCTCTGCAGCCACTATTAAAAGACATATTCTACTTAATTTTGGTCTAATAATAGTTTATGAGTGTGCTAATGTGACACAAAGTTTTGGTTGATAATATCACCATGGACTACTATTTGTGAACTCATTCAATGTATCATATTTTTATTTACATCTCAATATGATAAATAATTTCCTTCTATTGAGAGGAAGACAAACCCTGCCTCCAACTTCTATAGGAAACATTTTTGTTCAGTCACTAAAATCAATATTCAATATATTTGTATGGATCAAAAACATATCTAAACAATCCAAAACCATTATGAATTCAAGAATCTCTCCACACACCTACTAATGCACCATTATCAATCCTTCATTTCATAACTCCAACATGAAATTTTCTCCTGTCAATGTTACCCTGGGTGAAGCTAGGGTAACTACTTATCTTACCATCAAAAGAAGAATCATATGAGAAATATTCTGATTTTAAAAAAAGATAATAAAACATCTTCTGATATTATTATATAAGTTTTAGTCTTCGATCAGCAAAATCATGACTTTGTGTTTTATTTGACCATTTTAGATAAATTATTTCTAAATACTAAAAAATAGGACACATATTGTGATTTTAATAGGAAAAGAATATAATTTATCTATGAGAATATACTTTATTCTCCTATAAAAACCAGCTAGCCTTGATCGGCTAATAAGGCTAAGTTAAAAACATTAAGTCTCTAAAGAGGACCTATGTTTGGCTTTACACATTCTTTTTCAACTCTTGGGATGATTTTTCTATCCTTGTTAGATGAATTCCATCAAAGTTATGTCAAATATTTTTGTTTGATATAACTAAGTGTATTCTCTTATCTTATGTTCAAGGAATTAATCTATTTCAAATGTGTATTGTCCATCTTAATAAGTGTCGCTCATTGGAATAAAATACATTCCCAACTTAATTATAGTTAGCTTGAAATAAAAAGTAATTAAGGACCAACCCATATAAAATATAAACCTTAGGTCCAACTTTGGTCCCCCACAACTTGTGAAATATAGAAAATTAGTTACCAAACAAATAAATTAAAAAAACAGAACCCAATCAACTAATTTTGACAGATTAATTGAATTTACCTATTGGATCCAACTTCTTTGTCTTCTATAATCATATGGAAGTGATATGAACCAATGGTTACACTGTCCTTCTGTTGCACTCATTGATGAGTGATGATTACTGTTCTTCTCTCAAGCCCATTATGTCCACACTCTCATAGTCCATTGATTTTGGCATAGTTCAACCTCAATTTGCATTATAATAATAATACTAACTAATATTTAATATTTGATACAAAACAAAATCCTTTTTCTCTTTCTCTATAAAGTGTATGACAACAGACATGGGACACTGCCATTATAAAATGGTGGGGTCCTTTTCCTATCTTTCTCTTTATTTAATATTTTCTTACATCATATTCTCAAACTCCTACAAGTGTGTATCCTCATGCTCAATTTACTTCCTTATTTAACTTAAATGGAAAGTGAAACAAAAATAATAAATGTTTACATTTTTTTAATTGACATAAAATATTTTGATTGATAAATTATCCGACAAGACATCATCCTTGTTGTTTACTTAGTATCTTTATATAAATTCACTTTCTTCCTTCTCTTAAATCATTCAATTCTCAAATAAAACTATAACATCTATTTGGTATAGCTCTCACTCAAGCTTAAGATTTTCCAAAGAGTGTTTCTTTGTTTTGGAGAAATGTATGCAGAGACAGGTCTTTTCTTCCCATACTTGCAGAACTTCTCTCAAGATCTTCATCAACTTGAAGAGTACTGCAAAACCCATAAAACTAATGTTTCTTTGGTACTTAACAATTCTTCTCTTTGTCTCATACTATATCTGCTTATTCCTCTGTTTTTGCTCTGCTAATCTGCATTTCTTTGATGGGTTTGTCCTTATATTGAGTAAAATTTGAAGCTTTGTTTTATTTGGGTTAAATGGGGCAGCACAAAATGGGTTACTCTGTATTATAGAATTAAGCTAAGTTTTTTCTGCTCTTATGTATATATTTGCACTTAAATATTTTAATTTCCAAGTTTTAACACTTCAAATTTGTCTGTTTTTTTTTATATATAATTTTTAGTTCCTTGATTAATAATTAAGATGAAGAATAAAACTAATGACCAAACTGGTTAAAATGTGATCTGTGTTTTTTTCATTGATTTTTGCACTTTATTTGATATCTTTTTGTTTTTGCACTTTCCCTTTCTTTGTGAGTGTTTTCTATAGTGATAGCACTAGTGGAAACAACTGGGGTTTGGATTCATATGCTGGATCTGGAAAAGGTGTGAGAAAAAGAGTATAAATTGATAGAAATAACTACTTTGTGATAGTTCCGTGTTCTATAATCTTTCTTCCATATCTTTATTAAGTTCCTTGTGTGAACTCTCAGTGGAGTTTGTCTTTTTGTGCCGCACTGAAGGAGAAACAAGAGGTAAAGCCCTTTTATTCTCACTTTATAGTAAGGGGAAAAGGTTAAGGAATGAGGTTTGGTTAATGCACAACTTAGTTTTCTTCATGTTATTGTCGGGCACTAAATACAGTTGTGGAAAGATACTTCTATTTCTGCTCCTGTTAGAAATAGGTTGTTTCCAAAATGGTGTGTTTTGCTGTTTTGGTCTTTGAAAATTGCAATGATGATTTTAAAGCAAGGGCTTTTGTGCCTCTTTAATCCGAGAAGTTGCAACACACTTTGATAGTTTTTCTTTCCTTTTTTGGTATTGCGGCAAGGTGACATTCAAGCCAACTTGCATACAATTTTACTAATCCACCTCCTAGTTCAATCAAAGGCGGGTGACTAAGTAGTTTTGATGCGCCGACAAAGTAGGATGAGGAGGATAAAACAAGATGTTATCTATGGTTCCGCTCCTTTTGGTGGAACCGAATATGTTATATTTTGTGGTCTTTGTTCTGTAACATTCTGATTATATAATACGCCAAACACAAAACAAAACCACACTGTTATGTTCTGTCCTATTCTGATGTGTCTACCGATTACTGTTGACGAGGATATTTCTTATAGCTTAGCTTCAATTAGTTGGCATAGTTAGGACTCAATCTTGTGCAGTTGAAGATATATTGTTATGCATGTATTTTTGTTCTTAAAATAACGTGAATCTAGTCGGCCCTTCCATTCCATGTGACGGTTCATCAGAATATGTATTGGAACCTTAGATTTGCTAGGCTCCTGTTTTGAGTTATGAATTTGGTTATTTGCTGTTGTATGTGGTATTTGGTTTGTACTGAAATGAAAAGGTAGAGAATCCCGGTCTTTTTTATCTTTTATCAATTATAGTTTTAAACTACAATATAATATGTTGTGATAATAAGGGTCCGATTCTTTTTCCCAAACTAGAGAATTTTGCATATTTCTAAGGTTGTGCTTGAAATTATGAGGTCCTTGCTCAAGTCTCTTATTGTCTTTTAGCCTTTTCTGTCACATCACTATCTCAAATAGATCCTCTCTTCCTTTTTTGTTCATTTTCTCTTTTTCTCTTTCTGAAAAGTTGTGAAACAATCTCTATTTGGCGTGAATAACATCTATATGCCGTGTTTTGGTTGGATGACAATGGCTTGCAAGTGGAATCTTTTGCCCATTCTAAGAAATTCATTACCTAGTGGCTTTAAGAACCACTTTGCTTTATGGAATCATGCAATTATTATCATGAATACTTTTGGCATCCTTGATCTGAATAATCCCACCGTAGTGTTCAACTGTCCATTATAAGTTAATCACACTCATGGTTAAACATATTTCTTGTTGGAAACAAGTGTTAAAATTCTCATAACAATTGAGTATTGAATATTTTCTTAAACATAAAAGTGCTGCTGATAGCCTGATATGCTTTTTTTTGGGTGGTGACTGTGGGAAGGAGAGGGAAGTGTTAATAAATATAAGCCCCCTGGTATCGAAGTCAATGTCCATTCGTTTAGTTGTTATTACAATTTATTTTGCTACAATAATATTTAGCATTGGTCAGTTTTTAATTTTTCTATCCTGTCATAATTTTATCTAGTACTGAATAAATTGTTCAACATCTTGTCTGTTTTTTTTGTGTTCTGAGTAACATTCTGTTTTTATTCATTACATTATGGTTCACAATCCTTTGTTTATATCTTTGTTGCCTCTTGTAATTAAAGTTAATTTGCTGATTTATTCCTGTTAATTTTTTTTTTGTTTATTTTCCTTTGTCTTCAATGCAGAGTGGTCTTGTTCAGTCTTCTGCCATGTCAGAGTACGATTTTGCAGCAGAGGGAGATCTGTTCAAAGCACCTGAACCAATTATCGAAGAATCATTCATGGACCTGGATCCTATGACAGCAGCAATCTCAATGATGTCTTGTGGAGAAGGTGTTTCGTCACAGGGACTTCAATCCACAGACATTGATGATCTTCAAAAAGAACAGCTTCTAAGTGACATGTTGTATGAGTGTGAAAAGGATCTCTTAGAAAAGGCTGCGATAGAATCACCACTCTCTGAGATTTTGGATATCAAGGTTCCTGCTTTAAACATGGATGAGTATTCAATTCAAGAAGATAAACCATTTCCTGACATGCCAAAGAGTGTAAGTTCGGTAAGCTTGAGCTCAATGGACTGGATGCATGGTGCTGCAATGAAGCCGGCTTTCCTTGATTTCCCAGGAATAGATTTCAATTCAGATTATGGCATGCGAAGATCATTTAGTGAAGGAGATATAAAGGTCTGACTTAACCGATTCACATTGTGGCTTATGGTTTTGATAAATTTAATTAAACCAATTAAGCAGGACTAAAGGTATCCTAAAATTTGACTGCTACATGTTATTATTGATATCTACCTTATCAAGGAATGATACTTAAAATATGTATTGGGTTCCTGTTTGAATCGTCTTCCACCTCAATATAGAGAGACTTAGCTACCTTTTTAACTCAATCAAGAAGGAAAAGTCCATCTGAGTCAATCATCTGTTGTCATGTCTCATGATTTAAGCAGTACGAAAAAGATATGAAATGACCGCCAGACGTAATCTGATTGTTAAATTAGAAATATAACGAAGTTGGTATGTGAGATTTGTTTTAAATAGGGACCTAAGGTTGTTATGAAGAGACTTGAAGAGCAAGCTGGTTTGCTTGGTGAGTATTGGGATTTGAGAAACAAGAGGGAGCGAACATAAGAGTATGACAGGGATTGTTTTGTAGGTATACGGGCTAGATTTGTTGTGATAGTGAGTTGGACTCTTCTTATCCATGGGTGTAGGAATGTTGGGCCGAACCATGCTAAACCTTGTGTGTGATTTATTTTTATGTTATCCCAATTATATTCATTGCTTGTTCATGTAAAAGGGGGTCTGTATTCCCTAAGATTGAGGGATGTGATATTCACTAAAAGATTGAAGAGAGGGATGTGGTATTCCCCTATAAGACTGTAGGTCACAGTTATCATTAAGATGACGGTAGATGTAACAGATATGTCGAAACTCGAAAGTGTTCTTGACCTGGAGGTCAAGTAGCATGTTCCATGTATTGACAGCACAAGTACGAAGGATTGATTAAAATATTTGCTAGATTTGATTTCAAGATTTGTTTGTTACGAATAGTAGCTGGTTGAAAGTGAAGATTGGCATTTGTTTTTATGCTTTTCCAATTTACTGTTACTTATGCATGCTAGTAAATATGCGAATGTGGTATTCCCTAGAAGATTGAAGCAGTAAATAACTAGTCACATTCACTTTGTGCACTTGAATTTTCTGTTATTTATTCCTCATTTGGGTGAATAAACAAGACAAAACCAGTGATTTACTCTAATATAGTATACACATCACTTAACTGGATGAATAAATCTACATGCACTGAAAAATCTTTAGATTTCTTGCCATTTCCAGAGACGGGGCTGCATGCTTGATTCTGTTTTTTTTTGTGACAGGCTCTCGGTAATGGTAATTTGAACATCGTCCAGTCTCCCCGTGAAAGGCCCTTTCTTATCAGCAACTGCACCAGTGAGGAACGCCAAGAAAAGCTTTCCAGGTACAGGCATAAGAAGACAAAGAGGAATTTTGGGAGGAAAATCAAGGTAACGATGCATTTACCATCCCTCGAATATTTAAGGATAGCATGAGTAGAAAGGGTTGAAAATTTCTGTAAAATGCATTATACTTTATATAACTCTCTAAAGTCTTGCAGTGATATGATGGGATGGAATGAGTTATGGATAAGTATTATTGGTTAGTGCTTCCTGCTTAGAACATGATTTTCAACTTCGACTTCTGTTCCGGTGGTTTTTATAAAAGAAATTCATACATTCCTTTGGTGTTTTCTTAGGATCAGTGCAGTAACTAGCACCTTGAGTAACCATGCATAATAACTACTATGCTTTAAAGCTGTTAAGTTTGCATTAAAAACTGTTTTCTTATGCAAACAAGCTTCACTAGCACCATTTTCGTATCAACAGATTCCGAAGTCTGAACTCAACTAATGATATGCTTTGGTTTCAGTATGCCTGCAGGAAAGCTCTTGCTGACAGTCAACCAAGAATCCGTGGAAGATTTGCAAAGACTGAAGAATCCGATGTCAAAAGGCAATAACTCTTGGCCGATCCAGAAGGGCGAAACTAGGAATGAAGTAGCCATATCTGATCAAGTTATATGGAAGAGCTCAGCAGAAATATGAGCTTAGAAATTATATACTTGGGAGTTGTATAAGTTGAACAGATATTGCCAAATAAAGTAGAACTTAAATTCCTTAGGATATTTCTTCTCTTATCTTCTGTAATAACCTTCTCTGTAGACAGAAATTACCTTCTAGATATGTAAGTAGGTTTGATAAATAAAAAGAAGGAGGAAGGTTCTATGTTCATATATATCATGTAATGCCAATGTTTAGTTTCATTAATTATTTTTCTGAAAAGGGTGTTCCTATTGTTTGCATTGTCATTATCTGTTTGCATTATTATTATCATTATTTTGCTGAAAAGGATGTTCATTAATTATTCTTTTGGGTGCATGACTGTTCCTGTTAACAAGTGTCAAGTCCATGAATTGAATTCTTACTATTTTGGCCATCATGGAATCTAACAATGTCTTATACCATTATATCAACACCTTTTTTTTTTTGTTGCTATTTTGGAGTTTGTTACCATTCTACTTGTTTTTAAGTAGATTTAGGATTTTGTATGCACACCAACCATTAGGAATTGATTTTAGGGTTTGTTCTCCTTTATATTTACATTAGAAATGAATTGTAATTAAATTAAGAGTTTAATGAAAATTGATATCCCCCATTAGTGAGAATTTCCTCTCATGGGTTATGGAAGAATCATTTACTGATCCTATAGAGAAAGATTCTTCTATGTGGTGATCACTCATTTATTTATTTATCAATCACTCAATCACTCTTTATTATGACACTCCTAATTACACTAATAGAATTATTTGTTTTAAAATATTTAGGTATTTAGTCAATCAAATTTCTGCGAGTAATATAAAAATGATAATTTTAAATTTTTAAAATTTTTATTTTTAATTAAGCGATACATTTTTATCTAATAAAACTTAAATAAGTACAGAAATAGAAATATGATTATGTTCTTATTACACATCAAGCACTCTTGTTTGTTTGAGCTAATCATGATTCAATGTAACAATGCAAATCCTAATACAACAATGATTCCACAAGATAATTCCATCCTAGTAGGTCCATAGAGAATTCATATCAAGTTTGATGGTGAGGTGGATTATATCCATAGTTTTGAAAACCGTGCCGTACCGGCCGGTTCAACCGGAAAACCGGTGAACCGGACCCCTAACCGGTACGGTACGTATGTTATACCGCATATGCAATAGAACCGGTCAAAACCGGTTGGTTTGTACATTATTTTTTTTTTTAAATTTCAAATTTTCAATTCTTCACACTTCTTCAACTTCAATGATTGATACTTGGGTCATTTATTTGTATTTTGCGTTTGTTAAGTGATAATTTTGGATAAATATATGTTTTGTACTTTAGACTTTGATTTTATTAAAGACTTAATGTTGTTTGTTTGTGTGAATTTGAAGTAAATTATGCATATGGATTATAAATATGAATATCTACTTATTTGAAATTTTTTGTTATAGGTTTACATATATATATATATAAGCAAGTATGTCCGGTTTAACCGGCATGCGGTTTAATTACTGAACCACTGGTTGAACCACTGTACCACTATACCAGTACCCTAACCGGTTTGATAACCGGTACGGTTTTAATAACATTGATTATATCACTTACCATCACACTAGTCTAATAGTTACAACCCTGCCAAATTCTCAAAAATATCAAAATGTTAAGATATTCTTATGAATTATATTTGTTCCTTGCTTATAGGGTAATGATACTTTTATAATACCAAAAAAAGTTCAATACAAATAATAAGATAAAGGTGATGAAAATGGGATTTTAAGCATGGGCTCCTTGTTGGATGGAACAAGTAAATGGTTATTGAACCGTGTTAATTTTTTTTTACAAATACAAATATTTTAGATAATTTCATGAGATTTTAATACATTTTTAACTATTGTGTATTACCTAAAGTTACAATGGTCATTAAAAACATTGTTAATCATATTTTATAGAAATATTTGTTTTCATATGCTATATATATGCATTTTTTCAAATACATTTTTGCATAAAGGGTATTAATTAATTTTACCTATATCCCACAAATCTAGACAATTAAAAATGATGAGTTGAGATCATTATACTTAATTAATGAACCAGTATTATAATTTTTCTAGATTAGTATACATTAGTCTCTAGATGTAAAATATAATTTTTCTAGATTGGAATAACTATTGGTCATAATGTATGAGAATACAAATGAGTGATGCACAATATACTAATTGTGTATACATTGGCGATGCATAAATATTACACTATGAGATTGTTGTTATCCTTCTAAATTTGTGTATAAATACTAATTGTTTTTTTTTTGCCTATTATACTAAATACTATACCTAATAGCAACTCTAAAAGCACATATATCATTCATATTCTTTTTATACTATTAATATCATGGCATAAATATATCAACTATATATCTTTAATTATTAATTACATTCATAATATATTTACAATTTAAATCAATTATGTTTTTTTTCTTTTTAATTCAAACAACTAATCTTTTAATAAATATTTAAGATTTTACTATGTGAATATATATATATCAATGTTATGTTCAATTTTAAATATTGTTTTCTTTTTTAAAATTTTAAATTAAATGCAATGAAATAATTGCTACTTATTTGTAAAAGCTCTCACCCCATCTAATTTCAAGGTACATCAATCTGTGAAAATAATGTTGAAAACAATAAGGGTCTGATTTGTTGAAGACATATTATTCTATTTTTTAATTTGTTTTTTCATTAATATTTACAATTTGATCACAAGTTTGTTTTATATTTTCAATGATTTATACCATAAATAATAAAAATAATATACCAAGTTTATAATTATCAATGACAGTGAAAAATTAAGAAAAAAATTTCTTAAACAAAAGGATCATGTTTATAGACTTTCCCTGAAACTTAAAAGTCACAAAAATCATCTTTTTAAGATAAGAAAGAATCGTTATGCATTATTTTGTACGTATTAAGTGTTTGTGGCCTCGTTAAGTTTTTTTTTATTGGAACAAAATACATGTTACAAAATCTACCAAACAAAATATAGTATGCTTAATAAATGTTATAAATCTCTTGTTATAGTTGAAGAAACAACACTACAAAACTCAAACGAGTAAGTTTTGTCGTAAAAAAACTGTGTAAAGCATCCACGTACTCTATCTGAGTGTTTTAACGACCCAGTTTGTACTGTTACAATGTCTTATTGTTCCTCCATTGCATGCAACCCGTAATATTCTGATCATAGTTACATCATTTCTCTTCTACTAAAATTTATATTTTATAAATCAGCTTCAAATAATATTATCAAAAACTAACGAAACCACTTAAAATTGAGTATCACTCATCATGATAATGCATGAGTATTGCTAAGGAACTAATTACTTTTGATATATATGACTATTTCGGAATGTAAGATTCTCCAGACACATGAAAGTTTAGTGTGGCTAATAATTACCTAATACCTTTGACCTTAATTTGATGGGTCTAGTTTGAGAGTTGTGGGTATCTTTTCACGGTCGGGGTTCCAAGCCGCTGAAACAAATATTAACCAACTCATAGTGATGATGAACAATGTGAGGAACATTTGAAAACATCACATAACAATTAACAAATCATCTTACCTACTTTTTTCTTTATATGTTGATGAGAAATGGGAAACATAATGAAACTGAAAGATGAATAAAGTCGAAAAACTTCCATGGCTTATCAGTGAGACATTTCAAACGAAAATAAATTGAAAATTAATGACATTTTACTTGCAATTATATTAGTTCTTCCAATTTCTAGAGTCTCTTATCTTATGACCCAATAAACTCACCTTTTACTTCATGCATCAAATTCAACAAAATAAAATGAAACCCCATATACTAAAAATCAAATCTTTAATTAAAAAATGAATAATCACTTTCAAGTTTCAACCTATCTGCACTGTTGCACTTCCTCCAACAGAAAACATTGCTGAAACAAATTTAACCAAAAAAATATGTAACCAAACATATACTATTATTATTATTATTATTATGAGGCTCCCATGAACAAACAACAAAACCTATAAGTACAAAGAAATTTAATTTCACAAAGAGAAACCCTAACAACCCCCACCAGAAAATGCAAAGCTTGCTATAAGTATCAAATTTCAAGGAACCAAAAATTTCAGTCCTTGAACTTCCCAATAAGAAAGACAACGTCATGAACAACATAAAAAACTAGACTAAATCATAGAACAAAAAGAAGGAAAAGAACATCATCAACATTCAGTAATAAAAACATGTTTCCCATTTTAAAGACATGTTACATTATGGCTCCAAAATTCTTGGAACAAAATTTAAAGCAGTCATTGTTTTCAAATTCTTTTCTGCTCAAAACTTTGCCATAGCCATTGATTTTGAACAAATGCTTTAGAACAAATAATAATGTGACAACATCAAACCCGGCCCACGATTATGCTGAACCAGAATACCATCATCAACAAGGAAGAAGAATTTAAGGTACCAACACGCAATGCGCAAGTTAGCTCAATTACATTACATTATACTACATTATACATTCAAACAACATTAAAATCATTCAAGATAACGCTAAGACTCTCACTTTCTCTCTCTCTATATCTTACTCTGTCACCCCTTTCCTTCTTCCTTTCTCTCTCTACAAAAAATTTCTCCATTTTTTTTTCATTTTTTGCTCAGTTCCTTAAAAATAATATTTTACATTACATTTTTTTTGTTTTCATAAAGTTTTATGTTTCTTTTCTAAGTTCTTTCTTTCTTTTTCTCTGTCTTCTGTGGCTGTTGGTGAGAAGAAAGCTTAACCCAAAAAATAACAACAGATCCCTCTTTTTATTTCACTCTATTCTGCTTATTTGATCTTATTGATCAGATTTTTTTCTGCATTTGTAAACTCAATTCCCTCATTTTATGTGACCCTTTTGTCTTCTTTCTCAATTTCTCTGCTCAAAATCCTGTCTTGTGTGTTATTCTACGCGGTTGCTCTGTTTCTCAGAATTTCAATTCCGCGATTAGGGTTTTATGATATATGCTTCGTTTCTTGTTTTTTGTTGAAAATTCTCTTTCTGGGGTTGTTGTAGTAACGATTTTGACTAGACCTGTGTGTTGAATTTGAATGCAAGAATGATCATAAAGCGCAACCTGAAATCCCAAATGCCGAGTGTGAAACGGTGCAAATCCAGTGACCCAGTTGGTGAAAAAGATGAGTGTTCTTATGCACGTAAAAAGAGGAAGAAGACGAGTAACGATTACTATCCTTTAAACCTTCTCGGCGACATCGTCACCGGCGAAATTCCGGTGAGCTTTCATGGCCTTCTGACAGAGAATGGATTCTCTGCTTCGTTGTTCACTGAAGTTTCGTGCTCCACGCCCTGTGAAGTGGAATCCAATTCGAAGGATGTTGATGGTGATGGTGGTAGTGACACTAAGAAGAATCGTGGCGGTGGCAGTGAGGCTCATCGTCCACCACTGGTTAGGACCTCAAGGGGAAGGGTTCAGGTGCTGCCGTCGCGGTTCAATGATTCTGTTATTGATAATTGGAGAAAAGATAGCAAGAGCAGCTTGCGTGATTGTGATGATTGTGATGATGAATTTGAACCCAAGAGAGGGAAATTGGGTTTCAAAGCACAGAAAAATAGCAATCAGAATGCTAAAAAAGTGCGAAAGGATGAGAAAATCGGTTACAAGCCTCAAAAGTATTCAGCATTGTGTGAGAAGGCAAGGAATGATGTTGATGTGAGGTTTAGGAGTTTTGATGAGAGAGAGAGGTTTGTGGAGATGGAAGGAGTTGAGTCAATGGGAAATGAGAGAGCTTTGAAGAAGATTCGGAAGAGGGAAGATGGGTTGTATGGACCAGAAGATTTTTATGCAGGTGATATAGTTTGGGCCAAAGCAAGGAGAAGGGAACCTTTTTGGCCGGCCATTGTGATTGATCCTATGTCTCAGGCACCTGAACTGGTTCTAAGGTCTTGTGTAGCTGATGCAGCTTGTGTAATGTTTCTCGGATTTGCAGGCAATAAAAATCAAAGGGTATTATGAGTCACTACTTTGAATTAATTACATTTCTTATTATAGATTTTCTTTCCTAGTTAGGAGATTGGGTATTTATTGTGTTTTCAATGATTTTGAACAGGACTATGGATGGGTGAAGGATGGGATGATTTTTCCATTTGTGGATTATGTAGACAGGTGTTGAGTTGTTTGTTATTATCTATCTGTTTATGTTGTTTAAAGTTCCCATTTTGGTTTTTATTCATGGAAGAATTTTTGCTTACTAGGCATAATATTCCTTGGTTTAGGTTTCAGGGGCAGTCTGAATTCAGTTACTATAATCCTTCTCAACTCCAAGTGGCTATAGAGGAGGCATTTTTAGCAGACCAGGGCCACACAGAGAAGTTGATAACAGATATAAATTCAGCGGCTGCTAACACTGATATTGATGATACTATTCTGAAAGTCCTTCGGGAGGACACTGGTCCAAACCAGTATGCAAGATATCACTTTCTGGACCAGGTAAGTTAGCTAAAAGGCTTTTTTTGTCCACATTTAGGAATTACATGGCTGTTCAGTGGCTGTTGAAGTACTTGTGCATCTTATTTGGGGAGAAGTTAAGGAAAACTGATAATATAAACTTAGCTAGTAATTGGAGAAGTTCCTTTTTGATTTGTAGGCCCCGACTAGCTTGTAGATTTGACAATCTTATTTCTCTTGTTTTAATTATGAAATTATTACTCCATTCTCCATATTCGACAAAAGTTCGGAACTGAGGCATGCGGCTGAAGATTGGTCTAGTTTAACAGTTCATTGATTTTAATTCCCAATGCAGGATTTATTTGATAAGAAGGATACACGATCATGTGAAGCCTGTGGGTTGGCCCTTCCTTTCAAAATGTCCAAGAAAATAAAGGATTCAACTCCTGATGGCCAATTCCTATGTAAAACATGTGCCAGGGTTTGTATATCTTGCCTTGTTCTTCTAACTTTTTTATATATTTAAGTCTGCAATGAAAATGTTACATTTGAAATTCCAAAATTGTTTTGAAATTTGCATATTTTGTAGTCTTTGAAAACATTTTTTTCTGGCCAGCTAACAAAGTCAAATCATTATTGTGGCATATGCAAGAAAGTTTGGAATCATTCAGATAGTGGTAGCTGGGTGAGTTAGTTAGATTCTGTTAGCTAATTAAGGTTATTGTTTTTTTTTCTCAAAGACTATTGTGTTTTGTAGTATTAACTGCTTTCCCTTTCCGGATGCCAATTCTCCTTCTGAATCAGGTGCGCTGTGATGGGTGTAAAGTCTGGGTGCACGCAGAATGTGATAAAATTTCCCGGAGCATTTTCAAGGTTTGTTGGTTACCTGATATTTTAATATTGTCTTTTTCAGCATTTGAAGCACATAAAGTGACATTTTGGTTTTTACTGATTTGTATATTCTGTTTTCTGAAGAACCTTGAAGGCACTGATTATTTCTGCCCTACTTGCAAAGCCAAGTTTGACTTTGAGTTATCTGATTCAGAAAAATTATGGTCAAAAGCCAAGTAAGTCTGTCATGGTTCATTCTTTTTGTGTCTCCTTGAGACCCTGTTTTTGTGGCTTAACCTTATGATTACATGTAAAGTTCTCAAGAAGCACATGCCATCTGTTATGATTCAAGCTCATCTACCAGTTTTAAATGTTCTTGTTAGGTCTTATAAAGAATGCCATTTTAAATTTATACCTCACAGTTTTCCTAACAATAGTGGAGGCTTTGGTACAGGTGTAACAATAACAGTGGGCAGCTAGTGCTTCCAAATAAGGTCACTGTTCTCTGCAATGGTATAGAAGGCATATATTTTCCAAGCCTTCACTTGTAAGCGCAAACTCTTTCAGAAGTCTTTACATAAATTTTGCAGTCCTCCGTTGGTTCTATATTTAGTTTTTTTCTTTTGTTTGTTAGAGCTATCTATTTCTTATAACAAGTTGTAATATATTAATGTGTTTTCCTAGATTGGCAAATAGTAGCCATCTGATATAATCTGATTTGTGCTTTTCTCTTAAAGAGAAAAGAGGGAGCATTAGCTTGTTAATGGGGTCTTTTTTTCCTAAAAACTGGTTGCAATTTTAGGGATATTCCTGCTTAAGTTTTTAGTTCATCAAGAATCCATGGTCTTGTAACATATTGTGTTCAAAGGACATTGTATCTTGCTCTTAAGATCCCAGTAAAGATTACTAATTTTCATCAATTTTTATGTTGATCAAATTTCAACTAAATTTGTGCCATAAAATATTTGATAAAATTTGCTTAAGTCTTACTGATGATTCCAGTTCAGGTTTTCTGATATCTAAGTGAGCCCATCATTCAAATTTCACATTATAGTTTTCCAAATTGATTGATGCTTATTTTGAATGTGCTGTTATTATTATGACCTCTATATTTCGAAAACGATTCATGATTATTGTTTTTGAATTATGAAACATGTTCTTCTTCGGTTCTTCCTCAGAGTTGTCTGCAAGTGTGACTTTTGTGGGACAGAAAAGCAAGCACTTAGCGAATGGGAAAAACACACAGGTTCCAAATTAAGGAATTGGAAGCAAAGTATTCGGGTGAAGGACTCCATGCTGCCACTGGAACAATGGGTTTGTATTTTACTGTTATTTAGTTTTGGTGCATAAAGAGGGTGAGCCTTAGCATAAGGGTAAGGTTGTTTGCCTTGTGACCTGGAGGTCATGAGTTCAAATCTTGGAAACGGCCTCCTAGAAGGTCATGAGTTATTATTGGAAGGTAAGGCTGCGTAAATCTACCCTCCTAGACCCCACCGGTTAGGAGCCTCGTGCACTGGGCCACCTTTTTAATATTGGTGTATAATTTTCCCCATGCCTTTTAGATGAAAATGTATTACTTATTTATTGGTTATATCACTACACTATGATAAATCTAGTGCCTAGCATCCCCTTTTCAGACTAATTCAGTATAATACAATCTATGTACTTATGGGCTTGCTTTATATGTAGAGTATTACCGATTAGTATTATTAATTTAAGCTCTTTCGATTGATGGTATAGGTTTTAAATTTGGTAATATCTCTATATGTCAATAATCTATATCTATATTTGCTTTTGAATTTTGTAGTCTTCAGTATCATATCGATGATACTTGGCTATTGAGAAACCCTGAGAACTCATAATATTGGTCTCATGTTTTTGCATGATATATGGTTACATGTGACTAATGCAATGTATTTGACTTCTCAGATGCTGAAGTTGGCAGAATTTCATGCTAAGGCTGTAGTTTCTGTCAAACCTAAAAAACCTTCTCTAAAAGAAAGGAAGCAGAAGTTGCTTACCTTCTTGCGAGGTACCCTTTTAACTCCTTGTGTACAACTTTACAGTGTAATGAGCTTCCTAGGTGAAGTTCTCAAGAATAATAATGTTACTGCAAACCGTTTCCTCTGACAGAGAAATATGAGCCTGTTCATGCTAAGTGGACTACAGAACGTTGTGCTGTATGTAGATGGGTTGAAGACTGGGATTACAACAAGATTATTATTTGCAACAGGTAATATAACATCTTTTGTATATTACTATTGCGTTTATTATCAATCGTCAACCCGTAAAGTCATAGGAACAAGTTGCTGCATGTTTCTATAGAATTTTAGCAAATTATCATATAGTGATTAACATGGATTTAGTTTGTTGTTGATGTATTTCCACTATGTGTGATGAATTGCATTGCACTTGATGCATAAATGCATTGTATATTTTATTTTATAGATGTCAAATAGCTGTTCATCAAGAATGTTATGGAGCAAGAAATGTTAAAGACTTTACATCATGGGTTTGCAAGGCTTGTGAAACACCTCACATAAAGAGGGAGTGTTGTCTTTGTCCTGTCAAAGGTATGTCTGTCTTCCACAATATTTTACATGTATGGTGTATTACTTCATCAGCTTTTTATTTGTTTGGAAATGCTGTACAGTCACCTCTTTGTAGAGGTGGCAAAATCGGGCCAGCCCGTTTATACCCGTTGAAAATTACGGTTTGTGCAGGGAAATTTCGGCTTGAAAAAATGGAGTTTTTTGGACCGATCTAATAGAGCTCATAGACCAATTGAGTTTGGGCTGGTTCAATCGATCCAGTTTTGGAATAAGGCCACTGCCTACAGGGACTGGGCTAGAACCGCTTTTTTGGTAGCCCAAATAATATCGGGCTCTTTTTTTGGCCCAGCCTGAATAGACCAAAGTCCTGACTCTCCGGGTAGGCAGGTAGTCTGTTATGCCACATTGCCACCTATACTTAGCTTTATTTTTTTAGTGGAATAAAGGCTTGATTGTTCTTGTTGTTGTGGGTGTCTCTCCCTTGATTTTCCCCCCAACCTGTATAGGCACATAATTCAGTTTTTCACTTGGCTCAGAATACTTTTGTCCCCATTTTTACTGAGCTTAATTAGATCCACTGAAAGTTTTAAAGTTTTTACACTATATCATCCAATCATGTGAATTTTATTTTTTGGAACTGCACACTGCCCAACTTGATTTTGTTAACCTTGTATATGATATGCCTATATAAGTTCAACTACTCTCATGCTGTCTGGCATCTTTTTCCACTTTTTGCTTTATTTTGATCCACGTGTAAAACGGTTTTATAATATTATCCAATTATGTTCTACTACATCATAAAAGAGTTTGAATATGATGTTGATAATTTTCAAGTTATTAACTATATATTTTATCCCAGGTGGTGCACTAAAGCCGACTGATATTGATACATTATGGGTTCATGTCACATGTGCTTGGTTTCAACCACAAGTCTCTTTTCCTAGTGATGAGAAGATGGAGCCTGCTTTGGGTATTCTCAGTATTCCATCAAATTCTTTTGTGAAGGTGTGTGAACATTTCCCACTTTTTATGGCTATAAAGCAAATTTAAGGAAAAAAGTACTTCATATCAGTATCACTTTATGTTGTATTTTGACATTTGAGTTTGAATAAAAAAATGGAATAAATCTTGTATTGAGAACATGGCTATTACTCTATGAAATGCTCATTAATCTTTAAAGTAACAATTTAAAAAATAACAAAGTCCTTACTATAATTATTTTAAAGTTATCTTGCCCATGACTTGGAAAAATGTGTCCACATTTATGGGAAGAGTTTTTTAAGTTTGTGAAAATATACTGTTGTAATACCATAATTTGTTCAATAAAGTTTTCCCCTGCAAAGTGATGTCATTTCTTGCATATTTCACACTAAAGTTTGCATTACTTGGATTTCAGATTTGTGTTATCTGCAAACAAATCCATGGTTCATGTACACAATGTTGCAAGTGTTCCACATATTTTCATACTACTTGTGCATCAAGAGCTGGATATCGCATGGAGGTAAAGATTCACTCACATTGGCTTGGCTTAATAGATACCTTATGATTTCACAATTTCCATTTATTTTCCTATTCTAGGAAAATATGATTTTAACTTTAATCATACTTTTTCATTACTGATCACAGTTACTCCCTTGTTACCTTCATAATGCATGCCTTTCCATTTTCATGTTACAAGACTAACATGGATCATAAAATGGTTACTGTATTCTAGGACCATACTTTGATTGTTACTGTATTCTTGAATGTTCCGTTGTGGCAATAGTTTATTAAGTTTTCTTCCCTTTAAATGCAGATGCATTGTTCAGAAAAAAATGGTAGGCCAACAACAAAATGGGTTTCTTATTGTGCTTACCACAGGTATGCAATCTTCAATTACAACAGAGAAAGAGATTACTCACCTTTTTCCCTATCTCCTATTTCCTTTACAGGGTTTTCCTTTTTCTCAACATGCTATAATCTTTCTGTAATTGTACCACATACATAGGTTTATCAGAAATTCACCTTAATCTCTTTGTTTCTTAACCATGTGTATTATTTTTGTAGGGCTCCTAATCCTGACAATGTCTTGATAGTGCAAACCCCTAATGGAATCATTTCAACTAAAAGCCTTCTTAAAAATAAGAAAAAGGGTGGATCAAGGCTGATTGCATCAAATAAAATGAAGCAAGATGACACTCCTCCTTTGGATAACGCCGACGATGAGCCATTCTCTGCTGCTCGGTGCCGTATTTTCCGGAGAACAAATCATACAAAAAAGGTAATTCGTTGACATTTATTGTCCATTACAATATTGTTCGATCCATATAGACGATCCCACCTAGTGAGATAAAGGCTTGGTTGTTGTTGTTATTGGTGAAAGCTTGTATTTGCTTGGATGCAAACTTATATGTGGGATGTAATCATGAAATATAATGGTTACTGCTTTTCTTTCTTTGATTCATTTGCTTTGTATGTTCATCTAGTAGACCTTGTTATTAACTGTTGCCTCTAATAATTAATAACTTAACATGTTTGCACTTTTTCTTACATTTATTTCTTCTACTTGTTAGAAAGCAGCAGATGAGGCCATTTTTCATCAAGTGAGGGGTCCCTACCACCATCCTTTAGATGCAATACAGAGATTAAATAAATACAGGGTAAACCATTTATCTTTCAAGATATTTATTATATTGGGTTTTCTTGTTCATTCTTTTAGCTTGAATTTGTTCTCATCTCTTCCTCTGAAACAGAATGTGGAAGAGGAACCCAGGTCATTTTCTTCTTTCAGAGAGCGCCTTTGTCACTTACAGGTGAATCTTCTCCTTCATAACTGAACTATTATTGGCTTTTGTGATCAAATTTATGACTGTTTTATGGCTACACTTGTATGATTCTAGAAAACCGAAAATGAACGCGTTTGCTTCGGTAGATCGGGCATACATGGATGGGGCCTCTTTGCACGCAGAGATATTCAAGAAGGAGAAATGGTATGATCATTAAACAGAAGTATGTGATAACCTTTAATCCTTTGTAGCAATGATAAGCATGATTTAATTATAAACAGGTTCTTGAGTATCGCGGTGAACAAGTGAGGGGCAGCATTGCAGATCTGAGGGAGGCTCGCTATAGATTAGAAGGAAAAGACTGCTATGTGAGTTAACTCTCCTCAAACATCTTATTCTTGTTTCCCCATGTTTGCCTATTAAAGAAAATTAGTCATAATTATTCACATTCTGCAGCTGTTTAAGATAAGTGAAGAAGTGGTAGTAGATGCCACAGATAAAGGAAATATAGCACGGCTAATCAATCATTCTGTGAGTGAACCTAACTCAGACTCATTGTTTGTACATCATTGTTCTATTGGGACCCTCATCTTACAAGTTCTTTGGTTCCTGTTAATACAGTGTATGCCGAATTGCTATGCAAGGATCATGTGTGTAGGTGACGATGAAAGTCGGATTGTACTCATTGCTAAGACTAAAGTATCTGCTGGCGATGAATTGACGTATATCTCTCTCACACTCTATCATTACCTGCACCTTTGATTGTGTGTCTAATGCTAGGAAGTACGAGAAACATATACGACAATTGAAAGTGTCGAATATAGATTGCGATTTGATTGTGTTTTTGTGTGTGCACATGCATGCATTTGGTGATTTCAATTCACCATGAATTTTATGATTAGTTAATAATGTTGGTTGGTTATTGACTGGGCAGGTATGACTACTTATTTGATCCTGATGAGCCAGCTGAATCAAAAGTACCTTGTCTATGTAAAGCTCCGAACTGCCGGAAATTCATGAATTAGGAAATAAGGATTTGATTATACTAATGAATGAAAATGAAGATCAGATGAGAGAAATGAATTGAAGAGAGCAACTACTGTTTCTTCTCCATGAAGAACACTAACCACAGAGGAATCTCACAGATACAACACCAGAACTGTAACTTTCATCAAATGAATTGAAGAGAAGAAGAAAATGTAGGCAGAAACAACAACAAAAACAAAAAAACAAACACATAGTTTTGTGTTTTTCTTTTACCCTTTTTGGTTTATATATTCATCAACTTCTAATAAAACCTATAGATTGAGCAAACTCTTGGTGTCTCTGTAAATGTATCACCAGATATTACTTTTATTCTCCTACTTCAATGTTATAAATCAATTCCTTCCCTCAACATTCTGCCCTTTCTCTTCTACCACTTTTATTGTACTGCAAATTATGATATACTACTATAGAATATGGATTTTGAATTAGATAAATCATTGGTATAATTAACAATCTATTTATATTTCTTATTAATCAATTATTATTTTTAGTTTTCATTTTATAAAACAATCATTAATAAGAAACTTCAGAGTATCAAATAGTTTTTTCCTAGATGATAAAAATATGAATAATAATTGAGTATTGTTATGCTGTATTTGTGCAAAACCTAATAACCAAAAAAAAGAGTCAAATTATGTACGAAACTCATACAAGTGAAGAGAACAATTAAGAGGAATGTGTATAAGAGATAAATAATGCAAGAAAGAGAACACATAAAGAGATAAATACAAGAAATATATTAGCTTTGTTCTATTTAATTAGGCTTATTTGATTGCATAAACCTATAAATCGTTCATTAATTCATGAAGCAAAGCTTTGGATTAGGTAGTTGTGGTGGAAATGAATTATTTGTATGCAAGAATTATAAAAATTTAAATAAATAAAAAAACTAAGGAGATTAAGAAGAATAAGATGAAGAAATAGTTGAAAAAGTTGTTTACCTGTTTAGATTAGTTTTTGTGAGCAAAACCAACATCATGGGACATTGTGTTGTTGGAGAACAAGGTGCAAAACTATGGACATGTCTTTTGTTGTTTCAGATACAAATTGCACACAATTCATCCCCCTCTCCTCTAAATCTTCTCACTCACTTTCCTATTTACTTCTCAACCAAATTATTACACCTCAAATAACTCATATCTTCTCTCACAAATATGTCATTATTTTGTATGTGTTATTCGATATGATTGATGAAAAAAACTATGTGCTATTTTATGTTTTCTTTAGTTAAATCTTAACTAATAACTACTCAAATTTTTTTTATCTAAAAAGGTAAACTGTTTTGTTTGTTATTTTTTATTTTCAATTAATTTATTCTATAAACACAAATATATTTTTATTAATACTTTTCAGTCATGACTAGATATATAAATAAACTATTTTTTATTTTTATGATATTTGGTATATTGTCTCCATAGTTTCACAATAAATAGGGGAATCACCAAAAATGGATAACTTAATTCAATATTATATTATCGTATTGGCTCAATAGGGTGATAAATTGTTCTTTACTATAAGGGGTTGTTATATTTCATTTGATTAAAAACAACAAAATCTAAAAGACTATAACATTCTTTGAATTGGTGAGATATGCTTTTAGACTTCATGTATGCTATTGTATTTATTACCAATAAAATCTAAGTATGTATGAATTATCACCATATTTTGGATTTTCTCTGTATTCCATATTCAATTGAGTCTTGCTTAAAGTGAAATAACCACAACCACATGTCACTAAAATCAATTACTCATTGATTATATATGATAAACTGATAATGCAAAAACTATAAAGTGGTGTATATAAAATTAAATATTTGTATAACTATAATTATTCATCAAAAATTTAGATGACTAGGGAGTTCTTAACTAGTGATCAATTGCCTCTGAATATAATTAATTTCTAATAATTATTGATTAAAATTTCTTTGCTAAGCAGTGGTTAATATTTTATATCTAAGGTGATTGGAATAAGTGATTAACAACTTGTAAACTTTTCCATCAAATGACAAATTCATTCCCAAAAACAACTTAGAATATGAATCAACCTAAGGAGAATTCAAGGGGAATGACAAGAAAGAATGATAAAGGATGAATCAACCTAAGGAGAATTGAAGGGGGGAAGCATTCATTTCAAGATATCACAATGGACTAAGCAGCTATATAAAATGGAAAAGGAAATATATACACACAAATAATAGTTTTTGAATCTGCTATGATAACAATTAAGTAGCAGTGTTTCTATCCACAAAAGACCTTGAAAATAGGAGAGCTGATCCATTAACTCCTCTAAGGACAAGCATCCTTGAGTCCACATAAGTTCCACACACAAGCTTTGACAAATCAAATATTTCTGGGGGAATTTGTGTTCTAAGTTCTTGAAGCACATTTGTTGCCATATCAATGTCTCCATTTAATGGATCATCAAGACTCATTGTGACATTAATATCACTTGATGCAAGCTTGGCTGCAGGAAGACTTGATGGAAACTCCTCAAAAGGAATTAATTTTCTCCATTTCTTCCCAGTAAATTTCTGTGCTAAAGCCTCCTCACTGCTTGAAGAACCAAGGTAGAACTTCTGCTCTGTGGTTTTGTCTTGCTTCAGATATAACCGTCTTCCGGCTGTTAGTGAAAATGAAGAATTCACCTGCAATCTTCCATTTTTACCAGCTTTGTTATGAGGCCAGTCCTGACCGGTCATGATAGAGAATCCAATGTCAGAGACGAACGAAAGTTTGGCCTTCGACTTTGATCCCCTTGTCACAGTTAAATGCACATCACCAATGAGTACACGGGCAGGAGGTTGGCGAAGGGTCAGCCCTATGTGCTTCCCGGTGCAGTACAATAGACGCCATTTGCCTGGGAGCAGCTCAAGCCAGTTCTGCACACATGAATAGTGTCATTTAAATTGGCATAACCTTTAGCATTAATTTTTTCTTCTATTATATTAAAAAATAGCAAGTTTTACCCTTTTAGGATCATGTTTTCGTCCCTCCAACTAATAAGACTCGATAATACCAAATGATTAAGGTTACTCCCATTAAGAATTGTATTTATTATATATTTATTTTAGCTGTAGAGAGGATCTGTGACATAGTGTGTAAGGAGTAAGATAAGCTAAAGGGCAGGCAAAATGGTTAAGTACTATTTAGCATTACTGATGAATGCAATGGATCCGTTCCAAAGAAAAGAATTGTAGAAACAATGATAAGAGGAAAGAAGATACAAATTTTTAATCACTGGTTACCTTTGGCTTTGGATGAGGATTCAGCATTTCCATTAAGTCAATGAAGTGGGCAAGCCTACTACGCTAAAACATAGAATATACAAGTTAGTCGAACTTCATACAATGTACCTTCGGCATTTAAATTATGTAATATGGTGAGGTTAAATGTTTCCATCAAAGCATTAAGGAGAATATCAAGAATGAAACTTCAGTTTCAAAAACTTGAGGATATCAGAAACCAAGAAATATAAAAGCTCTTATACAAGAATCGAGGTACTAAGAAAGCAACAGAGGAACACACTACATATATGCCTTATCCTTGGATGAATACCTGAGGCTGACGATAAATGTATTCCTCGCTGATACGCGTTGCGGTAGATCCTAGACCCCATCTGATAATATCCATTGATGGGACTACTCGCCATCTTGGACCACAAAGGAATGGGTGCCTAAGAGCATCTAAACAACTGTATCACAGTTCACATGGTTAACACCAGTTGGACACTTGGGCAATTCAAAATACCATCTTCAATCGAATTGATGAATAATAATTTATCACTCTACAATGTGGGAGAATTGATGAATAACATAGTCATTTCACATAGAACAATATTTATTCATAGCATACCTTATTCTTTGCGAAGGTTTTGTTGCAAGCAATAAAGATAAAAGGTGCCAACCAGCACCCCAGTTTCTATCGAGTATCTGAAAAAAATTGGGTAGAAGGTCATCAAAATACTCAAAAACAAGAACAAAACTTCTATATTACATAAATTTCCCTGAAAATGCATAAACATACTTGTAAGCCGGGATTTCCATATGGGGAGCTTCTACCAAGGGTTTCCAACATAAGCTCTCGCAAACATGAAGGATCATACCCCTGAAGTTGCGTGTAGTTGGAGATATCATTAGAAATTCACGTCAATCATGACTCTTTTGCAATTTATTTTTCTATAACTTGTGTGTTTCTGTTCTCAAAGAATATGTAAAATAGAACATTTGAAGCACATCTTTTCTACATATATAAATATCCCCTTTCAAATTGTTTTAATGATTCCCTTTCTTAACTACCATAAGGTATTTGACATTAGGTACATTATCTGAACCTGACATAAAATAGACATATAGAGATGAAACCATTTAGGAAAAGAAAGTAAATAAAAGTCTGATAAAATATGGAGTTGTTTGATCCATATAGTAGACCCTACCTACTAAGAAGAGGCTTGTTTAATAGTCTAAAACATTTAAGTCATCTAGTTTTTTTAAAGAAAAACAAGAGAAGAAAAAAATGCTTGAATAGTTTTTAAACAGTCAAGCAGCTAAATTTAAATAAAAAAACCTAATTTCTCATACCTTTGTGAGGAATGATTTGAACTTTGCAAAGATCAAAGGATCCATAAGTTCCCCTATTACCATTCTTGCCATTATGAAACCCATGCATCTTTGCAACACAGATAATAAGGTATTAGAAATATTATATAGCTACATACCAGACTTCATGGAAAGTTTCCCAGGCCATACCTCATGTCAAATGCAATCATCATCTGTCGCCTGTCCATGCTGTCCACGGAGCTGCCATTTGAACCATCCTCACAGAAGTCAGCCGCATTTCCCAGAGTACCAACCTGGTGTACCAACACTAAAGGTTAAACCAATCATGAGAGGAGATATTAATATGTAAAGAAACACTAGTTATTAGCTTCCAGTAACTTAGATTATATACATCACTCATTCAGTGCTGAGAATTATCAGCACTCTGGAAATTACCATCCAGAAACTATATACTGCATATCCTGTCTGCTATTCTACCATTCCTAAATTTGATCGTGTTTCCAATATGTACTTCGATTTTATCATAGAGGTGGCAAACCAAAATCATCATGATATGATCATTTCCTGTCTTTTGGAATTACAGTAATTTTCAGACTATCTACAAAAACAAAAATCTAGGTTTGTCTTCGTGACATTCTGTGAATTTACAGCATAAACAATGTACAGATCCTTCTCAGGGGTAAGTCAAACAGCAGAGGTAATCCACACAGAAGACAGAACAGATAGAAAATGGATGGTAAATGAAGAAAGAAGGAAAAATTATAGTTTTGTAAGTGAACAGCCATGCTTACTTTGATATGTCTGTCTACTGGGCTTATATGCACATTTTCCAGCCTCAGCTCTGTATGGGCAAGACCATGGCTGTGCAGGTAATTTACCTAAAGTCAATGAATCATAAGACATAATATCATTCTTCCTATTGCTATGCAGAATATACAAATCACTAATAAGTAAAAATGCTAACATAAAAGACTAGATTAAGGAGAAAGTTTATAAATATAAATACCCCAATTAGAAGATCCCTCATCAATATTCGAATTAGTCGCAACTGCCTAGAAACCGCAGGACCTCCAGTTGTGTCTTCTCCTACCTTCCTAACAGACTCTTCATCCAGTGCAAGAGTGGCTTCTAAAGTTGGAAGCCAATCTGATTGTTGAAGCCAGTGTCTCAAAGAAAAACTGCCATGATACTGCAAAGAGAAGTTATTAAACCAGGAAAAAGGATCATTTTTTTTCTTTCTGTTTTTACTGGTCACAAAGTTAAAGAGTGACTCAAATTGACAAAACATTCTAAACAAGAAAGAGACTTACAAGTATACAACTATATAAAAAGGAATTAAAAGAATAAATCATACGTAGATGAAGACCTACCCCATGGACTAGGATAAATGAGCCACTACCACCACTTGCAGGCAAACAGATATAGCCATGAACTTGCATTGAGTAAGAATGATACAAAAGTTTACGCCGAACCAGCTTCTTCAATACCTTAAAGATGGCAATACAAATTATGATGGGATATAATTATTTAAATTCTGACACTACAAGATTTCCATACCTCTATTGCCCGTTTCCCTCGACGCTGAGCTTGGACACTGGAAAGCTGTCGAAGTACAACTCTTGTGTTGTACAGAGGACTGAAAAAGAAAATAAATGGACACATATTATTGTCTAAAGTCAAAACTAATCATATGACCTGAAGCAAACAAAGAAAAAACTTACCTACCACGATCCTTCACCTTCGCTTCATAAACTACTTCATCCGCCTATAGCAAAACTCAAATCAATTAGACCAGTATAGAAATGCATTCCATTTATAACATATCAAAAACTTATTTTAGGTTCCATACCCGCCCACCAAGGCCGATGCTTACAAATCCTAAAATATTAAAGTCTGACATTTTGAATCGTACAACATGATCCAGTTCCTCCTCCAAGCAAACTGACAAAGCACTTGGTGCATCTTCCTGTGACTCCATAGAGGATGTAGATGCAGCGTTCCTGAATGATGAGCAGCATACTCGCTTGTGCCTTCTCCCGTCTAAATTAGAGAATTTTCTAGTAAAATGCAAGGGAACAGGTACAATCAGTCTTGTCGGAAAATTTCGACCTGAATAAGCTAAGCTATTACTCTCCAGAATGGGGTTTGGCCCAGTTCTACAAAGTGCCATTGATCAAACCTCAGACTGCAAAAGAAATGAAGAAGTAAAAAAGAGAGAAAGCAACAACAACAAAAAAGCAATGACTGCATTTATCAGCAAGTCTTCAGAGAGGGTCCACCAATGGTGCAAAATTAAATGCAACAGACATAAAAGAAACAAACTCTACAAGTCTATATCTCATTTAAGAGTTAAACAAATGAACAAAGTTTACATTTTCTAGCTCAACGGTACATACAGAAAACAACAAAACCATTCTACATGACCAAATCATACTCCATTTTGTAACAACAAAAAGTTAGTCTTAAATTTGACCAGGGTTCCAAAGTTCCTATTTTTTTACTTTGGGGACCAATCCCTTATGATGAAAAGGAGATCACAGAAGTGAAACAACTCAACCATCTGATTTGTACGGGTCCTCTTTGGTGGTTCTAATTTACTACTCTATTTGCCACATTTATGAAGCAATTAACTACGTTTTTTTCTAGTTTTCTTCAACATTAAACATAACAAAAGTGGTTAAAACATTATGCTGTGTGGCTCAACAAGAAGAAAAAAAATCAATAAGCGAAGAGTTTGTGAAAGTTGTATAGATGAAATTCAAATACTTGAGATCCAAATTGCAGAACGTTAAGATGATGATGATAATAGAAGGAGGAAGCATTTAACTGATTTGAATAATAAAAGATAGATAAATGATAATGGAGAATTGGAAAAGTGAAAAGAAGAGTGTAAAATGAAATACCTGAATTGAAATCAACAAGGTTGAGAACAAGTGTCGCTAATCATAGATATAGAAACGTAGCGTGTGAGTGTTGCGTGCCACGGAATGGTCCAAACGTTTTGCCACGATTTTCCCCCACGTCAACCTCTGCCTCTTCAAATATCTAATTATACTTATATCTATTTTCTACCCAATAAAATAAAATATATATAAACCTACCAATTTTATACAATGTTACTATATCATTTATTTTTCATGTTTAATTATAACTGATTTTTCAAATAAGTATACAAATTAATAGTGAAGATGTATCTATTTATATATAAATATTAGTAATTTAATATTCGAACAAAATATATTTTAAATTTAGTAATTTATTTTGTTCACTTATTCTATGGTAAGCTTTTAATTTAATATTAGAACAAAATATATTGTAAATTTGGTAATTTATTTTACTATTTATGTTTCGAATAGACCTACCCATAAAATAATTTATGGAGTTAATTTTCTATCTTTTTAATGTTTAACAATTTCGTTTTTTTATAATGAATTCATGATAAATTCATAAGATATTTAGTTTCCATGGTGGAAATATGAATTTGTATTTCCTCATACTAAGGTGAAAATTGAAGGATGGCAAAAATGAATCTTCCACGTATGTAGCTCTAAGTTCATTTACAATGTTCTTAAGTGTCCTAATCTATGGAATGAAATAACATTGCAAGAAAGTGATGAGTGGATCCAAGATATCTTATATTGATATTTGGAAAGATGATGGATTCATTTATTCCAAGATAAGTTTAAATCATATCTTAACCATTAATATTAGGGAAATCTAATTGTTTGAATTAGTGAGTAAATTTAAAGCATTGAATTTCCCTATAATTGATGGCTAAGATGTGGAGTAAGTGGATCCTCTCCCATTTTGGAATGTATCTTATATTCTCATTTCATGGTTAGTGAAATTAAAAGGTGATATGTGAATAAAAGAAATTCAAGAAGAAGAAAAATTATATTCCTTAATAAAATTTAATTGATTAGATACATATATGCATGGTTTTTTCAACACAAATAATCTACCATACTTTAATGCACTCCATTATAATGGGCTAATTGTGATAGTAAGATACAAAAAGAATAAAATGATAATTGTAGGTAGGTGAGTATAGTGTCTGAGTTGGATATTGGGCTTGTTTGATTATAAGAATATAAGAAATATAAATATGATAATAGATGAGAATGAGTTTAATATATAATATTTATCTTATTCATTTTTAAGTAATATTGTCATGTAGATTTTCAAAATAATATCCTAATATATTTTTATAATTCTAAAAACAGCATTGTCATTTTTTTTGGTCGGCACAGCATTGTCATTTAATCTCTTGCTTGTAAATAGAAAATTAACATTTAAATGACTATTTTTTATCAATTATTAATATTATTTATTGATCAAAATATCATTTAAAAATTGAAACATAAATATTTAAATTTGAGATATATTTTCCATTACATTGTTAATTCATATTTTCTTATCCTTGTTAGCGACTCTATGATTTATAATTTGAATATTATTTAGAAATTGTTGGAAGCAAATATTGTTTTTGAAATTGTCTCCATTTATGTATCAAATTTTTTTTTTCCTTTTATAATTTAAGAATAAGATAAATGTAAATTTCCTGTTCATGTTTAGATTCAAATATGTAATATTGAAGTCTTAAGTATAAATTAAAATTGTAAATGTTTATGGTAGGTTTCGTTTTAAGAAATATTTTTTATTTTTATTTGTTATTTTTATTTTTTTAAAATAGTTTTCATTTTAATGTTTTCATTTCCTCATAACATTTTTACTATTATCATTTTCAAAATCCTTTACTCTAAACTTCATTTAGCAAAACAATTACTCTTGTAAGTAATTTATTTATGGATTTTAATCACTAAAGTAACGATTTCATAAAAGGTCTTCGTATTTGATACTTGTATTTTATTTTCTAATGAATTTTATGTCAATAATATATTAAACACCTTTAATTGTTGGACTTAGTCATTAGCAACCAAAAATATGCCCGAGAGACTATAACGAGCATCATGCACTTGTAGATGCTCTCAAAGAATATTAAAATTAAAATAAATTAGTAACATACAATTAATATATTATTTAATTCATATTGCAATAACTTGGAGGGGCGACAATGTTTATCCCAAATTCACATATTACCACACTTATAAGAGAAGCCAATAAAAGTTATGTTGGGAAAGAAAAAATTAATTCTATTATGAAGATGTGTGATGATCGAACGAGGAATACACTCATTAAATATGGAATAGTAAAACATAAATTTGTATCAAATTTTTAAAACATCAAAAGAATTAGAATAATATAAAAAATATTGAATGTAGTAACAAAAATGTTAGAATTTTCAACAACAAAAAATGTCACTGTTTCATTCTTGAAAATTTTGGAGATGACATTTTCTCATTTTTAGAATTTCTAGAAATAAAACTCATATTTTGTGAAATATAAATTGAAAACAACAATGCAAACATATTTTCATTCTTTTTTCTCATTTAATTGAGAATGAAATAGAAAAATGACCAAAACAAATACACCATTAATTTTGAATGATATCTCTATCCAATCCATTGTTGCTTCTATAATTTTTTTTATACGAGATACAATTCTATAATTTAATATAATAGATAAGATGAGGAAAATTTAATATTTCTAAATGAATTTTGAATTAAAAATAATCACAATTGAAAAAAAATGATTTTAATTATGTCATTATAATTAATGTACCTTATAATTCGTTTACTATTATTTTTGAAAAATTGATTTATTCTGATTTAAGATTTGATTAACCTTAAGATTTTAAGTTTTTATTTAAAATAAAATCTGTAATATTTTAAAATAAAAAACTTCAACGCTTAATATGAATGATCAGTGTCACTTCCTTTTTTTCATAGTGACTTCAATGTTTTTTAATCGTTTTTGTTATTCAATATTGTTAGATACTCATATATATTTGGATGGTGTGTATTCATAATTCATCCCTAATAGGTAATACAAGAAGATTATTATAATCAATTTTTATAAGGATAAAAATATAATATAAATTATTTATGTATATCTTGTTTAGGCATGTTAAAATGGGGTACACGAACAGGTTCAAATTATCCTGCATTTGGTTTGAACTAAAATGAGTCGGATTAAAAAGTACGATTAAGTTTACGTCATTTAAATTATAGTTAATCCCGCCCGAACTACTGATTGTGATAGGTCATTTCATATAACTTATATTAAAAATATGATAAATAAAATTTAATTAATCTCATTTAAGAATAATATGATAAATAAAATTTAATGATTATCACATATTAAATTGAAAAAATGGTAGAGATGAATTTAGTGCAATAACAATTCATAATTGATGTTATGAATAACTTTACAAAAAATGGTAACGGAGACTCCAACCAACATTTTTGTGCAATAGTAGAGGTTGTGGCAAGGAGGTGTGCCTTACCATTTTGGAGGGATGTAGTTTTTTCTAGGTACATATAGATATTAAATGAGTGTAAGTTATCATTAGTAGGGGAAAGGAATGCAAAATGGTTAATAATGAGCAGGTTAGTGGTGGGGGAAATGTATTACTAACCAATCATAAGTTTATAAGAGTATATTGTCTTCTCGACCCGAATCGAGATAGATAAACCCAACCAAAACCTGAATTTATTATACTCCGATCTAATTACGGTTAAGAGCTTCTTTTAAATAAAATGATCAAAATGTAATACTCATGCCATATACCTTTTGGAGCTTTGGCAAGTTGGCGAGGGTATACCTCCAACCTGTTTTGACAGGTGTAATATTGTTTTACCAAATATACATAGACTTAATTAATAAAGGAAAAATTAAATAATTAACACATTATATAAATAAATAAATAAACAAATAACTTGCCCTCCTTAATCTAAAATAAGAATTACTATTCATCACCTTTAATTATTCTTTAGTCAAAATTATATGAGGTTTGACTTATTTATCACAAGAATAAGTAAGTTTGATCGCATGATGACATATTGCATCCCCTTCTAGGAAAATAAAACCTAAACTTCTCTCTTCCTAATTGAGATAGAGTGAAGAGAATTGAAATGAAAAAAAGAGAATATATATAAGAATTTTTTACACTGTAATTATATCATGTAGTATTAATATTTAATTATTATTGATTTTTAAAAAGTAATAGAAATAAATGTTAAGTGTGTAAAAATATTTACTTATTACCCTCATAAAAAATAATAATATTATTTTTATAGCTCATTCTCAACTAATATCTATACTTCTATACTACTTAATAAATGGAAAACACAAATTAACTACTCACTCATGGTGTAATTTATGTACCAATTTTACCTTTCATAATTTATAATTTAATATTTATAAATAAACTTTGAGCATACTATTAATAAACTTCCATAAACTTCCATATTTATATTAATAAACTTCCATGTAATTATGAATATACACCATGTATTTATGCAAGATGAATATGAAATAAATATTCAATGTAAATATGGAAAGATAATTGATAATTTAACTTTTTTAGTATATTTTTTGGTACATAACTTATTTGGAATATGAGTAATCATGAAGATAACATGTTATGAAAAAATGTAATAAAAATATACAAATTACTTACAATTCATTTACTAATGTTTTTATAGATGACTATTTCCATTTTCCACATAAATGCATCATATCATTTTTTCATGTTCTTTTTTTTAACAAAGTGATTGAATGCAACAACACCCCAAATTCATTGAACAAGCAAGATTTGATATATGATTCATAACTTAGGTTTATTGACTTTTTGTTTTCAATGAGAAGAGAAAATATAATTAATGCATAAATATCTTTTATTAGAAATAGGAAAATGGAATTATGGTCAAATATTTGATTCGTCAAGTTAAATCAATATATTTTTTATTATAAAAATGTCAAATATTTAATCTATCAACTTAATATTTTGTTCTTTAATATAAAAGAGAACATATAACACAAAATTAACTGAATCAACACATCAACATAGAACATGTTCATTTTGATAATAATTTAGTCACAACTGGATGTTGTATCTATATATTTCGTGCTCAGAGTTCAATTTATCACAACATAGAGTAATTGTTCATTGTAAGTAGTAAAGAATTAGAGTGAAAGACATCATCCGTTCATTAACATTGAACAATTACCTCAATTGAATATATTCAACCGCAAATTATAATATATAACACAATTTACTACATTTAGAGGTGTCAAAACGAGCTATCTGTGCGGGTTCGGGTTAAACCGGGTTGGGTTAGAAAGCCCAGATACAATTTATGTATATAAAAATGTAGCCCAAACCCGTCCTAAGCGAGTTTCGGGTTGTGTCGGGCCGGCCCGCATAATATTAAAAAAAATTAAATTTTAACATATTTAATATATATATATATATATATAACATTTGATATTAATGCATAACTTTTTTAACACAATTGTTATACCCAATGCAACCAAACTTATAAATATAATGTCATGTGTTTAAGTTAAGACGTGATGTCAAATCTACGTATATGATTCATAACATAACTCATTTATTAAATATCTTATTGTTATTAGACTCTCAAACTCTAACACAATATAATTTGTAACTTCAATTCAATATAATAAATGGATACACTAACAAATAATATCATTTTGGTTTATAGTAATGATAGTATAGACTCAAATTCAGAATGAAGTCTATGTGTCAAATTATAACCACCATCATAATAATGTTTTACTTTGTTATATATATCTTTTGTATATTCTTTACCAACATTTTCATTGTCAATTGTTATGTTAAATTTGGTTGTGTGAAATTCTCTATAGTAAACAATTAAGTTGTGATTCGTTGTAAAATTTATTTTTTTATTATGTTTTTGTTGTATAAGTTAAATCTAATTAAATATACAATTACGAAAAGAAAAATAAAATCTATATGGTTTAATGTTCTCATTTAATTTGATACATTATTTTGTTAATATGCTTAAAAGAATATTAAGCAAACTAAGAAAAATAATATAATGTTTAACTTTATAACATTATTGTAATTTATAAATATTTAAGTTATAGACATTGTTCTATTTTTTATTCAAAGTTCTTAACAAAATATTAATCATCTATTTTCTATTTTTTATTATAAGTTATTTTGTAAAATAATTTTCACTTTAAGTTTATTACCAAGCCAAATGCCCAAAAAAAAGTTTTAAAATAAATAAAATGCGGGTAGCTCGAGCCCGGCCGGGTAAGCCCAACCCTAGCCCGAGCCCGATTTTAATATAGTCCGGCCGAGTTGGGCTAAAAAGCCTGTATTAACTAAAAAGTGTCAAATATGATACCCAAGCCCTACAAAACTCCGAGTTGTGGCGGGCCAGCCCGCACAGGGCCGCCCATTTTGATAGCTCTAACTACATTAGATATTTCTTTACAAATAGACTACAGATTACAAACGATAAGAAAACGAGTTGACATGCACTGTCAACACGCTAGTTTCCATAAAGGGTAAAGCAATATTAGTAAACAAAAAAATTATGTAGTATAAGAGTTTTATACACCATCATTCTATCATATACCATTAATTTTTAATTACTATTAACACTTTAAAAAAGTAATAGAAATGAGTAATAGACAATATATTAACCATAAATAAATCTTTTTATAATGATAAAACATAAGTATTCAATTAACGGTATTTTCTTTTTCTTTTAATCAGATTGAGTTACCCTATAACACATTTCATAGTTGACTCTGAAAAAGGAACCGTTGATATCCATATGAAACGACGCGTCCGATTCTAATTGGATAGTATCGCGTAACCTAATTTACAGCAGAGTCAATGAAACAGTACACCCACGCCGCATGAGACACCACCGACATAACTCAAAACGGTGAAGGGTAATACCGTCCCACCACTTTATTTTCCATTTTCCGATTATTATCCTCATCAACGTTGATAATCCAAAAGCCACACAATAATACTTTGCGAGAGAAAGAAAGAGAGGTTTTTCATTTTGTTACTCTGCGCTTAATACTTTACTTGATTTTCCATATTTAACCCTCACCCACCCCATTCCCTATTGGACCATCTCGTAATTTTGTTCACATTTGATCCTTTTCTCTATTCGATCCATTTCTCTGGTTGGTTACATTTTCTTCATCTTTTTCTCTTCTCACTCTTTCTCCGTTAGGGTTCCGTTTTCTCAGATTCAATTTTCAACTTCAACAACTCCATTACTAAAACCAAATTAGGGTTCATATTTCCGATTTACTTTCGATTTTTATTTTTTACGTTTCTACGATGCCGCGAAGCTCGAAGCACAAATCGAGCAAGCATGGTTCTCGTGATGCGAGGGATTATTCTGATTCGGAGAGAGATTCCGGCGTGAAGGATCGGAAGAGCAAGGATGATAGCGCCACTGCCGCTGCGAAGGTGGAGAAGCGGAGAGTGGTGGTGGATTTGAATGTGAAGGAGGGAGAGTATTCCGATGAGTATGGCGGTGGTTCGTCGAAGCGGCGCAAGGACGGTGGAGATAGGTGGAACGGAGGAGGGGATGATGATCGTGGTGGCGAAGTGAGGAATAAGGAGTCAAAGAGTAATAGAGGGAGGGAAGAGGAGGGCGAGGAGGTTAAGAGGAGTGGTGGGAAGCATAGGGATTCGTCGATTTCGGCAAGTCGAAAAGAGAGTAGAGAAAGTGAGAGAAGGTTGAAGGATGGGCGAAGTGATGAAATTGTTGATGCTGCTGTTGATGAAGAACTGCAGCAACAGCTTGTGAATAAGCAAGTGCTTGAAAATAATAGTGGTAAGGTAACTTGTACTAATTGGTTTTTGGCGCGTTTATCATATGTGTTCTGCTTGCATTTTTAGCATAATAACTAATTATTTGGATAAGGGTAGATTTTAAAAAAATAAAAAATCAAATCCCATGCTCATTTTTCACAGTTCATTAATGGCATACACAAGTTCCGATTAATCATGTGTATGGTTAGTGCACTGTTTAATGGGTACATTTGTGGTTAATGGTTGACATGTGATTAATAATCCCTTATTCTTGTTTGTTTGAATATGCTAGGCAGTATCCTAGATTTCTTTTAGCTGTTTCCTAGATTGTGCATGTAATATGAAATGGTAAGTGCTTCTGTTTAGTTTCATCATTTGGTTGGATGTTAAAAAGTGGGTGCTGCCTGTCAAATTAATCATTAACTATAATTTAATTGTTTCACTGTGGTCGTAACATCAAAATAGATGCCTCCTTTTTATGAAAAGTATAAATTATTTACCAAGTTAATTTGAACTCGTGATATCTTATTAAATAAGCAGCAACCTTACTCTTGCGCTGATACTCACTATATATTAAGAGAAAGGGGGGATCTATTTAGACTAGTGTAAGTGAAGAACCACTTACACCCGATGTAGGCTTTTGTCTTATTTTAGTCCATCCTGATTGTGATTTTAACTTTAGTAACAGTTGGATGAAAGCAAGATCAACAACTGAGATTAGGTGTGGTGAGAAATCATGTATAAATGAATTCCTTCTCATATATACACGTCATATTTGTGACCAATTTTTGTGTGGACACTCATGTATACGAAGCTTACATCAATGGCATGGATTTTTTATATCTGATATGAACTGGCAATTAAAAATGCTTTGAATCAGTGAGTAGGAAATTTAAAACAAATTTATAAGTCAAAAGTGGTGCAACTAAATGAGGGTTAGATTTTGTGACATCCCATGCTCACTATTTCAATGACTGAAGTAATTTTGATTTTGTGATGTGAAATGTTTTGGTGCAAATTATTTCATTTTATTCCCTGTAACACATTTTAATGATGGACATTATATTTCATGGATTGCTTATAGACAAAATGTACTCTGCTTTCTCCAGAAGGAGATCAATTTTGATCTGTGGCTGTTTTGTTGCAGATTCCAGGAAAATAGATGAGTTACGAAGCCCTGAATTTGATAACCAGCTTGAGAGGCGAATGAGAAAGAGGAGGGACAACTATGTTGATGGCGGAAAGCTTCAAGATGATGCCGGAGATGGTTATGATCGAAATAAGGATGACAATGCGAAGGATGGAAAGAAGAAGGATGATAGGCGAAAAGATGAGAAATATAGAAACAAGTATAGGGAAGACATGGACAGGGAAAACAAACATAGACATGACAAGCAACGGGATGAGCGTCCTACAAAAGATCGCACCGGCATTAGGTCGGATGATAAGCATTCAAGGGAAGAGAAAAATAGCTTAGAATCACGACATAAGAGAACTAAACTTCCAGATGGTGACAGGGACCACAGTTGTAATGGAGAAAGAGAACGCAATCGTGATTTTGAATATGTTCGTGATCGTGAGCGCCGCAGTGAACGTGATCGCGAGCGTGATTATGATTTTGACAGGGATCGTGATCATGACAGAGATCGAGACTGGGATCTTGATCAATATCATGATCGTGACCGAGACAGGGACCGTCACCGTGATGGGTCATATGTGGATGAAAGAAGTGCTAGAAGCAAAGAGGGTGGGACAAAGAAAAGAACATTGGATGACCGTGATGACTTTAGTGACTCTAAATCTAGAGGTGTTAAGAGCCACTATCCTGATGCAGAGAAGAGAAGTCTGAGCAACAGTAGAGCTGATTCTGATATTGACCGGGGAAGGTCCCAATCTCGCCAAGTACATGCAGATTCATCTGGGACTAGCAACAAATACAGATCTTCTCCTGTTTCAAATTCACGTATCGGCAAGGATGAGTTCAGGTACTTATTAGTTTCCTTTATGTGGCAATCCATCCCATTTGGAAAGTTGGTTTGTGCATTTTTTGTTTCAGTACTTTATCAGAGTATTGTTGCTTTTAAGAAGTCTTATTCTGTCATTGCTGATAAACAGTTGTCATGAGTAATTTGTTCTGAAGGAGTTTTAATGATTACTGTATCCTAGTCTTTAATGATCACCACCTTTGTCTGTAAAGATTCTTTGAGGCATCTTATGGTGTCGGTCTCTAAAGCACGGATACTCTCCGATTCGTTATGGATACGTATCTATAGAGTATCCAAAATAAGAATTAAAAAAAATATTAAGATACGTATCTGGAACTTTTTCAACAAAAAACTAGATAAATATGATACGTTTTAATCAAAGCATCCCAATAATCAAGAAGAATACCAACTTATTTAAAGGCAAACACTAATGGAGGACAATGATTTGCAATTTCCATTATACTTTCTACTTTGAATGTTTGATTTACACTTATAACTTTATCATATTTTATGTATTTTTTACTATTTTATACATGTATCCCTGGACATATCGTATCCTTATATGTGCTTCATAGTTGTCGATTAATAATTTAGTTTTACACAATTGTTTAAACTTATGAGAGGTACCTCTGACTTTCGGGGATTTTATGTAGTTAATAACTTAGTTTCAAACATAATTTACAATGTCCCAGGTTTTTGAAATTAGATGAAAAATTATTTTCTTTGGCTGGCAGGGTTAGTAATAAACCTGAGCTTGTTGATGAAAGTTGAAATGTTGCTAGCTTGATTTATAGTTTATGGTTAGGTCATATCTTTCCTCATTGCTCCTTGATAGTATGGGAAACCATGACCAATTGTAACTGGTTGATATTTTCTCCATGTCACAGTTATGCAAATGCGGAAGATCCCAAGTACAGAGACTCAACGATAGAACAGAGAACTAAAGGCTCAAGAGAAGGGTACTCCGGATTACCAGAGAGAGCACCTAAATACAAATTAATGGAAAAACCCACCAAAATAGATGAAGGTCCTGTTGGTGACTTGTCAACTGAAAGGTCTTCCGGTGCCAAGGCTTCCCCCAAAGGCCTGATGGAAAGATCTTCATCAACAAGCATTGAGCGCAGGCATGTGAACAAGAGTGGTGTTAAGAGGAACGTTGAAACCGATGAAGGTGGAAGGTGGCATAGTATTGATGCTAGAGATGATAGACTTGGCCGGGAGTTGACTCTAGAGAAATCACCGTTGGACGAGCCCTCACAACCAGATTCATCTTTTTATGGTAGGACTAGTCAGACCAATGCATCATTGATTCCTCCCCCACCTGCTTTCAGAGCTGCCCTAGATAGGCCTTATATGGGTTCGTTGGAGGATGATGTTAGAGATAACTCCAATAACCGATACAGAAGAAATGGTGAACCTGGTTTTGGAAGAGTGCATGGTGGCAATTCCTGGAGGGCAGTTCCAAACTGGACTTCTCCTGTACCAAATGGATTTGTTCCCTTCTCACCTGGTCCAGCTCATGCAGGTTTTCATACAATGATGCCACAGTTTACGTCCCAACCTATCTTTGGTGTTAGGCCTCCAATGGACCATGCTGGCATTCCTTACCATATTGCTGACAGTGACAGGTTTCCAGGTCACTTGCACCCACCGCTTGGGTGGCAAAATATGATGGATGGTTCAAGACCTGCTCATTTGCATGGGTGGGATAGCAATAATGGTATCTTCAGAGATGATCCTCACATGTATGGTGGTACTGATTGGGACAGGAACAGGCACTCAACAAATAGTCATGGATGGGAATCTGGTTCAGAGACTTGGAAAGAACATAATTCTGATTCAAAGAAGGACCTAATATCCCCAGCCTGCAAAGAAGAATCTGTTCCTACCCTGGTTAACAATGGTGTGACTGATCAGACTACTAAGATTTCTCCAGATGAACACAATCGGGATGAATTTAACAATAAATCGCCTGAAACAAAGCTGGCCAGCCTCAGTTCTCCAGCAAAAGTACCTTTGACTGCATCTGCAACTATTCTTGAAAAGGTTCAAGACACTTCGACACAAAGTGACAGTAGTTTTCTTCTCAGCCGTTTCTACCTTTTGAAACTTGACATTTCAAAAGACCTGGTATTGCCGGAGTTATATGACCAGTGTATGTATGTTCTGAATGCTGACAAGAATGAATCCACTGATGCAGATGTTAGTACAGAATCATTCTTGAAGGTAGATATTCTAGAAAACTTCTTTGCTTCCTTTCATTGTTAAAAAGCTTTCTGCCAAGAATGCAGTTTTTTGTGTGTTTAATTTTGAGGCCAAATTGGAACTGTATTTTTCATTATATTTATTATTTCCTACAAACGGTCCCCTGACATCATTAGTCTTCCCCATGCTTTGATTTGGCAGAATGATAGGAAAGCACAACAGAAATATGCTGCCACTTTATCTAGGCAGCCTCCCTTTCCAGAAATTGATAATTCTGTCTTCCAGGTATTACTTGATCAGTTATAATTCTGATTACATTAACTTTCTGTGGATGGGGAATGCTTATTTTTCATTTAGGCTTACAATTTGATCATACTTCTGTTATCTCTAATTGCTGCAACAATGTTTATTGGTTATTGGAATTTTGCATATTCTTCCTGGACTTGTCATTTTGTTGACTCCTGTCCTGTGAATGCATAGTGAATTATGGACTCTTAACTAGTGATCTCTCCAATTTGCAGAGAGCCATGGACCTTTACAAGAAGCAGAGGGTGAAACTGCCTAATGAGGAGGAGTTAGGTATTATTCTGCCATCCAACCAGATGGAAGTGGATGAGTCACTTCCTACTTCCAGTCTGGAGAATAAGCAGGTTTCTGTTTCGGCTTCAGATGGAACAAAAGATATGCTAATAGTACCTGCAGTTGAACTGGAGAAAATGAATGATTTGTCTCCTGCAAAGCAGCATCTTAAAGAGATCGATCAAACCTGCAACCAGATGGAACAAGATTATGATTCTACACATTCTTTGAAGATAGACGTGGCTGGTAAATCATCTGTTAATGAGAACCAAGAAGAAGCTATAGCAGCTTTGTGTGAGAACGACGGCGAACTCACTTCTGATAAGGTGAAATCAAGTGAAGAGGAGGGTTACTCCATGGCATCCAAAAATGAAGCTCAGTTGGCCCCAGCTTTGCAGGAAGAGGGTGATAATAACTTGAATAGGGAAGCCAAAGCTACTGGTGATGAGACAAAGGTTAATCCCTTAATTTTAGAGGATGGGTCTCCCAAAGTTTGTGATAGTTTGATGCCTGGTTCAAATGAGTCTGAGTCACTAATTTTAAGCCGGATACATCATTCTCCTGAAAGTACACATTGAGACAATTTCTATATCTTTCATTGCTTTTTATCTATCAGGTTTTAATTTCCTCCCCTTTTTTGTTGCTTTCATTTTGAGTGAGGAAATAAAAGGAAATGCCATTCATGTTCCCATACAAAGCTAGATTATAGATCCTCCATGCATATGAGCCTCTCATGCCATCGCAGTAACAAGGGCTTAATAACAAACTTTTTCAAATAAATTCTTCACCCTACTATTCATTACTTCTCCACCTATGTTTTGTCTTTCTGCATTTCATTCAAATCCCATTCTCAACTCATTTAACTTTATCTCATTTTTTAAGTTTTTACTTTGCCCTTGCATATTTTTTTTCGCTGTGGAGGTTTGTTTGTCTTGTATGCAAAAACACCATAAATATCGATTTTGTAATTTTTATATATACCAAATATTATTGTATTAATTACTTTTAATTCTTAAATTTATTTATTTTTTCTTCTCGATAAATTTTTGTATTCGGTGGTTTCATTGGATTATAAATGATGTCTAACCTGCATTACATTATTGTTGCATTCTAATGTTGATTTTGCTGCACTTCTCCTTGACAAACAAACCTATTCAAAATTCATACATTTTACACTTCATTATAGTATCATCCCTTAATGAACAATTTTATTGTAATGACGTTCTAAAAACCTTATTCCAAATACAGAATTTGTAATATAACTTCTAAACAGACTTACATGATAGTCATATAATTGAATCCGTTGATACCATGTAGAAGTTAACACTTATACTGAATTTCATCCATCAATTACAATTACATCCAATGGCTATTATTTTTTATTTAAAAAATCATACGATATTGTTGGAATTTCTCAACCATTATCCTTCGCTAATCTGCTTCCCTATGTTCCAGCATCGTCCATGTTATATAGATTGTGGTCTGATCTCTAGGTATTATAAAGTGGTGTGTATTGTTTACGACTAGCTCCAAAAACTCACATGAAAACCATATGAATTCTTAATTGATTAACGAAAGTCTATGGATTAATCCAAATAATATAAATGTTACTTGGCCACATGATACCAAAAAGAGGCGTGTGTGAAACTCAATGAAGTGCTAAAAGTAATACACCTAAAATTTTCCTCTTAAAGCCATCTAAATAGACCCTTTATCCATCTAAAATTTGAAGAAAGAAATAAAATCGCATGAGCTATTATGTGCCAATATCACTTCGAAATTGTGTACCTGTTCTTACCATGAAAACTCAGTATTCCCCAAACATAAGTAGGCAAGTAGCACCCAAAAAAAACTAAGATTGCTCCAAACATCAATGACAATATTTGTTTCTTCCTTCTCCCGTCTGGTTAGAGTATATTATGAATCATAAATTCATCACTACTCAAGGAAAATACATTGCAAGTAAAATAAAATAAGGCTCTTCTGCTTTCCCCACTATTCTCCCTTGTCCCAAATAGTCAACTTAAGCACAATATAGTTCAAATACAAACCATCCACTCTTCACCCTGCTTCCACCTTACAGATCGGTCGGCATGTTTTTTTTCTTAAATCAGGCCCTGGCGCTGTAAATCAGTGTATGTTTTCTTATTATAGATGTTGCCTTCTTTGTCTTCATACTCTTCTTCAAGATCTGGGCGCCACTTTGTGACTCCTTGTTTCTGCTGTATCTTCTTCCAAAGATCCTTTGCTTCCTGCATCAACAGCATGTTAGCATGCAAGATATCACGAATGTCAGGGTCTATAGAAATGTGTTTTGTTTGAAGAAATGTGATGACACATGTAAATGATGTCATCTTGTAATCAAGAAGGACCTGGTTGGATCTGTCAGGCAATAATAGCTGTTAAACAAAGAAGGGGGTGAGCAGTGTGCAATGAAGCACCCCAGTTTAAATAGAAGATGGAAGTAAATAATAGTAGTTCTCAAACACGGTACGCACTGGCTATCAGCAACTGAAAAAAAAGTGATCCAATGCACGATACAAAAAAGGCTATCAGCAACTGAATGAAACAAAAAATGCATACCTCAATTGATGTGATTTCATTGAAGTTCTTGGTATTTGGTATACCAAGGCACCGCATCCCATGTTGATGGCGCCATTCTTTAAAATGCCGTTCAAAAGCCCGACGCCCCCAATAACTGTAGTTCCCACATATCTCACACTTAAATTCCTGAAATGCATTTTTATATTATTTGTATGGTCAGAAATTTGTGGACCATAAAGATTTCAAAAACAACTCCCTAGCTTTCAATTAAATGAATGGGTTCTCAAAGCAACATAATACTGCTAACCGGTAAAAGGCATATGATAACAATAATTGTCTTTTTAAAAGCCTTTATACAAACAGAAGTAACCACTTATGACTAGTGAAAAAATATGTCAATTCCAGTTGCCAAAATATATAGGCAAATAAACAATACCTGACCCAGACCATGTAGCTTATACAGCCAATATGGAATAGGCTTCCCATCCCATCCCATTGGCAATTTCAGGGGATTGTATATTTGTTGCTCCTCATCGTCACTTTCAGTGTCCTCTTGTGTCTCTTCCTGCCAAGGATTATAATACTATTAAATGATCCTAAATTTGCACCAAAGAAGGAATGAAAATAAATGGCCTACAGGATACAAAACAGGAATATAAGGAGAATAAGGGAGTAAGGGACAGCTGAAACTTATCTTTCACTTCTTGGTATGGACCATGAAACTTAAACAATGATTTATAAAAAAATATTTTCTAAGAACACTTTCAAATACTCTCCAAAAAGAACTTTTCTTAAGAAATTTAAATTGCTTTAACTCACCTCCTGACGTTCCGCTTCAATTTCCTCATATGTCAGGGCTTGCTTCTTTACAACATTGTCTTTTGTTCGAGCAATTGTCTGTAGAGCTCAGAAAAATATACAAGCAGATAGAAACTTTTATACTCAGTCATTCTATACACCCAAAAAATTTCTGAATATAAGACACCAAATGATATATAAGAGCATTATGGCGTCGTTTGGTACAAGTAGCCAACCCCGCCTAATGAGATTAAGGCTTGGCTGTTGTTATATAAGACAACGCAGGAATTAAACTAAAGGAAATGGAGCAACATTTGCTAACCTCTTCTAACAAATCACACAGTTTTTTCATTTTAGCCTCCATCAATGCAATTTCTTTAGAATTTTCATCTTGTTGAGGAGCTGCACCAACCCCATTTTTTTGTAAACCACGCCCCACCTTAGCAAAATGCTTTTTATCCAACTTTTCAAGAGGTGTGTCCTGCATAATAATAAAAAATAGTGAAAATAATGCAAGTAGGCATTTAAGCCAGATCATTCAGGTATAATCCAGGCACCTTAATCAGAATGGAGAACCAAGTTCCAACCAACTTTAATCAGTTTGAATGACTTGGAAATTATTTTGATCTACGATGTGTAGAGGAAATGTCACTTCATAAATAGTTAATGATTTCCACTTCCACAGCATTCAAATTATGAGTTCTCAATTTAAATTAGTTCCAATTTAAACTATTCCCATATAAAAAACATCAATTATAGATTATAACAAAATCCAATTACCATACACTACCAAAGTTTAAAAAAAGCAATTTTAGAAATGAAGGGGGGTAATAGGCCAACTTAATGTTTTAAATTGTGGTTTTGGTCACGGTCAATGACGTTCGATGTGGAATGTGTGAAATTTTTGTGGTTAAAAATTTATTTTTAAATTTGATGCAGTCCGATACAGTCTGATAGAGCGTCATCATTGTGATTCGATGTCGAACTGCAATTGCGGTGTGATGCGGTTGCAGCGGTCACCGCAGCCACAATATTGTGGCCACATCATGTGATGCAGTCCAAAATTTGAAACAATGGCCAACATGAATAAAAACACCCGAAATTAGCAGAATAACTGTCAATTTGCCCCTAGCTACATCGATATATAGTTTGAGAACTTGGAGAGACTAATAATGTTAAACTTAGAGAGACACCAAGATAGTTAGAAGGAGGACCCTTGGCATTCCTTACAGGCCTTTTTTGAGGTAATATCACAAAGATAAACCATGCACCTCTTACACAGAAAACGCTACAAGAAAAAAAAGCTAAGTGTATCCTTCTTATTTATAAAAGATATAAATCACCTTTGTGAGGAAGAGTCTCTCTGCACGTTGCTGAACAGTACCACCAGTCTTAAGTCCCAACGCAGCCAGTGCCTGTTACATCAAAAAGCGGGAACGAAAATAACAGTTATAGAAAAACTAAGTTCAAATCAAATCAAAGGCTGGTAAGAAAAGAATCAATCTTTGAAGGTCATGAACATGGTAGTTCAAGGTGAAAAAATCAGGTCAAATTGCCAGTTACCTTCTTCAACTTTAAACATTAAGCAATATGTGGACTTTAACCAATCACAACTTTTTAACTATTGATATAATCAAGTTCAATGTCATGTTACTTTTCAGTATTACGAAGTATTTGGCTGGGAAAATATAAAGCATTTATAATGGCATGTTTACACACACATACCCACACTGGCGCATATATATATAGACACACACACATCTCAAATACCTCCTTTAACCTTTCAGGACCCACTTCCACCAGCTCTTCAACTGTACTGTAATAATCAAGATCAATTGCAGTATGCTGAGAAGGTACATGTCCGTTCTCCTGATTGTCATTATCCCATCCCTGTACATTTCCAGCAGCCCAATTTTCTTCAAACTCACTTGTTACCTGCATGAGGGTGTCCATAAGGTTAAAATGAAATGGGCAGCCCATTGCAAGAGGTTCCCACCTAGTGGAGTCTGTGGATGGTAGATGCATGTATACCCTCGGAAGCAGAGAGGTTGTTTCCAGTCAATAAAGGCATAATATATTTGAACATGAAACATAATCACATAAGATGACCGTTAGGTCAAACCAAGCAATGGACAAGCATGTACTTGTGATTCATGAATAGCAAATATAAAGGACAGCCCAGTCCACGCGCCTCCAACTTTGTGGAGTCCGGAGCTGGCAGATATAAAAGCCCCCACAAGCGTAGAGTTTTCAGGATTAAAACTTGGAGGTCAAAAGAGAGCAAACCTTGCCGAAGCATTAAGGCTCACAATCATGGTTATCAAATTGGGTTTGAATTGCGAATTTAAAAGTATGTTTATTGAATCATGTATCGAAAACATGTACTGAATCATAAGATACATAATCAAGTATTGAAAATAATAGACTTTTTTCACACGTATAACCATATACCTACAAAAATAAATAGATTAACGGGAAAAATTACTTTTTTATCAACATCATTTGCATTAGGGAGAAAGTTGGAGTATTGTTGAAAAATAGTAGAATGAGGCCTGAGGTGGTTCAAAAATGTTTGCAGTAGACGGTTAAAAGCTCCGATAAGGAGAGTAGGTCAAATGGAGGTTAGTCCAATTCCTAGAGGAAGGAGACCAAGAAAGGCCATAGGGGAACGATTAGGAAAGATTTAGATATAAATGTTATCAATGAACAAGATTTATGATAACGCATTATGGCGTTGCTCGATCCATGAGGCCAACCCACCTAGTGGTATTAAGGCTCGGTTGTTATTGTCAATCAATCCTAAGCCCGGATAAAAAGTAAAGGGTGTGTTAGGCAATCGACATCTAATGTAAAAATTTGTTGAATCTCTATAATAGGACAACAATGAATATCCTTGGTTCCTATTTTTCCTTATCCTCTGTAACATTAATTATTATATCAATTAATAGGGTTTAGATACTTCACACTCATTATGGTCTTTCTTCTATGTTCTTCATCTTATATATGTTGCTTCCATCTCCTCATCTTCCTATTCCTCAACTATTGCACCTCACGACAGGTGCAAGACCATCCTGTCATTAGAGGCTCTTCCACACTCGCGGTCGCTTGTTGTCACTTCTCACTCCCAAAAATCTTCCTTTGCAGGTCCCACTTTTGTGCATGAATCGTGGGACAAAATTGATTCATTAGGAGTTCTGTATCGTCTCATCACTCGTAATCAACTCTTATTTGATTTTTACAATACAACCAATTCTAACTATAGTGTTCCTAGCATTAATAAACCCCAATAGGGAGAGTAGAACAAAAGGAGTAGCCCAATAGCTACAGGTAAATAGAGACCAAAAAACTACTTAAGAAAGATTTAGATGCAAATGGTTAATCTATAGATATGGTTTATGATAGGATAATATGCCATAGATTGATCCATATATGCTACTTCGCACTAGTCGGAAAAAACTGGATTGGTATTATTGGTGTTGAAAAATACTTAACATGTGAAAGAAATATGCATAAATTTACAACCACATTGATCGCCCAAACATAACACTAGATTTCATTAAAACAAAATCTAGAGCTATTAAAACAAGAGGAGGGATCCACTTACTCCAAGAGTAAGTGGAAAAGGACTTACTCCACATCTTAACCATTCAATCTTGGAAAATCCAATGGTTTGAATTGGTAAGTACATCTAAACCATTGGATTTTTCAAGATTGGATGGTTAAGATGTGGAGTAAGTCTTTTTCCAAGAGTAAGTGGTCCCTCCCCTTAAAACAAATGCAGAGCATTTAACGCAATGATCCATTAAGTTTCAACTCCAACAATATCATAACTAAGAAATAAAATCATCTAAAAAATTCCTAGTCCAGTAAAATGGAGGCTCAACCTTATGATAGACAATGTGAGGAGTTCAGAACAAAAACCAGATAAAAGTAATCACCTTTGAGAAAATTCGATCAAAATCTTGTAGGGGTTCTGTCCGCTGGAAAAAGTATAACAGATACTCCAAAAGATTTTCCAAATATTCCCTGTACTGCCTGTAGAAATTGAACTGAAAAAACTTAGAAGCCTATGCGAATAACATACAAAAATATTATGCATACAAAATTCAAATGAACAACAAATTAGTTCAATAGATAACACAACTCGCCTGGTCATTTTCTTTTTATGGGGAACCTTATCTATATCCGAGAAAACATCAAGGTAGGCAGAATACTCAATTGGCTCTCCAAACTTAGAATTTATATAGAGATGGTACAACTCATGCAAGTCCAAGTATCGACCAAAAGCTTCCTGGAAAAAAATGTCACAATCAATAACCAAAGAAGCTTCAGGAACAAAAATTATCAAAATGGAATTGTGGTGTTGTTTCTCCTATTAGTAGAAAGTGTCAGGTTTCATTTTGTATACTCACTATACTCATTCTGTCTATAAAAAATGTATCTTGGACAAGAACCTCTTCCCTGTTTTCCTAATGCATTGCCAGACTATTAAAATACTAAATCATGCAAATTATATTCAAAGAAGAGTGGCTCAGTGCACAAGGCTCCCACCTAGTGGGGTCAGGGGAGCACATGTATGCAGCTTTACCTCCGCAAGTGGAGAGACTGTTTTCAGAATTTGAACCCGTAACGTTGTGGTCACTAAGCAACAACCTTACCGTTGCGCCAATGCTCACTCTCTTAAAAATCCCTAGAACCTGACAGTGCTAACTATTTTGAAAAATGAAGAAGCCCCAAATTTGTAGTTTGACAGGGTACCCCACACCTATCCCAACACTGAGAGCAATCAGTATCCTCTATATTTTCCTGTTCCCAAGAGCATTGGTGATAACAATGTGAGGGTGTGTTTGTGTATGTGTGTGACTGAGAGGGAGAAAAACAGACCTCCCCACTAAATTCGATTGGAGGCTCCTCTTTAAGAAGTACTTCAGAATCATCATTAGGATCAACAACACCGCGAGCAACTGGGTGTTTCCTATGATATTCTCGTATCTGCATGTATCACAATATAACCAATCAGATAAACAAACACATACAATAAAAGTCGGGATCGAATAATGGCATGAAATTCAAAAAGCAAAAAGTACAATAAAATACAGCTAAGAATATTGGAAAGTGTCCAAAAGTGTCTTTGAAGTGGTGTCTTCACTGCAACAATCTTGAAATAATGAAATTTCTTCAAACAACATATCCTAAACAAAGGGGTGGTTGAGTGCACGATGCTCCCTCCCACTCACATGCCCTACCTTTGCTAGCGAGGAAATTGTTTCCAGGATTTAAACCTCTGACCTCCATATGTCACACAAGTAGAGGTCACACGGACGCAAACTTGCGCCGAGGCTCATCCTCTCTATAGAATATACTCTTTACATACAAATATGAACCAATGATAGAATTACCTCCTTGAGTCTATCATAAAAGGCACTGAAAACGTTGATTCCACTCGCAGTTTGGCCGCCGAGTGCAGCAATCTCATCTTTTCTTGCATTGTCACTATCTTCATATATCTCAACCTTAAACACGAATACAATAACGAAATTAACGAATTAGGTTATGAAATTCGACAAAATTGAAAAAGAAACCTAAAAAGGAAAAACTCACAAGCTTATGCGTAATGGAAGTAACGGTATCGATCATGTTTCTGACGCGGTGACTCTGAAACAAACGATCCTTGTTACTGGCTGGTTCATTCTGAAGGTCCTTCACTATCAACCGCTCCAATCGCTCAACTTCCTCGTGCGACGCACGCGTCACTTCCAACAGCGTCGATGACATTCTCCCTTTCACAACAACCTTCAAAATTCACACTGTGCTTTCTGCTTAGCTAGGTTTCACTTTTCCCAAAATATTTATTTTATTTATTTTTTTGTGGAGATGGAGATTTCTCACTGCGGAAAAGAAAAGTAGAAATAACTCCCTTGCTTCTTTTTTATGCAATTGGGCCTATAGGACCATTGGGCCAACTTGCAAAGGTTTTTGTGTGTCAATGTAGGGTTTTGGTGCCCTAGACCAATATATGCATGTGTTAGTATTAGTATTGGTGATTAGGACGGTTCTACTCGCTCTATTTATCCACACAATATTCGCCTAAATTAGGATGAGTGTAGTATATAGTTTGCATAGAAATATACAAATATATGTATCATAATAAATAGTTAGATAAATGAAACAATACATACAAAATAAAAATGTATATATAATACAAAATATATAAAATATAGAAGAAATAATACATATGCATATATATATATATATAATAAGAAAATGATAGTATTTTCTCACACTTAACAAACAAATGCATGTATAATATATGGAATACATTTTCTCATATTTTACAAAATACATATATAATTGTGGATTTGATGTCCAATATTTTCTCTAATAATGTCTGGGAGTAGCCTATTTTGCCTGTTTAAAATGTTCGATGAACGTTTTAGGATGGATAGACACATTTTTCATGTCTTGTCCATCCAATAAATGTAGCAGACCAGATAGGCTTGGCCCAAATTTCCACTTACTATATGTTTTGACTTGTGTATGTTGTTTGTATTTGAATTTCGATATTTGATACAGCAAGGCTAAATTGAATGTGATGATTCTGAGGTTTGAGTCAAAATTGTGGTAAGTGTAGGATGATTTGGATTTGACATGGTGAAAGTTTGTGTTGGTGTTTACTTTTGTGTGGGAATCGGGAAGTAGGGGTGTTTGGTGTTTACTTTATCGAAAAACAGTATATTTTCCTACTAAATTCTTCAACACAAAAAATTCAAATATATCACATATATCATAAATTGATATTTTGTTTATAATGATTGGTCTACGTATGATAAATATCACTTTGTTATAGAGATGATAATGTAATAGGGAAAATATCATTAGTAGATTTGGTTGGGTTGAGGATATGGTATGTGCTTTTTAATCAATATTAGGGTTTTTTCATGTACTTGTTGTTTTGTATTCACACTATTTTACAATATGTGTGCTAAACATAATGTATGGAATTTGTTCCCATTTGTGACCTAGATTTTGCATATGCATTGATTTTCATGAAAAAACATGGCTTTGAACTTATCTTATTGTATATATATTTTTCCAAAGGTCACATAATATATGAGTATTTTTTTTTATAGGTGACCTTAAGGTCATATGTGGAAAAAATACTCACAACTATGGAAATATTTATTTTTGGTAATTTAAAAGTATATTGTGTTACTGAATTATGAAACCCAACTTCACAAATAAAACATTTATTTATATATTGTTATTGTATTATTCATTATTCATGTTTTATCGTCATTGACTCTTCAAAAAAATTAGTTTAAATAAATGGATGATATAATGATTATTTATAAATTTTTACACAGACAATAGATACATATTACACTCTATAAAAAATATCTTACAATCAAAATATAATTGCTAATACCAAAATACATTTTGGATATTATGGGCCTCCTAAAAATATTGAGTTTACTAAAATAGTGTTTATAATATTTAAAAAATATATTAATGGGAGGAAAAAAACATGTCAAATGACCATTTGTTTTTTACTTTTGTCTAGGAAAATTACCTTAAAACTCATGGTAGAGTTAATCAAACTAAAAACAGTCCAATCTTCAGTGAGTAATAGGTCCACCATAAATAGTTCAATCATCCTTAGATAATGTCACGAATATTCCTCTCATGTCCCATTCATTATTTACTACTTATTGAAATATTAAACATATTAATTCGTCTTATTGGAAATTAAAAATTCATCAAAAATTGGGATGTTATATATAAGGCCTTCAAAATAGTGTATTATTATGTATATTTTTATTTGTTTGTAGTTTGCATAAATATATAATTTTGAAACTTTAATAAAATTATATATAATTAATTGTAATTATTCAATATTTTTCCTAAACCTTTTAGTCGAAATATGGGTTAGTGGTTTTTTTCAAATTGCCAATTGTATGTTATACATGATTGATATTATATCCTCAAACCAAATGAAACTAAAGTCTTTTACTAATATGAATGTAGGATGTGTTTTTTTTGTATTGCTAAGGGTATATTCTTATTTTTTGTTTAAGTAACTAATTCTTTTTTTAGTGTCTGACTGCTCCTTCCAACAATTGTCGCTCATAAGAATTAAACTTTTAACGTTTTGGTTATTTTGTGAATGTAGCGAGACCTTATACCATTAGATCAACGTTTTGTTGGTAAAATAACATGTCTATGTAAGTATTAAGGTAATTTATTAAGAACATATATCATTTTATAATATACATATGCAAAGTTTTGTGCACACCCATCGAAAGAAGTGTTTATTGGGTTTCTCTCTATAGTTGATTTTAAGACTCGAAATATCTTGTGTTTAACCATACATTTGTGAATTGTGACCATATTTCAGAATTAGTTTAAAGTGAAAAAGATTGATTCAACTTTAAATAATTTATTACATAATACAAAAATTAAATATAAAACATTGATCAATTCATATAAAAATAAACTAATTAAATCATTTCATCACCTTCCTTCAATCTTCATGAGATTTCTAAACGAATAATAAAAATAAACTAATTAATTTATTACATGAAGGTTTTTCCACGTCTACAAGTGGATCTTCAAGAAGACAATTAAAAATGGGCTAAGATTAAAATTGATCAAGCTCTTTCAAGTATCTTGCATAACCAATGTTTTTTTCCGTGTGTGTTATAGAAGTAGTAATCCACTTTAGTAGTTCATGTGGTTCACCATTGATATAGTGGTGAATGTGGGGGAGATGATTATCATTATTGAGTTAGGGTGTCAACCATATTTGGTTTTTTTGATTCTATTATGAAGCCTATAATGAAAGTGTTAATGATTGAACTCGAGAATGAATTAGTCAAAATAATTTATTATATAAGGAAAAATAATTGGAAATATTAAGAAAACAACAAACTAAATAATAATTAAAAAGATAAACTAAAAACATAGATAAATTTAAATAAAATAAAGCTAATTAAAATATGAATAAAATAATGACATTTTATATTCACAATAAGATTTATTGGTGTTCATGTTTTACCAATTGAGAATCCTTACTTGGCAATAATTTTGGTATATATCCTTACTTTTTTCTGTTAATCATTTAAAAGATGTTATTTTCAAATTTATTTTGTACAATTTAATACTTTTTTTCAGTATATGCACTATTAAAGTAATATATATTTTTACATTGTGGGTTTGTTAATTATTACTAACCTTTAAATAAAAATAATATAATGGTTGATGATATATTGACAAATAAAAACTTGTATATTTAGGATGCATAAATATTAAATTCTATCAAAAATATAATAATTCCATTTAAACCATTATATTTTTGTTAAACTATATGTAATGATCCTGAAATTATAATATTTTTTGCAAATGACATACATAAGATATTTTTGGAGAAAAAAAAGACATTTGAATTCGGCGATAATATAAAATGTGCAAGCAAGAGTTAATATCATCCACCATATGAAGAAAAGTTGTTGGGTCCCAAATATATCTTCCAAATAGTTTCTGCCAATATCTCACTCTAATAAAGGAAGGTAGGTATATGTGTTCTCAAAAGTGTTCCTTTTGGTGTGAAATGGTGAATCACTATCATCATTACTCTTTTTATTTTTGTAGACATGTGATAAAGTAATTGTTTCCCCACCTTGTTTTCAAGTTCAATTCCTCTCCGATACTCGAGAGTTAAATACTGGAATGAAATACATAAGAAAAATTCTTAACTTTTATATTTATTTTACTATTAAATAATTTCTATATCAAAACTTTATTGTTCTTGATTTGGTGATGACATGATTCACTTTCTATGACAGTTATTGTTTGAGTTGGTTAAGCACATGCAAAATTGAAAAGTAGTTGGAGTGAAAAGAACAGGTGTTTTAAGAGGGGTTGTGTCCAACATCCAAAGTCCAAAACAGAGATCCACCCGTATGCTATTTCGTCCATTCTGGTTGTCTTATAACATCATTGATTTCGACATATAAGTCACCATGTTCAATGCTGTTGGACCCAACAAATAGAAAATTTGTCACTCCCACGTCTCTTTTATTCCTTCATTTTAGTATATATAGAATACTTGATCTATATATACTATGGAAATCAATATAATATTCGATTGTGGTGTTAATTTTATAGAATAAGATCCTCTAAAATATTCTCAAATTTAGAAATATATAAATCATAGAGAGTGAATATAAATGGAATCATTCGCCTTATATCATTTTCAACAATGAATATAATCAAAACAATATTATATATTAAGATTGAAGATGAATTCTTTTAAATACTATATTGATTTATACTAAAAGGGAAGTTTTCTGAAACTTATATATTTGATTCAATCGTTGGTAAATTTAAGTTTTTAAAATAGAAGGACAACACACTTTAAAATAATAAACTATATTTTTCTGTAACATCTCTTGTTTTTATTACAACTTATAATTACATATGGTCGTATATAATTACTAAATTTTAGATCAAGATCCATTGTTGGTATGGTTGCAATTTTGTGTGACAATGAGGGAGGATATATTAATTATAGACACAACAAATATATAATATACCAATATAAGATATTATTATATCACTTTATAAATATACAACTAGTCAGTGATTCAGAAACCTAACAGAAAGTTGTATTAGAAGAAATATAAATATAAAATATTTTTCACTCTCAAAACAAACTTTCTTTCTTTGAGCTTCAGAGAGAAGAAACAGAAAGAAAATGGAGAAATCATATATTTTATACGTTTCTAATAGTAAATAATGTATTTTTTGGTTTTTTATAATATTCTAATGTTTAGTGTAATCAAAACAATGATGATAAAGACTCTTATATAGGTATATTACTACATGGAAACAGTTTGTATCCGAAGAAATTAAATCCAAAGTCATTCCTAACAATGTTAATCCATATTTTAGTTTGTGAGAAAATAAAAATCTTAAGTTGATCCTAAGAAATTATCAAATACTTGTAAAAATTAACCTTTTTTTCAAAACTAATTTTAGGGATAAATTAATTTCTGCCAATGGCCATTTCCATTGTTCATATAGATAATTAGACTGTATCATGTATTGCATAATTTGAGCTCCTTTTATTTCATTCATAAATAAATCTCTACAGTAGAGCGGAATTGAAAGAGAAGAAATTAAGTTATTATGTAAACATTTTTTTTGAAATGATTACGAACGGATTTATTTAATCTGAAATATATTAAGATCTTAACTGAACCGTAATTTTATAATATTTTACTTTAAAGGTAAACTCACTTTTAAAAAGAATATAAAAAAAATGGATACACCAAAAAACAATGTAAATTAAATTGAGATTTTTTGCCAAAATAAAAGTAATTGTGCTTATAACTTTGAAGATATTACCTGCCCATTTATATTACTTGTTCTCTTATTAATAATAATTAATATATAAAGTTTGAATGATAACATAAAAAATATTTATTATTAATACATACCTATTAAATCCTTAATTTACATGAAATATATAGATTATAATGGAACATGATTTTGACTAATCAACGTCTACACTACAAGCCATGCTACGTACACATAAGTAAAGATAATAAAATGGATCGCCCTACCTGTTTTGTCTGGTTCGTAAAAATTAAAGCAGGTGTAGATATGCCCATATTTTTTTAATGGGCAAAAATTATATTCCTTGCCCATTTTAAAATGAGTTAACGAGCATGTCGGTGGTGTGTGCCATTGATAAAAAAAAATCATACAATACAATAAAAAGAAATTAAATAAGGTAGTTGAAGAAATTTTTTTAAACAAACTTTAATATTATTTTATATGAAATAAAACGAACCATATTACATCACATATTTTTTGAAATATTAAATCACATCATATAATAATTTGTTTAATTTTTATCTCTTACATCATGATTGTGAGTCGTCCGCAATGTCTAATAGAAATGTCCATGATATTTTAGGGCTAAACGAACAATTAAATAAAGTTTCTATGCTCTGCCCGCAAAATTTTGTGGGCTATGCAAGCGAGCCCGTATGGTTTGCCCGCTTTTCCATCTATACACACAAGCACCTTAATAAAGATTAACCATTTTAAGGCATACAAAACACTCAATTGAGTTGGTGAAATAACTTCTCCCCTATTATTAGACTTTGGACTTTTGGCTTATATAATTAACACTTTTCACCTTACCAAAAATCCATAAAAATGATGATAAAGCTTTTTATAGCTTTTAACTATTTTATTTGTACAACCAATTTAAACAATTTCTCTTTTGAAAAAGAAAAGAGGACAACTCATACACTCAACATGAGATTCTTAAGCCTTCATTGCATATGACAAAACTAAGGATTTTTAATTTCTCAAAATATTATTGATATCAAGAAAGAATCCCACAACAAAAAATGTACATTCACATGCAATATGAAACAAGCCGAAAACATTAATTGAGCAACTGAAAATTAGGAAACAGTTACAACAAATTTATAAAAAAAACAATATAATTTCTAATACACGATTTAGTTTGTATAACTAAGTCTTATTCAAACTACAATTGTGTTCTTTCCTCTGCATGTTAAAATAATTGTTTATAGAAGAATAAAAATTAAATACTATAATAATAGCAACATAACTTTTTTCCCATTGTGATAGTTGACCTTCTGACAACATAATAGCAAAAAATAATACTTATGTTTTTTTGTTATTTTTTTAATCTAAGAATGAAAGTTGTCAAATTAGTGTCAGATATTTATCATTAAAAAATTATGTTTAGCTTTTTAGACTTAAATTTATATAGTATAAAGAAAATAAATTATCTCCTTAAATTTACTCATTGTTTGATATATGTCTTAGTCTTCCTTTTTACAATATATTTTAAAATGAAAATTTCTAAAAATATGAAATTAAGACACATGTCAAACAATGAGTGAATTTAAGGAGATAAATTATTTAGAAAATATTTTATTCTCTAGTATAAATTGATGATGGGTATCACATTATAGGAATAAAGTTAGAAAATTATTTATTTTCTGATTTTCAGTATCTTGATAATTCAAAAGCACATGCTTGGCTACTCTGAGCTAATTGGTTAATATAAAGTCAACCACTACTAAACAATTTACTAGTAAGTTGAAACAATCTATGAGGTTTTCCGGGTAAAAAACTAGAAAAAGGAGTTAATTAAATTTCTTAAATTCGAGTATGTGAAAATATAAGAAGGATAGTAGTTCTACTCGGTTAAGTAAAGTTGTCTCTAATTTATGGATTAAAGTGTTGTGGGAGAGAATTTGTTTTTTTAAGATTTGGTGTGTAGTTTTGTACTTTATCATGTACCTTAAAATTGATTTTAGGTTTTCTTTGAAACAATTAATTGAATTTTTAAAATTTTGTAAACTACTTTTCTAAATTAGTTAACTAATTAATTAATACATACAAAAAATACCAAATATATATAAATTTATGTTATATATACTAATGTTTTGATAAAAATATAATTTTGATTCTTATCTTTTGTGTTTAGTATATTAGAATTTTAGAAAGCACGAATTATTTCATTAAAACTTTTATTGACAAATTCGTTACTCATTAAAACTTTTCCATATTTTTTTAATGAATTTCGCTGTATCAATTTGTGAGTGATGAGTCGTTAATGAGCCAATTTTAAAAAACTTGTATATGGATACTAAGCTCGAATAAAAAGTAAATATTACAGTTAAAAATATATGAATGAAGATAAAAGTTTATGATTTGTATGTGATAAAATCATAAAGAAGAATGTGATTGAAACCTAATGGGGTCTCTTGGAGTCAACGAAAGAGTGTGATTGAAGCCTAATGTTAGCTCCTCAACTTATCTAACGGCCAAAGAATTATCCAACATTTTACACTCAAAACATGTGTACATGATTCCTAATTAGCTCAAATATGAGAAAACATTTTACACTCAAAACATGTTTACATGATTCAATGAGCCTAATTAGTTCCAATTTAATATGAGAAAAGATGTATACATCGTAAGTGTTTTTTACATTGTCACTGTATAATCTATATTCATTTTTAGTTATTATTGACTATTACATAAAAGTAATTCAAATGAATAATAGATAATACATTAATTGTGTATAAATCTTTATTGACAATATAAAGTTGCAAATAAAAAGTGTTTTGGAGTAATTGATTAAATTTCCAATGTCCCCATTTTCCCAAAAAAAAAGAGAAGACATTAACGTCCAAAAAAGGAGAAGTTAAGATTTCTAATAGTTGTATAGGAGCAATGGAGTATGATCACATGTTTTTTTGGGTTATATTCCTTTTGCTGAATTAATCTTTTTTTTAATATATGACTTTCCTTTCACACAAATATTGATCACCTAAATTAAATATTTCACATTTATTTTAATATAATATTTAGTAATCTATGATCACATGTTGAACAAACATAATCAATTTCAACAAACATGATCAATTTCTAGAATTTGAAAGTACAATTTGCCAACCGAATTTGTTGTCTTATATGCAACAACTAACATGGTAGCCTCTATTATGTAGAGAAATCTATATACTATATAATAAAATAAGGTTTTACCACGTCATCAAATGTCATGTGTTAAATGTTGAGACAAAATTTTCTCTACTAAAAAAGCACTATCACTAAAATTTCAAACTAACATATTTCTTACTTTTTGTTATCACAACAAATCATGCATAACTGTTGACAATGATTTTGTTATTATTAGAATATATTTTCATTAAAATAGGATTTGTTATTAAAATAGGATTTGATTGTAATTGATTGCCTTTTACTATTTTCCATTTATAGTTACGTTTCATGTTTGATCTGTAAGTTTAAATAACATAGCCTTTGTACAATAAATATATGAATATAATTTAAATTCAAACTCCTTCTTTACACTCTTGCCTCATGATTTCCATGCTCATATCATTTTTTGTTATTTTATATCCTCTAACTATTCTACTTTGGTAGAGATGTTATATGTATTTTTTGTTATATTTTATTGTCTTGGTTATTGACATTTTACTATTTTTCCAATAATATTTACTACGTTATAACCTTGATTGTTTGTTACACTATTATAAGATGTCCACATTTTTTGTTGATATCCTCTTTAGTGAGGTACATGTTTGTTGGATATATGTTTGGGTATATTTTTTACTTGATGTTTGTATCTCTTTTTTACACTTTCATGTTTCGGTGTATTATGAGTATTTTGTTTTGGTTACTGACCGTAATGAGTTTTATTTTCCATATACATATATGAATATAGGTGTGTTGAATTATTTATTTTTCTTTATTTCATTCTTTCTATCTTACAAAACTTCATATTTTCTTTAGTTATTACTATTGCTTTTATACACATTGTTTGACTTACTTTTTTGTGACATTTTTATATATTGTTCAAAAAAAATTCATGCAACAAGAGTTTCATGAAGTATATATTTGTTGGGTTTATGTTTCACTTGATCGGCTTTAGCTTTCTTTTTATGTTTACATAGTTTTGTTCTTCCATGTTCATTATCTTCGAATAAATATGACGGGTCATATAAATATTATTCAAGATATCAATTTATCATAGGATACCCTGAAGATGAAGATGAGGATCAAGAGTCTAGCAATTTAATTTATGTATATGCTGTCTGTCTTTCTAGATGTCATTGTTGAGTTAGTTCACATTGTGGACAAGGATCACATGTTTCACTCCCTGTTTCATTTTTTGTCTCCGACCAATTACAATACTGATTTTTGTTATTTTTTACTTTTAAATTTTATATTTTAATCATATGGCAGCATTGTGATTGGTCCGGGACAGAGATGGAGACAGCTGATTTGTATCCCATTGAAATGGCCCATGCGGTCTCTACCCCATACAAAGGTTGTTTTCGCAATTTTCAAAAAACCAAATCATTCATGTTAAAATTTGTCTCATGCTCATTATATTTTTCCAAAAACATTGCAGAGATAACTACTTAACCTGCACTCTTAGTGACCAATTTTTTGTAACAAAATTTATGACGTACCTAACAAACCACAATGTTGATCTTGATGTGGTAATGACCCTAGTAGAGAGGTAAGGGAAGAGGAATATAAGTGTCAATGCCTTTAGAGAATCATTAAATATTTTGTCTTTTTAAATTTACTAATCAGAGTTGCAATGTGTGGCAAGAGGTTACCTTATGACCATATAAAATACAATATATGGTTCAAAAGTTTATATCAATGATTCTACACGAGAGATTGAGCTTTTTCGTTAAGGGTAATTCATTCTTTGTTTCATTATTTGAATGGCTTTATTGTTCAATGTTTTTCTATTTTACTACTAACAAGTAATTTGCCATGTACAACTTCGACTGTACCAAATGTATGAATCTTACAGCCAGTAATGTAGGAGTCAGTCTTCTTCATGTTCAGAAGTTGGTTTAGAAGATAAGTACTTTCACAACAAAAACCAGAAAACAACTTCTCCACTAACTCAAACTTATCATATATGTAAATTACTTAATAAGATTTTTAACCCCTTTCACACTTTTATTTTAAAATAGTTTGATTATTTTTTAAAATAAAATGATAAATTTAAATGTGTATTCCAATGTGTACTACTAACCTCAATATTAAGTAATTAAGTAAACTTTTTTAATTGAGTTGTATTATATTTCTTATAACTTTTGTTTTTCCACCAATCCTTATGAGCTTCTCCTACGACGAGAATTATTTGGAATATCTTATTCTAGCTAAAAGGTCGGGTTCTACTATGCACTTTGGTGAAGCCCAAGACCTTTATTTTGCTGACTGAACAACACTTTGATTAATGAATCAATATTCATGTAATTATATTTTTGCTGTATGTTTTTTTAATGTCACACTATCCTTATCAACAAATGCATTTTTTTGCTAATATGGTCCCTGTAATATTTCTATGTCTTTAATTTGCAATTGTTTAAACTCATACAGTGTAGTTTGGTAGCATATATCACTCGTGATTTTATATGTATTATTTTTAAGAAATATGAACTACATATATAGTTGTAGTATTATCTAAAGAGATCTTACCTGATTAAATACAAACTTATATGTATTAATAACTCTATTATGGGTAATATCATTACCTACATGGGAGGAAGATGAATATAATGTTTTACTGATGAGGACATTAACTTAATTAAGTTAAATTGCATTTTAAGTACAATTTAGTCAATACATCATTATAAAAATGCTAATTATAAGAATAATGATGATAATAGTAAATCCACATGTCCATGTTGGTAGAATATGAAAAAAGAAGTATTTCCAAAACATATAAAAAACCATTTTAAAAATGGTTTTTAAAAGTGTCTTTTTAAAAAGGTGTTTTTTAAAAGATTTTTTTTAAAAAAAGTGATTTTAAAAACTGTTTTATTGAAATAATGATTTCAAAATGAATATTTTTCTTTAAAAATTGTTTTTAATTTAAATTATAAAATCAAATATAATAGATATTCCATATGTAATTAATAAAAATGGATTAATGGATGGATTGAAAATCTATCAAGTTTGGATATAAATGAATTTGATAATTTAAAATATGACTTAAATGAATTTACATGATGAGTTTTCATTTATTAGGATCCAAATGCATGATTAGATTATTTTGACCATCTTAATGTATAACCCATTTGCCACGACACCATAATGAGTAAGACTTCTCCTCTCCATTAATGGAGAGACAAATACCCAAAAAAAATTAAAGAAAGTGGAAGATGCAATGTCACTTTTGCCCTCTTTATTTAAAAGATGATTACACATTTACCCTTATAATACATATAAAAAATTCACTTGTCTCTCCATTAATGGAGAGAAGTCATATTCCACAATAATAGTACTTAATTTAAACTCTCATGGTGTTAATGCAATTTACTCTCCAATGAGTGTTAATGTAAATTAATCAATTATACATTATTTATGGAAATTGATCATTAGTAAATTTGCATATAGAATTTGATTATGAAATTGCTCTAATTTTATGTGTATTTAAACAATATATCTTAGAATTATCGATGTATCTTGTAATGAATAAAAAATAATTAATATATATTGACTTTTTATACTATTTACACTTGACTACATAAACATTATATATTATTTTGAAAATCTTGTGCCAAGTTAAACAAAGTTGCATCATTTTTTCTTTATGACTATTGTCATTAGCATATAAACAAAAATATATAAAACTTGATTAAAAAATATATGCATCGATATTGTATGTGTTTTTATACATTATCACTGCATTATATATCATTTATGTTTAATTATTATTGACTTTTCAAAAAAATAAAAATGAATGATGTATTAAATATATATAAATCTTTATTATACTGGTAGTATGTAAATATTACACTCATAAATTTTTACCCCGACATTAACCTATAGTTTTATACTTCTTAATTACTCATATATTACTTTTAAAATGAGAAAGATAGATGACCAATAATTAGGTATTGTTTGATGCCTGGATAAGTGCTTGTGCTAATTTTTTTCCTCCTAGAAATTTGACTTTCAAAGTTCAACTAAACGTAAAATAAATTATCATGATAAAATAAAAATGTATATCAAATAATTTAATTATGTAAATATTTTTACAATAAATTTTGAATTAAAAAGTTTCATACAAATTATGAAAATGTAAGATACATTTTTTCCTGTTCAATTATTATTATTTAATTAGGGATTTAAGCACAACATATTTTTATGTGACCATATTCTTTATAAACATTAAAATTAGTTCCATATTTTCCTCACCACATGTAAGACCTTTATTTAAATTATAACTACTAGTGTGTTGATCGGCATTGTCGTACCTATCAACCCGTTTTTCTATCGTTTGTAATGTGTGCTATACATGTAATAAATGAATTGTATTAAATATAATATAATTTCAGTTGAGTATATTATAATTTGCATTGAGTTATATGATAATTTTTTGGGTAGAAATTAAAATGTAATGAAGGCAAAATAGGAAATCAATAATTACACTATAGTGAGTAGTTATTTTTAGGTTTTGACTATATATATATATATATATATATATATATATATATATGTATATGTATAGTATAAAATATTATCATTAAGTGAATAAAGTATTAATGCATGAAAATCCAAATTGACAATCATAAAAAATAGAAACCCATGCATCTTCGAGATGCCGCATATGATCCATGTTGATAGGGTATCCACTTCTAACTTATTAAATTTACTTTATCGGAAAAATAAGGTATAACTTATTTGAATGTCCTTTTACCCATTTTTAAAATTTGTATAACTTATTAATGTAATCAATGTCACTTTTTTAGATTTTCCTTTTTGAAAATTTAAATCAATGTTATGTTTTGAATATTTTAATGTAATTACTGTAATTCGTACATTCCTCCTTTCTAATTGTTTAGATTTTTAAAATAACCTATCTCGATTTTTTTTAATTTAAGCAATGATATACTTTATGATTAATTTAATTTTTAATGGTATGTTTTGGGATTTTCAATCTAAATCTTAAGAAATATAGCATGACCCTATCACATGACATTTATAAATGACAAAACAATTCATATCAATATATATGCAAATGTATAATGAAGTAAGAATGCCTACCATGTAAACTTGCTATCAAGGATGAGAAAGGTTGAAGTTGAATTTCATTTTATTTTATTTTCCTGAACCTCAAAACTTTGCAATTGAAAAAATGAATCTCATTCTTATTACTGTCGGGTTTTGGTTTCCATAACACTACACTGCTTTTTCCCACATTGGAACACCTATATATGAATAATGTATCTTCCAGTATAAGGAGATAAATTATTGTATCATTTAATTATTTTTTGTAAAAATATTTCTAGAACTAAACAAAGCAATACACATGTCATTCTTTTACCGGCGGGAGGAAGTAAATTATTTTATGGTATGAGAAGATATATTATTCTCAAATATAAGAGTAATTTGGTAAAATCCTCATATAACCATGACTTTACTAATATATAAGTAAGTGAGGTGAGTTTAGATTAGAGTAAGAGAGTGTAATACAAATACCAAAAACTAATTCAATAAAGATAAACTTCATTGTGAAAATTGAGCCAGCTTGGATGGATAACCATGACATTGATATATTTCCATACCCTTATGGTTTAAATATTTTAATGTAATTTATTTCATTTATTTCTTTCTGATATTTTAAATTAAGGATATGTATTGAACTTTTTAATGCAATTTATTTATTATTCCCTTTTAAATAGATTTTTACAATAGTCAATCAAAGATTTTTATTTATCTTGAAATTATGTATGATTATCTTTGGGACTTTGAAGATTTTTATTTTTGCAAAAAAGATAAGGATAAGAGACTCAAGTGAGAATAATTGTTATTATAAGAATTTAAAACAATTAATATAGATCATTAGATTTTATTTGAACGATCAGGATTATACGAATGATTTTGTGATCAATAATAAACTTTAATCATAACCATCAATGAATGTAATACACACATTTTTGTCACAATTTTTATACATTAATTATTCATACTTGAGTCATTCCCTATGCATCTACCATTGTAACTCAAAAAAAGTTAAATATCGTAAATTGCATATTATAACCTATTTACACACAAAAATATAATAAAGTAAACAATTATAACATTTACATTATATCAACAACTCTAAATTTATGTATAATTTACATTAATAAATTATGCGTCATTAAAAATATACATGTTTTAGCTTTACAACCATAGATATTGATCTAAAATTTAGGAAATGTGACTATATTTAATTGTAATTTATAATTAAAAATCATATATGATACACAAAAATGTAATTTATCATTTTAAAGTGTGTCCTTGTTTATTATTTGAAGGCTTACATTCATCAATGATTAAATCAAATGGATAAGTTTCAGACATTTCTTTTTTAGTATAAATCAATATAATATTTAAAATAATTCATCCCCAATCTTATTATATAATATTAGTTTGACTATATTAGTTGAAAATGAAATCTTTGTAAGATAAGGTGAATATTATCTTTATGACAATAACATATATTTTGTCTCACAATCTGTGTTACTCCATATGTTATGAGTTATGATTGGCCAAAAAATCACTTAGTAATATAATTTAAATTTAAATATTTTTTCAATCAATCACAACTCATAACACATTTAATATTAGAATGTGTGGGACAAGATTTGTGGTTTCATCTATTCTCACATGGCATATATGTGATGTTACAACTTAACTTATGTTATATTATTAAATATATTTTAGTGTATCTTATTTACTAATAGTCATATAGCCATAATCGACCCTTATACAAAATATATGTGACCCATAAGAGACAATATCATACAAAGTGTGTCCAAGCCTCCAACGGATATATAAATAAATATCAGAAATAATTGTGACAAAAATCATAATATTTTGAAAACTAACAGTAGTGACAAAGTTAGATTGTTTGAAAATGTTGTCAACATTCTATAATTAGTAAATAAAAGTTAAAGTGAATATAAAAAATAAAAATATTTCTAAAAAACTTCATTTATATATTGATACTAGATATATAATAATAAATAATAAGTATTATAATATTCTATTTACTTATTAATAATAATACAAAATCATACATAGAGATTAAGGGAGTCATATGACCACGACGGTCAGTAATAATAATATAGACCATTAGATTAAAAAATCATGACTGACTAATAAATAATTTTTAATTATAATCATCTATAATTGGTTATAAGATCCAAATTTATTACTCTAAAACTTCATCACACAATAATAGATTAAAATTAATAATTTGACGATTTTTTTTGGGTATTTTTTTAAATATTTTAATATATTATTATTATATTGGATAAATTTAGTAAAATACTATTATTTGGTATTGGTATGGTATCTTGTAGGGTGGCCGAGAACCCTAACCTGGGAAAACGATGACGGTGGGACCCAAACCGAACGGTTGTTGTGTTCCGCGTATAGACTGAGATACCATATCACACGTGTCCCATTCTCTGTAGTGTTCATGAATATGTTTAATTATCTCATTAACAAACACGTGGACTCCCCTAATTGCACATTAATTCACACACTAATTAATTATTCTTCATTTAATTCTTCCACTATTTATTTTATATTCATAGTTATAAATAATTTAAACAATTACATATATGAATTGTGTTTAATATTTATTTATTTATTTATTCTGAGTGTAAATTCTTTATCAATTTTATCTTAGGTAACACAAATTGTCACACCACCTAATTTTTTTTTATTGTTAGTAGATAAATATTAAACTATTATTTAAATATAAAATTTAGAGTAAAATTATATTGAAACCCTTACATTTTTTCGTAAAATTATATAAAGAAGTTCTTTTTTCCATCTACACAAACATTTTCATAATTTAGATGTATACATTACACTTATTATATTAGATAGAGATAAATATAATATTTTAAAATAAAAACTATCAGCATAACTAAGTGAAATAAAATATTATATATTATGTTAATAAATTTAAATTGTATAAGAGTCAATGTTTCCTTATTATTTTGGTTCATTATAAAATAATATAAGACTTTTATACTATTTGAGATTGTCACTACAATATACCATATTTTGTTTTACTTCATTACACACATCACCATTTATTATTTAAAATATTACATTAATTTTTCTTACAAGGGTAATTACAATAATATATGTATATAAATTATGGATAGTTTGTATAGATACAAAAAGTGGAGGATGATTTCCAAATGATTTTACTTTATTTTTGTTTGTTTTAGATAATTCGGAATAATTTTGTCTACACTTTTATATTAATAAATTCTTTTCTCTTAAACTATAATATTAATAATTATTTATTTTACTATTTATATAAATTTGTGAAAAACGGAATCCGCCCTCCAACTAGTTTTTCTTAAAAACAATGTATGTCAATGTAATTTACTCTAAAACTTAATATAATTTTAACTATAATATTCTAATTTTAAAATGGAATTAAAAATGTAAAAATAGTTACTTAAAATAATTATAGTTTAAAGGGTGAAGATTCAAATTATATAATTTTTCTGATAATTTGAAAATATTCTCCCTGTCGCTGAAAATCGAAAAAAACCCCACCCCCACTCATATTCTTCCTATAAATACAAAGCTAAAAATGAAACTCAAACGAGAAACCATAACTGTGGGCGGCGCTTTTCTCTGTCTCACGGTTTTGAATCTGAAACTGTTAACTTCTTTGTGTCCAATCCTCGTGCCAACCACACGTACTTCTTTTTCGTTCTCAAAACGCCACCGTTTTAGATTCAGATCCGTTATATTAAAACGGGACGTGAAAACCTCAACAAAAAAAACAAAAACTTACAGATTATTTTTTTATCTCTGAAATCTGATTCAAACGATGTCGTTTTCTCGTTCGATTCTGACTTGTTCGTCATGGACTGGAGGGTGCACACTACCATCCACCACAAACAAGAAACCGCAGCTGAATGCGATTTCTCGCGTGAACGTTGCGAAGAGATTTTACGGAACACGATTGCGTTCAATGAAGCCTCCCGGATCGGAGAGGCTTCACATGTGGCAATCGGAGGGGCCTTGTAGGTCACCGAAGCTGAAGGTGTTGGTTCGGTCGTCAATGTCAGCGGTGCCGGAGAAGAGACTCGGACTTTACGATCCATCCATGGATAAGGACTCATGCGGTGTTGGATTCGTAGCTGAACTCTCAGGCGAAAGTAGCCGCAAAACGGTAACATTGAATTCTCCGTATGGATATATGAATGAATGATATAAAAATATTATGAATATGCGTTTTGATAGGTTATGATGTCGTTTTGGCGTAGGTAACGGATGCATTGGAAATGTTGGTGCGAATGACGCATAGAGGAGGGTGTGGGTGCGAAGCCAACACAGGTGATGGGGCTGGGATTCTTGTCTCTCTACCTCACCACTTTTACAATCAGGTATATCTTCTTTTTTTAATCTTTTTATGATACATAATTTATTTTTATCCGATTATATATTTGATTCTCACTATTTTCAATAAATTAATTGCCCAATTCATAATATTTTTACTACAATATGTCGTTTACTGTAATTTTTTATTCAGTAAAAAACAGTTATTTTATTTATTTGATTCGTCTGTTTTTTTATTTTATTTTATGTCGGTTACTGTAAGACGTTTTAAAGATTCAACGGTCAACACTTTAGTTGTCTTTCCCAACATTTTATCAACCTTTATACTTTTTTTTGTAATTCCGCCTTCTTTGTTTGAATTTTTTTTCCTGCTCTGATTTAATAATATATAACAGGAATTAAAAGCTAACTTTGTCGTCTCCTATTTTATCTTTATTAAAAATTTGTATTTCAATCTGTTTCTGATTTTTACTGCATCTCTAAAATTAAGCTATTGCAATAATCAACAATAAAATTTATATATATTTTTTTAAAATTTTAATATATATTAGTTTTATTTATACCAGTATTAATATATATAATTAATGTGTTGAATATATTATATTAACATCATTAAGTTTTTATAAAATTACACTAATTTCCATTTTTATAATATTAATAGAAGGAAGATGAATTTAATGTTTTAATGACGTGGGTAGTGAGTGTAATTAAATTAAATTGTACTTTTAAGTTTAATTTAGTCAATACATCAATATAGAAATGCTAATTTTAAGAATAATAGTAAATTACAATAAATCCATATGTTTGTAGAATATGGAAATAAATTATTTTTTTAACAAAAAAAAGTGTTTCTTAAAAAAATTAAAAACCCGTTTATAAATTGATTTTTAAAAGTGTATTTTCTAATAAAGTAATTTTAAGAATGACTATTAAAAGTGTCTTTTTAAAAAATGAGTTTTAAAAGTGATTTTATAAAACATTTTATTGAAATAATGGTTTTAGATGAATGATTTTCTTCAAAAAAAAAAATCATTTGAATTAGGAAATTAAATAGATTTGATATTCATCTATGTAATTCATAAAAATGAATTCATAGTGTATTGAAATCTATATACTAAGTTTGAATATGAATAAATTGAATAATTTAAAATATAACTTATATGAAATGATGAGTTTTATTCATCCATTCATTATGATCCAAATAAATAATTCCATTTTGATCATTTTAATGTAGAACTCATTTGCCACAAAGCCATCCAATGTAATTAAATTAAACTCCAAAGGGTATTAATACAACTTACTCTTTAATGAATGCTAATGTAATTTACTCTTAATCAATTATACATTAACTATGAAAAATTGATCATTTATAAATTTGCATATAGAATTTCATTATGAAATCACTTTTATTTTCTATGTATTTAAACAATATATTAGTAGAATTATTGACGTATTTCTCATAATAAATTAAAAATAATAAAGATATATGAATTACTGGATAAACATCACATATTTTGAAAATATACACATAAATGTATAAAACTCGAGTAAAAATGTATATAGCAATAGTGAATGAGTTCTTTATACTTATACTATATCATCTATCATTTATGTTTAATTATTATTGACTCTTCAAAAATATTAATGTAAATGAACAATAGTATTAAGTGTATTTAAATCTTTTCACTGTCAAAACATAAATATTATAGTCGTAAAACTTTACACTAACAATATAAATATTAAGCTTTAGTTTTATACTTCTTAATTATTTATATATTGCGTTTAAGATGAGTAAGATGACCAACAATTAGGCATTGTTTGATGCCTCTATCCGTGCTGGTCCTAACCTTTTGCAGGTCCAATGTGATAAAAAATATGGATCCCAATTTTATTAACTTAATTTAAAAAAATTGTGATACAAAATAAAAATGTCTATAACAAATAATTTGATTAGGTAATTATTTTTACAATAAATTTTGAACAAAAGAAGTCTCATACAAATCATGTAAAACATAAGATATAATTTCTTTTCGTGCTCAATTATTATTTAATTGGGGATTTGAGTCCGCCATATTTTTATAGTATCATATTCTTAAATGGGCATTAAAAATGGTTTCATATTTTTCTTATTACCTTTATTTCAATTATATATGAACTATAGTTAATATAAAATAATAATTATTAAAACCGTTAAAGTATTAGTTTATGCGAAGACTGATAATAGTCGACAATACAACAAATTTTGAAAAAACATAAAATAAAATACTTATTATAATATAGATAAAATTGGTTGCATGTGTTAAAAAAAACATTTAGGTTAAAATTGATTGTATATCTAAAAAAACATTTAGGTTAGCATCAACTTTGTAACCTGTAGTGCGCACTTGCCTTATACCCTCACGTGCCGATAATGTGGTGCATTGGCCTGGACTGACGTGAACGGGAGAAAGTGTTATGTTCTAATAAGTGACATTTAATTTCATCCTCTTGCGGAATCAAAATGTCACCCCATTTAATCCTTACCTCCTGGTTTATTTATAAAATCCATAAAACGTATGACACAACCTATATGTTTTTTGTCCAGTACGTTTTACCACGAATTGGATTCATTTGAAATTTCCATTCATCTTGATTTTGTTATCTATAAATATAAATTACCAATTTTTTGTTCGTTTAAATATGAAAGAGTATATTATTTATACATTGTCAGTATAAAGATTTAGACTCAAGTACTGTATTATCCATAATTCATTTAGATTATTTTTTTTCGAAATGTTGATTAAATATAAATGATGGATAAATATACTATCAATGTTTAAAATTCATATACTATCAATGTATACATATTTTTTTTACTCAAATGTATATGGTCTTCACGATAATATTATAAAACTGAGTGTAGTTAATGTACAAATCTTACTAATTCTTGAGTTTCTTGGATGAATTAGGTGGAGAAATCCACTTGTTTTTTTCTCTGTATTCCTTTGTAAAATTATATAAATAATTGTCTTTATCTTCTAACTAGATTTCACAAGCACTTTTCTAGGAATTTTTTATTTGAGAGTCAAGTTAATTAGCAGAAGGATTACTGTATTTAGTGGAAACAAACTTTAAATAACACTTCAATCCATCCGCAGAGGTTTAAACTTTCAACTGATTCGTAACTCTAACTTCATAATGGAGCCTGATGCATTGAAATATGGACAAGTTTTCATTTGTTTAGAGTTGTCTGTGTTTTTTCATTTTGTATTTGATGGTTAATCAATGTAATGGGTCTGACTAATTGCAGGTTGTGGATTTTGAGCTTCCGCCCCTAGGAAAATATGCAGTTGGCATGCTTTTCTTGCCTACATCTAACAGTCGTAGGGAAGAGAGCAAAAAAGTCTTTCAAAAGGTGAACTAAATTATGAAGTTTTTTATTTAAAAATTTATTTTATGCTTGGTGGCTTTTTTGTTCAACTTGATTTCATTACATAATTGTTACTGCTTAAGTTGTCAGTGACAAGCAGTTCTATTTCACTATTTTATGCTGTTTGTATTTTGATATTAAATCTGCCATACTTTTGTTTTTAAGGTTGCTGAATCTCTGGGGCACTCTATTCTTGGTTGGCGTTCTGTGCCCACTGATAACACAGGATTGGGCAAATCAGCTGTGCACACTGAACCAGTGATCGAACAGGTGTTTCTTACTCCAAGTACTCAAGCAAAAGTAGATTTGGAAAGACAGGTACTTTCTCTACTTAACACAGCTGGTATTACTTTTAGATTGAAAGAAATTAAGTCCCAAATGACTTGGTTCAATATATTTGAAATATCATTCTATCAAGCTAAATAGATATTTCGCTACTTTCTTACAGATGTATATATTAAGGAAACTTTCCATGGTTGCGATTACATCTGCATTAAACCTCCATAATGATGGCATTACAGATTTCTATATCTGTTCACTTTCATCAAGGTGTGTTGTCAAGAGGGGACATTGTTATTTAAGAGGACTGAATTTTGTTTACTGCCAATCTACTCATATTTTGATTTCACATGGTTTTACGTTTTGTACAGGACGGTTGTTTACAAAGGTCAGTTAACACCAGCTCAGTTGAAGGACTACTATTTTGCAGACCTTGGCAATGAAAGGTTTACGAGCTACATGGCCCTGGTAAATATTTTATCCTTTAACTTCTCTTCTTTCTCCACTAACTCTATATACTCTAACAAACAGCATAGGAACAACCAGTAACTGAAGGGATGCAAGGTTGGGGAATGACTTCTGAGGTATTGAGGTTTGAATGATCTCTTAAGTTCTTCCACTCCCTTGATTACTTTTTGAATTTGGATGCGGATTGGATGCAATGGGTGAGTTGGTATGACAGTACATTATCAAGATAATCATGTATGCAGAAATATCTGCTGATGCTTTCTGTGGTCAGTTGGTCTGAAGGACAATTTATTGGTGGAGTAAAAAATTATTTTGGTGAACATGGAGTAGGATTTCCAGAAATTTTACTGGCACTTGAGCATATGTTTATGTTGACGCACTTGGAGGAAAATTTCATTTATGCAGTTTTTTAAATTATGCAATAAGAAGTAAGGATAAATACTGATAATTTCTTACATACATGAAATGTGCAGGTACATTCACGGTTTTCTACAAACACTTTTCCTAGCTGGGATCGTGCTCAACCTATGCGCGTACTGGGACATAATGGAGAAATCAACACACTTCGGGGCAATGTTAACTGGTATGCCTTGCATAAGCATTGTTGTACATAGTTTAAGACCTAAAAAAGAAGGAAACCTATACTGCACTTTTAATTTAAATGGATGCATCAGTAAGCTGATGAAGCTGAAATGGATGAATCAACGAGTAAATATTGTTGATAGAGTTAATTCATGAATTATTTCCGGTTTTGTTTTATTTTTTTTGCGGCGGCCATGCTGCAGATTTGAGTGAAGTAGAGCATGGAAGGTAATGAACTGCATTTTTGTAGGATGAAGGCACGTGAGGGCCTCCTGAAGTGCAAAGAGCTTGGTCTATCAGAAAATGATTTAAAGAGGCTTTTGCCCATTGTGAATGCAAAGTTATCTGATTCAGGTGAAAATTTATCTAACTTATTTTGTTTGCCAGAATATATTCGTATACTGATAATTTTTCTACTCCAGGAGCATTTGATGGTGTCCTTGAGTTTTTGGTTCAGTCTGGAAAAAGCCTTCCTGAAGCTGTCATGATGATGATTCCTGAAGCTTGGCAAAATGACAAAAACATGGATCCTCAGCGTAAAGCATTTTATGAATACTTCTCAGCTCTCATGGAGCCATGGGACGGGCCAGCTCTTATATCATGTGAATTTCTTGGGTTCCAGATTATTACCTTCTATATTTTGTCCTTTTGGTTTCAAGATTTGGTTGACTGATCTAACATTATCGCAGTTACTGATGGTCACTATCTTGGAGCAACATTGGATAGAAATGGACTGCGTCCAGGCCGCTTTTATGTCACCCACAGTGGACGAGTAATAATGGCGAGTGAAGTTGGGGTTGTAGACATACCTCCTGAAGATGTGTCAAGGAAAGGAAGATTAAATCCTGGCATGATGCTTCTTGTGGATTTTGAGAAGCATATTGTTGTAAATGATGATGCCCTGAAGGAACAGTACTCTTTGGCAAGGCCCTATGGGGACTGGCTCAGAAAGCAGAAGATTGAACTGAAAGACATAGTTGACTCTGTTCATGAATCTGAAAGAGTGCCACCAACCATAGCAGGAGTTGTTCCAGTAAGTATAATACAAAAATCCACTTGAACCTCTCATGATTTTCCCATACATTACTTACTATTTGAGTTACAGGCGTTTAGTGATGATGTGGATATGGAAAACATGGGAGTTCATGGCTTACTTGCTCCTTTGAAAGCTTTTGGGTATGCAACATCCATCCCGAATATTTATTCATTTTATTGATTGTAAATGTATTCACAAAGGATGTGTTTTAATATTCTGCTATTCTCATGCAGCTATACAGTTGAATCCTTGGAAATGTTATTGCTTCCCATGGCAAAAGATGCAACGGAAGCCCTTGGGTCAATGGGAAATGACACTCCATTGGCTGTCATGTCTAATAGAGAAAAACTCACTTTTGAGTACTTCAAGCAAATGTTTGCCCAAGTGACAAACCCACCAATTGATCCTATCCGAGAGAAAATAGTCACTTCCATGCAATGTATGGTTGGTCCAGAAGGTGACCTGACAGAAACCACTGAGGAACAATGCCATCGCCTCTCACTAGAAGGTCCCCTTTTATCCATTGAAGAAATGGAAGCCATTAAAAAGATGAATTATAGGGGATGGCAGAGCAAGGTTATCGACATAACATACTCAAAGGACCGTGGTAAGAAAGGATTGGAGGAAGCATTGGACAGAATCTGTGCAGAAGCACATGATGCAATCAATAACGGTTATAAAATCCTTGTGCTGTCTGATAGAGGTATTTATATTTATACTTGTATAGCATAATGCTCAAATATAGTATGTACATTACATTTCAATCTAATTTGTATCTGGCATTGAATCTTATAGCCTTCTCAAGGAAACATGTTGCTGTGAGCTCTCTCCTGGCTATTGGTGCTGTCAATCAACATCTAGTTAATAAACTTGAGCGCACAAGAGTTGCCTTAATGGTTGAATCGGCAGAGGCACGTGAGGTGCACCATTTCTCCACACTTGTGGGTTTTGGTGCTGATGCAGTCTGCCCATATTTGGCTGTAGAGGCAATTTTGCGACTGCAGGTCGACGGAAAGATCCCTCCAAAAGCAGGTGGTGAATTATACTCAAAAGATGAGCTGGTTAAGCAGTACTTTAAGGCAAGCAACTATGGAATGATGAAGGTGCTCGCAAAAATGGGAATATCTACTTTGGCCTCTTATAAAGGTGCTCAGATTTTTGAAGCTCTGGGTCTTTCATCAGAAGTAATTGAAAAGTGTTTTGCTGGAACCCCAAGTCGAGTTGAGGGTGCAACCTTTGAGATGCTTGCTCGTGATGCTCTTCAATTGCATGAATTGGCATTTCCTTCTCGGGCTTTCTCTCCTGGAAGTGCTGAAGCTGTAGCATTGCCAAATCCTGGGGATTATCATTGGAGAAAAGGTGGTGAAGTTCACCTGAATGATCCACTTGCCATATCAAAGCTTCAAGAGGCTGCCAGAACCAATAGCATAGATGCATATAAACAGTACTCCAAGCTCATTCATCAGTTAAATAAGGCTTGCAATTTGCGGGGACTTCTGAAATTTAAAAAGGCAGCAGTGGAGATTCCTCTTGATGAAGTAGAGTCAGCTAGTGAGATAGTTAAGCGGTTTTGCACTGGGGCCATGAGTTATGGGTCAATATCTCTTGAGGCACACACAACATTGGCAATTGCTATGAATAAACTTGGAGGGAAATCCAACACAGGTTTGTAAAACTTCTTGGCCAAATCTTTTTTTGTTGTTGAAAAGATGTCAAGTTTTTCCAAGTTGATAATGTCTTTGGGATTCCTTTTCTATAGTCTATAGGAGTTTAATTATTCAAGGTTAGTGTCTACATTAATTATTATTTATTTTATGGGAATTTTTGCCATAGGTGAGGGAGGTGAGCAACCATCTCGTATGGAACCTCTTCCTGATGGTTCAAGGAACCCGAAAAGGAGTGCCATCAAGCAGATTGCTAGTGGGAGGTTTGGAGTTTCGAGTTACTATCTTACAAATGCAGACGAACTGCAAATAAAGATGGCTCAGGTAATTTTCAAAATTTGCAGTTTTGAAATTTGAGGTTATGGTTCCCATCCTTATAATAAATCTAACAAAAAGTTACATATATGAATATATAAATAAATAAATTCCAATAAATAAAAAATGGTATATAGCCCGTTTTACTGCTGGATTTAAGGTTTTGTTTATGAATTTTATTCTTGGAATATGAGTGTAAGAGACCTTCACATGCTCTTGCATCTTTAATTGATACCTACATTTGACCTTTCCTATGGTTAAATAATAGTAGTTTTTCTCTAAAATGTGGAATCTTAGATTGATACTATTTTAACTTTTTACGTTTTCCTCAGGGAGCAAAACCTGGTGAGGGAGGTGAACTTCCTGGTCACAAGGTTATAGGAGATATTGCTGTCACCAGGAATTCAACCCCTGGGGTTGGACTTATCAGCCCACCACCTCATCATGATATTTATTCCATTGAAGATCTTGCCCAATTAATTCATGATCTAAAGGTACGTTCATATCTAGCTCCTACTATTTAACAATGGGGGCTTTTGTTGGGTTTTAATTTATGCTTTCTTCCTTGTTAATCATTTCTTTAATTTTTAGAGTGCCAACCCTGCTGCTCGAATTAGTGTGAAGTTGGTATCTGAAGCTGGAGTTGGCGTAATAGCTAGTGGAGTTGTTAAAGGGCATGCCGACCATGTCTTGATCTCAGGCCATGATGGGGGTACAGGGGCATCCAGATGGACTGGCATTAAGAGTGCTGGGCTCCCTTGGGAACTTGGCTTGGCAGAGACCCACCAGACTTTGGTTGCTAATGACCTCCGTGGTCGGACAGTACTCCAAACTGATGGGCAACTCAAAACTGGAAGAGATGTGGCCATAGCTGCTCTTCTTGGTGCAGAAGAGTTTGGTTTCAGTACAGCTCCGCTAATGACTCTTGGTTGTATCATGATGCGGAAGTGCCACAAAAATACCTGTCCTGTTGGCATTGCTACCCAAGACCCAGTACTTAGAGAGAAGTTTGCTGGAGAACCTGAGCACGTCGTTAACTTCTTTTTCATGGTGGCTGAAGAGATGCGAGAAATCATGTCCCAGCTTGGGTTTCGGACTGTCAATGAGATGATTGGTCGTTCAGATATGCTTGAACTTGATAGAGAAGTCATTAATAGCAATGAGAAACTAGAGAACATCGACCTCTCTCTTCTGCTTAAACCTGCAGCTGAATTGCGTCCAGAAGCTGCTCAATACTGTGTACAAAAACAAGACCATGGTTTGGACATGCTCTTGGATAATAAACTTATAAGTTTGTCCAATGCTGCTTTGGAAAAGGGTCTTCCAGTATACATTGAAAGTCCAATCCGTAATGTAAATCGTTCTGTGGGGACTATGCTTAGTCACGAAGTGACTAAAAAGTACCACTTGGATGGTCTTCCTACTGACACCATTCATTGCAGATTTACTGGCAGTGCAGGCCAGAGCTTTGGTTCATTCCTCTGTCCAGGCATCACCTTGGAACTTGAAGGTGATGGCAATGACTATGTTGGTAAAGGATTGTCAGGTGGCAAGATTGTAGTATATCCTCCAAAGGAAAGTACTTTTGACCCTAAGAATAATATTGTAATTGGTAATGTTGCCTTGTATGGGGCCACAAAAGGGGAGGCGTATTTCAATGGAATGGCAGCAGAAAGGTTTTCTGTGCGTAATTCTGGGGCTAAGGCAGTAGTGGAAGGTGTTGGTGATCATGGATGTGAGTACATGACTGGTGGGATAGTTGTTGTGCTCGGAATCACTGGTAGAAATTTTGCTGCAGGGATGAGTGGTGGAGTTGCTTATGTTCTTGATATAGATGGGAAATTCCACTCTCGGTGCAACCATGAGCTTGTAGATCTTGATAAGGTTGAAGAGGAGGAGGATGTTGTTACTCTCAAAATGTTAATTCAACAACATCAGCGTCACACAAATAGTGTGTTTGCGAAAGAAGTGCTTGATGACTTTGACAATCTTGTTCCAAAATTTATAAAGGTCATCCCCAGGGACTATAAACGTGTTTTGGCTAGTATGAAGTTAAAGGAAGCCTCTGCTAAAGATGAAGCAGAACTGGTAGGAAAAGATGCATTTGAAGAGCTTAAGAAACTGGCTGATTCATCTCTGAATGGGAAACCGAATCAGGTAATTGTAAGCTTCACCCCTACCAACTATAGACATGTATAATTGTATATTTTGTGAAGTTTGCACTCCTTAGTTTTGCGATTGACCTTATGGTCTTATTGTTGCATTTGCACTCACACTAATGTTTCTTAAATGGGACTTCTTTCTTAAGTTATTGGAAAATTTGATGTTAATAAAGAAAGGAAATTTATGTCATTGGCATGAATTGATTATCTTCATTAATTATAGGGTGGATTGCCTAGAGGTTTTACTTTAACAACAATATCTTCCATTGGGTAACAATGCTACTATTGTCATTCACCATAACAAATGGGGCACTTTCCCCCACAAACTCTTAATATTTTTTTATATTATACATATATTTTAGATTTTTTTACCCACTATTGTATGAATAAATTACTTGTAAAAGATGTTCAAAATTTAGAAATTTTGAACTTTTTATTTTATTCTGTCATTTCCAAAGTCACAGTACAAAGCAATACTTTTACAGTTCTAAGTAATTCATTATTATGATACACAAATACTACTATCAAGATATTTTATATGTAATTTATATTTTTTAAAGGTTGGGTAGTCCTTAATACACATTAGTAATTAATATATTTATGAAACATATGTTCAATTTTTCCACTATAAATTTTTTGGGTCCATCCATGTTGTCAGTTGTTACTTCACTATTACCGTACCTGCTTAGGAAGGTCTTGTTAGCATCCTCCTAAATTTAGTTCTTATAAATGTTAAATGATTTTAAAAACAACCTTTTGAATACTCTGCTGAATGTAGCAGAAAATAGACTTCCTCTCTTGCTAGGACCGAAGAGTGGTATAGTTATTCTTCGTATGTTTTATATTTAGCTGATATCTTTGATTGTGTTCTGGATATTGAACAGGCTGAGTCATCTAACAGGCCTAGTCAAGTCATTGATGCTGTTAAACATGGAGGTTTTGTTGCTTATGAGCGTGAAGGTGTTCAGTATAGGGATGCTAATGTTCGAATGACCGATTGGAACGAAGTGATGGAGGAGACAAAACCTGGTCCACTTTTGAAAACCCAGTCAGCCCGTTGCATGGATTGTGGTACTCCCTTCTGTCATCAGGTGTGCATTGCCAATTTCATGAAGTTTTCTTTAAAGTACTTATATTTTCATTTTCCGATTTCTTCAGAACTTAATTTCATGTTTAAACTAAAGCTGCATAAATAAACATACAGGAAAATTCTGGATGTCCTCTTGGAAATAAAATACCAGAATTTAACGAGTTAGTATACCAAAATCGGTGGCGTGAGGCATTAGATAGGCTTCTCGAGACCAATAACTTCCCAGAGTTTACTGGTCGGGTGTGTCCAGCTCCTTGTGAAGGTTCTTGTGTCCTTGGTATTATTGAGAATCCAGTATCTATTAAAAATATTGAATGTGCTATCATAGACAAGGCTTTTGAGGAGGGTTGGATGGTGCCACGTCCTCCATCCAAGAGAACAGGGTATGAAAATTTCCCCCTTTTAAACATGTCTTCAGTTTCATTTTGTTATTTCTGATGTTTCAACCGAATAGGTATAGTCCTCAAGTTGGTATGTAGTGCTTCTCTGTTTTTAACCTGCACAGATTAGTTGCAGATATGAGTAGTATTAAATCGGGCCATATCAGTAAACTGTTGACTTTTGTTGCAATTATCAGTAAGGTTTTTTTATATCAATATCTTCACCGACACAGGAAAAAAGTTGCCATTGTTGGAAGTGGACCGGCTGGTCTTGCAGCTGCTGATCAACTAAATAAAATGGGCCATATTGTATCTGTGTATGAAAGATCTGATAGGATTGGAGGGCTTATGATGTATGGCGTTCCCAACATGAAAGCTGACAAAGTGGATACAGTTCAACGGCGAGTCAATCTTATGGCAGAGGAAGGAGTTAATTTTGTAGTGAATGCCAATGTTGGGCATGATCCTTTATACTCTCTTGATCGGCTCAGAGCGGAAAACGATGCTATTATCTTGGCTGTAGGAGCCACAAAACCAAGGTGAGACCTAGTGCAGGAGTCCAATATCATTGTTGTTTGCATTTTGTTTAATTTTGCTAGGAATATAAGTATTTTGGAAAAATGGATTAGTTCTTGAAAGATGATTAATAGGAAGCTTTATTTTTTAATGCAGGGATCTTCCAGTGCCTGGGCGGGAGCTGTCAGGAGTTCATTTTGCCATGGAACTCCTTCATGCGAACACTAAAAGCTTGCTTGATAGCAATCTCCAGGATGGTAACTATATTTCCGCCAAGGGCAAGAAAGTTGTGGTCATTGGCGGGGGTGACACGGGCACAGATTGCATTGGGACATCCATCCGTCATGGGTGTAATAGCATTGTAAATCTGGAACTTCTCCCTCAGCCACCACAAACCAGAGCCCCAGGCAACCCTTGGCCACAGGTTAGATCCATTGGTTTTCAAAATTCAAAGTATCAGTTATATTTCTTCTTTGCAGTTCATATTAGTGATTGTAGACAGCTTGTGTAATATGTATGACCTTTCACTTGCTTTTACTAGGATTATACACTAGTATTAGCCTTTTAGAAGTCAATTATGGCTAATGGTGCTCTTGCAGCTTTCCATGTGCATTATCTGATTCATGGATTGTTCTAGATTGGCATGAGATCAGTTAAAAGTGCTAGCAGTAATTCCAAATGCACTTGTAATCAGTTTACCTTTTTCAGTTCAAACTTGGAAGGGAATTGCTTAAGACACTTTTATTTATTTATTTCCTGTTGCACATGACTATTGTTTAACTTCTGAATGTTTCTGGAATGCAGTGGCCTCGCATATTCCGTGTAGATTACGGGCACCATGAAGCTACAGCTAAATTTGGCAAAGATCCAAGATCTTATGAGGTATTGACTAAGCGGTTTATAGGAGATGAAAATGGAGCCGTGAAGGGACTTGAAGTGATACATGTACGCTGGGAGAAGGATGAAACTGGAAAGTTTCAGTTTAAGGAAATTGAAGGATCTGAGGAGATTATTGAGGCCGACCTAGTTTTACTGGCCATGGGATTCCTTGGCCCTGAGCCTGTAAGTATTTCATAATAGCTTCATTTCTCATGCTTTAAGAAGTTAGTTGACTGACTTCATATTTGGTGCTGATCACTGTAAAATGAAGTTATACTGATAAGTTTGATTATAATTCATGTGCTGACATTTTGGTGTTTTTACTTCATCGATTGTTAGATGCCTTCGCACAAATGATATTCATATGTGACTGAGTTGGTAATTACTTATATTTTTTCCTTTTCTTTTTCCAGACAATTGCAGAGAAACTGGGCATGGAGCAAGACAATAGGTCAAATTTCAAAGCTGATTATGGTCGCTTCTCAACCACTGTCAAAGGTGTGTTTGCAGCTGGGGATTGTCGCCGAGGTCAGTCCCTGGTTGTATGGGCAATTTCGGAAGGACGACAAGCTGCTGCACAAGTTGACAGTTACCTTGTAAAAGATGACTCAAATCACAATGTTTCTGGGAATTCGGACTACGTTATCAAGAGGCAGCAGGAGCTCACTAAGAGGCAGCAGGGCAAACACACAGTGGCAACTTAAAAGTCTTGTGTGATTATTCCTTTAATACAGTACCAGACAGAATAAAAACGGATGGCCCCAATATTCCAGGTTTTGATGGAGTTTGATTGGGTTTATTTGTTGGTAGTGGATAGAAAAATAATAGCTGAAATATGTGTTAGTGTAAGCAAAGCTAGGTTTATCTTGCCTTGCCCAGTTTGGTGGTTTTTTGGCATGAAAATCTTGTCATAGTTTGAAATGAACTGTACAGTTCGACCATTAATATTTGATAAACAGCTTTGAATGAGTGGTAGTTTTGCAATGTTATATTTTCGTTTTCCATAATGAAAAGGAAACAAAATAGCTTCTCATCTAATTGATGGTAGTTGCAGTTAGCACATACCAGAATTTGGTCTTTGGACACTTAACACTCACTACATCTCTATTATATATAGAGAGAAAGCACAATATAGATTAAAATAAAATGAACTACTTTCTATTTTATCTTTCTTTGTATGGATACCTGATATGATACAACTATGAGATAAAATATATTTTTTTGAAAAATCTAAGTTATGGGTATGTGAATATAATTAGTTACAAATAACCAGAGTTAGCACTAGCAGAGAATGCGAGTCTTAGATGAAGTGAAAAAGGCCAAACACTTACCAAACTACTCAATAATGTTTGATGATGTTGAACTCATAATTCTGGTTAGATATGTATGAATAGTAAAAACATGTATACTGTAAAACTCAAATAATCTATATTGCTATTCCCAATAATAGGAATCCCCTAAGTTTACAAATATGAAATACAATACTGAAAGCCTTAAACCTTTCTAACAAGTCAATTAAGAAGTTGCATAAAAATAACCATGGTACATATATACATACATATAAGTAATTTACTCTAACTCTTGAATTACTTCTAAACCTTGGTTTAATTGCATAGCAGCAATACCTGCACTACCAAATTTTCTTCTTGTAGCTGCAGAAGCAAAAGGATTAGGGGGTACTTGTAATCTGTCTTCATTTCCTTCCAACATTTGAATCACCATTTGCATTGATGGTCGATGCGCAGCGTGCCATTGAATGCAACAAAGTCCCACAATTGCAAGTTTTCTTGCTATTTTTGCATCCTCTTCATTATCAATATGAATTCTCATTTCTTCCCCTTCATCTAAAAGATTATAAATCCATTCCGGGTAGTAAACATGACTAGTGTTCTCCTCCATTTCCTCCGTGATCTTCCTTCCTCCTATTGTTTCAACCGTCATCATTCCATAACTATAAACATCTGACTTGTAAGATACATTTCCGAAGTTTCTTAAGAAAACTTCTGGCGCGATATAGCCCAATGTTCCCCTCGCTGTTGTCATAGATACCAAGCTTTGTTCCTTGGAACACAATTTGGATAGACCAAAATCACAAATTTTTGGAGTAAAGGTGCTATCTAATAAAACATTTTGAGGTTTGATATCAAAATGGACAATGCGCTGATCACAACCTTGGTGAAGATACTCAATTCCTTTAGCTATGCCTAATGTAATTTCATGCAACTTCTGCCAACCAAGGAAGCTTTTCTTGTTGTTTGGTGAGTTTTTGAAGTTTTGTAGTGAACCATTTGGCATGAACTCATAAACAAGAGCTCTTTTAAAACCATCAGCACAGAAACCAACCAAACGAACAATGTTAACATGATGGACTCTACCCATTGTACTAACTTCATTAATGAACTCTTCTCCATTTCCTTGAGAGTTATTCAGCATTTTCACAGCAACAATAAACTCTTTCGAAACATTTCCTTTGAACACAATTCCATAAGCTCCCTCGCCTAACTTGTCTGCAAAATTGTTGGTGATTCTCTTAAGCTCGGCAAATGAGTATCTAGTAGGCTTGAGAGCTCTATAGTCTTCGAGAAACTTATCAAAAATTACTTGCATTTCTTTTCGGCGTGTGTAGGAATCATAGAAATGATAGACTGCACAAACCAAGAAGACAACAAACGACGATCCTAGAACTGGTCCTGCAACAATCAAAACCATATTTTGAGAAAACGATCATGTTACGGAAGGTTTGTAACCAAAAAGCACAACTAGACTTAAAATCTGACCTGCGGTTAATAGAACTGTTGATGAACCTGCAAACCAACTAATAAAACTCAGTTTATGTGATCATTCTGATAATTCATTAGATGTATGAAGATTTTTTAAGTGGATGCTATGTGAACTTTATTTAATGCAGTCAATTGTTGTTTTTGAATGTGGATGATGATTAGGATCAAAACACCTTTTAAGGCACATTTTCACCTAATTAGCTGAAGGAGATGCAGGATCTGAAGTCATTTACTCAGGCTCATACGAATCGAGAGTCCTTTATATCCTATCCTTCATCACAACTTCCTAATGAATTTCTTTTTACACTGAATCTTTTGTATCAAATCCCAGTTTTGCCAAGGAAGCTACCTCATTTTTAACCTTGAATTGATTGAAAGCTGTTTTCTTTTTTCACTTTTTGTGTCGGATTAGATCTAATGAGGGTCTTTGGATGACAAAACTTAGTATCCTAGAGTTTTCCATCTTCTTAGACCTAATTCAACTAGCTTTCTAAAATTCAAGATATCTTGCATATGAATTGAGCTTTCGGATGCTCAGTGCTTAACCATGGGGTTGGAGAAAAACAACTAGTAGCAGTAGATTAGTAGTCATGCAACAGAGTCAAGAAGGTTTACCTTTGTGATTGACAAAGCATTGAGTTTCATTATTGACACCATAATTCTTCCACCCGCATCTGTTCCGATTTGATTCACAATCTTTACAATTTGGCTCAGACCATAACAATTCAAGAATATTGCTCTTACGAATAAAGTCTACAGGGAATGATGAAATATTAAACATTTTGGTGCAAAGTGACAGTGGCAGGCTCTCTATCATTGCTTCAGCTGGAATAGCATATAGTTCGGAATTTGATGTGGTTAGGCAAGGAACCATATAGTGTGAATACAAATCTCTATCAGCTAATGAACAGTTAAAAAAGTTATAGCCTTCAGAAATCTTGGCTATGAACTTGAAATTGGAAGAAAATAATGTGAATTTATGGAGTTGACTTATAAGGCACTCTTGTGTATCATGTAACACAATTCTTTGCCTTTTGTAGTCAATATTCTTAACACTGAGCTTCACTGAGGAAGGGAGTTCAATCACAGTTTCATTATTTGCAGTACAAACTAAATCAAACCCAGGATAGCCACAGTGTTGTGGAGTCTTCTTCCCTTTTATTTTGAAAGGGAATTTGATAACCATATTTCCACATGATTGATCTGGACAAATATCAAAGGCAAGTGCAAGGTGTAGATTAAAACAAAGCATGCAAAACAACACAATTGAACAAGAGATTATTACCAAGATAGTACCCATGGCTCTTTACTCTATGCCAACTGCCTTGGCACCTTTTGATTGTGTGGTAGTTATAGACAAATGAAGCAATGACTTATCTTAACAACCAAAACTCTGTTTTGGTTTACAGGACTTTTAGATAACAGAGAAGTTTCCCCTTAATATCAGTGTACTTAACCTATTCAACGAACTACGTAGTTGCATAAAGATCTGAGTTTTGTTAATAATCTAAGTATGAATACTTATCCAAATTAATATCGTAATAATTGTTTACTTTGTAGATAATAAAAGGTGACCCAGTACTTGAGGCTCCCACCAAGTGAAGTCTGGAGATGATAAAGAGCTGGATTGGACCCCATTACCACCACCCCATGCCACAATGCAAGCAACCATACGTCAAGCTGACCTACTTTTAAGTCACGTTCAAATCAAAATATATATGACCACGTTTCTGTTAGACTTTTAAGTCAAGCAGCCTCTTATGTGTGGAACATGTGGAGAAGAATGCTCCTACAAACATATCCACACAATATGAGAACCCTGACTTTATAGGATATGTGGATCTTCTTGTTTTACATTCCTCAAGTTTATTTTTTTCTAAAATCAGCATTCAATTAGTTTCTTTGCCTTTAATTTCAAGCAATCATGCACAATGTATACAACAATTTTAACATGTCTTAGACCAATTTGTTACAAATTTCATCAAATTGGATCTGTAAGAGCTTCTATCTATTTTCATACTTAGTGAGATGAACAAAGTTTGCATTTGAGCAATTTAAGCACAAAATAAAAAATAATATGGTACTTACTATCAATAGTATATGACAATTTTCATGCCTCACAATTCATAAGATATTATAGAGAAACAACCATTCACCATTGTGTGATAGCACTATACAATTTAATATGTAACTGCTCATAAATATGCACACCCGGAACATCATGTAAGAACTCATCAAAGAGAAGATGAAAAAGAGGCCAACTTAACAAAGATGTGACTAGCCATCAAGGTCTAGCAGCTTGAAACTCATCAAAGAATATGTCCAATAAATGTTTTAAAAAAAAATCCTCACCGTAAACACGTTCTGATACTAAATTTCCACAATTGCGAACATATTTTTTTCCTCTCATACTTAGAGCTAGCATTTGATTAATTGATTCACATTTGTTGATTTAAGAAGAGTGATAGCTGGTGTTTCTGGAAATCCTCATGTTGGAAACTGGCCACAACCTTGATAAAAATTGTTCATCAATTCAGATTAGGATATTCATTGTCTACCCGAAAACTGCTACACTCTGCCAGAGCTTTTTCATTGAGATCTCTACTATATCTGGACACATAATTTAGACCCACGAGAAGCTCAGTGATTGTTTCTTCTATCTTTTCTTGATTTGCGAAGTAAAGGGTTTGTACCAGCAGCACATTTGTCCGCGAAACAAAGCTATGCTGCTCAAAGCTTCTCTCAGATTGCCATCTTATCATGTTATGAGCAAGTGGTGCTAACCATTCCAATATAATTGACATTGCTTCAGTCCATTCTTCTGCTAGACTTGTGTCATAGACTGATGTCTTGGTATATGGCTTTAACTTTACCCTAAGGGTAGCTCTCACACGTCTCGGTAACATGTTGTACAGGTCATCTCTAGCATCAAGGCCAATCAAGTGTGGAGAGGTTGCTAGCTTCTCAATCACAATGATAACATTTGCATAGTGCAATGCTAAAGCAGCACCTCCAAGGGTTTCAGGTGGAGGGTTTAAAAGCCTGCACAGAGATTTGAAGACCGATTGAGTATGGTGACGAACTACTTTTCCGGGACAAAGATTTGAATTAGCATCTCTGAGTTTCTGAATTCCTAAATGAACACCATTTGTGTTTGAGTGGCAGTGAATAACAGAAGAACTATCCATAGCAATACATCCTTTGAAAGGTCCTACTTGAGTCGGTCGGCTGTGCCTTGCGTGAGTTCCCTTACCACTTGGGGCTGCAGAGTGTCCATAAAACTTCCAAAACTTGCTCTTTTTATTTGTTCCAGTGACTGGGACTGATTGTTTTGAAGTCCTTCCAAGAGGCCCGGAGTAAAAATTGACTGTTTTATTCTTTCCTGAAGTTGGACCTGACTTTGTGGATGAATCACCAAGCGGACCTGAATGAGAAATGCTGATCTTAGTTGTTCTACCGATTGGACCTGATCTAGCAGTAACAGCATTAAGGGGTCCTGAAGAATATCTACCAATATTATTCTGTGACTGGTGGACAGAAGGTTGCAATAATGCAGAAACAGATTGACTTCTATAAATAAAATCCGAACTCAAGCCACTTGAGTTGTTGGTTCCACCAACATCTACCATCTCTTGAATTCCGAATAATTGGTTGATCTTACAGAATATTGTGAATAAGGATCTTGCTAAAAGAAGTACAATGTAATCATATGTCCTGTTCCACAGAGAAATATCTTGCAAGTTCTTCACCTCCTGCCTCTTCCATGCAACCTTCTTGTGATACTCAAGTAAATTTACACCGTCTGACTCACCATTAGCCCTCATTCTTGTAAAAGTTTGCTCAAGATCAGCAAGCACTTCCATCTCTTGATACAAGCTTGCGTTACTTGATATAAACTTTTCCATCTTTTTAATCTTTCTTTCCATCTTCTTGTAATTGAATTCCCACCCATATGTATCAACACCTGTTGTGATGAACTCATAAAAGGCATTCTCAAAACCTTTCAAACATGGATTGCTGCACTTCTTCCCAAGCCTAGCCACAGATTCTGCTACATGTGCCATATTCTCAAGTATCTCAACACAGATCAAACGTTCAATGAAATGCTCATCATTTGAAACAAGCTTTCTTATGCCTTCGGAACTTGTGATCTCCTCTTTCAACTTAGCAATTTGTTTATCACTCAAAGAATGCCATAAGTTAACCAGCTTGGACATCAAGCTAGCCACTTCAAATGCTAATACTCTAATTAACACCTTCTCAGAATTGGCATCATGCTTTCGAGGAGGCTTCCACAGACTGCGAAACCATGATTCTGCAACCATTGCTTACCTAAGAATGGCACTAATAAAATACTATTCTCTTTAAGACAAGTCCTCAGTCATGGCTCTGTAGTACGCAGCAAATAAAACACAAAATAAGATTGTAAAAAGGATGTTAAATATCTAATACAGTGACCAGAAAATTTCAACCTATGTCAAATATTTAGATGCTCAGCGTAAATATCTCAAGAACTTAAGACTAAAGAAGCTCTTACACGGTACTAATTTTCTGAAGATGTGTGAAAGGGAAACAAAATAGTTTATAATGTCACTAGTATCAAACAACATATGTACTGTATCTTTTCTTTTACCTGCTTTCTTTTCTATTGTGTTCCAGGCAAGGGAAGAAGGGACTGAAGGAGTTAGGCTTGTAATTAATTTTGCTCTATGCAATTGCAAACTGGTTCGGTCCTATTCTGTCTAACACTGCTGTCTTGACATCTCCCTTTGAAATTATACTATACTATCATCTGTAGTGTTGAAAGTTTCACATGTTTCAAGCACAAAATGGATGATTTGGGAAATTAAAAGCATCGGATTTCCATTCAAACCAACCTTTGCTCCCTTTTCCGTGGTTCAAAATTATTCCCCATATTAAGCATTTTGAAATGGAGGATATACGGGGCTTAGGTTAACTACTGGGGTATCTTATATATTACTGATTTAGCTCTTAATTTGCCTAAGTTTTGGATTATTTGAAAAAATACAGTAGAAACAAAATACTAGAAGTTTGAAATCCATATTCTACAAAAAATTGTGAAAAAGGTGAATTAAGACCGAATTAAATGGAGATATTATGCTCTAAAGTTCTCAGTTTTGACTAGAATTCTTGTTGGAGAAATTTCTTAGACCAAAAAATACATTTGAGAAAGAGAAATTTTATAAATTAAATAATTATATGTGTTACATCCTTTTCTAAAGCAGATAATTCTTATGAATGTATTAATTCCTTGCATCAAATCATCAACAATGAACCAGTATAAAACTGGCTCTGATGCCTTTGAAAAACCTTACATATATTCTGTACAAGCAAAACTAGTCTATACTCTACCTTGTTACTATCTCTAGTTTTTGTCCTAGCTCTTCTAATTTCTGATAGATGGAAATGCTTAAATGAGAAGCAACAAGGAATATAAATTTCCATTTCTGGAAAATATTGATGTAGAATATATACTTCAAAAAAGAAAGGAACATGTCATAAAGCTAAATTTAGATCCTCTTCTCTGTTTACTTCATCCATTAAATCAATAATTAACTAAAATTCAAAGTTGAACTGCACTACATTTTTGTAGTTAAACAGTTCCATGTTAATTGACAAGTTCACACTGCAATTAGAAAGTAAAATGACATGAATCTAAAACCCCATAACTAAACCCAAATCATAGCACCAAACCCAGATTCCAAAACCTTTATTCTTTTTGGGCAAAAATAAAAAAATCTCAACTTTTCATACTTTTATGCTAAAGAACATACTTTATATCACTTTATTAGTTTGTTTGCTTAAATGGGCAAAAAAGTTTACAATGCAAAACTGAAATCTTACTTAATAACATAAAAATGTGATTTTGTAAGGAAAAAAGCAGATAAAAATGGATGCAATAGAATAAGAGGAGAAACATGATGAAGCAGAATGAAAGAGCAGAAGCTCACCGATCAGAAGAAGCAGAAGCAGAAGCAGGATAAGAATGGTTGAAATGAAGGAGAGAGAAAGAAGAGAGAGAGAGAGAGGGAAGTAGATTAGAAGGTGCAGTTGGAGTGAAAGGAAATAAAGTGCACATGTGAGTGGAAATAGAAAGGAAAGAAAATATAAACAGAAAAGAAAAGGAGAGAAGCAGAGAGAAAGGTTGTAGTGATTCATCAGCATTCAAAAATAAAAAGAAAATACAATTTTCATTCACGTATTTCTTCCAATAATAATTACTAGTGTATCGATAGACACTTCGTGTCTGCCGACCCGCATTCTTATTTTATTATATTAAGTATTCAATTTTTATATATTTTATTTTATACAATTAGAATGTTTTTGTATTAAGAGTACTTTAGGTTAAAAATGTATTTATTATAATTCAATTTAAATTGAGATAAATGGTTAATATGCTAATGGTAGTTACTTAGGATTATATGGTTTTTTTTGTAGAAATTAAAAAATGTAAGGGCAAAATATAAAAATAAAAATTATATCATGATGATAGTTATTTCATGTTTTGCCTTTATATATAAAGTATAGATTTATCTCTTCATTAATAAAGAACATTGGTTTTTTATTCTTGAAATTGACCCTCGTTTGTGTTTCAGTTATTGCTCTCAAATTTCAATCCTATAATCTTTCTATTTTAAATATGTTTAGCACTTTTTGATTAACATCTATTTAAGAGTTTAGCTTCATAACTTACAATGAATCATAAATATCATGCACATATAGGCCATTGAGATTGTCATTATTATGAGAGATAGATATTTTTTATACAATCTTCATTGATGTTCATCCAATTGTTGTTTAAGTTTTTAAGTTTATAGCGTAAAGTATTAATATTTCAACCGCCAAAATAAAGAAAGGTTATAAATAATGAAGATATTATTAGATTTAAATAATAGAAAGTAGAATAAAATAAACCTATTGATGGTAAAGAAAATATGACTGAAGTCAAGTTGCTTATAAAAGGCTAACGTTTTTTATAGCCTATGGCAACACATGACTAATAAAAATATTAGAGGACAAAATAGTGTAATAGTTTTTTATGGTGTTATAATATCATTAATTACTCACATAAAATTGTATATAAATTTTTATACCATAAATATTACACTCAAAGAATTATAAACTAATTGTGCAATTCCATTTTAATCCTTAGGTTGTTGAGTGTGAGAGTTCAAATAATAAAATTCCAATTTCATGTTTATAATACAAATAATTTAAATGTTTAATATACACCTAAAAAATTAAAATGATTATATAGGGGTCCATGATATTTATTTTGAAACATATTTGTCATTGTTACAATGTAGATAATAAGTTAGATTTCTCTCCAGTAATTAAGACACTTTGGAAAAACAAAGAAAAATCAAAGAAAAATGACATTTGTATATTTTAATTTATACTTAGATTACATTTTTATCTTTAAAAATACATGCAAACAAACATAGAATATGACTACTCCGCCTAGCACAAGATATAAGTCAAGTATCCACATAGTACATATCTGTCAGAGTAGTCCAACACGAGTAAAACAACTTCTGCTTGTCTATAACAGGACCAACCAAGATGGTCGATCACGCCAACAATCCTCAATTAGGGAATATTTCATGCATCTCTCACCTATAATTATGGGACTCACCCCCAAAAGAAATATACTCATAATAATCCTACTATTGCATTCTCTCTACTCTCATATCTTTCATATACTAACTTGAGCGTTAGAGAAATTTTTCAGGTACCTCCCAAACGCTCCCAGATAAATTTGAGACAACATTCAAGAGGACTCTTTACACGACAACAACCCGTCTAGCCCTACCAATATTATAGGCTAATAATTTAAAAGTTATAGGAACATTTTTAAATTATAATATTAAGAAAACAAGGTTTACAATATTTTTAAATTATGATCTATTGAATTAATAATCATTCATTTTTAACATTAAGTAATAATGACAAATGTATGATGCATCAATAGTTTAAACAATACTACACTATTAATATATACTCATTTAACTCATTAATAGTATAGGCTTGATTGTACATGCACAAATTTTAGTATCGGAAAAGAAAAATCTTGTAACATATGCGACCTAATTTTTTAAGGTATATATGCTATGTAGTTTTAATTTATATCATTAAAAACAATATGATAATAAAACAAAACAAAATAAACACCTTTGGAAAAAGAACTTGGTTGAAAACATTCCTTAATCACAAGTCATAAAGAAGAGTCTGAGAATGCAAATAACATAAATTTGAAGGACTGAATTTTGGTTACACACCAAACAACGGCGAGAACCCCGTCACAATCATTAATGGCTACAACGCGGAATTGCATCCTTTTACCAATATACCCCTCATTTCTTTGTTCCAATTTTTTACCCTTTTGAGTTTTCATATTTGATTAAACTATTAAAGTAATCAGGGTGTCATCTCTAAATAAAATGTATACCCTCCTTCATTTCATATATTATCATTGTATCATTCATCGTTTATATTTAATTACAATTAACTCATAAAACAAACAATCTCAATAAATAGTAAATGATATAATGATTTTGTATAAACATTACACTTATTATATATTATATAGCTTAAAGATATATACATAATTATTAGATTGATTATAAAACATATATATTTTCTCTAATTTTATAAGTAGTAGCATTAATATTATATAACAGTATAACACATTTCTCATTTATTAGTACCAGGTTTTGTTTATAATTAGTGTTGGCAATGATTAGCATACAGCTGCTTGATGACCATGTTTGATTAGTTTTGACTAGATCTGTAATGAGATAACAATCAATTATTTTCATTAAAATTATATATAATTAGGTAAAATTAGTTATAAATTCTCTTAAACATACAAAAAGATGTCATGATCATAAGATAATACTTTATATAATAACGTGATATATGTCACTTTCATGTATTTGAAGTTTATAAAATGTTTTTGGAGTATATTATTACTGTTTTATCAAATACAACATTGATGTTTATATTTTGAATTGTAAATTGACAGTATTTAAGTACAATTTTTTTTTCAAATAGTTATTGCATGGCAAAAAATATGATATTCATTATAGGTTCTTGTATATAAAAACCAATAACAAAAGGACGTGAATTTTTTTCTATTTATTATCATAGTGAAATGAATAACATGGAGGCCTTTTCCTATTTAGTTTTTTGTTTTAATTTGTAGACTTCTTCTGAGGAAAGATCAATCTATTTCTACGTTAACTTAGAAAACTACCATTAACCCTCTTGTTAGGCGGGAGAAAAGAAAAATAACATTAATATATAAATATATAAGATGATTTTCATTAATGGAAAGACAAATGCTTCAAACAACAAAATAAAACACAATTTCAATTGATATATTTATCTTTATAATTATAATGAAATTATATTTTTATCATTAAAAATAAAGAAATATATATGTATGTCACAGAGAATCCTTTTTCAAAGGGTATGAGGTTGTTGAAGAGTGTTTTATGGGTAACTCACGTTGGATTCTTTAATCATGTGACATTGTTCATTCGGCTAATTATGAATACTAAATCCTAACTACTTTTATTTCTCTACAAAGCTTTTGGATGAAATTATTTTCCTCAACAACTATGACCATTAATGATTTTATGTGTGAATTTCAAATTCATTGGTTAAGCTGTCACAATTATTAGACAAAGCCATCAACTTAATCACCCAAAGTCAAACCAAGCCAAGACAAATGCCCAATCCAATATGTTTATCTTCTATCCTGACCAAGGTTGTCAAGCCACAGCAAGGCATCGTGACCGAGAAAAGTGAGTCAGAGACAAGGACCATGACCGAGGAATCGAAGCCACAGGCGCAGGCCATGACTGAGGGAGACCAGACACTTGACCGAGACAGATGCGCCAGGATGATCGAGACAGTTGCGCAGGCCATGACCGAGGGAGACCAGACACTTGACCGAGTCAGATGCGCCAGTATGACCGAGACAGCAAGACACTTGACCTAGTCAGCTACGCACCAGATGACCGAGACAGTCAGACACTAGACGTAGTCAGCTACGCACCAAGTGACCGAGACACTGAGACACTTGACCTAGTCAGCTATGCACCAAATGACCGAGACACTGAGACATCTGACCTAGTCAGCCATGCACCAACTGACCGAGACAGTGGTGCACCTGACCTATCCATGCATATACCAGTTGACCGAGACAACCTAAACAACAAGGCTAACTACATGAGTAATCAAGGCAACCAAGGCTCCTTTCACTTACATCAAAGTCAGCACCAAGTCAATACCAACCAAGGCTGGATGAGTTACTTGGGCTTCAAGCAAGTCATTACTTGGGCCTCAAGCAAGCTATATTAGGCTTCCCTTGTTCTTGTTTAATCTTGATATTTTAAGTTTGTTAGTTTTATGAGTTTGTTAAGCTTCTCTCTCTTAGTATAAATAGAGGGCTTAAGCATCTTTGTAATTCAAGAATTCAAATACACATTAAATAAAAGAAGAAGTTATTCATTGTTATATTTTTGCATTTTATCTCTTCTTTGTGTTCAAATCAAGAAGTGTTACTCACTTCAAGTTCTTCTCTTTCATTCTTTCTTAAATTCTTTTAATAATATGCAAAGGTCAATTAATTGAGTAAACTGAAAACTATGAGATAAATTATTTAATTGAGTAAACTGAAAACTATGAGATAAATTATTTAAATAATAGTAATTCAGTGGAAATGAAAACTTCCATAAAATCAGGTGATGGGAAAAATGAGCAAAACTTTGGTGATGTCTCTATCTGATGTTGTTTTTCAATAAAGATACGTGAAACCTTTGAACGATCAAAATCATAAGATTACGACAGAAACTAGTGTGTTGGAATTTTCTAATTATGTTGGCAAAGGAATTAACATGTTAACTGGAATTTCAGTCATGCGTTTAACCCTAATGAATGTTACAGTATATTATTTTGGGAAAAGCCCATTTGAAAACACTAAACTTAAAAATGGAGCCATTAAAAATTTAAAATACACGTGCTCATTTCCTTTGGATGATGACGTGTTATCACATGTTAACTTCAATGTCTCTTCTATTGTGTCAGGTGATTTCTAATGGATTGAATTAGTGAATACATCTAAATTATTGGATTTTCCTAAAATTGATATCTAAGATAAAAATTACTATTGGAGTAAGTGTATGTCATCCATACTTAAAATGCATATTAATGAAATTAGTTAAAATATAGCTAATCGTTTTAATTTAATAAAAAAATACAAATAAATATAAGTATTATTCATTGAGAAATTGTTTCAAATAACTACACTTGGTAAATGTAGCTGATTTTCTTAGATTTGAGACTAAAAAATATTAATGTCTTTTTAGACCATATGCTGTACATCTATATGTATATATTAAACATACTAATCAACATCACGCACTAGCGGATCTTAATATTTTTTTGGTTGTCAAAAGTTTTATTCTTGAAAAGGCATCTTTTTTTATGCTCACGCATTCAAGATAATAACTCTACCAGTTATTAAACTGTATATATATTTGTTTGCTTATAACTCTACCAGTTATTTTAACCAACTTATTTCAAACTTCTTATATACACACAACTATATCATATAATAATTAACAAGATGTTAATTAATGTTGATATAGTTGTATAAGACATTATTAGATCCAACATAGCATAATAAATTCAGTTAAATGTTTAATTTTGTGAGCCATACGAGTCTATACTCTTGGTTTTAAATAAGAAATGATTACATGATATAATATAATATAATTGAAGGAACTTATTTTGATACTGCTACAAGATTATCCTTAACTATGCCCACAAACTTTTACTGAATTATATCCAAGGAACTTCTTTTGATAGTGTTAGAACATTATCCTTAACTATGCCCACAGACTTTTACTGAAATCAATGTTCATAGAGTTAAAAAAGGAAAGTGAAAAAGAACAAGGCACGTGGACTCCACTTTCTGCATACAAATGTGCATTTTGTTCAGTTCATTCTCTCTCTCTCTTTTATTCTGACTCGCTCTCTTCCCTTTCTAACTCACATCATATTCCTTTTCCTCCTTTCTACTTCTTCATCATCATCTTCTTCTTCTTCTTCATATTCTTCTCTCTGTAACTTTTCAACCAATCTCACAAGTTTAGTTTTTTATTCCAAAAATGCAGTCAAGTCCTTTACTCCTTGAAGAACCCATTAGGATGTCCTCTATCCTTGAACCATCAAAGCCTGTTAAGTCCACACCTTATTTTTCTCTCTCTTTTTTACTACTAATGTTTGTTTTTTACTTCTTTCAAGCTCTTTCATTTTTATGACAAATAATCCGATTACTATATCTGTGCCTTGTTTATTCATTCATGCTGCTTTTGTTTGCTAAAAAAATGATGTTTTAGAGAAATTTCTCTCAAAATCTTAACATATTGGCGTCTATAGCGGTCGTGGATCAGATTTAAAACATTGGTTTTGAATGTAACAAAATTTCCTTTTTTTTTTCTTAAACTGTAAAATGGTGTTTTTGATGTCCTTGTTGATCTGGGTTGGATAATTTGACTCAGCCTTTCTTTTATGCTGTTAATTCTTCAAGTATTTGGGGGGAGTTTGGTGAAACCTTCACAAAGTGGATAACTGTTTTTTTTTGTTTAATTGTTTTTCGCCTTTATTTGTGTGAGTGGAAAAATGAAAACATTAGCCTTTTGTAGAGAATTGATGGGTCTTTTCTATCTGAGGATTTTGATTAAAGTGGTTGAAATTTGACCCTGCAGAGTTTCTTTCCAGCTATGACAAAGATTGTTGGTACACTTGGTCCAAAGTCACGATCAGTTGAAGTCATTTCCCGTTGTCTTGAAGCTGGAATGTCAGGTATTCATACTTAACAATTCATTTGTAGTTTTGTTTTTTTGTTACATCAACCTCACTATGTCTCCATTTTTAGTAAAGATCAGTGAAATGGGGACCATTTGGTTGTTTTTGTTTCCTTATTCCTATGTTGTTTGTTACTAAACTATAATAGCTCAGTTTATTATAATCAACTATTTGTTCAAGACAGAATTAGAAGGCCTAATACTTCTAGAAAACTTTGGGAAAATACATATCATGAACAATTTCTGTTTTTACTCTTATACTGCAGTTTTCTGTTAGTTTAAGTGGTCTATTGATGATGTTATTCTTTGTCCTTACAATGTATTAGTGGCAAGGTTTGATTTCTCATGGGGTGATCCAGAATATCACCAAGAGACATTAGAGAATTTAAGGGCTGCTATCAAAAGTTCCAAGAAACTCTGCGCGGTAAACTTGTCTTGTTTTTGCTGTTTATGTATTTGTTTTTTACTTTGGCCTATTTTAGCTAGCATTCTATTTCTGTTCAATTCATGATCTAAATACTCTTGTGTCTTGCTTTTATCTTAGCTATCAATTCTATTTCAGTTCAATGCATGATCAAACATATGAAGTCAATTTGAATTTTTTTCAAATGAGTACTCTTGCCTTAATTTTTTCATATGAAGGTTAATTAATGCAAAAAAGAATATGCTTTTTTTTGTCTAAGTCCAGGTTATGCTAGACACTGTTGGTCCAGAACTACAAGTTGTCAACAAAACTGAGCACCCAATTTCACTTGAAGCTGACACATTGGTTGTCTTAACTCCTGATCAAAACAAAGAAGCTACTTCAAATCTCTTACCAGTAAATTTTAGTGGGTTATCTAAGGTCAGTATACCTTTTGTTTTTAACTCATGTTATGTGGGTTTGTAATATATTTATGTTGAATATGTCTTTTGAAGTTTGCCAACTTAATTGCCTTTCCATACCCCACTAGGTGGGAGCCTCGTGCACTTGACCATCCTTTTTTGTCGGTCCAAGTTAAATATCAGTTAGGGTCCGTTTGTGAGTTGTGTTTGTTTTGGAGGGGAATGAAGAGAAATGGAAGGTTTAAGAGCCATGAAATATACTTGTGAGATAGCTCTGAAGCCTTCATTTTTCCCTTCGTTCCCCTACAAAACCTGACTCGCAAATGGATCCTTATAAATCTGACTGTTGTGTTGTGGCGTGTGAGGCAGTCTTCAAAAGTTCATCATACTGTAGTAGCTGTGAGAAATATGGAAATTGATAGATAATCGTTCCTTGATTGATGAAGATTTTCAATGACATTCCATTTTTTATAATTCCATATTTTCATTCCTTTGAGCGAGCTAAACAACGAGTCAAATTTCGAACAAATACCGAGTTGGTTCAATTCATTGCCAGCCCTAGCGATATGTATAGGGACATGTACATACCCATTTTTAGCATGTGTTGAAGAATGGGAACGGTAAGGATCACAGGCATGACCACATAGTCAGTGAAGCTCTGATATGATATCAAGGACCAAATTTCTGCAAGTTTAAGTTGGTGAAGGCTCATGAGTGGCTTTATTACATTTCTACCAAGGAGAATAAGTAAAATCTAGTTTTCCATCCTTTGCAAAAGATGGTAGTTCAAACATTAATAAATGTTTACCATAATTTGTAGTATTTTAGGAGACAATAGCTAATGAAAGTAGAGGACATCATATTCCTTTCCAGAGCACATTTGAACCCACGAGTTATGCCACTACATATACTATCGGTATGTGATCAGTTAAAAAAATATATTTGTTAAAAATTTAATAATTAACTATTTTTCTGACCAATGACCAATGATAATTAACTATTAATAATTTGTTAAAAATTAAAAGTTAATAAGATTGTTAGACCTATAAGAATTTTTATCCCCCTACAAATTTTATTCTTTTTCTGTTTTTTGTTCTTCATAGAGGTTTGTTATGTGAGTTTGTGGGTTTGCAAATTAGCTTTTATATTCCTCATATTGTAATTCAATTGTGTATATCATGTGGGTTCTTACTAATAAGGTGTAATTTATTTTTGCAGGCTGTGAAAAAGGGTGATACTATTTTTATTGGTCAATACCTGTTTACAGGAAGTGAAACAACTTCTGTATGGCTAGAGGTAATGAAATAATGAACAAGGATCCTCTCCGTTAATGGAGAGACAAACACATATTCTCGCTTTGTTTTTAATGACAAAAATGTAATTAAAGAATAAATGTGTCATTGAAAGTTATATTTCCCTTTGTTTTTTGAAGTGGTTCAATCTTCAATTCTTGAAGGAATGGTTTAGGTTGACTATTTTAACCAGTTCCATTGCATATTTTTCCTGATAAACAGAAATGTTTATCTAAATGATTTATTCTTATTTTTTGAAGTATATATTGTTGTTATGTAGTCCATACATTTTGGTAAATGACCACATGGTGCATATCAATGAGATTTTTCTTCTTCTTTAGGCACAATTTAAGAATGAACTGTATCCATTTTCTGTTATTTAAAGCCAAAATGAGAAAAAATACCCCACAACTTTCTGTTCATATATGTTTCCCTTAGTTTTTCCACTCAAAAGTTTATGGACATTTTAAAATTGAATTTCTCCAAATTGGCATTTGATTCCTAGAAATTTACAAATCTTCATTCTAATATTCGATTTCCATATAATATTATACACGTGTAACATTTTTTCACTCACATGGAACATATCTTTGATGATTGATAGTCCATTAAGCAGATTTTGGAAAAGAACTAATGATCAAAATATAACATCACATTTTCATTATCCTACATGGAACTTTTTTAATGTCCTTATATTCCATTTCAATGTTGTCAAGGGCCAACACTCTTGAAAGCTGAAGAAGCTATTAGGGAAGGCTCAAGCAGCAAAAAATAGAAAATTGTATTATATTATATTTTATCACTGAAGAGTTCTACTTTTTTATTGCTTTAAGATTGAGGACTGTAGTCTATATGGGTAATTATTATCATGGTATTTCATTCTTATTAGAGGTACCATTCAGAATTTTGTTCTTGAAAGCTCAAAAGTTACTTAGATGTTACATGTACATGATATTGAAATTGATTTATTCAGGTTCCAGTTTTGCATGATTCATCATTTCTAGTAGGTATTGCATGAACAAAAGCTACTTAGATAATAATGCTGTATAGGACGTGATCGGTTCGGTATCAGATAATAGTTGCCACATGCCTGCGGCCTTTTTCAGTTAGCTTCTGATACACGATGTCAAGTTCGTCTATGTCGTTACTGTCACTGAATTGGTTTTATTTCACAATGCAGGTCGATGAGGTAGATGGTGAGGATGTCACTTGTCTTATAAAAAATTCTGCTACACTTCCTGGGTCATTGTATACTTTAAATGTGTCTCAGATTCATATTGATCTTCCCACCCTCACTGATAAGGATAAAGAGGTAACTGAGAAATTTGTATGCATAAATTAGCGGGAATCACATCATGTGATCACAAGTTTCCATTCTATTTTTGCTACTTGTGAATGTGTGTTTCAATTTTTATCTATATTCATGCAGAGGTTATGGTGGTAAATTAAAGTATCTTGGTTTCTTGTAGTTGTGTTAACCTTTTGATATTTCACTGACTAATTCAGGTGATAAGCACATGGGGTGTTCAAAACAATATAGACTTCCTTTCACTATCTTATACTCGGCATGCTGAAGATGTTCGCCATGTAAGGGATATTCCTGACGTGTTTTATCTTATTGCTTATTTATTCTTTACTTATTTTCTTCCTATTAGATGTATTTCCCCTTTCTGATTTCGCTTCTATATTTTCTTAGTTCTAAAAGACTCTAGATTAAATGAAACATTTTCTTTATTGTATTTTTCGTCATATCATTTAGAAAAATGCCAGATTTTTTAATTTTGCAGGCCCGTGAGTTTCTCTCTAAGTTAGGTGACCTCAAACAGACACAAATTTTTGCTAAGATTGAAAATACAGAGGTGAGAAGCTTCAAGATCCTTCGGATGTTATACTTTCCATGTCTATAACAGTAAAAAACAGCAGTTCAACTTCCTCTGATGTATTTCTTGATTGTGAGTTTGAAAAACATTTTTCTTCCGCAAATTTTCAAAGGGGCTGACACATTTTGATGAGATATTGAGAGAAGCCGATGGTATCATCCTATCTCGTGGAAATTTGGGGATAGATCTGCCACCAGAGAAGGTTAGCTTTACTTACTAGACAAAATATCCAATGTAACATGTTCATTTACAAGGGGATAGTAGTTGTTATGATATGTTTCCATCTGTTCAGTTATATTTTTAGCATCATGGTTTGTGTGCCCGGATATGGCTTTTGTAGCAGTGTTTAATCTATAAATATAAAAATCACAAGAATCTTTCACATGCCCATATGGATTTGACAGGTGTTTTTATTCCAAAAAGCTGCTATTTACAAGTGTAACATGGCTGGAAAGCCGGCTGTTGTTACACGTGTTGTGGACACTATGACCGATAATCTAAGACCCACTCGTGCTGAAGCAACTGATGTCGCCAATGCAGTGTTGGATGGTAACTTTTAGTTCATGACTCATGTTCTGTTTTGTTGTATTTGGCAAGTCTTGTTTTATTTTCTCTGCTGAAACTTTTCATCTCTAAATATGTTTTCTTCCTTTCCTTGGTTCAGGAAGTGATGCAATTGTTCTTGGGGCAGAGACCCTGCGGGGATTATACCCCGTTGAGACTATTTCCATTGTTGGGAAAATTTGTGCTGAGGTTGGTTTGTGCTGTAGTTATAAACGACATTCCTATCACATTTTTCTATAAAAAAACAAGTTTTTCCCTTAACCCTGAGAAATCTCGGTGTTAAGTTCTCTTAATCAGCTTCTCTTTGTAGGCTGAGAAAGTTTTTAATCAAGATCTGTATTTCAAGAAGGCTGTCAAATATGCGGGAGAACCAATGAGTCATTTGGAATCAATAGCTTCCTCTGCGGTATGTTTCTCTTTTGCACTACTCATTTTTAGCGTTGTTTTTCCACCTTCAATTCAAATTCTCAAAGGAATGTGTTGAGAAAAGCACATAATTGGTAATAAATGTGTTGAAACATGCAGGTTCGAGCAGCTGTCAAGGTTAAGGCCTCTGTCATTATTTGCTTCACTTCATCTGGAAGGGCTGCAAGGTTTGAATTAGATCCCTTCCTTGTCACTTTCCTTTATTAAAAGAATTTTCTCAGTTTCAGGTCATGGATGCAAATGCTTGTGAATTTCTTGACAATTTGCATGCTGCAACTTTGCTATTTTGCGAACACATCATCCGAGTTATTTATTTTTGTGTAAAATATGCAGGTTGATTGCGAAGTACCGACCAACCATGCCAGTGATATCTGTTGTCATTCCTCAACTAAAGACAAATCAACTCCGATGGACATTCACCGGTGCTTTTGAGGTATTTAATGAATACTAGATTTATGACTTGTTTCATGGAAAACTCAGATTTTAGAAAGACATTAACTTTAGCTTAAAACTAAGTCTTTGTCATCTGTTTGAATCAGCTTAATTAGGTTCCTTGAGTCATCTCAGTCCTGTTGAGGTTAAACTTTTGTCCTTTTGTTTTAGTTGTGAATGTAAATCTTACTATCTTACAAGTCTCGGGCTTCACCTTTTGTCCTTTTGATCTCACATACAATGCTTCAAAACCTCAGTGTGGATAATCCTTAGCACACAAAAAACATTGCTTGATAGCCGAAAAAACATTTTTATTGCAAACATAGTGTTGTACTATCCTGTTAGACCAGACTACGAAGGAGCCTCCAACTATTAGGGAGTTCCATTGTTACCGGTGTACAAGAAGAGTAGAGAGCCAAAAGTAAGACAACATGTCTTCAACCAAAACCTTAAGACATTAATTTCATGGACCTTTTCCACTTATTAACTCTTTCACTCCTCCCCTCATATCCAATGTGAGACTTCACACTTAAATAAACCCAACATATCCCTTTAACCTTAATAGAATTATTTCTTGCTTCAAACCCATTAGTGTCATAGTGTGTTCTTATTTAAATTGAATGCTTGTCTTTACTCATGTCTTAACTTTGCATTATAAAATTAGACAAAGAAACTAATAAGTTCTTTCTGTTTCCTTTTATAATCCCCTTGGCAGGCAAGGCAATCACTTATAGTGAGGGGTCTTTTCCCTAATCTGGCTGATCCAAGACATCCAGTAAGACTCTCATTTTATGTCATTTGATATAGGAATGTAAATTAGGGAGTGAGAACTAATGGATGATCTCAAAACCATGAAACTGTGATGCACATATTCAATGTCTAAAATATTAAAACATTATGTGCCTTATATAATGGAAATCAAGTAACTATGGAGTTTAACTCATGACTCAAGAAATACATGTTCAAACTAGGAAATAAAATACAAAAAGGGAGACGGCGTGGTATATGAGACTCCCACCTAGCAGCATTTGGGAGGGTAAAAGTATGCAGCCTTACTCCCCGCAAGCGGATAGACTATTTCCAAGATTTGGACTCATGACCTCTAGAAATAAAATACAATTTTGAATCAATTTTGTTTCAAGATTGGAAATTTAATTTGTTTGATGGGTGCAGGCTGAGTCTACAAGTGCAACAAATGAATCAATTTTGAAGGTTGCTTTAGACCATGGCAAGGCTTTTGGTATCATAAAGTCACATGATAGAGTTGTTGTTTGCCAGAAAGTTGGTGACTCCTCAGTTGTGAAGATTATAGAGCTTGAAGAATAAACTTTGTATAATTTCAAGGATGCATAATAATAAGATTAATTTTGTACCTTTCATTTTAGCAGCTTCAGTTGCATGTAATAGTAATAATATAACAACACAAGAGAGGTATATATATTAACAATGTAGCTACGATCATTTTGATGATTGAGACATGTAATCTGAATTCTGTTTGTTGAGTGAATTAAAATGTCTGTTTGCACCTTCTCTAATCATTTTATGAACAATAGGAAATAGTCATTTTGCTGAATTTTGATTCATGTTGGTTTTGATTGGGATGAATAGCCATAACATGTGTGAGTCACTATCTCAGCAACTCTGGAACCTGAGTGAGTTAGAACCACTTGAGCCAGCTACAACTTCTTACCTTTCATTTTAGCAGTTTCTGTTGCATGAAACAATAATGGAACAACATATCAAATGTATATTATTAAGGTAGTTCCAATCATTTTTGGAGATTGAGACATGTAATCTAAACTCATCTGGTTGTTGAGTGAACTAAAATGGTTGTGGGCCTTCTCCAGTCATTTTATGAACAATAGGAAGGAACCATTTTATTGAATTGATTCACATTGGTTTGATTGTTTAAGAGGAAAAGGTGGTTTCCAGATTCTGCTCTTGTGAAATCCAAACCATAAATGCACTATTCATTCATTTCTTATTAGAAGGAAAAAATAACAGTAAGACGAAAAATACCCATTGTTTTTCCTATTGTGAGTTTGTGACTCATGTATGCATATTCTGCTGTTTGTGACACCAGGCAGAAGACACAGAGAAGCTAAAAAAGTACAATATTCTTACACAGGATAAACACTGCACAATGCCTACATGTCAAAGTAAACACCTAACTGTTTATCATAGAAGCAAGTATTAACTGCGTTTTTTTCCTATAAAATATTAACCGCATTAGTAAAAGCCAAATTGGCTGAACCTCTAACTTTGCTAGAACAGTCAGATGGCCTCAGGAAAACGTAAATCTGCGGGGCCAGGACCTAAGATTCCTTTTTGTTCGCTTATCTTGCCCAGCCCAGCGAGAGAAAGAGGATCTAGATATCCATTTATTTCGTCATCTTGCCAGCTGATTCCCTGTTAAAAGAAATACCAAAGATGGTGAATACATTGGATCTAAAAAAGGGTGCAAAACAATATTTTTAATTATAAAATGATTGAAAAGCATTGTTTTAGCAGATCAAATGACATGAAGTGGAGGGATCATATGATGTAAGGAAGTGGAGCTGATTCCACCATAAACCTTTCCTCGTTTGAAACTCACTCTTAATTTAACCTTGAAGGCTATGCCATCATAAGATGCTGCTAGACAGAAGGATCTCATCAACGTCCATGAATGATAAATCATAAAACAGATCAAACTAATAATGGGGAAAAATTGGGTGCTATAATATAACTTTGTATCGGCTAAATTCACAAGTTGGAAATTGTTAAGGTTTCATCTCAAAACCAATTGACAATGAGAGGAGTAGCCAAATAAGTATTTAAACCATACCCAAGAGAATTTAGCAAGCAATGTGGGACTTACCTCCAAACATGCTACCTCAACAAAAGACTATCGGAAGAAGAAATAACATCTTTTGGCCCATGACGACCGAACAAAAGTTGGACTCTAACTCTGATACCAACTTGAAAGGGATGAATGAAATATTTGAATTGCTTTAGTGATTTGTACGCACTAAGCATTTTCTATTTATAATAGAATGTTCTATATAATAAAATCAGAAAGATAAATACATGATAAATCTTAATCAGATATAAAATCTTCTAGTTATATCGACAATCTTCTATTTGCATCAATAATCTCAAGACAGATAAGCGGTTTCACACCATTGACATCCACCACAAGGTAAATGATCGCCTCTCAAGCTCCAATTGAATGATACTACCATAGAGGTCAACGGTAGAAAATAACCCCCACCTAAAATCCCTAAGAAAAAGATAATTGGTACATTCTTGTCTTTCTAAACTAGTTCAGAGTGGGAAATTTCTTTCAAAAGTGATACATGAAGATAAAATAGCCTATAAAAATTACCTCGTCATAACTATAACTTGCATCTATCATGTTGTATCTTGGAGTTGTAATTGGGGGTGCGATATCTGGGTCAGGTTTTTGAAATATAAATGTTGTATAGAGACCTGCATTGGAGTGGTAAACCCAGTAACCCTATAAATAATAGGTGAAAGTGAAACCAAGAAACTGATGGGCTATTAATAACATGGTAAAGAAGAAAAGGGTTAATGCATCACCTAGCGCATCATATGATCGAGGAAGAAGTCTCCCCCTAGGATCCAAAAGATTTGGAGCATAGTTCATTACCAAGCCTGCTAACTGTGCTCTTTGAGCAACAATCACAAAAGACAATTTGAATAAAATAGTCTTGCAAAGTCCAAAGTCGCTAAAGCAAAACATTATAATTGAAGGAAAAGGATCATTATCATTGTCCTGCAGAGACGGCAAAACTAACCTGTTGTCTTCATAAAAATCAGTTAAGTTTTGAATCTCCACATACTCAAGGCCTGCTTCTCTGGCCAACCTGTGTTTCATCAAGCATAAGTCATATCAGATTCTTTGAAAGTCAAAATTAAGCTATTAACCAAACATGTGTGGAGTTTAAATTGAAGTTACAAAGCAATCGCATTTCCTTCCAAAGCTTAAATTTTACATTCAACATGGAACAAAGGCAGTTCCGGCATGATAGGAGTTTGTTTATGCGTGGAACATAAACAAAAAAAATTTAAATATTGGCAACCACACTTTTCGTTTTGGAATAAGATCTGCTCAATATCATCAGAATCAACATGACATATTGGCACCACCAACCAAACCAACAGCTTACAGTTGTCAATCTTGGGTTATGAAGTAAGGAAAGACCTGATGAGGCTTGGGAAATGAACCAAGCATTGGGTTTCAGAAGATGCATCATTAGCAAACTTCAGCTGGTATTTCTTTCCAAAGAATGGAAACCTGGAAATATTAAACAGATTCAAATGGAAAAACAATTGTAATTAAAACAATCAAGGAGAAAAATCAGCAACATGCAGTTGATCAATTGTGGAGATCTATACTTTTCTTCTTCAACTTCAAAAGTAATCATGTAATTTTCTGTCCGGATGCAGTTGGGGACAATGTTTGGCTTCATGCTGCTACTTTTGTTGTGATAGGCTTCAACATTCTTCTGATACTTGGCCCTACATGGCTACAATTTTAACATAATCTGTATCTTTGTGTACAAAGTTGTCATGCAGATATTGATTTGATGCTCAGAAAGACATCAATGAAGACATGCTAATAACAGTCCAAGTTCAAAAATATTGTGATGGATGAAATCCCTATATAGAAAATAGATAGGAAAATAACTGCATGTAGAAGTACCAAATTATTGAATCAAAATAAGACCATCCAATACATAAACCTGGACTTTTATGTAGATTTCATCTCAAACCACTAGACGAATCTTTTCCTTTTCTTTTTTCTCTTCTATTGGACACAGTTTAAGTAAAAGATGTAGCTCGTGACTCACGCCTAAGAAGAACTACAAGAAATGTCACTGATAAAATGAGGTGTTCTAACTTCTAATACAGCATCATCTACCCCAATTCCAATGGAAATTGGATAGAAAATGCATTATTATCCAATTTAATTTCAAATTTAAGAGATGAATCTGAATAAGAGGGACAATAAAAATGTACACCTTTTAGATGGTGCAGAGACTGCTTCCAGAACAATGCAATCATTTTGTGTTTGCAGTAAATCTCAGAGCAGATAAATTGGGGAAGATTTATTAGTTTTTTTAGTTTGAACTTTGAAGCATAACATGAAAATGATTCATTGAAACTTGAATATATAGTGGCAAGTTTTGTTCAACATAAGTTGCATCAAATGTGTAAACCTTAACCAAATTCCCCAAAGTTAATTTGGACACATAATTTTCTTCCACGATTCGACCAATGGACCAAAGAAAAAACATAAGAACACAAGCAACAAAATACATGAAGAACAGGGCTCTGACAATTAAGCCTCATACCATATGGTAGATGAGTCAGGAGTAATACCAACAAAATAACCCCCTGGCTTCAGCAGAGATGACACATTATGTAGCAGCCTTTGTGCTTTCTCTTCGGTTTCAAAGCACAGCTGCATCAAAGGAGGATCAGCAGGCAAATCTTAGTGGATAGATTACAAAAACAAGTGTTAGAAGAGATAACAAATATTAACATAGCAAGAACAAAATAATATGTTTCAATAGAACCAGAGAAGAGGTGTTTTGGCACAACGGTAAGGTTGTTTGTCTTGTGACTTGGAGATCATGAACTCGAATCCTGGAGATAACTTATTTGCTTAGGGCAAGGCTACATACATCTACCTCTACAAATCCCATTAGGCGAGAGCTTCATGCACCGGCACCACTGGGCCGCCTAGTGGGGTCTAAGAGAATAGATATATGCAATTTTTGCGCAATCTTACTCTCGCAAACATATAGGTTGTTTCCACTTTCGAGTATTTGAAACCATGACATGACCTCCAACTCACAAGGCAAGCTACCTTACCGTAGTAACCAGAGATATTACTCCATGAATATTTGCTTCATAAAAATGTCCAATCAAATTCCCTTTCTTAAATTTCAGTTGTGTCTCAAAATTGAAAAGAAATGTCGGACAAATAAGATATCCTCCATAAAGAAACAAACATCAACTACAACTTCACGTAAATATGCAATGCTTCAAATACATGATTTAGAAACAAGGAAAGAGAGACCTGCAAATGGTGCAAGCAGCAAACACAATCAGCGGTATTAAGCTTCTCCTTCAAATGCAATTCTATATTCTCCTGTGAAAAACAAAACACAATAAAAATTGAAGAAAAAAAAACAATAAATAATAATTCTAATTACTCAAATTCAAGAAGAAAAAGAATCGGAAGGTGACCATGCAAGGATCAAGGTCAAAAAAGTCAGCAGTGTAAGATTTGCGAAGAATCTCCTCCCAGGCTTGACGGAGTTGGTGAATAGCAGAGGAATGAGAATCGATTCCGATATAATGACCTATTTTGGCGTCGGACCACTTATCGGAATCAGTGGCTCCGCCGCAATATAAATCGCAAACGGTGGCGTATGGATGAGAGAATATATTTATTAGAGCCATCGTAGCAAAATCGTAGACACGAGGCTGCTTAAGGCTTCCCGTTTGACTCATCCTCCTCTTCGCATCAATTTGTGTCTACCAAACTACACACTCACTCTTTTGGTTCACCTTCGGCTTAAACCCTTTCCTTAATCAGACTACCTCTCCCAACATTCGTTTATTAATATCATTAACAATTTTGAGTTTTACTTTAAAAACTCACCAATATTTAGGACATGATAAGATATAAACATGATTATTTAAACAATATTTAGGGTTGGGTAATGGACATGTCTTACCCAACCCAACTTGGTCCACCCTCATCTCTAATTTGGGCTATCCGAGTGAAGAGGGCATGAAAAATCTTTGCATTACTATAAATTGTCCGCTTTGTTCATGGACCTTTCTAATGAAGTTATGTTTTTTATTTTTCATTAAACTTAATAAGAAATAATGTTAAATTATTTAAATAATATAATATATTGTTATGTGTAATTTTAGAACTATGATGGTGGAATATAATTATTTTATGTACTTTGTTATACTATTCTAATTTCATATAGATTTGTTGTTCTAATTTAAGTGAATATTATACGAACACAAACAAGGAAATCCAGCTCTAGATGTGAGTAAGGTTGGCATATGTATAAATATAATTTGTCATATGTCAAAAAATACAAAGACGAAAGATGGGACCAGATGAAATTGAAAGCGAAGAAAGCTTAGTGGAATTAGCGCTCCATGTTCTTAACACTGCCGACCCGTTCCAGAAGTCCCGACTCGGCGACTCAGTTGCAACTCGGTGGCTCAATGGGGCCATCACTCACCCCTACCACCCTGACCGCCACCTTCTCGTCCCTGACCGCCCTGCAAGGCTCTCCAACGTATACATTCATGCATTCTTGTTTATTTTCATTTGGGGTGCCATATGTTTGATGAAATGTCTCAGTCACATGTGCAAGTTTTTTTTTAATGAAATGCGTGCAGGTGAAGTTGGTGGCGCCGGGTTTGATGCCAAAGCTGGGGAAAGCGGGAAGCTTGCAGAGCAGGATAGCCATTGTGCATAGCCTTGCTCATACTGAAAGCTGGGCCATTGATTTGTCTTGGGTATTCATTCATTCTTCTTCTCTTTTTATCGCCCCTTTTATTTTAGTATTCATTGAGAGCATACTGGACACGGTTAAGTAAAGTTAAAGAGCGAAGTTAGTAACTTTGCTTTTTAACATTGATCTGGGTTCACAATAAGTCCTGCCATACATATACTCACTGTAAAAGTATATTATAATAATATGCACATGTCAAAACATTCTGTCCATGGATATGTTGCATTTGGAGATAGAGAATATGTGGGTTTTGCAAATTGCAATTCCAGAAATAATAGAACTATCTTATTTTTTGTGATTCTCCCTAACTACTCATGCTGTTTGACTTTAGGCTACTCAAATCCAAAAAAACTCCTGCTTTTGTGGGAGTATAAAGTACGCAATGGTTCTTGATGGAATTTTGGTGCCAGATAAGTTTGTTCCCCAGCAACTTGCCATACAATAGTCCTCGATATACTGATATATTACACCCATTTCAATGAAAAAGCTAGACACACCTCACTTATGTAAGCATATGTAGCAAGACTAGAGATTCAGAGTGAAGGTGTATAGAAAATGAAATAATGGCAAATGTAAAATGGTGAAAACATTCAGTTGTAGAAAATGGTGAAAACTGTAGATTTGAGTAGAATTGTATATGGCTGTAGTTACTCATTTTTAATAATTCAGAATTCATGGAAGAATGTCTTCAATGCGCATGCTTTTGCATATACTGTTTTTTGGAACCTCTAACAATCACGTGGAATAGATGTGAAGCATTCATTAAATTATGAAAGGTCATCATTATATGAAGTACTAGCAAAAGTATGTTACGGAAATTAAGAGTTGTAGCTTGTAAGACAATATGTGGATTGTTAATTACAGGCTTTAACTTTCCTTTTAGTGCCATGTTTTTCATTTTTTGGACTTCCTTGCTATGCATTTGCCATTGTGTATTTGGAAGGCAATTAGTTATCCTCATCCAGTTCATAATGCTGCTACGAACATTTATTATAAATATTTATGTAAATAATACATCCTTGCAGGATATAATAGCTCGTTTTGGTAAGCAAGAGGCAATGCCTAGAGAATTCTTTACAGATTTTGTGAAGGTTGCACAGGATGAAGGTCGACACTTCACTCTTCTTGCTGCACGACTTGAGGATCTTGGTTCTTATTATGGAGCATTACCGGCTCATGATGGCCTCTGGGATTCTGCCACTGCTACTTCCAAGGATTTGCTATCACGATTAGCAGTTGAACATTGTGTTCATGAGGTGTGTCTTACATTGCTGTTCTCTTTTTTTGTGATTTATGGGTTTTCTTTATGTTTATAATGAATTGAAGCATTTAACCTCATTAGATGCTTGGACCAGTTTGTGTGATTAACAAGATTGCTTATTAATATTGGATTTAAATTTTTTAGGGAGGAGGATTGGCATCCAATCCTTGGGATATTTTTTTAATATCTTTCAGAAGCTCTAAAAAATTATTATTATTATTATTTTGTCAATGAACATGATTTATGATAGAACATCATGATGTTGTTCGTTCCATGTAACCGACTCTACCATTGGGATTAAAGCTTGGTTGTTGTTATATTGTTCTTACTATTATTATTTTTAAATGACATTTTAGTGTCTCAAGTAATTTTGTTAATACTCGAAGTGGGATGTCAGTTTGTCCTCTCCGGTGAACTTCTATCTATTCTTGGTGAAATGCTCTTATGGAGAACAAAACAGGAAAGGTTTCCAAACCAAATGGTAATTAAATGTTTTATGGAGAGAATGCCTGCATCAACTTGTATCTCCTTTAATTAAAGCTTCGAAATGAATTAAACTACAAGAAAATATTTACCATCTGATATCTGTCTTATCAGAACCTCCCTCCCCTAAAGTTTTATCTAAAAAAGGACTGAATGCATATTGTATCTTTTAGATATATTTGATTAAGTGTTATGTATCCCTTTTTTCTGAGAAATATATTTCCCTTGTTTTTGAATTACTGCCATGAAGTCAGAAGTGGCTGGTTGTAGTGGAACTGAACTGTGACAAGAGGCGAACTTTATTGAATATTTACTCCCATTAGACTTACAGTATTTCTTTGTTTTGCCGCTGTGCTAATTTTGAACTATATTTGCTTGTTATGGTCTCCCTTTATGTCATGATTCTGCTTCACACAAAAAATGAGTTTCTGAATCTAAAATGTAAAACCTGGTTGAGTATGAACACAGGCTAGAGGACTTGATGTGCTGCCTACAACAATCTCACGTTTCCGCAATGGTGGTGATAACACTACAGCAGATTTACTAGAAAGAGTAGTTTACCCTGAGGAAATTACACACTGTGCTGCTGGTGTGAAATGGTTCAAGTATCTGTGCCAGAGGTCTAGGACACCAGTGTCCGATAAAGAAGAGCAAGAGATTTGTGCAGTAGAAAGTGGAACTACAGCTGGGGATGATGAAGTGATCTCAAAGTTCCATGCAATAGTAAGGACATATTTCAGAGGACCTTTAAAACCACCTTTTAATGAGGAAGCAAGAAAAACTGCTGGATTTGGTCCTGAGTGGTATGAACCGCTTGCTGTTAAGAATCCAATCCATTATGGGTAGTAGTTTCTTATTGTTTATCTTTTAGCATTTGGGCAACTGTAACAGAATTTCATTTATTGGTTTTTTATATTTAAATTTTAAATTAAATTTCAAAGTACCACTGTTTTATCTGGGACAAAAGGATATTTAAAATATGAGTTTAACACTTCTAATATATATTTTGCTTTATGCACATCGATCTAGACCATTGAATATGATGAATGGTTGAGATCATTATACTTAATCAATAATTAACTTTAGAATTTGGTCTAGACTCATGCAAAGCTAGATCTAAATTTCATTTCATGTTTAATAGCATATCTTTGGAAGACAGCAATTACAATCTTATTTCAACATTGAGTTATATAAGTTGGTCTAATCCTTGGATTAATTCAGAATCTCTGGTGAGTTGTCCGGCAGCCATACCCCAAACCACACCAGCAGAAGCATAAGAAATAGTAGGTATTGATAATCTCTCTGCGTCCCAATCCAACATTTGAACCACAACTTGCATTGATGGTGGATCCACAGCATGGCATTGTATGCACAAGTTCCGCAATAGTTAGCTTCTTTGAAATTTTTGCATCCCCTTCATCATCAGCATGAATTCTTGTTGCCTTGCTTCCTTCGAAGGGATTATAAATCCATTGAGGGTAGTAAACATGATTAGTGTTTTTCAACATGTCTTCTGTGATCTTCCTCCTTCCTATTGTTTCAAGCAGTATCATTCCATAACTAAGAACCTGACTCACAAAATACATTGTCAAAGTTTCTTATGAAAACTCCTGGTTCTATGTACCCCAAAGTTCCACTTATTGCTGTGTAATAAAACATTTAGAGGTTTATCAAAATGGATAATGCGTTGATCACAACTTTGGTGAAGATACTCTACTCGTGTAGCTATGCATAGTGCAATTCCTCAGCTTTTTCTAGCCATGGGAGTTTTGCTTCTTGTCCGGTGAATTTATGAGCTAATGTAGTGAACCATTTGGAATGAACTCATAAATAAGAGCCCTTTTAAAGCCATCAGCACAGAAGTGAACAATGTTAACATGGTGGATTCTACCCAATAACAACTTCATTATTGAAATCTTCCCCTTTTCTTTGGGAATTATGCAGGATTTTCACAGCGATAGAAATGTCTTCGGAACACAATGCCATAAGCTCCCTCTTCTAACTTCTTCTGAAAATTATTGGTGATTCTCTTAATTTTAGCATGAGTATCTACTAGGTCTCAGAACTCTATAGTCTTCTGTAAGAATCTTAGATGTGATAAACTGCACCAGTCAAAAGAATAACAAACAGCGATCCTACTGCTGATCCTGCAACTACCAAAACTAATTTTTTAGACAATGATAAAATTTTACAGGTCAATTTAACCAAAAAGCTCAACTAAACTTGAAAGCTGACCTGTGGTCACCAGAGCTCTTGATGATGAACCTGTAAATGACAATAACAAAACTCAAAATTTATGTAATCCCCTCAAGATGGTCATGACATATCTTTAAATTTTCTCTTAATTGAGTGCAGTAACCTAACATAGGAGTGCATTTGAAATAGAGATGGGGATATCCTCTCTCACCCTAAACTTTTGCTCACAAAAAAATATATGACTTGAAGGTTTATGCTTTCATCCTTCAAGATTGCATCTATATGACTTGAACATGGAACCTCCAATATGCATGGGAAACTCAATGCTTAACCATTCACTATGCCGCTGGAGACAACTAGCTAGGAGTAGTGTTCTTAGAGTCTTTAAATTCAGAGGATTAACAGTAGGTACCCATATGGATCATATAACTCATTTTTTTCGCCTTTTTAGTGAATAAGTTTTACAGTGAGCTTCACCGAATTGGGGAGTTCAACCACAATTTTGTTATTTGCAGCACAAACTAAATCAAACCCAGGAATGATAGCTGCAATGTTTTGGAGGGTGCCCTTTGATATGGAAAGTGAATCAGATAACTTGATTTCTGCATGATAAATCTGGACAGCTATCAGAGCCTAATGCGTGCTCTAGTTGAAGCAGATCATGAATAGAAGGTCAATGTAAAAGGAGATTGTTACTAAAGAAGTAGCCATGTGCTCATGTCTCTTGAGTCTTTGGCTTTTTGCAGGTTATGAGGACATGAAGCAATGCCTTACCCATCAACCCTTTTTTTGTTCAAAATCAATTTTCAATCTCTTCAGTACCTTCTCAATAATTGCCTCATATGACATATGTGCTTACATCAACATGACTTGATTTGTTGGGTTTGCCTTGACTTATTCATATTAACTTTAATATGGTTTTTGTCCTTTAATCTCTATTGAAAGGTTAGTTTCCAACTGGCCTTCATGACCACATAAATGTTATCCTCTAGTGCTCTGCTGCATTGCTCTTAATTCACATCTTAACATCCGAAGACATGGTGGGACTTTAATGTTTGTGTCCTTATCTACCAGTACTGTGATTTGTGATGTAAATTTTGATATCTTTGTTTTCCTTTAATCTCTCTTGTTGCTAATCAGGCTAACTGTTACTTGCTTTCTGTATGACCATCACAGAAATGTCATCCTTAACTGCATTGCTTATACACCTTTTGCTGGTACTCCCATTCCTATCACATGCAAGTACTAGCAGCATCAAACCAAAGACTGCTCTTGACTGTTACGTTCGTGTGGGATTCATAACATAAGCCACCCTTTCCGGCTGAAAGATAGTCCAGACCACTGTGGTGACTTGAGATACAACCTATCTTGCCAGGACAATCAATTGGTACAGTTTTGGAATTCAGGAAAATATTATGTACAGTCAATTAATTACAACAACTTGATAATTCGACTAGTGGATGCAAATATTGGCTTGCATAACTACTCTTCTCTCCCTAGCCATTCTTTAGGCACTTTTAGTTTCTGCAACCAAAGTGAGCCGTCCGAGCTGTATCAAAATTATCAGTTGCAGGATACACATTCAATTTTAACTTATGATAGCAAGAAATTGACAGAGCTCATGATATATCTGAGATGCCCATATCCAATGAGTTCATCTGATGGCACTGCAGCTTGCATGAATGATGATAATCCATATGGGGAAGGGAGTATTTTCTATGTTAATGTTGATAACAAGTCTCTTTGGGATTTGGGGCTGGGAGACTCATGTCGCATAGAGTTTATGTATCTGACATCTTGGCCTGCTGAATACTACAATCAAAGCAACATTTCATGCACAGATATTCATAATATGCTGCTTTATGGCTTTGAACTTTCTTGGCTGAAAGCTTTCTGTGATGATGTGAAAGTTGCCATCCTTGATGGCCATGGCCATCCTTATTGTTCAGGTTCCTAAAGTGTACTTTCTTTCATGCTCCATTTTTTGTTTCAACCATCTTTATTTGTTTCTTTAATTGGGGAATGGATGGAAGGAAAGAAAATAAATAACTACAATGAAAAAAAAGAAAGAGAATGAAATATAAGAGAATAGAGGAGTTGGATCAATGCTATTTAAAACTTTGCACCACCTTCAAACAATATGTCACTATATCTTATTTGAATGATGAATATTAGAAGATAAAATTCACATGACTCTACATCAAGTGAAAACATTTGTTATGATCCAAAAAATTATGGATTTTGATTGTTGGATCTTGTTCTACGAGTCGTGACTCATTAGAAGAAAAATGATAGTCTTTTGATAAACACAGGTATCAATTGTAAAAGTAGAAAAGAATAATGAGAAGAAAAAGTCACAGAACCAAAATCTATGGTGATTCTTGGCAGGGCTCTATAGAAGCTTTATTAGAGAAGAAGTAGTTGAGTTACAATGAGAGAATGATAGAGAAAACTATGGATCCCACGACCCACCCCACTTCTGATTCCACAATCAGATTACTAACTATCTTCCTACCTTCCCTTGCTATTCCCTAGGCTATTTAACAACAATCAGCAAACTAACTAAATCCTAACTGCTTCTAACTGTCAAAACAGTTAGGGAAGTTAGTTATTTAACTTCCGGATTCTCCTCTTCCCTATTTTGTACATGTGGTCAATCCTTTTAGTGGATTTGACCCTATCATCTTTCTTGAGTGTTCACATGAGCATCTTCTAAACTTATCATTCATGTATGGTTAAGAAAAGTGAACCGCAACAAATAAGTTTCTTGAAGTTTAAAATATCACTTATAACATAAAATTATGCTCTTGGAAGATTCAAAATGTCACCAATTAAGTCCTTAGAAGAACTAATATGGTGGCATTTTTAATATTTCATTGACTTATTTTGTGACGCTTTTCTTTGGAAGATCAATTTGGTGACACTTCCCATGAATTTAATACTTTACTCTATAATCTATAGTCGGGTCTCTTTCATTTCACCCCCTCTGTCCAAACATAATTCACATTTTTTCATCTGTGAACATCCTTATTTATTTATAAAGAGCTAATGCCAATGTTTTTCAAATCTCACTTCACCTTATCATAGTCTCTTTTCTTAGTTTTAAATTATGGTACACTCTTCTTGTTCATGAAGCATTCAAGGCATACAATACAACAATACATGCAAGAAATATGATGAGGTTAAACTAAATTTTGATTCCTTAACCATGTCCAACAAATGCAATATGCTAATTTAATGTTGACAAAAAAGAATGCATAAATATCACTGAAGTTTTTCGTTAGTACAAAGTTATCATGAATATTTGATGATGTAATTCTTTACTTTTTAAATTTTAATCCCTTCCCATAAAAAGCATGTCCTAGCTTCAATATGTTTTAAGTTTCTAAAATAAAACGATTTTTATTTTGGTCTTCATGACAAAAAATTGTGGCTGCATTACTGCAAAGATAAAAAGTAGTGTCTATGGACCCTGACATTAACTCCCTGTTGCTAATACCATATAAAGTTTATTTTTTTTATTTAGTTACTTTGTATATTTGCTCTTTCAAACTATATGTATAATAAAATGTATACTCATATCTCTCTTAAATAACTGTGTATAATAAAACTGTATATTTTTTCTTGTTCATGAAGCATTCAAGGCATTAGGCATACAATAATACATATGCTCAAATTAAATATCTTGTATGCTTCTTGCAGTAGTGTATGCAATTTCGGCTGCGATCATAATCAGTAAGTCCTTATCTTTCCCTCAAGTCCCTTAGAAAATTCTTCACAGTTTTCTACTTTGCTGCCAGATGGGTGATTACTGTTCTATTCGTCATCATTTGTCTATGTATATCAACATTGAAGATTTTCTGCGAGGTGATAATAGCTATCTGATGCCTATAAGGTACTCTTACAAAGACATTAAGAGAATAACAGAAGGATTCAAGATAAAGCTAGGGAGTGGTGGCTTTGGCTCTGTTTTCAAAGGACAACTTCGAATTGGCCGTCTTGTAGCGGTTAAGGTATTGGACAAAGCCAAAGCAAGTGGCCAAGATTTCATAAATGAAGTTGCTACTATTGGAACAACTCACCATGTTAATGTGGTGCAACTCATTGGATTCTGTGTGGATGGATCAAAATGCGCTCTTATATATGAGTTTATGCCAAAGGATCTCTTGAAAAGTACATTTTTTCACATGAAGAGGGTTCTTCCTTAAGTTGTGAAATGTTGTACTCCATTTCTCTTGGAATTGCTCGTGGTATTGAATACCTTCATAATGGCTGCAATATGAAAATTCTCCACTTTGACATCAAGCCTCATAATATCCTTCTTGATGAGAAATTCAATCCAAAAGTTTCCGATTTTGGACTCGCCAAACTTTACCCTACAGATAATAGCGTTGTGTCTTTGACTGCCGCAAGAGGAACCATAGGATACATGGCTCCTGAGCTCCACTATAGAAATATTGGCACAATCTCCTACAAAGCCGATGTCTATAGCTTTGGGATGTTGTTAATGGAGATGGCTGGTAGAAGGAAGAACTTGAATGCATTGGCTGAGAATTACAGCCAACTTTATTACCCATTTTGGATTTACGATCAGTGACACGATGGAAAGGAAATCAGAATTGAGAATGACACAGATGAGGAGATGAGATTATCGAAGAAAATGATGATTGTGGCATTGCATTGTATTCAGACGAGGCCAAGCGATCGTCCTTCAATGAAGGAAGTGTTAGAAATGCTTGATGGAGATGAAGACTTACCAATGCCTTCTAAGCCTTACCTATATCCACACATGCAGTCAGAGGATGTTAGAAAGCATATCAGTTCAAGTCTATCCTCTGATATAACAGTTAGTAATTCCAAAATCGACCTAATCTCTTTTTGTTCTAGGATGGTCTTGCATCATCTTCTAGCTTGTACTCGTAGCCTTAATTATATATTGTGTTGAGTAGCTTTTTAGCTTTGACTATAGCCTTTGAGACTCCAATATCTATCTCCTTCAATTCAATGTAATTATAGTGCTTGGTTCCTCCTGTTAACCAGTCAAGTATTATTGCATGGTCAAATTGGTATGTCTAACTGCATGTATATGACACTTTTTTTTGTGTGGTAACTTTTGATAATTTGTTATAGTAATGGGTGGAATATAGTAAGCTCAATATTGATTGCAGGGAACTACATGCACTTTGCTATCACACACACCTTTTGGTGTTGAAGAAAAGCAGATGTAATGCTAAGTGAAATAGTTGGCACTTGCCTCATTTACATTGATAAGTGATAATCACTCATTTTTTATAGCATTACCAAACTACTTTGTAGTATTATAATTGCTAGTTACTGGTTTTTCAAAAGTTAAGTCACAAGTCACAACACTTTTTAGGATTGGAACTATGCCAGCAAAAAATAAACTAAACGAGTAAAAGACATGGCAAGTGCTTCTATTATTTAACAACTTTTTGTTGCAGCAAATCATGTAATGAGTTAGCTCATTAATTTATAAGGAAAAAAATACATGCACATTGTACGAGTTTTATACACTATTACTCCATTATCCACAATTCTTTAACTTACAGTACACATATATTACTTAATGTCGTAAGTTTTTGGGTCAAATTATAATATCATAAAATTGAGGAAACACACTAAAGGTACCATGATGTGCACCTTGCACTATGTGCATGCAACTATATCAAATCATATCGTAGATTCATAAGGAAACTATATCAAACCATGATTGAGAGTCATAATCCAATAAAAAAATCTAAAAATATATGCTACAAATCAGTTTCAAAGACCATGTGTTAAAAGTTAACCTTGGTTATGATTTGTGGGTCCTGCTCCATTATAAAAAGGTGAATTTGAGTAGGAATAAAATGAAAATAAAAAAATAATTAACCATTATAAAATAGAATAATGTATCTCTTTACTAATTCTTTTATCATCTTAATAATAATCAGTGCAACATTTTAAGTGAAAAGATAGGAAAATAAAAAATATTAAAATAAGAAAATAGAAGGAGACCCATGTCAACATTTGAATGGTTAAAAAGATTAATTATCGAGAAAAACTTGTGTTGAAATATACATATTTAAATAAAACCAATAAAATTTTGATTGTGCACAGGTTGTGATGGTTTGACAGATGGGTAATTTTACATGGTGTCCGTCTTCTCAGATTCAAAAACATTTCTGAACGTAACATACTCTCTTTCTCCATTTAGGTTCTTGAGCTCTTTTCATTCTTTACATTCTGAACAACCATACTCTAGGGTTTCAACTTTCTCCTACTCAATTTCAATTTCTGAATTTCAATTTCTGAATTTTGACCATTTTAGCTGTTTTCAAACTACACTCACTTCGTAGATCCACCGCGGGTTTCTATTGACTTCGAATCCACAAGGTTGATTTGCGATATTCATTTCGCACTGTCTTTTTTGAATTTTTGTTTTCGTCCTTTTATTGATGTTGAGCTACTTATGCAAGTGTTTCTGATAAAAAGAGGTTATAGGTATTCTAAATTTCGCTTCATGTGCTTGTTTTACATGAATTTAGCATATTTTGATTAAATGGATTGTTTGGGGGTTGGTATCAACAATTCAATGTATATGATTTTATGTAGAGTGTGAGCCTCGACACAACGGTAAGGTTGTCTGCCATACCTTAAACAGCCTGCTCGTTTTCAAGGGTAAGACTGTCTACATGTATCCTCCCTTTACCCCCATTAGCTTAGAGTCTCGTGTAGCATATCACCTTTTTTTGAACGAACGGAAATTGTTTTAACTTCACCTAGTGGGATAAAGGCTTGGTTGTTGTTGTCGTCAAACTAGGTACTTTTGATTTGTGATTGGTTGATTGATGCTATCTATGGATTGGAAGTCATGGAGTAACTTGGTAATTGTGTTGAGTTTACAAATGAAAAAAAATGGATTATTGAAAGACATTTACCATGTTCTAGGTGCTGCTAACAATAAGTAATATTTTAGTGATTTTTGGAATCTTGCAGTTCATTTTTATGTAGATCTGTCCTCCTCACCCTGCCCTCACCTTCCCATTTCATAGTAAAGAGTTCACACAGGCTGTTAGAATCTAATTGATGCTTAGATGTCTGGTGAACTCGGTCTAACCTTTAGTGTTGGTGTGAGCAAGTAAACATGAAGAGGAAGTAAGTTATAGACGTTTTCTATTGATTATGTGAATGGGCTCAGTATCAATAACTGGTGCTAGACTGCTAGTCTTTGAGTAGGGTATTCTTGTATGTGTGGATTGGCTTGTTGTGATGCTTTGAAAAAAAAAGTAATGGAGAAAGGTAATTGAAAATACTGCTAAACATTGTGCTATATTCTCTGTTTCTCTTTTTGCTGTGTGAAGAAATTGCTTACTATGTAGTAAATGGAGCACACCATATAAATATTTTGATTCTGGAACAACTATAATACTTTAATAGTTTGAATATGTGTGTGATGCATACTTAATAATGCTGGTTTATTTATAATTGTTGCTTCATGTGCCTAAATCTGGGAAACTTTAGTTACGCGTCTCAATTTATTTCTCCTATGTATCAGGTGTAAGATTAAAGAGTTTCATCAAGCTAAGGTGGCATGTTATAGGATCCAGTGTCCATGGTTAAATTCTTTGCCTTTTAGCTTGGTGAGGAAGCAACATATCAAAAGTTGAGACAACTAAAGAATGATGGATTGCAACAAAGATGAGGCAGCTAGGGCCAAAGAAATAGCTGAGAGGAAATTTTCAGAAAGGGAATATGTCGGGGCAAAGAAGTTTGCTCTCAAGGCTCTAAATCTGTATCCTGCATTGGAGGATCTTTCCCAGTTTTTGACTACTCTTAATATTTATATATCTGCCGAGAATAAAATAAGTGGAGAAATGGATTGGTATGGTATACTTGGAGTGAGCCCCTTTGCTGATGATGAGACTGTTAGAAAGCAGTATAGGAAGTTGGCTCTCACTCTTCATCCTGACAAAAACAAGACTTTAGGTGCAGAGGGTGCATTTAAACTGGTTTCTGAGGCATGGAGTTTGCTATCAGATAAGACCAAGAGATTAGCATATAACCAGAAGAGGACCGGAAATAACCCTAATCATATTGGTTCTCAATCAGCTGCACACAGTTCAAATGGTATTTATAATTTTAAGAAGAATGTAACTTCAAATATGAGGACTGGAACTAATGCTCGGGCACCCTCAGCTCCAGTTCCTCCTCCACAGAAAAGGGCTGAAACCTTTTGGACTATCTGTAATCGGTGTAAGACGCATTATGAGTATCTCAGGGTTTACTTGAATAATACCCTTTTATGTCCCAACTGTAATGAAGCTTTTATGGCAGTTGAGACAGGTCCACCTCCCAATGTTTTTAAGTCACCAAATTGGTCTTCTCGTCAACAGCATCACAATAATCGACAACATGGTGGAACTAATAACACAAATGTTCAGTGGGATTCTCACGGATCATCATCTGTTGCTGCTCAAATTGTGCAGCAGGCAAGTGAGAAAGTGAGAAGAGATGGTTCGAAGAAAAGGAGGACAGATGATATTCACATTAATGGTTATCAAGGGCACATGGCAAATCATATGGGAATGGGACATGGAGCAGCCGGTGTGGGCAGTTTTTCTGAACCAGGAAAGGCTAACATGGAAACACAAAGAATTAATGGTTTTTCTGGCAAGCATTACAGAACAAGAGAGTTGTCAATGTTTGAACTGCGAAACATGTTGATGGATAAGGCAAGGGTTGATATTAGTAAGAAACTTCAAGAATGGAGATCAGTGGCTGAAGCTAAGATTACCAACAAAGACAGAGGGAATAAGAGACAGAAAAGCACATTTAATGACAAAGCCAGTTCAGAGAAGCATGTAGAGTCCACTGATAATGGTAACAGGCGTCTGGTTGTTGATTCTTTTCCTGTCACATCTGATGACGCAGTTGAGAAGAACCAAGCCTATGTTACAATTAATGTTCCAGACCCTGATTTTCACAATTTTGACTTAGATAGATCTGAAAATGTCTTTGAGGATGACCAGGTTTGGGCTGCTTATGATGATGATGACGGAATGCCTCGTTATTATGCTAGAATTCACAAGGTGATATCCACAAAACCATTTAGAATGCAGATCCGTTGGCTTAACTCTCGAAGCAACACTGAATTGGGCCCAATAGATTGGATAGGCTCTGGTTTTTATAAAACTTGTGGGGATTTCAGAGCCGGTAAGCATGAACTTTCCGAGTCATTAAATTCATTTTCACATAAGGTTAGGTGGACAAAAGGCAACCGAGGAGTTATTCGCATCTTTCCTGGAAAGGGAGAAGTTTGGGCACTTTATCGAAACTGGTCTCCTGATTGGAACGAACATACTCCAGATGAAGTGATACACAAGTATGATATGGTGGAGGTTCTTGATGATTTCAGTGAGGAGCAAGGTATAATAGTTACTCCCCTTATTAAAGTTGCTGGTTTCAGGACAGTGTTTCAGAGGCACATGGACCCTGATCAGGTGAGGAGGATTCAAAAAGAGGAGATGTTTCGATTCTCTCATCAGATTCCTAACTACTTGCTTACTGGCCAAGAAGCTTCTAATTCTCCAAAGGGTTGTCGAGAGTTGGATCCAGCTGCTACTCCTTCTCCTTCAGAAAATGACAGAAGCTGATGAGGCATCGCTGGATAATGTTTAGAAAACCAAATGAAGATTCAGCACCTAGTTCACATGAAAACCTGCATTTGGATTTTTTGCTTCAAAACCTTGTAGAGCAGAAATGTTAAACATGGATGGCGTGCAGAAGAAGGATGATAGATGAGAGACTACACAGAATAGAGAAGTTGGTGTGGTTGATGATGCCATAGCTGATAGGCTTGAGAAATTAAACTGAAGATTACTATCTTAAGCGACTCTTGATTTTGGAAGCCTGACCCGTATTATCTATAATGATTTTTGTTGTTATAATTGGATCGAAGGGATCCACAGCCTTTTAGTTTTTGTTGTTTATTTTTATGACATGTTATTGGTTATACTTATGGATTTCCATGCTCAAAGGTGAACTCAGGTATTATTCATCACTCTGTAGGGAAAATGATTAGACCATAGTTCTGGTATTTCATGTTGAGAATCTTGTACTTTGCATTTCCACTTTAGACTCGCCTATTCTGCACCTCTGTGTTGTATGTATGAGTTTTACTTGCATATGATTCATTCGCTAATTGCATTTTGATGCTTGATGCAGTTACTCTTGGCTGCACTTTTATTATTTGTTTTAACATTTTGTTTGTAATCAAATATAGTTGTTCTTGCATGATTTGCAGGTAGAATGTGTCCATCTTTTTTAGTGATATCAAATAGAGGCCATGTTGTGGAAATCTGGCTAGTCGTGACTTGCTATATGCTATCTGATGTTTCTGCCATTGTGAATTGATGCCTCTATGGCCTTGGTGGAAATGGCAACCTGAGTTTTTTTAATAAACTCTACAAGTTTTGGTGGGTACATATGGTGAGAGTTTAGGCCTAAATGCATGAAGCAGGAACATTAATTTTGTTGTGTGTTTCACTAATGGGCATGCATTTTAAAACTTGCTTGTCTTTAAAAGTCACTCACTTATGTACATGCATGGAAAATGATCAAGACATTGTTTTAATAAGCCACTAGACCATATGACCAACCTTTTGTTATGTCTGTTGTGTGGCTCCTTTGAGCTTGAGTTATTATTCATTCTTTTGCTACTCACTAACAAGCCTAAGTGAAAAACTAACAAAAAAAAACCAACTAAAGGGATCATGAGAGCATTGAAATTCATAAGGAGATGAGTGCATCTTTATTAAAATGAGTATAGGGATGTTGAACGTGCATCATGTTGAAGTAGTTTCACAACAACTCTATCAAAGAGACCGTGAAACAACTATTTAAATTTTAACTGAACTTAGGAACAAAACAAAACTTATTCATTTATCATTAGATTAAAAACACATACACACATAAATAACATAATTTAGCAGATTACCATGCACAGAGAAAAAGAACAAACTAAGGCCTTAAGCTAACATGTTAAAGAGAACTTGTCATCATGAGAAGCTTCTCATTTTGCCAAAAAGTCAGCACAATAATTACCTTCCCTCAATATATTCTAAATGGACAGCTTTGAAGGCATCCTTAAAATCAAACATACACAGTACTTTCCTATATCCACACTCTACAAATACAATTACTAGAATTTGTATTTTCATGTAAGCGTAATATATAATGACTTGTGAATAGAGCTATCTCAAAGTTTTTCAATTAAAAAAAGACATGGAAGTGTTAACATGGAATTGGGGTATTAAAAGTAGCACCCTTTATTGTAATGGGCCTATTAAACCTAAAGGGCTTCATTCACTCTCCCTGATATTATTATTGATTTATGGTGTTTAAATTGATTATTCAACTATCCTTATTTCCTTTCAATTTTAGCCACACACACACATATATAATTTACCTAGATGATTGTTCCTTTAAAAACAATACTACTTTATGTTGTCTCTTCTTTGAAGACATTTATGCAAAATCTACCTATATGAGACAAAGAATCCCAAAGGCAATTCAATGTTCGATTTTATTATATGAAAAGCATATGAACTCATTGACCACGAAAGTAATAAAAATGGGATAGGAAGGTTCATGGAAATTACACTATGAGTCAGATTCAAGGAATTTGAAAAGAAAGATAAGCAAGTTTCCTAATGATTCTTCTTGATTACTAATTTGTTCATTATTTCCCATATCAACAAAATATTGCTATTTGCTTTACTACCTTATTTTATAACATTTATGTTTCCTTTACTTAGACACCTAGCCTGTAGGGTTCTTTGGGTCACAATTTTCACCAATAACGATCTTCTCCATCAATTGAGAGACAAGTACCAAAAAAATACAAATGAAAGATAATATGAGAATACATTTTTATCCTTTTGCATATAATGGACTAACAATTTTGTCATTAAAAATACAAAGAAAATGTAATATTTGTCTCTTTATTAATGGAGAAGATCATTACTCAATTTTCACTGAATGAAACTGTTGACTCTATTCACCGATTCAGCATTATGCATGATTCATGTACCTCCCCCATTTCCCCTTCAACCATGTGATTCTCATAATGTCAGAAGAATCTAAAATTTCCATTGAAACTTTAAGAATATGCATAATTAAAGAGAATAAGAATCACATGGAATTTTGTTTTATATCTGGTAGAATTCTCATTCTCATGTTTTCCTTTATGATATTCTTTTTGGTTAGCTTGATCATTCTTTTATGAGATATTTTTTTAGGACACACTTTATACGGATTTATGTTTGTCAACTTTCTTAATTAATTTGGAAAAAATCTTAGAAAGATGTGATTGCTAGATTTCTCTCTCTCTATTCTGCATAGATGCCAAAGCTGTCTAGTGAGGAGTGAGGTAGATCTTGAGAAATCATTTTTTGTTGATGTCTATTCTCCATCTATGATTCCATAATGCGAGCTTGTAATTTTTCAAGTAGTTTGTAGATAATAGAGACGTTCGTTTAACATTGATCGAAGAGACATCGTAACTTTTAAGGGGGAAACTCGTAGCATTTGAAAGCTAATTTTCAGAAAGTTACTTAGAAATAGAGTCCAAAAAATGAAAATTTTCAATAATTTGTCAATCAATTTTATCCTTCAAAATATTTAAAAAAATTACATTACTACTTCTAACTAATAAAATTATTTTTTTTAGTAACTTTTTAAAATTTCAATAATTCATCTATCAAATTTATTTATTTTAAATATTTAAAAAATTACATTAGCTATTTCTAACTAAAAAACTTATTATTTTTTTGGTAACTTTTTAAATTTCAGCTCATTTTCAAGCTAATAAGATTGATTATGTCAAAAAAGTTGTCTTCATCCCATTATCTAATCAAACTTCACAAAATAATATACAAATTCGTTTTTCTTTTTAATTAAATTGTACTTTTTAATTGGACAGAAACATAAAGTAAAACAAGAATGAGGAAATGTGATCTCTATTCATTTCAAAATTAATTTTACCAACAACTCTGGTTTAATAATCAATTTACACAGTTATAAGTTTCTAGTTAAATTCCTAATTACAAGTTTACAGCTGTAAGTTATTTTTATCACAAAGTGCAATCTAGGCACTTGATGTTATGATTTGAGGGAGTTACAAAGGGACTCTATTTATGAGCTATGAGTTTGTTTGGAGCCAAGTTTTGCACTTGGCACAATCGAGTGTCAACTTGCATGGTTGGACATATAAGATTTGCATGTGCATGTTTTAGCACAATATGTCCAAACATTGACACAACTGTGTCATTAAGTGAAGGGTCATGTCGACCTCCATATTTTGCAAAGAGACTCTATTTATTATACCTCTCTTCCTCTTTAATCATAAAATCATCTTTCAATCTGTATTAAAAGAAAAGAAAATCGAATGAGGCTCATGCTCTAATGAGTTAAAAAAAGTCACTAGGATGAAGGTTTATTTCACATAATAAATGTTGAATTATGTTGAGTGGTAATTAAAGTTAAATTAGTTTTTTTTTGCCAATATTAAACACCTGAATAGGCAAATGAGTATTAACACAAATATGTAAACCCGTGGTTTTTTCTGTCGGTGAGGATTCACTTACTCCAACAGTAAGTTTAAAAAAGTTTTTTAAACGTACTTTACATCTTAGTCATCAATTCTAGGGAAATCCAATGGTTTAGATCTACCCACTGATTCAAGCCATTGAATTTCCCTATATTTAATAGCTAAGATGTGGAATAAGTTTAACAAATTTAGTATTGAAGTCAATAAATCTCTCATCTCTTTCTTTTAGGTTTAAACAATCAAATATATGATTTTTATCTTATTGGTTGACAAATTATTATTTGTTTAGACATATATAATATCAATCAAGTTAGAAAGTTAAGCAAAAGATAAAAATGTCACAAAGAGATTTATCATAGTTTACCTAAACACGAGATACATTCAGTCCTTTATAACACGAAAAAATTCATTATAACTGACTAGATTACTGATTTCAACAAGTTAACAAAGACTATCTAAGAATCTAAGTATTATTTTCGACCTAATCTCTTCATGCTGCTAATCGCGGGTATTATTTTTAACATATCCTCTTTAGGCTCAAATAAGTCAACGAGTCTTCTCTCGACACAAACTAATATTTTTTGTTCGCCGAGTCTCATCAAGACGAGGATCGTTTGACCGAGATGGAACGATGATGATATGTACCACAAATAGAGGACAATGAGATCAAATCTACAATAAAATGATACAAAATATTTGTACCACTTCAAATCTCTTATAGCCCTAATTTGGAGAGTGGTGGTTAATAGAGAATGGTGAATCTCACAAAGTTGGAGTGCAACTTAACTCCATGATGACTTCACATCCTTTTTGTCTAACGAATCTCGATTCTGAATTTCAATTCTCGATTTCAGTTACATCCAAGTCCATTATACTCATTTTATTCAAAAACGTGAATTCCAAATTTTGTCCTTTTTATGTTAAGGACAAATTAATTTTGGGATGATTTCTTACTTCTGATGAGTCGATTTGAATTTAATGATTCATTTTGAATGTTAATTTCTAACTTTTGTATTTCGATTATGAGACCACTAAATTTTTTCTAAACAGGCAGAATTTTTGTAGGAAAGCTTTCTAAAATGATTTTCCAAAAATAAGAAAATGATTGCATGATTAGATATGGTGATAGTGATTTTTCAATGGATTATTGAAGATTTGGAGATGTTTTGGTGTGGGGTATAGGGTATGAGTAGAGGTGGTGGACGGTTGAAAGGGACTTTTAAGGAAAATCTACTTTTAGTTTAAGGACTTTTAATACTAAATCACACTTTTTTAATACTATAACTAATTAAGCCAATGACGCATAACTCTGTTATATTGTTCTTCCCATTTATTTTCCAATTAGTTGATACTTACTTAGGACATTACTGCACCTTTTCTACTTTGGACAAATGTAAAAATGGAATAAAGAGAGAGTAATTGGTGTATATAGAATGGAATAAAGAGAAAGTAATTGCAGAGGATTGTGTATAGAACGAGGCAGTATTTTGTGTGTGCTATAATCAAGATATTTCCACACCGTACGAGTAAATAACTAATTACTTTTGGTGTGTATCATTACTCTTGCCAACAAACCTCATTCACAAAAATTAAATATTGATTTTTTGTCTAAATGACAATCAAGCGAGGTCTTACACACAACTTGAAATGAAACCCAATATTTTTTTCTTATTTCTTTATATAAAGCAAGGAAATCCAAATTTTAATGAGAAAAAAGATGTATGCATCGATGATGTTAGAATTTTTATATTGTAATTGTATTATTCATAATTCATTTTCAATCATCATGAACTCTTACATCTAATTCCAACATAAACTCTGATTAATTTTATCAGTATGATTAAATTTGTCAACTATTAGATATAAATTTTCATAATTGTTATTCATTATTAGACTTTTCATCTTTTTTTATTCACTAAATTAATTAATGGTTTTATATTTTGAACTGTAAAGATATTTTGAATCTTGATTACTAAAACAATTAATATAAAAGTAAAACTTTAAAAAAAATCTTATAAAAATACAAAATTAAAACCCAAAACAACCTTATTAAAAAAACCAGAGGCGATATACCATTTTAAAGTGTGACATTGAAGACATTAAAAAGAAAGTGGTTAAAACCATGAATTGTTTATTCAATGCCATGCAAAGTTCAAAATAGCAGTTAATGTAATCCTCCTTTGTTTGGACCCACCATTGGCACTTGGCAGTGACTCAAACCCCAAACCTTTGGTCTCTTCCCTCTATAAATAACAACCCTTCCTCTTCATTCCTCCCTCCCCCTTCTCCTCTCCTCTTATCTTTTATTCTGTTCCTCTTTTCCTTATTCATTTCTATCTCCCGACTCCACGTACTCGGATAAAGACTCGGTTGTTATTTCATTACAGCACTATCCTATTTCGCCAAATCAATTATAACCAACAACACCACCCCATCGTACCACATATATAATTTAAGGTAACCTTTCTATCTTTTCTATGTTAATGTTACTACGATTAAATGCTATTTTTTCATGAATTACATTTGTCATTATTTTATTTCCAGCTACAGAAATGCCATTATTCTAAGAATTTGTTCATTTCACTTCCTTGCATGTCATTCATATCTCGTATCCTCAATAGTTTCGATCCCATTCCATTTTCTTAAAAAAAAATTAATTATTGTCATTGAGATCATATACATGTCCTTCATTTTCAACCTATTTTTTTTCTTTCTCTAATCGGTGTTTGCTACTTTTTTTTGTTCGTTTTGATTCCCTTTTGGCCACGTTTCTGGTCTCATTCATTGTTATTGATTCTCTTTTTTTCTTCCTTTTTTATTATTAATTAATGGTTATCATGGTTTTTTGGTTTCGTTGAAAAAGAAAAAGAGTTGCATGAGAAACGAGAAAAGCGGTTGGGATTCGTTTTTCTCGTTTTCCTTTTCTCTCGCTTTCTATCTTCCAGAATACCAAAGTAATAAACGCACTCTCACCTTGCCCCACGCGCTAGATCTAAGTGCGTCTTGGTTTGAAAAGACCATGGGCTGGAGAGGTTGGGTGTCACGCGCTCTTGGGCTTTAAGTAGCTGGTGGGCCCTTTTGACAATTTCTTTATGAGGCTATGGACCGTCCACGTGTCAATGTCTTTGACCTATATGTTTTGAGGATCTGGACCAAAATTGGTTATGATTATTAGTAGCATAAAGTGTATTGGACTAAAATCAAACTCCTTTTATATAAATTTAAACAATAAATTTGTGCTCAATTTTGCCTCTCACTAAAATAACATATATTTAATAACTCAAAAAAACCTAAACCTTTAGTTTCTCATTTTTTTTGTTCTACCCATAAAATAAAACCAAAAAGTATTTGTCTGAACAAAAGATTTTATATATCAGCTGAATAAAAATCTTAAACTATCAATAATCTACATAAATAATATGTAATCTTAATAAGTTAGTCTAACAATCTTACAGACAATAAAAGAATCACTAATACTCAAGTGATGATGATTTTAATCTTCAGGTAAATATTATTTTCTAATGAACAAAACTTATAAACTTTTTCCATAGGAGTAGGAATAGGTGTTGTCAGAAAGATGTGAGTGAAAGGACATGTATCTTAGATCTTCAATATATATAACGGTTAAAGACATATAATACATAGAATATGTTATTTTCTGTTATGTGTTGGCCATTCCTTTGTTCATGCAATTTTCTTTGTCGTGTCAACTTATCAAAGTTTCCTCTCTCTCTCTCTCTCCCTTTGTTCCTTTGTACATATTTTCGTTTTTTCATAAAAACCCTCAACATTTATTGTTATTTTTTCCTTCAAGTTATGCATCATGCAATGAAATAACTAGATTTATATTCTGTCCCAAAATTAAAAAAAAATGGTGTACTTGAAGCGCTGGAATACATAAATATAGCGTTTCAAACTTTAAAAGCTGTATGTATGCTTTTCTGCATGGGACTTTCGTACTAGTTACTTTATAGTAATATACTAGTCCACTCTTTAGTCCATCGGACACTTATTATTAGTAATTAAGGACAAGAGGGAAGTACCCTCCATTTCACGGATCCACAAGGTATCTCTGACTGAAACATGCATTGGTCCTTGCAATCAATTCATTATTATTTGACGTTTCATTTCTTTCTTTATACGGTATTAGGGTATCTTTCGTTCAGCTTTTTGAATCAATGGACAAAAGTTTCCCTCAAATAATCTAAATGCATCCCTTACATTTGTTTCCTGCTTGTAGAATTAATTAATTCCCTTAAGTACTAACTATCTTTTGATTACCTGTGTTTTGTTGTTGTTTTGGCATAGGTATGTGATTCCTCACTATGTAGTTGAAATTTGAATTATTTTCCTCATTTCTTACTTCGTGTCATGAGAAGAGTAAGATACAATCAAATTTGTTCATAGTGAATCCTCATTTCTTATCTGGTGTCTAAGGTTGATAGTGAATCCATTTTCTTAACATGAATGAACTACTCATGCTCCTAAAAAAACCCAACTCGCAATTAGACTTATAGAAGGGTTAGACTAATGCTTTATTATTTATTAGCCCATGGTCTTCCATGTTAGTTAACCTCGGACATTGTTGCCTAAGTTCACCATTTATTGTGCCGACTTGATTGGAATTTGATAATTATAATAACTAAAACATGTTTGGATTGACCCTATGGTCCAAAGTACAAACTCTTATTAGATGATCTTTCTCAAGAAACATGCTCTAAAGTTATTAGAGGAGAAGTTATTCATGTTTACAATAAAAGCAGTAGTTTTCTTATGATTTAACTTGTTTGTCGTTACTAGCATGTCTGGTTTCATGGCAGACCAACCTAGTCTAGACGTGTAAACCTTACAACTCTCGGTTTTTTTAAGCTCTCTACTCAACCATTTTGTTAACCGACACGTGAATTCAATTTTTAATTTAATTAATAAATATTTCAAAACATTACTTTCTCTTGTTAGTTTTTATGCAATTGTGTATATTATATTACACTTTCGGTCTAAAAAGTCAAGGGTCTTTTTTCATTTATTTGGTGTATCTTCAACTCCCTTTTGCTTTATTTTTTTAACTTGATAAAAAAGTAGTAGTAATTTATAGTCTATTGCTTTGTAGATTACACGTGTGTTGTTCATGCGTGGTACTTGTCTGATTTTCCTTTAGTGTTTTGTTTGTTTGTGATGTTTCTTTTTCGTTATAATATTATAAAGGGTGTTGTTCAGGAACTTGTCGTCTGGTCTGTGTGATTAACTTCATCAACCTTGTTTTGTTTATTATGGGATGTGTGGGCACAAGTCATGTCTGATATAAAAAAAGAAAGGATGAAGGAATATAAAAAGTTAATGGAGATAGAGTCTGTGGGCATTGAAATGTTGTGACATGTGACATGACACCAAATGAAAAATATGTATAATACAATCACTAACACTTTGTCTTTGTAAAATTTCTTCTGTTTTCATTACTTTTCTGGTAAATAAAGGTCACTATCTAATTTGTATCTAATTAATCTGTCTCACAGTTTTGAGTATAGCTAAAGATTTGTTTATTCAATGGCAGGTAGAAACCTCTATATTCTTTCAATGGAAATATAATGCAACATTTTTCATCAACAATTTTTTTCACTATATTATGTATATGCACTTGAAGGACAGCATGTATTTGCTGTAGTTTCACTTTGCAGCTATCATTTCCTCATGTATTTACTGTTTATATATACTACCTAGTTTCTTTTTTAATCAAGGCCAGGTTATGCCTCTGTAATGTTTATAACAGTAAGGTTATGATATTCACCATTTCCATAGCAATAGCACCAACCATACCAGGGCTTAGACACCTTACATTTTGGTGTATTATTTATTTGATTAGGTAGTAGTTAGAGCCATTTTGCCTCAGGTTAGTAATTACCTTGGGTATATTTGAACCAACAGATAAGTATGATTTGATTAGTTATTTAGTTTAGAAATTAGACTTTAGGTTAAGTCACTCACTATTTGGAGAAATTAAATCAGTACCTTATAGCATAACTATTAAATTAGTTAGAGTTAGCATTATACCTAATAAAATGCATAATTTTATGGTTTTAACATAAGATTTGGAGTAATTTTCCTAGAGCTCACCTGAACCCGAAGGAATAGTTATTGTTATATCTGTCAATCTCAAGATGTTATACCCACTAGCACAAGATAAGATATCCAACTATTGATGTGTCATGTGTGACAGTTGAATGATAAGTAATTAGCATAGGTTATAATCTTATATATTATATATATATATATATATGTCTTAGGTTGGCTATATTAGACTCTTGATTTGATTAATGAAAGAGGGGAAGGAACAAATTCAGTTAGAAGGGAGTTAAGGTGCTTGGTGTAAAGTGGTAGTTGAGTAGAGCCAAATAGGGTTACACATAGACATTGAGTGGTTACTCCATTGATGTAGGCTTGAAATAGTATATTTTTTTAAGCTTGTGTCATTTTCATCCTACTCAGAATCGACTAAATATGCTACTTTAACACACAAGTCTGTCAAACTTTGCATTTGTATGTAGACAAGTTGTCAAATCTTAATGTTTCAATAATGTATTGCACCTTTTGTTTTCTAACTTTCTTAATATTTTAATGTACTTCTGTAGTTCTGCTTAAAGTAGAAGAAAAATCTTCCATATTAAAAGTGACCTTGAATTTATTTAGTGACTTTATTCCTTAATTACTTGGCCCACTGAAAACATTTGTTAGCTGATGGTTTTCTTCAGATTGATTGAATGGGGCCACACAACATTTTTGGATAGTGAATTTACTCTTAAACTTAATGAATGATAATGACTTGTTATACCTAACTATTTGAAGCACTTCAAATGAGGTTTAAGTACATGATTTTTATTGATTTTCTCTAGTTATTTTTTTGTCAATAGGACCATTACAACAATTTTTTATTTTAAATATGTGAAGATATATAAATATTTTGAACCTTAGTTTTTCATTGGATGGAATTATTAGTAAAAAATAAATAAATTTGCTCTTCCTTTGAAGACAAATCTTAGAGCCTATTAGTTGGAACCAATAAGAGGGAGGAAGAATTGTTATTACTTATTTGTGGACACCTATACTATTGTGACATGAAGAACAAATCAACCATTTGAAGAAAACATGATTAGACCTTTTTTTTGCTTCCATTTCAACCATGTAAATAAATACCAATCTTTGGTAAGAAAAAAAATGTATTTACAATTAACAATTTTAATTTCTATACTTAATGCAATTTTACATCCTTCACCAAAATGAAATTAAAAGATAGAGGAGACAATTAGGGTAAGTATTAAATAAATGTCAGAAGGAGTAGCTCTATGTTTTTGTTGGTAGAATAAGAATTTGTTTCTAAACCTTACCTCTTCATTTTCATTGGGCCCACACATTTTTTTGGGTTGAAAAACGGGTCCACCTGTTGAACAATTTGACAATTGTTGATGTGTAGTCATGCCCCATCACAGGTTGTTGTATCTTCTAAAATTGTTGGTTAGGCTTTAAAGCCCATGGTCAAGTACAAGCCCAAACCAGTAGCTAATGCGTGATTAGTCATTAATAAAAAAATGTTATTTATTTTTTCCATTTGATTTGATTAATATTGAAAAGTGTTTGGTTAAATTTTCTGATTCATTTCAATTTCATTACTGTTACGTTTTCAGGAAATTACTGGCCGAAGGGGTGGAAAGGAACCAGTGCTGGTTATTTCAATTAAATATGAAATATATGTTTATTCTCCTTGTCACTTTTAAGGTAATTCAAGACATGTTTCTCTAGGTTATTTCTAATGTTACAAATGTAACATTTAACCTAGCCGCATTTTTTCATGTGACCAATTTTCTTTAGTAGTCTCCTCTAATTTTTTTAAGAATCTTTTTTATTCTTTTGGGTATGTAGATTCTCAAGAAGCTCACAAAAATACAAGAGGCTATGGGATTTCAAACTTCACATGCTACAAAACGGATTGCACAACCAATTTTCATAGCTAAGGAGGAATCAAGCGATGCAAATTCAATTCCTTTTCAAAGGGCATTGATCTTGAATGATAATAATCTAACCAATTCCAATCCAATTTCCTCATGCTATGATTCATGGATGGTAGGTACCAATTCATGGGCTATTACGTAATTTACAAATTATGAGAACAAAGTATGATTTTCGCCGTTTTATATACAATCATATCGGACAACTATCACATTTTGTCTTAAAAAGTCTAGAGTTGTTATAAAGTTGTCGAATCTAATTCGTCTTATATTTTACTTTTCACCTATACCCAATTGGCGATTTATTTAATTTTAACCTTAGCAACCAATGGACTAAAGTAAGATCAACCATTAAAGTACACTTTTTATTTATTTATTAAAATAATGTGAGAAAAATATCTATAATGTATAATTATTAATGTCATGGTTATAACATGTGCTATGTATTTGCATGATTAGGCAAAACACCCTTCTGCATTACACTCTTTTGATACATTGATGAAATCAGCCATTGGGAAGAAAATCATTGTTTTTTTAGACTATGATGGTACTTTATCACCCATTGTCAATGACCCAGATCGTGCTTTCATGTCAGATGAGGTAAATATATTATTCCATACATCAATACACCCTAAACTATCATAACATATATATATATATAATACTTTGGTTTTATAATATATTTTTTGATGTAACTTATAATGAAATGCATGTGGTGTTTAATTTAATGGCAGATGCGTGCAGCAGTATCTGAAGTTGCATCTTATTTTCCAACTGCTATAATTAGTGGAAGGAGCAGGGAAAAGGTAAGTTTTTTAGATTGTTATAAAGTTTTCTTATTTTATATTTGTTATGCTTCTGCTTAATCATTTTTACTCCATGTATTTGATTTTGGTTTAGGTGAAAGATTTTGTGAAATTGAATAATTTATACTATGCGGGTAGCCATGGTATGGATATAATGGCACCACCAACAATTTCAGTTGGGTCTTCTAACAGTGAGCATTGTGACATGTCTAATAACATAAATGTGAGTACCTTTATGCCTGTCTTAATATTGTTGATAGTTGAAACATTTTTAGGTGTTTTTTTTTGTTGAAATAATTGAACTATTGAGTTGTATGTGATTTTTCATAAGAGATAATCAGAAAAATGTAATGTGTTTGAGTCTTTACATTGAAGTGTAGAACGTTTTAAGGGTAGGATTGTTCTACAACAAAGGGTAATAAATGTTCTTTTTCTAGTTTGGTTTACACATATTATGTTCGACGTACCTAGTGAGATCAAAGTTTGGTTGTTGTTGACACATATTCTGCCACTGCTTTCTTTTTTTCGTAAATTAAATGTCTAAACACTCTTGCTTGTATTAATCTAAATCTTTTTAACTTTTAGGGTAATGAAGTTCCCTTTCAACCTGCAAAGAAGTTTCTGCCTGCAATTAGAGAGGTCAGCAAAATACATAGGGCTAGTTTTCTGGTTTTCCGTATTAACTTTTTGGTGCAATTTTGATGCATTTTCTGTGTAAAGTGTCAATTTATCATACATCATGCATATCTGTAAATTACACTCTCAAATTTTGATACAACATAGAGATTGATGGAATTTCTATAACATCAAGGATACTGATCAGCGAGTGTAATTAAACTAAATCTTCGGAGTGGTTTGTCTGATTTCGCTTAAACTAAAATTCTTCCCTTCCTTTGAAGTTCAACTTAAGTTAAGATGTTGTCCTAATTAGAGTGGTCAACATTTCAGCACTAATATGTTAGAGCTAAAGCTAAGTGTTTTAATGTTTATACAAACAGCTATTAAGAAGATTAGAGAATGAAGTTAAGGGGATAGAAGGTGCAAAGTTAGAGGACAATGGATTCTGCATCTCTGTACATTTTCGGCATGTACTAGAAGAGGTAACCTTTTTAATTTTATTTTTACTTTATCTTATCACTTTTGCATCAAAATTAAACTTATTTACTTTTACTCATGATGTTAATATTAAGCAATGTTTAATCTCTTATTGCTGTCTAAATCCAGGATTATGGCCTTTTGGAAGAGAAGGTGAAGTGTGTTCTTGAAATGAATCCACAATTTCACTTAACTGAGGGTATAAAGGTATCACAGATTATATGCATTTAAACTATTCCTATTCACTACATGAGTCCTTTTTGTTTCCTCTTCCATACTGAAAAAAGGACTGGATATTATTTATTTGTAGGTTATGGAAATAAGGCCATCAATAGAATGGAACAAGGGTAATGCTGTAGAATATTTTCTTGACACATTAGGATTAAGTAGTTCCGGCAATATCCTCCCGGTGTATATTGGGGACGATCGAACTGATGAAGACGCTTTTAAGGTAGGCTTACCTTGTTCTATTTTTTGGCTGCAACATGTTTGAACTTGTACCAAGTATCACTAGATGCATCAGAATAGATTAACTATACAAATTTATATTTTCTCTATACAAAGACTAGAAGACAAGGAAATGGTGTGTATCATGTTGAAGTTATTATGTCACATAGGCAGAGTTTATGTATATATTTTTGGTTAAAAATAAACTCTATTTTCATGCATTTAAATGATAAGGTATCTCAGGCATATACTAATAATAGCTTATGCAACTGTGGCCGCAATTGTGGTTGCAAATTTCTGCAGGTCATACAAAGTAGAGGGCAAGGTTATCCAATAATAGTGTCTTCAACTCCAAGAGAAACAAATGCTTTCTACTCGTTGCGTGACCCATCAGAGGTACTAATCTTCTTGTCAAGGCTAGCAAAATGGACGAAAAACTCTTACTTAAGCAGGCCTTTAAATTTAGGTTAAGATAGAGGTAATGAAAGTACAAGTTTTGCTCTGCATATAGTTACTACCTACAGTGGATTTGGAGAAGTGGGATACTAGTCAATTTTCCTTTTAAGTAGTTGGTTTGTATGATAGTCTTGTATATATTAAGCTTGTAAATAGGTTTTAAGATTGAAAAACATGTTATCTCATGACAACATTCAATAGCATTTTAAGAGCAAAAAAAACAGAAATATAGTTGACTTGATATCTGCAATCATATTTGTGGACGACCGGACACTATTGCCGATTATAAAGTCCCTGCTACCGCATAACAATTGTAAATGCGATTCACATTTTGTCATAATTTGCTGTAACTGTGGTAAACGTCCTCAATTTAAAACCATAAACAAAAAAATTAATTACAGTTTTAATTAAATTACATAGACAACTATTCCATGTGAAATAAGTGTGATTTTTCACATAAAAATATGATGAGTGTAATGAAGTTAAACAAAATATGGTATATTGTGGAAACAAATACAAATAGTATATGAGTGAACACATTTTCATTATTTTTTATTCGTTATAGTATTGTATACTATATGAGTGATTTAAAAAATATTTCCTTATAATTATTCATGCATTTTGTAATGAATCAAAAATAATGAAAATGTATTCACTCATAAATATATCATATTTTGTTTAATTTTATTAGACTTATCATCATTTTTATATAAAAAATCACACTTATTTCATGTGCAGTTAATTACAAAAATCAGGGTTTTTTTTGTATGAGTAAAAAATTGAGATTGATCCATGTAATTTCACTAAAACTAAAGTGTAAACAAAATCTAACATCACACAAGAAACTTGATACCGCAGAATATTAAGTTATAAAGGAAACAGACTGTATAGATTGTTTTGCTAGCAATTGTTTAAGAAAACCAAATCTCGTCCGAGAGATCAAGAACAAGTTCATGCGAAACTAAAGAGAAAACTTATTTACTGAAAGCGGTAAATTGTTTTGCTAGAAATATCAATTCTAGACAGGGTTGGTAAACAGAAGATGATGCTTTTATCTGAACTGCTAGAATCTCTTCATGCCTTAGCACAGAGGTGGGAAATCAGCATTGTTGAACATTGAAACATCCTCATCTTGTGCCATTGATACATCCTCATCTTGTGTCCTGTGGAATGTGATAATAATTACAGATCACACAAAATTCTGATAAAGAATATAACACAATCATCTATAATACGCCACTTTCAACAATACCAATCCACACAAAGGCTAGTTATACATTGCAGGTGGGAAAGGATACTCTTATCATGCAAAGAATGTTGTTAGAAACTAAGAATACATATCACTAATGATGATAAAGAAAATGGACTAGTGAGGGAAACATGTAAAACTACATATCAGGAAAACAAACACAAATGGCAAGAAAACAAGCAAATACTAAATCAAGATACTTGAAAATAGTGTTTTATATAGGCTTGAATAATTCAGTATCCAACCATATTATTACCTGTGTAGTCCAAGCTATGAATAGCTGCAATTGATATCAATTAAACTTCAAATTAATTTAATTTTATTCACCATTTAATGAAAGGGGAGTTAAACAAGCACTGCACTAGCAAAAAACTAGAGAAGGAGAGAAAATACAGCCTTACTCAGGTGGATCAGATTCTGGTGGCTGATATGGAGAAGGATCTGCAGAATCTCCTTCAACATTTTCAATCTCATTAGAAACATTTTGTGAGCTTTCACCTTGATTTGATGCTTCATTTGTGACTATGTGGATCAAGAAAACCAAACTCAAGTCACTCATTATAATCATGAACTATTCTTTTATGGTCTTGCTAATCAATCAGTAAAAAAATTTAGTATGCATTTCCGAAAGTAATAGTCAGGTAAATACATCCTTAAAAATTTCATTAATGAGTGAAGTATATATCATGTAGATCAGTGATACAGTAAATTTTCCAATAAAAACTTGCCTTTTTCATTTTTTGATTAGTGCAGGCACCACTTAGCATCTGTGACATATATTAAATAGACTACTTTCTTTATTAAAAAAAAGCAAGTATTTTTTATTCCTTGATCAAAAGCATTTACCTACCCTTTATTGTATGGATACATCATATAAATTGAAAAGGTATAGTGGATTTGGCTTACCATCACTAAGAACAAGGGGATCCTCATTGTTATCTGGCACAGTGACATCTAATTTGTTATCAAATGTAGAAGAGTGAAAAGCTGCTTCATTATTGAACCTTCTATGGTTCTGTTTGGTGTGGTGATTGAAGTTCTTGGAGTGAACACTTCGGTTATACCTTTCATCTGAATAAAAATTGTGATGATATCCCTTTTTATTCCAATTCTTTTTACATCTGTTTTTTTCCTCCTCATATTTGGTAATAGAATGATTCTTTCTCACGTAATACCTATTCTGCAAATTCAATATTAAAAGCAAGTTATGCAAAACACAAAGTGCATATTATTAGACCCTTCATGTGGCACATTCACAATAAGCAACACATTGTAGAGATATTAACCTGGTAACTCGCTGGGTCTAGCAGGAAAGTACCAATGCCTCCACTACTTCCATGTCCGCTAGCCAAATCAACATCACGGTTATTAAGAGATGGATTGAAGCCATGATGAAGAAACTGGTTTGACAGAACAGAAAGTAGGAGAGGAGGAGGAGGAATATGAGGAATGTCTTTCATAGGAGCATTATCCCAAGGAGAGTATGCAGGCAAGGGTGGATAATAAAATGGAGGTGAAAGTAGATAAGGGAAATGCCTTTGTAGTTGTGGATTCTCACAATGCCTTGCATGTTCCAAATTATGCCAATGGTTCAAAAAATCAGCTTTTAAAATATCAGGAAATAGTCTTACAACACAAGGATCTGAAGTTGCACCAGGGCTGCTATAGTTAGTCATATAGAGAGACTTTGGGGGTATGGATTTCTGAGCAGAACTCAAATTGATTAGATCAGCATTTGAACCAAATGCAGATGATGATAACCAAGAGTTATCAACACCTTTCTGGCTTGAACCAGGACTGAACCTTGATGAATTAGGCACAACCATTGGCCATTTCATATGATTGGCTAGTTGGTTATCCTTAACATTTGAAGTAACAATGCCCTTGGTTGAGTTTGGAGGGAGAGAATCATCACTATCATTTTCTCTGGCCAACTTTTTAAGTTCAGTAGTATCCCAATAACCTCTTGGCATGTAACTAGTACCTGAACTATTCCGGAAAGATGAATTATAAGAGCTGGAATCACCATATATGTCTTGCTCAGACCAAAATACTTCACTACTGTTGACTTGACCTGAATAAGGCATATTGTTGCTCCAAGAAGTGACATTTACAGGAGGAACAGCAGGTGATTGTGGATGTTCAAAACCAGGTGGTGGTGGTGCTGGAGTGAAACCAGGTAGTGGTGCTGGTGAGAAACCAGGTGGTGGTGGTGCTGGAGTGAAACCAGGTAGAGGTGACGGTGGTGCTGGATTGAAACCAGGTGGTGGTGGTGCTGGAGTGAAACCAGGTAGTGGTGACGGTGGTGCTGGATTGAAGCCAGGTGGTGGTGGTGCTGGAGTGAAACCAGGTAGAGGTGACGGTGGTGCTGGATTGAAGCCAGGTGGTGGTGGTGCTGGAGTGAAACCAGGTAGTGTTGCTAGTGCTGGAGTGAGACTGGGTAGTGGTGACTGTGGTGCTGGATTGAAACCAGGTGGTGGTGGTGCTAGAGTGAAACCAGGTAGTGGTGCTAGTTCTGGAGTGAAACCAGGCAGTGGTGGAGATGAACCAGGTGGTGGCGGCTGAGAGAAACCAGGTGGTGGTGTTTGAATGAAACCAAGTGGTGGTGGTGGTGAAGGAAAAAGTAGTTTACTTGAATCCATCACATTAAAGGGTGGTTGAAGATATCCATGGAAACTTTGGTTCTTGAAAGCTTGTGTAAGATACATAAGATCACAGTCTTTATGCTGCATCCTCATTGCCTCATCAATAGATACTTGACAATCTTGTGAAGGAAGTTGATACATGGCATGAACTTCATTTGATAGATACATAGGACCTTTGCCTTTACCAATAAGTGCCCTTTTCATTTCACTACACCATGTGCTTAAAGTTTCAGAAGATACATCAATGGTTTCAAACTCAGATTCATGATAAGTTGAACTTTGAGCATTAGTATTTCTTAAATGCTGATTGTAACTGTGTAAATCCATCCAGTGACCATTCCCATGTCTATCCCATGTGTTTTTGAAGAAATAATCAAACTCAGCTGTTATTTTATCTTCTGTGCAAGTAAACAATCTCATCAGCCTCTCAGCCCCTAAACCAATTGCACTCCTTATCCTATAAAAGTTCCCTGTTGAGTACATTATAACAAAAAAATCAGACAAAACACTTCTTTTGAGAGAAATGTGTTAAGGAATTTCTATCAATAATTCTAAGCAACATATGCATTTTCATCCCTTATCTCTATTGCACATCATTGTTTTTGTTAGGGTTTGAAGCATATTGTCATCAATGGCCTTACAAAATAAAAAAACCAAATGAAAAAAATAAATAAAGATAATGAATGATAATATTTTGCTTAGGAATATATCGTATGTAGCAGTTTCTGCATTCAAGGAAACAAATTAATGAACATTTTGTTCCTCAAAAGTCTTTTTTTTAAACTAGCATATTTCAAGTGAAATAGAATCATCATCTTTAAGAAAGAGAATTGTTACAGGTAGGGTTTAAGAAGTAAATACCTTTACTGATGCTACGACCCAAGTTATTGTTTTCACACAAAGGATCTACTATGTTCATGTGTTTGGCATGAAAAGGTTCTTGATTTCTTCGAGTAACACCATAATAGCCCTTGCAAGCAACCAGAAAATCTCCTTGTAGCAGTAACTCTTGGCAATCATTGCGTGGAGGTTCCGCTGTAATGATTTTTATTGAAGAAAGAAAAGGAAAAAAGTTTATCACCCACAATGAATAAAACATGCATGTTAATGTTATTCATTTGATTCTGTCCAACACCTTCATGCATTTATTTAGACCGTTATAGTAATGAAAACCATATATATCATGGTTTTTTTCATATTTCGTCATTGAACATTGTTATTCTTCAATTAAACAAATATTGTTTATATTTCATCGTATTCTAAATTTATCTTATTTTTTAGCTAAAAAACTAAGATAATATTGTTCAGCAATCATATAATTTGATTCCATTTGATCTTCTTTATAATGTGTTAATTCTTGATGAACAATATTATTACTTTCAATTTCAATTAATTTTCTTGAAATAATTCTTCTATTTCTTTAGTTAAAGACAAGCATATATAGCTTCGGTCAAAGACTTTAGGGACTTTTTATTTAATTATCTTTTGTTTAAACTGAGAATTTTAAACATCCACTCTTCATCTTGAGGGGTGTTGAAGTATATTTTGATATTTTAGTTAAAATTGTATTTGACTAATAATTAGTTTAAATTCACTAACATTTTATAATTCCATGATTAAAAAATGTGTAAAATAAATTAGTTAATTAAAACTTAAGTAAATTAAGTCGTTTGTGTTTTCTATTATCTAATCATTCCCTTCAATTCTATTTATGCAATCAATGAAATTTACATTGTTTTCTTAATTAATCTCTAATAAATGACTACATTTTTTAAGGAGGAGCAGCTAGAGAAATCTATGTTATTCAAGATAGATTATATGACCAACATTAAAAACTACTTTTACATACCTCTCATATTAGGAAGTGAACTTATTGGGATTGGTCCCCACAAGCTAATAATATAGTTCTGCCAGTCAAATTTACTGAAGAAATCCAGAAATCGATAAAGAACCTGAGATATATATAACAACAATAGGAAAAATAACATAAATTTTAGCCATTATCCTCTTTAATAAGCTGCAATAATATGTATACCAAAACAAACAAGTTTTTTATATATAAAAAATCAAACAAGTTAATTTGTCACCTCAAGTGGTCCAGCAAATGTAAATTTATCACTGTAAACACGAAATATGTATAAGACTAGAATTTCAAGTGCATAGGATGAAATAAGTGCATGTTGAGCACCCAGAATGCGACTCTCATGGAAACACCAAGCTTTTATCAATATGACACTGCGCTTGAATAAATGATAATGGGCTATTAGATTATCAACCTGTAACAAATTTATAACTATTTGTTAGAGAACTTTGCAAATTGAAACATAATATATGTTATTGAAGATCAAAACATTTGTTACAAATATAATTACCTCCTCAAGAAAACAAAGTGTGCATAAACCACTAATCTGATTGAAAGATATGTCCACAACAAACTTATCCACTATGCACTTTAGAATTGTCACCTTCCATTTAACAACATTAAGAAACACTTATTTTCAAATATGAAAATGGGTTAGAGAAGTATAATCCATCTATTAAGAAGCACATACCTCTGCCTCTATATATTGGATCTCTTTCACACGAAATTCAGCATTGATATTCTTCTGTTCACTTTCTAAAACACCCCTTACTGCATGGACCAAAGTATTCTTGAAATCTTGTTTGTCACTGAAAACTGTTAGGTCAATATCTCCATCTGGTAAATAAGTCTTCAATGGTACTGACCCAAATATGAAAATCTGTTTACCAATAAATAAATAAATAAAAATGAGACCCTGTGCTACCAAAGGAAGCACATGATTAATTCATACAAGCATTAATATTAGACTATAAAACTAATTTTGGAGGCTAATTAATTTGTTTGCCCTCATTATTTTAGTATTTAGGGAAGCATAAAAATCATGAAAAATAAATGATTTACATATAAAAGAATGTATATGATGCACAACTTCCATCACACATGACAATTCAGCACACAATCTGAATAGTGGCTTTTTAGGGTCTCAACTCCTAACATGGAAAAACTGTTTTCCCTAAAGAGAAATATTTAGTAAATGATGAAGAAAAAAACAGTTTCAAGGGGAGAATCTACATATCTGTGAAAACTTGAAAAGGTTATATATATGTGGAGGGACAATGACATGTAAGTGTAGAAACCAATGATTGAAACTCAAGAAAAATGTTATTAAGACTCATGATATTGCAACAAAAAAAAAGGTCATATATAAGTTTGTAGAAGTACACTAGTAAAACATGCACTGGAAATAACTTACGGTAATCATATCCTACACCTTCAAAAAAGTATAGTCGAGTGAACTTGTAATTTAGACAGTTAAACGACATATATAAAATTATTATTTCAATTATCTATAGTCAATCACAACTTTAAATTCTTTTATCTATAATGGACAAAATATATATGAACATAATTAGAAAGGCCTAAGATTTCTATTAACATCTATTTCATTACACAAATGGAACTTCATCAGGAAAGCCCTAAAATAGAAAAGCTAACTAAAAATAACAAGTTACTAGCTAGTATTATAACTGCACTACTATACCAACATAATGAAGTACCATAAATTATTTGTTAATAACTATAAGTAATCATAAAATAGAATACGAAAGAAGATTATGAAATAAATGAAACATTGATATACTTGAACAATTAACAAGGAAATCCATGAAGCAGAATTTTGGAACCTGGCAAGGGACAGATTTCATGATCAGGCGTCGTAAGTAAGATACAACAGAATTTCTCACTTCTTCTAAATGTTGTTTTGGTAGAATCTGGTTAAGAAGCAATGCTGTTCTCTTTTCAAGTTCATAACATCTTTTTCGTTCAAGTTCCTTAGTAAGAGAGGATGCTTTATTGGGCAAGAGACCTTTTGGAGTATAGCCATTCATCATGGCTGTTCTTTGTTGATTATCCATCCAAATATTACTACCTTTTGATATCCTTTTGCATTCAACAATTCCTTGTACAGTATCTGCTTATGGAGAAAGAAAGTAAACAAGAAATGGTTAATTAGATTTGTTTCCTAAAATATGCAAACTTAAGTTGGGACAATATATGGTGTTCTTAGTGTTTTGTTTGTTATTTAAAATGTGTGTATGCACTATGCAGAAACAGAATTAAAATAAATGAGAGATAGAGGTGAATATATGAAGCAATAAGATGTTCAAAATTTCATATCCAAATAACAAAATCAGTTCAAAATGAAGGAGTTTAGAAGCTAAACGAATGAGTGCATAAATATACTTAGTGTCACAATATGTTTCTGTCATGGCCACTTGATGACCACAAACAATGTAAAAATCAATAAACAACATGCATGTTGCAAGAAACTAAGAGGTAAACAAGCATATTGACTTCCACATGTACTAAAATTCTAAAGATGAATGCATATGAAGCTGACATTTTTTCTCTTACCAATTGTTATGTTACATTCAGGTCAACATTTGTTGGAACTTAGAAGCAAAAGTTGAAGCAATAAGATCAGTAAGTAACTATGCCGGGAAAGTATGACTAATAGTTTGAGTGCAGTCTACACTTCATTCATACAACTATGAAAGCCTTATCAATCAATGTTATAGTGCTCAATCAAAAACCAAATACATACACACAATACAACACCTTAACTTGCAAATAACATACACCTATAATTTGATTGATCATTTTGTATCCAATCTATGAAAATGTCTCCCAATCAAACAAGTTCAAACATTAAAACTTCACCCATATGAGATTTGATTTGATTGATCTAGATTAGATCTTGGACTTGGTTTTGTTCTAGTCTAGGTTGAAATTCTTATGAGTTTGTGCATTGATGTGTGGACCCTTGGTCTTGTATAATTCAATCTTACCGCGGTAATCGCTCTTGAGAGGGTTTTTCTCTGTAATTGGGTGTCACCCTTTGTGCCTTCTTATTAAATCATTTTGCTTATATAAAAAAAAATATTTATATCTCCGGATAAACAAGAAATAAGACGTTACATCAATATTGTTACATTATATTAATATTAGGTAATAGAGTCCAAGCGAATATCTTGTGTCAATCTTACAAGACGGTGACTCAATTTTAGATTTAGGTATTTTATCTCAATCTTACAAGATGATGGGAAAATTAATGGAGATGTGAACCATAAGACTCAAGCGGGTTGAATGAAATGGTGGAGTAATTCACATGTCATTTGTGATAAAAAAATGTATTACTCATACTTAAGAGATGTTTTACCACATGACTATAAGATCTACAAAGTTAATTGATATTGAATGTTGAATGATAAAATATCAACAAGGGAATAGACTCCATGTAGTAGATATAAGAATGTTGTCTTGGGCGGGTGAACACTACACAAAATAAGATTAGAAATGAATGCATTAGAGAGAAAGTTAGAGTAACTCCTGTTGTACAAAAGAACATAGAATCATGCCTTGAGACTGATAGAACCCCATAACAAGACTAGATCAAATGGAAGGTAGTCCAATTATCAGAGGAAGAAAGAGGAAGAAAAAAACCATAAGGGAAATGATAAAGAAATACTTAGATATCAATGTTTTGTCAATAAATATGAGTGAATAGAGATGTAAAAGTTTGATTCGGTTTGATTTTTAGTGCAATTCAGTGACCAAACCAAACACAAAAACATAGTTCGGTTTACCTCAATTAACCACAAATTTTATTGCAGGAACCAAACCGAACTGGACCGCTCATGAATGATTCAGTTCGATTCCACGGTTTTCTGTTATGAAAAAATCTTGCATAAATTGAAAGTTAAGAAACATCGTTTGTCCACAAAAGAAAAAACACTATTGTTATTATCATAAAATATAAATCACAAATAAATGAGTAAAACAATTGAAACTCTATTAACATATATAACAATTATATGATTTAAGAAGAGAAAAAAGTGAATGACCACGTATACAAAAGTACAATTTATAATTATGATATTGTTCGATCCAGATAATTAACCACACTTATTGGGATAAATGTTTGGTTGTTGTTATTTAGAAAATAACCTATACTTCTGTATAATATTTGGAAATTGAAAAAATAAAAATAGAAAAAACAAACAAACTTGTAATCACAAATTCCTAACATAGTGGCTTTATACAACAAAAAGGTGGACCCACACCATAACTTTCTTACTTCTAGGTTGTACACATTATCTTTTTCAGGAACAAAAGCACAAAAATACAAAAATCTAAGACTAATTTCAATTTTCACCGAAAAGAAATAGTAGCTCCTTGCTGAAAAGCCATTGAAAGTTTGAAACAACATAAACAACATGATCACATTCATATGAAAAATGGATACGACCCAACTCATCATTCATTTAATTTCCTGCTAATAAATTTTTTTGTACATTCAATCAAAACCCAAAATGTTTTCATTACCTTCCTCTTCCCAACATATTCAACAATCAAACCTTCACCCAAAAAAAAAACAAGACAAAACTTAAATGAATAACAATGATGATACATAAAAAATATATAGTTGAGTTTAGTATTGCATTAAAACCACTTTAGAAAATTCATAATCCATGCACTTATCCAAAGAAAATTGATACGAAATTGTAACAAAATTTAACATCTCCAAGTGTCTAGAAAAAAAACAAAAAAAATCCATGTAGCAGTCAAGTTTAAAGACAATTAAAAATAAACAAATACACACAAACACAAGCAAGAGCCAAGTTTGGGTGATAAGTATAAAAAGTAGAAAGAAGAAGAACACGAAGAACCTGATTAAATGAGAGAGAGAAAATAGAGAAGAGAATTGTTATAATGAAGTTGAGTGAATTTGCATGCAAGCGAGTGATATTGGTCAAGAGTTATTGGCCTCTCTCCTTAGTTAAGTACTAACTGTGGTTAATTTTACATATTTTCTGGGGCGGTGATGAAAATATACAAAATGCCAAAAAGTATGTTTAAAACAGATAAAATAGAAAACTCACATAGGAAACACAAAAAAGTATATTATTTGTTAATGTATTTATATTCATAAATTCATACACTTCAAAAAAGATTAACTTCTTGACCAAAAGTTAAGAGAATATTATTCATAGTACAAAAATATATTATTATAAAAAATAGTTTCAGTTTCTGCTTTTCAATTTATTCATTTCTAAGATTTAAATTATATAAATAATGAAACACAATTTTAATATAATTTATATTTTGATACTAAATTTTATGTATTAAACTTTAAGAATTAATTATGTTACTTTTGGGAGAATGCTTTTTTTTTCAGTTTCAAAAATGTGTCTTCAAATTTGTTTATTCAGTTTAAATTTTATTTGAATTACTATAGAAAGAAAATTTTCGTATTTAGATTTGAACTATTGAGAATTAATCCACTAGAGTAACGAGACAAAACATATTTCACATCATAATCATTAATTCTTTGAAAATTTAATGGTTTGAATTTATGAGTACATTTAAACCATTAGATTTTCCAAAATTAGATGGTTAAGATGTGAAATATGTTTTTTTCACATACTCTTGGAGTAAGTAGATCCCTCTCTGAATAATTTCTCGAAGTTTCCATATTGGTTTTTAAAAAGTTTAATTATATTACTATAGAAAAAATTCATTTATTCTCATTTTAGGTCTATTTTATTACATATTTATCTTGTTACTATAGAAATAATACTTTCTTATTTAGATTTTAATTCCTTTTTTTAAATAAACAAATTTATTTCTTTAATTAGAATCTCAAAAATAATTTTAAATTTAATAAAATGATTCGTATCAATTGTTTTACCTTATGTTATGAAACTCGAGTCGGACATCAAACTGGAAGAGGTTAGGTTTAACCGCTTTAAACAGATAAATCATTTGGTTGGACCGGATTATTTCATATATAATTAATAATTTTATCAATAAATATATAATTATATATAAACGTAAAATTTTATATAATTAATAATTATGTATAATTATATTGGAATAACATATTTGTATTTTTTAGACTTAAGTAAAACAAAATTTAGATTAATGTTCCATTTTTAAAAAAAATAACACAGTCAAAATGGAGTTTTCCTGATTTAAAGCGGACCAACTACTCACTCGTTTTAGACTAAAACCAGAATCATTTTTAAGTTTGATCAGTAACCAGACCGATCGATCGGACCCTTTGGTCCGATTCTCACAACAATTCTTTTACCTAGCCTTTCATCTCCATCCCACAATTATGTGAGCAGCTACAATGTACCGAAAATTAAATAACAGTATTTAGAAGAAGAAAAATAGGTCCACCATTTATCTTTATTTTATTATTTAATAAAAATTCATATATTATTTTAAAAGCAGGTTCATTAAAATTCTGAAATAACTATATCATTAATTGTACATAATAAATGAATTTAATTTTATACTATCTTTTCATTTGTTTATAACATGTTATTTTTTTGGTACATTTATAACAACTTATTTTGCTCTGCAACATGTTTTCTTAAAATTTTATACTTGTAACTTGCATTTATCCCGAATATTGCTCATCCTTCCGAATTCCTATAAAACCATATTAAATATTGATTATGTAAATATTTGAATATATTTTTTAAATATTCCAATAAAATTAAAGTTAAATGTAAAAACGGGTTTTTTTTTTAAAATTATAAATATGCATACTAAATAAAAATATAATATTCAAATAAAATTATAAAAAACTTGCAGTGTTATTAATATCGTATCGGTGATCAAACTGCTCACATTATGGTGTAAAAGTTCATTTTAGTTTTTGGTCAAATTCTGTAATAGAAACTAACATAAAGAAATGGTTCGTTTCACCTCAATTAACTGTAAATTTTATTGTAGGAACCGAATCAAACCACTAATGAATAGTTTGGTTCGGTTTAATGGTTTTCCAGTTTTTTGTAAAAAATAAACTTGCATTACTTGAAAGCTCAAAATATATTCTAAGAGGTATTGTTTTTCGATAAAAGAAAAAACACTACAATTATTATCATAAAAAATATAAACCATAAATAGATGAGTAACATATATAACAATTATGTCACCATTATATAACAAAATTCACAATTAGTAACATATACAACAATTATGTAATTTAGGAAAAAAAAAAGTTGACCACATATTAGTAATATATATAATAATATAGTTGACAATCCACAATTAGTAATATATATAATAATATAGTTCACAATTAGTAACAAATATAATAATTTTATAGCATATATAACAATATAATTTACAATTAGTAATATATAACAATTAATTATATATGTTACTTTCAAATAATTATATGTTCCAAATAATTATGGCACTAGAAAAGTAGCACATTTATATAAATTTTAGTAAGTTTTAACAAATATATCACTAACATATATAACAATAATTAAGGTACAAAATTGGTTGAAAACTTCAAAAAATAATACAACATTATTCCCTAATATAATTTTCTTTAATATGTGGTCCAATTGGGTTCAAACTGTTCCTAAATTTACAAAACCATGAACTGAATCGAACATAAACAATTTCTCACCACAAAAAACAAATTGAACCATGAAACCGAACCACGTTTTGAGGTATGGTTCGGTCCCCAGTTCCACATTTTGTGGTGGTATAAAGTAAAATATACATATATATTATACTACTAATAATGTTAAAAAATTAATAAAAATATAATAAATGAAATACTTATATTTACATCATTTGTTAAAACAAAATGTGCGACTTGGTGATAGACAATGTTTTAGAAGTATAAAAAAATATAGTAGTTGTATGTTTGATCATTCATACAAACATTATGGTAAAAATAAGTAATTTTCATACAAAAAATGTTAATTTTAAATCGGTTAGTATGACAAATTTTAAACAAAAATCGAATGGTATGATAGGTACAACTTAAATAAAAATTGATCGATATGACTAATTTTGAACAGTTTTGACAGATTTTAACCAGTATAATCGATTGATGAGTATAATTGTTGTATCATATTAGTTCATGGACAAAATCATTAAGTTTTTGGTTAAATTAACTAGTATGGTCTAATTTTCACATCATTGTCAACATGTCAGAGGGAATGTAACTTGATTAAATGTTTTCCAAGATAATGTACTCTCATTTAAAAAAAAAAATTGAGGCAGATTTTAACTTTTCAATTTCATCAAAAGTATGAGTGAAAACTTAAAGTGATATACCTCCATGTTTTTTAGAGGCCATTATCAGAATGTGAACCTCTCTTGCTTGTGTTTCCTTCTTTGGTAAAGTCTGATTTATATTTGTTATTCTCATCGTTCCTTGCCCCTCCTTATAATCAAAAAATAAGATTTTGTCAATGATGCTGAATCATATGAATTGTGAAGAGTAATTGATAAAAAAATGTATATATAAGTTGTATATATTATTATTGTATCATCTATCATTCATATTTAATTATTATTAACTCTTCAATAAGAACAATCATTTGGTATATGACTTAGTGACTATGTATAAACTTTACACTAAGTGCATAAATATTACTTTTATATATGAAGAGTTTTTTATTGTGATCACATTCTGATCACGTGATTAGATGTTTAAGATAAAAAAAGTTATTATCAGAAAACTAAATATATTATTTCTCAATATAACAAATATATCATTTGTTTTTTTAAGTAATTATAAACACCCGCCCCTGAAAGACTCTAACTTCATAATTTTTTTGCTTTATTAATTATTTTCATACTCAAATTTCAAAATAATATTCAATGTCATATAGTTTCATAATTTATTCATGCATTCTTTGTTTCTTGTATTTAATATAAAAAAATAACTATTATTTATAATTTAGTGGTTGGGGGTTATCAATTACTTTGAAACCAACAGATCAATTTGTTTTGACTTTTTTAATTATTATTCCTAATTACATATCCTATTAAATTGGAAAATGTGGTCAAAGACCGGCAGTCAAATTAATTCTTTGCATTTTTTATTTTAGATGTTTTTGTTTCATGATTTTTTTTACTGAGATTAGTTTTAGATTGAAAAAATGAAATATGACTTATGTTCTAGCTCTAATTTCATTTGTTGCAAAAACCTTTAAAATACTTTCAATTCTTAGTATATATATTTTTTGGGTAAAATTAAGGATATTTGAGCTTGTGAGTAATAAATTAATCTTTTTCGGAGTATAATTTTCTTCTGAATAATTGTTATTCCCAACAACCAAATCTTTAACCTTCAAGCCTGAGAGTTCAGTACAATTTTATATCACTAAATCAATGTTTATTATATGGTTAAAAACAAATGATTTTAAGACAATTGATATTAACATTAATGATTGAATGCAGGTATTAAGAAATGTAGTTGTATGCAGTATGCCCTTATTAAGAAATGTAATTATCATGTCAATTTAATTTATGTTGTATTTTCCTAATTACCCCCTTATATCTAATAGTAATTGTAATGATTGAAAATTAGCTAATTAATACCCCATTAGAGTGTATGACTAAAAAGTAGTGAAATGAATAAAATTAATAGGTGTTTTTATTAGTGTAGGTTTTTAGAAAAAAATGTTGCATATTATAAAAGTTCAAGGCAATATTAATTAATTTTCTGTGAAGAGAAAAAAATAAAATGAAGTAACATAGAGATAGTGACTAAGAAAGAATAATACAAAAAATAATAAATTTTTTGTTAAAAAAATAATTTCCTGAAGTATTGTAAAATACAATATTATAAAGGAAGAAAAGAAATACTAAATAACTTGTGTTTGCATCATAATGAGAGGAAAAACACAAAGTGGATATGGAGATACCAATTGTTATTTTGCATTTGACATCGAATGTCATTGACGTTGTAACTATTTGCCATTGAAATGACTACATTGGGTTTTTATTCTTGGGACAATGATTTACTTGATGTGCCACAACCATATTACGTACTCTCATTCTTATTGGTTTATTAAACTAAATTATTGATAATTAAATCAACGTGAAACCCGAGCCGGACGTGAAGTCGGAAGAATTTCCGTATTATATCTAACTAGTTTAAATAGTTAAGTCGTCCGGTCTGACCGGATGATTTTAAATATAATTAATAATTTTTATCTATAAATATATATAAATGTAAAAATTTATATAATTAATAATTTTATATTATATTGAAGTAACATTTCTCTACCTTTTTTTGGACTGAAATAAAACAAAACATTAGAGTAATGTTTGTATTTTTTATAAATTTTAAGTGAACCATTCGGTTTTTCCTCCGGGTTGTTCCGGTTTAACTGGGTTTAGCACGATCGAACCGGAATTTCTCCAATTCAAAGCGGTCTAACTACTCATTCGTTTAAGACTACAAAATGGAACTGTTTTCAAGTCCGGTCAGCGATCGAACCGGTCAGACCGTCCGGTCCGGTTATCACAACACTAAATTAAATTGAATTATTATATTTCCTGAGCAATAAAAAACAATATGTATCATGATTCAGTAATATAATGAGACAACATATATCATCCTTTTAATTCTAAGGGAAAATGTGATTGTTATTAGAAAAAAATGAGGTGGTACACTTATTTGTTTCATTGTTATTGGGGGAAAAAGTCTCATTGTTATTAGAGAAATGGTTTAATCGTTAGGAACTTGGTTGTTAAAAATATGATCAAAATCTTCAAATAAATCATTCAATTAATAATTCATGAATTATAATAAGACGTTTAAGGCGCTCTTCAAAACCGCACAAAATAAATTCATGATTTTCACACTTAAAAATGACTGAAACAAAGTAATAAAATGAGAAAAATATGTATACCCTGATAGTTTATGAATTTTCTATAATGTTGTACATCATCTATCATTCATTCATTTTTTAACCACTATTTACGGTTAAATAAAAAGTAATACAAATTAATATTAGATGATTTAGTGATTATGTATAAATTTTTATACAAAAATTACATAGATATTATTTCTAATAAATTTTAATTCATCTTCTTTAGTGACACACCTCAGACACCTTAATGAAACAATTAATTTCAAATTTTTTGTTCAACTTGTGAAATAAAAATGAATGCTATAAAAATGATAATTAACATGACTTTAATATATATACACTGTCATTCTAAAAAATATTTATACCCTCACAACATTTGTTTAATAATATAAAATTTGATTACATTGTCAAAAAGATCAAAATATTAAATGATCAATTTCTGATAGCGATAATTGTTGAATGTGGCAGTCACACAATATTAAAATGATTAATTCTTTGATCATAGGATGATGAGATACCCTTAATTATATTATAAAAAAACTTCTAAACAATTTATAACGTCAATGTATGATGAATATTGTTTAACGTATATCACTTTTATTTAGTATTTAGTAATAAATTTTAATTGTGAATGATATATTATAACATAAAAAGTGCTTATATTGTGAACTCATTGATGATTTTCTTCCAAGTAATAACGTAATTAATACATCTCAATTCAATGATACATATTGATATTTTTATGGTGAGTACTGATATGGTGAGGAAGATCTGATCTTGATTAGACTCGAATATGGCCGGTTTTATTGGATTTAGGATCGAGTTCAGGTTCAAAAATTAGACCTATACAATATTTAAGACCGAGTATAAATCAAACATAACCCAACCCGATTCGTCATATGGTCACTCGCTTATCATATTTTTATGTGTCTCTATTCAAATGTGTATGTATAGAGTAATGACATATTTTTGGTCAAAAGTATCATTGAATTTCTAATTTTTTCATCATATGTACATGATTAATAATATATATATATATATATATCATATTATATGTAAAATCACATATTCATAATAATAAATAACATTGAGAAAATTTTATCTAAAATGAGTATGCATTATATTTAATCGGTTCTAGGGTCGTGTTCAGCTTTAAAGGCTGACCTGATAAATATTTAGGGTCGAGTTAGCTTCAGGTCTAGAGTCGGGTCTGAGTTCAAAAATTGACCCCACTAACATTTAGGGTTAGGTAAGGACAAATCTTAATCCGTCCCTTAATCGTGTTCGGCTTTAAACTCATCACCCCTAATATAAATACTTACTCCATTTGAAAATAACTATGTACTTAGAAAATAAAAATTTATTTCAAAATAAATGTCCACTTATAATTTCAAGAGATACATGCTTATTTTTTCAATTTTCAATTATGTTCTTATGGTGTGAATAAATGATGAGATATAAGAATGAAGTTTAAAGAGTTTTTTAGCTTAAAAAAATATTTTGCATAAAAACACATATACATGAATACATCACATGAAAATACATAAACACAAACTTACCGTAAGAGAACGTTTTTCCGCATCTGATTCAAATACATATGTAATTAACACAATGTGTGCTGGTTTAAATAAATAAATATATTCTTTTATTGGATAAAAAAAAATCATTACAGGAACATTTAATGGATGAAATAACAATTAATGCTATCCATTTTCATCCATTTGATAGGCAGTTTCATGGAACTTCATTCAGTGTAAGATTAAAATAAACATTATTCATTTGATATTTAAAAAAATGATATATTTGAATTCGGATGAGGATCATCCATCCCGGTATCCTATCCCAAACCTCTTTCCCGCTAATAATATTAAGTCAAGTGTTTTAAAAATGACACATTATTTTAATATTACCTTAATTGTTAAAAATATTTCATCTCCATCCCCTTCACTCTTGTATCAAAATAACATGCAACAAACAAGTATATTCATATTCAGGCATGCAACCCAAAATAGACACAACCTCTGGAAGGTGGTGTTGCCATCAAACGACATATTTTGAACTAGGTTGAGATTATTTGATTAAACACAAAGAAGATGAAAGGAAAGAACAATTAAATATATTATGTATTTTTAGTATTAAAAGAATGAAAAGGTAGATTATTTTTAAGTTATGGGATTGGCTTGGTTCATTAGAGGGTGAAGATGATGTCGTTTTGGTAGAATAGTGAAGGGAAGAAGAAAGGATGTTACTTTCAACAATTAAAATAATATTAAAATGATGTATCATTTTTAAATTATTTGGCATATTATTATTAGTGGGGACATGATTTGGTATAGAATATTAGGACAAGTGATCATCATCATTTGAATTGACCTATCTAAGTAATTTCTAATAAAGATTAACCAGTTCAGATTAAGTTGGATTTATTTTTTGAAAAAATACTTACCAAAATAAATTTTTATCTTAAATTCTTCATTAAATGTATACAAAAATAAATGGCATTCTTACATTAAAATATAAGAAACTTGGTAAAGAAACTGAATCTATTTCATCAAATTAAAATAAATAAATAACATATTTGTATTCAAATACAAGAGGTTAGAATAAATCTATCTATAAACTACATAATAAAAAGGTCATGTCATCTCATGACAAGTATTACAACCTCAACGGAAATTTTTCCTCCTAAAACATCTCATTTTTCTTAATGTAAAGCAGCACATAGGATAAAAATACATCAATACTCATTGTTCATTACTCAATATATTATTTAATAAGATATAATAATAATAATATTTAATATATATTATATATAAGAAAAAAATTCAGTAGTATACATTTTCACATGTGTCACAACCACATTTATTTTTTTCGTCCAAAGTTCATAAACTAGCATAATTACAAAGAGCAAATAGTAATTACTAAGAGGATACCCTATACTTGACACTTAGAACTTTTCTACACAATGACTTTTTTAATATCATTTTAATCTAAATTGTATGATATATTTCTTTAGGGAAGAGATTCACTTACTCCAAGAGTAAGTTTTTTAAACTTACTCCATATTTTAGCCATCAATTCTAGGTAAATCTAATGGTTTAAATTAGTGAGTAGATATAAACCATTAGATTTCTCTAGAATTGATGCCTAAGATATGGAGTAAGTTTAAAAACTTACTCTTAAAGTAAATTGATTTCTCCTTATTTCTTTATGTATACATTTAATATTGTTGGGATACTTTATTCATTTCCTCTCTACTCCATTCATCTCATTTTATTTACGAGTAATATATGTGTTTTTAAAACAATATGAATGCACATGTAAGATGCATATTTTTTACAATGTGAAGGTGTGAGTAACATGTGTGTTCTTAACCATGTGAATGCACATATAATATGTATGTTATTGATCATGCAGCAAAAAATAACGCTCGATGCATATGCACGAGTAACTTGCTAGTTGAATAATAATTTATATTCTTTTTTAGATAAGAGATCAATTTACTCCAAAAGTAAGTTTTTTAAATTTACTTCACATCTTAGTAATCAATTATAGAGAAATTTAATGTTTTAAATCTACTCACTATTTTAAATTATTGGATTTCTCTAGAATTGATGGCTAAGATGTGGAAATAACCATGATTCAATAAACACTTTTCATGCAGAGAAAAGCTTACAAATAAAATATAATTTATCCAATTTATTCACTATTTATTTTCCTTTCTTTATATAAAGTTAAATCCCTTTACCTCTCTTTTTCCAAGGCAAAAAACATAGGTAAAACTTAAATGTTAGATAAAAAATCAGCACGTGTATTTTATCATTCAATTTCCAAAAGATAACTACACACACATCTTGGCTGGCTCAAAAGCAACAAAACAATTGGCCTCATAAGAGAGAGAAAAAAATGTAATATCTTTTGGATTGTTAGTATAAAAATTTATACATATTTAATATATTATTTATCACTTATATATATTACTTTTATTTAAAAGTCAATAATTATTAAAAATGAATAGTAGATGAAACAATAAAAATATAAAAATTATTACACTCTCTGTACATATATCTTTTTCTCAAATTTACAATGACATATAATAAAAAGCTATATTCTTTTATTTATTTAAAAAAAAGTAAAAACATTTATTATGACTTTTGTAATATCAGTACAACTTTTTTTGAAAAAAAAAACCCAAAATATTAAAAATATGGAATTTTTATCAAATAGGAAAAATATTGAAATACTCCCATATTAGTCAAAGTAATGTCCAAAACTGAAAAAAAAAATTGAGGATTGCAATATTAATTATTAGAAACATTGAACCTGATATTATACACCCAAAACCAATTCATCTCTCAAGTAATGTGTATATAATTCTCTATATATAAATATGGGGTATTGGTGAAGACAATAATCCAATAACTCTATCTCTTCTCTAATATTTCTTGTGTAATATAGTGAGAAACAGGTGAAGGAATCATCATCATCATGGGTCGTAGGAAGATTGAGATCAAGATGGTGAAGGACCTGAACACAAGGCAAGTAACTTTTTCTAAGCGTAGATCAGGCTTATTTAAGAAAGCTAATGAGTTATCTATCATGTGTGGTTGTGAACTTGCTATTGTTATGTTCTCTCATGGGAATAAGCCTTACTCTTATGGCCACCCAAATGTTGATGCTGTTGCAGCCAAAGTTCTTCAAAAAGAACCTAACTCAAACAGTGTTCAATGTAACTCATCTTCTAATGATGAGAAATTGAACAAGCTGAATGAAGAACTTAATGATATAATGGAGCAAACATATGAGGAAGCAAAGAAAGGTGAAGCCCTTGATAAGGCTCTAGAAGAGAAAAAGAAGGAACTTGAGAATTTTCAAGATTTGAGTGTTTTGGAGGAACTGAGGTTTAACATTAAGGAACGTATGAATGAGTTGGAGGCTGTGGAAGCTATGCTGATGATTAAGGAACAAGAACCAATATAATGTTGTTCAATGAAAACTATGTTGTGAAAGGGAAAAGAACAAAATAATTATGCTATGTACTATTTCAGCTATATTTAGTTATTTGCATTATGCTCCCTCTTGCTATCATGAAAACTCTATTCCATTTTAGTGAAAATGGAACTATAAATAAAACTAAAGAGGTGATGAATGTAGTGCTTTGTTTTCTTGAATTTTACAAACAAAGATGTATGCTTATATGTGCAATCCATTTTTTAAGGTGTTGGAGTGCAACAACACATTAATTTCATTGATTAAGAAAGAAAAAGTACAGATAATGATCAAACAAAAAAAATCAAGTGAATCTCTATAGTTTGGCAAATCAAACTCATTTCTTAAGAACTCTACTTTAATGAATTCAAGAATTAAGTCCCACCAAAAATTATATTGTGAGACCACTCTATTACAAGCTTATCAGCACAAGAATAAATGTGGGATATTTTGAATTCCATTTTCAAGATAAGAAACTGACAACTCCTCCATTATTTGTTTGTTAGAATCCATGGTATTTTGAAGTGAACTAGAATCGTGTGTCATCAAATATTCATGTCTCAAGCTAATAAAATCTCACTAAATAATATTTATTTTTAATTTTTCTTTTTAAATATGTGATAACTTTCAATTGGATTGAGACACAATGAGACATAAAAAATAAGACAAGTGTTGTCCATTCTTTTGAAGTCTGATCCAAAAACAAACTTCAACAACTAATAGAGAATCACATTCCAACCAAAGTCTAATCCACCCTTTTAGGGGCTACCTATGTGATTGTCTTTTCCTTATTATTTTGTGTTATGAAATTTTAATTTGTTAAAAAAATTACGAAGAAATTGAACATAACAAACACTGACATTATATATATAGTATATACTTCAATTTCCATATGTTGTTGGTGTAAATACTTTGTGTATTAGTCACCAATCATGTATTTCAAATTCCATTTTAAATAATGTGACATATTGGTTTGTAGTACCGGGGGAGATTCAGTGAAGAAGGGGAGCAGCAACCTTGAGATTTTTTTTTACTTATATATATATATATTAATAGATGTTAGAAATTCAACCATACACTAGAAAAAAATCGTGTAAACTTATAAATCTGATTTAATCATAATTGAGTTTAAGTCTTCAAAAGAATAAAGAACAATCCACTTTAAATATAGTTATACTATTTAACATCTTATTATAAATTATATTTAAATAAAATTGCATCCCAAATTTTTTAAATCAAGATGATTTGTAGTGAAAGAGATCCTTATACTATATTGTTTTTTAATTATATATATATATGTTCAATTACCTAATTGTAGGTAAGTCATTTTATAGTAGTATAGATAATAATATTTATTAGAATGTGGAGTTGGATCTGTTTCTATTCTAGGTAACCTCTGGTAATCTATCTCTTTAATAAAATGTTTTTGTTTTATATAAAAAACATAATGATAATTAAAACCAGTATATCACAAATAATAATATCATGTTGTGAATTCTTTTATATTAAAAAAAATTATTGACAGAAGGTAAAAATACAACAGAGAAACTGAATAATACACTACACCAAAATAAGATAGAGGGAAGCCTATAAATCTATCCTACAAAACCCCCTATAAAAATCAGCAAGAAACAACAATAGCCCAAACAAAAATGGAAAATACACTAGAAATAATATTGTAAGCTTAAAATTGGAATATAAATAACAACCATTGCCTGTTGTGACATGTTACTCATGGGATCAATAAACTACAATCTGTCAAAAATGATGAACTACAAAGAAAAACAATAATCAAGTAAAACACATGATGAGGTGAAGTATAACCAAAAACATAATTAACAAAGTTGTATAATTCAAATCCAACGGTTTCATTTGATAGATTATATTACTCACATTTTTTTGTATTAGGATGCCTCCTCAAACTAGCAGGTCTGTTAAAGTTAAATTTGTTGTAAGCTTTTTTTGCCCAAGTTTATGACCTTGCCATTGCCCATTGGATGTCGAGGTCATGACCAGGGCTGAAGTCATGGTTGAGGTGATCCGCTCATGATCTAATGTTTTAAATTACAGTTATAGTTATATTGATCATAATTGTAGAGAAATGTGATTAATGTGCCCATAACTATTTTAAGAAGTCCCCGATCAAACGGCCATACTGCGTTTGAAAAAATACAATTTAAAACACTAAACAATAAAAACATAAGAATCAACATCTAGTAAGCCCTAAACCTCAACAATGGTGTAGGGGTTTGTGGAATAGCTTATAAGAATAGTTGTGAGGCAATAACAACATGAGAATCAACATCTAGTAATTAAGCCCTAAAGCTTAATTAGCAAGAGGTTAGGTGGGAACAGTAATAAACAATCGTTCCAGTTTGAGGAACTGAGGTGATCTTGGTCGAGTTCATGAAGCACAAACCTCCTTCATTTACAAGGTTTAGGGCAAGTGAAGAATTTCAGTAATTTATTGATGTGCTATAGAGTTCCTTATGTGTGATGTGCAATCAAAAAGAGAAAACAGTTTTCCATCTACTTCTCACTTGTAAGACTTCATAAGCATTTTGGAGATACTGATAAACAATCTTTGGAACTGGACACTTCTATCAAACAACCTCAGGGACCGTTACACACAACACACAGGACTATATATTTGGAAAAATGGGAAAGCTTAATGTTAACAATTTGGTTACAATTCTTTGGAGCATTTGGCTGCATAAAAATAGTATCATATTCAACAATGGAAAGTTAGACTGTTTTTGGAAATTATTTGAACATTTTCAATTTATGTCTTGGAGTTGAATTAGGCATAAATCTATAAGGGTGCATCCTTTAGTGTGTACTCTCCGATGTAATTAGAACTTTAATTGTTATACGGGTTGGGATACTCCTTGTACTCTCATTAATATATGTTCATCCTTTTTTGCTGATAAAGAAAATCTAATCTTATAATTGAAAACTAATGTCTTGGCTCTAATTGCATGGCTTAAATATGGTATGCAAGCATGAAATGGTTACCATCATGCTCAAAATAATTCCCTTGAATTCTTTGCACCATATTAGGCTAGAATTGAATGTATCTATCTATGTCAAGTGGTGTGATTAGATCTGATGAAGTTTATAAACCATGAATACTATGTAGTCAGGAATGAGATTTTCTATGCACATCTGATGTATAAATGCTAGATTATGATTGTAAAAAAATGCAAAATAATAATCTGCTTACCTTGCCATTATTACTCTTTCTTTGGATAGTTGACAAAAATTTCTTGATATGATATTAATATCTGTCACTTAGTCTTCTTAATGTCTTATTTAAGTGGATTAGTAATGATGTTATGTTTTATATATCATGATTAAATTTAAAACCATGGGATATATATGCAGCTTAATGTTGAATATTTTGGTGCTATTTTATAATGTTTATGCTATTGATTATTCTAGCTCAAAAGAGTCAACTTGATTATAGCCTCGTTGGGACTGAGTGGACACATGATTATGAACCAATTGATGAAACTAACACACTGGAAATGATTACCATTATGATTGCTAATAAATGAAATTGGTATATTTACGATATGCAACACTCTTACTCTATTTGGAAATCAAAGGCACCATTGAAGGTTATCATTTTTGTTTGGAGATTATTTCAGGATAGAGTTCCCACTAAAATTGCTCTTTCTAGGCGGGAAGTTTCTTTTCAAATTGGTGGATGGCTTCTTTGCTCTTTGTGTAATGTTGAATTGGAATCTGCTACTCATCTTTTATCTTCTTGCAAAGTTACATATTATGTTTGGCAATTGATTTACAATTGGCTGAACATCACAGTTGTTTTGCCTCGGATACCTATCCATCATTATTTCAATCATTTGGGCATGGTTATAGATAAAAAGGGTTGAAAAGTGTGGAGCATCATCTGGTTTGTTATGGTATGGGCTATTTGGAGATATTGGAATGAAGTAATTTTTAACAACACTCGTCCTTCTATTCAGCACATCTTGGATACTGCAAAGGTGAATGTTTGACTTTGGATTAAGAACATATTGGGAATGAAGTTCTCATCATATTCTGACTGGCTTTCTAAGCCTATTCTATGTCTTAATGTTATTTCTTCTTTTTACTTCTCTTTTCTTGTATCAACTCTTTCTATCTAATAAAAATTCTTTTGCTGATCAAAAAAATCTATAGTACAATATCTGTACAATGGGGTCATAAATACATCCAAATATAGTGTTTGTTTCACTGCAATTCCAAAATTCTCTATATTTAATCAGTTGATGTGTCAAAACATAAATGATGGGGTACATGGAATGGGATAGGATTAGGGCATAGATGATCTCTGTTACAATAGTTAGTATGATCTCTGTTACATTAGTTAGTATGATCTCACTTCATATTTGAGGGAAAAAATCACTTTGAAAAGTTGAAATGAGAAGTCCCTTGCATATATTTTTTAGCTCATAATTTTTTTCCTAACTAGTACCAAATCTTGATTTAAAACATAAATTGTTCCATGTTATATATTTTTGACTCATAGCATTTACTCCTTCATGTACAACTCTAGTTACATGCTATCAATTTGCACAATTTATTTCATAGTGAGTCATTTTCTTTCCCTTTTGGTGTTCAACACCAATCATTTTTGTTTGAAGAGGACCGTCTTATGTAGAACTTGCCTATTCTATTGGAACAGACAACCATTTTTTAAAGCAAACGAATAAAACAATACCTGTCAAAATGTGCAAAAATGACATTTTATTCTGAGTTTTATCATTAAATTATTAAATTTTCCGGAGCAAAAGGTAATGCTAAGCCAATAAAAATCATTGAAAAAAGTTTAAACCAGAATGAAAATATATTATAACAATAACATCTCAATAAAATAAAACTAAACAGTTTGTTTCAAAGTAAAGTGCCAACTAAAAGTTCTTCGCCAATAACGTAGGAGAGCTTTGTTAAAATGGAAGACAGTTTCACCAAGTAGCAACCCAAATTAAAATGGTAATCATTTTACTTCAGAAGAAGCCTGCTGAGCTGTATTTAGCAAATGTTGATCCATTTGAGATATAGGAGATGCATGCTATTGATTATCGAATGCGATCAGGTCCATATGTGGACATTGTCGTCGAAGGTTGTTGCACGCTGTGACTTGAAAACGGCATTCCAGGGGCCATTGGTGGTGCCACTGTTCCAGTTGGCATGTAAACATTATTATGCATCTGCATTGGCATAGACTGTGGTGCTACTGGTGGAGCTGTTCCCCATCCAGTCTGAGATTGAGGCATTGGACCCTGCTCAGAAATTGGAGGGTACAAATTGTATTGCTGCTGAGGAGGAGGACCCATCATCAGATTTGAAACAGGTTGTTGCCCGAAAATTGATGGTTGGGCGTTTACAACAGGTGTGAGAGGCATGGTATAATCTCTGCTCCTATCATTATTGACCTATAATTACACAAATCATAGTTAAAACAAAACCATAATATAACTTCTAAGAGTCCCTAACTATAACGGATTCCTATTCGCGGTAAGCTTGAAAAATGATTTCAATACAGGTTGATCCTTACTCAAACCCCAAAAAAATAATACGGCAAACATCATAATTAACAGCAAATCAGAAATTATGAGACAGGATCCTGATATTACATTTTTGTAATTAAAGCAGTCGAGAGATTCATAAGGTCCAAGACTGGATTATCGAGTTGAGTATATTTAACTATGTATAAATGAATAAAGAGGTTGGCTTTGTCTGCTTATGTAAATAGTAAACTGTTGTTTTATCATAGTAGTACAATGCATATCTCCTATCGACGTGCTCTTTCAAGCATTTCATTAAATGATATCAACTCGTACAGATAGTGCTGGTTGTTTACCTTTATAATAAGATCAGTATGACGCGAATATGTGATGTGAAGCTTGCAAAAACCTCCATCATATATGCAGTGTCCTTCCAAAGCATCCTTGGCCACAACAGCTGTCTGAACATCTATAAGCCATAAGCATGTCAAGATCTTAAGCAAATTGCAACAGTAAAATATTATGAGGAAAAATGTCTAACTATAATACGGTCAAATCCGCCACCGCTATAAATAAATGCATACATATAATTCCTTGAGAGAACAGTCAGGAAATAGAAAGAAGGTAAATCTCGAACTATCTTTTCTTAAACATTTCTATCCAAGATAAATCAATCTCAGTAATGGGCCACTTCTGTTTGGATGAATTATTAGATTATGAGGGGCAGAACCTCCAAGTAAATACTGCAAACAAGATATTCATTTAGGGTCTGTTTGGGAGTTGGATTTTGAAGGAGAAGTAATGGAAAGGGAAAGCTTGAGAGCCCTCTCACATGTGTATTACATGGCTCCTAAGCCGCCTTCCACTTACCTCCATTTCCCTCCAAAAACCAACTCGCAAACACACCCTCAAGTGGTGGATTTTCATAGAAACCATGAAAATTATCAAAACTTTCCCAAATATCGTTTAAATCCTAGGAGGCATGTTAAAACAATTCGAACCCAGACCCGGGAGGTTTTCATAAACACTAATAATCATCGGTTCACATATAATCTATCTAAATAAATACAGGTAATGGACTTTGAAGAACCTAATCTAACCTGGATATTGAATCAGAGCCTGTAAACCACCATTCTTGTCAAACATTGCTATTTTTTGGATAGGCCCAAAGGCAGAGAAAACCTGTAAAAAAGCAACAAAAAAGGCATGATATTATTAACTAAACTATATATTGTAAAGAAATAATTTAAAAAATGGATGTGATTTAAAGTACCATGTGTAAGACATCCAACGTTACAGCATATTGCATGTTCTCAATTGATGCAAGAAGAACATTACTCTCAGCCTCCAGTCTTTTCCCATCCAAACCCACCATTGCCTGCAAAAATCATGGTTGCCAATCGTAAATCATATCTACAATGTTCAATTTTCCGATTGTGAATCATAACATATCCTAAGATTCAGAAACACTAATAAAAACTCAAACACATCATATCACACCTAAAATATGATTCTAGATATTACTTCCCCTTCTTCTTGGCCTTAGGAGCCAAGCAGAGTGACTGCAGGAACACTCTACAGTCTACACTAAAAGAACAAGACTGACTGCATGAAGATTCTGCACCCAAAGATTCTACACTAAAAGACTGACTGCATGCAGTAATTGCCTCTGCATGAGAACTGGATTGTTTCAATACCTAATTGTTCAGCTATTTTTACTAAAGCCTATATGAACTTTATTATGTGAATATTGGTTAATACAAAAATAGAGAAAATCACCAAATTGTACAATCATACGAATCCTATCATTGATAAATAATCACACCGATTTGTGTGACTCAAAGCCATCTGCTACTCATTAAATGAGAGAATTGATGGCTTGCCGGATAATATTGAATTGTTCAATCAAATTGTGGATTCTAATTTCTAACCAGCAATTTAAATGAGTTCATTAAAAAAAGTCTCCTAAGCAAGTGAGCATGCAGGACAGCCCCTGTTAGAAAGCACATCATTTAACAGATGTGTAAGAACGAAACATTCAATTTAAAACAAGCAACTTTGAAGAATTCAGTTGCACATACAAACAGATCATAATATATGTCAGTGGCACTTAAACCACAGAAATGTTAACGACAAAAGCATTACCTGTCTGCTTCCCTCCATGGCTGATTGAGCAACAGGAAGGTAAGGATTAGTGTAGTCTCTGAAACAAGAAAATTAATTAATTAGAAAATTTTAAAATTATTATTACCAAAGATAGAAAAGGTCTTAAAAATGATAACAAGAGTGAGATAAAGAACCAATACCCATACAGAGAATAAAATAGAGTGTGGGGGGGGACAGGGAAAGTAAAGAATATTGGTAGATCTAGTAGTAGTAGGTAAAAACTCCGCAATACCAAGGAAGATTGTAAATACCTGCTCCTGTGGCTTTGAAACTTAACACTTAAATCTGAATGTCCAGAATATGTAATCCTAAGGGAGCATGGCCCCACATGCTCAGGGAGCAAATATCTGAAAACAGGGAGGGGGATATCATCAGCAAGGACAGAATGATAAGACCTAATTAATGTTCTCATCACTACTAATTTGCAGTCCAATTCAAACTTAGCACATTACTTATTCAAGATAGGTCCAGTTGGCATTATGTAGCTATACATATAGCAAATTTTCAACGACTCATACAAATAGAACCAAGTGCAGAAAACTAAGTCTATAAACAACATAACAAGTTTAATACTAAAAATAACAGCCAAGGTGTGACAACAAAACAGTCCAATAGTTGACCAATCTGGCATGATACGCACAACCAACATGCCAAAATAATCGAACTACATAACATGCCATAAAAGTAACACAATTGTCACCTAGGTATGTTTCTTCCGTCTAAAGCATCCTTTGCAGAAGTGGCAGTCTCTGTATCTGAGAATTGCACCAAAGCCTAAACAGTGGTATAAGGAATAAGCTTGAGCTCACAGCATTTTTAAAAAAGAAAAGAAAAAGTGACAATAAATAAGGGTGGCTCTGTCATTAAACCTGGAATCCTGCTGTCTTCTCAAAGGTAGTAATCTTATGCACAAAACCAAAGGCTGAAAAAACCTGCATAAGTGGATAATAAGAATTCAGGACAACACTTACCAAGATGAATCTTACTAATTTAACACAAAATGTGCAATGTCTGGTGCTTCCTAAGGTATATTATAGAAAATTGGGAATACAAACAAATCCATAATTTCCACATATAAGATAGGAAAGCAATCAATGACTCAACTAAAGATTAACAAACAAAACCACAATTAGTGTCAGAAGAACTAAACCATTGTCAGCAAAGACCGGGATGACTGAAATATCAAGAAACTATCTAAACAAATTTCAGAGGTTCTCATAAAATTCTAGCATCAACAGAAGAAATAGTGCTTTTTTGGAGTTGGCAATAGTGTAGGCAAGCGATTCAGTTTAGATCATGGTTTTCTTAAATGAATAAATGCCTAGAATATATAACTAACAGTACTTAAAGAGTTAGAGGGTACTTGAATAGTTGATTCAAACAAAGGGTTAACGAAGTAAATTACTTACTCTTATCCTCTACCATAAATCATGTGAAAACTCGGTGTTCAATTCCCAAATTCAGAAACAAAATTTTAGCCTACTTTCAAATATGACATGGAAAATCTAAAAATAAAATGCTTAGATGATGAGTCAACAAAGCACTGATGCACAAATGAAAATAAATTTTTTTAACATCCTAGACTACAAGAGTGGTAGGATTGAGCGGAGAATAGGGAAGAAGAAGGAAGTGTTAAGGAAAGGAGAAAGGAAACAAACACAAATGCGCTATTTCTCCCAAAGCACTAAGCTGCCATCAAAGATATTGCCTTGATATGGGCCTGCTGATTCATTTACATACATGTCAACAGTTTTTCCATTGTGACAAAAAAAACCTAATCATGAAACTAAATTACTAACATCCTCATCATGACAATTTCAGCATATAGCCAACACGCACATACAATTGCTTACCAAGTGCATAACATCAATGCTGACGAGGCGTGCATCCTCACCCTCAATTGTTACCAACAGAACATTCCCAGCAACATCTGCAGCAGTTTTGTTATTCACTATTTCATGCCTATTTGAATATTGTAGATATACAGTTTTCCCTCGTACTTGAGCAGGCTCCGACGATGAGGCATAGTATGAGATCATTGCAATGGCTTGATTTAAATCTTGCTGGAGGTCACAACATATGATTTGTAACTAAAAATCAGTAACTTAATATGAATATAAAAAATCAATAGAATGAAAAAAGGAAACCAAAATCTACTCACAAATTCAATAAAGGCTTGGTTTCGGTTTGCTCCAACATTACATTTTGTGTTGACAACTTTACCAATAGGCTTTCCAAGTTCAATCAGTTATTCCCCTGTGCACTCCCAGGGCAAGTTTCTCAAATGAAGCACCTTCGATGGCGGCTGAGAGTAATGGAACTGAGGCTGAGCAGAAACTGATGCCATTTCGTAAAGTCACCCGAAACCTGTTGAAAGGAACTACAAAATTTGCAGTCCCTTGGAGTAGAATATCCATTTCACAATCAGCCAAGTATGCCATTATATAAACATATAAGTATAGTGCATAATTGTCTTCCTCAAATTAATTTTTAACAGATGACACTCATTTGCACATAAGACACACTGAAAGCAACTTAGGCCCTGTTTGTTTCAACTTTAAAATTTTGATTCTCCAAAAGTGATTTTTGCAACAACAAAAATTGTGACAAGCTGAAAATTTCAAGTTGAGCTTCTCCTAAAAGCTGGATTTGAACCCAAATTTTCCAGATAAATATTCTTATTGAAATCGCAATGAAACACACATAAACATGTTTAGGGGCTGAACAACGAAGTATAGATGCAATTGAAATATTGAGAAACAAAATACGATGAATGAACCTAATTCGAATGAACCTAATTCGAATGAACTGAGATCGGCGAGAAGTAATAGCAAATTGGCACACAAAATTATCGAGATGAAATCCACGAGAATAAAAGCAGAAGAAGGGTTAGGGGAATTACCTGAGATATATTCTGAATTATGAAAATTTTCACAGAATTAGGGTTTTTTGATTTTGGTGTATATTGTATTTCACAGAATTAAAGTTGGATAGTCTCTAGTAAAAGATTAATATACATAAAAAGTTAAAAACAGAAATAACTGACACTTATATACATTGTTATATCATTATTATTTCATTGTTATCTATACCAATAGTCTATACCAATAGATAATGGCAAAACATGTTTTAACTGCCATTGTGGTATAATTTTTTCTTCCCTAATTTGCCCTTTCACAATTTATTATTTCCATAATTTAATTTGTAGTTAGAGGGATCTTAAATATACATTACTTCCTTTGTAACTGGTATTAACTGTCACAACATTTTTTCAACCCTCTCTCTCATGCTCACTCCGCAATTTAAACTGCATTCACTTTCATTCTATCTTCTCCCTCTTTCTTCACTCCTTCGTTGGGAATGGAGACACCACCAGCGATACATTGTCTACTATTAAACAGATTGTGGTTGCTTGCAAACGCCTTCATCTCAACCCTCCACTCCAAGTAGTAGCGGTTATGTCGCTGAAATTGAAGATCTTCCTCTTCACAATGAAATTCAGGACTTAAGTATCCACAGTGATCATCATCAATTTCATAATGAGGTATATACATTATATCTTCAATTCTTCGTTATCGATATTTGATGAATAATATGTACCGTTCAACAATTTTTGGTTAAGTATTTTAGGTTTTATGATGCAGAGATTTAATTTTGGGGTATTATTACACTTTGTTTGAGGATGTGTGTGATATCGTATTATATGTTTGATTAATGAATAAAGTGCAGGATGATGCTTCCATTTCATGGAGGAAAAGGAAGAAGCATTTTTTTGTTCTAAGTCATTCTGGCAAACCAATATATTCTAGGTCAGTGTTTATCAATTCCTCACATGAGTTTCTCTCAATTGTTATTCATTTCTCTTTCTATGATTATTGCCTTAAACTTCATGTTTTTATTCCTTCCAGGTATGGAGATGAACACAAGCTTGCTGGGTTTTCTGCAACTTTGCAAGCAATTATTTCCTTTGTGGAGAATGGGTATTGTGGCTTTCTTTTATTCTCTTTATAGCCAGATTGTTTCTTATTACAACAATGTTCCTAAACTATGTTTAATTGATTCTTATCTGGATATACTATGAGAGGGAATTTTCAAAGGGTCAAACATTTTTCCATTATGTTGTTTTCAGGGGTGACCGTGTCAAATTGGTGAGAGCTGGGAAGCATCAGGTCTGCTTTCTCTCATAAAGTTTTATTTCTAAAATATACAATTTCGTTTTTGAATTTAGTATGAAAATGGTATTTTAATCCTCGCTTAACTTTATATTTAAAATTAGACACACTTGCTATATGCTTTGCTTTATGGTTGCTGAGTTGCTCTTCTTATGTTAAGTAGTGGTTAGGAAAAGGATGCTTTTATTTGTGATTGTGGTTGTGTCAGATCTAACACATCCACAAAGGAAGGAAAACCAAATGATGAAGACAAAAAATGGGTGGGAAACAACACTAACCACAGGTTCATATTTTATCATCTCTATTTTCACTTCACTTTTCATGAAGTTGGAGTATTATTTTATTATTTCTACTTTCTTATTCTTAAATCTCTATTTAGTTTTTTCTAATATGTCTATTCCACTTTCATTCTTTTTCACTAATCCACCACCACTCAAGTAATTAGTTTGGGTCAAGCTGTTGATAACTAGATTTTTTTTTTTCGAGATAAATCTGAAAAAAGTTTAGAACTTTCTATCTCTACAAAAGTGGTTTTTTTTATTCTCTTTGATTATGGCTGTTGCTGACAATATTGGAACCATTCCTCGAGTCAAAATTCGGATAACAGTGTTGTTTCATCTGAAACCATTGAGGTGGAGAAACCAAAACCTGAAAATGGTTCCCTCAATGGTGATTAGAATCTGAATAGTGTTTTCAACCACCATGATAGAGCTCCCAAGACGGTTTCAGTCCCAAACAACAACTATATGGTTCAAGTAGGTCATATGAGAAATGGGTTTGAAGGAAATGGGGTCCAGACCCTCCAGATGGTGGTGAATAATAATGGGTATGGTGGGGTTAATGGACAGAATGAGGACACAAATTCCTCAGCCATGGGTGCCCTAACAATTTTTTATCCACAATAAGTATGGGAATGCTAACGGAGAAAAAAAAAAAGAAGGGTATGCATATTTTTATTTATTTTTGACATATTTAATTTCTTTATATTTCATTGAATTCTTTGAAATCTGAAAATTAGCTTTCAATGTTCATATCAAATAAAGGGTGAAAGTTAAAATGTTATATGTATTTCTCTACGAGTTGTGATTCATAGTATTTTTGGGCTTATTACTAATTATATGTTGCTAGTTTGAAGGCTCAAATCAAGGGAAGCGAAAAGTCAATAATAAAATAGAAATGATGATAATAAACGCATTACAAACCATAGGAAAGCGGGTTGACAGGCCCGGCAGGGCATGTCAATACTTTTACTCTTCAATACAAATATAATTCAAAAACAACAAATTAGGAGATGATTATTTTCTATCTAAAATGACATGCACTTATATATTTTACTAGTATAAGTGGTTAGAGAAGCTAGTGCAACTTAGACCATTTTTATTCTTATTTCACCTTACACAGTATTTCATAATTTAATACATATTCCTATAAATTAAGAATAACATCTAATTTTTCTTATAATGACAAACATCATTTTTATATTCATAAGAATCTCAACCTACCACACAATTTCTCTCATCCTTTTTCGTTTGGGATTTACATTTTCTGATAAAATATTCATAAGAATATTATTCTTTTATCGGCAAATGTTAATATAAGAATGTTCTTGTAGAATGGATATTCTTAATAATTGGCGAGAGCGAAAGATGTTTTTATTTCAATAAGATTAGTGTAAGAAGCAATGCAGGATTGTTCTTTATAAGTAGGTTTGTGTTGGCGGAATATAATTCGGACAAAAAGCCAAAACAATTTGTGATTTGTTACCTATTCTCTTTGGATCAGAACAATTGACATCAAGTGGAAGAAGAGAATCAAGACCAAAGGACATGCCTTTATTTTGTTTTAAGCAAAGATATATACTCCTTCATTATATGATACTGCAAGTTGAATTTTCCATTTCTGCTCCTTGTTAAGCACTTATGCCAATTCCAAAAATGTTATTAGGTAACGGGCCCCCCTTAAATTGGAATAAATATTTGTTGTCTTTTAGTGGAATAGGTCAGTACTTAGAAAATGACTCACCCTTTTGGCAGGAATAAGATCAATATTTTGATGAAAACTCAGGATACTGCTTTTTCAAAAGGATTTTGAAGCTAGAGAGTAGGAGGAAATTTTGTGCTACTAATATCTCATCTCCACATTGGAGTAGATATTTATTTATGAGATGTACTTGAAAAATAAAAAAAGAGAAGTATAACAAATACCAAAATACTTGTTTTATTTATGCATGAGACCACACTTATGGGAAATGCAGTCATATAACCCAAAAAATTACCTAACATAGGTGGATACCCTTAACACAACAAATAATTGTTTCACTACATGATTTATTTATAACAATGTTTGTTGCAATCCAAATTAAAATAATTATATTCCTTCACATATGGCTTGTGCAAGAAGAATAACATAGTTGCTTAAAATTGTATATCATGAATTGTGTGATAATGGATATCAAATCATTTCAATTTTAACCATACTAAAATAAATTGGCACCATAAATTTAAAAATGTTATGTCACGGAAAGCAAAATCCTTACCACTAAGTAATGATCACAACTTCATTTCCAAGGATTCAAAATGAAATTGTAAAACATATATAATAGAAGGGACCCAATTTTTGTGTGTGCACCAAATGTTATTTTTTAAGTAACTTTACAACACATCCCAGGAGACAATAACATAGTTTCCATGAATCTTAGATACTATATATATATATATATATCAGTCTATAACCTGAAGAAAATTCTACATGTTATAAGAAATGGGTCCCCAAAAAAACATACCAGCCATTAATCATGATCCAGTCTCACCAATAAGGACATCCTTATAAGGAGTAGGAACAGGTAATGTAACCTTGGTTTCTTCAACTGGATGGCTTCTTGTCTGATGATGATGTTCCTCAATCAAGGGAACCTGTCCTTCCCTAGAATTTACCAGTCGCTCGTGCGCTCCGCCTCGCAGTTTCTCCAGCCTCAGTCCATTCATTTGTTGCATCTTGAACACTTTGATTAAATTTGTTAACCCACCAATTAAGAAAAACAAGCTTCCGAAGATCCCTAGCCAGATCCAAGTCCTACCCTGCATCAATGATAATAATGGTTGAATCTGCTTACTTATCATAATGCATTAATAACAACTGTTCTCCAACTTAATAGTTAATTCACATCATTGTCTAACCTAAAGCTAAAAAGTTTCTCAATCACATTGCCTTCAAATTCATTTTGCATGTATATATACATGGAAAGCATGATACCAATATTTATTTCCCTTTAAATGCTACCCACTAATATACATAAATGTCGATCAAAGACCAAGCTCACAAAAGATCGATCAATTATGTATAAAAAAAGTGGTTCAATGCATGAGGGCTCCCTCTTATTAGAGTACGGAAAGCGTACATGTACTCAGTCTTACAATATAGGTTGTTTCAAGATCACGTATATATTGGAAAAAACCGATAGTGACTAACTAGGTAGTGGAAATTCATCAAGCTACAATGTAATGTTTTAACTTGTAATGTTTTAATTATGACACCAAAATTTATTCACATTTATAGACTACTTACAAGCAAGTGGATTCCGTGGTGGGTTGATCTAGATTGCTCTACATGATTGAGAATTGCACTAAGCATTAATGAGAAACTCCCTATAAAGAATGGGATATAAACACACTGCTGCAAGATTTGAACATGGCCATCTGCTCTCTCATAAATTTGGCATGCATTGTGAATTGATCCTACAAGCCATAGTACAGGACCAGCAACCAGCAGGTTTAGAGCATGTTTTTCTAATTTCAAGTAAGCATGTCCTTTCTCTTCCTGCATTTTGGTCCACAACAACAATAAAAAATGAAGATGTTTTTCAACTTTGATAAAAAAAACAAATCCAAGCTTTTGATCACAAGTAACTAAAGATAATTGATGTTTGCACATGTATTTTTGCACACCTTTTTTACACATATACAAATTTATGTATATCATTATGCTGGGTAGAGGACAATTATGAGAAAAAACATTGAAAAACTAAAATATATTGACATTTTTTTTATAAATAAAATTATATTAAATAAGCACAAGGGGTGTCTACCCAATACAAAGAAACCAACACTTCTACCCAATATAAAATATATTGACATTTGTCATTTAATTTACACTAAAGTTACATTTTTAACCTTAAAAGTACACTAAAATTGCACCCTCCAATAATGTAGAGTGGTCTTACTCCTTTAACATAGTGGTAACCACTAATCTTATTTATTAGTTTAAACTCCTCCTCTCGTATGTTTCTTGTATATTTAGTGAGTTATTTTGTAGTACATATAGCAACAACTGTATGTATGGCAATCTACTAATCTTATCTATTAGTATATGTTTGTATTTTTTAATTAAATGTCATTTTTTTAATCGAAAACTATGACAAGAATGAGGATATATAATCTCTACAAATATATAAGCTCCTGTAAATCTTTATACCCACTTAAATTTGACACACATATATCACATGTTATATTTGTAAAGCTTAATTGATCTTGAACATTTTCTAAGAAGATTGAGAGAAAGATCAACATGATATATTCATTAAGGACAAAACTAAGGTAAATTAGAGGATTGATAGAAAGATTGACAACATGATATATATATATATACACACGAGTGTTGGTGGTACAAATGAACTATTAGAGGATGACACATGAACTTTTTTGTTTACTTTCAAAGAATGGACATTTATTATATTTACAAACATTTTTTGACATTGAAAGTAAACAAAAAGGTCAACGTGTCATCCTTTAATTGTAACTAACACATAGGGTATTTTATTCATGAGAAATTTAAATTATATATTATAAGCTTCAGTAAGTAAAGTGTCTATATACCTGAATTAAGAGGAACAAAATTCCCAGAAAACTAAGAAGCGTTCCAAGAACCTGAAGCACAGGAACCGCAAACTCAACAAAAAAAAGCTGAAGGTCAAAGGCCATCAAGGGTAACCGGAAATCGATGCCGGAAAGGTGAGCAAAGAGGTCATGGACATTAACAATGAGAATGATTGCGAAAGAAATGAGAAAAAGAACAAGACCAGATCTTGGTTCAGATGAAAACTGAGAAGCAAAAGCACAACAAAAAACAATAGTTGCAAATAGATAGAGGCCTGCGTTAATGTACTCGCACCGGTTCCTAGTGAGGCCTGTGCCATAGGTTCGAAAATCTCTTGCTGATGCTAGCTTCACCATTTCTGATATGAGTTGTGTCTCAATTTGTGTGATTTGATGAAAAGAGAGTGTGTGTGTGTGTGTTTGTTTGTTGTTAATTGTTAGATTTAGAGAGAGACATGCAGAGAAGAGAGAAACTGCTGAGGTTTTGGTTTGGGGTACGTGGCAACTTGCATGGAGTCGTGTAAGTCAGTGTTGAGATTTGAATTGACACGTGGCCTCTGTGAGATTAACTGCCCAGGTTGTTGGAGAATTATGGAATCATAAAGTTAGAACAAATATCTTAGAAGGAAATTTTCTGACAATAATATAATTTTATAACAAATAGAAGGATAAAATGAGTTATAAGGTGTTTTGGTGTTTAAAATTGAAGACTTAAGAAATATGATAAAGAAGATTATGGGTTCGAAACTCACCCATAACAAATTTTAAAAAAAACGAGTTATAAAGTGGGTTAATGATTAAGGAAAATGGGTAAAGTGAAGGAAGTTGAAGTTTGACACTATTCCTTTTGTCATTGCTAATCTACATGCAACATGCAACACATATATTAATTGATGTCATGTCCAATTGTTGTGAGACATATGATGGAAAGAGATTAAAATTAAAGTAAAAGTTAAAAATAATTTTGGGTTTAAAATCAAAATTATCTATATTTATGGTTACAAGTTTACCCTAATTTAATATTAGAGTAATTACAAGTCCATAGTCTTGGAAGCAACAAATATTACTTTTTTTATTAACCCCTTATGTATGGCTTATTAACTTATAAGACAAAATAGATATAGTTAAAACCTCTAATTAGTAAAATAAAGAAAAAATATCAATGCTTGATAAAAATTGTAAAATAAATTATAAAAAAGACCAACAAAACTTTTTAGATGATGCATTATAATAAGGATTAGAGTATATGATTTCTCGTAATTTCTCTCCTAAATCCTAATTGCATGTCTAGTGAGAGGTGCAGTAAATAGCTTAGTTATTAAGGCCTTCACAATTAACTAAATGACATACCATCAAATTGTGTTTTCACTTTCTATAAACAAGCAAAGCTAAGTGTACTATATCTTATCAATATTCAAGTAAAAAAGTTACCAGTTAAAATGCCATTTATTCTGATTTCCCAAAATAATATCATGTTACACAAAGAGATCATGCATTGGAAAGTTGAGTCTCTCTAGTGACACAAACTTAAGAAATATGGACCAATAACATTACAATATTTAAATGTCAGGTTAAAACTTAAAACTATGTTTCCTTTTTTGTTGCAATGGTGCATCATAGGCATTAAATATATAGAAGATCCAACTATAAATAAAAGAAAGCATGCATTAGGCAAAGTGATGAATCTATCATAGTTAAGGAGACCATTTTTTTCATTACACGATAAATGAAATAAACATAATAAAAGGCCAGAATCTAAGTACAACTTTCTAAAATCTTCAATATTTCCCTCCTTTTTCCATGGACATTATTCACAAGTTGCCATTCTTATGAATTGTCACATTCTTTTCCACATTCTCCATTTCTAAGTTCAACTTTTCTAACTCCACCTTCTCTAAGTCCTCTTTGTTTGGTTCTTTCACAACATTCCTTTTTCGGTATTTGCAATGAAGGATAAGCTGAAGAATGCTCAATGGAATTCCAATTATACTTGGTCCCTATAATAATAGTAGTTGAATAAGTACAATATTAATTAATATTTGTAACACTTTTTCTCATATTTATGAAATTATGAACTATAGGCTAAGATACATACCGCAACAAATATATCACGAATGAGGACTCCATAAATTAACCAAAGAGTAGTAGCTAAGAATGTACACAAAGATAAGGGTAGTGGCATGAATTCCACACTCTTGGTTTGTATAACTTTCTTCTGCAATAATCAAAATAAAACCATGTTATTAAAAAAAGTAAAGACCATGAAACAAGATTGTACTAGTTTAATATAACAGTTTCAACTGAATTAATTTCTCATTGACAAAAATAATAGTTAAGGCATTTCTGAGTTATTATATTATATGATTGAGCTGCTCTGTTTTCTATATGCTTCCATATATGTAAAGCAATAAATAATATGTAACTAGTTAGGGATATCTGAAATATTACATTAAGTTCCACAACAAATTAGAATATAATAGAGTATCAATGTTATATATTGGACTCAGGTGCACTAAATAGAAACACTTCATTGACACTTGGGTCTATTGGTGTGTTAGAGCCTATAATCCTTATTCTGTAAAAATATATTGGTAGCGATCAATGCTCTCGGGGATGTATGAAAAATTGGTCGAACCTCGTTACAAAATTCTTTTGTTTATTATCTTCTATTTATTTTATGTTTGATTGTTTGTGGTCAATGTTGTGCAACGATCGATTCCGCTGCACCAACCTAACTATCTATGGCTTAAAACATTTAGTGGAAGAGAAAGAGATGACTCACCATTGCAACAAGAGGAGATCCATACATTGTTACTGAAACAACTAAGCCAATGCTACCCACAAGTTTCTTTCTGTGTGCATTATCATGGAATACAAAAGCTGATACTATAGCAGTAATGCAGAACACTACCAAAACTGGTATTGCTACCATAGCTACCTTTGCCTGCAAAAATATTTATACACATCAAAAACCATATATACCATTTTCCACCTATATTTACATTCATGCTTCTAAAGTCACATTTTTAGACATGAAGTTTAAAAGACAAGAGTTCCATGCATGCAAGTAGTCCTTTTGTGCCAAGGCAAATATTAAAAATAAGTAGTAACTATAAGTAATTTTTATGGAACGAAGTTAAGTAGTTTTTAAACATTTAACACATTAAGAAGTGACCTTAATTAGGGTAAGGCTTAAATGAGGGTAGAGCATGTAACATACCTTTCCTTTTGAAGAAGCATAGCAGAAATAAATGAGAACATAGGAAAACTCAAGAACAATTCCAACTCCATTAACGGTAACAAGAGGAAAATTCTCCCACTTCTTGCTTACAACAGGTAATCCATACCAAGTAAAAAGGAGACAGTTTAAGAGCCCAATGATGTAAGGAATGCATGAAAACTCCTCTGTGCTTTTTTTCCTTATAACCCTTTTAAAGGTAGTTCTATACAAGATATCACAAGCATATATAAAAAACGTTTAGTACTTCATAATATCTTAAAAGGTTAAGATGAAAGCACCTAGTAAATGGGTTTTTAAGTGTAACTTACATTGGTGCAGCATAAAGAGATACTGAGGTAATGTTGCCTGCAAGAAATTAAAGCATAAATGAGTCACTTTTTGTTGCTGAAGACTCTCATATATAGTAATGAAAAGGAACTAAAGGAATGAACAAAGAAGTACCAACTACAGCAACACCTAAACGAAGGGTTTGTGACATCTTTAGTTAATTTTATGATTTAGAAGAGATGAAGAAGAAGATTTTGTACTGCATAGAAGAGTTTTGATGATGCTCTATTTATAACCCACTGAGATATAGTGTTGTGATTAACGTGTGTTGTGCCACTAGGGATGGTGGTATCCAGAGGGAAAAACAATGAGATCGATCAAAATTTTCCTAAAATAAGTGCTTTGTTGCAAATAATCTTAATGGCCACTTTTGGATATTCTTAGAAAATAGGGGAAGTAAGTGCTTTTATATTCAAGCTAATTAGGATTAATACAATATTCTATTGTAGAAATAAAAAAATTAATACTATGAAGGGTAACAAAATAAGGCACATATATATATTTGCATTATAACATTAATTAATATGAAAAACAATATATTGAAAGTTGTAAGAAAAAGAAGGATGAAAATGCTGTCTATGTAGGTCTTTAACAAACTTTGTTCAAATTTAGAAGTTTTTCCCACAACTTTTAATCACTACTTTTCTCTATTCTTAGTTTATTTATTTATTTTAATTTATCCAGTTTTGGAGGCATGTGTTATGGTATAAATAAGAGGAACAATAATCACTCGTCCCACTTCCTGTCTTGCTCCATGTATCAGGTCAATCACAACACTGCTACATGTATAAAATACAAAATTTAAAAATCAAAAGTAAAAAAAAGTAAAATTTTGATTGGTCCGAGATAGAAAGTGTGATAGAGAATAAGACAAATGATGTTCAATCAAGAGACGCAAACATTGTATTTTGACCAACTTATTGCGTCTCACGTGAAAATTTACCCTATCTTTAAATATTTTGGCTAAGTACATTCTTTAATTTTATTTTTTGTATATAATTTGGTAAGTGCTTTCTCTTTTCTGATATCAATGCACTATAGATACCAATAATGCATTTTAAAACATTACTTAAATGATCTGCTATTGATGACGTGGCTCCCATTTTCTAGATATATGGAAATTTATTAGGCAAGTCGCAGATTAAGATAATTGGTGGATTGTTGTCCCAGATTTCCCAATATTTAAAGAAAATGTATTTTTCTTCTCAAGGAATATATTTTGTTCCTTGTCCAAAAGTAAGAATAAGGCAATAAAAAATAAAAATGAATAAAAAAACAAAGCTTGGGAGTGGAGTTTTTATGTCCATGGCATTTGGGTGCAATGTCATATTATCTTTTATCACTTACTTCAAGAATAAGTGAAAAAGACTTACTCATCATCATGATCATTCATTTTTTGGAAATTCAATGGTTTGAATTGGTGAATACTTATAAATCATTGGATTTTCCAAGATTAGATGACTAAGATGAAGAGTAAGTCTTTTCCACTTACTCTTGGAGTAAGTAAATCTCTCCCCTTAAATAAAATATTCATTTAGTATTACTATTTTTAGAGCAACTTGGTAGCTATTATATTCTTGGTGGATGAAGTTGGAATTATGTTCTTACTTGTATTATTAATTAACAAATTTTTACAAGACATCCTTGGATGGCAAATATTTTTCATATTTATCAAGACTTAATAATATTTATATGCTAAAATGATTTTTTACTGTTTTTACATCTTTACTTATTATTTGAGAAAAAATTAGACAGAAAATATCTTAAAATAAGTTTTTTCTTGTTTTATTATTTAAAAATGAAGTGATATATGAATGTTTAATAATTGTTTTACTTTTATTCTTTATTTTCGGTATGCCAAGTCTTCTTCAAGAAAATTAAAATTCATTTCAAAACATGGAAATCAAGGAAATGTGTTTTATCACTACCAATAAAAAAATTCTTTAGTTTTGATACATTGTTATATTAACTTATTTTTTCCGTTTTGAGATCCAATGTATAAATCACTTCTAATTGTTATTTTAATAAGATTATAGATTATTGTTTATAGTGTCAAAAACATTAAATAGAAAATTTTATGCGCAAAACCCACTTAGTTACTGATTCAATTTTATTTATGTTGATGGTTTTTTTTTAATATATCTGATTCATTTTCTCTTTAAAAGTTGACAGAAGATATCACTTACATTATTAAACGAATTCATTCGTCCAATTTGCTGCAGAATCTAGAGTTTTATTATTCACATTAACGCATCATCGAGTAGTGCTTGAACATTTGAATACAATTTCTAGTGTATAGAATAAAATTCATCTAGTGGCAACAATTTCAATGGTGCGCATTCCACAAAATCAGTGCTTGAATTCTACTCCAGTTCACTGCTTAGAAAAGTTAATTAGATTTCTTTGATGATTTTGATGCCTTGTGATTGAGAAAGAAATAATTATAAATAACCACTTAAATTAAGCATCTGGATGTCTTTTCTTGTTCAATATAATGAAAATGATTTCTTTTTTGCATCCCTTTTCTTTTCATATGGTAATGTGAGGATACAAGTAGGTCCAATTATTTCAATAATTATTTTATATAAATCTTCACTGGCCTATCAAATTTTTTTATCTATCACTTTCATACAACAATATACGTGACTAGAAAAGGAGAATAAAAGAATTCATTCCCTTGTCCCAGTATATAATCTTCACGTGAACCTGCCACTAAGAATGTGATTTGATTTTTTTTTAATAAATCTTGTGCACGAATATGTATATTGAGTGTAACTAATCAAAATCTTTACATAAATTCAAAATATAATTGTAATAAGAATTTTGTTATTCTTATAAATTATTACTTGTTAGTATTGGAAATCATAGTGGAAGAAGGGAATATGAAAAACTAACTCATTCTCATTGATTAGAAATGAAGCCTATATGGCTTATTTATACAAGAGAAATGACTTGTGATCTAAGCAAAATTGGATGATGCAAAGTTAATAAACTATATTTAACTCCTAACTACCTAACCACCTAATCATCTTCTACAAAAAAAAAAAAAACTTTAAAATATCTTTAATAGTTAGATTGAATGTATCAAATAATAAACATTATATCTATGATAAAATACTTTATTAATACACACAAAATATATGTACACAAAACCCAGATATGATTTCTGATGCCTTTTGTCTATTTTTATCACCGCTGATGCTATTCAACTAGACATTGAGAATTTTCATGCAATGTCTTAGATTCTTGATTGTGACATGGCTAGCATGAGCTTCTGCAAACAGAAATATCATTTCCACTTGTTGGTTTTATGAACCTGCGATGGGCCATAGAGGGTCAAGTTTATAGCAACCTATTTTTGACTTTAAGAACCACAAGATACATTCTACAACTTTTGTGCTGTAATCAAGAAGGGAGGGTCTCCTATGTTACATAAATTGGCCAATTGATGTAATATATATTCACTTTTTGATCTAGAATCTAGAGTCCTAGACCGTTCATTATGTACAACTCTTGGTAGGTCAAGGTGTCTAGTTTATGCATGTTGAATAGAGATATGTTGTATCTCTTGGTGTCCTTGGATGGTGTCCCAGACAAATCAAAATGCATGATTTAATTAGAGAAAAAATTATAAAAACATAAATTAATATTTTATATTATTTGGTGTAATACTATTGGATTGGGATATAGAGACGGGATTGTTTTGGAACAGAAGATATTTGTTCATACATGTTGGGTGTGTTTTATGATTGTGGAACCGATGTACCAAAATGATTATGTCCTCATGTTGCAAGTCAATCATCTTTCTTCAAATAATATAAAAATGTTAGAGGGGATCCATTGACTCCAAGAGTAAGTTTTTTAAACTTACTCCACATCTTAGCCATCAATTCTATGGAAATTCAATGGTTTGAATCAGTGAGTATACCTGAACCATTGAATTTCCCTAGAATTGATAGCTAAAATGTGAAATAAGTTTAAAAAACTTACTTTATGAGTAAGTGGATCCTCACCCAAAATGTTATTTTGTATTTTTATAAATGGAGACAAATTCTTGTTTTATGCATGTGAATTTGCGGCAGTAAACACATAATTTGTTCCCCCTTAAGATTTTCCTTTTTTGTTGATACATATTAATGAAACACACATTATTATACATAGAATATGTTCGTGACCCAAATAGAAGAAACATGTCAATATCATTGTGTTTCTTTCAAGTCCTCATTGACGGTGATGATACTCAGACACACTGCATTAATTAGTGAATTTGTGCATTCAATTTGTTCATGCAAGTTCAAGGAATTAAAGTATAGAAAATCATCATCAGAGATATTTTTTTAGAGAATACAACTTTCTGTAAGCATTTAACTTTCAAAGTCTGATCTCTCTATTTCCAAAAAGCATACACCCTTAGAAATTATTTGGCTCTTCTTTTTTGTTAAATCATGTGGTTCAAATTCTTCCACAATTTAATTAGGCTTTCAAAGCTTTTTCATCACAATTTTTGTCTCCGTGACTTCTAAGCTATTTGGGTTACTTATGAAAGCCACTTCCTATATACATGGAGAAGGAAGTGAATAATAATTGGTGCCAATCTTGGAGCATGACATGTTGCAAGATTGCATGTTAATATTTGCCACTTCATATCCAGCTTGCATCATTAATTCATTATCTCCCTATTGAATCGAAATCCTCTCCAATATTAGAGAGTATCGAATAAGATTGCTTTATTGTCCCAAAATGTAATACTTTATATATTACTTTATTGTAATTGGTTGAAAAATATATATTTACATTTAAAATTTAATAATTAAATATTTTTCTAATAATTCTTAGTGAAATGTTTCTTCGGGCATGAAATATGCTCAATAAAGCATATTGTGAGTGTGGGAAAGAATCAACCAGTAAATTTGAGAACTTAATCTTCAACCTCTAGAATCTCTCCTCTATACTTTATATTAAAAATAGAGAATTAGATTATGCATGTGCATGCAATTTGAGCAAAGGGAAGCAAAAAGGCAAGTGGAACAAAGCATTATGCAATGAGACATTCCCTCATTGAGATTAGCTCTCGCCGAGTGAGAATAAGACATTTGTTCAATTAGATTTGCTCTTGTTGAGCGAGACTGAAAATAAAGTTAAAAAAAATTAAGAGATTGAATCATAGATACCAAACGATAATTGTGATTTGACTTAATTTTTTAATTAAGAATTAAAAATAAATACTTTGAATAAAAATAATATACTAAAATACATTGAAATTGATTTGTAGAAATAAAAAATAAAAAAAATATTTGTATATATTTTTTATTATATTACTAATAAGAATTATAATTAATTTTCAATACATTTTAAAAAATAAATAAATTTATTAAAGATAGTATATTTAATACATCCAAACGGATACTGATTAATTAGCAGGTCTAGTGATCATAATATAATACCTTTTGAATCATGTTTCCATTTATTGTTTGTCTCATCTTGAAATGATACATTAAAATATAATTAAACTATATATGTGGAACCTTTTGGGCCCTGAATTTTATGGAGGCTTAGATAGCTAGCTCCCTATGCAAAAGAACATATTACAAAATCTCTATGTTTCTGCGTCAAATCGACGTGGCATAGGAATATTAATGTTATCTTAGTTATAGGAATATCAGTAATAGATCACTCAGAGCCAGCAATATAGCATCAAAGGCTTAATTGAGATATGTGCCACTTGAAAAGCAAAAAGGGAATAAAGAAGCCATAAAATTTGTCACTAGTAAATTAGAGTTTTAGATTTCATGTAGAAACTTCATGGCAACAAAAATTTAAAACTATGTCTATGATGTATTAATAGTGTAAATATTTATGTATATTTAGTATATCATCTACTATTTATTTATATTTAAAGATAAATGGTGATTGAAAATGAATAATATATAATATACTGATAGTATAAAAATGTCATACATTTTTTCATCAATTTTGTATTTAACATTTCTGTTTATAGCCACCTAGTTAGACCATGGGTAGACACTTACGTGTATCCATGTAAAAAGGTTTGAACCGATAACCCTAGGATTTATTGATTTTTTTATAACTTTTTAGCACTTGTTTAGGGTTTTTCAAACGTGTCTTGAAAGATACATTTTAAACTAGTATAGCAAAAAGGGTTACCTTGTATTGAAAATTGAATTGACATAGAATTTACATACACCAATTAACATGTGTTTATCAATTTGAAGTGCAAATTTATTTATTGATAGCCCAATTAGTCCGTATATTATTTAGATTTGTCTCCACAATATATCATATTTTGTTTAACTTAATTACACTTATCATCATTTTATTATTTAAAAAATCACACTTATTTCTCATGCAGTGGTGATTAATGTAATGTATGTATATAAGTTAGGGGAATTTTTGTAGGCGTATAAAATTGAAGGATAATTTGCATAATTTCACTAAAAGAATGTCAGTATAATTTTCTTAGTACGATGAATTATTAAGTTTGGTGGCGCATATGAGTTAACCAATGATTTATGAAGTTCGTGTTCTATGGAACTGGGCCAAAATAGCTTGGTTCTATTTGGATTTATTTCCTAAGCCTCACAAACCAAACCATTCTCTCAGCTCAACTATTCACTTTCCAACTATAAGAAGTGCATTTCGGAGAAAGTTTTTTAAGTCTGTAATATATATATATATATATATATGGAGTGATATAGTATATCATTTCTATTATTTTTATTTAAGAGTCAATGATGTTTAAAAATGAATAATAGATAATATAGCTATCAGTGCACACATCTTTTTATCTTTTGTAAAACAACATCCGGATCACTCGTTAATGAGTAGGCACCATCCAATGATATTTGGAAATATCAATATCTATTGCTATTCCGCTCATTTATGGCTAAAACAAATGCATAAATGTCAAAATATCAGGTGCAAACTTATTACATATATTATTTAATTCATAAATTATTAAAGTTTACTTTTTGAGTATTTGTTATCAAAATTATATTTTTGTTACAAAAATAAATATATAGAAGGTCTACAAATATGACAATGGAAAGATATTAAGTATTATTCTTCTTTGTCAATCCTCCTTCTTTTAGGTTTGGTTGCTATAACGATTAAATATTTTAACTAAGGTTCAACTGTTTCTGTCTCTTTGAAAATTTCATAAACAACAAATTAAAATTAATCCAAAATTAACCAAGCTAATTTTCTTGCTGTCTATGCTAACATAAAAACACTAAAATAGAAATTGAATTCATAAATGAAACAAAAGCTTGACAAGGGTCAATTTGCAAGAGAGCTTGCTAATATATATGTTAATAATACATGTAACGACCAATTACACTATCAAATATTGCTGTAGTTAATTAAAAGAGAGAAAATGAGAAATGCTTGTAATTAAATTGCTCTTCCCATGTTCTATCTGTTAATAGTAACAGCTATACACACGTACATACAGACACAGTAATTGATCATTAAAAAAAGAAAGAAAGAGTGGTTATTATCACTGATGTTTTGGTGTGGAATCTGAAAAGTAATAACCCTTCTTCTTTAGCAGAATGTTTGCTGAATTTGTTGAGCTAGTTCTTCAGCACTGAGTTGGCATTCAATTCCAATCTATAAATATACCATGAGTGCATATTAAGAAAACACAATTATTAATGAACCTAAATTAAACATGTAAGTAGCTTACTTATATATATATTCATTAATATGAACAAAAATCATAACAAATACTTTATTTTACTTGTTTTTTCAATGACAAAAGTGTTATGCTATTATATATAAAGGGATAAAAATGTTTTATTATATTATTGTTGAATCAAATGTTAGTTGTTAGTAAGATAGATTACAGAGTTATAATGGTAATAATTGAATGGAAGAAGAAAAAAGACAACAATTTAAGTATGTCTTTTCAGCTTTCAGAAAATGATGACAAATGTCTGCATGGTGCCATTACACTACAGAAATGCAGTAAGTACTCTCTCAGGTACACCATGCCATTTATTAAAGAACTGCAGAGCGTTAAGATAAAAGGTTTTAAAAAAAAAGACAGATATTTCACCATGCATTATCATCATGATTAGTTTGCAAAAGATTGCACACTGCTGCTGGAAAATTTCCTTAGGGTAGAGTGGTGAGAACTTCAAATCCAAATCGCTTCCCTTTTAGGGTTTAAGTAAGAGAGAAGATGAAAAGGATATGCAATACAAGGCCAATAATGTAACCAAGACTTACATAAATTAAAGAAATTAGTTGCCTACACTGGATCTAGCTGTCATTCAAATAACAGCTAGACTTTACAATATCCATGCTGAATGAAAGGATTGAAAATAAGATAAGATGCTGCAGAAAATAAGTACCAGTCTTTTCACTTCTTTCTATTGTTATTTTTTAGTTATTTCCATTATACAATTAGTCTTATGTGGTCCGTTATGCCTTCAATATCGATATCTTACATTAAAAAATATTTCACTTCCTTTGTGTTTAATAGTTTTAGAAAATAAAAAAGTAGAAACATGTAAAATGGATTGAATTTCCCCCAAAATAGTATGTGTAAAAGGTAGATGTGAAGATTTGAGTGTAAAAATATGAGATTCTAAATAACATTACTATCAAGTTTTAATTTATAGATTTCATATTCAATTCTCTTTTATGCATATACTTTTTACATTGTTAATTTGTGACCAATCACCTTCATTTCTCATTATACAATTGGTTACCAAGAGAATACAATGTTATTTGTATGTTATTTGTGTCCATCAAACCTTGCCACATTACTCAAAGAGAGTAGAAAGAATCAAAGAAATAAGATTATCAATTTGTACCTTGATAGTGAATGAGTTCAGCATGGTTTCATCAGCAGTGCTAATGTTAACATGGAGAATCTCAAGGGCAATTTCTTCAAGTGCTAACATAATCTTCAAAGCTTGCCCTGGAATTCTTTGAGAAACAGTCTTCAAAAGAAGATGTGGACCTGAAAACTTGACCTCCACGTCAGCAATAGGAGACTTGGAATTAGCAACAAGCTCATTGATGTTATCATTGATAGAGGAATTAGCAGAAGAAGTTGGAGATGGCTCAAGAGAGTTTGATATGGTTTGTGAAATGGTGTAACCTGTTGGTTGCAACCTTGGCTTGTAAGGGCTACCTGGTTGTGGAGTCCTTGGACTAATGGGAAGGTTTAGTCTAGGGCTCAGAGGTGGTCTTCTTGGACTAAGTGGTGAAGGCCTTGGGCTTGAAGAAACTAGCCTAGGACTTAGTACATCAGTATAAACTTTTCTTTGTTTCTTGGCCTCCAGGGCTTGTAGTACCTGCTGCAATTCGTTGATGTAATCAACCACACCTCCAATTATTGATGCTTGATCTCCCTAAAACACATATTGAAGAAATATATAAGAGAGATTAAGTATAAACTACTATTATAGATTATTGAAATATAATTTAGCACTTCTCTATGAAAAATTAAGGCCAACCCAATTAAGGATAGAAAGGCTGTATTTCCATATCTGCTGCCACCAAATGGAAAAGTTATTGCATGCTTCAGGACTAATTGTCCCGGACACATTCAAACCCTTAATCGTGCATTACTAAGCTAAAATTATTTAAGTTTTCATAAAATTTACAGTTTGCATATATGTTTGGACACCATTCAATAATTTCTCAAGACTTAAGATGGTAATTGTGTATTATCACCTAAAAATTCATCAGTTTGAAATGCATGATGTGCACTTCATAATGCAAAATAAATTGACAAAGATATTAAAGCAACGTGTTATGAGCATGTTAGTGTTGTTGATTAATTTTTAGACTTACTCTTTTGACATAAAAACAAGGCATAAGTGACCTCAACACAGACAAGTGCTCATTCATTTGCTTTCTTCTGTTGCGCTCCACTGTAATGTGAGAAATCCTTTGTTGTCCATCTTGGTTTGCTTCTTCTGTGTCAGTGTTAGGAGAAACTTTCTGTCTCTTGCTTTTTGGCGAGGTTACAAGCTCAGTTTCTTCTGAACCATGTTGTTGTACTTGAACACTTGAAGAGGTTGACTTCTGTGACACCAATCTCGATGTTTCCTCAATAAAAGTTGAGGAACCAATAACAGTTTCGTTAATGGGAGAAAAATCAGTAGTGAAGTCTTCTAGGCTTTCCAAAATGGCAAAGAGATCATCTCCACCAAACTCTCTGTCCTCAAAAATATCAGAAAAGCTGTCATCCATTTCAAGCTAATCAGATTCTTCCTTTTCTGCCCCGGGAAAGATGCAAGGAAAGTACTAGAAAATTGGTTCTAGTGCTTGGAGTTTAGAGGTGAGAAAAAGGAGTTGAATATTAAAGAAGGAGTTAAGAAGTGAAGTTGTGTGAAGATAGAGAAAAAGGGTGGAGACAAAAAAGGAGTAAATAGATATGAGAAAGAGTTAAGTGATAGTAGAGAGTAGAAGAGTGGGGTATTAGAGTGTTTATAAACGGTTAGATGCTAAGGGATCTAAGGCAGTGTGAGCTGCACAAAATCCTAAGAAGGCTGAAGGAAAAGCAGAACTGAAGAATCAGTACCAGACTGTAGCAGTAATCAGAGTTTCAAAATTGAAAACAAAGAAATAGTGAGAACCGTTGGAAAGAGAGAGAGAGAGAGAGAGGTAGAGTGGGGGAAGAGAAGGGTATTATAACTTTATATAGTGATGCTAATGCTTACAATATGGTGTGTGTCAAAGACTGGATATTGATTTAGGTGGTTAATGCAACTATATATGTATTTTGAGTATAATTGTTAAAATTACTTATCCAGGTACAACAATATCAGTATTTTGAGTATAATTGTTAATGCAACTATATTGATTTAGGTGGTTTTAGTATGGTATAACAATTATATCGGTTATGTAATTATATTAGTCAAAATCGATTATATTGATCGATTTTTAATTGAATCGTACAGGTCATACCGACCGTTTTTTATTTAGAATTAATTTTTAATGAAAAAAAATATTGTTTTGTATTGATTTTTCAATATTAATGTTAATATATTATATATGTATCTAATTTTACCAATACGCGATTTAATTATTAAATCACCGGTTAAACCAATATATCAGTATATCAATATTCTGACTGATTTGATAACAAATACAATATTAGTAACAGTCAGTATACCTGTCAGTTTGGCTACTCCGTATAGGTTCAATACAATTCATGTACATTAAATTTCAATACAAATATTTATGTAATAAAGTTACTCCGTAACATTCATATTTATTATCTATTTTTTATTATAAATTCATAACACTATTGTATTATAAAATAATTTCACCTAAAACTTATTATAAGGTATCCAAAAAGGAAGAAATACTGAAATCGTATCAACATTATTTAGGCTTTGATAGATCTAACTTTATTGTGACTTAAAAGAACAATTAACTGATAGGCGGTGTTTATTTGGGTCCGAGTTTTTTATATTAACTTTATGACAAACTGAATATATAGTATGCAGTACAATTAATTGGGTAGACACTAAATGATAAATCAGATAAAATTACACAATGTGAGTATGAGCGATGCAGTGCAAGTGGATGGGGTAACTTTATAGTCAAATTGATTTTGTCATATAAACTTTGATCCAAAGTCATTTTGCTTGGATGAAGTTTTGGAGCGGATATTTTTAAAGTCTTGGACTATAATTAGAGTAACGTTTAAAGGTGTAAATTTTTTCTTGTGCTTAAACTATATTAGATCTATAACTCGAACTTAGTGGATTGTCCTCCATTTTATCCGTTACTCCTCAATAAAGATGTTTATCTTTTTTTTATCAGCAAAAAAAGATTTTATTAGAAGGAGAGATGAAATACAATGAAAGTGAAAAAAAGAGGGAAATAAAGAATTACAAAATAAAGTTTAAGCAAACAAGAAGCTTAGAAATCCAATCAACATAAATAATAGACGTTATCCCCGTAATACCCTTGATCCAAAGCCATGCATTCACCTTTGATGTGTCCAAAATTTGAAGAGTAGATGATCGAACATTATTGAATATTATGTCATTCCTATGTAGTCAAATTGCCCAAATCGTAATCAACCTAATGTTGCTCCATACTTTCCACCTTTTTTTATCTTTCGCCATGCCCAAGTGATTTAAGTAATGGTGGAGAGGAATAAGAGGCAAAGTAACAGTGATGCCTAGCCATTTGTAGATCGATTGTCAGACCTAGTAAGTAAATGTACAAGAAGAAAGAAGATGATGAGTAGATTCCAAATGTTCATTACAAAAAGAGCATAAAGTTCCACCGCCATTGTGAAGAGAAACTCCCCGCCTAGATAGAGCATCATTTGTAGGAATTCTGTCTTGAAAAAGTCGTCAGACAAAGGTAATGACTTTCGGTGGAGTCTTTGATTTCGGAAGAGAAGAATAAAGATGTTTGTTTAACTCTGACTTTTTTACATAAACTTAGATTGACTCTCCTATGTAAATGCCCAAGAAGTGTAGCATTCAAGTTAACAAAATTGTACTGAGATAAGTGAGTTTTCATCAAGGTGGTCTCTAAAAATTTTGGGACCTTTAGCAAAATTTTGATTGAGGTCTAGTCTAATCCTTAACTAAGTGTGGAGTGAAGTTTGAAGAACGAGAATATGTTAAATAGTATTAAGACTAGGAAATAGAAGGAGAAGACATAGGCCTATAGATGGATATGGAGAAACATGATAGTGAAAATTAAGGGTAAGGTAAAGAGCTTATTTCTGGAAAATTTATCCTAGGAGTATAGTTTGACCATTTTATTACAGCTTTAGTGCAACTTTTTTGAATATTACGGTTTTGGTGTATTTCACTCTCAAATCGTAGATCCAATGCACGTTTTTTGTTTTCTCTCTTTGGGACACTATCCACGAAGTCTCACTCTCTCATTAAATGTGGATGTAGTACAAGTTTGGGTCGTCGCTACAATCCACGTTTTCTCATTCTTCTTTTTTATTATTATTTTTGTGGGTTTCCCATTATCTTTCGCATAATAAGTTGGTGGTGGAGCAGGCATGAGTTCAAACCCACCAACATAACTTCTTTGTCTCATCTCCCTCAGAGTTTTGAAATCCACAAAAATATTAATAAAAAAAGAACGAGAAAACGTGGATTGTAGCCACATTTAGACCCAAAACGTGGACTACATCCTTGAGAGTGTGGAACTTCGTGGATAGTGTCCCCGAATTCATGAGAGAGAAAACAAAAAACGTGCATTGGGTCAATTTCACAGTGAAATATACTAAAACCATAATTTCAAAAAAGTTGCACTAAAGCTGTAATAAAATGGTCAAACTATACTCCTTGGGTAAATTTTCCCTTATTTCTAGGTCTTTAAACTCACGATCATATTGTATGTTCCATAATTCTTCCAATCGATCTAAGAACAAGATGATGATTATATTATAACAAGTTATTTAATAACATAAGAACACAAAAGACTGGATAACATTTATCTCATAATAATCTAATTTAATAATAAGTAAAATTGTATTGAATCTGTAGGTTTTTGGGGGTTTAAGTGGTTTGGTTCGGCCTATATGGTCTCTTGTAAGAGTTCTCATGTGCATATTTTGCTATTGTTATATTTATATAATATATAATGTAAAAATTGAATGATAACCAAACATGAATGATAGATAAATAAGTGACATTATAAAAATATCTTACACACAATTTTTTCTATTGTTGCATTTATTTGGTAGCTGCTACTGTTTTTAATTGATAGTGAAATGAAGTGCTTTGGTTAATGTGCATCTGAAATTTTCTGGGACTGCTATAACTTCTTCTATAAATTATTACTATACTTGCATGTCCCTTGATCAATTTTGCTCTTGAATCTTGACAACCCATTTTAGCTAGAACTTAATACAATTACTCTTCTGATCTAAAGCACCTTTCCTCATTCTCACCTAGGCCAATAAAATTTGTACTTTCTGTAGTCCTTTAATCCCTCATATTAATTCTTTGGATTGAATGCATGTATAGTATAATGAATTTTTAGAGTAAAAAACAGTGAGAGAATATGGCTAGGTTACCTTCTTTATGGAGAGAAATGGAAAAACCGTTATTGCTGCAAAGCCAAAAATGGAGAATGTTCTGCATAAAATCTCACTATACAATTACCTGCCAGTGAGGGCACTGAGATATATAAATTGTGGAAGCTGTTCTTAAGTGCTTTCTAACTGAAAACACTGCACACATGCCCCTTCACATTTTTCAACAAAGCAATTTAACACATTTGTGCAATCACTTTTTTCACACCCTTTCTTTTGTTCTCTTGCTAAACAAAATATTTGATTAATGATTTAAATCAGAATTTCTTGATACTCAGCTCTTGATGTTAATTACTTACAAAGAATATCTCATAGTATGTTATAGAGAAATTATAACATGGTATCTTATTAATGGTTTCTTTCACATTGATTATGTTTTAATGAAATAAAATTTTACATTTATTCAAAATAAACAGTTTGAATGTGTTGAGGGCAATTAGTACAAGACTATACCAAGTATACATCTAGTATTGAAAAGTGTAACCTTGAAAATTTTAATAGCTTGATCACATCATTAAAGTTTCTATATTTAAATAGTGCACGCTTAAACATTTCTACATTTTTCGGAATTAATATTTCGGAATTGTTGTCAACCCATAGCTTTCACATGATGTCTCGGGCCTAAATGAACATTTTGGTAAATTAAATTAAAGCTTATTTTTTATACTTACTAGCTGTTAAATAGACTAACAAAGAATTAATTCAATCATGCAAGGCCTTATTGGATCCCTAAATCTTATTGTATAAGATTAAATGTCAAGATTTAGTCATTTTGAGGGTCCACAATTCTTGGGAGAAGTAGTCACACATTCCCAAAAATATTAATTCTTTATTTGCATAATGAAAATATATCATTTGTTAATACAAAAAAAATACCACCAAAAAAAGATTGATACTTAAAAGTATTAGCCTTTTTTTAGGACAAAAATAAATAATTGAAAGAATTATTCTGAATTATTGTATGATTCTCATGAGGATACCTTGATATCCACAACAAAGATGATGCCACTCTTGGTTGATGAGATTATTTGGGCATCTTTTTGGTCATCCTCCAACCTTTCAACTATTGATACCTAGTTATTGAGATTCTATGGTCTTATAATAAGGATTCTTTATCCCAAAATTTATGTCTATATATCTTAAACTAATCAAATCCTATCTAATAATATATAAAATTTACTTTCTTTTTTATAATTTTTCTTTTTAAGTGGGTGTCAACTTTTAATTGGATTGCAATACCATAAAATATAAAAGTGAGAAAACCGATCTCCAATTCTTCACTCATGGTCTCAGACAATGAATTAATTATTACATTCCTTTTATACCATATAAACCATAACTAGATCCCGAATGCAATCCCCATAATGACTAAAATGTTAAAAGTTCGACTCATGTGAGTGATATTTATTGGGAGAGACAACTACACACCCCATAAAAGATTATTTCTTTATAGCCTTGGTTCTACCCAAAAAAAATCAATCTTATAATATTTAATGAATGCTAGAAGTTAAACATTAAGTAAAGAATGGCTTGTATATGGAGATGAATATTAGGTAAAACAATCCAACACATTCAGTTTCAATAAAATACCTTTTTAAAAACAACAAAATACTTATTTTGGTTATTTTAATTTTTAATGATATTAAAGTGTTTCATTAGTTGTATCTATACAATATTTATTTCATAATATATTCTCATACAAATATTTAGTATTAAAATGTCATTAGGTGCATGGAACATCAAGATTTGTTATCCAAATTTAGATAACTCAATGTCACATGACATTACATGCCGACTCACATTTATAGAGAATTCATATTTCCTTATTATTTTATCTAATTTAATTATGTCACTTTATTTTCTATGATAAGATTCACATACTGAAAATATTTATATTTTTGTTTAAAGAAAATGATTTAAATTTTAATTAGTAACTTAAGGGTTTTTTTTTTTAAAAGTTACTCTTTCTATGTAATCGTTCCAATTCTTCTGAATAGTGGACCACCCTTAAGTTTTTAAAGAGTGTATTATTTGAACTACAAATTTGAATATCATATCCAAATACTTTTATCTTTTACTATGCACGTATTGTAAAAATACATTTAATCTATTTTTCCTTGCTCACACGTTTGTTTATTATTATTATTATTATTATTATTATTATTATTATTATTATTATTATTATTATTTATCGACCCTTGCATCATTCTTTCTTCTAAAGGCAAGGTGGGCAAAGGCGTCTACAAGTTGTTCCCTCCTGTTACTTCATATTTCATAAAGTTTTACTGCTTCTTGTATATATATGATGGTAAATATTAAAATGTATATTTAAAAATAATATAAAAATGATCAAAGTAATCATAACGTAAAAAAATTATAATATTAGTATATTATATTCTTACACTTTATAAATTGAAACTAAAAACATAATCCATATCAAATGCATGCTAAGATTGAAAAGAGAAGAGTATAGTTCTTAAATTTACAATTTTATTTACATTTCATCTTCACCTATATATTTCCACCTATTTACTTACACTTTATTTGGGGTGTAGTTCCCACTTCTAACCAGTATCGTTCTTAATAATCGAATTTTTAACATTTTTTTATTTATATATGAGAAACACAACATGCATTATATCATAAACCAACTTCCTGTTAATACTTCTTCTTACTTATGAAGTTTCACAAATATACTTTTATTTGTTTACTTTCATTTATTTTCTTTCATCTCTAACAACCACAAAACCAACTCATTATTTATTATTTTCTTTTAATCTTAAAGTGATATTGATCTCAAACTCATTTTCTCATTTTCCATCTTTATATTACAATTGTTAAAATAGTATGGATGCTAATAGATAATATTTTTCTATGTTTTTGCCACCCTAAAAATAAGTTTTGTTGCAGTGTTCCTTCTATATACTTCCCTTTCACAATTTCCCCAAACCAATATAGGGAGTTATAAGGTGGTCTGATGGTTAAAGTGAAAGACTTAAAGAATAGACTATAGGAGGTTATGGTTCGAGTCTCACAAAAAGTTATAAGGTGGTTTGATGATTAAAATGAAGGAGGTTAAGGATTCGAGTCTCGTTTACAACAAATACTAACATACTAACAACTAACGACTAACATTTGCCCATAAAAATAAAAATAAAGATACACTCAATATATCATGTCAAATTCTAGGTATTTTTTCACACACTAAAAAAACCCACCGTAGTAATGATCATTTTTCATCACCTATAATTTTTGTCCCGTTGTATAGGTGTATCCCATTGTCCAGAGAGTACCCTTGCAGGTTCATCATTGCACTCGATTATTGTTGAAGCTGTCCAACATTATTAGGCCAATCAAAAACTACATATCAACTAGTAATCACTGTAAGAATATAGGACAAATTTATTGTCACAAATGTTGTATAACAACCCATTCACTCAAAACCTTGCATATAGAGACGCTCAAAACAAAACTTGAATTGACCAATCGTTTATTTTATATCCAAGCAAAATCTGTCACCAAAACAGTATTTGTAGCAAAAAGTTTGGGAGTGTGTTTATATGAGCAAGTGTATCCTGTATGTGTTAGATATGTACATAACTTAATTAAGTACCACACAAATTCAGAAAGTTGAAGAGCAACTCGGATTAGGGTTATTCTTAGGGCAATTGGAACCAATGACATATCTAAGACCCTGAAATAGAGTGGAACATATATTAAAAATTAAAATAATAAATATCATCATGTGTTAAAAGATGAAAGTATTAATGACAAAATCACAAAATTTAAATATAGCTAATCAAATAAATTATACACTTTATAATTAATCTCTACGTGATTTAATTTTGAAATCGTTGAATAATTAACTCATTGTCAATGTTGTTGAACACATTTTGCTAAATATAAGTCATTAGACAATAACACAACCTATTTTTACAATCTTCATAGCTAAAAATGCTCTTTCTACTGTTGGTGTTGGAACACATAAAATCATTGCTCAAAAGAAGATAAACTAATGTGTAAAACCAACTTCTCTGAGCGATTATTGATTCATTTCAAAGATTATACCAATGATATAAGTTTTAACTTGGTTAGCAAACATCGTCAAATCAATTGAACAAAAATTAGACACATCTTGTAAAAATAATCTATATACTATATAAGAAAACTAAGTCCTTCTCACATTAGCCATAACATGTGTCATCACCACAATCACTATTTTCCCTCCAATTTTTTTCTTCATTTCTCCTTCAACATTGTCAATCTATATATGTTTATTTCATTAAAGTTTTCTCCTCATATTTGATATTTGATTATGTGTATTTAAATAATTCAAATGTCAAGAATATAATGTTTCTTCATTGTTCTAAAAAGAGATGTGCAACTTTTCATGGAAATTAACTTAATATATTCTTTTATATTTGAGTCTATGTTATGATAAAAAAAAACTTTATTGTTATCAAATTAAAATATACTATGAATACAATTTTTTTATCTTATATTTTTATTGAATTTATTAATCATTACATATGTTATATATTTATTAAAAAATGACACCATAATTTTTTTAATTATCTCTCAAATGTATCGTACAAGTTAATTAAAGATAATATAAGGTCATAAATTTTAACTGTTAATTATCTCTCAAATGTAGACAAACTTTTCAAGTACTAAAAATGATCATTTATATGAATTGTGTATAATTATGGAATAATAACAGTTTTGGAGAGAATTACTCTCGAGATTTAAGAGTAATTAATGTGAACAATGAAATATAAAAATACATAGTGGAAAACTAACAATAAAGGAAAATTCATAAGGGAATAGAAACTGCATGAGTGAATAATGACAATAAATTTTGTTATACTATTGTAATTTGTAATCGAATAAGTGAATAAATATTGACAGCGTTGAATAAATATCGCATATCAGTTGCAAACTAATAATTAACAATTAATAATTACTTTGAATAAATACCGTCGACCATTAGGAAAGAAATAAAACTGGTGAACATAGGGGAATAGAAACACATATTGTCATTTAATGTGGTGCTTATGAGTGATATCGATGATGTTATTAAATGTGGAAAATAATGTATAGTAATCACTACATGCAAATTAATATGTCTGCTTTATTTTAAAAAAAAATCTAAAAAATTAATTATAATTTTCTAATTTTCATTACTATCTTTAAAATATTTTAACAGTTTTAATCCTAAATAATTTAGGCCTCCATTATTTTGAGAAAAAAAAACGAACTATATAATTACAAATTCTCTATTTCAATGACCATTTATTACTAAATTTCATTTCTATCTATTAAAATATTATTTTTGAAATTGACATACTAAATCATTAAATCCGCAAAGTATCAATCATTAAATTACTTATTAAAAAAATATGAAATAATAAATCAATTATATTAACAACTACTAAGAAATAATATCTTTGAAGTAAAATAAATTATAAACAAGTTAAATTAAGAAATTATCACAATAAATCATAAAATTAAACAAATTCTCCATATATATACGTCTATATTAATAATGAATCACATAAGTTTTCATTATATTTATTAGTTAGCAAAATATATAGACTATAGAGAATGAAAATCAATAAAGAAAGTACAAAAGTATATGAGTAACATGTATTTTCTTAGTAATGCGAATGTAGGGGATAACATGTGTTTTTAACCATGTGAATGCATTGGTCACATGTGTCTTCATAATGCACACGTAATATGTGTGTTTTAACCATGCAAATATACAAATAACGTGTGTTCTTAACCATATGAATGCATATATAATGCATGTTCTGAATCATACAACAACAAAATACCATCCCGTGCAAATGCACGGGTCACTTGCTAGTTGATATATAAATTTGTGATGTCTTATCCATATTTGATCTTTATAATTAATATATACATGATTAGGTAATAATTAATGGAAACAAAGTAAAAGATATAATATAAATAATGAAATAAAAATAATAAACCAAAAAAAAAATATATAATTTAAAAAAAAAATCAGGGTCCACACCCTCAATTGAATGTGGCACCGTCCCAATTTGGAACCATACAAATTTTCCTATCATATTTCAAAGGAGGAAATTGCTTATACAACAACAAAATTATTTGTGTATTTGTATTAGTTTGTTTTGGATTGAACAAAACAACTTCTCTATATGTCTAGGGGATTTTAATTTGCACTTGATAACCACAATTGCCATAATAATATTATTGTCCCATAAGTTTTCACAACTGCAACATCACAATTTAAATCCAAAACCTGTTACAAAATAAAAGAATGTAACATTTGAACAAGCACACCATTAAGGGAGAACAATATTTATAGTCATAAATGGTGTCTTACAATTATATACCATGGTTTCTTATTGGTCAATTACTTTAAATATATAAAATATTCAATAATAAAAGATGGCAAGAGATGAATAATATTTCTTAATCAATCATCTGAAACACAAGGTACGTTGTAATAAATTTTATGCAACAACTTATGTTAATTAATCACAACATTAATAACAGTACAAATAGGAGGAAGAATGGAAGATATCACAGATTCACACATCTATTGTGTTATCATAATATGATAAAGAGGACAAATTAAGTGAAGGAAAAATATGTGTTTATAGAATGCAGAATAGAAATAAATGAGGAAGGTGGCAAGAAAATGTTGCAGAAGGTAGTGATGACGCTTAGCACACAGAAGCAAAATTCTGCAACATGTCTTGTCTCTTTAGGGTTTTATGAATTCATAGTAATTTATTGTAATGAAGGTATGCTTTCAATGTGCAGACACGGTATCTCCGTGTCTACGATGATCCAAATTTGTATTTTTTTCTGTATCTAAATTGAAGCTGCATCTATATTTGCGGGGTCACTTGGTGCAGTGTGTTGGTACTACCACTTAGTGACAAATATGCAGGAGTATTTATTGCTAGTTTCAGCATGCAGTGCAAGTTTTCATTTATGTAAATCTATGACTATACTTCTACACTACAATATTTTTTTGTTTTATCACATTTACTTTCCTACAAATGCGTCCATTTTTTGGGTATCATACATCAATTTTCACATTTACCACCCTCAACAACCAACCATCTCTCTTCTATTTGCGGATGATGACAAACAAATTTGAATTTAATTAGCAATACTAGGGAACATCTGTCCCAAAATAATTATGTTTAAATGTTTTAAATTAATCAATTTTCTCTAAATAATATAAAAAATATTTTATATTTTATAATTTTTCTTTTTAATTTTTTTCATTTGACCTAGACATTTTGGGACAATAATGAAAACAGTTAATCCATGTTCATAGCCTTATAGGTCATCAAGACCAAAATACTTCATTCTATAGCTGTGTTTGTTACTTGTCTTCATTTTGAATGAAGAATACTTCATTCTATAGCTGTTTTTGTTATTTGTTTTCATATTGAACGAAGATAATTTGTCTTATTTTTTTGTATTTATTATCTCTTAATCCAATCAAGAAGTCTTAAATATTTAAGAAAAAAATCATATAAACAAAAAACAAATTTTTTATATTGCTTAGTGGAATATAATTGACTTTGTATATGAAAACAATAATTTTTTGAGACATGTGATCATTGTTCCTCATAATATGCTATGTAATGATAATAAACATAGCATCACACTATATTTTGGAACGTCTATTTTTAACTACTTATCCTTTCTTCGTGTTGTTTTTCAGAATAGTTTTTGGTTTTTATTTAAGTTATTCTCAAATTTCAAGTAAAGAATAACATTATGTACTGTTTAGTTTTCAAAATAAAAATTGAGGAAAAAAAATTAAGAAAAAATTTGAATGAAAATGTGATGATATGGTAAAAACGAAAAAGAAAGTGGACATAAAAGAATATAATTATTATATGTATTTTCTTGGTTTGTTTTTAGAACTTTAAACAAATTATTATCTCAAACACACGAAATACATTTTATTTAATTGTAGAGCGTAACATCAATGTATTGTTAAAGATTTATATACATTCAATAATCATAAAACATGAATGATAGATGATGTAGTGATAGTATATAAAACTCATAAATTATTAGTGTAAATATATTTAGGGACTAAAAGATTAATGGTTAATCTTTCCACTTCAGTTTTCCTCCTAATAATTGATAGAAAATATAAAAGTTGGCCCCACCATTTTTTTCCTTCCATCTTTTGAATGCAAACCAAATAATGGAAAACAATATTTTCCTTCCCATTTTCATCCCTTCCTTTTCATTCTTTCACTTTTCAACCTAATCAAATATAGGTTAAAATATCTTCTCATATGATGAGATAAGATATAAGATATAACCATTAAAATTGTCATGTGGTGTCCTACTTTTTAGTTTTTATAAATAAAACTCATACACAACAGTACAAATATCATTTAGTATTCTATTTCTATATTTTTCGTCTTAGTTTTTCTCTTTGAACAAGTTATTAGTTTTTTGTTTATGTATTCAAACATATGGTGAATTATTGTCTTATTTTACCTCATTTATCCCTCTTTGATTCACTCTTGTGTTGACATTTACCTTTAAATTAACTACTTATTTTATAATATATGAAATGTTAAGGTTAAATCAAGGTGAAATTGTTGGTAATTTACCAAACTTGCAATCTTTGTATATATTTCTTATATTTGGTTATTATTTTTTTATCTATCTTTTTTATGTAAATTTTGATTTGATTCTTATTATATTGTATTTGAACTATGTCTTCATGTCCTCTTATTTCTTCAGTTGAAGGAGAGAAGAAATTCATGAATTTGTCATCTACATCTTTATCAATTTTGTATCTTTCACTATTGCATATAATCTTCTGGTTAATGGATTTGAATTAAAGAAGACAAGTTCATGCAATTGTTTATGAATTGAATTTTGAGAATGATGTTTTTGTTGTCAAATATATTGTAAATATGGTGGAATTGAGTATGTTTGTTATAATTTCTGAGAGAGATTTTGACTTATTTAAAAAGTAGATATTTAACTGCATTCACTTTAGTGAGCGCTGTTAAATGTTTATTTTCTACAATGCTTCAAAAAACGTTGTTGAATGACAATTTTAAGTATGGTTGTTTTATTATTACGCCGTTATCTACTCCATGCACAGATTACCTATTTTGTTTCACCATTCCAACATTATGTGATGATTAAAGAATACATAGATGAGAATAAGTGTGCCAAAGATGAAATACTAGCATATCACATATAAAGTCATCAGCTAATAATTATAGATGCATTGTGAATAACATCCATGAACTTGCAGACAAATAATTATTAAAGAGAATATGATTAAAAGTTTGAAGGTGAGGTTTCTAGATATGACAAAGGGTGAGAATATATTCATCAATACTGCCATGGAGCCCATATGTAGGTTGGTGTATTTAGGGGGAAATTATATATCCTCCTATACATCATTTTGATCATGAGAAAAATAATATGATATAAAGTGATACTTAATTTATTTATTAATGATTAGTTTATAAGTGATATATATCACTTTTTTGTAATGTAAAATGATTTTATAAGAAGATATATCATTATTTTAGGACATTTTAAAAACTTATTAAACCTTGTGTAGGTGAAGGTGAGAATCTTAGAAATGATCTTATTAGAAAGAGTCTTTATTTACTATATATCTATCTACATATTATAAACATGTAATGTTTACAAAATTAACTATGCATTTATTAATGTGAAACTAATAATATTGTTTAAAGATAGTTAATTGAAATTTAAAATTTTATAAGTTTCTTACCTTATATAAATATCTTTTTGTAATACTTCAAATAGAATTTTATACTTGGTGAGATTTTTATCTTTAATAATTTAATTCACATCAGATAGGCTAAACCCGATAAAGCAGTTCATAATAAGTAATAAATTAGACTTGGGGATATATTATAAAGAAAATTTATAATTTTCTGATTTATTCTCTTGATTTGGTAAATATAAAAATTGAATGCTTTTATATTCCGAAAAAAATAGGTTGTTGGTGTATATTCCCAAAATAAAGATGTATTTTATTTTTATTTAACATTTATTATGTCTAATATTAGTAAAAAAAATACTAAGACAATATAGTAAAATTCACAAGTTTTTTTTTTGTATAACCAAATACATTACTTCATTATACTATATAAGTAAAGAACTAATCTCTATATACGTATCCTTCTAATAAGTATTTCTTTCAATGATCAAATATTTGATCTATTTGGGATCCAGTGAAGCATCACATTACTAGACCAACCAACATCTTAATGGTACTCTCTATAAATTAGTAAAACTTAATTATATTTATATAATCCATGCACAATCAGCGACTATTTCCAAGCTGTGACTAGTGGCTATGAAAGCCAGACCACAATGGCATTATTCCTCTTACTTTATTTTAGAGGTGTCAAAATGGGTGGGCTCGTACGGGCTGACCCGCCACAACCCGAAATTTTGTAGGGCTTGAGTATTAAATTTGACACTTTTAATGAATGAGCTTTTTAGCCCGGCCCGGTCGGGCTATATTAAAACCGGGCTTGCCCGAGCGGGTTTGGGCTACCCGTTTTCTCTTATTTTAAAACTTTTTTTTGGGACTTTTTGGCTAGGTAATAAGCTTAAGATGAAAATTATGTTAAAAAATAACTTATGATAAAAAATAGATAATATATACTAAATATTGTGTTATGAACTTTGAATAAAAATTAGAGTAATGTCTATAACATAAATATTTATAAATTACAATAATGTTATCAAGTTAATAATTATATTATTTTTCCTATTTTGCTTAATATCATTTTAAGCACATTAGTAAAATAGTGTATCAAATTAAATGAGAACATTAAATCATATAGATTCTATTTTTATTTTTTTAATTGTATATTTAATTAGATTTAACTTCTACAACAAAAACATAATAAAGAAAATAATTTTTACAACGAAACTGAAAAACAACTTAATTGTTTACCATAGAGTACTCAACACAACCAAATTTAACATAATAGTTGCCAGTGAGAGTGTTGATAAATAGCATACAAAAGATATTCATACACAAAATAAAGAAATATTATGATGATAGTTATACTTCGACACATAGAATTCATTCTAAATTTGAGTCTATACTATCATTTATATAAACCAAGGTGATATTACTTTTTAATGTATCCATTTATTATATTGAAGTGAAGTTACAAATTATATTATGTTAGACATTGAGAGTCTAATATAAATAAAATATTTAATGAATGAGTTATGTTATGAATCATATCCGTAGACTTAACATCATGTCTTAGCTCAAACACATAGCATTATATCTATAAGTTTGGTTGCATTGAGTATAACAATTGTGTTAAAAAATTTATACATTAATATCAAATGAAATATATATATTAAATATGTTAAAATTTAAATATATTTTTTTAATATTATCCGGGCCGGGCCGCCACAACCCCGCATAGGGCGGGCTTGAACTACATTTTGATATACATAAATTGTATCCGGACTTTTAGTCCAGCCCGGTTTAGCCCAAACCCGATACGGGCTAGCCCAAACCCGTCCGGGTAACCCGTTTTGACAACTCTACTTTGTTTCAATAACCTTTCAATGCTTAGAGGGTGATGCGGATCTAGACCCTAGATTAAGATAAAGAGCAACTTTGTACATAACCACTTAAATTCAAGCATATGTAACTGTCTCGATCATTAATGGACCTGCTATACAATATAAATGGGAATATGGGACAAAATTTAAAAACAAGGGTTGCAAATTGCTATATAAAATGCAAAATGAAGTTAATGGGGTTGGGCCCTCCATAAGAAATTAAACTTCATTCATTTCCCAATCTGAGAACACATTGATTACACACCCACGAAATGTATGAGCAAAACATTACTGCTCTTTTCACCTTTCATTATGGAGTTCTTCTCTTTCTTTGTCACTTTCTCCCATGAAAGAGATCCTTGAGGTTGTAGCTTCTTTGGTAATTGTGCATTCACACAATGAATGCTATGGTGTTGTGTTAGAGTAGCCAACACCTCTCCTGAGAGGATAGCTAGATGAAAATACATAGAAAAACCAAAAAGTAATGACATTTTTATCCCTTAAACCTATACTGATATAACATTTTTACTCAAAAAATACAATGTAAAACCCAACTTGAGAGTCTGACTCGTGTTAGAATGTCTACTTGAGGAGAAATAATGGTACATTCAACCATTAACGCAACATCCATGATATATTAATAATTTTAGATTAAATTAGTTCGTTTGATCATTGATCCTTAACAAATATAATAATTTGTGTTAAGGGAGTCCCACATGTTTGATTCTCTACTAGATTTGCATGGCCCAAATCATAGATGCCATGTCCCCATCCCATTGCCTTTGACGGTTGGAGCCAAATGTTGGTGCAGCCTTCCTTGTCATGTTGATTCAATTCCCTATGTATGTTTGTCCGGACAAGTTGATGTGCTAATACAAAAACCTCAATTGCATCTTATTCATCTAAACATGCAAATATATATATCACTATTTGGCATTTGCCATTATAACCCTGCATATATATATATATATTTTGAAATAACCAAAAGTATCTACTAATGTAAGGAAATAATTTATTTCGGAATATATGATTATTTCTCTCAACAAATATATTACTTTCAAAAACCAAACATTTGACTTTTTAGTTTATATGTAAATCTGGTACGGTCTTACACCACCATAATTTATTATGGCGGTAAAAATGGCATCTTTGATCTCTATTAGAAGATATTTTACTGGTCAAGAATTATTTTCTAGCTAGCAACATCAATAGTGAACGCGATACAAGATAGTTATAGTTATAGGCTCATCAATATCATTATTCACCAGGAATGTAATAAGTATACCAATAGGCAACAATCACAAAACGTAGTCAGAAGAACTAACAGTAAAATGCGTCCTATAACACCCTAGAGCCCAAGAAAAACATGCATTTATTTGTTCTATATTGTCCTTTAGTTACTGTTTACTACTGTAAATGTTTCAGCCATTTCTTTCTATATTGTCATCTCATGAATGTTCATATGACAGATGACACAGTTATAAGTAGAAGTTGGCAGAAAATGAAAAAAAAAAGACTAAATGTAATTAGATAATAAAATTGAAAAAATGGACAAAAAATGAAATAATATAAGTGAAAGTATATCCAACTATAAACACTTTAAAGATAGATGTGATAATTAAGGTGAATGGACCTCACTCACTCTTTCCGAATTGTGTAACATGTTTCTTCCATAATTTTGAAGACATAGTTGGTGTGCTGGGCTTTCATATAAAGCCCAGATTTTGAATTAGCTCTATCTTTATAGTGACTATTTTAAATTAGGCATGGGGTCAAGATTATTCTTTGTATTATTTGAAGAGTAAATGGAAAAAAATATTTTAGCTATATTTTATCTATCCATTATAGGAAAATCTCATGGCTTAAATTAGTGAATATATTTAAATCATTAGATTTTCCTATAATCAATTACTAAGATGTGGAATAGGTTTTTCTCACTTACTCCAAAGAATAAGTGAATCTCCTCTCATATTTATTATTCATATACATATTTGAAATTACAATTATACCCTCGTCATGAGAGCGGAATGACGAGGTTTCTTTTTAAAATTGGAGGTGTATCCCTCAATTTATTTATTGAAAATAAGAATGACCAAAACAACTTGTGGTTGTAGTTAAGTGGTAAGAATTTGACGTTGTGGTTGTGGAGACATATATGTATTTCTTTATCAATACAATAAAGAGGATGCAAATATACCAATTTCCAAAAATAAAATTTGTAAAGTCAAGAGATATAGGATAAGTCAATCTACTACGGCTTTTATTGTTTGTTCAAACGATATATTATATATGCATTAAACTTTGAACATAGAGTATTCACAATTAAAATAAAATAAAATAAAATAATGTTATTGTATTTTATTTTGTAGTACGCTATAAATTGTTATTTTAAAAAAATTGGAATCAATGTCTCACCTGAATAAGGATGGCAATGAGTAACCGGATCTGTGGGTACCCGCAAAAATTACCCGCAACAGATCGGGTCTGGATTCATATTTTGGACCCGTAGATAATTGAGACCCGCAAATTTAAGACCCACTGTTAGATGGGTCTAGATCCGGGTAACGAGGTACCCAGACCTGTGGGTACTCGAACCCGCTATTTCTTCCTAAATCTATATTTATATAACAATAATTATAATATCATGTTAATCTATATTGTAACATCATATTAATTCATAATTATAATATCGTATTAATTCATAAATATGATTGTTAAATCTATATGTATATAACAATAATTATAATATCATGTTAATCTATATTGTAATATCACATTAATTCATAATTACAATATCGTATTAATTCATAAATATGATTGTTATGTTGTTAAATAATGATTTTTTGTTGTTAAACAATAATATTATGTTGCTAATTCATACATATGATATAATGTTATGTTAATTGAAGAATTATTACTACATGAATTTTTCATCCTAATGTTGAAGTTGTTTTTAATGTTTGTTTGAGTAAAATAAGTTGTGTTTAATAGTCAAATTAAGTTGTGTTCAAAATTTTAAATTAAGTTTTATAATTTTTTATATTATTCATTGTTTAAATAACATATAAGATCGTATAAAATAAATATACAAGTGCATAAATTATTTGCAATTATTTTTAATATTTTAGAATTTATGGGTACCCATGGATCCGTTGAATACCCAAGGACCCGCGGGTAGTATACCCAATGGGTATTAGCATAGGTCTGAGGCATGTCTAAATCCAAAAAAGAAACAACGAGGTAGGTCCGGGTAATGCACTACCCAGACCTATCCAGACTCATTTCTATCCCTACACCTGAAGGCTACTCAATTGTATTTTGTACTGGGTGGGGCTCAAGAAATATCAAGGCCCACCCTGGTTGTGGATAATAATAGCAATAATTGTATTAACATATATTGTGACATAAAATTATTAGAATACTAATGATCTAATTAAATTGAAAAAGAGTGTAATATATATTTTCACTAGATTCATTTTTTTGAAAAGTTAATAATAAATAAATATAAATATTATATAATATTTATATCTATATTTCTATATAAAGGCAAAACACTTTTTAATGATGTAATTTTTAATTTCTTTTTTTGTCTTTAACACTTTTTAATTTCTACAAAAAAAAAACTATATAATCATATGTAACTACCACCAACATATTAACCATCTCTTTTATTTTAATTGAATCCGATAGAAATTACGATATAAAATGTACTTAATACAAAAATATATATTCCAATTCTCCAAAATATTGAATATTTGACATCATAAAGTAAAAATATGGGTTGACATGCATGTCGTCAAGTTAATAATAATAGTGTATAAAAAACGATATATTTTTTTCTCATTGAAAAGTCTCAAGGTCATAATGTGAGAGTTTCAAAGCCATTGATTTTGGCTTTAAAACCAGGCAATGTTTCTTTTATTAGAGCTCAATGAAGTAAATAAATGAATAATATTTATGTCACACCTTAATTCTTTTTTTTTTGGGTGCGGAATGACAAATATAAAAAAGAAAGGAAAATATGACATGGGAAGAAATAATTACATTGTCCCATCTAGTTGGTTAAATTGATTAAATTTGAAATATTTTTTTTTTCAAACAAAACATGAAATAGAACCTCTATCTGTTCATATTTAGTCCAATTCCAACAGGTAAACTGATATTTTATTCCATTAATGAATAACACTATTTATAAGTTTTTTTTCCAGTTATTTCATGCGAAATGTAATTAACATTATAATGGAGCCTTGATCTGTTATTTCAATCTGCTTGGCACTTTAGAACATAGGAGACAATTTCCCATATACATTCCCATTCATCTACTTCCAAATTTCTCATCTTTTTCATCATATTATCCACTCTCTAATGTAAGTTCCCTTCAGTTTTCCCCTCATGTTTTATTTTTACCATTTTGTTGTCTGCCATAGGATTAAAAAAACCCAAAGGGGAAGTGAAACTCTATCGTTTTGTATTAACGTTGTTTAAAAATTCATGTTTAGTTTATGAAGATAACAGTGTCATTAGAACACAAATAGTTGAGTTGGAACCCTATGCATTGATTTATGTTTGTGTTTGCACTTATATTACTCAAGCCAGTCCTTTTTATAGTTTCACACTGATTAAGGAAGGCTCTAAATTTATGCCTTAGATGTTAGAATATGAAAAATACTGGAAAATTGAACAAGGGAAAAATAAACTTCTTCGCTCAAGAAATGGAAGATAATATAGAGTTTATAACTAAAGAGTAACGATCAACGAGACGTTGGTCTAGTTGTGTAAGGCCCACTGGATACCAGAGTAGTCAAAATGCCAAAAGTTCCATTTTTTGGGAGCGGCGTGAGAGGGGTAGCCACGCACCCGGAAAGTGTGAGGGATACACTTGGTTATACCAAAAAACTAAAGAGCAAAGAAGCACCTTGCTGATGTACTGGGTCGAGTGAAAGGGGTTTGGGTCCTTTGAGCATGTTGTCTTGGGTTCAAACCATGATTTGTGTATTTGAAAAAACATCGAGGATCCTGCGTAGGTATCTGGCTGTACCATGGGAGTTTAGTCTTACTTATATGGGATGCTCTGATAAACAAAGTATTGTGATTTGTTGTTTCTCACTGCTTCATTGTGTTTATTGAAACATGAACCTTGTAAGTTTTTAAAGTTTCCAACTTGTCTCTCTTTCTAATGGGGAAGAGACTACAATACTAGAATAGTAGACAGTATTTGTTCCACACTACCCCTCCTCTTCTATGCCCTGTAGATTTTGCATTTGTTATCTTTAAGAACCCTTAAAATGGAATTGAAAATTTCCGGGGTTGACTTCACATGAAACATTCATGACAATAATTATTTACAGAACTTACTGTTTTTAAATCTACATTCCTTTTCATGTGTGAATTTTTTGAATGCAGTTTTTTTAGACACAAATGTTATGACAAAGGTTCTCTAAACTAAAACAAAAAATTTGTATTGCAGAACTTTTGGTGTCAAACTGTTGATGGAGATAGGTATAGAGAAAATGGAAGAAAATAGAGAAATGTTAAACTCCAATGTTGCGGGAAACAATAGTGTGGCAGAAAATTGTCGATGTGTTAAACTAGAGGAACAAATCAAGAAAGCTGAAGCGCGATGTGCTGAGTTAGAATTTGGGCTTCAAAAGAAAAATAATCTTTGTGAAGTACTCATGGCTATACTTGTGGTAGTGGAAGTAGAGAAGTTTGCAGTTGAAGATGAGCTGAAGGTTTTACAGGTGTCTAGTGAAGGACTTGAGACGAAAAAACAAGTTGCTAATAAAAAAGAGAGAGAGGTAGAAAGGATTGTTGATTTGACAGATGATAGTGAGATTGCTCAGCTAATGACTGAAAACACAGTTTTGGAATGTGAGAAGATAAAGGCAGAGGGTGAGGGTGAGATCTGGAAACAAAGGTACAAGAAACTCGAATCATGGGCCTTACAGTTTGGGCTGGGAAGTGGCAGTTATTACCAAGAAAATGATGGAAAGAAGACGCACCATGAACAGATTAGTAATGAAGATTGTTGGCATCAAGGAGCAAATTTAGATTCTAAAGTGTGCCCTGTTAGGAAATTTAGAAAACATTTGATATTTGAAATTGAAAATAGTCCCCTAAAAAAGATGGCTCCATCTACACCGCCTGTTAGTGTGATTGGTTGATGCCATCAATGATGGACCAAGTATTAGCCAACACCCTGTGCTACATAGGAAGGGTAGCGAAAATGTAGCTGTTTCAATGTCTTTTGTCGGAGAAAGTGGAAGGATGTTTAGCCACAGTTACGCCCAAAACAATGAGGAAGATTTGAATTCTGGTGATGATGTCCCTTTGGTTCCAATACCTAAGAGGAAAAGAACTTGTAATGTTGTCACAAGCGAGTCTGAACATGATGATGATGGTGATGACGATAATGATAATGTGCCACTTTGTAAACGTAAGAGTATACATATTCTGGAAGTAAGTCCGAATCGAGTCAAATGTGACATAAATGGAAAGATTTCTAGGAATATTTCTGCCCAAAACAATGAGGAATATTTGAATTTTGGCGATGACGACCCTTTGGTTGCAATGCCTAAGAGGAGACGTGCTTGTAATGTTGTCACAAGTGAGTCTGAGCGTGATGATGATGATGATGATGTACCACTTTCTAAACTTGTGAGGATGCATATTCCGGAAGTGAGTCCGGATCAAGTCAGATGTGAGATAAATAGTTCAGTGCCGGCTGCTACTTCTGCAGATGACAAAGCCACCAGTACCATAAGGCGCAGGCAACATTTAGTGCCTCTGAGAAAATGTGAAAGAAAAAGTCAAGAAGCAAAAAAGTCTTCATGTAGATCTAACAAGGCCAAACATCAGGAAATTATCACAACAGATGATGTTTATGCTGCTTCTGAATCAGAAGATGATTTGTCAAGCTTTGAGGATAAAGACTTGAGTGATTTTATTGTTGATGAATCTAATTGCGACGACACGTCCAGCAGTTCACAAAATGTATCCAATGACCTTGAGGACACTGATTATAGTAACTCCCAAGATGTGCCGGATAATGACACGGACTCTGATTCGCAGGATGTACCTGATGGGGACATGGACTATGGTAAGATATTATCACAAATTCAAAGGAAGAAGGACCACATAGTGGAGTGGGAGTACGAGGCTGACATGCTTGCAGCATTTGGGAAGGATCCTGAATTGTGCATGAAAGCTGTGTGTGTTCTTTATCGACAACAAACTGAAGATGAACAGATGAGTAAGGGAGCATTGCACCGAAACGGGCGAGGATTCAACAAGCTTGATGCTGACAGGTAAGCACAAAAGAGAATCGTGACAATGTGTGCACTAGGCTATGAAGCTTTTATTTAACTTGAATTGATTCCGAATGGTTCTTTTCTGAATCTAAATTTTCTTGTTTCTGGTCTTTACATGAATGCTGCTTGGTCTAGCTGCAAAGTAACTGGTGTTTATTCCAAAAATGTTGCAAGATATTCAGTTTGAATTAGTTACTATTTGTTTATTTCTTCAACTTTAAAGTATTTTCTCCTAAAAAGAAGAAAGAAAATGAAGAACAATAAATAAAATACACATGTAACGTGCTTATCTGGCAGTGTGCTTAATACCTGTTCTGGTGTAGATGGGATGCACCACTTTGTTTTATTAAATAGACAAGTGTTTTTTAAAATGTTTTATAATATATAGCTGAAGTTTCTTTCCTCATGCTTGTGTTTAACTACGCATTTTTCGGCTATACAATTTTATGAATTCTAGGCATTTTCATGTCTCAACACAATGGTATGGTTGCTTACTTGTGTCGAGGAGGTTTTGAGGTTCAAATCCTGAAAATAATATATTTGCTTGCTAGGATAAAGTTATGTACATTTGCCGTCCCCATATGGGAAACACGTGGACTAGGCCGGCGTATGTGTGTTCATGCCATCTCTTTTAATCTATATTCACTATTAGTTTGCTGTGTTTTCTTGCTTTTAAAGGGGTTGTAATTTAGCTGAGTTCCTTACTGATGGTGCTCCTTATGGTGGCTTAAAAAAGAGTGTCAAGGAATTAGAAGAATATGAGCCTGAGGCACTTGAACTGTGCAGAACACTTGCTGATAGCTACTCAAAGCAACTCTATCAAATCTATAAGAACAAGGAGGATCGGTTTTTTCCTTGACTGGGGTACTGTATTAAATAAAAGGTTGAATTATGTGTAAAATCAAACAAACTTTGGCATGTTTTTTTTGTTACTCTAGATATGCAGATTAACTCAGGGATCCTCTGTGAGTATGATTTTGCATAAGGGAGGAAAACAGGACAAATTTACATGCATTGTTGGTTCTAAAACAGACTAATGCGCCCATTGGAAACAATAAAGAAAGGTAAAAAAAACTTTAAACCTAATAGAAAATTATATAAAGAAGCTGAGCAAAGAAAAAAATGATATATTATATGAACTTGAACAAATTATATTATATTATAAATTCTCGAGACATTAAACCATATCGTATCATAATTTATTTGAATTTTAGTTTTTTTTTTAAACATTAAGCTTGTGGATTGCCTTCATGGAATGCCCACAGGACAGACAGATATACTAAAAAGTACATGTAAAAATAAGAAATCATGGCTATAATTAGACATGTAATAATAGTATATAATACATTATGTCTTTCTTAAGTAGAGCTTGCAATAGATATCATATTTGAAAGACAACATAAAAAAAAGAACAAACTAAACTGTGATGGGCAACTTTTATTAGAAAGAAAAAATAATAAACAGAAAGGAAGGAAAACCTCACATTGGTATATGGGACCCCCTAAACATATGGGCCCACCATTCATTTTGTACATCTAAACATGGTTGGCTCTTACTATGAATGAAAGCATGCATTATTATCATTATAAAAGGAACTACATTTGGCTCTTCATGTTCACCACCCTCATATCTTTCTCCTACAAGATTTAATTTTGTTATATAGATTTCTCTCTCCTTTCCTTTCTCTCTTAAACTTTGTACAGAGAGAGAGAGGAGGGAGAGAGAGAGAGAGAGAGAAAGAAAAGAAAATAAGAAAGAAAAGAATATGGCTGTTTCATGTGCTTCATTAAGGGTGGTTGCATTCCTTGGCCTCATTTATGCAGCCCTTATGTCAGTGGCTTCATCACAATCTCCTGCTCCTGCTCCTACAAGTGATGGTAATTCTTTTCTTCTTTCATTTCATTTCACTTTTTAGCTATATGATTTGTTGGGAAGCACATCGCCTACCTCAATGTCTCGGGAATGGTTTAAATACCTGTTGGGCTACTTCTCTCATTGTCAATTGGTTTTAAGATGAAACCTTAACATGATTCACATTTTCATTCAAGTTCTTCCTTCATACACTACAATCAATGTTGTTTAATTTGTTTATTATATTTAGAAATGTAACATGTTGTAGCAAGGTACATTTTGTTATGTTTTATATAATACTAAGAGATGTCATAGCAAGTATAGAATTATAAATTTATAATCAATTTCTTATGCATACATATTATGTCTTTCTATAATGGCAGGTGAATATTTGGTAATAAAATTTTCTTTGCAATTTGCAGGCACCACACTTGATCAAGCTATTGCATGTGTTCTAATGCTGCTTGCTTTGGTGCTTACCTATATTATCCACTAAGCAACCATGATGAGACTCTTCCTCATTCATATGTAAATTGATTTGGGGGGGGCTAAAGAGTCTTTTCAAGAAAGGAAGAGGAATTTATGTAAAAAATATTGAGGAAGATGTTTTAATTGGACAATTATTTTTAACTTCACTCTTCTTTGTCCAATGATACTCTCATTCTAACTTTATCAGTTGCTCTATTTATTGTGCTTTGTTTCTCTATTTCATGTAAAAAAATTAGAAAAATAAATAGTTATGGCTTTTTAAAATGATTTTTTTTTGTTTATTATATGTTTTGAAGCTAAAGTTAGTTATACATTTTGGGTGAATAAAACGAGCATTCTAGAATTCAAGAAGGTTCAGCTAGAACTAGAATCAAAGATTGTAACTCACATGTTGAAAAAGTGGTCACTTAGAATGGAAGGGGGATTTCTAAAAATAGTATAAATATGGAATGGAAAGGATATTTGTAAATAAAAATGGTAATTACATCAATTCTGGTCCATTCAATTTTCCTGAAAAATGATACTTCACCTAAGTTGATTAATAAAATTACATAATTTGCCATTGCATAAAGCTGATCTGTTATGACTTACCATGATCCCTATATGAGTCCAATGCAAACACCTACCATGATCTCTTTTTTATCATTGGTATTGGTTTTGACTCTTGTAACATTTTATGTTTGTCTATATTATCTACTTATTTTATCAAATTGGAGCAGTAGAAAAGAAAGTTAGAATTTGTGTCTTGAACAACCTATACTGATTGAGTATTATTACTGGGACATTTTGTGTGTAAAAGTATACTCCAACCAAGTCTCAACTAAGGCAAAGTGCAGTTTCAAGGGAAAGATAAGGTGAAATGTTCTAACATCCTATTTGAGAAGAGTGAAAGATAATTTATTCTAAATGAAAGTGAAGTAGAAGTATTTACAGTGAGAGAGAAGGGACACTTTACTAGGTATTAGGTACAATGATAATATGTATGTTTAAGTGATGCAAATCTGGCTCAACCTCACTATATGAAGACAATGGGCTGAGATTAGCTTCTGCTTTTTTTCTCTTCATTTTTGAATAAGCTTTTCCTTCTTTCCAACAAGGTGATATTTGGTGCAAATTATGTAGATCTCAGGTAAGTCACCTTGTAGGTCCAGCATTTTCAGCTGATCTCAATTAATAATGAATATGGTAATTCCTTATGAACCCAATTGCATCCCATTGTCTTTACTTTTTCTTTGTTCTGTCCTGAACCTTTGTAGTTAGCATAGCAAAAAGCATTATTAGCAACAATTGTGCAAAGAAATTTCATTACAAATGCATTAATGTTACATTATACATCCAAGAATTCCCTAATGATGGTTAGAATTTAATTCGTGCTTATTTCTAAATGATACTTTTTGCATTATATTTACAAACAGTATTGCATTTTAACTCCAAATTAATTATACAAAAGCAAAAATGACAATTCTCCCCCAGGTTCCTTCTTTATATGAAGATATTCCTGGAGAATAGGATATGATAAATAAATACACGATATTTTCCTTCAATTTTGTAGCACAATCCTATATCATTTCTTCACTTTGTAGCATCAGACAAAATATATACAAAAGCAATGTGACATTTCCAGAGTATAAAGTTCTATTTTTTGCTAAATTTCTGGTGTGTACAATCGCAGTAGCGTGACCAAAATAGATAATCTAACTTTATTCAAAATTTGCTTTCTTGGGAAAACAAAATCCCAATCGCAACAGTTTCTGCAGGCCAAGGGCAACAAAATTACAAGAAAACCTGAAACACTAGTTGGTATGACTTCCCTTCATTAAAAACTTGTTAAGAAACATGGAGAAATTTTGAGCAAAACCACTTCAGCGGCAAAAAAACATGGAGAATAAGAATCAGGACGTTGAGTACTGGTGATTTAGAACGTACTTTACAACTTCATAAAATGAAACCACAATTCCAACAGAAGGCCCTGCTCTACCAACTCGTGGACCAAAACCGGTAAAAAGTCCCTTCATGCCTCCATCTCTGAAAAAATAAGATTTGAAAATTTAGCGCAAAGCATGTCAATAATCAGTAAATATTGACAATTTGACATGGTCGTAAATCCAAACAATGTTTGACTAGGGACAAGCTAGTACAAGAAGCAGAGGAAGAAAAAAACTCAACATTTGCTATGGCAGATCAAAGAGGGGGAAATGAAATTTAACTGATAGGGCAATGGCCTTTATATTACTATCATAGAGTCATGGACAAAATCATGTGTAAACCAATTTTGAATCCTAATTTATGTGTTCTATACCTCCAAATCTCCATCAGTGTCTGTCTTGTAGTCATTCTCAATGCCTTCACGGGATCCCTCTGCAAAAAGAAATTTTTGAGGAGAAAAGTAAGACCAAATAGGCAAATACAGATAAAATATGTTGAGTTAACACCCACTATTTTCAAAAGAAAAAAAGGAAAATACGAGGAAAATCTTATGTACCCCCCCCCCCCCCCCCCCCCCCCCCCACTTTGAATAAAAGAAAATCTCATGGGTAATTTTAGAAACTTAAAAACAAAGAAGGCAAACCTCTATTTGTCGTCGAGTTTTTGCAACATCTAGCGGACATGTAGCTCCGGCTGCTAAAGTTCCTGCAACAAAACCAGCAGAAAAATTTGCCCCGAGAACACCCAACGCATTGGCATCATCACCTCCAACCAGTTTACGAAGTTCTCTTCTAGTCTGCAAAACATGAGTAATTTAGCATATGGAAATAGAGAAGACTGATAGAAAAACAACTTCCAATGTCAAAGATTCTCACTGGTTCGAGGGTTGACCAACAAATCGCAGAGAAGGGTACATCTCGGGCAAGTTGAGCTCCCATGCCAGTCCACAGGGCACGATAACCTTGTACTGTAATGAAATGGAGCAGTTTAACAACAATTGCATGGCAGTGCCAATACCTTTATTAGGTATTTAGTTTATATGTAAATATTTAAATAGCTCTTCACTGATATATTAATAATCATTGCTGCCTAGAAAGTGCCAAAATTGATTATAGACATGAGAAATGTAAATAACTCTATCACCCAACATGACTTAGCGTATAGAAAATACATGCAGCTTGAATACCTATTCCTAAGAACTAGATTTAACTTACCAGTTTACCAGCATGTTAAATCCATATATTCAATTAGCTAACGTGTGCTTGTACAAACCAAATGGCACATGCTTGTAGTAAAAACTCCACCAACCATGTGCTTGTATAAATAGTTAAAAAAACTTAATGAAACAGAAGTTAACAGAAGCCAACTTAACAAATAATGAAACATACAAGTTAACAGGAGCCAACTCAACAAATTTACAAGTGTCTGTTGCAGTAAACACTGAAACAAGCAGAGGCCTTACAATTTATATTTATTATGGCTATAATATGTTCAAATCGACACAAAAAACTACACACTTACAGCAGTTCTGTGGACTATTTGTGTTCTTGACTTGTGAGACGACTCCTAGTAGAGTCTGTACCACTCCAGGAGGCTTTTTATTAATTTGAGTCTCTTTAAATGCCTACAAAAGAACTGAATAAATGAGGACCCAGGAATTTCTCAAAAAAAAATTAATAAACCATAGTTTGTGAAGTGAGGTAAAGTAAGAAATACAGTTGGATGTTGGGACAGTTAGGTTTCTAAGAGATGAGCAAGAATTGCAGAGAAGAGGAAGAGAGAAAGTAAGTTACTGCTTAACAAAACTTAAAAGGAGAATCACCTTCCAAGGGTTGCCCCTTAAACAGCTGAACTTAGGCTCTGTTCAACTAACAAAATCAATCAATGAATGCCTTCTTCCTATGCAGTTTCCTTTATTTAACTATTAATCCTGACTAACTCAACCAGTGCTAATCTAACTTGCCTAACTAACTCAACCAGTGCTACTCTAACTTGCCGAACTAACTCAACCCACACTATTCGAGCTACAAATTTGTTAACCTTATAGGGCCTAACAATATGTTCCTCCTGAGGGAAAACATTTGTTGTCCCACGCCATGGCCACTCCTACATCACTCACTAATTGAAAAAAGAAAATAAAAATAATATTTCTTTGATCAAAATATCTAATAAATTAATAATTTCTTAAGGAAACAGAGAGAGTGGCACAACGTGTGGCATAGGATGTGGAACAGTATATGTGGTCCTTCATTCTGAAGAGCAACCTTGTGTTCAAGGTTGAAAGATTCACCTAGTGCTGTGAGACATCAATTTGATTCACCACAAGATAGGGACAATTTCCCATTTCCAGAGTGCAGGTATTTTGCCCAAGGTGTTTGGCCCATTAGTTCAAAAAATGAGCTAAGTTGGAAGAACTTCACTTTCCAACCTCCTTGTTTGTGAATCCAGATATTGTTAGACAAGCAAGAATTACAGAAAAGAGAGATAGAAATAGAACTATGTTATTTTTGTAACAGAATGCAAGGAGAGAATATCATTCCAAGGGTTGCCCCCACGATTGAGCATAAGCTCTATTCATGTAACAATCAATGAATGCCTGCTTCATACACAGTTTCCTTTATTTAACTATCAACCTTAACTATCTAACAACCAGTCTCACTAGTTATACTACCACTAATCTAGCTTGCGTATCTAAATCAACCTTCACTAACCTAACTGTTCAGATCCTAGCCTTATTGGGCCTACACTGGGAAACACCCAGAATATCAACCAGCAACATTTACACAATGAAGATGAATTACAGTAAAAGCAGAATCCACCACTAATGGAGTAATGGACAAACAAGTTAATGTATTGGTGAACTAAGAGAGCAACCAAAACATTCACTCATGAAGCGGCAGGAGCAATCAGTAAGGTAAAAATTGTACTTGAACTGAACTGATAGAAAGAAAGACTGCTGGTTAAGTTATCTTGCTCACTTAAAAACATGGATAAACAAAAGAAAGGAGCAAAATTAGGACTCAAAGAAGCATTGCACAGAACTTTTTTTTTTACTTCAACCCTTGAATTGAAAAAAAGAGATAAAAAACGATATGATTCAACCTCAAACCCATTTAAATGTAGCAGATAACAGCGTTCATGAGTAGAAACTCCAAAAGTTACACCTTTCAAGCATCTGATTCCTACGCTATGATCTAGCAATTTAAGTAAATAATATGGATGATTATCAGAAATACCTGCATGCGAGTTCTGGCAAGTTCAATAGGATAACAAGTTGCACAAGCTAGTGAGCGTGCCAATGAACCAGCCACTAGAGGCACATATGGAGTTGTGCTTGGAGCACTTTTGGATGTGTATTCCTCCAACCAGTTGCGGAATACGTCATAGCAAGGAAGGTAAATTCCTACCTGATATAAGCATGTAAAAAATAGGTCAGTCCATTCCGGTGCCCTTATTATATACTTTTGAATACTTAATGAATCATTGTTGATTGACTTGTGAACCTACAGTTGGTATTGCAAGTGCCAAGCCTGCATTTGTGCCTCTCCATAGCCTAGCAAATCCTTCCTGCAAATGCAATAACACTCACATTAATTATTGTAAGTGTAATTGTTAATGAAATAAATGTAAGTGACTGCTTCAAGCTCGGATGGACTGAGTATCTAAAAATGTTTACTTGGATTCCACTTCCGATCTATATCTATAAGATTAAACCACCAACCTGATGTATAATTTTGTAGAGGACATCCAGTGTTCCTTTGTACCGAAAACAATCGGGAGGACAAATTGATACTGTGCCTTCAATTGCAGCCCGGGCACATGATGGAGAACATCTTAGATCAGCAAACATCTGAGAAACAACATTGAAAAGTCAATGATAAAATGATTCTTTAAAAAGGTTTTCACAGAAAACAGTTCAAGATATACCATAGTTGGCCCAAAATAAGCCATACGACTAGTCATATTACTGAGCGGATGAGAATAAGAAACCCCTGCAGCCTGCGCCTGCAACCTTGTCTGATAAATAGGGATAACAAATTAGAATATACCACAACATAAACAAAAACTAATCCAAAACAGGGGGCAAAACATAAAACCAAAAGCATAGTAATGAATAGAACATCTAAATTATTCAAATATTAGCATAAACTCGACATTTATGGATCAAGGCAGGTCGGCACAAGTGGCAAGGAGGCCAACAAATTCGGATATTCTGGATGAAAAAGGCACAAAGGTTTTACCCGCCTTAAATAGGTCTTCCATGCTAAAATCAGATTAGTGGGAGGCTAAAGTGATTTCAATATAGCAAGACTTTTAGACCCAAAAAAGTTCAACATTTAAGTACAACTGTACAAGTTCATCAATTATCATTGAAAACCATTGCCAATGGTAAATAATGGCAAAATCTATAAAAATATAACCTTCCTCTACAAAACAACAATCAAGCCTTAATCTTGGAGTCGACTACATGGATCGAATAACGCCATAAACCTATAAAATATAACCTTCCTCTACAACTACAATCAAGCCTTAATCTTGGAACCGATTACATGGATCGAATAACGTCATAAACCTATAAGATATAACCTTCCTCTCAAAATTAAGCAATTAGTCATAACAAAAAACAACGGCGGTGTGTTTTACCTTGGCCACATCAAGAGGATTGACAATGATAGCGGAAAGGATGGCGGAGCCGGCGGCAGAGAAAGTTCGTTCGACAAATCCCAATTTATAACCATCAGCAGCGGAAGATTCCGGTGGCTGCGGCGGAGGAGAACAAATGCATCCTTGGGAATCCAGGGTTTCAAATAACGATAAATCTTGTCCGTTCATTTCAACGGATGGAACTGCACTGTGTTCCGAAGCCATCCAAGGAATTTGGATTCGCTCTGATTCCACCATTCTTCTGTCCAAACAAATTGTAAAACAACGACCAAGGAAAACTCAATGTGTTATCCTAATTTTTATTTAATTAAATTACAAATAAATAGCTTTGAATTCAATTTTAAAATTTATAAAATATAGAAAAATAGAAAATTGATTTTATGTGTGTGAGAAATAGTTTAGTGTGCCGAATATAATGGAGAAACGAGAGGAAAATCGCATGTAACGTAAGCGCTTATGTGATGAGCGCCACGTTTGTTTGTTGAAAATAACTAAAGTTGGGAAACGTCGTTTTCGACAGTTAAAACCCTAGAAAACGTTTATTTGTTGAAAACGGTAATTGTAATAATGCAATGAAATTGGGAAGAGTGGGAGAAAGTACCTTCGCTGAGGTGAGCAAGAAGAATGAATTGAACAGTGAAAGTGAAAACTAAGCTAAATTAGGGTTTGGTAGTGAGATTGTGGTTTAATTTGAAACTAAACCCTATTTATATTACACACAAATACTGTCTTAAAAAGTTAAGTGCTTTTTTGGGATATCTATAATTCACAGCTGGTCTCTTCAGTTTCTAGAACACTCTCTCTCTCTCTTGTAATGTTTGTTAAATAAAATCTAATCTTCTAATTATTTTTGTATGCAGTGATATATTTGAAGATCCTTCTTTTATTCTATTTCATTTTATATAGAAAATGTTTATTTTGAAGTGCCCTCCTCGTTTACCTTTTTTTAACAACTTTTCATCATTTACCTTGATTCAAAGCAAAACTTACTTTACATCTTAACCATCAATTCTAAGAAAATCTAATGGTTTGAATTAGTGATAAATCTAAATCATTGGATTTCCCTAAAATTGATGACTAAGATATGGAGTAAATTTAAAAATAGTAAATAGATAAATAAGATATCTTATTATTAATGGAATGAAAGGATATTTTTGTTAAAATAGATATTTACATATTATGACACTTGTATTTATAAGGATTATTCTTGTCATCGTATAAAAATGACTAATATATAATAAAATAATCGATAACAGTAAAAAAAGAAATATTTGACAATGAGAAAGAAATAATTGATAATAATCACGTTTATGGGAAAGAAATAAAGTGGACAATCTCACTAAAAAATGAAGTGGACAGTAAATATAAATGAAAGTAATATAGTAAAAAGGGGAAGACATAATTTAAAGGAAAGAATTGCACTCATTTAAACTAACAACTTACGGTAAAAACGGAAAGAATGAATTTATCAATTGACTCCAAAAGTAAGTTTTTACTCCACATTTTAATTATCATGGGAAATTTAATGGTTTAAATTAGTAGTAGATCTAAACCATTGGATTTCCCTAAAATTGATGGTTAATATGTGGAGTAAGTTTTTTTTAACTTACTATTGAAGTAAGTTTTTTTTAACTCACTATTGAAGTAAGTTTTTTTTAACTCACTATTGAAGTAAGTTTTTTTTAACTCACTATTGAAGTAAGTTTTTTTTAACTCACTATTGAAGTAAGTTTTTTTTAACTTACTCTTGAAGTAAGTTTTTTTAAACTTACTCTTGAAGTAAGTGGATCTTCTCATATGTATTTTGTAAGATGCATTTAGGAAGTATGTCCACATATGACTTCATATTTGCAATCATTTTAAGTGAAATTGCAGCTCTTTGTGTTAATTTGGGAAGTGTTGTTTAAACAAAATTATCAATATTTGGAATTCAACATCAGCATTAAGGGTGGAAATAGGTAAGGCCGCCTATCATAGGCCTATTACTTGACCTAAAACATGTCAGACTTAGACTTCTCCAAAAGCATATTTAACCGAAATAGGCCAGACTCAGACCTTTTAAAAAGCATATTAAGCCTAACAGGTCGACCTATTAATGTTATTATATATTTATATATTATTTTTATAACATGTTCAAAAAACTAAATATAAAAAAATTATGTAAATATACTACGACAGAAATTAAGCTATTTAATAATTGGATATTTAATTGTTGAGACTTGAGCTTAAGTACATAACCCAACTCATATTAAATATTAGAATAATATCATATTTTACTATGATATTAAAAGACATTGTTTTGTATATTCTAACCTCAAATGCACCGCAAATCATTCGAATACATTACGTAACATTGGAAGATGATGGAAATAATTGTGATAACAATATAAAAAAATTCACACTAATTGCTATAATTATAATAAAAAATTAGTTTGTACATATTTTTTTAATTTTTTTTACATTTTTTTACCTTAGCAGACCTTTAAACAAGCTAACAGGCCAGATCAGACTTTTAAACAAGTCAGACCTAAACTTTGGAATTTTTTTAAACAGGCTAACAGGTTAGACCCAGACTTCTATGTGCTATATAGATTGGATCTGTTTAAGGCAAAGTCTAACATGGTCTGGCCTGTTTTCACCCCTAATCAACATAGAGATAGAGAAAAATATATCTCATTTATCTAAATCATTTTGTTTAGTAGGGAAGTCTTTTAAAATAATGTATTTATTAAACACATGACTCTTGATTCTTTATAGTTTCTCTTTCTCCATTTTATCCTGCATACTAAACTCTTCCTCATAAAATTAAAAGTTTTAGGTCATGTTTTTGTTATCCACTTTTGTTTCTTTATTGTCAAACCACAATGAGATCAATAATGTTAGCTTATTTTTTATAAAGATAATTCTTTTGTAATAATTTCTAGCATATATATATATATATATATATAACACTCAATATATCATATAATATAGAAAGTGGGTTGACAATTACATAAATACATGTCAACACATCAATATAGTTCAATCACTAAGTTTATCATGAAATAATAACAAAATAAATTATATATAATATCACGATAATATAATATATAAAATATTTAATTAAAAATTATAAATAAATTATTATCTACCTAGATGGCAAAACGGGCAAAATCCATGAATCCACCTGCTAAATTTTGCTAATATGACATGATAAATATAAGTTGAAAAATAAGATAAATGGTAAAAAATATTTTTGTCTTTATTGTTTCAAAGACTGTCAATCTATAATAAATATTAATATTTTATTCTCCTAATTTATTAGTATAAAACTTATTCTAATTATAAAAAATTGACATGTATTGTCTTATACTCGTTGAGAGAATATGTAATTGATCTTAGAGTAATTATTTATTTTGGTTTCGTGTGTTTTTCAATCTTACCAAGTTAGTGTCTTATATATTAAAATTATCAATTTAGTCTCTAACAATTTCAATGTAGACTCACATTAGTCCTTCCATACATATACATTAATTAATGTTAAGAACTTGGTCTACATGTTAATTTGGCAATACGTTTTGGTGTCTCATACATCAATGGATGATGTATAATTTTTTTTAACAATTTTTTTTTAAAATGTTATCATTTTAGGTTTATTCTTTCAGCCTCATTTCTCTCTTCCATTGTCCCTAATCCTAAATTTTACTGATGATAATGGAAAAGAGAACCAATGGAAAAAAAACAACCTAAAATGACGTTGTCCTGGACAGAAAACGTCTTGGCAATTGAACATTTAACTATTACAGTAATAAAAATTATTTAACTTTTATTTAGGGATGGACTTGAGCCCTTAAATCATCATATTAGCTCCTCTAAGTTAGGTAAAGTAGATTAGTTTTTAAGTTTATTTTTATTTTCAGGGATTGTCTTTCATGTTAGAATTACTAGAAGTATACTAATATGATCGCACATGTTACTTTATATTTTTTATATTATTAAAGTAAAATTGGTACGTACAAAAGGATAGAATAATTCAAATTGAATGTTTTAAAATGATAAAATTGAATGACATAAACAACATTTTTTATATTTAATCTCAATATTAATAATAATTATAATATTTAATCTCACTATTAATTAATTATAATCATTATTAATAATAATTATTATACTTAAATCATCATACTAAGTATATGTTACTTAGGTAATGTAGATTAGTTTTCGAGTTTATTTTTATCTTTTAGTGATTGTCTTTCATGTTAGTGTTACTAGCGTCTAGCAGTATACTAATATGATCGCATATGTTACTTTGTATTTTTTATATTATTAAAGTAAAATTAGTACGTACAAGAATAATTCATATTGAATTTTTTGAAATATTAAAATTGAATGACATAAACACCATTTTTTATATTTAATCTCATTATTATTAATAATTATAATATTGATGATAAAATCGAAGTGACATTTTTTAAGGATATTGCTGCCAACACGAGCAGACAATGTTAATACAATAAAGAAAAACTAAACATGTAGAAAGTTATCAGACAAATGAAAATGAAAAATTTACCTGTGAAAAATTTAAATAGAGAACTTGTGAACAACATATACATGATGTTAAGGCGGCAAAAAGTAAAATGAGTGGCTTATTACAGAGAGAAAAAATATTAGAAAAGTCTTAATCTCGAAAAGTAAACATGTATAAGTTGCGAATAAGGTAAACAAAATATTAATTTGTAATAAAGAGTAAAATTAGTGACTAATAATTCAAGATTGAGAATAATTAGTAATAGTATAAATAATTTAGTCGTATAAGACTTCACCAAATTCTCAGAATGATCAAAATGTTAAAAGTTTGATTCATGCGAGTGACACTTGTTGGGAGGACATTCACACACCCGAAAATGATTAGTTCATTATCCAAAAGGTGAAGACTAAAAAAATACAATTGATAGTACCAGAAAATGTATAAACAATTTAATTACTTATGTTTAAACTACAGACATAAAAAACTAATTACTCGCGATATGAAAGACTAATGACACTATTAAATGGTGGATAACTAATATATATTTATATGACTGTGAATGTTTACCGTAAATGAAAGAGTAATAAAAAGTTGTTGCAAATATTATCAATTAGAAGACATATCGGGAAATTAATGTTCATAACAATAACATATATATTTATATTATTGTCATTTCCAAATATTCCAACTTCATAAATGTATAATTAATCTTTTTAGCATAACTAATATTTTTAACAATCATTTGATATTATTTTCAAAGGAGCATACTTAATTGTATCCCCTACTCCATAAAGAATGATTTATTACAATGTACCAAAGTTAAGATTATAGAAGTAAAACAGAAATAATAAGTCATATAAAATCACAAAACAATAAGTGAACTAAAAATTCAAGATTTATAAAGGTGTGATAAAGTAAGATTTATAAAAAATAAATAATACAAAAAATGTTACACTTGTAAGATGAAATTAAGAGTTAAAGGGAGAGTTTGCGAAATAGAATTATTGAATGTTTTTCGGTTGAAACTTTTCTTTAAGTGAAAAAATTCACTTATTCCAAGAGTAAGTGAAATAAATATATTTCACATCTTAATCATTTATTCTTAAAAAAATTTATGATTTAGATTTACTTCCTAATTCAAACAAGCAATGTGAATTTTATGGTGAGACATCTTTTGCTAGAATCGTTACAAAATCTTGGAAAAATATTTTAAAACATTAAATTGATATTTATTAATAACACATTTGAAAACCTGTGTTAATTGTATGTAACAAATTATTTTAAAACATTACCAATTTAGATGATTAGGTGCAATTATTTCTCATAAAAAATATGAATTATTTCTCATAAAAAATATGAATTATTTCTTTCCTTTTAGTGTAACACTATGAACTTACATGATTGAGTGTAATTCACTCCCTTTAAATCATTATCAATTCATTCTTTCCGTTTTTACCATAAGTTGTTAGTTTAAATGAGTGCAATTCTTTCCTTTAAATTATGTCTTCCCCTTTTTACTATATTACTTTCATTTATTTACTGTCCACTTCATTTTTTAGTGAGATTGTCCACTTTATTTCTTTCCCATAAACGTGATTATTATCAATTATTTCTTTCTCATTGTCAAATATTTCTTTTTTTACTGTTATCGATTATTTTATTATATATTAGTCATTTTTATACGATGACAAAAATAATCCTTATAAATACAAGTGTCATAATATGTAAATATCTATTTTAACAAAAATATCATTTCATTCCATTAATATATATGTCATTATTTCTCTATCTCTGTATATCAAGCCAATGAAACTATATGAACTAATAAAATTATGCTAATAGTTTTTTATCATCTATCAGGAAACAATAACTACTATTAATTGACATAATTATATTGATTTATTATAGAGAAATAGATAAATTATGGTACAAAAATATACACTCATTCTTTATCTATTTACTATTTATGACATTATGTAATTTTTATAAAAGTGCCAAGCGGTAAGAAAAGGAAAACGCCACATAGCATGCTGGCAGACACTTAAATGCAAATAATAAAGCACTATAGTCTTTTCAATTTCTCCTTTATTGATGCATATATTAACTCATAAAATATGTTATTTAATAAAATCATTGAAAGTTTCTTAATTAAGGATAATGTGAAAAGAATGAGTATGATCTTTGTTATCATAGATGGTATATATAGTTAAGATCCTCTCCATTTAATACATCACAAACAAATATATTTAAAAATAATTGTATGATATTTTTATCCTTAATTATAAATATAAAAATAAGAACTTATCTCTAATTGTAGTAGAGTCACACCATATATAGCTGCAAATAAAAAAAAGACTGAGATAAAAGTAATCAGTTGCCTACTATACCAAAATAAAAAAAAGGATATAATATCTTAAATTTAATTTTTACCATGTAAAACAGTTTTTTAATTATGTTACAGGATAATAACGGTTTTGTACTACTTTGAATGTCATCATCTAGCTTGTACAACTTTTTATTATTAAGAAATATTATATTTGTAAAGTCCATTTTAATTATTATCTACCTAAATTAAACGAATCGACCAATAAAAAAATAGTGACAGAGTTGTGATTTATCAGTCTATAATATCTATAAGAATGTTCCATTTCATTTTTTTTAATTCAATGTTCTAGGTTTAGAAGAAACTTTAAAGTTTGCTAAATGATTCGTAAAAAAATGAATTTTATTAAACCACAATTAATCCTCGGACAATATTAAATGTAAAGCATTGTCTTTTATAAAGAATGAATAGAAAATGCCAAAACTTTTATAGCCTCCACTCCCATAAGTGTAAACAACAACATATTCCACATAGCGAATGGCTCATATATACTACTTTTTAACCGGTAATGTTGTCATATAATATGAAATGAGAACATCCATTTACTCCACATCTTACCTATCGATCATAGAAAAATTATTTGATTTGAATTAATGAGTAGATCTAAATTATTAGATTTCTTAGAATTGATAGTCAATATATGAAGTAAGTTTAAAAAGACTTACTTTTGGAGTAAATGATATTTCTTCAACATGAAGATATTATATTACAATAAAATGGGGGCAAAAATAGAAATGCAGTATTTTACTAATAAAAATATATTTCAAGAAAATAAAATAAAACATATAAACTCCTCTGTCATGAGAAAGATCCTCCTCCAGCAGCATGATTGATTTGCTGCAACTGTATGAGATAACTTATTAGTGGCATCTATTTAGGCAAGAAAATATTGTTCAACATTTCGAACAAAGTAAACTGTGGGAAGAACAACTGAAGTGGATGTTTAACGTAGTATACATGTGAGAGGTTTAAGTGGGAAGGTAATTGTTTATGCCTTTATGGCTTCATGTATCCCTCTTGCATTTTAGTAAAATTTGTCTTAAGAATAAATACATCCCTAAACACATTGGTTACTGGATAAATGGTTGTTGGGTTGTTTTCTTTGGAGCCACATAAAGTGAATGGAGAAAATGGGCCAATTGTGATTTGTGAACCTCATAATTTTCCACGAATTCGAGCAACTCCTTCCTCAAATCTACTCTTAATACGTAGATAAAGAATTAGATAAGAGTAATGTTATATCTTCCTACTATATCCTTATACTAATATTCTTATCCACCAAAAAGTGACATATGTCACTTGTAAATCAACCACTACTAAATAAAATATCACTTTGTGATATATGTCACTTTGTGATATATGTCAACTTAGATATATTTTTTGGGCAGAGAGTGAAAAATGACAATGTCACTTTTACAAATCCTCCTACTAAATCCTTATACCCACTTAGATATATGTCACTTTTACAAATAATATTATTTAAAATTTATTACAAAAACTGCTGAGAGTGATACTTTCATAGCACTGTAAATAATAAATAAATATTTTCAAATTACTTAGAGAATTTTTCATCTCGTGTGATACTTTTGTAAGAATATTTGTACATGCCTCTATCAATTCTCATATTCTGAGTTCAACTGTGGACAAAAAAGTTGAAAAAACAGCTAAGTTGATTGAGTTAATTGATGATTGGAGCATATTGTCTATGTCAACCATGCAATAACAGACTAAATGTACTAAAGTTTTCAACTTTGTCCTTTTCTCTATGTTTGGAGCTTTTTGACTGCCTTTATAGGTGTTTAGATTAAGATGTAAAAGGCAAAACAACCAAGTAGTAAGAAATTACAACACATAATTAGCCTCATGATATTGACCTATATGTCTAAATGCTTCTTTTGATTTCATATTGGGTGCATGATTCAAACTCACTTCAAAATTCATGCTTGCAAGATGTATTTTTAAAAAGAATTACGCGATAGGGAGATGATTCATTTACTCTAAGATTAAGGATAAAAACATACTACACATCATACCCATCAATTTTAAAGAAAACTAATGGTTTGAGTTAATGAATAGATCTAAACCTTTAAAACTTACTGTTGGAGTAAGCAGAGACAACAACAAAATATTCCTACTTTGTCAAACTATTTCTTATCATTCTCTCATTTTTTTTCTTTTTGCCTTTAATTTTCTGTGAACTTTGTATGTCCTCTAATCATTTTATGATCTTGAAAGGACATGAAGGATTGTGTGTATCATTAGAGAATATGACTCAGGCATTTGGAGACAAATAAGCTTTTGCTTAAATCATGCATGCAACTTTTTTTTAATGAACACGTGCATTTATATTTGTGTGTTGCATGATAAAATCTATTGTTCTACATTTTGTACAATTTCATACGTTAAAATATGGGGATTAATTGAAATAGGATAAATGTAATTAAAAATGTAGCAAATTACAATTAACTTTTTTTTGCAAATCACACTATTATGACATATATGGCAAACAATTTATACGTCAGATTTCATTACATGTGCTACGAATGCTTTTTATTTATGTGTTGCCGACAAACAAATACCAGTCAAAGTTGCAATGTGTAAATACGATAGTGATGTTTATGGTAACAAAGTGCTGTAAATGGATAATTTTGGGGAAGGGTCAACATGAAAAGTTACAATATAATTTAATCAATTCTCGCTCTAGTTTCTATTAGGAGAATGTATCAAATGATCTTATACATATTTCCCGCTGTAACTACAGTATCACTTTTTTTCCTCTAATCTAAGGAAATGAATGTTTTTTTTTATCACTAGTTCGTGAGGAATTATTATTTATCCTAACCTTCAAATTAAAAGAAACATTTTATGCAAGAATTAAAATAATATTACATACAACCATAAAATTTGATACCAACAGAATTTAGGAATATCCCTAAGTAGTTAAGACAGGAATAAACATATTCAATACGTATTATATTTATATTTTTCAAAGTTTCTCATTTGAGACTACATTTTAATTAAAATAAATTTTTTAATATATAATTAATATTTCAGATATGTATGTACACAATTCTTTTTCATCAAAACATTATCCCTAAGTAGCCCATACGAACACTATATACACTTCACGTGCTCTCCCCATTAGGTTGTCTTGCATTCAGTTCCAAAAATTAAATGCATTCTGTCCCATTCATTGTCACGTGCTCTATTATTTCTAGTTTTAATTGCGTATATGTTCCTTTTAAATGTATTACTTTATTCTGATCCGTTTATCAGATGATTTTGAGGTTTTGTTTTTGATTGTTTTTATTAAAAAAATTCAACTTTCGTGTACCAACGTATTCATATTAATTAATAATAATAAGAGTTAATTACACTGACACCCCATGAGTTTTAATGAAATTACACAAATCACCTCTTCATTTTTTGTCCTTACACAAACCACCCCTAATTTTATACATATGTTACACTCACCAACCCTGATGAGGTACAAATGTAATATTTTAAACAAAAAAATATGTGGTGAGTGTAATATATTAGGTAGACAATTCCAAATAGTACAAAACTGAGTGTCTTTTTATTATTTTTGTTTCATTACATGATATATTAATAATTATAATGAGATGTTTATATAATCCTTCTACTATTTTATAATGAACCAAATAACTAAGATACATTGACTCTTATATTATTTGGATTTGTCTACACAATATACAATATTTTGTTTAACTTAATTACACATTTCACATGTTTTTTGTTTAAAATATTACATTTATATCTCATCAGGGGTGGTCAGTGTAATACATGTACAAAATTAAGGGTGATTCGTGTAAAGACAAAAAAGTGAGGGGTGGTTTGTGTAATTTCACTAAAACTCAGGGGTGTTAGTGTAATTAACTCTAATAATAATTATTAAAACTACATGTAATTATCAACAGGTTTAATAATACTAATAATATTAATTAATTTTCTTAATTTGCAGGTCATTGAAAAGGACCAAATTAGAGTATTGTGTTTTATTTTGATCCATTAAACAATTATACTTTTATTATTCGTGTTTTCATAATGTTAAATGCTTATTAAATTGGTATATAGTCGTTTTAAAAAAAAGTAAAAAGCCTAATTTAACCTCTTATATTAAAAAAAAACCCGTTTAAAAACATTATATTAAAAAATCTATCTTTAAAATGAGTGGAAAAATAAATAAAAGTCGAATTGGTCTAATTTAACGAGACAGATAAAAATAGTTTTTTAATCCGTGTACATGTGAGTTATGACTTATGAGTCAACTGTGACGGTGAGCAAAGATGATTTTGTGGGTCCATTCCGAATTTGTTGAATTTGGGCTATCCTTTCAAGTTTCAACTAGGACACATGGCTGAGCTTATCTATAGGCCTCTCCTGAGTGTTTTTGTGAGTTAAAATTATAGGGCATGTTTTGTTAATAACAGCAGTGATGTAAGTTCTCCTAGATTTTAGGATAAACAAAATAGTAATACTTATTAGAATTGTCACACATAATAGCTTAAAAAAGATTAATTATTTACGTGAGAGACACGTTGATGGTACTAAAAAATTTACACTTCATATCTAATAAAAAATAAAACTACAAATTAATTGTTGATATGTATTTGTGGAGAGGCATTGACTATTATCCGTTATCATTCTCTCAAATAATTAGAAGTTTATTTTTTTAGATAATAAATGCCGTATTTAAAGAATCATGTTTTATTTTTCTCATATTTTCCCGAAATCAATAGCAAACAAAAGCTTAGTAAAGAAAAATAACAAACAAGAGCAAATTATCATGAAAAATTAATAGCTCATATTGTTTTTTAAATCCTAAATACGTGTCAATAAGCACTTAAAAAATCTAGTTATAATAAAAACAATACTTAAATCATCAAAAAGTATAAATATTTCGCGGAAAAACTCTCTAACTAATTTATTAAAAGTGTCATAATTTAGTTTTTCCTCTTAATTCTGCACCTGTAGAATATATATCATTTAATAAAATTTTGATAGTGAAACAAAATTGAATAAATTTGTGTATCAAAATTTTATTAGATGAAATATAGTTAGAGAGAAGTTTTTGGGACAACTGATTTACATTCTTTATATCTATCAGTATATAGTGTATACATTGCATAGCTCAATGTTGTCTTGTCCATTAAATTGAATTTTAATTACACCACAGCTAAACATAAAAAGAAGCTAAGAATAGCCGAGTGTGAAAGTTGGGATGCATTGCTATCTCTAACAAAAAACCTGCAAGGCTAAGTCTTAACAAGTAGTTTGGTATGTTACAAACAAACCATGTTTATGTTGACCGACAAATATGTAGAGTGCTAATAAATACAAAGAAACATCATTATGAATAGACACCGTGGATTGCTGATAACCACGCTTTCTAATAATTTCACCACTTGTCTTTGTTTTCACTTGTTCTTATCCACATTTAGCAAAAATTAAAGGCTTTTTTTAGTTTGATTGGCTCTATTTTTTTCCTTCTGTTTGATATAAATTTCTAGAAAAATATTTAAATATATATTCGGATAGAAGATCGGTACGCAAATAAGGGTGGGAGTCTCCCTTAAGAAGGTGTTCTATTTGGTTTTGCGACCTAGGTTATTACTCGTGACATAGACTCTATGTAATAGTTTTGGGATGGTTTAGTCCATTATGCTGGGGATAATCATAATACTAGTGTGATAATTGGGTGAGCTCTAGTATTCTCATGCTTTATAATCTCTGTTTTAATAAAGAAGCTTGTATTAGCGATCTTACGTTTGGTTGATGATGATTGAGTTTGGAACTTATCTTGAAGTCATCGACCTATTTCTTGGGAGCAGGAACACATCGATAGGCTTTCCATTGAAATTTGGAAGTGTGTCATTCAACATAACATCATAGACTCTTGGGAGTAGTTCTATGATAAATCAAAACATTACTTTGTTAAGCCTACTTATTTGCTTCTTAACATGCAGAATCCTTCGCTAGTTGAGGATTATCGTCTTCTTGATACACTTTGGGACTCCAAATCTCCTTTGAAGGTTATTGCTTTTGCTTGGTGTCATTTGCTTGTCCTTCCTCAGAATTTAACTCATCATTTTTTCATCCACATGGGCTTACTGATCAACACAAAATGTATGAAAGACTTGAGCACTATCTAGCTGGCAACCATGTGGTCTATTTGGATAACTAGAAACAACATTATCTTCAACTCTAGGTAGACTACTATGGAGGATACTGTTGAGTCAATAAAGGTAAAGATATGACTTTGCATCATTGGGAAACAACATAAGTCAGCTATGATTTATAATGATTGACTTGCAAAACGTCTTTCAGATATTTCTTTATTAATCTCATTTTTTCCTTTTTTTTAAAATTTCCTTTTCTTTTTTCTCTTGTAACATTTGTAATAATCTCTTAGTACTTTTAGTACTTAATTACTAAAATTTTATTTTGCCAACCAAAAATATACAGAATATCAAGGACAAGACTTAGTGCAAAATAATGTTGTTTGCCTTATAACCTAGAAGTGATCAATTCAACAATAAAAATACATGTATCCATCCTTGGATAGCCCATTAAATTAGAGTTACGTTTTCATGCACTAGATTGTTAACATCCCAATTCCAATTCTTATCTCTTATATTCGTCACAAACTACAATGTCCACACTACTAAAAGAAAACAACAGAAAGTTCAAACATAAGGCTGTACTCAGCTGATGCATCGTGTGTGGAAGCATGTACTTCAAAGCCTCTTCTTACTTTAATTCGTGTCCTTGTTACTGTTGAAGCAAAGTTTTGTATCTGCAAAAATACATTTAACGTGTCTTTGGATTTTATGTGAAACTTGCTTAACCCTGAGTTTTATGTTTCTAATGTGTTACGAGCCTCACAGTGTTGTTTCCTTTGCTTGACATTTTTATATTGCCAAATTTCAAATACTCTTAACCCTAATAGAACTCAATAGAGAAGAACGAGGTGGATCTGCAGTGTGCCAGTAAAATGAAAATAGTGAACATACAAATATAATGTTGTTAGTTTAATTAATATCCTACTGCATCCTAAAATATTACAGACAAGATGATGAGAGAAAAATGTATCTTCTGGTACTGTTAGAGTTTTTTATAATATCACTATATCGTACACCATTCATTTTTAATTCTCGCTGACTCTTACATAAAATTAATACAAATGAATCGTACTGATTATATATAAATACATAGTGCATAGATACAAAAATAATAATTTTTAACATTTATTTTTAAGCCGTTTAGGTGGTATGTGAAAGGGGTTAATATCCTAATGCCTTTGATTTTCTTAAAAAATATAATACAACAATTTTTTTTTTAAAGTTAACTTTAATAATAGAAAAAAACTTATTATAAAAAAACCAAGTCATTTTTTTAATTCCCACAAGGTGAAGAGACAACACAATACTTGCATTTCTGGGCAAATGTGCACATGACGTGCATTCAACCAATGCTAAAATCTAGAAGAGACAAGCCTATACCAGTTAGCTAGACTAGAATGTGAGCCACCATGTGATTATGTTTATGACAATGGCAAGTGACTACAATTGTACTTCAACCACATTATTTATAAAATGTATAATCATTTGTTTTTATATGCAAATTAAATTTTGGAAGGGAAAATAAATAAATAAAGTTGAAAACCATAAATTACATCTATGATAGATTATTGTTAAAAAAAATTCTTCTGCAAAATCCAATATAATTAAGAAATAGAGTATAAAGGAATAGATGGAAACATATGATATTTGTTTTAATTTCACAAAACTAGTTATTTGAAAAGTGATTATTTAGGTTTCCGTTCAAAACTTATTTTGTTATAATTTGTTAAGTACTGAAAATAATAAAACCTACCTATCGAGGTAGGAGGACAATTATACAAAATCCAACAAAGACAGAGTAAACTGAATTGAAGTAGTAACTCCTAAATTTATTTATATCATCACATGTGAAAGTACACATATACCTTTTAATCCTTGACGTGAAAATGGTTACAGCATTCAATATTCCCAAAAACTGTCGCTATACATAAAGAGTGATATTTAAACTTCCGATACCTATAGCAATCACGAAGTAGTTATCAGGTTCTTATTATTGTGCCTCTCTAAATATTGAACATTCTATGATACTGGATAAAGAATTTCCATTTTTAATTTTAATTTTAAAGGTAAACATATGACATATCATATATGTTATTCTTTTTTTGGTTTTTCTTTGGTTTTCCGTAGAAGGAGAGGAATTGACTCCAAAATATTACGCACTGTAACTCAAAGTCTAAAATGAGTGTAGAAATTTCATTTTATTTCCTGTATGTCAAATGATAACAATTACCTAAATATATATTTTTTTAAATTGAAAATTTGTATATTTAATACCTTGAAAATATTAAAGTTATGATGTCCAATATAATATTTTTATTAATAGAATTCTTAAACAATAGTATTAGGACACGAATACTTTATTTAAATGATAAGCATATATGATTTCAGTAATTATTTTATTTATCAATGTATTAAGTTGGACCGGTAAAACATTTATAAAAGGACAATCTAAATCTTATTATTCAAAACAAAGATGGTCCTACACTCTAAAAAATATCAAGGGATTGAGACCTACAAATGAGCATTCTAGAGATACTTGTTAAGGAATAAAAAAGTAAAAATACTGCATTTGAAATCCTACGCTTAAACTCTTCATGTATTTGAAAACATTAATTTTCAACGTAAATAGTTTCTATATTATTAGATTTCTTAACAAATTTCCCACTCATTTTAGTCATTTACCATTATCCTAACTGATGAAAATTTATGGGCAAAGCATTTTGAATAATTTTGCACGTCCTAAATCTTTCACCATTTGTGCTCAAAAGCCTTCATTCTAGTGATCTATTAGTTCGAAATTGAATATATTTTTCATATGTTTATGATTAGAAAAGCATGATTTCACCCAATTTTCCTTATTTTTCATACAAAAGAAAGTTGAAATAGATCGGGCTAACTTATGGCATATTTTGTGCTCCATCTTTCATATTTTGCAACTTATATAAAGAAAAAATAATATCAACAAAAAATGCATTAATTAGAGTACAACGTGTAGTCAACCCAAATATAATCCATGGACTTTAACCACATTAAGCCATTAAGGTATATAGGAAACCACAGCTCTTGACACAACCAATGGTTAATACACAAATCTGAAAAATTGGTAGTACCTGAAACTACAAAAGCAAACAACTACTCCATGACCTTATTTGAATAAATTAATTCATTTAGTTATACATTTTATCAATGCATTTTAAGCATTTTGGCATTTAAAGCATCAGGGTGTTACATCCATTGTAACGACGACTCCATCCTTTACCCATATATTTTGGGTCTCGATCTTCTCCAGTACTGGATCATGAGGTCCATAAAATTCTAAACATTAAAAAATAAATTTTAATTAAAAATGAATGAAAATCTATACCGTTAATCTTTTGTAAGTGACACTTGTCACAATCTCTGGCTGCACTGGACTCTCCAGTATAACAGATGATACAAACTCATATTTTGGAGTCATGTATAGAAGCTCTTAGATATTAATTTTGCTTTTATGTGTGAAATTTGAAGGTCCTTGCATGGATTCATGAGGCATAATAATGAAAGTTCATTATTTTCATTGAGTTGTCTATCCTCTAATTTGTGTCAATTTCATCTTGTAACTATTCTTGTTCACATACTTTTATGTCTTTTGCAACTCTAATTTTATATCTGAAGTTCACATATATCTAATTAATTACTAGTTATCATTGTGCCAACTAACCAAGCCACACATGCACGACATGACCGAGGACCAAGGCCAAACACATGAACCACATGACCGCATAGACAAGCCATCTGATCGAGAAGCACATGGGCCACAACCAAAGAACCCTGATTGAGGAAGTGCAACACATAAGCCACGATCCACGCACCAAGCAGCACGCCATGGTGCATCAGGCAAGGCCATGAGCAACAACATCAGTGTTACACCAAATGGCCACGATTGTGGCGCATCATCAAGCCATCGTGGCGTGCCAGAGCATATCAATGGACTCGATATTGGCGCATCTGGAGGCAACTCTACATGCGCATCATTAGGCGAAATGGACGCACCAAAACCATCTCAAGCGCACCAAATGACTAACTTGGCGCATCAGCAGTGCAACTTAGAGACAGATTACTTGATGAGCAAGTTACTTAGGATATTCATGATATTTCATTAATAAAGTTTGTTGAGTTAGTTATATTAGTTAAGATATTAGTTTATTCTTGTGTTAGGCTAAGAGTATACTATAAATAACTTTATTCCTTGAGTATATTGGAATCTCAATCTTGTGCTCCATTTCCGTTACTAATCTAAAAACAACAATCCATTCAATTTCACCTTCCCGTTAGTTTCATTAGCAAACTTTACTCCTCATGTGACTATAGCAATTTACACATATTCTGTATATTCATTTGAAAACCTATGTCAAATAATGTTATGTCCCCTTTGGGGGGAAAATACTTACTTCAATAATGTTATGTCCCCTTTGTTTTTCTTCCTCAACTAAAAAGGTTCTGAATCTTGATCACTCTCACTGTTAATAATTTCACTTTTAACTATTCTTACTTTAAGCATCTCTTATATGCTCTCTTAATGTATTTCTTTGCCTATAAAAAAAATACTTTTTGATGACATATGCCACATCCTGGACTTGTAGAATAACATTATTAACATGATTTGCATAATACCATTATTAACAACATATTAAGGTATGTATGACAACTACAAAAAATTGTTATCGTTAGATAACTAACATTACTTGGTTTTAAGAGGTGCACGATGGTTTGCAACTTTGCATAATCGAAATCCACCTAAGGTCACTACCTTCGTGGAAATATCATATGAAGTGTATTCAGGATTGAAAACAATGAAATAATCATTAATATATACATTAAAGAATTACTTTGACCCCTAATTTTTTTGTTCTACATATATCAAATATAAATCAAATTAGTTACTATTAACATTTTTTATAACCCCTGTTAAAAACTATTTTGACGGGGTAAAAATATTACACACAAAAATTTATTAGGACAAAGTTGAGTATATATTCAAATATATATTATATACATCGGCTTAATGTCAACATTAAAAATATTAGGATACAGATTCAAATCACTAGCAATACACTCATATTTAAATGAAATGATAATAAAAAGTCTACCCTTAAGCGAAGCATCCATGAAGTCCATACATTTTAAGTATATATCATTCATTCTGATTAATCGATCCCATAAAATCAATAGAAAATAAAGTAAGACTAATGGGGGCTTTTTTAAACACCATCCAATCTGCTGGACCACCATATTATCAATAATGACGAATAGTCCATACTTGTCCGAGTGAATATACCCGTTCCCATGCGCAACAACGTATATTGCGTAATCTCCATAACCTTACAACAATGTATATTACACTTTGTTTACTATTCTTCTCATTTAATAAATGAGACAATTTTATGCACGAACTTTTTACATTGTTGGCACATCATCTACCATTCATATTTAATTATTATTGACTTTTAAGTATAAGTTGTAATAGATAATATACTAGCCGTATATAACATACACTGATAGTAATAAATATTACACTAAATAATATGAATTAATTTCTAATTAAGAAAAATGATTTGCTTAGAATAATGCAATAGGAACTTCAATTCGGTGATCCTTATGGGGGACGATCGATCATTTATGTTTGGTTTAAGAGGGAAAAAATTATGTACCGATAGTTAAGAATGTTTTATATTGTTATTATATTATTTATCATTCATATTTAATTATTATTGACTTTAAGTAGTGTAAATGAATAGTAAATAATATAATGATAGTATAAAAATATATACACAAATACTCGGTAGATATATGCTGTTTGTTTACTTACTTTTATGTTAAAAATGGATTTTCTTCTAATGAAAACTCTTTTCCTTTTAGGATATTTTTACCGGTTGAGTTTTGAATAGGAAGAAAGAAAATAAAAGACTTTAAAACTATCTTAGAGTTTTCCTTTCTCTTATTTATCATCCAAAAGTCAACTTGCAATTTGTGTTGATGGATTTTCTTCGTCTATGATCTACAGGCTTCAAAAATTGCTTTCTGCCAATTTCGAGTACAACTTTTAAAACTAGTTTACTTCAATTTCTTAAAAAATGTTTGTTGTTTCAATGTGCAATTTTTTCAGATACCTCACTGGCATTGTTTTTGACAATTAAATTGTTAATACCCCAATTTTTAAACGGTCGTGTAGGGTTAATACACATGTCACCATTATATGTATAAGAGAATTCATATATTTGATTTTATGGGAAGATATATATTGAATTTGCTGGCCCATAACATCATCAATAATGACGAACTTGTGCAAGTGTATATTGCGAATAGATTAAGGTTCCCTACTTTTGTTAATGAAATAAACCAGAATATGCGCATTACCATGCGCTGCAACATTGTATATATGGGTTACATCTACAACCCTACAATAATGAAAATGTAACAAACACAACCAAGGGAAATTTATCACAGTCAACGCAAACGGAAATGAAGTCTTACCCAAAGTTGTGGTAGACTTGTAGTATTACACATTGTTAAGTTTAAGGTTGAGCCTAAAACGACTAAAATCGAGTGTAATCCGATAAGAATTAACTCAGGTCAAAACTTGATTTTAGTTCGATTCGAGCTATTTTCCACCTTGAAATTATCTCAATTTGAATTTGCAAATTGTTCGGTTCAATTTGTTATCTTAAATTTGTTTAGTTCGTTAAGAGCTCCAAAACTATTTATTTCAATTCATTAGCTAGATTTGAATTATACTTAAATTAATATTGTCTCATTTATTTAACGAGCTCAATTTTTAGTCTAAGTTAAACTTATTTGTTTTATAAACCAAATTTCAAACTAATGTCGATTTAATTGAATTTAATATCTATACACTGTAAAAATTTATATATATTCATTACATCATTATTATTTTAATTTTAAGAGTCAATAATAATTAAATATGAATGATGAATAATATAGTAACAGTGTAAAAAATACTTACACTATCTATGCTTATATCTTTTTTCTCATAAAATATAGAAAAATAAAGTTCAAAAATCCTTTCTCGCTCTTCCTTCAAAACCCCTCACGTATGACCTAAAATTACACGACCAACTTCGCAAAGACCATAATATAGTTTGCAACCAAAACATTTTTATCATGAATATTGCATGAAATAGCAAGACAAAATTTAATTTATCGAGAAGATTTCGAGTGATGAAGTTGCTTTTAATTGAACTTTTAATTTATTGTCAAGGATTATATCCTCCTTGGTAATTGCATAATGGAATTTAAACAAATAAAAGTTAAAACAATATTTGAAAAAAATCCTTTAATTAGTATCTCTTTCCTTAAATATTTCTGGATCACCTACCCAACAAAAAATTTGTTTATTATTTAAGCTTTTCATGGTGACCCTTTTTACCCCCGGTACCAAAAAAGAGAATAGGAATACGATCATATGTCCCCAAAAAAAATTTGTTCTTATATCATAAGTCAATCACATCTTATCGAATAATAAAAAAATATTATCTTATGTTTTTACGGATTTTCTTTTTAATTAGGTAACACTCTTTAATTTAATTAAGACACCACTGAAACACAAAAAATGAAATGCGTGATATCGATAGTGAATACTAACCTATTTATAGAAGAAAAGTAACTAATTTATGACTGAAGATTAAAAGTTTGAAATAGATAAAACAGTAGATGCTATGATATATATTCATTCGTGTGCCTGGCCTCTTGCTGCGATGCTAAGCATTAAGAAATAAGAAGTCCTACTCTAATAATTTCATATGCATTGATACAATACAAATATAGGAACATGCAGGTGGCCATTTTCAGAGATTTCACATGCCATTGACACTCAAAGCAATCACTTAAATGTATGTGTAAATATGATAAGAAAATTGTCCCTTTTACCTACCAACAACCACCAAAGAAAATACCCCAATTTCTCTATTCTCCATAATCAACCACGATGGTTGGAAAGAGATTTTCATTATGTCCACACATACTACAAGCTCGTGTAAAATTGACTACCAAATCTAAAACAATACCTTTTACATTGTGCATGGCCATATAATGGACCCCATTTGCCAACTTCATGTCAAATAGTGTGATAAAGACATTATATGATATATTTAATTTATAGAGAAATTATTAGGTGGTCCAGTCAAATTTTTTTATATTATCAAACTAATTTTCAACGTTCATATATTGTTACTTTGTTATTGAATTTTACTTAAAGTCATATAGAGATTATTTATGTGTTGACATATATATAACAAACTGTACAGTGTACACCGTTAGTGCGGGACACCATTAAAATCATTTACATCAAACTTAAATGCTCAATAATAATTATATCTCACCAATAAAACATGTCATATATTATCAATTTAAAAAATTAGTGTGAGATATTTTGGACAATCTTAACTAATTAACATCAACCTTAGAAGCAGAGGAAGGAGAATGGGCTTTTCACTTAAGGAATTTAACAAATAGTAACCCACTAATCAATGTTGAATTATAATTTGACTGGGTAAAAGCCTACTGTTATTCTCCTCTTTCCATGTATTATAAATAGAGATTGGCTGGGTAAAACCCTATTGTTATTCTCTTCTTTCCTTATATCAAAATGGAGAATAAAGTATTTCGGGAGTTAAGTTATCTCATTCGGTCAATAAAATTATAATATGTATTCTATTTAAAATATTTTTTACAAAAATATTTCTAAAAATTAAAAATATTTGTACATATTTCATAATTTTAATTGCTGAAAAATATAATTTATCTTATACTACGAGAAGATATTTACTTTATCATGAAAGTAACTCTTCCATGGATATAAGCGTAGTAAATTGCTTATTTAGGGACTTTTTTATCAAAATATTTTTTAAGGATTTGTAAACCAGTGTGTTGAGTGAGTGTAATTAATTTGACTCTTTCTACGAATGTGGATCCTCTCCGGTACTAGATAGTCCAGTACTGTATGAGATCATGACATGTGACATTTGATATTTTTTAATGGTTTTGATTTTAACTTAAAATTTTATTGCAAATGATTAAGTTAATCTTGGTCTTACATTCCTGTACTGGACTCTCTAGTACATGAGAGGATCTGAACTCTCTTTCTACATACTAGATAAGTACCCAAAAATAACTGAAGTCTCCATTTCCTAAGTCAATCATATTTTATTAAATAATATAAAAAAATATTTTATGTTTTTATAATTTTTATTTTTACGTAAATGTTACTTTTTAATAGGATTAGTACATAAATGAGACACCAAAAATAGAACATGTAATCTTAATTCACATGTAATATTCTTCTTTATGTCTCATAATATTATAAAAATTAATATATGATATGGTGTGTGAAAAGCTACTGAGTGAACAAATATTTTATACTTTATCACTTTATCATGTCATATCATATAAATAAAATATTTAATTCTTAATAATTACCTGAAATTAACACTTCGATTGAATAATGCTAGTATATTTAAAGTGGAAACAAGAGTATATTTTAGTTATACAAATTATTGAAAAGTGTAGCTTAAATGCATTGTTTACCTAAATTAATTAATGCATAAAGTTGAAAACACAATTATGGTAATGGATTGTATGAGAAAATAAATAGACAGAAACTCGTGAGCATGAAGTGAAGGAGTAGAGTACCTGAGATAGGGCGCGTGATAGTAATCATAATGGCAATTCAAATGATACCATCCATAAATACAAAAATACAAAAATACAATTAGAATTTCAATCTTGCTTCTGAGATGCGACATAATCATTCAATGGAGCTTATCCCTTATACCCTTTTCTACTCAGATTTTGATCTTCCATTTCTACCTATCCTATAAATATATACACATGTTATGGAGTAATATTCAAGCAATTTTAAGTACTTATAGATGCTTGGATTCATTAGACATGGTCATTCTCGTACCACGCATAACACTGTGGCCACGACAAATATGCTACATTCCTACGACCAAATAATAATGTAAATCTAAGTCAATGCAAATTGCATAAGGGAAAGGGATAAATTAAAAAAGAGTAAAGTTATATAATTCTATGAATAAAGTCATAGAATTATACCCCTTATCCACCATCAAACATATAAATTACTTATATGAGAGAGTTATAATTTAACCAAATGTCTTTGAATGAAGGAGTTGTATCCTTCGTGATCCTAGGCTAAAATGTATGTATTGATATTATATGAGTTTTATATATTGTCACTACATCATTTAAAATTCATATTACATAATTATTGACTCTTAAAAGAATAATTCAAATGAATGGTAGATGATGTATTTAATGCATATAAATATTTATACTAACAATACATATATATTACAAATTGAATTGTTGGGATTAATTGAATACTCACTTAAAAGTTATTTTCTTTCTATTTCTATTTAATTGAAATTTTAAATATCTATCTAATTCAATTGTTGATGATGTGGTGTCTTTTTATTTTACAATCACTAAGAAACTACATTTAATTGAAATACCTTTCATTATAATAGTCAAAATGTTAGAACTCTAACAACTAAAATTTGGCAAATAAAAATATTTAATATTGTGACAAATAAATTTTAAAAAAAGTGTTATTATAAATTTATTAAAAATCCACTCATTATTTCTCTTAATATATTAGTAGAATGAGATCACATCTTATGTTCCAAAAAGTATCACTTCATGAGCCACCATTTGTGAATAGCGAGCAAAAATATTTAATTATTAAAATTTTAACTTAAATATATTTTTTCAACCAATCACAATTAGTAGCCACATTTTTAAGACATAAAATGTATTTTCAAGTATAATAATATACACAACATGGATGCACTAAAACCTTTAATAGATATTGACTTATGCAAACCAATATGTTTTAAAGAAACTATTAAGTATTAACATCCTCCCCTTATAATCTTTTTAATTGAGAAATTATTAACTCTAATTAAGTATCTTGATTAACACAATTTTTTTTACCGATTTTGATTATCATAATTTTCAAATAAACTAAGAAGAATAAAAACACATACATGAGTTTATCTAGATCATTCTTTGGTTGGTCTTAAGAATATTGGTATGATGATACTTCTAATTAAATAACTTTGTTCTACTAATACTTTCTTTCCTTCATGATGGAAAGAAAAAACTATTTTTGCGATATACCATTTTATTTTTGCAATATACCATTTTAAGAATTAAATTGTTCTCACGTATTAGGGGAGAAAATTCATATTATCCATATGGATCAACATAGATATTTACTCATTCAAATCATATCAATTTCTAGAAGTCCTATAAGTTATCAAGATTAAATCAATTAATTTATAACTCACCGTAAATTTCTAGCGCCTCCCACTTCTTCCCCCGTTGGTGGAGCCAACATTCTTATGAGTTGAAAAATATGTTTCAATTATCATTGAATATATCCTTAAAAAAATAGGCCGTTAATAGAATAGATAAAAATTTGATATATGTATTTGCATAGAGAAATGAATGCAATGGAACAATTCAACCATTGAAAGCAACATTAGGAAGATACGAGGAATAATTGTGTCAATATCACGCTTCCTTTTTGTCTCGTACACAAGTGTACTTAACTTTTTTCCGTGTAGTATTTGTGTATTTTTTAAGGATTTTCAACAATTCACATGAATATATAAAAGGCTAACAAATATTAAAACTCAATATTTAATATTGTTTGTCTTCTTATCCTCAAACTTAAACTGAGGTTAAAAGAATCAATTTAAATACGAAAATGCTATGCTTTATAATTGGAATTTATTTTCACACACAAACATAGAATTGCTATTTTTAGACCGTTATCATTTTCATTTCGTGTCCAATCAATCAATTATAAATCTAAAAAAGAATATGAAAAATATAGGATTCATCCCATCATTCTTTGGCCAACTTGTTACTTTTTAACGGCATTTTTACATATTTTATGTTTTGACCTCAACGAAATCTAGTAAAAGATTGGAAAATGCAAATATTTGGAAAAGCTCACTTAATGGGCTTGAAAAAAACTCTGTAGCAACATGATAAGTAAAACAACCACACTCAACATAAAAAAAATGAATTTATTTTTAAATTCCTGCATGGGCAATTAAATCACATTCAATTACTACTATAAATCGCAATCTTTTAAAAACCGTGCCGTACCGGCCGGTTCAACCGGAAAACCGGTGAACCGGACCCCTAACCGGTACGGTACGTATGTTATACCGCATATGCAATAGAACCGGTCAAAACCGGTGAAAACCGGTAAACCTGTTTAAACCGGTCGGTTTGTACATTAATTTTTTTTTTAATTTCAAATTTTCAATTCTTCAACTTCAATGATTGATATTTGAGTCATTTATTTGTATTTTGTGTTTGTTAAGTGATAATTTTGGATAAATATATGTTTTGTACTTTAGACTTTGATTTTATTAAAAACTTAATGTTGTTTGTTTGTGTGAATTTGAAGTAAATTATGAATATGGATTATAAATATGAATATCTACTTATTTGAAATTTTTTATTATAGGTTTACATATATATACATATAAGCAAGTATGTACAGTTTAACCGGCATTCGGTTTAATTATTGAACCACTGGTTGAACCACTGTACCACTATACAAGTACCCTGACCGGTTTGATAACCGGTACGGTTTTAATAATATTGATTATCAATGTTATTAAAACCGTACCGGTTATCAAACCGGTCAGGGTACTGGTATAGTGGTACAGTGGTTCAACCAGTGGTTCAGTAATTAAACCGCATGCCGGTTAAACCGGACATACTTGCTTATATATATATAAACCTATAACAAATTTTTTTAAATAAGTAGATATTAATATTTATAATCCATATTCATAATTTACTTCAAATTCACACAAACAAACAACATTAAGTCTTTAATAAAATCAAAGTCTAAAGTGCAAAACATATATTAATCCAAAATTATCACTTAACAAACGCAAAATACAAATAAATGACACAAGTATCAATTCTTAAAGTTGAATAATTAGTGAAGAATTGAAAATTTGAAATGTTAGGCACTGTATTTTCACTTTTTACGGATGAAATTTAAAAAATATATATATACAAACCGGACGGTTTTAACCGGTTCACCGGTTTTAACCGATTTTCAACCGATTTTGACCTGTTCTATTGCGTGTCCGGTACAATAGCCGTGCCGTACCGGTTTTCCGGTCGAACCGGCCTGTACCGCACGATTTTCATTACAGTGACTGCTTGATTTAACCAGAAGTAGTTATTTACATAATAAAGTGAATCAAAAGCTAATCAATGACGTGCACTGAAAAATCAAATCCAACAGTAATTATAATATTTAAACTAAAAATACTTTTAATATTCAATAAATACATTGGATGAAAGAGGAGATGAAATGTATTAGAAATGTAATAAATATTATATAATCATTTTCATACTTTTAGTAGAAAGGTCTTTAAGCTAAAAATAACATTTTAAAAAGATATACCATTTCTATGCTGACAATTAAAATATCATTATTCAATTCACCTTTTTAATGTACACACTTCAATACACATGCAGGAGTTTTTCTTTGTAGACTCGGCACTCTTCTTTAGTTCTCCTTTTTAATGTGCACACTATTATATATGTTTTCTCTTAAGAAACAACATGTTGCTATTTTGGATGGATGTTAAGTGCTAAATTGATTATATTTTATACATTTTTATGGCATTTTAACTATTTAATCAACTCAAATGAATGAAATTGTATTAATATATGATTAAAACTTGTTTAAATGGTCAAGTCTCACCTTTGAAATGTTTTGTAGGCTTAATCAAGATGAATAATTGCAGAAAGATAAGTTTCGGACTAAAACAAGATTTCAGTCATGACTAGTCCAAGTAAAATTGAGATACCTAATTCGTTTACTATTAGATCGAGCTGAATTTCATATATTTGTTTCTAAGTGATGAATCTTCAATGTGAACAGTCGGATTGTCGAAATGAGCAAAACTCGTTACATTGAGTGCATGTTTCCACTCTCAGCGCAAACAACGGCGCGAAAATTAGCATTTTGTCATTGTTTTATCTGCACTCAGTGCAATGGGTGGTGCAGTGAGCGCACCGAGGTGCGCCCATCGCAAGTTGGTGCGCTGAAAGGTCGTCAGAAGCCAATTGAAGGTGCGCTGAGCGCAAAAGACAACATTAGAACACTATTTAATGGACTAACAACTCGAACCATTAGATATTGATTTATAATACTTCTTTTCTGAATTTATGGAGTACTTTACGTCATTTTATTTATGGGTTCAATGTGTAAGTATTAGAGGAGCATGAGTTGTGTTTATCCTTATCCTACTTACACATTTGAACATAAGTAGCTAAAACCTTTGTTGGAATTGATTGTAACATGAGCTTGATGTATACACACTAATTCACCATTAATTTATAAAGTTTTGATTATATTTGAGTTATGTATTTACTTTATGTGTGCTTTAAGTTTGATCATCTTATTGTGTGGTATTAGAATAAGTTGCTTTAGCTCTTTCTTGCATTATTATGAACTTGCATAACTCAACAAGTTGTACATTTGCTACACATATACTTGTATTATTTGTCATGTCATGCATTTTACTTATTAGTCTATAGACATAGTGCTAATCTTGTGATGTTATAACTCTCAAATTAAATGGCATAAACTACTAGACATAGAGATATGCATGAATGTTATTTGAATTTTATCATTATAGTTGCTAGACATAGAGCTATATTTGATAAAATGTTAGTATAGACCAACACATGTTTGCATTTTAACTTAACTTGCATGCATGAATTACTAGACATAGAGACATGATTTTGCAAGTCATATTTCTTAATCTTATGAATTGAAGTTGCTAGACATACGGATTTCTTGCATAAATTGCTAAATTGGCCTCTCGAGGTCATTGTATGTAATAATCATTAACGAATGAGTTTGCTTTTAGAATCATGTGTACAAATAGTAAGTGTGAAGTTTAATCTCAACTCTTTTAATCATTATATTACAATTCTAATTTAATGTGTCACCAATCAAACGACTTTTTTAATCATAACTTAAAATAATAATTTTTAATTGAAAGACTAATATCTAGCAAATCCTTGTAGATACGATAACCCCTAACTAACTCTATACTTATTTATGACACTAGTATTTATAATCCTATTTGGCTGTTAGCAATGCCCCTTGGAGTGAAAGTTACCATTAATTGTTGAGTATGGGAGGGAATGACATGATAGTAATATGAATGTGTTAGTTGAATTGGGTTGAATATCTTATTTTGAGTGTTAGAAACTCAAAAAAACATATATTTTAATGTCGAGTATCTTCTTTTGAATAATCTTCATCTACTATTTAGTCACTTTGACGAACCGTTTCTAAGCCAATGGTAAGTAGCCTTATGTGTTGTAGGTGTGTCTTTCCTTACAAGTTACCACATATCCTGAATCTCGAATATTGTTTGTTTTTTTATCAGCCCACTAAGTCATCTTAAGCCTTTTGGATTCTAATCTTCACATATTCTTGGAGATAAGTTTACCACTTCCACTTCTCATGGAAAACCCCAAAATGAAGGGAGGAGATAGTTTTGATAGAAAACAAGAAAATAATTTTTTAAATATGGATAACTTTATCGTTGTTCAAGTCTCATATTACATGTCTATAGCATTGAAACAACAATGACGTCATTCATTAATCACATTCTTCACAAATCAAAAAGCAGATTTGCTTATCATAATTTGGAGGGAGGGGAGAGTTGTATTCCAAAAGAGAACAAATAAAAATAGGAAAGAATTGAATAGTTAATAAATAATCTTATTTTGACAACAAACAAAGATAGAACGAGTTTGGCTCCTCTCCATGCATGCTTAAGATTTTGACACATGGCAAAATCAAAACTTCAATGGTTTAGATTATTTATATTTTTTAAATTAAATTTTTTTAAAAAAATTTCTCCCTCACAAATCCAGTAATGGAGAGTCCAGTACTGGAGAAGAATCCTATTCAGATAGAACTAGTTTAATTTGTCATTGGAGAAATTTTTAATCATTAATGGTTCAAATAACAGTAATAATCAATAGACATAAGATTTTTTGAAGACAACATGGGATTAACATTTGCACAATAACATATCCATAACAATATATTACACTTCTCAATCTTAACCACTCTAGTTATTCAGCATCTGAACGAAACTACTTACCTCAACTCTATTCCGTTAACTACTTGTGACGGAGTACATAGAAGTAAAACAAATATAAATAATACGCTAATAAAAATACTAATATTTAATCAAAATTGATAAACAATTGAAAACTAAAACCATCTTTAAGAACTTCATTATTATTGGCACCGGATCCAAAACCCGCCGTTGAATGGAGGCGGCCATATAACGACGGCGACAGGCAAAATCTCTGATTGTCGCCACCACTCAGAGAACCACGAGTTGATCTGAAGATGACAAAATGTCTTGAAAATAATCGTCCACTTGGCACAAAGTTGATGGTAGAGAACATGCTTTGTCAAAATCAAAAAGCTCATCAGCGAGGTTAAGGTTGTCATAGAAATCATCATCCGACAAAACCGGTGTCGTTTCACACATCATGTTCGGTTGTTGTTCTTTTTCAAAGAGCATATTATCAAGGCATTGTGGTGTTTCAAGATTGAACACTTCTTCCCAAATAGGCATTTCAAGTTGAAAAAATTCACCAGTTTCATCAAATAAACTTGTCTCACCTTCACACTCTCGGAAAACCTCTTTCACTGACATTTGTTCAGCTTCAAGAGATTTTTGAGACTCTGTTGCCTCTTCATTATTTCTGAATTGAAGAACAGAAGTAGGAGAACAAAGGATCAGACACTGATCATCGCCGGAATCATAACTCGAACCTGAAGCTTCAGCATTAACAACCACCTTCATTTCTGGTTTCACGGCAGTGACAACCACCGTGGATTTTCCTTCTTGTCCCTTTTCCTTTTCCTTTTCCTTTTCCTTTTCCTTTTCCTTCAATGGCGGTGTGAGGAAATTTGTCAATGCATCAGGGCCACGAAGCTTAATCGCGGCATTATCATAAACAATGGCAGCTTCTTCGGCAGTGTCATAGGTACCCAACCAGAGCCTAACCCTTTTCAAAGGGTCTCGAATCTCTGCGGCCCATTTACCCCACGGCCTCTGTCTCACACCACGGAACTTTCTCACGGCGGTGTTCACAGTGGAAGAACCCTTCGCCGGTGAGCGGTGGATGTTATTCTGGCTAGCCGCGGGCCTCTTTCTAGATAAACCGGAAATGGGTTTTTTGGTGGCGATTTCAATGTCAATACGGTTGACATAGCGCTTTATTCTCTTCCGTTTGAGACTCTCTCCTTCCTCATCGCTAGAAGAATCAGTAGCATCTGGATCAGTGACAGATATACGAACCACTCTCGGAACCATTGACTCTGTGGTATTGCTATTAGAAGTTCTCTTTGGCTTTGCGAGCTTTTTTGTGACGCTATGATGCACAGTGTATTTGCATAGGATACTCTGATCCATGATAAAGTCTTTCTTTTGTGGCAAAGAGGGTGAATTGATGAAACAAATAGGAATGGGGTATTGGAATATTATGGAATCGTGAAGGAGAAGATGAGGCTTCAAGATTGAAACTCAACAAAGGTTTTTATTATTATATAAAAAGATGGGGAATTAAAGGAGGAAATAAATTACATTAAAAAGACAAGGAGAGTGAGTGAAGAGATATGGAAGAGATTAAGGAGTGATAGGAATAAAGGGAAAAGAGAAGCTTTTTGCTGACAGAAAGAGATAATAGCCATACACAAGATTACTCACTCTCTTTGAGACTTTGGTTGAAACCTTTTGGTGTCTCTGAGTGTATTTGAGAAACAAATATAGAAAGAGAAATAGAAGGGAAATTTGATTGGAGATTATGGTGGATGAAGGAGTATTAGTAAGTAGTGAGGTGTGAGTTGAATGGGTAATAATATGAACTAATAAAACATACACACCCAAACACGGAAATAGCTGTTTTATAGGATCAAACAAGAAAATATCATAACTCTATTATATTAAATTCATTCATAAATACTAAATACCTTCAAACAAATCTTCATTTTATTTTTATTCTAAAATTGTTTCCTTTTGAAAAACAAAACTACGAATTGAGAGAGTCTGCCATAAACCAGGAACGCACTACTCAACTACCCATCCCATTCTTGTGATTTGGACACGTAATATAGGTAGCTCCATAGTACAAATCTGGATCAATGAATAAACATAGATAAGAATGTCGAGTAATCTCAATCCATGTTTTTTGAGGTTAAAGTTATTATACATATATTTTAAGAAACAATTAAATGATATATAATATAAAACAGAAAGGAATGAAGAAATATGAATAATATAGTTAAAAAATAAAATGTAATTGAGTTTATTGATGAAAAAATTAAAACATTAGACAATGTATAAGATTGGAATAGCACAGAATCTCGAATTTTGTGTATCATGTGAGGCCCAAGATACCCGGGCCTTTAAACATTAATTTGTCATATTGTTTTGACTAATCGAGATGAAATGAAATGAACGTGATAAAGGGTAAATGTGAGAGGGTAAAATGGAGAATGTGGAGTTCATGACTGAAGACACTTCATTTTGTAGTGGTGGGTGTGTCATGTTGTGTGGGTCAATAACTTTTTTAGCCATGAAAATGTTTTTTCTTTTTGGTAAAATATTTTTATAATTTTAACTTTTCACAGCTAAGAGATAGAACATAACGTGGCGGGCAACCTAGAATTCGCCGCCATTTACAATTCCATTCTGTACCCTCTCTGGGTTTTTTCTGCTCACTTCAAAATAAGCCAAATCTACGCGCCCATAAACTCGTGCTAAACACACTCCTTAATTGAGTTAAGAATATCAATGTATTATGCTAATTAGGAAATACAGTATTTCTTTTAAAATGAGAAAATATTGCAAGATAAATAAGGAAGGTTTATTTTATTTTATTTTAATTTAAAACTTGTTGACAATTTAATTGGTTAATAATAATTTAAGAATCAATATATTTTTCCTTTCCAATTTTATATATTTATCTAATTTTAGAAAAGCTCGATTAAGATTATCATTTATGTGTGTGTCAAATAATAGGTTGCTCATCGTTAATTAATGTTTAACATGAATTTCGGCTTGCTTTCATAGAGCTTTATCTCAATTGATGCCAACGGTTAAAATACCTCTCTTGTATATTTAGCAGTAATAATTAGTTTTGATTATTAAAAAAATAGTGTCTATTGGTATATTTATGGAACCAAATGTCTAGTGGGATAAACTGTATCGTTGCATAGCGGCTAAAATTAGTTTGGGCATAAAATATTTATTTTATAAAATAAAACATTAATATTTAGAACATTAGTCTTTGTAGTTGTTTATATCATCATTAGTCGATATATATTTTAATAATTGAATTATATATCACAAATAATAAGTAATGACTGATATGATATTTAAATTAATAACTGATATTATATTTAAATTTGGACAATAATTTAAATTTTGGACAACTTTTAAAATTTTGGTTCCAACTAGGATAGGATTCGATAATGGACTGGCTAAAATAGTGTTAGTTTATCCACATAAGTGTTGGTGTTGTGGCATGCACATTACGCTTATAAGAGAAAACTTTGTTATATCCATCTAAAAAAATACTATTAGCGATGACAAATTTGATTAGGCATGATGAATTAGTTTTCTACTCTATAATAAAGTAAGAATATGCTAGAGAAAAACAATTATTGGTTTAAGATTTAATAAATATATAAATTTAATTAGTATGCTTTTTGGATATTATATGAGTTCTTATAAATTATGAAATAGAAAGCAGTTTTTTTTGTCAAAGGGGAATTCAGAGGGGCTTATATAAAAAGGGTGAGTGGGGGAGAAAAAAATGAAAAATGGTTGGAATACACTTTTAATAGTTTGAATACAGTTTTGTCCGAAGTATCACAATTTTAAAAAACGTTTTATGCTATGAGGATATCCGATACCCCCAATGCACAACTACCGAATGACGAAATGTTGAAAAATAAGTTTATTTTTATTTTATAAACTAAAGTATTTTCCCTACGAACTGAATATTTATTTTATTAAACTAGTATAACATTTTGTTTCAATCAATCTATGTGGTTTGTGGTTGAAAATGATATCGATGATATATGAATTATGCATTATTAACATACAAAAAATAATGTGCGGATAACTACCCTTGTATATGGAGCAAGCACATGCATAAGCATTTTAACGTGTAATATTAATATATATGCTACGTATATAGAGTGATTTTCAGATGAGTACATGATGATCACAGAGTTTTTTTTTTTTTTAGCAAAAAAAGATTTTATTGAAAAAATGAATTACAAAGAAGGAGAAAAAGAAAGAATAATTACAAGACAAACTAAAGGATTGGATAACAAATCAGAATAAGAAATAAGATTCAATCCCAATTGATATTCATAGTAGCTAATCAAATAATGTTCCAAGTTTGTCGGCTTTGATCACACATAGTTGATATTGATAAATTTTTAAGGGGATAATTTGGGTTAAAGGTTCAATCACAAAACCAATTGACAATGAGAGAAGTAGTCCAACAGATATTTAAACTATTACCAAGACAATGATGTAAGCGATATGAAACTTATTTCCTATCACAAAGAGTGATTCTTAGAAGAGTACATGTTTATTGGGTGAAATCAATTAAAATATTAAACTAAATTTAAGGTGGTACCGTCTATTATTTTGAAGAATAAAAAAAGCATTTTTTTTTTTGCATTTTAATTTATATACACAAGTTGACCAGTAATGTTATGCATAAACCAATGGATTCATAACTTCAAAAAATAACGACCTGTTCTTTTTCGCCAGTTATACTAAGCCAAAATAAAGCCGGTCTATATAAATAATATATACATATATAGAGAGAGAGAGTGGAAATTCGGCATATTTGGGTTAGCTGATAATTGGAATGAAAACAAGTGGATCGTTATGTCTAAATCACTATCACTTTACTTTTAGTTTTTCTCAGCTAAAGGCTTGTTATTATCAAAATATATTAGTATGATTGAATAGTAGCCTATGTGAATGCAAATGCTCCAAAAACTAGGGAAACTAACTGAGCTTGGTTAACACACAACAATTCAAATTAGAGATTACATATACACCATACCGTGTTTATACAGGAACATTTATTGCTAGAAATATTCAATTTGGCTTTAGATAGGTATTTTGTTTTTCGGTAAAATTGTATAAAACTTGATTAAGGAAAACACTCAATCACCCAAATAATACTTGAAAGGCTAAAACAATGCATTAAACAAAGAGGCTGACTTTATGGTTTTATTTCACGGAATAAATAGAAAAACTGAAAGAGAGACAAAAAAATGATAGTAATTCGTATAGGAGAGTGTTATTAATGTTTGTAACCTGATTCTCCAGCTATGAAATACATCTTTATGTGTCACACTGTCACCTAAAGATTAGAGGTTATCCCTTCCCATACATGTGGTATACAAAATCAGAATCATACCCTAGCTATTATTATAGGTGATTTCTGTTGGGAAGTAAGTCTCACATCGTCTACCTCATTGTATTGGGAATGATTTAAATACTTGTTGGACTACTCTTCTCATTGTCAATAGGTTTTGAGATGAAACCTTAACATGGTATCAGCCAGAGTCAGAGCCCAACTTCTTTCCGGTTGTCATGAGCTAAAGATGTCATTTAGTTATGGGTCAAAGGTAACCCTTCGCCTGGTCCGACAGACTTATGTGAAGGGGCATGTTAGGAAGTAAGTCTCACATCGCCTAAACATATGCACATTGTGCTACATTACATTATCTCTCATGAATGAAATACATGCTCTAGACAAGAAAAAAGAAACATATGCACATTGTGCTACATTACATTAAGAAACTTGTCATGCATGTAGGTGTGGGCACGAGTAAGAGAAGTATTTGAATGTGCAACTCTACAAGGAAAAAAGTGAAAGGACTAGTATATGTGGAGCTAATCATATATGTTAGATGCTTTTGTACGTAGTTCTGTGTTTGAACCATGTGTTTGGTTCTTAGAGTTACTCAAAATTAACATTATGCATATTGTGTAGGCAGAGTGAGTGATATAGTTGTTGTGTGAATAAGTTCATTTAAGCATTTCCTACTCTCTCTATTTTACTAAGATATAGGTTGAGCTAATCAATGAATGGTCCATTGGTCCATACACCACATTTAGATCTTTCTTTATTTGCACATATTCACTCAGATTTGAATATATTTGATTGTAGTTAGCAATCAACAAAAGTAGTAATTTGCAATCAACAAAAGTAGTAATTTGCTAACAGTAAATTACACCAACACCCCTGAGTTATAGTGAAATTACACAAATTACCCCTCATTTTTTGTTCTTACACGAATCACCCCTCATTTTGTACATATGTTATACTGACTATCTTTGCATGATATAAAAATGTAATATTTTAAACAAAAAATGTATGATGTGTGTAATTAATTAAACAAAATATTGTATATTGTGTAGAGAAATTCAAATAATATAAGAGTCAATGCGTCTTCATTATTTGACTCGTTATAAAATAATATAAGAGTTATTTAAACATTTATTTGAAATTATTAATGTATTTTTTAACGACACAAAAATAATAATGAAACACTCGCTTTCGTACTATTTGAAGTGTTACACAATATACAATATTTTGTTTAACTTAATTACATTCATCACACGTTTTTCTTTAAAATATTACACTTTTATAGCATGCATGAATAGTCAGTGTAATGTATGTATAAATCTATGAGTGATTTGTATAATTTCATTAAAACTCAGAGTACTCAGAGGATGTGAGTGTAATTTATTCATTTATTAATAGCAATATCTTTACATTTTTCAACAAAAAAAACTCATTTTCAGTTTTTCTTGCATAATGCTCTAATATTATAATGAAGATGACGTATATCCAATAAAAAATTGTTAAAAAATCATAAAAACAAAATATATGCCTTACTCATTTTTTTCCCCATTTTTTTCCTTCATAACACGCCTCTCTCTTTGTAAGTAGTATTCCTAATTATGTTCTACAAACTACTTTAGTTCTGGAATTGAGAAGAGTTCGAAAATTATTGCATCTATATTAGACAAAATGATTCAAGAATTCAAAAAAAAAAAAGGTTGAATGATATAAGTCAAAGGAAACTATATATATTACTATAATATTTTATAAATGCTTGGCACGAGTGAAAGGGATACACATAGGTACGCAATAAAACTTTTATTGAACATGTGGACTCATTTGATACTATTTTCCAAAACGTACTCCGACAAAAATGACGTTCTATAATTAAAATTCTTTTTTGTCGCTTCTATTTTATTATTATTAAGCAATTAATGATTTGAATACACCTAATGATTCAAATTAGTTTATTTAACAAAATGTAATAAAATAGAAGTACAAATAAATAAAAAAGTTTGCTACAACAAACATTCCTGGTTAATTAAGCCATTAGTGTACTACACATGTCCTACCTTCTAAAGCTCTTCCAGTTTCAACAATATGTTGTAACATTACATTTAATATTTTAACTTGTAGAGTTGCAGAAAAAATATATATATAACAATTTATAAGATTTAGGCAATCCTTTTTACAAGAAATTTTATATTTACTTTTGAAGCTTTTATTAGTTTTTCACTTTTTCTCGATTTGCTCCTATTAAAAGTTTTCATTATATCTATTTTTTATGTCATTAAGACTATCAACTAATAAACAATATTAAATAAGGTAAAATTATAATCTTATTATAAATTTTAAAAATAATTACTTTTATAAGTATATTCAATTTGATTAAAAATATCTTAAAATAAGTACATAAGAGTAAAAAATTAATTTTAAAATTGAACTGTTAGCTGATTTTGAGAATGAACTTTTAAATTACTACTTTTGCATAAATCTAGGCCTAATTGCCTAAACTTCAATTCTGTTGTATTTGTGTGTTTGAAAGATCCAATGGCATAATAAAGACACTAGTAATTAGCAGATTTAATTATAGAGTATGATATTTATGCACAGTTAATATAAAGATTTATATAAAATTAATATATCATATATAATTAAATATGTATGATGAATAATACAATAATAATATATAAAAAATGTATATTATTGCTCATATTTTTCTCTCTTATATGGATTACCAAAGACAAAACCAATGTTTAGGGAAGTCATTGGAAAATGGTCCAACCTAGTCTCTCCTTTGACATTATTGAGCCAAGTGAAGACCTTTAGACTAAGACAAACACACTTGAAAAAACACCGAATTCGACAAATCACTCGGTTGGCTATGTTTTACTTGTCATTTATATCAAATTTATAAAAAAAAACATCGTGTTCTCTTCATGATTTGAAACATGATTTAAAGATAGAAAATCATAGTTCCGTCTCTTCTTTCATTCAAACACAGGTTGATTGAAGTGGAAAAAATCATATTATTTTATATACGTGATTTTGAATTTCTTGTATTAGAAAAAATATAGTTACTGGAGTTTGAGGAGTATGAAATATGTTTTAACATGTCTATATTTTGAAATTATTTGGCAAAAGAATAATGATAATCTCTGATGCCTCACAGGGAAGTTTTTGTTTCTTATTTTATTTTTAATAATAAAAATATTATTTCATTATAATTAAAACGATACAAAGTTTTTCTTTCTTAAAATATTATTTTATTTTAAGCAGGATGCTTAACACATGTCTAAAATTTATGGCCAATAAGGTATCAAATTAAATAGGAAATAGTAGTATTTGTTAAAAAATAGACCACCTTGAAAACTTTTAAATGATGAACTTTTATAAAATATGCATGTTAATTATCCTATGAGTCTTTAAGAACTTTGCCCAACTTTTTCACTTATTAGATTGAAGATATTCCAAAAGGAAAATTTATTTATAACATTTTTTTAGTCTTCAATGACCAGGATTTTTGGTATTATTAATGGTATCCTATCATATGGATACTAATTTCTTTCACTATGGGTAAGTGATCATTTCAACTAATATCATTCATACAAATTAAACCATTTATTTTTTAATTATCCTTAAAATGTAGTGAAACTTTACACCACTAAATAAATGTCTTAACGTACAACTCTATATCAAAAATAAATAAATGGATTCAATTCAATTCAATGAGTATCAAGTCGAAGATCCTAAAAGTTGGATCATTTTTTAATTACATTAAACGAGGGAGAATAATGTATCTACTCATACCAAAAGATAATTTACTTTCTCCCGCCAATAAAAAAATGATATTGTATTTTTTTTTTGTTTAGTTCTAAAAATATTTTTATAGAAAATAATTAAATAGTACACATGTCATAATCTTAGTGGTTAGAGAATATAATTTTTCTCCTTATATTATATTAGGATATATATTATTCTATAAACAATGTTATATAAACAATGTTAGATGATTTAAGTATTTCCTTCCGTGACCGTACGCAGATGCGATGCCCTTGATTTGAGTGTGACCGGCTTATCACGCTCCAATTTGCATTGCGCCCACCACCTCTCATCCACTTCCTTATACATTATTTTGGCTTTTTCACAAATTGTCATAGGAAACGTTTTCTGGTTTTTTTTCCTCCAATTTTCATACTGTTATTACTTTTTTATTCATAACCTCAAGACAAATAAATTTATTATTACATGAAACTTACCATCAACATAGATTGAGAAATGATTAAATAATATAATTAATTTGATATATTTTCACTAAATATTCTCATTTAATATGTAGCTAAATATTTTTCATAATTAATATAGAGAGTTAGAAGAATAAAAAGAGAATGCAATAAATAAGAGTATAGTTAGAGAAAAAAATAAGTCTTGTATTTCTAAAATATGAAGAGATTTAGAACAAAATGAAAAGATAAAACCATCAAACTTTAATAAACTAATGGATTAATAATGATGTTCAACTAATAATAGATTAATAATAATGTCTTACATGGTGCGTTATTAACAGAGATATTTTGTCTTAAACCAGTTTCACAACGTCTCACCTCCCCTCATTTAAAAAATTAATAACACAAAATAAGAATTTTCACTAAAAGAGTTTAATGATTTTCAATCTAATTTATCCAACATAAAATTATATAAGTATGCAATAATCTAATAATATATATTCAAAATATTCACAAGATTTTTTTGTCAACTTTATAAAGCTTGAGCTTGTCTCATTTAAATGATGATGCCTAATTCCAATCTCAAACTCATTTGTTTATCTAAAACAAACAATCTTCATGGAAAACTTAGTGAAGTTGAATAGTTCATGAATAGCTTTGTCTATTTACACATCTAAAATCTTGGCCATGGGATAATTTTTTAAAGGGAAAGGAATTAGATATTATTGACGATTAATAATGTTTATGACCCCATGATACCATATAAATTCCGAAAACATATATATAAGAGATGAAGAATATTAACAAGTATTCTTAAAATATTATTTAAGATGGTAAAAAAAGAAAATTTTCATAGAATAATGATGTAATTATCAAATCAAGAATGTTAAACTTAGATTTTGATGTTAATTAACTTTCTCCTTTTATATTCTTTAAAGTATCACAAAACACTAATTAACATTTTACTAAAGAGGAATACATATTTTACAAGAAAATGACACATCTTACTTATTAAACTAAATATTAATAAATAAAGTATTATTTTGTAACACATTATTTTTCTTATGATACTGGAAGATATATCAATTTATAAAAAGTACAAGATCTAGTCTAAAAAGAAGGGTCATTTGCGACAGAATTTGAAGCTTTAATTAGCATCACGTTGGTCTTAATATATGTGCATGTTGGTTAACATCAAACAACATAGCTCGCATTTCCGAGGAAGAAAAAATTAAAGGGTGGCAAGCCTTCAGGGCCACGAGGTTTAGTAACGATAATAATACAAGGATTCAGTGATAAATTAAACTATTACCCTTGACTAAGAAACACGTCGATAAGCTTCACATTGAAGCAAGAGATGTTGGTCTTATCTGTGTCATAATTTTGAACCTTAAATCTAAAAGATAAAAAAACTAAAATGAAAATAGAAATATTCTACACTTACTATTTTATGTTAGTATTTTTGTCACTAATAAAAAAAGAAATTATTAATTCTTTTAATGAAATGTTTGTTTTTTACTGATAACAAAGATAGTGATATATAATAATTGATATAGAAGATTTTTGCTTCAATTTAAATTTCCTATATATTGTAATACCCAAAAAGACAAATAGCTAGCGCTGAATGTGAAAAGTTGATCTGAACATCATACAAACTGCTAGGATTCATTGTTCTTTCCTTAGCAACTCAGCAACTTAACTTCTATCACGTGACTCTTAAATTATTAATTAGGAGGGTATTCAAATATAAGAATGTTATTTATTTATACAACTTGATTATGTTGTTAAATCCTACAACTTTTATACTAGGAAAGTAAACTAGAAGAGCACAACTTCTCATACTTATTATGTCTATCTCTTTTTTCAATAGGAAAGTTGCAAATGAAATATAAAATACCACTAGTTAATATAAAACATCACTTAAAATTAAAATCTTCTCCCTTTATATGATGGAACTTTTGGCCCCGGAAACAAAGATGCTACCCGTGTGACATAAAGCAATGAATATATTTCCCATATGGGAAACAAAAAAAGCAGAAAATCAAAGAAAAGAGCTACACTATGCAGTTTTTTATATATAAAGAATCGCCTTCTCAAACACTTTTTATGGGGTAAAGGGGTTTGGTTAACTTCCCTTTTCTTTTCTATTTAAAGTGACTACAAACTTTTATCCCATATGGTATGAGTCTATTTTATTAGCTTAAAGCCATCTTTTGTTCTTCTTTTTTTTGGGTGAAATGCTATTTTATATTCTTAAGAAAGTTTTTTATTCGCACGATAAAGAACCAAATCAAGCTAACAATGTCCTCTTGGTTATTCCTTTTATACATTCAAAGAGTGTTACCATTGTCTGCACTTATTATGTGTACATTTTATCTTGTCTTAATTACTTAATTTCTAGTAATTTGACATCCTCGTTGAATATATATTGGATGAAATAATGTAAAGTGGGATAAATAAAATCAACTAATCATTTTACCAAAAAATAAATTCCATTTTTCATTTGTCTATTAATGTTTTTAAATAAAGTTAATCACACATTGTTTAATAAATACAAATTGAATAAATTAATTTCATAAATTAAATTCTAATACTTCTCGAAATAACAAACATAATGTTTTATAATACAAACTCACCTTTTTAATTTCCTAAAATAATATCCAATGATCATTTGTTAAAAATAATAATCAGATATAGCAAGGAAAACAGTTCAGACAACATATTTCGATTAAACAATAAATGATAAGCTTGTATAGAAATAGATAAATACATTAATTTACAATATATATTTTGTTTTGTAGATATTAAAAAGCGGTAATCATTACTCCATTCGTGCATTCTTTGATAAAATGTGTCAAGTGAGTCTTCCTTTTGAAGCCTCTAAAACCTGAAGCATCCAAAAGTGTATATGTAAGAACTTACGTGGAAGTTCAGAAAATAAAATTAGCATGCATGTATACAGATTTTTTTAAAACTTTAGGTATAAAAGTACCTATATAGCTAGGTAATTTATTTCCCTGTAGAGTTGGACTTGGGTTTCTTACAACTTTATTAAGCTAAGTCTTCAATTAATTTTATTGAGTGGGGATGAAGATTTACTTAAATTCAAGAAGATCACGTGCTCCTCTATTAAATTTCAGTTAATTAAACAAAAATATGTTGTAAGCTTTTGACTCTAATTTCACTGATGCAAGTGCAACCCAGAGATGTGCGTAGGACGTGCATGAATGTGGAAAAAAGTATGGATCACTCATTCAAGTCGTTTGGGAGAGAGCATTTTTTGTAAAGCATATAAAAATGTAGCTTATAATTTGATAGAACTTATTATCCAGTAAAAACTCATGTATATAAAATATTACATTTCATGTGATTTTTAATAATTCAGCAGATCTTAACTTGCTGACGATTAATCAAGCAATTTTAAATTTCTAAGTCAATGAACTAGTTTTACAATCATTATAATTTAAGGACAAAACTTAAGTACAATTCTTTAGGTACAAATGGTGTTTGTAACCTATTAAAAGGTAACATGTGTTCATTTATATCATTAAGTCTTTCTCTTTTTTTGCAATTAAGAATCTCTCTCTTCAAAGTACAGATGATAATGAACATATGTCACATTTTAATAGGTTACAAGCACCATTTGTACATAAGAAATTATAGATTTTTGGGTATAATGTCACAAGCTAATTCGACCAAATGAATTGTATATATCTTCAACATATACACGTACAACACCTCTTATAAAAAAAGACTAACATCTAGTAATCTCTCTTCTCATTTACTCATCCCAATAAAAAACTCTCCAATTTAGAAAAGTATCATTTATATTAACTTTATTTTTTTATTTACCATATATTTATCTATAATAATAATTATTTTCATTGTCCACGTAAATCAAGATAATATAAAATAAATCATGTTTGAAAATATCATTGATATTCTCTTGAGTTTTTTAGATAAGACACATGAAAAGGAACTAAAAAATTATGCAACAGAGATAGATATAATACAATCTGTATATATTTTGAGTTATTTATTTATGAAAAAAATTCTCATATAGTTATAAGGTTTATATAAGCAAACCAGGCAAGAGATCAATTGATTTTAACTTTCATATAACAAAAATGTATAATAACTAAATGTTGTTGCGAAATATATTTTTTCAGTGGATCTTATTATATATTATATTGAGTCACACTTTTTCGGTACAAAATGAAAATAATGCAAATAGAGAAACAAGGTGGTATGGCATGGGTGAGGGTTATGTCTGGTGAGTAGAAGACAGAAGGATGGAACATGTTGTGGCCGTTGGATCCACTGACACTTCACCGTTCAACACCGATTATCAGCATTCAGCACCCTTTAGCTTACTCTCAAATTGCCACTTGTGCTTCTCCATGTGGACACGACGTGACATATATTTCTCTATCATCCTTATTCCTAAATTATATGAACAACGATTCCAAAATAATTCATCTCCATATCAAATCTCATATATAAAAATTATTTTTTATTTTTTGATTCTTATTTTTAAATAGATGATAATTTTTAATTAAATTTTGTGACACGATTACGACACTAAAAATGAAATTGGTCATCTCCATTATACAACTACTTAATTTCCAAGAAACCCAAACAAGTTATAAAGAGGTAAACATTCCACAATGCATGTATGGGCTTTACTGTTTTTTTCCTTTTTAAAGAAAATATTAAAATATTCTATTTTTTATTGATTCTTAATTTACTTTATATATATATATTTATATTGAATAGCATATTATATTAAAATATACTGAATAACAAGTTGACAATTCAATAATAACATCGAACAGAGTTAGCCAAGTATTTGACTTAATGGTATCAAGCATTTAATACATGTGGAAGACAACATTTCAATACTTCATGCTCATAACGTTAGTCTCTATACTCTCCACATACAGGACAATGCATAACTAAGATTGTAGCATGTGCTAAAAATAAAATTTTAACGGTATATATTTTAATTTTTTTTATATTAGTTTTTTTTTTTAAAACTACATCATCTCACATATCCAGTACTGGAGATTGAGGAATCCATTCAGATGGACGCATGAAGTTTTTCATTGAATAGGAGGATCATATATGTTTTTATACATTATTATTAAATCATTCATTATTAATATTTAATTATTATTAATTATTCAAAAACAAAAAAATAATATAAATAAAAACTGAAATGATATATTAAATATATATAAATCTTTATACTAATAATGTATAGATATTATAGTCATATAATAATATTATATATATATATATATATATATATATATATATATTTTAATATAGTGAAAGTCTCACAAGATAATAAAAAAACAAACTTAATTGTTTGTAATTCTTAATTGTAACGGTAAGATATATTGGTTCCATGGAATAGGAATGATCTCACACCCCAAATCACTTTGTATTCCAAACCCATCATTCCCTTCCTCACCTCTCCCTAATTCAGATACTAGCCAAAGAAACTTTTATGATCTATCAGTTATTATACTGTAACACCATGAACCTAAATTTTAACCAAACATTTCATGTATAGTATAAATTGAAGGAACACATATCAATAATAGGAGCTCCAACAAAGAAGTAAGATTTTTATTTTGAAAGAGAAAAATGAGCTTCTAAGAGAATGCGTACTAAATAAACACTTACTTGTCAGATTAATTAATTTACAAGTTATTATAAATGTTGATTTTAAGAACCAGATTTAAAATGCTTATATGTGTTAAAATTCATATTCATAAAACTATAAATTAAATTGCAAATTACTTCAATCATTTCTATATAAGTATCATCTAGGTTTTATTTGTTATAGATATACAAAGGTAATCATTGTAATTTTTTAACAAAATTATTATTATTTTTATTGTTATACTTTTCTCAATTCCTCTTTTCAATCCACTCCACATTATTTTTCCCATCTCCATAATAATAGGAAGTTACATGCTTTTGTTAATCTCATCATAACTTTAATCCCAACATAACGGAAATGCTACAAATTAGGTTTAGTTGGAGACGTGGAATATTTAATATACTATTTGATTGACTGAATGAGGTGAAAAAAGAAAAATAGATTCAACACATAACTTAGATACTTAAAAATTTGAAAAATAGAATATAGACATATAGTTAGTTAGAAGTTTTTAATTTGTCGTATAATTGGTATTTTTTGGATGAAATTAATCTTTTTAAGAATAAACTCAATTTAGTGCATAAATACGTTAATTTGATCTCAATTTTCAATTTATCAGAAATTAAATTCACACCACAAAAACATGAAAGACCAAATGAAATGTTGACCGTAGAAAAACACAAAAGTAGAAAGGAATCAAACAAAAGAAAGAAACGTTGTACTCAGAGAACAATGGAATTTGGTAGAGGGAAAAGCTGAACTCCAAAAACCTGTCCTTCTAAAGCATAACTCACTTGTGCTTTCCTGCATAATTTTTGGTTCTTTGTTTAGAAATTAATTCACTAAATCAACTGAATTATACATGTGATCTCATTTTATTGTCTCAGCATAAAAAAAAATTATTTCCCACTTCAAATTTCTCATAATTAATTTCAGTTCCTATTGTTATTTGAAATCCTAAGTGGGCTGCATGACAAACAACATAATTTCCTAGTTTCATTGTTTTGATAAAAAAAACTTCCAATGTTATCTATATAAAATATATGTAATCATATTAATAAATCCATAGATTAAGAGTTAATTAATTGCATAATTGTCAACAACTCCAGCTAAGAAAGTGCATTGACTCTAAGTGGTACTTCAAAAATGACACGTAAAATTCCACTGATTAGAGAAAAGAGATACTATATTCAACCTTGCATCGTGGGTTTGTGTTCAGAACAGACAAGGTTACAGAAGTACATGAAACTCAGATTAGGTAATTGGGGTTTTACTAATTTTTCAACCGGATTTTAAGGGACCATGCTCTCTTAAGAAAAACCCACTCGTGGGCACGACCCATTTGCAAATATTTAATTAATTTTTTGCTATAAATGATAGATTTGGTGATTTTTTTTATAAGTAGAATACCATACAGAGATACATGTTGGACACGTAAGATTGGGAATATAAAAATTGAATATGAAGTACAAACTCGTAAAATAAAATAAAATAACATACATGACATGTGTCACGATGTCCCTAGATATTTAAACACTCTTTTATGAACCGTATTTAAACAATTAACTAATGATTTAGTGAGAAAAGTAAATGTTATGTCTAGGCTATATATTTATTATGGAATTGGTGCAAGGACATGCTTATAAAAAGTACAATGAAATTGGAGTTTGAATTCTTATCCTAGACTCTTGTGTGCATTTTTAGATTTACCTTTATATAAAAAACAATTATCACTCATTCACTCTACAGATGAATTAGAATAAAGATCTTCTCCATTAATGTAATAAACAAAAGACAATATGCAATGATATTTGTATTCTTTTATTTATTATTATTTTTATTCTTTTATTTACTATCAAATCATATTTTTGCTATTGAAAACATGATGGAAAATAAACATAGGTTGTTGGAGGAGTTGGGGGTATCTATTTAAAATTACAAGAGCAGGGGAACTTTAAAAGCTTATACATCAAAACCTTGTGGAACCTAATCTCAATTTTCCAGTCATAATTATTTAATCCATTATTTTAATTTATATAAATCATTGATATCTAAATATAAGGTTATATATATATATATATTATATTGATCCACCGAAAAATATGATAATCTCATAAATAGTCTTAACTCTTACGATCAAACATGGTTTTATACAAAATATGCCCTTTAAATAAAAGGTAGCCTTGTGTGTTGGGTTTGCTATCTAACTTAAATAGTATAACAGTAGCAGCATGGGACAATGAATATTATTTTATATAAGTAGAGAACCGTTTCAAAAAAATTATACACAATGTATAAATACAGTAGAAGAATAGCTACATCTGCCACATACCAGCCCATCAAAACTACACTTAACTACATTAAAGCAAGTCATTGCCAAAATATTTCATAATTTCACATATTTTTTATTTGTTTGGTAATAAGATCAAGGGAAGAGATTCACTTACTCCAAGAGTAAGTAGAAAAGACTTAGTCAATCATTCATTTTTTGATGACATAATATTAATATAAATTTTTATCTTCTTTAATGTTTGGTGTTCAAATAAGCATGAAATTGATGATTTGGGGTGAAGATAATGGTGTGGTGACAGTGGTGTTTATTGTAAGGATACGAATGAAAAACACTACAGTATTTATTATGCTCATTTCTAACTCACAAACCATATGATAAAAAATACACTAGGTATTGTGGTGTTTTATCAAAATGTCAAAAAACTAGCCATTACCATTATGTATATAGACTATCTTTGTAACATTAAAAACATAGAACTTAGTTATTGCATAAGAAACTGTTTACATAGGCTATTTCATAAACTTATTTTAATAGGTTAACAAATAAATTCCCAATGAATCCCGAACCAGAAAAAATTCGGATGTAACATTAAATAACAAATGAAAGAGGCGTTCAATATTACACCAAATATTATGGCAGAAGTTAGTGCTTTTGTCTTCTGCCATTGCAGGCATTCTCAGTTTTCACTTTCCTCACCTGCCACTACCACCCATTGCAGGTCAGAGAGTAAAGGACCATGTGTTTTTGTTGGATTTTGCCAATCTCACAAAAATAGTCATCAAAATTTATGTTTCAAGAACGAGAAAAAAATGTATTAATGAGTTATATATATTATTACTATATCATCTATCATTCATATTTAATCATTATTGATTTTTCAAACATCTAAATGAATGATGAATAATATGTGTAAATTTTGGAAAATGATATATTCTCCTACTTATTCTCCTATCCCCAAGAAAGTGACATATGTCATTTTGTGTGTGGATAGGAATATTTAGTATGAGTATATAACATTACTGCTTATGGTAGATTCTCATTTCCTTACCGCGTTGATTTAGTGATACAATGTATTGTTAGATTCTCATGATGACTAAAAAGATTAAGGACTTAATTCATGGGAGCAATATTTGTTACAAGGGATGTATTAGTCATTTACAAAAAGGTGAGAGGATACCCTTGTTAGTACAAAAAATAGAATCTAAAGTATTTTATTATTGTATAATTCACAAATGCTAATTTTTAAAGAGTGTAATATGTATTATCATATAAAGATTTATCAGTAATCATGAGAATCTAGCAGTACATTATATCACTAAATCGGTAAATAGTTAAGAATTTACCCTAAGGATAAGGAAGTTTTTTTCCACTCTTCAACTAACTCTATTGAAGTGAGTTTCTAAAGTTGAGCTTAAAGCTTCTTCTTTATCTGTTGGGTCATCGTTAGTATCAGAATGAGGGTTTCCAAATCATAAATTAACGGGCCATTTTGTTTTCATCACGGGCTTTAGCCTTTCAATGACCGAAGCTTGGAGAATAGTTTTCTAAATAATGATTATAACATTCGAAATGGATGGATTATATGATTATCCATTTCTGTTCAATACACAAAATAATTTTAGCAAGCAAAAAAACTTTTGTGTTGTTGTATAACGAGAATTAGACATGTGACGATTCTGACGAAGTCATTATGCAAGTTATATGTTCATCGATAATTTCTTGTTCTATTCAAAAACAGCACTACAAGCTCATGGCAATTTTAAAATTACTTAATTCATAATTTCATATATTGAATAAATTATTTGACTAATTATAAAAGGTGACTCACTTATGCGGTACAATAAATTTTTCCACATAAGTTTTGTCAATCTACCAACTGATCGCTATTTTTTCTCATATACCATTACTATTGTTATAGGGTATCTTCTCACCAATATATGTAGGAGACTTAATGTCTTAAATAAAATCAGTACCTAAATAGGAGAAGAAAATTTAGTCATTTATTTTACCATTGTAAGTACTTCTAAACGCTTCGATATTGTTTATGAATACATGTGAAAAAATTCCGAGTTTATCTCTAAAGTAAGTTTATCCCTAAAATGAGTTAGAGTTTACGCCTAATCATTCAACTTTCAGTTTTCTATGTATTTTCTTAAATTAAGAGTGGTGACATCATTTAACAAGCTAACAGTTCCGTACAGGTGGCTTAAAAAACAAAACAAAAATTGTATGCGAACTCATTTGGTGTTTTTGGCTCCTTTGGATTCATTTCATAACAAAAATTATTACATGATTGGTTGAGGAGATGATATGAACCACATTTCCAACACTAAAATTTCATGACTGAGACAATTGGTCTTGACTTGTGCAATAATTTGGTTTAGAAATGGTTGCTTATATAAATAATTCTAAATAGGATTTTTGCCACTTCACTAAGCTTCATCTGTAGTTGAAGTTTGCAAACCCGAATGAAAATGCTCTAAGGTTATGTCTTTAAAACTTTGATCAGGATGAAAAACCTTTTCCTTAATAGAGAATTATTGGTTCATTTAGTGGAGATAATGGTGATATGATCCTTATCAGATTGGAATTTAGAGTGTGGTGAACGAATAAACTGACTTATCAATATCATCCATGTGATTTGATGCAAACAAAACACTGAACAAAAATAATAAACTATAATTAAAAATAATATTTCAACATCACATTACCTTCCTCCAGTCATATATGTGATGCAAAATTAATTAAGAGTATGCAATGTTTCCATCAAAATCAAACTTTTATATGTTGATCTTAATTAACATAACAAATTATCCCTTTATGTTAGTCTACCTTAGACTTCTTCCACTATATTTTTTTTTACTACCAATGTTTCTCACATTTTAGATAAGGAACTAATCTCTATCGGGATGTTTGACTATCCCTCCGAACAAATGTTCATCTTGAACCATTTTCTTCCACTAAGATTGTATCCACTAAAGTGAGATTAAAACCCTCAATTCTACAAACTTTCATTAACGCACGGTTTCATAAATGATATAACACTATTTAAAACTTAAAGCAAACATTTAATTGGCCCACAATTTAACTGTTTTAAATTAACATTTGCAATACAAATTACAAATAGCAGAAGAAACGTCTTCCCCCATTAATCTTTTATCTGGGGGAGCCTTAATCCGTTCTTTGATTGAAGACAACAAATATTCATACAATTGAGGGAGTTTATGCCTAAATAGTGGAAGTAAAAAGGCTCTCCCTCACATAACCACAGATCACTTAACCCATAGCATATTTCTGGGTCCAGCTTCTGGCAGTTGATTCATACTTGTTCCTATCTGTTTTATACATGTGGGCAATTTCAGGGACCAAAGGATCATCAGGGTTTGGGTCCGTCAACAGGGAACAAATCGAAAGCAACACCTAAACATGTAAAAGAAAACAATGCTTAGATGCAATTCAACATCTTGTTCTACCCTTCAAAAAAATATTATTAAAAAATATCTGCTTCTAAAAGTAGCCAGCCACATATTAAGATCTCCTTTCATAGGAGTCAATGAAAATTAACCACAATCCAAACTTCATGCAAGTCCACCATTCAAACAACATAGCGTGAAAATATTAAAGATCTAAATTTTAATTCATTGCCAATTAGAAAATTCTCCATTTAATCATGTGGTATTCAATGATGTAGCAATGAGGAAATTGTGATGTGATATTTAAGGTTAGGAGGATTGTACTGGAATAGGTAACAAAAACTAGGGAATGAAAAATAAGCATGTGCCTTATAATATTATTGTTTGACATGAAAACTAAGGAATTGTGATGTGGCATTTAAGCTTATATGGATCACACCGGAAGGATAAGTAAAACATCTTGTAAGGAATGAGAGCTATTCACATCATGTGAAGTAATCAAGAAACAGACCTTGGAAATGGTTAGAGCAGGGCTCCACTGTTCCTTTAATATGTCAAGGCAAATGCTCCCATTGCTATTAATATTTGGGTGGAAAACCTTTGTCCTGAATGCAACCTGACAGTTATTTACAATCCATGAGTATGCATAATTTGGTTGAAGGAACTACTTCGTGATCTCAATAGCATACAACACAGAATTCGTTGATATATATACAAAAGGTACAGCTTTAATAAGATTGTCCGCTTTAGTACAAAGACATTGTATTACAATTACTTTTTTCTTTTTATAAACTTAAGTGTTTAAATGAAACAATGACTATTAATAGATCTCCCCAAGACAAAAAAGCTCCAAACTAAATAAGTTGTAAAAGGACAAAATTAAAGTTTATTGATAATGAACTAGTATAGAACATGCAAACATAATTTGCTCCCATCCCCTGCGAATCACAAATCAATTCGCGAGAACTAGCCAGCAGCTCTTTTGTGTTTCGGAATGAGGTGGATGTGAATCAATTTAGTGAACAAATGATTAGATAATATGCACCAAGAATGCAGAAGCCAAAGGTTGAAGCAAAAAACAAAGAAGCGAAGCACAGGATCATGAATTATGCTGTAGAAGAGGTCAGGAAAGGAATGAAAATCCCAATGGCTTTTTATCAACGCACAGTTCAACATTTATGTCTTGAACTGATTATTCATATAAATATGCCTTGGATGCGATAGGGGCTTTCAATTTTTTGCTAATGTGATAGATTTTTTTAATTGTTTAATTATAATCCTTTAAATATGGACATTGGACTTATTTAAATTTCCTTAACTTAGCACATTGAACTGAATAAAAACATCAGTTTTAAAAAAAATAGAGAATATTAACTAAAACGTATTACCAACCCAAATACCATTCCACATAAATATATCCCTACATATCATATATTTGGTAAAGTAACCACATTCAACGTACCTGTACCGAAGATTACCATAATATCATACAACTATTATGGTACAAAATTAGAGGCATGAAAGAAACATTACAGAAACAGAGGCTAGAATGAATTACAAACCTTGGGTGGCTTAAAGGGGTAATCTGGAGGGAAGTGAATAGTAACTAGGAAAACACCTCCAGCATATGGACTGTCTGGAGGACCCATAATTGTTGCTTGCCAATGAAACATGTCTTCGGCAACAGGACCTACACAATTTTGAAATGGACGAAACAACGATAAGCACAAAATTTTCTTCTGAATACGACCAACATAGCTACATTGGACAAATTCTTAACATAAAAACTCACGACATAACATCTCATCTTGTCCATTGGTAGGCTACTAAATTTCCAACAATTAATCCAACTATATTTATAATCCAAAGTCTCATCAATTTCTATTGTTTTCTGTTTGGCAATAACGATCAATGTCCTGTTAAAATCTTCTGAAATTTTTGAGCCACTTGACAAAGATTAATTAGAAAAACCCTGCACCTTTCATCATGTTGATAAAAAAGCAAAAACATGTAACCAAAATGAAAAATAAGAGTAAACATAGTCAAAGCTTAATAAAATACCAACGATGGGATAGATTGTCAATTTTGATAACAATTCCAGAACATATCTTACGAATTTGGTAAAGGTGTTATGCATATGTATCATATCATTTGGTAAATGTGTTAGATCTGGAGTAAAAAAAAAGAAGCTTACGAATTTTTCTACGCTTGGCATGTTTTATAAATAAACCAAGACAAGAACAATTCATTTCACTCTGTTATCTGTGTGCTAAAGGACGCAGTATGTAAAATTGCAACACTATCAGAGAAGAATGATCAAGCTAATAATAATCTCATCATTTATCAGACAACAACAATAATAATAATAGATGAACGAAAAAATTAACATGCAGAAACAAGTTGTCATATACAAATCCCTCATGCTGCATAGAAATTATGATATGAAATTACTCAAACCGGTTCCAAAACAGCCTCATCAACTCAAACAACAAAGAATCTGCGATTGAATCATTGAATGACCTTATTACCCCTTCCTCCCAACGGCTATCACAACAATTCATAACGAATTTTACATAATAATTAAATAATAAAGAGAGAAATATAAGATAATTAAAAGATTAATACCGGCGCTGCAAGAAGTAGGAGGATCCTTCTGCAGATCCTTAAGTTCCTTCAAGATCCGTTTCGAAGCCATCGTAAAAACTCAAAATCTATAATCAATAAATCAGATCAGATCAGATCAGATGAAAAAATATATTAATAATTATGAAGATGATGATAATGATAGGTACCTACTAGGTCGTAAGAGAAAAGCAAAATCAACAACTCAGATCCTCCTTTCCTTATGCCCTGTTTGGATTTGGGCTTTGTGAGGAGAGAAACAATCGCAAATAAGTGATTAGGAGAATACAAGATATGGCGTGAGATTTGTGGAACCAAATTTCGTTTTTATAAAACGTGTCTCACCAATCCCTTCTCATTCTCTTTCTCCTTTCCCTTACCTTCTAATAATAATAATCAATTATTAGATTCTTTACTATTTTAGCTTTGATTTTTTTATGACAAAATAAAATGTATCACCTTTTTAATTATTATTGTATAATCTATTATTCATTTTAATCATTAATATCTTAAATAAATATAAATAAATGATTTACTGATTGTATATAAATCTTTATTTTTTCTATTTTCTAAGTTTTATGTTATTATCCAAGTATTTTATATTAAGTTATTTAAAACAAATGTATGATAGTTAAATGATATTTATTGAGAGAAAAAATCATGAAATAAATTAGTTAAACCACAAAAAAATTTAATTTAAAAGTTATATGATTATTGACAAAATTAATAATATAATTATTTTATTTAATTCATATTACCTTATTGAAAAAGATTCTTATTAATAAAAGGACGGAAAGAGTAATTACTAAATTACTATTCTCCCTTGATTGTGGGTCCTTAGTTGGCGTTTTATCTACGAAATCCAATCCTTTTCTTTTCTTCATACAAATCAAAAAGTGGCACCGAAATGAGTGGTCCTTATCTTCCTTCCAACACTATTTGGTTATTCCCCTCCTCACGACGTCGTTTCACAGCTGGTATTGACTCACGTTTATTCAAAGATAATAAATATCATTATTTTCTGGCGTTCCAATGCATTTTAATTGTCTCACACTTTCACGGATACTGCTTTGGTTGGGGTGAGAATGGGTAGCATTGGGTCTTATAAAGTTTATTCCTTATTGGCATTGATGATTTGAAATTAACCCGACCGTAAATGTTGACTCAATTAAATATAATGCATATATATTTTATTTAGTTTATGTATATATAATTTGACATATAAAATGATATATAAATAATAAAAACTAGAGAATCAATAATACTTTCGGTAAAAGAAATATCATTATTTATCTATGTAGGAAAGTCGGGCTACAAACCAATTTTAAAATGGAAGGACATGAGAGTTTGTCCAAATATAATAAGGAGGCATGTATAGGCCCACTTTCAATTTACAAGACATTTTACTAAAACGGGCCAAATTAACCGAACAACTCGTGCTGCCATCACAACTCACAAGTGAGTATTAACCAAAATAAAAATCATAATCAAGTTATTGTTGTCAAAGATAAGTCTCCATCTAAAAATTTATGAAATATTTATTATGCTTTTTCATTAATAAAAATATAAATTTATAAAAAAGTAATTAAAAGGGTTGAAAGAGTAAAATCATAAAATCATTATATTTTATAAATAAAAAATAACTGATTTTTATGTTTTGTTATAGGTATGCATAAGGTTAACAAATCATAAAGCCAATCACGTGTATGCATTTTATCTATTTAGACTTGTTTTCGATCAAGGTCAACTCTATATTGTTTTTTCAATAATTCAACCACTTGAACAACTAAAAACATATTTACGTGACAAAGAAGAAAAACAATCAACACTACTATAAATATTATGTTTAAAGAGGTTTTCCAAAACTTATAAATATGTAATTTAATTTAATTTTCTTTATTCTACTTTATGCATTGTTCATTCTCTTTTCCCGCGACACTAACTATAACTATAACTTTGTAACATATTACACCTTATAGGAAACCATTATAACCCCCTTCATTATTTTTAAGCCAATACAATTAAATTTACCATATTTGTTTCAATCGGAGGTTTGATCATATATATATATATATATATATATATATATATATATAATCAAACTATACATGTCATTTCCATCTTCATTGGTATACTTTTGATGTACATTATCATATATAACCTTTTAAATATTACCAATTGATCAATACTTTTTCTAAAATTGATATATATATATACACATATCGTCCATTTTTGAAATTATCTTCAAACATTATTAACCTTACTTATGCGTAGAAGTAAGTTGTCCCATACAAATACAAAGATAGTAATATATAATATGAGAAGCCAAGTCAATCCATCAAAATATCCTATCATCATTCACACAAGCCGCATCATAATTGATAATTGAGAAAAATTTATGTGAAAATATATATCTATATATAAATAATCAATAAATTTGTGACAACATATTAAAAAATTATTCTAATTAAAATTTAATATTAAAAAACATAAATGTAATACGTTTCATATAAGTTTTTATATTTTTAACCTTGGCTAGCTGACCATGACTCATTTGGACACCGCATAATCAGGTGAGTCCACTTTCCGCATTGCACATGGTCCAAGTCCACCGCACCGAGTTAGCCCATCTCAACTCATAACTCGACTCGCACGCATGTAACGTGAGTTTCAATTTCAGAGTTTGGAGTCTAACACACGACGGAACCACCGTACACGATGCCGATTGAAGAAAACTCCGAAAACGACGCCCAAAACGATGAAACGACCGATCAAGTTAACGCTTCAGCAAAAGGAGACCACATTAACGTCCTTTCTAATCCCTCTCTGATGAAGATCATGAATAAACAAGGTTCCCTTATTTAAAATAAAATCCTTATTCATTAATTTCGCGATTTAATTTCATATCCTATTTCTTATTCTTATTATTATTTTACAGGGGACCAGCTAGTTTTATTTGCAGACAAAGTGTTAAAATTCACTGGCTCAGGGAAGATTAAATGCCGAATTCTATTAATTACAGATTTTGCTATTTACATTGTTGACCCTGGCACTGGTTCCCTTAAACGAAGGATTGCACTTGCACCTCTTGAGAAAATTTGTGTTAGTGAACTTAATGATAACTTTTTTGCAGTTATAATTCCAACTGAGTATGATTTGCTTATGGCCAGTACTCGTAAGAATGAAATTCTTTATGCTATTAACACTGCATCTGATTATGAACTCGATGTCGTTTCGTCTAATAGGTAAATTTTAATTATCGCTTTTATTTCTTATATCATGATTAATGATTAATGGAAAAGTTGATGCTGAGAAAGGGATTGTTGAATTTTGAACTGATCATAGGGAATTAGTGTTAGGACCAAAAGAGGACACTTAGTTTCACGTTAGTTGGGTTTAACAAATTTAACAATGTGCTCTGATTAGTTTTGATGATGAGTTAATCTCGGATTGTGTAAAATAACCATAATATGAAACTATGAATTATGGGAGTCAACAAATTTCACATGAAACCTGTAACATACATTCATGGTTGTGTTTGTGCTTCTAAAACTACTGTATTCCCCAGTCCCTAGTGATTATTAGATTGTGAGAACTGTAATAACTGAAAAGATATTGTAACATTTCCTGTCCATACTTTAAGATGGTTTCTACGAAGTTTGATTGAACATTTTGTAATGCTTCATATAAACTTTACTGTTGTAAATTGGGTTGAGTATTATTTTTTAAAACAGTCATCGTGAAATTTCCACGAGTCTTAATCTAATCACCAAACACATGCTTTGAAATTCCTTTGTAGGTTTGAGTATAATGCTGCATCTGATTTGGTTAAGGAAATTGAATTTGAGGAAGTTGAAGGTACGTGGCAAGTTCTTTCCCTGTTTTTTCATTTTTTTTTTGGGTTGGGGGTGGAAGTTGAATTATCATCTTAGCCACCATTCCACCCTTTCTTATTTCTCGTGTTGAGTATTTTCTGCAGCATTTTTCTCAAGCTTATTTGTGCTAATAAATTCCAGGGGGTGTCAAAACAAGAATTACGAGGAAGTGAATTTCGGTTGGTATTTTCAAAACAAAGAAAGTAAACTTAGTAAGAGATGTACAGCAAATGGATTCTTTCGACTGTGCCGTGCAGGCAGGATCTTCTGGGCATGGGTTTTTCTTCCTAAGGTTACACTGTTTGCCTGATAACAGAAATTTTAAAGGAAGAGATATATATCAAATTTATGATTCAGCTGGATGTATGAAATGGAATTATATCAATTTTTTTAGAATATGAAAGTTGTGATATTTACCATTTTGTATGTAGCATGTTTCTTTTGACTTTGTCTTTACTCTCTTTAGTCACCATTGCAGTGTTAAAACTTGAGAAACTTCCTCTAGGTGGTCTCTTTACATTGAATCCCTTTCGCACTTCCCTTTTGTGCAGACCTCAACTTTATAGTAATATAGTCTTACTATGTTGGACTTAAATATACTTAAGTCACCACCCTGCAATATTCCATAGAGGCTCAGTTTCTATGAGTATATTATCAGTTGTTACGAATTGGATTAATGTGCTGGAGTCTAGAGTGAGTGAATGAGTATCAGGTCTTTTACAAACTGAATGCACAGTATAGATCAACTCATCAAAATGTCTCTAACTTAATAACTGCAAAATGCAAAACTATCTAGTTGATGGCCAATGGTGAATTTGTTTTGCATTTCTCCCGACTTCAGCATATGGGTTGCTAGATTGCAGTAGTAGTAAACATTTTGGTCTCTATTTCAGTTTTGATAGTAAAACAATTTGTATAGTAGAAACATAAGCTCAGGCAAGATTACTAACTTACACGGTGAGAAAATATTGTGTAGGCTGTCAAAATGCTACTTTATTTCCCTATTTCTTCCATTACAAGTTTACACAAACTGTATAGGTGAAATTGCTAGACATGCTTTAATATTTAAAATACTTACTTTATTTTCTGGTAAGGTATCTTTGGCCAAGCTTTGCATCAATCTAGATTAATATTCTCTTAGGCCATTTGAAGGGCACATCCTTTACTTCATTGTGGTATATTTTGAGGAAATAATTAATTTTCCTGCATCAATGCTTTGCTAAAGGTTCGATCTGAGATATCAATGCATGATCAACCTGCTTAACAGCTTAACCACTCAGGTACTCCTGTTGAATCATTCACTTTAAACTAAGTTGCATATTCAGTTGGAACTTATTTGTAAAATGGAGAACGGTGAGCATAATAAATCAAATCTGCCATTCTTTTTTCTTTTCACATTTTATGTATGGATAGAGTAAAAAATATAATTTTTTGTCCAGCAAGTGGAAAATATTTAGAGTTTAATTTTGATTTACCAGAAAGTGAAGCAGCAATATTTCGGAATCATGTTCAGGTAAATCTAGTAGCTTGATTATGCCATCAGCTAGCTTAAAATAAAATTGCAATTGAGACATTGATTAACAACTATTGCAGAAAACAAAAGAATCTCACTGTGGAACAGAGGTAGAAGCCAAGAAGGTGTCTCAATTTGCATGAGTTTGAGGGGTTGGGGTAGAAACTTCTGATCTAGACTAGTTAGATGGTCCATTTCCAGTATTTACACGAGGAATTTCCTCTACTTTTCTCACCACGTCTCTCATTTTTGGTCTGTGATCTGGTATTCTTGCTGCACAAGCCAACCCTATTTGTAGCATTTCTACCATTTCTTCTTCTATATTTGGATACCTCAACAGCTCTACATCAAACACTTCTGCAGTCCACTCTTCTCTCACCACAGAATTCACCCATCTAACCAAGTTGACAACCTCCTCACTTCTTGTGTTTGCGGGCGATTTCCCGGTTAGAAGCTCAAATAGCAGAACCCCAAAATTGTAGACATCAGATGCATGTGTTGCTTTTCGGTTGTCTATTACTTCTGGAGCACGGTATCCTGCTATCCTCATTGCTGACGGGGATATCGGATTCATCAGTGTTGCCAATCCGATATCGGATATACAACCATATCCTTGTGAGTTGAGGAAGATGTTTGAAGCTTTTATGTTTCCATGTATGAGCTTCCCTCCAATTTGAGCATGGATGTGAGCAATGCCTCTTGCTGCGCCAATCGCAATTCTCAAGCGGCTGTCCCAGTCTAAGGAACTCCTAACCATTCTCACTTCTGCCTGCATAAAGTTGATGCAAAAACATACTTGATACTATGGTATTAGCCACTTCCAGAAAGCTCTAGGAAAATTACACACATGAAGGAAGCCACATAACTGAATTCATCTTTGTTAGTTATAAGAAAGATGCATGAGTTGGAAAATTGAATATTAGCTAAAATCCTGCCCCTGCTTTAGTTTTCGTTGAATCTCACCATTAAAGTATGCATAGTCAGTAGCAAATTTTTATTTACAACATTACTGATGCCATTTTACTAGGCTAATACCTGCAATGGTATTGTGCTGTAGGAGTTATCTTTGCATAACGATGGGCACAAGCTATCAAATAAATAAATAGAAGACAAAAGAATTTTGTTAATGAAGTTTACCAATTGTGCTTACGGTAAATGTTGAACGACTACCAATATATTAGTACAAAATAAGAAATAGAAGCACTATCAAACCTATGACCCATGACTCATACAATATTTCTAATAGGTGCAAATTGAGATTTCTTAAAGCATTTCCAACATTTATATTGAGATGTGAACCACTGCACAGGAGTACAGAACAAAACATTTCAAGTTGCACTATTGTATCTAATGGTTAAGACAAGTACTTGCTTAAAAAACCAATTTAACTTAATAGGCTTATTGGGAAGAATTAGAGAAACCGAAGATAAATTAACTGTAACTTTTCAGATGAGGAAGGATTCAAGTATTCAACATAGTGAACATACCATGCAACTAATGTTATTTTATTTTTTGAAAAAAAAGGGTTCTCCGTGCCTTGCCTATGGAAAGATACACCTAATTGATTGTTTTGTAAGGAATAAGTACAACTGGTTTACATACAAAAATGATACCTAATTGATTATTTTTTGTTGTTATATTACCAAGGGTATCCTTTATCCTATGGATAATGAACTAATTTATTTTGAGTATATGATTGTCTATCCTAATAAGTATCGTTTATAAAAATCAATTTCTAATATTTTGGTTTTTCTAAAATCTAGTTAGATTTTACACAACTAAAACAAACGTAAGTCATAAGTTTATGTAATCCTCCTATGGAGTTATGGTTGAAAACAAGTGTAGTTCGTACTAAGCTCTTAAGTTTATGTAAAAATCTTGGATATAAAGAATAAATTAGCTTTCTTAACAATTGAGAAATAATTGGATTATTTAAACATGATTCACTTGATAATTTTTCCGCTTCAAAAGTGATTAATCTCTCACTGCTCTTGATGTAAAAAACACAACAAATTTAACTTGAGCTTTTACAATCTTAAACTTAGAAGTTAGTGAATTGATTTGATATATTATAAATATATAGCTTTTGACCCTTTAACTTTTTTATAAGAGAAAAGGATACATACATATTAATCTTACCCCATTTATTTATCTGGTCATGTCAATAAATTCTAAGGCTACAGGCGAAAATTTATTTCAGGCTTATTTAACATGATTAATCGATTATAATTTCTAAATAAGGCATTCATTTATCACAGATTTATAATATAATAGTTTAAACATTTCACTCTTAAAAAATTAATTTAACTAATTTATTCAATAAATTAACATGGAATTGATTATTACCGGTTAACTGAACTTATCATTTGGGATAAAATCTCCTATAATTTTCGTTGCTATCGCTTCAGAAATACTACATCTCATGAAATCCAACGTGGCTGTTTCTCATTTGTTAGGCATGCGAGATATCGCTAAAAAGAAACCCAAGCCAAACAAATACGCAAACTAACTAAGAACAAAAATATTCGAAAAACGAGAAAATAAAAACAAGATCAGAGGAGAAAGAAAAGTAAGGAGATTATTAAAAAGCGGATCGCAACACAACATAAACCCTACTTCCAAAATATCGCGATAAATCGAGACAAAATTTCAATTCTTCAACCTCCGTTTATCTCTCACACTCTGTAAGCTCAATACCCAAATTTCTCGCAATTTCATTATTTCATCTCATCAGCATCTGTTTTTTTCTCTCTCTCTCTCACTTTCCTTTTTATTTTATAATTTTTTTCCGCAAGTGTTTAATTCGAGATTGGATAACAGATTTAATTCACTGAGCTTAATGCAACTTTATTACACTATTCGTTATACTCGTTTGTTTAGTTCCCCCTCCCTTAAAAAGTGCTTTTTTTTCTATTATAAAAAATCACTTCTGACACAGAAGCCTTTTTTGCCAAAAAACATTTTTATAGAATCACTCTATTGAGAATCCTAACTGTTGTGGTTGAATCATCATGGTTCATGTTAGTGTGTTTCTGATGAGATTATTATTTCATTATCTGGTTTTCTCTTTTGGTGTAGGTTGTCTATTGTTATATATTCCAGAAGAGTTTCTGCATCCTAAGTAAGTTATAGCTTTTTTCAAATGTATATCTTTTAAAATGCAACAAATGTAATCATATTCTAGTTACTTCATTTGATTTCAATACATCTTACATTCTTATTGTTTGTTCCATTGATTCAAATGAACTTATTTTAAAAGAACAATTTAGCATATAATGTGGTGACAATGTTTTTTTTGGACACCGGTAGTGGTTCGAGAAAAAGATATATGTTGGGAATATGCAGAGAAATTAGATGGAAACAAGGTAAGGTGCAAATTTTGTCAAAGAATTCTAAATGGTGGCATTAGTAGGTTGAAGCATCATTTATCTCGGTATCCAAGTAAAGGGGTAAATCCTTGTAGCAAGGTCAGAGATGATGTTACAGACAGGGTTAGGGCTTTAATATCATCAAAGGAGGAGGTAAAGGAAACCTTTAGTGTGAAGAAGCAAAAACTAGCATTGACTGAAGTCAGGTCTTCTGGTAATCCTTCTGCGACGAGAGCTCTTATATCTATTGATGCAGCGCCGCCTCTTAAGAAGATTTTCCCTAATGGAAATCCTTTGGTTTCTCCCTTTTCAAACAACCTAGAGAATGCAGAGAGGAGTGTTGCTCTATTCTTTTTCGAGAATAAGCTGGATTTCAGTGTCGCACGATCTTCATCCTATCAGTTAATGATTGATGCTATTGCAAAGTGCGGTCCGGGATTTATAGGTCCATCAGCAGAAATCCTGAAGACAACATGGTTGGAAAGGATAAAATCGGAAGTGGGTTTGCAGTCAAAAGATGTTGAGAAAGAGTGGGTTACCACAGGTTGTACCATTATCGCAGACACGTGGACTGATTATAAATCAAAGGCCATGATTAATTTCTTAGTCTCATCACCATCCAGGACCTTTTTTCATAAATCTGTGGATGCTTCTGCGTATTTCAAAAACACAAAATGGCTTGCTGATCTTTTTGATTCTGTAATTCAAGAGTTTGGCCCAGAAAATGTTGTACAGATTATCATGGATAGCAGTTTTAACTACACTGGCATTGTCAATCATATCATGCAGAACTATGGAACCATATTTGTGTCTCCTTGTGCCTTTCAATGTTTAAACCTAATCTTGGAGGAATTCTCCAAGGTAGATTGGGTTAGTAGGTGCATTTTTCAAGCACAAACCATAACAAAGTTAATATACAATAGTGCCTCATTGCTTGATCTTATGAAGAAGTTCACTGGAGGCCAGGAACTTATCAGGACTGGGATCACAAAGTCCGTATCCACTTTCCTATCTTTGCAGTCTATGTTGAAGCTAAGAACAAGATTGAAGCATATGTTCCACAGCCCCGAATTTGCCTCGAACACTCCCTATGCTAATAAACAACAAAGTCTTTCTTGTATTGCAACTGCCGACGATAGTGATTTTTGGAGGACAGTAGAAGAGTGTGTGGCTATCTCAGAGCCTTTTTTAAAAGTATTAAAGGAAGTGTCTGATGTGAAACCAACTGTAGGTTCCATATATGAACTAATGACCAGGGCCAAAGAATCAATTCGGACATACTACATAATGGATGAGAACAAGTGCAAGACATTTTTAGATATTGTAGATAAAAAGTGGCGGGACCAACTCCATTCCCCTCTACATGCAGCTGCAGCATTTTTAAACCCCAGTGTCCAATACAATCCAGAAATAAAATTTCTTTCCTCTATAAAGGAAGACTTCTATAAGGTTCTGGAGAAGTTACTTCCTGTACCAGATATGAGGCGTGACATCACCAATCAAATTTATACTTTTACAAAGGCTCATGGGATGTTTGGTTGTAACCTAGCAAAGGAAGCAAGAAATACAGTTGCACCATGTAAGTTTTAATTAGTCTCCCTTAAACCATTGTTTCTCAGACAGCCAATCATATGATGAAAATTCTGTGAGCTGCATATTTGAACCCAATGATAAATTGTTTGGACATTAGGGACTGTCTTCCTCTAGTTTGAGCAGGTTATTCTTTTGTTTTCGGGTATCTCTCTGTTAAAGTTTCCAGAAATTTAGTAGAGTTTGTTTTGTACATGGAAAGTAAAAACTTGTTATTTATTGGGGAGTAATTATTCATTTTTGTGTTTTCTTTTTGGGTGGGGTTAACACTTCAAGCTGAAATCCATGAACCACTCACTAGGCTTAGTGCTTTGTTAGTCGTGAATACAATAAAATGTCAAGTTCTAAGGTTTAACATGCCTATTTTTAGTGAATGCTGAAGTGGGAAGGATGCTAATTTTTCCTCCATTATTTTCCTATCCGTTATTTGTAGTGAATGCTTGGTTGTTGTATATACAAAAGAATAAGATTTTCTGCTCGCATTATTTGCATATGGGCTGATACCACTATACAGCAGGGTTAGTTAATCAGCAAACTCATTGCTTATTTAATGCAGGGCTGTGGTGGGAACAGTACGGTGACTCTGCTCCGGCGCTGCAGAGAGTTTCCATCAGAATATTAAGTCAAGTTTGTAGCACCTTCTCTTTTCAGAGGCAGTGGAGCACCTTTAGGCAAATTCATTTGGAAAAGAGGAATAAGATTGATAGAGAAATATTGAATGACATTGTGTATATAAACTACAACCTTAAGTTAGCTAGACAGATGAAAGCAAAGTCTTTAGAAGTTGATGTGGTTCAATTTGATGATATTGACACAACTTCTGAATGGATGGAAGAGAATGAGAGTGCAAGTCCAACTCAGTGGTTGGATCGTTTTGGTCCTGGCTTGGATGGCAGTGATTTGAATACAAGACAGTTTGGTTCTTCTATATTTGGTGCAAATGACCCTATATTTGGATTGTAATCTTGTACACCATTAAATATTCATGTAGCATAAGTAGTTACTAGTGTCCTTTTTGGTTGTTGTAAATTGTATTTTATCTCCTAAGGTGTAAGTGATGTGAAGACAAGAATCGATTACCTCTACCTTTCTAAACTGTTAAAAAACGTCCCATTCATGTGGGAGCATAGGATTACTGTTTCATGTATTATGTTCAATCCAACACAACATTTCATACTGATATCATTTAAAATGAGTATTTCATGTTTTTTTTGGTTTTAAAATATGAAGAAATTTCAGAATATATAGGAACTTTGGACATCATTTTACTTATTATTAATTAATAGCCCTGGTCAATGTGCCTACGAAGAGAGAAAGAGTAAATGAAGGATAAACTTGTCATTCCAACTATTTTATCATTCAATCTTAATAATTCGCTTTTGTAATTAATAAATCTATGGTTAAAACAAGAGGACCATGAAATAGAAAATACTCATTAACGCGTATCAAATCATTACCAGAAATTTTTGATGCCTTAATGGTAATCGTTGAAGTTGTCGCTATCTGTATATATCCCAAAAGCACTAGTTCTCTTTATACCCTCCCTATAATAGGCCATAAGGATATATATTAGCTAGCCATAATTAATAATAAGGAAAAGATGTATACACTAATAGCGTAAGAGATTTTTACACTATCATTATATCATTCATCATTCATATTTTATCATCATTCACTTTTAGATAAAAGTAATATAAATGAATGTTGTATAAATATTATATTCATTAATAATATACAATAATCAAATATGAATTTATTTCCGCTCATTCTGGTTTATGAAGGTCAAGGCTCATCAAGAGAGACAGCAAGCACATGTGCCATGTATATGCTATCATATGTATTGCACTTCAAGGGTGCATGCAGATTGCTCTGGAATTTGATAATGCATGCACACTCAAAATATATGTACAGTTATATTTAATAAAGGATTCATTAAAATGTGGCATATCGATTGCAATTTTATTTGTTAGATACATCGATGCAGCTACTTATGTGAAGTTTAATTAATTATAATAATTAAATCAGTCTTAACTTTAATCCTAAGGGTTGATGATAAAAGTCAAAAATGCTAAAAAATATTAAAAACTCAGTCTAGTACCTTTTAAACTATTAAATATTTAATGCTTTTATAAATAAATATATTTTTTGGGACCTTAAATGTTTATCTTAACATGATAGAAAACAAAGAGAGGAAGGTATGAGTTTGAGACGTGGAAGACACTAATCCTCAACTACGAATACGTACGATGTCATCTTTGGTGAAAACAACGTTAAACCCCCCACGTGCTTCGAATGTTCTCTTTAGATCGAATCACCACATCTATGATTGCAACCCTTAGCTGCCCATTAAATATGAATCAATTGTTCCAATTTTCTATACCGATCTAATAAAAAAATGACAATTCAATAAAAATAAAAATTTTAAATTGTAAAATACTATTTTTATATTACTTGGAAAAAACTGATTGATTAGGTACATGAAGACATATTCATTTTGGGACAGCTAATCATCACTAGTCACATTCTCTCATTATATTCCTTTCAAGTAACATTAATTCTCTTCAAACTTCTAACCCAACACTAGTATCTTCATTTCATAGCACCACAATGAGTGTTTATTGAGTATATTAACCATGAATGTAGTTGCTATAAAGTGAACGTCTAAATTATATGCAGTATTGATGAAGTGTATTAAAATCAGAGGTCAACATGGGTTATTTATATAAAAAATAATAATAGAAGTGAACTAATACATTTTTTATTAGATTGGTTCGCATGGATTTATTGGGTTCAATGTGCAAAATTTGAAAAATACATAAAAATAGAGTCGATATTTATGTTTCAAACTGTTAGTATTTGGTTCAAAAGGTTGAAACAAAAATAAGACTTAATTATTTTCCCTCATTGCTAAGGGATGAAGTAAACATTGAATTATGATCCTCTCCATTAAGTGCATTTTTTCATTTGTTTTTTAATAGCAAAATTATAATTGTATTGTAATTAAAAGGATGCATGTGTTATTAAACATTACATTTTCCATTGGTTTTTGATGTACTTACCTCTCCATTAATGGAGAGGATCCTAACCCGTAAACATTATGTTGGACGCGAAGTGTTTCATAACTCCTCACTTATTATTTTTTTGCAGTTAATGAAGTATGGAATTTAGTGGAGTGTATAGTTAATGGGTTGACCTTAATGTGAATGTAGATTAATTAATAAAAGAGTGGAAATAATTGCGACGAAATCTATGGCCAAATGTGGATTTAGCATTAAAGAATGAAAGATTAGGAACGTATTCCCCACCTAGCACATGCTCATGCTTCCATAATGTGTATAGTGCTAGCTATAGCTAGGTGCTATATATGTGAAACTTCTTCCATAAACCATAACTCCCTCTATTAGATTCACTGCACTGCATTGTCTCCTAAATTCTTGCCTACTTTATTGGCACTAATACGTTGTGAAACAACACATTTGCCCCCTTCTCTCTTTTATATCTCATTTCTGTAGCTAGCTGTTTCAGGATTTTCACAACCTTGTGTTTGTAATTGGTACTTAATTTCTCTCTCACTTCTCAATCAAATCACTCTCTTTTTCTCCTATAAAAATACTTTTTTATTCATATTCTCTTTTCTATTTCTATGTCAGATCACAATATATCATGTAGGGAGCATATCTTCTGTCTCACAAAGTATATCATTTCATATGCTACTTAATGTGAATGATAAAAAAAACAGTTAATTTTTAATCTTTTAACTTAAATACATATATAAATGATCAATCACACTAAATACCATAAGAAGTGGCATGCATGGTCAATAGGTCACGCATAACTTAATTGGCCATTAATATTAATTAATAAATAATGACAAGCTAAGCACTACTTTGACTTATCAACATCAATCCAGATATATTATCTCAATTGTCTCTTATGTTGCATCACATGATGAAACAAAAATAATAATAATAATTGATATTTAAATTTTTAAATTGACATGTAATATTTTCATTGACATTGAGACAATATATGAGATATATTATGACACAAAATATCTTTCTTCACCTCAATCCCCTCACTAGTCCAATAAAGAAATGACACGTGATAAGAGAACTCAACTGATTGGGTTCCTTTCCAGTACTGGACTGTCCAGTATTGAATTGTGAGATCCAGAATAACTTGAAAGTATAAAAAAATATTTTAAATCAAAATAACTTAAAATCTACATCATTAATTTTTAAAAAAATACACTTGTCACAATCTCTGGTTGTATTGGAGGGTCGAGTACAGTAGATGATTCATACTGGTACTATACACAGACACATGCACACATATACCTTTCCTTAATCTTAACGATTCCTCCAACTGCCCATGTTCCTTCTTAACCCTTTCCCCCACATAATAATAATAATTCACACAACAACAAATTCCTCTATTCTCTTATTCTGACTCCAACCTTATATCAAATCATATCATACCTCTCTCTCAATATAATTCTCCCTTCATATATTTCTATCTCACTAGTTATCTCACAACTCTTTATACGTAAATAAAAATGTTCCCTCAAAGACATAGTATTATTAGTGGTAGCATGCTAGAACAAATGTTACATCTTCAATCTAATCATATGCCCCTTCCAACACCAATTATGGACAAATCAAGTTCATGGTCATGGAAACCACACATTGAGGTAGCACCAAATTGCCCTCGTTGCGCTTCCACCAACACAAAATTCTGTTACTACAATAACTACAGCTTGTCTCAGCCCAGATACTTCTGCAAAGGCTGCAGGCGCTATTGGACCAAAGGCGGCTCTCTTCGCAGCGTTCCTGTCGGGGGTGGCTGCCGCAAGAACCGCCGTGGGAAATTGGCAAGGCACTCACCCCAAAGTGGGCGACTTGCCAATGACAATTCTGGTTCTGATGACCGAGATTCGTCATCAGAAACCAATGTTGTGTCTAATGATATAGACATGGCAGTTGTGTTTGCCAAATTCTTGAACCAAAATCCAAATTCTGGTGAGGCTAATAATAACCCATCAGTGTGTTCGAATAAATCGCCAACAAGATCTTCGACACAAGAATTAAGTATTGAAGCTGAGATTGATGCAGTGGTGCAGGCACAGGAGAAGCCATGTGATGATCCTAATGATGCTGATGGAGGGAAAATTGCTGGGGTCGTTGAGGAATTGAGTTTTAGTGGGATTGATGAGTTGAATGGATTCTTAGGTGAAGATATTATTTGGTCTAATGATGTTACTATGTTTTCTTCAGTTAATGCTAACTGGCAACAACCAATGATGCAAATGCAATTGCAAGAGTTAGAGGAATCTTTGATGCCATTGAATGAAGATGGTGATCAAATCTTACCAATTTCTTCAACCATCAATTTGTTAAATGATAGTTGGTGTACTTGGAGTTCCTTTGATCTTCCAACCATGGACCTTTTCTCATCAACACCTTGATCTATTACATCTTACATACCACATATACTTTTTGTTTAATTATAAGTTCAATTCTTATTCTTATTTTTATACTGTTTTGAAGAAGAGGGGGAATATATATATATATATATATATATATATATTGAAAGAGAGAGAGAGAATAGAATTACTGTTATAGAATAAAGTTGTGCTGCATCTGTTATTGAATACATATATCTGGGGAATGTAGTTGAAAAAAGCTTACTCTGATCAGAATCTGTTATTATATTCAGTACTTTTTGGAATATACTAATGATAGAGCTATTAATATTAATAAAGTTGTTTATACTACTTGATTAGAATTGCTTATACTTTTGGAATATATAATCAGCTAGTCAGTATATATATACCTTTAGCAATATGCTAATTGCTTCTTGTGATTTCAGCCACGCACGCCCACATTCTCAATGAAAGATCAACCGAACTCATATTTCAACATATATATTCAAATAGTATCCTACAAAATTACAACGCCTAAGTTCAAATCTAGCAATGACTATCCCTATTAGGGACATGGCTTGGATGATTATATGTCAAGTATAACCAAGGTATTTCCCCACCCATAAACAACTAATATATTTAATATATTTGAGGTATGTGGTTGTTCCTTCCAACAAATGTCGCTTACAGGAATCAGACTATTGATGTTTTGGTTTATCTAAAAATCCAATAATGTCTTATACTACTATACCAACATCTTGACAAAAATAATATTTGAATGTTTATAACGTATAATATATTTGATTTATTTATTCACTGAATAATGCAACATATATAAACAATAGACCATATTATTCCTCTCTTATGTTAAAGGAATAATACAATCCTCCCCTACTATTAAATATAATTCCTCTTTTCTATTAAGCGAATGATAGTTGTTGCCTAATTTATATCTAAGATAATATTTTACCGCACCTAAATTAGCTAATAGAATATTTAATTTATCTTTACAAATTCTACTTATATGTCCAATCATTATTTTAATTTAATTTAGATTCTTAGGTTTAATTTCCTAGGCTTCCACTTGAATAAATATGGTAAAGGAAATAGAGTGTATGACACCATTCGGTAACATAAACTTATAACTTTTTTTTTACTTTACTAAAGTCGTTTTGATAAACAGAAATTGAAGAAGGTTTGTAATTTAAAAAAAAAAGACTTTTTAGAGTTTAATTTATCACAAAGTTACTTGTAGTAGCATTTTTAAATTAAAATTAGTTATTAATAATTTACTTTCCAATTTTATACTTCAAATTTAAAAAAAATTATATTAATGATCCCAAACTAAAAAACTCAAATATTTTTGTTGTGAGACCATATCTCTAAATAAATAAAAGATTAAAATAAATTATTGAAAATTTTGATTATAAATTATTTATATATTTAATTACTTCTTTAATAATTATTTAATTAATAATAAAAAATAAATATCATACGTAGTTTTTTTAAAATTTCAATTAGTTACAAAAAGCTACTTACAAACTTCTACTTTCATAATTAAAAGCTTATAATTATAAGTTAGTTTTGTGGAAGAAACCTATATTCTTTGAACCCATACATGTTATTTAATGTTTATGAAGTCTTGGACGGTGGAACGTGTGATTTCATAAATACAGAACACTTGAAATAAAAGAAATATATCGCGAAAACCTAGATCAATCCCGTGATGATAGTTGCACAATCATGTAAAATTGTGGCACACCCCTCGATAATCCTTATGCCATTAATTAAGCATATAATACTCGAAGTCTACAAAACCCAAAGAAAATAGAAGATGAAATCTCATTTTTGTTCCTTTGATTTTTATAAGATTACACATATAAGCTTCAAAATAAAAGAAAAAAAGTAACTTCTTTTTCCGGTAATGAAGAAAATCTTTTTCTGTGGGCAACCGTTTGTCTCTGAGTTCATGCACATTGATGCTACAAGAAATAAATTACTCTAAACATACCAAGAACACTCGAAGTACTCTACAAACAAGTAATTTTTGTTTTTATCCGTAAAACTAGTACATATATAGGTACCTGTATAAGCTACCCCGTACTTATACACGGATCAATTTATACAAGAAAAATAATATATCATTCTCTAAATTATTTTACAAATCATCATACCCATAAAAAATAGTATATGTCAATTTTTCAAGTAATACTTTATGTATTAATGATTGATTTATAAGTAACACATATTATTTTATTGTGAGTAAGAAAATTTGTAAAAACATTTAATACGAGAATATAACATTGCTCATTTATAGTGAAAATTAGAAAATGTATTTTTAGAAAAAGATTAAACAGTAAAATATATATCTATCTGCTGGAGAATCCTTAATATACTGGAGCCAAGAATATCTAAAATATAGTGGGATTACTTCTTTTAATATAGTTTTTTTTGTAAGACACGAACTTAGGTCATTAGTTTGTAGACATGCACAACTTGAACTAACCTTTCTTTTAAGAACTCATTAAAATTAGAAAACATAAATACACTTCTAACCAATAGTTATCATTGATAAGAATTTAACTCATATCTCACAATAACATGAGTTCGAATTAAAATAATGACACAAAAATCTGGTTCGTAAATAATTTGTAAGTATCTAAACACTACTTCTGAAGAATTAGAAAAAATGAGTAGAATTAACTAAAGTTTAACATATATTAACCAAAATCAGTCATAATTAACTTCTACACAAAATCATATATAGTATATTAAGGAAATGTATTTTTTTGGAGGGGTCACTACCTAGTGCCATATCTACCTTAAGTCCTTAATCTTGATAAACCAATTGGACTCAACTCACTTAAACAATTTCTGTACATGTAAAGTACACCTCTATATAAATTCCTGCATAGCAATAAGATATATAGATTCTCGCTAAACAAAAAAATTATCTTATACCTTAAGAAGAATTAATAATTCTTAATTCTGAACATTTCCTAAAATTCAACATATCATTTAATTTATAAATCAACAGTCTGAATATAGTGCATGACGTGTTTCTTTTACGTTAGAAAATGTAATGGAAATCACATGTCTAAATTTTGATATCATGTCCGTGTTTCAACCCAATTGAAGTTAAAAAATTAATAATAACAAAAGATAAATTTTTTATATTATTTAGTAAGTTTTGATTGTCTTGAGATATGAAGACCAAACTATTTGGGGAGAGACTATCCTAGTTCTACGAAATGTTGGATGGTTATAATAATGGAAAAAATATATGTACAAATATAGTAAGAGATTTATATATAGTATGTATATCATCTACCTTCATATTTAATTATTGACATTTAAATATAAATAATATATATGTACTTATACTTACACTCACATTATATAAATATTACATTTAAAATATAAAATCTTTATTGTAGTGTTAGATTTTTTGATTGATAAAAAAAGATTAATTTTATTATGGTACCAGAAGTCTTGCAGTGTTAGAGTTACTCAATTCGTTATATTTTTTTTTGATGTTTTAATTTTTTATGTTATTTAAAGTGATTTAATGTTTTAAAATTTCAATACACATTTATATAGTTACTAGTTATTAACATATTTAATATCTTTTATCATCTATTTCACAATTTCTTTTTTATTCAATTCCCAATGTGCATAATAATTTCATTTTAGTCAGGTTGTATTCAACTTTTATCTCATATTGATTTGTATATACATAACTTCAAAAGTTTTTGAATAGAAACACTATATATGAGTGTTTGTTATAAGTTAAAGGTAATAAAGTAAAGAGTACCCGAAACTTCTTCAAGTTTTCTTGCTTCAATTGTATTCTCTATTCACTCTTGTTATCTTTCCGCGTCACATTATATGTATTTTGCACTGATGAGTAGCTATATGATGTAGATTGTTTCATTCTTATGTTTCGGTTTAGCTTACCCCGACAATAAATTAATGTGCTACGTATACATTTAACTGTTTTTTATCATTAAATATTTGTCACGTCTATCAACGTGTATTTTATAATTCATCTGATTATTATTTGGAGTGTTACAAATTGAGTTTCATGATTATTTTTTTCTTTAAAAAAATGTGGTTTGTGGAAACTATAATTGAACCCGTTGATATTTGCACTTTTATTAGTCCTGAGTCGTAACTATTATTTCATTATTACAAAGAACAGGTAAGAATTAAAATGAACTACATCAGAAGTTCAAATGATGGAGTCATAAAATTTTATTTGCTTACTTTCATAATCTTGTAAACAAATTAAATAACAGAAGCCATTTTTTTATGGGCAAAAGATAAAATTTATTAATAAATTATAAAAGGTATTAGACTATTACAAATGACACAAAGAGAAAAAAGAAAAATAAATAAATAATATTAGAAAATATCCTTAACACAATTTAACCGATTTACAAGTCATTCAAGATAAACCATAGGTTTTTTATCTGATTTTCTATTGTTCCAATTAGAACGTTGTAAAAGTCATCATTGAGGATTCTTAAGATCAACGTTTCCGTCCAAACAAATCGAAATGCATACCATCTGAGGCATGTGACTCAAGAATCGCTGCCAAGCACCAAATTGAAATTAAAAAAAAAACATAAACCAATTAATTACCAATATATTAAAAGATGAAAATTATATCAAACTTGTGTGAACATGATAATGCCTAAAAATTAACAAGATATGTGTATGTATATGTACCTTTAGTTGGTAGTGGATACTTATCAAAAAGCATACGAATTGCTTTTAATAGTTTCTGCATAGATTTAAGCTCCCAATTAATCAGTTCTGAATCTGATGCATGCATGAAAGTATGATATTTTTACTAAATGCATAAATATTCACTAAGAACATACCAGCATTAGTTCTCCGGGTTTTACTGGAAGTTCCTCCATGCCAGTTATCTTGCTGCACATACATTTATTTCAACCTTATGAAAAGGCTATAACTACTTCATTAAAAAATTAACATGTTTATAAATTTAAGATTTTTATTAAGTTTTAATCTCAAAACCAATTGGAAATGAGAGAAGTAGCTCAACAAGTATTTAAATCATTCCCGAGACAATGAGGTAGACGATGTGAGACTTACTTCCTAACATGACACATCCACATAAGTCTGTCAGACCAGACGAATAATTTCATTTGACCCATAACTAAAGGATATCTTTAGCTCATGGCAACCGGAAAGAAGTTGAGTTCTGACTCTGATACCATGTTAAGTTTTCATCTCAAAACCAATTGGCATTGAGATGAAACCTTAACAATTTTAATGATCTTGCATTGGGTTAGTTAGGAACAGATAGAAATAATACCTAATGCATATTCTTCCTTCAACTTCTTCAAACATGAAGAACCTACACCCATTTGTGAAGGGTATTTTGGTTTCTTCCCACTCTGCAAAGAATACCAGGGTACTTTTTTTATCACACATATCAGATCAAGTAATATGTTAATTCCACCATAGCTACTTCCAGCATATAGAAAGTAAAATATGTTGCTAATACATGATGGTTGGCAAAACAATTTATAATTTTATAAAATATACAATGATTAATAAATTATAAATATGATCCCTTATTTTGTATTTTTTTAAACAGAAAACAATTCATGCGGCATAGCACTATTTTTAATCATTATTATCTCTTACAGATCACAATGTATTCCCTAAATATAATAGTATTATAGTTATCAGGCTTTTGTATATGCTTATATACAAAACTAAGGTTTTACTATTGGGCCTCTGAAATGCAAAATATTGGGCTTTTGTTAGAGATATTCAGATAACATGAAATTTGGTGAATCCTTTCATCATTTCATGGGTGCAGATTAATCATACAAGTGTAAAGTGATGAAATGAATGAAGGTCACATACCTAAGTGCCAAAACACAGTGGCTGTGTGATGGTTGTTCTCCTTGATCTCATCCACAACAATGTGAATATTTGAACCCATTGCATCCATCGCATTCTGAAAAAAGTTCATGATGCCCTGCAAAATTTTAAATCATTAATCAAATAAATTATTGGTGCATAATTGACATTGCTAATTCTAAACTAAGACTTCCCTAATTTGTATGCGCTCTAATTAATTTCCATATGATTGTATTGGTTAGTTCTAAAAATAGAGATTTAAAAAGGTCCTTAGAAGTTAATGTGGTTGGCATTTCTTAATGCAACACATAATCTCTAGTATACTGTTGCATCCTTATAAATTATAATTAAGATGATATGGTTGATTTGAGTAACATAAGACAAAATTGTTGGAACCTCTTTGCCTTCAATGCGACCATATAAGACATAATCCTCGTACAAACATTCATTAGGTGAAAGTAATTGTTCCAATGTTTGAATATCTTTTGTATTGAAAGCCTTGTAGAAATCTAGAATAATCTCCTTATATGAAGGTGGTGGCAAAAACTCAGGTACTACACCGCATGATCCATCATCACTACACCATGCTTTCCATTTTTCTTCCTTGCATTGCTTCCTTAAGTCTCTTATGGACTTTTTCTCATGTCCCACTAATGTTAATGGAGAAAATGTGGGTTTGGAAACTAAGTTGTTTATATGCATCTTGTTGTGTAATTGAGCAATGCATGGTGTATTTATGTTCTTTTTTGTTCTCATGCAAGATCCTAATGTGGTTGAGGTTTGAGGCATAGATGCCATAGTAGAGGACAAGATGTAAATAACATTTGGAGATTGAAGATATGGGTATTAATTATTTGCTCTCATTGTTGTTACTTGTTAAATGGTCTTTGTATCTTTTTTTTTCTCTTCATTGAAGCAAGGAATAGATGCTCTTGGAGGAAGCTTTGTGTTTATGCAATTGTGAGGATTTAAGTATCTCTAAAATGAGAATGTATTGTAGGTTGAAAAATCATGTAATCGTGATGAATAAATATATGGCAACACGTAGAATATGGAAGTTTATAACTATTAAGTTTAGGAGTCTTAAACTTTACAATAATTTATTATTTAATATACGGGTGTTTAAGACTAGACCCAAAAATATATTTCAGTCTTGATCAAAATGGATTTGGGAAATATATGATACTCTAAAAATATTACACCATGAGTAATTATCCTATTTAAATCAATTACATTTTTTATTGTAGAAATAAATATATATAATGATGAAAATCATGTATTTATAAAAAATTTGAGAGAATATATTGTGTTTCATTCATACTATAAATAGTCCTAATAAAACAAGTGAATAAAAATAGAGAAAACAATATATAATGAACACATGAGAGTAGTGGTACAGAAGATTATAGCTTCATGTTAAATAAAGGGTTATGATAAGCTCAATCATTAGGATTATTGATTTTTCTTTTTTGTTATTTATCTAAGGGTTTAGTTTAACATTTATCTTATAAATTTGATAATTGGATGTTATATAAAATTTGCAATTAGAAGATTTTTTGAAGAGAAAAGGTACAAATAATTATTTTGCCTGAAGATGCAGCGACAAAAAGGGACCCTCAATCTTCAATTATCATGTCATAAGAATGTCTGCATTCTGGTTTTATATGGTCTCTTGATTTGTGAAATAGTAAATTAAAAACATATTTAGTGCACACTTATACATGCATAATGAGATTTTGTCGTATTATTACCCATTTTTATTTTCCCCTTAGCAGTTTTTTTTTTCTTAAAAGATAAATAAGCATTTTTATTTAAAGAAACTAGCTCATGCAATAAAGTATTTTCATTGTCTTTAATGCGTCCATGATACCTTCTTTCCCCTAACATTCCAATATATATATAGGTAATATTCCAATATTCCAATATATATAGGTAATATTCCAATATTCCAATATATAAAATGAAATATTTTGTTACGTTGATATAATTTTTTTTTAAAGATTATAACATACAAATAGAAATACAAATTGTAATTACTATATGTATTTGTATTAAATTATTGAATATTTTATAATTTTGTTTTTTATGTCTCTATAAAAATTATAGCCATTCATTTTCATTTATCATTTTTCTTATTAATTAATTAGAGCTAAAGCTATAAAAACAATAACTAATATTGCCTTGATTTTTTAAAGAGATAAATAAATAAATATGAAAAAAAATTAGTTTCCCAAAAAGTAATTGTTTAGAAAAAATATAGTGTTACATGAGCTAAGATAATTTCATAAGTCAATATGTAGTTGTTGCTCATAAATCACCAAACTAGGTGGCTACAAACAAACTTGATGAGATATTTTGTCCAAAAAAAATGTGTCACTCAATAATACAATTGTTCACATACTATTTAAGTAACAAGCCTATTGTTCACTACTTGGCCATTAAGAGCGTCATTATCCAATTGAATTATTGTCTATAAAATGGTTCTATTAACATAATAATGGAAACTCAAGTTGTTAATTAAAAAAGGATCTATTTACTCTAAGAGTACGTGGAAAATGACTTACCCCATATCTTAACCATCAAATCTTGGAAAATCTAATGGTTTAGATATATTTACCAATTCAAACTATTGGATTTTCCAAGATTGAATGATTAAGATGTGAAGTAAATCATTTTTAACTTACTATTAGAGTAAGTGAATCTCTCCTCATTAAAAATGTAGCAAAATAAGAAAATAGGCTTAAATACATGACCAAAAGAATTACAAAAAACGCAATATAGATTCTAGACTGTGTAAAAAAGTGTCTTCCATTGACTTTAATAGTAAGTTTTTTAAATAGATCTCCGGCCAATAATAAATGAGAAATAGTCCCATAAAAAAATAATAGTAAATAGTAATTTCTGGAATTATGGTTAGGGAATCATTTGTCCCCACCTTCCATATCCACAACTTATCCCAAGTCTATGATCCACACGATCCTTAAACAGATACCCAACTTGTTTTCATCCCTAAATCACTCAACATCTCCTTATGGTTGTGCTATTGAAATATCATTTTCTGTCTTTTTATTTTTTCTCTGTGTCTGCTTCCTTCACATTAAAGTTCTCTTCCATGTTCACCAACAATTATTTCCCAATTTATTATTCACACACAACAATAAGGTCACAAAATAATAACTTTATGTTTTTGTCTTTTGGATTTTTCTTCAACTTTTATTTTTCTTTGTAAATGTATCTTAAAATAATATCATGAATTTTAAGAACTAATATTAAAATTGAGTAAATTTTACAATAATATTTAATTATTGGTACTAATTATTTTAACCATGACCAATCAAAATCCCATACCCACATATCTCTAGCTAGTAGCTACATCCCACCATGATGCATGGACCAAAAAATATAATTAAATGTGCTGCTTAATTTTCATCATCATGAATAATTGACCCGGTTACTGATATATAAGCTACTGTTAAAAGAATAATTCTATGCAAGAGTAAGATTTACATCAATATTAATTGTAACAGAAAGATGGTTCATGCATTAAAAGAAAGGCTTATATATGCACCTATATTCTTGTCCCTCTGGAAGATCACTGAGCTGACTTTCATGATAAGGAACAACTTTATCAAATACAACATGATTTTGAGACCTCACCATGCAAACATAACTGAAAAACTTAGTTTCTTTCCTTTTTTATAATTTATCTATGTTTTCATCATTTATTTATTATGTGCTGCTTGGTCCATCTCAATACTTGGATTGTTATGTCAAGTTAGATGAACCGTCATTATGATGACTTGGAAAATTCCCTGCAACTGCTGTCATTTGCACCTAAAAGCAGTAATGGAATAAAATTCAAAAGAAATTGTGTATTTAAAGATTCTGTTACTGAAAATTAACAAGCCGGTTTATACAACTACACTATGCAATGATTAAATAATTAATTTTCCTTTTTAATACAGTTTTAGCATATTATGGCACTGTTGCCTTTAGTATTATCCAACTAGGTATTTTTGATACAAATAGCAGCATATGCACATAGGACCCAGTAGACACTTAAAGCCAATGCAGTCACTTTCACAGTGGAGAATCTTGTAATAAAAATATTGTTACATCTGATAGAAATATGGAAAATAATTACGTACATCTAAGTTCCAATTATAAAACTATTGCATGGAAGGGTTAATAGTAGTTAGTATTTACTACGTAGCCAAGTAATGTAAAATACCATGTACTATAGGATGGTAAGGTTACTTTCCTTTTGACGTATAGGGCATGAGTTCATATTCTTGAAACAATCTCTTCACTTGTGAGGGTAAGACTGTGTATCCTCTGCAGACCGTACTAGGTACGAACCTTGTGCACTTTTGGACGCCTTTTTTTACCACGTCCCTTTAACAATCTCTAAGTTATTAATACTTCCAATTTGTCTATTCCTTCGGCTTTTGCTGTATTGAAGTGGAGTTTGAGGGAGAAGAATAAAGGAAGGGTCTACATATTCATGAGTGCATGGAGATATGGGAATTTCAATATCAAATTCCAACTATACATAATACAGAGGGCACATAGAAGTAACTTTGAGAGACTAGTGCTGCTATGTTTGGGAATTGGATGAGATAGAACAGAACAATATTAGAACACATACCCTCTAATCATGTCAAGCAATGCATTAACTCTTTTTATCTTATTCCTTAATATCTCCTTGTTTCCAACCATATCTGCTTTGAACCAAGAAGGTCTCTCTCTACTTGCTTGGTTTTCAACCTTCAATTCCTCTAACTCTGCTATTGCTTTCTCTTCATGGGATCCAACTCACAAAAATCCTTGCAGATGGGACTATATAACATGTTCTAAACAAGGGTTAGTTTCAGAGATCATAATAACTTCCATCAATCTTAGTAGCAGTTTCCCTACACAGCTTATTTCTTTTGACAAACTTACTACTCTTGTAATCTCAAATGCAAATCTAACTGGTGAGATTCCAAGTTATGTGGGAAACTTGTCATCTTTGGTTACTTTGGACCTTAGCTTCAATACCTTATCAGGAACCATTCCAGAAGAAATAGGAAAGCTATCTAAACTTCAATGGTTATTGTTGAATTCAAATGCATTGCAAGGTGGAATTCCAACAACTATTGGAAACTGTTCAAAGCTTCAGCAGCTGATACTATTTGACAACCAGCTATCTGGTATGATTCCTGGAGAAATAGGCCAGTTGAGTGCTCTTGAAGTGCTTAGAGCAGGAGGAAATCAAGGTATTCATGGTGAAATTCCAATGCAGATATCAAACTGCAAGGCTCTAGTATTGCTTGGACTTGCAGATACCGGGATTTCTGGGGAGATTCCGCCGAGTATAGGAGAACTTACAAATCTTAAGACACTTTCAGTTTACACAGCTCATCTCACAGGTCAAATCCCTCCAGAGATTCATAACTGTTCATCCTTGGAAAATTTGTTTCTGTATGAAAACCAGCTTTCTGGAAATATTCCTTATGAATTAGGTTCCATGCAAAGCCTCAGGAGGGTGTTGTTGTGGCAGAACAACTTAACTGGAACCATTACTGAAGGTCTTGGAAACTGTACAAAACTGAAGGTCATTGATTTCTCTTTTAATTCTCTGGTTGGTCAGTTACCTTTGACACTGAGTAGTTTACTCTCATTGGAGGAGTTTCTTTTGTCTGATAATAACATTTCTGGAGAAATACCTTCCTATATTGGCAACTTTTCAAGGCTGAAGCAACTTGAATTGGATAACAACAAATTCACTGGAAAGATTCCACTTGTTATGGGCCAACTGAAGGAACTCACACTCTTCTTTGCCTGGCAGAATCAACTCTATGGAAGCATACCAACAGAACTATCCAACTGTGAGAAACTTGAAGCAGTTGATCTTTCACATAATTTCCTCACAGGTTCAATTCCAAATACTCTCTTTCATCTACAGAATTTAACTCAATTGCTGTTGATATCAAACAGGCTTTCAGGTCAAATTCCACCAGATATTGGGAGTTGCACCAGCTTGATAAGGTTAAGGCTGGGATCAAATAACTTGAATGGTAAAATTCCACCAGAGATAGGCCTTTTAGGTAGCTTGAGATTTCTTGAGTTGTCAGGTAATCAACTCAATGGAGATATTCCCTATGAGATAGGTAACTGTGGTAATCTAGAAATGCTTGATTTTCACAGCAATAAGCTGCAAGGAACAATTCCTTCCTCATTACAATTCCTAGTTGATCTTAATGTCTTAGATCTTTCAGCAAACATATTCACAGGAAGAATTCCTGAAAATTTGGGTAATCTTACATCTTTGAATAAGTTGATTCTAAGTGGAAACAATATCACTGGTTTGATTCCTCGGTCACTCGGATTTTGCAAGGATTTGCAGTTGTTGGATATAAGTAACAACAGGATCACTGGTTCTATTCCTGGTGAGATTGGTTACTTGCAAGGATTAGATATCCTCTTGAACCTTAGTTGGAATTCTTTAACAGGCTTCATTCCTGAGACCTTCTCAAATCTCTCAAAACTTTCCAACTTGGACCTCTCTCATAACATGCTCACAGGCACCCTCAAAGTGTTGAGTAGTCTTGACAATCTTGTGTCTCTAAATGTGTCTTACAATAAGTTTTCTGGTTCTCTTCCTGATACAAAGTTCTTCCATGATCTACCTGATGCTGCATTTGCTGGTAATCCTGACCTTTGCATTAACAAGTGTTATACAAGTGGACATAACCAAAGTATCAAGTCAGTAAGAAATATTATTGTCTACACATTCCTTGGGGTTATTATAACTTCTGGTTTTGTAACATTCGGAGTAATTTTAGCTCTCAGAACTCAAGGGGCAACTTTACATAGGAATTTTGATGAAAGTGGTGACATGGAGTGGGCTTTCACTCCATTCCAAAAACTCAACTTCTCCATCAATGACATTGTCACAAAGTTATCAGATTCAAACATTGTAGGAAAAGGTTGCTCCGGAGTTGTTTATCGTGTAGAGACTCCAACAAGACAGGTTATTGCAGTGAAGAAGCTATGGCCAATAAAGAATGAAGAGCCACCAGAGAGAGATCTGTTTTCTGCAGAAGTTCAAACCCTTGGATCAATAAGACATAAAAATATAGTCAGACTTTTAGGATGTTGTGACAATGGAAGAACTAGGTTGCTCTTGTTTGATTACATATGTAATGGGAGTTTGCATGCATTGCTTCATGAAAAGAGATTGTTCTTGGATTGGGATGCAAGGTATAAGATCATACTTGGAGTAGCTCATGGTTTAGAATATCTTCATCATGATTGTATCCCTCCGATAGTCCATCGTGACATTAAGGCTAACAACATCTTGGTAGGACCACAATTTGAAGCTTTTCTTGCTGATTTTGGCCTTGCAAAACTTTTAAGTTCTTCAGGTTGTTCAGGAGCCACTGACAATGTTGCAGGCTCTTATGGATATATAGCTCCTGGTGAGTATCAAATCTTTTGAGATTATAAAACAGCCATTTCATTTTGTCAACTCCAATTAGCAAAACCTTTCAATGTAAAAGAAAGACTTACAAAAATCAGTGTGCATAGACTTTAAGACATTCATTTTATATTCCTAGATCAGGTTATACTCTAATACTTTGCAGTAACCATAATAGTTTCCTAAATCAAGTGATACATTCTACTTCAAGTACCTTATATTCTGTGTCCAGTTTGAAGTCATTTTCTCAATATTATTGTAACTGCTGACTAATCACATTACCAAATCTGTCAAATTCAGAATATGGATACAGTTTAAGGATCACAGAGAAGAGTGATGTGTATAGTTATGGTGTTGTGCTCCTTGAGGTCTTAACAGGAATGGAGCCAACTGATAACAGGATTTCAGAGGGTGCCCACATTGTCACATGGATAAGTAGTGAAATCAGAGAACAGAAAAGAGAATTCACATCAATCCTTGACCAGCAACTGATACTGCAGTGTGGAACAAGAACACAGGAAATGCTTCAAGTGCTAGGTGTGGCTCTCCTCTGTGTGAATCGATCCCCGGACGAACGGCCTAAAATGAAAGATGTAACAGCAATGCTCAAGGAGATTAAGCAGGAAAATGATGATTTTCAGAAACCAAATTTTCTCCATAAAGGCATTGTTACCAATCCAAAAGTAGCAGTTCATTGTTCCAGTTTCTCCAGATCATGTGAACCTCTTATTGAAACACCATCTTCTTCTTTCCAAATTGGTAACTAGATTTGTTAATCAATACCCTTTTTCTCATGTGACAAATAATTTGTTGGGTTAGTATTTAATACTGTATTATAGTATCTCATGGCAATTACACATTACAATTTACAATATTGTTCTTTCTTACTCTTGGGGTCCAAAACAAGATACAAGAACCTTGAATCCTTATCTCAAGTTGAAACACCTACCTCTCTCTAGTCTCAATATTTTACTTCCATTTTAATTGAGCATAGGATAATGTCCTTGCAATATAGTATCAAACTGTTAATTGGAGTGCACTAAAAATCCACCAAGAAGATGCTTTTGGACTTAGTCCAAATCAAATTATCACCAATATAAGAACCTGCTTTTGCATATAACTGTGGCAGAGGAAGTGAACAATGAAAAGTAGTATCATTTTTTAGGTTCAGTTAACCTTGTGAATAATGACTTATCAGAGAAGGGACCTAAGGACATAGCTTTCAAGGGACTGGAGAGATAGGCCAGAGAAAAGGTAGAGTTGACACTGTCTTAGGTCCACTAACCTCCACAAAGTTGTCCCCAAAAATTATTTGTGTAAAGATACATCATGTTCTATGTTATTGAAATGACATGCAGCTATTATTCATGTGATATGAGACCATGCTAGGCCCACAGATAGTTTCATAGATCTTATCTTCCCAATTTAGGAATGCAAGCAACCATCATTTTAAGTTATCACTATTTTCCTATACTATAAGCCTGAGCCTCTCGTATTAAAAAATGTAATCTTTAAATTGATTAAATATTTTCAATATACCACTTACAATACATAATGTTTACTTTGAATTTTTTAAGGATCCAAACATTACTTCAAATACACTTATATTTCCTTTGGTCTCAATTGTAAGTTAAACAACATTAATATATTTTGGTCTAAAATATAATTAAATTTAGTCACCTTTACAGTTTTCTAGTACCACTTTTGATTAAAATAATTTCTCATCAATTACATGTAGAGAGTATATGCTTAGGATATCCCAAATACAAGGAAGCCCGTTGGGGGAGCAAAGTACTAACAAATTCCTTAATTAGGATTTGTATGCTCTGAAATTTTCTCTAATGTTATGAGAGAAAGATATAAAAACAATTGACCTAAAAAATGAGATGAGGTGACCACATTCCATTTGTAGGGTTATACTTATATAGAGAATGGAAAAAGACAAATAAAGAGAAAGAGTGAGCAAAAATATCTAACTACTCAGTGGATTGCCATTATATAACTCATTTTTGGGGTACATCATTATATAACTCATTAGAAATACTATCACGCGTTGGAGAACACAAAGTTATATTTTATTTTGCACCTAAATTAATAAATTCAATATATATATATATATATATATATATATATATATATATATATATATATATATAAACCTTTCAAGAGACAATAACATGTATTGAATATGTGTGTAAAATTAAGAGGCTTCCAAAAGAGTATGGCACGCGCATATTTTTATTTTATTTTATATACATATGATAGTTTTTAATATTAGCATTTGGTGATGTCATGAAAGACACGAAGGTAGAAACACTAGTACAAGTTTTTAGATATTGATGACACGAAGGTAGAATAAACACGTTAACTAGATGGCTATATCCTTTTAGCATAACCCAACTATTAATGTTTACATATTTTCATTTAAATCTTAAAAAAATCATATATACCAATAGTAATAAGTTACCTTAATTTAATATAATAAAAATTAGATTATCCATTAAAAGCTGTTTTATTCAACGGCACTGAAGAGAGGGCATAATCATATTGGGTATCATCATATACTTGTTATTATTCATTAATAGATAAGTTTTTTGTTCTATAGTAAAACCTTGCTAATGTATTTAAGTCCGTAATAGGTCCTTAAATTACTTTAAAATGGAAAGCACTTTCCTTTACACTAAACATCATGTACTAATTGATTAACAATTGTTTTATGAGAAAAAAAGATGGAACTTTTAAAATCCCCACATATCTTCCCAGCAATACATGTACTCTTGTAGAGAAACGAATAGGTACTAAATAGTTTATTCATAAATCCCATGTTGGCATAAAAAATTCACATCCGCAAATTTATTTCTGTATACCAATAAAAAATTGGTATAGTAATATAATGTCTCATTATATCCTTCTATGTTATATAGGGTTAAACTATAATGTTTAATCCGTGAATAAGGTGGGACTTTTAAATTCACATTATAAATTCCATGGAATACATGCATTAGTTTGTTTCCTTCTCTACTTTTCGTATAGAAAAATATGTAATAATAGTTTATTATAAGAGTTTAATATCTATGTACTGTTACTATAAAGATTTATACACAGTCATTATATCATTTATCATTCATTGAGAATATTTTAAAAAAAAATCAATAATAATAAAATATAAATAGTTAATGATACACTGTCAATGCATACATCTTTTTCTCTTGTCGTAAATTTGGCAACATAAAACAAATATGATGTTGGTATTTTCCTTTGTGTGTATCAACAAGTTAAAAAGTTAATCTAATGTAAAATTTTGTTATATTCCTATTATCCTATATATTGAATAAGCTAGGTTAAATGATAATTTTCAATCCTTAAAAAAGATACTTGCTAAGAAGGGTAATTGAACACTCGAAAAATAATTAATTTATTATCGATAGGATAGGTTGTTGAGAAAAAATATTCCTTGTATATTCTAATGGATCATCTCCATTCTAAAAAAACTATTCACTTAACTTGAAAAAGTGGACCCACAAAAATAAATGTTATGTATAGCACGTTAACTCTTAGATCTTGATTGTAGACTAACCGTGTGGCTAATCTACTTAACACATAGGTCAGCTGATAAACTGAGTTTCGTGTAAGAATATTTTATTTATAATATATAGAGACCAGTCTTTCTTAAATCAAATTATTCATTAGATTTTTTATTAAATACGGTGGTTAAATAATTTAAAGTAACTAGTGAGTATCCGTGCAATGCACAGGAGTTTGTAATTTTTGAATGACGTCTTAAAAACTTAAATTTTGAATTAACTAAGATTTTAAAATTGAACTTATTTGTTCTCATATTTTCATTTTCGCATTTAAATTGAATTTTATTTTTCAGTTCGTTTTTTGGATATATATGTAAATTGAAATTAAGTTATGTTGTATTTTTTTAATGTATGTAAATATATATCGCACTGGGAATTTTCTTTATAAGATTTTAAACATAAAATGAAACACCAATTAAGATCCACCATCTATAGAAGCTTCCCTACCGTAATGTTCAAAAGTTTAGTTTGGAAAAACACAAAACTACAATTTTATTTATTTTTATAGATGGATAATTGTCAATAATTAAATTTAAATGTTCACACTTAATGTCGTAAAATTACATCAATATTGTTAAAATGGATTAACCGGCTGTTGAGTTGGCTTTGATGAAAGCATAACAAAGTATAAGTTGACAAGTTTGAGAGGTTTTTGGATAGTGGGTAAAATCTAAACCCATTAACTTTGCTATGCATTTTGAGTGGTGACATTGGAATACAAGAATGTTCCTATGTCCTATTTTCAATTTTAATTTTAATTTATATTCGATTTCATTCTTTCAAGTGGTATTGTACAATATATTGGTCAAAATCGATCATACCAATCAATTTTCAATAAAATCATTCCGGTTATACTAGTCAGTTTTCATTTAAAATTAATTTTTAATGAAAGTGACTTATTTTTTATTACCAAAATGATGTTATGAATGATCAAATACACAACCACTACTTTTATTTATACTTCTAAAATATAGTCTACCATCAAGTCATAAGTTTTGTTTTAACAAATGGTATAAATAGAATTAGTTATTGTCTTATTTATTAATTTTTCAACATTAATATTAATTAATAATATAATATATACGTGTATCTAAATTTACCGTGTGCTGTTTAATTAATTTGAACAATTATATAACCATATTAGCATCCTAACAAATTTGATTAAGTATGTCCGGTTTAACCGACATGCGGTTTAATTACTGAACCACTGGTTGAACCACTGTACTACTATACCAATACCCTAACCGGTTTGATAACCGGTACGGTTTTAATAACATTGCTAATTGTAAAATCAGTTATTCTACTGCAAGTGTTTTTTTATTTAAAAAATGACATTCTCCGCCACAACTGAAAACAAAGTTGTAATAATGCCCAAGGTATTAAACCAAAAATACAATGGATGGCTTTTTTTATGTCACGTCCCATTTTGCTACTCTCATCGTTCCCCAGTATTTATAATTTTCCTAAATTCTAATCCAAGGTGAGTTAAAGAAGTAATTTACCTCCTTGGTATATACTTTTGTGTTATATATTTGTGGATTGTAAAATTGGAGAAGTCGTGGCCACTAATAATTATTGTTTTAAAAAAAATTTATCATAGAACTCGAGGTTGTTTTTCATGATTATTAAAAATTTTGGTTTAATATGTTGGAAAGTCCCGTGTATTATAATTTCATTTATTTAAACCAAAATCATTGCTAAGACACTAAATGAAATTAGTGGCTAATATCCACAATTTTATTTTTTACTTTTTAATGTGGAATCATGGTTCCAAGGACAATTTTACCTCCTATTTTTTTTTAGTTTGAGGGTTATATATATATATATATATACTCCTATGATTTTTAATGAAATTACATGAATCATCTATGAATTTGTTGTACCTACAAACCTCCTCTCATTTATATATGCACATTACACCGATTACATGTATTGTTAGTTGATTATCATATACATATCACAAGTCATTTTAATGAAATATTTGATAAAAATATCATTTTCAGATTTCATATAGAAGATGTTTTTAGGAGAGAATATATAAATGCATAATAGAATATAGTGAATGTTTTTAGGAGAGAACAGTGAATGCTTGGAAGTGAAGTTTTTAGTAGTAATTTTTTGTTGTTATAAATAACAATTCTTTCTAACATCTTATCAAATACAATAAACGAAAAACGGGAATACAATAAAAAAAAGAACAAAATGAAAAATGAGAGTACGATACACAATAAAGAAAAAACTAAAAAGATGAGAATAGAGTAAAAAAAACGAAAAATGAAAACAATAGAAAATATGAGAATACAATAAGAAATGTGATATAATTTTTACTCACCTCATAACCATAGTCTAATCAGTTCACAAATTTGATTTGATTTATTTTAACCACGATTTGAGAAAAATGATTTACTTTGTTAAGAGAAAAGAGAGTTGTGTTTTTTGAAATAAAGAATAATTTAATATTTTACTCATTTACTTTAAATTTTAGTTAACAATGTTAAATGAAAGATATATATGTATAATTGTAAAAAGAAAAATAATATGTATAAATTTATTAAAACTCGAGGAAAGTGGTGTAATTTACTTCCAAATTAGTTTATGACAATATACTTTGAAAACTAATTGGGAAATGGAAATTAAGTAGTTTACAAAAACATATATGTACCCAAAATGAGATTTTTATACGGTTGTTGTATCATCAATTATTTATTATCAATCATGATTGATTCCTAAATAAAATTATCCAAAAAATAATTAAATAATACACTGAATGTATATAAATCTTTGCAGTGTCTATGCATAGATATTATTCTCTATATTTAATACTTCATTTCAAAATAATTTACATATTGCTATGTAAGTTATTTTGCTATCTTCCACATGTATACTTTCAAAAGAGGGATATTTAATAACAAAAAAAGAGAGGGATATTTTAAATATAAAAGAAAGGTTGCAAAACAGTGGATGGCAAGGATGTGAATAACACCCATCAAACACAAGATCTATAAATCAGTTTTTTTGGGACTATATGTAACATCCGATTCTATGATCCTTTCTTAATATTTGAATTGCCATGTAACTCGATACTGATATACGGACAGACTTTTAGGCCTAGTCAATTTCAGGCATGGGAAGCTTACCTGGTATTTATTCATATAATGTTTTCTTAACTTAAGGTCAGATATAAGGTCACCATCCATGCCTTTCACAGGAAATTGATAGCACACGAATATTATTAGCAAATGAAGTGAAAACAATTTAAACATTGCTGCAATTTCAAAAAATGAAATCCAACTATTTTTCTTAAAATAAATCAAATTATCTCTCTTATTTTTTAAATATTTTATTTTTACACTTATTTCCAAAAATTCATCTAAAAATCAAAGGTTTGTCAGATTTTGATTATCAAAGTAATATTATGGTACATATTAAATAAATAGTATTATTTGAAGAATCAAATTTAACAATTTATCTCACAACAATTCAATTTGTCTATATTTTTTTTCTTCATATTTTGTCACTACATACATCCAAAAAAACAATATAAAAATTAAATAACAACTAAAAGTTTTCATACCTACATAAATTAAAGTTATTGAAATTAAATATAAAGTCAGGATCTATTACCTAATTTATATATCAATTTTAATAGCTGACCAGCCATGACTTCATATTTAGAATATTCTCTCAGTTTTTACGTGTCTTAAAGCATATATAGAATTTGACACAATTAATTACGGTGCATGCTATAAAGGTAAGAACCCTAAGTCGGATATTCACAACATTAATATAAGAGTACATATATGGAGAAGAACTCAGAGATAAGCTCTGCCATTGAAGAAGTGTCAATGATGGTTATAGTTAAACCTGGTGGAAATCATGAAACTGCACACATCCCTACAAAGCCATTCTTATCTCTATGTTACTTGGTTCTACAAGTTCTTGGTGTGTTTAATTACTTAGTTACTGTCTTTATTCTCATACATGAATGTGATGTATCACCTAACACATTATTGTTATTATATTTTATTGATGCTCTTCTAGATAAGATAGGACCAGCCATGGCTGTTTTGAGACAAGATGTTCACCAGAATATTAAGGTACGCAATCATAAATAGGAAACAAGCTAAGTAAGCCATAGATAATATAATAACTCTCAAGTAATATCTCTGCATAATTTGTAACCATTAGGATTAACATGTTACCTTTTAAATTTTTGTCTATTAGCTTGAGGTTTATTAGTTATTGGTAGTTTTTCAGTTAACATATTGCTGCATGATGTTAAGTTCATGCGGTCAACTACTAATTGCTAGCTTGTAATATCAAGTTATCTTTCTCTCTTTATCCAAAAAAAAGTTATCTTTCTCTGCAGAGATTGGAATCGATGCATGAAACAAATTCATCAATGAACTCAAATTTGGTTGAGATATTGAAATCAGAAGCTAGCAAAGGCAACATGGGGAAGAGATGCAGCTGCAGTAAAGCCTTTGTTTGGCTTACTAGGTCAAAAAACACACGCATATATATATTTATAATGTTTTTTTTTTCTTTTTCTTATCCTTCATATTAAACACAACAGTGTTATATGTAGAATTCCCACCCAACAACTTTGCAACAATTTTTTATGGTACATTTTAAAAAAAAAACATATAGAGGTTTTTTTAATCTTTTTATTCTAGACTCAATGATATCAAAATTGTAAATTTTGGTTAAGAATTAAGAGAACTATGAGAAAAAATGTGTGAAGTTTGACAACATTGAACAAAATAAAACTAAAAATTAGAGGACTACTAAATAGAAAATTAAGAAATAACTTAGATGAAGACTCTAATAATAATTTGATTTTTTATTTGAGTTGAAATGTGCCTTATTGCAGATCCTTGGATTTCACCGCTGCGTTATTACATAGACTAGCAAAAGATCCTATCAAGAATATGGAGCAAGTAGTTGAAGAGTCTTATGCTTCAACTTTGGCACCATTTCATGGATGGATTTCATCAGCTGCTTTCCATGTAATAAACATTCCCTATTTTCTTCCATTTTTTGCTTGTTGAAATATTTTAGATTAACCTGTAAAATATAGAAACATTTTTCTACCTAAGGAATTCCAATACTTCTATAAAACTTGCATAATTTTGTAACCAATTTTTTATTTTTTGCATAATTTAGTACAGTGAAAATTTGCTATTGTTGGTTTCTGCTGAGCTAACAGAAATGATACTCAGGTGGCTCTAAAACTAGTGCCAGATAGTAAAACTTTCATGGACCTCCTAAGAGAAAAGGATGAAAACTATGATACCCTAAAGGACAAAATGCAGATAATGGTTTCTTTGCTTGTACCTTTTCTTGAAGATATCCATTGTATTATAGTAAGCTTAATTTAGTTCTTTCTATATAAGACAACATCAAGTGGTCATGCTCATTCAATATCCCATCATATACTTACTTATCTCATGAATATTGATTTTGCAGGAAGCGTATAACTTGGACAGGTTTAAGTCAACATGAAGTCATAATAGAAGCACAATGTACAGTTTTGTGTATAGTATATAGTTTGGCCAAGATTTCCATTCACTTTTCTTATATCCTTTTTACAATATTTCATTTAGTGGTTAAAGAAGTATGATATGGGAGAATACTCTGATTAGAAGGGTGATATGAAGAAGTGTTTATGTGAAAAGTTGATGTTGGTTGAAAATTGTGTAAGATGATTATTCTCTTGTTTTGCCTTCCTTTCCCACTATTATCATGTAAATAAATATTTTTTATAGTAAAAATTGTATTGAAATAACTCCAGTTACAAGTGGTTAAAAAGGGGTAATATAAAAAAAATTGGGGTGTGAGAAATGGTTTTATAAAAAAGTAAGATGATTTATTTTCCTATTTTCCTATTTTCCCTTCCTTCTTCATGGGATATATGTTTCATATGTAATTAGGAAATGATGCCAATATGTAATATAGTCTTCTATTTACAACTTTATTTGCCCCCTTGAACATAAAATTAAAACACTGCAATTCTATTTTAAAGGATATATAAATAATAAAATATCACATTAGATAATCCTGTCAATAAAAATTAAATTGCATTTCCAGAAGGTTTGCAAAACAACTTTCCTTATGATTATACATAATAAGCAAAGAACAAGAGACCAGAACCACACTTGACTGAATACTATCTCAATATATTCATTCATTAACATATATATACACAACTTAAGTGACATATCAATTAAGTAAATAGAACCACAAAAGTTCCTTACAAAACACACTTTCTGGAATTATAGGTAAGGGGAACACTGAATAATGGAAAGGAAAGAACACAAAGATGTAGGATTCCAACATGGTTAATGACATTCTAAAATATGGACAACTTGATAGAAATAGTTGAACTCACTGATTAGTATCTCAATCAAGATAATTACAATTTAAGATCAAAGCTTCTTCTTTTTGTGACATGTTGCATCCAACACTCCATACAACAACAATCAAACTTTAGTCTTATTAAGTGAGGTTTGTTACATAGATTGAACAACATCATAATACTCCATGATAAATCATCTAAATTAACAAAACATTGATCCCTAAATCTTTCCACTATGTTGCCTATAATTTTTCTTGACATTTTAATGCCTTTAGAAACTAGACTAACATTCATTTTTGTATTCTCCTTAGTAGGGTTTCTAATGGTCTCGCCCGAACATACTTAAACCACCTATGTCGTGACTTTACCATCTTTTCTATAATAGAAGCTACCCAATTTTTCTCATAATATATTCATTCGTAATCTATATTTTCTAGTGTGTTTGCTCATCCAGAGCAATATTTTCATCTCTACTATATTGAATTCATTTGCTTTGTGATATTTTACGGTTGTCGCGCCCCGATTTTCGGCCGCACGACTTTGTTAGAGTCGCCACTACATTTTATAGTAAAAATGTAGAAAAATCTGTTGGCCCAATTACATTAGGCCTTGGATTTTGATATCCAGGTTCGGGAGTCGGTTACGGATTAGGGAAGGTATTAGCACCCTATCCGCCCATTTTAAATGGTACCCTCACTAAATTGCATGGCTTAGTTTATACTCTAAAGTTATTTGGCTATTTAATTAATTATTAAAAAGAACAAAATTTTATTTTACTTTTGTTGTGTCTGACAAGATATGATCTTGCTCCTACGTATCCCTATAAAGATAGGGAATCAAGACTACGTAGTTCTTTAGGTAGAAAAAGGTTTGTTGGTTAGGTTAATTTTATTATTGTTTAGAAAATATGATGTTTAATCTTAACTTATTTTATATTCAAATGAGTGAAGTACAGCCCGTGCGTCCGATACCGCATCTCATTTTTTAGATTAGTTAAGATATTCATCCTCTTTAATTTAAAATTATTAAAAAGAATGTTAATTTACCTTTTCATTTCTTATAAAAAAAATATTTTAGATTTAATAAGTAAATAGTGTAGCAATTATCTTTAAACTTAAGGAAGTGAAGTGCAGCCCAGGTGTCCGTCACCGCATCATACCTTAAAATGTTTTTTTTCGTTGTTGTTGAAATAATTGAAATATAGTGAGCATTTAAATTATATCATATTTATTTTACTAGCAAAAGGACACATTGGTATCTAGGTAAAGAAGGGTGTTGTTACCTGGTGGGACTTATGTGATTCTTTATTGTTACCTTGTCCTTTCGCTGGTCCCTTGCCAATCTCCTTCCTTAGTCCTCCCGGTTATTAATATCCTCAGTCTACTTCACTTGGTTTTGTGTGGCAGGTGTTGATGGAAAAAAGTTTATGCTAGAACACTATGAATCTTGAAGGGAATATGGGATTTTTGTGTGATGTGTTAATGAAGAAGAAGAAAAGAAAAAGGTTATGCGAGGATACTGTTAGTCTTGAAGGGAATATGAGATAAGAACAGATGTGGGATATATCCTTCTTATCTCTTCTGGTTGGCTGCTTTGCGTTCGGTGTTCTCTAATATGCTAAGGTGTTTCCAATATGTCACTGATCTTTGAATTAGCTTTTTTTTTTTTTTTTCTCTCTTTTTTATTCCACCTCTATTTATACTGCTTGGAATCCTCTCCATATTGGTAATTTTTTAATTGCCCATCCCCAATTTAATGTCTCTTTATGCCATGATTTCATTTCTATTTTTATACTCTAATTGCCTTATTGAGCTTGTCCCTTTATGCTATGTTAACTATTGCTCATCATGGGTATTTATCATTCATTTGCTACTAATTATTGAAATTAGCATGATTTGAGTCTGCATTTTATGGTTGGCTAATTTTATTTCCTAATTTTGATTATTACTAAATGTGTATCTCTTCATGTGCGTAAATCTTTCTAATTTTATTTTACACTTGATTTTCCTTCCATCTTAGGGATTGGATGAGGAATGCAATCATGACTAAAAGGTGAGGGACTTATGCACCATAATGAGAGGATCCTCCTATTAATAAAATGGAGAAAATCCAACCTTTCTAGTTTTCATTTAGGGACCGAATCTGGCCCTTTCTTAGGCCGAAATAAGCATGCTCATGACAAATCCTTCCTCATATGAAGCAAAATGTTTTGTTTGTGAATTATTGCATTAATTTGCAGTGATGTTATTGCATTGTTCTCTATTAACCTGGTGTAGTATCAATTATTGATTGAATAGCCAATGGTCTGATATGCATGATGTTTTTTTATTGCCAAATATTGCACTATTAATTGGTGTCTTTAATTCTAGAATAGAACCAAAGAGGTAACAAAGCTAATTTTGAATTTGTGTAATTGGGACACTAAATCCACTAAGTTTCAAATCATTTTGATATTATGTTTTTATTCATTTATCTTATACTTTTGGGCCGGACAAAATTGGGTACTCACAGCTGCCCCTCTTTACTTGTTGTTTATGTGATAACATACCTATCGAGGTTTGTGCGTTATCGCAATAAACAACTAGTAAAGAAATGAGTACTAATTTTGACGGGGCATCAAAGAAACCTTTGCGACGATGAAGTGTAGATAGGAGCCTCCAATTTTTTTATTTATTTAAAAAAAACAAATTTTTCTAAAAATGCCTGGCGGAAAGGCTGAAAAGAGTGACTTCGAGGTCGTCAAACACGGGGTCCTTAAAGACATAGATTGAGGTCGTCAAGCACGGGGTCCTCAATCTGATAATTTTGAGGTCGTCAAGCACGGGGTCCTCAAAATTATAGATTTTATAAAGTAGTCAGGCACTAGGCCATGAAATAATGACTTCGAGGTCGTCAAGCACGGGGCCCTCGAAGGCACAGATTGAGATCGTCAAGCACGGAGTCCTCAATCTTATAATTTTGAGGTCGTCAAGCACGGGGGTCCTCAAAATTATATATTTTATAAAATAGTCAGGCACAGAGCCTGAAAGTAATGACTTCGAGGTCGTCAAGCACGGGGCCCTCGAAGGCACCGATTGAGATCGTCAAGCACGGGGTCCTCAATCTTATAATTTTGAGGTCGTCAAGCACGGGGGTCCTCAAAATTATATATTTTATAAAATAGTCAGGCACAGAGCCTGAAAGTAATGACTTCGAGGTCGTCAAGCACGGGGCCCTCGAAGGCACCGATTGAGATCGTCAAGCACGGGGTCCTCAATCTTATAATTTTGAGGTCGTCAAGCACGGGGGTCCTCAAAATTATATATTTTATAAAATAGCCAGGCACCGGGCCTGGAAATAATGACTTCGAGGTCGTCAAGCACGGGGCCCTCGAAGGCATGGATTGAGGTCGTCAAGCACGGGGGTCCTCAATCTTATAATTTTGAGGTCGTCAAGCACGGGGGTCCTCAAAATTATATATTTTATAAAATAGTCAGGCACGAGGCCTAGAAAGAATGACTTCGAGGTCGTCAAGCACGGGGTCCTCGAAGACACAAATTTAAAACTTTTTTTTGTGAACAATGCTATGGGATATGTGGTACATGAGGTTCATGTTGATCCTTATATTGTATGAATCTGACTATGTGTTGAGCAATATGATTATGTGTAATGATGCATGAGATGCAGTTGATGCTTAATGTGAGAGAATTACAATTTAGGGATATTGTTGCCTGAAGGCTTGTGCATGCAATATTACAAATGTTCATGTTGATTATAGTTAAAATGATTGATGCATGAATGTGATTATGCTTCGATCTATATGGTTATGAAGAGTGATGATTATAATGCATGTAATTCATATTGATAATATTATGATTCATCTGAACATGCATTGATTTGAATATGGATATATTTTGATGTATGTATGTCATGTATGATATGAGTATTAAATGTTTGTTTGAATGTAGTGCAAATGTTCTAATGTATCACTCATGGTTTATTTCCTCGATGAAATTCCTCAACTTTTATGGACTCGACTGAAGCGACCTTTGTTGTTTGTTGTTCATTGGTACTATAGTTTTTCATCCATCAAACTGTGGCCCATTTTACTTAAAGAAGCTTTTCTCTTAAGGTGGTCCATAAATTGCCCCAGTGTAACCTTGAATAGACCCAATTATTTTGTTCTAGTGTAGGATCTCTCAGGAATTCTTTCCAAAGTGTTGATGCTTTTGTGACAACAAAATTGCCCCAATATACCTATTCTGAACTCTTGTCTACATCCAGATGGTTATTTGTTCATAAATTCGCCCCACTTTGAGTGATTGAGGATGTGGAGTAGTAACTTCACCTTAAGGGTGTTCATTTAATTTTCCCTAATTTTTGCCTAGAATACCTTATGGAGGCATCTGTCGGGAATTCTCTCATTTTATTATAATCCCAAGTCGCCTTTGCAGGTTTTCAACTTAGAACATCTCTCCTTTTCCTAGGTTGCCCAGGTGAGTTTTCAACCTAACACTTTTTTTTTTGTTGCTATTTTTTGTTTTTTTTTTTCATTTTGCTTTTTTTTTGTCAACACCCTCAATATTGCGACTTGAATTGATACAGAGCAGAAGACATGTATGAGTTGTTGTTGAAAGTATTCTTGAAGATGATAACTTAATATTCTACCTCTTCTTGCTTGAGGGATTTTGGTTTGTTGTGATCAAATCAACTTGGAGTCATGATAAATCACTTATTTTTGCCCCAGTTTTGGGCTTTATTATAATTTTCAACAAACAAAATGAGATCAATCCAAGAATTGCCCCAGTGTGAGATAAAAACCATCCTTCCATTCACGTTGATCTGATAGAGTTGGACTAAAAAGCCTTAGACCAAGAATCAACCCAAAAAGTGACTCAGTTTGGGAGACTTCCACTTTTCTCTTTTTAATATAGAGCTCTTTATTTCATGCATAACTCTTTAAAAGATATACTAAAATAATGATCATTCAAACTTTGGTAAGTATTTGGGCTATGATTGGTGATGTGGTAGTGATGATAAGATTTAATTTGGGTTTGACTTATGTAGATGTGGTGTTGGTGATGATAGAATTTAGTTTGTCTTTGGTTTGTGAGTGGTGGTGAGGTTGAATTTAATTTGAGCTTGACTAATCAAGGATGGATTGTTAAGCTTGTATTTGGTCTTTGAGTATAGTTAATGATATTTTATGTGTTGTAATTGAAGTGATGATGATGATAATAAATTTTAATCATATGCACTAAATACGAGATATTTCATAAATAAAATATTTTTAGTTGAGTCAACGTTTTTTTTTTTTTTTTGACATGATGCACATCTTAGGCAAATAAGTCATCGGCAAGGTCTTTTTATGCTTGTATCGTGGTTTGGCTAAGGGTTTTCAAGAAAATGATATAAGGCTCAAAGCATGTGTTTCCCATACCCACATTTCGCCTTTCTTCTTTATCCTATTTCCAACAGTTTTCTAGCAAGACATTCAAGTATCAAGTGACTTTTCCAGTTTGCCATAAGAATAGCCTAAAATTTCAAACAAGAATATTTCAAAGAGTGATTCCTTTTTGTAATTGATTTTGTATTTTTCTTTTACCCTAACTTTTGCTTGAGCTTTGAAATATGGATTCTCAACGAGTCTTTTGTATAATTTTTTTCTTTTTTCTTCAAGCTAGGAACACTCCTTATATTCTTTTATCATTTCGTCATAAGAGGATTGTGAAAGTTTGTATTTTTTTCTTTAATAATTGAATGACGAGGAAAACTGTTGAAAAGCTACCCTCCCCGGGATATTGATATATTGAGGGTTATTCAAAAATTATCTCCTTTTATGATGTCTAGGCTCAAATGGGGTGACTAGGGATATCTTCATAGTGTTTAGAAATTACAAAAAATGTCTTTTGTCATCAGAAAAATTTGCTTAAAGATTTACATCATCTGAGCTTAATATTTGCATCATCCTCCATTTCATTTTTCATCAAATATCTCATAGTAATGCATATATTATTTTATTGTGTTTTTGGGTAAGTATAGTTAGTGAGGTTAATATGGTTGGCAATGTTATATATAAGATGGTGAAGTTTGTGTGATCAATGCATTAGTATGTACTTGATAAAAGATATGCATAAATAAATATTTATTAAGAAGTATGAATGGATATAGGAGTGATTGACTTTGACTGATGTCCTCAAGTAAGAAATGTTTCCAAGTTTGTTTCCAATTTAGTTGCGGTTGGAGACAACTCACTATCTTGTGTGACAAGTGTAGCTCATGCGGTCTTAATCAGGAACTGGGATCTCTTCATATTTATTGGGTTTCTTCATCGTCAATCAATATTTCTTCCAGTCGAGTCCAACAATAGTATTCTTAAAATTAGTCTTTAATTGATGAGTTCCCTTAGAAATGGGATCATGAAATGCACATAAAAAAATTGAGGCGTGATATGCATGAAGTGAACATTTTTATTTTTTACTTTAATTGAAATGTAAGCTATAATTCAAAATGATGCATGAAATGCAAGTAATGTCGACCTTCAGCTATACTACTTTAAAATGCATGAGGTGCATATGAGGATGCATTTAACTTATTCGGGATGTATGAATGACACAGAAATTCAATTTTTAATGCATGAGGACGCATGTGATGTTGCCAAGGAATACGTGTGATTTTATTTTTTTAGTGCATGAGATTCTTAGAAAATGCAATTTATGATGTATATGTCTTTGAATACACGAAGTCTATGAATAGATGTATGGAATGACTTTTTTTTTTTACTTTTTTATGATGAGATAACAATGAATGCCATGATAAAATGTTTGAATGATTTTTTTTTATGAATGTATGTATATGTGTTTATGAATGACATATTTTTTATTTTTTATGCAAACATGAGAGTGTAAGGCAATGAACGATGAATTTTTCTTCATTACTGAATTAGTGAATATATGTTTTTTTTTACATGAATGAATGAATGCTGGACTTATATTTTTCATGCATGAGTGAATGAATGAATATATAAGTAAGTGGAAGAATGATATGTATATTGTATTTTCTCTTTTTTAAATGCATGTGTGCATAAATGAATTTTTTTTGAATGCGATGAATGAATGCATAAGTCAATCGAAGGAGATTTTTATTTTGAATGCAATGAATGAACACATAAGTCAATCAATAAAGATTTTATTCTTGAATATATGAATGAATGTGTAGTTGAATGAGTGAGTAAATGAATGCATAAGTCAATCAGTGAAGATTTTTATTTTTGAATGTAATAGATGAATGAATGTTTGAATATGTATTTTTTGTTTTTGAGTTAATGCATGCATAAATGTAATGTGTGTATGATCTTTTTCATGATATTTTTTTATGAATGTATGCATGAATGAATTGTCAAAAATGCAAAATGCATACCCCTTAGGGTAATGAACCCTATCTTGGGGTGGTTTAGTCGTCATCACCGTAGATGAAGTGTCATATTGAACTGATATTTGTCATATAGTTCAGGCTAACCTTAGGTAAAGTGAGTTACCCAAGTTTTTTATTGATGACCCATAAGATGACAAATCCTATTATGGGCACTTTATTTTGCATGTAGATGATAAGCCTATGGTGTAAGGATACCTATGTGCAATGATATCACACACCATTTGGGCTTGAGGTGACACTTGGGTCACAAGGGGTATGAGTCCCAACTTATGGCATGATAATTGATGCAATATGCTTCCCAAGGTTTGGATTAGGTACACCTTACAAGGGTTTTTTTTTAAAGTTCTCGGGTGTAGAAGACATCTTAAAAGTTATAGACTCCCTATAAGGTGCCCAGATTGCATCCAATCATAAAGAAAGGAAACCCAAATATCCTAGGGATCACAAGTGGGACCCGTAGTCCACACCAGTGAGACCCATTATATATGGTGACAATCTGAGTGGTTTATCAAGCTTATACAAGTGAGACCCAGAGTCCACACCGGCAAAGCAGATGCCCCTTCTAATCTAATGTCCGGGTATAGGACATATGTATGCGCACTATACTAGTGAAATGTATTGGTTGGGAAGCATATGAATTAAATTTGAAACATTACCAAAAAGCTATAAATAACCAAACAATAAAAAAAAGTATATGAATCACTATATGAATTTGTTTGTCAAAAATAAAAATAAATAACCAAACAATAAAAAAAGTATAATTAGCCATGTAATTAGTGATTGTGGGTCTGACTCTCTTAAAAAATGTCCCCAGCAGAGTCGCCAGCTGTCGCGCCCCGATTTTCGGCCGCACGACTTTGTTAGAGTCGCCACTACATTTTATAGTAAAAATGTAGAAAAATCTGTTGGCCCAATTACATTAGGCCTTGGATTTTGATATCCAGGTTCGGGAGTCGGTTACGGATTAGGGAAGGTATTAGCACCCTATCCGCCCATTTTAAATGGTACCCTCACTAAATTGCATGGCTTAGTTTATACTCTAAAGTTATTTGGCTATTTAATTAATTATTAAAAAGAACAAAATTTTATTTTACTTTTGTTGTGTCTGACAAGATATGATCTTGCTCCTACGTATCCCTATAAAGATAGGGAATCAAGACTACGTAGTTCTTTAGGTAGAAAAAGGTTTGTTGGTTAGGTTAATTTTATTATTGTTTAGAAAATATGATGTTTAATCTTAACTTATTTTATATTCAAATGAGTGAAGTACAGCCCGTGCGTCCGATACCGCATCTCATTTTTTAGATTAGTTAAGATATTCATCCTCTTTAATTTAAAATATATTTAAAATTATTAAAAAGAATGTTAATTTACCTTTTCATTTCTTATAAAAAAAATATTTTAGATTTAATAAGTAAATAGTGTAGCAATTATCTTTAAACTTAAGGAAGTGAAGTGCAGCCCAGGTGTCCGTCACCGCATCATACCTTAAAATGTTTTTTTTCGTTGTTGTTGAAATAATTGAAATATAGTGAGCATTTAAATTATATCATATTTATTTTACTAGCAAAAGGACACATTGGTATCTAGGTAAAGAAGGGTGTTGTTACCTGGTGGGACTTATGTGATTCTTTATTGTTACCTTGTCCTTTCGCTGGTCCCTTGCCAATCTCCTTCCTTAGTCCTCCCGGTTATTAATATCCTCAGTCTACTTCACTTGGTTTTGTGTGGCAGGTGTTGATGGAAAAAAGTTTATGCTAGAACACTATGAATCTTGAAGGGAATATGGGATTTTTGTGTGATGTGTTAATGAAGAAGAAGAAAAGAAAAAGGTTATGCGAGGATACTGTTAGTCTTGAAGGGAATATGAGATAAGAACAGATGTGGGATATATCCTTCTTATCTCTTCTGGTTGGCTGCTTTGCGTTCGGTGTTCTTTAATATGCTAAGGTGTTTCCAATATGTCACTGATCTTTGAATTAGCTTTTTTTTTTTTTTCTCTCTTTTTTATTCCACCTCTATTTATACTGCTTGGAATCCTCTCCATATTGGTAATTTTTTAATTGCCCATCCCCAATTTAATGTCTCTTTATGCCATGATTTCATTTCTATTTTTATACTCTAATTGCCTTATTGAGCTTGTCCCTTTATGCTATGTTAACTATTGCTCATCATGGGTATTTATCATTCATTTGCTACTAATTATTGAAATTAGCATGATTTGAGTCTGCATTTTATGGTTGGCTAATTTTATTTCCTAATTTTGATTATTACTAAATGTGTATCTCTTCATGTGCGTAAATCTTTCTAATTTTATTTTACACTTGATTTTCCTTCCATCTTAGGGATTGGATGAGGAATGCAATCATGACTAAAAGGTGAGGGACTTATGCACCATAATGAGAGGATCCTCCTATTAATAAAATGGAGAAAATCCAACCTTTCTAGTTTTCATTTAGGGACCGAATCTGGCCCTTTCTTAGGCCGAAATAAGCATGCTCATGACAAATCCTTCCTCATATGAAGCAAAATGTTTTGTTTGTGAATTATTGCATTAATTTGCAGTGATGTTATTGCATTGTTCTCTATTAACCTGGTGTAGTATCAATTATTGATTGAATAGCCAATAGTCTGATATGCATGATGTTTTTTTATTGCCAAATATTGCACTATTAATTGGTGTCTTTAATTCTAGAATAGAACCAAAGAGGTAACAAAGCTAATTTTGAATTTGTGTAATTGGGACACTAAATCCACTAAGTTTCAAATCATTTTGATATTATGTTTTTATTCATTTATCTTATACTTTTGGGCCGGACAAAATTGGGTACTCACAACGGTCTATAGTTGTGTGGTAAAGTTTCTCTTAAGCTTTATTAACATTTTTGTATTAATATTATGCCATATGCACTCTATCCTTTCATCCACCATGCTTGAATCTTATAGTTTACATCTCCCTTAAGTTTCCATCATATTGTATTATTGACCCAATTAATATGCTTAAATCTAATTACTTGTTGATCTCTAATTTTTACTTATAAAGTATGATTTCAAATTTTTACCTCTAAAGTATGATTTGTCCACTTGTTATTAAACTTACACTTCATATACTTCAACTTATATGTCGTGCCATTCTAAAGTTTTATTTGCATTTTTAGTTCCTCATTTAATTCTTCTATAAAATTTCCAACTAAGACAATATCACTTTCAAAACATTTTACACTACTCGGTTAATAGAAATCTAACCTAATAAATGTATTCAATCTTACTCTCACTAGCTAAAAAAGCAATTTCCAAAATTCTAATCATGTTTTTCAGGTTACAATATAAATAACATTATCAATGCGTTGAGTTTGACCCATTAAAGAATGTAAAAATATCCCAACAACTTTTCTGATAAGAAAATAAAGATTGACTAAATAAATTTTTTAGTCGTAGAAATTAAGTACGCTTTGATTCTAGTATCTACATTTTTTCTGACAAGTTTCTATACTTCAATAGTTCAATGTTTACAATTTTTTTGGTTTTTGACGTGATTCTCTATTAACATGTGGCTTAATGGATCATTGGGTCTGTATAAATAATATTAATTAGAACCCAACCGAAGGCCCAAACTAACCAACCCAAAAAACCCATATTTCATACACTTTGTTTAGGATATACAAAATCTTAAAACATTAGATCCCATTTCAATAGTTAAAATTTGAAGATAAATGTTCATAGTATTTTTTAAGTTATTATATGAATATCAACTAACTCATAATCATGCATCCTAATGGTGATTTGTTTCTTATTTGAAGCATGCAATATAATCCATTTTCTTTACTTAAAAGTAATTTTCCTACATTGTTAAAAGGAAAAAAAAATAGTCCTAGATAACCCAATTTATATTCATTGACCGTTTTAATTTTCTTTTACAATATAAGTGCTAGCGCACTGGACGTTAATGTATAGAGGTTTTTTCTTAGTGGCTCCACCTCTCCAGTACATAAGACTAAAATTTAAATCTTCAGTTGTTTATATAAAATAAACTCCTCTCACCTCATGAACCTTTCAAAATCTGAAAGGATCAAAAGCAACTCTACCATTGCTCAATTTGTTGTTTCCTTTATTAGTTACAATTTAGCTATTCAGGTAATGAATTATGTGCGTTACTTTTATATACAATATATACATTATTTAGTTATTATTTACACTCTAATTATCTATGTAAATGTAATAATATAGAGAAATGGGAGCTAAATATTTTCCTCAGATAAATAACTTAGTAGTAGTTATAAATTTTTAATTACCCTTGAGCAATAAGTCCACTAATTAACTTCACAAGTTCATGATACAACCAAGCAGTTTCATCCAACTAGATTTTTGACAAAACTGGGGAACATTCACAAATAATTCCAAAACATTTTTTTGAAGTTCTCTTATAATTAAGTATTCCTTAACTACACGCAAAATAATTGGGTTATGTCAGCAATTATAAAAAAAATCCTCTAATAGTAGGGCCAGAAAAGATGTCTACCACTAAAGCATTCCCAAAGAATCAAAGATACTAGTAACTTTTCATTTAGTGGCCTAGAATAATTCATATAAACTAACTACATTAGAGTATATATAATAAGCCAAAAAGTAACCAACCATACCAAACACATACATTTATATTTTAACAAAATAATCAAAATCTATTATTTTTTTGTTAAGCAGAGAAATTTTATTAGAGGTGCAATGGATTTACAAGGAATTAAAAAATTACAAGAAAAAAACTAAGTCATGAGACAAGTCCATGAGTTAGCATCCCAATCAGAAGAAATAGAACCATACTTTTCGTTGATTCCCTTAATCCAAAGCCAAACTTTTATATTCGCTGAGTTAACAATGTGCTGAATGAATGGCTCTTTAGAGTTGAAGATTGTATCATTTCTAGCTAACCAAATAGATCAAATTATTACTAACCAAACAATGCTCCATATATATATATATATATCCTACTAGGCCCATATGAGTGTGAAAGGGACCGGTTGTTTTAACAAGAAGTGCAACGGTGAAACCAAGCCAGTTGTAGAGTTGTTACCAAATGGAGTAGGTAATTTTACAAGAAGAAAATAGATGTTAAGATGATTTAGTCTATAATTTATAAATGCGACAGAAAGGAAAGTATGACCCCTGAGCCAATTGTTGATAATCTATCTTGAAATAAACGCCATGTAAAATCAGTAACCTTCTGTGGGGCCCTGGACTCAGATAAAAGTTTGGAAAGGCATTGCTCCTAATCCTAATGATGAACTTGAAAGAGGATAAGTCTATAAGCAAATTTAACCATATAATGGTTAATTTTGTGATGCAACTATCCCATGAGTTGAATTTATGTCTCTCAATGGAACATATTTAAATATCCTATATAAAATATAGATGAGATCCTAGTCCCAAATAATCAAAATCTATTTGTTATAAACTTAACATTATTATTTTTTAATAATATTCTGAAAAGGGCCACCAACCATATCATTAAGCATTTTTCTGTAATAACAAATGAAAAATAAGTATTTTTTAAAGGAAAGATAAGTATATTTACCCTTCACTTGTTTTTTATATTTTAATGTAAATACAACTATATTATATATATATATATAACAATAACAGAAACTATGTAGTGTGTATAATTTAAGCTAGGATGACATATTAATACCAAAAAGGAAAGTCAGACAAATAAATGGGGAGCATGCGCACAAAGATCTAATCAAAAAATGTATCAAAAAAATGAAAATAATAATTTCAGTGCTTAAAAACTATCTGAGACGTCATCTTTGGTTCATTGTTTAATATTTTGGGACACTCGAGTTGCAACTTCTCCCAAAGTAGCTTCACCATTCTATGAAGGGTTACCCCTATCTCTTCTCTTCCTTTTCATTTTCTTCTTATATTTGAAGCACAAAGCATTTTCTCCTTCCATTTCAACAAAGAAAGGGCTAAATTGGGTGTCTAAGTGGATGTGCAAGCACTGAGATTTAGATACTCAGTTTTTTTTTCTATCTAAATAATATTAAGGAAGAAACTGCTATATTCCACCTTATATTAACATATATTTGTACATTTTAATTGATAGCAAAAAAAGGAAAAGTGCAATAAATGGAGGCTAAGAATTATAAGATATCAGAAGTGGTGCCATTTATAACGATGGTGATTTTTGAAGGCTGCACTATAGCACTTACAATTTTTGCAAAAACTGAAATAACTAATGGGATGAGCCCATTTGTGTTCATTTTTTATACCAATGCTTTGGCCACTATCATTTTCTTTCCTTGTTCCTTTGTATTACACAACGAGGACAGGTCTCTCTCTCTCTCTTTTCCTTCTCCTTTCTACTTACGTGAAGTTTTTTGCATGGAGGACTTATTTTAGTTTTGATCTTCATTATTATCTTCTTTGCACAGAAAGGAACACCCACCTTTTACTTTCTCTTTGTTTATGCGACTTTTGCTCCTGGGTTTTACAGGGTATACTCTCTTGTCTCAAGTCCTTTGAAATTTGAATAATTTATTTAGTTAAAGGCTTCGTTCTTTACATTTATAATAGGTTCTTAAGATGGCTAGCTCAACCTCTTATTTGAGATTTTCACATAATAAAATAATGTGAAGAGATATATACAAAAAAAATTAAATAACATCTTGCAAAATTAATAGAACTAGAGTTCGTATTTATGATAACGTTTGATAGAGATGTTAAAAACGGAAAAAAACATAGTGTTTTATTTTTGCTGTATTTTTTAAACAAAACTAATTGAAAGGACATATTGTAGAATCAAAGAGAACACATTGAATTAATTATCCTATTTTTACCTGGTTTTCTTCACATAACCCACACCTTGGATATGAAAATCTCACATAAAAAGTTGATCAATTCCCTTCATGATTAGTATTCATCATATTTGTAACTTTCTTTTTTTGTTGCAGTGTAATCATGACTCAGATATTTTCATTCTTGGGTCTAAGCTACAGTTCTCCAATACTTGTATGTACCATGGGCCACTTGATCCCAACCTTTAATTTCCTCCTCTCCCTAATTTTCAGGTACCTCAATACTGTCACAATGCATGTTTATATATCTCTTCATTTTGATTACAATATCCACCATAAATTATCCCATGATTCCAGGCACATCCAAACCATTAATCATGAATTAAAATTATGTAAATTTATTGAAAATCAATAATTTTTAGATGTGTCAAGGACAAAGTAATGATATATACCATGTAATTATTTTAATTTCTGAGATGTACACATATCATCTAAAACACTTTTCAGATTAATTCATATATAACTTGTGAATCTATATTTTTTTATAAGTAGAATTTTATTAAAAGAAGGTAATGCTTACAAGGTATTGACACAAAACAACACCCAACCCAACAAAAATAAAAATAAAACAATGCAATTGCAATAAAACATGAAACCCCACAAGTGAGAATCAACCTAAGTAATCTACAATATTAACATAAGCTATAGTAACTTAAATCTATATAATTTGTACTTTTTAAAAAACAGGAAGAGAGAGTTGAATCTTAGAAGCTATGGTATCCAAGTCCAACTTATTGGTATTCTGATATCTATAATGGGAGCATTGCTAGCTGAGTTTTTCAAGGGTCCACTTATAAGACCCTCTTCTCACAAGCTTAGACACACTAAACAACTTTTTGTCTTCTCTTCAACACCTGAGTTTTGGGCTCTTGGTGGCATTTTGCTTGCTTCAGCTTCCTTCTCAGTTGCACTTTGGAACTTTATCCTGGTACCTACCCTTTTACTTTGTTTGTGATCTTTTTATCATAATCATAAGTTGAACATTTTTTAACAAAATAAAACCACAACCAAACAGTTTTACCTTTTTATAAACGAGCATCTAATTTTTATCATTGTATTTCATCAAAAGACCATAACATCAAACTTCCCTTTGGAATCTTTATGATGATCCTTTTCTTTTTTCACACTGTTAGGTTGAAACTGTTAGGCAATATCCAAAACCAATGAAAGTGGTTTCTTATTCTAGCTTATTTGGCACAATTCTCAGTGCAATAGTAGCATGGGTAGTGGAGAATGACACAAATGCATGGAAGCTAAACCATAACATGGAGCTTATTCTCATTGTTCTAACAGTAAGTACTAACATATATATATATATATATATGACTATCATTTGTATGTACATAAGTACATTAATTGAATAAATAATGCTAACCATGACTATGTTATGTGCTATAGGCATTATTTGGAGGTGTGGTTCGACCCAATGTTCAATATTGGTTCACTCGCATGAAAGATCAATTTTATGTGCCATTGTTCAAGCCCTTTGGTATTGCCTTTGCTACCACGTTTTCAGTTTGCTTTTTTCCTAATACCCTTCACTACGGAAGGTACTTTGGATTCTCATTCACTTGCAGATCTCATAGCAGTGTTTTTATATTCTACTACAAAACTTAGGCCTTGTTTTCCAATAAAAACATAACATTTATAATAGCTCTAATATAAAAGAACACAACAATTTTGTGTTTTAAATTCACACATTTGTATTTATATATGCGTAAGAATTTGGGTCCATTTGATCTTTCTGCACCTCATATACAATGTTTTGAATTTGCAAAAAATGAGCAGTGTTATAGGTGCAACTATACTAGGAATGGGGTATTATACTGTAATGTACGGACAAATCAAAGGAGATGAACATGAAGAGAGAAGCTGTGACGAAAGCTCAGATTCTTTGGACAAGAAGATACCTCTTTTGCAAGAAAAGATTGAAGTATAGATAAAACTTCAAAAAGGTCATTGAGGCAGAACAAGTTGTCTAATTTATCCACAAGCTTCCTCTATATTATCTATAGTTTCAAGTGTTTGAGATAGAAGTCTCTGCCATGTTGCAATTATTTTATAATTATACTTGCAATTGCATATATAAAATCACGAGACAAATAAGTAATTTTGTAAATATATCCAAGTTGATATTTGAGACCTTTATTTTTTGGGTTGTACACATAATAAAATTGTATTTATTATATGTATCCTGATGCTTTTAAAAAAAATCAAATACTGCAATACATTGTCAATGTAAAAAATATTACTAACAAATTATACATTGACACATACTTAAAAGTTTCTTACTCTTAAAATAACTAACTTATAAGTTATGGTTGTGTATAAATTAATTAATAATTACAACATAGTTAAAAATATTAACATGTTAATTTTCCAATTTCCTTCAAATCCCTTTCTCCAAGCACGAGTGAGGATCATATCCATTAATGGAGAGAGAAATACATTAAAAGTAAAAAGTAAAGGAAAAAATATTGTGATATAACACTTTTACTCCTTAAAATATAATGATATGACATTTCCCCCTTGAAACTAAGAACAAAATCAATAACTTTTCTCTTCAGTAATTGAAATGAGTCTAATTCATATAACAGTTAACTTTATTGCCTATCACTAAACATTCATCTATTTTACTTTTTAATATATATATTTTAATGTATGATGTATGCGTACACAAAATTGAAAATAAAGATAAATATATAATGTGTGAAATATAATATTCAAACCTTGGGACTAAAGAATGCATATTGCATACCCTGAATGGCAATGTTTCTTCTCCTCTCTATGTTTTGGCTGGACATGTCAATTTTTATACCTTAGCCATCAATATGACACTTTATATTTAGTGGGTATTGCCGTATTGTTATCAGCCACAGCAACTTGGATCCACATCTCAATACCTCTTTCATTTGCTGGCGCACAAGATTAAATAGCTCACTCACCAGATTATGTTCAACTTGGTTAGTTAGTTTACGATTTAACTTCAAAATCAGTTAGAATGTTTCTAACTTAAATATGTGCAAAACTACATAGGCTGTTGAAACTGCTAAATGCTATCTTCTCATCCTCGACCCAGATGCGTTGGATTGGTTATGTTGTCTCTTTCCACCAGACAAACCACTATCACTGACACTTCCTTCCACTAGTTTATCATGTGCATCAGAAAATTCTGCAGTCCATGAATGCATCGGAATAAGAAAACTATCATCCTTGACCTTGTTGCTTCTCCTCCGCTCCTCATCAAGGCGTTTAACATTCTCTGATATCTGATGGAAGGTTTTGTTTAACTTTGCAATACCCCTTTCAACAGGTTCTACCACGTGCGAAACTGTAAATTTCATGTCGTCAACAATCTGAAACAAAATACAGCAGAGACAACATTTGTTTTCAGATGAGTTTGGCAAAGAGATAATTGAAAATAAAAAGGCTTGAAACTTTTGAGTGTTTGATATCTTACAATTTCACCACTTCCGAGAAGCACATCACGGACATTATGGGTAAATTTACGCTTCTCTCTCTCATTGTGTCGACCCACCCACATTCTAGTTGAGCGTTCACAGTCTTGAACCTCAGCAGGATCAGGAGGTGCCCCTATTGAGGCATAGTCAGCCATCACCGCTACATTGCGGACACACCTTTCACCCCTTTTGTAAGGCACTGCGGGAAAGACATACAGATGAACAACAGCAGAAACCCCCATCTGTTAAACAAAATTCAAAGCGGAGAATAGTATAAAAAACGTCATCAAGAACCTCAGAAGAAAATGAAAAACATAGTTAACATACTATATGACAATGTACGACCCTCATAGCTTCAAAAACCAAAATGAGTCCTTGTCTCAGTCCTAAAGCAAAGCACCCGTAGCTCTTTAAAATCAGTTCAAGAAAATAGAGCAGAACCTAATATGTAATGTACAGTCCTGGTGAGAAAAAATCTTCCAGTCAATGTATGTGCCCAACCTCAAGAGACATTCAGAACTATGGGAGCCTTGCACTAAGCCACCCCATATATACTTAATGTACTGTCCTGATACTCGGCAGACCTCAAAATGGTGGGAGCCTTGCACTAAGCTCCCCATATATATACACACACACACATCTATATATATATATATATATATATTCCTTATACAGATCTTAGTAGTTCATTTGTCACAGACTCACAGCAGCATACGATATAAGAGATCACTGATAACACACTTCCAGTAAAAAAAACAAGTAAATAACAGCCATAGGTTTATAACTTCATATGCACTCATAATACATATGATATGGACATGCAATAATCCACCTGATATATCCAGAAGGGCAGAAAAATAAAATCTCACATATCCATCTTTGTGACAAGATCCTGTTACATTTTAGGTTTTCATGCATGGGTCATATATGATACAGATGAAAGTTTAAACTTGTTCTTAAAATGTACTCATGCAGATCCTTAAAATTGAGATGATTTAATAATCCAGTATTAGAAATGGCAATCGAAATTATAAAAAGCATGAATAGCATACCTCTATACAAATGATGTAGTCTTGTATACGCGTTCTAAGCTCCTGTGCCAGTGACCCTTTAAATGCTCCCATAGAAAAAAAAAATGCAACAGCCACACCTTGCCACCATGTCAAGAACACAATTGACTTGAAAGTTAGAAACTTCGCCAATGGTTTGATAGGCTCCAATCTATCTTTAGTGACAGAATAGAACTGTACGAGGCAATACATGGCCCATGTCTGACTAAAACTGAGAACACAAGCCAAGTAGGGATACCTGCAACCAATCAGATAATCAATCTCCAACAGGGGTCATAAGTCATAAAATAATGCACCCCCACCCCCCTCATTTCATTGGTACTCCCGATAAAATATTAAATTATATCTGAGATAAAAAAAACAATCTTCATAGCTGAGAACAAAGGTTAGAATATGAATGAGAAGTCACTATAATCTTACCCATATTTCCATTCAAATTTTCCCTCTCCATAAACCCCAAAAGACTGGAGGATCATTGCCAGCAATGCACAGATCATTTTCAGTATCATCTGGAATGAAGGTTTTAGTCAGCAGCAGGAAATGCATGGATTCTTCTTTCCCAAACAGTGGGGAATAAAAAAACAAATTACCAAAATCCAACATACATATTGTACGATGCCAATTTTCACAGATTGATAAAAGTCAGGGCCAAGATACCAAACTCTTAACAAGCAATTTAAGGGAAACGGGTGCTCTACAATTCCATACGAATATGATTCTTTCAGCAGAGGAGTGCTTGTGTCTGTTAGGCACATACTTTCCATAAATTGAATTGTTTTGTCTTCACCGCCTATAAAAAAGCATAAACAATTTTGTATTAAAAGAGCAAGATAATGAGAAACCCAACATAACTCAATTTGAGAAGCTGTATAACATCTCAGTCATAAATGATAACATTCAGGCCCCTCTCACATACTTCATGTTTTATAGATTTTGAATGATACTCGAGAGATTAAAGAAGGAAAACCTCTTAAAAGATCTTAACTTTTCCCTTTTACGTGTCTGTAAAAATATACACATGAGTAATAGCTACAAATAATGAAAAACATACCTAAGCAAGCTATCAAGTATCTTTCAAAGCAATATAATGCAAAAGCTTCATAGCAGTCCCGGATAACTTCACAGTTGAATGCTGCACTGGAATTCAATAGTGACAAAAACTGCAGCATAAAACATCAGAGCTTAAGTGCTGTTAAAATTTATTAAAAAATAAAAAAATTATGAATCTTAAAGAATGGACATAAAGATACTAATGTTGTTGCAACCACAGATGGTCCTATAAAGTTCAGTCTTAGATAATGTAACATTCTAAAAAATGAGTAATTAGTCCAATAAGTGAACAGCAGTGAAGCTGTAAAATAACCAAACAACATGCAGGAATAGATAAGTTCAATGTACTCCCATGAGATTGCGACATAAGTTTAGGCAACAACAAAAGGAGATGCAAGTGGAAAATCATTAGATTCCACACAACAAAAAGGAATGGTGATCCTCACTTGGATGAATTTAATAAACCCAAAACAAAAGATGATAAATAAAGAGAACAGATAGTATTCGGAAAATCACTTTGCCCCTCTTACCGATTCCAATGCATAAACAGGAACCATTAAAATGAGACCAACCAAAAACTTCTGCTCCTGAATTTAAAATTTAAATCAGTTCGTAAAAAAATTAATTAGAAATTGTAATAAAATGAAAGGAAAATATAATACAGGAGAAAAGCCATTCATCAATCAGTTAAAGAGTGCAGTTATAAGAAGCATTAAAAGAAGGGGAGTAGACATTACATACATAGATAATCTATTAGTGCAGGAGGAAAAATAAGTAAGGCCAAAAACAGAGAGGCATAGGGAGAAACCTCGGGCTGATTATAGGCAGCTAAATGCTCGAATATTAGATACATGGAGAGAACAAGAGCAACAAGCACAAATATACTTGAACTGAAAACTGTCCAGCTAATAGTTCCTGTAGACTCCACACCTATGTTTATCGGCCATACAGTCACTGACCTACTAGTTGACTCAACTAGGGTGGAAAAAAATATGGAACAACATAGAATATCTGTCAAACCCATTCACCAGAAACTTAGACTTGGTTGTAAAAAATGTTTGTCTCATGAAAGCTATGTGAAGTGTATTCCAAGCTGTGTGAAGTGTATTCCAAGCTATGTGAAGTGTATTCCAAGCTATGTGAAGTGTATCCACTCCCTTAAAAGCTGTTACTTGGTCTTATTTTGCCTCCTCCTATGTTCTGTAAAGAAACTAGTACCCTGTAAGATATACTAGATATCACAAAAAATCACCCTTCTGGTATAGCAGCAATTCTTCAGATTAAAGATGCAAGTGTAGAACTTACATATTCGACCAACAGCAGACAAGGATGTTTGATTTTGATACATATAGAAAACCCAAATTGAGATAGGACAACTATCCTGCATTGACAATCAGATTAATTAACAATAATATTTAAGTTTAAATAAATAAACTCAAAACTCAGTTTTTAAAAGCAAGTACAGGCAGTTCAGTTGGTAAGCATATCTAGTACAACAGGATATTTAGCAATGATAAATCTTAGAGATATAGAATATATATAAAAAATAGAAGCTCCGATATATGCATTTGCACCAGAAAAACCTTAATTTGAAAGATTGTTCAGTCTCTACACGTGATGATATCAATAACTCAACTACACATAAGCATATAATTACATGCATAGTCCCATAGTTTTATAGGGGGGAGGGGTACCAAAAAGATCAACCACCAGAAAACTCCAAGCTAGTGTGCAAGTTTTTATCATGTATAGAAATTTATACTACAAGAACAGACCAAAACTTTATACCATACAGCTTTTTACTGACAAAAGAACCTTGTAGTCCATTAACTTTTAGTTGGGGGCCATCACATCAATTACCTTAATGAAGTTACATGATCACATAACACGTGGAACCACCAAGCATGCCCCATGGCAGCTAACTTTACATTTAAGTATTTAACGTTTACAATGAGGGAAGGAAGTCATGATAACATGTTAGACACATCACCAGGAAACTTGTGTTCCATCAACATAGAGGAAGGAAGTTGTGAAAGAAGATAGTAAGAGAGACAAAATAGCAAACAATTTCCATTCACGCATTATTTAGTTAGAACATTTAGTTGTAATATTCTTATTATCCTTCTTTGCCACATAGATTATTTAGTTGCAAGACTTACAAGGTTGAATTAATGGTTGGAGTTGTAGCAATGTGATACAAAGGTCACATGTTAGAGTCATGAAATCAGCCTCTTGCAAATGCAAGGTAAGGATGTCTACTACAGACCCACTTCGAAGATCTCCGACCCTATGCATAGGAGGAGCTTTACAGTACCATGTTGTCCTATATATGTTCTTATTTACCAGGAATTCAAAAATGCTTGCATTATCTTCCATATAGAATAACCCTGCTACATTACAAAGCAAAGCGACACAAACCATTTGTATATACCCAAAAAGGAAAGTCTAATACAAGTTAATAAACAAAAGTAACGGCTAAACACCCAGTGCATTCATTACTGAAGTGTTAGTAACTGATATCTTCTTAGCAGCTGAGATAACTACAACCCTATCAAATGATTAATCTCCTATGTTCATTTTATCAAACATATATGACTTAATAAGAAACGAATTTGAAAAAGCATAATATAAAATTATAACAAACCATTATTTTCACAGTTCATGAACAAAAACGCTCAAGGCCAACAAATTAAAAAGGTGCAGCCATCGATTTTCAATTGAAAGGCAAATAATAAACATCGGTTGATTCGGAAATTTGAAGAGGCAAATCATCAATGATTTTTAAAGAAATGCATGGGATCACATGTCCCCATTCATGTCTCACATTATGTAGCAAGTCAATCAGAAGACTTCGTTCAATTAAAAATAAAAATAAAAAAATCAGAAATTAATATTATTTTGTAAAGTTTGATCGGTTAGAGACAGAAAAGCGAAAGCAAAGATATTGGACAATAAGGATGAACAATGCGGCGAAACAAAAACTCGGATGAACAATAAGGAAAATAACGAAGATATTGGAGAAAAACGATGAAGGAAAATGTACGAGCGAGGGTTTCAGAGTTCAAACCTGCGTTTAACATTTTCCGGGAAAATCGAGATGGTTAATTTCCGGGGGAAATAGAAGGAAAGAAAGAAGGAGGAGTGAAAATCGTTTTATGAAGGAAAGAAGAAACATAACGGAGTTTTGCTTCAAGATTATAATATGTTTTCTAATTCAAGAAAAACGAAATGCTAACGGATATATACTAACATGTGCCATACAATAGGTGCTTGTTGTGACAGTTGCAATCCTAGCCGTTCAATAAGATGAGTGTGAAGTAGGTTTTGTGATTTAGCGTCTGTGACGGCAAAATATTAACTACTAACTGCTTTTGTGATAAGAGTAATAAACGTGGGAAGATCAACTGAACCACGTCAGCTTTTCCGCGTGGCAATGCGAAGAAGAGACTGAAGAGTGCCACGGTGGAAAATTATGTTTAACCTAATTTGGAAAAGATTTTGTATAGGTTGTAATTGATTAAATTATTAGTTGGATTGGACAATGTATAGCATATAATTACTGGTTGGACTTAATTATGTCTATATATTGCATTTGATGTTATGATAATTTGCACAAAAAAGATATAAATTCTAAGTTAATGATAAATGAAAATGAAAATCTATTAAATAAGTTTAAGTCCTACAAAATTAAAATTATACACATTTGAATTAATCACTCAGTTCAATTGGGATTCCAACTTTGATAAAATGGTTTTACCACTTGAGTAATTTACATGTTTGATCAAAATTGATATATTATGAGACTAGTTGGATTATTTGTTTCAAATATTGTTGGGTTTAAAAAAATTTAGAACCTCGCATTCAGAAACATAGTCTAAATGTTAGCTTGTAGCTGTAAAAGTAATTAGAAGCTAGTAGTTTTATAAGTAGTCGAAAGCTTGTAACACTCTAAGTAGCTTATTGAACTTGAATTATTTGGTAAAACTAACTTTATAATGGACCGAAATTTGAAAAATATCTAATAAATACATACAATATAATATTTATTTATTATTTATTTAGCTACTTGTTAATTAAATAATTAGTAATAATAGATACATAATAATGTAGTGTTTCTTGAAAGAGTGTACTACATATGTAAAGATTTATATACATTTGTTGTATTATCAATCATTCATTTATATTATTTTTATTTAAGAGTCAATAATTCATTTATATTATTTATATATAAAAATATTTTACGGTGTCTGGCTATATATATATTTTTCTCATCTTGAAAAGCCTGCCACTCTCCCTTCATTGATTAAGGTTCTAAGTGTTTTTGCAAATTGCTTTCAAGCACATTTTAAATTTTTAGACAAAGTATAATTTCCCCTTTGCTAGGTATACCGTTATTTCTTACAAGACAACATCAAAATGAGTTTAAATTGATCCACTTTTGTAAAAGTCTCTGAAACAGGGTTTAAAAGTAATTAAAACCCTTGTCAAAAGTCAAAACTAATGGTTCTCATTTTCAATATGTATGGTGGGATACCACTTTGATGACATAATCAATTTAGGAGGGAATTCAACGCAATATTATTAAAACCGTACCGGTTATCAAACCGGTCAGGATACTGGTATAGTGGTACAGTGATTCAACCAGTGGTTCAATAATTAAACCGCATGCCGGTTAAACTGGACATACTTGTTTATATATACATATATATATATGTAAACCTATAACAAAAAACTTCAAATAAGTAGATATTCATATTTATAATCCATATTCATAATTTACTTCAAATTCACACAAACAAACAACATTAAGTCTTTAATAAAATCAAAGTCTAAAGTGCAAAACATATATTAATCCAAAATTATCACTTAACAAACGCAAAATACAAATAAATGACTCAAGTATCAATCATTGAAGTTGAAGAATTGGTGAAAAATTGAAAATTTGAAATTTAAAAAAAAAATTAATGTACAAACCGACCGGTTTAAACCGGTTTATCAGTTTTCACCGGTTTTCAACCGGTTTTGACCGGTTCTATTGCATATGCGGTATAACATACGTACCGTATCGGTTAGGGGTCCGGTTCACCGGTTTTCCAGTTGAACCGGCCGGTACGGCACGGTTTTTAAAACATTGATTTCAATGTTTTAAAATTTAATTTGCAATAATGTGTTAAAATTTAAATAGAGAACTTTAAATACGTGTTAGTTTCATTAATCTAGAAAAAAAAGTGTATCCAATAACATGTAAGAGTTTATTATATTGGTCACTCCATGATTAATCATTCATTCATATTTAATTATTTTACTTTTAAATATAAGTAATATAAATTAAGAGTTTATTACATTGGTCACTTCATGATTAATCATTCATTCATATTCTCCCTCAAAAATTTAACTATCAATGTTATAAATTTAAATGTTACCTTCTTCAACAATAATAAATAAAGTATTAATTTAAAACTTAACTATTAATATTACATACATTTTTTAAATAATAAATAAATAATAATTATGAATAAATAAAGCTAAACTTGTAAGAATGTTTATAGTATTAAACATTATTCACCATTCATATTTAATCATTTTTACTTTTAAATATAAATAACATAAATGAATGGTGAATGATATATTAAATATATATAAATCTTGACATTAACAATACATATATATTACATTCATAATCTATATGTCAATAAGCGATTAATATTTGATTTACAAAATATTATTGGTGAGTTAATCAAAGATATAGTGTCCTCTAAACTCTAATGACTAATATTATAAAATTAAATATTACGTTTTTAAAAATAATTGAAATATTAATTACTAGAGTAAATTACGCTCACACCCCCTGAGTTTTAGTGAAATTACATAAACCATCCCTCACTTTTTTGTCCTTACACGAACCACCCCTAATTTTGTACATATGTTACACTGACTACCCCTGCATGATATAAACGTGTAATATTTTAAACAAAAAATGTATTATGTGTGCAATTAATTAAACAAAATATTGTATATTGTGTAGACAAATTCAAATAATATAAGAGTCAATGCATCTTCATTATTTGACTCGTTATACAATACACAATATTTTGTTTCAAAATATTGTGTATTGTGTAACGTAATATTGTATAAATAAAATAATATAAGAGTTATTCAAACGTGTAATATTTGTACTATTTGAAGTGTTACACAATATTTTGTTTAACTTAATTACATTCATCACACGTTTTTTCTTTAAAATATTACACTTTTATAACATGCAGGGGCAGTCAGTGCAATGTATGTATAAATTTAGGGGTGGTTTGTGTAGGAGGGAGGGGTGGTTGGTGTAAGGACAAAAAAGGGAGGGGTGGTTTGTGTAATTTCATTAAAACTCAGGGGGTGTGAGTGTAATTTACTCTAATTACTAATAAATAAATTATTACTTGATTATATATATATACTAGAAAGTGACACATGCATTTGCACGAGACAATATTTTTTTGTCATATGATTAAGAATTTACATTACATATGCATTCATAGAGTTATGAACACACATTATTTGTGCATTTGCATGATTAAAACACACATATTACATGTGCATGAAGAAGACACATGTGACCAGTGCATTCACATGGTTAAAAACACACATGTTATCCGTACATTCGCATTGCTAAGAAAATACATATTACCCATACACTTTTATACTTTCTTGATTGATTTTCATGCTCTATAGTCTATATATTTGACTAACTAATAAATATAATAAAAACTTATATTGTTCATTATTAATATAGACGTACATATGAAGAATTTGTTTAATTTTATGATTTATTGTGATAATTTCTTAATGTAACTTATTTATAATTTATTTTACTTCTAAGATATTATTTCTTAGTAGTTGCTAGTATAATTGATTTATTATTTCATATTTTTTAAGTAATTTAATGATTAGTACTTTACGGGTTTAATGATTTAGTATGACAACTTCGAAAACAATATTTTAATAGATATAAATGAAATTTAGTAATAAATGGTCTTTGAAATAGAGAAGTTGTAATTATATAGTTCAATTTTTTTTCAAAATAATGGAGGCATAAATTATTTATGATTAAAAATGTTAAAATATTTTAAAGATAGTAATGAAAATGAGAAAATTATAATTACATTTTTAGATTTTTTTTAAAAATAAAACAGACATACTAATTTGCACGTAGTGATTACTATACATTATTTTCTACCTTGAATAACATCATCAATATTACCCATAAGCACCACATTAAATGACAATATGTGCTTCAATTCCCTTATATTCACCAGTTTTATTTCTTTCATAATAGTCGACGATATTTATTCAAAGTAATTAATAATTGTTAATTATTAGTTTGCAACTGATCAACAATATTTATCCAACGATGTCGATATTTATTCACTTATTCGATTACAAATTACAATAGTATAACAAAATTTATTGTCATTATTCACATATGCAGTTTATATTCCCTTATGATTTTTCATTTATTGTTAGTTTTCTACTATGTATTTTTATATGAGTTCATATTAATTACTCTTAAATCTCGAGAGTAATTCTCTCCAAAACCGTTATTATTCTATAATTATCCACATTTCATATAAATTATCATTTTAATAATTGAAAAGTTTGTCTAGATGCAAAAAGAAGAGAAAACAAAAGGTTATTATTTATGTTATTTTATTATCTTTAATTAACTTATATGATACATTTGAGAGATAATTAAAAAATTATGGTATCATTTTTTAATAAATATACAACATATGTAATGGTTAATAAATTCAATAAAAGTATAAGATAAAAAAATTGTATTCGTTGTATATTTTAATTTGATAACAATAAAATTTTGTTTTTATCATTACATAGACTCAAAGATAAAATAATATATTAAGTTAACTTCCCTGAAAATTTGCACATCTTTTTTTAGAACAGTGAAGAAACATTATATTCTTGATATTTGAATTATTTAAAGACACATAATCAAATATCAAATATGAGGAGAAAACTTAAATGAAATGAACATGTATAGAGTGACAATGTTGGAGGGGAAATGAAGAAAAACAAATTGGAGGGAAAATAGTGATTGTGGTGATAACACATGTCATGACTAATGTGACAAGGACTTAGTCTTCTTATATAGTATATAGATTTATATATCACTCGTGTTTTTTGTACCGAAAAAAGAGAGGAGATATACATTGACTTCATTGATGATTATTCCACATCTTAACCATCAATTATAGGGAAATTCAATGATTTAAATTAGTGGACAGATCAAAACAAATGGATTTCCCTAAAATTGATGACTAAGATGTGGAGTAAGTTTAAAAAACTTACTCTTGAAGTAAGTGAATCTCCACCCTAAAAAAATATCACATAATTTTTTCAAAAATATCTTAAATATGGATTAATTAAATAAAATATTACTTTATAACATATATTATTTTATGGTGTATGAAAATGTGTAAGTTAATATTTTAACATGATATATATTGAGAAAAGATGTATGCATCTTTTATATTGTCATTATTACATCATTCACTATTTAAATTTAATTATAATTGATTTTTAAATATAAATAATACAAATTAAATGTGAATAATGTATTAACTGTATATAATTATTACATTTACAATAATCTATATATCTAGAGATTAATCTTTTACTTACAACATATTATTGTGCTGAGTTCATCAAACATGATATTATCTCCCCTAAACTTTATACTTTAATATTATAAAATAACTATTAACTTTTTCGGCAATAACTTAACTATTAATAATAAAATATTACTTTATAATATATATCACATACCTTTTTTTCAACAATATCTTTACTAACAATTATTAATCAATATAATATTACTTTATAATATATCACTTTTATAATATTTGAAAATGTGTAAGTTGATATTATGATATTTTGATAAAAAATATGTACAAAAGTATAAAAGTTTTTTACATCGTAGTTACATTATTCAGCATTCATATTTAGTAGCATTTATTAAATAATACAAATGAATAATGAATTATGTATTAATTAAATATAAATATTTACACATCAATATATAAATACTACACTCATCTATTTTGTAAACTCAATCTCGCTCGTAGAGGGGGTATAGGAGCACATGTAGGGATGGCAACAAAGTCGGGCGGGCACAAGTAGTGCATACTCGTGCTCATACCCGCAATATTTATGGGTATCCGTGCGGGTAGCAGATATTTGCGGGCACCCAACGAGTTTTCACATTTAATTATATTTTAAAATATTTAATATATAAAAATAATTATTACTTAAATAATATGATATATATATATATATGATAATTTTATGGTTATAGTCTTATCACTAAATTTTATTATGAAATAACAATAAAATAGTCAAATATAATGTTAAATTAATAATAATTAAATATAAAATATTTAATTAAAATATAAACGCGGTACCCACGTGGCGGGAATCATGATACATGCTCTCACTCATGAGTTATTTTTTATGGGTATCTATTGTGGGAATTATGACGGGTACCCACAAGTTCGGTTATTTTTGCCATCCGTAAGCAGATGACCTCCTTCATTATACTTTTTGTGATGAGTTAGATGAATCTACTAGTCACTTATTCTTCTCTTCACCAATATCATATATTACTTGACAAAATCCTTATTCTTGGTTTGGTCTTGCATATGTTATTCATAATGAAGTAAAAACTCATTTTTCAATTCATGAGATCTTGTTATGGATGGACAACAAGAAAAACATTTGTAGAGTCTCTTGGATTTGTTACAATATGGACTCTTTGGCATATTAGGAACAAAATAAAATTTGAGGACTTAGGTTTAAACAAGATGGGATGATGGAGCTCATTGGAGTCTTATTGATGCTTGTTTTCCTTCATTCTCTTATTCTCTAGTTGAATGGATAAGGATCCCTTCAAATTGTCTTATTCTTTGTTAATTATAGAAATTTATTTGATAAGAATATAACATATTCTCTTGCATTCTTTTATATTGTGATGTATTGTATGTACCTTCATCTAAGTTTTTCTTAAACTCGAGAATTATTTTTCATTCTATCTTCTCTTATTGGTTGAACCATGTCATGCAAAAATAAATAAAATTCAAAAATATGACGCGTGTATCATGAATCTGCCACGAGATACGTGTAGAAACATATTATGTACATGACGTCAAAAAAAATTAAGGTGGTAGATTTTTTAATTAAATAAATTAAAAGCTTATAAATTTATCTTCCCATATATATTCTTAATTTTATTCCATTAATTTTTCATAGTTTAAGTTCATATATTAATCAATTGTTTTGATTTTAATCTTACGCGAGGATCACTGGATATTACAATTAATATGTAAAAAATAAATTACAATTGGTGATATCACAATTAATATGTCAAAAATAAATTATAACTAATATGTCCATGTCCAATTATAATGTGCTACTTAATTAAAATGAAGAAAATATAAAAAAGAAACTATTTTTTTATATTATTTTTGTAAAGTTTAATTAGTTAAGAGTAATAAGATTATTTTAGGATAAAAAATATTTTCTCCATTTATTTGCATTCAGTTTACTCATGCATTTGACGCATATTCTAAGCTATTCAGACATTAAGTTAGGATAATGTACCTTATCGTTAAAACAAACCCTTAATTCATGTCTCTTATTATTGTTTAAAATGACACTTATTTTTAGTGACTTTAAGATACGAGGAAAAAAATATACACCAATAACATATGAATTTTTTGTCATTGTATCATTTATCATTCATTATTCATATAATAATCATTGATTATTTAAAAATAAATAATATAAATGAAGTATGATTGATATATTAAATATGTAAAAATCTTTACAATAATGATGCATAAATATTACACTGATAGTGCACAAATATTATCTATACTATATATCTATATTTCTATATTATATTATATATTATATATAAAGACAAAACATAAAATAACATAATCATGGTGTAATTTCTATTTTCTTATTTTTCCCTTACATTTTTTAATTTCTACAAAAAAAACCATATAATCCTAAGGAACTACCATTAGCACATTAACCATCTATCTCACATTAAATTGAATTATAATAAATACATTTTTAACGTAAAGTATTCTTAATACAAAAACATTCTAATTATATAAAATAAAATATATAAAAATTGAATACTTAATATAATAAAATAAGAATGCGGATCGGCAGATACGAAGTGTCTATCGACACGCTAGCATTACTAATAGATAAATATTCCACTTAATTTATTTATAGACATATCTTTAATTTCCTTTTTGGAGAAAAGTAGGGGATTGCATTTGATGTCCTTGCCTTTTATTCTATTCTGTTTTATATGAGTTATTTTTTTATATTGATTTTATTTTTGGAGAAAAGAGTTTAATACATTATCCTCATCTGATATTAGATATATGTATATATATGGAAGATCAAGTATTTGTTGTGAAGCTGCTAGGTTTTTGAGATGGGAAGGTGTTGGTTTTTTGAGGTGTTGGTTGTGGTAGGGTGTGCATGCTTGGTTGGTAATGTTGTAGGGTACCCTGCAGAGGATCTGGTGGAGAAGCTACCTGGGCAACCCAATGTTGGGTTCAAACAATATGCTGGGTATGTTGACATAGATGTCAAAAGTGGGAAGAGTTTGTTCTACTATTTTGTCGAAGCTGACCATGACCCTCAAAACAAGTCCCTTACCCTTTGGCTCAATGGAGGTTTGTTCAATTCTTATATTGTTATCAAATTCTTATAAGTGTATCATCATTCATTCATTCACTGATACTCGTAATCTCCTATTAATATTTATTTAATGTATCCGCATTATGTTTACTTTACCTTCTATGCAAGAGATATTTTAATTTGCACCTAAGACATAGATCGATCTACGTGCCATACTAAATTTCCAATTCAATTTAAAAAATGAACATTTTCATGTTTTCCCCCAAGAATAACATCTACATAAAGTAAACATGTATGGATTTGTTTACTATAATTTATAAGAAGTACCATTTTTCAGGTCCTGGATGTTCCTCCGTTGGAGGAGGTGCCTTTTCTGAATTGGGCCCCTTTTATCCTAGAGGTGATGGACGTGGTCTACGAGTAAATTCAAGGTCTTGGAATAAAGGTATATTATATAATACACATGACATAATTTTTTGACATATCTTTGCTTTTGATATCGGACAATTTGGTTGTGCTAAATTGATTTTTATATAATCTTTATATTGTTTATATATTTGATTATTTATAGCATCCAACCTCCTCTTTATTGAGTCTCCTGCTGGTGTTGGTTGGTCATACTCAAATACCTCTTCAGATTACAACATTGAAGATGCGTCCACTGGTAAGGACACTTATTTTTTCATGTAATATATAGACAACAAAAAAGTATGTACTAATAGTGTAAGAGTTTTATATACTATATTGTATTGAGATGATTATTTAAGGCATGTTAGAATGTGACCAATTATTTTTTTTGTTTTTTTGTTACTAAGCTTCCACACGATAAATCCTGTTAATTTTAGCAGCCAAGGATATGGTTATGTTCTTCCTAAAATGGTACGAGAAGTTTCCATCCTACAAATCAAGGGAGTTGTTCCTCACTGGAGAAAGCTATGCAGGTCCAATAAATAATTATCAAATCACAATTCAAAAATATATATATATATATAGTTGAAATTCCTATAAATTTATCTCCTCTTTCAAAATATTTCAAGTACGAGTACTAGGAGTTGAGATCCTTTCTATCAATGAATAAGTAAATGGTTTAAAAACTAAAGGGAGATGTAATATTCAATGATACATATATCTTTTTTAATGATAATGAAATTATATTTTTGTCATTAAAAACAAATGTGAAACATGCATTTGCCTCTCATTAATGAAAATGATTGTAGTATTAGGTGACTTGATTTAGTTAAGTTTGAAGTACTTTATAAATATTAACGTGCAACAAGCTTTAATTTTTGGACATGATAATCACCTGTGCCAACATTCCTATATGAGACATGCTATAAATTAGTATCCAAAACTTAACCTTTTCCACACAAAAATCTATATTTTCTCCCTTCCTTCTGCTCTTCCTTGCAATTTCATTTACTTCATTGTTTTCGATGTTCTCGTGTTTTAGTTTTTTACTGACATTTATGTTGTTACATAGGACATTATATACCACAGTTAGTTGATGCACTTCTAAACTATAATGCCAAATCAACTGATTTCAAATTCAATATCAAAGGAGTGGCTGTAAGATCCGATTCATTTTGATAAAATCTTCTGAACTAGTCTTTTTTTGCCACTAAATTTCACATGAATGGTTAATTTGATATTGAGATTATAAAAATGTCAATTGGTTCTTTGATTTTGCAATATGTCAATCTATCTTCTATTAGAAAATTGATCGAAAATACATAAGGTCACATATGAGATTGACATTTTATTAAAATCATGACTAATTAACCGATCGATAATATTATCTTGATGTATTTATTTACTCTCAAGTGTTGGTTTATAAGTTATCTTAATTTTTCATTGGTTATCTTTTGTTAGATTGGAAACCCACTTCTGAAACTTGGTAGTAATGAGCAAGCAAGATATGAATACTACTGGTCACATGGAATGATCTCTGATGAAATAGGCCTAACCATAAAGAAAGAATGTATTTTTGATGATCGTGTCTCTAGTGATATCGTCAATGTATCTAAAGCATGCCTTCTTGCCAAAAATGAAGCAAGTGAAAGTGTTGGCAGATATATAAACCATTATGATGTCATTCTAGATGTTTGTTATCCAGCAATTGCTGAACAAGAACTGAGATTGCATAAATCGGTACTATGCTTCTTTTCATTTATATTCTACTCATACTTACATCTCTAATGTGATATTCTCTTTAATGAATATATGAACTAATTAATTTCTCTAATTTAATGCAGATTACTAAATTGAGTATAGGTGTAGATGTATGTATGTCACATGAAAAATCCTTTTACTTAAATCTCCCTGAGGTTCAGAAGGCTCTTCATGCAAATCGTACAAATCTTCCTTATAAGTGGACTATGTGTAGTGAGTAAGTGATGCATACTTTGGTTTAACTAGCTCTAAGAAACACTTTAATCCTCTCTATACAAACATTTTGTTAATCTTGTGATGTAATATTTATGCACATAATGATTTATATACCGTCATTATATCATTCATTATTTATTTGAATTACTTTTTTGAGTAGTTAATGATGATTAAAAATGAATGGTAGATTATGAACTTGTAGTATATCAAACCCTTTTTATCTCATTGCATATTGTTTTTGTCCGTTATATTTGGCATTTGGATAAGTATTTTAGGTTGATTTTTTCAAGAGTTGAACTATTTGACCCAAAACACTTGGAACCATTGCCTAATAGAATAAGATATTTGAATTGATATATCCATCTAAGATTATAAGGCATTTTTTTTAATTCTTCACATATGAACTGCCCTATTTCTTTCCATAACACATACTGACATGTGTTGTTCCAACATTTAAGAAACTTAGGAAATTACTTTCATTTTATAGACATGAAACGCTACACTTCATTTCTCATTAATTTGTACTTTTGATGTTTGATCTCCACATTTTCTTCGTTACAGTGTTTTAGATTATAACAGAACAAATTTGAGCATCAATACCGTTCCGCTTCTGAAAAGGATAGTTCAAAACCACATTCCAGTGTGGATTTTTAGGTAAATTTGAACAAAGGAGATCCAATTATATATAGTGTACCTTTCTTTTAGTTTGTACTCTAATTGTTTATATTAAATAATAACAGTGGAGATCAAGATGCTGTTGTGCCATTAACGGGTACTCGTACACTGATCCGTGAACTAGCTCATGAACTCAACTTCAACATTACAGTTCCTTATGGAGCTTGGTTCCACGGTGGACAGGTACTTAAAAGTTCATGCAACTCACCAAATATGTATCAAAATAATGAATGAAATTGAGCAAATAGTGATAATATGTTATTATGTACACAGGTTGGAGGATGGGTAATAGAGTATGGAAATATCTTGACATTTGCTACTGTAAGAGGAGCTGCTCATATGGTACCTTATGCACAACCTTCTAGATCACTCCATCTATTCAGTGATTTTGTGCTTGGTAGGAGATTACCAAATGCAACTCTCCCTTCAATTGATTAAAAAGTAGAGAATAAAAAAGCAGATTCCTTCAGCAATTACATATTATTCATCCTTTATTTGACATTTTGAGAACAAAGTTCTATCTTATATAACTAAGAAGTGACCCGTGCATTTGCACGGGAGGATATTTTGTTGTTATATGATTCAGAACATACATTACATATGTATTCATATGGTTAAGAATACACGTTATTTTGTATTTGCATGGTTAAAACACACATATTACGTGTGCATTAAGAAGACACATGTGATCTTAGTACTTTATGAGTTTAATGATTTAGTATAACAACTTCGAAAATAATATTTTAATAAATAGAAATGAAATTTAGTAATAAATGGTCATTGAAATAGAGAAGTTGTAGTTATATAATTTGTTTTTTTCCTCTCAAAATAATGGAGGCCTAAATTATTTAGGATTAAAATTGTTAAAATATTTTAAAGATAATAATGGAAATGAGAAAATTATAATTAAATTTTTAGATTTTTTAAAAATAAAGAAGACATACTAATTCGCATGTAGTGATTACTATACATTATTTTCCACATTTAATAACATCATCGATATCACCCATAAGCACCACGTTAAATGACAATGTGTTTCTATTCCCTTATGTTCACCAGTTTTATTTCTTTCCTAATGATCGATAATATTTATTCAAAGTAATTATTAATTGTTAAGCGATATTTATTCAACGTTGTCGATATTTATTCACTTAATCGATTATAAATTACAATAGTATAATAAAATTTATTGTCATTATTCACCTATGCAGTTTCTATTCCCTTATGAATTTTCCTTTATTGTTAGTTTTCTAATATGTATTTTTATCGAGTAAATTATATTCACACCCCTGAGTTTTAATGAAATTACACAAATCATCCATCAATTCTTTGACCTTACACTAACTACCACTCCCTCCTACACAAGTCACCCCTAGATTTATACATATATTACACTGACTATCTCTGCATGTTATAAAAGTGTAATATTTGAAAGAAAAAATGTGTGCTGAAAATAATTAAGTTAAACAAAATATTGTATATTGTGTAACATTTTAAATAGTACAAAAGCGAGTGTTTCTTTATTATTTTTGTGTCATTAAAAAATACATTAATAATTTCAAATAAATGTTTAAATAACTTTTATATTATCTTATAATGAGCCAAATAATGAAGACTCATTGACTCTTATATTATTTGAATTTCTCTACACAATATACAATATTTTGTTTAATTAATTACACACATCATACGTTTTTTGTTTTAAATATTACACTTTTATATCATGCAGGGTAGTCAATGTAACATATGTACAAAATTAGAGGTGGTTCGTGTAAGGACAAAAAAGTGAGGGCTGATTTGTGTAATTTCACTAAATCTCAGGGGGTGTGAGTGTAATTTACTCATTTTTATATTTCATTGTTCACATTAATTACTCTTAAATCTCGAGAGTAATTCTCTCCAAAACCGTTATTATTTCATAATTATCCACAATTTATATAAATGATTATTTTAATACTTGAAAAGTTTGCCTAGATGTAAAAAAAATTATAATTTATGACATTTTATTATCTTTAATTAACTTATACGATACATTTGAGAGATAATTAAAAAAATATGGTGTCATTTTTTAATAAATATATAACATATGAAAAAATAAAAAAAATAAGATAAAAGAATTGTATTCATAGTATATTTTAATTTGATAACAATACAGTTTTGTTTTTACCATAACATAGACTCAAATATAAAAGAATATATAAAGTTAACTTCCATGAAAAGTTGCATATCTCTTTTTAGAACAATAAAAAACATTATATTCTTGACATTTGAATTATTTAAAGACACGTAATCAAATATCAAATATGAGAAAGAAACTTAAGTGAAATGAACATGTATAAATTGACAATGTTGGAGGGGGAATGAAGGGGAAAATTTTGGAGGGAAAAGAATGATTGTGGTAATAACACATGTCATGGCTAATGTGGCAAAAACTTAATTTTCTTATATAGTGTATAGATAGGTGTGAGCCAACTTTCAAGACCTAGCCTCGTTATGGCTTGATTTAGTGATTGGGTTGAGCCTAGTTCAATATTTAATTAATGGAACATCATAATGATTTATTTACATTTTTCCAAACCATAAATATATAATCAAGAAAATGGTATCAAAATGATTTTGCATGTTGAGGAAAATTTTATTATTTCAAATTAAGTAATACAACAATTGGTGACATCATCGATTAGACACATTTTCACTGGGAGTTAAAATAAAAAATTTAAAATGTATATATACAAAAATAAATTGTAAAGATTGAAATCAAAATTTAATATAGTATAAAGTAGAAAAACACATTTGCAAACCTATTATATAATGACCAAACCGAAAAATAAATTGTGAGGATTGAAATGAAAATTAACTATATTTTAAGGTAGAAAAACATATTGAAACCTACGACATAACCCAACCCCATTTGTTCAGCTTCGAGGATAGATCAGAATGCAAGGACCCAAGAAGAGTGTTAGACACTCTTAATTTAAGTACTTGTCTATCATGTGTTCATCAATATATAAAATTGGGTATTCATAAAAAGTTGCAAGAATTGAGGATGTGCACATTGAAATGATGTTAACTTGCAAGCAAGCTTATACTAACCTGGTGCAGCGTCACTTTCCAATTAACCTCCTACTACTATATGACGTTTGACCAAATAGATTATGTTACAATATCAATGTTAGATCCAGACACTTCCACCAATAGTTTATTTGATATCTTGGATGGGGAGTTAGTAAGCCTAATCATTACCATTATAACTAATAACATTACTTAACAACCTTATCCTTTTTCGAATCTGTTTGATAAATTTGATTCATGAATTAAACGAATTGAACTTTAGCTAAATTTATCATTTTTAGTTCCATGAACTATTTCAATCATATAATCTTTAAGTTTTTATATTATTAGACAAATATTCATTATTGGGTCTTGCGAATTGAACTAATTGAGTTAATTAGTTGAACTAAACAATTCACAAACTCATGGACTAAACTATTTCTAGTTCACAAGTCAAATAGTTCATGAACTCAAATTGAATCAAGTTCAAACCGGAAAAATAACTCGTATTGAACTTGAATTGATTTTTTTTGTTTGATTTGATTGGGGCCATATTTTAATTATTATCTTTAGTTTTTTTTTTTTTTTTATATACAACACATGCAATTGAACTCTAGCACTCTTTAGTGAGAATTGAGAAGTAACCAAGTGTGTCAGATTTTTTAAGTTTAAAATTCCACGTAATTGTTTTTTGAAGTATAAAAATGAGTTCTGATGAAACAAAATATAAAAATCGTTTTCAATTGTTTGGTGTGTACCATACTATCACTCAAACTGAATCATCCTCATAAGTCAGTAGATAAACCTTATTAAATTAAATGAATTACAATTATGAAACAACAATGTTGATAGAAAAGGAATTGAGTTTGACGCCATCCAACTTATTTTTCTCACTAAAATTTTAAAATGGATCCAAGTGATACCGTTTAACAACCGGATTGGAAAAGTGAAAGAGACTCTTTAATTACCATAAAGTTTTGCTATATTAACATAGTTAATATTTCAATTGTTCTAATTCACAAGTTACAAATAAACAAAACAATCAAACCTCAATTTTATTAGATATATTGCTAGATATATTCATTTTAAAATCTTTATTAATCATCTTACTATAGTCTTTAACTTGCTTATAGAGTATTGGTTTTTGGTATAATTAATTGGATACCTCAACATATGACTAAGGAATTGATTTTTTCGAAATGTGTAATTGTTTATTTCAATTAGTGTTATTCACAAGAATCAAACATTTAACCTTAAAATCTAGTATAATAATTAAAAATCTAGTAAATTATACTATTAAACCAACACTTTCTAGATAACTACTTATCCGGGTGTGAGTTGTTGTAATTTAGTCTTTTTGGTACTTACTCTAACTTATAAAAAATTAAGGTCTGATTAAATGTTACCCTAAACGGTAACCATTGATTAAATAAATGGATATGCTCTTTTTCCCGTATTTAATTAAATATCTTACAAAAAAATTGGCCCGGGGTTTTAGGGCAACTCTTGTGATCCACTAAGTGTCAAAAAAAAATTTCTCTTTTTGAAAAATAAAAATATTGATATTTTTATTAGTTACCAAAAACATATAGAAGAAATTAAGGTTGTTTGGGTAAGTTGAGTTCATTTCCTGATTTGTACCGACATATGTTAATATGCAAGTTACCAATATTGCCCCATGACTTTACACTTTTCTTTACTTTTTCTGGTAACAAATCAATCAAATCATGTTCTTAACTATCCAAGGCATTTCTAGCCACTCTTACAATATCTTATAATGACTTTTTTACCCCTCAACCATAACTTCACAACCACCACATTTCCATAAAAGCTGCAAGCTGCAATGTTTAAATTCATATGTACTTCCATTTTTTCTTGTGTTACATTTGGTTTATGAATGTTCTATTTTTGTGTCAAGTAAGCTGTTAATGTGAATATTGAGTGCAGTATGATAATGTAGATATAGTACTTGGTTTTTTCATTACTATATATTTTTATATAATGGGTATATGGGATAGTTGGTGGGTTTTGCAATTTATGCAGATGCTGGGTTTGTTAAGTTTTTGGATTTCATTTGCTAAGTTTAGAACTTTACTGTCAAGAGGTTTTGGTTTTGGTCACAATATTATTAAGGGTAACTGCAAAGCTTGGATCTTTTTTCCTTTCAATTTGTTGGTTATAACTGGATCTTTGATGTCCCTTTTATTGGTCCTTTCTTGGGCATATTCATATGCATTTCCAAGTTCTCACTCAGTGATTCAGAGTTATAATGATATTCCTATGATTGAGAACTCACTAGTTCAAAGTAATGAGACTATAAAACCCAATGTTTCAATTGCCACCTGCAATGTGTTTGAAGGAAGTTGGGTAAGAGATGATAGCTACCCTTTCTATGATGCTTCTCAATGCCCCTTTGCAGAAAGGGGTTTTAATTGCATTGGTAATGGGCGCAAAGATAGAGGTTACACAAAATGGAGGTGGAAGCCTAAGAACTGTGATATTCCAAGGTTCAATGCCAAAAGAATGCTTGAACAACTGCGCGGCAAAAGGGTGGTTTTTGTCGGTGATTCATTGAGTAGGACTCAATGGGGGTCCTTGATATGTATGCTAATGACAGGAGTTGAGGATAAGAAGAGTGTCTATGAAATCAAAGGGAACAAGATTACAAAACAGATAAGGTTTTTAGGTGTGAAGTTTAGTTCTTTCGATGTTAGGATTGATTTCTATCGGTCGGTGTTTCTGGTGAGGCCTGGTCCTGTGCCGAAACATGCACCCCAAAGGGTGAAGACAACACTGAGATTGAACAAGATAGATGATATTAGCCATGAGTGGATTGATTCAGATGTTCTAATATTCAATTCAGGTCATTGGTGGACAAGGACTAAGCTTTTTGACATGTAAGTAACTTAGTTTTCCAAATATAGATATGACATGCAATTTTAGTAGATGGCTGATGCTATATTTACATTTTATTACCAGACATTAATAGTTGATCTTGTTTTATTTTTGATCCATAAACTCAATAATTGATTTAATCCTTAACTTCTTTTATTTTCATCCATGATCCTGGAGAATGCATGCTTTACTGCCAGTTTATAATGCAAAAATCTTCACTAGTGATAGGAATTACAAGGAGATGGATGTTTCATTATATATGCTGATTTCAAAGGATCTTAAAGTAGCACAAGCTTTTCTGCAAATAACAGCCTCATTCATATGATAATATAGGGTACAATTGCTCAAATTGAGTAAACTCCTCTTTAAGAAGTAAGTGTCATGTTATAGAGAAGTTGTGGGGCTTATGATCATAATTCTTGAGGTGAAATGTACATATACCATCCAAACTGACATAGATGAATTTCAACATGATATCTTATCACCAAGACTACCATTAGGTAGATGTGAACATTTTTGGACATGCATCTACTAAGAGTGTTTTTGGAGCTGCATATATTTATTCAAAGAGTAACTTGTTAATGAAGAGTATGAACCATTTGGTGCTAATGTGTCTTCAGACAGGGGCTGGTATTTTCAGGTTGGTAACTCATTGAAGCTTGGATTGCCAATTAATTCTGCTACCAACACAGCTTTGCACACTTGGGCATCTTGGGTAGAAAATTCAATTAACACCAACAGGACAAAAATCTTCTTTCGTACTTTTGAATCAACTCATTGGAGGTATGTTCTGTGCACCCTATTTTTTGTTGTTGCAACTTTCAACTTTCTAAAGTCTAAATATGAACCAAATAAGATTTTGAATAAATTAGCAACTTAACTCTGTATTTAGTTGGTGAATGAAGTGACATGTTTTCTTACCAACAAAGCCTATTAAATTTGGTACATAATTGACTTTCTTAAACATAATATCAATAGTTCGATTCATGTCGTGTGTATGAAAAGAAATTAGACTCTAAGGCAAAATGAACTAAGTTGTTTTGAGTTCTATAATTTCAAAAACTAACTCACATCATTAAATTCTTGGACTAAACTGTAAGTATAGAATCATTTCACGGATTAAGTTGCTAATTAACTCTATTTGGGTCATTATTCTTTTGGTAACACTTTAGGCCATAAAAACATGATTGGTTTTTTTAAAGTACTAAGATGTGTGTCTTTGCACTAGTGGGCAGAACCATAAAGTTTGCAAAGTGACCAAAAGGCCTTGGAAAAGAACTAATGGGAGGGACCAAAGTCCAATTTCAGATATGATAAAAAAAGTTGTGAAAAAAATGAGTGTACCTGTGACAATTATGCACGTGACACCCATGGATGCATATAGGAGTGATGGGCACGTGGGTAATTGGAGTGACAATCCTTCTGTTCCAGATTGTAGTCATTGGTGTCTACCTGGTGTTCCTGATATGTGGAATGAAATTCTCTTATATTATTTACTACCAAAAGATGAAGTAACTTGACATTATATTAGACTTTGTAATATTTAATTCATCTAACTTTTCATCCAAGTCTACTCATTTATTCAACTCTGGATGGATTTATTTACTGTATTTATGAAAATCAATTAAGGACTCAAGTGTTTCTTAGTGAATTGTTGAATGACTAGTGTTCATTTATTCAATAACAAATGTATAATATTTTGAGTTTTAAAATTATCATGATATTAAATATTTATAGTTTTTCTTTTTAACATTGTATTCATTCAAAAATTAATAAGCTAGTCGTTATTGAATCTCACTGAACACTCTAAAATTGCAGTGAATAAGGAATGTATATAGAACAAATAAATACGGAATCTAGAAGTATTTGATCAGTTATGTGTAATAGATCTATTAATGTACAAATTTATTGTGACTATTAAAAAAATAACACAGATGAAAGAATGATAATATATTAACAGTTTAAAAAATTAGAAAAAGATTGTATGCAGGTAAGAATTTTTTTACACTGTTAATGCATTATCCATTATATATTTTGAATAATTATTGATTCTTAAATAGTAATATAGAAGATATAATTAAGGGTGATTTGTATAAGTTTAAAAATGAACGAGTGAATTTATAATTTCACTAAAAGTTAGAGAATATCAGTGTAAATTAATCAATATAAGTGGATATATTTTCTTTTACTTTCTCATGGACGTATAGGAGGATATATTAATCTCTTAAAAATAAATTTCCTCGAAAACAGAAAGGAAAAACACATCTTCATTAGGAAAAGACTACTAGCTGCCTCAAAGGGATAAGATTTGAAACATTCATAAAAAACATATTCATAATCAAGAGATTGGGTGAAACAAGAAACCTTATCTCCATTAATAACCATAAATCTTTAGTTGGTTTGGCCTTCAAAACTTGAAATAATAAACTTACCACTCTATCAAAGTAGCACAAGGCATGAACCAATATAATTGTTGTATAGTAACGGACATTGGGAATGAGACCAGTTCCCTGGTTTTCACAACACAGCTCAAAACTACATGATAAAAGAAATTATAAAAAGTCCCATATCAAAAATCAATTAATATTTTATTCCCACCAAGTATATACTATAAAAGAAAAAGGCTCCCGAGTCCGAAGTTGGAGTACATTTTTCTCATGGATATATATGTCTAACCATTCAACCAGTGTTTCTCGCCATAAGGGAAGCATTAATAGTTGGTAGATGCAAAAGTTATCCATAGTTGAAACTAGATATTAAGATACAACGTGAAGAAACCAACTTGGGCGGAGAAAGGAAGGATGTGCATGAATATGTAATAATAAGACAGATAAAGACAAAAGAGAACGTAATAAAGGAGGTGAAAGACATGCATTGAACAATTTCTCTACAAGATTATCAAGATGGAGCTAATTTTGCCAAAATAACTAAGTCTAAAATCTTCACATCCAATGTGTCGTCTACTTTTACAATACCATCAGTACCATCAACACCAATCAACTTGCCTGTGGCACCACGCAATGCACCACCCATGATTTTTATTTTGTCTGATTTCCTTGGTACTACAGCTTCCATTTCACTGGGAAGGGCTGTTATTGTGTTACCATCTCCGCTAGATCCCAGAGCTACCCTGCAAGATCCATCCTGAAGAAACGAATATCATAGTATCAATACACCCAAGCAAATGGACTGAGCTTATAATAATTAAGGTACAATGAACAACCCCTGCCCAAACAATGAAAAATAAAAAACCAACAATTACCAAATAACATTTTTTGGCATAATTTGTCTCAACATGAAGGTCTAGGGAAACATGCATACATAATCAAATTTCTAGGGAAACATACCGAAAGAAGCTCTCGTATGACTCCAACTGACTCCTCTCCAGGCTTGTGTACATTGACTAATATCTCCGGCATAAACCAGGGGCCTTCGTTGTCCCCACCTACAACAAAATTAAAGAAATGCAATGTGATTTTCTGATCCAATCAAATAATATAATACAATATATAAAGGAATAAGCTTGGACAATAATGTCATGAAAAGCTTCTCTTAGCATCACAAAATCCTGGGGTATTTAATTTTAATGCCTGTGGCTGAAAAATGGGAAGGTAAATAAATCCCCTTGGGTCTATTGGGAAGCTTTTCCACAATGGTAGGCAATAGGCACCAATAAATTATAAAGAAAGACCCTCCCAAAAGATCTTTAAAATATAGAAACAAAAGATATGGTGTTTGATCTAGAACAACCCAATTGATGCTTGTACTCAAATGAGACAGCAACATTTATTTAAGTGCCAAACCAAATACAATGATCATAACTCTTGTAAGCATACAAAAACTCCTCCATTCCAGAGACCATGCCTGTTATATTATAGTGGTTGCTCGCTGTCACGGAGATGAAGAAACTTACCTAAAACTGGGGACATCATGTCCAGACCACCAGTTCCTGGAGTCATAGGCTGTCCTCCAGGGGTGCCAGGAAGATAAGACGCTGAATTTGGTGTCATAGGCTGCCCTCCAGGTGTTGATGGTAAATATGGACTTGGAGCATTGGCTGCAATACAACCCCGCCCCCCAAATACAGTATTAGTATAAAAATAAAATCTACAGCCATTCTATATATACTATTGATTACAAGGGGCAAGTAACAGAAGATGCTACCATAGGCAGAACTGTCCCGGGGAGTCCCAGCCTCACTATAATTGCCACCAGGGGTGCTAGCCCAACCAGCACCAGGAGTTGGAGCATCATATGGCCGTGAAGCAGGGCTTCCTGGCTGAAACAATTAAAAACAAGGAAAAAACAATTAAAGGTCACTATGGATCCTCAGATGAATTCCAGACAACTTCAAGTAAGGTAAAAATCCTGACTTGGTACTGTGGACTTGCTCCCCAAGAGCCTGGATTTCCATCTTCCCAGTTATCCCTGGTTTTATTTACACCACCAGAATTCATAAGACAGGCCTATCAAATGTATCAGACTACTATCTTGATAATGCCTTACACGTATAACCAAAATGCTACATACTACCAGTAAAAAATACATTTTACTACCAAGTTCCTTAAAACCATGTTGCTCTAAAAGCTTGTGCTTTGGACGTTGATATCTATTAAAATTTATCAACTTATACATCTTATTGCTTATCGGAAAAAAAAAATGTATACATCTTATCATCCTTTTCTCATTTCTGATTTATAAAACAAGAATTCCACTAAAAATGGCATATAAAATCTGAAGAGGTATTTCCATAAAAACATAAAACAAGGAAAAACAAAGTAAATCGGAGAGACGCTGCAAAGGGGGAGGATCGTTTTAGGAAAAACCTTGGAGGACTCATTGGTGTATAAGGATTCCATGCTCGGTCACGCATAGGTGTTCTCATTCCATCGTGAATAGGGGTTGCTACAAGTTACAGTGCATTGAACAAATATTAGTAGTTATGCCTTTGAGCCAAAATAAGAGACTCAAGTGTCACTGTCAATCAAGCCTATAAAAATAAATCAAACAAACCTCCAGGATCTCTCATAGGAGTCATATATGGATGTAAGGGAGTTCGAGAAGGATGCATTGGGGTTTCACTTCCCATCCCATATCGAGATTCACTGGAAGAACACACAAGAGTCAGATTGTCTAGTATTTTTCAATGAACACAAAGAATGAAAACCCTATATATACATTAGACTCACCGATATGGAGTTACAGCCACGTTGTCAGATATATGGTTGCGGTCAACTGCAAACACACTAGTCAGAGACCATGCAAATAAAAAAATAATACAAGCAGAGCAGATGTTTGCCCAAATTAGAAGACCTACCAGTCACGACCTTCATTTGGGACTCCAATTCAACCCGAACTGATGTGCCTTTAACATCTATAACGCGCCCACGATAGCCTTTGTAGGGACCCTGGCGTACTTTAACTGTTGAACCTGTCAGACTGTCGTGCCCCCTTCCACCTCTGCCCCTTCCTCCAGCTAAAACACATCCAACGAAATAAACATTAAAAAACGTAAGCAAAAAATGAAAGCAAAATCCACAAATCCAGTATATAAAACAAAAAATATATATAAACATACAATGATTTGGAGGCCCTCCCCGAGAAAACCTACTCGGGGACTGTGGAATACGAGTGGGGGTTCTGAGGCTAGCAAATCTCGAGTAGGCATCACCCTAGAGACGATAAAGAATAAATTAAGCAAAACATATAAGAGTTAATAAATAACAATTAAAATGGGAAAGTGGGTTACATTTCTGTCCCCATTGGAGCGTGAACCTCCCACAACTATACATGATTGAGCCTTAACACATATAAAGCCTGCATGTTCAAGATGATGACGATCACAGATGAACAAGATTCCTCTATATATGTGCTCCACAGGACCTTGTTTGCCCTAGTAAAAAAAGGTGATAATTTAAATATATTAACTTTCAATAAATAAATCTTTTTTTTATAAGCATCAATAAATAAATCTAACCGAAAGTCAGAATCTCACTTTGCAAGGACCCTCAATAATCCGCACAACATCTTTTGCTGATACTGTGTTTTTGAATCTGTCTTGCACGCTGATTTTCTTATCTAACTTACATTTGATCTCTCTTAGTTTAACAAGCACAACTTCAGCTCGGTCAGGAACACCCTTAAGAACCTAGGAAAAAAGTAACAAATGTTAGTATGATTAATAAGGAGTTTTAAATTTTAATTAAAAAGTCTTCAAATTTGATCCCTTACTGACCTGAAATGCCTCACTTTCTACACGTATTATCACACCAAAGCTCAAATTACTGCACCGCGTTAAATTAGAAGTTAGAAAAGTTTGAACCACGACATACAGAGGCAAGAAAATATGTTTATTATTAAGCACAGCAAGCGGCTTACTCGAGCAGTACAAGATCACGAAGTTCATAGTCCCCAATTCTTGTAACTCCAGTGGTCACTTCAGAACTCTCCACAACATCATCGGCAAACACACGGATCTAAAGAGAGGATATTTCTATGTCATTTCTGCACTAAATATAAGTAGAAATGCAGTGTATCCGTGAGTCTGTAAAGGGGCCATAAAAACTCACATGTTCCTTTGTTGTATCAGATATTAAGATCAGGACATGCTGCTCCACCTTCACAACCATGCCAGTCGCACCCTCTTGAGCACCAGAAACAACCTTAACATGGTTTCCGGGTTCAAAATATTTGCATAGTTCCTTTTCATTTACAGCAAGAGTTTTCTGACAAAAACAAATAAATCATCATTGAAAATTCTCTATTAGTCACCAACAAGCAAAATTGGCAGACTTTTTAGGTAAGAAAACCAAACGAATGTCAAGGCATACTTACTGGAAGACCCTTAATTTCTGGCCTTATATGAACATTATCTTCATCAACTTTCTCCACCCACCCCTTCAAGTTCTTTAAATCACCCTTGATCACAATTACAGCATCACCTTTCAAAAAATGCCCTTTCTTTCTGTTTGCAAATAAAGTTGACAGACTAGCTACATCACCATCTCCATTCTCACCCGGTTTGCGAAATTTTTCAAGCTCATCAAATGTAGGTTTGATGTTCTGAGCACTAATGGATTTTATTGATACTGTTTTGTATAAAAAACCATCCTTGAACATCATGCCTCCAATTGCATCAAATCGCTCCCCATAGGCATCACGTCTATGCTCCACACGGATGTGCAGTTCCCTGTATAAAAAGCACAAACTTCATCAGACAAGGAACGTGAAAGTTTACAAGAAAAGAAGAGATTCGGCTATAAAAGGGAGAGAATCCACAAACCTGGCTTCTTCAACATTTAGAAAACGAGGAGGAGGAACAAATGCCTTCTTCTTCACAACTTCTCTACCTTCCTGCATGATACATGTCTTATTATGCACAGAAATAGGGACTCGATTTGTTTCGTTCTAAAGGAGACGCTGAAAAAATACAGAACATGCATTTAACAAAACACAAAATATTCCATACCAATTTGTTTGCAAGGGCCTGTAAGTCTATCCTTGGAATTAGCTTCACTGTAACTCTCTGCCGCACATTGTCAACATCCACTACCTATAAAAGAGATTGGTCAATGGTAAATAAATAAATCATAAGGGATGGAATCATGAAATTTCTAGAATGTTATGCATACTTTAGCAAGGTCCCCTTTATATGTCCCAATCTTCATTCTGACCCAAGTATCTCTGGCAAGGTCAATAGCTTTGCTTTCAACTGACAGGACATCAGTCATTTCTCTGATTGGAACAAGCGTTATTTTTTGGCCAAATATGTTGCGTAGACCTTTGCAAGCCTGAAACATATCCAAAATATTAAAAGATAAAAAATATCTCCAAAGATATGTGTGAGGAACAGAAGATAATCCACATGACATTACCTCTCTCACATGTGCCTCTTTATCTGCTTCCACATATATGTAGTTTTTGAGATGATCGAGAGCAATAACTGACCTGATTTGCAATTCAGACCCCTTATCTATGTACTTTTGCATAAGGCAAACAGCAGTTTCCCGCTCACGACCAATCTAATGAACATCAACAAAATAATATAAGACATGTTTCTATATCTTTTTTTTTCCAAAAACAGGAAATTATCACGAAGTGGCAGGATCATACCGCACATTTCACCATCCAGAGCTTTGGATCTCTCACAGATGGCAACAGAGCTTGCTGTTCTACATCAGTAGCTTCTTCATCATACTCTGCCTGACGCCTTCCGTACCTTTCTTGAATACTTTTTGCCACAGCTTCAAGATCTTCATGATCTTCTTCATCATGTGGCATCATACGACCACGACGCACACTTCTGCCATCACGTTCCTCGGGAAGATCAGCTCCACCGTCAACAATGAAATCTGCACGTTTCGGATGGCTGTTATATTATCTATATAGATAATTGACATACTTATGCAAAGTAGTTGAGACATAGCTATTTTATAACAAACTGACCAAATACATAACATTAGAAAACATGAAAATATATGGTATTCTGAAGAGTCAACTCTTATACAGATACTGCTAGTGTTACTATTAAGCTCCACAATGTTAAGACTTATAAACACTTAGAAGACAGTATCTTGAAAATCTGTAAGTGTTTTTAGGGACCTATCAATATGTCATAATTTAGGTTCATTCCACTAAACAACTCAAATCTAAAGGAGAGGGGAACGCAGGATTTAGCTACTAATTACTATTTCAGACCCTGTGACAGTGATTTTGAGCTGTGTTCACACAATTCAACCTTTTTTATATCCATTTTCACAAAGGGTGGCTACCCAAACTTCGAATCAATTAAACAACAATTTGTTTACATAACCATTTAAAATTTTAAAAAGTTCAGAAGCATAATTGATTTTGACAATTTAACCTACATTAAAGAGTATGAAATTCCAACCCCCGAGGTCAACACTTATTAGCAAAGGTGAATTTCAAAAGCAGCAGCAGACAATTACAAATCTTCTTCCAAAAAAGGATTTGATCACACTAGCACACCCTAATCGATAGGCAATTCAAGTTAACTGACCTAATTATTCCTCTTCCATCAATCACATCGCTTATTTGAACAAAGAAACCCTAAATTCCCAGTTCGAGACCTAATTTAATTAATTTTCCCATATAATCAGATTAATTCCTCTCTAAATGAATCACAACAACAAACTTAAGAGAATCAAAAGGAGGAAAAGGAAATTGAGAAAACGCACCATCCTCTCCTTCCTCCTCTTCCTCCTCCTCATCAGAATCCACAGCAGCCTCTTCGTCAAAGAAGGAAGCAGCGTTCTTCTTCTTCCGCTGGCGCTTCCGTCCACCACCACCTCCGGCATCGAAATCCTCATCATCATCATCGTCCTCTTCCTCTTCATCCTCATCATCCTCCTCCGCATCTTCGTCAATGAAACCAGATCTTCTCCTCTTCCTTCCGCCAAATCCACCTCTCTCCTCCACCTCCTCCTCCTCTTCGTCGAAATCGGCGACCTGCTCCTCCTCCTCCTCCTCGTTGAATTCGTCGTCGTCCATTCCTCGGCGACTCATGAAGATGATGCCACAGAACAAGAGAAGAGAAAACCCTAACTGTTCGTTCTCTTCTGATGTGAGAGTGATGATAAGGCGTTGGGTGATGTTGTGTGCGAGACTTCCATAGATATATGGTAACACCGATAACAGCAAAAGCTGTCAAAATAAAAATACTAAATTAGAACAAATTTTAAACTAGGACACGGTTACTTTGCCGTTCTTACATGGATAATGTTATCACAATTATTCTATCTTCCTTCGGTAAGAGAGATAGTAAAAAAATGGAAAAATTATCTATCTTCATACTAAATTATCATATCTATGAGAAAAGTAATATATATAATTTTAAACCAATCATTATTAAATGAAATATTATTTTATAACAAATGTCATTTTTTGCGGGTAAGAGAATTAATGAGGATTTAGTAGAAATAGGTTAAAAAAGGGGGTCTGAGTTAGGAGTAATGAAGATGTTTTTCCTTAAGGTTTCAACTTATTTATGACATGAGTTTAAATATTATTACTAATGTGAGATTTTTATTATTAGGTAATTTTAAAATATATTTGAGTATTCTTTATTAGAAACAAATGATTTAGAGTAGATGGTATATGATTCAATGTTGATGAAGTTGGTACAGTAGATTTGACAATATGTTATTTATGGATATAAAGATGATGTTTTTGTTATAGAATGTATGGCATTCAAGGCTCTCCAAACGAATATGGTAGATTCGAAATATGATATTTACGGATAGTTAGGAATAAGGAAAATGTTTTTGTGATACTCCAAGAATGTATGGAATTCAAGGTTCATAAACTAGGTATTGTAGATTTGAGTAGATAATAGTTACCTAGAGTGGAGAATATTGAATAAAATTTATGATACTTGGGAGGTATGATGTTGAAGGTTATTAGGGCACATATTTTGGTTTTCTAATTGGAGGTAATGGTGTTTTGAAGTAATAATTGACCAAGATATTTATGATTTACTAAAGAATAGTCTCGTTGTTCTATTTATATGATTTTCTAAATTATATCCTTGAGAAAGTTGCTAAGGAGAGATTGTGTATCTAATATGTCAAGGTATTCCAATTCATGCATGGAATCCGAAATTCTTCAAACCTTTCTTATCAAAGTGGTGGTGCCATTTGTTGGTTCAATGATGGATGAAGTTGAAAGTAATAGCTTTTGAATAAAGTTTTTAGGGCCACTTAAAAATTAAGACCAATGAGCTTTTTATTAAAATTGTCAATTCTAGTATTAGACAATGTAATCATGTTTTTTAAAAGCATGGTCACATTGAATCAGGAAAAATCTCGAATATAGGCAAGCAAGTTGAATTTTCAATTCAAGATTATAAAAGTGTTATTTTTAATCAATTGGTTAAAATGAAGAAAGGGAGACTATAAAACTATAGTTTTAGGTTGAGGTGAAAAGGAGTTGTTATAAAGATAATTTTACTTTTAGTGTTAAGGGGGTTGGGAGTGGTTAAAAAAAACTTCAAATTTATTCCCCATTGCTCGAGAGAATATTAGTTCTTTTTCTTTGCATGAAAGTAGGCTTGAAATCTATGATTTTCTTTGAGGAAGTTCATAAATTTACGAGATTATTGGGAAGCTCATGTTAAAAAATAAACTATCTAATTTTTAGCACTAATTGGATTAGGTCTAACTTTTGAGGTAGATGATTATGCTAAAAAAAAACTTACTAGTATTAATTTTTAGATTGGTTTTGAGAAGACTTATGACTCTATTATTAATTATTAATTGAAACATTTGGACCACATGATAACACAATTGAATACATGTTGTAAAGGGAAAATGTTGGATTACATTTTTTTTTGAAATCTTTCTGCTTTAATGAACGATAGTTATCTCGATGGAATTTTTTTAAAAAGGTCGTGGGGAATGGTCTGTCTTGCTTTTTTCTTGTTTTTGATAAGATCATAAAGTTTAAGTTGCAAGATTAAAAAGACTTTGAGTTAATGATTTTTTTAGGTTTCAAAGTTGGTGATTTGGGGAAGAATTATCTTTGTTGTGTTGAGTCGATGATACCATTTTTTATTAGTAAATCAAATGGGAGAAATCATAAGCAATGGAATCAATTCTTCATTGCTATTAAGTGGTTTAGGGTTTGAAGGTTTTTTTTCCTCCAAAAACAACACTACTAGAATTAATGTAAAACTTGAGTTTAATCTTTATTTTCCCTCAATTACAAAATTGGGTTCACCCATTGGATAAAATCTTAAGAGTATTAGGAAATTGTAGAGTTTTTTTTTAAAAAAAAAAAACTTTCATCTTGGAAGGAAGTATATCTCTTGTGGAGATGTAAAATCCTTTATATTAATTTGATTAAAAAACTTTATATTGTAAAGAAATATATATATGAAGATGTATCTTCAAGATTGATTTAAGAATGATTCATTCAAAAAAATTAGTAGATGATCAAGTACTATTTTTAAAGACTATAAATATGTTATAAGTGAAAGATTTCAAATAATTTTATATAATTTGTTGGCATATCTCCTACTCCCCTTAAAAGATAACAAGATTGTAGCTCTTATATCAAATTTGATGGTAAAAAAGTACAAGAATACTTAAATCAAATTATTTTAAATTTTCATTTATTAACCAAATAATGAAAGGATTGATGGCTATATCCTTAACAAAATGACATAATTAATTAAATAAGACAAAAATATAATTTAGCATCCAATTATGTGATGTTATCTATTCAAAAAATTCATGTATTCCAACTGATAACTAGAAATTAATTCATTTTAAGTGATAGAAATTATTGAAATAACTTTTTGTCTATAGTTGTAAATCTTTTCTTCACATACATGACATGACAAGAATGTATCCCAAGTCACATGCTTATGAAATTAAGTCATGCACATGTGATGTTTCCACTTGATATGATTTCTTAAGTGTGAAGTCATTAATCCAGCACTTGATCTTATAAATCAAGTATATACTTAAGTGTGTAGTCATTAATCCAGACATATGATAGATTGTGATAAATGTAAAAATTTATAAACGAAAAGAACTCATTCAGACATTGTTTTGGTCAGAATCTTAACATTATTGGTTATACTCTTAATCTTTTTAAAATATACTTTTGATATTATAGTCTATTCCTTTTTGTAAAATCCTTTTATAAGTTTTCTACTTATTAATCATTTTTATTATCAAAATATTCATACATTAATTTATATAAAAAATATTAATTAATTGGGTGAAAAAATAGGATAGATCAATACAAAAATTTGCAAAAATCAATAATACTAGTATTTTCCTACATTCACATATATCTACCAAACTATCTTTAAAATGAGAGTGTAATTTATGTTTTATAATAAAGTGAGTCATTCCATATATTGACACGTCTATGGAAGGGAAGATCAGTCATCATTCTACGCCCCAAAAAATTCATGTCCCTATTATTAAACTAATTAAATTCCACTAAATAATATATAAAAATTAATTTCTTATTTTTTATGATTTTAGTTTTATCATAAGTTTATAAGTGTGTGACAATTTTTGATTGAATTGAAATACATCTGTGACTTAGAAAGTGAGAGTTGATCCAGAGAATATGGCATTAACACGTGTTAGTATTGAATTACAACCAATATTGGAGCACAAATCACAAACAGCACCGTGTCCACAAAAATCTGAAACTCGGTAACCTTAGCCTTACAATCTGAACTTCTACGTTAATCTTTCGAGTTTCCACCACATTCTATGATTTTCAATTTTCTTCAATCTTGTTCTCTGAGAACACCATATTTTGCTCTTTATCTCTCACCATAATCATCCAATTAGCACGTAAATCTTAGTGTACATGGCAACAGTCTTGTCCACAATCTGCGTGCTTCCTTTGAGGAATCCACAGCACATGTCTATCCCACCCTCACGAATACTTTGCCACTCTTCAGTCTCAAAAGATAGTTGTATGATAAATAGTGGAGAAAGCAAGAAACTTTCCTCTTTGTTGGTGAACAGAAGAACCCTTTTGGCTTCTGGAGTTTCCTTGTTGGGTTTTCAAGGAGAGAGTTTGGCGGTGGTGAAACAAGGACTTCTAGCTGGTAGAATTCCTGGTCTATCAGAACCAGATGAACAAGGTTTGTTTACCTTGTAACATTCCTTGTTAAATAGGTTTTTTTGTGATTAGTCCTATCCCATCAGTTTCGGAGTGAGGCAGACTCACTAAGTAAGAGCCTTTTGAATATAATTGCAGCTGCAATTTACGTTTTTCAGCAGTCTCCCTATTTCCCACAGGGAATTAATTCACCACAACCACAATTTATAATCTTGATATGCACATTTAGAAGAGGAACATGGCATATAAGATAAGAGAGGATATAATTTGAACATAACGTGGTAATTAAGGAAGGATCTGCAAATTGATAAAACATAGAAAGTGTTTACACATTACATCATGAGCTTAAATAGAAAATCTAGTGTCCTATGTCTAACAACTCAAACAACCAACCTCATATGTGGTCATAAGTAATAATCATTTAGGGTCAAAAAATGTTTGTGAAGCTGCTAAATAATCCCTTATAAGAAATGGCTTAAAAGTGTCTCCCATTTGAAGGCATGAAGCATGTGATGTTTATCTCAAGTTATCCTTCCGGTTCGAATCTAATAATCTCTTTTGTTATAGATTTTAAGTGAAAGTGAAATAATATAGGCAAGGGTTTGATCAGACAGGTTGGAGGACATATCGGAGGCCGGATGAGAAGTCAGGAGGACATGGTGTTGGATGGAGTCCTATTATCCCATACAGCTTCTCAGTGCCTCAAGAATGGGAAGAGGTGATGATCAATACAAACTTTTCTATTTAAGTTGGAAAAGTTTCAATGGCAGTGATAATCCCTTTGAAACATTGAAATGACTTCTCTGTATTATTTATGAGTGAGAAATTTACTTCTATGTTTATCAGAAATGTATTATCCATATTTTGATCTTCTATCTATTCTTCTGCTTGCTTACTTTTTGTAAACTTGTACACATGCTTAACAGGTACCGGTATCAATAGCAGATCTCGGTGGCACAGAGATAGATTTGAGATTTTCGAGCTCTAAGGAAGGACGCCTATTTGTCATTGTTGCTCCTGTTCTTAGATTCTCTGATGGTGGGTTTGCCTAATTATCTCTATCCATTTTAGTTTTATGGAGACATAGAAAATAAAATTGAGACAGAAAGAACATAGAATTTTCTTGTTAGTTATTTTTAGATAATAACATTTTGACTATACAGATCTTGGCGATGATGCTAAAATAGAACAAATTGGACCTCCAGACAAAGTGATCAATGCCTTTGGTCCAGAAGTGATCGGGGAAAATGTAGAAGGGAAGGTTCTCAGCGCAAGTGCCGAAGAACACGAAGGAAGAACTTACTACCAGTTTGAGTTGGAGCCGCCTCATGTTCTTATTACTGCTACTGCAGCTGGCAATCGCCTATACTTGCTCGGTGTAACAGGCAGTGGTATGAAAGTTTATCCTCTTCTAAGTAATTTTGCAACATCAACTCTGAATAGCCATAAAAAAGTATAAAATAAATATGAAAAATTAACCAAAAGTTTAATGTCTGAATTACACAGGTCTTCAGTGGAAGAGACACTACAATGATTTGAAAAAAATAGCCGAGTCTTTTCGAATTGTATAAAAGGGATCTTCTGTGAATTGTGAGATCATATATGTTCAATTTTCTGTATCTGTAGTGTAGTATAACAAAGGAGTTGTTTCCCATTCTCTGATTGGGAATTCTGTGAACTGAGATCATATATATGTAAAATCTTGCTGTATCTTCAATATACCAATTACCAAAACATTTTTGTTTCAATTTTATGCTTAGTCTGGGACTCTGGGTGGAAGGTAAATAATTTATTTTGAAGTTAACAATGATGGAATTCAATGATGGGGAAGTCTTTTATACTCTGACGTTGATGCTTAATAAGGTAATGGTGTTAGGTTTTGTGCTCCATATGTGGAGAAAGACTTTTATTTTGTTTAAATAGACTTGTCTCACTTAAAAGTTAGTGGAGATGAGTCAGATTAGTACGGTGATGATGTTCAGTTTGGCAAAAGAGAAAAGTGAGAGAGAACAGTGGGAAGAGAAGAAAGTAAAATAACAAAGAGAGTTAATCTTCTTTACTCAGGACCACCTTTCAGAAACAATTTCATTAGGTCCATTCCATGCTTTATTCTTCATGCTCTATTTCTTTGATAAAGCTCATTACCACATGCTCATTCTCTTCATTTACTGTGACATTATATTCCATTTGTCTTGGTTGTAGCATTTTCTTTCTGAATTCATATATTCATTGATTCAACTGCATGAGTTTTAGTTTAAGCCAAAGGAAAGTTTGGGTATTAAACTCAAACAAAGGTGCTGCCATATACAAGGGAGGGCATCCCTGTTTGGACCACTCCTGGCTGTTGGCTCACGGCTGGACCGCTACGGCGGTCTCCAGCGGCTCGTCATGGCGCCTCCATTGCTGCACACGGCGCCTCAGAGTCTGCACCTTTGCTGGCCATCATGTTCAGCCCCGACGACAACACATGGACCCTGTTCAGGCCGTCTCGGCCAGCTCCGCTGCACTAGGTGGCGCCCGACTTGCCTCGGGATATGATATCCCTCTCTCCGGTGTCGGTTATGCATACTTTTGTTCAATGTAAATGAACTTATGATCTTGATTTACGATTCAAGTTATGTTTTGTTCACCACAATTACTAAAAATTACAAGAAAATACCATCAACCATATTTATGATTGGGACATATTTGCAAAGCTCCAAAACCTATAATATGGAGACACTCTTACTTAAATATTTAAAATGTCATGAGCTATATCCTTAGATTAATATTGCAACCACAGGATATTGTATCCCTGTTTTCTTCACTTTCAAAGGAGGAGGCACCCAACAAATCAATAATAGATACGTGAAGAGGGGTCTGACATGCATGTGAGGAAAACAGTTCACTCACTTTCTAAAATTAGAGTGACATAGCGTTATAGTATAACTATGGACACCACCTTTTTGAAAGGACCATTGGTGCTCTAAATGGTAATTTGGTTGAACCTACATAGATATTAGATAGTGGCTTAAAGCTGAGCTAACTCGTAGTACGGGAGGCTTCATAGGTTCTAGTAAAAACTTTAACCACTTAAATTAAGGAATATTTTGTACCATGCTCATAGAATATATTCTAAGTGTGAGGAAGATGTTTTGTACAAAAGTCAATGAGGTAAAGGTAAAGAAATAGACTCGTAAACCTAATAACATAAAATTTTGTATCAATGTCAAACTTACTTATATATTTCTTTTATTTATTCCATGAACAAATATTCGAGCCCATAAATAAAGATCTTCCAAGAGATTGTATTAAGTGTAAATCAAAAACTAATCTAAAATATGTATTTTTACTTGATTTCAGAGCTAGGAACCGAACATTAAAATTGACAAATATAATGAGGAAGTAGGTATGGTGTATGAAACTAGGTAGGAATGAAATCATTTGAAAGTGATAAATTGTGGGATCTAATCACATTCAGATCACAATATGATAGTTTTAGTAGCTTTCATAAGATCAATTTGGGTGACTATGATTGTGTAAGCCAAAATTAAGGTATGATAAATTTAGCAATGTACTTACCGTATACACAGCTAGATCAAAATTGAAATTTAAAAAATGTTGGATGCTTTTATAAGTGTCTGGTATTTGAGATGTTGATAGAAGTCTTTTATAATTAAGGTGTGATAAATGTAGTAATGTATTTTAGGACTCCATCAATTTCATATTTTTTTAATGTTTAAAATTATGTGCAAAGTTTAAGAAATTAATATAAATTTGATATAATCTAACCAAAATAGTATCATTAATCCACAACAGAAACTACACTAAACAAAAAGTGAGAGATATAGAACATAAGATATGAGTAATAAATAAGGATATGTTGCAAAGTAAAAAATTATTGTGTACTATGTTTCAAAAAACAAAAGATTTAGCAAACGTGAAAAAAATTAAAGCATCATAAAATAGGAAAGGAAGAGAGAGTGAATAAAAGTATCATCTTTAGACACATTATGTGTGGATAGGATGATTTATAGGGATATATTTATTTGAGAGTAATAAATGGAAACACATCTTCTATTCCAATCACAATGCATGTGAAATGACACAAATTGTAGAGTTAGTACATATGATCCTGTAATTAATAAACACGCTTATGCTCTTATACACAAGTAAAGTTTTATCCTAAGTAAGCAGAGAGACTATCAATTGCAGACGGCACTTTGTTTTGGAAAATAACTCTGCAATTAAGTCGTAAAGTGTTCAATTTATGTGACACTCGTAATGATTGGTTAAAAAAATATTCAAATTAAAATTTTAATAAATAATTGTTTTTCTGATCAAACATAGAAACTGGCACAATTTGTGACACAAAAAACGTTTAAGAATGAGATATTTAATTAAAAGATTTAGATATAATTTTAAAAAATAAATTTTAGGTCAGAAGGCTAGATTTAGATATTTAATTAAAAGACGTTTTAAAATAAGATATTGTTCCATATTGGCAAATCGAGCATCCCATGTTGGCCAACTGGTTTCCTTCCCGACTGGCCAAGGACTGAGCACACTCGGACAAAGACTCAACCGGATGCTACACCATTGGTCGGGTAGAATGGGTCGGTTTTGAGACCACTATCTTGATATCCCTCCTGACGCACTACCAACAATGTGTTGTCACGCCGTCTGCAAATCAAGCACGTGCCAATCGCAGCAGGCCATCTGCAATTCTCATTTTACCTCGTGCCAACACGACAACGACATATCTACGATACGACTACCAGACCTGCTACAGAGTACGGTCCTGTCAAATCTGTCTGACACGAGCAAAGCAGCCCTCGACAGACCTGAATGGTTGGCCATGCCAACACTACTTGCCAATGATTACTTCATTCATCCTACCACTATAAATAGAGAATCTCTCTATAAGGAAGTATTTATTATTTAGTCTCATTATTCTTGTTCTTTAACATTAGCTCTCTATTTCTCCTCATCAATCTCATACTCATTTGATTGTCATAATAACTTTTCAGATACCTACACTAACGGGTCAAAGCTCAATTTAAACATCTCTAAAAAAACTTCTTGTCGAGTTTTCTAGTCCAATCCACCAGACTTATAACAAAAGATCATATACTATTTGTTTAGGTGGTATATACATTTTATACACTATTATCAATTAATCAGATATAATTATATGTGCGACTTTAAGATAGTCACAAGAGAGCAGAATATTTGTGGCAATTAGTTGATAACGGTAAAAAAAAAACTATTCCACGCACACGTTTTTTTATTACTGGCGAGCTGGTCTCTCATGAGCCAATTCCAGGACGAATCAGGTAGCAAAGTCACATTAATATTAAAGTCAATAAATAATAGAACATGCCTGCCTTTGCATTAAACTGAAATTCCAATTTGAGTGTTCTGATTTATCCACTAAAGAATTCATGAAACTCAAATAAGAAATAACAGAACATGTTTGGCTTTATATTATACTGAAATTCCACACCTTCACTGTCTCTTTGCTTCTGAATTATCCACAACAATTCGTCAAATTCAGTGTGGTTGCCTTGTGGAAATGTGTTCCATTTATTCAAGTATGAAGTCACATATTAGTTATCAATAAAATAGTTTATAATTATAAAAAGTATAAAACTTATTTTAATACTTTGGTTTAAAACCATGGACCATGTCTGATCGAAAATAATTTTTTTCAACCAACATACGGATTAGTCAAAGAATTTAAATTCTATTTATGATACGATGAAAAGAAAAATGTTTTGTGATATAATGCACTAAGATCTATTAATCTTGTGTATCTTAGTGCATTATTCATTATTCTATATGTTATATCAATTCTAATTTTTAAAAGTGATATCCATTATAAATATTAGACCACATATTTTATAACTACTCAAATAAACATATAATCTCATTGTGTAGAAGTTATAAACTTCTAACCCACTCTCCCATATCATCTTACCTTGTTGCCATTTCTAAAGCAACAAAGCATTGATTTGAGCACTTTGGTTCTCTCTACACCAAGGAAGATTTCTGTTTTCACTTGTGTTGAATTTAGAAGATAAGAAAACAAAAATTACAACGTTCAACTTGAAGCTATGGGTGTTTTGCATTTGGTGTTTGGCATATTTGGTATGTTAAATGTTAATCTTCCTTTTTAGTTTTAAATGATGAAATAATTTCAAGACTTATATTATATTTCCTCTGTTTTTCATTGATCATCTTTGTTGGTGCAGGCAATGCTTTGGCTCTATTCCTCTTCTTGGCTCCAGCGTATGAATCACATAACTACCTCTTTCATTCTCTATTATTTTTTAATTTTTATTGTGGGTCAAATAAAAAATAATGCTTCATAAAATTGGATCTTCTTTTATTAGAGGTGAAAATCACAAAAATTTATACCAAGACCCACCATGCTCCTGTGATTTCTTATTTTGAAAATCAACTTCTAACACCTTTAAGTTGTTCATTTTAGATGCTTATAAAGATAAAAGATATAAAGTGCTAGATATATGTAGTTTAATTTGTTACAAGAGAAGTTATTAGGATAAGATAATCCAAATCTTTATTTATGATAATGTTTGACATGACTAACTTGTAATTCATCATGTAGTTTGCAACTTAATTTTTTAGAGCTACTCAATGAAGACGAGTTAAAGAAAACTTATAGTCTAAAAAAGGAATTTGTAATTTTCGAAAACTAACTTCTAAAATACTTAAGCAGTTTTTGAGCTTTTAATAATTCATTCTCATTTTTTCCTTATAATTTTTCATTAAATGACATTATTTATTTAGGCTAAGCAAAATATTATATGTATTGTTGATAAGAAATGTTAGTTATGTTAAAAAGGTCTAATCCATCTACAATATCAAAGATTTAATTCAACTTTCATAAGTTACAATTTCGTAGATACAAATTAGTTTTGTGAAACAAATCACCAAGTTAAAAAAATATTTTGAGGAAGAAATTATATAATTTTATAAAATAATATAAAATATTTATTTCTGTTTTATAATTTTCATTTTTAATTAAGTGACACATTTTAGTTGTAGAGAGAAAACAAAAGGTAAAAAGTTTTGTTTCTTAATTTTAATGTGATCTTCATTCAAAATTACATGTAAAAAGATTTGTTTCTTGATTTTATTCTTGGAATAGTCATAGGCTAATAATTATCCAGTCATAACAAAAGGTTCATGAGCTTTTCCATTCTTTTTTCCATGCTAGTCTCATGGTTTTCCAAACTCAGCATTTCAATCATTTTTGCATAGATTTCTATAAAATCTAACATGTGGAATAGTAAAAGCTTGAGTGAAAATTGTAACAATTTTGGCTTTGTAGGATAACATTCAAGAGGGTTATAGCCAACAAATCCACAGAGAAGTTTTCAGGCATTCCCTACCTTATGACACTTCTCAATTGTCTCCTTTCTGCTTGGTATGATTCTTCTTTTCTTTCTTGCTTTATCCCCTCTTCCTCTAAAATCTTGTGTCAAATCAAATATACTCTTTCATATGATTGCACTCAATGGGTCCATTTCCCTTTTGTTGTGGACTTGTGGTGTAATTTCATGTACACTCATAATATTTTACTTTATCTTATTTACCATAATATTTTACTTAAAGCATGGTACGGCTATTTTTTTTCTTTCTATATTGCTGCTAAACTTTGACATAGAAAGTGGGCGGAAATCTCTATCGTGACTGCAATTACAATCATGACCATAATCGCAATTTAATTTAAGAGTTGAAGTATTGTTTTTGTGTTTAAAGTGGCTTCTGATTCTGAGTGTTTTAACCATCCATAGGTATGGTTTGCCTTTTGTGTCTTCGGACAACATACCAGTATCAACTATCAATGGAGTTGGAACAGTGATTGAAAGCATATACATTTTGATCTTCATCATATTTGCACCTAAGAAACAGAAGGCTAAAATTATTGGTCTCTTCACCACTGTACTTGCAGTGTTCTCTATTGTTGTTTTTGTGTCCCTTTTTGCACTGCATGGCAATTCCAGGAAGTTCTTTTGCGGCTTCGCCTCCGCCATATGTTCCATAATCATGTATGGTTCGCCGCTCTCAATTATGGTAAGCTAAGTTTCCATCAAACCACTCTTTCTTTGCCAATTATAGCTTGGTTGCACCTTTATAAACTGGGATTTCACTGAACCTTGTGTTTTTGTTGTTGAGATTTTTTAGAAGTTCTTCATTAATTTGTATTAGATCATAATCATTATTCTCCACCAAATGCCCATCCGTCAACCATTGCAGCAGCAAATGTCAATCAACTTGACCAGCTGACCGAGCCATCACGTCACATAGGACTTGGCATGATGGCTCGGTCAACTGGTCAAGTTGATTGACATTTGTTGTTGCAATGGTTGATGGATATGCATTTGGTGGAAAATTATGATTATGATCTAATAATATTTAGAATAGAAAATAATGGCTGAATTATTGATTACCAAAGTGTACAAATTGGTGTTAGAGAGTAATAATTAGGACACTTCCCTGATTAGTAAGAACAATATATAGTCTTGCTAAAGTGATAAAGACATATTTATTGAAATGTAATGAGTTACCCACATAACCAATAATGATGGATCCTTATACTAAAATGATGCGTAGGACCATATTCTCTTCTTTCAAACTAGGAAATGGTCCATATCCAAAAAAACCTAATAACTTGTTTCTATTTGAAAATAAACTATCACTCAGTTTTTCTTGCACTTAGTTAAATAATTGATGTGCCCAAAACATTTTCATGTTCAAAATGTTTATTTGTACTGCTTTTACATTGTCATTAAGGCCTTAGTTGTTGTCTTATTTTAATGAAGGTGTGCATGTAAAACAATCCAAGAAACCATGCTATCAAATTGGCAACATTAAAATATTACTATGGTTGTATTTACTATAGAATTTAAACTGTGCAGAGACTAGTAATGAGAACAAAGAGTGTGGAATTCATGCCCTTCTACTTGTCCCTGTCTGTGTTTCTATGTGGCACTTCATGGTTCATCTTTGGTCTACTAGGCCATGACCCATTTTTAGCTGTAAGCATAAACCTCATTTTTTTAAATTTTAATTGAATTTAGTCTAATTGATTTTTTTGTGTATTAGAAGTGAAATGCAATAGTCTTGGTGATTTTTTTTTCAGGTACCTAATGGTGTTGGTTCTGCTTTGGGGGCATTGCAACTAATATTGTATTTCATATATCGTGACAACAAAGGGGCACAAAAGAAACAAACCCCAATAGAGGAAGAAACCATTGAAATGGGCCACACAAGGCCCAATCAAGAGAAACAATCAAATGCAAATGGAATTCGAAAATGATGTTTCTAACTTAGGACTAGTTTTGGCTCAAAATAAAGATTAATTAAAAGCCGACTATCAATCGTATTTGTTATTTGTTTGCTACATAAGACTGATCGTACTTTAGTATTGAACGGGTTTTGTGAAACTTCTATGATACTTTGCTTTTATAATGCAAAGTATTTGTATTTTATGTTATCAGAAAGGAATTGGTTGCATTGGTAATTTATACTTTGCTTTCTCATAACTATGGAGTTTTTTCTTTATATATTGGCGATGAGTAAAAGTTTTCCCCCTTTATATATTGATGATATAGATATACCTAATAATTGATATTTTTATTTCGAGTCAATTTTACTCTTAATATGTATTGGGATTAAGACATATTTTAAATTGTTTACCATACTTAGTATTTTCCATGACATAAAAAACTGATATTCCAAATTCATACATTTTAACCATATTTATTAATGGTCATTGATTATTTATAGCTCGAGTTAGTTTACTGGTTAATTTAGTTTTTATATTTAAGTCAATTTCTATTATTTAGGCACATACTCACACATATAGATAAAATTATTTTAAGGTGCTGATAAAAAAAATTAATTTACACGTTGAGTACATTTTATGGGATTAAAAGCATTTGACTACATTTAGGTTTAAAAGCGTACTTGGAATCTTGGATACTGATTTTTTTCATTTTCATTTTTTTAATTTGATTTGATTTTATTCTATTTCCATTTATCTATACTATATATAAATTCAAAACATGAAATAACTACCACCATGGTGTAATTTCTATTTTCCTATTTTGCCCTTACATTTTTTAATTTCTATATCTATACTATACATAAAGTCAAACATGAAATAACTACCATCATGGTGCAATTTCTATTTTTCTATTTTGCCCTTACATTTTTTAATTCTATACTATATATAAAGTCAAAACATGAAATAACTACCATCATGATGTAATTTATATTTTCCTATTTTGCCCTTACATTTTTTAATTTCTACAAAAAAAAATCATATAATCCTAAGTAACTACCATTAGCACATTAGTCACCTTAAATTGAATTATAATAAATATATTTTTTTAACATAAAGTACTCTTAATACAAAAACATTCTAATTTTATAAAATATATAAAAATTGAATATTTAATATAATAAAATAAGAATGCGGGTCGGCAGTCGTGTATGCCGACACGCTAGTTTTGATAACTTGTCCCACAAAAAAGTTATATATATATAATTAATAGTTTATTTATTCTCACTAATTCTCTCAACCAAATGTAGTTTTGACTTTGTATTCATATATACTAATAATTATACTTACACGTCCGAAAGCACATAAATAACTCCTTACATCAGAGGGTTTTGATGTAATTTTCTCTAACAAAAAGTGACGATGAGATATTGACTCTTACACTATTTAGATTTGGCTTCATAGTGTAGTATGATAGTATACCATATTTATGGAAATTTTGTGTGAAATTAAAAAAAAATTATATATTTCTTCCCTATGATCATTTTCATTAGAAACTATATTTGTTTGTGAAATAAATGGCAGTTCATCCATACTACAAAGTCAATGTCAATATCAAAATAAAGAAATAAGAAGCTAGAACTAAGAAATGATATTAATGAGAAACAATAGTAGATGTTTTGTTATTTTGTTATAACTATTTTAAGACATATTGAAGATGATTAAAGATAGGATAGATAACTCCATATTAAATAAAATTTTGGTATGTTATACAAACAATTGATAATATTGTAAATGATATATTTTTATTTTAAAGTGTCATGACTAAGAAATAATAAAAACTAGCTTATTTTACTACCCAAATATTTATTTTTAGGATCATTATGTTTTGAAAAATGATTGAAATAACAATTCAATTTTTCCTACCTTTTTGTTAGAGCATGTGATGGGGTGAGTTGAAGGAAGTAGTAAAGGAAGAAATAACTTGTATTTTGGTCAATAAAAACTGGATTTCACTATATTTTTGAAGTTGTGAGATTTGATCATTGTCATACTTCATAATATAGTATTATCATACCTATCTCATCCACATTCCCAAAATGATGAATGACACACATTACCTAACAAAAAATATATAGAAATTGTAAAAATACTCATTTTGGTTTATTTCAAAATGAAATAATACTTCTAATAAGTATATGTTGCTTAAATAGATAAAAGAGAGAGTAAATTCAAAGTTGAATTCTATTTTTAAATTTATACATTGTCAATTTATCTTAGCCAATATGTAATTAATTAATAATAGAAACTACATTTTTTTGGAGTTTAGCTTAACCACTTATAACACATTTTTATTATTACACTCATCTCTCATATATATACATAATTAGTTTAATATAGTATATCTGCAAAAAAAATGATAATTTATATAATTTTAGTAATGTTATGATATTATAGTGTAATTTACTCATGATAATTATATTCTATACTTTTAAACCCACATTTAAGTATATGTGTGGATAAAGATTAAAATGTACTTTATTTTCCATTTTCTTGCTTCTTGTATTTTATCTCTTCTTTCAATGAAAATGGGTCTTCAGAACCCAAACCTTATTAAAAAAAGTTATTTTGATTTGTTGTGTTTTTTATTCTCGCGATAACTGCATTATGTGGCATAAAAATGTATGCAGATTCATGTATATAAAATTGCAATAAATATAAGGAATTTCAATTAAGAGCATTACTAACTCCAATTATGTTATTTCCTACTAACACGTATGGCTAAGGTATATGATTTAAAGCCCATATAAATATATAGGGATGAAGTTAATGCATTCAAGGCATTCCTATTTTCTATTATTTTTAAAGAGGCGTGAAAACTTTTATACGTTGAATACTGTTCTGTCATCTTCCTTATATGCTCATTTTTTTTTTCTCTCTCTCTAGAATGCCATTGATAATAAATAGAAATGGTAAAATTCTCCAAGGGAGATATATATGTGAAATTAATTACGTTAACCGAGTGTATCTAGTAATAATAAGAGTTTAATATATATATATATATAATACAATATTTTTTTTACACTATCTTTCCTCGGGTATTAATTATCATTAACTATTAAAAAATATATAAATGAATAGTAGATGATGAATTGAGTATATAACAATTATATATTATCAATGTATATATATATTAAACTTTTTTTTTATAAAGAGACATATTATCAAAAGTCTACATTTGCCTTCAACCATTTTCATTTCTCTTATTGAATGGGGCAAAAATTATAGTGTTCATAGTTTCCCAGGAGTAATACTCATCTCAGTTACCGAAGGTGTAGTATGTTTTTAAGGATAAAAATGTAATGTAAATATAAATTAAATGATGTAAATGTTATTGTCTTTTGATTTTTATGTGTAAAAATCAAATGTAGACTTTTGTCTTCTCTATTATTAGATAGGAGTTTCTTCTATCCTAATTTCTAACCAAAATTCTTGTCCCAGTCTAATTAAAAGATAACACTTTATTAAAAAAAAAAATTATAAAAATACAAAATAACGTTTTTATATTACTTGAAGAAAATTGATTGACTTGGAACATGAGAACATAATCATTTTGGAACAGTCAATCACTTCAATATCTAGTTCAAAGAAATCTTCATGACAGCTAATAATAATTGTACATTTGTACAAGAAATTCCTTCAATTGAAATGAAAGTTTCCTTACATCAAAATCAAATAATTAACACACAGAATTATTAATGGGCATTTAAATCAGCACATTTTAATTGTGGTGGCATTTTTGGTTACCTTTTGATTACTGCAATCTAGATTATTGAGAGAAAATACAATCAGTAAAATAGTAATCTCGATTGTGGAGATCTTAGGAACAGTGTTTCCACCTCAGTTACAATGGAGACCTAAAACTAAAATATTGATAATAAGCTACACTCAAGCCTGTCATGAGTGAAACTTATGCAAGCATATACACTACACTGAAAGTATGATGAAAACTGTACTCAGATATATATTTATTTAGAACAAAAAAGTTATGTTTTATATTATTATTGTTCATATTTAATAATGATCGACTTTTTTAACATTATTATTCAATAACTTATCGGATTCTATTACTTGTGAGGCAAATTAAGCGATTAGAGAACTTTAATTTTTTGTCATACTAACTGCTTGTTTGACAAATCTTGAAGGAACTCACTCATGTATGTATCAATTAAACAGAACACAATTTCTCAATAACATGTATAATTCAATAATATTATTAAAGAGGTTATCACATAGTAAGATAACAATGTCATGATTCACACATAACACATTATTCACCCCTTGGATTTCATATTGCTGCTTAGAACTTCAACTCATAATCTCTCAACTTAGAGTTAATGCGGCGTTCTCTCGAGCTCCGGCGCGGCGCTTGAACTATCTCTTCATCTTGTGGTTCTTGGTTGAGATCTATTGGGAATTCCCTTTCCGCTTGAACTACCTCTAAGATGTCCTTCACAGCTTCTTCTTCTTTCTTTGATGGTTCCACAATTTCTGCTTTATTAGGGTTCACTCCCTGCAAAAATGATGAAACAATTTAAACAATCAAAAAACTTCATATATATGTCACTTTTGATTAAAATCTTAGGAAGAATATATTATTTTTTATGAAAACGCTTACAGTGATAGCGTATTGAATAATTTTCTCATCGTAGTATTGCCCGTTAGCAACCTAATTAAATATATATACATATAAGCATCTCAAAATGAGACATAATATAGATATATAGTTAGAACCATGTATTTAAATGAATCAAAATTCTTACAGCTACAGCAGAGAACACATCTTCATTTTCTGTCTCCATCTCAACAGGATCCTACAGATAATATTATTTAATTCGAAATTATATATATAGCTAGAATCATGCATGTATAGACGAATTACTCAAAATAATTACATAAAATAATAATTCAAACAACTAGCTTATATCCATATACCTTTGTTGGATGGTTATCTTCCCTGATAGGAGATTGAGGCTTAGGGGTACTTTGACTTTTCAAAGAAGCACAAGTGTTCTTGCTTTCCATGGCAAAGGGGACAATAGAATAGCTGCTATAGCAAGTGATGGAAAAGGGGACAATAGAATAGCTGCTATAGCAAGTGCTGGTGTGTGTTAAGGTAAATGGGGCTTTTGCTATTTATAAGAAATGCGTTTTAAGAAGAGCTATTTGGACTAACTTACTGTATTGTGAAAACTGACCAAACCCGTCAGTTCAACTCGATAATTGGTGAACTCCTGTTCATATCGAATGGTAAATAGTTATATCAATCATGCAATTATATTAACCAAAACTTATTATACTAACCTATTTTTAATCAAATTGTATTGATCATACTGACCAAAACTTGTTATAGTGACCTATTTTCAAATTGATTTTTGAAGTCATTTCCTATTTCAAATTGATGCTATAATAATTTATTTTTGAGTTATTTTTGGAGGTTTAAAATCATTTTTACTGATACACTTTAAGGAAAGTAATAAAGAGATTTTGCAAATCATTTAATTTATTTTGAACTTTGTCACTAAAATTGTGAATATTGGTTGAAGATATGCAAGAAAATACATACGGATGAAGTGAAACAAATTTTAACACTACCAATTTGAGAAAAAAAATATAGATTATGAAAATAATAGTTTTGCCTTCAGCAATTTATATAGATATGATAAATTATCAATCCAGAAGTGCATACTGATTAGGTATTTGAACTTTTGAATGACCAAATAATCTATATGAAAGATTTTCTTGATAAGCAAATTTATTAAAAGATACTATAAGAGGTACTAATTTGATTATAAGCCACAAGAAAGTTGAATAGAATTAGTAGGATTAATGTACCATTGAAATAAGACTTAAATTGTTTCAGAACCATAATCAAGATGAATCCAGATTAGCTGTTCAAAAAGTGTGTTACAAACCATGTTCTCGTCTAATAAAATTGTGACACCTATTAAAAGAAATTGAATAATGGAAAACATCATTAAAATGTTTTTTATTAGGTGTTATAATTTTATTGGAGGAGACATGCTTTGAGACACATTTTGGGACATATGATCCTTTTCACTCAAGAAATCCATAATTTAAACAAAATTAGGATTTCCCCCAAAAATTACATCATTCATCATACTTCAAACCCACTAAATCACAATTAACCACACTACATTCTCCAATGGGAAATCTATATGAAGATTTAACCTGTCCTTTTTTCTCTTTCCCAAAAAAAACAACCCATATCTTTAGAAAGTTACATCCAGTCAATAGCACAAATTCAGAATTTGTTAACTCTCTAAATTATAGCTTTCGTACCTAAAAAAGAACTTCTATTAGAGGGACCAACTTCTATATTTTATCTCTTGAGATAAACTTCTGTTAAATGAGAAAAAAAGAACAAACCTCAAAACTAAAAAACCCACACCAAAAAAACAAAAAAATCCAACCAACAGATAAAATATATAAAAGCTCCACCGCAAGAAAAGGATTACCAGCACAAAACAATACTTCGTTTAGTACTGTTTGATGATCCTCCAAGCTTACTTTCAGTAAAATTTTCACAACAAGCCACCTACTTCATTCAGTATTTTTTGCACCAACCTAACAAATCTTAGCTGGATCATTAAGTATTATTTCTATGCTTCGCTATTTCTGACTGATTGTGTATTTTTTTAATCGGCAATAAAATTTTATAAAAAAGAGAAAGAAAATTTAGAGGACAAGTAGTAGTTTCATCCACGTACAGTGTTTAGATAACTAACATAAATGAATGCAAGTGGATAGATTTAACACTCATTTTGGTATATGAGAAAATAAAGACATCTTGCTTTTATAGGCTCCAAGAATTCAAAAAAAATTAACTCCAACATGTAATCTGTGTAAAAGTTTCTATTTTCGAAAACGATCTTATTTCTAATATGCCATAAAATCCAACTAGTTACAAACCAAAGATATCTACCTCTAAAATATTAGCAAAGTCAATATTGTGTATTAATTGTTTACCTAAGTACTCTGAGAATTATCTGTACACATAGCCTCCACACTTAGCTAAGTCGAGATTACATTTGGAGTAGAAACAGTACTCAGAACAAGTTACAAAAAAGAAGAAAAAAAACTCCTTGGATACATTATGAAATACAATCTATATACACTCATTTTACAATTCGAAAAGGGAACATGATTATTTCCTATTGAGTTAAACCAGAAACATGCATGTACGCATCTTAATAAGATCAAACAACCCCACAAAAATTGAACTGCAGACTGTTGAAGACAAAATTATTCCAATTAAACACACAATGATTAAAAAAAACATGCCAAATGATGAGTCCAAAGCAATATACTCTATGTCACACTTTTTTCGCAAAGCAACAGTGCACAAACAAATAACCAATATGAAGCATTTTTTTTATAATCTAACTTTTGATTATTCTAGGTTGCTATTGTTAAAATTAATGTTCGCTCTTGATCTTGATTTATGTAATCGGTAGGAATAGTGTAAATTTTTCGAAATGATGTACCAGCCCCTTGACATACATGTTTTTCTAGCTGTTCTTTTTATGGGCCTTACGTTTCTAATATCCCTTTTTTCTCTTACTAATGATGTTCTCATCTCTATCTCGCTGAACTCTAGTTTCTAAACTCATGATAGTTCCCTTTAACTGTTTCCTTTACGGAACAATTCAGTATCCACTCTAATCTGACGTATTAACACTAACCCATTCTTTTTTAGAGCAGCCTTTCCTGTTATTTTTCTACTTTGATTTTCTATCATGACTCACTCTTCTGAGTTTGGCTCCTCTCCATTATGGGAGAGGTCAATGCATACATAGAATTAAAACATGTGTCATAAATAAAATTTTAATGGTCCAGATTTTAATATGTTTTAAATTTTTTTATTATAAAAAGCATATTCTCTCACATATCCGCGGTACCGGAGAGGAATCCAATTCCACTCTTGTTCACCTTGCCGAAAAGAGCTAAGTTTAATTACTAGCATTTAGAAGTACCTTAATTAATGCAATTGCACTCTCTTGGAAACCATATTAAATCAAATTTTGAAATGTGACCTGAGCAATCTTTTAAAATTGACTGTTGCATTATAGTAAGTGATATAAAGTCATTTAATGTGGCTTTCAAAGAAGATATCATATATTTAATTTATTTTTGTATAACCTACCATATTATCTTATATTCTCCTATTACATGCGTGTTTTCTTTGTTTCGGGATATATGATTCTCCTCTCAATAAAAATTGTTCAAGTAATCGAACATTTGGGATATAGTGGAGTCTTATCCCACTTCATCTTGTTTGGTGACCATATATTAAAAGTAAATCTTACCAAATTATAACATAAACATAAACGGATGATTTCAAATACAATATAACAGGTTCATATCAATAATACATTCCCACTCAGACATACAAAGAAAGCAGAAACTAGCATAACTCCTTAAACTTTATTTATTTAGCTATCCAAATTCCAACATGATACTTCACTATTCATCCCCAGTTAGACGTCCATGCATCCACTGGTCTTTGCCTTCTTCCAGGTTGTGACCTAATATAACACCAAAAATACACTCTCCATATCAGTTTTGAGTTGAAATATAATTTTAATCTAGGAGTTTCCATATGCATAAAATCATTCATTTACGAATACAGTAATAGCAACAGGATCATCTGTTTGAACTTTAAAACCATTGAATTCAGAAAGCTTACTACTCAGAAACCCCCCCCCCCCCCCCCAAAAAAAAAAAAAAACAATCCATGTTACCTTCTTCTCCATAATTTCTTTTGGGGACCCTTTGTTCTGAGCGCTGAACATTTTCAAAGCTTCTTCCTGCGCAAAGATTTTCAAGAGAAATTTAAAAAATGTGAAAGAAATTGAAGGGAAATGGAATACCCAAATATATATATATACACACACACACACACAACACAAATAGAATGAATTGAGTCAATAGAGTAAGAAGAGAAAAAACTCAAACCCTGGCTAACTTCAGATCCTTAGCAGACATGGTTTTAGGTCCATGTTCATCAAAGGAAGGCTGCTTTTCAAGTGCGCGAGAGAGAGGAGGACGAGGAGGCAATGTTGCTGACGGGTTCTCCATCTTACCCTTGTTCTCTGTCTGATTACTCATTTTCACTATAAGAGAAACAACACCCACACCTCCCTTATATATACTGTACTCTTAAGGCTTTAAAGTAAGGTTGAGTAAGAAAGTCACTTAACTTTTTATTTCCCTAATTTGTGATTGAGGTGTGTACTGTACAAAAGCAAAAAAACGGGTAATCTTTGACAAGTAAGAAGAGGGAGATAAATTAACGTGGCAGCCATGGCGAGCTAGAAACTAAAACGCATTCACAAATGACAAAGAACGTTGAAAGAAAAGGCTTATTTTAGGGTCTAATAACGCATGGAACAACCAGGCATGCAGTAGAAGCCAAAAAGGTTGCCAACTAAACATGGTTCGGTGGGGGTTGTACATTTTATCATTATTACTTTCTTGCAAGGAAAAACAAACAAAAGATTAAGATTTTGATTGGTTAATAGATCATATATTTAGGTCTCTATCCAATAAAATTGCATAAAATAATATAAGATATTAGTTTATATTTTTATAATTTTTTGTAATTGATAGATTTTAGTTGGTATGAGACATCATAAAGAACCGAAGATCTATATCTAGATAAAGATAGGCTTGTAGTAACTTTTTTTATTTGCTATCAATATGGTGGTTCAACTGGTAATTTGATAAATCGGTCTTAATATCGGTATGATATAATAATTATATTGATTATGCAATTATATTGATCAAGAACCGACCAAAACTAGTCAAAATCAGTCGTTTTCAATTGAATCGTATCGTCATAACGATCGCTTTCATTTAAAATTATTTTTTAATAATGAAAATGAATTATTTTTATCAAAATGGTAGTATATGAGATCAAAAACACAACTAATGCATTTTTTATACTTCTAAAACATGGGTGGGAATCCACTTACTCCAAGAGTAAGTGAATCCTCACTTACTCCACATCCTAGCCATCAATTCTAAGGAAATTCAATGGTTAGATCTACCCACTAATTCAAACCATTGAATTTCCCTATAATTGATGGCAATGATGTTGAGTAAGTTTAAAAAACTTACTCTTGAAGTCAATGGATCTCTCCTCCTAAACATTGTCTACCATAAAGTGCTATATTTTTGTTTTAACAAATTGTATAAATAAAAGTTGTTACTGTTTTCTTATTGGGTTTTCAACATTAATATTAATATAAAATATATGTATATCTAACTTTAAATGTATGGGTTTAATCGGTGAATCATCAATTGAACCATTATACCACTATACTAGTATCGTGACCGGTTTGATGATCGATACAGTATTAATAACATTGGTTATCTTAAACTAAGACAAGATATATTTGATAGACAATGCAAGAGTGATTTTGATTGGTTAAGATTTTCATATGGAGTATAACACCTTTCATTATCACACATTATATTGCATTTTATGATGTTCATTTATATGCTTCTTGAGGTCTTAGCATTTTCTACATGTTTCATGAAACATCCGTAGAGTATAACGTATATCATAATTATCTATAAAAAAACTATGTATACAAGTTACTAATTATTTTTTGCCTGATACAATTATAAAAATGTGACACATTTCAACAAAATTGAAATTATTGGTTTCTTTAAAAGAAACGTTAAATGTAAACCTACAAGTGGCACTATTATTTTCATTTATTTGGTAAGGTGGTCTAGTGGTTAAGGTAGAAGATATAAGGAATAGGGTGAATGATGTTGTGGGTTCGAGTCTCATTCATAGCAAATTTTCAAAAAAATGAGTTATAAGGTGAGTTGATGATTAAAGAGAATGTGTGAAATGAAGGATATTGAAGGTTCGAGTTTCGTTCACAACAAATACTAACATAACATACTAATAGTGGAGTGTTTGTTTACATTAAAATGGTGTTCGGAAGAAGGTTTTGAATTTGTGACATTATTTGTTTATAGTGTATATAAACAATATTATGATAAGGTTGTGATAATATTAACATGAATATATGTAAATTTATTTTTTTAAAGTGTATTAAACGTAATTTTGTAATCATATTTATGATTTTTGAAGTTAAGTACAATTTCAACCTTTTACTAAAAAATGATTCAAAGTGAAAACCATATAATATTTGGGTCAAATATCTTAATATAAATAAACTACACCGAACTCTAAGTTAATTAATTATATGTTTAAATTAGATAATTTTTTTGTCTAAAAAATCGATCAAAATTGACCACGAATATCCCAAGTAAATTCATCAAAATAAAAATTTACAAACCCTTGAATGTTATTTTATTACGGACTAATAGAAATTTTTGTAATTAAAATATTTTATTTATGATAACATTCAAATTCACTTTCAAAACTAATAATGAATTTTTAATTAAAATGTGTTATCCATCTAATTCTGAAAACAAAATCATCAATCAAATCCTTACATCAACTTTCTCAAAAATAGTATTCTCAATTATATTGATCATCAACTTTAATTTATAAAATCTTCTTCATGCATACACAACACCATTATGATAGTCAACAAAATTCAATGTTAATTGCTGCATTAGTCAAACAATCTATAAGTTGTAAAAAATTCAAGGTCTTAAATGCATACATTTTTCATTTGGCAAGAACACTTTACTAACTTTAACTTCAAATATAATCCATTGCTATCGATATAAGATTAATTATTGTATCTAAATATTTTTTCAAAATAAATGCAATATGCCATTAGCCTGACATGATAAAAATGGATGAGATCATCTCCCGTATCGGAGAGTCGTGTACTGAATGAAATTGCAATATGTGGCAAAAAGCCCTTTGACGATCATAATAAATACAATATGCCATTAGCCTAACATGATAAAAATGGATGAGATCCTCTCCAATATCAGAGAGTCGTGTACTAGATGAAATTGCGGTACGTGGCAAAAAGCCATTTGACGATCATAATTTCATGTTATTTTTTAATAATAAATAAATAGTTTTTAACAAAAATCTCCTCATATTCCAATGCTAGTCTCTTCAATAATGTAGAAGAGTTAAACTCCATAGAAATATATTAACACAATATGCACTTACTTCATATTAGTGTGAGAAAGAGAAACCAAATTTTTAGAGAATGAAACACATATTTTTAAATACAATAATTTAAAAAACATACATTTTTAAATTAATGCATTTATATTGATCCATTCATTCCATTAAAATGAATTATTGAATGGATAATCATTTAAGTTATGTTGTGAATTAATAGGATACTCATATCTATATCTTAACGGATTCTAAATGGATTGTTGAATTATTTTTGGTCATCCATTAAAATCTTGATTCAAATTCATGCATTTAATATCTTACTCACCTATAACATAAATCATTCTCGTCATTGTTATTACCATAACCATCACCCTTACTACCACCATCGCTATCACCACTTTTGCCATTGTCGTCATTGTCTCCACTACTACCACATTATTGCTAACACACTACCACTTCACTCTCACTATCATCACCACAATCATCATCTTAACTATTTCCACACCATCATCATCGATGTCCATCTTATCTTTATAATTATTATCATTACCATCCTTACATTGTCGCCGTCATATTATTATCTTCACCACCACGCAATCGTGATTGTCATTTCCACTGCCACAACCATCAGCCCTCACTACCATACCATATTGGAGACATTAATCTATAATTATTGTCACCATCACTATAATTATCACCTCAACACATTCCCTGCCACCACATCATGATGGCCTTTACACACATTTTTATAGTTTATGTCATTGTTTAGGAGATATCTAGCGTACACTAAATAAGCTCTTATCCACCAATCTCGCTTAAAAGTTAGCCAAGGGAAGAGATTAAATAGGATTAATTGATAATATAAAAACTCCATGCTTTGCTAACAATAGTATATCAAAATTAAAATCATAAATTGCGAACTTTTCTATCTACCAAATAAAAACACGTTATTCAGATACGATTTCTAGTTTTTTTTTCGTGTAGATAAAATACAGGCCCAAATAAATTTTTAGTAAGAATAAGAATGAAACAGTAACACAACATAACCCACTGGACCTAGACATCAATATGGACCCAATGATTACAAAATAATCGAAATTGTTTAAGATGTTGTTCTGCAATGATCGTTAAGAATAATATACCAAGCCTCAGAAATGAAAAACGTACGTGTTTTCCTCGCCATTACAAACCTCCCTCATTAATTTGAATAAAGTACGTCCTTATTTTTTCGGCTATTTAATTATAAATTTTAATTTTTTTATATATCTCTTTTTGACGTCACCACTAAGAGTTGAGAAGTAATTGAACAAACCTACACCTATAACTTCCCATATTCATAAACTTTTGTGCAACACAGGCCCTATTATAGTTGCTTTAATTGTTCATCTTTAACATCAAACATAATATTGATCGATTGTAGTGTGGTGGTGGTAGTGCCCAATAGTTTTCTAGTATATGGGTATGAGAGAGAAAAAGTACATTATCTTATCATATTTGTTATGTTCATTTCTAACTTACTACTCTTATGGGATAGAAACTAACATGGTAAAATTGGCCAACATTATCATAATGAATTGTCAATTTTTTGGATTGTAAGATAACTATTTTATCCTGTTTTTTTTAATGTTCATCAAACCGAATGGAGATCATCTGTCCCAAAAATGGTATCATAATGTGTTTCGACCCACTAAAAACTGTCACGTAGTTAATATGAAAATTAAAAAAATAGAAAAAACATTATTTTACATTACTTAATGTAACATGATTGACTTGAGACATGTAGACGTGAATTTTTTGGGACATGTGTCATATTAGTCATTGTATAAGAGAAAATAATCAACATATAAAATGTTGAAGAGTTTTCTATATATATATATATAATCATCACATCCTCTACCACTTTATGTAATATATGAATGAAAGATAATATAATAACTTATAAAAACCTTGCCGTACACATTATTAAACTAAAAATGGTTGGAATTTAAAAATAAAGGTAATAATTGAATTAATATAAAAATGAGTGAAAGAGAAAGAATCTTCTTTTCAAGTAGAGGATTGTCCAACTGTCAGCTAATAAGCTTCATGGCATTCAGCTTTAAACGGCCGTTATGTCATTTCTGTCTAATAATATAACGGTGATTTTCCGTCAAACCACGTGATGTCACATCCCATGCCATTCATTCATTATCTATCATCACATCCCTTCATCATCATCTTCTTCATGTCATGGCACCAACAACTATATCATGCATGCATGCATGCATCACATCTATGACTTGAAAATGCCGCAGAATGTTTGTGTTTCCTATTTTTCATGTATTCTATCTTCTCGGTTTAGGAATCCTTCCTGTCGTACGTCGTCGTTTAGTAATTAGTCAACTACTTAAATTATAGCTAATATGAGTTGACCCAAAAGTTTTGATTTAGAAAACATTTTTTTGAGAGTCCATTTTATTTATTGACATTGATTTGAACTGAATACATTACATAAAAATTAATATATGTGAAACCCCCCTTTATATTTTTGTTGAATGGACAAATTAGTGGATATCTTATGTATTTGAGTGTTTAAATCAGGGGGAGTGTGGGTTGGGTTGGGTTGGGACGAGTTAAGTCTTATCCTTACCCGACCTTAAATGTTGGTTGAGTCATTTTTTGAACCTGAACCTGACCATAGACCTGAAGTTAACCCGACCCTAAATATTCATAGGGCCAACCTTTAAACCCGGAACCGACCCTAGACCCGATTAACTATTTATGTATACTCATTTTAGATAAAGTCGTCTACATATTATTTATTATTTTGAATATGTAATTTGACATATAAAATAATATACGTATATATATTATTAAACATTTATATATGATGAAAAAATTAAAAAATCAATGATATTTTCGACAAAAAATATCATTACTCTTTACACATTTGAATAGAGACACATACAAACAGAAAAAATAAGTGACCATGAGACGGGTCGAGACATGTTATGTTTGGTCCCTACCCGGCCCTAAATATTGATTGAGTCTAATTTTTGAACTCGAACCCGACCTTAGACCCGATGAGATCCGACCATATTCAGACCCGATCATGATCAGGTACCAGATGAGCGGGTAAGGTCCGGTTCTGCTCACCCATAATTTAAACGATCACATATGCCATAATAGAAATGTAGGTTTTAGCTTAGAAGGATGTTAGTTGTACTTATTCAAAAGAGAAATTATAATTGTTCAGAAAATGAAAGAAAAATGAAAATTGTTAAACCATACGAACCAAATGTATCATTTTTTCATGGTTTTGCATCATTCTATCCTTTAATTCATAGACAAATGTAAAACTCAAATATTGATCATTGATTTTAATGATTCCAAAAAAAATATTATAAACCAATAAGGTTTAAACATTTACTTCTTATATTCATCCAAGATTTGTCATTTAAATATTGTCTCACACTCTTACCCACCCATTGCACACATAGCTCTTTATTACTTGTATAAATATGGATGTTCGGTAAACTTGCATCAATAAATTGATATATTAAGATTAACTTTTGCTAATAAAAAGTGTTGATATTGATTGATGTTTGTTGAGTTCCTAAAGATTTACCTTTTTCAACTGGAAATTATAATTTTGTAAAGTGTAATTGAATAATGGAAGTGTGAAAAAATAATTTGATATATATTTATATTTACTTATATTTGTGAGTATAAAAGTGTGTGACATTTATTAATAGCTTTTTTCATACAACTTTATTTACAATTTGAAATCGTTTTAAATTCCGTACAGCTTGGTTTGAGTAACATTGGATAGAAAGAATAGAGGGGGGAGAAAATTAGGTGATTATTAAACTTTTCCTCCTTTGGGTTAAGGAGAAAAAAGAGAGAAGGAAATGAAAAGGAAAATGTATGTGAGTATTATATTTAAAGAAAACGTTTTTCTCCGTTGTTGAAAGAAAACTCACTTTTCAAAATATGTTTTTTATAGGTATTATATTACTACTTTTCTAAAAAATTAAGTTTCATTATTCAAATTTTATTACTCAAAAGTAAATTAATTTAAAGAAAAAGATATATGTATTAATAGTGTAACATTTCTTTACATTGTTATTGCATACCCATCATTCAATTTTAATCATTATGGACTTTTAAATAAAAGTAATACATAATGAATTGTAGATGGTGTATTAGATATATTTAAATATTTATATTGACAGTACATAAATATTATACTCGTTAATTTATCAAAAATTATATTTACTATATTTAACTTATCACTAGGAAAAAATATTTAATATATAAAAAAAATGATTAAAAACATTTTATATCATGTATAATAAGATTATATGTCATTTGATATATTCAAACTCTTTATTCCACTTATTTGGTTTCACCTTTCTTTCAAACCAAACAACTAAAAAATCACCTCATTTTCTATTACCTTCCTTTTTTTTCAACTTCTATTCATTCTATATTCTTTTCTCTCATTTTATTTCATGAAGCAAATAGAGTCACAATGTTAACGATTTTTAGAAGTTTCATTCTTTTCCTATCTTCTCACCCTTTGAGTAAGAAACTAATTTCTTTTCGGGGGTATGGTTTTCTCTCCCAACAAATGTTGTTTTTAGGAATTGAACCCTTAACATAATTCAATACATTTAAATTTGGCCACACACTTTATTTCTTGCAATCCTATAAACTGAGTTGTAAGAGTTTGATGCATTAGTCACGCATCAATCTTATTAGAATGTATACAATTAAAGAGAACATTTTGAAAGGCAAAAATAACATTTTTAAAATCATTTGTAGAGAATGAACATCACTCCAAACTTTATTTTCTTAAAACATTTTTAAACATGTGTAAAAAATTAAAGATTTATATTTTAGAATACTTGATCAATGTAGCAATTTAGATGATACTGCCCAAAAAATTGCATATTGGTATATTTATAAGGTAAGGACTATAGCATGCTTAAAAGGACACATCCAAATCGTAAAATTTATAAAAAGTATAATATTGTAACTCATTAATGGATTACCAAAAAATTGGAAATATTTTTTTGTTGTTACTATGATCTGAATGTGTTTCAACCACTTGTTGTGGATTATACAACTATTTCTCCGAACAATGGAAATACAAAAAGGAGGTAAATGGGGAAAATATCCCAATTAGACAAATGACCATAAATTAGATTTAAATTCAAACTTTATATGTTTAAGTGTGACTTTAGTTTGAGTTTTATTAAGTAAAACTATTTTATATAACTTCTCAATTATGTAGAACACATGTAAGTGAAGGAATTAGATTAAAATAATAACTTAAAACTAAAATAGCTTATTAATATAATAAATTAATAGTAACCTACAATTAATATAATGTTAGTTTTTACCTAACTCTATTAAAATAATCTATTTAGTTGATTAAAATAATATATTTTCCTCCTTCCACCACCATGAATGAATTGAAAATTAACAATCTATGTGAAAATAGATATAATATACTAAACTTCTTTATTTATATGTGAAATTAGTTAACTTAATTTTATTTTCATTGCTTCTAAACTCACAAATGCAAAGTAATTGTATATGATTAATAAAAATGGATTGAAAAGAAAAAAGAAACATAGTTACTTAAAATTACCAACAAAGTAACAAATAATAAATAAATTAGTAAAACAAAACATGAGTAAAAGTGAGATGATTAAAAATTTAAAAGTAATTGTTAAAGGTGAGTCATACTTTCTTTAGATTTATTAATGAGAAGAATATATAAGATGTTAGTGATTTTCATTGAATTTTATAAACAAAAATTATTATATTAAACTTTATAGTTTACATGTTACTTAAAAAATATTAATATATCTTATCAAAAATAAAATATTTATTTATGTAATTAGCAACAACAAAAAATATACTGTTTAAAAATTATATATATATATATATATTTATTGTAAATGATGAGGATATTTATATCATTTTAAATACACCGGTATATAAATACTCATTTTCTTCCATCCAACTTTTCTTCTATTTTCAATCATACTAAACAATAAAATTATCATCTCATTTTCTATTATTTCTCATTTTTTCTACCTTCTCTTCTTCCGCCTTCATTCTTTAACGGAAGATAATGTAAAAGCCAACATTATGACATCAATACAAATGGAAGTAAAGTTGAATGATTGATAAAAACCTAAGAAATGAAAGTGAACTAAGGTATCAAAATAACAATTTTAACCACATTTTCTGATGAAGACAAATTCCAAATATTTTTAACTATAAGGACAAACTTAAAAAAAAAAGTGTAACATTTAAAGATCAAATCTTTATTTAACATTTAAAATTCTCAATAAACTTTTAATTTGATCTATGATAATTTTTATGCAATATCAAATTTGAAGCTGTGATCAAGTAAAATAAAATGAAGAATTCATAATTATAAATCTGTAACAATACAAGTTTGTGCCATTTTCTTATTGCAAAACAATTTATATTAAATTGAAACATTTTTGTATAAATAAGGGTATCTCCTCGCTTTAAGTAAGGAACTAATCAATTTCGGAGTGTGTGACTGTTTCTCCCAATAAGTGTTATTCACGTGAATCAAATTATCGAATTTTTGGTTCATATAGGTATCCAATAAAGCCTACACCACTAGACCAACACTTTGCTGGTAAATTCAAACATCTTCATTTTGCATGTGATCAGAAACATCTACATTTTACTATAATCAATGATATCCCCTCACATATTTATGGGTAAGAAACTAATCTTATTTAAACCGCATAACTATTTATTCCAACAAATTTAGTTCCCATCTTTGAGCAAAGTTGATATTCAGGTGGTGATGCAATGGACTAAAGTGAACAACGTGAATAGGGTGTGTACTCCATTATAGAAGTTGTATAAACAAGGAGCTTCAATGCTCTAGTCATCAACAACAAGAGATACTAGAACAAAGCTGAAAACATATAATGCAGTTGAGAGTTGTAGGAGATGAATGAATAATAACCATGACTATATGTGGTGATTCAGTGCTTGTAGTTTATAGCGTTGGAATGTAGGTGTCAACAAAACCTTTGAGTATCTTATGGTTGTGATAACAGTGCAGGTCCCACCCAATATGGGCATGTAACATTCTTTTTTCTTGGCCCCATCTGGGGTCAACATCAAAATCATGCTAATATAAGAACACATATCATTTATTTAAGTATAACTTTTTAATTTTAAAAATTTTATTTTTATTCATAAGACGATTTTCAATTGATCTAAACAAGAATTAAGAAATAACAATTTAAGGACAGACTTTAGAACATGTAATCCATGTTCGCTAATATAAACTAATAACGTGAAATAAGATATCTACTTTGTATGATGGGTTAACCATACAATACTCAAAAACAAAATTAAAAATAGTTTTTTTTTTAATTTTAGAATATAAAAAAATCTTAGTCCAGTACCAATAAGAATATAAGGAAATGATAACTATTTTAGATAATCAATGAGAATATAATAGGAAATATTAAATATTTATTCAACGAAATATGGAATCATTTTTTACAAGAAAATTATTTGAAAAGGAAAGATGGTTATGGATTTCCTGTAAAGAGTAAAATCACCTACCCATCTACAATTTAAGTAACTTTAGAGGGTATATATAAAATCAACATCTAATTAGTTAGATTGATAGGAGGGAGATATCATTTAGTAAGTTGAATACAAAAATTGAAAAAGCAGAGTGGAAATAAAAGAATAAAATAACTCATGGAGCTACTCATGAGTCGAAGTATCAAACCAGTGATAGAAGAATCAGCACCACAGGAAAAGAAGTAGCAACAGCACAAAATAGAGAAAGTTGTACCAATTCCGTGAATAAAAAACATGCCCAAGGACATATTTGTAACTACACTCTATCACTTATATATTTATTCTTTATAATTAACTCTTAAATACAATTATTTTTTCATACTACCAAATATATATAAATCTAACCGATTATTACACTACTCAAACACGATCTCCTTGTTGGTTCTCAAACACAATTATAAAAGTATAGAATACTCATGAATGATTAAATCATTAATCAATCATATTAGTAGAACGATAATTTAACAAGTAGTAATGGAGAGTGAAATGTTTATTCCTCTCATTATATATTAGTGTCTTTTGTTGGTTAGTGTGTGACACTTGCGTTTGAGAAGATAATATCATAACATAGAAGTATGATTATATCTTTATCATCATAATAGCATAGACATGGGTATGCATATGCATATGCATGTGCATAAGATGGAAGAATAGGATTTGACTTCTTTTTTCTTTGAGAGAATGAAGAAAATTCAATCCGATCTAATACTAACTTGACGTCCGCAATGGCTTTCTCTCTTTCTATGTCTACTTTCTCTCTCTAAAAAACACACACAGTAAGTAGCAGCAGCAACATTTAAACAAAAACATAGCGTTTTGTTATAGAGATTGGAGAAGCCCCTCACCCATGTTGTCATGTTACACTGAACCAAAAAAACCCCTACACACTACTTATCTTACATGTATTGAACTCTAATTTGAGGTCCCGAGTGTAAAGTTCGAACCTTTTTGGTTCATTGATCAGAACCCAGATTTTATATTTTCGGGATTTCACTGTTCAATTTCACAATTTTCAACTTCACGGTGAGTCATGGCAAGTCCATAACACTTTGACCCCTTTCATGTCTTTGTTTGTGACTCTGTTTTGTTCAATAACGATGCCCCCATTTAGCTCTGGATCGTTGATTCGCTTCACATATGGATCGATCGACCAATTTTAGCTGCTATTTTTGTCACCACGGTGTTTCACTTTGATAAAGTTTCCGTCACTTCCTTTCCAAATTCCAATCATTTTTAACTTAAAATTGACCTTAAAGTTATTAAAAAGTGTTAATTTTGAACTGGTAGTTTGGGGTTTTATTGGTTTTGTGTCTTAATTTGATCAAAGCATATTTTATTATTGATATTGTTTTGAAGGATTTGGTGATTAGTGTGATGGTATTATGTTAATTGAAGTTTCGGTGCTGTTTCATTTTTTGTTTTTTATTTCTCCCTTTATTAGCTATTATTGTGTGCATGGTTGATGGTTTGGATCTGTGAAGTCATGTGTTATACAGAGATTAATACGAAAGCCATTTGTAGATTGCTCATTTAGGAAGTAGCATACTTGTAATGTTCAGAACCAAATATTGTTTATTGGTTTTCTTTGCTATATGGCTTGTGTTTGGTAAAACTCAACATGACATTGCTACAGTTGGATCATAGTGAAGATTCTAAAGCATTTGGCCTTAGACCTTGGGTTGAAACACTATCTGGTTTGAGTGTTATGCTTGGTTTCTTATTAGCTGTTGTGTGATTGTAGTTTGTTGAACTTGAACTCATGTTTTATGTAATTTAGTTCTTCTGCTTAGGTAATTTTGCTTGAAGACTGTAATATTTAAAGATGGTGCCCCCGGGGCCACCCACTCCTATTGGTGGTGCCCAGTCTGTCAATGCTTCTCATTTGAGATCAAATTCAGGGATGTTAGGAGGTCAAGGGGGTCCTGTTCCTTCACAAAATTCTTTCCCTTCGCTTGTGTCACCGCGTACTCAGTTCAACAACATGAACATTCTAGGAAATATGTCGAATGCAACTTCCATGCTTAATCAATCTTTCCCAAACGGAATTCCAAATCATGGGCTTTCGGGACCAGGAAGTAGCCAGCGTGGAGTGGTTGATACTGGAGCTGAGACAGATCCACTCTCCAATGTTGCCAATGGAATGAACTTCAGCAATTCTTCATCCTCATTTGTACAAGCAAATATGGTGAATGCTGGTGGTTCTTCTGGTCAAGGTCAGGGTCAACAATTTTCAAACCCTTCTGGTAATCAACAGCTTGAACCTCAAAGTTTCCAACATAGTCAGCAGTCAATGCAGCAGTTCTCTGCTCCTCTGAGTACACAGCAGCAACAGCAGCAGCAACACTTTCAATCAATTCGAGGAGGGATAGGTGGTATGGGACCAGTGAAGTTGGAGCAACATGTAAATAATGATCAACTTGGACAGCAGCAGCAACATCAGTTGCAATCATTGAGGAGTCTTCCTCCAGTGAAACTGGAACCGCAACAACTTCAAACAATGAGAACTCTTCCACCAGTAAAAATGGAGCCCCAACATTCTGATCAACCATTGTTTTTGCATCAGCAACAACAACAGCAGCAACAACAGCAACAACAACAGCAGCAACAACAGCAACAACAGCAACTCCTCCACATGTCTAGGCAATCATCTCAGGCTGCTGCTCATTTTAATCTTTTGCATCAACAGAGGATTTTGCAATTACAGCAACACCAGCAGCAGCAACTCTTGAAGACAATGCCTCAACAACGGCCTCAATTTCCACAACAATTTCAACAGCAGAATATGCCTATTCGCTCTCCTGTGAAACCATCATATGAACCTGGGATGTGTGCTAGGCGTCTGACACACTACATGTATCAGCAACAGCATAGGCCTGAAGTAAGAACCAATTTATTTACTGTCTATATTCTACGTATGTATGTCATATATGTCTTACTGAAATGTATTTGCACTTTGATCTTATGTAGGATAACAATATTGAGTTCTGGAGGAAGTTTGTTGCTGAGTATTTTGCTCCTAATGCCAAGAAGAAATGGTGTGTTTCTTTGTATGGAAGTGGAAGACAAACAACTGGAGTTTTCCCCCAGGTATGATGCTAGAGAATCCTTATAAACTAATTCTAATGGCTAGATAACCCCAACTAAGTTTGCGACATGATAATTGAATGCATTTCATTGTATTATGCACAATTATTCATCTCTTGACTTTGTTGTGATTTCCATATTGCTATGTCTCAACTCAAGTAACTATTGCCAGTTTGCTACATATATTTCATGGGATTCAAGATTCCAGATATTGTAGTTTCATTAGTGTTAAGCATTAGATTAAGCTAAAAGATGGTTCTGTTAATATTTTCAGGATGTATGGCACTGCGAAATATGCAATCGCAAACCTGGCCGTGGGTTTGGTAAGTTTTTTGTTCCTGATTTTTTCAGTATTTTCTTGTTCTGTTTACCTTTTGTTCTTCACATGCTGAATGTTGGCATCTCAACTTTTTGTTCTTCACCAGCTGTATGTTGGGTAGTTTTAGAATATAATATACAATCCTTTTTCTGAATGAGTAAGAGTTGTGTTTTCAGAAGCAACTGTTGAGGTTCTTCCCAGGCTTTATAAAATAAAGTATGAAAGTGGTACTTTAGAAGAGCTGCTTTATGTTGACATGCCACGCGAATATCATAATTCTTCTGGTCAGATTGTTCTAGATTATGCAAAAGCAATACAGGAAAGTGTCTTTGAGCAACTCCGTGTTGTTCGTGATGGTCAACTTCGAATAGTTTTTTCTCAAGATCTGAAGGTTATGCATTGAAATAATGACTTTCAGATTTTAACTGAAAACTGCTTGTATGCTATTATAATTGTTGACACTCTCTTGTTTATTATATCTTTTTCAGATATGCTCTTGGGAATTTTGTGCTCGGAGGCATGAAGAGCTCATCCCTAGAAGATTGTTAATACCTCAGGTTTCTGATTAAGTTGCATTGTGAGAGGCCTTTGTGATAAATAAAGATATATTTGTTTTTTAGATGGACATTGATTTCTGACTGATTAATAAACCCTTATATTGTACTTTTTTTTATTAAAATAAACCCATATATTCTGATCTTGCATAAGCAGATGCTTACAAGATACTCAGCAGCAATTAGTGAATTTTTTGTTGCTAGACTATTTTTTTCACCACCTGACTGTAGTAAGTTTTGGGTGTGTTACTTGATAAGATGGTTGCCAAATATCTAGAAATTTCTGCCTGTGACTAAATTCTTGATAGGAATGCCTTTCATGATGCTGGTTTTATCATTGTAGGATTTTAACAAAGTAGTTATTGTTTATGCATTCAGATTTCTTACATTTTGGTCACTTATTCTTACATTTACTTTATTATACTATATACAGGTTAGTCAGCTTGGAGCGGTTGCTCAAAAATACCAGTCTCTTACTCAAAGTGCCACACCAAATATATCTGTTCCGGAGTTACAAAATAATTGCAATATGTGAGTCCATTTTGCCATTTACTTCTGTGTTAGCTTTTGAGTCCTTGAGCCATTTATTAGTTATCTAATTGTGATGATATATTTCTAGCAACATCTGTGGAATTCTTAATCATGTTAACCATCCTGAAAACTTGCATATTTTGTATGTTAACTACCTTGTAGCTTTCTTATTCCATGATGTTGGCCATGCTTATCTCCTCGAGTAAAATGTAGTCTGCATATTCTTCTATTCTCTTTTTAGCCTTTCCTTTTGGTGTTAAATTGTTAATTTCTCTTGTATAATGTAACCTTGTCTGGTGTTTCCAAAGTGGTGTGTATTTTGTATTTATAATTTATAATTTTAATATAAAAAAAGAAGTTGATGGAGATGTGAACCATAGAATTCAAGCGGGATGAATGAAATGACGGAGTGCTTCAGGTGTCATATGTGATAAAAACGTACCGTTCAAGCTTAAGGGTAAGTTTTACCGCACAACTATAAGACTTGCAATGTATTATGATACTGAATGTTGGGGTGATAAAATGTCAACAAAAGAATAGACTCCATGTAGCAGAGATGAGAATGTTGCATTGGATGAGTGGACACACTAGAGAATATAGGGATAGAAATAAATGCATGAGGGAGAAAGTTGGTGAAGCTTCTATTGTAGAAAAGATGATAGAATGTTCATTAGGTAGTTTGGACATTTGTGGAGATCGGTAGAAGCTCCCACAAGGAAAGTAGATCAAATGGAGGCTAGTCCAATTCCTAGAGGAAGAGGGAGACCAAGAAAAACCATAAGCGATATGATTAAAAATGACTTAGACATCAATGATTTGTTGATGAACATGATTTATGATAGAGCGTTATGGCGTCGTTCGATCCATGTAGCTGACCCATCTAGTGAGATAAAGACTTGAATATTATTGTAATACAATAAGGAAAAGGTCTCAGTTTATGTGATACATGTTTGGCCACTGTATTATATTGGTTCTTCACTCACACTCTTGAATCTTGATTAACAAACGATATAAATATTTGTCTTATCCTGGTAATATCAAATTTCTATGTCTAGATATAAATTAACTGATTCTTAACTTGGTTGAGCTTTTCCTTGGAAATATAAATTTGTACACTTTGCTTTTTGTTTCATTTTCGATGAAATGTTTTTTCCTGGGTATTGTGGAAGTATGGGATAACAGCATTGCTGCTGTTAGGAATATTGATGCCTTTGCATGTAAGTCTAATGTCATTCAGGAATGTGCTGCATCATGATACAACAGTTTTCTTTTTACATATTCTGATTTTTGTTAGCCCTGTCTACAGTTTAGCATGACTATGACATCCTCTTGTTTTCTTTTTAATCTAACTTAATTAGGTTTGCTTTTTATAGTAACCTCCTTTTAAAAAAAGTATCTCTCTTTCCCAGGTTTGCTTCATCAGCCCGTCAGTTGGCTAAAGCTTTAGAAGTTCCATTAGTTAATGATTTAGGATATACAAAGAGATATGTGCGCTGCCTACAGGTAATGGTTCAATCCTAAAACTCTTCTTACTATTAATTTTTAAACATTTAATCTACATATCTATGGGATAATATTTAAATGTGTATTTATTTCCTTTTAATGTTACATATCGCATTTGGATTCTTTTTCTTTAACCATCGTTGTTGTTTATGTTACAGATATCGGAAGTGGTAAATAGTATGAAAGACTTAATAGATTACAGCAGAGAAACAGGGACTGGGCCTATGGGTAAGTTAATAATCTGTTTTCTGGTTGATTGTAAGTGCAGATATGTACATGTCTATAAATGCTTTATTATAAAGAGACCAGTTGTTTTACTTCCCCATCCCATGTACTGTTAGAATATTGTTTAGCATATCTAATTGAATGATTAGCATTCATGGAAGTTTAAAGTCTTGATGTGTTTACGTTTTTTAACATTATATTTTAAAACAGTTTGGGATATCACTCTAGTTGACAAATACATTATCCTAGTTTTTGGTTGGTATTTTGATGACCTTGCATCATACCATTAAAAGCTATGCTTAGTAATGGAATCAATTCCAGATGACATTGCCTTTAATTTATGAAGAGACTTGAAGTTACATTGTTTGAAGGTTGTTGATGATCTAATCAAGGCTTTATCTTGGAGACACAAGTTGGTGTACCTGAGTCTGTTTAGAGATTGTCTGGATTTTGGGATGGTGAAGGGCATTTTTTATGTAGGATTGGTTGAAGTTTCAAATAAGTGTGTTTTTAGAATTAAAGAGAGATCAAAGTAAGTCTAGTCTTCAAATTTGATATATCTTTGTTATTTATGCTTTTGTTGTTAAGGAGAGAGAGGGAGGAGGAACTGAAGAATCAATTACCATATTTATGCTTTTATTTCGTGCCCAAGTTCTGTTTCTTTAGCTTGTGTCCCAAATATGGAGCCATATTTTTGGTGTACATGACTTAGTTAGATGGGCAACCAATTGTGCAGTGTTCTCTCACTTTAATCACTATACATAAATAGTTCAAATTCTTTTGCAATAGTTCTCTAATGTTACCAGAGAATAGTTTTGGTCCTTGAGATAACTTTTTAGTTGTTTCTCTTTCTGTAAAATATTAATTTTTTCCTTTTGTTTGATTTTGATGATTGTTATAGGGAAAATTGATTGTTTCTTTTTCTTGTCTGCTCTCAGAGAGCTTAACCAAATTCCCTCGGAGAAATTGTGGTTCAGCTGGACCTCGTGGTCAAGCACAACAACATGAAGATCAATTACAGCAACAGCAAATGTTGGCTCATAACTCAAATGGAGATCAAACTCCATCTTCACAACCCACTGCCGTGCAACTTGCTTCTAACAATGGTATCATCGGTATGGTTAGTATAAATAACTCTATTAGCTCAGCACCTGCTTCAACCACCACAAGCACTATTGTAGGACTTCTCCACCAAAACTCTATGAATTCTAGACAAAATTCAATGAACAATGCAAGCAGTCCTTATGGAGGTAGTTCTGTTCAGATTCCATCCCCAGGCTCCTCCAATACTATGCCACAGGCCCAACCAAACTTATCCTCTTTTCAAGCACCAACACCATCTTCATCTAACAACCCCCAACAAGCATCTCACCCTTCCTTAACTTCTGTCAATCACATGAATACTACAAACTCACCGGCTAATATTTCCATGCAACAACAGCAGCCATCTCTTTCCGGTGAAGCTGACCCGGCCGATGCTCAGAGCTCAGTCCAGAAATTCATACATGAGATGTTGATGTCATCCCAGATGAACGCCTCAGGTGGGATGGTTGGTGTTGGTTCTCTTGGAAACGATATGAAAAATGTAAATGGTATTCTGCCAATGAGTACAAATACCGGGCTGAACAGTGGCAATGGCATGATGGGCAATGGCGCACTTAGCAGTAATTCAGGTGTCGGGATTGGTAGTTATGGAACAATGAATCTTGGTCAATCTGCTATTACTAATGGAATGAGAGCTGCTATGGGAAATAATTCAGTCATGAATGGAAGGGGAGGAATGGCATCTGTTGCTAGGGATCAAGCTATGAATCATCAACAAGATTTGTCAAATCAACTACTCAGCGGGCTAGGATCTGTAAACGGTTTTAATAATCTTCAATTTGATTGGAAACCATCTCCATGAAAGCCTTTTTATGTGGTATGCATGTTATGGTTGCTGACAGCTGCTTGTGCAGCATGAGCAAATGGTAGAATTGCCTTTGGCCCCTTGATGATGGAAGAATGCAAATGGGTAGTGATAGGGCATATAGGCCAATCTGCCAATATAATGATTTTATGTATAAATGAAAATTTGTTGGCTGGTTGTGTGGCTGATGGGGCTGATTTTTCTTGTGAATTTCAAGTGTAACCTTTTTATTTTAATTTTTCTATCTTCATGGCTTTCACAAAATTATCCTTGATACATGTGCACACTTGAGGATGGATATCCTTTTTTGCTGCAAAAAGCAACTGGTATACTATCCATTGTGATGATTAACATGAAGTTCCTTCCTCCCTCCACAGTAAGAAGTAATCAACATTCAAAGTGGAATGAAGTCTGTTTATCCAATCTTACTTTACAAAATGTGAGATTATTTGTAGTATTTGAATCCAGACGGATATGGAAAGATGATCCTCACTTGTAAACAAAACACTAGCATTTGGCTTCTATGGCATGGAAAAGAAATGAAAGAAAATTACAAATAGCAATGTTTCTACTCTCATTCTCTCCATTCCACTCCTTTCATAGTTGACAATACAAATACCAATATACTATCAATTTTTCTTCTTAAATCATGCATCAAGATATTTATCCACTGTTGCGGATAAAGTGGACTTAGGAACTGCACCAATTATGCTTTCTTTTTTCTCTCCATTTTTGAAGAAGAGAACAGTTGGTATGCTTCTGATGCCATACTTTGTAGCTATGCTTGGATTGTCATCAGTGTTAAGCTTGTAGCATGCAATTTTTCCAGCATATTCTTTGGCTAATTCTCCAACAATAGGCTCTATCATCCTGCATGGACCACACCATGGTGCCCAAAAATCTACAAGCACAGGGGTTTCACTTGCAATGACAAGCTCGTCCCAGGTTGTCTCAGTCACTGCTTGAACTGCCAAATTTGAACATGTTATTTCATCACAGAGGAATAAGCCACTTGAAGAAAGTGCACTTACAATGCAAAAAGCTAGCAAGTAAGATGAATCTGGTCATTCCTTGGTCACATTAAGCATAAGTTCACTTAGAGGAGGAAGAGATTCTCACATACTATACTAGTGTTTCAAATTACACTCCGTAATAACAATTGCGGTTATAATAGTATGATTATGGAGTTTTAACAACAACATCAAGACTACAATTACGGTAATTATAATGTAAGTTTAACCATAATTTTGAAATACTGTGGATCATTAGCATTTTGGAAAATTAACATGCTACCTCTTTCAAGCAAAATACTTGGCTAGATTGTGAGAAACTCTAGCATTCTCTTCTAACTACAACGTACGTTCCAAAATAGATTTTCACCATTGATTTTAAGTTGCTGTACCTAAAATCAACACTGAAATCTAGGAGTAACATACCTTAATTGCTGCTCCAATAATTTGCACTTAGGTGGTTGGTTACATTGGTATCATTACGAAATCATGCACTAAAATAGCATTCATCAATTAAAATGAAGTGTTAAATTCTCTTGATCTCATCATAAATCACACGGCACTAATTTTAATCATAATGGATAAGATAAGGTACAAGTCTAGCCATAAAACATATTCTAATAATGTAGTCTTTTGATACCATACTATCCAATTGTACACCTTCTATATTTCTATTTCTAGTAAAAGTATAGTAATAAAATTCATATATAATGAAGAGTTAAACTTGAAATTTCACCTTGACCTTATAAAAGAAGGAAACAAGAAATAAAGTAAGAAGATTTGGTTAAGTACCTCCATCTACAGCTTCACGAGCATTGCAAATGAAAGTTGATTTTTTGTAGGAAGCAGTTGTTGAATAAAGAGATGGGTAAGAGAGTGTTGATTTGTTGAATCCTTTGTAAGTTGGGAAAACAAGCTTTTCCCTTGAAGTTGAAGAAAATGGAGAAACACATTGAGGTCTTGCAGTGCCTATAGTTGTTACACGTAAACAGTTCTCCAAGGCCATGTTAGGTGCTTCAGTTTTTTCAATTAAGTTAGTTACAGTTACAGGGTTTGTAGAGTTGTTGTGGATAAGGCTCATGTGCTGGTTTCGAATTTATTAGATTATATATATGATGTTGGGTATTTCAGTTTGTGGATGTTATTGTAGTACAAGAATGTGAGGTTCTTAAAAGGCTCATATTCCTGTGGATATCATTTCTGTTTTTCAAACCTCTCTTTTCAACTTTTTTAACTAAACAATCATCTCAAATTCACTGAAACAAATGAATAGGACATTTAGGAAAAATATTGTAACCATATTTGGTTATAGAGTATTCACATCCTTATACAAAATCAATCTATAAATCATCTTATATTCAATACAAATTGGGTTAACTTCTCCTTAGCATATATATGTCATGAATCCATTGATAAGAAGTGGCCGAGAAAACTTGAATTCAATTCTTATTCTAATAAATATTAGAACAAGGAGTTATGCATTTGCGTATGGATAAGATCATTCACTATTTCTTAAAACTTGATTACTTTTTATAAAATATATAGAAATTTATATGTTAGAGGATATATCGTTACTTATATTCATTTTACCTTGTCATATGGTATTCTGGCCCAAACTTTTGTGTTTAATGATGAAAAACCATCCGCTCTCATTCTTGGGAATCAGACTCCTCTCGGTTCTCTTAAAATGCATAAAAAAATTGTATCACAATGATGCTTATGTCCTTTAATTTTACACTAATATTATATTTTTACCTCTAAAATTACACTAAAAAAAATTGTCCTCTCCAATAACGGAAAGAAATCTAACTCTATTCTTAGAGAATATAACGAGGAAACATGCAACAATAACATATCCATTTAGAACCAAATTACTAATTTAATTTCATATAAAACAACAACTTTGGCAAACTATTTTATACTATGTTGTATACATCTAGTAGTGGATAACATGTATACCAATAGTTTTATTACCTCTCGTGTCAAATGAATCAAAATGTGTCACCAATCATCATAAATTTAAAACGAGAAGAATGAATATGAGTTGAAGCTGCATGAAGCATCCAAGGGTTAAATAGAAAATAATTTATAAGATATTTTTTTATTAAAAATCTTACTTTTGAGTGTTTTTTCTTTGGGAATTGTTTAATATTTGAGCTGCAATTACTTACATGTTCATTTATTTATCATCACAATTTATGTTTGACTGTACCTATTAGATTTCATTACAAAAGGACTAGTAAGATCATGTAGACATTGTAGCATTAAATCACTTGTACAAAAATATAATATCAGTTTCATGAAGTTCACCAAGTGATGTCCAACAAAGCACTATTGAAAAGCACCATGCTTGATGACAACATTCATATTAGTAATCATTGGAGATCGCCTGTTCCAGTCAACGTTTCCATCTGTGTCACACACCAATTAAATTGTATTATTTACTTAAATATGAAAATTATAAAAATAAAATTATATTATTTAGTATAATTTTATTGGATAGAGACAGAAATAAACATGATTTTGAGACATATGATCTGTGTCCTATCATTAATAGCTTTAATAATTTTGCTGGCCGTAAAGCTTTGGGCCTCACTCTCCTCAATTATGTCTCCGAAATTCATGGTTAATTTGCCAATTAAAGTAGTCACACAACAACCTTTACTTCTCACAAGGCCCTCTGGTACTAGTGGCTCCCCACCACACAAAACTCCAACTTTCAAGTTATTGGGCTTTCTTAACTCCACTGTTTGAGGATATTTATTCATTTACTTATGTACAATACTTACAATTCAAAAATTAAGGATTTTTAAATTATGTGAAGAAATATTAGAAAGTATTAAGTATGAAATAAATTTAAATTAAAATTTCATTCTTAGTTTTTAGCTCTTGACAAATAATTTTAGATCCTTATTAGCCAAGTTGTAATTTTAACTAAGCAATATCAACTATTTTATTAGTACGGCCACGGGTATTGATTTTTCAAAGTTAGTTTGTAGGAAAATAAATTATTGCTACAATATCCTTTTCTTTAACAGGAAACTTTTTCTGCTTTTTAATGGGGAGAGTAAAGAATTCAACTACCAGGATATTGTATCGAGATACTCCACCAACTAAATTGACTTTTCAATACACAATAAAAGCATCTAATAATATTGTGACATGAAAATGAATAGATGTTATAACCCTTGAAAAAATGTATACAAAATATATTAAAAATGGCAGCCATATGTACATTTAATTGTGGAGATTTGAAGATGATAAATATATGCAATCTTATCCTATAATTGAAAAGAGTATTTGTAGCATAAGAATTTTTGACCTATAGATCACAAGGAAGCAATCTTATATTTGTATCAAGACTAATCTTAACAAAATCTATTTTTATAGATATAAATGACTTTTTATGTGGAGACTTCACCATATCATATGATGTTTTCCTAAATCTTAGTTACTTGAAGACAATTAAACAAAATAGATCCTTATCTAGAAATCCAAATTTAATGTCTTAGAAAAGATGATTTCATGGTGCTTGATACTTTGTGCAAGAATGAAGAAGAAAAAGAACTCATAAAGGTGGAGGAATTTTCTTATTGAATACTCAAAAAATATTACAAGCTATTTATAGAAGCTGTAAACAAACAACCTCTCACTAACTATCCTAACTGAAAAACCAGAAATAACAAACTCACTATAACAAAAATAACAAATCCAAACAAATATTGACTTTTCTGTTGACCATGGCAGTTCTGTAAATATCTCTCAACTAAATGGCCTTGGGAGACTAAAGTGGGCTTCTGCCTGACCCAACACTTAGAATGCCACCCTGCCTTCATGCCATGCCTTGCCTAAGCCAGACCAAGTGTGTCTGACCTTGCCTGAAGCCTGGCCTGAGTCAGCTGACTTATTGTGCTGCGCCTAAGTCATCTGATCTAGCATGCTGCACCATTGATTTTTCTGCCTTATGATGGTCCAGCCTTCATGCCATGCCTTGCCTAAGCCAGACCGAGTGTGTCTGACCTTGCCTGAAGCCTGGCCTGAGTCGGCTGACCTGTTGTGTTGCGTCATGTGCCCAGCTTGGCCTAAGTCATCTGATCTAGCATGCTGCATCACATAAGCCATTCTGACTGAGTTCTTTAAGTCATGCTGCTGCACCACTGATTTTTCTGCCTTATGATGGTCCAACCTACAAGAAGCAGAATGTCTTAAGTTTAAGATAATGGAGTCATTATTTGGTGAAATTAGAATTTGTGATTCATACTTTTGAGTAGCTAAAAGGTGTAAGTTGCAATATCATGTAGTAACCTTTAATGTTTCCAACTTTAATCTAGAATTACTAAATTGACCTAAATTATTGAAGAAAAGCCACCAACTACTTGTCTTTGTCTTTGTCCCCTACCCAATCACCTTTTGACCCATAATCCAACGTTCACTCCCATTGTATAAAGGGCTAGGTCTCAACCTTGCAAACCCACACTCCCTTATTACTTCATTTTCTACTTGTTTGTTACTTACATCTAAGATATTCATACAGTACTGAGATAATGTCCCAGGGAAGAGGCAGTGCGTCTTTACCTATGGCTATGGTGACCTTGATCACCATAGTTTGCATGTTGGTTCTAGTGGAACATGCTAATGCAGCAACTTACACCGTTGGAGGACCTGGGGGTTGGACCTTCAACACTGCTAGTTGGCCCAAAGGGAAAACATTTAGAGCTGGTGATCTTCTAAGTAAGTTTAATTAGTCATTAATCATTTATATATATATATATATATATATATCACTTTCTTAATTATCCAAAGTTTTATGGAAGAAAGAAATGAAGTAACTATATGATGTACTAATTGCTGAATTCTTCAGTAGGGTTTGAACCTACACACTCATAATAACTCACTCTAAGACAAGATTAACTAGTCATTAATCAGACACAGGCATGTATATAACTAACATTTGTTAGTTATGCAAAGTTTTTGTTATGGAAGAAAGAATTGAAATAACTATATGCATGTAATAATAAATTGTTACAGTCTTCAACTATGACTCAACAAGCCACAATGTGGTTGCTGTGGATAGAAGTGGATACAGTAGTTGCAAGACTCCTGGAGGTGCTAAAGTGTTCAGTTCAGGGAAGGACCAAATAAGGCTAACAAAAGGGGTTAACTACTTCATATGTAACTATCCTGGTCACTGTGAATCTGGAATGAAGGTTGCCATCACTGCAGTGTGATGATACTAGTGTTAATTAACAATAGTTAATGATCAATTTGCTAGCAATGTATCTTAATCTCAAAATAATAGCTAGCATTATTACATGTTAATGTTTGGTCTAGCTTCTATGTACTTAAATTTCTTGTATGGATATGTAATATTAATAATAATCATATAATAAATTGGTGAAGTGAGTGGGAGAGTGAGCTGGATTGCTAGAATATGCAGTGTTTGATTTGTTTTGTGATGTGAGAGTATGTTAGAGATAAGTTAAGAAGCAGAGTCACGGGCTTTTCTTGGACTTTGGATTTGCATATTGTGGAAATTGGAATTATTCAAGTATGGTACCAACCATGTGTTATGTGTATGTCAGTCAGTGTCTTTGTGTGTGTTTGTCACTGTGTTACTAAACTTTTTGGCCTTAGTCAATTTAACTTTCTAGTTGCAAGTGCATAAATGTTTAATATACATAATTGTGTGTATACAAATAATCTCTACTAAACTGCAAGGGTTGAGAACTGTGTGTTTGTCATGAGATAGACATCACCCGTCCCAAACGGTGTTCCAATCTATGTCTCGAGCCAATAAGAATATTACGTTTTGGTTTTAAATTTTTTTTTATTCATATGATAATATAGAAGGGATTGATATATTATATAGTTTATGCTTTACACTTGTTAATAAAGGGGTGGAATTGTTAATATTAGAGGGGTATTAAACAAATGTGTCATAACTAGTTCATACCAACTTATTTTGAATGGAACAATATTTTATAGGTTTATGTCCACATCCTGGGTTTGTGAGTGGGCTTGCCTTTTTACATTGCTTTTATGATGGCTAAAAAAGTTCTAAATGGGAGATATATTAAATTATGTTTACTAAAAGTGGTACACTAGGAAATTAATTATAATTGAAAACAAAATAACCAAGCAGAAGGTTATTAACAATGTTGATGGCTAAAATTATAGAATTAAACATTTAAAAATTAATTCTGAAATTTCAAATATAAATGGATCAATAGGTAGATAACATAAATTATTTTAGGTTATAAATCATCAATCAAAATCAAGTAGTATCAACTATCAATATTTTGATTTTATATAGAGAGAACGATAAGTGAGAACAACAAATTATGGTATGTTTAATATATTAGAGATTGATTTGTTGAAATGTTTCAATCAATGCACAAGACATGCGATGAAGCATCCATAAGCGAAGAACAAACCAAAGAGATTATTGTCTCTCGGCCGAAATAGTTTAAGTTCACTTTACAGGGATGTGGATAAGAAATGTGAAATTTGTTTATATCAGTATTATTAATTAGTAATTTGGATGACTGGAATTTGGTCCCCTCAACTTGTAGAAATACTATGATTTTTAATAAAAAGGAACCTTGCTTGGAGTAGTAGTGGACGATATCTCATGAATATGGATTAAAGGAAAACACAAATTAAAATATATGTATTGGTTTGAATGGCTTCAGCCGAAACCTGTTTGTTAGTTTGGAATGTTACTGTTAAAATTTTCTCTTTGACTAGGGCCTTTTTTGGGTTTTGTTTTGTTTCGAATTTGGGTGGGTGGGCTTGGTAGAGTTGAGTCATACAATTACCTTTCTTAGTTCTTACCTTGTAGCTTTGTATATCGGTTATGCTTGTTATATTTTTTCTCTAATTTCCCTTAATAAAATTGTACTTGTCAAAAAAATATAAGCATGCCCAAGTGTTGCATATTGTATAAGAACAAGATTTGAATAGTTGCATGAGTGCCCCAAAGAGATGATAATAATTCTAGTTGTGATGTGTTTACCACGGGTGCTATGATATCTTCCAATAATTCTGTAGTTGAAACGATTGTTTGCTAATGTAAATAAATGCAAAGAACATTACATGACATATATATAATATAAGAGAAAATATAATGGACAAGATTCGAGGCTGTTAAAAACTAAGGTCATTTTTCTGCTTCAGACCTTGGTTATAAATATTAAATGATATTGTAGTATTTTGTCTACTTTAGACTTCGATTTTTTAACCAACTTCAAATCATCAATTTTTCAACGATTAAAAATAAATTTTAAATGAGGTTAAATTCCTTTTCTGCACCGGACTTACCATTAAAATGAATCTTTGAGATTAGATCCAAACTTTACCTGCGTAGAGTTATTTCCACATCTGAAATGTGTAGAAACACATTATTTATGTAAAATACAAACTTGGGAAAATATGGCAAGATTTAATTCTATGGCAAAGAAGTTTCAAGTTGAAAGTATAGAAGAATAAGAAGTTTCGAAGAAGGTAATGACTAATGAGAGGGGAAGAAAGTTTGAGTTGAAAAAATGACAAAGGAAAACGTGTTGATTTATTTATTTAGAAATAATAAAGTAGTAATTAATAATCTTGTCCCTAGTCTTCGCCCTTCCGAATTAGGATCATCTCTATTAATAGAGAGATAGATAAGTACATTTTTTTTTATTTTTAATGGCAAAATTATAATATTATTATAATCAAAATGATACATGTGTCATTGAACATTGCATTTTTTCTTGATTTTTGATGCACTTGTTTCTCCAATTCTAACTCATCGGTGTCGTGCCTAACGTTAACAACAATGCAACTTGGTCTTCGCTGTCTTTTCAAGAAAAGGATAAACCTATGTTTTTGCTTTTCCGGAAACACCATCCTTCTCCACATGAATTACGAAAATGCCATTATTCCGTCAACGCTCATTTATCATATCCCATTATTTATTTCCTTTTTTTTCTTAATTTTTTATGCCCGAGTTTTGTGATGGAAAATTGTGTAGCTTTCACACACTTTTACTTTAAATTGCATCCTAATCCTATATGCTTTATACTATTATTATACTTCTACTATCTAATTTGTTCATAAAGCAATTCAACGATTTTATATATGAGAAGTTTATTACTTCATTTAAATATGAAATTACACCAATTATAAATATCATCAACTTATTCTTTTGAATACATTAAAAACACACATTAAAAAACTATATATTTTTTAAGGAATTAGTTGGACTTGATGTACCCGAGACATGAATACAAAAAAAAAACACCAATATTATATAAACCGATTTTATTCAAAAAATTTAGATAAAAAATTTATATTATTTAATATGGTTTTTTAAGATTTTCGACCAAACAAAATTGATCCCAGAAAATATAGAAAATACATATTAGATTTTTATGTTAGGATAAAATTAGTCCTTTGCATGACAATTTATTGAGACAGCTGACTCCAAAAAGAATTAACTTAAAGCCTTAAAATATTTGAGGGCGAATTTGGAATTTCAATTCTTCCTAGAATAATACTACTATATTATTCTAGAAGACAAGAATATAATAACGATTGACCTTAGTTATTCAAATAACAACTTCATTTAAAAAGTAGTAGTGGTTGGTTAGGGGCATAAAAAACCACCAAAGTTGAATTTTCTATCATTATACTACTATATAAGTATATATTAGGACATTCTCTTGCTATTATTATTATTATTAGTCTCCTCCCTCTATCTCATCTCACAACTAATCATTGCAAAAGCGGAACAAAATACAAAGCCATGGATAGAGAACAAGAAGAGATGCAAACTCTAGGTCTCTTTGGTGTGTACAAAGAATCCTGCAGAATCATACTTTCATGGAGGAAGATATTCAGCCAAATAACCTTAACTCTAATCCTCCCTCTCTCTTTCATCTTCCTGGGTCACATAGAAGTATCCAATGTCCTCTTCAGGAAGATCTTGAATAGCACAGAGCAAATGATGGACACACCACAAAACACACCAAAATATCAAAAGCTCTCTCAGATGCTGTCTTCTGAATGGGCCACTTTCTGGCTCTTCAAGTTCTTTTACTTCACTACCCTCCTCATCTTCTCCCTCCTATCCACATCTGCAGTGGTGTACACCATAGCTTCTATTTACACTGCTAGATATGATGTCACTTTCAACAAGGTCATGAGTGTTGTTCCTAAGGTTTGGAAGAGGCTTATGGTCACTTTTTTATGCACTTTCTTTGTTTTTTTTGCTTACAACATTATGGCAGTTCTTGTTATGGTCATATATATACTCACAATTGGGGTGCATATTGAATCAACAACTGGGATGGCAATTTCTGGGTTCATAGTGATCACATACTTAATTGGCTTAGTGTACCTATCAGTGACTTGGCAATTAGCTAGTGTTGTGAGTGTGTTAGAAGACTCTTATGGAGTTCAAGCCATGATGAAGAGCAAAAACTTGATAAAGGGAAAGATGGGGTTGTCAATACTCATATTCTTAAAGCTAGGTGTTTCTTTTATCTCGATTCAGTTTTTGTTTAGGAAGTTTGTGGTGCAAGGATGGAGTCTAGGGTCTTTGGACAGAACAGCATATGGGGTTTTCTGTTTGTTGTTGTTGTCTCTTTTTTTCTTGTATGGTCTTGTTCTCCAAACTGTGTTCTATTTTGTTTGCAAATCCTACCACCATGAGAATATTGACAAGTCTGATTTATCGGATCATTTGGAAGTGTATCTAGGAGAGTATGAACCATTGAAGACTAAAGATGTTCAGCTAGAACAGTACCAGGTGTAAGAATAGTTATTAGATAAAACATTATGTACCATTTCTATATGCTTATAATGATCTTCTATATATATCTTCATGTCAATTCAAATGCATATTACTATGTTTGAATTTTTCAGTTGGAAAATTTGATAAAGTAGTATAGTTAGAAATTTTTATTTACAATGGCTTAACTTTTTGAAAAATTACTAAATTGGTGTATATTTTATTAAAATTGTTAATAAGGTTTAGGGTTCACGTTTTAATTTTTATTCACGTTTTAATTTTTTTTATTTTCTATTCCCTCTATTCGTGGACAACGTCCACGTATTCCATTCCTCTCTCATAAAACATGTACTGAGTTCACATTTTTCATTCCTCTCTCATAAAGTGGACTGAGTTTATGTTTTCCATTCCTCTCTCATAAAAACCGTGAATTAGGTTCACGTTTTTCTTTCTACCTTAATTTTTTTTATATTCATTAGTACGTGGCACACTATTGAAGATGGAAGATTAGACATAAGTTATAGAAGGATCGCTTCCCACCTTTGCATAATGTTGCTCCACTTTACAAAACTTTATATATGTGTATAACATGTGTAATAATTAAGTTAATCAAGTAAAATATAAAGAATAAGGATCACCCGTCCTAAAAAAAACATCGTCCTCATATCCCAAACCAATTACGTTGCACTAAGTAATAAAAATAAAGTTATTTTCTATTTTTTTTTAACTTTCTTTTCAATTAGGTGACATTATTTAATTAGATTTGTACACTTGGGACACTAAAAATGGAACATATGATCTTCATTCAAATATTTTATTAATTATTTTATTTCAGAACAACATTGAAAGGACCTAATGAATGATGGCAATTTTTTCTCTCCAAAAAGATGGGTAATGTAAGGTGCTGGTCCCAGCTATGTGAATGGCGCCAAGTAATGAATATAAAAAAAAATTAACACAGAAGTAAAACGTGAATTTACCCCATAGAGAGGAATGAACCCAGTCCAAGCTTTATAAGATAGAAATGGAAAACGTGGACGTTGTCCAGAGAGAAAATAAAAAAATTAAAACGTGGACCTCATTAACGATTTTAATAAAATATACACCAATTTGGTAATTTTTCAAAAAGTTACACTAAAGGTGTAAATAAAAATTTCAACTGCACTACTTTGGCAAATTTTCCTTTTTCAGTTTGTCTAGTTCAATTTTTGTGATTACCTTATATACGGGAATGAACCGAAAAATCATATTGTAATAAAAGGTTATTCTAAATGAGAAAATAATCATCATAACGACCAGCTGATATACTAGCACATAAGTCATATAACTATATATTATTAGAGGCAAGTTGCATTTATATTCAGGTAATTAAGTAGGTTGTATCCATGTAAGAATAAGATATATCTACCTTTGAGGTGAAACAAAAGACTTCTTCAATTATAGCAGAAACATTAAAAGCAATTGTTCTGGTGACATAGGTTAGAGATTTAAAATATTTGTATGAATCCTAGTGTAAGACATCCATGCGAATTAGAAAATTTTACTTTTACTTATGTGTTATAATTTTAATTATGCACTTGTTTCTCTTGACAATTTCATCATTTGAATATAATTATATGAAATAAAACTTTATTTAAGTACCAAGCTTAGTTTATAATAAAACTTATAAACCAAGAAAATGAAATAAAAATTAACATATTCAAGTTTGATGAGTTAATTTATTTTTTTCAAATTGTAATCAGGCTATATTCAAGTCTCATTTCACCCACCAATTTGCGGGGGAAGCAATTCACTTGTGGTACTTTGTTATGATTTAGAACTAAGTTTTGAAAGATTGGAACATATGGTTCTATGGTGTAGTGGTTAGCACTCTGGACTTTGAATCCAGCGACCTGGGTTCGACTCCCGGTAGGACCTTTTTTTATTCAAAAATTGTTATCTTTATTTTTACTATTGGTATGATAAGTAATATGCTAAAAATACAATTGCACATTGGAAAGACAACTGATGAATTGAATGCACTATTTAGCTAAAGATTAGTTGAATAAGTATTGGTTGGACAAGGAATAGACAATTTTTACTGGACTACTAGATTTAATTTTTGAACTCAAACTTAACCATTAAGATGAAACCAGACCACATACGAGTCTAATTAACATTGGATTAAACCAGGTGAGAAGCATATCTTATGTTTCTACTCGCCCCTAAAATAAACCAGCACCACTTACTGTTGCAATATTAAATGGTGGTGTTTTATGCACACCAATTGTTAGTTAAATGTCGGAAACAGTTTTATCCCTTTTATTACTTCAGTTGTACTATTGCTATGTTGATAGAACATAAACTTCAACATTAGAGTAGATGATTGCAAGAAAATGTCTCATATGGTCAATTTAAAGATATATCAAACTTTGATTTTTTTTTATACAAATTTATTTAAGGTGCTCATTAACATTTCTGAAGATATTAATATAAGGAATTGAGTGGATTGATGAACTCATGTGCTTGAATTACTTAAAAATACAATTGTAATCTACACTTTCAGTGTTGGATATTGGATATGGTCAATAACTCAGATATCAAGTCGTCATTCATAACTTTCAATAGTTTCAAAAATTGGGGAGGGATCCACTCACTCTTGGAGTAAGTGGAAAATACGTATTCTTCATCTTAGTCATTTAATCTTGAAAAATCTAAATGATTTAGATGTACTTAACAATTCAAACCATTGGCTTTCCCAAGAATAAATGATCATGATGTGGAGTAAGTGGATCCCTCCCCTCGAAAATTATCTCTGAAACTCATTCAACTTCTTGTTCCATTTAATTTACTAATGATTTTCCCTTTTTAATAAATTAATATTTTGTTAACTAAATTATTTAATGAGAATAAAGTTTATTCTTATACAAGTAAATAACTTATCTCATTCATCCACTAACAGTATGACATGTGTACTATTTTTTTTTGGTTTGAAGTAGATAACACATCATTATACCAAGAAATATTTTACTATCTTATTTAATAATCATAGAATTTTGAAAATAATATTATAGAAAGACCAAAACTCATAAAAACTAAACAAGCTCCTCTATAAAATAGCTGAGGTGTATTACTTGGTCATTATTATTCGCCTCAAGATTTATTAGAAGGGTACTAGTGGCTGGTACTATCATAAGTCTTAATGAAGATTATATCAAAACTTTCGGATAGTGTTGACTGTTGAGTATCAATGTATCACCATCTACCCCAAATAAATCTGGGAGAGGCAACTGTCACTATAGAGACCACACAATAATAAGAATAACTCAAGTTCCAATTATAGTATTTGTTCACAAAACAGACAACTTATTTGTCTTCTTCATTCAAATTAATTTAGCTTAGTTTACTTTTTGTTGTGGTGGCTTAGTATCTTGAAGCATGGAGACACAAATATGCATATCCTTGCATAAAATAAAACCATAAATGTTCAGAAGTTCCATATCTCCCCATAAAATTTACAAGAAAAGTTTAAAATGCTCTAGAATGTCATAAGCTTCACATAGACATCCCAGTGCATGAAACCATGGTACGCAGTTTTACCCTTACAAGGTTGTTTCCGGACATATACTCCGGGGATTAAAACAAGTAAAGTTAAAAGACACAACAAGTTCAGAAGATATAAGTCAAGACCATGTACACAAAGGGAGGGGAATTACAAGATTTCACTTCTCTGAACCCTTCAAAGGCACTTCCTCGAAGTGTAAAGTGAACTGAGCAAGTACGAACCGAACCATATACTCAATGAGCAGGATTAAGGAAAGTGGAGAATGCGCGGTGGTGCGCATGAACAGCGCAGGCACAATGAACAGAAGTCAAGTTGAGACAGCCACTCATGATGAGTGAATGCCTCCCTGAACATGTGTGAAGTGAAGGGAATGAGTCACAAACAGCTTGAACAGCAGAAGGAGTGAGTGCAGTGCATTGGCTAATGTTTAAGGTCCTTAAGCCATCCTCATCACTTTCTCCTTTCACACTTCCCCACATCCTGTTCTTCACTTTGCTTTGTGCCAAGGAATACATTGCCCTATCTGTAATGTTTTTACAATAGTACAGACCAAGAGACCTTAAATGGGGGCATTTGTTGGCCAAAGCAATCACACTATCATCTGAAAATAACAACATTTAAGTCAAAACTGTATACTAATTAGTGAGACATAAAAAACATTTCAAACCAAATGGAGCTATTATCAACACTTAAAATCGCGTAAACCAAAAGCTAAGAGGTTAATATGAATAAGTACTGAAATGTTGAATATAGTACCTGTTATACGGACACAGCCACACAAGTCAACTGTCCTAAGATCAGGACACCCATATGCTAAACTCATCACTCCAACATCACCAACATTGTCACACCAGCCAAGATTCAAAGACTGTAACTCATTGCAGTAACGTCCAATAGCCTGCATTTCAGTTTAATTATTGAATCACATAATTCATAGACATCTCAGTTCTTGTATGATTATAACACAAAAAACAAGTCTACCTGTAATGCAGTATCAGATGCTGTTCTAACACATCCACAAAGATTTAGAACCTTTAGTTTTCTGCAGAAACTAGCAAGGTAAGCCAGAGCACTGTCACTGAATGCCGAACATCCACTGATGTTTAGTTTTGTAAGATCACTACAACCGTGAGCTATGGCATACAATGAGCGATCGGTAAGCTTGAAACTTTTGCTGAGGTCAAGGATCTGCAGCTCATGACAGCAATTTGCAATAGTCTCAACGGCATTGTCCTCTAGTTGAGGCTTGTCTTGACGTAGAATTAGAGTTTGCAGTTTTGCAAATTTGGGAACAAGAGACAAGACCAAATTGTTCATGTTCTTGCTACACCTGAAGTGAGAAATTACAGTATCCTGTTATTACTACATTTTGTAAACTCCGCAAAGGAATTTGAAGAACTAAACAAATACCAAATTGACTTTAAACTTTGAAGTTAACATCTGTAGGCCACGATCTCCAACAAAAACAAAATTTTCAAATCAAAACTTTAAACTTGGGGATTCTCCAATCCCCAAAACAAAAGAACCAAGTCAGGTTGATGCCAAGCAACATGGACAAAACAAAATTTTCAAATCCACTACCTCCTCTCTAGTCTCAACTTTTGTGACCCACACCCATCTACTCATAACAAAAAAAAAATGAGTAAGAAAACATTATACCACCATCATGAATTGCATGCAGCATAACAAAATCAATTCACACAAATAAGAAAAAGAACCCAAGAAAACTTCAATTTAATAAAATCCCCAGTTGGAGAGAAATAGTTTAGGATCAAACAAACACATGCACACATAGGCACATAGCAATAACAAAGAAAGCAAATATACCATCACACACAGTAATAATAGGCCTAATCACACAAGACACATACACACACACACATATATATAAGGCATAAGAGAGAAAGCAAATATACCATGAGAGTGATAGACGTGCAACACCAAAGTAAATAGCATCTCTCCAACCACGACAAACTCCAGAAGCTATGATCACAGTTTGATCATCAACAAGAGACAAAATTTGCACCAAAAGCTCAACAGGAATATCCTTCCATTCAGTGATCACCCCAACTTTCATGTTCCCTCCTATCCCACTGTTCCCACTAACCATCATCATAAGCTTCTCGAAGCACAAATTCAATTCCTCAGTTTTCAGGTTCTCCTTGCCAACCATCTCAGTTTCAATTCTGCAAAAGAGATCAACTTTCTCAACTGTCACAAAAGAGGGAAAAGGGTATAAGTCATAGTAATTTCCAAAACTTGGGGGTTTCATAAAATAACTTGTAGTTGCAGCAAAACCATTACCACCGTCCACCACAAACCAAGAAAAATTCAAGTTCCAAAGCCCCCTCTAAGCAATTTGCATAGAAAGCAACAGATAATAATTACAATTATAAAATATTAATATAAAAAAGTTTAATCTTATCTGGAGGGTTCTACACATTACATAAGTACCCATTAGAAAATTTTCAATTACATGATCAAGACTTTGCAGAAAGTTTCAAACTTGGAATAAGGGGTGCAGCAGAAACATCAAATAAGCATTGAGATATGATCAAAGTTCAAAAGTCCATTATTTTATAATCGAATATTCAAATTTGACATGCATGAAATAAACATCAATAGGGTTAAATCATAAGGGGAAAGGGGAAATAATCAGAAAATAAAACTGGGTAAAATCAAAATAAAAACTGTTCTCTGATAATAAAAAAACAAGATGATAACATGAACACATGAATAAAACAAAGGATTAGAGCTATGAAAAAGATTATTACCTACCACTGTAGGTGCTAAGAGGAGAGAAACAAAGCTAAAAACTTTGCTATCTTTTTGTGATAGAGAAGTTTGGCTATACTTCTCTGAAATTGGGAGTGTAGAGAAAGGGTTATTAATATGGTGAAGGAAGAAAAGAATGGGGTGAGAGAGAAAAGGGAAAGAGACGCATATGCTGCCACGTGTAAGCGTGATCAATTGAACAGCGACAGGTTAAGTAGGTCCTAACTAAACGAGTTAAGGATAATGGATAGGCAATTGATTCAAAAAACCAAAGCAACATACAACTTTCAAACATACATATATCCATTTTAATTATAATAATAAAATTACATTTTTGTCATCAAGATTCTAATCGTAACTAAAGTGTTACCCTTTCCTATACTCTATGTGCCAAAGCATAGCATTAGTCGGAAATAAATTTATTAATAATAATATTTTATGTTGGCAATTTACCAAATTAAATTATCACATACTCTTGTGCCTCATTCGTTACACCTGTGTGTGTTAAACTACAAAAACAGAGAAATGGAAAAGAGGAGATGAAGTACGGTCGAGGGCTCGAGGCCAAAGGAATTTTTAGAATAAGAGAAAGATAAAGTTAGTAATGATTAAGACTAAAAGATAAATATAAAAATTTTATTAAGTATTTAATGAATTATTATTAATAAATTTATTTCTGTCTAATCCAAAGTTTAGGCACACAGTGTCAAATAATGGGACACTATATGTTAACCCATAACTAAAGCACCTCTATACTTTCATGATAATGAAAGAAAATTATCCATAATTAAATTTAGATATAAATTTAAATATATATAATTTAATGAATTTTAATAATATATGGATTCAAATTCGTACATGAATAACCAAATTTGTAAAAATAAAAAATATTTCACTTAAGAAACAATTCAGGGAAGATAATTGGAACAATAAAATACTATATGAATGATAAACTAATAAAAAGTGATTATCTTAAAAAGAATTATAAGTATGTTATTCATAAAATGATTTTTGAAAAAAAGGATAGTTTTTTAAAAACGATTTTGATTTCATATTTACGAAAAAAATCAAAGGAAAAATTCATTAAAATGGATGGATTGAAATTATTTGGTTGAATTTGAATATAGAAAGATTTTTTTGATACTATTAAAGATATATCTTTTATTTTATAGGTAAAAAATCAATAACGATATATGGTTCCACCTTCCACCTTCCACGTGTCTATCTCAGTAATCAATCCATATCATCCAGGAATATATATAGATTGATTATTTTAAGTATAATTTAATGTATCTTTAAATTATTCTATTTATTTGTTAAAAGGAAAAAAAATTAGTGGCTGAAATAAAAAGAGGAAAATAGGGAGAAGATATGGAATAAAGGTAACATTTTTAGTGTTTGTCTAAAACCGAAACCGCACGAAAAAAGGAAGAAAATAATGAGTTTGGGAGGGACAGATAAGAAGCAATTGAGCACATTGGAATGGAGAGAAAAAGCGATCTTTGCTGTAACGCAATTACTTTGTTCTTATTTTTTTCCTTCAATGGATAACATATTTTGATCACGCAATTCAATTAACATCTCAATCATGGAACTTTATTTTTTATTTGTATCAAAGTAGGATGAAAACGTTTTCTTACATTTCTGCACTTTTGACATGAGATAAACAGTTAATAGATTATATTATTTTACCATTCACAACTTTACATAAAGTGACATGAATTGTGTGGGATATTGAATTTACTCCAATAAAATATATTTTTCTATATGGTACAATTTCTCCTCATTTTTAAACCGTTCGTTCATATAATTTAAGTATTAATTGTCTTCAACTCTGTTATCAAATATGTACTAAACTAATCATATTTAGGCAAGTAAGATAAACATGTTATATTTTATTTTCTTTTTATTTATATGACAATTTCTAATGGACTATGACTTGAAATTGAGACAAGAGATATTCATTCGTGTCATTTATCATGCTAATATTTTTCATTAGACTTTGATCTTGAATTCTGATTTCCGAAGGCAAAACAAAAGTTGAAAGTATATGGACTAAAACTTTCAACAATAAAAATACAGGGAATAAAATCAATGTAACCCCAATATGTATAAGTATTCATTTGTTTTAGTTGACATGAGGTAAACAAATGTAAAATAATTTGAGTAAATTAATTATTAATATTTAGACATTTATGTCTATGATCTGATTCTGTCAACAAAAGAATCTTCTTTAAAATTATTCAATATTTATTTTTATGAGCATTTTAAAAGTTACACAATTTTGAACATTTTGCGTTAAGTTCTAATCATCTAGAGAGAGAAAACAATGAATTTTATTTTTTCCAAAAACTATTGGATTGATCATTTAAGTTATTTATTGTTTTCAGTCTAATCATGTAACTTTTTATTTCATTTTGATACCAGTGATAGATATTGTGAAACTGCATAATTAGTTTTGTGAAACTGCATCATTACAAAATAGGTAGTAGTCGTAGTCTACAAATTTAACCAAAAAAATAACTTAAAAAATTTGTTTATGGATTTATCCCTTATTGCATACAATTTTTTAGTTAGAAAATTGATACTCATACACTAATTGATGATTTGACGTGAAAAAAAACAACAATTTGATATTATTAGTTATTGAATCAAATTTATCTGTTAGGAGGAATTTTCGCTTAACTGGTTAACCGTAATAAAAAAACCAATCCTAAATCAAGAACATGAAATGATAATAATGATAAAAAAACAAACAAATCAAGCCGTTGCGTGAGTTACATACTTTGTCTTTAAACATATAGCATCATCAGCACTATCTCTAGTGTATGTCTGGACTCAAAATACCAAAATTATCTTATTTGTTTTTGTTATGTGCACAGATTCTTTTTATTTTTAGCTTAGCATTAATCACAGGACATGTCTAGACTCAACATACCACTTAAACATATTGTTGAGCGGAGTGTAACATATCAACTCTGACATGACTCGGACATATCTATCAGCTTAAATATTTCACGTAGTAATTTATTTTCCACAAAAACGAGACTCCTATGACTTGCGCTCATGATTACTCATGACCACATAGACAAATAGTCATTATTCAGATAAGTTGCTATCATAACACGCTTCATAGGCTTAGTCCTGATTGTGTCATTTTATATACATCCAATTACACTTTTTAACCTTTTATGGGAGGATTGCTTTAGGAAGAAAATAAATGTGCCTCACAAATGTGACAATTATATAAACATTTCAGATAGGCGACAAGGTATTTTTTGTTACCAAATATAATTATACTTATTAGCACATTCACGCGTCTGTGAACCCGCTTTTCTATTGAGTGAATTGTAATTAATTTGTATATTTTTATTACATTTTTCATAACTATAACAAAATCAACAAAACATAATTTGAAATTTTGCATGTTAAAAAATAAAAATGATAAACTATCGTGTTCAAATATTGCATTTATCTATGTGAAAAAGCTGTCATGTTCAAATAGAAAATTTTTTAAAGTTACATAATCAATCATGAAACATAAAATGAGTAAATAAGTTATATGATTTTTTGGTAAAAAAATATAGATTAGTAAGGGCAAAATACGAAAACACAAATTACACCATCATTGGTAGTTATTTTGTGTTTTCCCTTTATATATTAATATAGATATAGATATATAACAAAGTTGTGGGCAATTTATAAACGCATGCTGTATTGATTGTCCGCACTCATGAATTATTGTTAACCTTTGAATTGAAAGAGATCTTAAATTTAGAAAAATGCGTATTAAATAAATTGAAAGAAAAATTGTCTCTGTTGTTGATCTATGATCTATAGCATGAACATTGTGGAGGCCTAACAAGATTGAAGAGTGATTGAAGAGATGTACATCCATTAAAATTATTCTTTTGGTTACGTAATTGAACACCTACTTTAGTCCCTATCTCATAATTAATTGTGCAAATTGTGGAAGAGGATTCTTTCTTGCAACGAGACTCTATCTTCGTGTTCCAATTCAATAAAATTATATCAAATAATATAAAATATTATTTTATATTTTTATAATTTTTTTCTTAATTAAATGATACATTTTGATCGGTGAGAGATATCATTAAAAACACCAAAAGGAACCATAGATATTTCTCCCAAATTGTGAGGTAAAGGAAAAGATCATATCTTGCATGTATAAGATGATGGAAAACTTTGAAAGGAAAGAAAGCAAAATTAAAAGCAACAGATAAAAAATTGTCTAGCTTTATAGCATATTTTCTAGCGTGGATTTAGTATAATCAAAACAGTGAGAATGGATATTTGAATAATGTCACCATCCCCGTGAGTATACTCGTGATTGTGATGTTATTCACTTGAATTTTGTATTTATCAACTACGTCCATTTTAAATAAATAACGCTCTATATCATATAAAGTGACTAATGACAATATAAATTATGTTAATTTTGAGAAGTATTGCAAATTACTGAGTTTAGTTATTATAAATCATTTTCCCGTAAGGGGATATTAATATTATTTATCCTTAAGAATATAAATCATTATCCCGTAAGAGGATATTATCTATCCTTAACAGACAGCGATTGTGACATGTGACGTTTAAAAAAATTTAATGGTACAAATTTCAAGTTATTTTCAATTAAAATATATTTTTTAATCTTCAAACCATTTTGGGTATCACATTTCAATACCAGACTATCTAGTATTAGATTCCAACCACACATCTATAGGGAAAATGTAGCTATGCTTAAAGCTATATATAACAAAAAATAATAATTACTTACTAGCATTAGTCTCAGTTTGATAGATTTGTTTGAAACTAAACATGTGGTTGGTGATTAGGCTTATAAATGATCTAACCTATTCATCAATAATTTGAGTTCAACTTATTAAATATTTGATTAAGTTCGTAGCTAAAGATCATGAATAACTCATATAGGCTCAACATCAAAAGATCGTGAATAATTCATATATGTGTATCACTAGAGTCTTATTTACATATTTATTATTACACCAACTATATTTTCAATATAGTCTTTATCATATTTATGCTAATTGAGATATATTTTGAACATCTTTAGACATTAAAACGCATTTTAAAAATTCTTTTCATAATGACATGAAGTTATAAAGTAGTCATGTAATGGATTACGATTAATAAATACAAAATATATCTTATTTATATTTTTATTTCATCCCCGTAGTTATATATGTCACTTGGCAAGAGTTTTGGTTAATCTTGGTTGACTTTTACTCATGTAAATTATGGTGTCAATAATGAATGGCTGTAGTACCATGATGACGATTTGAATGAAAATAATGGCTAAATATATGAAGTAGTTTATAAGATTGAAATAAATAAACAATAACTGAAAATTAAATAATATAAGGAGTAAAGATAGACCTTAAGTTACCCTCTCTAAATTTTAGGAGTTCTAAAAAATCATATTTTGCTGAAATTCAACATCACTTCGAGAATGACTTTATCTTTAATTATCACGATATAAGGATTAGTTTAACAACTTGCACTAAGGATACCAGTGGGAGAAAAATAAGAAATGAATCATAAGTATATAGCATCCACAAATTATATAGCAATGATGTATATGTAGAAACATATGAACCTCACGATTATATATCAATTGAGTCTAGATATATATATTGTTATCTTATGCTTTACAAGTAGCTTAGGCTGAAGTTTCTCAACCACTCTTTTTTTAAATAAAATAATTGTAAGGATAAGGAATTCTTATATGACTAAACATGTATAAGTTATGTGAATCAATTATCAAAAATATTATTTTCTCATACAAAATCAAGTTATAAATCCTTATACATCATAGAAAAAGTAAAGTATATAATAAACATAACTTTTAAATACTATTTTAGACACATATTATGGTGTAACATAATGTATATGTTGATTTGATAAAATCATATATCATGTTCATCAATTCTTTATTTATGAAATAAAAGATAAAAAATATCGTGAATCATATTAGAAATGATCTTATGTTCAAATAGTTTTCCCAACAAGTTAAAAAACATAAACAGAATTTAAATAAATATCAAAATTATTTAAATAAAAAGTAAAATCATGTAAAGTTTAATATATTAAATGCATTATTTCTTATTCAATAATTTCATTTAAGATGCTTATTTGAAATTTACATTTAGGCATATCAAATGTCAATTTGATGGTTTTTTTATAATAACAGTGCTCAGCTATTTAAAATTTATTGGTGGAGGTTATGTTAAAAGTGATGTGGGGCATCTAACATTACTTTAAACTCCATATAGAATATATAACTATAAGAAATACAAATACTTGTTTAACTTCATTATTGTTGGCTTCTTACTTTTTTAGTCTATACTTTTTTTTGGGACCAATAGAGTACACTTGTTTAATTAAAAAAAGTGAAAGAAACTATGTATATATATATATATACACGTATATATCCCTCTTGAATTGTGATTGGAAAATTCATAAGTGGAGCGATAGGTTGAGACATTTAGTGCACGATTCAATGCAACTTTTGGCACTTTGCTTCCCATTTTTAATCGAGCACAAGTTGTCTATGTCATTTCTTTGTGTCACTTCTATGTGTCGTCAATTACAAATTGACACATCAATTAAAATTGCACAATAATAACTAACCAAAAGTTAACAAAACATAAATGCAAGTTTGTAATTGATGACACATAGAAGTGACATATACAACTTGTGTTCTTTTTAATGCCAAGTTTTTATCCTTGCTTTTATAATTTAACTTTATGCCTATGCAATTATGCATGTACCACATGTTATTGAGGTTTGAGCAGAGAAAAACCATGGATTCCTTTGTAAGTAGGAATATATACATAGTACATTATGCTTGAATATTGCCCTGGTTTTCGTCTGGGTACATTCCATTAATATCCCAAGGAACTAAGAAAGCATGATTGAAGTGGAAAATATACTATTATATCTCCAAAAAAAACTTGAAGATAATAATTGAGAAAGTTATGCCCTATGAGGGATTCCTATATAGTTAAGAAATATGTTTGTTTTAGGATCAAATTGTGAACTTGTCTAACGGTCTTGCAAAATAATTGTGTAAACAAAAATCATGGGGAAGAAAAAAAAATTATCATATCGTACCATATATATGGAAAAAAATACTTTTAAAGGAGAAACTCATCTTTGTCATTTCTATGCTTAAAAAAATAGTTAAGCTCATGCTGAAAGTATGCTATAAAATTTCGAAATGAAACAACTATCAAGAGGAAAGCTGATGGAGCATGGATTAAAAAATATTGGAAAAATTAAAGAAAAAATATTTAGTTTTTGGATCAATAAACATCACCGATAAAAAATTAAAATTATACTCAACTTTTTATATTGTTAATTCATAAAAACTTATGCATGTAGTCGTTCCCAGGAGATTAACAATATCTAGATTTATTAGGATGTTTACTTTAAAATATGCAATTTAAGATATTTCAATATTGTATGAGTCTAATTTTTGAATTCAAACTCAATCATATTATTGATAAAACTCAATTCTATTTGAGCCTGAATATGATTTGACTAAATTAGGTGAGTAAGTATGGTCTGATCCTGTGTGTATCCTAGTATAATTGATACAAAAAATGAAATAAAAAATTTAACTACTTGTGAAACACTTAATGACTTACGAAAACTCGAAAAGGGTATATATTAGATTCCTTCATAATAGTTTTATATTGTTAACTGTCTTTTCATTTAACACTCCTACTTTATTCCTCTCTTCATTTTCGTCTTATTTTAATGGCTGCCTTCAATAATGAGAGTTGCTTTTATAAATCCTTGTTTATCATGATCTGGAACATGTTGAGTCTTCAGCTACCTTTATATTTATTAAATTACATTTAAAGAGTTTGTCTCAAACAAATAAACAATCCAAAACAAATTTGATCTTAAAACTTAAAAGAGTAAACTTTTGAAGGTGGCAATTCTATGTGGAAAAGTTAAAATTATTTTTCATATTCTTGCTTGTGACACCAACGTAGTAATTTTACTCCTATTTATCAGTTCGTGAACTCTTTATATATTTATCACAATGAATTTTAAATCTACAATCAACGCATTATCAGTGCTATAAGGTTTTACTGAATCTCAAATATTATACTAGCCACATATCAATTGTTTGATTTCTGATACTAACATTTTTCCCTCCAATAAAGCAAGTGCACTATTAGTTCCTCAACAGTGAGGAAATGTTGATTATACGGATAAACAGTCAATTTTAATCTGAGAATCCAGCATGATAGAGTACTTGTGCGTGCGAACATGAAAAATGGAACTAGTTTTCAACTCTATCTGGTTTTGATTGTTTCAAACCATTACTGTTTCACATAGTAATCTAGTTCTATGTATCATCACGTGTTTGTTTTATGGCACACAAAAATGGATTAAAGGTAATATTTACGTGACACTGAGTATGACCATGAGATTCGTTATGGTTACTTTTTCTCTTCAATGATATTAAGTTTCAGTATTTTTACTTAGTTTAGTTTAATAAAGATAAGTACTAGTACAAATTTATATATTTTGGTGAACAAAAGCTTAGAGGGGAATTTTATTTGCAGATTAAAAAGCACATTATTTATGTTATATACTTTTCCTTTTTGAGTTCTTTTGTAATTGGGCCACTATACATATGCAAATTGTTAACTTTTTAGCTCATAAGTCATAACCTTTAGGCGTTGGCCTTTTTCAAAGTATATTATTATCCACTCCATCACTTTATTACCCACGAAAATTCATTGAAATGTGGAGTATGGTATTCCTTATTTTAGTTTCATTTATTTTGTCATGCTTGTGACTATATATGCTAAAAATATGTTTACTATTTTTGTATAGTTATTATTCAAACTTATTGTTGATCATGTTATTTATTATTTCTAAATCTAAATTCTTTATTATTTCAAGTTAGGTTTATATGTTAATTTTTAGTTAATTTTGTAACTTAGAACATCTTTTTTAATTTACTGGGTAGAATTAAATCAAATATAAAAAAAATTAATAACTTCAGAAAAAAATATAGTAGTTTTTTTTTGTATCTCTTTGAAGACAAAGGTCCCCGCTTTCAATAAAAGCTAAAAAAAATTTCTAGCGTGATGGTTTGCCTGTAGTTGCCTGTTTGATTTGTTTTCAAACTCTATTTAGTGGATCAAGGTTTTTAAAATATTTTTCCAAAAGTGTAGAAAAGGATAAGTTTTCCCACAAAAAGAAGTTATGCTAGGAACAAGTATGAATGTGATAAGTTTCATATTGTTGAAGAATGAGTAAAGTGAAATTATTATCTATGTTACAGTAAATGTTCTATGGATACAAGTTTTTTAATACACCAAACTCTTATTTTTTAATTTTGGATTGCAATAATTATTTATTTTAATTTTGATCTTTATACGTATTGGTATTTATCCAGATTTCATTTTATCATTTTCGGTTGATAAGGTTGAAGCTATTTTTGTAGGAAAAATAAAATATCCAATAGACTTTATAATGGTGGGAGACCTTATATACTTAAAGATACATATTGCTAAAATTTATAAACAACTATCATCAAATATATAGCCAAGATCTTTCATGTCAAATTATCAAGAAGAAATATAGAATTAGAACTTAGCGGAAGCTTACCTTAATATATTCATATTGAATATGGTGAATGAACCTTTTACAATTCTTTGTCATGTATTTATCAACTTCAAATCATTGTATCCTAATGCCCTCCTTTATCCTTGTATGCAAATGCATGTTCATAGTAGAACATGTAGGTATATTGGTCTTCAAATTGTATATCACCTTAGCCTTAGTTTCTCATCTAATGGGATGAAGAGAATAATGATTTGGTGTCTTTTCTTGTGTCATGATGTTATCTACAATTGGGGACCATAACCTCTATTTATAATAAGTGCGTACCCTTTCATAAAGGGTGATGCCACTTGATTTTCTTATTTCCGATTTTGCCCATCATAAAATAGAAATAAGACTTTAGGTACCTACACAATAATTTTCATGATAATTATGCCTATAACTATGAGCTGTACTTGAAGTAGATCACTTTAAGTTGACTACTTATAATAATGATCCTAAACACATCTAAACATTACATGTGTGACCCAAAATTTCTTACAATTATATCTAATTTTGTATAGAGAGTTTTTGTGAATAAAATAATAAAAAAAGAAAAATAAAAAATAGAACTAAACCTTAGGATGAAAAAAATGATAATAATTTTAAGATAAATGAACCTCTAAATCTAATGTTTTATAGTTTGAATTTGAGTTAAGATGTGAAGTGTGGTTTCATTTGGGCGTATTTGTTGGATATTTCTATGACTATTGGGTTCTAATGTTTGATTGAGCTAAGTATTGGAAATGTGATTATTGGGTGTCCTTGAAAGTCATCCTAATGAATGTAATACACAACCAAGTAGAAAGAAGAGCTAATGGCCCATTGCAAGTTGGACTAAACTACCAATGGCAGCTAGATGGGTTCTATTGTATCGGGCTCTTGCTCAATAAGAGCAACAATAGCCCATAGCTAAGTGGTTTGAGTTGTGCTACCTTGGGACTAGTCATAGTTTTTGGTTTTTGGTTGAAGTTTTTTTCTTCTTCTTTTTTTTCTCTTCCTTACACATTATTTTATTTTTAAGCTTTCTTTAACCCAACTAAGTAAACAAAATAGTTGAAAGATTAAAAAAAAGCTATAAGATAATAAGTTACTCAATTAAATTAAAGGTATTTCATAAAATTAGTTGATGAACTAATTGAAATGTATAAAATAACTTGAAAGGATATGCTTATGTATATTACCATAAATTTTATGGGAATTTTATTCAATACTCGTATGACTAAATTTGCTTCATTTCTCTTGTACCATAATGTTTGAAGCATGTTTATGGAAAGAAATGAGATAGCAGAAACAAATTCAACATGGAATGGAAAATTAGAAAATATTGATTGAGAAATGTGTACTAAACATTTGATGTTGTGCTTTTAAAAATAGTGTTCAATTGATTTAACAAGATCTTAATGATATTGTTATATAAAATGTTAGACTAATTTTCACTTTATTGACAAAAAGGAAAATGAAAGACTTCATATATTCATTAAAAGGGTAATAGGAGCAGAAAAGTAGAAGAAGATACATGAAAGATGGAAAAGTTATGGAAGACATAATATAAATGACATACATTGTTCTAATACTCAAGTGATAAAGTACAAGCACTGTCAATGTCTGAGACATAAACAGATTTATTCTTCTATACATTATGATGTGTCTTTTACAAAGCAACCACACCAATTGCATGATGGTTCTCAATTCAAGAACTTCTCCAACAAGTTACCAAAGAAGAAGCTAGTTTTAGCCCATCCTTTTGTTTCTGGTGCTTTGGCATTGGCTGGCACCCTCTTCACATCCACCATCATTGTCTTACCGATTTCTTTACGAAGAGCTTCGATCATTTTCATGTCCATCGGGTTTCCTGAAGCATCCCTCACATAGAAGACATTCAATGCCTGTTCCCCTCTGGTGGATACACCTGCCCTACACACTGTCAAACCATTTTCTCTCAGAATCCTCGTTACTTCGGACAGCAAGCCGACTCTATCCTTTGCACACAGCTCTAGGCTCACACCCTGTGTTGTCCATGATCAGCATAATAATCAATGGTTAGATAAATATCATAGAAGACTGAAAGAGAGCTTCATAGCTGTGTTCTGTTTTTAGGCAATGGTTAAAGAAGCATACAGGAATCAATTTAAATTGATTGTTACCTCGCTTACTCTTCTTCTAATAGCAGCTTCAATGCATTTGATGACCCTTTCTTTCTCTCCTTCGGTATCAAGCGTGCATCCATCCATGTGTCGAATAAAGTATTCCTAAAAGAACAGCATGAACTGTTTAGTCCACATCAGTTGGATCTCTCTATTTTCTGATTTCCAAAAGCAATCCAAATTTGGATTTTCCCAGCTATGTCATATTCTCATATCTTACACTCCACATGCTTCAAACATTACAGAACAATCAAATTGAATCAAATTTACTAAAAATTATTAGGAAAACCAAATTGAGAAAAGATGTATCTTATATGTGTTCAATATATAAAGCATTACTTCTATTTCTTCCTTAAGCCATTCTGAAAATATGGTATATGATAGAACACAAAGGGCATCATTTGATCTACACAGCTATGCCACCTAGTGAAGAAATACATTTTACTTTTGTTATGGAAAACTTTCTTAAAAAACATGACATTTTGTTTGCAAACAACTAACACCCTTGACATTTGAATAATCAGACGACATAAGTGATAATAGAGGGTGCCTGTGTGTGATTAGTATGTAGAAAGGAGTATTAAGTACCTATAAAGTATATAGGCATGCAGAAAGGAGTACTAACCTATCTATGAAGTCAAAAATCTGCATATGAAGTAAATTAGCATGCAAAAAAGGAGTAAAAAAAAGGGCGGGCCAATGCACGAGATTCCCACCTGGTGGTCTTACCTTTGCAAGCAAGAGGTTGCTTCCAAGATTACTAATGTAATATACCTAGGATGTATAAGGGGTACTAATGTAATATACCTGGGATGCATAAGGGACATCTGATGAGATCGTGGCATGGAAAACAACATATTGCATGTCAGTAAGAGTGCAGACAATGTCAAACATGAGTTTTGCCCGATCTTTGCACCGGACACTAACCACCGAATACCCTTTTTCCTCACAACATTCTATTGTGATTTTTGGCTTGAAAAAAGGAGGATTATCAACTTCTGTTGTTACTCCAGAACCTTCATAATCTCGATCAGCAAACAACATTTGATGGAGCCGCCTGTCCATATGAGTGAAACCCACAGAGAAACTGGTCCTAGCAACTTTCTCACCATCCTCACACCCACGCAAGATATTGTTGAGCTGCTCCTCGATAAGAGATAATCTTTTTGGATCATCCACAACTTGATTTGTAGCATCATTGATATAAAGGACGCATGCTATTCGCTGGTTATGAGTCCAAACTTCAGCTGCAACCACATTAAAATCAAGGCTGGCAAGAACAGCTGAAATCTCGGACAAGAGACCCGGGCGGTCTCTCCCAATGAGCTCAATGGCTGTATGGTCACCAACAGAATGCACCCCAACCCGTTTGCCTGTCCAACTCTTCGCTCCTTCTTTGCTCTGGCCCTTTGGTCCTAGAGCCTATTGTAAGAAAAACTGTTAACAGGTAGCCCTTAGTATTTGATGTGTTACATAGATCATAGATGCTATACTTCTCCAAAATTAAAGAAATGGTAGGGTGGCTACTAGCATGAGAATCTGATTTTTTTTATCAGCGCATGAGAAACTGATTAATGGTTTCTTCTAGATTTATGAGTAATATATTAATTGATTTCTTGATACTATGGAAGTATCTAGTGAATCTATAGCTTCCTTCCAAATTTGGAAGATATTTGAGGCTCAAGATTCGGACAGGAGCAAAGGTCATATCTGGTTTCAAATCCATATGAAACTCTTCTGCCGGAACTAAAATAAGAGTTCTCAATCATGCTTGGTTTCTTTTCTTTTGAGACAGGTAAAGCTTATGCTTCAAGCATTCCTCCTTTGGAATGTTATGTATATTGAAAGTGAGTTGTGCTACTTCAATTCTTGACATCAACAATTTTAATTCTTTCACATATGGGTTAGATTGCTATTATCATTTCTTAATATACGAATAATCTACTAAACATAGTAGAGAAAGAAGATGTATACCTTTTCAATGATGTCAATGGTCTTACTATCTGTTATCTTCTTTCCTTGTTGATCCGTGACATGAAACACTGTTCATTCCATTAGGTGATTAAGTTAGATACTTGAATACTTGTAGTAACTATATGAAAAGTGCACTTTTAACCTCCATGTACACATATATGTGTTATAGGACACATTAGTATAGTTAAGAGAAAAAATGTCAATAATGAATTGAAGAGGAACTTGATAGCAGCAAAAGTTTTTAATTAGGCTAATGACAAGCATGAAAAAAACACATCTTTCTAGTCAACACATTTCAAGTGAAAGGTTCAATTCAATCACAAACATACCATCCATAAACCATCCTCCATCGGAAGATATATACGCTTTTGTAATTATGAACTCAAGGTCTGTCAAGATTTGCACAACTTCCAGCAGAATTCCAGGTTTGTTAACACTGTCAACCTGCATTGAAAATCCATTAGTACAACCACTAATCTCCAAATTATTGATTCCTTTTCAAGAACTATTAAAATTATAATGCACTAATGTGAACATTTGTAATGAATGAAGAAATCTTTTATCATTCAAATGATACCTTGATAGCATTAAAACTCAATTTTGGACAAAAAAAGCTCTGGGATTCAAGAAACATTAAAAAAAATTATACCTTGATCAGTGTACAATCATGGCAACTAGCATTGTCCACAGAGACCCTGCGAAGTGCAAACAAAGTTTACCATCAACATTGAGTTTGTGACCTCTTCCTTTGACATAGACTAGTTAGAAATCAAAGCAGCTTTTTAATTTTTATATGATGTTCTTTTCATGGTTAATTCAAGGCTAAGGAAAATGTTAAACTATCCTTGAATACCAACACTAAAGTTTGTTTTTTTATTATGATTTAGAAATCCCATTCCTCTAATCATTTTTCCTAAAGAGGCTATTTAATTTGCACATCATTGAAACAGAAAAAATTGCTATTGAAGGTGAAGATAATAGTGAACCTTGGAGGGTTGAGTCTATTGCTGAAGTTCTCATACTCAGGATCAAAATATGGCCAACAAACTGTAGCCATTTAACCAATTTCTCCAGACAATGGAGGTGCCTTGTTTTCCTGCATCATTGTGAAAAACTCTCTGTTTAGAATGAGAAACAAAACCATGACTTTCTTATCATAAGGTAAGACTCAATTATTAAATTTTTAACTTAAATACTTTTTTTCAACGAATAACACATAGAGTATTACACTTTTTGGTACATAAGATGTGCTCCATTGATTAACACAATGCATGAATCCACATTGACTTACAACTTCAAGCATTCCTTACTAATTAAGAATCATTGATTTTGCATGCTTCTTCTCTTAACCTTTGAACGTGATTTTAAGAATAAGGTAAGTGCTGAACATTCCTTGTCCAATAGATTAGGAAGGGAACAAAAGAATAAAGAGTTAAAATGACACAGTCATCAGAATCATGGCATCAATAAAAGGAGACATTTTTGGCGCAAAAACTAAAAGGGGTCAACTAATATAAGCTTTGGAGAAAAAGAAAGAACATTTTACTCTTTCCCTTTTCTTTTGAGTGCAACTTAGCAAAAAGCATTTTACTGCACTAAAAATAAAATTAATAAAGTTATAACCAAAGTTGACTTTCAGTTTTCTGAGGCTACTATAGTAATACACTAATACTCATGTCCCATAAAAACAATAAAAAACTATACTATCTTAAGACAAATTTTTATTATTTTTATAGGGGTAATGTCAACATTCTTGGGTAATGTTTGAGATCAGATCCATTTCATTCTAGAATCATCCTCATCCAACCACCTTTCATGTAATGAATGGAAATAAAATACAAGTGATGAGAGTTTCTAAAAATAACTCAGAAATAATCCAATATTACAGAAAGAAGTAGAAGAAATTAAATTAAAGAAGGCTGGGGTGTGTTACTAATTATAAATACAATAGAAGATAGTGTAAAAATTAGTATAGATATATATTAAAGGATAAACAAAACATTTATACAAGGCCATTGTAATATTGAGCTAAAAGAATGAGAATGAAACTCTGCCACGCAACTTGTGTGAGTACTAGAAAAGAAGCAAACAACTTGGACGAGGAACACAACAGAATCTCAAAAAATCTACCAAAAGCGACTTGAATGTGACATAAATATTTGATTCCAATTTCAACCCAAATTCTGTGAATTCAACCATCAAGTAAATATAAGGACCAAGTTGCATCCGTGCCAAATGACCAACACGGTATTATCTACAATTATAAGTCTATATCTAACTAAAGACCTCTTCTAAAATTAGTGGAGAATTTTTTTTTTAATTATGAATTTACAAATTAATTGAACTATTTTTAATACATGTTTCTAAACAAAACAGATAGATAAAGGAAAAAGATGAAAATTTGTATGAGTATTTGGAAGGGGTGCACATATGCAAATTGATATCAGATGTGATTAGTCATAAAACTATTTAATTATTAATTTTTTAATTTTTTAACAAATTACAGTTCATAAAATATATTATGCAAAGCCATAAGTTTACCACTTGGGCAACACCCTAGTGATCCAACTATTTTTCAAACTTAATACAACAATGCTTACCTTTTTTATAAATAAAAAACAACATAGCTTGAATGCAATTTTGCTTTCCTAAATTTATTTGTTTAGTAATTTAGTTCCTTACTTTATTTTTGGTTATTTTGATCCACAAATTTCTCTATTTGATAATTTTGGCCCATTCCTTCAAAAAGTAACTAAGATATCAACATGACAAATAAAAGGACAAATGTCATTCATCTACTTGCTTAGGTAGAATTTTCTTATTTTTTTTAAATATTAAAGTAATTTTATAAATGTAAATGTTAATTTTTTTTTCATTTTACAAATGTTTTAAATAATATTTAGGACGTTTTAAAATATTATATTAATGTTTTTAAATTTTCATGTTTTAAAAAAATCTGTTTAAGCTTATAGGTGAATGGCATGCGTCATCTTGCTTTTTAAGCCAACACTATTAGTTAACCTTTTGAACATAATTTCCAATTAGAAAAAAAAAATTGAGGGACAAAAATAGAAAACTATAATCACTAAACAAAGAAACATATGGGAATAACATTGAGCTATAAGAAGTAAAACATTACCATTTAAAAATTTATGTAAGTATTTGCTAGTCATTTTCATTGGAAGACAAGTTCAGTGAGTTATAAGGAATTATTTAATACTAGAGTGAAAATTGATTGTGCCCCAAAGTAAACTTTGACACCAAGGATTCACATCTTGCAGTCATTTTGAGATAGGTTTTATCCTAACCACAAATTACTCTTACCAAAGATTCAAATACAAGACTCACATTTCATCACCATAACTAGATGATTCCTCTCATCTCCATTTAAATTACTTTCAATATGAATTAAATAAGGTTATTTTACTCAAATTATATCAAAATTTTATATAATTCTTTAAAACTATATTCATCTAATATAAAAAGAGCATATGATAAAAGCAATTAAACGATAAACTCTTAAATTAATGTCTTTATGTCCACTCATTCATTTGGCATATATTTTACTAAGTGAAGAGAGCAATAATGTGAAGACACTTGGGTGGTGGTGGAAATAGAATTTATAATTATGCCTAACCCACACAAGGAGCAGTAGTTATGGAATTTTTTATTATAAGAAATAGTTCAACAACACTACTATTTTCTATTCACTATTGTTAACTTAAGTAACTTCCCCAACGTCAATCTCTTATGAAAATCTCAAATTCAACCAGAGAACAAGATAACAGAGATTTCTCTCACTTACAAGGATACTAGTAATATTTAAAAATAAAATAAAAATAAAGGTAAAGGAAGAAAAGAGAGAAATAATTATTTAGAGAAATTGAGTGAGTGGAATAGGTAAATGGAGAAAAGGGAATTGAAGAAGAGAAACATACCTTAATAATTAATGAAAAGAAGTTATTGGTTGTTGAAATATTCCACACAACACCAAAGCAAAGAAGATTTATTTATAAGTATGAATGAATTAAGTAGTTCTCACATGAGAGAATGATGAAGAAATAAACAGAACAGAACAGAACAGAGCACTTCAGTTTAGGAGAAACCTTTGTGTCTCTGTTCTCTGCTTTCTACGTTGGAATACCACTCAACCCTTCTTTCTCTCTCCCTTATGTCTTTCATAAAAAAATATAAATGGTTTGGTGCTGGTGCTGGTGCTGGTGCTCCTGCTGGGAGAACCCCATTAAATATCAAATAATATATATTTTTAATGTCAAATAAAAAATGGATTATAAAATCATAGATTATTAATTTAATTAATAATAAACGTTTTGGAAAATGACTCGGCGACCACCATCTTGGCGTGCCGCGTGCTTGGCTGCGCGCGTATTCTCTCTCTCCCGCTTTTAAAACTAGAAGAATCAAAATTAAATAAACTTTTTATTACTAAATACACTAATAAAAAGTTGAAAAATGATATACTCTACACTACAAGTGTCGGAATGGTTTAAATACTTGCTGGACTACTCTTTTCATTATCAATTGGTTTTGAGATGAAATTTTATCATGGTATTAGAGTCATAGCCCAACTTCTTTTCGGTTGTCATGAGCCAAAAAATATCATTTAGTTATGAGTCAAAGTTATTCTTTCACCTGGTCCGACGGACTTATGTGGAGGGACATGTTGAAAAGTAAGTCTTATATCGTCTAACTCATTGTTTTGAAAATGGTTTAAATACATGTTGGACTATTCATCTCATTGTCAATTGATTTTGAGATTGAATATATTATTTTTCTAATAAAACATTATCATAAAAATGTGAGAGGAAAATTAGAATTAATTCGAAAATCATACTCTTTGTTAAGGTTGTGTGGTGTGTGACAAGCGTTTTGAGGTCACGTGAGGATGAAGTGTTTGTCAGCGTGTGTCTGTTGTAGTTGTAGAGATGAAACAGTGTCTTGTCGTATTCTTTGGAAGGACGTAACATACGGACATACGGTATTAGGCTACAACACAATCATGCTCAACTATGAAATGACCATCATATCCTTGAAGTGACTTTCATGTACACAAAAACAACTTTACCAAGTTGTTGCTTTGCTGTCTCCTCTCTGTAATCTTGGATTCATCCTTTCATTTCATTTCCGTACATAAGTGTAATTATAAGTTCTTTCACCAGATTTTTAGTGAAATGTTTTTTTGATAAGCAACGAAATTTTATTAGAGGTGTCTCCAGGGTACTATAAATTTAATTAGAGGTGTATCCAAAGCCTAGATTTTTAGCATGCTTATACTTATTCCCTCATTCAATTATAACTACTGAAAAAAATGTATGTACCTATAATATAGGAGTTATTACATTATCAATACATAATCTGTTATTCATATTATTTTTTTGTCGACATCTATTATTCATATTTAATCATTATTTAATTTTTACAAATATATGATGAATAATATATTAATTGTGTATAAATTTTTACATTAAAAGTACATAGATATTACATTCTTATAACTATTTAAGTCAGAAAGACTATTATAAATTTTAAAGTTTTCTTTAACATGCAAAAATTATATTCTCATGATAATTTATAATTAAATTTAGAATTATAAAAAATATGTTTGCACAAAGGAATAAGTTTTTTTTAACTAATTAATAGAATTGTTATCATCATTGCATCATCATTTTCCCCTATAGCTCACTTTGTTTATGGCGTTTAAGAATAACTAGCTTATCAACCCTATCATGCAAGGAAGGTGGAGGTATTCAAAAGTAAAATTATATACTAAGATTATTGCATATTGACATGACTTTATTTTATATCTTATAATAGGCCATTAGTTACTGATTTTATATGCGTTGTAAGGTTACATATATTTAGCATGACTTTATTTTAATTGTCATACAAATTATTTTCTAAAAAGTTATCATATATCTCATCCTCATAACTTAAAAAATCCAAGTTTTATGTCAATCTAATCATGATAAATGCATATTGAGAATAAATGAGGTTAGGACAGTATTATTAATAAATTAAAATCTATTCCCTAATTCTACAAAAAATAAATGCATTGTAAGCCACCACATGGAGAATATACTAATTGGCTGAAATATCTAAACCTAAACCAACTAGTGGAATTGTATGTTACAGAATTAAAAGCCCTTTTCAAACCTAACTATGTTGATACATATGGATAGTGGTGGGCATTTTATGAATGTGAAATTTACCTAAGTGTTTGTTGGGTGTAATAACAAATATTTTATCAAGGGTATGTTAATAGCAAACTCTATAACTAAATGTTATTAAGCTCGAACCGATTATTGATTAGTTAGCATAATGGATTCATAGTTGAATTAGTGAATAATCAATTGAATCAATTGATTCAGCCTGTATTAAAAATTCTAAAAACTTATAATACTAGCTATTATATTTAATAATTCTATTCTTGAAATTTTAAAATATTATCATTATACAAAAAACATAATAAAACAACAAACAAAGAAGCTTTTATGACAAAGAATGTTACAAGTTAGTTAAAAACATCATAAAACATCATAGGCTTTACCCTTTAATTTAGTAACAAAAATGAAAATAAGTTTAAAATTTAATTAAACAACTAAAATTTTACTAGAACATAAGCTAACAATGACAAACATAATTATAAATATGTTAAAAACACTAAATTTTTTCTATTTCATGATAATACCATTTTGATTTCTTTTAAAATATTTTTTATTAACTTGACTGGTCCGACCGTTCGACTCACCAATTATGGTTAAATTGATTGAGTTAAATTGTATTATTCTAATTTTAATGTAAAACAAATTAGATGAATATTGTTACTACAAGTAATATAAATATCTATATTTATTAATTTGTATTATTTTCTTCACCACCAATAAAAAATCAGGTCAACTGATTTTGATAACTTATTTTTTAATGAAAAATATTTTGTTTTTAAAAAAAGAGTTTGTTTCATAAGTCATGAAGATTTTTATTCCCCCTAAAACCTCACCACCCTTTGTTCACACATCCAAACCATCACCACCCTCAATCCACCACAGGTCTATCATTGTCACCATTGGAAAAGGAAAAGTCAAATGGAGAAGTTTTTGAGTTATTGTTAATCCTCCTCTTCTCTAAACAATTTTGTTGGGATAAAATATAATTTAAAGCTAGTATCCCACATAAAAAAATTTGTGATACAATAAAACAATTTAATGGGTAAGTATGTGTTTATTAATTAATAAATGGAGAACTATTTTTGCAACCTTTTTGCTTATCCAACTTCTATATTTACCAAATAAGTGTGTATAAATGTTTCATTTATAACATTGAATAGGTTGAGAATGGTGATGGGATGAAATTATCATCCCTAAAATTATTTAATAAAAAAATGGTACGCGTGTTCCCCATGGTTTTTCTCAACCCTTGAAAAAGATAGGTTAGGGTTAAAGTGAGATTGTGATATTCTACAAGGCTTCTTGTTGGTATATACTTTTTTTAGTTTTTGGATAATGTGCCTTAGAAATTAGGTGGCTATAACTATTATAAGCTCTTCTCAATCATGGAGGACTATTATAAGTCAACATTTTTCTTGAAATGGATCCCTTAGAATCTTGGATCATATTGGTTGATGTTGGATACATTGATGGAATGGAGTCATTTATTAAGGTTCAATACGATTAGGACCTTTTCTTTTGTACTAATAAATATATATAAAATGGAGGTAGGATATGTGTGCTACTCTATACATTTATGTATTTTATTGGCTTAAATGTTCTAAACAAAAAGTTGATACACATTTTAGGATACGAGAAAAAGTTTAGCAGGTCTATCAAAAACATTGTTATTAATTGATTGAACTTTGAACATATATAGACAGAAAAGTAAAATTAGCTTTCTATGCAAGGGTTCAATATATACGTATAAGACTTGAATTCGAGTCTTCGAGAAGAAGCAAACATATATCCTATTACATTTTGGTAATATAACATGTTGCCTACTTTGATTTAAAGTACCTTATGATTTATTTTTAAAGTTCTATTGATAAGTTGTAAGAAAATAATATATGCTATCTTTTTATTAAACAACAATATTATACACATTTATATGAAAAAATATTTACTAATTAAAATGTCAACAATTTATCAAGTCAATTATCTAAAATCTAAAATACATACACTTTCACCCCCACTATGTTGATTGACAGCGTTGCTTACTTTTTGTAGCTCATAAGTAATTGGACGGGCGGCTATTGTTTATTTCAGTCTCAGACATACATCACTTAAATATTTAAACTAATGATGATTAGTAACAAGATGTTGATCTAATGATATAAAATTATATTAGATTCTAGAAAGATCAAATAATCAAATGTTTGATTCGACATTTGCTGAGGAGATAATCACATATCCCGAAAGAGATTATTCACCCATAAAATAATATGATACTTTTTAGTATAAAAAAAAACTAATGATAATTCACACACTCATAGTTATATTATGTGATATGGTCTCCATATATTCTGAATTGGCCCCATGGAATCTATCAATAAACTAGAGGGAATTAGAACATTTCATGCATGTAATCCTTTTGGTACATAAATCATAATAATTTTTCTCCTGTTCTCTATGTGTCTCTATATAATGACGAATGACAAAGCATGACGTAATGTAGTTGAGATTGTGTATCATTCTCCCTAGAGGAAATGAATTTAGAAAGATAAAATTCATAATATAGTAACTTTAGGAGAAGTGATAAGTGTTATTTTCTTTTATATATTAAAGTTATATTCATGCTTTATTTTATTATTATCAGGTGTAAAATATAACAGAAAGAAACTTGGAAGTTAAGTATTAATGGATATTTATGCTTTTAATCAATGTTTTCAAGATAGTTGATTAACCTAAATTAATGTATACAAGCTAATCAACATAGTTGGTGATTCTTCTACACAAATTCATTTCCTTCTAAAAAAATTCACAATTTGAATAAAGAAACAAGAAAAGAGGTGAAGATGTATAAAGAAACACTTCACTTTCAAAAGCACAAGTGGCTAAAGATTATGTATCCTTCTTTGCAAGTGGATATTGTACTTCTCACTAATCCACCACATATAATAAGAGTTCTTAAATTCTCACTTTTTTCTTGACCAATCCCACCTCCCTCTTTCTCAACCTAACTAGTGTTCTTCAACTTCATATCATGAATATTTTAGGTTAAATTATAATTATTAATAACTTTAACTTCTTATAATAGATGTTTTATTGGAACTTTTATATGTAAAAATTTTTATAGTCAAATTCCAAAATCTTATGACTACATCTACAAGTCTACAATATATAATCTATATTACTACATAACAGCAAATATACCTTAAGGGTATTCAAGTAATTGAATAAGTATAACTTTTATACCTCAACTTTAACCTTTATACTTCTATACTAATATATAAAACCATAACTTTTGAAAAAACGTATACATATAATTTTACAAGTGTAATTTCTATATTCAACTTTCGCTCTCAATTGTACAAGAACATTACAAAAAGAAATTAAATATAATTAACCAAAAATTCTACAAACCATTTTGCAAATGAATATTCAAAATAGTTAAAGCCAATACATAGGAGCGTAACATCATCTATTATATAACATCAATATTTTTAACTCAAAATTTAAATATCATTTGTCAAGTGTACAAGTGTAATTTCTATATTCTACTTTCCCACTAAAATATATAAAAAAATTGTTGCAATAAAAATTTAATATAATTAACCAAAACTTATTCCAATTCTTGCGCAAATGAGTAATAAAAATAGTTAGATACAATATATATGAGTGTAACATTAGACTGTTATATAATATCAAAATTACATAAGATTTAAGTGTTTTTCATAATATAATAAAATACATTTATTGATGATTTAAAAAAAAATATCTATACAAAAATACGTTATAAAAATCTTTTTTTTTTCGATTTTTTTTTTCAAGTGCTTTATATTTTTCACCATATTAATAATTCCAAATCGAGTTATTGTGTTTTCAAGAAAACTATGGTCTACAACTCGTGTGAATGTGTTAACCATAATTTAAAAAAGTGATTGATTAATTAACTTCTAAGAAAATAAGTTCAATTAACTCTTCAAAGCTCATCCACCATCACACTACATCTTCTCCATACTTCTAAAGAAAATAAAGAAATTAATAAAATCAAGAAAACCAAGAAAATCAAGATTCAAGAAAAACAGGATTCAAGAAATTAACAAAAACTAAGAAAAACAAGAATTCATAAAACCAAGAAAATCAAGAAATTAAGAATTCAAGAAAATCAACATTCAAGAAAACTAAGAAAATTAAGAATATTAAGAATTCAAGAATTAAAGAAAATTAAGAATGCAAGAAATCAATAATTCGATCAAGAAATCAAGAAATAGAATAAAGAAATGTATGTTGATATTCATGTATGTACTTAACCAATATAATATATGGAAGATATGATTATTAGTTGCATAATTGTCCATTTTTAGCCAATTTAACATTTGAGAAAATAAATGGTTTTCTTTAGTAGTAACAAGATTTTTTAGAAGATATTAATTAACATATATTTTTAATTATAAATGTATATCACAAGAAATTCTATTATTATTATTTTTATTGTTAATTTATCAAAAAAATTATTTCTTCAAAATTCTTATAATTTAGTGTCGTTTATTATTTAGTCATTATAGACGTAATATACAATGTTCAAGATATTTTATTTATTACTTTAAATTTAACTTTGGACAAAAGTTTTATGATTTTGCGGATAATGGAGAATGAATTATAATAATTACATAATATATAACTTATTAAATAACTATTATAAAAATTATTATAATATTATCATATCATACTATTGTAATTATTTAATTTTGGGTTTTAAATAAGCAATAGCATGATACTATTACACAAATTTAACATAGAAATTTCATATTTGTATTAACTTTCTTTTACAAGTAATAAATAAAGTTACCTATATTTAACTCCAAGTTATTATATTAGACATTTGATTATATCATATCAAAGTACATTCAATCTCAAATAATTAGGAATGCCAATTGAGACACATGTTAGTCATCATTTAATTAAGTTTAATAATTATCAATCAATTACTACATCTTTATTTTATAATAAAAGATAAATTATTTAATTTGTTTAAATTATAAGAATTCAATTAAAAATATAAAAACATAAAAGAAATTATTTTATTTTGGTAGACTGAAAAAGAGTAATTAATTTAATCCTAGAATCACTTTGCCCTAATTTGTATAATGTATAGTAGATTTTCTTCTAAGAGTGTGCTATCTATGCACGAACATCGTAAAGATTTATACACTATTAATAAATTACTCACCATTCATTTGTATTATTTTTATTTAAGAAACAATTAATGATGATTGAAAATGAATGAAATCATTTTATTTGTTGAGAATGCTAAATCCAAGCACTGCACATTTGGCCATGACAAAAGTAGTGATGTACATTTTCCTGTGGCCACATGCATGCTTCTTATCCTTTGCTCCCCTACTTCAGGGAATACTTTTCAGCCCATTACCTTACTTCTTAACTTCTCCATCGTTAATTAATTGGTCCTCATCAATTACCTTACACACACATATATATATATCTGTGTGAAATTGTGAATTCGAAATTGTCACAATTTATTAAGTTTCCAAATTCTACATTGGTTGATCACATGCATGTGCACAAAATTATTTAAAATGATTAAGCCATGTAATCCTTTATTCTATGAATTAATTTTGGAAAATTAGATTTAATTATTCAAGTATGGTATTAAAGACTATTAAAGTTGGGTCATAAGTAGGAATAAGTCAGGTTTCATTAAAGAAAATAAATTTACTCTCTTAATGAGCTAAGTTTGGATTTAGCTTATTCATACTCAATTAAAGTAGAACAAGCTTTAGGTCCACAAATTCCCATTATGCTACAAAAAATTAATTAGAATTATAATTAAAAGATATTAACAACATACTCTTTTTAATACCGTCCTTATAACATAACCTCTATCATATATTAGGTTAATAGTCAATATATTCCTCTTGGTTTTATTGCATAAATGTAAGATCTCACGGAATAATAGATATTAGGCATTTTCAGTCCCAAGAAATTGGTGTCTTCATGTTTCAAGCCAATCACAGTACACTAAGCAATGTAAAAAAATATTTTCTGTTTTTTTAATTTTAATTTTAATTAAGTGACAATTTTTAATTGGGTTGAGATATACTTGAGACACCAAAAAGTGAGACATGTGATCTCTATTCAGGGATAATATCATCTTCAAGGCCACGTATAAGAGGGACAGAAGGGGAGAAAGTGAAGACACTTTTAATGGTTCACGGCATAAATCATAAATGTGTCTCTATCCTAAGAATCTCACACTGGATTTTGATTTGAGGAATACTAAGACAAAACGATAGTGATTCCTTTTAATTTAAGTGCACAAGTTGTGTTGAGTACTATTTTGTCCAATTTCCAAGGATACTATTCAATAGTCTGGCTTATGTAGAATACACATGTGCATTTCAAAAAGTGGTTCTATATTAAGCATACATGATTGTTAAATAAGAAATGAACTTGACTTAATTAATTATCCTATTTTAGATTATATGATGTTGTTTACCCAAAATACACGTGTTATGGCATCATACAATTTTGTAAATGAGCATTTTTGTTTTGTTTTTTGTTTGGTACACTTTTTAATAGCTTAATTAACAAGTTTCCTCTAAAAACGGTAGTTTACTAATTAATTAAACAGTTGTCGTTATAACTCTCTGGTTGTGAAAGCTGTGATTTTCTTTTTATAGAAAAATTATATTAATTTGAAATTGGTTTTGATGTAGCATGAATGTTTTAAGATAATTACGGGTATTTGATAGACATTGCATTGAATATTTAAACATTTAAACAATTCTCTCTTAATTATTTTTAAATTTTAAAAAAATTCATGTTATGTCATATCCGTGTTTATTGATTTGTATCTTTACTATGTTTCCTGAAACATTTTATTGATACTAATAACAAAGGAATAATAACCATAATTTTGACTTGAGTGTGACTCCTCTCTCCATTACGGTATAGGTCAGTGCATATGTAGGATTGCGATATGTGTTAAAAATAAAATTTAAACAGTTTAGATTTTTACTTTTTTTTCTAAATTAAAATTTGTGAAAAGTCACTCCTCTCATATTTTATAGTACTGAATTCTGTAGTACTGATGAATTCTGATACCTCTGGCTTGGGGAATTTGATTCAACTTTCTACAGTTGCATCTCCTGCTACCAACTTACTAGGATTATGCACTTTTGCTTTTAGTTACATCAATCTTCATTATGGAATCCAAATATTTCCAACATGTTACAATTATATCTCGCCAGGGAGAGATAAGTACCTAAAAAATAACATGGACAAATAAAATGATATGACATTTTTATCCTTTAAATATAATGATATAACACTTTTACTTTTAAATATAAATACAAAACCAAGAACATGCATCTAAAGAGAACTCTTTTCCATCCGACTTTTGAGTTTTGACAATTCATTCCTCATACCACTATACTAATATTGTCTCTTGGAATAACAAATAAATAAAACATGCTGTGTTAAAAAATGTTCCAGATAACTTTCCGCAAAAAAAACCTACACAATATTTGAATAAATGGCAACTCTAGCTTAAAAACATAATTTCTTCTCTTTTTTTGGCACTTGGTGTTTTTATAAAAACACATTAGTATATAATTGGAGCTCATTTTCTTTAGAAAATAAAGTATCTCCCCGTATAACTTATATTATTAAATTCAATCATTGTTTGATATGTATTTTTTTTTCTTTTAGAAGTTTTTATTTTCAAATATATTATAAAAAAATAAGACATGTATCGAACAATGAGTAAATTTAAATAGATAAATTATTTTATTATATGATGAGATACTTTATTCTATTTTCTTTGTCTGTTTTGCTAACCTCTGTCCCAAAGGGCAAAGGCTGATGTCAAGGATTTAATATATCAATTATTACCCATTAAATAGATGTTTGTCTTAAATAATTAGATTTATTTAATAGAAAATATATTTTGTTGGTTAATTATCCATATTATCTTCTCCTGTTATATTGTAACTATTTTGTGCTCAAAATTCTCATCTATATCCTTTTTTTTTATCTCACAAAGTTACATGAAACTTATTTATCTCTAGTATGCCCCTTACCAAACCCCTTTTACTTTGCACATAACTTGTACTATACATATATATGTGTGTGGGGTACCCATTTTATAATTGTAAACTATATATGAAGATGGAGGAGTTTTATAAGCATCTAAAAGACATAAATGATATAGAAGATTCCCATTGTAGGAGAGATTGTTATTTTTCTGAATTATTGGAATTGACCACTTTAATTTGTGTCCTGATATCAATTGTAACATAACAATAAATAATACCCTTTTCAGGAGCAAGGTATCTACATAAACATAACCAAACACTGTCTATTGTTGCCAAATAACACATAAAGATGTGTAGATGCCAAAATCTCCTCATTTGTAACAATATCAACCTATGCTCCAATATACTTGTCATTATGAAAATGATGAACAAGCTTAAAGCTTAAAGCTTAAATGTGGACTCAAAAATGGGGTGGTAATGTAACATGGTAATGACTTTGTATGAGACCAAGATGTTTAACCTATATGTAATATGTGTAATGTAAATGATAATTTAATGGTGATCTTCCCATGGCATTGTGTGCATTTTACTGATTTCTGATGAATCTTCATCAATGTTTCAAGTGTTTGGTTTCACACTGTATGATAATCTCATTTAGTAATTTTTAATGTTGAATAATACATAAAGCATCACAAAAGAAGATACCATAAGAAACTCCAACCCCTAACTTAAGACATTTTCAAAGTCAAAGGTAGTTCAATTCCTTATTTGAATTGGCAATATCTACAAAGGAACATCAGAAGGGTAATCTATGGGATGCTTCTTGATTGTTTCTCTAAGTTGTCTCTCTTGCTCCTTAAGGTTTGATGGCAATTGGTCATAGACATCCTTGAACATGTCCTCAAGTGGAGGTTTCTGTTCTTTCTCAGCCAACTTTATTGCTTCCAATAACTGCATGAGAGCAATGCAATTAAAGCCGAAAAAATGGCGAAAAACCGGTTTGTATAGAAGAAGATGGACTAGTTTGCAATAAGAAAATTAAATTCACCTGCTTCCTGACACTGCTTCTAATCTCCATTTCATCCTTGTCACTCCACCAACCATTCCTTTCCACCCATCTTTTGAATTTATTCACAGGATTTCTTGCCATTTTCCAATATTCAATCTCATCATTTGGCCTGTACTTGGTTGAATCATCTGATGTAGAGTGGTGTCCTACTCTATAAGTTAGAGCCTGAAGGTTATTTAGCATAAGATTGGTGAATGGAACACTAAAATATTGTGGTAGCAACCATTGATTATTCATCATATCTAATAGAGAGTGAATATAAAAATCTTCATTTGACTTGCACATATATAGTTTGGTGTCCAATGTCCTATGTTTCAGGCTTTGTCCAAGTTTCGTGTCGGGTTCGTGTTTATGCTTCATGGATTGTCATAGCGTAAAGGGAGCTGAAACGCACCTCGATTAAGACTGGTTTTTTTTCTCTTATAGCCATCTCACGAGCAGTATGAACTGCGCTATAGACCGCAAGAGCATCATTTCCATCTACTCTAATACTCTTGATTCCATAAGCTTGACCTTTAACTACAACACCATCACCTATCAAACAGAAAAAAATCATAAGCTTCCAAAAGTTCTAGTATCTGAAATAAAGTTCTAGTTTTGAAGTGAAATTAAAAGAGCACTTCGAAATTGTTCTTCGACTGGGGTACTTATGGCCCATCCATTGTTGCGACAGATGAAAATAACAGGTGCATCCATTACTGCTGCAAAATTCAAAGCAGCATGGAAATCTCCCTGCAACATTTTTATGTGATCAGAGAATAGCAATAAGCATAGCAACATTCAATTCTATTACTCGTTAAGCGAAACGATTCATTACAGGCTATCACTAACCTCACTGGTGCTACCATCCCCACAATAAGTGACTGCACAGGCACTTTTCCCATCCATTTTAAGCGAATAAGCCGCGCCAACAGCTTGAGGAAGTTGTGTCCTGAATTCCTTGCCAAACAACAGTAACATTTTCAGTGTTCATGTCACCAATTAAGAACTTATCTGCAATGAATTTAACATGTTTAGTATGATAGCGATGCCTTACGCAATAGGCGATGACACTGTGAAGTAATTGTGCTCATTCGACCCGTAGTGTATAGGCATCTGCCTGCCTTTTCCAAAATCACTTGTGTTTCCAAAGCACTGATCAGCAAATTGTTGTAGTGTAAAACCGCGCCACAATAGAACTCCAGGCTCGCGGTACTGGTAATAGCAACAAATTCGACATTTTCACTATCAATGAACACTTATGTTATATAAGGCGCGCACATTATTCGGAAAAAGTAACTAGGACTATAAGTGATGGTTATGATAGAACATTATGGTATTAGCCGATCGCTATGGAATAAAAAAGTTTGGTTGTTGTCGATAACCTGAGGCAATATAATATCATCAAATGCAAGTGCAGCTGCTGATGCAATGTTAACTGCTTCTTCTCCAGCAGAGGTAACATAGAAGGAAATTCTTCCTTGTCTTTGCACTTCATAGAATATTATGTCCATAGTTTGAAGAGTTACCATGTTAGAATACATCTTCACAGCCATTTCCTTGTTTACCTATTCAATTTATGGTGCATATGAGTTATTCAAGAACTAGTTGTATGAAAATCCAAAATAACGAGGAGATACTTTATTCATGTATTAATATACACATGTTATTAATAAGTTGACACTGACACATTATTACTTTATTAATATACCTGTACATAATTGCTGAATTTTGTTATCTCTCCATTGTCATCAAGAACTCGATAACAAGGTACCCTTTTGTGATCAGAATCAGAAATGAATCTCATTTCAGAAGTGAATGCTACTTTCCCACCAGGAAAATCAATACCCTGAAACAGTTACAAAATAAGTGTCAATAAGTCTCAAACAAGAGAATAAATAAAACACATGTCAATAAGGGTCGATAAGTGAATTTAAGTGTGTAAGTTATCCCATCAAAAAATAATTTATTCTTTCTATATCTCAATTTATCAACTTCAATAACTAAGTTATCTTTATTCTTCAGTTTTTTTTTATCTTCTATTATAAATACAAACGAAAATTGTAATAAATAGATTGTCAAAATAATGATGTGAATGGTTTTTTTATATCCACTTTTATTTTTTATTTCAAATCTTTTTTATCTATGATCTCGCCCTTATTACTAGAGGTGTGAATCATGCTATATTATATTTAATTTTTAAGAGAAATGTTTTTTAAGACTTTTTTTGTGAATGGTTTTTTAGAATTAAGTTGTAACTTGATTCACGACTTTCTATATTTGGTAAATAAGGAGATAAAAATTAAATAAGACTTATTTTCATCCAAACCCTCTAGCTTCATGTCGAGTTATTCTAGGTGATACATAAATATTTCTTAAATACGAACAATTTTATCATGTTTAATTACAACAACAACAAAATTATATCTAAAAAAACAATGACGAGTATGTAACATTTAATTACTTAGCATTTTAATCCAAACCCTCTTGCTATCTCTCTTTTTTACTCTTTATCCTCAAACTTATTTTATTAATTGATGTTAAGTCTTGTGTTAAGAAAAAACATTACTCCATTAAAAAATTTGAAGAAAAAGGGTTTTGGCTCATATCTATCTCATTTTAACACATATTTTATTATAAAAATTTGAGCAATAGGTAAAGAACAAAACAGGTGTTTGGATGGGTGTGAATGTTAATCTTATCTCGGACCCATACCATATACAATTAGAAAATTAGGTGTCAACTTTAAAGGAACCATGCATGTGACTATATAAAGCTGGAAAGAATATGATATTATGATATCATATACAAAACAAAAATATCAACGTTAAATACCAGTTAAAAAATCAACGTTAACTACGATAGGTATCGTATACTAATTATGTGACAAATTTACATTGCCATAATCATTTCATGTCTCTTTCAAAAGGAGAATCAATTAATAGTAGGTAAGAACGGTCTATCTTCTGATTTGAAATATAATAATAATAGCATATCAATAGGGATTGCATGTCCCAATTTTTTGTGTATTTTTTATTGGCAATTTTTTGTGTGTATATATCTCAAATCAATAACATTATATTAAATAATATAAAAAAATTCTGCTTTTATAAAAACAAAAAAAAATTATAAAAAAAAGTAATTAATTGACCACAAAAAAAAATGTAACATATGACTCAATTTAAATTTTAGATACTAGGCAAAATATTATATTCAATTGCCAACTAAGTATTCATCTAGTTATATATAAATTTTTATTGGATCCTTGTATATTATACTAGTCAAATATCAAATATTTAATTTTTATGAGCAATAATTATTGGGTTGTACACCCACATATCCTAAATAAATTAGTTTATTACTCATACAATAATTAAATACTTTTTGTTATACAAACAATTATTACATTAATTTTTAAGTTATTTATTTTAATTTTATGCTGCAATTTTCAACATATTTTTTAACACCTAAAATCTCAATTAAAATATATTTTTTATTACAAAATAAACAAATCTAAAAAATTCATCTATTACTTATATGAAAATGTATCATTCAAAAATAAATTTTAAATTCAAAAATATAAAACCGATTTTAAAACCCAATCAGATAAGAGACAATCCTTGCTAAATCCAACCTATATTTACCCCTAATTTTAAAGATAAAATAAAGTTGATTTTCTAATTAACACAACTATTATTTTCTAAGTTATTTTGTGTTCAAGTTTTTTTGTTCCAAACAGTTTTTTAGTTAATTTTTATTAGAAAACTAGAGCAGAAAATATCATCCAACTTGTTATGTATAGTTCTCTATGTATATTCTCAAATGATTAGAGACTTTATACTTAACAATGCCCTTCACCCCCAAGATGTTCACGAATAAACATCTGATACTGAATTATGTGAGTAGTTCTCATCCCATATTAAATGGGGTAGGTTTTGTGTTTCTAGTGAAGTTAGGCCAAATATACAAATATAATATATAACAACTCATTAAGCTACAGTGCTATATTAATTATATTATAAAGTGTTAAAGTTTAATAAGTTAATATGATAATTACCTGATTATTATTTTCATCCTCGGAGACATAGTTCTGAATATTCAATCGAGCCTCAGCTTTTGTGGATTCAAACCGTGAGAAGCAGAAAAAGGTAGCTGGGTTAACAAATGGAACACCACTATATTGAAAGGTGGAAGTGAAAAAAGTACTTTTGTTAAAAGCTGATCCTAACAATAAAGGCAGATTTTTTTGGATTAAGGTTCTGGACCTTCTAAAAATTTGTGTAGCCATTGCAATGATTGAGCATTCACAAGAGAAAGGGGATAGAATGAAGGTATAAATAATAGTAATAATGAAATGAAAGAGTTGTGATTAATAATGGTGGAGTGGAAGAGGCAAATGAACAAGTTTTATTCTTACACGCACTTGTTTGAGTTGGTGTTGTTGGCCAAGACAGAGTGGAACCCAAAATCAATCCTCAGTCTGAATCTTGGACCCATTAGTTATAATTTAAAGTACTTAACCACTTTTACTATACCAATAAATGAAGTGCTATAAAATGCCACTTGCTTATTATATATTAAAAATCACAAGTTTTAGATAGTAAACTATTTTTGGATGCATGATTATTTATCTTAACAAGTGTTATTATTAAAAATTGAATTGTTGACTTTTTGGGATCTAGCGGAATCTCACATCATCGGATCAACAAAAATAAAAACTTGTGCCATATAAACCAGAGAAAAATAAGAATTTTTTACATTATTATTGCATCATTCATATTTAACTTTAAATTAAAGTAATACAAATGATAGATATCGTACAATATTATATATAAAACTTTAATGGTTATTTAACATTAAGACAAACAGAAGCTACAAATGTATGATGTGGAAAGATATATGTTATCTTTTGTGTTGGGGTAAAGTCGGATCCAACACAGTTGTTATCTTCCACTTTGATAATAGTCCATTTTGAGTAGGAACCTAAATTCTCTATCAACTCTATGTCATCTTCACTATACCTCCATATATATATATATATATATATATATATATATAATTTGCGAACATCATTCCACCTTATTGATCATGTTAGTAATGTATATCTAAAAGTATAGTCAAAATTATCTTTTTTTTTAATCAACATAAATCATTGTTAAGGTTATTTTAGTAAAATCAATTAAAAATCTCTCATTCTCTAATCTCAAATCCTCCAAACCCATCTCATTATTGATGAGATCGAACAAAATCCATGTATTTATTTTGATTTGAGGAAGGTTATAGTGAAAATTGATTAGCCATAAAACACTTGTAATTTTCCATAACACCTGGATCCAATCACTCTCTTAAAGGATCATAAAAGAGTAATCTTGTTTCCAATTTGTTCAACTTTCAATTTCTCCTCATCTTTGAATGGAAACTGAATTAAATCTACTAAGTTGGTGATTCACAATGCAACACGAATCTTAACGATCAATGAATTAATTCTACTAAGCCACCATTGAGTCTTGCTGCAATGATGATTTCATTTTTACTTAATAAATTGTTGGGGTTGCAATTGATTAATTAATGAAAGAATAAAAAGGTCATGAATTCATAATTTAAAATCGAAATCAATGAGATGTTGGTCCACTTATGTAAGGCAACAGACAACAATGGACCCCTAAGTATCATACTATGTTAAAGGTCAAATGTTCAATTCGTAAAAGTAACATTTGTTACGAGGTATAATCACAGACTCTAAAAGAGTTTAGTTAATTATTTGCATGGTGGTGAATACTCTTAATTATACCATAAAAAGTTAGAAATTGGTATCACAATTATGAAATCACCCAATTTTTTGATGAAGAATTAGAAAATTTGAAAGTAGTTTACTATATATATTAATTTATACAGTCACCTTCAAGCTTCTCTATTTTATTTTCATCATTTAAATCAAATTCAATTAGAACCCAAATGCAAGCATAAAAAAATTTACCTGGAATTTTGTTCTAAACATAATGACAATCTACATTAAATAATATCACATGGCTTAACCGCTTTATAATTTTTTTTCTACTATAAAATATATTATTTTATTTTATGGGTAAAAAACTAATACCTTTAGGGATATGTGAATGACTATTCCAATAAATGTTACTCACATGAATCGAACTATTAATATTTTAAACTTTTTAGAATCTAACAAAGTCTTATATCACTATACCAACAACATCTAGTTGTTGAGTTGATAACCTTTAATAAGGAGCTGATACTATATCGACAAAGCAGATAAGAAGTGAGATGGGTGTGGAAGGTTGATCTTATCTTGAGCCCATACCGCAAAATATGTCAACACGTGCGTACTTTTGGTTCAATTATTATTGTTGAATGGCGTTTTAATTTTTTTTAATTCAATAAATTTAATATTATAGTTCAAAATATTTTTATTTTAATTAAATATATTGGTTATTACCCCACTAAATAAATATTGTTATCATGAATGAGAATCTTACCAACCTGTTCTCCCAGATATTCTGATAGCCGTGGATATATATATTTATATTCTTGTAGACAATACTGTCATGTCAATCTTACGTAACATTTAATTTATTGTTGTCATTTGTTTCTTCATGATCAAATTAATACATGAAGTTATATAATGATATGTATTATATTATTATATGAATAATTAATATGAATAATTGATAATGCACTAATAATATAAAAGAAACTCAATTAACATTAGAAATTGAGGCCACTCAAATTAAATTTTTAAGATATTTCTTAACTCAACCCATAATTTAAAATGGTAAAAAAGATGTTAGGAAATTAGTTTTGTTAATTCTTTAAGCGTTAAATATTTAGTTCTCTTTTGCAAGAATATATTTTTAGCCTATCATATTGTTCCCCTAAGATTTAGAAAATCTTTTTTATTAATGAAAAAACAATCACTTCTATAACTTTATGTTGAACACTAGATGTTTAGTCAAAATATGGAAACCCACCAACATGAACAATGTTTTTATATACTTATTTCTAATGATTATGATTATCTTATCAGTTTTCTAATATCACTTTTCACCCGAAATCATATTTATTAATGATAAGCATTGGCCTTGTTTTCTTGTCTGGTTGGGCAAAATAAGAGGACATGTTAGAACTGTTCAATAACCTAATAGATGACTCTCATATTTGGACGATTAAATATAAATTTTACTTTATCATTGGACATATTAACACTGCAGAGTTGGAGATTTAATCTGAGTTTGAATAAGTTTTGCATCAAAGTTTGAAATACATATTTTTAGGCTATAATATTAAGTACTGGTAACTACAGATAAAAAATAACATCACAAATTAATTAAAGCAGAAATGTTATGCAGCATCATACTATTCTAGATTTTACTAAAGATGGAGAAGTCATGACAATATGAAAATCATTTGCATTAGTATTGTCCTTGTACCAATTGTGAATAAGAAAAATATCTTAACATTGATACAGAAACTAGCAAACGAAGATAATCATTATAGTTTCAGAGCTTAACTTGTCAAACTTGACCTTCATACTATATAATAGGGGTTATGATCCTCTCTATTAATGGAGAGGCAAGTACCAAGAAAACAACATAAAAATATAATATAGTATGACATTATAATAGGGACACATATCATATGTCTCAAACAATGTCTCATTCTCTGTCCCAGACCAATCGGAATTATACTACGTGAATAAAAGGAAACAATTTAAAAAAAAAATAATATTTTGATTATCTCGGGACAGAGAGAGTGGGACAACGTGTGGAACAGGTGATCTGATTCCATTTAGTTGACCTTACTTAACAAGGATCTCCTTTTAAAAAACACAAAAAAATAGCAGAAAGTTGAAGGGTAGATAGTCATGTTTTTAGAACTTTCACCGAAGATAATCTCATCCTGTCAAGATCTGGAATTTCAACATGTAAAACAGGGAAGTTTAGTATAGTTGGAATAATTTATAAAAATTATATCTCAAAACAGTCACACTAATTTAAACAGGAAAGTTATGCAACATATACCAGTTCACTAAAGAGAGAGTTGAGTTATGACAATATGTTCATCATAATTTCATTCATGTTTGTAGCTTGTCCTTCTAACAATTGTCATAAAGAAGGCATCATGCCATTGGTAAAGAATCTAATAAATGAGGATAACCATTGTGGAGTCTAAGAGTATAAATTATCAAACTCGGTCATCTTGATGTTTAATGTCCTCTCTTGACAAGGATCTCCTCCAAAAAATCATATTCAGAAACATCAGTTGTTTTTAGAGTTCCAAGCAGTTGCTTAGTGACCATGAGGTCACGGTTCAAATCCTGAAAACAGTCTCTCTGCTTGCGGGATAAGGCTGCATACATCTACCCTCCCCAGACCCCACTAGGTGGGAGGCTCGTGCATTGGGCTGCCCTTCTTAAGCTATTCATTATCCTCAGATTGATTAATCTTCATCCAGAGGAAATTGATAAGCCCAGCCGAATTTCTCGTTCAACAATCTAATCTGCCCAGCTGCAGCCAGGAATCTTTTGAACATTCTTACCTCTCATCAACTCTCTTACTTGTGCTGAACCTTCCCAGTCATCAGAAGTTGCAAGTATGTTAGATAATTGTATGTAAGCACTAGGATTTTCTGGATCAAGCTGAATAATTTGCTCTGCAGCCATCTTGCCAAGAATCTTATTTCCATGGGCTATGCAGCCTCTCAAAACTGACAACCACATGTTTTCGTCAACCTCAAAAGGCATCGCCTCCATAAGATCCATTGCTTCCTCAAAGCAACCAGAACGGCCAAAAAGGTCAACCATGCAAGAGTAATGTTCAATCCCGGGATTCATATTAAAGGTATGTTGCATGATATGGAAAAATTTCCTTCCTTCTTCAACCAGACCACAATGATCGCAGGCTGAAAGAACCCCAGTAAATGTAACAGCAGAAGGCCTCACGCCAGAATTCCTCATTTCATTAAAGAGGGCCAGTGCTTCATTTCCATATCCATTAGTGGCATAACCCATCAACACTGTATTCCATGAGACTTCATCAGTTTTTGTCATTCCATAAAAAACTTTATGCCCTACCTCAACAAAACCACATTTAAAATAAAAGTCAACTAGGGAGGTAGAGATGATCTCATCAGATTCAAGCCCAATGGTGATAACTTTACCAAACACCTGCTCACCAAGCTCAAGTGATGATTTACTGGCACAAGCACTGATAACACTGGCAAAGCTAAACTTATCCATTTTTAAGTCCAACCTATTCATTTGACAAAAAATATCTAATGCTTCACCAGGACAAGCATTCTGAGTGAGTCCCACTAAGATTGAATTCCATGAAATTAAGGTCTTACTAGGCATTGTCTTAAAAATGAACTTCGCATCTTCAATTCTTCCACAATTTGAATAAATAGTGATCATAGTATTAAGCAAAATGGTATCATGAGCTTTGAGCTCGCTAAATAAGGTGCAAGCTTCATAAGGGCTATGGCATTTGCTGTAGGCATCAAGCAGAGCACTGGCGACCACAATGTCATTAGTTACCCCAACTTTACAAGCATGTGCATGCATTTGCTTAACTAGTTCAGTAATGATTAAGGTACTACAAGCACTCAAAATGTTTGCAACTGTAGAGATATCTACCAGAACCCCACCTCTACGCATTCTGCTGAAAAGAGCAAGTGCTTCCATTTCCTCACCGTTGGACACGTAACCCGAAATAATAGAATTCCACAGCACACTGCATGGACCAAACCTACTATCAAAAACCCTTCTAGCTTCTCTCATTCTTCCAGCATTCGCATAACCAGATATCAATGCCGATACAGAGAAGTCGTCCATTTCACTCACCAAACTCATAACCTTAGCAGCACTATCCAAATCACCACATTTCCCATAAAAATTAATCAATGAGCTGCACAAGACCTTGTCAAGTTCCACGCCATCAACGAAAACACGAGCATGAACTTGTTTCCCACAGTTTAAAGCCAACAAATCAGCACAAGTACCAAGAACAGTTGCCATCACAAACCCATCCCTGTACACCATTTCCAAAGGGTCAAAGTTCATATTTCGAAACATTCTTAATGCTTTTCCTGGATACCCATTTCGAGAATAGGCATGAATCATAGAATTCCATACTTTTTCATTCTTACTGGGCATGTCATTGAACAGAGAATGAGCCACTTCAAGGTGTCCAGCTTTGGCGAAAGCAGAAACGATAACATTCCAGGAGTAGTGATTCTTGCAGGGCATGGAGTGGAACAAATGGAGGGACTTTTCTGTGTGGCCTGAGTTGAGGTATGCTTGGATGAGGGTGTTCCAAGAGAAGGTGTTTGTTTGGGGCATTTCGTCGAACAGGTTGTGTGCTTCTCGGAGAGAGCCACATTTTGTGTATAGTTGGAGGAGTGTGTTGCTTATTGAGAGGGAGGAGTTGAGAATTCCAGTTTTGAGAAAGGCGAGGTGGAATTGTCTGCATTGGTGAATGGTGTTTGCAGAGCGAAGCGTGCACACTAAGCCATGCAAATCCATACCCATTACACTTCTATGCACATATAGCTATTATGTATTCATGAGAATTACAACCATGTCCCTTTCCAAATCTACGTATAAATGTCTAATGTAATAAATTGTGTTAATATTGTATCAATCAATATAAATTAATATGAACCATAATATAAAATCAAAGCTAATTTACATGATCCAACTATTGATTTCCTCTATATATGAGTAAGTATATATATCTGTGTATGTAAATAAGACATTTAATATTGTAGGGCAAGGGAACAAAAAGGAAGAACAAAAACGTAGAAAATAGATATTAGTAAGAACAAAATAAGAAACAACAAATTACACCATAGATAGTTATTTTATGTTTTTCCTTTATTAAGTAGTATATATAATATTTATATACTTTCCTTTTAAGTATATTATCTACATTTATTTATATTATTTTTTATTGAAGAGTTGATGACCAAAAAAACTGAATGAATGACCCAATAAAAGTATCAATGAAAGTATTGAGAAGTAAATGAAATCACCAAAATATTAGGATTAAAATAGTAGCTAAGGAAAATGAAGAAATTAGTGGTAGAGAATAAAATGTCTAAGAGATATGTGCAGGTATGAAAGATGTAAAATAAGAAAAATATTGTAAGTTATTAAATTTGAGTTGAAATAAAATAATAATGAATTAAATAAAAAGGTAATAGCGTAAGCCAACATCAGAAAATGAAGGCTTGTACACGTACAACACCGCCTAGAAACTAAAAGAAAACGAAATATAACAACAGAGTCGTGAAAAAATGAAGCAACGATCCTTTCCATTAATAGATATGGAAGTTGCTGATTTTACTCTTAATTTTAAGAATAAAAATATAATATTATTATATTTTAAGAAGTAGAAATGTTACATCATATTATTTATTTATTTTATTTTTTATGTATTTATTTCTTTATTAATGGAGATAATCCTCGCCTTAATAACAAACAATTCCACAAAATTTTGGCTATACATATTCACCAGTAGTCTTTGAGCCATTCGTGGACAATAATATTGTCTCTTTCTGCTTCATCTTCTAACATTTTTTATTGATAGAATGATGTTTTGACTTGGTGTAAAATATGGCATATGAACATGCCCTTCTAGATGAGTTACAACATTTTCTATCTATAGGTTTTTTAAATATTATTTGGGTCCTATATTTCTTCAATTCATATTAATTATTATTGTGTTCTGCTTGTTGCCAATCCCTCCACTAGAAAACAATTGACGAATAAGACGAGAATGCATGCATAACATTTCTTTCATATTTAATTTCATTATATTAGTTTATCATATTTTAAGTTTAAATTATAGTTATGGTCGATATCAAAGCTACGTCTTATGTTAACCATTTGAAATTTCTGGAAAATTCACTCATAATTGTGATAGTGATATAGGTAATAGTACTCTTAAATCAGCAATATTACAACGACAAATACAATTATGATAAAGAAAACAAATAAAATTTAAAAGGTTGACGTACATGTATCTTGAGACTTAAGTCATATATACATAAATAAAATAGAATATGGAGAGTGAGAAATTAAGCAGTTGTCAGTTCTAGAAAGCATGAAAATGCAAGAGAAAATAACATTGTCTGTTTTTTCCCCACCTGAACTAGTTTCAACTTTGTAGACTTACGGTGACTTTGGTTGAGGAGAAAGAAGGGAGAAAGATAAGGAGTAGACACAAGTTAGAGAGAAAATGTAAATTTCCGCCATTTGACTAAGGAGGAGTAATGAGAAGAAAGAAGGAAAAGTGTGGTGGGACCCACCAATTTTGTTTCTCCTCAAAAGTGAGTAGAAAATGAGAGGAGAAGATGGACCAAGATCTGTTATCTTAAATTGTGTCTCAAATCATCTCCCAGAGCAATGATATTGAAACATAAATGTTTTCATCGATCCAAGATCCAAGACATGATTTGAAACAATTTTGGATGATAAATTATTGTTCAGGGAATAGTGATGAAGAAACTTTTTTCTATTTTTTTCTATACAACCAAACAACAGTAAAATTCACTCTATTTATCATCTCTTTCTCTTTTTTCATTATCTTTCTCACATATTTCTCTCTTCTTATTTTCTCCTCTCATCCAAAGGAAGCCTTACTACTTACCTATACATGTAAGGACAAGGACAAGGATATGTTGTTCTGAATCTCGTCCCCAACCTCGTATCGCACCAATCAAAATGGAGTAAAAAAATAATAATAATGAATGTTTAATTTTTTTAATTAACATGTCATTTTTTGATTGATACAAAACGAGATTGAGAACAAAATTCGGGACAATAGATCTTTGTCCATACAGTATCACGCAAAAAGTGTTTTGTTTAAGGAAAATTTATTATTTTACTTTTTACCACATTAGACAGGAGAAATCGACACGTAATCAGAGTTAGGACATCGTCTCACAATAAAGTGTTTCGGTAGCATATATGTGAAAATATCCATTTAAAATTGATTCTTTTTTAAGTATGAGCATGGTCATTTAATTGTGATGGAGAGATTTACAAGAGAATCTTTGAAATTGGTATCTTGGGTTAATTTAATTTTTGGCATTATTGAAAAGCAAATTCATGATACTTGTTACTAATAATTTAGTTTAAAGTTAGTTAAATGTCTCACGTTAAAGGTCTAATTTGAAATGTTAAATAAATATTAAGAAATTTGAATCTAACATCAGATTAGATGAGATCTCATATAAGGTTTAACAACAAGAAACATGATCGAAGACATAATTGTTGAATATTTATTTGAGTTGTAGGGTCTGAAAATATCGGGTATGATTGGATTATTTGATTTATGGTATGGTGGGAGCTAGATGAGGAAGAGAGAGGTGTATATTATTATTGTTATATGTTTTTATGTAGTATTTGATTTATTTGCAACAAAATCTCTATCCCACCAAACCAAATATATAATATGTTTTTATGTATTATTACTAATCTTTGGCTTTCGAGGATAGTAATGTAAATCCACTCAACCACATAAGCAGATAGTTGGTGGTGGTCACAATTTATAAGCTAAAGCAGCGGTGCTACATAAATACAAATTAAAGCCACCCATGTCCCACTTCAAGCCGAGTATGTATCCTATCCATTAATGGATAGATAAATGATATTTTTATACTTAATTTGAGGATAAAAATATCATTACATATGTAAATTGAATGACATAATTATTTTCTCATTTTTCTTTTTACTTTGTTTTATACACCAATTGTCTCTCCATTAATGGAGAGGATTCCTACTCCTTCAAGCCATAATCGATTCTATATGTCTTCCTTTCATTGGCTAGATAAAGAAATGAAAGAGATTAAGAGGAAATAAGTTGAGAGATAAGAAGTTGTAGAGAATATGTACATTTCTTCCATTTGATTTTGGTTGAGAAAAGAGGAACGTAGATCTCAAACCAAATCCTTTCTTATCTAATATGAAGAAAACACTAGAGTGAAAAGTGTTGGATACAAATATTATCTTAGAATATACTATAGCATAATAATACTTTTATACTCTTTTTGTTTTAAGAATCATTTTGTATGTTCAAATATAACATTTTCTCTTTTCTCCCTTTTTGACCAACTAAATAAGAGAGATAACTTCGGGGTCACCCGTGCCGACTTATAAGTTAGAATTTGACTACCGAATCAGAATTTAGATCATCTTTAATATTAGATGGAGATTATGACATATAACACGAATAAATCTTTAATGGTTATAATTTTAAATTATATTCCAATAAAATAATAGATTTTAAAATTATGTAGTACTAGAGGGGACTTTAACTCACCAACTCAGTCTCAAGTAATGGTGTTGTAAAAGCTACGAGAACATTTAGTAATGGGTTCTTTTGACAAATTAAAAAGATACGAGTTGGTGAACTTCATTGACACTTAATTACTGATGATATTTACATATACCAACTAAACTCACCCATGTCTTTTTGCTCCTACACTTCCATCATGGTATGTTCTACCACCCTTGCTTGAGGGACATTTATTATTATTATTATTATTATTTGTTACAAGTATTATAATAAGTTTATAATTAACTATAAAAAAATGGAGATGAAATATTGATCAAAGAAGAATGATTCGTAATGGGGAAGGGACCTATGATTGTTGTCTCATGTTAATGCAAAAGATAGATGATTATAATGATTGATGATAGCTTTATACAACCAAAGCATAACAAAGCTCATAGATGATTGAGTTACATAAGTATGATATTAAATAATTTGGTGACATTTTGTGTTTGAAATATAATTTATAAATATAAAATATAATTTGATAATCTTTATATCTCAAAAAAGATAAATCTTTAGTTGTTGACAGAATAACACCTTAATGCAAATAGAGTTCTATTAAAAATGTTTCATATTCCTATACTTATCTTAAAAATATATGCATATAGAGTTGTATAATTGGTTGATAGTGTTAAATTTTTCCACCTGCCAATCAATTTTATTGTAAGGTATAGTTTGATAAGCTAATGGAATACTATGATAAGAAGCTTATTTTATTGGTGTATATATTTTGCTCATCTAATGCATTCTTTATCTTATAATAAAGGTGTGTTAGATTAAAAATAATGAGTGAGATGGATAATGTACTTCTCTTACCCTTAGTTCTGAATATCATTCTTGTCGCCCCATTACTGTCACAATAATAGTTTGGATAATAATCATTATTGTTGTCATCATTCTTACTATTACCATTAAGAAAAAAATTATAAATTTATTATATTTTGTATAAAATAAAAGTTTTGTTATTTCAATAAATTATAAAATTTTCATAAATGAATTATATAATATGAAAAGTTTAATAAAGTCATATTATATTCAACTCTTTTATCTCATCTTATATAACTAAATGTGGGACAAGTTTAGCTTAATTAGAATCTAAATGAATAATTCAAAAGATCATTTGATTGACTCAAGTCTAATCAATGTAATACAGTGAAAACCGTGCTGAATCAGCCGGTTCAACCGGAAAACCGGTGAACTGGACCCCTAATCAGTACGGCACGGCTGTTATACTGGGCACACAAGAGAACTGGTCAAAACCGGTTGAAAACCGGTGAACCGGTTAAAACCGGCCAGTTTGTATATATATATATATATATTTTTTAAATTTCATCCATAAAAAATGAAAATACACTACCTCACATTTCAAATTTTCAATTCTTCACCAATTATTCAACTTTAAGGATTGATACTTGTGTCATTTATTTGTATTTTGCGTTTGTTAAGTGATAATTTTGGATTGATATATGTTTTGCACTTTATACTTTGATTTTGTTAAATACTTAATGTTGTTTGTTTGTATGAATTTGAAGTAGATTATGAACATGAATTATAAATCTGAATACCTACTTATTTGAATTTTGTTTGTTATAGGTTTACATATATATATAAGGATGTATGTCCGGTTTAACCAGGATGCATTTTAATTACTGAACCACCGGTTGAACCACTGTACCACTATTCCAGTACCCTGACCGGTTTGATAACCGGTACGATTTTAATAACATTCAGTCTAATATGATAATAATCTAATAATACTAGATATGAAATCAGGTCAACCTAAATTGTTAACATAATGACTTTTTTTTACATTAGACAAGCTAAATCATAGAATTAAAAAAGCCAAAAGCTAAAATTAAAGTATATTTTGCTATCTATAGTAAAAAATAAATAATATTAATATAATTAAATTACAAAGGTTAACAATTTTAATATTAAATTCTTATTAATTATATAATTATAGTAAAAATAAGTATTTTAATCAAATGTTAAAGAATGAATGGAGACAATTAAAGGCATAACATGAATTCATCTAAAAAACACATCAAATTATTCCAAAACATATCAAAGTGCAATAAAAAAATTGAAAACAACTTAAGGGGACATATAGACCGTGTTTTGTTTACAAAAGAAAAAAATTAAGGAAATAAATATTGAAAAAAAGAAAAGGAGTAGAAACTATGTTAATATTTCCTCCCTTATTCATCCACCACCCTTTTATTATTCTCTTTTCAACTCAATCAATGATAGTCATAAGTTTTTTTTTCCTTCCGCAACAGATAGAAAACAAATGGCACTAACTCAGCCAAGTACATTAAAAAAGAAGAAGAATGGGATAAATTGAGCTTGAATTATTTCAATTAATAGAGAGATAAATAATACTTTTACATATAGTTTAAAGATAAAAATGTTATTACATGTATAAATATGAGAACATAATTGTCAATTTATTTTATTTTTACCTTGTTTTACATATCACGTATCTCTCAATTAATGGAAAGGATATTAATACTATGATAAATTATATATACAAGACTCCTTGGGCCCACATGTGCATCTAGAATCCCTTGACTTTAACCCTCTTCAACTCAATCTCAAATAATATCTCTCTTTTAAAATCTTAGTCCCCAAGAAATTTCTATTCACTTTAAATCACCTTTCCCTGCATCTCAATTCTCAAGCAAACACAACCACACATTTTCTCTCCTTGTTTTCATCACAAAATCAAAAACCAAAACCAGAACAAAAAGAACATGCTTGATCATAAAACTCACCAACCCACAAATTCTGTTCACTTATCTGATGGAACCAGACACAGAACAAACACTTACCATGATGATACATGGGAAGCCACGAACTCCACTTTATGGCCATCAAAACAACCTGAATTAAGAACACAATCAAAGGTTGTTGTTGTTGATGATGAATCTGGTATTTGTTCACCTCCTTTATGGAAAACAAGCCCTCCTATGAGTCCCAAAGATGAAAGAGATAACGATTATAGAAGCCTTTCTCCTAAATCAAGAACACAAGCTATAGTGAAAGGACAAAGAGAACTCATGGATATGGTTAAGAACATGCCTGAGACACATTATGAACTATCATTGAAGGATATTGTGGAGCATCACCAACAAAGGGTGGATCCTAGAGAAGAGAAAAGGGTTGTAGAAAAGAAGAAGAGTGGTGGTCGTGGTAGTGGTAGAAGGGTGGTTGTTCTTGATAAGGTAGCTAGTGTGAAGAGAAATAATGGTGTAAAAGTTGATCATGGTGGTGGGTTTTATTTGAAAATGGTGTTTCCTTTTACTTTGGGGTCTAAGGATAAGAAGAAAAAGGTGATGAAGAAGAAGGAGAGTAATTCAGTGAATGGTAGTTCAAAAGTTTCACCAAAACCATCGGGTTCTGAGAAAGAGTGGTGGAAGAAAAGCCTTTCAGGGATCAAAGATAGTGATAGTGCTGTATCGAGTATCAATAGTAGAAGCATGAAAAGTAGCTCTGGTAGGAGCAGTAGTACCAATAGCAGCAACAGTAGCAGGTATGTTCTAACAATTCAATTCAATTTTTATATTTTTGCTGTCTTCTAATTTGCCTTTTGTGCATGTTGAAATGATGAAAATCTGGTAAATTAATGGTTTGATCTTCCTGAATTGTCTGAATTTTTAGTTGGGTGGAACTTTGTTTTTTAATTATGATCTATTACTTATTAGTTGCAGAGTGGATAAAAATCTTAGCTTAATTGTTGATGGAGATTGAAACTCTGCATACCATTAATTTAATGTTACTAAGTATGTTAATTTAAAGGGCAATAATGAATCAAAGATATATAATCCTTATTTATACCAAGTACTAACCCTTTATCAAATCCTTATCACTTATATGTTGAGTATATTGATTTCTAACTTTGATTGTGATGAGCACATAACAAGTAACTTCAGGCCCAGTAATTAATACAATATTCACTTGAATGTGTGATATCATTGTTTAATTATCATCATCATCAGCTATTAATTCATTCTTGTATGTAATGCAGGCATGAGAAGAGTGGTGGTGGTTGCTGGTATTTCATTCAAAGACCCAAAAGCCAAAAAAAAAAATAAGAGATGCATCTTTTAAACCATAGTTCTATATGGTCTTATATTCTGTAATGAAAATGATACCTTGAGACATAATCAACATAAATTCTATATGGTCTTATAGGTTCCATTGTTCCGAATGATCTAAATGAGTTTACCCATTTGAATCTTCACAAGTGTCATGACAATTGATGTGATTATAGTTTTATCAATGTTAAGACATGAGGAGGCATGTGTATAAGTAAGAAGAATAGTGTATTTATAGTTTGATCCTAGACAAATTTGAATAAGTTTGTATTTTCCTCCTACTCTTTATGTTGTCTATAACAAGTTTAATTCCAAAAACTGCATCAATTTCTTTTGTTATATTTGTCAATTTTTATAATATGTTAATGCCAAGGCTTCTGTGATACTTTTAATTGCTTTTGATATATATATATTTATTGAGTATTGTAAGTGTGATTGACTTAGAGAAGAAGTTTTATATAGAAGTGGATGAGTAAAATATTAGAATGAGCATAAATCTAGTTTTTAAAATTTTGGGATAAGACGTGATGTTTAATATTCTTAATGTAATGTGAGTTATGGATTGAAATAAAATTATTATGTGGAAGAGTTGTTCATCCTATATATGGGGATGGGGATCACCTGTCCCAAAATGGTGTCCCCATCCATGTCCCCACCAATGATAATGCGACATGTCATTTAAAAAATATACATTAATGTTCAACTAAAAAAATACATATTCATGATTGATCTTCTAAAATAATATGACATACTATCATTGGTCGGGACGTGGATGGGGACACCATTTTGTGATAGGTGATCCCCATCCATATGTATGGTACCTTTGATTTTATGCTAATAGTTCTATGTAGTATAAGGACATGTAATATGGGGAGGTGGGTTGGGTATGAGGAGTGGTTTGTTCTTGTGTAGGTGAGAAGATTGGTTGTGGTAATAATAATACATTGTTTTGGGAGAATGTGTGGTGAACTGCTCAATCTTTTAAGGTTTTCCTCCTTCTAATTGTGTTATATGTATGTATAAGGATAAGTTAATACATGATTGTGTGTATTCGTTAAATGGACATTGGATTTAGAATTTGCTATGTGATATAGTTCTTACAGAAGGAAGAGAAAGGTGGATGATTGGAGGTAGATGTTTGATGATTAATAACTTATTGAAGACTAATAACATTGAATTGATAAAATGTTGAGCTGAAAATATATGACAGCTTCATATACATTAAAACTAAATAAAAGGGATATAAGAAAATAACCCATTTGAGTAGTAGTTTTATTTAGCCCCGTTGACCTTTCAAACCCCAATTGCAAGGTGGTTCCATTTCCATTCTCATCAAAACCAAAGAAAGAAAAAACGCGCTTAGTTAATATGAATATATGACCATTGTGGTTCATATTTTATACTTTTCAACTCTCATGCCCCAAAGTCAAATAAGAAACCTCAACTTATACAAAATAAAATTTAATTTTGATATATTATTTATGTAATCTTGTTTACATCATCAATAATTACATATTACATTATTATATATATGTGTTTTTAATGTGATTATTGTTATAAATTAGACAATCATTCATAAATCAATCTTAATTTTTTAATAAAGGGTTACTACTTGGTATAAATAAGGATTTGATTTATAGTCGACAAGGTTTTAGCTGACTAAATTATAATTTAAATTATTTTATCAATCTTAACCTAGTACAAACTTCCAAAACCCAATTTACATAAAAGTTTTATATTAATTAAAAACAAAACACAGAGAGAAAAGATTAGTAGCAAAATAATAATTGGATAAAGATGATAATGAAAATGAATAAACAAATAATAATAATAATAATAATGAATAAAGGGGAAGAAGAAAAGTAGTGTCTAGAAGACTAGAACAGAACATTTAGCAGAAGAAGCAAGTACCCCAAAATCCCAAATTGTGTTTCTCTCATCTTCTTTTCTAAATCTCATATCACTTTTTCATCTCTCTCTCTCTCTCTATATATATATATATATATTTGCTTATACAATTCCAAATCCCGTTCTCAATTCAATTCATTTCAATTCAATTTGTGTGTAGTAAGAAGGTTACCCTCTTTTTTTTTCTTCTTCTTTTTGTATCTGTAATGGTGTTGTTTGGGTTTTAGTTTTTTCCTCGTTTTTCCATCTCTGTTCTATCATTTTCTTCATTACTATTTTTTCTTTCAATTCTTCTTCTGTCTGATCCTTCATCATTAAGCTTCTTTTATCTGCTATTAATAATCAACATGATTTTTTATTCTGAGTTTTACATTTTACTCCCTTTGACTTCTTTTCTAAGGGTTTATTCACCAACACCATTGCTTTATTTTATTTTCTATTTTTGTAATTTTCTATAAAATAGTTTATCTGATGTCAATTCCAATGTTAATTATTTGGGTTCAGGGCCGTTTGTTTTGGCTTAAAAGAGTGATTTTGGCAAAAGTGATTTTGGAAAAAGTGATATTTTGGAGAAACTGAAAAGTCAACCAAACAAATGTACAAGCGTTGGAAGTGTTATATTTGCACTTATTTTGTGGAGAGAAAAAGCTTAAATTAACCAGCATTTTATATCCAGAACTTTGATATTTTGAAGTTTAGATGGTTAAACCACTTATCATAATATTATTGCTAGTATTTGGTTTGGTATGATTCACTGTTCAGTTTTAAAGGGGTTATTGTTTTGCTCTGCAAGTTTTGATTTTTTGCCTGGGTTGTCTTATTGATATTATTAGTTAGATTTTGGCCTTGGTGTTGCAGAAGATTGAAAGTAAAGGCTAAAGAAGAGATGGCTAATAACGCGTCTGCATGTGCTGAGAGAGCAACTAGTGACATGCTCATTGGTCCTGACTGGGCAATTAACATTGAGTTGTGTGACATAATTAATATGGACCCTAGGTATTTACTTATTCTTTTTTATAACCAGTTACAAGTCTTTTTGTTTATGTTGTTCCTGATCAGCTGTGTTGAAATAAATAACTTTTCAGGCAAGCAAAAGATGCATTAAAGATACTCAAGAAGCGTTTGGGCAGTAAAAATCCCAAAAAACAGCTTCTGGCTCTTTTTGTAAGTATTCCTGTGCTTTTACTTATGGATAATTATTGATTTTTTTTATGCACTTGTGTATAATGGGTTATACATCATGTGCTATTATTGTACTTCTACTTTTTTAAAAGGAAATTATATAAGAATCCTGATTGTCGTATTTTTAGTCAGCTGTGGCTATGATGTATTATCCGCATCCATATATATATGTAGGAGGTAGCAAAATCTTTGATTACCTGACATGGGTACTTTATATTGGAAATTTGTAATATTTGTTGTAGGTACTGGAGACCATTAGTAAGAACTGTGGTGAAAGTGTATTTCAGCAGATCGTTGAGCGGGATATCTTACATGATATGGTTAAGATAGTGAAGAAGAAGGTACTTTTTGATTTTTGACACTGGATATTTCTTTTATAGTTCATTGATGTTCCTTCTGCAAGTGTATATTGGAAGTGGAAGAGTTTGTAATCCACCTTTGCTATATTTCAATCTAACTGCACAGCCGGACTTAAATGTGAGGGAAAAGATACTGATTCTAATTGATACATGGCAAGAAGCTTTTGGAGGGCCAACCGGAGTTTATCCCCAATACTATGCAGCATATAATGAATTAAAGGTGACATCTCTTGTGCATCTAGATATTACTTTGTGGCTTTCAATTTATATTTTGCAAGCAATAATACTATTTAAACTGATTTGCATTGACACTGTATTGATGTACATTTATTCAGGTAAGCGCCAATATTTTCTTAATAGTCATGTTACGTTTTCCGTCTCCCTGCAATATATTCTGGTAGTTTTCTTGTTAATTTAGGACCAATTAGCCTGTTGTCATCATCTTCCCCACATTATTTTCAAAAGGATGGTTATATCGTTGTTCAAACTTCATACGAATGTGACACTACATGCCTTTTTTATGGTAATCGAAATCCCAGCCCCTCAGAGGCTCAGACACATTCATGCACATACATACAATGTATCAAAATGTGCTGTTCAAAACTGTATATCATTAAGTTTTTGCTTTTTGGCTCAGATAAAACATTGATATTTTGTTTCTCTAATGTATTATTTTATTTTTAATAATTGACAGTCTTATGGAGTTGATTTTCCGCCAAGAGATGAGAATAGTGTGCCATTCTTCACTCCTCCTCAAACCCAGCCAGTTGTTCATTCCACTCCAGAATATGATGATGTTGCTATTCAGGCTTCTCTTCAGTCAGATACATCTGGCCTTAGGTGATCTTTGAACTTCATAGCATTCTTAATCTTCAGATCCTTTATATCTGTTGTGTGGGTGTAACGGTGTTATTATATATTATTTCACATTTGGTAAGAAATTAACAGGGTAGTCAGGGACCCCATCTTATGAAAACTCAATCATATACAGAAGTATGATAAATTCTAAATATTATCAGCAATCTCAAAATTTCCATTTATCTGTACAAGTTCCCTGCTTCCTGATTGTAGTTCTTTAACTTAAATATATATTTTAAGTTTGTTCATCAGTGGCAAGGAATCTACCAATCCCATTGTAATGAGTATTGGAACTCGGGAAATATTGAAATGATTTATGATTAAAACTACGAAAGTCATTGACTTATTTAAAATTTTGGTGCACAGCTACCCTATGTCACACTGTTAAAAATGTTGCTGTCTATGACTGCTACACTGTATTGTGATGAAAGTCTAAATTTTATTTACCCTGATATTTATTCTATTTAGTTTGTGCCTTTGCACCATTTGGTTATCATATGATCATCACTGCCTCTAATACCATTGCTTGTTATTCTGTCATGTGTAGTTATATCGTGTTGATTATAATGTTTTTATTGTGAGTTCTTTAAGATGCCTTAGTGGTAACAGGCTAACCCACCTATCTGCTATATCTTTAAAATTTTATCCAACCTTGTCTGCAATTATATGGCAATACCTAGTTTTTTAACGGTTAGCTTCAAGTTTTCCTACCTATTAAAATTTAGATCATGGTTATGCTCTAGGGCAAATGGAATTTCTCATGATTCTGTATGATGTTACTTTTGTCATATATTTGATGGTTTATGTTGTTGATGTTTCATTCCCTGAATACTCGTGAGATTCTCTTTTTAAATACCTATCCTGTATAGTTGCCAACTGTAGAATGGTATCTTGGAGCCAAATTTTATCATAATCTTGGATTATATTGTTGATGTTCCATTCCCTTAATAACTTATTCTTTTATGAAAAAAATCATTAGTTTATGTTTTATGCCTCTCTACTCTAAATAATTTTGTTTATAATCAGTTTCGAAGAGATTCAAACTGCTAAAGGAATAGCTGATGTGTTGACGGAAATGCTTAGTGCTTTGAATCCCAAAGACCCTGAGGTGATATTGTTTTCTGGAAACTCTGTTCTGTTTTATTTGTTTATGAATATATATTTTGAACTTGGAAGTCACTGTATTTCTTTATCCATGTTTTTGTACTCTGCTAATCTGGAATTGTATTTAGTGAGGTATGAGAGTAGCTAATCTGGACATGAGTGAATCTGTGAAAACTACCTTGCAATTTCATATCTAAGATATATTCTAAACTTAATGCATTTGCTCACTACAATATTAACACTTTTGTTCAGCACAAAGTGGTTGTATTAAGTTGTCAATATTCATTTGTTGACTAACCTTGTGGAGAAAATATGACAGGGTGTGAAGGAGGAAGTGATTGTTGACCTTGTTGACCAGTGCCACTCTTACCAAGAGCGTGTCATGGTTCTAGTGAACAATACTACGTAAGAACTTTTTTAAGTGACTAAATGTTTTTTCTGTGTAACTAAGAAATGACTTAGTTGGTTACTTCACTTTCAGGGATGAGCAACTTTTAGGTCAGGGATTAGAACTGAATGACAGCCTTCAGCGAGTACTCCGTCGACATGATGATATTGCGAATGGCACTGCTGATGCTGGTGCAATAGGAATTGAAACTTCAGTTCTGCCACTTGTAAATGTAAACCATGAGGATGATGAGTCAGAAGATAATTTTGCTCAACTAGCCCATAGGTAAACCCCAAAATTTCTTGCATTATGGTAAATCCTGTTGCCAGTTACTTGTTTCTTAATGAGCACATTGGTATTGGGGCACAAATAGTTTGTGACAGTGCTTTTCATTTGAGACGTGATCATTTGGTGAGCTGGGAGGTTTGTTGCTGACTTACCATCTTAAGAATGAAGGGGGTTTCGGTCTTAGCAAATTGGTGTCTAAGAACCTTTTTGCTATAGCAGCTAAATGGCTTTCTCGTTTACCTTCCTTGCACAACTTTCCTGCCCAATATATTTATATTATTCAAGATTCCATGATTACTTAGGATTTCCACTTTTTCGTAACTTATAAAGTAAACTATCAATTCAGTGCTCTGTAGACAAAAGTGTGATTGAAAGTTTTAAAACATCATATTGGTCCTTCAAGGACTAAATTGGTGACATTTTAAATCTTTCAGATACTTAATTTTACACTGTGATGGCATTTTCTAATTGTCAAGGGCTTATTTGGTGACAATTCTTACATTGTGATGGCATTTTCTAAACATCATATTTCTCTATTTCTCTCTCTAGGATCCTGATATTGAGGGGACTGAGTAGATTTGTTACTTTGATGTCTTCTCTTCCTTTTTGTTTCTTTTTAGTTTTATTTTAAAGAGGACTTCTTATCCTCTTTCCCCTCTTTACTATGCTTCTCTTTGCCTTACTATATTTCTTCCTTTATCAAAAGAATTTTTCATTGATAAACTTTAATGGTTGATATATATCCCTTATCCCCTATCTTTTTGTCTTTTTCCCTTGTTTCATAATTGTAATTAACATATAAGTACCTTGATTCAGGTCATCACGGGATACTCATCCACAGAATCCGAAACCAGCCTATGATAAGGCAGAACCATTGAGGGTAAACTCACTTCATCCCCCACCACCAGCATCAAAGAAGCCAGTCTACTCTGAAACCAGCATGGTTGATTATCTCAGTGGTGATACATACAAAGCAGAAGAACCCTTTGTGAACTCATTTGCATCTCCTGTTCAAGCTAGCCCTAATCCTACCTCGTCAACCATTCCAACAGCATCTTCCTCACCCCCTCCTCATGCGGTGAGTACCTCGTCACCAATTTTAAGCAGAAAGCCTGTGTATGATGAGCCATCTCCCATGAAACAAACTTCCAAAGAACTGCCACCGGCTCCCTGGGAGACACAATCTACTGGCATCATTCCACCCCCACCTTCAAAGCATAACCAGAGACAGCAGTTTTTTGAGCAACAAGGTGGGCCTCTTTCAAGTGGTGGATCCGGTTCCTCCTATGACAGCTTGTTGGGACAAACTCAGAATCTGTCTCTTAATTCCTCCCCCCCAACCAAACAACAGAAGCCTGCAGAAGATGTCCTTTTCAAAGATCTAGTTGATTTTGCAAAATCCAAAACTACATCTTCTAATCCCAAAAATAGGTCATATTAAGATATTGTGTTCATATTTGTTATGCTTGCACTTATGAGTGTTATTAATCAGGTTTTGCTTCAGATGGGAGTCTGAAATGAACATTTAATGGTTGTGTTTAGGAACCTTAAGATATGACTTGTCCAGGCGTGTATAACGTGGTTTAATCTTTGTTGCATATATTCATGTACATGGTTCATATGAATTTGTTGCTCATGTTTTCAATAAAATTGGAGTCGTTTTTGCACGATTTTCTTCAAATTCCTTATTTGATATAAAGGTTATACCATGGGGAATTTTCAACATTGAATGTCTGCAACTGCTCAGACTCTATATGATCAACAATTTAGAACTTATGAGACTTGAATGTTGGAAAGATTTGGTTGGATTTGGAATATGAAGAATAAATGTAACCTTTGAAACAAGTAATGTAGTGCTTGCTATAATTAAGATAAATCTTGAAAAATGTGGGTGTGAATTCTCATGCATAAAAATGGCAGTGAATATCAAACTGAAAGAAAGAGAAGGGCACCTCAGAAAAGAGAAAGTGGTGTAATGCATGTGGGAAATTAGTGTTCTCAGTTTGGTTCATTCATCTTGTTTATGATTCATACCCCCACTCTAAAATCTCTCTCAATCATTTCCTTCCACATCTTCTCATCCATTCCTTCTAATCTAATATTATAGGAAATAGAAAAAATGGAAATCTATGCTTATCATTTTATATACTTTTTATGAACATTATAACATTAAAGACTGGATTTCAACATTGTGACACGCCATCAAACAGCTAAAAATTTGGATTACATTTATGGATAATGTGATGATGTGGTTTTACTAAGGACAACACTTTGCTGTGTTGCAAATCCAGCACTGCTTCATGTGCTTGTTGTAGTCATGAAGTTGATAGATGCAGAATATTTTAAGCACCATGTCATAAAGTTTGAACTTTGCCATTTAAAAATGTTCCACTTTGATAATTGAATTAGCATCTGATTATAAAAACAATATTTGGTATGCTACCAGAATTACAAACCACATATTTACATTGAAAAGATAATAAAAATATTACATACGAGAAATATGTGTCACTCTTCAATAATACAACCATGGAAGTAAGAATACAGAATTAGGACCAAACAAGGTGTGCTAGTGATATGAATAAAAATCACACTTGGGATCCACTAAGTCTGAATTATTAGTAGTTATGTAGGTATTATGTGTTTGGGCAGATACACAAATCTTAATCATTCATAACCATATCTGCCTAAATAATTACTTAAACACTTAATAACCACACCAACACTAATAATCTAGGTTTAGCGGATCCAGGTCTGATTATTTTCCAATAAGCCAGCCTTTAAAATTGAGGCAATGTAGAATCATAATCAAACAATGGCAGATAAAATCGGTTCCACCTTGGTCGGACGCCAGAATGTCTTCTGAACACAAAGTAACCCTTCCCCAGATTTCGAATACGAAAACCGAACATCCCAGTTTAGAGATTTAGCTATGCTCTCTATCTCACTTATAGTTTCAACATTGTCTCTTACGATAAAGTATCCTTCTGGTCTCAAGATCCTATCGACTTCTGCAATCACTGCGACTATGTTGCATCTGAATCCAGAAAAAAATATCAGCCAAATCGGAAGGATAAGGAGAATTATTTGCTTACAAGTTTTAAAATTACTGAACATACCTTCCCTTAAGGTTTGAAAACAAAGAGTCAGCATGCAGAAGATCATAGGATCTAGGATAGGTACTGAATGATTCACACCAATCATGATAAATGCCGAATAATCCACGCTCATAGATTAATGCCAGTGTGTCTTGAGAATCAATTGGAACCACATTCATTACCCACACCTTGAAGTTTTTGAGTGCAGCAGCAAACCTGAAGAAACGAGTGAAGCCAGAAACAAGGTTAATTATTTGACTGTAAAGTCTATAAGCTACTAATTAGTGCACAAGTTAATGCTCACATTACTAAAAGGATTTATAAAAGAATCTGTTCAAAACTATTCACTTTCCTTCTATTTTTAGGGGAGAAAATAAAGGGATAGGCCATAAAAAATTATGTTTCCGACCAGATTGCAATGTATACAGAAAACAAAAGCCGAAAGTTATTAATTAGCATTTGGAAGAGGAGAGTTTTAGAGAATTCTTGTTAACCTGGGAACCAGAATACAGAAAAGAATAAAGAATATCTTACCCTCCATAAACAGCTCTCATCTCCATTACATTTCTTACTGTAGACCAGTTCATACCAATTCCATTAAGATATGAGCGATAAATAACATTTTTCCAATGCTTGTAATCAGCAGTGAATTCCACTGGAGCAGCTCTTCCATAAAAACCAGACTGGGAGTCTAACCAATAAGGTGATTTCTCCAACCTCAGTGGCCATTGCTCGGGCCAGACCGATCCACGCTCTGATGCTCCTTCAGGCACTTGGTGCATACAATCCTGTAGTGATATATTCCTGAAGATATGAATGTTGGAATATGTCAAGAAACTTAGTAGAGATCCTCCATAAAGAAGGAATCATCTTCAACTAAACACTACCAACACCACTGGACTGGTTATAGCATGCATAAAAGTCAATTTCAGACAGAAAAGAAATAAGTCATCAAATATAAGGCCCATTTCTTTAGATTTTTTTCTTAAAGAAGTTTTTTAATGAAAAAAAATCATTACTGAAATTTTTATGATTCTTCAGTTGGGTTTTTACTAAAAACGATTATCTGAAGAAGAAAATTGAAATTTAGCCTTTAGAAGTACAAAAACATTTTTGGAGAATCACTGTTTTGAGGATCTTAAACAAACATTCCATAAGGGAGAAGACTATAGTGGTTTCACCAACCTTCTTATTTAGAAATTAATCTGGAGAGATGTTTAATCTTATCCATTTTTTCGATGAAATTAGAGTAAATGAGCTCAAACCTAGAAAAAATGGCATGCAAAAATAATACTTCAATTTACTTTAGCATTAAGAATCTTATTCTTTTTCGTAAGTTATATACACACACAGAATGACTATAATAGGGAGTGTAAGTGATAAGTACCGGTACAAAAAGATACAAGAAAGATTGAAAGAATGCCCAATTTCCCCAAACAAGAATCCTTGGTTCTTGGTTTGGTCAATGTGATCACTAGTTTATTGAAAGAATGGAAAGATTTACAAGAAAAATGAATTGTACACAATAGAGTCCCATGACCCTTCCCTTTGGTTCCTCAACCAATTCCAACTATTTTTCTCCTTCTCCTTCCAAGAAGTCAATTCTCTATTCATAGACTAACTAACAAACTAAATGCTTAGGGACATTTTAGTAAAAGTGTTATAATTAGGCAACCCTTAACCAAACTATCCTATTCCCATTTTATACACATTTCTAATACTAGGCCTAATCTTATCAGTAAGCACCCTTGTAGTGGATTAGTTATGACAACATGCTTTTTAAAATCTAGTGCTAGGCGTGGTAACCTCCAATACCAACAAATTACTGTCGCAACACTTCTAAGAAAAACATCATTTATCTCAACAAAATTATGCTCACGAATTTTGACAAGAAGAAATTGATTTTAAGTATATGTCAACAATAATTACTTGCAAAACTCATACTTTTTGTAGAAAGACTCCAGTTCTTTTGGATTTTTGTAATGTTATTGTCATTTTTTAGATTTCTGTGTATTCTTACTAGGAAAATTTCAAAACATTAGTTCCCTTCCTCCCATTTGAGACGGTGATTTGAATTTGTCTAATGCCAAAACAAGAAAAGTACCAGGCTTTATTCGGGTCATCAGATTCATTGCACATTGGCGGCTCATTTTTGAGTCTTCTGTAATAGCATTCATTGTCGGTTGGTTTTCTATATATTGCTGCTGCAATTCCGTTCAACTTGTCCTTTCCAATTACCACCAGATCCCAGCACATTGACATTGTAATTTTACTCATATCTGCAACAAAATTATTTTCTATAAAATAAACCCATAGGTTCATCTTTTAGAGTGACATGAACTTGGATTTAGTGGACTTTTACCTTTCCAAATCCCAACATTTTCTGGATCCTTTTGATACACTGGAGTAGCAGACCACACAAAGTAACCTCCGGGTCGCAAGACACGATTAAGCTCTAAGAGTAGCTTGCCACCTGCATAATGCAACCAGCAGATTAGTAAAAAATGAGTCAAGTATAGATGGAAAAATAAAAATAGAGAGTTTTTCTTAACCAACATGATTATTACACCTTCTTCGTGCCAAGGGACTCTACAGCGTGCACAGTGGAGTAGATCAAAGACTGAACCAGGGAAGGGCAATCTTTTGGTGCCCATGACACCTAGTGTGGCAGGAATTCCCCGTTCCAGGGCAAATTGTACTTGGGCCTCATGCACATCTTTAGGAGCAAATGACATGGTGAGAACGTCTTTTTCAAACAGATAGCCTCCAAAACTGGCTACACCACACCCAACGTCCAATATCACACGGCTTCTTTTCCCCCATGCAATAGTAGGAAGAGACTGCATTGTCACACAAATCACCCAATTTAGGGCGAGAAAATGTATACGAATCAAAGGAGAATGGGATGGCTAAGACATGATTAATTTTCGAGACAATTTAAATCTACTGAACTCACTGCATCTAAAGGTCACGGAAACAAATTTATCAAAAAGAAGGAAGTGCTATGTGATGTATTGAAATTAAATTGAAAGTGAAAAAAGAAGAGAGAAAGTTCATTCTACAATGCAGAACTTACACTTGGAAATGTTTGTAACTAACTAGAGAAGCTTACAGGTTTGATGTGAAGGAAAAATAGGACAAGAAATGGATAATGTAATGGCTGCTAACTTGAAAAGTTGCATGACCAATGAGAAGTAGGTGCATTCAAAAGTAGGACAGCTATCACTGTCTACAGATGAAAGAAATATACAAGAAAAAAATGAGCCCTAAATTAGAAGTGTAAATACGCCAAATGATGGATGGCAGAACCAATTCATTGTCTTCTATCTTATTGCTGCTAATACATGTATTTGAATAATGGGGTGGGCTTGTTGTGTCTGTGACAAAGGTGCTGTTGGAAGATTTCTTGGGGGAGGGAGGATATTTTTTCGAACGTTGATGGGGTTTAGTAAGACAAAAGTATAGATGATGAGGCATTATATGTAGTTTCAGCTATCTTTTTCAAAAGAAGATTTAGTTAGGGGTTAAGATGGGTGTCTAAATCTGTATTATTTTTTTCTGTGATGAAGTATGTCTCATACTTCTGTCATTAATAAAATTGTTCAGTTGCAAAAAAAATTAAAGGAAAAGAAAAACAATAACCATTTGTCCTAGGCATAGGATAGCTTTATCACACTACACATCTTACAACGCTTAAAGCGTCCTATGATCAGGAATAATAATAACATACCTAGTAATGGCTTTATCAAATAAATAAAAGCCCTTATCTCTTCTTTAACTTTTATCTCAAGAGTTCAGTTAGTTCTATAGAAATTATGATGTAGATACTTCAGTGTAATTACCACACAAAAAATTGCAAGAGGGGAACATACAAATATTGTATCATTCCGAAAAATAAAAACATGTGACATATTATACATGCAGGCGCACAGCACATGCTATAAATAGTATGTTTTTTGTGTTCCTACTTCCTATGACTAAGAATCCGTTTCTAAGATTGTTGAGAAGAAACAAATTTAAAGAATTAGAAGAAATGGCTGCTCAAAATAACATATTAGCAAGAGAATGGCAGTAATGCAACACGCAAACTTGAGGAAGCCTTACTTTCTGAATGAATTCAATGTAATGAAGAGCACCATGTTTAAACTGAGTACCACCACCAGGAAAAGTAAGGTATTCACCAGTAACTTTGACCCAATTTTGATGCCCCTTCGCTTCTACAAGCTTTGTGTGTGGAGCATTGTTGTACCATATCTGAAATAAGCACCAAAGTATTCAATTTCAGTATCCTTTTTGGACCAATTATTGAATTTCAATAATAAGTGACGACAGGTGATTTTCATCCAGTTTGTATTTACATACCATGTCCCTGCTTTTGGGCCACTTGATTGGGCTCCTATAGCCCTCAGGTAGAGGAACAAGACAAGTGGAAGCTTCATCGGGACAGTGCCTCTCTCGATGTTCATAGTGCCGTATACTTCGAAGCTTTCTAATTGCTTGCACATTATCAAGGCAAGGAATGTACTCTGATTCTGCGGATGTCTTACAAAGTTTCCAGTCATAGTTGCTGCTGTCAATAGAAGTCGAAGACCTCTGTGGTTCGTTCTCATTATACGCCTCTACAGCTTTAGATGACAAATTTCCACTTTCATTGCTAGCTTCAGTCAAAGTTTCAGACTGGTTACCAGTAATAGAAATTTCTTTTGAAACTTGACTGTTTTGATCGCTTTCCGTGTCATTCTCTCCAGTACTTTGTTTTATCTTTGAAGGTAAAATTTTCTTGATTCTCTCCTCCTCAGTCCAACCATCCATCTCATCTTGTTGTGTGACTTCATCTGTACTCTTCTCTGTCCCGGATTTGTCATCATTTACACTCTTGTCAGATTTCCCTTCATCCGAAGTCAGTCTATCATCATCAATTTGACCACCTAGGTTTTCTGTTTCTACAAATTCTGAATTTAAGTTTCTATCTGATTCTTTCTCCTCGGTTGTATTACCATGACCTTTCTCCAAACCTGCGCTGTCCCTAACAACTTCTTGCTGGTTTTCTTCAGCTGTATTATCAAACACATTTTCACTCCCTTTTTGGTCATCCTGGTTTTCGAGAGGGCTTCCGATATGAGATTTACGGGTCTGGCTATCTCCCCTTGTTGACTCTTCTGGTAAATCACTTATATTATCTTCAAATTGTTTGAAACCATTTTCGCTTACTATATGTTTCCCCTCATTAATGGGATCAGATACCTGAATAACTGAATTCTGAATTGGATTAATGGATGACATTACAATCCATATACCAACTAAACAAAATGCAACAAAGACAGCTATAGAAACCGTTGAACAATAGTTTGATGGCTTCTTCCCTTCGCCTCGGAAATTCCTTCCCACAACCATGTTTTTAGTTATTACAAAATAAATGCACCTAGAAAGGGGAGCAAAGTATTAACAAATCCGTCAGGAAAAAAATCTTATAACTTGCCTAATGCTTTCTTCTACTTTTTTCGTGAAACAATTTGTCTATCGGAATATCTAGTTTATATAAACTGAAGGGAAACTCATGCTATAGTTTTACTATATCCATTTGAATAGATTTCTTCAATAAAACTCATAAATCTAACCCAAAAGGGCAACAAGTATTTTTCAAAAGGAGTGGAAAAAAGGTAGGCAATATGCTAATGAAGTACCAATCAAAGTTTCAAACAAGGAAGATAAAAAGATTTAGAAAGAAATATCATGACAATTAATTACTCAATACTAAGTAGTAAGTACTAACAACAACAAAAACTAGAGTTTTATACAAGTGGAATAAATAGTAATCTTCAGATATTCCTTGTGCTTGTTTTTTTGTTAAAAACAATCCCAGTTTCAAGAATCAGTAGAAAAAGGATCTAACTTTATTTAGAATGACAAAATGAGGAGAAATTAAAACCGAAACTTTCTTCCAACATTACAACCACTGAAGGAACATTTGATAAAAGAGTGCTAGTGTCTGAGCCAAAATCTAGTACCAAGTCAAATAATTGCACAACACAGAGAGCACACATAAACTGATAGGGAAAACCATTAAGAAGAAATTGAAAATTAAAAGCCAAAAACCCAAAACAAGAAAAATCTAATCTTTAAGGGCAATGGAGAATAGAGTTGAAGAGCGAAGCATGAAAAGCATGAAACTTTAAAGTCACTTTCCGCAGAAATAGATGCCCAGTTAAGCATTTTTGGTATAACGCTTCAGAAAAATAAGATCATTAATACACACACTTAAATAAGATTCTGAGCTGAGATCCTAACCTTGGTGAGATCTTACTCTATCATCATACTCAGTTGAGATTCGAGATTCGAGAATGGGTGAATTTGGATTCGGTAGGTATTCCTCAAAAGTTTCTTTTTTAGTGTTTACTTCATTTGATTATAATTATTATACTAAGCAGAACATAGAGAAAACAGGAAATGGTAGTTTTTGAGGAAACAAATCCTCTGTACCAAAAACCAACCATGTCCCTTCTTGTCCCTGCCCAATAAACTTCCACTAATTAATATAATTTTGTTTTTATAATTTTCATTTTTAATTAAATGACACATTGATGATACATAGATGAAGACGTGAAGCAGGACAAGAGATCTTCATCCAGTTTTCGAAGAGGATAGAAAGCTAGACAAATACCAAATATAAATTTGGAAGCAAAAAAAAATACCTTATTATGTTGGATGTCTTTCTTCTTATTATTAATCCTTTTCAAAATGTGGTTATTTTTAATCAAATATTGCTTTTAGGTATGAAACTTGACTTTTCATATTGAAATATCATTGCATCATCAAGCATGTTTAATGAGGTGTGAGACATAAGAAAAAATCAGCATGGTGGACAAATAACGATAAAATACATTTATAGTGCTTAAATGTGACTATGGTACAAGTTAAGTGAAATAACTAAAAAAATATAAATAAATTTGTTACCAAACTAAAAGATGTATTATATATTTTTGTGTTCCCCAAAAATATCACATGCATTTTACCCATCTCCATAGTTTTATGTATGTGATGTGTTGTATAAGCAGAAAACATTAGCTACCTACTAAGTACCAACATGTTATTATTCATTCTCAAATGAACTCTACTAAGTAGGAGGATTCACCTTGGCTCCAAGGTAACTAACACTTCTATTCTATTACTTGTTTTTTGCATTTTGCTTCCATTCCTTTTAGAATATGCTAAAAATGCTTAAGTGGGTTTCTATTTCTGGGCAAAATGGCTTCAAAGTTGGAGGCTTCATTGCTTATATTCCAACAGCATAAAATACTTTCAGTCCATTCCATCATTTTCCATTAATCCAAACACAGCCTCAATAAACAGTGGACTTGTGATTTAGAGGGTTCCAGTGTGTTCAAGAGAGTGTTGAAGAGTGTGTTACTACTTACTAACCTTTCTCTTTCACTTGTCCTGTTTTGGTTTTTTTGTATTTTTAACTTTTTTCTTAATGGTTTCCCCTATAAGGTGTGGTCTTTGTGATGTGCAATTATTTGACCTGGTACTAGGTTTTTTTCTGTTTTAGTTCAGACACTAACCCACTTATGGTACTAGGTTGTAATGTTGAGAAAAAAGTTTCAATTTTTCGTTTTCAATGTCTGAACATTCTAATAAAAGTCTATCTTTTTTGTTTTGATTATTTAAAATGTGATATTTAAAATAAAATAAAAAACATAATGAATGACTTAACTGTATTACCATCTATTGAGTAACTATTTCATCTTCTTCAGCTTTCTTGTTTGAAACTTTGAATTGCTTCTTCCATGTGTTAGACATTAGATTTTTATTTTCTTGTTTGAAACTTTGAATTGTTTGACATTCTAATACATGGCAGCATGAGCCAATTTATTCCCCCCCAATGGATTTGTTAAGACTTTGTCCTGCTTTCTAGGTGCATTTATCTTGCAATAGCAATAATTGAAAACATGGTAATGAGTAAGAATTCCCGAGGCGAAGGGAGGAAGTCTTCAAGATACTGTTCAACTGTCTCCTCCATAGCTGTATTTGTTGTATTTTGTTTTGCTGGTATATGGATTGTAATGTCATCCATTGTTCAAATGTCGAATTTACTCGATTCAGTTATTCAGTTATCCGATCCCGTTAATGAGGGCAAACATATAGTTAGTGAAAATGGATCAAAGCAATTTGAAGTTAATTTAGGTGATTTACTAAAAGAATCAACAAGGGGAGATAGCCAGACCCATGAATCTCAGAGTGCAAGCCATCCTGAAAACCAGAATGATCAAAAAGGGATAGAAAATGTGTCTGTTGATACAGCTGAAGCAAATCAGCAAGAAGTTGTCAGGGACAGTTTCGGTGAAAAACATGATTTGGAGAAGGGATCTGAGAATACAATTGAGGAGAATTATCAAATAGGGAAAGTGAAGCCAAGCACTGAGAAGAAAGAATCAGGTAGAAACTTAAATTCAGAATTTGTAGAAACAGAAATAGTAGGTCATGAAATTAATAATGATGAACTCATAGGACTGGAGCAGGGTTTAGATGAAAAGAAATCTGACAAGAGCTTAAATGGTTACAAATTAGGGACAATGATGGATAGTGTGATTGAGGAGGACAAAATCAACAAAGTTTTGCATTCGAAGACAAAAGAAAGTACGAGTGAAAGTAACATGGAAATCCAGGAACATAGTCAAGTTTCAGAAGGAGTTTCTATTACCAACCAGTATGAAACTTTGAATGATGGTAGAAAAGGCCATGACAATTTGTCGACTCAAGCGGTAGAGTCGCAGTATGAGAAGGAATCACAGAAGTATTCGATTTCTATTAATAGCGGCAAATATGACTGGAAACTTTGTAAAACAACTGCAGGATCAGAATACATTCCTTGCCTCGACAATGTGCAAGCAATTAGAAAGCTTCGAAGTATAAGGCACTATGAACATCGAGAGAGGCACTGTCTTGATGAAGCTTCCACTTGTCTTGTTCCTCTTCCCGAGGGCTATCGGATTCCAATTAAGTGGCCCAAAAGCAGGGACATGGTATGTAACACATAAACTGGATGAACGTCTTGTGTTCTAAATATTGAAATTCAATAGATGTCCTGAAAAAATATCGAAATTCGATATTTTGGTTCTTATTGCAGATATGGTATAACAATGCTCCACACACACAGCTTGTAGAATTTAAGGGTCATCAAAACTGGGTTAAAGTTACGGGTAAATACCTTACTTTTCCTGGTGGAGGTACTCAGTTTAAGCATGGAGCTATTCATTACATTGAATTTATTCAAAAAGTAAGGCTTTCTCAAGTTCTATGTTGCAATGGTGTTGTTCTCTTGCTAATATGTTATTTTGCATAACCAACTGATCTAAATCTAATTATTTATATTTGCTTCTTAATGAAAAACCTTGAAACAGATTCTTAGTTATAGTAACACATAAAACCTCTTTTTATTTGTTGTGCTTTTAGTGTATGAAACATATTTTTTATTTTTCAGGAAGATACGTAAAAGCTGTCCTTTTTTTAAATTACAGTCCAGTATCTGCATAATAATTTCCTTAGAAATAACTGAATTTTCAGAGAGAGAAAAATAAAGAAAGGAGAAGGGACATTTGTTCATGACAAAAATCTATTCCTGTCTTCGTTTTTACTATTCCTGATTATATGACGGCTTGAAGCATTGCAAAATTTGAAGTGCAATAAAGCTATACTAATATGCTTGTTTGTGTAATGGTGCAGTCTCTTCCTAATATTGCGTGGGGGAAGAGAAGTCATGTGATATTGGACGTCGGGTGTGGAGTAGCGAGCTTTGGAGGCTATCTGCTTGAAAAAAACGTTCTTACCATGTCATTTGCTCCTAAAGATAGACATGAGGCACAAGTACAATTTGCTCTGGAACGGGGAATTCCAGCCACATTAGGTGTCATGGGCACCAAAAGATTGCCCTTTCCCAGCTCTGTCTTCGATCTTGTCCATTGTGCACGCTGTAGAGTCCCTTGGCACATAGAAGGTGTAATAAACCTATTGGTACAAAAAGCACTGTCAACATTTTTTCCCACTTATGGTTGATTTTCTAGTAATACTTTACTGGTTGTACTATGCAGGTGGTAAGCTACTCTTAGAGCTTAATCGTGTCTTGCGACCCGGAGGTTACTTTGTTTGGTCTGCTACTCCAGTGTATCAGAAGGATCCAGAAAATGTTGGAATCTGGAATGGTAAAAAAATAATTAAATCCAACTTCGTGTTACTCTAAGAAATGAAGTTGATGGGTTTAGTTTATAGAAAACCATTTTGTTACAGATATGAGTGAAATTACAAAGTCAATGTGCTGGGACCTAGTGGTAATTGGAAAGGACAAATTGAATGGAGTGGCAGCAGCAATATATAGAAAACCAACCGAAAATGAGTGCTATAACAGAAGACCAAAAAATGAACCACAGATGTGCAATGAATTTGATGATCCAAATAAAGCCTGGTACTTATTTTCTTTCGGCAATTGAAATTAAAATTACAATCTCAAATTAGTAGGAATGAATTTAATGTTTTGAAATTTTCCTAGTGAGAATCCACAGAAATCTTGATATATATTTAAAAGAACTGGAGTCTTTGTACAAAAAGTCTGAGATTTGTTGATGATTACTCTTGATATATACTTAAAATTACTGTTCACATCTTCAGGAACATATCTCTACAGGATTGCATGCATAAAGTGCCTGTAGGACCATCAGAACGTGGGTCGATTTGGCCTGAGCGATGGCCACTGAGGTTGGAGACACCACCTTATTGGTTAGACTCTCAAGCTGGTGTTTATGGAAGAGCTGCTCCAGTGGAATTCACAGCTGATTACAAGCATTGGAAAAATGTTTTTTACCACACATATTTCAACGGAATTGGTATCAATTGGTCTTCAGTAAGAAATGTCATGGACATGAGAGCTGTATATGGAGGGTAGGATATTCTTCATTCATTTGTGCATTCTGGTTCCCATGTGACCTTGAATCATCTAAAAGTCGTTGTCCCTTCTAAACGATAAATTATTTTCGGCTTTTATATTTTATATACAATGCAGTCTGGTTGAAAACCATTAATTTTTATGGTAAAACCTTTCTTTGCCCCCTTAGAACGTTTCCCTGAGAAGTAGGGGAAAATGAGTAGATATTCTATAGTGTATCCAATAGTTTTCTTGTTATATCTGCCGGGTTGATTATCTTTTTCCATGTCATTTTAACCCTTTTGAAACTGTTAGTTTTGATGAATTTCTTCTGTAAATCCTTTTTAGTACTGTAAGCACTAACTTGTGTCCTAAGTAGCAGCCTATAGACTTTATAGTCAAATATTTAACCTTGTTTCTTATTATTCTGCATTCTATTGAGTCTTCAGGTTTGCCGCGGCACTCAAAAACTTGAGAGTATGGGTAATGAATGTGGTTCCAATTGATTCGCCAGACACACTTGCACTAATCTATGAGCGTGGATTATTCGGCATTTATCATGATTGGTGTGAATCATTCAATACCTACCCTAGATCCTATGATATTCTCCATGCTGATTCTTTATTTTCAAACCTTAAGGGAAGGTATGTTCAGTAATTTTCAAATCTTGCCAACAAAGAGGTCACATTATCCTTCAGATATAGCTGATATATTTCTGGATTCAGGTGCAACATGGTGGCAGTGATTGCTGAAGTTGACAGGATCTTGAGACCAGAGGGATACTTCATCGTAAGAGACAATGTTGAAACTATAGGTAAGATAGAGAAGATAGCTAAATCTCTAAACTGGGATATTCGGTTTACGTATTCGAAAGGTGGGGAGGGATTACTTTGTGTTCAGAAGACATTCTGGCGTCCATCAAAGGTGGAACCAATTTTGTCAGCCATTATCTGAATGAATAGGATAAGAGGCTGAGCTTGAGGTCACGAGTTCAAATCCTAGAAACAGTCTCTCTACTTGCAAGAGTAAGAATGCTTATATCTACCCTCTCCAGACCCTACTAAGTGGGAGCCTCGTGCATTAAGCTGCCCTATCTGAATGAATAGGATGCATCACTGTCTCAGTTTCAAAGGTTGGCACACAACTTGTTTTGGACGAGTAGGTATTTCTGTATTCTTTTACTTCTGTGGTGGTAGTATCATTGAAGAATGTCACCTGTAATACTGCATCTAATTCTAATTTTATTTTTTGTATGTAAATCTGAGGTCTATAGTTCTTCTAGTTTCCCTTAATATTTCTGTTTTTATTTTTAGATTCTTATATGCATTCCTTGTCATTGAGCTTTGTAGCAATTGCCTAGTCTTCTTCTTTGAGCAGGTGATGCTTCTATGGTTCAATCTTGCTTTTGATGCTGGTATACTAAGTGTAGGGTACCCTGATTGTGTTTGAACTTCATCATATAAACCTTGGATAGAATAATGCATGGTATTTGAAGGAACAAAAACTGCACTAAATGAAACAATGGTTTAGTCTTGTTTTCCTCTATTATACAAGGAACAAAAACTGCACTAATTGGATTATCATGAAAAAAATTAGATTTTCAAAATGAAACATTAAGGGTTCGAATCTTGAACCTTGAGTAGATTTTCAAAATGAAACATTAAGGGTTTGAATCACCAAAGTTTCTTTGTATATTGTGTAACACTTCAAATAGTACAAAAACCAACATTTCTTTATTATTTTTGTGTCATTACAAAATCCATTAATAATTTTAAAGAAATGTTTAAATAACTCTCATACTATTTTATAGTGACTCAAATAATGAAGACACATTGACTCTTATATTATTTGAATTTGTCTACACAATATACAATATTTTGTTTAATTAATTATACATATCATACGTTTTTTTGTTTAAAATATTACACTTTTATATCATGCAGGGGTAGTCACTGTAACATATGTACAAAATTAGAGGTGATTCATGTAAAAACAAAAAAGTGATGGGTGATTTGTGTAATTTCACTAAAACGGGTGTGAGTGTAATTCAATCTAAATCATTTCAATAATTGAATCTTTTATATATTTTATAAAAAATAAGGAAGTGGAAACAAAGTAACTAAAAGCAGAAGTAGGAGCTATGAAGGTAGCCATTAGTCACTAATTAAACTTGAACCACCCTAACCTAGCACCTTCATTATTTTATGTTATATCCCTTGATTAAGTATGTGATCTTTAAGGCTGACATTTTCTTAAAAAATATTCCTTTGTCGGGGAAAACAGCTTATAAAGTGTCAAGATGCTTTTTCTTTTTTGTAGACACTTATTGCATTGTATTGTACTCAAATCTCCTCATGTTTCCATGATGGAAATTTAATCATTACTGTTTTGTCTTAGTTAAGCTAGTAGCTTACAAGTACCTTAAAAAATGTGGTTAAAGAACCTTTGATACAAGTACCTAATAAGAGAAACTCTGAGAAGGAAGATATGTGAAGAAAGACTTATAGAGAATTAAATATGAGCATCCAACTAATAAAGGGTCAGATTGATTATTATTAGTATATTACTCAAATTCCTTACACATGCACACTGAGATTCTACTATTATATTAGACAATGAGAGCAACAACATGAATTCCCCTAAGGCCTATAGTTATCAATTATAATACCTCATTGTCTGCCATTTAAGCACCCTTACCCAACCACACAACTTGGCAACTCCCCTACATTACTCAACATGTCTGCTTCTATAAGCCCTCTAAGGTTGTTCCTTTAAAAGCCAAAGGAGGGCTCTATCCTAAGTATTAGTTATCATCATGTTAGGTTCTTGGAGGCACCAATTCTTGCTCTTCACTCTTCTTGCTTTTGTTATTCTATCACAAGGTTCAAGATTGCCTAAGGAATACTGGGACCAAATGCTTCCCAAGAAGTTACCTTCTCCTTCCTCTTCTCCCTCCAAAGGCACCAATTCGGTGTTTACCATGTCTTCGGCAACCTCGAAAACTAATGCTCTTCCATCATCAGATGGAAAAGCTTAATCTTAATTCAAATTTTTAGTTCTACAGCTCTATGATGATAACTGTAAAAGAATAATGCAGTCATGACAGAGTTCTGATTTGAAGGAAGTATCCAAATTTTGTTAGTGTCCCTCAGAAAATGTGCCTGACATGCTGCTTTATAAACAGAATCACACTCTTGTAAATTTATAGTTTTCTCTGAAGATAGTCTCTTGCAAAGACATTTGAGTAACAACTCTTTTTATTGGACAGACTCTAGTTTTAGCATGAATGGATATGTTGGAAGGACTAGTAACTTGTTCAGTGTATTTTATTTCAAGTAACATCCCATATTTTCCTCAAATGATATCTTACAGATTCTTAATTTTGTTGTTGAGTAGGTATTAATATTACCAAAATAATTCTAAAACATCACTAGGTTATGAAGAGGTAGATGTACAACTGTGGGATTATGCTTTGTAAGAGTGTAGCATGATGTAGATGCTGATAACATGTGAGGGTAGAGGTAGACACTGGAGTTTCATCAATCTTACAAACTTATGTGGGAGTCATGAGCAAAATTAATATTCAACAACCCAAAAAAGGGAAAAATATAAAGCACAAAACAGAAATGGAAATTTTGGTTTCTATGAACTGAAAAATATATCAATATATATGCATGCAGGACATAAACACAGGTTTTCTACAAAAAAATGAAACAATCCAAGGATATAAGAGGATTGTTAATATCCTCCATAATTGAATCCATATTATGATTAGAACCAACTGTCTCATCAGAACCAAGTTTGTTAGCTATGAAAATCTCTCTATGCTTCAAACCATTATGAAACCTTCTTGAACTGTTGTTTGGATTTGCTGCTTTAACACTCTCCTTCCTTAGAGAAGACAAAACACAATGAGAACTATGAGCTGCATTAACCTTGGGGGCATTAATCATTGACTTGGAAACACTATTCTTAGCACTTCCACAATATTTGTCTCCATTTATATTGGACTTTCTGCTTGGAGATGGTGACCCTAGCATTCTACTAGGTATGTTGGATCTCTCTGCTTCCTTTTGGGATAATTGTCCCACAATTATATGAGATTCTCCCTGTATGAAAGATGTTAATTGGTAAAAAAAAAAATACTAAGCATAATATTAACTGATCAATAACTTAATCATGATGTTTTTCAACATATTATTGGTACAACTAAATTGTACAAACTTCTTCTCTTATTATTGGTACAACTAAATTGTACAACTTGTCAAAATGATTGAATATTTTTTCACAACAAAATTAGACATCAAATATTGTCCCTTTGTTTTTATTTTAAGTGAAAAATTAGAAAGAAGTATATATATACATGACACAAAAATATGATGTACAAATAATAAAATTCAAGTGAATAGTACTCACAATATTTTTTGACCTATCAAAGTCTTTGACGTCGGGAGTGAGACAAGTTGTGGAATTTGTGTAGTGCTTTCGAAAACTCTTCTGTCTTGTTAGGTTTACCGGTGAGTTTGACCGTACTCTCTTCTGTAGCATGGAAGAATATCCAACAACAACATTTTGGGATGGAGATAATAGGTTCTTTGGTGCAAAACTAGGTTTAGGTGAAGATGGTTTTATATTCCTAGGTTGATGCTTCTTAGGTTTAATGGGCACCAAGGGAAGAGTAGTAGTAGAAGTTGCATGGTTGATATGAATGATATGTGGGTTGTCTTTGTAACACGACCATAGGAAGTCATTAGAGAATGATTTGTCCTTAGAGGTGAAGGTTGATGAAGAAGAACATGATAGTGATGAGGTTGATGAAGAGATAGTGGTGTTGGAAGTGGTGGTGCATGTGATTGTAGAAGTAGAAGAGGTGGGAGAATGAGGAGAAGGTGAGATAGATATTTTTTGAAGAATATTGATGAGGAACAATAATTGAAGATGTTGGTGAAGTTTGTGAGATTACAAGGTTGTTATGAACATGGTTGAATTGATGTTGATCTTCATGGGAAGGTTTGTTAGGTATGCATTTGCTAATGCAGCAACCCATTTTGATTTGGTAGCAAGTAAGAAAGCAAAGAGAGATGGTTGTTGGATTAAGTAAAAGAAGAAGATGGGTAAGGGCTAAGTTTAATGTAGCATTGCTACTTGACACTTGTCTTGGAAACAAAAAACCACATTATTTGTCATTAAAAACATAATAAAATTTTCTGTCTTCAGTGTCTAAGAGGAATTCTATTATAACGAAACATGTTATGTCAATTAGAAAGATTAAACCTTCATTTTTTTTACTTCATTATCATTGGTATCCACGAGAGAACATAATTCATAAAATGATATAATTAAATGATGGGAGATGATCCACTTACTCTAAGAGTAGTTAGAAAAAATCTACTCTACATCTTACTCATCTATTATGACGAGGAATAAGTTTTTGCATGTAAATGGATATCTTGACTTAAATGATTACACAATCCAATTCTAATAGAGATATACATAACTAATAGATGTGATTGATATAATAATATTTGATTGGTGTAGATGATATACAACCTTTACATTGAATATAGGATTGGTAGTTGTATTTGGAAAAAGGAAAATGAATGGAAAGTAGAGAAGTGGGTTTTGCTTTTGGTATTTAGCTTTTGAGAGAGTAGTTTGAATTTGTTGCCGGGAATGGTTTCCGTTGCATAACGGTTAGTATGAACAATGAGGATGGTGGTGGCTCTGCTCTTATCATCATTCCTTTGCTTTTGAGTTTTCAAGGCTGGCTCCTTTTTTCTTCGTGGAGTGCAGTGCATCAACAATATTTTGGTCCCACTCATACATAATTTTGCTTATTTTCATTCATTTTTAATGTATTTTTTTATTATAGTCGACACACTTTTTATTTTATAAATTATGTAGGGTTTTTTATACAAAAGTAATAGGTTTTTTGGACTAGATGTTTTAAACATGTAATTGAATATGAGTGTAATATTTAAGAGTGTAAAGATTAATACACGATCAATATACATTATGCTAGATATGTAAATCAACAGCACGCATTTCAAGATATAACAACGAGCACGAGTGCTCTCTATGTGAGCGCAATAGTATATGTTATATTTTAACATTCATTTATTTGTATTACTTTTTTAAAGAGTTAATGAAAATTAAACATAAATTGATTGATGATACATTAATAATGTATAAAAGTTATACAACTTCAATATATACATTTTTCTCTCATTCAATATATGGATCATCTAAAATTTGTTGTATTCAATTTTGTAAACTCTTTTGTTTGAGAGGAAGAGATGCTAGAGAGACAAAGTTGCAAATAGAAAAATAATTAATATCTGATGGAGAATAATTCCTACTTATTTTAAGGCTGCAAAACAGATTTGATCCTTCCAAGTTCCAACCATAAATGAACAAAGGCATGAATGAGCAACATATTGTTTTTAATTAATTCATTATATTCGATAATCAATTATCATTAACAAAGCTTATCTTTTCCCTCCCACACTAACTAATTTTGTGCTTAGCTCCTATGCAATTTTCAACCACCTTGTGGCCTACTTGCACCTTATTTTGTAATGTGATTTTTTTACATTACTTTTTATTTTGGAATTGGGTTTTATCGTTTCTATGAAATATTCACAGTATCCATGCATGCAAGAACTCATTATTCTATTTGAGTTTAAATAGGTTTTTGTTTATTTGAATGTGTTGAGTTTTATGTTAAAATAGTTGTGTATTTTGTTTTGTATATAATCGATTAACTATATGGTTAATCGATTATCTGAGTAATTTTGTATGTGTTAGTTAGGAGATGTAGTATATAAAGGATTATTCCCTTAATCTTTGTATTCAATTCTATTCATTTAATAATGAGAAGTTTGTTCTTTCTTTTATTTCTCATTAATGTCTTTCTCATCTTTCTTGCTAATCAAGAAATCTCTATTGTATGGCTCATACCAAACTTCAACATTTTACGTATTAAAGTCTCTTTTTTTTGTAATTATATATTTTAAAATTAGTTTAAATTTTTAGTGATGATGTGACTAAACTTGTGATGTGTGTCATATTAATTGATAATATGGTCAATTGTAATATTGACACATTATCTAAATGAACTAAAACCAAAATGATCAACTAAAATAATTAAAAACAAATTTGTGGATTGACATATTATAATTTTCACGCTCATGCTCGATCATAAAAAATGGAAGGAATAAAACATAGTTTACATTTTGGTATTAATGTATGTTATTTGAATTGAAATTTTGGGATACATTCGAGTGATGGAATACACAAATCATTACAATCACTCACTTTATTCGTTATATTCAATCATGAAGCAGGTATAGTATATAAACGATTCCACGCCACATCTTCATATCTGTAAAGCACACCCTTAATTAAGTAAGTCTATTGTATCTAAAAAACATACCCAACTTAATATATTATTTTCAGTATCACATTAATTTCTGGTCACTGGCCACTTGCACCTTTTATTTCCTTCCAATAATTGCCTGGATGAAATAAATCAAAATATTTAAGTCATAACTTATACAAAAGGAAAAGGCTAAAATGTGCACCTTACATATGCTTATATAATATCAAAATAAAAAGTATGCTGAAAATAAGATAATAAAATTAAGAAAGAAATCAATTGACTTCAAGAGTAAGTTTAAACTTACTCCATATCTTAGCTATCAATTCTAGGGAAATCCAATGGTTTGAATTAGTGGTAGATCTAAACCATTGGATTTCCCTAGAACTGATGGCTAAGATGTGGAGTAAGTATAAAAAAACGTACTCTTTGAATAAGTGGATTCACAACCTAAAATTAAACCATATGTAATTAAATGACTGCATGATATAAAGTGATGGCATAAATACAAGTGTATGTAACTAAAAACATTTATCAAAAAAGTGGAAATTTTAAGAAGGAACTAAACCTAACTCAATCACAATGATGAGCAAACAAAATGAACACAAATACATGTACATCATTTTATACCTTGTACACAGAAAAAGGTAAATGATGTATATTGACATAATGAGATGATGATATGCAAAATATGAGGTAAAACTAAATGTAATCAAACAATAAAAACCAAACAAATATGAGGTGATATGTTAGAGTTATTTCTTACTAGAATTATCCAAGGATACCAACTATAGGCACAAATGAATCTTTATTTATTATACCTACCCTATACCTTATATATAACCAATGACTTAATTATTGAATTACACTTAATTAACTAATAATGTCTGTGTTTTTATTTTAAGCTTTTGATTAGTAAAAGTAAACATTGGTGTTGAAGAAAAAGCATGAAACATTTCCCATAATTATAATTACCAGCATCCTAGATAGTGTGTAAGGTGGCTAATGTTGATGGTGAAATAGTGATGGTGTTGGTCTTCATGCACTTGCACTTGCCAAAGATGCAATTAACAAAACATTTGCATGCCATTTTCTTCACATTTTTTCTCTTTGCTGGAAACACACTTGCATCCTTGGATTTGTGGTATTGTTCTGTTCTTTCCTCCTTTGGTTCATTATCTATGTATATGTCAGCCCCTTCACAACACAACCTTAACCTTCTCATCATTTTCCTCTCTCTCTCTCTCTCTCTCAATGGCCAAAAGCTATAGGCAACTCTCTTATTTATTTAAAATTTGTTATAAAAAAGAAGGCTTAGTAGTGTGAATGGCTAGGTAATGAGTTGGAACAAGCTAAAGTGTCTGACAAAAAGTGCAACATTGTATATTTATATTACACAGCAGGCATCATTTTTTAGTAACATTGTACATTTGATTTTTTTTGGTCAGCCATTGTAGATTTGATTATGTTAATGAATTTATTTGTGTTTTAAGTTCAGGATTCATAAGGTTAATAAACTTGAGACGGGAAGGAAATAAAATAGTTACCAAACAAAGAAACTAAAAATTAGAATGAATACGAATTTTGGCCCCAAATTTTTTTCATGTGTAGCAAAATAGTCTAATTTGATATTCGTTAAAGTTTGGTATGAGGCATGAATGAATTTTCTTGATGAACCAAAAAGTATAAGAAATAAAAAACTTGAAGAAAGCTAAAGAGATAATAATGAGAGTTATCTTAGCTTAATAATATTCTCATTATTAAATGAATAATTCTCAGTTGAATTGAATTCCAAAGATTAAAAGAATCATCATTTATATATTATATTAAGTAACTCAACAACTATTCAATTAATCGATTAATTATGTTATTAATCGATTAATAAATACAATGTTAAGCAATTATATAGGGCAAAATCATAGCTATTTTAACAATATAAAATAAAGCGGCCCAAAAATTAGTCATAAAAATGTTATAGATAATTAACTAGAGGGACCAAAATGGATCTTTATCCTTAAAATTATGACATGCTGAAGCTTATGTGTGTGAAAGGAATGTTATAATAGTGAGTTCAAATTGGCCGGTCCGGCTAGTTCAACCGTGAACCAAACATCTAATCGGTATGAACCTCTGATCTAATTGATTTTGCATTTAAATCAGATTGACTAAGTCTGACACAAAAGGTTAAAGCCGAGGTGAATCAGATGGTTCGATCGACCGAGTTAAAAATTATTTTTTTATAAAACAACCAAAACGATATTGTTTTTACTTTAAAAAATCAAGTGCTTTTAACTTATGGAGTTATGTTTGTCATTTTTTAGCTTATGTTATAGCAAATTTTTCGTTGTTTAAATAAATTTTAAATTTATTGTGCATTTTTGTTACAATTAAACCATAGTCCAACTTATTTGTGACATTTTATAGTAGTGAAATTGTTTTTATTGATTATTCACAATTATACATTTTATACATTATTGAGACTAGTGTATCAACAGGTACTTCGTGTCTACCGATCCATATTATATGGTACTATGTATTCAATTTTTATATACTTTATTGTACAAACTTTTATTGTACAACCCTACCACTATACCATAATGACGAGAATAAGAAGACAAAAAAATCATGAAATGTATTTATAATTTCATATATTATTTAGAAGATTTTGAAATATTTTCTTTTCATTCATTTTTGAAAAGTGTAAGTTGTGATTTTATATACACAAAAAACTATATATCTTTTATTTTTACACTAATATTAAATAATGAATTTCATGAGCATAAGTTGTATATGTCATTTCTCTATGCCACTTCTATGTGTCACAAATTACAAAATGACACGTCAATTAGAGTTGCACCATAATAACTAACTAAAAGTTAACAAGACATAAATGTGAGTTTGTAATTGGTGGCGTGACATAGATAACTTGTGCTCGAATTTCAGAGCTATTTAAGAGATGAAATTTTAAGTATGATCTTATAATATGAAAAATAATTGCACTATAAAGTATGCAATAAATGGAATATTTTATTGTGACCCAGCTTGAGGTATGAAGTGTGTGAATCCTGCTGACAAAATAAGCTAAATATGTTCAATCACATCACAACAATTACTAGGATGCTGCAACGGAACCAAGTTGTCTTAGCTTTAATTTCGTGCTCTTTCACTTTAATTTGTTGTTTGTCTCTTTGCTGAGCTATGACAAAAAGTAGAGTGACTTAAGCTGTTTTTGAACCCCACAGATGAAATCAAAGTGAAAAAAATGTGTCAATGAAAATGAAAGATAGTTTGGTGATGTAATTCCCCATAAGAGCCAAACTACATAATGCCAAATTGCAAAACAAAAAAAAAAGTTTTTTTTATTCTTTCTTTAATATAAAATTTGGGTTTTGTAAGCTCTTATAGAAACTAGAAAGTAAACCTTAGGGTCTGAAATCAACTCATTCAAGAAGTCTCCCAAAAAACCAATGAATTCATTAATCATGATAAATGAAGTCATTATTTAAAAAGGGGAGGGATCCACTTACTCCAAGAGTAAGTGGAAAAACATTTACTCCACATCATGACCATTTATTCTTGGGAAATCCAATAGTTTGAATTGGTGAGTACATCTAAGCCATTGAATTTTTCAAGATTGGATGGCTAAGATGAAGAATAAGTGTTTTTTGGAGTAAGTGGATCCCTCCCCTTTACAAAAAAAAAAAAAAAAGTTAAACTTTTTGTTGAGCTATGAATAACATCCCAATTCGTAAGGGCTTTATATCCATCAGTTCGAAGTTAGAAGATGATAATATTAATTATTCTCATAGGCCTCAAAACCTTAAAGGCAAGGAAGCAATATATATACACCATTCAAAACCAAAGTGGTACAAAATGAAGACCAGAAACATAACTCTGAAATAAAAGCTTCAAAAGTATAGAAGTATAATAATACAATACATTAGTATATATTTTTTTACAACCTTTAAATAGACTACAAGTAAAATGTTACCATTGGTTTTACTACTACACGTATTAATTTTCCGACAAGTTGATGTAACTTGCTAAACTACACAATACATAAACTCAATAAAACATAAAAATATTTAATAGAGAAAACAATATATCAAGAGCAAATACATGATTTTAGGATTATATGCAACAATTACAATAAGAAACGTTCCTGACATCTAAATGCATGAACCTTAATAACATCCTATGTTATAGAGAGATCATCATAGGGAATCCAAAGAGAGGGAGATTCTAAATTTATAATTGTTTTTCATTCTCATTCTATCTCTCTTGTTTTTTCAGAGCTTCTACGCTCTTCAATTCATCAAACTCAAATTCTCACATGTTCTAATGGATTCAATCTTAACGAATAAGGTAACATTTTGTGGGGAATACACATCGTTTTCCTTATGGAAAAGAAGAATATATAAAAATATATAATCTTATGAGGGACCACTGTCCCTTCAATTAATGGGTGAGTTGGTGTGTAGTGTGTACATCAACCAGTCAAAAATAATTTTCCATTCTTATACCTTTATATTCAAGCTTCAACTTACACTTTCTACGTGTGTTTCTTTCGGTGAAAACAAGTCAGATCGCTTATTATGGGTCTATTATCTGACATATAATAGGTCAGCCCAAACTTTTTTAGTAAACATGTCATATTTAGGCTTCTCCAAAAGCCTAGCTATTTAACCGAAATAGGTTAGGCTCAGACCTTTTAAAAAGTCTATTAAATCTAACAGGTCATCCTATGTAATGTTATTATATTTTTATAAATTATTTTTATAACATGTACAAAAAACTAAATAATAAATTTTTTATGTAAATCCACTAGGACTTAGATATTAAACTATTTAATAATTGAATATTTAATTGTTGAGACTTGAACTTAAGTACATAATTCAACTCATGTTAAATATTAGAACAATATCATATTTTACTATGATATTAAAAGACATTGTTTTGTATATTTTAACCTCAAATGCACCATAAATCCTTCGAATACATTACCCAACATTTGAAGATGATGAAAAGAATTGTGATAACAATGTAAAAAATTTCACACTAATTGCTATAATTATAATATTTTTTTCTAATTTCTACATAATGTGTTATTTTTTTTAGCTTAATATGCATTTAAACAGACTAACATGTCAGACTAAACTTTTAAACAGGTCAGACCAGACTTTTAAACAGGTCAGACCTAAGTTTTGAATTTTTTAAACAGACTAACATATCAGATTCAGACTCATATATGCTATATAGGCTCGGACTCGGACTCAGACTCAGACTTGTCATGTTTCCACCCCTAACTGTGAATAGTGAAAATCCAAATTTTGTCAAAGCAAAATTGCTCAAAATCCAAAATTGACACCTAATATTTAAAAAAAAAATTAAACTGCACTCCAATTTGAAAACACAGAATCAAAAACAGTAATTTCGCATATACCCATTTCCCAAAATTACAAATTGAAGCTGAAATGAAAGACCCATTCCAATGTGAAACATTTTTTTATTAGTTTGACTGAAAATGAAAGTTAAAAAATGACAACCCGAGGAAAAATACAAACAAGAATTGAAATTGAAAATGTAGAAAAAAGTGAGAAAGATTCAAAGGGATAAAGAGAAAATGAGTGATTGGAATATTTATTTTTTCCTTTATGAATTGGGTTTGTTTCTAATGGTGCAGATGAATCCATAAGTCATAGTAAGTTCAAATAAGGAAGAAGGACTTAGAACACTAACAAACTTTGAGGTTGACATGACATGACAGTGTTCCTACTTTAAATGGAAATTAGAAGATGAATAATTAAGTTCACATCAGACTTTTATCCTTAAAAAAACAAAATAGAGAAAAAATATAATTATATAAGAGTTTTATATACCAGTATCATCTATAATTTTATATATTTAATAATTATTAACTTTATCACTTGTTATAAACATATGGAAAAATAGTCAATTTTGACATAACTTTTTGTCAACATCTTTCAGATATGAACTTATATCAGTGTCTCAATTTCAATTCAAACATGGGTTTCATTCACACTTCATGAAGATCTTTCTTCAACATGAACCTGTGGTCCACAAATACTTAAAAGGTGTGAACTGAAAGATATGAGTGTAAATTTTTTTCTCCATCCCCTCCGTGGGACCTTGTAATTGAAGGCCATCTTCAGAGTGAGTTCACTAAAGGGTCCCAATTGCCCCACAAAAAAGGCATGCTGATCTAAGAAAGTATCAAGACTTTGACAGCTATAGTGAGGAATTAATTCAAGAACCTTACCATACCATGGATATTGAGTTCTGATATAGGTGATTTGGTGCAAGACTTTTTGAATATGAACATTTTCACACCATTAACTATTATTAGTATTCTGAGCTTAAAGTTTACCCTTACTCCATAATTATACCAATGACTTTTAAATGATAGGCGAATTATTGCTGAAATGAATGTGGTCATTGACACTTTCTGCATCCAATATTCTGTTGGATTTTCTGGTTTGAAATTATGAAAGAATGAGAATGAACTGTCCAAACAAATTCTACCAAAAATTTGTACAAATTGAATGAAACGCAGAACAAAACCAGAAATCAACATTGTACTAACTAATTGCAGCATAGAATTATAACATTTACAACAGATTCCAAAAACTTTTCTGTGATAATTTATATTATATAACACAAGGTATAAGAAGTTTAGATTAGAAATTGTTGATACTAACTACTAAGTATAAGCAAAAGCAAAACTAATAACAAATATGTAAATCCCAGTTATTATGAAAGCATGAAATACCCCTATGGTTGAAAAATCCTGAACCGTGAAACATTAAAAGTTGTATCTTCATACTATATATAGGTACCTATAAACATATGCATTTGGTCTTTCTTCTGCAGCAGCATGGTTCTGTGACCATCAAGTCCTTCTTTGGAGGTTTTCCATCTTTAGCAGAGAACACACGAATAATAAAATTAACCACACTCTCAAAAATCATTGTCTTCACCAATTTCCTTGGAGTTGGAATCACAGTTGCATTCTTCTTCTTGTTCTTACCCATGTTCTTCATCTTTTGTGTGTTGTGTTTGTCTATAAACCTTTGGCTCTTAAGAGTGGAGAGATATCAGGCCACTGCTTCTCAAGCCAGTGCCCTGGTGAGATTGAACCATCATTTTAAAGAAGTGGGTGAGTTTGACTCAATGCTAATATTGTTGCTTATGCTAATAGTGAACTTCGTGCACTAGACCACATTTTTTTATCATACTTTTGTGGTCCTAAAAATGAAACATTTATATAATAATGTAAAACACATTAACTTGATAATTAGTTGATTCCTTAGAAAAATATTGAACAAAATTTCTTATCTATTTCAAATTATTAAAATTGTAACATCTTTTTTATAAGAATCTTCGCATAGTATATTTAGCCGAGTGAGAGATTAATATCTTATATTATAGAGTAATGCTCAATAATTAATTATTTTCTGAACTTAAAACATTAAGTTTAAGTGATTCAAACTTATTACACTTATAAATATTATATTTTTATATAATAATACAGGAAAAATTGATTTTATCTACATTAATATGTGATGTCTTTGCATACTATTAAATTGAAGTATACAAAATGTGAAGCAAAATAAATAGATTTAAGTGTACGAAATATATTAGTATTGAAAAATGAAGATAAAAGGCTAGAGAGCTAATCATCTAAGTGTGATGCAAGAAGAAGAGTACAATTATTACAAGAAATTTTTTAAAAAGAAAAGTTACATTTTGATTAGTTTGAGACATAGAATAAAAATCTACTCCCTGTAGAAGAAGAAGCTTCATTCAGCTTACGCGTGCTTTTAACACCCAATCACGAACTTGGATGTTATGCTTTCATTTCAGTGTGGGGCAGTAACTAGTAAGCATTGTTCTGTGTGAATGCAGCAGAGAAAAGAACATCACTATCCCAACTTAGCAAAAATTGTTAGGTAGTTCTCTATATTCTCCGAATCAAAGTTTTCTAATTTTTGTCAATATGGCTATTTTTCATGTATGTCACTTCAAGTTTATACGTGTTTCTTCTATGTTTTTCAATTTCGTTTGTCTTATAATTTACATCAAATATTAATTGTGTTTAGTGCTTGTCTTTACGTACATGGTAACCAAATTCTCAATTTTGAAGTATATATGTAAAAGAGTGTAAGCTTATGGTATAATTAAACCAAATTAACGTTTGAAACTAGCAAGTGACTCGTGATATTTTGTTGTTGTATGATTCAGAACATATATTATATATGTATTCATATGGTTCAAAATACACGTTATTTGTGCATTTGCATGGTTAAAACACATATATTATGTATACATTATGAAGACAAATGTGACCAGTGCATTCACATGGTTAAAAACACGCATATTATCCATACATTCACCTTGGTAAGAAAATACACGTTACTCATACACTTTTATACTTTTTTGATTGATTTTCATGTTGTATAGTCTATATATTTGGCTAACTAATAAATATAATAAAAACTTATATTATTCATTATTAATATAGACGTACATATGTAGAATTTGTTTAATTTTATGTTTTATTGTGATAATTTTTAATGTAACTTGTTTATAATTTATTTTAGTAGTTGTTAGTATAATTGATTTATTATTTCATATTTTTTTAATAAGTAATTTAATGATTAGTACTTTACGGGTTTAATGATTTAGTATGACAACTTCAAAAATAATATTTTAATAGATAGAAATGAAATTTAGTAATAAATAGTCATTGAAATAGAGAAGTTGTAATTATATAATTTGGTTTTTTTCTCAAAATAATGGATGCCTAAATTATTTAGGATTAAAACTGTTAAAATATTTTAAAGATAATAATGAAAATGAGAAAATTATAATTAAATTTTTAGATTTTTTTTAAATAAAGCAAACATACTAATTTGCATGTAGTGATTATTATACATTATTTTCCACCTTTAATAACATCGTCGATATCACCCATAAACACCACATTAAATGACAATATGTGTTTCTATTCCCTTATGTTCACCAGTTTTATTTCTTTCCTAATGGTCGACGATATTTATTCAAAGTAATTATTAATTGTTAATTATTAGTTTGCAACTGATATGCAATATTTATTCAACGCTGTCGATATTTATTCACTTATTCGATTACAAATTACAATAGTATAACTAAATTTATTATCATTTTCACCTATGCAGTTTCTATTCCCTTATGAATTTTCCTTTATTGTTAGTTTTCTAGTATGTATTTTTATATTTCATTGTTCACATTAATTACTCTTAAATATCGAAAGTAATTCTCTCCAAAACCATTATTATTCAATAATTATCCACAATTCATATAAATAATCATTTTAATACTTGAAAAGTCTGTGTAGATGATAAAAAGAAAAGAAAACAAAACGTTAAAAATTATGACATTTTATTATCTTTAATTAACTTATGCGATACATTTGAGAGATAATTAAAAAATTATGGTGTTATTTTTTAATAAATATATAACATATGTAATGATTAATAAATTCATTAAAAATATAAGATAAAAAACTTTTATTCATTGTATATTTTAATTTGATAACAATAAAGTTTTGTTTTTACCATAACAGACTCAAAAATAAAAGAATATATTAAGTTAACTTCCATGAAAAGTTATACATCTCTTTTTAGAACAATGAAGAAACATTATATTTTTGACATTTAAATTATTTAAAGACACATGATCAAATATCAAATATGAGGAGAAAACTAAAATGAAATGAACATGTATAGATTGACAATGTTGGAGGAGAAATGAAGAAATTTTTTTTGGAGGGAAAAGAGTGATTATGGTGATGACATATGTCATGAGTAATGTGGCAAAGACTTAATTTTCTTATATAGTATATATATCTGTTTTGTTTTGTGTCTGTTATTAAACCATACTGTTAATGGTTATTACCAATCCACATTTATTATAGTTAAAGTTTGATATAGTATCCTAGCATGTCCAATCAAGAACACAAAACCTTATACGTTTCCTTTATTAACAAATAGGTTAGATGACAACCATATGAAGCAAAGAATTTAGACGAATTCATGGCCTTAAATGTTTAAGTATTGCTTCATCACTATCTTTAGTGATTCTATGTGACAACATCAACAATTGACTATTGGGGAATAATAGAAGAAAAAGACCTATACTTATATATGCATCGTGTAGTTGGTCCAAGCCTGGCCTGACTAATTCACTACATGTAGCTAATCAAAGTCTAATCTTTGTACATACTTTATGCATTTTCAAAGTGCAGCAAAATTTGGAAATTCCTCTTCAGAGGAAAAATGTGAGTCAATGAAGAAAGGGAAAGTGACTTGTGGTAAGTTTCTACTTGGAAGGGAACTTCTTATGTGAACTTTGAATGAGGATTTCCCGTCCTCAAGCATGTCCCAATTATCTGTTTCAGTCAATTAAAAATTTTCATATAAATAAAAAATAGCATATTTATCTTACTTGCTAAAATATGATTGACTTAAGACAGGTTTGGGGACAGAGTTGAGGACAGATGATCCTTGTTCGTGAACTTTCGACTATCCAACTACAAGCTAAAGAGAAACCTTTGAAATCTTCTTTACCCACCAAAGAGTGTATTTCACTTTTTTTGGGTTCTTTTTTTGTTTGATTTCAGGGTATTCCTTGAATAGGAAATTGAATGATATTTTTGTGATGATTGATTGCTAAATGTTTAGAGAGATATTCAATCACTAAATCAGATAGAAAATCAAATATAACCCAAAATTTTAAGGCATAAGTTCATGGATCCATCTTTGTGTTTTCACTTGAGACGAAACATTTGAAGTATATTTTGCTCGATTATTGTTTTACTTAACTAGAAACTTTTTTGATTATGTTAATGATAGAATTCATCCTTAGTGTCCATGCCAAGACACAATTGTCCCCTCTGGTACTTGACCAAGTCAAATTATCAGCTTTGATATCAGTTGTTATGAAATGAAACTTATTAGACGAGGATATATTAGATGAATGAGTCAAAGTAAAGTCATGATAAGCAAACCAAACATTATAACTTAACTAGAAAGCTTGAGAATTAGGTTGATTAACTCTTTACATCATTGTCATCACTATGAAATAATAAAAATAAATTATATATAATCTCAAAATAATAAAAATTATATATATATATATTTCTCTTTACACAATTATTATTATGAGTATCTATTAGAGATATTTTTACCATATTGACATGCGTGGGTATTTTTGTAATTCTAAGTAATGTGTAATGAAGAATGACTTTACCTTATTTTATCCGACCCTCTATTCTTTTATTTTGTTTTCCAGCTGCAGCCAGCTTATGGTCATGCCTTGTTGGGGACCAACATTATTAATTTTTAATGAACACGTGATGTATGACACTTATACTATATATAAATGTACATATAGTATTTGAGAATTATACGTTGAATATTCAAATACTAGAAATTCAAATTAAATACTCATACTCTTCAAAAATGTTAAGCAATGTATAAGAAGGTGATTGCTCTGGCCTCACTATAAGTCTATAAAAGTTTCTTTCCATAATGGGGTGTTGTATAAAAAACATTTTCATTCTAAATTTTGGGTTCATGTTCAAATTTTTTACAGGAAAATCTTCTGTCATTTTGCCAAATGCTCTGTTTCCATTTTAACAGTTTTTGGGTAGAAAGCTATATAGTTGAACTTGAAACCCACACAAGGGAAACGAAAAACCTTAATATTGGATATTCAGCTCATAGAAGACACAACACCATACACTAGTGTAAGATTATATATTTATAATAACAGAACACTCATTAATCCATGCCAATAAGAACATACATAATGCATAAATAACTAACTTACAAACAGAACACGAAGTGGTAGATAAAACACAAAGACACGACCATACAACACCAACAACATATTGATCGATCTATCTATCTATGTAAGAGTGGTAAAGAAATGCATCAAACATAAGAAAAGGTATCTAATAATCTATAAAAGGCTCTGATGAAAAAGTGGGGTATACAACTACAGAGTTATTGTTCTTCTTCTTCTTGGTGCCTTTGTTAGCAGCTATGGATGGATCAATCACTCTTTCCCATATCATCTGCTTCACTGATCTTCTCTTTGGAGGGATCACACTACCATTTTTCTCACCACCCTTTGCTTTTATCTCTCCCTCCATATATGCTTTGTATCTATAGCTTCTTCACTTGGTCTCAGAAGGCTACTTCACTTTCTTCTCTCAATGACTCTGCCTCTTTAGGTTTATGAGTTTTTGTGTGCTTTGAGGGTGGGGTATAAATAGGGGAGTTTCATTTTAACATGTAGATATAAGAATAGATTCATTAAAAATTAAAACTTGGGACCCATGCATCTTACTTACTTAATCTTAGATTATAATTATGAGTAGATTAATACATTGGTACATGCTAATATCTTAAATAACACTTAGTTTATATATTGCACGTTCATTCTAATTTTCCATGAGATTAAGTTTTTGTAGTGTTCTAGAAGAATAAGATATATAGGTATATACTCAGCAAATGTTTACTTACAGTAAATTAAGTTTTTAGCTCAAAAAAAATCTGCTCTTATTAGTTTTTTTTATTCTGCCCTTATTATTTCATCTTATTATCAATAAAATTTGTTTTATTAATTTTCTGTTATAACCAATTGTATCTCTTTACTATTTGGATAAGAAACTAATTCTTGTTAATCTTTGGCCAGAATGATTCCTAATGATCAAGTAAGAACTTACATTATTGTACCAGTTTATATTTTTAGGCTTATAACCAATTATACATTATCATTTAGTTGAAGGAATAAAATCATGTTATTCTATGTCTGAAAGTTTTATTGTTAGAAATAAATATCATGCTTTATTAGAATTTCGATTAAATCTATTATGTATGTGGCAGTTAATGAAAAACATATAAAATTGCACTTTTGTCAAATAAGAACTAATTTAATCCCCTCTTAACCACATATACTTAAAACCAAGTGTTATGCTTTATATCAAATGAGATTATACAAACTTCATTTATTTTCAAAATTAAATGTCCAATATAATTGTGATGTTGTAAGGATATTAGGTTTATGTTTTATTTAGGATGAAGATCACTTGTTCCAAAATTATGTCTCAAACTTTATTTCAACCGATCAAATTTTGACACATAATATAAAATAACATGCAATTTAAACTTTGGTTTTCACTACTTAATTTTTTTAATAAATATTAAAATCCGATTAGATGAAACATGGTCAAGGACACAAATTGGACAGCTGATCCCTTTAGTTTATTTGGTGCTGGAGAAAACTTTCATATTTTCTCATCTAAGTAGAATTTATTCTTCTTAATGAACAATTACTTTTATCCACATCCCCATCATTTAAAGTGTTGCTAGCCAGAAAGGCAAAGTGTAGAAGATACATAGCATCTATATTAGCCTACTTACTAGTATTGATACTACAAATCAAACATCTTTATTGACCCAAATTACTTATTGTGGTAACATTCATTTTGTATTTATCTTTCTAAATCCATCATATCATCTACAATATTTGTTTTTGTTGAAATTCATTATATATAGTCTATGATAATCATAACTATCACTGACTAACATGAAAATAGAAACTGAGAATTTCACATGATATTGCACTTAGATTGTAACCTTATTGGCAGGCAAATTTTCACTTATGAAAAAGGAAAAGAAACTATTAGGTAGTTTTTGCTTTTTACTAGTGTACTTAGTTTTATTAAAGTTTGAACTTTAACCTTATTCAATATTTTTTTATTCCCGTTCACACCTATGATCAATAGAAAATTAATGTTGTCCATCTATACTGATTCCAGAGATATTTTCATATCACATTTATTACAAATAATTGTTAAGTTTTATGTCAAAATCAATTGGCAATGAGAGGAGTAGTCTAACAGATATTTAAATCATTCCCGAGATAATTAGGGAGGCGTTTTGACCTATAACTAAAAAGCATTTTTTAGCCCATGAAAACCGGAAATAAGTTGAGCTCTAACTATGATATCATGTTAAGGTTCCATCTCAAAATCAATTGGCAATGAAAGGAGTAGCCTAACAGATATTTAAACCATTCCCGAGACAATTAGGTAGGCGATATACGACTTACTTTCCAACCATAATAACATTCTTTCCTTATCATAATAAATGAAAATAACTCTTATTATTTCGATCTCAATAATGAATTAGCTAGGCATAGTAGTAATTGATTGTATTTTTAGGTAAGAGTGAAAAGAAAAAGCCCTACTTATGCCATTCTAAAAATGAAATAAAAAACAAACTGTATGCCACTTAATATCTTAAAAGGTTCATAATTATTGAATACATTTGTGAGATGAGTATGAAATATATTTGTTTCCTCTTCATTTTTCTCCAAAACACAAATGGTAAACCCGACGTTAATGTCTTCATTAGTTACCCAAAATCAAAATTATATATGTAAAGAGTATGGAATGATAGATACCTCATCATTACAAGTTGATAGTCAAATGGGTAGTTTAACTGTATCAGTTTTAGTTTGTGTCTCCTCCCTCTGTCAGATGTTTTTACCTATGATAATTAATATATAATAATATGTGAGTGGGAACTATTTAACAAATTAAAAATTGTAAGACTATTATTATATTGGAAAAAATGTAAGAAAGTGTTGATGAAAATGTTGATATGATGCCAGTGATGAAATGTATAGTTGGACACTTTGAACAAACAAGTCGTTGTTGAAAGAATCAAACTACTAGTCATTATCGTAACTCCATAATTATATTATATAAAATAGTAATGAATAATCCATTTAATAAGAAAGATAGTCCAAAATGCAAACAATCAATGAATAATAATGAGACAAGGTTGAACTAGTGAGTAGTGTGAACACCATCTTATATAATATATTTATGATATGGGTGCACATCATGATTAAGCAGAACCTACTTATTCTTCAGAAAAGTTTACACTAGTATTTTGTGATGAGATTAATTAATTAATTAGTTATCAGTTGTAGAAATGGTCTGAAATTAATTTATTGTTAACCCAAAGTGTTCATGCAAAATATATATATATATACCTTAAGTGTAGAAGTCGAGTTTCATTGCCTTAAAGGCTTAAATAATGTATTGGATTGACAAGTCAGTCAAAGAAAGAAAATGATACCCATCAAATCTAACTAACCCTTAACCATGACCTTATTTTAATCACCTCAGTTATGTTTTCTATATCAAGTGTAACAATGTTAAAATAATACTACTTTTATGTAAAAATATTGAAAAAAATACTTGTAAGCCATATTTGTAAAGGTTTCATCTCAAAATCAATTGATAATAAGAGGAGTAGCCCAACAGGTATTTAAACCATTCCCGAGACAATGAGGAAGGCGATGTGGGACTTAGTTGGGTTCTGGCTCTGATATCATGTTAAAGTTTCATTTCAAAACCAATTAGCAATAAGAGAAGTAGCCTAACAGGTATTTAAATCATTCCCGAGACATTGAGGTAGGCGATGTGAGACTTACTTCCCAACAATATTGAGTACCATACATCTCTTGAAAACCTGCATTATTTACTGGATATAATATATATACATCGACATTAGAAGCATTTTTTACTAGGACAAGTTTTCATCTTTCAGGAATCTTTTTCTCTTCTTTCTTTTTCAAAAGTTGCTCTTGTTCAACGTTGAATTGGTCTTTCTCCTAACCACTTTACCTTAGATACAGTAACCAAGCCTTAATCATTTTAGACATAGATAAAGTCCACATCTCTTTGACTAAAGTGGAGGAAGGGATTTAATCCCTTAACTATAGGTTTAGAGAATATTTAAACTAAGCTTCTAGATGGGAAATAAGATAGAAATATCTTTTCAATCAGCAATAGCAAGTGGCAAATTTTCATATTAACTCAATTTTTTTTACTACATACCAACCCAAAATACTATATTCTCTATGAAACAGGAAATGCAGCCAATTAAACACTTTTTTATTTTTTCACCATCCACATCATTTCCACAGATATAATCACAGATGTTGGTATCAGGTATATAAGTGTACACTTTCTTAAATTTTTCACGTATTGTATCATATCATGTACCTTACAAAAAATTAAATAAAAGTATATTGTACCATTTCACATAAGGGAAAGATATTGCTAAATAACTATTATATTTTCTGCATGATTAATTTCCTATTCGCATTTGGTGGTTTACATAAGAGGCTGATAAGAAGTAGATTCTGCTATATAACTATGACCTTGTTTCTTAATGATTCATACCATATCTTCAAAGAAAAATGCTAATATGTTACATTGAGTAAATAAGGAAGTTGAATGTGACACTTAGTCATGAGGCTCTCGTGCCTAATGGACTAATCTTTTAGGTTTGTCTTTCCTCGCAGACTTAAGTCATAATAATTTGTGATTTAATTGAGATTTGGTTTATAAAAGGAGCTACCTATAATACCAAATATTGATACATGAGTGAAGCCACCAAAGAGAAAAGAATACAACACACTTTCCCTGTATGGGTAAGGTAGGATAAGAATCTGCAACACACCTTCCCTTGATTTATTTTAGGTGAATGAGGTAACTACCGATAGAGCTGCATATAATATATACATGTGTCACAAGATGTTTTATTTACACAAATCTTATCAAGAGAATACGTTAAAAAGTAAAGTCATTGTAACACAAATACAAGACATTTTGGGTCTTGTTAATAAGGATATTGTTAAGTAAATAACGTTGCACAAGGATTTAGAAAAACTCTTTAATCATCAAAATAATTTCTATGACTTTTTCATGTGAATTAATATATAAATACTGATCCTTTCATTGTTAGCTAATTAAATGAAATATTTCTATTCCCTACTAGATGGTAGACTTTTCTAGAAGCTAGGTCATTTTTATGATTTGTGCTAGTATTTTTCTTCTTCAACAAAACATGCCTTATGACTCTAATCAATAAAGACCAATAGCGTCATAATAAAGTAATTTTTTTAATACCAAAGGTATCCTCGTCCTTTTGGATAAATAATTAATTTCTTTCGGAATGTGTAATTGTTCTCCCAACAAGTATTGATCTCATGATTTGAACAATTGACCTTTTAATACACCACTAGTGATTATAATAATTTAGATGCAACAATACCAATACATATCAATGGCTTAATTTACAATAAGTACATATGCACCAAAGTTAAAGAACATATTTATCAAAACTAACCATTGATTATTGATACATGCAAATCATGAGATTATGAGTTTACATCAATGGTAAGCAACATCATGTTCTTGAATTCCTGAAAATCAAGTTGACCATCCAAATTGGTATCATAGAAACAAATCATGCTTCTACAATCCTTACCATCCCACAAGCCAAGCTTGTTCAAAACACACTCCAACTCAAACACTTTGAAAGTCTCCACAAGGTCACTCTCCAACTCCTCGGTAATATCACCACCACCATCATCATCATCATTTCATCATGATCGCTAATAATCTTCCCATTATTCTTCTTAGATATGGAATTATAAAAGAACAAGAACTCATTGAAGTCAAGGCTCTTCTTTTCCACAAGAGATTCTAGCTCATATAAGCTAAAATTGAAACCTATCTTCTGGAGCAGCCAATTGAGATCTTCAAGGCTCACAAAGCCATCACCATTCATGTCCATCTTCTCAAAAATTCTTTGCAATTCAGTGAGAGATAGGAGAGACATATTATTGGAAAAATAAGATAGAAGGGTATACCATATATCATACAATATAATATGAATATTAGTCTATCCACTTATTCTTTTGGTGCTTATTAGCATCAAAGTTTGTAAGTGGCATGACCTATATGTAGTGCAAAGACATAAGGGTGTGTGTATATATATATATATATATATATCAAACACACATTTTGGTGAATTTTGTGGGTTTGGGTATTTTTGTCCTTTGGGCACAGGAATAATAAACAAAAGTGGATCCGGAATTTGGTTATGAAAATTGAATAAAATTAGTGAGGAAATGAAAAAGAATGGTCCAACAATGTGGGAGGCATTTTGCACAAGTTTGGAAGTCTTTGCCTTGGAAGAAACTTTATTGTAGTAATTGAGAGAATTTTATAAAATAGAAATATGTGTAATAACAAGCTCATGAAAATATGACATTCATCTAATGTGAAGTGTCAGTAACTCAGTATCTGCAGATCAAATTCTGATATCTCAATCCTCTCTCGGTAAATAAAAATGCCTATAAAAAACTGTTAAGCATATTACACAATTTTTTATATGACTCTTCTTAATAGTTTCATCTGGATTAAAGGTAAAGACATTATTAAATTTGTCCATTTATATGTAGTTTGCCAAAGTTGTCATAAATTATTTATTTTACATAAAAATTGAACATGTTATTATAAACAGGATAAAACAAAAATCTCCAAATGTTTTATAAAATGTAAGAGAGTGAGTTTTTATTACAAAAAGAGCATCACAAACTTGTAACAAATTTTACCTAAGTTTCTTTTTTTTTCCTTTAAAAAACCCATGATATATCAAAAGATATTCTTTCCCATCTTTCTGCAGTTCTAAGAGGTTAAATAAAGTGTATAGAATAAATAGAAGAGAAGAAACAAACGAATTTGATAACGGGTTCGAGCAATTGTGCTTACGTCACCGGAAGCGTTAAGTGACTACCAAGATATTATTAAAGAATAAATATTACAATCTCTAGCAAACTCATGAGCCCAAGTGTTCATAAGCTCAAGTGTTCATAAGGTGTTTCTATTTTGTGCACTTAATAACAAGGAACCTGAAACCCATCACAATATCAATATGGTACAATAACTATATCAGTCATGTAATCATACTGGTTAAAACTGACAAAAACCGGTCAAACCCGGTCATACCAACTAATTTTAAGTTGAACTGTACTTGTCATATTGGTTAGTTTTATTAAAATTATATTTTTAATGTAAATGACTTATTTTTACCAAAATATTAGTATGAGAGATCAAATACACAACTAGTATATCTAACTTGAATGGTATTCAGTTTAATACTTTAATCAATGAACCACCTAGATTGTGCAGATACTCTAATAGATTTAATGACAGGTACCATATGCATCATTGCTTCTCCTTTTATAAGCTAATACAAGCATCTTAAATTGACCTTTATGACTTCTTACCCCAAAAAAATGCATATTGGTTATATGCATGTGTCCCTCAGCCCATTTAGCTGACGCTAGTAAAATATATGCAAATCAAAAAGTGAGTGTAAACATGTCCCTTTAATATTTCTGCAGAGACTAAGTGACCACCTACAACTACTGCTAAATAATAGAAAAGGTAACAAATGTATGGTAAGAGTGAAGTATAGTTGAATAAAGTGAAGTATCTGTTTACTTTTGTTCTGCTATCTTAGATTGTAACAAAATTTAGTAGAATAGAGTGAACTAAAATGGAAATAGAGTGAACTAGAAATTTAGTGGAATATAGTACTTAGTAGTTGAATAATGCTGCAAAGGAAATTCTTATAATTTATATACCTTGAGAAAAGAACTATCCATTGTATTGATATCTGGACAATCATATATAAGCAAGATAATTTTGTGTTGATATATATCATAAATCATTTCTCAAGTGTATCTTCAGTTGGGATATCATTATTGAGCAATATCCTTGGCTTTCCCATGCTGAAATTCAACACTTTTGCATTCATATTGTACTTGATTTCCCCATCATATAACATCTTCCTTATATAGTGCTCTATGTCTGAACCAATCAGCCTAAGAGTATATTCTGTCAATGGAGCACCCTGCTTTGTACAATCAAAGGTTACCATTAACAGGAAAATTTTAGTTATATCGAGATTATGGATATGATTCAAATTGTTTGGTTTACAAATTGTTGGTTGTAATTCGTTATCTTTTGCACAATGGTGCATTGATTCTATTACTTGTATGGACCTGTGTTGCAAGTTGTAATCGGGTTTGCACCCCTTACATCCATTTTTAAAGTCTTGCAAATGTCTTCATGAAATTGTTGTTGCAAGTTTTTTATTATAGTGTGGTATTTGTGACTCTATTAGAAGACACATAAAGCAGTTGAATAATGAGTGGTTTGTTTAAGGAAAGTACCTCATAATGATCCACAAGCTCTTGGAAGTAAGAATAAACCTGATTACAGGTCTCAGAATTCCACACAAACTCATTAGTTGGATCAAGAATAAGGGTCAGTTTATCCATCTGAGTTTGATCAAACTCACAAGTTTCTGGATCAATATATGCAGCATAGATCCTAACATGGCGTGTGGCAGAACTTAGCCACTGCCCTCCATATTCTCTGCTCATGTTTTTGCTTTTCACATTCAACTGTGGTTCCACTGGCCTTAGTGGTGTTCCTTTTTTTGCCTTCACTTTCTCACTATTTTCTACTTGTTGCTCTTCTTGTTCCTGCACATTTTCTGCTTCTTTAATATCTGTTTGTTGCTGAGCTGAAATGAAAAATGCTCTCTTGTTTCTCACTAATTCTCTTCTTCCTATTGCCCAATTACCCAACATGGATAACTTGGGTGAAACCATGTAGGAGCAACTTGTTGCCATGACTAAATTCTTGTCCTAGGATAAGGAATGTAAACTTAGTTTTTGGTTGCCTTTAATACCAAGGATTTAGAAGAGGGTATTATTAGTTTGTTTCAGTAGCTAGCATTCTTCTACTATAGATAAGATTTGTTATATAAGTGGAGGGAAATTTATGTGGTCATAGAAGAAAGAAAAGTCCATTTCATACAAAAAAATATAAAATATATGACTTTAGTCTCATCCTCTAAAATATAAAAGAAAGAAATGGAACATAGAAAAAGAAGACCCTACATTATGTCATAGACATTTTGTCTTGAGTCTTCACCACTTGGCTAAACTTGTATGCTACACTACTACAGAATTGGACCAAGATGATTGAGCCATAAAGCTATTGTTTATTATGTTAAGGTTTCATCTCAGAATCAATTGGCAATGAGATAGTAGTTCAACATGTATTTAAACCATTTCCGAGACAATAAAGTATTCGATGTAGGACTTACTTCCCAACATATTATAAGAATCGGTTTGATAATTAAGTTAATCCAGATTATCAAACTCTAAATCCAAGGGATTATTGTCATACAATGTTGCTTCCTCATATGATTGATCAGCATTTTCTGCAACTCTGATATGTTCAGCAGTTTCTCAAGAGCATTAATGTGACTGAGTTCTCCTCTCATGAAATATGTAAGAATCTTCTTTTGAGTTAACAATTTTGGTACCTCAAAATTTAAAGAACAAAGTGAATATTCGGTTGATGAAAATATGGTATAACCTGCATAACAAAACTATTCAATTCATTGGATTAGATACAGAACAAAACCTTATGTGTCAAACTTATGACCATTCAACTTTTGAGGAATCATGAATACAAAACCTTACTGTTTCAAGTTAATTTACATTTAATATTCATATGATAACATTTTAGATTAGACAGAGTAAAGTTTTTGTGGACTCACCTTCATAATCAATCGTCTTCAACAAATAAATTTTATGTCAACATTTTAATAAAAAAAAAACTTAACAATTATGCATGGTAAAAGATGACTGAAGAAGGTTCATAATATATATAAGGACAAAAGTAAACCATAAGTGTTACAGTTACTTCTGAAATATTTTTTTTTTTTAATTTTCAAGCTAAAAATATATTTGATTATAAATCTAATAAATGTTATTCTTTGAAAATAAACAAAAAGGTCTAATAAGTCACATTTACTAGTACCTATGCTGCTTTAGCTAAGTTTTGTTCTATATATATATATATAATTCAATTATTGTATTTATGATTTATCAAATTTAATTTAAAATGGAATTTAATATGCCGACACGCGTTCTTTCAGATCATAGTCGCGTAGACATGTTAGTGGTTTCAATATAATATATATAAATATACGTTGGTTTCTATATTCAGTTTCCATTTTTGTTTTGATATCACTCTTTTTTCTTCTGCAAACCCAAAAAGGCCTTCTTTTTTGGTTTATTCCAAATCCCCACATTTCCAAATCCTCAAAGCTTTCTTCTTTTCTTATTCTTTCCAACTTTTCTGCTTCTGGGTATCTCTCTTTCTCTCTCCTCAACCGTTTCATAACTGCTTTATGCTTTGTTGTGTTCTATCACTTGTGTTTGTTGGCTTTGTCCAACTTTGTCTTTTATTAAAGTTTTCTACTTTCAGCATCATAACTGAATTCATTGTGTGTTTTGGACTCTGAATCTCAAATCCCAGAAATGGATATTTGTTTAACTGTCTCATTATTGGAGTAATTAATATCTTCCACTTTCCAATTTATCAAATATGTAACTCATCCAAATAATAGAGTTGCATGTAAAAATAATAATTTGGGATGATATCATTTCATATTTCAATCTTTGGCTTTAGTTTTTCTCTACTATATACACCAGTGTTGACTTATGAGTTATGCCTTTTGTTGACTTCTATCATAAGTTGTCTCTTGTTACATTTGTTAAGTTGTTAATTAATTTAGATTTTAGAGTGATCAGTGAAATATGGTTACCCTTTCCTAAACCTTATCTCATATCATTACTTATTAATTCACACAGTAATTTTTTGTGTAACTTATAAGCTTCTATACTAGAATTTTAGTAATAATTTAAGTTATTGCTTACTAACAACTTGGATATCATTGTTTATCATCACTTATTGAACCACACTATATTTTTCTTTGTAATTTATAAGCTTCTGTACAAATTTTAGTGATAATATATGTTGGTACTTAATGGCAACTTGGATATTCTTATTTTGCAGACCTTAATGTTCTGTATGATTCTGGTTTTGGTGTGGTGCTGATTAACTTTTAGCAATACCTGCAACTTCCTAAGAGCACTGATAAGAAAATGCAGTTATATCATCATCCGTTTGATTTGGACAGCCAGAAGGTGAGACTTGCATTGGAAGAGAAAGGAATTGATTATACATCATACCATGCTAATCCGATAACCGGGAAGAATTTGGACTCTTCATTCTTCAACATGAATCATAGTGGAAGTCTCCCTGTTTTTCAAAATGGCTCTCACATCATTTACAAGACAATTGATATAATTCAGTATGTTCTCTTCACAATTTTTCATGATTCCGTTATTGCTGACTTGAGTAGATGTGTGTACAATGCAATATTAGAAGTTAACATAAGAGTGTAATAGATTTATGCAACATTAGAAGTTCACCTAAGAATAAATTTAAAATTTAAAGTTTTTATTTTTCCGAAGTCTAAAGCTAAACCAATTCCATTGAAGCAGCCTATTGTATATGCACTGTGAATAATAGAGCAGTTCTGTCTGGTTTCTTCATAAAGCTTAATCAGCATGCTTTCTACTATCCAAAAATGAATACGAGTTCAAGTTTGAATTTACTTATAAATGGTTTTGTTAGAAGATCTTTTATAGTGCATTTGGATTTCAGGTATATCGAAAGAATTGCTGAGGTCTCCTCAGGGTCTGAGACTATCAGTACCAGTGGCAGGGAAGTGACCGAATGGATGCAGAAGATACAAGAGTGGGATCCCAAGTATTTTTCACTATCGCATATACCAGAGAAACACCGAGTTTATGTTTCCAAGTTTATAAGGCGGGTGGTGATTGCTCGTATGGCGGAGTCTCCTGAATTAGCAGGTGCTTACCATAAGAAGTTAAGAGAAGTCTATCAGACAGAAGAAAAATTGAAAGACAGGGATGTTTTGAGAAGGAGCAAGGAGCATTTGGTTAGACTTCTTGATGAAGCGGAGAGGCAGCTGAATGAAACACGTTATTTAGCAGGTGAACAGTTTAGCATGGCTGATTTGATGTTCATTCCATTGTTGGCTCGATTAGTTCTATTGGATTTAGAGGGTGAGTACATAACTAGTAGACCAAACATTGTTGAGTACTGGTTTATGGTTCAGCAGAGACCCAGTTATAAAAAGGTAATTGGTAAGCATTTTGATGGTTGGAGAAAGCACAAAACATTATTGAAAACGTGGTGCTTTGTTTGTATTAGAAGTTTTCTGAAGAGGTACTAATGAAGTAAATATATATTACTCATTGTTTGTTAAAGGAGGTTGAATAAGTGAACATATGAAAGGGCTTTGTGTGTTGTAGATAAGGAGGATTTGTGATAGACCTTGTTCTTTGTTTTTATTTCAATTTGTTTTCTCTCTTGAGAAGGGGGGATTCTTTTTCTTTCTCCCTTAAGTAACGGCAATGCTAGGTTCTAGGCATAGGTGGATTGATTTCTCCTGATTTGTTCCGGGATGTGATGTATGTCTATAGGCATGATTTATCATAAAACCTTATAGTGTTGTTTGATGTATGTAGCCGATCCGAAAAAGACTTGGTTGTTGTAGGATGAGATGGAAGGGAAATGGGGGATGCATGTTAGAGTGACCACTCTCTATTAACCTTGATGGTTTCCATCTTAATTCTTATGTAAAAAGAGAGAAAAGAGGAGGAAAATTTGTGTTCCTTCCTTTTATCAGTGGGCAATGTTTTGTCTACTGATGTTGGAACAGTGTTTTCCTGTGAGGGATTGCTGCTTGTTATGTGTACACTGATTTTGTCTTTGATATTTGTATATTTGATTACAGGAACTAAGTACTTATTTCCGATTCTGGATTTCTGTCTCTTGAACAGATCTCTCCTGTTATACATTTTTTTTTCTTGTTTTGCTGATTTGGTTGACATAGTATAGTAGTCCATGAATCATTCTGGGACTACTAATTTGATTTGACTTCTGTCGTGAATTTTGACCTGGCCCTTCTTAGGTTTGTAATGGAAGAGTATTAACAGTACAGACTGCTTTGATACCATATCAACCCAATTTCTTGAGACATTCAAAGGGATAATTTTGAAGATTTAGAACCATAGGACCAACTTTAATAATGTAAATAACAGATCTTTATAAGTTCAGATAAAGAATGAGATAGAACCCACACTTATAGACATAATAAGGACAACAATGTCATTATTTTTATATAATTTGTCAAAATAGACAATGAATAAAATCTCTCAATTCACACTAGGCACAATTATTCATAAGTCAAGAGAGACACCTACCTCTTCAAGTTTTGGGTGGACTAAGAGAAGAGGAAAGCTGTAATTGAATGTGATTTTCATTCAATAATTTTTTTCCGGACAATGAATTTGATAACACTATATAAAAAGAGAAAACAAAAATAACTCCTTTTCCTTTAACCAATGTTGGTTTCTACTGCTGTGCATGCTAATTAAATATTATTGCCACCTTTCTCATCTCTACAGACTACATCCTCAGAATATGTGCCTTTTGATGGTTTTGGTACATCATCTCCTACACCTATACTGCAGATATCACCACTTGAGTTGTTCAACTTCACATCACATTTCCATGCATTCCTCCTAAACCACGGTCGATATATTTTCGAATTATTCCATTCCTGCTGTCTTAAGTACTCTGATCCCAAATCATGGGAGTTGCCCTTCAATCGTTTAGAAATGTGTTCATTGTCCTCACATGGAACGTTCTTGTCTTCAGAGTTAGCACCAGTTGTGTTGGGAACCATATCTGCAGAACAAATAACTGGACCACTGCTATCACACTGTCTAACTTCAGCTGGCTGATCAATTGACATAGCATTAGTAGAACTGGAAGGATGGAAGGTTTTCTCATCACGTGAGTATGAGGGTAATGGAGGAAATGGTTTGAAAGTCATGCCAGGTGCAGTGACCCAACTCTCTGTGATTTCAGCATGAGGTGTTCCATATTGGTGGACAACAGACAATGGCATTCCATATAAGACAGGCAAGCCAGAGTTAAACTTCTCCTTTGGATGAACAATGACTGTATTGGAGGAAAATCCAGTATGGCATGCATTTTGCGAAGCAGGATCACCTGAGTTCGGTGAAGCAGGATCACCTGAGTTCGGTGAAGCAGGATCACCTGAGTTCGGTGGAGCAGGTAATGAACCTGCAGGACATGGGAACCCTGGTGGAACATCCTCCTGAATGCTCTGGTCTCCATAAATAGAGCCACTAACAACAATGGGACATGAGTTTGTCTCTGCCGGTTGATCCCATCGAGTTTTGCGCTTACGTTTTTTTATCCCTTTGTTTTCCATCCCATCGTGAGATAGCGGAGAGCAGCTCTCCTGGGGACCTGAATCTACTGAAGTTGTCACAGGCGTTGGCGGCTGAAGACAATCAATTACCTCTGTAGGTCTCAAATCCTGCTCATGCCTATGGTTGTATGATGCTGAAAATCTGTTAGGGTTGAAGCTTCTACGAGATTCCACCCTATTACCATCCCTGTCCATATGATGTTTTCTGGCAGGCCTACGAATCCATGTGTCTCGGAAGCTTCGAGCAATTTGATGGACCTGCATATCCAAACAAAAAATTGTAAACATTCAAAGACTCATCTTTACACAAACAGATGCTAAGAGTCTTAATGTCATACTTATGGAGGGTAACCTGACTAAGCTAACATAAATACACAATGGTCACAAACAAGATAGTATAAGACATACCTTTTTGTCATCATGCTCTGTTAAAGACAGCATCGATTCCCTAAAACTGAACATAAAAACAACTATTAGTAAAAAATAGAAGCAGCAGAACAATTTCATAAAAGTTGTAAGGAAGACAAGTGTGTAGTTAAGTACATCGTTCCTTCAAGTCAGAAATAAGTGCAAAAAAGTTGGAGATTGAGAGTAAGGAAAAACTTAAGTCCACTCAAGATTTAAGACAAACAAACTTCGGAAGTACCAAAAAGTTCCAGTCAATTCCAACAACAAACAAGTGACACAAGGGTCAACGGAATGAAAAAAATCCATGCATGTATAGCAAGAAAAGCTTCCATCCTAATATGAAGAATACATCTCTGAGATTAACATTCTTTTAATATTAAAATATTTCAAGCACAGAAGGAACAATATACTTTTTGCTAACGACCAAAACATGCCAAATTACTGTATCGCTTTTGCTTACTCTTACAAGTGCTGTTGTAGGAGTAAAATATCACAAATTTATTTGCAAGAGATACAGAATCTTCCAGCTATATGCAATATCTTTAAGTCATTATTATACTTAGAATAAGCTTGAGAGACTAATATATTAAGGGCAAGCAACAGCCAACCCTTTTAATTATACCAGAATCAAGGCCAAACCATAAATCTAGTCCAACCTCCCTCCTACATAACATACAGAATTGGAAAATGATAACATGGCACATCTCATGCTTCTAGGCACAACTTTTTTATTTGGTAGCTTGTGTCAATCATACTAGCCCAAATTAGAAAGCCGTAAGTTACTACTTGTTACCTAATTCAGTGTTATTAGACAACCAAACTTTCTACAAGTTAACATTTTCTAATAAATTCTCCAGTGAACTTGAGGAAAAGAAATAAAAGTTGAAATTTTCTGACCTCTCCATTCCATGACAAGGGGGCCCACTATTGATATGTTCAAATGTCAATATCTTGCCTTCCGCTAGGTACTCTAAGACCTGCAAAAAGAAAGTTGATTAAGCACATACCCTGTATTCCCTTAATACGCACTTCACTTGAAGAAAGAGAAACAAGAATGAACAGCATCATACCATACAGACATATATATGCACTCAATTCAACAATGTTAGCATGTCAAGATAAATATTGTTTCCAACTGCTAATCAAAACCTTCCCATTTTAGTATCATAAGCAAATCACACCCTCCTTAGATACAAAAACATATATTAATCATGGGGGTCGATGAAATTCGAAGGTAAATTTAGTTGCTTTGTGCTATCCTCCTCTTAAAATTCAAGAAAAAAAATGCTTTACTTTTGCTCTATATATCTGACCTCAGAATTAGAGTGAGTCCAAACAGTTGTTGCCTATTATAAATTATGCTGTATGGATAGAAAGCAAGTCAACAGTTGAAATTCACAACATAGGTTCTATAATTTCAGGTCACAGCAGACGACACATTATTTAATATTTATTCAATGACATGCAGAAATTTAAAATAATGGGTTGAAATATAAATAACCTGTTAGCAGAAATGTAGATAAACAAACAACTAATATATGAGTAAATTTCCATCTAAGAACCTTAAGAAGCTTTCGTAGTATTGGTATTTTTTTGAAGTCCTGCCTGTACTGCTTCATTATTTTGTGTAACATCTGTAAACCTGAAAGATAGTTATAGTATTTCAAACATAGCCAAAGGTGTGATGATGAGTTCACACATTCCAAATATAAGGAGGGAAATTGGATTACATAAAGCATGTAAGATTACCATTTTTGTTAATTATATCATTCAGTACTGTTCTAGATTTTGTTTTCAGAAGGGCATCAAGGATCATGGAAAGATCTCGATTACTGCAAACAAAGTTCAAACTTTCTTTACAAAGTATTTCTATATCCATAAAGCACAAATAACCTAATGCATGCAAAATGAGAAAAACAATAAAACAGTAAACTAATGAAGAAATAAAGAGGCAAGGAAGAGAGGACCTTTGAATTGCTTCACCATTGCTCCTATCACCCGATGCCACAGTGAGAAGCAAAAGTAACAAGTAGTGTTTGGTGGCATCCTGTTACAAGAAGGATGAGGTCAAATGGTGAAAACTGAAAAACCATAAAAGTGCCCAGGTAGCAAACCTAAAGGCATTTAGTAGCAAGTAGTAAAATTAAAGAAAGCCAGAAAGGCAATGATAAGAACACATTAGCTATTTCTGATAATCTACTATTATAATAAACTTAAATAAGACTATTTTTTTAAATATCATTTTCATGATACAGTACTTACTTTTCTTTTGCTTACTCCCCCATCTCCATCCAGCAACTCGTTAAGTTTCTCCTGAACTGCAGGTAGTGAAAGGGTTTATCCATTATCACAGGTTTTTTTATGCAATAACTATGTTACAAAAATAAATTAGGATGACCAACCTGCTTCAAACCGGCCATTGGAAGTTCCTTCAACTGCTTTTTTTAGTTTGAAAGACGACACCTGGGATTGGTTGGCAATCACAGCTTTGAGGCCATTTGGAGGATTAGCACAAATCTTACCCTTTTTAACAGAAACACTTCGTTTAGGAGCCTTCACATGCAGATGTGATTCCCTATTACTACCAGTAGAATTTGGTAGCACTTTGCTGACAGTTGTAAGGGATGTAAAGTCTAGTTCTTGAGTATATGACTTATTGTCTGCAAGATCTGATTCCATTGCATATCCTGGTTGTACATCCGGCATGGGTTTGTCTGTTACATCCTCCATTTGTTGAGAAATTTCTTGTACTTGAACAGAAGACGGTGACCAGTCCTTTGAGATGTCCATTTCGGATGATCTGTGCAACAGGGAAACAGCAGAAGTAGGATTCATACAACTCTCTTTCTCCGGAATATTATCTACATCTACAGAAGTTGTAGACTTGTTCAATAGATAGCTCTCTTTTAACACATGCTTAGCAGACTGTGTAGCCACGCTGTTTTTTATTTCACCGTCTACAGTAAGCATCACAGGTTCTGGGAATTCATCATCTGAATCACCTTGAACTATCACTTCGTCATCAAGTGGATCACCACCACCTATATAACCTCGGCAATGAGGAGAACCACAGTAGCATTTTTTGGGAGCAGCGCCAAAAACCCTTACATAGTTGTAATCAAATGTCACTTCTTCATCCTGGGGAAGGTCGAGGAAGAAAGTTCAGGTTGGCACCGAATAATACTTCCACATGCTGACAGCTCAAAGAAAACATTTAACAATTATGTTTCAGATTCCACTCATAAGGCAAGGAAATAGGACCTCCAGGTCTTCCATACTAACAGAAGTCATCTATCCTCCTCCGCCCATTTTTTTTACTTCACTACTAATCTCTTAAAATTTTAAAGAAACCATAGAGAATCTAAATGTTTCTCTAAAATGTTCACAAATAATTCTTGATTGGCAAGAATTTGACATGGGACTGCAAAAATTTAATCTAAGCAAGAAACAAACAATTTTCTTCAGAACATGGATACTAACTAGCATAGTTCCAGGAAAAACAGTATAATATATCATATCTAAAGAAAAAAAAATTACAAGATGGAATGTGCAAAACAAGTTGATTCTACGAGAAAGTAAAAGAGAGAGAAATGCAAAAAACATCAATAACCCAGCCCTATGTTCAATTAAGCATTTAAATAAGTGTGTCAGGCTCAAATGTCAAATCTTTCTATATTTCATCTGGAGAGACTAAAGAGGCAGCCAAACCAAATGTTTTCACATTTATGATTTATGGTCTGAAAACAAGTGAACAGATTAACTTTTTCCAGGCATAGTAAATAATCATACTTAAATTCATAACATGGACACAGGAAAATAAGTTGAAGTTAGTGTTTCAAAAACTTCAACTAATAATCAATTTGAAACAGAACAGCAAAGAGAGTTCCTCAACACAAAAATACAAGATTTAATAGAAATAACCAAGAAATATGGGTATGAAAGTAATATGTGGAGGCTGCAAGCATACCTGCTTAATATCCTTCATTGCAAACAGTCCAATACAGATTTCCCCATTCACCATCCACTGTTCAAAAAAGGGTGGAACATGAAATCAACTGATGTAAAAGAACAGAATAATTCTCGAATCTAGCCACTAGTACGTACAAAATGTCATTAAGGATGTACTACACAAAAGTATACATTCAAATTCCATATTATAAGCATGATAATGAACATAACTATATATTAATATGCATGCAGTAAGTAAATCTGGTGCACATATAAATGCTAAAAGCCAAAATACAGCTCCAAATAAAAACACCATAAATATAAGCTTCTCACATATCATCAAAAATTACCACAACAATAAGGTAATAATATATTCACCTTTTCTGTCCGACAATTAGGATCACAACTATGATTAATGAAACGCCCCACATTTCCTTTTGCACTTGCATCTATCACCTAAATATAAACAAATGTGAATATCAAAGTAGAGCAAGTGCCAAAAACATGATAAAATAACAATGACAACAAAAATACTGTTCAAACAACAAGACAAGGATGTCATTCTCAATAGCATGCTCAGAATAATTATAATGCAAATAGCAACGACAACAACCAAGACTTAGTCCCACTAGGTGGGGTCGGCTACATGGATTACATGATGTCATAATGCTATATCATAAATCATGTTCATTGACAAAGCATTGATCTCTAAATATTTCCTAATCGTTTTGTCTGTGATGTTTCTTGGAAATAAACACATGGAGAAATAAAACAAAACAAACCAGTTAGGTTCTTCTAAATCTACGGCACAACTGGAAGTTGAAGAAATTAGTGCAAAAGAATCATGTTGCCAGAATTTTTTTGAAAAAACACTTGCTTCCTTTATTTTTCTTTAGGAGGAAGGAGGAGAGAATGGGAGGATTTCCATTACATATACCATAGGGGATTTTCATTACATATACAACTTCAATCTATTTAATACTGATGCAAATAATTATGTTACATGACACACTATCAAGCACAAACAAGTACTTAACACAGCTAAAAGTAACAAAAAGTTTTTTTTCCTTTTATAGAAAACGAATAAAGTTGTTTACATTAAGGTATGCATAAATAGTTCAAATTCATACCTCACTGCCATTCAAGGTCATAAAATAGAAATGCCTATGACCCTTCAATGCATACTCTCTTTGCCGGGCCTCATAAGCATGTGCATCAAGCACCTGTTTTTGAACAATAAATTAGATATCATTTACATTAAGGTCAATGATGTGCACAAGCTGTGCATCACCTATGCGTACATAAATACATATATTGTATCAAAGCCCCAAGCAGAATAACAGTACAAATGCTAATTCTGTAAGACATAGCATAATCCAATAAAAACAGAGTCCAATCTGCTTAGAATCTCCCTTGTCTTTCCTTAACAGGAAAGTAAGTTGATTGTTAGATCTATTTGTTACGCCGAGTTGCAGGCATATGTCATCAGGTTGACAGGATCTATGAGGTACAAAGCATCCTAGCTGGCTGCCAGCCTGCCTCTATCAATACTATGATTAAATTTCAAAAAAGAAACAGAAAGCATGTCTTTTGTTCTGACAGTCTCTCACATGAGCAACTGCATTATAGATCAATCCAATATTCTTTGGCTACAGCTCAGTTAATGGTTTAACATTCATGGCTCTTCATGGCTATTCAATTTGAAATTCCAACTGCAAAAAACTAGGTAAAACTTTCTCCTTATTGACCTATTCAACTCAAACTGAATTGGCCCACTATCTACTTATTGATAACACATCAATTGTTTAGCAACTTTGTCAAATAATATCTTTTTCTGCATCCAGAAGAAAGATAGGACAATGAGGCTCCACAAACAATATCTTAGGGGAAGAAAGAAACGGAGAAGAGAGGAAGAAAAATGTAACTGGAATGCACCTATGACTTTGCTAAAGGTAATGCTAATTCTTTTTCTTTCTTCTCCTAAATTTCAGCTAAAGTACAGAATCAAGTCAAAAACATAATTGCAAAATTATGAGATTCATTCTCTGAAGTCAGTATTTCACATATCAAAATAAACTAATGTTAACCAGCGTGGGATAATAAAATTAAAAGCAAGAAAATTTTGTCCAAGTTACCTCTCCAACGTATTCAATAAGAAACTGGCCTTCAGCTATATCCTCTAGTGCCTTCAGTCCATAACCCTTTTTCCCACATTTAAACCAATTCAGGCTGGCATACTTGCGCTTTTGGAACTGAAATCAAACATTTGGACTACCATCATGCTGAGAAAAAGAATTACTAGTACATTTGTAAAAGATAAATAGTTTATAAACCTGTTGATTGGAACAACGATCCCCACATGGGCAGGTTCCATGCACACATTCGATGTTAAGAATCCGGTTTAGACATTCATCCCCACAGCCCAACTTGCCTTCTTGAGGTGGCTTGCAATGGCAGACCATTATCTGATATAAGTTCAAAGTTACACCGAATAAGGAATGTAAAACTGATGTGCAAATTTGCAAATTTGCAAATTCGAAAAAGCTTAACTGAAACCTAAGTGTTTATCCCTCGTGATTAAATATAAATCTTGGTTAAAGTGTAAATTCAAACAATCAGACTGATGTGGACTGTAAAAGGAGAAAGACATGCATCTTAAATGGACTAATGGTTTATGCAAAGAATACAATTCCCCATATCATTAATACAAAATAATACAAAACAATAATTTATCACATCCTCTGCAGAGACAACTATATAATATATACAAGTACAAATATTTCAAGTCAGATTCAGGCATTTGTATCAGTGGGCACAGTTTACTTCAGTTCAGTTTCTAGCATTGAAACTAACTGAAATGGAAATGGAATTTGGTCTTACAAATCAAACTGTTATATTTTTTAATGAGAAAAACCAAACTACATGAAACCAAATGTCTTCTATCAAGAGCAGTGCTACTATCGAAGCAATGTTGAGACTGAATCGCTACAGTCTGCAGCAGCAGAAGCAATGGACTCCAACCACAAATCAAATCTCCTCGTCTCCAGTACCAAGTAGATCACTTTCGTTGCTGACAAGCCCTCTTCCTCTGTGGTCCAAGAAGAATCCCATATACGCAACGACAATGGCGTTTTCAAGGTCACTGTCTAGAGGTTCGGGGAACTCGAGGCTGAATCAAGAAGTCATGGGTAGCAAGTAGAGCAAGAGATGCTCAAGATGTCAATTTGCCGCAAAATAAGAAGGGAGATTGAAGGGTAGCTCGAACTGCAAATAATTGAAATTTTGAAGAATTGGAGATTTTGAGATGTTCATGAACTGTGCCACTTCAAATGCAGATACAAAATTGAGGATAACTTGTTGGGGTTAATAGAGAGATGCAAAGAAGTGGGTCTTAGGGTTCCCAAATTGTGAATTTAATTCTAAAACTAGTGTTGTGTGGTTTCACTATTATTCTTATTTGACGTTATATTTTGGATTAGTTATTTACAATAAAAATTGGATTAGAAAATGATTGGCCAAACAAACCATTTTTAAGAAACAAAACTGGTTCAGTTACTGAACTGATTTGAAAAAATTCAGTCCTTCATGATGCAACTCAGTTTGGTTCATGGATTGGTTAGGTGCATATTAGTTTTTTGCACACCCCTGGGCTTACATGTGCCCTCCATGCTGCTGAACTCGGATTCATATGGACTGCCATTATCATATTTCACATTGGTTTTAGGAAAAAAAATATTGTTGAAACCAAGGAATCCTCCTGGAACAAAACAAAATGCACACATCCACGGGAAAGAAAGAAAGAAAGAACATCAGCTCTTCGTAGCTCTCGGTCCTACAGCAAGTCTGAGAAGGAAACCAGCAGGCCATATTTCACATTTAGTACATACATCATTACATGCTAATATAACAAGATCACATGAATACTAAAAGAACAATATCCAACTAAATCAAATAATGTAATATGATCATCATATGTAACAAGTAAAAAAACTAGGTATGGGACCTCATCAATAGTCTGAGTTTTATGGCTACGATGCAGAAACTCGTTGGTAGAAATACAGGAAAAATTTGACTCCTGGGAAACTGCAAATTCATAAGGCGAAATAAACGTCAATAAATAAAGATTACATGACATTCCCAAAACAATCTAGCTCCAAGCTTAAATTTTGTTTCAAATTTTTTTTTAAATTACAGCAAATATTAAATACCCGATGGCTGTCGATATTCCAATTGCTTATAATTTTTGGAGTCATCATAAGCATCTTCTTCATCTGATATTCCCAACTCAGCATTAATCTCTGCATTTGACATTTCCTGAGGGATAGTGCAATCAGCAAAGGTTTTATCCCCGTTGTCCTTACATGTCCTTTCAAAGAAAAAAACACATAACAAGATATGAGTTATCAAAAGAAACTAGAAATAATATGAAGTTATGAACAGGGTATTTTCCTTATGTACCTCAATTATGTAGAGACTTAAGAAAGGATTGAAATTTTGAAATAATTAACTACAAAAAAATTAAGACTGATACATTGAAAAATGCAAATAAAACTCAGATAATAATGGCATCTATTTCTGAACTAACCCAGCATACAAACACATGTTTATATCATGTTCTGCATCTCTAGCTTCTATTCAAGAACTATACAAAACTAATGAGTGGTATGAATGAAACATGGTATACCAGGTGTCATTTGTTTCATTAATTAAGTCTGCAAGAACAGCTGGAATGCGTCGCCATTTGTGACAATCATCACAGCGCACCCATGCATTACGTGGTGATAGATGCTGCTCCCCCAAACCAGCACCAGGTACCACGTCCAAATTAGATACATTGACTGATACTCTGTTTTCACCAGCATTATTTTCTCCAACAGCATCCAATTTGTGATTTCCAACATTTACTTCTGTGACATCGAAAAAATAATATTTATATTTGATTGTTCAAAGTGTATAATGATTAATGAACACATAAGACTAAAATATACCAGCTAAGTAGATTTAGATATTATGAAAGACACAATATGTCAAAGAACTGAAGAAGAATAAAAAATGCAAAGAATAACATCGCATAATAATGCAGTCTAACACAAAAATTAAATGCTACCTGTGGGTGGGTGATCTTCCAATTCACACTTAACTCTAGACAAGACACCTTTTCCCTTCACTTCACTCTTATTGGTTAACTTTTTTTGTTTCTCATTGCATCTATGTGTAATATTTTTCTTGCTCGTTGAGACAGAAGCTATAGATTTGATCTTGCTAACTTTAATAGGGGTAAGACTTCTAGGAAGTTTATGCCCCAAAGATTTCGCAGGAGATAGAAATTTCTCAGACCCCTGGGATTCTGAAAACTCATGTTCAACGGATCGCTTGCAAGTTGTCTGAACTTCCACCTCAACTTTCAAAGCCCCGGCAGAGTGTCCAAGTTCAACCTCTCCAGAAAGGGGCAATGGTTCTGCGGACAAATCTTTACAGGTTACAGTTTCCCTTGAAGCATTTATCTCAGTAGGAGTAGGCAATTCTGACGAGCAAAGAGCAGCACTAGATTTCTTCTTACGTCTGGGGTTCCTTGAATTCCTAGCTCTATTATTCTTTGGTAGACCTTGTGATCCATCTTCAGATATACAATCACTTGCACAAATAGGGTTGTCTTTCTTCTTCCCTCTCTTGGTGATGGTAACATCCAAATTAGAGCTGGACTCTTTAGAAGAACGAAAAACAGCATGGTGTAAATATTCTTCGTGTCCTTCTCCAACCTGATCTTCCGGAATTGTATTGATAACTTCTGAGTCAGGCGAAGTTCCAGGATCCATTCCCTTATTATTGGTTGGCTCAACCACTATCTTTGGAGCAACCAAAAGACACGGTTCCTCTGCATCCCCATCTGACTTCTCCGTTATTGAGGTATTTTCTAAGTGGCTATTTGTAGTTTGTCCATTTAGAACAATAGCATCTGTCTCCGGCTCATTTTTTAAAGATTCTGACTTGCCTAAAGCAACCACTTCACAAATTTTCTCTTCAGCAGTGTCAGCTACTTTCAGTGAACCTGAACCACACCCCAAGTAGGAAATAGAAGCCAAAGCATCTACAGTCTCTGGAATTAAAACATGTGAGCGACTTAAATCAATTTCCTTCCCAATCTTGACCCTCAACCGGAAACGAGTATTTGAAGCAGAACACTTCTGCACTGCATCCAACGAGCTAGAACTTGCACCACTTTTAATCACTTTGCAACTTTGACATTTTCTTCTAGCCGTGCCCAATTCTTGGCTCATTGCTTCACTGGCCCCAAGCACATTATCTTGCTCAAAAAACTGTTCAATGTTCACAAGCAATCCCCACATAGAGGAACGAGCTGGTTTGGAGATACAACTTCTCTTCTTTCTAGAAGCCTCTAACATGCAACCACCTAGATGCATTGCATTGGCTTTGTTCTTGCATCTTCTAGAAGCGTTTTTGGATTGTGTCTTACGACCAAGTTTTGTACTTCGACTATTCCTTTGAGAAGGCAACCGTTTTCGTTCAGCAGTACAATCGATTTCAAGAATATCCGTATGTCCAGGATTGTTGACAGCATTATTATTGATGGAAACATTATCACCATTGGGAAGCAGACCATGGACATCCTTTGAAGAGCTACTAGTGATTATGACAACAGAGGTCTGACCTGGTTCGGGATAAAATGGTTTTCTAAGGGTACAGTTGACTGTTTCCTCTGAGGGGCAGTTCTTCAATTCACATAAACTATCTTCTATTTGACATATACTATTATTCATTTTATTCCCCTGATCCAACAGGGTAGGCTCACAGTGTGATTCAACTACAGGTGAACTCCCTCCTAAGGAGACTGTGGTAAAGTTTCTGTGCTTCCTTGCGTATGAATCAATAATGTTGTTTTCTATATCAGCAAAAGCTTTAACCTTTTCTTCACTATCCCAATCCTCACCGTCTTTCTGATCACATTGCTGATCACTTGTTCTCTCTGCTTCTGTATATAATGCACGTGATGACACATTCATAAATTGTGAGGGAGAGATCTGCTTGCATGCATCAGCTTCCCTCCCACCATAATCAACACATTTTCCCACAACCTTTGACATCGGATCTGCAATTCTCAAAACGTCATCCAAGTCATTTTGTTGGTTGCAATCAACTAGCAAGTGAGCAATAGATTCTGATTTCAAGGACATTTCAAAATGACTGAAAACAGACACACAATTGGAAGCATCATCAACTAAATCAACACCATTGTTTCTCGCTTCTGCGAGTGCTGAATCATCTCCTTCTAAGGGTAATATATTGCTTTTATCATCCTTACGCTCATTCTGTTGAGCACAATGCTCCGGCAAGCCAATCACAGTTATGGACTCTGATGGAATGTCCAAGTTGCCTTCATCTTGGAAATTTCCTTCTGGATACAACCCACCACTATTTAGACCAGAAACTTCAACATTCCCACAACACGACCCAGATTGATTCTGACAATCATCTTCTGAGGTATTCTCCAATAGCAACTTATCAGCATTTTTACATTCACTCACCAATTGATCCCCGGATCCCTCAAAAATATTAACAAAGCTTGCAGTTTCCACATGGCCCTCTACAGCCGAACCCATACAATAATCCATCAGACCAGAGACATCAACATTAGAGTCCAACTCATTGCAAGCTTCTTTTGAACATGTCTGCTGCAAAGGAACACACTGCACCAGTAACTCTGAGCACAACTGCTTCTCAGCAACAGGCCCACCTGAGAGATCATCAACCATAGCTGAAGTCCCACAAGAGCCCATCTCAATTAACAACAAATCATTCAAAAATCTACGTCACTACCACTAAACCATCACTGTGTGCCACCATACCAGAATTTCCGATTAATCAAAACTGAACTTCAAAAAAAACATAAAAAAAACATCAATCACCAAATCAAGTTCAATGTATCATATAAATCAATATCTTATCTTCAAACATTAAATTCATTCAATAGAACCTTCAATTAAAGGAAATTAATCAACCCTACCTACACTTAAAAATCACAGCACAGAACGAAAACCCTAGAAAGCAGCATTATGATGAGGCCTTCCACACAAAATATAAATAAAAAACTACTTCCAGAATTTCTTCAAAAAAATGCAGAATGGGAACACAGATTCCAAGGTACCAATAAAAACGCTAATGAGGTTTATCAAAATTTCAAGATAATTTATTATTTATAAAAATCTAAACTTTGAGAGGAAATAGTAGAGATTACAGAGTATAGATACCTTGCTTCTGAAGAGGGATGAGAGAGATTGAGGATAACGAAGATTGCTATGAATTTGTTTTGAAGAGTGATTTTGTGAAAGTAAAAATAAAATGAAAAATGAATATATATTTTTGCTGAGAGAGAAAATGGGGTGTGCGTCGCGCGAGAGGGAAGAGAGAAAGAGATGATGATGATGATGATGGTTGGTGAAGAAGTGTTTTTTTTTTTGTCAACAAAAACAAATAAACGGTTTTAGGTTATGTTCATTGTTAATCATTGGACCCTTTTACCCCAACTCTCTCTTATTTTTCACCATAGGACATATGTCCCTAAACCATCAATTGCATTATTTTCCACAATTACTCTTGTATGCCCCAGCATACATATTTACTTATCTAATATTCTATTTCTTTAAAAAAAAAATACTAAAGGAATTAATATCATACCCGTTATCACATAATTATATCCTCCCATAAGTGTTATTAATATCATACCGGTCATCAAACCGGTATGGGTATTGGTACAGTAGTATAACTAGTAATCCACTAATTAAACTGCATACCGGTAAAGTTAGATATACATATATAATATATTAACATTAATGTTGAAAAATCAATAAAAAACAATAATTATTTTTATTTTCATTAAAAATTTAATTTCAAATAAAAATCGACATATATAACCGGTATGATTCATTTAAAAACCGACCAGTATAACCGATTTTTACCGATTTTGGTCGGTTTTACGGGTATAATTGTATGACCGATATATTATTATATCGTACCAATATTGGGATCATTTCATTGGTTTGTCAGTTTAACCGGCGGGCACGAAACAATTTTAATAACTATGCTTCCAACACTATCATGTTATAAACCTTCCTACACTAAAATAATATATATGAGTTACAAACCAATAATTAATAAGCAATATATTATTATTTTGCAACACATATTATTTTCCTTAATTAATTTATAAGATGATTCATAAAAGAATATATTATTTTTACGTTTTAATAATGATATAATTTATTTCATCTCTCTTCCAAAATATGGCTTATAAAAATGGGATATGAGACATTGTCTTATATAATAACTTATGGACTTTGGAATAACATTTTTTGTCCTAACAAATGTATCACTTTATACGTTATCATATGTAATTGATTGAAAAATATATATTTAAATTAAAAGTATAATATTTAAATATTTTTGATAAATTATAATTGATAACATACAAAATGACACTATACCTTACGCTAATAAAGTAGCTTTTTTGTTAGTGATAAAAATATAATGTAATTTTGTGGAATAGTTTTGATTAATTAAAAATAATAATTTAATTTTGTATTAAGGTGCGGGAAAATTGGCGGGTGTTGATACTCTAAGTTGTTTATCCACATTTTTATAATTGACTAAAAAGAAGTACAAATAATAATAATAAAAAGTAAAATGCAAATAGTCCAATCATGAAAATGATATATTTATGTCTCATCTTTTGAGAAATAAAAAAATAGGCAAAGTGTATATTGCAGAATGAAGTTCACCGTTTTACATGTTAAATGTATCATTTATTAATTCATGCTTACTTTTTTTAAATAAATCATTTGGATTTCTAATATTGGCTTATTTTTTTATATTTTTAATTAATATCTATATCATCATATAAATTTTCTAATTATTATATAAATTATCATGACAGAATGAAGGGAGATATTATTACATGGAGTAAATAGATTTAAAAAATGTAAATAAACGGTATAAAACTTCTTTACTGAGGTGTCATTAAAAATATAGTAAATTATACTTATACCATAGAGTTTTAGTGAAATTAAATAAATCATCACTTTATTTTTTACACATACACAAATCCCCTAATTTATATAAATACATTTCTTCACTACCCCTCCAAATATGGTATTGTAGAAAAAAGTCCAAATCATTATTTTTTGTTCTGTTATAATATAATATAAGAGTAATTTAATCAATATTTCTTTAGAATTATTGTTGCATTTTGTAACGAATAAAAAATATTGAAAAATTATTAACTCTTATATTATTTAGATTTCTCTCAAAGATAACTTGTTTAAGAAATAATAGTCCAAACATATTTTCTTAATTTATTTCTTATAGTATTATATCCATTATATAACCTATGAGGAATTACCGGATTTACCTTTGTAGCCGTAGCACTATTTTTTCCAATGTTGCCAGGATCACATGAGTGAATTTATTCAGTCTGATCACTAAACAAACTTGAAAACGACTTTAATTTACAATTTTATGAGCAATTGGTTTACTTTTAATCGAGAAAGTTATAATCTGATTGTGTTAAACTAGAATAAACATATATGTGAATCAGACAAGTCACTTAAACTTTTAAAAAAATGAGACAACACTACTCGAATGTGTTGTGTTATTTTGGTCCAGAACAGATGAAGATATATTACTCCAATATAATTATATATAATTATTAATTATATAAAACTTTGCATCTATATAAATCATTTGATCCAATGGATAATTTAATTGGTTAAACCTAATACATAACAAAATTGTCTTACCTTCATATCATTCATTTTTTCCACTACGTACGTGATGCAAAGACATAATGTTACACATGTAATTAACATTTATCTACGTATAATAACTCAATATAAGAACACACACATTAATATTGATATATAGTAGAGTCTCCCAAGCCAGATTCAATTACCTCATCACAACTCACAAGTATACATGTAGAGTCTTTAGAGTCTATGAGCTCTAAATGATACTTCTGAAATATGGGAAATGCCATAATCTCATGATGTGAGAGTTGAAGCAGAACTAATTAGATAGTAGCACCTATTAATTCTACATTCTTTCCTCAAACATTTAGATGTTTAAGCTTTTTTTTTAAAGCTGAACGTATCAAATGGTACATACATGTGACTATGAAGTGGTTAAATCCATTGTCCATGCATGTTTCTTGCATCTTCTGGCGCCAAATGTTGTTGCTGTTAAAAAAAGAGAGAGAACAATTAATGACATTTTCATTTGATGATTCATAAATATTCTTTTTTTTAAGGCAAGGGTGGCAACAATACCCACAAATTTATTGAAAAAGAGAAAGTAGAGTATAAAAGACAGCCAAAAAAACTATACAAATTTATATATATGCTTGAATTTCCTTCACGAATGAATGAAAATCAATTGCAATAATTGGTATTATAGAAAAATAAACTAGTACTTCATGTGTGTAAAATAAAACACTAGATTTATCTCAAGCTTTAGAGAGATTATTACACGGTTCATTACCAATGCTGCCAACCAATTATTCAATATTGATGATGCATGAATAATTTAAAATTTATTATTCTAAGTGAATGGTGAAGATGTAATGTGGTAATTTATTTTAGATAATGTAATATTTTCTCAAAGTTTACGCTTTTTATAATAATTTGTTCTGTGTATGAGTGTGCCCCAAATTCAACAACGTAACATTTAGTGTTATTTTAAGTATCCTTCAATTAACAACTGAAACTAAAGGATGATAATTACTATAAATACCTTGGGCAGATATTAAGCATTTGCAATTATGCTAACAAATCAAAAATATATATCCTAACAAAGAAGCCTTGCAAGAGAAGGGTATGAGAAAAGATCAAAGTGCAACCTTAGAGATTTTGAATCCAGACACTCACTTCATGTTTAACAATTTAACCAACCAAGCTAATATAACATAAATAGCTAGTTCATCATCTAATTAGATTAATCAATTGATCAAGCTTGGGTTTGGTTTTAAAATATTGCAAAAGAAACATATCTACTACCCCATGTTGATGAAATTAATGATATATTTGTCCTTAGAATATTTCTTCCATAATCGTGGTTTGATTAGTTTTGCTAACTACATAGAACACAAATGATAAAAATAGAAGCACAATATTCCATAGTTCCATAATAAATATACATTGCTAGCTTAGGAACTTACCAGAAGGAAATTGAGTTCCCTATTTTCCTCCTCTAAGATCTTGCCCTAGCAGTATAATACAAATTATAAGAGTCAGTATTGTTTTCTTGAATATCAAATCAAGCACAATATAAAAGGAATGATAGTGAGTATGTTAACTATATTAATCTTATAAATCAATGAAAAATCACACTTACGTTTCTCATGTACATCCTGTGCACTTCATTCTGTGGCATAAACAAACAAAGTTTATGAGTTCAAACTTGTTTAATGTTGACAAACCAATATGTTAACCATGTTTTTTTAGTTTAAAAGATTGCCTTTTTCTCACGGACACCATCAAGGCCATGATCAAGGGCTTCCTCTAGGGCCATTAGCTCTTTGTAGTTCAGTGAGTTAATGTCCTCTCCCTTCAAGTGCCTGAAATATACATACACACTTAATCATATATTAGAGAGATTCAAGCTGAGTGATATATAGCTAGGGCAATATTCAAGTGGTGCAGTGCATATACCTGAGCTCAATTTGCATGCTCTCATTTTCTTTTTTCACTCTATCAATTTCATTGCTCAGGTTCTGTAAATTGAACAACATTATTGAGAATCCTAATGAGTATTTTGTCACAAAATAAAAGGGCCTAAAATATATTTATATAGGTGCAATGAAGAGAGAGATCCATGGATCTAGAAGATATATAGGAGAGTTATTTATTGCATCTTTGTTAGTACTTACTCCTAGCTATTCAGCTTTTGAAAGTTTTGCAAATAAAAGGAAGTAAATGAATATTATTGTTTTATTTACAGATCTGTTCACATATATAGAAGTGTCTTATTCTTATTGATGTTGCCTATAATACTCATACATTGAAGGATGGGGATAGTACTTGTTCCAAAGGTAGATCTACTCTTCTGAAACATGTTTTTAGCAAAAGAACAATATATGCTACTTCCTTGACACAAATGAAGCAAAAGTACTAGATCCTTAAAGTTTATAATTTACATTAATTTTTTATAGAATATTTACTTTTGAAACATCAAAACCTACCTCATGTTTTGCATCCCAGAGCCTCTTCCCAGAGGCTTTGTGGTATCTGTCCAAGACATCAGTTAACCTTCACCAACAAAAGGATCCAAACACAAATACACAAAAAAGTGAGTTTTGCAGATGAAAAGAAAATTTAATAAGTTGTTTTAATTAATCATAAAAATAAAAGTTAGAAAGATAATTATTATACGAGGTGGAGGGGCTGATATATTCATGCATCTTTCCAGAAGAACCAAAGATGATAAGAGAAACTTGAGCATCACATAGAACAGTAATTTCCTTAGCCTTCTTTAAGATCCCATTCTTCCTTTTTGAGTAGGTTACTTGTCTGTTGCTTGAATTCTCAATCCTCTTTATCTCTATCTTACCCCTCCCCATACTTCTCACACAATCTTCTTCCTTATCTTCTTCTATTCTTTTTCCTCTCTATACTTTTTCTCTTTTGCTCTTCTTAAGTGTTTGAAGATAAAGAAAGTATGGCTATCTAGAAAGAAAAGTAATAGCAGAACATTCTATTATGGGTATGTAGATGAACAACTTTCTAAGTGGCTCAGAAAGTAGGGTTTGTTTAAGGGTTTATGACAAAGCCAACTCAACTGCTTTTATTTGGTTTGCAATTAAGCTTGGAACTTGTGATCCGTTTTCTTGACTCTTGGTTTATTTAGGCATCTCTCTAGGTCATTCTGAGGGCAATAATAATGCTTTTCATAATTGAATTTGAGACTCTGAGATATTTTTGTTAGAAAAATACTGAATTTTTTAATGTTAACATATTTCTTAAACAAATTCCTTATATATAATTAAATAATTCTTCTACAAACTAGCTAGACTTGTGTAAGTTCATCCTTTGTACATATATACTGACATACTGTCTGTACTAACAATCCTTGTGTTTCTATTTATTCAATTTTAGCTTATAAAATATCAGGTTAGATCGATTAATAAAAAATATTTAGTTATTAAATTTTTACTTAAATCATTTTTCTTCAAACAATCACAATAAATAAGATAAAAGAAGTAACACTTTTGTCAAATAACATATGTTTTTTCAATAAACATGCCAACTTTTGGGAGGGTTTCATGAATAGAAAGTTAAGTGTGTGCTACAACAAACCTAAAACAAGTTTTGTGCAGGTTTTGAGGTATTATTGGAACACAAACTTAAAACATAGTTATTTTTTATTTTTAATTTTTTTCTTTTATTCATATTGAAGTATTCCGATTGATCTGAAATGAGGAGTGAGACAGATGATCTATATCAATATTATTGTGTATATAATTTGTGTTGGTGTCTGTGATTGACTTTTGCAATGAATAAGTGATTGGATATGATTAACTAGTAATGGTGTAATAGACTGAATGGCCGCTTAACCATCAAATCAAGACGAAATAATTATCATTCCATAGTGTTCCAACCACAATTCAAAGCAGAAATCTCTGAAACCTTACCCATCAAGTTAAGAGATTGTATAAGATTTCATGATTTGATGGTATAACATTTATGGGTTCAGTAACTCCAATATATATATTTTCTTAAATGTTTATTAATCTAAATCATTAAACATTGTAAATGGTTAAAATAAGTATATATTAAATTTAGATTTAGATTTATACATATTTGATTCTATTGTAAAGTTTTGCCTAATGTTTATATATTTATTTAGTATATAAAATTTCTATATTATCAAATGCTTACTTTACAAAAAAAAAATCTTATTGTTGTTAAGGTTGCCACAATTCAAGACTTCAGGGTGATTGAGTAGTTCAGTTTTACATTTTTATTTTCAATTATGTCTTCTAACTTTATTTATTCTTTTTATCAACTGAAGTTGGTGTGCACATCCATCAAAAAAACTAAGTGGAATTAAAATATCTTATATAGACTAATTAACTAGATTAGGCACAATAGATAGATAACTAGATTTCTTAAGTTTAGTAGGGTTTCGATTCGTGTCGTGGTGTATATGAAAAAGATTAAAAACTATCTACATAAAAAATCTAAAGTATTACAATCTCATCGATATGCTCAATTTTCTCAATGTAAAAAATTCACCCACGTTTGATTTCCTAATAGTCTATTGGAAGTGTAAAATTTTCACATACTTTGTCTTGCCATTAAGGGTGTTTGCTTTTAGAGAGGAAGGGTCTACATACAAACTACCTTGCATTCCCATATATCAAAATAAACTTATAATTTTCTTATGTGAATTTTTAAGTAACAATTTAAAATCCCTAAGAAAATTTAATTTAAGTTTTGACCACATGTTTATAAAATAAAATTTTTATTTGATCAAAAGTTCATTATTATTTTTTTATTTTTTCATTGGGAAATATTCGTATTTTCTTATAAATGAGACTCAAACCTTCATTTTTCTTCACTCGAACCTTTCAGCATAACCATCACTAGATTATAACTCCATTTTTTTTAATTTGTTATGGGTAAAACTCGAATTCACAACATGTTTCATTTCATTCATTAAAATTTAAATCATTCACCTTAATCAGCCCAACGAATCCACCCTATGACTCCCCCACTATTATGTTATTGGAAATTGACATTTTAAAGGAGTTTATTTTAATATAAATAATTTAATAAAATCTTAGCAAACTATCTGACACCTCACAAGTTTATTACTTACCAAAAATAACCTGACAAAGCTACACCACTTTATTTTATTAATGTGGTGTACCAAAGATATAGATAAATAGATCATATAATATAAAAGATATATGCTGTACCATATCTGATGAACAAGGCTAAGATATACAATGTTTTGGAGTTAGTGAATTAAACACTATATATATTGAGACCACCTGAATAGAGGCACTAGTGATTTGAGAGGTGATGGTACTGTAAGTTTTGTTTTGTAGAAACTGCAACCTTCAAATCATCAACTAGGTATGACCTCAAAGATTGCATGACATGACAAACACAAAACTAGGGAGCTGAATATTACTGTACCTATATCATCCAGGTTTGGATCCTCTCCGGTATTTGACTGTTAAGTACTAGAACATGAGGCTCAGAAAATTTTGAACATTAAAAAAAACATTAATTAAAAATGATTGAAAATCTACACTATTCATCTTTTTTAAGTGACACATATCATAATCATCCATTCTCCTTTTATTTAGTTTGTAGTAATTTATTTGGTCCAAAATTTGAAAGTGAACTGCATCTTCAACATAATTTAGATGTAATCTCTCAATTTCATACCCTGAACTTTTTATTTAGTCTAAATTTTTGATATTTTAGAAATTAAACATACATACTTATAATTTATTTTCCAATTATACTCTGATTTATCATTCATCTTTTCCACTTTTTATTTCTCCAATTTTCAATTTACATTAAATTACATTCCACAACCGTAATTATAGACACAATATTGCGTTTTAATTTTGGAGTATCGGCAGTGTGATTGTAATTGGGACCACATTTTTCTATAAATATTCACAATTACGATAAACACAATATAATCAGAACCATATCTATAATCCTAAAACCATATCTATAATCTCAACTCTATAGAGTGTAGGATGCTAGGTAGGAAGTCACAGGCATTGTAGTCAAAGAGAGTATTGACTACAACAATTACTGTAGCCTCCACAGTATAACTTGTGGATAAAGGAAATCTTCCTTCTTCCTTTTTTGCATGCTACAATTTTAACATCTAAAAGTTGCATTGCATATAGATCTTATAATATATATTAGATTATATGATAGCTATGGTCATTGATCCTCAGCATATTTATGATTCTAGAGTTTTAGGCATAGGAGTGGTGAGAATTATTGGAAACATAGGCATACTAAAAAAAAGTGAGGAATTGAATTGGAGGTAACCTACTACTCTTGTTATATGTACTACTATCAAATTAATGAAATTATGTCACAAACATAACCACTGAATATAGATTCAAAGTTAAGCTTTCTGAACGTGGTTCGTTTTTTATTTTCAATTTTGGTGCATAAATCTTATTCATTCCATCTAATTGTCTTTTTAACATTAACTTTGCATATATATATATATATATATATATTTAAAGGTAAAACTATCATCATGTTACATTTAAATAATAACAATTTCAGATTATACAATTTTTTCCTTTTTGTTTTTTATACACTTCCCTCTCCAACATCAGAACAATTATTATTGATCTTGCTTACCCTTTACTCTTATAAAAATTCCTTCATCAATTAAAAAATAGTTGGAAAATAGGTGATGAAAGAGTTTGTCCCTAAAATAAAAAAAATAAACTTTAATGTGTAAGTTAATATTATATCGAATTAGTAATTAGTTTAAATTCCCTTACTTTTTAGTCGATTAATTACTTTTATTTATTTTAGTTAGTTAGACTTTACTTCCATGTATATATAGTTTACTTTCATCATAAACTATGATTCATTTAATCCATTCAATTCTATTCATACAATTCATTCCATAAATGAAATACACATTTTTTTTCCCTCCTTTAATTTCTAATAGAAATAACTAGTCAAAGTATAAGGTTATATTTTAAAAAAGGAGGAGGGTGTATATATATATATATATATATATATATATATATATATAACACATTACAATTCAACAAATTATGTAAAATGCTTACCTTTACGGGGCTGTTTCCCAGTGGTATTAATAAAGAAAGAAAGAAAAAATAATGTGCAAGTAACATTCCCAGTGCATAACAAACTGTAGATATATTGGAAGCAAGATTGAATAATAACATTGTCACAAGTATTCAGAATCTTTAGAGTCTATAGTGAGCTCTAACAAACACAACAGAAATCAGATTAGCAGTCATTTCTTACTTAGAACATTAAATTAGGCTGTTTAGGGTTACACTTATGAAATGACATGCAAATATTATCTGCTCAAATCCACTGTCCAAGCATTCTCTCACCTTCTGCCAAATGTTGTTGCTGTGTTAACAATAATAACATCAAAACAAAGTTAGTTTCACTTTAATTTCCTTGATGAATAAATAAAAACCACTTAGCTTGCTAATTGGCATTGTTCATGAATAATAAAACAAAGAATATGAAGAATGAATTTATATCTCTTTTATCTCAATTTCATGTCTTGATTTGGTTTTCCAAGTTTTTATGTATAATTGCTCTTAATGACTCAAAGTCTCTCCTTTCTAATGATGGAATATGAGAATAGAAAACTCATTGATGCATATGACTTGGAGACCACAATCTTTATTTAAAAGAAATTCATGTTCTTTGATAGAACATTTCATATCTTCACAATAGTTTTCATCATAATTATGTCCATAGACATAAACATTGTACTATATGATCCAAAATTTCTAAGAACAAATGGACACATTAATTAATCATATATAAATTGCCACATACCATAAGGAAATTGAGTTCCTTATTTTGCTCCTCCAATATCTTGCTCTGATCAATATCACAGGCAGGAATTACAAGGGTCAGTAGTCAGTACATTCATTTTTTATAATCATAATATATATACAGAAAGGAACTTAAATTCCATTGAGTTTGTTAAGCATGTTTGATCCAGAAAGAAAGAAAAATCCTACATACATTTCTTTTGAACATGCTATGCACTTCCATCTGTCAATAAACAAAAAAAAGTACATCAGCCAAAGTTGCTTAATTTTGGTTAATGTAACTAAAAACACTAAATCCTCTTTCAAAACCATGAAATTTTAAGTAAGGATCTCATGAATTTTTATAATCTATTCACCACTTTTTCAAGAGTCTTTATAAAATGGCTTGTGATTATAATGCATAAACTCTCTTAAGTCCCAACTTTTACAGAAATTCAAAACTCTTTATCTAAAAGAATGGATGGGTAAAGATCATTAATTTTCACACCACTTATTAAGTGAAGTTACATAAGTGTTTTTTTCCTAAGACTTAATTACAAGTAACAGTTATGAAAAGTGTGGAAAAAATTGCCTGCTTCTGACGGACATCGTTTAGGCCATTTTCAAGGGCATTTTCTAAAGCTATCAGCTCTTTGTAATTCAGTGAGGAAATATCTTCTCCCTCCAAGTGCCTGAAACAAACACTTGATATCAAAGATAAGATATATATATATATATATATATATATATATATATATAATATTGTGATATGTATATATATAGCTAGGACAATAATAGAGGTTCAATAATGTTTGTATATACCTGAGCTCAATTTGCATGCTGTCATTCTCTTTTTTAACTCTATCAATTTCATTGCTCAGGTTCTGTGAGTTCAACAACTTATTGTTAATCATAACATGTATGTTGTCAAAAATATGGAGGACCAACAAAATATGTAACAGCAGGTAAAAATCCTTAAAATGATGATCATTTACATAGTAGATCTGGGTCTATAAGCTGGTTACAATGTTAGCAAAGAAAATAAAGAGAGAGATCCATAGATCAAGTAGATAGGAGAGATATTTATTACATGTTTGTTCCTTAAATTCCTACAAACTGCTGTCCCTTCAGCTTTTAAACTTTAGCAAAGAAAAGGAAAGCAAGTAAATATTGTTTGATTACCAGATCCATTCATATATCATAAACATATCTTATAGTTTGGTGCCTTTCTTTGTCAATGAAATGTATGAGAATATTTATAATATAAAACACTCAGATAGAGGAGACAAAGTACATGTTCCAAATGTAGATCTATACTCACAAATTTAAGGTTTATGTCTTCATGTTTTTGAACATTTTTTTTAGCAAAAGAACTACAACATATGCTATAAGTTAAATACATATATAATAAATCATAACCTACCTCATGTTTAGCATCCCATAGTGTTTTCCCAGAGGCTCTCTGGTATTTGTCTAGAACATCAATCAACCTTTAGAAGAAAATAAACATGTTTTAATAATATTCTACACTTAAACTATTCTTGAAGAAACAAAGTTAGGTAAGAATATTATAGAAAAGCAAAAGTTTAAAAGTGATTAAAGTGAAGAAGTGCTTATTATTATTACGTGGTGGAGGGGCTGATATACTCATGCAGCTTTCCAGAAGAACCAAAGATGATAAGGGAAATCTGGGCATCACATAGAACAGTGATTTCTTTAGCCTTCTTTAAGATCCCATTCTTCCTCTTTGAGTAAGTTACTTGCCTGTTACTTGTGTTCTCAATTCTCTTTATCTCTATCTTGCCTCTACCCATTATATTTCTCACACGATCTTCTTCTTCTTCCTTTTCTTCTTTTATTTTTCTTCTCTTTTATGTTCTTAACTGTATATAAAGATAAAGAGATCCATTATGGGTTTGTGAATGAACTACTTTCTTAGTGCCACAGAAAATAAGGGTTCGTTGAAGGGTTTGTGACAAAGCCAATTCAACTGCATTTATTTCATCTTTAACTTCATTTCTAATTCGTTAGTTTTCACCTTCTTAGCCATTCTCTTAACTATTGGTTTCTTAATGCATCTCCGTATAGAGTAAGGATAATGGAGAGACAAGTACCACATTTTTTTTGTATTTTGAATTGCAAAATTGTTATTTCATTATATACAAAAGGATAAAAATGTATCATCATATTATATTTCCTTTATAGTTTTTAGTATTTGTCTCTCCATTAATGAAGATGATCCTCACTCCTCTTTATCAAGGTCATTTTACTGAATGTAACTAGGGGTGGCAAAACGGGTCGGCCTGCCTTTGGCCCGTCAAAATATGGGCTGGGTTGACTCGACCCTTATTGCTAAAAGGGCTCAAAATGTCAGGCCGACCCATATTTGGCAAGGCTGACCTGTTTTTCTTTTTCTTTTAAAAAACACATTTAAATTACATTGATATTCCATGAGTTTTAGTGAAATTACACAAACTATCCATCCATTTTTTACACTTACAAAAAACCCTTAATTTATAAGATCAACCACGTATGAGATATGTAATTTTTTAAACAAAAAAGTGATAAATGTAATTAAGTTAAACAAAATATGATATACGATATAAATTAAACACCGATATGTAAATATTTTGTATTGCATATGATATAAATTACATTGATAAATAATTTACTTATAAATGTATTATATATGAATAATAAATTTGTTGCACACGGTATGTGTAAAACGTTCGGTTGGAAAACAATATTAAATTGACTACATTATTGGAATCACATGTAACTTAAAATGGTAAAGCAATGTTAATGTTGGTCCGCCGGGCTAGTCCGGCCCGGCTCTCTGTGACCCGTCTAAAAAACGAGCTTCCAAACCGGGTTGAATATGGGCTTTTAGGCTAAAATCTTTGGTCCGGCCCGTCAAAAAATGTTGATCAAAACAGGCTGGCACGTCGGGCCAAGTCCATATTACCATCCCTAAATGTAACGTCTCAATGTAAATAAAATGTTATTGTATTTTTATTTTTTACCTTATATTTTATTTTTCACTACACTTTATTCCGTAGAGATAATACTAATTCAAATACCAAATTTCATACATAAATAATTTTAATTTTATATGAGAGACAGTTTTTTTTATTGGAAGAGGGAAAAAGAAGATTGTACAAATATTGGAGTTTGAGTTCAGGTGTCTACAATTTATGATCCACACCTCTACTAATTGATTTGTATTTGTGGACAAATTTAAACGGATAAAAATATATGTATTAAAAATGTAAGAGTTTTTTATACTATTCATTTTAAATTGTCATTAACTCTTAAATAAAAATAATACAAATGAATAATAAATATTACACTCTTTTAAATTTAGTTTTCAATTGCATTAAACAACACATAAAATTAGATATTATTTATTAGGATAATATAAGTTTTCCCTTTTATTTGCACAAGAGGAAATATTGATGTTTAATTTGCATTGGTGTGTGTGATTAACTTTTGTGGGGTTTGAGTAAGTATGGTGCAATGGTAACTCAACCATCACATCGATATGAAATAATTATTTCCATTGTGAGCAAAGAATAAAGCTCTTTAAAGTAAAAAGAATTGAAATGTTAGAACCACAATGGAAAAGAGGAAGTGTCTCAACCTCAACCATCAAACAAGGAAGACCAGACATTTGAAATGACCCCACGTAAGATATGGTTGGTAGAAACTGCAACCAATTTTTAAATTAATTATAAAAATGATATACTTTTTGGAAAATCGGCATGTTTTGCACATTAGTTGCCGAGTTTCATATTTTTCCTCACCACAAGTAAAACTCGGCAATAGTATTGTAGAGTTATTATTTTAATATGACTTTAATGCAACTCATAATGTACCCTTAGAGTTTAACATTTTTTCTAATATGGCTTGTAAACACAATATAAATGAAATATCTTCAGCCTAATATGTTTGGCAGTAGCAGAAATTCCTTATAACACAAAACAAGCTATAATGAAATATTTCTAAGCTTCACTTCATTTTGTGTACTTATTGTAGGGCATGTTTAACTCAATTGCATAAACTTGTTTCTGATTTCCTCTTCTTTATTTGAACATAAACTTGCTGATATGGCCATTATGGAGATTCAAATCAGTTTTTACATTGTACTTTAATGATATCTGCAAGGTATTTATTAATCTGTTATTGGCCTTGCATATTGTGTATTATTGTTTACTTTGCTTGCACATCCAAATGAACAATTTTGGTGGAAAAAAGTGTTGCATCTGTTTGGATTGTGATACTTTGATTAACATTAAATGTTTGATTATGTGTTTGTGCATGAGAGGACCCTTTCTATTGAAGTTTGTATTCTGTCATAAAAGCCTTGTTTGTGTAGCCATCTATAGTGAAGTAAGTTGTTTGGATTGTTTCTATGGCATTGGATATGAGGATGGACTTGAGATTGGTGTAAAATATTGAAGAAGAAATTCTTCAACATTTTTGCTATATTCATTATGTTTATGTGGCTTTCACTTCCATTAGTTAAATATAATTGATATAATAGTATTTAAAGTCTTTATCCCATACCCACACAAATGTTCAATTCAGTTTTCAAATTCAATATTAGGAAAATAATAATATCATTAGTTGATATATAGAGGATATTTAATTATTAATTGGTTGTTGTGGTGCACTGGTGCAGTGACCGGTCTACTGTGTTGGCCAGTCAAGCCCATAGACATGGTTTTGATGAGATTTGTTAGGTTGGAACTGGAATGTCATTTCTTATAATAACTTTATATAAAACTCTTATATTATTGGTGATTATATTTTTTCTTTATATTATTCATCTTGAAACTTTAAAAAATGATTAATATTTATGATAAATGGACATCATGTCTTAGATTTTTTTATAAATGAACAGTGAATAATGTATTATCTGTATGTAAATTTTTGTATTGACAGTGTATAGATAATAGACTTATCTTTGACCAACCTTAAAACCAAATCTATAGTCTCTACTCTATGCAGGCTAGGAGTTCAGGCATTGAACTCAAAGATAGTTGACTACTACAAGTGTAGCCTCTACAAAATGACCTGTGGATAAAGGAAATGTTCTTTGCTTCCATTTTGCATGCAACAATTTCAACATCTCAAAGTTGCATTTGTATCTTATAGATTAGACTGAAAATAGTAAGAACTGGAAACATAGGCAGGTTCTAAAAGGGAAGGAATTGAATTGGAGAGACTCTGACTATATGATATCCAAGTAAACATAAAAAAAGATCTTAGGAGGGTCATTTTCACTGCTGACACTGTTGAGGAATTGAGACTTCAGAAGTTTCATAATTTTGGATTATTCTCAGTTGAAATTATTTGGTAACAACTATTGATCATTATTTGTGAGAAACATAGCTGTTGGGTAACAGGTATACATTCAGAAATAAACTTTTTATTAACTTTTTCATATGCATATTGTAGACTTGTTTGTTCAGCACAGTTGGTAGATGATTGAGTTCTTTCAGTTTGATATCAGGATTCAATCTTTGCATGTCAAGATAATATAAAAAAATCCACATAAGATGAATCATTCCCTTTCCTCATTTCACTTGACATTAGCCAGATAAATTTTGCAAATTGAACAGAATAAAAGTAAGTTGTAACAAAATGCTTTGTAAACTTTCTCATATTGTAATGTTACCAATCCTACTTTCTACTTAATCCAAAACCAACTAGTAAAATACAGAACATTCATATTTTACAAATGAAACAACATTCTATTTTCATGTCCTCATCTATTGTCTACCTCCCAACGGTTCACCGCATCGAACAAGCACGCTCTTGATTTTAAGTTGATTTGCCCCGTATTCGTAAGTGTGCTCATGCTCAACTTCCTCCCTATCATGAGGCGGGCCTGGAATACATTTGTCATTAATCAAAACCAGTTTGAAATGCTGAAATCCCTTAGCTTTCTAAGATGCCTCTCCATCTCTTCTCTGCTAGTGTCCCACTCTTCCCTTTCTATGACAGTTGATGGATCTTCTTTTTCACTCTGCACATAACAATGGCATATAAGCACAAGTGTGGTGTAAAGATAAATAACAACTGATCAAATAAATAAATAGTCACCGCATGTATTATTTTGAAGGTGCTCCCGCGATCAGAAATAACAAGCAAGTCGGTCTTTCTATCTCTATTTCTCCCTCCAGGAGCTGTTACCTGTAAAAGGCACATTGATGATTAGTAAAAGATTCTATTCTTTCCTTTAGACAGTAATATGCATATGAGAAACAAGGTCATGGCTAGAAATAATTAAAACGGCCATACGTTTCTTCAGAGATGCTCTTCAAAAAAAATCTACAGGTGGAAACATTGTAATTGCAAAAATTCTAAAATATGCCAGCCACAACAATCGGAAAAGTCATCCGGAATTATCACTTATTGCAGTATGAGAAGCCATATAGCACTCAACATAAAAGTTGCATGTATCCATCAGCTACAATGAGAAATAAACAGAATTGGGCAAATAGGAGTTTTGAACTCATTAGTAGTTTAGGGCCTAAACTCTGGACAAAGGTCCACATAATAGTATAGCACTTATAAGGGGTATGCCACTATTCAGGATCAGGAAAAGAATCATGCCCCTAAGAACTGACCATGGAATCAATAAACTCAAAATAGAGCCCCTTATTATTTTTTTAAAATGGCATCTAATAGTATTTTTCAGTCTTTTAATAGATTCTAAAGCATTCCACTAGTATATTAAGCTCAAGCATAGCTGCACATTCAATGATTTGATTGAATCTGTTGTCAAGCTCATACAAAAATAAAAGTAATCTGAATCCAAATTGACAAAATATGAATATTGAAGGCAGCAGATAATTGCAACAAGCAGTAGGATTTTTTCCAAAAGCAACTACACTATGAATTAACAAACAATTCCTTACCAGAACTTTGGCTCTTGTAATTGACTTAGTTTTGGAATCAATTACATAAATTTCCTCGAAGTCTAACACAAACTCTGGGTCACCAACCCTCCGATTTTTGTAGTGTTTTGTTAAGTACACCTGTAAAATGAAAGAATATCAGATGAGAGAGACTTCTTTAGCAAAGAATGGTCTCCTTTCAATAACTGTTGATTTCTTTTGCTTCTAATTCTTGGACTTTTGTTATAAATTCATAATATATTTATATTAGGAGTAAGCACCACAATATATACAAGGAAAATGGCAAGAAAATTGTATTCGTCAATGTCTCACCTGAACTAGCAATATAAAATGTTATCTCCCAAATCAAAAGTGACATTTCAAGCATACATAGTCTAGTTATTTAATGTTTAAATATGAGTTTCTTTATTTCTTGCTATATAAGCTATCTAAGTCATTCTCCCCTGATGAAGCACAAACACTGACATGGATGTGGTATATGCAAGGAAAATGATTCATAGTCCATAATATCATATATGGGCTAAGATTTTTTTGGGTACTACCAAGGGTATCCCCTCACCTTTTGGGTAAGGAACTAATCTCTTTCGGGGTGCATGACTGCCCCTCCCAACAAGTGCCGCTCCCAGGAATCAAACCTTTGACCTTTTGGTCATCCTGGGGATCTAGCAGGGCCTTACACCACTAGACCAACGCCTTGTTGGTATATGGGTTAAGATTTGCTACTTAGTAAGTTCCACCTAAAAAATCTCCTAAACCAACTAGTCCAAGTAGAACTAGACTTTTACATACACAAAATATTAAAAAAGAGTGAGTATTTGAAGATGAGTGTAATATCTATCACTGTCAGTATAAAGATTTATGCACAGTCAGTACAATATTCATCATTCATTTGTATTACTTTTTTTAAGAGTCAATGATAATTGCAAATGAATAGTAGATGATGGACTAACGGTATAAGAGTTTTATACATTTGTTAATATCTGAAGAATAGGTGCTAACTGAATAGTTGGGCTTGGATGATGGGTGGTAGCTAGAAATTACTGTGTATATAAAAATCAGGTATGTTACTGATTTTTTACACTTTTACATTAAAAGTAACATTTGTTATTTAAAATTTTAAGTCTGACATGTCACTCTATTTTGATCCTAAAAACTATCTTTTTAATTGGACAAGCATGTCATGATGTCTCGTTCGTGTGTCTATGTCAGACACGTTTCCAACGCAAGGGCATAGCACTGAAGTGGAATGTCCATGCTTCATAGTTTTCAATTCATTTGTACAACCTTATCAGTGCAATTATCCATTGCCCTAATCCCTAAAGCACAAATATAAACACATATATAGACACACACTTTGAAATAGTAGCTATTGATTTCCACTTTTTCAGTGAGTGATAATCATGACCAACTGAACAAGGACTAGATTCACAAATATAATTAATCAGTCAAGATGCCTCTAGGCCTCAGGATGATACTTCATTGATAATTGATCAAACTCGCGGACATGCCAGGACTAATTTCTCTCATAATACCGTCTGTTACAACTGAGGTGATGCTCAGAGCCTGACTGAATTCCATTAGAGGATTGTTCAACAATATTTCACACAATTCTTGAGACAAGCCGAAAGTATGCATTCTTTTGAAGCAGTTAGATTCACTCTTCTTTAATGAGTGTCCATTTTATACCACAAGTTTTTATATATGTTAATAATGATTTCGACTAGATCCGATTAAAGACAAGATTGCAAGAAGCACAGTAATTCACATATTACTTGAAGCATCAAATAAAACATTTGGCTATACCTTCATGATCTCCCTCTCGGTTTTATAAAGAGGATCTCGAGGTGCATCAATAGGTGGCTCAGTCACATTGTAGGCACCATAATCACTTTCAGTGCATCTAATGTACTACAGATTGGGAGAAAAAGGAAGTAATCATTAATTTGGGAAGCAAACAAATTGGAAGAATCGAATCACTCTATGTATGATTTTTGCACAGCTTCATAAACTGCCAAGCATAATAATATATACTGTAAATTAAGTATTCCACCATCTCCAGTCCTAACGCAATGTGATACACATAAATAGAAAGAAGCACTTAATACATTGAAGTAAAAGAAAGATAGTCACATCCATAGTGAGAGAAAAATCAATACTATGAATAGTTAATGCAGCATTTTAGTCATAGGGAAATTACACTCCCAATTTCTGATCTTTGACTTAATTACATTTGACACCTCTTTTGTTTAAAAAATTACTGCAACCTCCCTTGTTTATGTTATCATTGCTCTTACCTCCCGTAAGGGTCATACTGAAATTACATTGAGCCTAACTTTTGAAACAAGATAGGCGCCAAGTGTAATTAAGTCAGTATAGTTCTCCTTTATTTATTGAAAAAACAACAAAAAAGCTCTATAAATTAGCTGTGATAAAATCACAAATAAATTAGCAACTTAGTCCTTGGAATTATTCTATACTGCAGTTTAATCCTTGAGCATGAATTAGTCCCGAAATTTATAAAACTCATATGAACTTAGACCTTTTTGTTTGTCACTTTAGTCCCAAAAAATGAGTTTCTGTAAATTTAAGTAAGAACTAGTACACATTATTAAATTCAGAGATTAACTAACTGGCAAGTTGCTTATTTTCTCAATAAATTGGTACATGGTAATGTTAATAACATAAACATATGAAACAAAGTAACAAACAATAACTTAAAACATAAAAGTACCTTAGTAGGCATTGGAGCTAGAATCTTGGGAATTGAATAAACATCTGTATCAGGAGGAGTAACATACATCTACAATAATAATAATAACAAAAAAAATTCAAAAATCAAAACATAAACAACATAAACATAAGACACTCGTTTCAACATTGAATTAGTGATAAAAACAAACCTCTCTGAAATCATAGACATTGTTATCAGGATCAGGGGGCTTCCTAATGAAGAAATCACAATCAAACAAACAAATCTTATGAAACTCATCCTCATTGATTCTATAGTCCACAACCATTTCAGAGTCCCAATCCTGCGTATGCACGAAGCTCTTGCTCTCCACCGTGGCTATGTCCTCATCGTCGGTGGCCACGACGTAATCGATGTCGAAGTCCTTCTTGTTGTCCACCTCTTCCATTTCGTCGTCGTCCATTTCGTAGTCGTCGGAGGCGTCGGCGTCGCCGTCATCGGAACGTGTTAAAAACGGGTTCTTTTTGGAAGGGTTGGAAATGGGTTTGAGTTGAAAAGGGGAGAAGGAGGGAGTTGTTATTGTTGTTGTAGTTGAAATGGTGGGTTTGAGAGAAGAAGTGAAAGTGGAGAATTTTGGAGAGAGAGAAGGAAATGGTGAGAGGAGAAAGGTGGAAGTGGTGGCCATGGGTTTTGGGTTTTGAGAGAGAGAGAGAGATTGGAGAATTGGTTTGAGGAAAAGGAAGGAAGAGAAATGGAGAAAAGAGAAGATGGATGTTACTTGAGGAATGGATTGGGTTAGGGTGCACTCTATAATCTAGATACAAGTCATTTCAAATTTTAAAGATTTTTTTTGAAAGAGATAATGCTTTATTTATTACTGATTACTTTCTTGTGAATGAAATGATCAATAAGATAATTTAGTAAGAGAATATATCATTTTTCAATAGGTAATGTTTGTGGACCGGCCTACAAAGCCCATAATTTTTCATTTGCATATAAGTTTTGTTCATTTATCTTTTTTGTCCTACCCATCAAGCTCTTAAGAATTTATATTGGAAATGTGTGTGACCCGACCCATATGTGTAAAGTAAGAATAAAATGAAGAAATATTCAAATTAATTATATTATAATATGATTTAATGTCTCGATCAAATTGTGGTGTAATATAATTTGTGCAATTTCATATAAAATATCATAATTTTTTTCTCTTCAACTACTTTATTTAATTTTTTATTTTGTTAGATGCATTTTTTCTTTTTAAACTAGTTATCGATGCTATTGTGCTACCTACATGATTGTTAGTTTATTTTAAAACAAGCAGGCAAATTATTTATCAATGACTATGTTTGCATAAATTTTTTGGGCATGAGCAAAATGGATTGGAAGACTCAGTTTGCCATCTCTACTAGTAATGAACAAAACATATCATCTTGCCCGTATGGAAAATATTAACTATATTTAATATACAGAAAATATTAAAGCTGTGATGTTTAAGTTCATTTTTAAAGATTATAATCTAGGTTGTATCGAACACATCATCATTGTTCCTTTCTACTTCTCTTTGTCATTTTCTTCTTGTCTTCTATACAAATTCAATTTCATAGTGGTAATGTTGTAGATCCGTCTTCCGTCATTGTTCGTCGTGAATATTGTGCCCGGAATAAAACAACATCCACAAAAAAAAAACCTTATATTATATAATTGAATGTGAAATATGTTCCATCAAAAATTTTAATTTGTACAAATTTAACAAATCAACTAAATAATTGATATGAAAATCTTACAAATAATTAATGACAAGCTTTTAATTATCCCTCATGAATAAGTAATATTCTTTTAAAACTATCCAACCAAATATTCCTTATGCTCCAAAATCTTACTTTTATATTTTATATAATTGATATAACTTCTTCCTTTTGTTTATGACATGGTCATGTCATGCAATCTCTAAGCCATAGCTAGTGATTTGAGGGTTGCAATTCTACCAACCAAACCTTATGTGACCCTTCAAATCAAATCAACACCTAAGTGTTTGTCAAAACTTTAAATCTTGATATCTTAGCTCTTCCCTATTTGATGGATGAGGTTGAGACACTTTTCCTTTCCATTATAGTGGTAACATTTTAATTGTTTTTTCCTATGCCCTTTTGCGCATTACTTTAAAGAGCTCTTGTATTTTTTTTCACATTGGGAATATTAATTTCCTATGATTTGATGGTTGAAACGGCGATTATACATAACTAGTACTTACTTGTTACTCAAACCCTAGAAAAGTTAATCACGGACACCAATGTAAGTTAAACTATATCCTCCAAAATCAATGTTTTACGTGTGTGTGTATATAAGCACACCCTAAAAAACCACATATATTAACATGCAATGAAGCCCCTCACAACACAATATATTGTACTATAGAAGATAAACTATTGGATGCTGCCTCATCAATGATCTAAAACATATATTATTATTGAATTATAATAAATTGATAGATTTCCATATGATAGTCTACCACTCATTTAAATTACGGACCACGTCAACTAATGTGGGTACAATATTATGGTTGCAGTAATCGCATAATATCGTAATTTTTGTGTGACACTAAATAATAATTATGTAGTTGCATCAGACCGCATCGGACCACATAAGACCAAATCTAATTAATTCACATCACAACTACTGTAGTCTATGTCGAACCACATAAGATCGAATCTAATTAATTCACACCACAACGACTGCAGTCCGTATCGCATACAGTCATAACCCGCATTGCAACGACCATAATCACAATATCCACAACCATAACCATAATCGCGACCATAACCATAATTTAAAACACTTAAAAAAATACATATAATATGCATTATGTGATATGTTTTAAGAGAATGTATTAAGAAACTAAAGGTTAAGAAAATGGTTCACTAGTTGGAAACTCTCTTTTATTTACAAACTCACTAGTTCCAAGCTTATTGCAAAGCCAAGTAAAAGCAGTTGAGTTGGCATTATTACATAAACCTAAACAAACCCTTCTTTCTGTGCCACTCAGAAAGTTGTTCATCCACTAACCCTTAATGGAATGTTCCGCTATTACTTTCATTGCTAGCTACTATATACTCTCTTTAATTACCTTCACATTTAAAGGCATAATTAAAAGCACAAAAGGTAGAAAGAAAAGGAGAAGAGGAAGAAGAAGAAGAAGATTGTGTGAGAAGTATGGGAAGGGGTAAGATAGAGATAAAGAGAATTGAGAACACAAGCAACAGACAAGTAACCTACTCAAAGAGGAAGAATGGGATCTTAAAGAAGGCTAAGGAAATTACTGTTCTATGTGATGCTCAAGTTTCTCTTATCATCTTTGGTTCTTCTGGAAAGATGCATGAATATATCAGCCCTACCACCACGTAAATAAGGATTTCTTTCTTCAATTTATATACTTTCATACTTTTGTTTTTCTATATTCTTAAATAGGGTTGTTTCATCAAGAAGAGTTAAAGTGCAGATAACTAAAACATTCTACTTTTCTTTTTTATATACAAAACACAATTAATTTGTTTTTGTTTTTGTTTTTGGGTTTTGGATCCATTTGTTGGTGAAGGTTGATTGATGTTCTAGCCAGATACCATAAAGCCTCTGGGAAGAGGCTCTGGGATACCAAGCATGAGGTAGGTTTTGATGTTTTAAAATTAAGTAAGTATTGTATAAAAATAAAATAATTTTTTTGGTAGGAACTAGTTCTTTTTTTTGCTGGATTTGTGTCAAGAAAACCTGCATAAAGTTGTTTTGATAAAAATATGTTTAAGGAGAAAGAAGGGTAGAATCAATAATTTTCTGAGTAGATCTACATTTAGAACATGTACTTCCTAGCCTCTATATCTGAGTTTTATATTAAGTATACCCTTCTACATTATTCACAAAAGAAAAGCAAAAACAATAAGAATAGAACATTTCTATTCATATTTATATGAACGGATCTGGTAATAAAAACATTATTCACTTGCTTACTTTTTTCCCTGCAAAAGTTTCAAAAGCTGAATGGCCAGGAATTTGTAGGAAGAAGAAACAAAGATATGCAATAAATATGTTTCTCCTATCTTCTAGATCCATGGATATCTTTTCTTCATTGCATGTATATGCTTCTTCACTAGCAAAATTTCCAGTTTTTTAGTCAGATACACTCAGATCTACTGAAAAATGTTAATCTTTTATAGGATTATTTTTACCTCCTATAGGCCTCCCTTTTTTTTCTCTCTTTTATTGATGAAGTACTTGTTAGAAGTTATAACAATGTTGTTCAATGCACAGAACCTGAACAATGAAATTGATAGAGTGAAAAAAGAGAATGACAGCATGCAAATTGAACTCAGGTATATAGACACTGCAGCTCTTAATATTGCCCTAGCTATATATATATATATATATATATATATATGTCACTCAACATATGGATCTCTCTTTTTTATATATTATATATTTCATAAGTGTAAGTTAATTTCAGGCACTTGAAGGGAGAAGACATTAACTCACTGAACTACAAAGAGCTAATGGCCCTAGAGGAAGCCCTTGATCATGGCCTTGATGGTGTCCGTGAGAAAAAGGTCATTTTGATATTTTTTTCTTATCATAAATAAATTATTTGATATATTGTTCTAAACAATGTTTACATTTTTTGTTTATGCCACAGAGTGAAGTGCACAGGATGTTCATGAGAAATGTATGTGATATTTTTCTTGGATTTATATAAGATATTTAATGAACATATTTAGCAAATTATAATTCCTTTTATATAGTATATATATGATTAAAAACAATACTGATTCTTGTAATTATTCCTATGATACCTTATCAGGGCAAGACTTTGGAGGAGGAAAATAGGGAACTCAATTTCCTTCTAGTAAGTAGCAATTTATTTATGTATCAGTCTTCTTGTTATTTCTGTCATTCATGTTCTATATATGTAGGATTATTGTAGATGATATATACATATACACTAGCAAATTCAATATGCTTAAAAATAATCTAATGTCCAAAAACAAGCTAGTTCATGGTTAAAAATAAGTTTGTATATATAAATGAGGAACCTTCAGCATGTAGGGCTTAATATAGTTCCAGATATTGATGAAATATTTGGATTTGGTTTATTCAATGTTTAATCAAACTATCAAATCCAAGTTTAACTTAAGTTTGATTGTTTGAATGAGTCATGTTGGATATGCTACAATAAAATGGAAAGTCGTAAATAACTTATATTTGAATGTGTATTAATATTATTTATTCATCTTCTCTACACAGTGAATATTAAATTACAAAAGTTGTGAATTGACAAAATAAAACCTATAGACAACAAAAATTTATTTTTCATTACTATTTTTTTGATAAGGGAAAACACAATTTATTAATAGAGTATCAAATTAAAGATAGAAAATTACAACACTATAATTAGGAAAAACATGATTCGATTTAAAACAATTTCATAAGATAATCACGTGGGTTGGCAACCAGTAGGTTATTACATGTTTGTCACTTCTGCCATTAATCCAAAGCCAAAACTTCACCTTTGTTGTTTCTACAACCTATTTAGTGGATGTTTGAGTTGAGTTGAAGATAATATCATTTATGGCTAGCCAAAGAGACCACATTGCTCCTAATGATATAATATTCCAAAGCTTCTGACATTTCATGTTGATTGACTTGGCCATGTGGATGGTGAAATGGCTCAAAGAGTTAAGAGGTATGTAATGCGATGTGAAAATCCAACCAATTAATGTATATCACTTGCCAAACTAGGTAAGTGAACCTGTAAGAAGATAAAAGGTGATGAGAAGATTTTGATTGCTCATCACAGAAGGTGCATAAAAGTCCTCCTCCCTGTGGTGGTATGACTCACCTTCTAAGTAGTGCTTCGATGACTAGTAATTTGTCCTGGAAAAGTCTTCACGCAAGTGTTGTGACCTTCAATGGTGCCTTTAAGTTTGAGAAAACATGCGTAGGCATGTTGGAGTGCTCCTATTGGTGTACTTGTTTAATAAAAAACTTGTAAGCTAATTTCATCGAATAAATGTTTGACTTGTCATGGGATCGACCACACTAAAGAATCTGAAATATGACTCTAGATGCATATTTTTAATATCCTACATAAGATTGTCGATTAGCTCAAGTTCCCAAGTGAAAGGTTGTATTCTCCACTGTAAGATCCACTCTCACTTACTATCCGACCATCTCCCAATATTGCTTATGAGGGCATCACTATATATGTGGGCTCAAGTTATATAATATGTTATACATGTTTATAAGTTTTCTATCACTTAACCAATTGTCTTTCCAAAATTTGTTATTTTTCCCATTCTCAACTTTCGTCAGAGCACTAGTCCAGAGCAATAGCACAAGATCCATCTCCTAGCATCTATGTTTCCTAAAACTTTTCTCTGTTTACTATAGTAATGTCATGAATTTATTACATATATATTGGAATAGAAAAAATACCTACCTTTTTTATTACCCCGTGTTCATCTAACATAAACATTTTAAATGAATTAGTAAACTTGAATATTTCAATAAAGATTTGATAAAAAATTAAAAACAAATAAATTGTAAATGAGTTAAACCTAAATTTTATATATTGTTTTCAAACACAACTACACAACTCAAATGTAAGCTTTAAATTTTATTTTGTTTATATATATATATAGAGGGAGGGATCCACTTACTCTAAGAGTAAGTGAAAAAAATCTACTTCACATCATGATCATTCATTCTTGGGAAATCCAATTGTTTAAATTGTTAAGTACATCTAAACTATTGAATTTTCTAAAATTGGATGACTAAGATGTGAAGTAGGATTTTTTCACTTATTATGGGAGTAAGTGGATTCCTCCCCTATATAATATAAGTTGTATGTTTCTTAGCAAGTGAATATTATTACATATATGTATACACTTCTCACTTTAATGTGTCTTTAGATGTTATGCTTTACTTATTCATAAGGATAGAGAGATAATATATTTTGGGATGTGTGATTCTTGTTAATAGGTAATTGCTTATAATAATACCAATTAACATATGTTTTTCATTCATTCATAGAGAAATTTAAGTATATATAGTCCCGAATAATCATGGGCCATCAAACGAAATCAGCAGGTATTTATCTTCTTTTAATTATTCTAATTTTTTTAATGTTTAACAGCAACAACATATGGCAGTGGAAGGTGCAAGAAACATGCATGGACAATGGATTTGACAAAATTATGTTCGCATATGCCATTTGATCATCTCAATGTGCAACTTAAACAATCAAATGTTATAAGAAATAATAATGTATAATGGATATGCTACTTTATCTACTGAGTTCTGATCCAACCCTTAGATTATGATTTAGGTGATGTTTGTTAGAGCTCACTGTAGACTTTAATTAAAGATTCCATACATATGTTGCTACCTATATATATACACTATCCAGTTATATGAATGCAGAATGTTAATTAACTACTTGCACCCCAATTCTTTGTCTAGGTTATGATATGAAGTGTGCTCATTTCTTATCAAATCATACTTAATGGAAAATACATCACCTAGTAATTAACTTGCACTAGGTATGCAATTGCTTCGAGAATAATTAGTATACAATTCTTTCAGATTTTTTATTACAAGAATGCTTTTTTATATTAGTGATGAAATCATAAATTTAAAATGCACTATAGAACTCACCTAATATAAAATAATAAAAATATGCATCCCAATTACCATGAGCAAGGAAAATAAAAACAATATTATCAACAGAAAAAAGTAAGTATTATGATTGACTATTAATTTTTATAAAACAGAAAGTATTGGGTGATAAAACATGTTTTTAAGAGATACAAATACATGTTTTCCATTTATTTTAACTAGCGTGTCGAGAGACACTTCGTGTCTACCAACATGCATTCTTATTTTATTATATTAAGTATTCATTTTTTATATATTTTATTTTATACAATTATAATATTTTTGTATTAAGAGTACTTTATGTTAAAAAAATATTTATTATAATTTAATTTAAGGTGAGATATGTGGTTAATGTGCTAAAGGTTGTTACTTAGGATTATATGGTTTTTTGTAGAAATAAAAAATGTAAGGGCAAAATAGGAAAATATAAATTACACCATGATGATAGTTATTTCATGTTTTGACTTTATATAGTATATATAGTATAAATGTTAAAATATAATTTCCCTTAGTTTTTGAAATAATTCATCATATTTCTATTTATTGAGAGGAAATAAGACACGTGCATCTGATATGAAAGGTAGTTAGCACTTACCAAGCTGAACAAAACAAAACGACACATCAAACATGTTCTTTCTATTCACTGATCATCGTTCATGATTTTTCCCATAGAGAAGTGGTGAAGTGAGGTGATGATGGTACTCATCGACATGAATCCGGTTACCGGAGTTATATTCTCACCGTCACCGCCGCCTCCTCTGCCGTTCGCTAATGCCAGAATCTTAGGTTTCCGCTTCCAACTCTGTCGTAAGAGTACTCTCAGCTTCGTCATCACCGCCCAATTATCCAAATCATTTTCTTTAAATTTTGGATTGGAATCTCACTCTCAGGTATCAGACTCTTCGATTCTAAATAATGTTAGTTTTGTAACTATGCCTAGACATGTGCAACAATAGCACGGAAAAGAAAATGACTTGTTAATTAGTAATAATATAGTAGAAATAAGGTTATGATATGAAGTGTGCTCACTGTTGTTGGTTATATTGACCCAAATATATAGCTGAAATTGCCATAGCTGTCGTGATGTTGTTGCAGAGGCATCGAAAACCATATTTAGGCCTCAATTGTGGTCACAAACCCATATTTAAAACGGTAAATATGATAGAGCACTCCATTACATAATAGGTTGGGACTTGGTTCTATAGATGTGCCAAAAGCTACTGGGACTAAACTTAGGTACAATTCTTTGGGTTCTTGTGTGCTGTTTTTCTGTTTTCATAACATGGAATATTAATGTGTTCATTGATGAGCTGTTACACATGTTATATTCTTACCAAAATAATTGTTCCATGTTTTGTCCTGATGTTGGTTATATTGTATTTTTAATGGATTGACTTTGGAAAAGTTTCATGTTATAAAATGATTTTGTTTGTAGAACATGAATTCCACCCCATCCTATGATCCATCCCAGTTGCCTTGGATGGGTCCAGTTCCAGGTGATATTGCTGAAGTGGAGGCATATTGTACTATCTTTAGGAATTATGAAAGGTTTCATTCTGCATTAATGGATGCATTATGTAACACATGCACTGGTGAATGTAGTGTTTCATACAAGGTTCCATCATATGAGAAACCAGTGCTCGAAGATAAAATAGTTTCTGTCCTTGGATGCATGGTAACCCTTGTGAACAATGGGAAGCAGGAGGTTCTTTCTGGAAGATCTTCGCTTATCACTCCCTTTCGTGCTTCAGAGGTTAGCATGATAGAGGATATGCTCCCCCCACTTGCCATTTTTAGGAGTGAGATGAAAAGGTGTTGTGAGAGCTTGCATATTGCTCTGGAGAACTATTTAGTTCCTGGTGATGATCGAAACTTGGATGTGTGGAGGAAACTTCAGAGACTGAAGAATGTATGCTATGATTCTGGTTTTCCTCGTTGGGAGGATTATCCATGCCCTGCACTATTTGCAAATTGGAGTCCTGTATATTTATCTTCTTCCAAAGAGGGCGCAGAGTCCAAAGACTCTGAAGCAGCTTTTTGGACTGGTGGGCAGGTAACAGAAGAAGGCATAAAGTGGTTACTGGATAAGGGGTTTAAAACTATTGTAGATCTCAGAGAAGAGATTATTAAAGATAACTTCTATGAAGCAGCTGTGCATGATGCTATTACATCCGGAAGAATTGAATTGGTCAAAATACCTGTTGAAGTTAGGACCGCACCTACAATGGAACAGGTTAATAACTTTGTATCTTATGTTTCAGATAGCAGCAAAAGGCCAATCTATCTTCATAGCAAGGAAGGAATTTGGAGAACATCTGCCATGGTCTCCAGATGGAGGCAGCAAATGGCTCGCTCTGAATCACAGTTTCTTTATAATCAAGCAGTTACTTCCAATGACCTGTTATCAGACTATACAAATGGATCTAGGAAACTGCCGGACACTTCAGTGACTGATGAGGGGTCCTCCCTGGAAAAGGATATCAATTTGTTACAAGAGAGTTTGGGCACAACAAATAGTTCTGTTGGATCATTTCAGAGAAGTGCCTTTCCAAATAAGGAAAGTGAAAAAATACAAAGGAATGAGGCCTTGAGTGGAATCAGTCCTGATGATAGAACTTCATCCCAAGCCATCGCTGATACTGGGGAAGGATCCTTTTCAAATTTCTCCGGTAAAACTAGCCCTTTTGTAGCTCAAGTTCCTCCTTGTGATATATTTTCCAAAAAAGTGATGTCCAGATATTTGGGACACTTGCCAGATTCATGGAACATGCATACTGGAAGACTGCAGAGGGCAACCGTTAATGGGTTTGGTGAAGAGGATAAGTCCAGGTTAGCCATGCGTGATGAAGACTTGGGAACCACTGAAGGAAACATGTGTTCGTCCTCAGTGGGAGTTGTAAGGGTGCAGTCAAGAAGGAAAGCGGAGATGTTCCTTGTACGAACAGATGGATTTTCTTGTGCAAGAGAGAAGGTGGATGAATCATCTTTGGCCTTCACTCATCCTAGCACTCAGCAACAGATGCTTATGTGGAAATCTACACCCAAAAATGTATTATTGTTGAAAAAGCTGGGGGAGCAGTTAATGGAAGAAGCTAAAGAGGTAATGATTCTTTTGACTCTAGGAAACATCCTAAAGAAATTGGTTCTATTAGTTTTTCAATGGTCTATTCATCTAGGAATTAATTTGCATTTGCATTTTGATATGGCATATACATTTAGGGGTGGTGGGGTGGGCAAGTTCTGTTGTGTGGGGCATTGAGGTCAGAGAACATGGTAGGTGGCAGTATCAGGAACGATTAGTTTTGCAAATGATTTAGTATCAAACTTGTCAACCATTGATATTACTTTCCATATTGTATGCTTGTATTTTGTAATTGTATCTTTGATCAACAAGTATTTAATATATCTGTCGCCCTATTAATGTGAGGATTTAAGCACCATAGTTGGAGGGGTGTAGTTGAGCTCAGCTTTTGATAGACATGTTGGCCCATTTAACAAGCTAGCAAGTATTAAAATTTACTGCGCCAAAATAAAAAAACGTGTATTTATAATTTTATATATGTCATGTTATTATTTTATATAAAATGTTATCTTCAATTATATCAATAATACTATCCATATATTTCATAATTATATAATGATATACATGCATATGCTACTTTTATTTAATATTTTCAAATTTATGTGCACCAGAGAGAAAGATGCTTAGTCCCTTCCATGTGTAGTAAAGAAGTGGAATTTAGGAATCAGATCTTTTAGAGTATGTAAGTAAAAGTAGTTCTGAGCTTTGAGTCGTATTCCTAGACCATTTGATGCTTTTGGGATTCTTTTGCAAACTGAGTGTTTATTTTGAAGTTTTGAAATTAATTGAGCAAACACATTCTTAGAAGAGTTTGTGTCGAATATGCAGGTTGCTTCTTTTCTATATTATCAAGAGAAAATGAACGTTTTCGTGGAACCTGATGTACATGATATATTTGCTAGAATTCCTGGGTTTGGATTTGTTCAAACCTTCTATATTCAAGATACTTGGTACTGGAGTTTGTGAATTTGTGTGCAATAACTTCACTTTTTTCCTTTATATGAAAACAGTGCTTCTTAATGCTCAGTCAATATCTAATGCCTTTGATTCAGTGATCTACACGAGAAAGTAGATTTTGTGGCATGTTTGGGAGGAGATGGTGTTATACTGCATGCTTCAAATCTATTCAGAGTCGCTGTCCCCCCTGTTGTGTCATTTAACCTTGGATCCCTTGGTTTTCTGACTTCTCATAATGTAAGCTTTTGTAATCCATAATTTATTTCAGCATTTAAGTAATGGATATGACCTATTTGTATTATGTTTTATGTTTCTAGTTTGAAGACTACAGGCAGGACTTACGACAAGTCATCCATGGAAGTAAGACACGAGATGGTGTATACATAACTCTCAGAATGCGTCTTCGATGTGAAATTTTTCGTAAGGGTAAAGCAATGCCAGGGAAAGTATTTGATATTCTCAATGAGGTTGTTGTTGACCGGGGTTCTAATCCATACCTTTCAAAGATTGAATGTTATGAACGCGATAGACTTATAACCAAAGTGAGTTTTATCTTGCAGTTGTTATTTGCACCCCAAATTTCTGTACATCTTTTATATTCTATGATGATAGCCACTATTTATTTAAACTTTACATTTCTGGACACCTTTTTGAAGCAGTATCATGCCTTCTATGTGGTGATTGTCATGTTCATTCAGGTACAAGGTGATGGAGTCATCGTGGCCACCCCGACTGGAAGCACAGCCTATTCTACAGCTGCTGGAGGTTCCATGGTAAGCTTGTGCTAGAATTGTATTCGTTAGAACATGGTTTGAGTTGCATTTGTTACTAAATTAATTAGATGTTTTGATTGGATATATTTGCTTTCGAATACTTTAATAAAATATTTATTGTAATCTTTAGCTATTAGTGTGTGTCACCCAAGCTTCCTGACTTGCTCTTTCTGCTTAGTAATAGATGTTGAACATTGTATTGAGGTGTCTTCCTACTCTTAATGTATTGCGCTACAGGTGGCAACTTAATATAACTGGATGATATTCTTTATGTCTTCCTACTCTTAATGTATTGCGCTACTGGATGATATTCTTTCTGCATAGTAATAGATGTTGAACATTGTATTGAGGTGTCTTCCTACTCTTTAACATTAAGGTTTGGACAACAATATCGATTTATATATTTTGGACTGTAAGAAATTTTTGACAGCACTCTCCTACAATAAGGACTTCCCCAAAATACTATTAATACATCTAAGTCCAAGGCAACAGTCAACTAACAACAAGGCCTCACACAAACAATAATAATTAATAATTTAGTCATTAAAATGGTAATATAAAATATATCAAAGCCCTATAAAATTTAAAATATATTTTTATTTTTGGCCCCCCTAGAATTGTGGCCCATAGGCAAGTGCCCCTCTGGCCTATGCCTAGGGCCATTTGTATGAAAGTTGTAAACTTGTAGTAGTGAACATCTTTAGATGGAATGAAGCGGCAATGAAGATGTCATTCACTAACTGTTGTTCCATTCGTGGGTGGTGAACACAAGCCAGTACTGAAAGAATCACCATGCAAAGTTTAAATTAGCATAGCAGCATCTTCGAATGACCTTGTATAGTTTCCTTTAATATGTGTTATCTGTACAGAATCAGCATGAAGTCAACTTGAACCATTCATTGCTTTCATTAATGTTTTTTATCTAATTACAAGAAAACTGCAGGTTCATCCAAATGTTCCCTGCATGTTGTTTACCCCAATCTGTCCACATTCACTCTCATTTAGACCAGTTATACTTCCAGATTCTGCTCGACTTGAATTGAAGGTGAAGTAAATCATTCTCTGTGTTGTAATAGCGGTTACTCGTTACCAAAATTGCATGTTTTATTACTTATGATGCATCCTCTATTCCAACAAATGTTTCCCTACTTTAGTTATGAATAATTGCTTCTCAGGCAAGGGTTGGAAAAAAGTTATGTATTTAAGAATTAAGATTACATGAATATTAGAATTACCTGATGTAAGAATTTAATGGTTAATTAATGATTTAAATAATTTAAGGTTTTGTGATTAAGGCATGAGTTATATAGGATTAATTCGTTACAGATTCCAGAAGATGCGAGGAGCAATGCCTGGGTTTCATTTGATGGGAAGAGAAGGCAGCAGCTTTCAAGAGGAGATTCGGTTCGAATATCTATGAGTCAGCATCCACTTCCAACAGTTAATAAGTTTGATCAAACAGGTGATTGGTTTCATAGCTTGATTCGCTGCCTAAATTGGAATGAAAGGCTTGATCAAAAGGCCCTATAAAAAATGCGAAAAAGTGAAGTACAGATATGCATTGTTCTCCTCTGAAGACTTGGGTTGTGTAACTGTGGTACAGATATTGGTTGAGATTATAGAACTTAGAGATATAGTAGTAGTAGACAGACACATACAGATAGGGTTTGATAATGGTTTTCCCAGCATGTTATTATGGCATGATGCTGTTACTGACATTATTTAAGGCTGTAAATTGTTCATCTCATTGGTGCTTCTGGATGTTTATCACTTCCTGCAAGGCCGTTGACTTATCTGTCTCATTTTACATGTTAACATAGTACCTATAATAGTTTTTGCTGTTCCTGAGGGTAGTTGTAGTACTTGTACTATTGACTTTACACAGCCTCCTTTTATGTAAATAACACAGAATTAAAATCACTGCTCTTCTCTCTCTCTCAATTTACTGTCATATAACTGGAACCAATAATAAAACTGACTATGATGCTTCACCAGAAGTTGTATTTTGTTATTTTCATCACGTTACTGAGGGCACTTTTCAGAAAAATATTAATGGGATATGGAGATATTGCTAGTAATCTACTTCATGGGGATGATAATCTAAATAAGAGCAAGGTAACAGTATAAAGGGGAAGTGAGAAATGCATAGCACAAATTTAAAGTAGAATTCATGTAATAGTACTATTTTACAACACAACTATTGAAAGATAAATCAATTTTCTTAAAAACCAAAACAATAATACTAATACCCACAGTGGTTTTCCATTGTTAAGAAATTTATAAAGACATAGGCAACCAAGTGCTACACTTTGCTATACAAGCATGTCTTGTAGTACCAATACACTAACAAAGAAAAAAGAGGGAAAAGAAAGGGGGAAGGGGATATATTTTCTATATGAAAGCAACTTATTAAGTGTTTTTCTCACACAGCCCTAACAGCTTGAAACCTTGGTTCCTTGGATAGGAACTTCTGCTCAGCATAGACAGACATGTAGTCACCAAAAACAAACTTAGGATAAGTGTCATCCACTTCTTGGTTTTCTTTTTCCACCAACTTTGGTGCAGGATATATTGTAGCATTAAGTGGTGGATTATAGAATGATGCAATTGATCTCCTGTTTCCATCAGGAAAGGACAGAACCCTGTGCCAACAACTCTTGTATCTACCATTGCTCAGGACCTCAATCTGATCACCAGTGTTGATCACAATGGCATTTGGCAATGGCTGCACATCAATCCATTCTCCATCTTTGAGCATTTGAAGGCCACCTACCTTATCATCTTGGAAAAGTAGGATCACACCTCCTGCGTCGGTGTGTGCTCGCAAACCATTCACAAGCTCTGGATAGGGACATGGTGGGTAGTGGCTAACCTTGGTGCCAAAGAATGCATTATCTTCATCTCCACCATTCAGTGCCTTCTTCATGTATCCATTTGGTAACCCCAAATTCTCATCCATCACTTCCATGATCCTCTCTGCCAAATTCTTTAGCCCAGTCCTATATTCTGTCATGGTTTCCCTATCAAGTTATAATAGAAGAATGTGTGAGCTAACAATAAGAGTGTGCATGAAATGATAGTAATATGAAATAGCATTTTTCATGGTATGTTTGACTATCTTTTTAGCATGAAAAAACCATTGATTTGCTTTATACCTGAAACCTGGTGTTTTTACTGGCCATTCATTATCATTCATGATAGTGAAAACATCTTCCCAATCCACATGCTCCAACTTTTCACCACTCTTTTTTTCAGCTAATTCGTTTATTAACTTCACAGCTTTGGAGTTCTTGAAATTTTCCTCTCTTTCCAGCTTATAGCACTCAGAGCTAACTTTCTTCACCCTCTCAAGGACCTCTTCTGGAATACCATGGTTGATCAACTGTACAACAAACTATGAGCTTTGATATGTATATTGTTGCAATAGTTTACATGGTATGAATTATGATCTTGCCTTCTTTCAACAAAATCTAAGGTTGATAATGAGTATAAATGAAAAGTAACTTAACCAAAAAAATTTGCTAAGAAAATTATTCTTATGGGAATGATGCAACATGATTGTTAACTTTTGAATAGAAAAATGCTACTTATCACTTTATTCCTTTGTTATGTAACATTACTCTAATGATATTTGGATACTTATGTAAAGATAAATGATATATTTACCTGGAAGAATCCCCATTCTTCACACCCTTTGGCAATCTGTGCCAAAGTTTGGGCTCTTTCTTCTCCATTCAGCTTTGAGAAATCAATTACTGGAATTGCCATTTGATAGAAAAGGAATATAACAGTTATGATAAGAGATGCAACAAGTGTGTATTTGTTATTTGAGCTTGTTCTGTTGTGGTTTCTAAAAGAGGTACCTTTACCTATTTATAACAAAACTCTTCCTACCATGTTGGATACATAAACTTAGTTAAATAGTTAAATGTCAAACTATAGGTTACTTTTAAAGAAATCAGCTGTTAGAGTAAGGTCCACGGACGGTGACACATTTAATTATTATATTATCATTTCATAAGGTCAATGATTGCTTTCAGAGTTAGTGTTTCTTTCTAGTTTTTCACCCAGTTACACAACCCAAGAAAGTAACACATGTAACTTATAAACCAATTACTAACAGATAGATCTTGAATCAATCCATCTTAGTAATGTTGCATGTATACATATGAGGAGTTAATTTAATATAACTTTCTATTATCTGTGTTTCTATTTGTATAACAAAGATATTCTTTACACTATGGAAAAAGAATTAATCTATTTTGGGCTATTATTACCAATTGCTCCTTGAAGTCAAACCAATGATCTTGCATCGTTAGACTAATGTATTGTTAGTTATTGGTATGAATTTGATTCAAATAAAAGGAAATACATAAATCATGTTAAATTCATATTTATGGACCTCTCCAAGAGTAAGTGGACAAAACATACTCCACATTATAGTAATTCATTCTTATAAAATCCAATGATTTGAATTAATGAGTAGATCTAAACCATTAGATTGTCCAAGAACAGATGACTAAAATGTTGAGTAAGTTTTTTCCACTTACTCTTGAAGTAATTGGATCCTCTCATTTTCCTTCGTAATACTTTTTTTGTAAAGTATTTTCTTAATGGGGAGGGATCCACTTACTCCAAAAAATACTTACTCTTCATCTTAGCCATCAAATCTTGAAAAATTCAATGGTTTAGATGTACTCACCAATTCAAACCATTGGATTTCCAAGAATGAATGGTCATGATGTGGAGTAAGTGTTTTTCCACTTACTCTTGGAGTAAGTGGATCCCTCCCCTTTCTTAATAATACTATGAATAATTTAACCGTGTATTGACTTTGAAACTTATAATTTAGCGTATAGTTTAAATATATGCCTACAACTATAATCATGTGTTGGGTACATCCACATCGCTTTGTAGAACTACTACCAATGGACTTTCACACATATTATAATAATACTATATTCTGTTAATACACATATTATAAGCCATAGTTTTACGTTCAAGGAAGCCAACATCAAAACTATAATATATAATAATACTATCATCTACCCATATTGTAATACATTGTCAACTTTTCAAATTTATATGCTAACATGGTTGGTTTTTCCCTTTTTGTTTTAATTAAAATGAATTGAATGCTATAAAGTTATCATTGGGATTTTGCTTAATCATCACTCTTGATCATCGTGTCAAATATCATTAGTGAATTATTGGAGTTGTGAATTGATTCCTATTGTCCAAATGATAGGATACAAATTCTGATAAAACAGATGAGAATGGCATTTGATTAAGGAGTTGAGTTTACAACCTTAACTAACAATTGCTGTACTTGTACTCTATTGTTGTATTCCAAAACAAAAACTATTTCTTCAGATTTGCATTACTCACCGTTCAACTTTTCAGGCCGCGTGGCATGGATTATACTACATCATTATTATTACATGAAGAGAGATTCATTAACCATCATCTTAACCATCAATTTTAGGAAAATCCAATGGTTTGAATTAGTGGATAGATCTAAATCATTAGATTTTCCTAAATTTGATAGTTAAGATATGAAGTAATTAAATTTAAATTTTTTATGTAAGTATAATATCATGCCATATAATTGTTCGGTCCACAACTAAAAAGGTTTTGATCTCAATCTCCACCCATTCATATTATTTTTAAAATAGTATTTTATATATGGGTGACGATGAGTAAGATTCTTATATTCCCTCTTCCTACAAGATAATTTTGTGCAAAACCAACATTTTCCATAAGATCATATGGGATGATTTTAATGGCCGTAAAAATAACTTATCACCTAATATAAAAAGATTTTTTATTTTTTATTGTTTAATCTTAGAGTTGGGAAAGTTTTCAAAAAACCTTATACCTTAAATTCTAATAAGGTCTTATCCCACCCCTAGGCTTGGTTATTTTATGCATTTCTTTTGATGTACACAAAAAATATGATCAAGTAATATACAAATAATGATATTCTAGCATTTTTTCTTTATCTATTCATTCATGTGGTATTATCAATCATATTTCATGTGTATATTTTTTATGGAAATTATAAAGTTGGTATATAGAAAGAAAAAAGAACGTCCAAACTAGTACATTATATTAACTAGCAAGTGACCCGTGCATTTGCACGGGACGATATTTTTTTTGTATGATTCAGAACATACATTATATATGCATTCATATGGTTAAGAACACACGTTATTTGTGCATTTGCATGGTTAAAACACACATATTACATGTACATTAGGAAGACATATATTACCAGTGCATTCGCATGGTTAAAAACACATATGTTATCCGTACATTCACATTGCTAAAAAAATACATGTTACTCATACACTTTTGTACTTTCTTGATTGATTTTCATGATTTATACTCTATATATTTGGCTAACTAATAAATATAATAAAAATTTATATTGTTCATTATTAATATAGACGTACATATGGAGAATTTGTTTAATTTTATAATTTATTGTGATACTTTCTTAATGTAATTTGTTTATAATTTATTTTACTTCTAAGATAGTATTTATTAGTAGTTGTTAGTATAATTGATTTATTATTTCATATTTTTTTTAATAAGTAATTTAATGATTAGTACTTTTCGGGTTTAATGATTTAGTATGACAACTTCGAAAATAATATTTTAATAGATAGAAATGAAATTTAGTAATAAATGGTCATTGAAATAGAGAAGTTGTAATTATATAGTTTAGTTTTTTTCTCAGAATAATGTAAGCCTAAATTATTTAGGATTAAAACTGTTAAATTATTTTAACGATAGTAATGAAAATGAGAAAATTATAATTAAATTTTTAGATTTTTAAAAAAATAATGCAGACATACTAATTTGCATGTAGTGATTAATATACATTATTTTCCACATTTAATAACATCATCAATATCACCCATAAGCATCACATTAAATGACAATATGTGTTTTTATTCCCTTATTTTCACCAGTTTTATTTCTTTCCTAATGTTCCACGAAGAGTTGTACATCTCTTTTTAGAACAATGAAGAAACATTATATTTTTGACATTTGAATTATTTAAAGACTGATAATCAAATATCAAATATGATGAGAAAACTTAAATGAAATGAACATGTATAGATTGACAATGTTGGAGGGAAATGAAGTAAATTTTTTTTGGAGGGAAAAGAGTGATTATGGTGATGACACATGTCATGGCTAATATGGCAAGGACTTAGTTTTCTTATATAGTATATAGATGGTAATATCAATGAATGGTGATATGATGATATTATGTTTAATTGAGGTAAAAGACGTAATATTAACCCATATTTATACTAATGTTATAATTCTAATTAAATAAGAAACAAATCATAAAATATGATAATCTCAACCCTAATATATTTTATAAGATACTTTAACAAATCTAATATATGTTCATCGTAATATGAAATATTATCTCTATATCTATGTATCTGGATATTCTCTTAAGATATTCTAATATACTTCCATATATTCCAATACTTTTATTTTATTTTCAACCCCTACACTACTAATAGAATGTAACTTTCCTATTATCTTGAGATTAATTTTTTATTTATAAATAGCTAGTTTTTGGGAAGGGAAAAAAACATATACAGATCCCTAATAATTTAATCTCTGAATTTAAATCTAAACCCAGATTCTTAAGTAGTATATACTCAATAAGCTCATTTATGTTGGCTTATAAATTATAGTGAGAGGAGACAATAATATAATAGTATAAGTAAGCAAAAATATGTATAAGGTAACCATGCATATAATGGAGGTACAATACATTTCTCCAACATAATGTCAGCATAGACAAATGAATTTAAGCTATGTTCATGTATTTCAAGCCATTTTAATTAATAAACTGATTATTGGATTCCCTTCAAAGCCTTATATTACTAGATTTCTCTATTTGTGATAGCAGAATAACACATGGTGATGTATAATTGTGTCTCTCATAAGGTACCCACGACAACAATTATGACAAATAATTTGTCTAGGGTGCATGAATATACACATAGATTTGGTCAATACTCAATCATTTTGCTTTATTTTAGTACAAAGGGTTATTATTCAACTCACACTTTTGGTGCAAAGTGTTAAACTTTTGTATTATTTGAGTGACTTTTGAGTTGTTTATTGTAATAATCAGATATTTTAATGACAATAAGCAATTGAATAATTGTGTAATATTTTTGTGGAATTAGTTCAGTTAATTAGGTTATAGAAGTTGAAATCGGAATGTACAAATTCAAATCCTAAAAAATGAGTTTCAACAATATCTTATTTCCTACACCCTTGACCATTTCTACATAAAATATTTTACAATATAAGCTAACAACTTATGTAAATCCTAATAAAGTGATTAGTCATACCTACACCATAAAAAAGATTATCTCATCTTCACAATTTATGTCAAACTTTGATAGGTGAGTAATGTTTTTTCAATGTATTTTATAGCAGGATGATTCTTCAAGATGTGTATTATTTGTCATTTGATCAGTTAATAAACTGAACAGTTGTTTGGGTATATGCTCATGGGAAATCAAAATTTTACACACATAAAAATTCAAGTAAATATAGGTCATGACAAATATTGGGTCAATTATTTCATAATATATATAGAGAGATATTTATTTTAATGATAATGATGATATTTGGATATCATGTCGTTTTTTGTAATAAAACTTTTAACACGATTCTCATAACCATTATTATATAATATACTCTTCTAAGATTAGTAATTGTTAATTTTAATAAGCAATTGAGTGTTAACAAGGACACGACATTATTATATAATATAAATTAGGCTAGGACAAAGGATATGTTATGACTTATGATCTCTTCTTAGAGTAGTTAATAGTGATGACATTAACATTCTTTATTTCTCTTCCTCTTGTCCAGAAAGTCAAAACTGATTGTACTAAAGTAGTAGTTTAAAGTTTTCTTTTCACCATTTTTTATTAGAGACTTTAATTTTTAAATTAATTGTTTACTCCAGGTAGTACAAGTCACTTTCTCCTTGAGTAGTAAAGACATAAGTTATGAATTTTGCATATAAAGAAAATACCTGTTGGATATTTTAGTATGATTAATTATAATATGAACTTTTTTAACATGCATGTTGCGATATGTTTAAATGAGTTGACGCATTCTGTAATTATTATATAATCAAATTAATTAAATAAGTTATCTTTGAATACTAATAAGGAGAATTTTGCTGTTAGCTATCCAAGTCAATGAACTAATTGATCAAGATTGCTGATCAAAAGCCACTATCTAACTCCCAAGCATTCATTCACTGCAAAATAAATAAAAAAGTATTTGTATTTTTTCAATGAATGTGTGCCTAAGGTCCAGTAGTAAAAGATTAACTTGGGTAGTGCTGGGTATAAGATAGCTTATATTTTATTTACAAGTTTGCAGAAATATTTGGTGGATTAAAAATATGTACTACTTTACATATTGTATTTTTACAACAATTTAAGCATGATAATACATGGTCTATATATATGACTTTCACTACGGCCCTTAACTCACTTAAGCCTAAAATATGATGCACATTTAAACTGGCACCTTATTATTTTGAGAGTAACATAGAAGATAGAAGGCACATGTGCCTGGATGTGTCCATCATTGCTCTTACTAAACCTCCTCTAGGCACTAAGCACCATTATAATTAATCATCATTTTTGTGAGCATATATATCCATGTATTTTCCATCTAACTTTGACAAAGCAGAAATAAGGACAACACTACTGGAAGAAGAAGTAACCCTGATTCCTAAAATGGTAAAACCATTCTGCAGAAGGGAAAGGGTATTTGCCCCCTCTTTTATATGACACCTATAATCCTATATCATGCAGACCAATTCACTAATTGGAACCCAAAAGTAACATTGTACAACAAAATTGGCCACCTTGTAGTCCATGGAGGGGGAAAATTGGAAATCTAGTTAAAGTTGAAAATTCTATTGCTTGAATTATTTACCTTATTCAACATTATGATGAATATAGTTCTTCAGATTCCATTGGTGATGTCCAATACCGCAACAGTGATTCTACAGTTACCCTTCGAGTTGCACTAAGCATTGAAATGAAAAACCGACAACCATCAATTTTGTACTCTTCAAGAGGATTTCTATGGCCGAAGCTCCTTACATTAACCTGTCAAAACTGTCAGATGAGCCTTTAGTTGTTAACAAAGCCAAAAGTATTAAGGAGAGGACAAATTACCGCAGAGCTGAGTCTATTCATGTTTATAAGATGATCTCTCCAGAAACAATCAAGAGTTTTTAAAAGAACAGCTCTCTGTATGTCATAAATATTAAAAATCTAATAAATATATTTTTAGAGAAAGAAAGAGAAACTGTCAAGTCCCAAGAAATGGGTAAACAAGAAGCAATCAGAATCCAATGAGCGAAAAAAGATAAGAGGAATCAACAATCTCCTTATGCTTGTGCTTGGTAACAATGCATACTTTACCATTTGGGCAACATACTTGGTTTTTTCAATAAAAAATAATAATACATCCTTAACTGCTAACTTTAGAAACAAGCTCACTGTAGATGAGCCATATTCCTACTTTTAAGAGTAGGCAATGACCGGTAGGATGGTAGGACTACAATCATAGTATCATTTCCCCACAATAAAGATCATAACTTTGTAAGTAGAATATCTTATACTATTGTGATTTTCTATTTTATCTCTTCCTTCTTTCCTACCTAAAATCATCCAATTCAACAGAAAAGATTAAGAAGTGATACTAGCGCTAGTTGCTGTTTGTGACAGTTCTCTATATTAATAAACTTACAGATGGCAACCACAATTTCATTTACAAGAATAAACAGTTGAATAAAATATCTGACCTCAATTTCCTTTACATGTTTCTCATCATAACCAGACTCTTCAACAACATTTAAATATGAAGCAATGAGATAATCTCCAAGGTACTTGCGAAGGAGATTAGAAGTTGTCCGATACTTCCCATTCCTACATAGGCATACTGTCAGTGAGTTTTTTACTCTACTAAATTTCTCATATCTAAAGTAAAGCAACTAACTCACTCAATTAAATCATCGGAGCAAATAGTAAGCCATCGTCTTAATGACGAGTTTTTCCTGCGAATTCCCCTAAAGGCATTTGGAGGTGCTGGCAAGTTGGGAAGAGAAAAGTAGACAATATCAAGAGAACTTATGTCATGCAACTGCCCAAGTGATTTTAGCAAATTGTCATCTGTAATCCCTTCAAAAGATTCTGCCATATTCCATTTGATTGTTTCAATAATAATATTATAAGTTGATTCTGAACCAAAAATAGAAAATGAAAGAGGACAGAGAGTACGTGTGGTTTGTGTATGGAGGACCACTGGTATTGCAAATGAGCTTACCATGCAACAACTTTCCACCAACTGTCATAAACTCTTTCAAGAGCTTACTCAAACTCCAGCTACGTGGATGCTACAAAATCCATTCAGCCTTAAATAAAAGGAATCGGTGGATACAAATATACAACATTTAAAGGGAATGTTGAACCACCTTCAGTGGATCAATATTACTTAAGACAATCTCGTCCACCACTGCTTGCATATACCTATGAGCAAGACATTACATTATGAAGGGAAACTAGAAACAAAATTAAATATAATAAACAAGCAGTAGAAAAGAGGAACTATAAGAATACACCTTGATCACCAAAATGGACAAAACATGCTTGCATTAGATAAGGTAGATATTATATCCTGGTTTTTTAATAAAAAGATATATGCTGCCTTATTCCATGCTACCAGTTGCAATATGCCTTGAAAATTTCTATCCATAGGGTGTTTGATGTACAACCACACATTTATTCCAATTCTTCCTGAGGTGACCCATGATGATAAATAATAAAAGAACTTAATTGCAACTCCCAAACAGAATGTGATTCATCATCCTTGAGACATTATCAAATAAAAAGGCATAAGTGTATGCATGGTTGACAATTTTAAGGCACTCACTTGAATATATGTTGGGAGCAGCTTTCATCATCTCCTGTTAAAATTAACTGCCTTAGATCATAAACATGCTTTCGTTGCACCTGATAAAGTATGAAATACAAAACCAAATGAGTTGATAAAAGATGGTTTGCAGACTATAAGATAAAGTCCAAAAGTTCATTTCTAAAGAGAAGGGTGAAATTTTATTCCATGAAAAATATACATAGAACAAAGAAGTATCTGAGGCTCTGAGATTCTTCATTAAATTATAAACGATGAAAACTTAGGCAAAAACATGATACAGAATCCTGGCAGATAAAGAAATTCAGCCAAAGTAGCTAAATTTTTGGTTTAAGATTCATTAATTAATTTGAAACTTCTTATCAGTAACTACAATAATAAAAAGTATGAGCCTAACTTTGTGTAAGTTATTAATAATTAAACAAAGTTCACAAGCTAATGAAAGCCTAAAAACTGTTCCTAGAAAATACTCATAATTTGACATTTATCTAGTTGAATTAATCTACAACATCTGACCAGAAATGGTAACTAATTACATCATCTATCCGGAGTATGCTTTAGAAACATACCTCCAAAACTTCATCAAACTCAACCAGGTTCTTTCTTATACTGAAGAAGAACTTTTCTGCATTGATTTGCAACCCCAGGAGCTATACGTATGTCACAGTCCAGTTAGTAATGGGAAGATAGCATTCATCAAACATAAAATATGAAAAAGATAGAGATAGCATTGAAAACCACATATAAACAGAATGAAGAATTATGTTTAATGTTTTTAATGTAAAACAAGAAATTCCATTATAGTTTATAGAAGAGAAAGTGAACAGCACAAAACAAAAGCAGAGGATGAGACATCCTCCAAAAATAAAGTACTACTTACAAATCAATCATAATGTAAATAAGTAGATTATAACCTGCTTTACAATGGCATCACCCTCAATTGGCATATCCTCGTCATTTGTAATTTTTGAGATAAGTCTCACAGCCCATTCAGTATCAAAATTGAACTTGCGAAACATCTCATCCTGCAAGCTACAACATGATGACGTGTGTGAGAACTGAATGACAATACTTAAACAGTAAACCATGTCCCCAGTCAATTCCAACCACCTCAGAGAACACATAAGTTAATAAACTAACAAAGGAGCGAAAAGTCTTGAATAATTCAGCCATAAGACTCAAGGTTCTTACTTTTTACGGGAAAAAACTGTCACAACAATCCAAACTATACCTTGATGAAAAATTATATTATTCACATTAATAACAGTCATTGTAATGTTTTGTATTACATTAAAATAAAGTTCAATGCAAATAAAACAAATAATTTTGAATTTGAAATCCCAGTTTTAATTACGTACACACAACCCAAGTCAAATTATTTGGAACTCACGCCTAAACCTATCTATTCAAAGACATATTTATTACAGATAGAAAAACCTAAGGCTCCTTTCAGCCTATATCAACCAAAAGTCCTTTTCCTTGCAACAACAGGCTGAGTATCTCCTCTGAAATAAAACAGTCTTTAACAGATAACGACTAGCAGATAGAAATTTAATGAGAAACTGAGGAACGGTCTTAAACCTAGTCAGAGAAGAACTGAGGAACAAAGAAGTTTGTTGTTATTAGAACCGTGCAGAGTAGGACCAACTCAACCCCAAACGCTAGCTCATTGGATGAGAGGATGCCTAAGCCTTATAAGCATTGGTTTGGCCAGTGACCATATTCCCATCCTACGATGGAGTGATGGACTATCTTAACCCACCTCCCTCACGGCTAAGACTGAACATATGCAGGTAGCCCATCAGGAGGGTCAGGATCTAAAACCATATTCATAATTTGGATGGTAAGCAAAAGGAGAGGCGCATGGTGGGTTATAAGGCTGCTAGGGCTGTCTGTGAGGACAAGGGATCTTAACTAATGCTATTGATACCATATTAGAATTGTACAGAAACGGCCTAACTCATCCCCAAAACCTAGCTCATAGGAGCCTAAGCCTTATAAGCAATGGCTAGGCCATATTCTCATCTGATGCGGGACTATCTTAACAGTAGTTTATATGGCATGCCAGTGCAAAGCTTGAAAAGTAGAAACCTAACACGGACACATGCTACCAAGAAACTTAGTGATTGAATTTTCTATTCTATTTTTAGCACTGAGAAGAAAAAGTTCAACAGCCATAAACAATGATAAAACCCAACAATCAAAACAATAAGCATCACCAATTTTGGTTTAAGTTGACACCTGAGAACACCCACTAAACTTGTATGCATATAATAACCATTAAGTAGCGGCAGCAATACTAATATTATACTACCTGACCATAAATCGTGTTGATCCTGGATCCCCCTGCCTTCCTGCTCTGCCACGGAGCTACAACAAAGATTATAACAAATGGATTTAATAAAATGTGACCAAAACATATCTACCAGGGATAATAATAGTGATAATATATGGACATCAATAAATGGAAAAGAGGACAAGCTTTACAAGATTAAGGTAAAAACTGAAATGGCAAAATTTAGTATATCATGCCCTAAGCTCTAGAGAAGTGTCAAGAACATCTAAATGGAGACGTGAGAAACCCATATTAAATGTTGGATTTATAGCTACCCTATATGTTTTGTATATATAAGTAGCAACATTTTAATACTAAATTCAAACAATTCCTAGTTCAATGAGTATCTGAATACAAAAATGTAAGCATTCCTAGCATATAAACAGATCAATCTACAGTCAAAAGTTACTGTTTAGCAGCGGCAACCAAATTAACATATAAAAGTCTGCAGAAGCTATATATATTACATCATAGAGAAGCTGCAATGAAATTAACATATATCACATGAGACAGGAACCATTTCCCACTCTTACCTCTCAAATCCTTACACTTGAGTAGAGGTTAAGGGGAAATAGTTTCCCCTTATTTTCATAACAATTCAATATTTTGCTGGCAACTAGTTTAATTAATGGTTTCAGAAAGGTCATATTGGAATGTTAAACAGTAACATCTTGCCCTCTCTCGTTAATCATCCAATGCGAATGATACAGTGAAGACAACTGCTAGATCTGACCACAGTACTACTAGTCTTAGATTGTTACTATGCTTTAGTACCCACCTGGTTATCTATTCTCCGGGACTCATGCAAAGAAGTTCCAATCACATGAAGGCCTCCAAGTCTTTTTACCTCAGACCCTTCATGCAAACAGTGTTCTTCACAGTCTTTCAGAACTGACAGATACGCAAGTGCAACAGTTGGACCAAGAGGGTACATCTCAGATTCTTCATTAGCAAGCTTCTCCAGCTCCTCCAAACTATGTGACATACTCATTTCAATGGCCTCCAAGATAAAAGATTTAGCGTATTGATACGTCCAACTTTTAGCCTCACTTTTGGAAACATATTTGGCTGAGTAATACATGACGCATATAACACATTAAGTTAAAACATGTAATCATGGCTAATATCAACAGAATTCCATCTGGAACAAAAGAATTTCTGAACTAGAATCACAGACCCATTAAGGCTGACTTTGCCAGCAAGGCCAATGATGATGATCCAACGTTTATTTTTGAAAGCGCCTATATGAAAACATTCATTAAAAACTGACTCTAAAATAAAGAAAATTAGAATACAATAACAGACAGGATTACCTTTTCTGAAATAGCCTCACCAGCAAGATCAATATTTGGATCCTCTTGTGTCAGAAATGAAAGTATGCTATCCTCTATAATTTCTCTGGCAAGCATCTACACATACCAGGAAAAAACTGTATGAAGTCATTTCCAAGATCCAATTCATGCCAAGGTGACATGTAAGCTGCCAAACAGACAGGACATCATCTAATCACAGAAGAGATGCAAATGATTTTCTAGACATTCGAGAAGTCAAGGACAACATGCAAGGGTCCATATTGTCCTCACAGAACACTAACCACAACTAACTAATCTTACTGGCACACCTACTTTTGGATTTCCTCCAAGGATTATATCTGTGCCCCTGCCTGCCATATTTGTAGAGATGGTAATGGCGTGTTTCCGTCCTGCTTGTGCAACAATTTGAGCTTCTCTTGCAGCATACTGAATTAAATGAGAGGTCAAAATGGTGAAAGAGGCCAAAATCGAAAACAAAAAGTGAAATAACTGTCAAAGAAATCATTGTTAAAGAGTTAGAGTGTATGCTTCTGAAGATACCGACAAGTCATAGTTTCACAAACCTTGGGTCGAGCATTCAGGACATTGTGAGGAATATCCCATTCCCTAAGCAGACCAGACAAAAGTTCAGAATTTTCTACACTGCATAGGAAAAAAGAAAGGAAAGTACTTACTCTTCTAAGTCTCAACTATAGATAACTGAAAAGCTTCTCCACAAACAAATTTAATAAATGGCCTTTGCAAACAATTATGACTATGATGACGAACCAGATGGCTCACAGCATGCACGGAAATGCTTTTTTGGGGTAATAACCCCATTTTCCTTTCAAAAGCTCTCTGGCGGAGCTTTCAATTATAAGTTATTTTGAACACAATGCTAATCCAAACACACACTTAACGTAAACAAAGGTGGGTAAAAAGTGAATTTTACAGTGATTTAAATTTGACACTGCAAGGATATGCACTAATGCCAAGACAAAGTCATCAAAACCTAATCAAATTAAATTCATATTTCTTTGAATAATAACTTATCGAATTAAACTACCAGGATTGAACTCTTCTAAAAGCTAATGCTTTTAAGTCCGGGGCTAAAAATGGCTTAATTAATAGCATGACCCCTCATGTATAGGCTTGCAGCGTGGACAAAGCTTTAGTTGTTAAATGAAGTTGTACCGTTACGACAATGAAATCCCCTAAAAGCATAAGTTATTATGGAAGACTCTTGGTTTTTAATTCTAACAACACTAAAACCTGTGCTATCATTAAGAATTTTAATACTCATTTTTCTTTGAATTGGTTGATTTGTTAGACCAGCTAAGTTAGCTAACCATCTCAATTCTCACCTTGTAAACCAAAAAGATCATTAGAAATATAAATGCTAGCCTACCCAATATTGATCAACAGACAACATTGAACAGATTCTAGTTCTTAATAATTGTTTATAAATACAATTGTATAACAGAAAAGAAAGATTAAATTAAAAAGACAACATGGTAACCTTTTTAACAGGTATAATAGAACAGAATGAGTAAGTTCCAATAACAATAAGACTCTATCAGTCAAAAAGGTTTAAGGTTTCCCTGAAGAACTGGAGAGCATATCTTTATAGGTTCTTCGTTATTAAACAGAGCAAATCATGAATTTCAGAGCTTTTGACTAAAGTAAAAGTATTTCTAATGATTACTTGTTTACAAAAGAATGCAAAACACAACTGAGTAACAGATAATATTCATTACAAAAGCCACAATACTTACCTAGTCGTCCCAACTAAGATAGGACGACCTTGTTTAAACATATATTCAGCTTCTCGGCGAACTTGCTCCCATTTCCCACGAGCAGTCTTAAATAATAAATTCATAGAAGAACCATATGCTTAGAAGAAAATAATAATTTACTATCATGGCAAAATCACATTATAGTAACTAAAGATACTTAAGAATCAACAATAGTAGATGTCATACAGCAAAAGCTTGAATAGGCAAATCTTTCCGGATATTAGAAAGATTTGTGGGAACTTCAATGACTGGCACCTGGAACATTTTTAAGAACTCTTTCTCCTGCAATGATACACACAGTCACCAAGAACACATCATTGCAAAAATTATGATAGTGATGAGTAATGACAACTCAAATGCAAGGTTAATCTATATAAATATTTACTTCTGTTTTTGCAGTCCCAGTCATTCCTGACAACTTTGGATAAAGCTTGAATAATGACTGATATGTGATCTGTGCCACAACAACCGAATCTGCCTGTGAAGGGTTAGGGTTAAAACATCAAAACTTATAATCAAATCATTATTACAATCTTCTGTCCTCCTAACTCTATGTAATCCATCTCCTCTTATTTTTAATGAAATCTATGTAATTATATCTATCTATATAACCACTAAATGAGTGTCATGAAACAAAAAATCAAAGAACCCCGATATGTACCTGAATCTCCAAACCTTCCTTTGCCTCCACAGCCTGATGAATGCCCTCAGACCATCTCCTTTTCTCTTCAACTCTTCCCGTCAGCTGAGAATTTTTCAACATTATGTTCATTATATCATCAAATTAATAATAAAAGCATAAAAACAACAGGAAAAAACACACAAAAAAAATTAAAGTTGTTAGAAAGCCATGCACTGGAAGGAAAATTAATATTGTTAGAGATACAAAGTCATCTGTGTTCTTCTATTATGTAGCTTTCAGGATAATTAGTCATCAACACGGTACCAAAACTTCTATGACCAATTGGTCAACATTTCAATCATTGCCACCTCATTCTTCATAATTAAATTAAATTCAGCACAAGGTAAAGTGGCCTTGTGCATTGTCCACACTTCAAGCCCAAAGGGCTCTTGCATGGAGGAGTGTGTTAGAAATATAAAACCACTCAGTGCGCCAGGTAGCAATTTTAAGCCTTTGGAACAGTTCATTGACAGAAATCACAGTCTTTAGATCCTATTATAACAATTTTTTGAAAGCTTCTCTCATATAAACTTGTCAGTTGCCACAGAAATCCATATTGTTATAGGTGAAAAACATAAATAAATCTCACTATTATATATTAATAAAAGCACAACATGAGAAAAATGTTAGCAAAATGCAAAGGTTATATTGAGAAACAAAGAAATGATGAGTAAGTAAAAATTGCATAATACTGAAAACATATACTAACTTAAAAACAAAAGTTGAAAATATTACCTCATTGATGATTAAAGCCTTTCCATCTCTTACAATGTACTGAACATCTTGGCGATAGAACTCCTTAGCTTTCAACGCATTAATCACAAATCTGCAGTAATTCAACACTCAATACTCATGTGTAACTGATTGGACAAGAAATGATCTAATTCCAATGTGTTAGGCAGAATTTTCGCATATTACAGGTAATTTTCAATTCATATAAGATGATGAAATAATTAGTATAAATTTCCAGCAATGCAAAAGAGCCAAAAGGGAAAAAAATGAAAGAATTCATGATTACAAATATAAAGAGTAAAATAGAGAAAATTTGGATTTCTGCACTCTACTCTTTAGCAGGTTATTGTGATGTTAATGTTAAAACCATTCATAAAGAAAGAAATCAAAGAGAGAGAGAGAGTAGTGGAAAATGAAAAGAAAATATGCTGATGTTAATGCCCACGTACTTTTTTGTCAAACAGCCACTTGGATTTCAAAACAAGTAAACAGGAACTGAAGAGAAATGAATACTTTCAATTCAATAAATAGTTAAAGCATATAAATATTATTCACCTAGCCCAGGGATCATTTTCATCCCAAAGGTCATTAGTTTCAAGAGCCATTTCAGCAAGAGCAATTCCTTCCTCAGACAACTCTACCGAATTATCTTTAAGCTCCACCTTGTAATGCTGTTAACAAAATAAAATCTGTAGATAGAACTATTTTCTCGAATTATCCAGATAAACTAAAGTTCTCATAATGGATAAAGAGAGAAAAACAGTAAACAGTATTATGAAGGGCAAGGGGAAGTTCTCACTCTTCCCTGCACAAGCAATTCAGCTACTTTTGCAGCAACAGGGTATCGTGCAGCATCTTCAGTAGCCTGTGGTACAGAAGAAGGAGCAACAAAATTTTATCACAGGGCTCATTCAGTTGAAATGATTATTTTGAACACTAACAAACTGAACAATGCAGGAGATGATGAAGAGTGGAATGGTGAGAAGCAACAACCAAATGAAGGATAGACTTACTTCACCGCTGATTAACAAAGGATTCCTTCCTTCATCTATAAGGACAGAATCCACTTCATCAACAATCGCAAAATGAAATGGCTTTGGCCTGCTTTCACATACAATAGTCACTAGTAAATAGTAATTCAACCACACTCCAATATGCATATATATAAAATTAATTTCTAAGTGTCCTATCTAAGTAATACACACTACCATCTCATCACAAGTCGATCGCTACTTCCAGCAAGATTATCTCGTAAGTAATCAAAGCCAAGCTCCTAAGGTAAGAAGGGGAGAAAACGAACAAAAGAAAACATGCAATGTAAATAAGTAAGTGTATAACAAAACAAATAGCAACATAAAAAAATTGACAACTGTAATTACCGAATTATTGGTATATGTTATATCACATCTATAGTTGAATCTCCTCTCTTCAGAGTCCATCCCCCTCTGTGCAAGAAAACATCAGATCATAAATTCAAACAGTAAGTCCTGCTATGATTTTATAAATAAACATCTTCATATAAACTCGCTGCTAGAACAATTATTGGAAACCAGACCAAGCCCATTTGTATATTACATCATTAAAACACATGCTCTAGTCTAGCTCACCACCAAACACATCATACATAAAATCAAATATTACTACTGGTAGAGGAAAATGACCTGAATAAGACCAACAGAAAGACCTAAGAAGCTATGAACACGCCCCATCCATTCAGCATCACGTTGAGCTAAATAATCATTGACAGTTACAACTGCAAAGAAATCATGTAGCAGGGCAAGTTATTATTATTTTATAAAGACAAGTGCTGACACCTGAAGAAATTTCTCTGCCAATAAAAAATGTTTAGAAGTATTAGCAACAACACATACCATGGACACCCTCACCGGTCAGGGCATTAAGGTATGCAGCTAATGTGGAAACTAATGTCTTTCCCTCGCCTGTTTTCATCTCGGCAATGGATCCATCATGCAACACTGCTCCCCCAATAATCTAACAGCAACACAAGATTTTCATCAGTAACCTACTTCTAATTGAGTCTATACTCTAAAGTAAACATACATAAAATACAATGTATATATGCATATGAGCAACTTATTTAAAGCTTTTTTCACAAAAAAAGAAGTTATCTTTATTAAAGAAATCACTTATGACATTTACATATTTGTGTGGTTGGACTTTTAATTAAAATAAAAGGCTGGGAAAAAAGACTGAAATTCAGTGTTGATGAAAAGCTATAATCTCTCAGCTTCTAAAAACATTCCAGCAAATGAGGAGAGACAATGTAAGAGAAAGAATCTATTTTAATTGTGATGCACAAAAGCTTCTGAGTAAGATGAAAAACCAAAATAACTTATTTAGAATATTTAAGAATCACATTTTAAAGCTAAAATATGCATATGCAAGATAGTGTAGGACCTGAACATCAAAATGGCGCATTCCGAGTTTTCTTCTAGCAGCTTCACGTACAACAGCAAATGCCTCTGCAACATATTTTACAGATTGAATTATATCAAAACAATATCACAGAACAATCCAACAATTGAACAATGTAATGTTGGAATAAAAGTGAACCAGCTTGAATATCCGCAAGTGTCTCCCCTTTCCCGAGACGAAGGCGAAACTCTTGTGTTTTCTTAGTTAACTTCTCATCGGAGAGTGCCTGAATCCGCGGCTCAAACCCATTGACAGAATTAACAAGACGGTAATAGTCACGAACAACCCAGTAGTTCAAGCTAGTGAAATCAGTGAGACTCTTTCGAAAAAGGCCAACATTTTCCTACAACCAATAAGTAACACACAATTAGCGTTGTTATGATGACATGGTCATTTTATCAAACAGGTAAGGGGCATAGGGGAGCGCACTTTGACTGAGGCTGAAATGGGTTTGAAAGTGAAACGACGTCGTTGGAGGGGAGGGAATGAAGAAGGGGGTGGAGTGAAGAAGAAGGATTGAGAGTGTGTGGAAGTGGTTGTGTGAAGAGGTTTAAGAGGGAAGAAAGGTGGAGAGAAGAGCGCGGGAAGGGAAGCCATAGAAGATGGAGTGTGTGAAATGTTTCCAACTTCAGCTTTCGTTATGTTTCATGTAATTTTATGCATATGTCAAATAATTATTATTAACTATTTCTTTCTTTTTAAATTATCCCTTAAATCACTACTAGTCAAAGTTAGATTATTATTATTTAATGGTAATATTTATATTATTATTATTAGGGGAGGGATTCAAAAACATTTATTATTGTATTGCGGCATTAATACTATTGTAAATATGGTGGCAAAGATTTCTATGTTGCTTGTTGTAAAGACCAATTTCATTAATGAATAAAATTTAAAAAATAATTATGAAGAAAAATAATTCATTATAGTTATTTGCGGAAAAAAATATAAACTTTAAGTAGATTCCATATACTCCACATACAAATTTTAAAGTGTGTTAAAAAGAATGTTATTAGTAATTTTCCTCTTAAATAAAGTAGTGTTTTATTTCTATTTAATTATTATTATACCAAGTAGCACTAGGATATTGAGGAAAAGATTGTATTGACATATATCAATTTACTGAACAAGCATTGTTACACCTTGCATTCATTCCATATCCCCTACTTATGTCATTATAACTCTCATGATGTGGACAGAATTAGGAAATGTGTTGAACCATGACTGGCACGCTATTACTAATGATTTCCAATTCATACAAGTATTGCTCTACAATTTTAACCAGAACATATTTGTAACGATTCTAATGATAGATAAAAAGATCTATTTAGATATATGATAGATATATAGAGCACATTATAATATATATAATCATTTCTATCCAAGTTATATACAAACCCCAAGAATCATATCATACAGCAGAAAGTAAGACAAAACACCCTTTAATTATTTACTTGGATCAGAATCATCAATATATCTACATCTGGGGGAAATATTGTGAATCAACCAGCACTCCCACTCCAAAACAGAGCAGCAAGGCATATATGATACTTAATATGAGAAAAATTGAAATATTTGGCTGAAACTTGAGCACTCCCCAACCATGAGTTCAACAGAGGCACATGGTGAGAATCTTATCATTTATCATGATAAACCTAGAGGAATCAAATCAATGTTAGCAGTTGAGTGTTAAGGATTTCACAAAAATAAACTAAGAATGCAGACCAAGGAATGAGTGATAACAAGTTAATAAAACAAACTTCAAATTTAAAATTATTATGTTCTATCAACTCTGTATAAGTGTGTAGATTATAAATTTGCTAGAGCACATAAAGAAACTAGCAACACATTTCAACAGAAGTTATGCATTTAAATCCGGTGGAACAATTTCGGTGTTGTTGTCACAATGTTGAAAATAGACTTACAAGATTTTCCTATTCAGTAAAACATCTAAAGCAGAAATTTATCATTTGATATATTTCATCAGGTTATTTTTTCTTTCAACATGACCAGAGGATTTGTTATACATACCTTTGTCCTTTTTCTATTGTCTACAATTACTGGACTTTACATTAGAAACAAAAGAAAAAACATCAAAATTGAATCATCCAATTGGCCTGGTTGAAAAACATTCCCTTCTATTGAAGGGGAAAATAACAATCTCTAAAAGATGCTAAGTAAAGGTATTCTCTCTTGCAATTGGAAGAGAGATATTAATCAACAGCATGGGGGGGGGGGGGGATTATGTAAATGAACAAAAATTACATCAAGCATGGGATTTCAGTTACATCAATATTCAATTTAAGCAACACTTAAAAGTTAAAACTATTCTCTCTATAACTCTATCATTGAGAAACAAAAAAGAAATGTTGAGACCTTAGTTCAACAAGTAATTTAATTGAGGAAGTGAGATACCTTGATAGACTTATCGGAGTATCCAACAAAAAGTTTCCCTTGGCAACATAATATAGCTGTTACAACAGAACTGCAAGGAATGGAACCAAATGCTTTGACATCTAGTTCAAACTCATCATCTCCTGACAATTCCTACAATTCAATAACATTGCTTAGGAACTTTTTTAATAATAGAATTAAATATCATAATTAAGATTTCACAGGTTTAAATGGATTAACATAGCAAGCTGCCTCTGCCTAGTTCATTTCCATGTGATTCCCAGAACAGAGTACAAGGTTTTGCATTTCTACCTGTATATTAACAGTTTTATCCCAACCTCCTGTATAAAGACATTTCCCCCGCATATCCATAGCAAAAATAGCACCATCATGCAATGTCTTGGAGTTCATGAACACGTCGTTGCTCCAGACCTTAACAGTCAAATGATAAAAGAGATGTTAACCAATAACGGCAGTAATTGACTATGTTTATCAACTCCACATTATTTCACTTCAAGTGGAAAGCAATACATTAATCTTCAGAAGAGACAAGGTTCTAGTAAAGTAAAAAACCTTTATGCATCCGTTTTCATAACCAGCAACAAGCAACTGCCTATTGACAGTAATTGCCAGGACAGACTTCACCTCTCTGGGCATATCTTCCCCAAGCACTGTCAATGGGCTGTGATCATAGAGACTCCACAACCGAACAGTTCCATCCCAACTACCACTGTAAAGAACCTCGTCACATATTGCAAGTTTGGAAACTACAGAACTATGGCCATTCATTGTGCAAATTAAAGATCCGTCCTGGGAAACATACAGAAACCCAAAAAATTCAATGTGCATATCAAAGAATGTTTTTGTTTTAGGCTGCAACTTATGTAAATAAAGAAAATGACAAAATCACCTTTAATGACCAAGCTTTTATTGTTCTATCTCCACTTCCAGTGTAGAGATAATGGTTTCTGTAAGCAGTCAAGGAATGGATACCACTGAATCGCCAATCCTTATGCTCATACCATTTCCTCAAGGGAACCTGCCTAAGAGGGCTAGTAATTCCCCAGACAAATATGCCACCTCCACTGTCACCACTTATGCACAATGGTTCTTCTTCATCCACACAAACTAGAGCCATGACTTTATCCTCATGACCTCTAAATGTGTGTAAATGAGAAAAGTCCTACACAATTTTTGCATGGAGGAAAGTCATCAATTAAATAACTAAGAGAGAGCTTGTATCATAACAGCCGCACTATACTATAGCAAAGGACCACAGTCCTTCCAACCCTGCCATTGTTATAAATCAGGATTCGGTGTTAGCATAATCTACAATTTAAGGTGGTATTTTCCACTTATGCCGGTAAAACTAAGAATGTAATAGCCCTACACAACACCGGGTAGGCCATGGAAATGTGTATGCAAATGAAATATACCTAATGTAATTAGTCATAGAACTATTAATTTTGGAAATTACACTACAATTCAGCAATTTCAGAGGAAACCTACTTCATTATATTTTTTAAAGAGGGTCTTAATTTCTAAAGGAAAAGGGAAGGTAATAAATAACTAAAAGAAAAAATAAAAATATTCCCCACCATTTTTATCCCTCTTCCTTTATTTATTTATCTATTGGTCTAAAACATATATCAGAAGGTAACTGGTGCCACATAAGAACTTTTTACTGTTTACTGAGAATATCAAAGGAAGTTTTTAATTCTGCTGCATTCACTGAAAACAACAGAAGATGACATCCCCGTATCAGATTATTTATGAGATTTTCTGTTTGGAATGCACCCAGTAGAATATTCATCAGGTAATTATGCTTTAGGGGTGCTACCTGTAAGGACCATACACAGACAGTTTTATCGAATGATGAGCTAAACAAATATCCCCCTGCAAAACTAAACAAATACTAATCAGAATGAAATGTCATTACTCATTGCATAATCCTAGCATATCAGAACAAGACAAGCGAAACTCTTATGTAAAGCAACCTTAATACAGACATTAATTAAGAGCCTACCTTATACGTTACATTCAATCACACCTGTACTAAATTGCATATTAGTTTCAAAATATTTTGAAGCAATTCATGCCAGATGTGATACTATGGCCATATCAATTCAAAAGCCTCAAGTTCATCAAGCATCCAAATCCATAACAAAGGTCGAATTATTGAAGTTACTTATTTTATTTTAATTGAATTATTAATTAAGCACGGTTTCACTTCAATAACATCTGGAAATACGGTTTATTTTATACCCCAAAATTATTGTTTTAAGTATCTTGTCATCCACAGATACAACCAATGGAATCATGGCATTTTTGATTGATAGCAATTTTTTAATACAAACTTAGAATTCTTACCCCCAACAGCCAATCCAGTGATACAATCCAGATGTCCTCGCAGATCGTTAAATTCAGTCATTCCCTTAGATAGGCCAGCAACAAAATCTTCGTTACGATTGTCTTCACCATCTCCAACGAAATCTGGTTGACCTCCATCTTCATTGTCCTGCAACTCATATTCTCTCTGTTCATTAGAACCTTCCCTGTGGAACTGAAACAACTCCCCAAGAATAAAGCAGTGATTCATGATGTTCTTGTTTATTGTGACCTCCAAGTTGCCCAGAAAATCAAATTGAGGTATGACTAACATATCCTGAATGCATTTCCTTACATCCACCACATCTGGACGGTTTCCTGGATTTATGTCCAAACATTTGCAAAGAGTCTGCCTCAACGATAGATAATGAGGCCCTAGTTTGTCTTCTATAACTGAATTAACTTCCTCCAACCAACAAGCATAACCATCTGAGTAATCAAAGCCATTCTCTTCATTCATTTGAAAAGTATATTGAGGGAATGCATGTCCAACAAGAAGCAGCAGTAATACACAAGCCAATGACCATATATCTGAGCCACAACCAATTGGATATCTTGAATGCCCATTCTCACAAGTAATATCATCCTTATGCAATAACCTAAACAAAACCTCTGGGCTAACGAAAACCTTACTTTGCAACCAATCCTTACATATTGCTTTGTTTTCTTTGTGTTTACTGCTCGTGGCACCGGAAACAGTATCCACAACATTAGAACAAACCCTCCTTCCCATCACCAATGCTTCATTCAAATCAATACAAACACCACCAAACTCATCAAAATAAAAACAAGAAAGTCCTAAACAGCCAGCAACCAAACCTTCCAAATGCAAAGCAAGCACAGATTCACAGATACCCTTACCAATCATCGCAAAACTAAAAAACCCACCATCAAGAAACCCATTTCTCAAGTCAACGAACTTACCGAAAAGATTACTACCATTGTGCCTCTCACACACAATATATAGAGCCGCATCATCCACCTCCTCCACCTCACTCCACAACCCGTAAACCCTACACATCCTCCTACGCCGTCTCTCGGAAGCTTCTAGAATCAAAATTAACCCCTCCCTCTCAACCTCTTTCATCCTCTCCAAACACTTAATAATCCTCGCAACATAGCTAAACCTGAACTTCGAATCATTCACAATAGACGGTAAAGAAACAACAGGAACAAGGCTCAAACTGTTACCATTGTTATCACTTCTGAAGCAAACCGTAGAATAATTCAACGAACCGAATCGCACAAAAACACCCGGTTTGGGTTCCGGTTCAACCAAAACGGCGTCGTGAGGGAGAATCCAATCCTTCCACGTGGCATAAAACTCGTCAGACCAGAATTTAACGCCATTGATCGTGGACCGTTGATTTTGTTTTTTGGAATGAACGGATTCTGAAGAAGGAGGAGAGTGTTGGAGAGAGATTCGAAGGAGGTCGATGTTTTTGGGAAGAGAAGAAGGACCTTGATCGGAAGGGTATTTTAGTAATTGTGTACACGCAGGACAACGAATCGTGTTAGGGTATCGCTGTGGGAGTGAGACGAGGCAAGCTTCGCAGATTGAGTGACCGCAAGATAGTACGCGAGGGATTGAAACGGTGTCGTTGTAAGTTTCGAGGCAAACGGGGCATTCTGGTAAGTCCATCGTTGGTTGCGCCGTCGTCATCGACGGCGGTTCTGTTTGGTTCAGCGTGGTTATGGTGCAGGAGGTAATCAGTTTAACGGGAAACGGCGTCGTTATTTATGTGGTCATTTGGACTCATTTGTCCTTGGATAATTTTAAATATTAGTAGTCGGGTAAGCTTTCTCTGTTATCCAAATTGATAGGATAATTTTTTTTTGAAGCACACTCTAAATATCCTGTGACAATTTTTGAACTTGAATTTGATCTAGACTATATTAAATATAATGCATAAAATATTTTATTTCAATATACATTTTTTACTCTTAAAAATAACATATTCTTCTAATCAACTTATGATAGGTGTTACATTGATTTATGTCATAAATTTATTGAATCTATTATATATAAGAAAAAAAGATTCTTGTCACATTATCATGGATACATGTCAACTTCTCCTTAATTTTTTTGATTCCAAAATTGATCCATATTCTTATTATGTACACTTGCACATTGTATTAAATATATATAAAAAACTTCAAATCAATTAATGGACACCTCCATCATCTACCACTACCATGGACACGCATACACTGAATCATTTGACAAAGATAAAACTCATTTATTCTAAATCTTTGGTTTCACTTCATTTAATCATTATTTTTCAAACTTTCGTTTCTTTTGGTTTCACTCATGCTCTCTCCTCATCATTGATTTCATCTTCTCCACTACACAATTTCAAACTTTTAATCAATCTAACTCTCACAAACTCCTTTTTCAATCTATTTTGGTTTCAAATGATTGAAAATGTTAAGAAATTCAGTGCATTGTAATATTAATTACTTTTCATAACGACTTTGAATATTGTACAGAACTTATAAATGATTATCTATATATTTCATTTTATTTTATCAAATTATTACACAATGTTACTAATATATATCTTTAATAATATTGATAATTATGTGGTTTCAAATATATGTCAAAATCAATCTGTCTCATATGAATGTACGAGTAATATGTGTGTTCTTAACCATACAGCAAAAAAATATGGTTAAGAATAACCTCTCTCACACAGGATAAAGACACATCACTTTGTACAATCTCTCACACAAGATAAAAATACACTCATACTCATTGTTCATTACCCAATATATTATTTAATAAGATATAATAATAATAACATTTAATATATATATTATATATAAGAAAAAAGTGTTATCAATATTCATTTTTTCCTGTCCAAAATTCATAGGCTGACATAATAACAGAGACGAAACGATAATTACTAAGAGGAAAACCCTATGTTTGACACTTAGATTTTTCAAGGACAACTTTGTCATTATATAATGATTTTTTTAATATCATTGTAATATAAATTGTATGATATATTTCTATATGCATATATTTAATATTGTTGGGGATACTTTAGTCATGTTCTCTCTACTTCATTTATCTCATTTACGAGTAACATTTGTGTTTTTAACTATTAAAATATACGGGTCACATGTTTATTCTTAACAATACGAATGCACATATAACATGCGTATTTTAAACCATGTGAATATATAAGTAACATGTGTATTTTTAACCATATGAATGTATGAATAATATATGTGTTATTGATCATGTGACAAAAAATATTGCCTCGTGCATATATAGAAAAGTTTAAAAGTAATTTCATTAATGAAAAAAAATGTCAAATTTGAGTTGATTAAACAAAAATAATTTTATCAAGCAAAACATTCTGTTCGAGACAGGAAAACTTTATTTTCCGTTTTGAAAATGTCGGAATTACCCTCGTAAATGTTATAGGCGCGTTAAAATGACGATCGCGTGGTGCAAGGAGATCTGAAGTCACAAAAAAACGCTCTGCTTCTGATCTGAGTTCTGAGGTAGGTAGGTAAGCTCTTTCTCTCTTCGACGTCGTTTTGAATCTTCAAATCCCATCCTTTTCCATTCTACTTAACCAGTAAATCACAATTTCGATTTCATGAAACCCTGCTACCTAACTTGAAATTAGGGTTATATTGTTTATTTTTCAGTTAGATCTTTGCTATGTTAATATTATTTGATCCATTGAGCTTAGATTGTTGATTGAATTCTTTTAGTGTTTTTGTGTTTTTTGGAATTTGCATAGTGAAATCAATGGCGGGGTCTGGGAGTTCCATGCTGTATTCTATTCTTCTATTCACAGTTATTCTCTCGCTACAAGAAATGTACCGTGGAAAATTAGCATCGTCAGAATTATATACAATACTTGGAGGCTTCACCAGTTCTCTCTTATTTCTTGTGCTTCTAACTGTGAGTTTTAAATCTATACCTTATTACTTCTTTCTAATCGATCATATAAGTCATCTCCATTAGTTTTGACTAGATTTAGGTATCTTGTGCCAAATCATACAAGACTATGAGAAAATTAACAAAGATGTAAACCACAGGGTTCTCGTGGGTTTGATGAAATGACAAAATACTTCAGGGGTTATATGAGTAGTCATGCTTAGGAGGAATTTTTACTGAACAGCTGTAAGACCTGTAATGTTATGAGACTAAATGTTGTGCGGTAAAATTTTATATATGAGAATGTTGCGTTGGATAAGTGAACACACTAAACAAGATACAATTGGAAATGAATGCATTAGGGAAAAACGTAAAAAAGATGATAGAATCGCACCTTAGGTGCCAATAGAAGCCTCCGTAAGGAGAGTAGAAATGGAGGTTAGTCAAATTCCTAGAGAAAAAGGGAGGCCAAGAAAAATCCACAGGGGAAGGATTAAGAAATATTTAGAGATCAATGTTTTGTCAATAAACATGATTTGTTATAAAATATTACGGCGTCGTTCGATCCATGTAGCTAACTCCACCTAGTAGGATTAAGGCTTGGTTGTTGTTGTCATACGAGGAGTTACGATAGAGTATTATGGTGTCGTTTGATCCATGTAGCCGATCCCACCTAGTGGAATTAAGGCTTGGTTGTTGTTGTTGTTGTTGTAGTATTAGATGGACTGTAGTGGCCTATGTTAACACTTAACAAGACAAATATGGATGCATATTTTTATCCATGCAGTCTGCTTTTAATTATCTTCTCCTTCTTCGATGTGTAGTTCCATAAAAAATTCCATCAAAACAAAATCTTGAGTGAAACAAGACATTTATATTTGCTTCTCATTTGTGCTCGCAGTTCATTGGAAATTTTCAGGAATCAAGTGGTGCAAAAACGGGTTGGGGTGCTGGTAAGTACATGCTCATGACAAACTATATTATTTAATTTGCGACAAGTACAACAGAAATCAGTATTAATTGGCTTTTCATTCTTGCGCTTAAGTTTCCACCTGGTTTTTCTTACTTGTCTACCAGCATTGTGCTGTCTCTTTTAGACAATTATGAATATGCTTTCCTGTCTCTAATGGCCATATTTACTCACTTTACTGTGTATTGTAAAAAGAAATCCAAACTTGTTATTTTATAGGCAGCCTTCTGCATGACACAGTTTTGCTTATGCAGCCTATGTTCTTATGAAACATGTATAGAAAGCAAACAAGATTGTGCATACTGCACAGAAGATTTATATTTCTTCATGTTTGTCTGGAGAAGATAAATGTCCAATATTAATTTTTGGCATGAAGATGTAATGAAGTAAAAATAGAGTTTCATCAAAGATGGTCACCTTATTATAAAATTGGTATATTGTTTATTTAAATCTCTACAATGAACATGCTATTAATCTCATAAATTAGTCCTCTAACTCTAAACTTCTTAATATCTGACAAGATCAATTGCATGAGTGCAACTTATATACCAGAAGAAATTGATGATGATCAATCCCCAATTATTTAAAAAATTTAATATCTTGTTGTATTATTATTTTTATCCCGTTCATTATTCTCTCCTTCAATCTATCTATATTTGGTTTGTTAGTGGCAATTTTTAGGGATAAAATACTGATATTATACCTTTAGCATTTACAACTCTAGTGACACATGAAAAATTGTAAATTTTATTGTCTAGGTCACTCTATGAAGACTGATTGCCCTTGAAGGACATCTAGGTTTTATTACTTGAGAATTGTATGAAACATAAGTTGGAGACACTTAACTGTTAGTTTAATCCTTGGTACTACCATGTTAGTTTATATGCGTCAGAGCTTCAGTATTGTGTTTTATGTTTACAAAATTTAAATACTGTTCTTATTTTGCAGTCATAGTAGCAGAAGCAGTTGCTCTGATTGCTGCTAGCACTGTCCACCGAGTTTGCATTACTACTTGGTATGACCCCACCACCCAAAAAAATAAAATTTTAAAATCTGATCCCTCATGAATGAACAACGTGAACGAATTCACCTGAGAAGTGTGTCTGAAGTTTAAAAAGGTAGGAGAAATAGGAGAAGAAACGCACCTCAATCCAAATGCATGAAAAGCCAATCACCCCTCTGGTATAGTAGTGCAAATTGACAATAAGTGGGATAGTCTACTCTAAGCTCCTTAAAACATGATGCATCATCTGCTTAAACAGAAATACCAATAGAACATTCTAAATGGAAAATGAACTTGCAACATCATTGAATCAGATGTTTTATGGTAAATATAGTAATCACAGTCTAAAGCATTTGTAGCTTGAACAGGGTAGTAAATATCAGTTTTAGTAGTTTTGCACTTGCAAATTGCAAAAAATCAGAAGGATGCTTCTATTTGATAAAGTTCATTCATTTCATAAAGGTGACTTGTGAGGAATAAAATCAAATTGGCTAAGTATAGCAAAACATTGATGTTGTCATCGTCTGCATATAGAGATTAAATCATAGTCACATTGTGGATCATTTATTTTCATATGATACAGATCATCGGCCATGGTTTAATTTTTGTTGCATAAATGCAGTTTCCTGTTCTCGGCTGGATTGCTGTATGAGGTTAACAAGATCTCTGCGTCAGCCCTTTCAACAACTGAGTCCAGAACCAAAAAGCAGGGTGGGAGAGCTTAATCTTTTGTGTTTTTGCTGTTAAGCATCTTTCTGAGAATTTTCCCTAGTGCCATTAGTTTTAAAGACCCTAGTATCATAACCTATAAGAAGAAGAGTATTTAAATTACGCGACTTTTTATTTTACATTTACTACAATGATATGATTTGAAAGATGTGCAAATTAACAAACTACAAAAGTAAATTTTCTCTAGCTCTTGTTTAGTTCATCAAATAATGAATGTTACCATGAACTACAATTACAAGCCTACATTGGGTTATAATGTCTCCAGCTTTCAAATCAAAATGAAAGGTTTTATGTTATGTACCCACTACATATACCATTGGCATTGACATTGTTAACTGTGATATGGATTTTACAACTCTGCCTCTGGCATTTTTGATATAGACCCCCTTCAGAGATGACTGATGACTCTTAATTTGGTGAGTTTGGGGAGTAAATTATTATTCCCATGCTCTTTTTTGTCTTTTAGTGGATAGAAGTATTTTGTTTCTCTCCTCAAGGACTAAGTAACCCAGCCAACCTCAAACCATATTTCTTGGGTTGGGTTGGTTCTGTTCGGTTCATTAGGTTGATTTGGTTTTTGCTTCTAAAATCAATTAAGGTTGATTTGTTTCTTGGGTTTGGTTTGAACTAAACCCAAATGTCAACCACATGAACCAGAATATATTGTCCAATATATAAAAACTCTCATTTAAGTAAATTAGAAGTTTTTCATGAGCGAAAAGAAAGAGAGGAAAGAGGGAATTATATATAGGGAAGGGATCCACTTACTCTTACCTAATCTATATCATATTCATTCATTCTTGGAAAATTCAACGGTTTGAATTGTTGAGTATATCTAAACCATTGGATTTTCTAATAATAGATGGTTAAAATGTGCAATAATTTTTTCTACTTATTCTTGGAGTAAGTGAATCTCTCCAGTATATGTGTTCCTTTATGGTTTAGTTGTTTATAGAGTAGGCTTCATGACATCCCCTCATTGATCTTCCCAAACTCCAATCTTAATATGTGACATGATACTTGTGGACTACTCAACCAATTTTTTCCACAAAATAAAGTAAAAGTGAGTCAAGAAGGGTCCTCACTTAAGAGGGGGGAAAACTAAAATTGACAATGATTTCAAATTTACATTGTATGTTGATTATAGCCTATTATGATGAAATATTATAACAATACCCGATACATAGACAACCAAAGTTCAAACTTTTATGGAGGAAATTTAAAGGGAAGTCCTACTTTTGGGTTACACTTAACATTTGAGTTCACTTTTGTGCCTCTCTGGAGTGCATTTGGAGCTAAATGCAATATTTAAATTGTGCAACTACACGTGTTTCATAATCTTAAATTAAAAGATTTATTCCATTAATAAGAACTATCCCATTACTCGAACAAAATAATTTGAGTGGAAAAAGAAAATAATTTAGTTTTACACTTTTACTAATGAATGATAATTTTAATAACATACATAAATTATTGACAAATTTAATGATAAAAACTACCTAAATTTTCTTATAAAAACAGGAACAGGGGTATATAATAATCTATTTTCTATTAGGAGTTTGTAAATGAAATAACCAAGCTTCTCTGCTTTCCAAATAACTCATGAATCCACAATTGCAAGGTTCTATGGGCAAGTGTGTCATATTTGAAATGAGTGATATATTGATTCAAACAATATACTCAAAACTAAGGTCCATATAATCACATTTTACAAAGTTTTGAAAAAGAATCTGAAAGTACTAAATCATTATCTTATTGCCTTTGCCCACAATGTAAATCATTTTCATCACTTTATTTATAATGGATTCTACTGTAAGAGTCTGTTTGGCAAAAATTTCCCTTAGTCTATGGAGATTCTTCAAAGATCCTCCGTCTCCAACAATTAAGTAATTATTATTTTTATATCATCATAAATAAGAGTTTGGATCTTATTCATTAATATATGATCTATCACTTTTATCTGTAAGATATAACAAGATGACATTTTAACTCTTATATAAAAGTGTAAAAGTAATCATTTATCTTTCTATTATCAGAGATGGAATATACTTTATAAAGAAATGGAATATACTTTATAGCCAAAAGTATGGAGGTGGAAACTTCCTATATAACACCCCACTTATTAACATTGATGGAATTTAGGCACTGATAAAGAAGAAAGTAAAAGAGAAAAATATTCCCAAAAATATAGTATCCAATGATAGTGTCAATTTTTGTGGCCCACCACTTCCAAACTACCACAACCTTCTGGCATGGCGGCGGCCACCACCACCACCCACTATCTCCTCTTCTCATTTTAAGGGTCTCTTGTTCACACCTTTTGGCTAGTAGTTTCTAGCTCCTAACATAAAAAATTATATAAAAAATGTGAGGTTTGAATTTCCCTATGGTAAAGTCACTTTATCACTATATTCTACAAATGAGGTTGAAAACAAACAATTCCAATTAACAAAGTAATAATATCCCATTGAACTAATTGTGACAAGATTAATAAATTTTTGGTTAAGGATTAGTCAAAGTAGTACAATACTAAATTATGGTTCACTATGATAAAATAAGACTATCAATGTTGACTTATCATATCTTTTTGGCTTAACATATTTTATAATTTCTATCCATTAAATTAACTCAATCTAATGCAATCTTTGTTTGTCTGGCATCTAACTTTAACAAAATACTGATTTCATGTGGGTCAAAATCTATATACTTTTTAAAGCAAGATTGTAAATAACCAATGCAATATATTATTCCATTCACAATTGAGTGGTACCCTCTTCTCAAACTCAACCTCCCAATTTCACACTTCAGAGAAGTGGTGGGGCTACATAGTTTTAAAGAACAAATAGCCCAAACTACATGCACATATATAAGCATACATTGTGTGTTTAAGGTATAGGTTATGATACTTCAAAAGTGGATGGTCCATATTGAACAAGATTCTTTATGTGGAAGTGGAGCTTGAAAATTACATCTGACATTTTTAGTGAGATGAAGATCACATGTTTCAACTAGATATCCTCAATCATGTTTCGTCCACTTATATCTAAATAAATGGATTTAATGTATTATTTTTACAAAATAAAAATAAAATAAAATATTATTCTTTATTTATTAACAAACATTAATTTGGGAAGGAAACAGAAACACAGAAAGTTTATTCCATTTTGGTGGTGCATGAGAATACCACTTATTTTTGCCTTTGTGTCACAAAAGTAAAAGAACATTAAAAGCGCCCACCGTGGGGCTCGAACCCACGACCACAAGGTTAAGAGCCTTGCGCTCTACCAACTGAGCTAGACGGGCTTTTGTGACACTTCAAACATATTTTAAATATCCATTCATTCAAACTACTTAAAAGATGCCTAGTTTCTTTTTTCTTCTTCAGTTTTTTAAAATATATACGCACTACATAAGAGGTCTCCATCAACCAGACACAGTTTTGAAAAAAATACACAAATGAGATTAATATTAGCATGTTTAAAAATGTTACATTTTAGCCAATTTATTGTCCATCAACATGATTCATACATCTTCTAAGTTTTTGTTAATACTATATGTCTTTCAAATTTCAATGAAGAAGGCAAAATGGGTTATTTTATAAATTGAAACCAAACATATTTTAATATAGTGCATGTTTTTTTTAATAAAAAGTAAGAAAATGTGTGATTCTCAAGCCCTTAAGTCACTGAATGCTACAAAGACATATGCAAGCTTTTTTTGCTTAGGATTTCTTTCATTTGCATTGGAATAAAGAACAAGTTATATTACATACTAAGATTAAAGTAAAAAAAAATACAAAGCTGCAAAGAAAATAAACAAGACCACAATCCTAAGTGATCATGCAAGATCATATTAACATGAACAATAACTGAGTCTTCTTTTCTTGATTCTGAAAACACAGTTTAGTACTAATACACATACTGTTCAATTATCAGTACTCACTCTTGAATGGCTTATAAGACTTAAGATCACTGACAACCCCAGCAATAGAACCTGCTGCAGCTGCTATACTTATGATAAGACATGCAATGTTAAGCATGTGAAGACAAATCCATTTGGTGCTCCACTTTGGTATTTTCTTTTGAGTAATGTACATTTCCACTGGGAAATACACTGTAAGAGGCCAAAATGCAAGTGCACCAAGAAGTCCAACAATGTCATTGAAGAATGGTAACAGCATTGATATCACAGTTGTTGTGATCACAAACATTGTTCTCCAAACTGACCTGAAGAGGTTGAGTTTATAAGGGTGCTTGAAACCTGGGATTGTAACTTCAATGGCTTTGTTTATGAAATCACTGTGTGGGAATCTTTTTGATGCATTTTTCTCAATGAAAGCAAAGAGGGGTTGGCAGTAAACTTGGTATCCACCAAGAAGGTGGATAACTATTGCAGCATTGGCTATGTCAAGGAGCCAGTATGGGTTGTAGAATCCAAAACCAGTTAGAAGGTTTCCTGGACTTGCATCTCCAAAAGCAGCATAACCAAAGCACCCACATAGCATGTAGAAAAGTGTGGTGACAATAACACTAATAAGAGTAGCTTTCTTCATTGTTTTTGACTCTGATGGAGGGGATTTCACTGTGTCCTGATTCATAAATGATAACACAACCTTGTTAGTAAAAAACGGTGGCCCAGTGCACAAGACTCTCACTTAGTGGGGTCTGGGAGGGTAAATGCGGAAAAACTGTTTCCAGGATATGAACCTGTGATCTCATTATCACTATGCAACAACCTTAACCTTGCATCAAACCCAGCCTTTATAACCTTGTTAGTACATACCAAAAAAATGTCGAAGGGCGAATTTTGTTCCACTAAACAACTTAATTGAGTTCTTATTCAATAGACATTTTACAAGAGCCTATTTACATAAGTTTCTCCTATAGAAGTATGTTAAAAGAGCTTCTAGGTCACATAAGCTATAACCCAAGTAATTTTTTTGATGCTGTTCTAAATGTTCCCCAAGCCTCATGAGATTTAGAAAAATGAGTTATACCTGAATTTCTATAAGGATCATTGAGTATGAGTAGGCAAAGGCTATGTCACCAAGAGCTTGGAAGCTCCTCCAAACTTTTTCAGTCTCTGTCACAGAACCAACAGTGATTCCTGTTAGGCTTCCCTTAACTCCTTTGTTTTCTGTTACATAAACAATTTAAGTCAGATTTCTGCTCAGTGCTTGAATCCTCAAACAAAAATTAAAATAAGAAAGAAAATAAAAAGATAAACAGATTATTTTCCTAGACTATGTGAATAGAAACATACCTATAACTTTACCAATACCAAGTCCAAGGCCAATAGTTGAATAAGTGAAGGACATTACAGCAGCTACAAGAGAGAGCCACCATAATTGATCAAAATCTGGAATTTGAGACAGAATAATTTCCGCTATACCAAAGGAAATCATGTAAATGTTGCTGTTCATTTTGCATGGGTTTTTCCCTCCACTCTTGTAGAAACAATTAGACCTTTTGATTGCCCTGTTTGATTCATAGGCAAAAAAAAAAAGCAATCGGACCATTTTCCTTGCCTTAAAATTAAAATTTACTGTGCAAAATAAAGTTAAGAACTTTCAATATCTCATACTTACATCATGCTTATGGAAGATGCTATAGTGTATCCAATGGCAACTCCAAAAAGGTTAACATATTGAACTAGCCCACAAAGCTTGACCTTAAAACCACCTTAAACAAAACACAACAAAACCAAAGATTCAAACTTTGAAACTTTTAAAAGCACCCCAATTTTTTTTATATTAAAAATAGGTGGGTGAATTGAGTTTTACCAAGATTTGAATGAACAACATCCATGTAAGTGTAGTTTCTCTTTCCAGAAACAGGGTCACCAGTTCTGTAACAATCAGCTAGAAGAGTGGAGGTGTAGTATGTTACCAAAGAGAAGAGAATCATAACAGCAGGACCAGCAATCCATCCAAGTTGAGCTATAGCCCAAGCAAGAGATAGAACTCCAGAACCAATCACAGCAGTTATTATGTGAGAACTTGCTGTCCACACAGTTCCTATCAGCAAATAAAACCAATTAGTTTAAATATTTAACAATCTTAAGCTTAAGCTGTTACATAAAAAAAACGGTTCAATTTACGAGATTCTCATTTAATCGGGTCCGAGGAGGGTAAATGTACACAGTCTTACCGGTTCTTTTGAGGTGGCCATCATCATCAAAGCACTTGGAGGCTCCTTGTTTATGGACATCAACAGAAACATCAAATGTTTGATGATGGGTGATGTTGTTGTTGTTAGCACCAACCTTCTCAACCATCTTTGTTATGAAAAGTGACCAACACAAAGAAAAATATTTGGATTCTAAAAATGTACAAAATCTCAAAGTCTATGCACACTGCAAAGTATGCTGAAAGTGAATGAATAAGTAGTATATATAGAAAGAAAGGCTATGAATTTGAGATGCAGATAGAAGATAGGTGTTGCTCAATGGCAATGGTGATTTGAAGTTTAACTCCAACTCCTACTGTTGCACCCTCAACTATTACATTACTCACAAAAAATTCAACTAAAGTTTGAATTGAGTAGTTATGCAATGAGGAGGGATATATATAAGGGGTGGAATGAGAGAATAGGCTTTAGAATAAGAGAAGAAATGAATGGACCTTTTCAGTATCAATTTTATATACTATTAATGTATTATCCATTTTTTATATTTTTTAATACAAATGAATGATTGATGATGTATTAAATGTAGGTAAATCTTTATATATGGTTTTGATTTTTACTTTGCCGTTTTACCCGTCATTACATGTACAAATATGAGATGAATACTAAGAGTGAAAATTAAGTAAAGTTAAAAAATACAACTTCAGAATTTCAAGTACGACTGACAATGAAAACCAAACGCGCGGGTACCCGTTCGAATTCAAACCGAATATAATGGGGAAAACCCGATGTGAATGAGTTCGGTTTCAAGTTTTACCCGGGTTCAAATTTCGGGTTCGGGTTTGGTATTAACACTAACAAACCCGAACTCGCCCCAAACCCGATTAAATATGTAAAACTATAAATTTACATATAAATACATACATAAAAGCTATATATATATATATATATATATATATATATTTCACATATATATATATATATATATATATATATATATAGGAGTTTGCTAACATGATCTCACTCCATTTCATTAAGGATCATGTTAGCATTGTGTACCCAATTATTTGGACAAAAATAGCCTTCGTTTTTTAAATCAACATAAGTGTTTGTCAAGGTTATTTTAGTAAAAACAATTAAAAATCTCATTCCCTCATCCCAAACCCTCAAACCCATCTCATTCTTCAACCGCAGCGACAGCGGGTGTGGCTGCGGTAGCAGCGACAGTGGCAGTAGAAGCGGGTGGTTATGAGAGTGCTTGTGTTTCCAGTGAAATATTTCTTCTCTGTGAGTTCAGAGGAATTAAGAATGAAGGAGAATTAAGAGAAAAAAGTATTGAAGAAATTGAGAGAAAGATTTGAGATATGTTGAGTGCATTAGGAGTGAAATTGTTAATGAGATAGATTTAGAGGGTTGAGTGAGAGAATATTGATTTTTTTATTTTTTATTTTAATAAAGATTGTTTACTAAAATAACCTTGACATATGTCTTATTTTTTGTTGAGCAAATAAGGCTATTTTTGTCCAAATAATTGGGTACACAATGCTAACATGATCCTTAATGAAATTGAGTGAGATATGTTAGCAAACCCCTATATATAAATAAACTATATATATATATATATATGTTTCTCATGGTTTTTTTCGGGTTCGGGTTACCCGAAACCCGACGGGTTTGGGGATGATATCATTGTTTTCAACCCCGCTTAATTCGAGTTCGGGTTTTAGATTTCATATTCAGGTTTGAGTAAGCACAAACCCGACCCCACCCCATTGTCATATGAGTAAAATTGTTGGTCTTTCAACATGTGTTTCACTACTTGTAAATTGTAATATCATATCTTATTCAAATAATATTCTATTTGATAACCAAAATATATATTCTATTCAAACTTTAAATATATCATAAATATGAATTTAACAGTTGTTCAAAGGGTAATCATCATCAGTACATATAATATAATATTTGATTTCATATCAAATACATATATTTCACCATATAATGAGTGCAGGAGAGATCAATTTGACTTCAAAAAAAATGATTAGATGTCACCGTATGCCACCCTATGCATATATGTTAACGGAATAAGAAAATGTATTTCTATGGAAGTAAGAGAAAATAAAACATATACTTAATAAGTATGTTTTTCTCTTAAAAAATGTTTTCTTCTTGTAAGAATATATAAGAATTATCATTCGTGTGAAAACCGTTTGAAATTACATTTTTTATTTGATTTAAATATTTATTAGACTATTTTTTTAAATAGTTTGATATGAAACTTTAACGTAATATTATGATTGGAAAGATTTATTATAGTATTGTTACTTAAATAGCATTATTACCTAAAACCTATTCCAGTAATTGTTCCCTTCCTATTTAATTGTTTTTACGGTATATAACTTTGTTTTTATTTATATTTCTTCGTAAAATCGAGACAATATTTTTACCCTTATCAGTTATTAAGATAAATGGCAAAGTAGTAAAACATTATATAAAGTTCATAGAAATAAATACATTAACTATATTTCTTAATTTTTTTTTGGTAATCCTAAGAGTTTCTTTCCCATCATATGAATATGAAGAGTAATACTCATCCTATCTTATAGCTAGGGATGGCAATATGGGCTTGGCCCGACGGGCCAGCCCGTTTTGATCGACGTTTTTGGTGAGCTGGGAATTTTAGCCCAAAAACTCATATTTAACCCGTTTTAAAAGCCCGTTTTTTAGATGGACCATGGAGGGCCGGGCCGGCGGGCCAACACTAAAAAGTAAAAAAACACAAATGTTAGGGTTTTTAAAAAGGGAAAAGCAAAGTCACTCCCTCCTTTATTCTAAATTAGCAACTTCTACCCCAAACACTAATCATTATCATCTCTTCTTCATTATCAGATTCTATAACTATTATGATTATTTCTATTGATATTTTATTATGATTCTTCTCTTTGTCATAATCATGTTCTTCTTTTGCTGAACCAAATATAAATGTGTTAGGAAATATTCTTACGCCATTTTTAACAACTATTGTTAGGGGAACAAAAAGATTATGTTTTGGTTGGAAGTGGGTGAAGAGGAGAATTGAGAGATTTTGATAAAAGAATGTGTGTGGACAGTGGGGATTTGAGTATCAACAATGGTCGTTAAAAGCTCCTCAAAAGATATTTTTCAGAGGAGGAGAAAGCATTGTAGATTTAGATGTTTCGAATACAATAGAAATTGTAATGGTAATTAATGTTGCATCATGGACGAAGATGAAGTCCATAGGAGAGGCTTTATATTCTGTTTATTTAACATGACACTCCCATATTCTTTTGAGAGATTGATAATGTAAGCCCAACATGCATCACTTCAGCTAGAGTAATTCTCTCTTCACCAACACGCTACTATAAGTAACTTTTACTTCTCTCTTCTCACTAACTTTCACAAATCACAGCCTTTGATTTGTTTCATTAGTGTAAAATTCACAAATCAGGGAGAGCATCAAATATGTGAGAGGTTCATAAGGTAGAATGCTCAAATTTAATGTATGCATTGAGAAGATAGGTGATGTTGATACTTCTGTTGGCTTATGTCTAGATGTTCCTATAAGGTGAAACTCTACTTATTCGATGCTTGAATCTGCTCTTAAATATAAGCATGTATTTGAAAAACTCCACTTGTATGATGATAATTACAAATTTTCTCCTTCGGTGGAAGAGTGGAAAAGAGCAGAAAAATCCATGTATTTTTGTTGCCTTTTTATCCTACCACAAACTTGATTTCGGGCACATCTTATCCTACTTCCAACTTGTATTTTATGCAAGTTTGGAAGATTCAATGTGTACTCCTTGATACCTTAAGAGATGAAGATGAAGTTTTGATGAGCATGACTAATAGAATGATTAAGAAGTTTGAGAAATATTGGGATGATTATAGTGTTGTGCTTGCAATAGGGGCAATTCTTGACCCAAGGGTGAAGTTAGAGACATTGAATTATTGTTTTGAAAGAGTTGATGATTCTACTTTTGAAACAAAGTTGAAGTTAGTTAAGAAAAAAATGTATATGTTATTTGAACAATATCGTAGCACAAATGCTCCTACTTCTATGCAAACTTTGACTTATGATGCTCCTCAGAAGAATGCTAAATTTCAAGACTTAGGTTATGTGTTTGATGTAAGTATTTTATAATTTTCTGGATTAATAGTTTAAATATTTAATGGTTTAATTATATATTTATTTGATATTAATATGTTTTATTTATGAATTATTTAATAGGAACTCGATAGGCACAAGACACAACTTGCCACAAAAACGGGAAAGTCACAACTTGATCTTTATTTGGAGGAGACGTCTTTAAATTTTAAAGATAATAATGATTTGGATGTGCTACAGTGTAAGTCGATTTCCGGAGCTATCAATCATGGCCCGTGACTTACTTTGCATTCCTATTACAACTGTTGCATCTGAATCTACATTTAGCATTGGTTCATATGTTCTTAACAAGTATAGAAGTCGACTTTTATCCAAAAATGTGGAAGCTTTGATTTGTGCTCGTAATTGGTTGAATGGTTTTGTTTGTGAAGGTAATTTATTGTTTTTCAATGTGATTATCATTTATTTGTTAGTTAATTATTTTTATAAGTATATATTAATTTAATCATGTGCATAATGTAGATGATGATAAAGAAGATTTGAAAGACGTTGATGTGAAGGCATCTTCTTCCAACAAAGCATCTAATGTTTAAAACTTATGAGTTATAAGCTTTATTTTGAACTTAGATACTAGGAGTCTAAAAGTTTAAGATTATGTTGGTTTGTTGTTTAGAAATTACAAGTTTTAAACTAAGATGATATGCTACTATGAGATTGTGGACTTTCATTTGTGATTTTTTGTTTTAAAAGACATTTATGAGGTGCGATGATTATTTATTTTTGAAATTATGATTGCGTTGGTTATAAATGTGTGTTTTGAAGAAGAAGAAAAATGGGTCAGCCCTGCCAAATATGAGATGGGTTGGCATTTTGAGTCCTTTTAACAATAAGGGTCGGGTCGGACCAATCCATATTTTAGCGGACCAAAGACAAGCCGGGTCGGGTTAGCCCATATTGCCACCCCTACTTATAGGGAGTGCTTAGATGCATGTATGTAAGAAATACTAATTACATCTCTAGTTACTCAATTCTCATTAACTATTACTAAACTCACTTTGAAGATCATTGAACAGTAATTTAGTTATGTGATCCAAAATAAAGTGAGTAAGTATTTGTTGAGAAATTCAAAACTAAATTCCCTCCTCTGTGTGATGCAAAATCGGCACTTGCGGAAGCGACAAGTGAATAAGGTAAATAGAAAATAGTAGAAGAATAACACCAAGAATTTTAACGTGAAAAAACCTCCTTAATGTGAGAAGGAAACAACCACGGGACCTAGTCCAGAAAATATCTCCACTATAGAAAAGTAGGATTACAATATTTGACTCTCTTTTACAAAGAGGATAACACTCAATCTCACCCAAAATGATGGAAATACAAACTCTAGTATCTCACTAGGAATACAAAAACTCACACTAAAGTGGATATAAGCTCTATCACTTTCTCTCTATGATGCTCTTTCTCACTTGCTTGTACATTTCTTCCTCACAAGTCCCTTTTATATAGAGAAGGGAATCATGACTTCATCATAAGGATATAGTGGAGGATTAATTGTTGTCATACTTTCAAGATACATTGAAAATGTTATTCCAACTTTCTAAGTTACATGGCATGGTACTCAAGAGTCAAAGAGTAATTTCAAGACTTACTCCAACTTTCTAAGTTACACTTCATGATTCTCAAGAGTCAAAGAATAATTTCAAGACTTACTCTAACTTTCTAAGTTAGGCTTCATACTTTCCAAGAGTCATTGGAAGAGTCATCATACAATGGTTCATCTACCAAGTAGCATTAGTTATACTTCCACATCAATTAGGAATGATTCCCAACGATATTACTTAATATTAACTACTCTTACATATAATAAGACTTCCTCTATATTATTAACTACTCATACTTATAAAATATTTCTCTCCTCCATTTACTTAACTATTCTCTCTATCTCTCTCTCCATAATTATGATAGTAAAAATATAATTGAAAAAATAATTAATATTTGTCTTGAATTTTCATACTATGTACCAAAAAATATGATTAATTTACTCGTACTATTTATATTTCTTTTCTTTTAAAACTAATTAGTAATAATTGTTAAGAAAAGTTTATTCCAAGCGCTTCAAATTAGACCAAGGCAATTTAATCACAAGCTAATAGTATTTGAGGAAGAAAAACAGTCAGTAACATTCAGTAATCATAACTCTCATCAGAAAATAACATATTGACCGAAAGTGTATAAGTGTGATATATTGTCACTATATCATATATTATTTATGTTTAATTATTATTGATTCTTAAAAATAAAATAGATAAATAATAAATGATATACTAATCATTTATAAATCTTTATATCTCAATGCAATTAAGTACATCTCTATTAATTAAGGGGAGAGATCCACTTATTCCAGGAGTAAGTGGAAAAAATATACTCTACATCATGATCATTTATTCTTGGGAAATTCAATTGTTTGAACTGGTGAGTATATATAAACCATTAGATTTTCCAAAATTAAATAGATAAAATGTGGAGTAAATTTTTTTAGAGTAAGTGAACCACTCCATTAATTATACAGCAGTAAATACATGCCACCTTTTTATTCATTGGATGTTGTGCCTTTCTAACTTGTACTCATATGTCTATTGTGATTGGTCAGAAAATATTTAATAATTGAATATATTTAACTAATTATAAAGCTCATAATCCATGAGGTGATAAATTTTGTGGGATAATAAATCTGATGCCCAACCTTATACAATAGGACTCATAGACTTATACCATGTGAAATAATATAATCTATCTCTTTAAATAACCACCCTAGAAAAAAAATTCTAATATGCAGTGCTTCTCATCCACCCTTAGCTGAAAGAGAATGAGGTTCCCTTCATTATTCATTATAAAAAAAATGAATGAATAGCCAAATTATGCCACTTTGCAAGCATATTTAACTAATATCCCAGTCAAAATTGTTTCTTTAAGGATGTCTATGTTAAAATAATCCGGAAATTCATACACAAACTGCTATAATTGCTGGTCAAGTTGCATTTTAATTATAGTGTAATATCGTTAGTGTAAAGATTTATACATATTAGATATATCATTTGTATTTTTTTTGAAGAGTCAATGAAAATTAAACCAGAATAGTTGATTATGCTGTCAATGACAATATAAAAAACTCATAGATTGTCAACGCATACATCATTTTTTCTTTTAATTATTTTTATTTTCTGTCCCCAATGACTAAGGAAAGAAAAAAGGTCATTAGCCAAAAAAATATACATCTTTGAAGATGTTCGTAATTTGAATTTAATTATTCTTACCTGCAATATTAGAGGTCCAAAGCTTCAAATATTGAAGTTGCCATTTTTAGAAGGTTTTTACCTAATTATTATTTCCGGCATGAAACTTAGCTTTTTAAGGCAATGCCCGTAAAAAATACTTGGGTCAAGACAAAGTAAATTATATGGTAATTCCATTATATATATATAATGGAATTATATATATATATAATTTACAATTGGAACTTGAGTCATATCACTGATTCACTGTCATGAGTGTAAAGTTGACTACCATTATTAATTATGAATATTACTTGTTCCTGTTTGCTACTCAAATATCTTTACCTAAGTTCTCATATAATCTAATGTACAAAGCATGGTATATTTTACTGCTTCCAACTTTTATTTTATACAACAAATGGAATCCTCAAAGTTGATCTACATAAGAAATGATCAGGTGATGAAAAGTGACACTTTTGTTTTGAAAATTAAAAGTTTAAGTGAAAGTTTGTAACGATTACGATGTGCTAGCTGATTATTGGTAGAAAGAAGTTTCGCTTATCAGTTCATAAAAAAGAATCAAACCAACCAGAAATTATTCAAAAGACCACCCAGCTGAAATGTTTGAATCTTTCTACATGTGATATGGTTGCAAGAATAACTATAGTCACACATAGACTATAGTTTATAACCTTCTTTCATATGATGTTGGCATGTTATGAATAAAATAAGTTGAACAAATTAAAGCAAAACGAGTATCCCATGGTTTAATTAATATTGAAACTTGCAAGCAAATTTAATACTTATAACCAAATAATTAAAAGTATAATTAGTTATATAATATAGTGATTATGGGTCAGACTCTTTTAAAAGAGTCACAGCGGAATCACCAGCTATCGCGCCCCGATTTTTGAATGTGTGACTCAAATTATGAAATCGTTAGATGTTTGTTTAATGTTTTAAACAAAATAAAGGGTGGTGGTTAATGGCCTTGTTGGGTTTCAAAAGTGGCATGCATGTACCAAATATCCTAAAGTCCTATGAGGAAACACTTTGTTAAGGTTAGCCTTTAAATGCCACGGTTCCAAATCTACATTTTCTAAATTTTCAATATCCCACTACCTTTTTTCAATACCTAGGTTTAGACAATTTACAACTTGTTGGTCCTAAAATTTAGCCCTAGGTCGAAATATAAATACACCCTAAATTTATGAATAAAAATTTCAATTATGCAAAATTTTAATCTTAAAAATGGGGAAATGCAAGAATCAAATTTGAGATTTGAAGATAATAAAAAATACAATTCACCACCATGCTACCAGGCCTATACAAGAAATAGTTTTGTACTATAAAATAATAATTTGTAAGAGATATGTCTTTGTTTCTATGCTATGGAGCTGATAGTTAATTTGGCCATTCTGGTGAAGAAGCACGTTGTTAATGTTTCTTTTTTTGTTTTTTGTTTTTTGTTTTATCCGAACACATGTTATTTAGACTCCAATGAATTTGAGTTAAACCAAAAAGACCTAATTAAAAAGCCTAATTTAATTGACAGAATTTTATACACCCATTTGTGATATGATATTCCTCTTGCTAACTATCTCTTGAATTGTCTACAACGATAATTCATATGTGCATCAACATATATAAATATATCAACCCATGTTCAATAAATACATGCTACCTCACCTTTTTTTTAATATATATAAAGAAATATTTCATTCACTATGAATATAGATTTCTTTATTGCATGTCTGGATAAATGGAATAAAGGGGGGCAAATGAGTTAAAAATTATTTCATTATTTGGGAGCTGCTTTGCTAATAGAATTATATGAAATTTTTCCATCTGAACTTCAAAATTCCCCCCTCCATTTTGGGCTGAAATCAATAAAATGGAATGGAGTAATTTCCATTTTATTTCAACCTATTTAATACTTCTAAACACAAATGTTTTGTTTTCTTTGGGATATTATTGCTAATTTGTTGCACATAATAAAAAAGACATAAGAAATCTTATTCTATTTCACTCTAAAGTTTTGTGAGTCAACATAGTAGAATAGAATAAGACTAATTTATCTTGTTTACTTTTCCTATTTTGTTGGCGTAGTGTATTTTCTATAACACGATAAAATTGAATTATAAATGAGTGAAATATGGTAGTGTAATTTTCCTCTGATTTTGCAAACAAACATCATTATCACCATCACTGACCCACCACCCTAGTTATTACTATTGTCATAATCACATCAACTTCATTGCTATCTGATGCACACCAAACACTCAATTAAATAAAAGGATAAAACTTAAGTACAAATGGTGTTTATAGCCTATTAAAAGGTGACATGTGTTCATTTATATCATTAGGTCTTTCTCTTTTTTTGCAATTAAGAATCTCTCTCTTCAAAGTATAGGTGATAATGAACACATGTCACTTTTTAATAGGCTACAAACATCATTTATACCTAAGGAATTGTACCTAAGTTTTGTCCTTAAATAAAAACTTATGGTCATATCTTATCATATTCTAATTTAAATATATATATATTTTCATGTCTTTATCATATCAACCAAGCCCTAAATGTTGTTTTATTACTATTATCTTGATTCTTATTTGTTTGTTTAGGAGTGAGCATTTGCAAATTGAAATTCATGTTCAAATTTTAATGTGAATTAGTATTAGGTAATTGTTCAACAAAAGTTGCATTTTGACAACCAAATTAATTATGACAACTTTTAGCTGTCTTTTAATTTTTGAGTGAGTTTTTTCATTAGTGTCTAATGATAAAAAAAGGAAAAGTAAGCCATATATATATATATATATATATATATATATATATAACCTATATTATTAGTAAAAGGTTATAAAGTATACATATAACACTATGAAAATCATGTATATAATTATATGATACTCTTTGACTTACTTTATACATACATTAACTTCAATGTTAGAGTGTCTTTTTAGATATGTCTTTCACATTCCATCAATGTTGTAACTGACCTAACCATCGTTACCAAGCTCACAAAGTACGATACGTACAACGAGTGTGTTGATACCCTCAAATCACCACATTTTTAGGGACACTAATTAGAAATATTTAACTTATATATTAAAAAATTGTCTATAGTACTGGATTATTGTTTTTTCACATATATTGAAGCATAAAAATATCAAATTATCTAGTTTTTATATTGTTTTTTTATGTATTTTTAGGAAAAGTATCATAACTCATATATTATGAACAAAGATCACTCATCCCAAGAAATGGGTGTCTCAATGTTTCAAGTCAATCACATTGTATTAAATAAAGTAAAAAATGTTATTTTTTTTAATTATGTAACAGTTTTTAATTAGATATGACACACTTAAGATACAAAAAATGGGATAAATAATCTTCATTCGTATATAATGAAGGGAGAGATTAGTGTGAGTGAGACATGGCATGTTTTTTTTGATTGATTTGGCGAAGCTAGGTAGTGCAGTAGGTATTGAGAGGTAATAAATAGTGTAGGTATTTTGCGTGTAGTTAACTTCAGTTATAGTTGTCAAGGTTAAGATATGTCATTATAGTTTAACAAACTTTTATTAGTGTGTTTTGGATTTTGTGACCGGTCAAGTCTAGAAAATATTTCATCAAATTCTACAATTCGTGTAAGTTTCTATTAATTAGTAATTAAAAGTTCTCAATTAAAAACAAAGATTAAACCTACAAAATGCAATTGTTAATAATGGATAGTGTATACTATTTATGTGTTGATTTTACAAGACTAGAGACACCATTATTGAAGTAATTCATTCTGTTTTCATTTTTCAATACTTACTACTTAGATATTTAGTTTTTTCACTAACACTTACAAATTTTGAGTCATGTAATATTTAAAAATGTTAGAGCCTTTATTTTTTTATTGTAAAAGTTTATATAAATTTTGTTCATATTATGCATTGAGTTAAATAGTGATTAAATTTTATAATATTAATGTTTATGTCATTCCAAATATATAGTTAAAAATAATATAAAAATGAAAAAATAATGTAACTGTAAACAGAATCTTTAGATATATATAGAAATAGAAAATAAATCTAATAAGAAACAATAGAAATATGTTCCTTGGAATTAGGTTAAACATGAGAAGAAGAGTTATAACCAACACGAAAATTAGAATTGAAAATGATGAATTACCTTTTATATTTGGTTTAGAAGAGAGAAGAATCTCAAATATGAGCTAAACTCCTTCTATACGTGAGATTAAATGTAATTATTTAAACTTGATATATTCAATATAACTATTTGAGTTCCTTGAAATATTATTTCATTGTTTTTCATGTTTACTCTTTTATCCATGATTATTTGGCTTGATTGCCCAAATTATGATTTAAATTTTGAATGTGTAAAGGGAATTTCATATTTGAACTAGACCCAAAATAAGTCATCTAGTAACATAATAATTATAGGAGTGAAATTAATTGAACTAGTCATTAAACATCTAAATATATTACGATTGATTGATTAATTGTTCAACATTGATTGATTAATTGTTCACCAGATTTTGAATTGATTATTGCAGTCAAAAGGATATACATGAAACAAGTCTTCATAAAAAATGTACATAACAAATAACATGTTTGTCTTTTACACATTTTTCCACAACTTAATGAATGTATTATATGAACTAATGAACATTACTTAGCAAATGACATGCTTCATTACTCAAATAACAGTTAAGCTAATGAAGTCACATGGCATTTATCTTTTCTGTAGTTTATTTCATGCTTTAAAGGAAGCCTCACTGTGAGCATGTGATATGAGAATCCAGTTCCCATTTTGCAAATGATATGCTTCATTTATGGAACATAGGAAGGAAATTTTTCATGAAAATTCACCATGGTCTTGGTCTATTCTTCTGTCTTGTTGGTCATGAAAATTCACATACATTTCAATGATATTTGTGTCAAGTGTTTGTTGGTCTATGATAGCAAGTGACATATCTTCCAACAATGTTTTTAACAGGAAGTGGTCCCCTGTTTATCATTAAAGACACTAAGATGAATAAAAGGAACAAAAACAATGATAAGAGATAGATTTTTAAGATAGATAAGTGTTTCACCCTATATGAGTATTTAAGCTCGTGGATAACACACTCAGTATATTTATGAAACCCGAGGATCGCATGTCAGGACTGGGGTTACACAAACTATATTTCTAAACATTAAATAAGAGATACTAATGTAAACATACATCTAAAAACAGATTCATTGTAACATCAACATATTAAGAAAATTGAAGCTATTGTTCATTAACAACTAGTAGGAGGCATTGGTTACTTACCAAACATGGGAATCATAGCTATTGTTACGATTATCTCCCAATACATAAACATGGCCTTTGGGCACAGACTGCAACAATAGAAGTAACATGAGGAAAATATAATATGAATCAATAAACAAATGAAGGTAAAATTAAGTAGATTCATTTGGATTTTAGTCCTAGAAACATAACAAGTGATGCTCCATAAGGGTTCATCCTTAAGCATACATTATGGAGCTTTAACTTAACCCAAAAATCCCTTTTCCCCCTCACAAGTCATAATTGTTTACCTTATCTATTTGGAATGATGCATAAAGTGAAATTAATATTGTTGGGTACTTATGGAAAGTCATTTATCCTAACAATATCTATCTCATATGTTCATTAATGTGATTTGTGATTACATCATAATTTTTTAGTGGAAATGTAAAATGAAAAAGGACCATAGAAATTAACAATAGTCTCACAGTTAATTCCATTGTGTATGTTGGTGCCTCTGCTATGAAATCTTCCTTCTGAGCAACACCATTGATGTAGAGTCCTCCATTATGAACCTGCATGGTTTTTTAGAAGATTCAAGTAAGAAAAACCTGATATTTGTACTGATCCTCTGTGCTCATCAAACAAACTAAAGAGAAAAGCTGCGCGACTCCTATGAATCTTGTTGACATAGTTGTAAGCAAAGTTAGCTTCATGAATTCCTAAGTAGATACATAACTATGGTACAATGAAGAAAAAAATAAGGTGGAGATTTAAAAGAGGTTTATACCTCAACAGTGTCTCCTGCTTTTGCAACAATTCTCTTAATAAAAACAGCATCTGTGTTGTCTCCAGAAAGCTACATAGAAAATCAATCATGTAACTGAACTGGATCATCAGCTACTTCTAGAGATTTGAAAGTTAGCGACATATTCTATACTGCCACCACATACCTGCGTCGGATCCCGGAATGTTATAAGATCATTTATAGCTGGACTCCTGATATAATATGAAGCCTGAGGAGCAAGAAAAGGAATAGTCAAAATTCATACATTAAAAATAATCTCTGTTACAATCTTTCATTTGATCTTATAAGGGTCACTTAATAATTTCCAAGCTTTGGAATATCACACTTCTGGCTCTGCTGGTTCTTACATCACCTGAATGGGTGCAATTTAGATCACACCTTAAGCACACAACTGCAATGCATTGCCCAGATTGAGCAATTGTTCACTATTTCGCTTAAACCCACATGACTAAACATTTTTGTAGTAAATATCCATAATACTTTCAATTTGATTCCTGGTATTACTATTCAGGAAATACCAAACCGTTTAAATTTCATTCATACACACAAAAGCATATTGACATAACATCACACTTTGACATCACAAATGTCAAAAGAGTAGTAATCATGACAAGTAGTTACCATTCTCACATTAGATCACAGAAATCATTTTTCTTCACAGTTGATAAAGAAAATCTACAGAAGCAAAAATTCCCATATCTGGAATATTCATAAATGCTGGAACATTCATAAAGGCTGGTATATGCAAAGATGACATACAATTATAAATCAATGAATAATACCATTTCTGCATACCATTCAATAACCAAGTCTTTATCCAATATACCATAACCCTAAGAGTATGTACTGAAGTATTTAAAGCCTCAATCATTGTTTACATTTTGAAAGTGGCAATATGAAGCTCATAGCGAAAGCAAGCGAACATGTTAACTATTAAAGTCATGACTCACTCAAAAGATCTCATTCATTTAATCATATCCAGAACAGCCAATTGATTTCGGTAAACATGTTTTCTCATTTGATTTGCTAGTAAAACATAGTGACATGAAGATCTTTTCTCCATAAAAATGTTACTCTTGGTAAGTAGTAAATAGTCATAAAATGCTGTTCATAGTAATTATCTGTCAAACTTGCAGAATCAAATTAATTCTTTAATAAAAATATAATTTTGAAAATAAACCTTCAATAATCCATTTAAATACTTAGTTCAGATAAGACAGAGAAACTTCAGACCCTGCTTGATTGAGACAGTGGAAAGTAGGAAGGTGAGAAGTGAATTTTATTTTTAATACAATAAAGTCTAGATACAACCATCAATTGGAATATTGAGAGTAAAAGGTATGGAAGAACACTTCAACTCCCAAATGGAATATGCTAGAATCCTAGAACAGATGATCAATGTAAAACAATTGGCATATACATTATGATTATAGATTACTCCATCTAGTAGCAACCCAAGATGATAGTGAAAGTAGCATAAAAGATCAGGGACCAAAAAACAGTAGCAGCATTGTATTCTACTTTAGGAAAAGAGGGATAGTTTTGCATCTTATAATGCATACTGCATACACCTATTTTTGCTTATATTCAACTTTCATTTACAAGAGTGTGGGCACCAAGGATCAAACCCATGACCATATTGTATAAGCATTTGGGTGAAGGCACTTGAATAACTTTATTATAAACAATAAATGATGTCATTTAGCAATCATGATGTGTCAATTTAACCATTTAAGATTCTATCTCAAAACTAATTAGGAATGAGAGATATTTAAACCATGCGTAAGAGAATGAGGCAGATGAATTGCGACTTACTTCCCAATAACTCTCAAGATGAATATTCTAATGCTAGAATTCTAGAACAGATGATCAATGACAAAACAATGGCACAATTTTGTGAAGGCCAAGAAAAAGAGATACTTGAAATCAGACAATTGGCATGTACACTATGATTATAGATACTTCATCTAGTGACAACCCCAATATGATAATGAAAGTATTATAGAAGATGGGGAAGCAGAAGAACAGAAGCAGCATAGTATTATTCCACTTTATAGAAAAGAGACAGCTTTGCATCTTATATATTCACATTAGATAGGAAGATGCATTCAAATGCAATTGTAATCATACAACAACTGCAACTTGGTATCTGATATTATTCAAAAGATAAAGGTCAAAAAATTCACCAAAAAGAAATACTTAAAAGCTCACAATTTGATGAAAGTTGTGTACCTTTTCGATTATAATTCGATCACCAACACCTAGGGTGGGGTACATAGAAGTAGAGGGTATATAGCGAAGCTCAGAGAACATAGACCAAAGAAGAAAAATCACAAAAAGTCTGAAGAAACCATCAAGACCAGGCCATCTAAGGAAACTCCAACTCTGACATGGCATCCATTTCAGAGAAGGATAAGTGATAAGAAAATGGTACAATGCAGAAGCCCTTAAGAAGCTCATGGTATAAAGAATAATAATTCAATTGATGGTTATAGTAAAGTTCAAAACTTTGATCAAGGTAGATATAAAGGGTACAAGGAATTGAAGAATGAAATGAGGGTTGACTTTAGACTTAAATGGAATTGAGGGTATAGATTATGGGAAAAAATTATGGATTAGTTTTATGAGAGATTTTAATTCTGTAAGTGCCTAGTGATTGATTATTGTGATCACCATGGAAGAAGCAATAGCTTTTGTTCAAAGATGAGAGTTGAGGAAGAGACTATGTAAGTGGGGGAAGACAAACTTGGTGACTAAGTTTCCACTTTAGACATTAAGTCATAGCTGCCAACAAAGCCTACGCGGTTTTGTCCACATAACTATGTTACATACCCACCTTGGAACATGTTTTGTAATTGAGTATCATTACCAAAATTAGACATTATTTTCACAACTAAATTTTCATAATTTTAACAGAAAAATGTGTATAATTTTTTACAATGACATTGTATAAATATTACACTCAATTTTTATTTCTTTTTTAGTTTTTAAATGATTTTTTGTATGTATGGAGATAAAGACAAAATCATTTTAATTTGTTACAAGATAAATGGTTAAATTTGGGTGGTTGAGATAAGATTCTTGTAATGTAATTGTAAACCATAACAGGAATTGAATATTCTCATTGCATTTAATTGTTGGCTAGTTTTATGGTACTTGACTACTCGCTATGGCATTATTATTCAAGTACGAAATTGACATGCATGATTATATAATCAAATTTAAGGTAAATGGTGCCACCAATATAGTAACAGATTCATTAGTTTCAAGTGTCATTTTCCCAGTTTAGTCATTTGCTCCTTCTAGCCAATTCTAGAAGTAACTTCAATTTTGCAGAAGCAGTAAGCAGTAATACAAGGTTGCTTCTCAAAGCTCTGATATTACATTTTGTTGAGAATTAATCAAAATAAGGGCAGATACAAGAATTCTAATTAACATGGAAGGGTGAAAGGCAACTACATTATTATACATTGTAACAGAAGCACTTTCCCTTGGGTCATAAGCTATGTCAAACTAAGCCTATCTATCTATCTCTCTACTCAATTCTGGAAATATTCTGGAGGTATTGAAGGAGGGCAATACTTCTTGGCCACATATTTGTACTGAAAATACAAATGAGTTACTACTAAAACATATTACAAAGGAACAATAAATCTTATCAAGTGTGGCAATGAAGCAACATGTTTACCTTGTGTTGATTGTATTTCTCCCTAATTGCAAGCAAATCAGAATTCGGGCTGCCGCAACAAAGTCGATGGAGATCCCTTACACAATCACACAAATCAAAAGGGTGGTATAGTGTGTAATGCTGCAATGTAGAATTCTGTTGTATAAAAAAAACAGAAACAGTATTAATTATGAGTCAAGCATACCCTTAATAATATGGTACACACAATCTTTGTTATTAGCATCATAAGCTTACCCAAGGGTTCATTGAAGGGAAAAGTATAACTTTGGCCAGGAAAATTGCAGAAGCAGCTATAAGTGATGGAGCATAACGAAGCATATTGTACTCCAAGAGAGACAGTTCCGCTATATAGTTTGTTAAGCACTCTAGTTGTAGTGAAGGGGCCTGTGAAATAGATAGGAAAAACATTAAAAGGAGCCAATGATTTAGAAATGGAATTAACTATGTGCAATGTAATATATAAATAAACAACAATTGGAAAAAGCCACCATCACTTTCATCTTTTAAAAAGGAACAACTAATAGTAGAATGCTATTATTATATACTACGTTTCATTTTACTATAGCTAGAATATCCAAGGGATTAATGTGCTCCAGTATTATTTGAGCATTTAGCCAGTTTAAGCTAGGAAGATACCTCGGTAACTCCTTGAGCTGCACGAACAAATCGTCTGCGATCAGCATATCAATGAAGAAAAGGTGTTGTATTAGTTAAGTGTCTAGGAACTTCAAAATGTCAATCTGATATTCATTTGTTAACCATTTTTGTTACCTTAAGAAACATTTAATTGTTGGGGCTGTCATTTCAAACTTCAGAAAGTTCAAGACAGCTGATTCCATCTCTAAAACCTGCATCCAATGATTTGCATGAGAGTTGAACACTTCAAAGTTCAAATCCTCGCATCTAAAGTAAAACTGCATAACTTATCCAAATAATTCAAACCAAACCTCATCTTTGAAGTATGTGTTATCAGTTATGTAACAAAATTCCTCCACCTGAGGTGCACAAATCTCTTCATATTTACTATCAACAGGAACAAAAAACAATTATTAATGATGCATGCATTTTATGTTAAAGCTGGGAAGACAAAGGTATAAATAAACCCCATCAATCAGAAAAAAACTCGTCGGATTATAAGTTTGCTTACGAGGCAATCATCATAGAGGCAACACCAAGTAATTGTAACCTTTGTCTACTCATCACATTCGCTGAAAGATACCGGTCTATGTAGTTTACTGTCAAATACAATGTATCAGGTACAAGTCTATATTCTTCAGCCACCTGCAATTTGAAGCATATGTTTAGCAAACACAACTACAGAAGGAATGATGCATGTTCTCCATTTAGAGTAATAAGATCAATAACTTTACAACTTCATAAATCCCAAGACTAAACTGCATTTGGGTGTAAATCCTTAAATCCACATGAGTAATTGACTATCAACATATATGCATTACCTCAACAAGCCAGTCAATCAATATAGCGCGCATGCTGGGTTTTAAGTCCTTCTGGATTTTCTCCATGTAGTCTTTGGATGGCCTTTTCTTTACCTGAAGATTACAGATATAACTATAATTGGAATAATAATTACTACTTTAATAGCAAGTGAACTACATGAGATAAATGTCAAACTCAAACCTAAGGAAGACCTATAATGTATAGTTACACTACACAGTGAGCTAGTTGTTTTAAGACATATTATGTCTATACATTATTCCTTTAACACAACCCTCTATTAGTTACTCAGAAAAAAGGAAATGCCAAATCCATGGGTAAAACTAGTAAAATCATTATGTTCTTAAAAGAAAATGTAGACATATTAGTGATAATAGTTAACAGGGAAAATGAAAGGCAACCTCAGATGCACGCAGGTGCTTGTAGATATCACAAGCAAAAGTTGCACAAAGCTGAGGATCCTTGTAATTGTTATCAACATTGACAATTTTGTCATCTTTTTCCAACTCAACAACGGTGTCTCTACTACAGGTGTTTCCTGCAAAAAAATCAATAATAGTACATTAAATTAAAGAGCACTAGTACTACCAAATTATCAATAGTGAACAAAATATAATATCCCTAAAATGAAGTGATTTGTACAAAAAAAATTGCAACAATGTGAAACCTTCTGGTTCTGTAGTGTCAGAGATGTTGAGATTGGTGAAAGTCTTTCTGTCAATTGAATCAACAGCTGAAATATCAGTGTTGTCAAGATACTCAATGTCAGGACTCTTCAAAGAATGACTAGAAGACATTGAGTCATCTATAGAAATTGACATCCCATCTGATTTAGTTGGAGAACAATCCATGCTGCTGATTGAAACAGAAGGAACAGTGACAGTGGCAGCTTTTGGAGTATTTTCGTCCCTTTTGGGTAAAAAAGTAGCCTTAGGAAAAACAGCTATATTAGATTTATCATTTGACAAAGAGGGTAGTAGTGTATTGTCAGAAATTGCTGAGCCAATGGTGCATGGTGGAGGCTCTTTCTTTGCACATGTTACCTAGCAAAGCAAAATTCAGCTAATTTAAAAAAAACCCAAGATTAAAAATAACATAGCAAACAACTCGCATACTTGTGCATTAAATCAAACAATTTTGTGATAACAATTTGATCAAGAAAAGAAATCATTTGCAGTATCAACAAATTATTTAAACCTCAACATGCTAGTGAAACATGAATAATATATTTTGGTCTTACACCTTTGTGTACTAAAAAGTTACGTTTTACTTCGATTAATTTGAGTTCAATTGATATCATACTTACATAATTCTCTCAATTAACACATTTTTCAGCCTATCATGTGTGGGCTTTCATCATAAAGAAGTCTCGTAAAGTTAATGTAAAAAATGACGAATTACATACCCAAATGAATAATGTACTTATACTCATACCAAGTAACAACGATTGATACGACCCATTTATGATATTTTTAAAGCGCAAAAAGAATAAAACTTTCATCAACCATCTAAACTACGCATCAAAACCCAGTTTCTTTATGTGTAATTGTAGTCAGTTATTAACTTACTATGCATTTAAACAAAACCCATTAAGGATAACACGCTGAAAGATTGTTTCTTTATAAGTTTCCCATGTTTTGATGCAATGAAAGGGAATAAAAAAGATGAAATAATGAAGAATACCAAAGTGGGTGATGAGTTGAGAGAAGAAATGTGATTAGTGAGATTAGTAAGAGGAGGTCGCTTCTTAATCTTCTCTGAGTTGGACACAGATGCATGACGCTTCGCCAATGATGATGTAGTTGATGAAGAAAATGATGAACCACGATTCATTGTTTTTTTTCTTTCAAAATTTGAAAAACACACAAAAAAATTGTTCTCCTTCTTACTCTGTTTTCAGAGCCAAGAGTGATTCTTTATTTTCTTTGTGAAGCTTTTGTTATCTTCTTTCTTGCTTTTAAGACTTTTGGATTTTTATGTATTTATTTATATTTATAGAGGGCGGGGAAAGTGGTTTGTTTCAAATGGGGGACTTGTCTTCAATATTTATTACGTAGCATAAGATTGAGATTGGGAGGTACATATTATATCACAAACTTTTTACCATTCTATATACTTTTCTTGTTTTTTCAAATTGGTTTAAAATTGATTTTGAGGGATTTGATTGGCTGTGATGGCTAACACTAGGTGACAGAGCGTGATTCTGAGGGATTTGAATTTGAATTTTAACGGTCACTGGTTCTGTGTCGTTAATACTTAATAGCAGCTTTATTGATTCAAAATTCGTATCCCAATTCCCAACTATACTCTAAGAAATTGCCATGTTGATATTTTTAATTCTAATGCTTCTTATATAGGTCCTTATTTTATTATGCTTAATTTATTTATTTTTGCATAAAAGTGGAGGGTCTGCACCACATATATGTTAATTAAGGGAAGAAAACCTAATGCTCTCTTTGGCACATGATGTTACTATAAGCTCCGTGAATTAATGATTTGAATCGAGTAATTAATATTACTCAATACCAAATACTTGAACTAGTTGTGTTCATGACTTTACGGATTCTTTCTTTTTCTCGTTGTTTATAGAATGTGTTTCAAAATTGGAAATTAGTCACCTGAATAACACTGAGATTAATATTAAGCAAGTAAATGACATTAAGATTATTATTCCCAAAAATTAATTCTCATAAGCATTCATATAAAAGATTAAAGAATGTAACATAAAAGTAGTGCTTAATTAGAAATCATAAGTCATTTACCAAAAAATATAGTAATATTATTAAATTGAATTCAAAGTGTTCATTTTTAAAAAGCAAAAGTTATTGTTGTTCCATAATTATTTGTGAATTATGTAATATTAACTTTTTTAATTTATGTACTCAAGTCACACGTCTACATGTCAAATCAATTAATTGAAACTACTTGAGTAGTTTGAGGGAGAGTATTTTACTGCTCTAGCATAAACTCCTAATGAGTTCTCTACCATATTCTACCTTAATGACACCTTTACCCTTAGATCCAAAATAGTACTCGTTATAACTCGAACACAAAATATTTAGATTTTAATAGACCAATAAGTCTGATATGTATAAACTCAATACTTACTAAACATTGTAGATCAAGTTATTCCGCATTGTGAACATACACAATCACAATCTACTCTATCATTTGGATTATCTTCATCCCTTTGGGGGGAAAGTTATAAAAGAAAAAACTCGATATATTCCCAATATAGTGTAAAAATATCATTTTTATCCCAACCATTATAATAGAAAGAGTTAATTATACTCACACCCCCTAAGTAAACAATATTAAAAAGGAGATGATGCCTTTATTTTCTTTTTTTATATACCTTGATTGTAGCTTCTCGTGCTGTCTCTTGTAAAATATAAGCCTTCAATGATTTATAGATCAAGTTCATTGTTGAACCCTTCAAAAAAGTTCATTGTTAAAATCTGAGTCATCTTCTAAAATGGACATGTGACAGTAACCTTTTGCTTTATTGAGCCATGATGGCAAAGTGACTGGAATATCTAATAATTGGCAAAGCACAGGCAAGATTCCATGAATCAATGGTGTGTAAAGGATCACTACATGCCTTATTCCGCTAGCGGCAATGATCTAAAACTTCAGAAGCAGATACGGAGAATTGGATCCAGGATTAGTTGCCTAGTTCTGGAACACCTCTGGTGGTATTGACAGAGGACAGTACTTCTTTGCCACGAACTTGAACTGAATGTATGTATAAACATTAAATTAATTAGTAATTTGTAAATATTTTCCTCAAGTGACAATATAGGTCAACACCATTGCATAAAAGCATTTCAAAAAGAAGAAAACATATCACCTCAGATAAGCAAGTAAACCAGTTTGTTAGAAACTACAAGTAAAGTGACCCTTTTCAAAGTTCAATGCAGATTAAGACTAAAAAATTCTAACAATGGACGATTTAATTAGCATAATCCTAATAGCAGATTAGCAGCTCGAGAAACAAAATGCTGACTAGAGATCATATCTGGGTAGAATCAATCAGGCTTTTAAATAGATAACCCGTTTAAATCTATTTGATGTCTACTATTCTTTCATATCAATGAAACTTAGCCTCTAGCTCACCATACTGTATAAAATTCGACCAAGTGATTAGCATGCACTGCAAACTTAATTTTAATCAAGTTAGTTTCCTGGCTTAGCACATCCCACCGAGTTCCAATGATGAATGCATTAATAATAAAAAGCTCCATGCTTTAAACAATTAACTATATCTTTGACTGTCACTTAATTATCTAATTATATATATATATTAGTGGAGAGCTAGATTGGAGGAACTCCGGAACTGGAAGACTGATGCAAAAAGTGCAAGAACTAAGAAATGTCATTGCACACTGCTATTATTTAGTTCAAGTCACCCATTTTTAATTCACATGTACACAGAGAGCAAGACCAGGGTTTATCACCTTATGCTGACTGTATTTCTCCCTGATGGCAGGCAATGTATGATAGCCATTGCAGCACACCCAATGCAATACCATGACACATTCCTGCAGTTCTGGTGCTTGGTAGCCAGTGTAATACCTAAGTGTAGAATTCTGTACCAAAACATATAGTTGCACAGCATCAACACATATGTCTATCAAAAGATAAAATTTCCTCAGTAAAATCAGTGTCCTGTGATACATACCCAAGGTTTCTTCCGAGGAAGAAGTAAAATGTATGTAGCCAAAAAAGTGGTTGATGCAGCTACTAGTGATGGGGTGTACTTGAGCATAGCATACTCTAGAAGAGACAGCTCTGCGAGATAAGCTGCCAAATACTCCAAATGCAGCGACGGAACCTAAAAATAGTATAAGGTGACCACCGTTAAGTGTCAATTTATTACCCTAACTCTGATAGATCAAAAATAATCTCAATTGAAATGCATACCTCACAAGTGCGTTGGGCAACAATAACGAAGCGCCTGCATTGTGATGATCACATGTCAATACTAGGGCAACCTACTTCCACTCGAACTTGCCAATAATAAGAAGGAAACTAACTATTACCTCAAAAAACTATTAACTGTTGGGGCTGACATTTCAAACTTCAAGGAATTCAGTACAGCAGATTCCATGTGCAAAACCTGCAGTAATTTCATGGATAAACTTTTTTTAGAAAATAAGGCAACTAGAAAGACACCCAGAGCAGCGAATGTGAATTAATACATATTAGATAATACAATCCAGACCTGCTCCTTGGAATATGTATTATCAGTTATATCACAGAACTCTTGCACCTCAGGGGCACAGATCTCCTCGTATTTGCTGGCAAAATCAAACTAATATTATAAACTTATAGTTATGGTATAGAGCATAGACATACAAATGCATGACAGAGGGCATAAGAGAGGAACAAATACATGTGTACTACCACACAAGTTAGAGATTGGTTAACAAATAAGCATTAAGCCATTAAGAGATATGAACCCTACGCAGCAACCCTCATGCAGGCAACGCCAAGTAGCTGTAATTGCTTCCTATTAATTGAATGGCTAGAAAGATAGCGATCCATGTAGTTAACTGTCAAAAATAGTGTATCAGGTACAAGCCTGTACTCTTCAGAAACCTACAATGTAAGGACAAATTATGGTAAAAAACATTGAATACATGAACTTAATGAATAAGCCAGAGAAAGAATTATAATTTAAATTCAGTAATAAAACATAAAGCCCAGCTGATCAGGATATAAGAAGGTTTATCATAAATTATAAATTGTAATGTATAATTGTATTGTAATTCTGAATAATGGGCCTATGGAGAAGAAGCAATTCCCTAGAGTAAATATATCACCCTGATAATACCATCATCCAGACACCCACCACAGTTTACCTCCACAAGCCAATCAATAAGTACTGCCCGCATGCTAGCATCAATATCTTTCTGTGTTTTGTGCATAAAATCCATAGATGGCCTTCTAATTTCCTAACACCAGAAATAAAACCAAAACAAAAGATGAAAAAACTAGAGAAAAGGGAGGTAGTTTTAAGTTTTTCGCTGGGTATGAATAGAATAACTATGGACTACAGAAGTAAAATGACAAATAACTGTGTTTCTGAAACTTCCAAAAGTTATATCTCATCTTAAAATATTTTTTTAATCTTTTCAAAATAAAGACAACATCCCTTTAAATAGAACTTAACCATAAAGTTGAGTAATCAGAGAATTCGGTTGCAAAATTTCTCAACTATTTTGCACTTGTTGTGTAAAAGTCAAATTCAAAGAAGTTTAACAATTGTGAGAAGAAAATAAGAGTGTACTTTATCGCTCTAAACGCCAGGTAGTATACCTCCAACATGAATATTACCTTTCCATTTACACTCAATCTTTCTAAGAAACTTTTACTTCGAGGTTGCAATAAAATAACCAATAGTTGGATATGTGAAATGGACAAGCGCAATTGGAGAAGCAATTTAATTTAATTTTCAAGTTTAGATCAAATTGACATGCCATATTTTTTAAAGATAAAACAGTCTCCAATGCTAACCTCCATTTATTACCTTACTACAAGAAGCTGGCATGTTCAAGTCACTTACTTCGGTTACTTGACTATATTCATTTGCTATAAATGAGACCAAAGTCCAATTTCAAGATTCCAATATATAATGGTTCTTAGAGACAAATATCACATTAGTTAACAAGAAACTTATAAACATAATGTGCAACTGAATCATATGAAAACAAACCGCAACTCTGCTAACAATTGCCTTGAGAATTGAGAAGGTGAATATTAAAGTTTAAAGCAGTAAAATAGATGAAGATGACAGACCTCACATGCACGCAAATGTTCATAGATTTCATGGGCAATTGACGCACAGAATTGTGGGTCTTTGATATTGTTGTCAATATCCACAACTTCATTTGTTTCTTCTGTCTTCACGACGGTATCACCACCGTATATTCTCCCTGAAACCAATCGGATATGCATTGGAAAGTCAGTAAAACAAGTATTCCAAATTGTAACATTGAAAATAATATAAAATCCAAATTAGCCAGAGCATAGGGAGAGGGGGCAAGTAAGATTAAAACTTAACCAAATAAACCTGATATTTTTGAAGAGTCTGAAATATTGAGAATGCTAGATGTCCTATTCTCAATGTACTTGGTAGATACGACATCATAATTGTCAATATATTCAAATTCAGGACTTTTCAATGAATCACTGGTTGACATACTCTCATCTAGTGAAACTGAACTGCTGAAGGATTTACTTGGAGAAAGGCTCTTCCTTCTTGAAGCACAGACCATATTAGCAAGGAAAGGTTGAACTCCAGCCTTAAGTTGACTACTTCTGGTTGAACGCGTGCCTTCAGAAAGCACAAACCCACTTAATTTTGTGCTCAATGATGCTAGCAAAGTGTCCCCGGACATATTTTTTTTCTGAGAACTGGCAATAGAATCCTTTTTCTGAGAACTGGCAATAGAATTATTTTTCTGAGAACTTGCAATAGAATCCTTTCTCTGAGAACTTGCAATAGAATCCTTTCTCGGAGAACTTGTAATAGAATCCTTTCTCTGAGAACTCGCGATAGAATCCTTCTTCTGAGAACTGCCAATTAAGTCCTTCTTTGCCTTGGCAGCTTTAGACGTGCATGGAACCTTCAAACAAACATTGGCAGTCTGTTAAATTAGTACAGAAATCAAACATATAAAGCCACTAATTCATTCTATGTGTGTATTAACAGTACTTAGCCACTTGAACAGAATTCTAAAAATTAATCCAATGTCAATGCAAAAGTCTTTTGATAAAAGAGAGACGAAACTCTCCACAACAATTGTCAAATTAGTCCATGAAAGTTGAAAGATGTACACCATTGGTGATAGTAGTTTCTAAAGGAAGTTATTTCCAATGTCACATTTCATCCCTCAGATTAGTGCCAGAATGCTTGTACGTTAATTAGCATCAATAGTTAGTTTGAACGATGAAATACATGTTCAAGTTTCTCAACAGGAATAATTTCCATCATTTTGGGATTAACACTTCATTGTATCTTTCAGTTCTAACAATTAATCAAGTGTAAATGCCAAGTCTTTTGATAAAAGAGAGGTGAAGGTCTCTATAATGGAAATTACTTCCTATGTCTATATACCATCACTCAAATCAGTCTCCGGAATTCCCACTGGCATTGAGGATTAATTTGATTATTTGAATGATGACATACACACTCAAGTACCTCCTCAATATGAATTTTTCATCATTTTTGGGAATAACACATTGTATATCCTTCAAAAATTCGTTAGGCCATGTACTCCTTTCTATAAGTTCAAGAGAAAATCACCATGTTAGTCCCTCAAATTATAAGTAGTCATACGGACATCAAACTAGTCCCTGAATTTTAATAAACTATCATTTTAGTCCCTGAAATTATAAACACCAGTCATTGGGCTCTAGATTAGAAGCATTGTTCATAGTTTTATTTGACTGACCAGTTATAATTTCAAGAACTAATAATAAAATGATCAATGCTTGTAATTTCAGAGATTGAAATGACTAAATGTTTATGACATGAGGGACTAAAATGGTAGTTTCTGAAATTCAATGACTAATGTGAAAATTAATTATTACTTTAGAGACTAATATGGTGGTTTTTGGTTTCCTCTAAATTTAATCATGCTTCAATAACACAATTTCCAACATGCATTGCATATACTGTATAACCATGCAACGTTATTCGTCACTCAAAAGTCCAAAACTGACTCTATCGTCATTCATCTCTCAATCCATCGTTCTCGGAAAAACCGTTGATACTAAGGACAATAGAAACAAATAATATAGCATAAAAAACATCACTATTGAACATCGTCACTACAACTTAATCAAATCACAACTAAACATAACAGAACCACAAAATTAACCGTAAATAAAATAAAAAACCACGGAAAACCATAAACCAGTATAACCGCAAATGATCAAATCCGTACCAAAGGCATGGATGAAGGAGCAACGAAATTCCTTGCACCGCAGAGAGAGGCATTTCTCTTATTGGTTACGTCAGTGAGAGGAGGGCGCTTCCTTGTCGTTTGAGATTTCTTCGCGGCAGTGACCTTCTTCTTCTCCGATGATGAAGAAGATGGCGATGACGATGAGAAATTCCTGGTTCGGGTAAACATTTTGTGCTTAGAGAAAGAACCCTAATCGCTGCAACAAACGCAAAATTGGTTAATGTCGTTCGCAGAAAGAAACATAATGCGGGTTAGTGATGGAATATAAGGAAGTGGAAATATTAATAATTAATTATTATTATTATTATTAATAATAGATAAAAGTAGAGTGTGATGAAAACCTAAGATTATTTGGTAACGGTTTTTGGGATTGTAGGAAAAATCACTTTTCTGTGGATTGTGAAGATTTTCTCTGGCAGAAGGGGCAGTGACCAGCGTAGGAAGTTCAGTTCATAAGTTATTTAGGAGAGCGCGAAATGTGTGACTTTAGATGAACAATTTTTGACCGTCGGATTGGATATTTGACATGGATCTGAACTGTCCATGCCATAGTTGTTAGTTTGTTACGTTCTGGTCAACCATTTCATCAAGAGTAAACTAATAAAAAAAAGGTATATAAAGAGTTTTTTTATATTAAATGACATATCCATCATTTATTTTAATTATTTTTTACTCTTAATAAAAATGGTAGAAATTAATTATGAATATATAAATATTTATAATGATATTATATAAATAATCCATCATAAAACTGGAAATCAAATCCCACTACTTTAGCAACTATAAATAATTCAAAATCAAAATTGCATTTTTATTTAATTAAAAAATTTTAGTTGTGCCAAAAGTATCTCTCACATTGGATAAAGACTAATCCTTTTGAGTGCATGTTGTCTCTCCAAATAAGTGTTGCTCACCGAAATCAAACTCTAGACATTTTGATTATTATGAATCTTTCGGGATACATGTTGTCTCTCCCACAGCAAGTATTTATATCATTTATATCATTTTGATTATTATGAATCTTTCGGGATCATCATCGAAATCAAACTCTAAACTTTTTAATCATTCTGAAAATATAGTCAATATTTATATCATTTGTAATTATGTTTCGATAGCTAACTTGAAATTTGAAAAGAAGATTCCACTATGTTTAGAATTATAATGCATGTGTATTTCAAAATGATTGTCATATTCTTACTAATATAAATTTACTTTAAGTTTCAATAAATAGTTTTAGATATAAATTCAAACATCGTTATTTTTGTTTATGAAATCTGAAATTAATTTTCATATCTGTTTATATAATGTCATCAAAGAATTATCAAATCTACTCTATTATCATCTACTTTATTTAAACTCTAATATAAAATTAGAAGTATAAATTGAAAATTTGCTTCTTTCTACTCATGATAATCCCTTAATATGAATTGTAAACCCTACAGTTATGGAACAACATACCAAAGCGATTTCCATATTATCTCATCATGGTAATTAGGAAGAACGACAGCAAAATTAAGATTTGCTTCCAATATTTTTTGTTTCTGAAAATTATGTTCCTCTCACAATTTTAGGAAAAATAGACTATAATTATAACAATCATGACACAACAAACCAATCTGATTTGCTTCCTATTAAATGTGAAATGACACGAGAGACATAATTTGAGACTATATATACATGTTTTAATAATCCAATATTTCTTGAAATAAACACCCATCACCCATAAGCTAAAATGCATGTATTACAAAAAAAAATGTTGATTTAATAGTATAAGATCTCACTACATCATGAGAGTTACACTTTTTGGGAGGGACAGTCACACATTCCGAACGGAATTAATTTCTTGCGGAAAAAAAAGAGTGAGGAATATGATTCTTAATCCCAAATAAACCCATATGAGTAATCTCCACCCCAAAATTAGTAGTTTGGGCTTCAATAGGATATGTTTGCCTTTTTCTATAAGCGGGTCCAGACCTAAAGCTCATCATGTGTTTTCATCCTGTAAGGAGAGCGGGAAAAAAGCGCTTGTATATATACTTATATAGCAGTGGGACAAAGAAAATCGATTTATTATTATTGAGAAGAAGAGAGAAGAGATATGGCGCCAATACTGCATAGTTCTCAGCCATGGGTAGAGAAATAGTAAGCACTTTTCTTTCCATGCTCACAATCTATTTTTCATCAATAATCAATTTAACTTACTCTATTCACATTCATTAATCGATTTTCCAGTCGCCCAAAACAAGTGAAAGACGTTGCTCATCAAGACGAAGTGGTTCGCGTCCTCACCAACACCCTCGAAACCGGAAGTGTATGTTATCACTCTTCCCTTATTCTATTCATTTCCATTTCCGTGTTCTCTTATTATTTCTCTGATTCAATTCAATTTCTTATTACAGTGTCCTCACATGCTCTTTTATGGTCCTCCCGGTACTGGAAAAACCACAACTGCCCTCGCTATCGCTCATCAGCTTTTCGGGTTTTATTCATTTTAACTATTCTTTATTTGCCTTAGGGTTTTTATTCATAGTTAGTTTTTGTTTTTTTCGGAATTTCAGTTTTAACCTAACTTTGTTTGCTCACAATTTATAACACTAGGTCTGAGCTTTACAAGTCTAGGGTGTTGGAGCTGAATGCTAGTGATGACCGTGGAATTAATGTTGTTCGCACGAAGATCAAAGATTTCGCTGCTGTCGCTGTTGGTACTAATCACCCTAAGAGGTATCTAAAATCTAAATCTTTGTTTTGGTCCATGGAATTGTAAGGGTTGATGATTTTAGTCTCTGACTTTAGGAGATTTATAACATATCAATTGCTGAAATAAGATCAATTTAATTGAATAATGGTCGACAAATTACATAAGAGACTAGCCACTAATTTCATGTGACTGATGTTTATAATTTCAGTGGCTAATATGAGCCGTCTTTACAATTTCCAGGGTGAAAACAAGGGTTTGATTTCTTCTTTGTATATAACATTTTTATGTGTTCCTCATTGGTTTGATGTTCTCACTTTTCAGTGGTTTTCCATGTCCACCATTTAAGATTATTGTTCTTGATGAAGCAGATTCAATGACTGAAGATGCTCAGGTATCTCTGCTGTATTTTTTCATTCCTAACTTTGCTTTTCACATTAAGTGCTATGGTTTCACACCACCTACAATTTGCTGTGCAGAATGCACTGAGGCGTACTATGGAAACTTACTCCAAAGTTACACGATTCTTTTTTATATGCAACTACATTAGCAGGTGCCTACCTTCTCTTCCCATGTTGCCATTTACTGATTACTCTATTTAGTATTCTTCAAGGAATAAGGAATCAATGAGAATTGTTGCGGGCATGATAAACATGATTTTATTCAATTGCTATATCTCCAATGTTTTGATGGTATAAATAAGTTCCATTACCATGGATACCTTCCATTGCTAATTCTTTTTGCTACTTTCGTTGTAACATACTTCATCCCCCACAGCTGCAAGAGTACTTTTTATTTTGGTATGCATCACACATATATCATGCTTAAATACTGAGGCTTTTTATCTTTGTAAGTTTCATGTCAAGTATTCAGAGAAATGATAAAGCTAAAGTTAATATATTGATAATCTTTTTTTATGCTGTTCATGTCAATTCTTTATCTAAGATTGGCGACCTATTGGTTGTTCAAATTACAAGGTTGTAATATTTTGTAGGATTATAGAACCACTTGCTTCAAGGTGTGCAAAGTTCAGGTTCAAGCCACTGTCAGAAGACATCATGAGCAGCCGGATACTGTTCATTTGCAAAGAAGAGGGACTCAATCTTGATGATGAGGTGGCCTTAGAGCTTATACAACAGTTGTTGCTCTGAATGGCTTCAATACTTTTTCTACAGATAGATGTTTCATGGACATCATTTAAAAATATTTTATGTGCTTTTGTTTCCACAGGCTCTTTCGACCTTGAGTTCTATTTCTCAAGGAGATCTTCGCCGGGCTATTACATACTTGCAGGTGAGAAATATTTTCTGATAGACATTACCTCCGTTCTATTGACTTTACATAATCTTTATTTTTCTTGTAATATTCATCGGAAATTTGTTTAATTGAGCCAGTTTATTTTCAAATTTCATTAACCCGTGTGTATATATTTTAGATGGCTATTCTTCCAACATATTATGCTCGATTCCTCCAAACTATCTTGAAACTATCAATTTATGTGTTAAAAGTGCCGCATTTGAAAAGATAGGTAACATAAATAGAATGGTTTTTTTTGGTAATGTTCCAATGAAAAATCATTTTGGTGTAAGCTGTTGTTTGATTATGGGCATGTTTGTTTTCATATTTTGTTTTTTTGAGTGTTAGTTGAATGGTCAAATTTATAGAAAGATTGATGTAGAGACTAGAGTATCAATCTAAAATGGAATTATGCCATGTACTATAGTTGGATAGAAATGTTGTTATCACCAAGAAATGCTAATGTTTTTAGTAAATCAACCCAGTCTTCTTGAAAGTAAAGGGATTATCTATGTTTTATGTTTTGATTTCATTTTTATGCAGTTGTGTTGATTATTTTTTTTCCAACACCTGTAATGACCAGGCTTTAGCATATAGCATCTATCTATAATTCTTATTCCTATTTATCATTTGAACTAACATTATTGACATTACAGTCAGCTGCTCGCTTATTTGGTTCTTCTATTTCTTCGAAGGACCTGATCTCTGTGTCTGGGGTATGTTCTGGCTCTAATTATCTTTGGCTTGTTATCTAATTCTATTATCTAAGGGAATGCTGATTCACATTGTCCTAAAATATAAAATGTTCAGAAATTGCAGTTCATGTCTTCTTATTAAACATTGGATGTTTACATCTATTGCTTGATGTAGCTTCCTCTGTGCTTGTTGTGTATCACCTTATAAACCGATTTTCAATTTAATTTGTTCTGTTTTTTTGTGTGTCATCATTTTGGCAATTTCTATAATCGCTGAACACTTCTTTCCACAAGTCCTTCATACTTCTCAGCCCCACTGCTTGTTCTGATTCTGAAAATCTCAATCTGTCAGGTCGTTCCATCAGAGGTGGTGGAGGCACTTCTTGCAGCTTGCAAAAGTGGTAATTTTGATTTAGCCAACAAGGAAGTCAACAATTTCATTGCAGAGGGATATCCAGTCTCTCAGATGCTAAATCAGGTCTTTTATTTTGCCAGTTTCATTGTGCGACATTGTTTTGTAATAACTAATAACCATGCTTACCCACTTAATTCTTTTACTTAAGAAATTGATATGATTCTTTCAGTTAATTGACATTATTGTTGACAAAGATGACATATCAGATGAACAGAAGGCAAGAATATGCAAGAAGCTGGGTGAAGTAGATAAGGTTACTAATGACCCCTTAGAAATTAATTAAACATTAAACACTAACTCACTACAGTTTTTCCTAGATATGTTTTTAGCTACATAATTCTTTCTTTCTATTGGCTAAGAGCTTCCAAAGTTTGCTTAAATGCATGTAATATATGCTTATGTTGGGTACAATTCTTATATATTGTTTCTGGAATTGTAGCGCCTAGTTGATGGTGCGGATGAGTACTTGCAGCTTCTTGATGTTGCCAGCAATACAATGCAAGCTTTTGGTGACAAGCCAGAAGGATTTACTTACGAGGGTTAGATATTAGATAGTCAGCATCCTGTTATATATAGAAGGGTCAATTATTCTGATGCAAAGGAACCCCCTCCCTGAATTTCTGTATCATGAAATCAGATTTCGTTCCGTTGTTAACTTTATGTGCAAAATTGAATTTTGAAGAATATTTCCCGGGTAAAATTGCACTCAAGTAATAACTGGCCCAGTAATGATCGTCTTAAAAAAGTACAAGCATTACATTCTTACGTACAAAATTACAACACCAGTAGGTGGAGTGTGAATATATATAACGGAATTTTAACGTTTCTGCACTCAGATATTTTTAAAGGCTTCATTGTGCTTGTATCTGGTCCTTTTTCTTTGGCTCATCCAGAAATAAGTTTTAATGCAAATCTTTGAATTGTCCCATCTTCTTACAAGGACTGAACAAGTAAGACTTAAAGTGTAATATTGTTCTTGGATAAAAATGTATAATATTCAACTCAATAAAATTGTCTTAGTAACTGTCCTTGGCATGAGGTAAAGTTTTGCTACAAGAGTGAACTGACTTATTTTTACTCAGTTTTAAGATTACAACTTACAAGGACTGATAAATAATCAAGTTATAATCCATCTTTTATTTTTTTAGTATAGTCATTCATATCTTATTACCTTATAAATAATAAATTAATCTTTTTTTGAAGTGTCTGATTACTCTTTCTAATCAAGACTTTGCTAATAATATCTATTAAATCTATTTAAATAACAGTAAGTGATGAAGATGCTAGCAAGCACGCCTTAGATTATTACCCTGAGGACGCAGTAATTGCTCAAAATGATAGCTGGTCTGGCACGGCAATATTATTACAAGTATAGCTTATAAAGTTATAATAACTTAGAAAATGAAGTGTGTATTAATAGTGTAGAAGTTTTATATATTGTTAGTTCATTATTTATCATTCATTTTTAATTATCATTAACTCTTCAAAAAAATAAATTGAATGAACAATGAATATTTATTGAATATGTATAAATCTATACACTATTATTACATAGATATTATACTACGCTATATTAATTGCCACCCCTTATTTTCTGATACTGAACTAGTACTCTAGTAGTAGTGCCACTAAGTTGAACTTTGGTCCCTCTTTGAATTTCAAATATGAGTGATGTGTGCCTACAATGACACTATTAGCTACCCATGTAAATGATTACTCGTGGCTCAACTTGTCCAATTCTCCCCAACAAAACGCACAGTTATATGTCTAATGTTCAACTAATTTCCGGGAATTTTTTTCTCTTCCGTAAAACATCTATTTTCATACTCAAAATTTGCATCTATTCTCTTTAATTGATCCCAAAAAAAATCAAACATGAGTTACGTTAATCTTTCTATTAGTTGTCCGCCATTATAATTGACGACGTGCTTACATAATTGGTTAAGTATCATGGCCAAACTTAAATTCCAACCTATAAAAAAGAACATGGGATAAACCTATGTCCTTTGAATTGGGAAAAAGTCACTTTTCACTGGTCCTTGGGGAAACTTCAACTGTAATATTGTTCTTCCATAAAAATGTATAATATTTTCACTAGTCTTTATTCATAAAACAAGTTGAGTATAAATTATTATTCATCATATTATTTTTTAAAGTCAATAATAATAAAATAGAATGATAAATGATACAATATATATAAAACTCGCACATTATCGATACATATAATTTTTCTCTTTGAACTCTAGCTTTTTAAGTAAGATTATCTTAGAAGTATTTTTTGCACATTAGTTGATTTTTGTATCAAAATAATTTGGGAGATAATCCACTTACTCCAAAAGTCCACATCATAATCATCAATCTTAGAGAGTTTGAATTAGTGAGTAGATCTAAACCATTAAATTTCCTAAAATTAATGCCTAAATCATAATTAAAATTACTATGTAAGGCACTTGAGTCTCTATTAACACGGAGAAGATATCTGATTTATAAGTCACCTAACTTTTCTTAAATTTGAAATCCTGGTGAAGAATGGTTCATAGATCCATAGTCAAAATTTCTCAAAAGACGTTTCAATCTTGAATACTTATGCCAAAAAGTCTAATCATGATAGAGCTTACTTACGAGTAAGACTCATTTTCATTAATAGAGAGACAAATATTCAAAAAATCAAAGAAAGTGGAAGATGTAATGTCACTTTTGTCCTTTTTGTTTCAAAGATAATTACTCATTTACCTTTAGAATACACATAAAAAATTCACCTACTCTTTAGTCTTATAGTGTAGCTTAGCATTTTCTAACAAAGAAAAATCTACTCATATGAAAATGGACCCACAAATCACACTCAGTAGTGGTGCAACTACACTAATCTATGCCTTTAATCTCGCCAGTCGCCACCAATTTAACCCCATCATCACTTTTATCATATAAATTAATGCACTTTACCTTAGTCCTCACAATAACCCTCTCACATACTCACTAACACAAAATGGGTATGGATTATAACAATGATAATGATGAATATGATTCATTCAAGAAACCAGGAGCAGTTCCATTCAAGTGGGAAATAAAACCTGGAGTCCCCATAATTCACCACCACCACAACAACCCACGGGTTCACTCAGAACCACCGTCTCCGAAGCTGAGGCCTCCTCCACCCGGTTCTTACTTATTTTCTCCGGTTCAAACCCGCTCCCGCTCATTCCGGTCTGTTCCAAAGATTCGGTCTGATCGATTCCGGTTCGACCGCCCACTTCTTTCTCGACCGGAGAGTGCATCTGCCGGTTGTTTTTTCTCGCCTTTTTTAAGACGGTTAAGGAGTAATAAGAAGAATATTCCAAACCGAAGTAATAACCCGGAAAATAAACCGAACTGTAAGTACGAGGAGATAGAGACCCTTTCTCGTTGGTCTTTGTCATCTAAAAAGTCACTTTCACCATTTCGAGCCTCAACCGCATCATCTTATTCTATTACAACATCACCTGGACCCATCAGTGATGCTGAATGGGCCGGTTTTAGCATTTTCTGATATGTTACCAATCTGGTTTAAATGTTTAGTGGACATTTTAAACGAAATCATGCAAATATGTTCTTACGTTTACCAATTCATTTTCATGCACATTTAAAAAAAATTAAAGATCAGTTTAAAATTTATCATTTTTCAAATACTAAGTGACATTCACTCTTGATTTTTTGGCTGACACACAATCAAGCAACAATTTTACTTAGCTTTAATTCTAGCCTTCAATTAAAACACTGGGCTAGCTTTAAGTTCTTCAAATGAAACTGAAGTATATCGGGAGAGACAATTGTTTGAATTGGTGAGTACATCTAGATTATTATATTTTCCAAGAATGATTGGGTAAGATATGAAATATATTTTTAGTTACTCTTGAAGTGAGTAAGTAGATTCCTCCACAAAAAAAAAAATGAAAATGAAGTATGTACCTTATTGCTTCTTTCCATAAGCCACTTAAGCTTTCATTCCAGCCCATATGTTACTTCGAGCTTCTAGAATTGTGTAAGAACTTTTTGTTCCTTTTGGGCTCCACAACTATGTCCTTCTCTTTTTATCCCTTATACAGTTTTAAGCAATTTGGGGAACAAGGATGCAAGTAGAACAATACAACTCAAATAGTGGAGTTATAATATCACTTTTTATTTTGATTATTATTTGATGTTTGATGCACAATGCAAGCACACTATTGGTAAGGAGAAAAACTAGTTATGTAGTGTTTGTGTGCTTTACTATAAGGAGTAGAAACACTGAGCCAACCATGGGTTTGCCAAAATAGACCTAAACCTCCTGAGCCTAGTCTATTTATTACCTTTTTATGAGGTTCCCTTAAGTTTCCTATACGTTAAAAAAATACAAGATTTTACTTTTCGAGGAAAAAGCTTCTCATGCAAGTACTATAGTTAGTATAAAAAACTAAAAAATCACATCACATTTATAAATTAATAATTATATATTAATATGACATTATAGATATGTTTTAACAATATAACATTACATTAGCTACATTATTACATATATTTGAGGTTTAGAAATTGTGGATCTAAGTATTCGTGAGTCTGGATAATCATTACATGGACATGCGCCATTCATCAACAACTTTTAAAATCTCTCGCTCAATTACCTGAGTAAAAAACAATGACTCAAACTCAACTTGTTGCGAGCAATAATAAATCTTACTTGTTGCCGAATTTTTTCTTCAAATTATTTAAAATATTTTTTTGTCTTTTTAATTACCCACACCCAAATGAGTCTTCATGGAAATATTCATTGGAGTTGACATTTTTCTTCAATTTCTAGCTTGATAAATATGTAGAATGTAATTTGTGTGGTTCTTCTAAAAATTATAGATAATACATCAAGTTCTCTTACATGTGTAAATGTTGATATTGCTTATAATACTATTACATCATTTGAGTTTGTTATGATTTTACAGCTAAGAGAAGATTAACTTAAGATGTCAATATCAATATTTTAGTGTTGATGTCATTTACTACTCATGCTTGAAAAACTTCAATCATCCCTCAATTAAGTGTAACTTTGACAATACGAAGAAGTGAATGCATATTATTTGCTTGATCGAGTTATTCGTCTTATTTTAACTATTACGAGTTAGCTACTACAAAAAGATCATTTTTAGCAATAAAGACAACCAAACAAAATTAGATAGTATAATAGAAGATGAATTTCTTATACACAATATGGTGATATGTAAATTTAAATTATTAAAAGAATGAATATTGTCAATTTAAATGAATGTACATTTTATTTAACATCTTTAATTGTTAATTATTGTTATTTAGAATTTTATATTATTTTGAAACAATTATGCATATTTATCTACATTTTTTTTGTTACTTAATTAATATTAATTATAAACACTTTTAGTTGTTGTAGATTATAATTCATAGGGTAGAAGGCATTGGGAAAAGAGCCAATTGACAAATCTTATGGAAGAATTTGAGAAATGTGAAATTGAGGACATCACAAAAGTTATGGTTGTGGACCAATGATGTCTTTACTCAATATTAAGTTAAATAAAGTTTCTTGTCAATTATCATTATTGTTCATACTCAGGACCATAATTACAAGCAATTCAACCTTTTGTGGGAATTGGAAGCACATTTGAAAGTCATTGGTTTTTGCATGGACTTTTCTATGATCAATTGTCCACTATGGAAGCCTTGCTTAGAAGAAGGACCATACTAATTCAGAGAGGAGGATTCTTATGCAATATTTGCAATGACCACCTAGAATTTTCACAACTATTCTCTACTTGCATATTCACATACTATATTAGACAATCACTCTATAATTGATGGGATGTTAGTATTGCAATACTAGTTGAACCAATAAGCTACATTATGATGCATATGGGAATGTTGGTCAAATATCGGAAGTTATGGAGTATCATTTGGTTAGTCCGAAACCATGTCAACTTCAAATCAAAGAAGTTGTCCCATCAGAAATTGTCGAATGAGTGAAAGTAAAATCTTAATTTTGAATTTACAGGAAGAGAGAGTTATCAACAACTCCTTACTTGAATTGGATTACTAATCCCCACAAATGTATTATCCAATCGTCTTAACTCCAATCTTATATATTTTTGCCAATGAAAACAAATATAATACACTAGGTAGAAGGTATGAATTGATAATTATTTTAAATTAGCTATAATCTAATAACATGCAAGTATTTTTTTGGGTACTATAGGCAAATCCTTGATTTTTTAGTCATCCTGAAAATTTAGCGAAATCTTACATCAATAGACCAACATCTTTTTGATAAGATGTATAATTACCATTTTAATTTCAAATTCCAATTGAAACCTTTATCTCCTTGCCTAAGGGTACTAAAAGTCATCCAAAGTAAATGCATTAATATGCCTAAAATTATTGCAACTACTTGTATTAAGGTGTAATAAAACCTAATTTTATTATGAGAATTGTTTATCCATCTCAATCATAGTTTTCTCAGCGAAGATTTAATTTAAGATAAATAGATGCCATGATCATACCCTTAACATTAAAGTTAGATAACTGCTATACCTACTATGGTAATATATTAATATCTAAGAGGAAATCAGCGACTGGGATTATTTGGTGACACGAGAAAGAAAAATACTCCTCAATAATTTAAACGATATATTTATTTTCTAATGTTTTGTGATGACGGGTTAGATATAAAATCTCTAATACTAGTTGTGAAGTTGTTGAAGTGCTGATTAGTATTTTGTTTTTAATATCAAATGAAGTGATGATTACTATAATTTTATTATCTAATGAGTTGAAAGATATATTGTTTTTATTTTATGGTTGGCCTTGAACTAGTTCAAGTGGTAACATTTTAAATATATGTTTAAGGGATAGGGGAGTGGTTGTTCCCTTATCCATATATATATATATATTTGAATTGTCCTATGGTGATAGAAGGAAGTCAAGCTTAGCATAATCTACTTTTGAAATAAATAATTACCAGTTTGGATAGTAGCTAATTTCAACTTCCAAAAGTCAAGGAGTACAATTAAATAAAACAGAAGAATGATGTAAGGACTTAATAAGCACACATGATTTATGTTGTTATCGTAACTAAGGTGAAACTCCTAATAAATAATAAAATGATACAAGTAATTTTTTTATACGGATGAAAGTACGTAGTTTTTCTATTTCTAAAAAAATAAGCTTAAAGTTGCACAAATGTGTTTGAAATCTTACCTAATTAATAATCCAACTTTTAATTAATAAAATAAGTAAAAAAGTGAGCTCTCTTTTATATAGGAATGCTTTTATTGCTTATTTTTTCCAACTAATTTCACTTCTCATTTTAGCACTCAAATTTCAATAATTTTTTTTTATCTTTTTTGGATTGACCTCTCCTTAAATTGTTTATTTTATCATTTGTGCACTATTTATTTTGTGAATTATCTAATTTTTAAGTTTAGTAACTTTTATTTATCTATGCATCGTCTTGTTGTACAAACTGGTATAGTGGTACAGTGGTTCAACCAGTGGTTCAACCAGTAGTTCAACCAGTGGTTCAGTAATTAAACCGCATGCCGGTTAAACCGGACATACTTGCTTATATATATATATATATATGTAAACCTATAAAAAAAAATTCAAATAAGTAGATATTCATATTTATAATCCATATTCATAATTTACTTCAAATTCACACAAACAAACAACATTAAGTCTTTAATAAAATCAAAGTCTAAAGTACAAAACATATATTTATCCAAAATTAGCACTTAACAAACGCAAAATACAAATAAATGACCCAAGTATCAATCATTGAAGTTGAAGAATTGGTGAAGAATTGAAAATTTGAAATTTAAAAAAAAAAATAATGTACAAACCAACCGGTTTAAACCGGTTTTCAACTGGTTTTGACCGGTTCTATTGCATATGCGGTATAACATACGTACCGTACCGGTTAGGGGTCCGGTTCACCGGTTTTCCGGTTGAACCGGCCGGTACGGCACGGTTTTCAAAACTATGGTACAAATCGTTTTTTATTTTAATATTTTTTACCCTTTGTCTTTGTCTCATGTATTTAAAGTTGAAAAATTTAATATTAAAAATATATATGATGATGAATATTAAAAATATTTTAAAATTATATATAAAATAACCAAAATAATTATAACATAAATAAACAACTTCATATTTTTTTTGTAATTTAATATGTTAAAATAATTTTTCTACTTTATCCAAACGAAAGATGATAACTTATCTTCAATTTTTAAGTGAGATACTATACTCAAATATAAGCAAAATATAATATGAAAAAATTATAATAGCACGTTTATAATGTTATAGTTTATGAATTAAAATTAAAAATATAACCTTTACCAAATAAAACCTATATCAAATTTTATTGCTCTAGGATCTACGTGCTATCATTATGACTCTTGATACTTAGTTAATAATGAGTGTTGATCTAAGTTGAAAAGGTTTTAAGTTATTTAAGCATGAATTTTTTTATTTGATATCAGGATTCATGTTTATGAAAAAATATTATGGGGAAGGATCTACACTGAAAGGTGATTGTGCTTCGGAAAATTAATTTCTACACTGACTGAAGATTGTACTCTTAGAAACATTAATATAGATATGAAAATTAACGAATATTTGAATATTATATTACCGTCCTCTGTGAGCAAATGAAAATGACACTTTTTGCACTTTAGCACCGATTGAAATCTCGAAATATGCATTTTGCATGCCGTTATCGTAAGAGAACAAAGTCATCATGAAGTTTGGATCATCTTTACTAGACATACAAAGATTATAACATTTGTTATTTTAAAAATATTAACGGTGTAGATTTTCATTTATTTTTAATTAAAAATCTTTTTAAACTTCAAATTATTCTGGACTTTATATTCTAATATTGGACTTTTTAGTAAGGTAGAAGATGTAAAACCTGTTATCATGTGCCATAGGTTGCAGTGACGGTGAGAGCTTTCAGAATATATTTATCCAATTATTAAAAAATAATCTCTTCCAATATTTGTGCCTCTCAAAACAGAACTTTACAACACTGACCACACTCCTTTTTATCTAAAAACATAATAATGAATCTCATGATATAAGGAGATAAGTTATCTCATTCAGTCACTAAAATTATGACATGTGTACCATTTAGTCATTTTCTACAAAAATACTTCTAAAACTAAACAAAACAATACACATGTCATTCTTTTACTGATTGAATGAGGTAAATTATCTCTTGAAACGAGGAGATACTTTATTCACAAAAACAAATATGCCATAAATGGAGTTGAATCTTCGTGATGCATAAATCTTATATTAATGGGGAGCACTATAATGGTCTGGTTTTATATAAGAACATTAATTAACTATTTGGATGTCATAAAAAATGTTGAGAAATTCTAGAAAGAGACAAATTGATCTCGTTTAATTAATAAATATAATATAGAGTAATGCTATACCCTACTACTAGTATTCATACTCATAAAAAAGTGACATATGTCACAAAATGATACTTTATTTATTAGTTATTAGTTTACATGTGACATATATCACTTTCTTATGAATATGAGAATTAATAGAAGAATTTAGCAGAATGATATATCATTTTCCTACCGTCTAAAGAGAAACTATCAAAATCGTTCACTACTACTTAATAGGAATTAGTTCACTGATTTAAAGTTGATGTGACTTTGGATTATTTATACTATTGGGTTTAAATTGAATGGCTTACATTTCTGTTTGTATTTTGGTTAGTGTGCTCATATGAAAAGTCTTATAATATATATAAAAAATTATGATCCATGTCCATGTCAATGTTCTGTTTTCATCTTCTATTTGTTCTTTATTCAAAAGTCTTATAATATATAAAAAGAAAATAATGTATATCCATTTATAATTTAATTTTTTATAATGATCTACCATTTGTATACTAAAAATAGTAATTTTTAAGTAAAAATATTATAAATAATTGATGAATGATTATAAACCATAAATAGAAAAGTTAGTGTGACAATAATTATATTAAACTCTAAGTACAAACCATATAAACAAGATAAGTTTGTCAAGGCTTTACGTAAGAATTTCTTCCAAATACAGAATATATATATGATGCATGTTAAGTGGCATGCGTTGTACTACGTCACACAGAAAAGAGGCATGCACCATTGCATGAAAATAAAAATGTGTTCTTCACTAATTTAATTACTTGTCTCATTTTATTCCATTTTATTTTTTTTATCTAATTGCAACCCCATAATTTTTTTTAAGACGTTAGTCTCGAATTAGATTTTTTGGTAATGTCAGTAATATTAGAATTGAATTATTGAAAAATTATATTAGTATAGTTATTTTTATGTCCATTTAATTTTATTCTCTAAGCATTAAATAGAAGTTAAAATTGATGATAAAAGAAATTTTTTTTTGAGATAATAGCATATGTCCACTCTTTACTCCATGATAATTCTAAATCTATGTGAGAAACATGGTATTGGTATCTTTGAAAAGCAAAAATATGGATAAAACTTGAATTTTTTTGTACCACCCAGAATATTTATTTACCTTACAAGTAATTAATTAATCTCATTCGGAGTGTATGACCGTACTTATCAATAAGTGATGCTATCATAAATTGAACTCTTGACATTTTGGTCTTTGCGGAGATCTAATGAGAGAATGAATGTTTTGTAACACAATGGCATAAGTTTTAGTAGCCTCACTATGCATGTGAGACTGAATCTCAATAGGAGTGTCTTTTGAAAAGGCTAATGAGTGAGAGATTCATCTTGATAATCTAAACCAAAATGTGGAACATATTACTCTTTATGAGCAACAATTTGAACATGAAATTCTTCCTCATAGGTCCCATCCTCAAAAGGTGGGGTTGTATTCGGGTGCTGAACTATCATAACAGATTGGTGTTGTCTCTAGTTGATGTAAGAATAGGAGGATGTTGAAGAATGACAAGCTGCCAAGGGACAAGGATCTCATGTTCTAAACTGTGTTCCAAATCATGTTTTGTATCATTGAAAATATGTATTCTCAATTAAAAAGATTAATTTTTTACTTCTTTTTGCTTTAATATCATTAGTGCGATATACAATTTAGGACAAACGATCTTTTTTTTCGTCCACTATATTCTTTCTCATTTTGAAAAGCACATATCATTTTAATTATTTCATTCATCTCTTTTGTGAGCTCTTTCAGCTTTGACTTATTCTGCTGAATCATCTTTAGTTTGGACACTAATCTTGCTTATACACGTGTGTAGTAAGGGTCTTTTGGAGCAATAAATATACTGAGAAAATACATTAATTCATGAAATGGAGTGTTTGAAATGATATGATATATTAATTGCTTAGAACAGTGTATACCCTACACTTGTTAATTGCTTAGAACTGTGTTACCCTATACTTGTTGAAATAAATGGGAAACTTTTTTAAGAATGAAATCACAATAAGGTTGAGGGTGCCGTAACAATAGGTATGGTGTATTTCCTTTGTCTTTAAAATTATTAATGTTGTCTCTACCATGTCCCAAAATAGGAAGCTCAGTTCATGATCAGAGTTTTTTTATTTCCCTAAGTTTGAAAAAATGATCACAGTCAAAATAGGGAGGTCAGTTTTTATTTCTTATTGTGATTTCATTCATAAAAACATATTTCCCATTTATTTTATTCATTAGAAAAGAGGAAAGAACTTAAAGAGAAAAAAAGAAGCTTTTGTAGACTTAAAGAGATATTGGTAGTGATCACTTCTCAACTTTAAAAAAAAAATGAAAAATATGACATTAGTCACACGAGCAAAAAATATCCATAGTTTTAGAAATTTAATTTTTAATTTTTATTAAACTTTTTTTTTATTTATAAAACAAAATATGAAAATGCATAAGTGAAAAAATAAATAAAATAACCTGAAAGTGAAAAAATAAATAAAATAACCGGAAAAACTAATGAACATAAAAAAATAAATATACAAGTCTTAAATAAGAAAGGAGAGAGAGAAAATAAATAAGTAAACCTTAACTTCCATGAGAATTTAATACTGAAATATGATGTGCATATTAATTTGATAATTTCATAATATTTCATTTATGAATAATTTAAAATGTGCACCATTAAATTTTTGTAAGGCCATTACCACCTCCTCCTGAACCCTCAAGTATTAGAGAATAAGTAGAATTATAAGAATATGGAAATTACTCTAATACTATTCATTAACCAAAATTTCTAAAGTCCCTAATTTCTTCATGAAAATTATCATTGTCCTATTTCTCCCTTTGTTTTTCTTTCCCTTATATTTTCTCTTTCTTAGAAGCGTGTAATATATGTATATATAATAGATGAATGATAAAAATAGTTGTTGACATGTCTGAAAGCCAAATAAATATTAGTTTTTTTTAGTATAAATAACACATGATGTTTTTGAAGTGAACAAACAAATCAGTGTTTGCACTTGGAAACACAACACAATAGTGAGTGTGAGAAAAAAGACATATGGCAAGCCAGCAGCAACAACAATCACTTGGAGGTAGTAACCGCATTGTTGCAGTAAATGTCACCCCTCCTAATAATCTTCATCATGATGCCTCTTCAAATCCACAGGTCATAGTTTTTCTTCTTAGGATTATGATTTATGAATTTAGAATTCTTAGACTATGTTGTTCTTTTTCATCATTTGGTACATTTAATTATGTTTAATATATATTCAATGAGTTTAACCATTCAAGTTTTAAGTTTATTGATCTTTATACTTTTTTTTTGAAACTTGATGCAATGACACAGAAACAAGAACCTGGGTGGAGAAAGTTCATGGCATATGTTGGTCCTGGTTTCCTTGTCTCTTTGGCTTACCTTGATCCTGGAAATTGTAACACACTCTCTCTTTATATTTTTCTCTCTATTTGTGTCTCCATTTCTTCAATCAAGAACCTGGGATGGAAGGAGCAAGAAAAAAACTTTATCACCATCTTAGTCATTTATTCTTGGAAAATCTAATGGTTCATATCTATTCACTAATTCAAATTATTTAAATTTTCCTAAAATAGATAATTAAGATGTGAAATACATTTTTTAATTTAATCAAAAAGTAAGTGAATCTCCTCTCAACAATGAAATATATAATAAAAAAGAATTCCTCATTGATGTACATGGGTAACAATGCTCTCATTCTTAATATACATGCACGTGTGCGTGAGAATCTGTGTTCACTTACAAGTTGTTTTCCATTTTTACAGTGGAAACTGATCTGCAAGCTGGAGCAAATCATAAATATGAGGTATATCATACGGATGTATGAGCAGTGCATATCCGTGCATATACCCGCATTATTTGTAGGTACCCGTCTGGGTACCATGCGAGTACCGTGCGGGTACCCAACGTGTTTTCTTTTTATTTACATTTTTATAATTTTACAATAATTAATCTATAAAATTATTTTTTACATAACTAATATGATATGTATATGATAATTTTATATTTATAATAATATTATTAAATTTTATTATGAAGTAATAATAAAATAAACAAATATAATGGTAAATTAATAATAATTATGTATAAAATTTTTAATTAAAATATATACGCGGGTACCCGTTCCCACTCGTGAGCTATTTTTGTGGGTATCAATTACGAGTATTTTGATGGATACTCACGGGTACGATTATTTTTGTCATCCCTAGTATATCACAAATGCACAATTAAGTAAAAAACTGACAAATTGGGATTTCTCTCCATTAATGGTAACATAGAGAGAAATTGTATAGAAAACAAAGAAAACACAAAATGAAATAACACTTGTTTTTGTTAATTATATTGAGATTACACTTTTATCCTAAAACTTACATTTTCATTACTGAAGTCTTAGTCAATTCAAATAGAGTTACAACCTAGATGGAAACTCTTGTATATTTTTTTAATCATGTGATTAGGTGGAAAGGAGATAAAAACATAGAGAATTTATCAGTGGTCAGTAAATATTTATATGAAATTCTTTCTATAATAACTATTTTATTTATCTCTTTTCTACCTGCAACTCCACTTGATAAAAAAAATGTAGAAGGACCATTTTCTCCATTAATTGATTTATATTTTTCTTAGCTTGTATAAAATATAAGGTATAAAATTGAAATAATGTTATGTTATGTTGTTGTATCCAGTTGTTGTGGGTGGTACTTCTTGGATTGATCTTTGCACTTATCATTCAGTCATTGGCTGCAAATCTTGGTGTATCAACTGGTAAGATCATATCCAAAACGCATACAACAATTAATATTCATGTATTCTTATATAATAATAGATAACGTTACATAAATAATATTGAGATTGGAAATGTAAAATATAAATGTAACATTATTTCTTATATATGTGAATATTATTATGGCAGGGAAACACCTTGCAGAAATATGTAAAGCTGAGTACCCATTACCTGTAAAGTATTGTTTATGGGTATTTGCTGAGTTTGCGGTGATAGCTGCAGACATTCCTGAAGGTACTATATATATATATATATTGTTCCATCACCTTGTTCTTTAATTTCCATTTCAAATAGAAAAAACAAAGAGACATTAAATTTGTTTGTTGCAGTAATTGGCACAGCCTTTGCACTGAACATACTCTTCAAAATACCAGTATGGGCTGGAGTTCTTATAACTGGCTGCAGCACTCTCTTACTTCTTTGTCTCCAGAGATTTGGGGTAACTATATTTATTTAGCTAAGTTTTGTAGTAATTAGAAAATATGACCAATATAACACACACACACATATATATATATATATATATCCTTATTCTCCTACTGAATTAAATTAGGAATTTAAGAATATTTGTTGAATGAGTTGTTATAAATGTTATATATACAACTAGCTAGAAATATTTATTATACTAATCAAGTGATTTTAGTAGTAATTAACGTCGTCAACTATTAATTATTGAGTATGTACGATCTGGGACAAATACGTACTGCTTGTTGTTGTGAAGGCAACTTCCTTGTTATATTTAATTTTTTCTTGATTTTATATATAAGAAAAAAAAGTATGAAATAGTTTTATATAGTGTTAGTGTATTATTTATCATTTATATTTAATTACCATGAACTCTTTTATAAAAATAATAAAAATAAATAGTAGATAATATATTGAATGTGTATAAATCTTGTATCTCAAACTTTATACCATTGTATATACCATTTGTTTCTCATTGGTCAGGAAAAATAAAACATCAATTAAATATAAATTAAGTTTATATTTTTTGGTTAATAATAACATGAAATGATACATATTTTTGGGACAAAAAATTTGCTTCCCTTTAAAATCACTTATGTAGCTGTTTCCATAGTTCCCTTAATCTGTAGTTTTTCAAGTAAAAAAAAATTAAAATATTGTAATTAATAAAATTATATAATTATATTATTGTATATGATCGTTAATTACATTTTTTTAAAAATAAAAAAATATTCTTGGTATATTTTATTTATAGCCCTTGTTATTGAAAGTCCTTCTTTTGGACTATCAAATATTTGACAAAAGCATATTGATGATTTGTGTTTGGCAGATTAGGAAGTTGGAATTGTTGATATCAATGTTAGTTTTTGTGATGGCTGCATGCTTCTTTGGTGAACTGAGCTACGTAAAACCCTCTGCTTCTGGTGTATTAAATGGAATGTTTGTGCCCAAACTCAGTGATCATGGTGCCACTGGCGATGCCATTGCTCTTTTGGGTGCTCTTGTTATGCCGTAATCTTCTACCCTTTTCCTTTTAACCCATATTCATATTCATTTTCTGCCCAACAAAGCTGCTTCAATATTCAACAATTATAATCTTATTTCTATAACAAAATGCAGGCACAACCTCTTCCTCCACTCTGCTCTTGTGCTCACTAGAAAAGTACCAACTTCCGTTCCTGAAATCAATGTATGCTACTACATGATTATTAACAGAAAATTTTACTTGGAGATATTCTTACATAAATTTGTGGAACCAAAATTAATGCATTAGGGAGTGTTTTAAATTGTGACCTTCCGGATTGCGGCCTTTGTGGTGTGAACTATTTTGTAATTAAAAAAATATTTTTAAAATCGATTTGGTCTGATACGGCCCAATGTGATTGCGTTGTGGCCTAAATACAGTCCGATTCGGCTGCATTGCGGCCTAAATATGATCCGATGCAACCACATTATTGTGATATGTTGTCGCACCGCAATTAAATTGAGGTGTGGTGCGATTGTGGCAGTCATTATAACCGTGATATTGTGTTCACATCAAGTGGTTGAATCACTATACCATTTGACCACCGTCGCTAATTATCAACATGATTATGCAGGTTGCATGCAAGTATTTACTCATAGAGAGTGGGTTTGCACTGTTTGTGGCATTTCTAATCAATGTTGCAGTAATTTCTGTATCTGGAACCATTTGTGCTTCCGACAACCTTTCTGCAGAAAATGCGGATCACTGTACCAATCTTACCATTGACAATGCTACATTTCTTCTAAAGGTTCTTAGTTTAATCAAATTAAACATGATATAAAATTAATAGTATTATTAAGAATCAAGTAAACTCAGATGAAATATTGGTGTCATTTACATATAGAATGTGTTGGGACGATCCAGCTCAACTATTTATGCCATAGCATTGTTAGCCTCAGGACAAAGCTCTGCCATCACTGGAACCTATGCAGGACAATTCATCATGCAGGTTATTTAAGAATGTTATCCAATACTATAATTACCCAAATGAGTTTGTTTGTAAAAGGATATTCTAATTTTATGTTGTTGTTTTGGATGGTTCTAAAGGGTTTCTTGGACTTAAAGGTAAAAAAATGGATCAGGAACTTGGTGACTAGGTGCATTGCCATAGCACCTAGTCTTATTGTTTCCATCATTGGTGGATCTTCCGGGGCTAGTCGACTCATTGTTATTGCATCGGTTTGTATCGTTATTCCATCGTTTTGTATATTCTAGATTTTCTCATTCTTTGCTTCCGAGCACAACGTTTGTATCATAGGAGTTAAACTACGCACTTAGACTAATGAACTTTTTCCTGCAGATGATACTTTCTTTTGAGTTACCATTCGCTTTAATTCCGCTCCTGAAGTTTAGCAGCAGCAACATCAAAATGGGACCTCACAAGAATTCTAGGATTGTGAGTTGAACTTTATCCTCTTCTATATATGAGCCACTTTAATTTTGGTTGAAAGAATGATATTAGTATCAATGTGAAAGCAATGTGACAAAGTTTTTATGCAGATAATTATCATCTCATGGATCCTAGGCTTTGGGATTATTAGTATCAATGTGTACTATCTTAGTACTGCTTTTGTGGGTTGGCTGATTCATAGCAATCTACCAAAGGTGGCAAATGTGTTCATTGGAATTATAGTATTTCCTCTAATGGCAGTCTACATTGGTTCAATTATCTACCTAACCGTCAGAAAAGATACTGTTAGGACATTTATTGAGACAAAGGATGACCCAAGAATAGATGGTCAATTAGAGTTAAGCCTTGATCCATATAGAGAAGATTTAATTGATATACCATTACCATAAGAAGGTCCTTTTCTGACTCAAGTGCATAAGAAAATCCAAGAAGGGATTTTGTTCATCAGCAAAAATCTTCACATTGGGTTTGAGTCATTTTAAGGAGCAATGAGAAATTGGTGATAGTTGATAATAAATACTCTTGGTTGAAAGTGATCTTAATGTGACTACATTGATCATTGATGGTACTTTCATGTTTTTGGAGTGTAAAATTTATGTGTATTAGAGAATACTAAGTTAATTGCAACTTCAATCGTTTTTATCTTGTTTCATTAAATGTGTGAGATTACTAGTTTAAGATCTATGTCAAATTGTCTTGAATTGAAACTTCTCTAATAATAAAACCTTTAATTAATAAGTAGTTGACTCAAATTTTCACAACTAAAGTGAATACCTTACATGCACTCTTATTGCAAGCATTTTCTTTATGAATACATGAATCATGTTCATTATGCACTCTTCATTATGAAACTGGTTTTTTATATCTAAATAGAGGACAAAAGTTGTGAAGCTTCATGTTTTTTAACTTATTTGCCGACAAACATTGTATATTGACAATAATCTAAAAACAATTAAAATTTGTGTCCATTTGACAAACTACACAGTAGAGGCTACCTTGTATTAGAGAGCATCATATGCCACTTATAAAGGAATGAACCATTCCTCAACTTTAATTTTAGTTATAAGGGCTATAGTTTTTTTCTTATAGGAGTACATATTAACCTAAATCAAGATTATAAATAATGTTAAATGATGGAAGAAATGTGACAAAACTTGTGTGCAAATAATAGTCATCCCACATGTATTCTAGGCTTAGGGAACATAAGTATCAATATGCACGACCGAGATGATCTCACTCCTAATCCATATTTGTATACCAAAAGTGGCATATGCCTTAAAATTATCTATCTCGTCTTTATAAAAGATATTGTAGAGAGCTTTATGGAGAGTTACAACCTCATTCCAGCTATCACCTTTAGCATAACCATCTCTTACATGTAATTATTAATCACTATCAAGTATCAACACTATTATTTGTGTCTTCCTTAATACAAATTTCATCAATCATGCACTAAAATGCTAAATATTACTAATTACTGGAAATTGAATTAAAGTTATTACTTATATTACTTTTGTTAATTAACTTTTTTTTCTTTACGTAGTAAATTGAATTTGAGGGTAGGAGCAAGAAAAGCCAAGGAACTGTCCCAATAAAACATGTTCCAAATACACGATTTCAAACAAATATACATTAATCCGGTAATTTTTCAAAAAGCTACATCAATTCAGTAATAAAAAAGTCAAAGTACCTCACACAAGTAAATTTGCCCACTTTTAGTTTATGTGACTCCATAACACTTACAAATTTCGTCCACTCCATGCACGATTCTCAGACACTCCATGCACGATTCTCACACACTCCATGCATGATTCTGGCACACTCTTTGCATGATACTCGCACACTCCATGCACGATACTCGCACACTCCATGCACGATACTCGCACACTCCATGTACAATTCTCACATTTTATTTCCTCTTATATATATAGTTATCACATTATATATATATAGTTATCACATTAAAAGGTAGCTGCTTTTTTCTACGTTTTCAATTATCCTTGTTTTCTTTTTGTATTTTTCACCGATAGCACTTTTTTATTTGGTCAATGCATGTTTTCAAAACATGAATGAAATATAATACAACAAAAGTATATAAAATTTGTACACCGTGAAAAAACAATATTAATAAAATACCTTCCAAGATATAGGTTTTCGTCCAAAATAGTGGATCCAGCAAAGGCAACAACAACTTAATAGACATTAGAGGGCTAAACTCAAAGACAAACAATGGGCCTCTCCTCCTTACACACCATGAAATCTCAGCCCCCATTATTCCAGAAACAACTATTCCTACATCATTCATCTTTAGTCTCATATAATATTAACATATTGCCTCATTTGTTCATATAGTTAATGATAGATTAAATGTCAAAGGAATGCTATGTATTACAGCCATTTATTATATATTTTTTTGTTATAAACTATGACAATGTTTATTTTTACAACTTTACCCCTACCTAATTAACAAGAGATAATTAATAGAAATGTACAGAAATCATAATAAAATATTACATTAATTTTACTACAAATAGACATAAAAGTTTAAATTTATAATTTACAATATTAGAAGATAGCTAAGTAAATACTATTCCTTATAATCAAATTCTATTTTTACTAAGTGCTTTATTTTCACGCCCTTTTATGCATTTGTCTAGATACCACCATGTTGGCATATTCCACCATTTTCACAATTAGAATTTTTTTCACCTTGATTTGTGAACTTCCTTTGATTTTTTTTTTGTATGACTACAGTGAAAACCTTAATACACCAAGTTCACATATAGATTGAAGTATGGGCTAGTAGTCTAGTACTAAGTAGGGGTGGAATGGGAATTTGGGATGCAAAATATAATGTGGAGTGAAGCTTAAAATATTATGGTTATTAAATGATCCAATAATAAATGGTTGAAAAGTGCAAATACAATGATAAAATTGGTTGGTCCCACAAGTGTTGAACCAAGGTAGTCCCTAATTTATAATCCAGTCATCCAGAATAGCAAGCTGCAAAAGTTTGTTTCAATGAAATTGATTTTAGCAAACTTAACTTTGATTAGAAGTGAATTTATGACAATTAATTTATGTTTACCTCTTTAGAAGTGTAATTTTGATAAAATAAGTATTGCTTAGATAATACTGATGAAATGACTTTAAATGTTTAACTATCAAGTTTACCTTGTGTTTTTTTAATAGACAAGTTTCTACGATCAATATTTCAAACTCAAATAGAAATTTAATTTTGGTGCTCTGGAAGCCCCAAAATAGGGGTGACAAAATTATCCATAATCCATAATCCGTCCTAATTCATCCAAGTTAAATTCATCTAAATCCGTCCGTTAGAGTTAATGGATTTAAATGGATATAATCCAATGGATAGTGTTGATAATGGATAGATTCAAATCCATCCATTATATCTAATGGTTATTCATGGATATATTCATTTGGATGGATACTCAATCCATTCAAAAAAAATAAAAAAAATTTTTTTTTTTCTCAAAACGCACATGCAAACTCCTTTTTAATAAAATGATTCTTCAAAAGTTGCATTACCCTTTATAACAAAAACATTCATTCAACAAAAGCTAGCTTTATTCATCTATGAAAGTTTCTTTTGTCAATATCTTCATTGAAAGTTTCATTTTCCCCAATGGTTTATTTTAATTTTGATGTTCCTTCAAGATTGATTGATATATCTTTTGATTTTTTTCTATATTTAAAACCATAACTTTTGTTTTTGGGAATTTAAAGAATAGGTATTGGAATTCATCCATGAAGGACATTTAAAAATATGTTTTAATTTTGACGAGAATATGTTTTAATTTTGTGGAATGGTGCTAGCTAGAAGTTTATTGGTCATTTTGCTTTCGGTATAAAATCATCCGAGACAAAGGATGAACCAAGTGTGTAAACCCACGTGAAAAAAGGGTCCATGATTCAGGGTGGTGAAATGGAGTTAAGGTATGCTCTTAGAGTTGAGTTATGCTCTTAATAAAGATTTGCTATATATCCTTCTATTGTAATACCATACCTAAGTTACCAATTTTGTGCATCACAATCCAAGAAGGGGTTTTGTCGATAAACAAGTAACTTCACCTTGCTTCTAAACAATGAGAACCTTTTTTTTTTTGATAGGGTATTCTCTCACTCTATGGGTAAGGAGTTAATCCATTTCAGGATACATGACTGTCATTTCCAATAAGTGTCGCTCACAAGAATCAAACCTTAGACGTTTTGGTTTTTCTGAGATCTAGCAGAGTTTTACATTACTAAACCAACACCTTGTTAGTAAACAATGAGAACCTAATCATGTCCTCAACTAGAATGAAAGAGATTGAAATTCTAGTACCTCTGACGACCTCTCCTTGAGTTGTTGTAGGAGTGCAAGTTATGTGTGTACTATAATACTAAATTAGTTGTAACTTCATTGTTTTTATGTTTTTCGGGAAATGCTTAAGAATGTTCAGTCTCCCCTAAATTGAGTTTGATCTAAAATTCTGTACTCCTATTGCAAACATTTTCATTACCAATACATCATAGCGTTCCTTCTACTTTTCTTTCTCCTAATTTGAGTTTTTTTTAAATTAACTAAAAAGTTTAACTGTTTATGTATCTAAACAGATAACATCAGCTAAGATTTTAAGAAAACAGGATACATGCAAGGATCAGAAAACAGTTTATATTTGTGCCGTTGAGACAAATTGTAGGGATGAGACATGACCAAGTAACATGGACTAGATTGTACAACAGCACAAGCAGTGAAGACAACCTGGTCATTATTCATCCAAGTTAATTTTTTCTGTAATCTAGCTAAACAAGAATTGGTTAGTGATGACAATAAGATTTTCATGGTACCCAAAGTCCACAGGATAAAACACAGTATGGAACATCAAATGTTACTTATTTCCTTTAAGCAACACATTCACAGTCAACTTGCAATGCAACCAATTACAGGCTCTAGACTAAACAACTTTCCTGCCACATCCACCTAATTTCCTTTTCACTGATGAAAACAAAGTCCAACTAAATTTGCACCATTTAAGTTCCAAAACTTACATCTACTCTCATGATTAACCCAAACCAGAGTTAGTCCCTGACACAGGCCTCAACAAAGGATGATTTGAAGTGGGCTGCACATTACTAGGGGCATTGAACATGGCATTTGAAAAAGCAGATTGTGATTGTTGTATCATAGATAGGGGCAACCTTTGCCCTAACCCAAACATTGAAGGTCGTGGGCCAAAGGACATGTGAGGATGAACTGGTTGGTTGTTGCCATACCCTGAGATGCTGGGTTGTGAGGGAGATGCAGAGATCATCTGTTGCCTAATGTTGCCATTACTGTTAGCCATGGAAGAACCGACACCTGATGCATTCATCAAAGGTGCTGCTCCCCCAGTTCCAAGACGTGCTGATATAACACGGGACCGTTCTGCTGCAAACCTCTGCCTCGTCCTCTCGACCTGTTCGCTTTCTTTCATCAACAATGTTTCAATTTCTGCAAACTGCTTCAGCTTCAATTCCAACCTTTTCAACTGTTAATAACAACAAGCCACCAACACAAATTAAACATGTCAAAATGGTAGTTGCGTACCTGGTTGAGTTTGATTCAAATGCTTATGTCAACAACCAACAAACCCAAAAGCATAAGCTGTTAGGTTGACGATCATGAATGGTTTTATATCTAATACACCCTCACACAAGAGCCCTCTGTGCTTAAAGTATGGATAACGTACCATTCCACCCAACATTCTATTGAAATTCAACTAACCTAATTTCACAAGAGAGTTAAACCAGTGTGTACACATACATGCATGTCATCCACATAGAAATGGACAGAAAAGGGATTAATGAAGTATATTGATATCTTAGTTGAACCAACTGGAATTGAAGAAGTAAAAGAACAGTGCATATACCTGATGATTAACGATATTAGCACATAGCCTCTGGATTTCTCGTTCTTCATGATCAGCAAACAATTTGGCTTTTGTTGCTGCAGCAGAGAGGCCTGCTTTAGCTGCATCTTTAACTTTCTCCATAGATAATGGTGTTATCCCACCCTCATTTTGACCCCTTGAGCCAAGTTTAGCCTTATCCTCTGAAGTCAAAAGAAGCATTTCTCAAGAAACTTGCATAATGGGTGGGATTTATTGGAAGGTTGGAGCATGATTGCATATCAGTAAGGAAAACACCGATAACTAACCATTATGATTATTTGAATTTGCCATTTCTCCACGAGGGCCTCCATCTCTACTATGTGTGCTTTCCAAATTTGTCCTACACAAGTTAAAGGAAGAATATTAATTGTGTACAAAATTAATAAACTAGCAACCACAAATGCAACAGTCAACTCAAGCTAATTTTCCTTATCTACCCACACACACAATTCTACTATAGAGGACAGACACAACTCAATAAATGTCTCCCTTTTGTTTGGTGTTGTAGAGGATGTACAAAGACTTTTTTAATAACAGAATATAATTTAATAGAAAAATAAAAGAAAGAGAAGAGTACCAAACCACAGGAATATATATGTAACAAGAAAGACAAGGAAACAACCAAAGAGGAAACACAACATCTAAGAAAACTACATGTGATGACTCACCTATTATCATGTACTGGTGCTTCCATCTGTGATGTGCTCCCGGAATTTTCCTCAGACAGTACTCCCAGTGCTGCATGAGCACAAGAAGCAGCTACTCTTGGTCCAACCGCAGAGGCTAAAAAGGCAACCTTCAGAATGCACTCACCAAAACCAGATGAGTAAGGATCTCAGCAAAATAATTCCACTCCAAAATATTAGACAATTTAATTTGCTATGAAAGTCTGACACAGTATCTAGGTACAGCTTTGTAGTCAATGCATCACTCTTTTATGCTTTTGTTAAGTCGTGGTACTTCAAAGATAAGGAATGCAACTTGAAGTTTTTAAAACAAATGGACTTGAATAAATAATATAAGGACAAGAAATTAGGTGCCCTACTGATAACCACATGCCAGTTGTTACTTATAAACATGCCAAGTGCATCTCTTAACAAACTTAGGCATCTCATTAGCAGTCACCTACCAGAGCCATAATAGGATTTCCAGAATTAGCAAAAGGAAGCCTGCCGTCAAAGTTACTGCTCTGATGAAAAGGTCCTGTGAGAAAATGGATATGAAGTCAATACCTATTACAATAAGTAGGTTTAAAAGTATAAGACAGACCTGCAGAATCTCCGTTTAAGCAATGATGCAATCTTTCACTATCATCTTTATTCATCACATTAGACAAAGGCATGCTTGGAACATTGATACTTTCCAATTTTCCATCTTCCATGGGCAGACGGAGAAAATGAAGAATGCATTGTGCTTTTGACTTGGTACCAACATGCTCGGCAATTTCATTCCAATTCTCATTGTAAATCTCCATTGCTTCTAGAAGCATCAAAGTTTCTTGATCACTCCAACTATCCCCATCTAGCTCACTATAATCCCTTGTTGAATCCACCCTTATAAAATCTAGACTGGAATGACCAATGACAAATCTTCCATCATGAAAGCAATCAGTGCAAAGTAAAATATCAACCTGTAACATGAGAATTGAGATGCTAATTAATTAATTACATATGATGAAAAAGGTCTTCGACGTTATTCTGCAGCCTATTCAGTTTAGACAAGGGTTCCATAGCTACCAAACTTTTAGTACCATTCATCAGGGAAAGGGACACTTAACATTAGTTTTGCATAATACCTGAACTAAAATGCATTAATGAATCTCTCTCTAACTAGCAATCAGTTCTTAGCTGCTACCAAACTTTAAGTACCATTCATCAGGGAAAGGGACACTTAACATTAGTTTTGCATAATACCTGAACTAATCTGCATTAATGAATCTCTTTCTAACTAGCAATCAGTTCTTAGCTGTCAGATAAGTCTTTATTATGGTTAATAGACAGATGCTCGATTCAAGTCTGAATAAGATCTTAAATTCATGACACAGGACGTAGTAGCAGCAGCAAAAGTACTTCTTATCCAATAACAAAAACAGCAAAATACTAATGTACATATTAATCTTTTAGCTTTAAGTAGCTCACCATCAAACAGTAACTGACATGTAAGAATAATGTAAGAGCACATCTGTGTGCAGCTGATGCATGAAGGTTAAAGATAAATAAATGAACATAACATATGTACTTGGGAGTGGGACTACAACCACAACATGGTGGAACGGAGGAGGAAAAAGGTGAAAATGCATGGAAGAAAATTGTGAGATGCTTTGCTTTAGTTGAAGAGAAATAGAACAGAACCGAAAGAAGGAGAAAGAATATAAGCCTAAAACAAGGAATGGACTATACTTTGATTTTGCACAGAAAACTGGTAAAGAATGTCGTGTGTATTTTCATGTAGTTGATAACTAAGCCAAAGTTGATTTCCAGTATCTTGTCTTTCTTTCTCATTCTCTATTTTCATTTTGTATGTTCCTTCCATAGGGCTACCATATGCTATTTTTATCCAAAAACAAATCCCACAAAAAGGAATGGTAATATATAATACCAACATATATTTCTTTATTAACACCTTTATATCTTTGGTTTCTAATACATCACTTAGATCACATCAATGACATTAGTTTGAAAGCTAAGGATGTGTCAGAGATGTTTCATGAAATATTACTGTGGTATAAGTTTAATGTATAAATATGATTAAACCTCAACTTATAAAGCCTAGGAAAAAGCCCATGAAGCACTTTAAGTTGTCTGTAACCTAATCTGCATCTATGATCCCATTTTATGTTTGATTGGGGTGGGCGGGTGGTGTGGAATTCCTTTTTTTAGGGTTTTCCTCATCTTAACTCTCTCTCTGCACTACTAATAATTCAACCTTAAAGCACTGTTATTCTATGCAGGGTCTTGTATTGTCAGTTCTTGGACCTTCACTGTCGGAACCCAACTGTTAGAGAAATTGGTAAGTTAGAATCTCTTCAATCTTATTTCACTCTACAAATTTCATCCTCATTCCAGATAGGATAATTTAAACTTTGGATTCTTCCAGTGTGTATACTTGTATATCCTTCTGACAAATCACATCTCATTCTCCTAGTTATAGTAAGTGCCCCTTTAACAAACCTATAATTGGATGTCCAAGACTCCGTTAAAGGTCAAACCTTTCATCTGGACTGCAATTCAAAATAGGATTAATACATATGGCATGCTTTAGATTTGGAGGCCTCACAATCACACAGCTCTCTTTACTTATGAGTTAGACGGGTCAATTTAGCTCTGAAACAGTGACCTAAATAATTTTGCATTCTAAGTTAGATACCTTCTTAAGCAATAATCTTTTTGGGGTTCTTGACGAACAATGTGCGTTCCGTTTCTCACTATACACATGCATTTAAATATTTTGGAAGGAATAATGAAACTTACATTTTTCGGGTAAAGTGTATACAGTTCTATGGTTCATTTAACCAGTTTTAAAAGCAAGGGAGTAGATTACTGTATATAGAAGTGGTGTATTACACTTTGTACACCTAATAAACTTTATGGGAGGTTCATCTCCAGCAACTATATGCAATAAATATTCAATATTTTATGGTAGCACACCACACTCATGCACAGTCATATGGAGTCAGTAACTGAAGCACTTGCTATGCATCTTTCTGTCCAATATGTTACATATCACAACAGCAATTGCAGGATTTGCAGCTACAAGACGATTGATATAGTTATAACATTCTTAAATTTAAAACTGTAATAAGACATTGTACCTCTTTTTGTGACTGATAGTATACAACAGGAAGAGGACGAGAACAATAATTGCAATGATTTTCAGATAGATGCTCTCTTATTCTGTCATCGAGGTCAGAGACATCTGGATTCTGAGTTTTCGGTGATGAATAAATTTCATCTGCTCTGAGCTTACACTTAGGCTTGTCAAATTTGACCAAACTATCAATGGATTTTAAAAAATCTGATGGCACTCGAACCTCTCCACTTGGGTCCTCCTTCAGGCAGGACATATCATTCCAAGGCTCATGAGAAAGCACCCGAGCACAGTAATTAATAATTCCCCAGTGATCAAGGAACCTGAAAATTCTTGTTAAATCTTCACTATCAACCCCAAGTAACAATCCCTGGCAATTGGATACCATAATCCTCTTCCCCGGATCCTCCATGTATAGTGCAACAATATGGTTCCTAAACTCCATGTACTTCTCTGGAGTATGATCTGGCGATTTTCCAGAGAAGAAATGTGGCACTGCTTGTCTCTCTAGTCTATGCACCGAAGCAGGTGAAAACCAATCTGCGCACATACATCTGAAAATTAATTAATTCATTCAAACTTCAAGCTTCAAAAGGAAATATTAAAAACCTCAAAAGACTAGTCCACCCTATCCCACCCAAACACCAAAAAGTAAATGATAAAAGGTAAGTTTTCAAAAAAAGACATATAAACTTAGGTATGCTTTCCTAAACTATGTAACTGCCCTTTAAATTCATCTACACAGAAAATGCCGAAAATATTCAAAGAACACATGAAAGTAAACATTAAAACTTTCGCATATTTGGTAAGACTAAAAACATGAATCATGCAATTATCAATTGAAAACATTAAATTAAGACCTGAATGCATTGGAACTACAAGAACCCTATTCCCAAAGCGTTTCACAACACCACGGCCTTCCAAAACTGGGGGAGGAGTGATGACAAAGCTCGAATTACTTCCATCACCGCCACAGTCCTGATCGAAGGCGGCACTATCAGCAGGCACAGTAGATAGCGCCTGGAGCTGGCCGTGAGACACATTCTCTAGAACTGGAGGGTTCTTGTGCTGACAGTTATTGTTGTTGCCACAGTCGTTAGCTCGCTCGACAGCCACGATTGCGGCGACGGAGGAGTGGGGGCGGTTGACTGAACGCTTGAAAACAACGGGGAACTGCGAAATCTGGACCACATGGTCAGAGAGGACCTCGATCTCGTGGTGCGGTTGGGAATTAGCGGCTGATTGAGGGTTAGGGTGGTGCAATTGGTCCTCAGAGTCGTCATCGTGATCCTCTTCAGCGGTGGCATTAGGGTTTTCCTCTTCGTCGTCTTCTTCCTCTTCGTGGTGGCGCTTCTGTTGCCGGCGACCGATTTGGGAGTCTCTCTTCCGCTTCCTCCATCTGCTTCGGTTTTCTGCAGAAAAATAAATGAAAAAAATATTAACGGAAAAAGGAAATTAAGAATAGGTTAGTAAAATTAGAAGGCATTGTGGAAAGAGAGTGAGTGGAAGTAAGGGTTTTAGAGAGAGAAAGAAGAAAAAACCTGAAGGAGAAGGTGGCATGGTAACGAAGGAGAGAGAGAAAGAGTGGGAAAATTTTGGATTGTGGGGTCGTTAATTGGCGCAAAGGGTGTGGGATTATTTCAAGAAATAATTTGAGTTTTGGAGAATCGATCTTTCTCTTTCTCTCTCTCTCTAGCTTTCAGCTTTCAGCTTTTTTATCTATGTATGTGGTGTTAAGCTGGTTTGAGATTTGGGGCGTGTTTGGGATGTGAGTTTCCGAGGTTACCACTTTACCAGGATCAGAATGGGAGATATAACACTTCACGCGATTTCTATTGTATCTTATGTATAATGGGAACCGTAGATCTGGATGAAACATAAATGGACGGTTTAGATTGTTTTTGTTGTAATGTTGGTTATTTTACAGAAGTGCCCTCTCAATCTCACTACACCCAATGCCTCCACATTACCACTGGGCCACTGGGTGATGGATAGATCAGTAGGTGGGCCGATACAAAAAAGAAATTGAAAAATAATAATGAAATTGTTTGGATAGTGTTGAATATTATTAATATTCAATTAATTGTTTGTATGTATCAAACTTAATATTAGGATCTGCCCGTAAAGTTTTATTACATTCGGTAAAGATTAAAATGTCAATGTTTAATTTTTAAAAGTGGAATAGACTTGAAAAGATGAGGATATATGTTTAGTATTACAAAAATATTTATATTAAAAGTCGTGGAATAGACTTATTTATTTTTTTATGTGAATTTGAGGCTTTGAAAATGTAATAAGTTTGTTATTTTGAAATAAACATGATTTTTTTTATGTGAACTACACTTTCAAAACGTTTTACTTAATTAAACCAATTGAACATAAGCTAGGCCATGTGACTCCATTATATACATTATTAATATACGATATTATGAAATTGACAGTGAAAAGAATTTTCATATAAAATTTATGAGAATACTAAATCGGGTTCATACAATGACACATTGATGATTAAGATTAAAGTTAAGTTGATGGTCAAAAAATTATTTAAATAAGTCTTGTATGCTTACCTTTAAATATTGACAATTTAAATAAAATCTAACAATACATAGCAACTATTCGCATTTCTCACATTAACAATTAATTTCAATCGTGTCACTTTTTATATGTATTTATACTCATGTATACAATCTTTAATTCATGAACTTTAATTAGTAGGTATATTAATTATTAAAGTTCAAAAAATTTCTCAACATGTTTAAGTATAATCCACAACACAGTGTAGCTCCTTAAATTTATGTTTATGGATGATAAAAACTTGAGCTCGTTAACTAATGATGAAAACAAGTTAGACTTTGCCTTAAATAGACTGAGTTTATATAACATATAAGAGCCTAGATCTGACGTGTTAGTCTGTTTCAAACAAATTCAAAGTTTAAGTTTGATATATTTAAAAGTCTCACATGCTAGTTTCTTAAAATATTTGTTATACTATATGATCTTGAAATAGGTTATCAAATCTATTTTAAATAAGCTAATAAACATACTTTTAAGTAGGCTTCACTAATTCTAACAATGAAATTATATTTTTATATTAAATTACATATACAATAATATTCATTATATTACACTAGTATAATATGAACATTATTATATAAAATATAACTAAATAGGTTGATATGTTATGTTTAATATGCATTTTAGATAACCTAAAGTTTGATTTCTTAAGCTAAATAAGTTTATTAAAAAACTTGAGTCTAATATGTTCATGAAAAAAGAGTGACCTAACAAGCTAATAGGTTCTAATAGAGAGTTTCACATATTTCCCAACCTTAAACTCAATTGCAATCAATATAAGGGTGGCAAAACTTTACACTGTAGCTTCAGGAGGATTCCTTATGTGTGCAATTTCTCCATTATTAACTGAATATTCTTTATTTAAAAAATATATATCATTTATGCTTTACTGATTATTTAATCTTGTATTTTTCTCATTTGATTTCTATACATTATATTGTTGATAATTAATTTGCATTCATCATTTTAAAACTTAGGTAAGATTGCCACAAAGTATTTGTTACTTGCATTTATCGTTTTTAAAACTTTGCTGCAGTTCATCATGTTCTCTGTTTGAAAAGTTCTCTGGTCTAATGATTGTTTTTCACTGTGAAAAGATTAAGGTTATGACCTATATCAGCATGTACTTTGAAAAGATTAAGGTTGCCCCTTTATTATGTGAATAATAGCATGAGATCAAGTTGTTTAATGGGCAATTCAAACATGGCTTATATTCTTGGGTCTCTCTGTGCATCACACATAGTAAGATAACCAATTTATTCTATAATAACCTTAGCAATATACTCCTATAAAGTATCTATCTAATGATTCATGTTGTTCCTAAAAAGTATGAATGAAGTAGAGATTATTCTTTATTCATATGTGACTGTGTCTACAGTGATCGCTAGTGGGTTCCCAGTTTCTTCTTCCTGTAGAACTAGTAGATTCCCTGTAGGTTTTAGGTAGGATCTAGGTATGTGATACCTGAAGGAAAAAAAATTACATGTAAGTAACATATCGGGTATTTCAAGTATGAATAAAAAATTATATAAAAATCGATAAGTTAAAGAGTCTACAAGTGGATGAACTCATAAACTTAATGTCTGAAAGTTTTGGATCATAGGTGGTGTACAACCCATTTATATGTTTCTTTCACTTACTTCCTGAATACTATAGCCAATTAATGATAATCGTCCGATATAAGCAAATGTTTCACTTCGAGATTGAAGACTATGTTAGGGAGGAGATCCACTTTCCAAGAGTAAGTTTTTTAAACTTACTTTACATCTTAGTCATCAATTCTAGGGAAATCCAATAATTTGAATTAGTAAGTAAATGTAAACTATTAGATTTCCCTAAAATTGATGGCTAAAATGTGAATGGATCCCTCCTCTTTATGTTATTAGCTAAATAATATTTTCAAATCCAAATTTAAAAGCCGGGAAGAAAATAGAAAATTGTATTTTCTTAGTAAAGAAGGGTGTTACCTTTTTAATTAAAAAGCAGTTACATATTCGAAGGTCTATTTAAATATGTTTGCATATTTCTTCATCATGCTTTCACAAATTATTTTGGAAAGTAGGAATATAAAAGGAATTGGATTAGGGCATATGAACATACCATATTTGTGAAGGATCCCCCTTTGGTGTGTGGAAAGATACCCAATATCGACCAATACCTTGGCCATTAATCCAAGCTTGTCCCTTTCCCATAGAACCAAGGTTAAGAGCTACAGGATCATTGCCAACTGGTGCATCAAATGTGGTCTGTCATGGAGATAAAATATTAGTCTAGTGTTGGAATAATACATTTGTAGCTATAACTAAGGAGTTGTGATGGGGAAGTAATTTACACCTTCACCCTATTTCTGATCCTTAAAAAGGTAGCTGCTCATATTGACTACCTCATTATTTTGGGAATTATTTAATGATGACAATATACCTGATACCATGTTAGTGGTGTAGTAGAGTCTTTAAAACTTTCCCATTGAACTTTACTTGATCCACTAGCTGTGTAGATTTGCAACTTTTCTCCAACCAACCCCACCTTCATTTAACATTAGCACACAGTGAACAAAATTTAGTTTAAATTATTTGCCATCAGAGCTTAGAGTTGAAATACACATTTTTCTTATATGGTTTATGATTAAAGAAACATACTTGAGTACTTATATAAATGCAGTATACTAAGTCAGGATCTAATAGTTTAGAGAACTACTACATTATGAATAGTGTGTCAAGATGTTTTATGATTAAAGAAACATACTTTAGTACTTATTTAAGTGTAGTATACTATGTCAGGATCTAAAAGTTTTGAGATAATAACCTGATATCCCCATGGTTCATTTGTGAAATCTTTTCCTTGAACTTTAACTGCAGTCAAACCAGCAACTCTGCGCTCTAGGTACGCTCCTGAGTTCTTCATGTAGAAATAAATGCACATTTTACTTTGATCTCATTGAATGTTGATAGAGAAAATTATCTCAAAATTAAATATCCATGCATATTATTGAGTATTTCATTTTTAGAATTGCTAAATGCTCATGAGGGTTAATTCAGTAATTAATGTTTGTCATTTTTATGAGATTTTCTACATGTTGATTGATTATAAAAAGGTGAATCTCGATGCAACATTAAGGATCTTCATGACCAAGAAGTCATGTGTTTAGACTTTAGATCGAAAAAACAGTCTCTCCACTTGTGGAGTGCGACTGCGTATACCTACCCTTCGGGCTGCCATTATTTTGATTAAATAAAAAGGAGTCTTAATAACATTTGTGACAATTACCGGCAATCCAACTGTTGCACTCAGCAAGGAAATGTTGTTCACTCTCCCCTGTATCAGATTGACATTCTTCTCCATAATGAAAGATACATTTTTGTGATTTCCATGAGCAGAACCTAAAGTAAAGAACATGTATAGAGCCCAAATGTCAGTCTCCCAAATTATAGTAATGGAAGATACAATAGAGTAAACGGTGTTGAATGTTTAGAAGATCAAAGAAATGTGTATGATAATTTGAAGTGATGATTGTGTAGTATTCAGTCAACTCAGTAACACTAATCAGTATTGATACCATTACTTTTATACAATAAAGTTGTTTTCATTCCATCCAACAAACGCGGTCGATGAGATTTAGAACTTGCCTACTAAAACTCCGTTGACGAATGCATGCAAAACATGTCCTTGGCTTTCTACTCTAAGAACAGATTGTGCATTAGGGGAGTTGTCATTAAGCCTGCATAGCCAATATGTCATTTAGCATCTTAATAGAGAATAAAGTATGTATGATATAGCAAACAGCTTCTAAGTGCAGCTAGCATCAACTACTTATGTTTGTTGTTGTTTACCTGAAAGTGTACCATAGATAGTCACTTGTATCTTTTGCTTTGGTGATTTGATCTAATAGTTTATTTTCTTTTGATGAAGTATCGTCGAAATTGGGGATGGGTTCTTTGTACACTTTCCATTTTTCAGCTGAATCAAACTTGAACTGTGGTTTCATTGTTCTGTGTTTGGCTTTTACGCTTACCTGCGAGAGCAACATTAGAAAAAGAATACAAAAGTGCCTTCCACTAAGATGGTAAGAAACTTCTCAAAGAAAGTGTTCCTTAAAATTAATGAAATAGTATAATTGGCATATGAGTTTTACCTTGGCAGTGTTGAAGGCTACAGTCTTACAATCTGGTAGAATACTGATTGATTGTGAGGGTAACTTATATGGAGCATCTTGAAATTGGATTGTTACTTCCTTAGCATCAGTATTTTCGAGGAACGCGGCACATCCTGTTGAGCTCTTTTTGTAAACATAAGCCTGAAAAAGAGATGACTATTGATTACTTTTGCTTAGAAGATTCTGCTCTTAGAAAGCATTCTTTAAAATCATTGTTACTCAAATACTACCTTATTTTTGTACAAGGTTGAAAGAAACTAATTATTGAGGAAAATGCCATGGCTATTTAGTTTGCTTACAATTTGTTGGTTACCCAAATTGACCACAGTTTGAGTTCCATAAAGTAAAGAGTCTGAACATGACTTGATTGCAGCATGTAGTTGCTTAAGATGACTCCATTTTGGTTCCTTAATCAAACCTGGTTATTAACATAGTCAATTACATAGAGATTCAATTTCAGCTATTTCCTAAATAGAGAAAGTAAAGAAACATACCATATTCATCAAGTGGAGCTTCATCATAATAAGCTGTTGTTATGAACGCGGAGGCTACTCTATCGAAATTGGTTCCTCCATGGAACTGCATCAAATCCATAATGTGAGTCACCACAAGAAAAATATACACATTATGCAGAGTTATAGATAAGGTATTGGATGGTGATGATACCATGTAGTAATTTACATAGCTTCCTTTCTTTGCAACGAATAAGGCGACGTTATACGCAATGTTTTCGGCTGATCTCAAGTATGGTTTATCACCAAAGGCTTGGTAGCTTCAAATTTTAATGCGAAATAAACGGCATTAGCCATGTAAGACACTTTCATAGCTCAGAATTAACCTTAAAAATGTGGTGTAAATTTTGATAAAGAGTTCAACAAGAACTTACAAACTTGTCCAATTCTCTGTCCACAATGAAGGTTTGTTAGGCGAGTTTGGTCCCTTAAATGTTTTCCCACACTGCATACCATTGCATGTGTTGATCTGCAAATTTCAAAACTTGATTATTTGAGCACTGTCATATTAATTATTTGTGCAGATAATCCAATGGTAGGTGCTAATTGTGTTAAAATGGTATGAGTGGTGCAACAAGCTTTCTTGATTAACAAGAAAGATGAGAAAAGACATGCATGAATGAGAAAAAAAGCTAAAGAAAGAATGAAGAATCAAGATTCCATTAAAAACAACTAACAGTTAATCGATTAACTCTTACAGAATCACAACTATACAACATATAGATAATCGACTTCGATCATATTCCACAATATTTTTAATAAATTGTTATCTTTTGTGATATATAATATCTCAAGTTAGGAGAGGGATCCTCCAAGAGTAAGTGGAAAAAACCTACTTCAGAACATGATCATTCATTCTTGGAAAATCCAATGGTTTGAATTTGTGAGTACATCTAAACCATTGGATTTATGGCTAAAATGTGAAATGAGTTTTTTTCTCTTACTCTTGTAGTAAGTGAATTCATACCCTTTGTTATATGGATAAATATGAAAAATCCATGGAAGAAAAATTGCTGATAGAGACTAACCACTTCACCAGGAGCATCATCTTGCTTGCACATAACCCAAGGGACACCAGTTTTTTGTCCCAATGCCATTTGTGCACACCAATTAACATAGGACACTTCACTCTTATGAAATGATCTTTGAACATTCCCATATTCATTCTCAATCTACATGAACCATAAACCAATTATAAATTACCCAAAACAGTACTAGTGTTATATAATTTGTGAATCTTTAATGTTGAGTTTAAACCTGAGATAGTATGATAGGCCCTCCTTGTGAAGCAAAAAGCTTAGCTGATTTCATCAAATCAACTATTTTGGTAGTGAAGTTTTGCATGTGAAACTGCCAAAAGAGTTATGAAATTGCATGTTAGTGGTACCATGTCTAGTGGAAAGTATGTGATAAAAGAAAATATGAGTTAAAAAGTACTCTTCATTAATAGAGAGACAAATGACTTTTTTATATGTATGTTAAGGATAAGAGTGTAATCTTATTTTAAAATAAAAGAATATAAATGTTAATGTAGGTTATATTTTAAAATAAAATAAAAGAATATATGCCTGCATGACCCAAATATTCACTTTTTAGAACAAGTTGGATATATAGAATGTACTAGAAATAGATAAAGTGCCACTTTATGCAGCTTAAATTATAATTCAAATAAGGAGTCCCAAAAATCAAAATAAAATGCTTAATTTTTTTTTTACTATATTGAATTTTGGTTGTTATACATGTGATTTTATATGATTTCTTGATATGTGATTTTCACCAACATGGCACACATGTCATACTAACCAATGACATGTCCAACTTTATTGTTGACATATTATCAATGTATACCAAAATCAAAACAATCACCAATTGTGAATGAGAATAGTGAAAAATTATAAGTGAGACATCACGTTTTGACCAAAACCTTAAATCATTAGTTCTATGCGTTTTTTTACTTATAAACTCTTTTACTTTTCCCTTCATATTCCATGTGAGACTTCACACTTGAATAAACCCAACAAAAATTACAAACTAAGTAAAAACATATTTAAGCTAAAAACACAAAAGAAAGAGTTAGTTAGTACCTTGTATGGCTCATTATCAGATCTAAAAACAATACCAGGAACGTCATGTAACCATATTGGTAGACCCCTGCATCAACAAAACATTGAGTTAATTAACCTCTCCTAATACGTAACCATATCATTTTCTCATAAGATTTTCACTTTTAATTCCTTAACAAGTGTCTAAATTAACATTCCCCTTTACCTTAATTAGTTTTCTATGTTATTTGTTAGGAAGAATTAAGTGGTTGGGGATCTTACCCATAAGTCCATTCAGCCTCAATGTATGGTCCAATTCGAAGGGTGACATATAAACCTTGTGCTTGAATTTCCTTAATGAACTTAACTAAATCACGCCCTCCACTAAAGTCATACTGCAAAACAAGTAAAAATGTTACAGCCATCATCATTTAGTTAATAAATATGTGGACAAAAGAGATATATAGAGGGCAAAATAGAAGAATTTAAAGTTACCTGGCCTTGTTGAGGCTCGTGAAGGTTCCAAAACACATAAGTTTCAATGCCATCTAATCCTCCTTCCTTACCTTTTGCAATTAAATCACGCCACATCTGTTCAAATTAAGAGCAAAGTTGAATACACAGTTTGTTATGTGAGACTTATTTCCCAACATGTTCATCCACATAAGTCTGCTGGATCAAGTGAATGATTACATTTGACCCCTAACACTAAAGGATATCATTTAGCATATGACAACCAAAAAGAAGTTATACTCTGATTCTGATACAACAAAAACATTTCTAGCTTCATTTGAGATTAAGCGATCATAAATTTTAGTACATTACTACGTGGTAGATTAGCAAAAAAATTGTAAAATAAGGGTGTAATGAGAGATGTCGTTTGTTGATATTTGTTTATTTTCTTTAAAACAAAACTTGGGGTTGTATATTAATTATTAGGGATGATAAAAATAATATGTTTGAAAAGATAACCATTATATATTTTCTACTTAAATAGAATTGATTCAATCGAGTAGTGGATAAATAAAAAGTAAGTAAGGCCCACCATTGTTTTTTATCGCAAAATATTCATAATTTAATCACTCATTTAAAAAACATCTCTTTGAGAGGAATTGATGATTATCTCCTAACCGAGTAAAATAAACTAATAGTTCAATTAATAATTAATTTGGAAATAATATTTGAACACTCTATAACGTTATGGAGCTAATTACATTTGTTCCATAAATGCTAAGAAGTTTTGCATAATTGTCATGTTAAATAATATACAAAAACCAAAATTAAGGAGAGTTAATATACATAGCATTGTCTTACATGTATGTATTTCATAGGATAATTTTATCTCTGAAAATTATTCTGATGGATCTGAAGCGTGTATACTTCATTTTCTTATGGCTAACCCTCCATGATTAGATATGAATTATTTTGATGCATGTGCTCATTATCACATGTTGTTTTTGTATTTATGCATGACTTAATCTAACATAACAAGATGTTAAGAAGGTTGTCTATTCAATTATAACTTAATGCAAGGGGAACAAAGGAAATTAAAGTTTCATATTAAAATGTTTTTAGGAGGGTGTGGATGGCCCTAAATGTTTTAATATAATAGTTTTAAATTTTCAAAATTTACTCTCTAATATAATAATTTAGTTCATCTAAAATAATTTCCTTAATTCCATCCTGAGCTCAACACTAATATAAGATGTAATTAATACAACAAAACTTAAAAATGTAGTTTGACTGATTTGTTATAGTAAAATGTAGTTTGTTTGATATAAATAATGTTCTTATTATAGTTAAAGGTTACTGAAATCTTATGAAAATAATTTCTTATTATAGTAAAAGCAATGTTATTAAAACCGTACCGATTATCAAACTGGTCAGGGTACTGATATAGTGGTACAGTGGTTCAATAATTAAACCGCATGCCGGTTAAACTGGACATACTTGCTTATATATATATATATATGTAAACCTATAACAAAAATTTCAAATAAGTAGATACTCATATTTATAATCCATATTCATAATTTACTTCAAATTCACACAAACAAACAACATTAAGTCTTTAATAAAATCAAAGTCTAAAGTGCAAAACATATATTAATCCAAAATTATCACTTAACAAACGTAAAATACAAATAAATGACTCAAGTATCAATCATTGAAGTTGAAGAATTGGTGAAGAATTGAAAATTTGAAATTTAAAAAAAAAAAAATTAATGTACAATCCGACCGGTTTTGACCGATTTTCAACCGGTTTTGACCGGTTCTATTGCATATGCGGTATAACATACGTACCGTACCGGTTAAGGACCCGGTTCACTAGTTTTCCGGTTGAATCGGCCGGTACGGCACGGTTTTTAAAATATTGAGTAAAAGTTTATTTAGTAAAAATGTTATGGTTTGACTGATTTCTTAAAGTAAAAGGTCAATCCAAAAATTATGAAAACACTATTGAAATATGAAGCTTAAAATGGTAGATGAAATAACCAACAATAGAGATGTCATTTTTTCTATGAATAATAAAAGTTAAAGTTTATATTATATCAATAAGTCAAACAAACAAGTACAGCAACAATAAGTATATTTTTGAAAAAAATTGCAGCAGCAGGAAACGAGGACTAACACCATAAGTTAATTAGAGACCAGATTTTGTGATGTATTACGAGTTTTTAATATTATTATTATATTATTTATTATTTATATTTAATTATTACTAAATTTTAGATATTAATATAAAATATTAATACAAAAATAATTTACGAATTGATTATATATAAATATTTACACTTAAATATATATATATTACCCTCAATGTTCAAAATAATAACAAACAATTTCTCATGTACCCATGTGAAACCTCCACATAGTACAAACAAAACTTATGCCACTATATATCCCACTACAGTATACAGTTAAGCATCAATACAAAAATATAGTATACATCTTATGTGTGGCTAGAATCGACATTCCTGAGAAACTCGGTAGTTTTATTTACAAATCTGGGATTAAATAATGTTTTATACTGTGTATGCATATGAAGTTAGAACAAATATATATATATATATATATATAAGAAAATATAAATTCTTATACGTAAATAAGAAATTTATTACTTTACAAAATATATCACTTAAATTGAGAGATAAGTGCATGTTTTATCTTTAATTTATTTTTAATGGCAAAAAATGTAATTTTATTGTAACCAAATAAATATAAATATCATTAATATTACATTTCTATTTGATTTTTGAATTATTTGTATCTCATTTATTACAGAAAATCCTAACTCGTCAAATGCACATTATTTTGTGGAAACCAGACACGTTTGGTATTTCTCACCTAACAACGACAATAAGAATTGAAGCAGATGATTCCATGGTCTCTATCTCTTTTAATTTGGCTGTTTTTTGAAAGTACAAAAAACTTCCAACCCCAAAAGCATACAATAAAACATATAATATATGAACTTATTATGTAACAGAAAAACCGGAACACATGAAATTTAATTTTAAGGAAAACTAAGTGACAAGAAGAAAAGAATAACAAAAGTATGTACCTCAGGAGTGCTACGAGGATAGTGAATTGAACCAAAGAAGAGTATTTTATGTTCGCCATTAATGATTAACGATCTTCCATCGTAGGTAACATTGCCACCATGGACAGTGCCAAAAACCACCGTTAAAATAAGTGCAATGGAAGAACACCACCGCCACCACTCCACCACCACATGCACCGCCATTTCACCACTTATTCTCAGCTTCTAAAGCCTCCCACTCAATGCCAAAACTCGATGATATAGTTGTAACAGACACTTTTTATGAGTTGGTACTCTATGAATTTCTTTTTATTATATAGTACAATATATATTGAAATAGTTAAATGTTGTAAATGGAAGAAAATCAATCGTGTAGTTAATCTATCTTTACTACATTTAGCTTTTCTAGATGAGATTGATGAAGTAAATTAGTTGAGGTGTAGACCTCGTTGTAATAATATTAAAAAAACTATGTATAAAAAAAATTACAAGACATGACATAATAATGTTATCAAATCAAAACATTTTTTTTACAGATTTACTTTTGGTACACCGGTGGAAAAGATAATTGAAATGATAAGATTTCATTTTATTCCAAATGAGTGGATTTGTTAGTACTTTTTTGTAGACAAAAACTTTAGAAAAATATTTTTATGCTCAATTTCAATAATTGTGGTCTTTAATTCTTTGAACCAAATTTTGAAGGTTTATCAGTCGATTATGAATCGGGAAATATATTAGTACATCATTTATTTATATAAGACGATATCCTCATTAATAGTATGAACATATATATGTTATGCATGTTTAATTAATTATTTATTTTTAATATTTTTATTTATTAAAGGAAACACATATTTTATTTTTGTAAGATATGATTTTATTTTGCTCTTACGTATTCTCATTAACAATAGGGAAACAATACTACATAGTTCTAAGATAAAAATTATTTTGAAGGTTGAGGTGATTTTTAATTATATAGAGATTTAGAGAATATAACAATGTTAATCGTAGTCCGTTATTTCATCTCAAATATAGTGAAGTAGCAATCCAATGTTCATTACAATGTTTCAATGAAGTAACAATCCAATGTTTATTACAATGTTTCAACTCAAGGAGATAGAAAACACAATAGTGATCATGTTCATTCTTACAATATTTACGAATTGTTATTAGAAGGTTAAAAGAAATTCAAACATTTACCATCATGTACATACACACTTAAAAGATAGAGAAGTAACACCCACATATCATCACCATTTCTCTACTTATAGAAAACTTTAAGATAAGTTTATACTAAATTGTTTCCTTTAAACTTTTTAAGTAAGTTATTAAAAACATTATATTATTTAATTATTGAGATGTTTATCCTTTGACCAAAAATAATTTAATTATGAAGGGTTTGAAACAATCCAAATCTTAATAAAACTTTTGAAATGATTTATTTATTTAATATAATATTATTTAAAATATGATATGTAATAAATTAATTAATATTTTATAAAATAATAGTATTATTATTTTTTAAAACTAATATATTGAATTAATTATTATTTATTTATCTTAAAATATTCTATTATTATTTATAAAAAAATTATTAAATATTATTTAATGATATAATAAACTGATTACACAATAGGTAAAATTAAATAGTTAAATTATTAAAATAAAAATAAGTTAGTCAAAGAAATACAAAAATAAGGGAAAGAAACATAAAATGAAAATGTAACTTTCATCTCAAGTTATAACAAATTGTGACTACGCATGAATGGAGATCACAAAATAGGGAGGGGATTCACTTACTCCAAGAGTAAGTTTAAAGCACTTATTTCACATCATAGCCATTAATTCTTGGGAAATCAAATGATTTGAATTAGTGAGTATATATAAACTATTAGATTTCCTATAATTGATGACTAAGATGTGAAGTAGGTTTAGAAAAACTTACTTTTGGAATAAGTGGATCCCTCGTGAAAAAGAAATAGATATATAGCTCGAATTTTGAGTTATACCTTATGGATTATGTTGTGTTTTAATCGCTGCCCCCATAAATAAAAAGAGTCATAATAATATATTTTATGATATATTTCATGATGGCTAATATTTAAAACTTTTGTTAAATATTTTTCAAAGTAGATATAAAAGTTTTATACATTTTAACTGCAAAAAACACAGTGACAAATCCAAATTATTTGAGAGAGATAATAATTGCATTCCACCTTTTCCTAGGTCATGAAACGAATTATCCATAAAAAATTGTATCATAAAATATATATGTTGGTCTAAAGATAAATATATATGTTAGGAGTTATGTATTGATTTAAAGATAAATAAATCTTATAAATTTTTTAAGTAAGGGATATGCACCATATTAGTTTTTGAAAGAGGATTAACAACTCTTATCTCAAACATTTTCAACTAGACCTCATATCCTCCACTTGAAACATATAAGAGAAATAAAGAACGAATAAAAATATATTCTTCTAAGAAATTCGCTTATAAATTATTCTACAAACAAGAAAATGACATATGTCACATGAAAATCAATCATTAATAAACAAAGTATTACTTTATGATATATCATTTTCTCATGAGGGGAATTTATATGAGGATTAAGTAGGAAAATAAATCATTTTCTATAAAGGACACCAGAATAAAAATGTATTCTCGCTAATTATCTCTCATTGATTAAAGGGACTTTATTATAAATTTAGTTTAATTTATTAAAAAATTAATTATTAAAGCAAAATAATATATTTTTTATTTTGTGAGTGATAATAACTTATGAAATCTAGGTTACATACTTCTCGCTAAGAATATTTACGGTGAGTGATTTTTATTTAAAGATAGAGAAAAGAAACCATGCATAAATAAGGACAAAAATCATTTGTCCCAAGAAAATCTCGTCTTCATCTCTAGCTAATTAAATTTTATAAAATAATATAAAAATATTATTTTTGTTTTTATGATTTTTCATTTTAATTAAAAATATTTTCTAATTTGTTTGAGAAACAAAGTGAAATATGAATCGACACATGTGATCTCATCTCATAAATAGATCCCTAGCCGATCAAACTTCACAAAACAATATAAAAATATTATTTTCTGTTTTTATGATTTTCATTTTAATTAAAAAGATTTTCTAATTTGGCTACGACACAAAATCGAACATGAATCGGTAGATATGATCTCATCCCACAAATAGATAATAAATGGCACACTATCCAAGATCAAGCAAGGACAACAATGGCAGCTAGTGATGATGTGGTAGTCATAGGCCAGTGACTAATTGTGGGCCTTGTGTGGAGATTAGGTTTATGATACATTTGGATCAACCTGTTTAAGCTAAACCAAAACATAAATGGAGATTACATGTCGCACTTTTAGTATTTAAAGTGTGTTTCAATCCAATTAAAAATTTCACCTAATTAAAAAAAATAAAAAAATAACATTTTTTTACATTACTTGGTGCAATGTGATTGACTTGGAACATAGAGACACGGGACGAGTGATCATTGTTCCTTAAGGAGTTTTTATTTATGATAAACTCTGCAAATATTATTTTCCATGGCTTTAACGTTTGGATACGGCAATTAACTTTAGACAATAAACAAAACTTTAAGAAAATATACACACATGGTATTGTTATATTATATATACTTAAGGAAAATAAGCAAAACTTATTGATATATATTTAAGGAAAATAAGCAAAACTTTAGACAATAGATCTTATTAATATATTATATATACTTAAGGAAAATATACACACATAATATTTTTTATTTTTCTCATGCCTTATGTGCACCTAGCGGCTGTCATCTATAATCCTATATACTTTCTCAGTTTCTCTTGTTAACTAATCTGAATTTTGGACACCATGTTTGAGAAAAAAAATTAATGTATATTATCATTGTATTATCCACTATGCATTATCATTGTATTATCCACTGTGTATTATTTTTATTGAATAATTAATGACTATTAATTCATATATCACAAATTATACACTAATTGGTGCAAAAACATTTACAATTTTCTTCTCTAAAAGCACATTTATCATGATAATATATTTGAATATATTAATGTTTACGGTTACTTTCTAATTTTTAAAAGTGTCATCTCATTATATTTTAAAGGGTAAATGTGAAATATCATACTATTTTTTATTTGTTTTTAGGTAACTCTAGGAGAGAATCTTCACCCAAAGAGATTGAGATATAGACTATATACTTATGAGTTATGTAAACCAATAACAGACTCAAAACAATTCTTTTATTTTTCTAGTAAATAGAAGTAGCTGCTATACATATAAATTAGTTAAACTCGTCTACGAATTTTTTGTATTATTCCTTTTTCTCTATATTTTTTCAGTACCCAATCTCATGTTGGGCTTGAATATTGGTTGTCGATCAACAACAAATACATTAATTAAAACAAGAAAAGTCTATGTAGTTTGGGATGCTTATATGTATTCTGTAAACGCTCACTCATAAGTTCTTTGAGTTATGAGTTAGCTCAAAGGGGAACCACAATATAAATATGCAATACGAAAATGAAAGAGGAAAAGTGGAAAAGCATTCACCTTTCAATAATCAACTATAAATATTGACACATAAACCATAATATGCTTCTTCATTTGCCATTTTAACTGCAAATGAAATCAAGAAAAAGTGACTAAACACTATAATTTACAAGATCCAAGGGGTCAATAATCTATACAGGTTTCCAAATGGCAAGCACTTCCTGAAACATCTCCAGCAATAGTTCCCTATCTGCATGCTGAAAAAAGTTATTCATTTCATCTCTAACATCATATATCTTACCAAATTCAAATAAAAAGGTCAAACACCCTTTCTTCAACTTGTGTAGCTGATAAAGCCAAGCCTCGTTTAGCCTCTCGAGAACATTTCCCGAGTTAAGATCTTCCAGTAAGCTTTCCTCACATAAATCCTTGAGACCGCCAATGTCATATTTGTTGGCCGCTCCAAGCAATGCGAGCCGGTGTTTCCAGAAATCTTCTTGTTTTATTGTTCCATACAAGTAACTTAGGAGAACCGTGCATGATTCAGGTGACATGTCTTCTATACGGATTGTAGATGATTCTTTTTCCTTCAGGTCGTGATGAAACATGCTCTGGAACACAGGAGAACTTGCAGACAAAATTGCCTTGTGAGCTCTCAATGTACCATCTGAAGTGATAATGGTTAGGTCAGCATATATAGCCTCATCAAGCATGCGGGAGAGGCAACTAAGAGTACTTTGTTCTGCAATGGTTTGCATTTTTCTATCGTACGACCATACAGAACTAGCTTCTCCACCCTGAGTTTGAAAGAGGAGATCAAAGGTTAAGCAGCAACAATCTGAAACTGGTACAACGGTCCGGGACAATTCAAGTCTAGAGAAAGTGATATACTAAGCATGTATCTCAAACCAATTTCATGCATTGCTATTCAGAATGCCAACTTCCACAATAATCGCTATAATTCATGCATCTTGGCTAAACAGTTAGATAGTTAGAGGGGAACCGTTATATTTTCAAGAACTTATATAAGCATTTAGCCATTTAGGTATGTTAATGTATACAACAACAACAACAACAACAACAACAACAACCAAACCTTTATCCCACTAGATAAGGTCAACAACATGGATCGAACGATGCCACAAAACGAAATATGTTCATGTATATTATTAAAAAAAGAAAAGGAAAGGGTATAGAAACACCTTAAACTTTAACTCTAAATAATCATCTTGATAACCTTTAAAACCTTCTCAATCAATCCCTAAACTTTAATTAATGTCTCAATAGACTAATTCTATAATGAGGATATTGCATAGCAACTGTATTAACATTAATTCTGAGGTGATTTGGAACAAAAAGAAGGAAAAATAAAACGAAATCAAGTATAGGAACTTACATTCAGAGGGTATATCTTCAGGTCAAGAAATTCAACATCAATAGTGAAGCGGCCCACAAATGTAGTATCAACAGGCCAGACAAAGTCATCATATGTCCGAAGCACTCTTTCATGAACTGCAGCATTACAAGCAAAATGAAGTGAAGGCGCAACCTGTGTTAGCATTTACTATATTATTTGAATATGCTACAGGTGTTTGCAATTTCAAACTTTTTGGCTTTCAATTTGAGTTGCGATATGAAATTATCCCTACTTCCAAGAGATAATTTCATACTTCCAAGTGAACAAAATAATAGCTTGTTTACATTGCCAATTAACTCATTTTCCACGACTGATACAGACCCCAATATGTTAAGGTATTGTGAGTCGCTGAAACTACATCACGGCCGCGAGTGAGGCTGCATCTGCTACATTTATCCGAAAATGAACTAAGCGTAAGGTTTTCGGAGTCCCCGAAAACGAGACCCCTATTTAAAAACCTTGTTTCCCACTCAGTGACACTTTAGCAATTATCTATCTGATGTATTCACTAATAGCAGCCAAACTGATATGATTAATAAGTAATCAAGTACCCATGAATATGATGTATTAGCCAATATCCATTCAAGTAATTTTCACAAGCTCTTCCATTCAGTTCATTTCTAGGTAATTAGGAACTTACATGATGAAATCTCGAACCCTCTTCATGACAATTTCAAAATTGTGCATAAAAATGTGTATCACTTGCTCCCATTTTCACAAATATAATAAATCATAGAGAGTGATAAGTTTTGAAGCATAGCATACCAGAAGAAATATACAACTTCCGAGAAGAAGAGGCATTAGAAACTCGAAGAATGAACTTGGCAACAGGTGGGTTCTCCTTAGAAATACGAGAAGGTTCTGGAAAAAGATGTATGTATAGGTACCTATTCCTCTCTATGGATAAGTACCTAAAAAACAAGGTAACAGTAATTCAAGATGTATGTAAAGGGCAGCCAGGTTGATAAGTCTCCCACCTATAGGGGTGATATATTCATCATCCCGTAAGCGGAGAGACTGTTTTAACCTGACGAACAACAACCTTACTGTTATGCCGAACTTATGAGAAAGACAATCAATAAGTAAATAAAAACATACCAGTTCCAGATTCCAACCTTAAAAGGGTCAGATTTTTTGTAGGAACAAGGTCCAAAGTTGTCGATTTTCCATTGAGCTAATCTGGCAACAGTGTCAACCCTTGAATCTGCCATGCGTGTGTCTGAAATAGATGACACAGGTAAAGGTTGGAATGAATCTAAAGCATTTTAACTTTCCCTTTTTGCTTCTTCATGTTACTTTCCTACCTCAGCACAAGAATAACTCCATTATTGATAGATGAAAGTGATGTGCTACTCACTACTATGGCTCTATAAGTCACTCTCAATTCTCACACGTACTCTTGTGTGTTTAGACACAACCCAACCAAGTACGAGGAGGACTCCTCTCCATTAATGGGGAGACAAATGATTTTTTTTACGTGTATTATAGGGATAAATATGTAATTTTCTTTTAAATAAAAAGGATAAAAATGATATTACATCTTCCACTTTCTTTAATCTTTTTGGATACTTCACTCTCCATTAATGGAGGAGTCTTACTCACCAAGTACACCCTCGTGTTTCACATAATGTCCATTTTTTCACTCTATATAACCATGTTGATAAGCCTTTTAAAAATCAATGTTAAATGTTGATAAGTGTTTAATTCTAGTGTGTATGATATATGAATTTTATTTAGAAGAAGTGAACCACGCTTAAATGATTTTCAAATGAACAACTCTTTGATGATGATCAGGCTGAAAGTATTTGTAGGAAAATTTAAAGATTATTTGGTAAATAAGGCCAAAATGTCATTTGGCAAATGTTAAAATATAGAATGAAGTATCTATTCACCAAAGTTTATACACATTCATTTATATTACTTTTACTTTTATATGCAATCACATTATAAAAAACTCTTATTATTATAATTACATACATTTTGTCTCCTCATAATAAAATACATATAGAAGATCTTAGTCCTTTATTATTTTACCCGATGAATAACAATAATCTTGTGAGCTATTTATGTGTAACTTTCTTAAATAAAGTTCTCAAATAAATGGTTGTGATTTGAAGGGCAACAACTCAACAATTGAATCCATGATATAACACATAATTGCTATTATTCATTTTATATACAAACAAAGTGTTCATGGTTGATAAGATTCCATACCAAATCCAAAGTGCATAAAGTAGGATAAAAACATAATTCCACAACATGAACCCCAGAATCAATCTGATCACCCCATTGTCATCCATAAACATAAGTACACAAATTCCAATAACCTTACATTGGAACAAATGAACCAGTTCTGTTTGAAAGCATCATTCAACCAGGTACAAAATAATCCATTTTATCTATAGGAAGGTTCAAAACAGATGTCTCCACCTAAAAAAAAAATTGAGGGTGGTTAGATTTCAGAGACAATAAGGTGAACTCCTAATCAAGACCCAAAGAATCTTCTTTTAATAACTACAGTTAGCCTTACATATAACTAATATTGATCTGTCAGCTACTTATATGTTGGTAACTATGGATACTCTTACCACATTTTAATCTATTTTGAACAACTTTAAGCAACAAAACATTAAGAAACATAATGTACATTGGCTATAATAGAAGTTAATGAACTTGGGAGCGATTCATTGAATTCAAGAGTAAGTTTTTTAAACTTACTCCACATCTTAGTCACTAATCCAATGGTATATATCTACTCACTAATTCAAACCATTGAATTTCCCTAGAATTGATGTCTAAGATGTAGAGTAAGTGGATCCCTCCCTATTAATTATATCAACTTTATCCTTTAATAAAAAAAGGGTGGGGATCCACTTACTCCACATCTTAACCATCAATTATAGAAAAATCTAATGGTTTAGATCTACCCACTAATTCAAACCATTGGATTTCCCTAGAATTGATGGCTAAGATGTGGAGTAAGTTTAAAAAACTTACTCTTGGAGTCAATGGAGATGTAATACTCACAAAACAATTAAAGACAGTAGGCAAAAATTAGCATGGAGATGTAATACTCATTGAAGCAAGGGGCTAATTAAAAAGTTAATTCAATTGATCAATCTAGTTGCCAAAGCCTGAAAGTGAATAGAAAAAACTAAAAGTGAGAGAAAAATATACCTCCCCAAATGGAACAAAGACAAAGGGAGTCATGCCCCTCTTATGTGAGACTGCTGGAACATCTGGGTTGTGAGTTTCATCATCATGCCACCCTTCGACAACACCAAGAATGTCCTCTTCAGGTGCACTTGCCTCACTACTGTTTACACCACTAGTGACAAGTGAGACCAAATCCATCCTATTGTTTGCTCCTGCAATTGTTCCTCTAAGCCTATAAAACAAGTGTAGATGCAAAAGGAAAGTCCAATTCTTGATTAGGAAATGATTGCTTTATTTCTGAAACAGCTCTTTTTGGGTATAAAAGCTGTTTTGGGATAAATCTAATATGTTCGGGAAAATTGATTAAACCTTGACTATTCACCTATTATTTTCGCTTGTTACTATTTTTACTGCATCATACAGATTCGAAACTCCTACTCTTCAAACTTGCCACATATGTTTGAGTATTACAAGAAGCCTCAACCAACACAAAGGTTGTAAACAAACTGTCCTCTGCTCAGACCATTCTCATCCAATAACAACATCATCCGGTTTACCATTTTACTTCACCTTTTTTGCTCTTTTCACAAGAATAAATAATATTCCTTAAAAATATACTCCTACTTTTCTAGCTTTTTTTCATTTATTTGGGGTTGGGAAGAGGGGCAAGTCGAGAGAATTGTCTTAAGGGGCATTACTTGGAAACCGTTGAACTCGGAATCAAAACAACTTCTAAATCAACAAATTTAAAACATTTCTCTTAATATACCATCTCATCCCTCACAGTTGAAAATAATTAAAATAAAACTTGGTATATTTTCGTACTTAGCATGAGTATATTGCACATGAAATCCCAACCCAAAAAGACAGGGAAAACAGAATTCTTTTTTGGTTCTTGATGCTAGCTTAATATTTCAATATTACATATTATTCAGGCAAACTTATCAAATACCTCAAGCGCATCCTCAATACAGTAGGTCGCGCACCTGGATACAGTACAGCAGCTTCAACCTGCAATGATAGTTTGAAATGCAAATGTCTCAACATCCACTTAGAGAAATATAGATAATATGCCATACTTTTCCTTGGAAGAAAGTGTCTACTAAGATCTAAAACTGATGAAGTTAAAGAGGTATAACGAGGCAGAAAAGTAGGCAGCAGAGTTCAATAATTTGACAAAAAATACAACATAACCTTGTCATCTGACAATGTGTAGTTGCCACCAAAAACAGATTCTGCTTTAGATGATCGAAAGTTCATGCACTTCACCACATCCTTGACCTTTTGAGAAGAGTTCTAGAGATAAAACAAAATTAAAATATCATACAGTCAGAGTCAGATACATTATAAAATATGTGTTAAATGAATTCTTATAACAAAGAATAACAACCTTGTAAAGAAATCGCCCAGAAGGGAAAAATCTCAAGTACCGGAAATAGCATACCTGCAGAATACAGATCAAAATTATATTATAAAAAATAAACATGGATATATGAAATACTAATGCTATTTCAAAGTCATTATTCATACACTGAAATTATAGGTCACAATCTTAAACAACTTTAAATGGGTCCATGGAAACTTTTTATATGTACTGCTTGTTGCAAAAAAAGAACAGAAGCACCAAATAACGTCTGGTATATCCAAATCAAGTAAGTTCTGTTTCACAGGCATAATAAATGTGCAGAACACACTAATGAGGGGAGGGGAACCAAATTTTACATGGAAGACCCTCCAAGCTTGAAGGAAAATATGCATGATAAAATCCAAAAGCAACCCACTATTTCAAGGATAGTACAGTACAATTACTACAGTATCCTGACCACTCTTCACAAAAATGATAACGGATGGATTACAAGAGATGCCTCTCATTCAAATACTACAGTTCTCTATGGCTACAGCACCGACTACCTAGAAGCACTAGAGATGGTATCCAAAATTCTCTAGTGCAGTTCTCGTCCCCCACACTCTTGGGTTTTACACACTATTGATCTGAGACATACAAAATTGAGGTTTTGAGTAAACTTTACTTTGTGTTTCAGAGAAAACCAATCCGAGAACATTCTTGCAGTTATTTTGAGATTCATGGGATTCATCAAAGGTTCATTCCCGAAAACCAGTTTCTGCATGATCTTCTGAGTCATCATAAATTATTTCGCGAACTAGAATTCAGTCAAGTTAACTATTTTTCTCAGTCCACAAGTGATATTTATGCACGTTTCTCTTCATGCACTAATAGTGGCACCGAAATCATTTTAAAGTCTATCTTATAGGTGGGTGGCTTCTCAACGCTTAGCCTTCTCTCATGTTTCTTGTTTTCCTTTTGTTTTTACCTTTAGTTTATGATTTTCATGGATTGGCCCCACATTTTGTCTCACATAACACATCTAATTAAAGAGATGGTAAGATGAAACAGCAAAGAAAACCCCAAGGACAAGGTACAGCTATATGTTTTCCTTTATGTGAATTACCATATCTCTACAAACCATCACCGGTAACTGAAAGAAGGAAACTTACAATTTCTGCTTGAATTTAGATGACTAAGCAGCATATCATTCTTGGAATCTTAATGGACAAAATATACAGGCTTACTCAACAAGTTCTTAAGATTTTGTGTCTTGGATTGTGCCGAGAATGAAAAGAATAATACAGACTAAGAAAAATATGGAAATGATATTTGCTAATTGCTATGATGTGATAATGATGAGAAGATTATAATACAAAAGAAAAAGCCAAATGTTCCTCTTTATAAATTATATTAATAGTAGATTCCAAGCCCTAATTAAATAAGGAATCAAACCAGGAAAAAATAAATAGAAAATAACTCTAAGAGATCTTCTACAACATTAAAATATTGTGAGATACTTTTATACTTCTATAATTCTCAGGTATTCCAACAACATTGACAAAGAACACGGCTTATACTCTTATTTTGAGTATGTTGCATTTCAGAACAAGAGTTACCAGTTACCATGGGAGAACACTATGCTCCCATATTTTTAGGATTTATAAAGTCCCATACAACTTGAATGTGTGAAGCAATTAGTGTTTCAACTTTCAAGAATATACATTGTATACTGATGAAGTCAAAACTTCCTATTTTCTAACAAGTATGCACACTGTGGCAAGCATCTTATTCCCAACGGCAAGCCGACGGAATATCGGAAGTAAAAAGAGGATGTCTATAGCCTAACAATAATAGTAGGACATAAATTCATACCACATGAACTGGATTAGTAATCTTCCACTCAGCAATGCCCACTCGAATGTAGGTGTTTCTGCTCACATAAAGACCTGAAATCAGGGAGCATAATAAGACAAGACGGGCCTAGCCAAAAAAAATTAAAAATAGAACAGAAAAGGCATACAAAAAACATGTGCATCTCTTTGATCTCGAAATTACAGATATGTTCATATGAAAGGTTTTTTTGGTCTTTTGGGGTGGAGGAGAGGGAGACCCATAGAAAACCAACATGACAACCTCACCTCTAAATATGATATATTTTCATATATAATTTATTTTAAAATAAAAAATACAATAATACCCCCTAAGGTTTAGTAAAATTACACACATCCCTCCCCTTTTTTATCCCTACACAAACCACCCCTAGTTTAAATATATCGCATTGGGTACCCCAGTAGGGAAGGTGAGTGTAATGTTTTAAAAAAGAGGGATGTTGGTTTAGATGAGTTAAACCTCAGGGGTGTTAGTATAATTTCCTCATAAAAAATAAGCTATCCCAATAAGGAGCGTGAAATAAGGTGATGCAATAAGATAGGTACACTTACCATCAGTTCGCAACCTTGGTCGTGAAAGCCACATTTTCCGCCATGAGCCATCATATTTTGATTGAAGGATCTTATAGTTTTCTACCACTCCATAGAACTTCAGAAAAGATACTCCATAATAAGAAGTTATGATTCATACGCAGTAAAACTTCCATATTCAAAACAACTGCTGAGCTTACCTGCCAAGCCTTCAAGCATGCATTGCGCCAGAATACAGGGTTTCTAATTGTGTACCTCCATTTTCGGCATACACAAGATGCTCTTCCCATGTCAAATGGAGTCATTCGAGCAATGACCTATAAAATATATCAGTAGATACCTCTATGAGTTTGTTCTCGTATACATCTACATACCTTTCAATATATGAATTTTCACTCATCTAATTGATTCAGAGTAATCTCATGAGTTCTTTTTGGATAAAAGTCTTATCACTCATCATACAACTACAAAAGCGTACAGGGGTCAGGGACGGAACTAGGTATGTGGAAAATGGGGCAGTTGCACCCCACCCCATAAAACAGTTCTTTAGTATATATATAATGCATTTGCCCCCACTTTCCATACTTCTTAGTATATCTTGATGACAGAAATGAGTTGCATCACTTTTTATGTGTTCTTCACATCAAAAGTAGTCATGTTTACTTTTGTAGGATATAAGACATTTTGTTTTTCATAAATTCAACTTTAGACAATTATTAGTATGAGAAATTAATTATTTTTTATTTGTTCTTTTTAAAAAAATAAATCTAAATGTTCTACGTTTCGGTCTTTCTTTTGTCATGTCCTGCTATGTCAACAGGATAGAACCCATATGTAATAGTTCTCATATGTCCACCAAACACTACCATAGTACTATACTATCAAAGAATAACCAATGAATCAATGACAAAGTTCATAACTTCATGATGAGAAATACCTCAAAAAGCAGTTCATCCGGTAAGGAACGATGTATAAGCGCAGAATCCACGTAAGGCTTTCTACTTGCACTTCCAAACGGTGCAACGGGTCTCACATTAACTCCATAAAGATCTGAAACAAAACACATACAAACATCGGGAAAATATAGAAAAAAGGGATCAAAATAACCATCGTAGCATTATGAAACATACCAAGCCATGGCCTCCTTGTAATGAAGAACTCAACAGTCTTCACCCTCAAAACTGATTCGAGTTCAGAAGGAACTGTTAACGCAAAATCTGCAGAGAAGACAAAACTGCACTCAAATCTGACTTCGTGAAATGTTAAAATTTGGTATGAGCCATAAAAGACAGTTTTCTTGATTAACAAGAAAGATGAGAAAAGACATGCATGGATGAGAAAGAAAGCTTAAAGAAAGCTAAAGAAACAATAGAGAATGAATGCTCTATTGAAATGAATGAACTTCTCATTATTGAATGAATCGATGAAAATGAATGAGATACAAAGATTAAGGGTATGACTCTTTTATATACTATATTGCTTAACTAACAATTAACCAACTAAAAACAACTGACAGTTAATCGATTAACTATATTGTTGATCGATTAATTCTTACAGAATTACACAGATAATCAATTAACCATATAGTTAATCGATTATATACAAAAACAAAATACACAACTATTTTAACATGAAAACCAATTTATGAACATGAAAATGACCTTTATATGCATATTCAGCTGGAAAACTGATCTTTTATCAAAAAACCAAATCAAATTTGAGATTTTTTTGAAAATCACGGGTACCCAGAACCCAGAATGTTAAAAATTTGATACCTTTGAATAACCAATCATGTGGGAATAAATATGACCAATTCAAATTAACAATCAAGAACAATAAAGAACATTGAATTACATGACGAGTGAAGTGTAGAGATGATATTGAAGTATACCTGATGCCATGGGAACATAGAGTTCACGAATTTGTGAGGCAAATTGAGAAAGGGGACGAAAAGAAAAGAGAATGAAAATGAATCAGAAACCTGGTAATAATAATAATTTGTGGACTAAAACAACCGACTCTATGAAACGGCAACGTATCAAACGACCCATATTATATTCATCAAAATATGTTATCTATTCTATACAAATAGATAAAGGCAAAACAATTTTTAACCGCCATGAATGGCGTAATTTTGTTATTCCAATTTTACCCTTTATTTATGTTAAAGTAACCTCCACATTCTCTAAGTAAAATTGGTTCATCTAAATTATTCAATGCAATTGTTATTTATTATTTATTAATTGTGATAGAGTAAGTGATATTTCAAATTGGTCTCATGCAATTCTTATCTCATGAGACCCAAATCTCAAACTGCAAAACTGCAATTGCTGCTTCTCTATTATTCAATTTCACACTCATTTTTTATTTCATTGTCTTTTCTAAGTTATTCTTCTCAAAGGTTAATCGCACCTTAGATCACTTTGGTTGGCTTCATCTCTATGTTGTTGTTATAATTCATACCCTCTTCTTGACATCAATTGGAGTTTTCATCACCATCACATTTCCATTCAAATTGAAATTTAAGATAAATTAAACTATTCCCTTCCACTTTCATTCCTATTCTTATGTAGGCAGATCTGTTAGCATCACCTTCATATACCCACTTGGAAATATATGTGTACCTACGTGATGGAATACTTGGACTTGGATTACTTTGTTAGAATTTTTCCATTCTCATTCCATTGGCAATTGCTGCTTCTCTCCATTATCCAAGTGGGTATCACCGCTTCATTCACGCAAGTAGGTACCAGTTACAATATGTTACCTTTTTGTTTCAACAATTTTTAACAATCATCTCTTTTGCATTCATCTATTTGTATATATGTAGTTTATAAAAAAAGTTTGCACAAAACATGTTTGATGAAATACTTCACTATTCCAACCTGTTTTTGAGATGTATTAAGGAATATCATGTATTAAGGAATATCATGTATAAAAAAAGTTTGCACAAAACATGTTTGATGAAATACTAACCACTGTGTTTAGAATGTGAATGGAATGGAGATAATGTTTTCATATGTATTCTCCCTTATGTGTTTATAATTCACTTACCTTACATTCTGTTGTCATCTTTTTCATGCCTAGATACTGAAATCATCTTTTTCCTCTTCACTTACCGTTGCTTATATTCTGTTCGATGAAATGCGTACGTGAATTATATTATCTTCTGCATCCATGAATCATTTGTTTATCATAATGTATGGGTGATGCTTACAACTTTATTAACCAATAGCCAATGGTTCATTCACAATAATCATTTATTTGTCATATTGAATTACATATTGTTCAAATACTTTAACAAGTATGGAGTGTTTGTACTATATATATGTGTTTCTATCAATGTGCATAGGAATTAAACACTATTTTTATTTGATGTGGGTTGAGATGAACTATAGTGGGGTCATTGAGATTGGTGGGATGAGATTTTAGACCAAAAGAAAAAAGAAAAATTGATCATAAGGCAATGAAATAACATGTCATTATTCCTTGAAAAGGAACATAGAAAAGAGGTACCACAGCATAATAGATAACAAAAAAAAAACTAAGAAATTATGCTATAGGATGGGATAGTTCAACCATTGCAGGTTTGTTTTATATTTTTTGTCATCTAATTATGCTATGCCTAATTCTTTTCCATTTATATAATTGCTGTTGAATATATTCAAAAGCATCACCCATAAAAGACTTTCCATTGCTCAACCTAAACCCGAGATCATGAAATAGGTGAAAATAACTTAAAAGTGATCAATAGGGGTAAAAAATATCTTAATTTATAAGGATAATTGAATATATTCAACTATACAAATACTTTAATTGCAATTATAAACGCTAGTGTATATATAAAAAAGTATTTGAACAATATGTAATTCAATATGACAAATAAATGATTATTGTGAATGAACCATTGGCTATTGGTTAATTTATAAGGAAAAATAAAAATTATATTTTTCAATAATTGAATATATTCAACTGCAAATTAGAAAATGTAACACGATTATGACATTAAATATTTATTTTGTATAGAATACACGTTACTTACGATAGGAAAGTGGATTGATAGGCGCTCGGGCCTGTTAACACGCTAGTGTATATATAAAAAAGGAACAAAAAAAGAATTAAAAAGAATTAAAATTAAAAAGAAGGTGGCATGACCTATATAAAGCAGGAATTCAACTTGGAAAGTAATAACATTGATTTTTTATTGAAATTATATTTTTCAAGTAATGATTTCAATGTATGTTACTTTAACTCTAAGGAGAGAGTATTAAAGCAATTAGTTAAGAAATTTTTTACTACATCATATGAAGTATTAGATAATTACAAATTTTAAGGGAACGCAGAGACAAAATACAGAGGAGTGGCAAAGAGACATCAAAACAAAAATTAGGCACATAAAATCTTCCTCATAATATTATTAGTTTATTTGACATTTAGACACTATTTTTAACTCTTCCATTGTTTTCCACATGTCTATTGTGTTGTGTTTGTTGTGATGAACACATATGAATCAACTTCTATTACTATTTTTATTGCTTATTCTTCATCATCCTATATATTCTTGAAAAGGAACATAGAGGAGTCAATTATACAAAATTAGAATATATTATAATACTTTTAACATTATGCATCAGGAATATATTCAACTGCAAATTAGAATATGTAACACAATTATGACATTAAATATTTATTTTGTATAGAATACACGTTACATACGATAGAAAGCGGATTGACAGGCCCGATAGGGCATGTCAACACGCTAGTATTAATTAAAAAAATAAATATTTATAATTTTTTATTTTTAATTCATTTTGAATTGTTTGGGATCTCGGGACTCTAAATCTTTTTCCCTAACATCCTAGGTAAAAACTTCAAAGATGAACGTGCTACTATTTAAAAATTAAAAAATTATTATAAGCTAATTGCAACCACATACATTTATTAAAAAAAAAAATTAAAATATATTTATTGGTCCCAACAATCCGCGGGAAAATATTGTTATATATACTATTAGTAAAGACTTTAAATTTTTAAAAAATACATTGATAATAAAAATAAGTGATAAATGTTGCGGTGATAATGTATATTATATATATAATTTTTCTCATTAAATTAATGGGTGAGATCACTTACTCTAGGAGTGAGTTAAAATAACATATTTCTCTTCTTACTTATTCATTATATGAAAATCTAATTATTTGAATTAGTTATTACATATAAATTGCTAGATTTTTATACAATGAATAATTAAGATGTTAAGTATAATTACCTCCGGAGTAATAAACTTGCTTAATTAATTACTTTTTTTTTATTCTAATACACGAATTTGATGTTTGGGAATAACACTTATTTAAAAGTCAATTGCACATTCCAAAAGTGATTAGTCGTTATCTTGACGAAATCCTTTTAATATTATAAAAAGCACTGATTATCTACATCCTGGACCGATCTGGATGCCCATCTTTTACGAAAAGTCTTGAAGTTGGGAATTAGATGGTGAGAGTAATTAAACCTTGTGGCCCAATAGTAGGACTGCAGCCCCAATTTCGTCTAGCCCAATACTAGAATGATTAACGGTTCCAAATGTTTGGTCTTATTGGAAGACGAAAGATACTTTGTTTTTTAAACCAGCAATATTATAGTATTATATATTATATTTGAATCATTGTTTTCCCCTGGTGCTAATCATGGCTAATATAAGACAAAGTAATGGCCACTAGGGCTATTATGCCCACTTGCTTGTCATTGGAGTAATATTTAAAACAACTAATCGTTTTAAGAAAATAGACATTTAATGCAAAATGCTTTTATGTTAGTATAATCTATAACGTGTAAAAAAATATGTAAACTAATGAAAATCTAGTGGACTGAAAACTCTCACTTCTAGCTTTGATATTTTTTTTACTTTATTTCAATAAACTCTTAAAGGTTCTTCCATCAAACAGTAAAAATAAACACACAAAAATACAAAATTTTCAAACTCTTTCTATTTTTTATTTATTTATTACTAAAAATATAAAGTCAGGTATAGTTACCAACTTAGTTGATAACTTGATACCATGTATTCTTGTCATTTTTCTAAACTCTTTTAGTTTCTATTATATCATTAAAAATAAGGAAGTGAAGCTACTCAGAAGCAGAAAATGCTTTGCAATCCGGCGCCTCGAAAGGAACAAAAAGCCCCACTTGTTATGTGTTTGATTACTCGGACCGAAAAAGTACGAGGTTAATGTATCTTTTTTCTTGTCCTTGTGTAAGTCAATTAAAAACTTTCATTCAAATAAAAATAATAATTTAATATTTTAATATTATTTTGTGAAATTTGATGTAAATAAAAATTTTGGGACATAGTATCATTGTCCATTCATATAACCAAATATTTAAAAGAAAAAATATGTTGGATCTAGCAATCTTCATTTTTTAATTTACTTTAAATGGGCATTGCCATGTATAGCTGTGCATTACCATGCATTAAACTTCAACGTTTTCCTCATTTTAATATCACGTCACTATATCAGGGTTTCAATTTGTTGTGATACTTTTGAACTTTGTTAACTGAAATCAGGAGTTAGCTAGACTTGTTTCTATGGAAAAGAATGATTAAGAAAATGGTTTATTTTCCGCGGAAAGTTGATAAATGAATCCAATAAAACTGAACAACAATATTATTCAAACATCAATTATATTTATAATTTTTTTTCTCAAAAAAGTTATCAAATTTCAATTTAATAAATTATTGTAAACTATTTTTATTGAAATACAAAATATTTCAACCCACATGTAAATATATGAAAATAGATACTTGTGAGTGGAGCGCCCTGTGAGTGTCTCGCTAGTCATATTATTTCGACTCACAAGACATAATACCTAAAAAAAATACATATGTTAAATTTTTACATGTATTAATTTGAGTACTCAAAATTTGAAAAAATTAAAATAATTTACAAAAATATTAAACATTAAATGTATGTGGTATCAGATATTAAAACATGCTAAAATGATTAATTCGATTTAAATTTGATATTTTTGTGATCATTTTAAGTTTTTTAATTTTTGAGGGACTAAACTAGTATAAATATAATTTTTGAGGGATCTATGTATTCACTATATAAAAAAATGTCATCCGTTGTATTTACATTAATCATTCAATTGAAATTATACATCGAACCACTCATTCATTACTCATTAGCCATATTATTGTTCGGATTGAAGAGTCACAAACCCTTATCAAACATTGTAGAGGAGGATTTTAGTTACGTATCATTCACAAACATAAACATATGTATCCAACCACTCTAAGAATAACATTCCCCTTTGTCCTAGATTAGATGTGTGATCTCAAAGGTAGAAGTGACAAAGAAATAAGAGGACTAGATAGCTATGTTTGAAGGGAAAATACTAGCCATACATTATATCTAACATTTATAGTACTTTTTATTAATCTATTAAATAGAGTTCATACATCGCCCATTTACTATTAAAGAAATAGGACTAAATTATGTACCGTACTAGATATGAGTTAACAGTAAGTTTGATAATATTTAAAATTATATTATTTAAAAATAATTTAAAATATAAATTGTTATTGTTGGTCTAATTAGTACCTTATTCATAGGATGATGAATACTCTTAATTATATCAAAAAATATCAATCATTAAAAAAATTAGGATACATGTTACTATCTCTATCGAATAGAGCAATACTCCACGCTACTTACCGACCAAGATTTGGATTGAAAGAGTCTTACTTAAACTCCTCAAGCTAATAATAAAGAGTGATGTGAAGGGAATATGTATTATATAAAAAATTATTTTTTGTTAACCTTGCTCAAATCTTAGTGGATCAAACTAGTGGAACGAGGCAATTAATTTGTTTAAGTTTTTTTTAATCTGGTAAACTAACTTGATTCTGACTTATTTTATCATCAAAGATGAGTTTTTTAATCTTTCTAAAATATTACTTTAACATTTGATAATAAAAAAAAGTAAACGTTTTTTCATATTTTTGAACTAGTTTATAGGATTTAGATTTATTAATATTTACAAAGAAGTGAAGAACCTATCCACTTTCTCGTTCACAATCTCGGATAAGCAATTCAATTTGCTATTTATGTATGTCTTGTTGAAGAAATATTTCGTTAAGTACAAAGAAATAACTTCAAAGCATATGGTACACATGCACAATTAAATCATTTTCGACATCTATAACTATTTTATGAAGAATATATATAATCCCAATTAATCAGAGAATAAAGCAATTCTTATCTGTAATAATCCCTATTACACGGTCACATTCAGTAGTTATTAGTGATTTTCGTGCACGTCATGTTCATGCTTTTATGTTGACGCTATATCAATGGTACCATCATTGCTGATACTTTGATACCTTCATGGGACCAGAAGTGTGGTAAGCACCAACGTAAGATATCTGTATTGAAAGGGTTAAATAAACAATGTAAACTATGTGTTTTAATTTTCTTTAGTTAAAAGAGTTTTTACAGCACCTACTCGTTTTTTTTCTTACCTTTTCTATTTCTAGAATCTAAGTAAAAAAGCATAAATCACATTTACTATAGAGTCAATCGTAAAGTTGGCAATTCTATAATGAAAGTTCTATAAAGTCAATCGTAAAGTCATTTTATACCTAATCTAGGTAGAATATGTAAAGGAGAAATAGAGATTAAAAACTCACACTAACAGGTAATAGAAAGAAACAACACTACTACATTTTTGGCCTACGACAACGCCTCCATCAGTAACGGTTTTAAAACCGTGCTCTTAAAGTACCATAGACAACGATTCTAAAACAGTTTCCTATTCATTGTATTAGACAACGTTTTTTAATGGGAAATTTTTCTCCGACCAAAACCCTATTGATTTGAATATTTGATGGACAATTCCCATTCAAAAATAGAGCCAAATCCAACTAACAAGCAGAACGAATGAACACCCCTAGAGGTGAGACGAATAAAATAGAGATAAACAATCACTATATCTTTATCATAAATAGAGATGTCCTTTTCTATATTATGTCTCATACATATCATAATAATGAAAACATATCACCTTAATTAATTAAAAAAGTAAACTTTTATTATTGTTGTTACTTTTAATTCATTATTATTGGCACAAGACTTACAACATATATATAATGCATAATTTATTGGTATTATCAATGGTATTCTGTCACCCTATAGGTAGGAAACTGATTCATTTTGGGTGTGTGACTGTCAATCCTAATAATTATCGTTCTCAAGCATCAAACTCTTAAATTTATAGTCTTTTTAGGAATCTAGGAGTTATTATATTATTAGATCAACGTCTTGTTGATGTATGAGGTATGATTTAAGATAATATATCTCTATTCATTTATGGTTCATCTTCAATTATTTTTTGCTCACATGGACGGTAGCCTTGACAATTATATCTCATGAAGAATACGGCCTCCACTCGGGTCCTTATCCCAAACACCTAGAAGATAATCGTCCCTACTAGCCTTCTTTTTTGCATCATGTACTTCTACTTAAGGGTTAAGCCTAAACTAACATTAATTGCTCAAGGAACTTGATCTAAGAATAGGACACCTGGTATAGTGGAATTGATTAAATGTACAATTTAATGATGTCAAAACTGTGTCTGTGTTGTATTATTATTCCATTCAAGATGTTCTTTCAAAAACTAATTCCATGCTCGGTTGTTGATTCTATATATAGTTGTGCTGGTTGTTATTTTTTTCGGCATTTATAATTTCCATCAACTTGTTTTTTATTTTAAGGTTTGTTATACTAATATAATATTCTTCTCGTTTAACACATAATTTGATTTTCTAAGGATATGCATCATTAAATGATATCAAGTTAAATATACTCATTTAATTATCATATACTTTCCGTAATTAAGAGAGGAAAATATGAAATAAGAATTGAAAAATATGATGTAATAGATAATATATTTAAAAAGAAGAAGATGTAACTGAATATTGAGTTTCTAAAATATAAAGAAATCTGCAACAAAATAAAAAGTCTAAACATCAAAACATATGGTAAGAATAAAAATTACTTATAAAGTTTAATGTTTAGGATAAGAACCAAAATATAATAAGTTTTAGGAGTAAAATAAATAAATAATCTATTTCTCAATAAAATTGTAATTTATAGTTCCTTTAGTATATTTTGGAAATGAAAGTAAAGAAAATTGAGTATAGAAGAAAATAAAATCCTAAAAATATTATGGAAAACATTAGGATTTAGATTAAGAATTGAATGACTGTAAGTTTTATTATTTTTTGGTTCATATTGTAAGTTTTATTGGAAAATTATTTCTCAATACAATTACCATCTTTAATTCATTTATTATATTTTGGAAAGAAAGTGGGAGAAAAGAGAGTGTAGAAGAAAATAAAATCCTAGTTTATTTAAAAATACTAATTAATGAATATAAAAATAAAATATTCATATAAGAAAATTAGTTTAACTAATTTAAATAAAAGTCTATATATACTCAAATGAGAAACTTTACGAGCTTGGCATTGAGAGAATTATCTCCTATGTGTATGTAATGTTAGTTTATATATATACTTCATATTATATATAATAGAAATATTTTTATTTTGTTTTTAAAATAAAATATTTGTTAATATTAAATGTTACCTAATAAAGATAAGAACACTACAGGAGAAATTTGATAAAACAAAAAACAGCGAAATATTAAATGGGTGGTAATGCGATTTTTATCACAAGCCAAGCTTTTAACATTCAACTCATTTACATCCTTAATAAATACTCACAATATCTCTAATTACAAGTCATATTTGCATAACACATGGATTAAATTTTTTTAACAAAATTATAACATCAAATTTATCAAATGTTATCTGAACTTTTTAAAACTATCCATCCATTTATTTATTACGAAGGTAAAGAAAATTAAAAAGAAAGGAAAAGTGTGATGAAGAAGAGTTTGAATCTATCTACCTTACCATCTCATTAAAGGCTACCAAGAAAGTGGTGGGCTCCACAACCCCACTTCTTCAGTTTCTACCCACGTGCTCCAATTCATTAATTAAAACCACCGATAACAAGTACTTCATCAAAATAAAATAAAAAAGAAATAAAAATAAATTTCCATTCTCCCTTTTTATTGAAGTATAATTATCCCACGTGCTTAAATTCCCCTTGTTTTCTATAATCTCTCTCATCCTCTTTCCACTTCTATTTTACTCCACTTCTCTCTTCTTTGCTCCCTCTACTAACCCAAAATGAAAATTCACACATCGGCGATTCTTTTTTCATTCACCATTCTCACGACGGTTTCACTAGCGGATCAGTTAACTTCCGCCACCTACCACGGCGCTTTATTCACCAACCACACATGCTACAGCCAACACAAAAAACAGCTCCTATCTCCATCCCTCTTTATCTGCAAAAACAAAACGCAGCGATCGGAGACGGAGTGCGATGTGTGGAGCAAGGCGTGTTCGGAGGTGGTTCTAAGCGTGGCACGGCGGCCGGAGATAGCGGAGTGGTTAAAAAAGGTGAGGAGGAAGATCCATGAGAATCCAGAGCTAGCTTTTGAGGAAATTGAGACGAGTCGGTTGATAAGAAAAGAGTTGGATCTGATGGAAGTTAGTTATCGATATCCGTTGGCGAAGACCGGTATTCGTGCTTGGATCGGAACTGGTGGTCCACCTTTTGTTGCCATTAGAGCTGATATGGATGCACTTCCTATTCAGGTTTGTTATTATACTTTTCACCTCTTATACTTTTGTTCTTACGATCTCTACCGTTAAAAATTTTTAAACACTACGTGTCATCTTCCCTGTCAGTATTGGACCCTTCAGTTGATGAGATTATCCTTATTCTCCATAGACCATATAAGTTATAACACTTCACTTACTTTTTGTAAATTTTCTTACCAAAATCTCCACCTTTGTTAAATTGGAAATATTTAAACACAAAAATTGCACATTCTTAGGGTTTTTTTGCTACTACTTCTTTATTACACTTTGGCTAAAAATGTTTTATTTATAAAAAAATTAGTCAAATTAACTTAGGTAGCTAGTTAGTTCAAAAATTAAGATTGGAATGTTTTTGGTGGAAGTATGAGTTTTTTCGATTATCTCATTTTTGTACTAACTTAGGACACCTGGGTTTTGACATAACTACCCTATCTTATCTAATCAAATGTTACTTTAAGATATTTTCTATTTTTATAAATGATCTCTACAAACATATGTCTGAAATATATGTAAAGTGTACTTTTTTCTATTGCCCATGGTTTTTGGTCCATGTGAATAATTAATACAAGCATGTGTATTAGGTTGTGTACTTGTGGAGGAGTACTATTTTTTGTGTGACAAATACACTCTTTGATGGTTGGAAAAAAGGTGGTTCCATTCATGATGTTTTCTTCTTATTGAGAGTACTAATGCGTGTCTAATATGCAATTCAAATTTAAAAATATATTTGTGTTTCTAAAGCTCCATGCCTTTTTTAATACCAGTGATTTACTTCTAATGCATTTCACTTTATAGTTAACAAAAGTTCTTTCTTTGTAACCTTCCATTACTAGTTTCTACTACTTTTCATGGTCATCTTAACTTTGTTTTAGAATAGTTGAAAGTTTACTTTTCATCAAAATGGAAAATCCATCTCATGTAATATTTGGGATTAATGTTTTAGGAAGCTGTGGAATGGGAGTACAAGTCAAAAGTTGCGGGTAAAATGCACGCTTGTGGGCATGACGCACACGTGACTATGCTTATTGGTGCTGCCAAGATCTTGAAAACTCGAGAGCATTTGTTAAAGGTTTGTTATTCCAATCCATAATAACCTCTATTCTTTAGACATACACCCTCAATCAATGACAATAAGAAACGTAGCTAAGGTTAAACTCTACTCACATTTAAAGTTAACTTTAATTAGAACAACTTGAGCTTAATATTCACATGTGTGGTTGGTGTAAAATGAAAAGAAAAGTAAAAGAATACTTGTTCACTTTGTATTAAATATATATATATATATATATATATATATATATATATATATATATATTCACTTTGAATAACCCACGAAGGTAATTTAGGATAGATCACTCGCCCGCTCACTTTTTATTCCATGAAATTTGGCTGTCATATCTTAATCTTCATTCTGTACGTACATTCATTATTTGAACAGTTAAAAGGAACTGACTACATCGTATTTACATTGTGTTCCTTTCTTTACGGCGGAAAATAGAACATTATATGATATGTCTCCTTGACTAAAAAGTCAAGCCCCTTACAACTTTTACCTCTAACAATTTCACTGCCAGAATTAGTGAATAGCACTAGAGAAATTTTATCTATAAGCAAAATTAAAACAAAACTTACATATTATAGTATAAAATATAAGTACATTTTAATTAATTATATATCACTAGCTGTTGTTATTTAAAACATCATTCAATTACTTCAAATTTATTTCTGATGTATTAAATATTTGGCTTTTGAAGTTTCAATGTATTAAATATCATGAAGATAAACTAACCTTCTTAATACACGCGTTATAATTAATTTATTCTAAATTTTGAGTTGGGATATATTTCTGTTTAAGCTGTCGGTGGTTTAATTAAGGCATTTTGCCTAGATCAGTTAATTTCTACTGTTCCCGCTGGAAGAACAATATAATCTGCAAAGATTCTTTTTCCTCTTTATTTATTCTAAATTTAGGCCCTCTTTTTTTTTGGTCCTCAGCGTGAAAATACTTTTCAGGTTTTAGGTCAATTTATTTTCAACCACCTTTATATGTTTTTTCTGCTCATTTTATTATATACCAATCATGTCTTCTAAACTTTGAGTTCCATGTGTTACGGAAAAAAAACTCCAGTGTTCTAAAGTTACTATTAATATTAGTTGGAGATGTAGTTTTTTTTAATTCAAAAGTGCTTCTGACAATTAACAAAAAAATAAACTGTTAAATTCTTCGTATTATTTTGTTATATGATAAGAGTTTTACACATCTCCACAATAATTATATTCCCAAAGTTTAATCACGTTGACACCTTTCACAATGGATCTTTTAACCATACTATATCAAACATAAACTGTATGAGTTAGGGTTTGAAAGGTCTTATATAGGAGATCGACTTACCATCAGTTTTTTAAGTAAGTAATGACATATCTTCTTATTTAATCAACATATACATTTATTTACACATAGAAAATTAAATTGTGTTTAAAATTATTTTTTTATTAATAATTAGTTTACAAATAACTCACATCATATTTTTATGGGTAAAATATTTCACAAGCTAATTTTATAGGAGAATATTACTACTCAATTTTAATTTTTTTTATATGGTTGCTAAAATTTCAGATAAGGTAGACTATCTAGCCTGGTTTGATAACTAATAGAAAGTGTCATATTTTACCTATTTAGTTGTCGATTGATGTAGTGATGTAAGGTATTGATATAGTAATATAATGTTTGATTTTATTCTCATGTTGTATTAGATTAATTGTTGAATGTTTATACACGGAATATATATTCTTTAATTATGAGTTGATGGATATCTTTGGTCTTGGTTATAAAAAAAAGAATGATATATGCCGGGGGAAGCTGTCATAGGGTAAATGCTATACGATTTTTCTGTTAATTTGAATTATTTCATTAATTCAATTTTCAACTTTAATTTATTCCACTCTAACTCATATTTAAAACTTTTTGTTAAGTGGGATGGAATCTATCGCATTGCTGTGGAAGAACTTGTTCTGAAGCAAAATTGAGTGGTTATTTAAATTATGTCCCACTGAATAAAGTTTGCTTTGACTTCCGTTTTAAAAAAATAAAAATTGCTTTGTCTTGCATCGGCCAGAGCACATGATACCCTTCAGAACTTACTCTTTTTGATTCCTTATAACAACACATTATTACAGATCTTATAATATCTACATAATTTAATTTTATTTAATCCTTTTTATATATTTGTTTTAATCTTATCACATCACACAACTAGACAAATTATATATCATTTTTTAATCAATAATTAATACACTTTGGGCTTGTTCGGTGGCCATAGAAAGAGATGATATGATAATTTGTTCTATCATGTTACAATTTAGTGTTTGATGAGTCATAATGATAGACCATAATTATATCTTTAACATAGTATATTTTTTATCGAACTCTAAGAAATGATGACCATGATATGATAATGCTTCTTCTCATATCTCACATCTTAACATGATTACTACTATCATCACCACACTACTATTAATCTTACCACCATATCAATATCATTATTATTTGGTGTACATCAAATAGCAGCTAATATCCTATCTTGCTCTTTTTTAGTTTTAACAAAAAGTGCCTAAGCACATTTATTAAGAAATCAAAATATAAAAATAATAATGTAGAAAAACCACAGTTTTAAACTTTGTACTATATTTAAATATTAAAATACGCAACTTTCTAATGTAAAGTTTTTGCATTGGATTCTCTAGGAAATGCTTTAATTAGTATTCATATTTCAGATTCTTTATTAGGCTTGTTTATAAAGGCATGTTAGGCCGTAGGGTATTGTTTAGTTTACTGCATTGGTAGACACAAACACACGGTCCCATGTCTACAAGTACAAGGTTTCTAAACTTACAGAAAAAGTGTAGGTACACTGGCTATGACATAAGTGGGAATCTTGTCTACAATTACCACTTGCAACAAAGCCTAACGTATATTGTGATTTGAAGTGGTTATTTATTTTACACTGAAATTTCACTTTTCTCAAATAGTGGTTGGTGTAGGGATAGATGGAAAAAATTCTAATAATGTTTGTCCAACACCTTGGGATATAAAAAGTATAGAGCAGAGATAAGAAAAAAGAGGAAAAAATGATATTATGTGAAAATTGAGAGATACAGTAAAAATGGCAAAGTGTTGTAAAATTACAAGTTGTTTTAATAATTTGTTTATAAAGGTAATTTTTTTGGACTCTCCATTCCTTTTTAGAAAAGGAAGTTTCAACATTTGATGTACAAAGTTGGATTTGGACCATTCTTAAGACATAAGAACATTCACTGAAGCTCTATGGGAACACCTTATCTGTTCACTAAAAAAGACCCTTTCTTACGTCTGCTCTTCAATGCAACAAAAATTGTAGGAGTTAATCATTGAGTATCAATGAACTTTCATAATAAATCCCATCAGTCTTTTTTTCCTAACTCTATTTATGTTCTTTCCATTACAGGGAACTATTATTCTGCTATTCCAGCCAGCAGAGGAAGCTGGTAATGGTGCAAAGAGAATGATACAAGATGGTGCTCTGGAGGATGTGGAAGCTATATTTGCAGTTCATGTATCCCATCAGTATGCAACTTCTATAGTTGGTTCAAGGCCTGGACCCTTGTTAGCTGGCTGTGGATTCTTCAGAGCAGTGATTACTGGGAAAAAGGGCACTGCTACTAATCCATACCATTCTGTTGATCCAATTTTGGCTGCTTCAGCTGCAGTAATAAGCTTGCAGGGTATTGTTTCCCGTGAATCAAACCCCTTGGATTCACAGGTATTCCCTCATGAATATTCTTCTTCTTCAAATTCTCAAGCTTTGTCACTCTTTTGGGTTGTCTTGCTTGCATACCTTCTCTAACAAAGTATTGGGTTGTATTTACAATTTAGGTTGTTTCTGTGACTTCGTTCAATGGCGGCGACAATCTTGACATGACACCAGACATAGTGGTCCTTGGTGGAACTTTCAGAGCTTTCTCTAATACTAGCTTTTACCGTTTACTTGAAAGAATAGAGCAGGTTGCCCTTAAATTCTACTTTCCTTTTTTATTTTAATTTGTTATGTCTATAGGATGCTCAAATAGAGAACCAAACTCTTATGTTTTCTGATGTCCAGTTCAGACGCGTCTACCAAATGTTACCTAGCTGCTACTAATGTCGAACACTTCCGTTTTAGAATGAGTTTAACCCAAATCATATTGTTGTCTCAAACAGGTGATTGTGGAACAGGCCAGTGTCTTCAGATGCTCTGCAGAAGTTGACTTCTTTGAAAAGGAATACACCATTTATCCTCCTACAGTCAATGATGACAGGATGTATGAACATGTGAAGAAGGTTTCCATCGATTTGTTGGGCGAAAAGAATTTCATGGTAGTACCACCTATGATGGGTGCTGAAGATTTCTCATTTTACTCCCAGGTGATTCCCTCAGCTTTCTACTACATAGGAATAAGGAATGAAACTCTCGGGTCTATCCATACTGGACACTCTCCATATTTCATGATTGATGAAGATGTTCTACCAATCGGCGCTGCTGTTCATGCTACCATTGCAGAAAGATATCTCATTGAACATGGCTGATGACAAGAAAAGGGAAAAACCAAGTTCATGTTCATGTTCCTGTGTCCACCCAACCTTGTATAAACTTGGTACAAATGTCCCTGTATTTATTTCTTTCTTGGGGGTTAAGGAACAGTAGATTCAAAAATTATCCTTTCCCTTTGGTAGAGGGAGTCCAGGGTAGCACCAAAATTTGTACTAAGGTTGTTTAAAGCTGTTTATCGTTTTTGGAGGTAGATGATAATGATTATACTATAATACACGTTGTTTCAGGAAAACCTTTGTATAGTTTTATTTCCCCCTTATGAAATCAATTGAATAAGCACATCCTATTAAGAAAATGCTATTAGCATCCCTGCAACACTATACTTCTATCATTCACTAATCATATTTAATCATCATTGACTCTTAAAAAAAAGTAATACAAATGAATGGTGGATGATTTACTGTATGTATATAAATCTTTACCCTGACAGTACATAGATATTTCACTCAAACAAATATTATGAAAGAAATCAATATGTCAACTCAAGAAAACCATATATGAATGATATCCTCCAATTTAACATATGTTTTACAACATAAATTACATTATCTATGGAAAGAAAAGGCAGATGGAATATGAGCACCTAGTTCCAAAGATGCACTTTATTTCAGTACCAAATACACTCTACTAAAAAACAACATTCTTCAGGTGATCACATTCTCATTTAATACAACAAACAGGTTGAAAATTGACAAGCAAAGCATTTCAAAAAAAAAATCCAGCACATTTTCTAATCCCTTCATACTGGTGAAATACTTCAAATTCTTCGCCCTTCTAATTTAAGAAAATCTTACCTCTTCTCTCCAGACAAAGATCTTGCTGCTTGTAGAGCAAAATATGTAAGGATGATGTCAGCACCAGCCCTTCGGAGGCACAATAGTGACTCCATCATAACCTTTTCTTCGTCAATCATTTTAAGAGCACCAGCTGCTTTTATCATCGAGTATTCACCAGAAACCTGTTCCATTAATTAAGAAGGATTACGATCAAAGTAGAGACGGGAAAATAACTTTTAACCGGAAATGTTTTGCCTTAGTGCTAGAATGAGCTAGTCAAAAACCTGATATGCTGCAATTGGCAAAGGAGAATTATCCCTGAGTAGTCGTATGATATCCAAATATGGAAGACCGGGCTTTACCTGCAAATTCATTTTTTGAAGTTAAAGAAACGAAATGGTATTCATCAAAATGAGCATAAGGTCCATTCTTAACTGTGATCATGCACACATACAACTAAAACTTAACTTACCAAGAGAATATCAGCTCCTTCAGATTCATCTTCCCGCAACTCAGTCAATGCCTCTCTGTAATTTGCGGGGTTCATCTGATAACTTTTGTTCAGCCAGGACAGATTTATAAGCAAAGTAAGCACCAATAATGAGAAAATGATTAGATATATGATAGTAAGTTCAACTTTAAGAAAATACATACGTCTTCTTGTCTCCGAAACGGGGGTTTGACTCCAGTGCTTCTCTAAATGGACCATAAAATGAGCTTGCATACCTTTTAGCAACAGATAAAGGCATGGTTTAGGACCGGCAACTTATATATCAGACAAAAAAAAGAAGAGGTCAGTGAAGCTAAGAACAACATTCACCAATCCATCTTGTTCAGAATTGGTTTCTGAACGAGTTAATTTAGTAACAGGTAACAATATGTGACGTCTCATGCAGGCAAGAAGATACATGTATAAAGGAATTTGAATGCAATGGGCTATGGTAGTGTGGAATATAAAATTGCTTACAAGTTACATGATAAAGAAATCAACTTGTGCACAATAGAACCACTACACTTAAAAAATTGAACCAATAAATATGCCACACATTTTGAATACCTCCTTTAATACTCCATGATAGAACATTGACATTATTGGTGCTAACACACATTCCTATAAGTTGTATCTGTGCTAGGCAAGAAGAAAACCTCTTGCCATTTACAAAATTGAAATGAACCAGTTCAAAATAGTGAACTCCACAGTTTGACCAGTTCATGGCCAGTTCCACGATCTGAATTCAGTTTTCATCTCGATGGTTTAAGTAGTCTGAACTAGCTGGTCTGGTTCACCATTCAACCAGTCAGACCGGCCTGTCCTCCATTGATAAGTACATTTCCATAGCAGGATAAACCTTCAGCAATTTCCAATGCATGGAATAGACAGAAAATGAGATAAGGAAAGAAAATGTCAAGTAATTACTTTGCTGTATAAGACATTATAGAAACATGCTGAAAGCCTTCAGCATCAAGAGCTGCTCGTATTGCTCCCACTCTACCATCCATCATATCACTAGGACTAACAACATCAGCTCCAGCTCGGGCCTTTTTTTAAAATAAACAAAGTAAAACATGTTAGACCAAAACATAAATGAAGTTAGCGGGGTCACAGATAGAAAGTTAACACTGGAAGTTGGGAACATAAAATCATATGCTGACACCCTCAGATAACAATGCTCAACCATAAACCTCCCTAAAAGTTTTGGTGAACATTACTTGTTGATAACTATCCTTGAGCATTGGTTTCTTCCTGTTTCTTTTCAGAACATTGTGATACCGTGTTCACCCTCATTACACAAATCAAAATTTAATTGTACAAAGATGTAAAATTCATTTAGATTTTAATGTAGGTTTGGGTGGAATGACAACAGTCCTATTACCTGGGCTACAGCTTGTTTACATAACTGATGAACTGTCTCATCATTCATAATAACTCCTACAATATATCAAGGATATACAATGTAATTAGTACTTTATTGATTATAATTAAGAAAGAGTACTTCCTTCAAGAAAAGTTCAAATCATGCACAATAGCTAATTTTCTTATACTTTCCGCCTGTCTATACTTTTGCGTTTTCTCAAAAGGTTTCTAATTTTATAGTAAAAGGAACAATAGCTTACCATCCTCTCTAACTATACCATCATGCCCATCTGACGAATAAGGATCTAACGCAACATCTGTATAGATAACCTGAAGAAAGGTTGAATAAGAAAGGGTATTGGCCTAGCCTTCTACAAGCACCAGATAATTTAAATTCTCAAACTATAGAAATTATATTCACTTACAAGGTCAGGGTACTTATCCTTGAGCAAACGTATTGTCCGAGGAACTAAACCATTCTCATTGTATGCTTCATCTCCTGTGGCAGACTGAAGAGGAAAAGCAGTTATACTAGATTGTGGTTATGCTACAGAAAGCTTATGGTATACAGGAGAAGAGAGTATAGAACCTTCAAAGCATCAGGGACTTTGGGGAAGAGTACAACACTATTGACACCAACATCTCGTGCCTTCGCAACCTGAAGCACAAAAAGTTACTGAATAATGTCACTGTCACACATGCAGGTTAGGAATGAAAAAAAAAAGGAAAGGCTTTAGTAGTGTGTACTCATTACCTTTAAAACTAAATAAGAAAAAGTTTCTTTGATTTATTAAACAAGAAAAAAATGTAATGGCCACATTAAGTATGGGAAATGAAATGCCCAAACAAAACCTGCCAGCTTAATGCAGCATGGCATAATTCCAACTAGTTAGATAATTAAATAAATAAGAAACAATCAAATCCGTCTAAACTCATTCACCAAATTGAAACAACTTAAAAATTCTATGAGAAACATAAATAATACTTAGAACAATGAAGCTGATCTATAAAAGTAAAAAAGGGTTTGGGCATATTAACCTATGATTCAATTGAGCATATTCTCAAAATTTCAATCTCAACTATTTTTTTCCTTCTAAAAAATTAGATCATAAATATAAAATTGGTTCCTGAGGTGATACTGGTTTAGAGTTTACATAGCAGGCATATCTATGAGTGAGCCATTTAAGATGTTTAAGAGAGTATAAGATGCAGAAACAATGGCAGAAACAGACCTCTTCCACGAGTCCATGTCTCCATCCAAGCCTATAGCATCCAGGCATAGCCCCAATTGGTGTGTCCTCCTCACCTGCAAGTATACATATTCTCATAACCCAAAAGCAAAATGGTACTATTCTACCCAAAAATGAAAAATGTATATAATCTCCAACATAAACTACAATGAAAGCATCATGCACAAAGACCAACCTTCATGAATGAAAAGTGGATACACAAAATTTGCAGGTGACAAACTTGTTTCTTGAAACGCTTCTCGAAGTACCGGTGACCTCCGATTACGGCGAGGACGCCTGGGAAGTAGCTGATACAAAAATAATCATTGCTTAGCAAGGTGTACTAACTAATCAACAACAAAATAATGCACGAGGTTTAACTTCACCAAACTCAGGGAAAAAGATTCATGAGTATATATACATATATATTTATTTATATGGGCGCACTAAACAAATCAACAATTCATAATAGGTTATCACTTTGAAAATTGAAACATAAAAAATCGTTTAACAAAAAATCATATAATTATTTAACCTTTGGAGCACAGCCAGAAATTGTCATATTATGTTCTTTGTTTCCACCCTTTTAACCAAAATGTTCAACTTTCAAATTTATGTTCTATCCTACTTCATTTATAAAAATACAACAAGCACAGATTAGAAATTCATGTCCTATTACATCATGTGTTTTGGCATCTCAACCAACCGCTACCTTAACCTTGGTGTTGTATCAAATAATTTGTAACTCGGTGCAACGTGTTACATGTTCAAAGGCATAACTCTAAATCATTAAATTTCCACAATCAAATAAACATAATGAAACCATTCCAGTAATAAAAAGTAATAAAATAACAGTAAAATTGGAACTGTATACTCACAAGTGAAGGAACCACCGGGGTTCCAATAGGGGCAGCCGGTGTGGGCGGAACAGGAGGCGCGTGAGGCACATTTCCGGCGACAACGGCGGCTTCAGATTGAGCATCAGTGAGGCCTAACTTGTGAAGAGAGTCAGAGCCATTTTGAGACTTGGTGGCTCTAACTGCAAAAAGGTGTAGACTTGGGCGAGAATTTGATGAATAAATAAACTTTAAATTTGTGGGCAATGGTGAAACACCAACATAGCCATTCCCATCTAAAAAAGAAGACTTTTTTACAGTAAAGGATGCATTAGGAATCGTTGAAGCCATTAATTAATCGCAAAATTCTGCAGCATTCAGAATTGACTATAGTTAATTGATGTTGCTAACAATTAGTCCCTTTAATTGATATATGCGAATAAAGGGTAAGGATGAGATTTCGAAAATCTTACCTTGGATTGGAAAATGACGAATAGAGAGAGAGGGTGGTGGCTTATCGGATTGGGTTGAATAAACAACAGAGAGAGCCAATGAGATGAGAGTTGCATGGATAGTATAAGTGAGGATGAATACACTGGATTCAACACTTTTTCACAATTCCGTTTTTGTCCTCCAATTATTCACCAAACCACACTACTAGCCACTACAAGATGAGAGGCTTGGATCGCATACTTCAAACACAATTCTATGCCCTCTCTCTTTTACTCCCACGTGTCACAAGGAAATACTATTGTCTCTTTCCGAAATTTTTTTGTTAAAATGTGTCATGTAGGACACTTTTTAATTTATCCAAGTGGTAGAAATAGGTGGTTTATTATCAATTTTCAATATTATGTACATGTGGGATAAAATAACTTACTCCCTAATATAATGTGATACTTTATTTACATGGTGGGTTTGGTCGTGGCGTAAAATTATATTTTTGGTGTCTCAGACATAATGTATGTCACTAAAAATTTGCAATACGATTATAGACATTGACTTTTGCCAGATTCCTTCTCCATTAAAGTAGCTTCGGCTAGTGTCTGCTTGTTTAGTCCTGAGATTGGTTGGACAAAGATTAACGTAGATGACAAATATTTAATTCGAGATCAAATCATTGGAGGAGGGGGAGAAATTCGTAATCGTCATGGTCAATGACTTTCTGATTTCTTTATCAAGTTTGGATCTAGGTCTCCCAACTTAGATGAACTACTTGCTATGAAGCATGAACTTCATTTGGCTTGGACTAAGGGGTATTATGCAGTTAACTTAGAAAATGACTATTTTAAGGCAATTTACATGATCACCAAAAAGATACAAAGTCCTTGCAACATTTTGTTCAATGATGATATCCAAGTTGTTAAGCAGAAATTGGGAAATTCATATGCAACATATAATCTTCATAGAGGAAAACAAGTTGGCTGATTGTTTGACTAACTTAATTTGAATCTTCATTTCACTTCAAACTTCCGGGATGCACTATTACTTATTTTCCTATAACTCAATTGAATGGTATTTATTTGGAAATAAATTTACATGAGCTGTTTGGTGAGCGGATAAGTGAATAAAAATATAACAATTTTCAAAAATAATAAACAACTTGAATATCGCTTTTTAATACAACATGTCCATTCAATTCTTAGGGCAAGTAACAAGTAATTTGTTTTGGGTCTCTACATAGTCTCACATGCTAATAAAGCCCGTTTCAAATCTCTTCGGATGCATATTGGATGGTTTATAGGATGTGATTGATCCATTTGGTTTCAAGAGAAAACACCATAAAATTGTGTGCATACAAGGTGCAATATAGTAGACAAGGATCTTATTCAAAAGTGGGGTCAATCAACTCTTAATGAATTTTCACGCTTGATATCTTATGACAATCATGGAAATTTAAATGGGATTCACTTACTCAAATAGGAAGTGAAAAAAACTACTTCAATCATAGTTATTCATTCTTGAAAAATTCAATAGTTTGAATTAATAAGTAGATCTAAACCATTGGATTTTCTAAGAATGAATGACTAAGATGTAGGGTAAGTTTTTTCCACTTACTCTCCTCCAAAGGAAGATGGTGAAATAAATGAATTATATTAGTCAACCATATCAAATGTGGTGGATCACCCTCAACAATTATATTCTTGTGGATTGAATAATCATTGTTATAATGGTGGGAAGTCCCTCTTAGATGCAAGTATGAAATAGTAAAAGGGCGAACCACTATACAACACAAATGAAGAGATTGTTTATATGATTTAAATTTGTGATCTAATGGTCACTAAGTACTAAATAACAACCTTACTGTTATGAAAGAGTTCAAAGAATAATGATGGTGTACCTTTAGGAATGGAGACTGATTTATAGAGTCAAGGGGTACTTCACCTGTACCATGCCTTGCTTGCTTTTTATCACATTATATGGTCCATAAGATATTTATGCTTTCATTTGGAAAGATATGGACCAACATGCATGTGTGGTCTAAGGCTAGCCATTTTCCCAAACTCGGTAAACTCTAACATATAAATGAGATTAATGAGAATGGCCCTCCTCATGCATTGAGATTTTTCTCTCTGATTTACTTTTCATCTTGTTCCTTTTATCTGTCACGTTTTTATAAAGCATGAAACTTTGCCGTGAAAACGATGTTTCTTTCCTATTACGACCATCAAAATCTGGTGGGCCTTGTCAAAGTTTATAATACGAGATCTTAAATGATCATGCGTAACATGATAAAGCATATAATTTATCCGAACACGGGTTTATTGATTTGAAATAAAGTGGGAATGGCATGCCCGATATTCATAGTAGTGTTACTATAAGCTAGCTACATATTCATATATTCGTGCCTTTATTCTCCAATCTGAACTAACTATGTTTAAACCTTTCACAGATCACAATCACATATGGAGACAAAGTCAAGTTACCCACCAATACATATATGCTCACCCATTATCCATTTAGTACACACATTAATTATTTAGATTGCCTACAATAAAACTCTTAATTCTAAACAATGAGATCAACAACCCGACGAGCTATCTAGTTCAATCCAATATATTTCTTTGTTATTTTAAAAAATGGAAGGAAAAAATAATTGAAATAAAATCAGATCCCAGTAAACATTAGGTACCATGCATGATATAGTTTTTGGTTTAAAGAAGAAATTTAATTTTGTGACATTGTTTTATGCTAAGCAAGTTAAAGCCCTGAAAATAAAAACATGAAGAACAATGGAGTAAAATATTTTTTAATTAATGGATAGACAAATAATATTAAAACAAAGGAAAACATAATATCATAAGACATTTTTAATTATCCTTTTATATATAATGAAATAATACATTTGTACTTAAAAATACAAGTAAAATTAATTATTTGTCTCTCTATTAATGGAGAAGATTCGCGACTCTTTATGTCTAATTCCTAAAACAGGGTTGGTTGGGCCATTCTTTGGAAAATTAAAACAAAAGGGCGAAGACAAAATTGAAATGGACCCGAAAGCAAGATTTAATGAAATCTCATATGATTCGGGTACGACCTTAGTTAAAGTAGTAAACCGGTCAAAATCTTATTTTTTCTTTTCAAGCGATGGTCACAACTCACAACACTTGTAACTTAAAGTAAAAAATGAATGAAAAAACAAGTTAAGATGATTAATAAATGTGAACTCTATAATTTCTGAAAGGGTAAGGATATTGATGTTTTCAAATGTCTATTTAAACTTATTATTGATTAGTTATATTTGTAAAATAGTGAAATCTATGTATTATTATTATCATCAATCAATCCATCAGGAGTGTGAAAGGACACTTGTGTATTAATAACCCGAGCCAATATCAAATTATTAAAAATAATATATACATTCTCATATAAAATTAATCAACAATTCTCCTAAACATTTATGAATGCAACATGTGTCCAAAGAATGATATTTTACTTAATATTGATTGACGTATCAGTGACACATTAACTTTCTTATATCTTTTTTTGTATGTATGAAGTTTATAAGCAAATTTTATATATATATGCCCATATTAAATATATATTTATACATTATTATATCACATCATACAAAAAAAACGTACCCATAAATTCTCTTACTACATTTTATCCACAAGTAGTTCCAAGGAGGGTAGGAAGTAGAAGGTATTATGATTTTTGTAAAGAGTAAAAATGGCTATAGAGGATTGTCCTGCATTGAAGAGAAGCGATGAGCACATAGCCTTATTACTACTTAGGTTTATGCTTTTATATCATTACTCATAAAATCTTACATGCTAAGTTATAGGTGGAGGTAGATATATTGCCTCTATATTATTATTTTTGTGTTAGAAGAGTCAATGCACTAAATAAAATAAGCCTCTCAATACATATATTAAAGAAAGCATATAAAAATTAAATAGAGGTCGGTCTAATTTTTAGAGATATGATATCTCATAAAAGTATAGACAAAATGATTAAGAAATGATTATATATTAATGATTTGTCAATTGATATAATTTAGATAAAATTGTGATGCCATTCAATTTAAGTAGTCAACCATATCTAATGTTACTATTATTTCATTATTCTTTCTTTGATTTCATTTCCTTATTTAATTTTTAATTAAAAAAACTATTTTTTGTGCCTTATGTCGCCAAAGCATGTTGTCTTTGGAGACACACTTATAACGGATTGCCTAAAATATATTTAATTTTAGAGAAGGATATAGTGATGTGATCTGACGGTTCATGTGTTGCCACGTTACGATGATTAAGTCTATAGATGAAAGAAACGTACACGTGACAGACAACAATTGGGTCCCGCACTCAAGTATGAAAATAAAAGTATTTTGAACAATCTAACTGAAAAACCTTTATGCTTTGGATGGAAACAGATTCCAAATTATACATATCTTAAGTGATAAATGGGTTTGGGACCTACATAAGATTTCACAACCTTTCTTTATTTCTTCTTCAGATTCCATTCATACAAACATCAATGCTATTCATTTTACAAAGCCATTCTACACTAGGCAACATTTTATCATCCATAACCACTTAAAAACAGTTTCTAACTGTTCAAAAGTAAGGAGATAAAATAGATCTACGGGGTACAATATTACATAGCAACCAGAACTATTTTAGTCATTGCAAATTTATATACATATACATGTTGAATACATTGTAGCCAATTCACAATTCAAAATCCTCATTGTGTCACAAGTTGTCAAAGCAATCCAAAATATTTCATCCAATTTTTTAAAACCTAAATCCACAAATTAAACCAAACAAATTCAACCAATGTTTTTACCCAAATCCACAAACTAACCTAACTATTGGAAACCGTCCATGTTTTATAATGTCATCCACATATTAATATATAATGTTTCAGTCACAAATAATATACAACCTCACCATTCCCAAACCTCGATGGCATATTAATATATCTCCAAACTTAATTTATCTAAAATAATTAGAGAAATCAAATGTTATTCCATATTGATGTACATACAACATTATCACTATTGTTTTGTAAACAATTAGTTTTTATATACATTGAAATTTTCTTTTTAAAAAAAGTTTTTAGACGTGTTATGGAGTAATGTTATGTATATGACTAATTTATACATTAAATATTGACACTTTTCTCAGAAAAAGGAAAAGCAAATACAAACTACTACTGTTAATGTTATATACACAACCTAATAAATTAGACATAAACATAGCATTACTACTCATAAAATATTATAATATATAATATCCAATCACATTCACATTCACGTTGGAGAAACAACATTGACCCACATGTCACATATATCATAAAATTTCATAATCTTCTTTTCCTTAGCAATATCAAATAAAATCCGATGGAAAGGGAAAAGAGAGAGAAAAAAAGAAATATGTGGTAGTTGTATCAGCACGGTAGAAAGAATCTAAGAAGAAGATTTCAGCATGAAGATCCTCACACAAAAACAACTACATATATATCCCTCTCACTGTGTTAACTGTTAACACATGTTTATCCTCTTATGCACCCACACCATCTTATAGCAAAATAATAATATAACAGATACATACTTAAATTCCACCTTTTATTTCTCTCTCTCTCTCTATTCCTATCTCACATATATATTGTTGTGTTCATAACCTTCTCAAGAACACTAAGATGGAGTTTGTGGATTCTAGAAAACTACTACAACAACATTTTCATGTATTGGCAGTGGATGATAGTGTCATTGATAGGAAGCTTTTGGAGAGGCTCCTTAGAGGTTCTTCATGCAAAGGTAAGAACCTTATGATAACCTTTGTGTGTTTTTCCATCTCAATTAAATCATTTTTGTTACAAAGTTGAATCTTGAATTTTGATTCATATAGTTTTATCTATTTGTTTTTATTGACTTGTTAATCAGTTACATGCGTGGACTCTGGAGATAAGGCTTTGAAATATCTTGGCCTAATTGATGACCTAGATGATAATACTAAATCCTTAACGTCTATAGAATCAACATCTTCAACTCCACCTCAACCATTTCAAGAAGAGGTATAAACACTTATCTTGCTATCTCAGTCTTTGGTTAAGAAAAAAGGATATAAAAACGAATATTAAAATTCTATTTAGGTGTTTACTTTGTTTCCTTAAATCAGAATTGTATCATCACAACATAAAACTATGCTTAATTTTTCACATAACAACCCATCGTTTTCAAAACAACAAGGTAGATAGCATCTACAGCATTTCTTTTTATATTGAACTTCTTTTACCTTCTTAAAGAACGCAATTCATCATATACGTACGGACGTATCCATGATTTAAGGGCGCAATATGGATTTAGGAGTATATATTTCTCTCATAAAATTACCACCAATAAGAGAAATATAAAGTAGTTATTTTTTTAATAAGTATTCAGTTATTGATTTTTCCCTATAACTCTTTGTATTTCTGATACTCTTGTAATTTAATGAAATGCCGATCAAAAAAAGTATTCAGTTATTGAAAAATGAATATGAGAAGTTTTCAGGAATTGTATGAACAACATGTAACCTTCCTTTGGTTAGTGATAAGAATTTAAGAAGAAAGAAAGAAGTGAGAAAGAGGATGAGCAGAAAGAAAGAAGTGAGAAAAAGAGTGGAATTGTGGGATGTTTGGTAGAAGAGAAAAAAAAAAGAGAAGATAGAGGGTATAACTTTATCTCTCTACATATGGAAAAGACAATTATACCCTTATTCACATTAATAATATTTTATTTCTAAATTAAAATTAAATACTAGTTAAAAAATTAAGAAATATAATGTTAATACTAAACATATAATTTTATATAAATGATTAAATATATAGATTTAATTAAAGTGTCTAAACATAATATTGAATTATAATTAAATTATTTAATTAAATATATTGATTAATATTTAAACGTGAACGAGTATTAACGATAACATATAAATAATAATATTTTTAGGTTCAAGTGTGACTAACAACTTTGTGTAAGGAGATGTATTTGAAGGTAAATGATGAATATAATAATAACTAGATGATAGTGTAATAAAAGGAGTTAAAGAAGAATGATGATAAAATATGAGCATTTCTTACACATATATAATTTACTCTTTTAAATAATTATATACTAACTTTATTCTCTAAGTTTTAATTATAAAAATGTATTTGGTTTTAAAATGTGTAAATAAATTAGTATCTATTTAAACTTTTTGAAAGTGAATATTAATTAGAGTTTTAAAGTAGTTTAAAAAAATATCAAACAAAAGTGTCACATAAAGGGTTACATAAATATTTAATGGATAGGGGCAATTTAGTCATTTATGATTTTTTGTTCTCCAAACTCACTTTCTCCTCATCTTTGAAGAGAAGAAAAAATGGCATGGGACCCACCATTTTTCTTTCTCTTCCCTCTCTTTCCTTGCACAACCAAACAAGAGAAATTTGTAAACCATCCTCTCTCTTCTCATTTTCTCTCCTCTCATATTCACCTCAACCAAATGAGTTCGTAGTTCATGTAAAATTGGTATATAAGACTAATACCAGATTAACTATGAAGACAAATCTTTATCATCATAACCAATAACGTTTTATACATGCACTTTCCAATTAAACCGGACTCAAATGGAGAAGAAAGTATTGTGAAAAGAAAGCAAAAAGTCAAAATATAATGACAAATATACATTATGTTTACAATTTTAATTTATAATGACATTTTTTTCCTCTAAATTAAAAGTAAAAACATAGAGAGGATCCCTCTTTAAGAAAATGATATACAGAAAGACTTTATTATTATTGTATAGTGTATATATACATTATATAGTTTGCAATATTTTAAACACAATACTTACAAGTTACAATGTGTTTATCACAGTTAGTGAAAAATAATAAGAAAATATGATTTAATGTGACCTGATTGTGATCCGTAATAGTAACATAATGTAGTAATATGTAGTGTTGAATGATTTGAATTGCAGGGAACGAAAGTGAATTTGATAATGACAGACTATTGCATGCCTGGGATGAGTGGCTATGATTTGCTTAAACGAGTCAAGGTCATTAACATATTTCTTATTCCACCACAAATTCCACACTGAAAAATATGCCAAACATTCCCTTCAACATTTAAAACTTATAATCTTTTCAATGGGTGCACATAATCAACCTAGTTGAATTTTTATACAGCTTTACATTTGAAATCCTGATATCTCCATCACAAGTAAAGTGTTTTCACCTTCTATTTTATGAGTATGGATTGCAACTTTAGTAGAAAGAAAGTGGAAGGAAAAGTTCCAAATTTCAGCATTATAACTTTTGCTTTTTTACTTTTCTTTTAATTTATTTATTCTTTTTGTTTTCCACTATTTCTTTTGTTGACAATGCTTAATGCAGGGATCTTCTTGGAAAGATGTTCCAGTCGTGGTTATGTCATCAGAAGATATACCTTCCAGAATCAGCATGTAAGTTTTCTTTTCTTTTTTCCCTTTCTTGTTGAAAATGTAAAGTTCTATTTACTTTCTTTTTTGTGTAATCAAATTTTCTATTTTTTTTGTTTATAGAATTTCATTTTCATTACCCTTAGATATATCCTAAAAGCAATCTTCATAATATATCCTAAATTACTAATTCTTGAAGTACCGAATTCATTGTTTTGAAAGTAAAACTACACCTTTTTACTATCTTAATAAGTGTCTTTAGGCCACTCATTAATATTTCCCCAGTAGTAAGATTTAGCATAATTAATGCAACTTTGTTTAAACTACTTGTGAATTGCATAATTGAAATGCATTTCCTTTTGTGTAACATGGAAAATGTTTCATGAAATTCCTTGTATCCTCCTATTAATCCTTAGAGATACTGAATAAAACAAAAAATATCTTAAGTATTAGGGATAAGAATGAATGGGAAAATGTAGAATTATACACACATCATATATATATATATATTTGCTTTAAGCACCTATCCCTAATATATATATTCCCACAATGTAACATAATTTAATTAACAACTTAATTTATGGATAGGTGCTTGGAAGAAGGGGCAGAAGAGTTTCTATTGAAGCCTCTTCAGTTATCAGATCTCAAGAAGCTTCAGCCATACTTTATGAAATCCCTTGATAATTGTTATCAACAAGAATATGGTAACACTTCCATAGCTTCAGACAATGACCACTTCATCGTCAACAACAATAACATGAATAATAACAACATTAATAGTATTAGTAAAAGGAAGGCCATGTCCCCTGAGCCTCCTGAGAGATCAAGACCCAAAATGAAAGGGTTGGAAGTGGTCTAAAAAATACTACATGGGGTGGTTGATGCATATAGTATAGTTTATTATTGTGATCCTAATTATCGTTTCTGTTTTAACTTCAAGAGCTTAATGAATTCCCAGTGCTATTCACAATTGTCACCGATCAAATCCATGTATAATTATTACCTAATGGCCATTGCGTTTTTTTTGGATTGTTGCGTACCATTGTCCCACAATAATATCGATGAAAGATCAACTTACTCCGAGATAAATTCATGATTTGAATTAATAAGTAGATGTAAACTATTGGATTTCCCTAGTATTAACGGCTAAGATGAGTAAGTGGATCCCCTTTCATTAATATATATACAACAAATATTCTCTAAACCTGGTATATAATATACATACTAAACTTTATCTACCAATCACAGTGGATTTTCTTGGTAATACATAATTAACACCAAATAAGTAATCCATTCGTATACATTTAAATTTAAGATACTATATATTTTAAAATATGGAAAAATATTTACTATATTTTTATCCACAATTAAAATTTTCAAATTTGATATAGACAATAGGATGATGAATAATCAGGGTGGTGGCAACACTTATTACAAACTAAAAATTATTACCAACTATTATTAACAATAAGTGTGATCCTTGTATAAAGATTATTGACAACAACTGAGTGTAGTTAACCACTATTGATTAACGACTACTGAATGACCAACAACTATTATCATCAATTGTTTGGTCTATCACTTTATATTTCTAAGTTAATGATGGATAAGGATGATTCAAGATAGGATTTCACAATTGATTTAACACATCCTTTTTATTTTGGATTTTCTTAATGTGAGAAAAACGGTGAGTCCAACTACCCTATTTAAAGCAGTTCAAACCAGGTTTACAACCTTTTAAACAATATTGGTTCACACACCATGCAATAATTTCTCCATACTACACTGTCAGAAACTCCCCAGTGGCTATTATGCCACTGGCCCAACTAACTAAGTGTGTTGCCCAATCAAAGATCTCGTCCAAAGTATCTTTTTGGACACCGTCGCAATGCATCAACTTCAATAATGCAATGTAATAAAATTAATCGACGTAGAGTTTAAAAGTTTCCATGTGAGAAAAGAGACATGAAAATTGAAAACTGTTATGATGTTGAATTCATAGGATCCATTAGATAAGATCGGGCAAAACAAACCCTCTCCCGCTGAACTACACTACGCCAAAACAAACTACCGTCTTATTAAAGAAACATTACCAAAGAAAAAGAACAACTACATAAAAGGGTAGTAGATGGACTAAGATACACAAACACCCTTGGTTATGAGCTACAAAGAGATGTAGACCCTACATTTAACTAAGTGTGCAGTGTATCCTCCTCCACGAGGAACGGCTCGTTTCCTGCAAAGGACATAAGATATCAATATGTGAATGACAAACACTGGAAGTGTTGACTCCGATCAGATTGAGAAACTAATGACATGCACAAATAGTTACCTTTAATTTAAAGCTCATCTTTTTCTTGTTCTTGCTGGGCAGGTTTCTCTTCTGATTGTTCTTTTGCTTGTTCTTGCTGAGCAGGTTTATCACGGTTCTTTTCAATAAATGCTATGATGTCTTCCTTGGCCCTACTACCGGCATCGTATTGTGACAACTTTCCACTTGCTGACCTGAAGTACAAAGTTGGATAACCTTGGACTTCAAAGGTATCACTTGGGACATCATTGGCAGTTGCATCCTGAAGTGACACAAATGATGAGCAGAATAAAGTAAAGCACAAAAGAAATCAACAACAAAGCCTTAATTCCACTTTGACGGAGTTCGCTACATGGACAGAACTACACTACACCATAATGGTATACCATTAATCATGCTTACAAAAGAAAACAAAGCTCACTAGAATGTATCTTTTAAAGTCTGCACACAGAGTCAGTCACATGTCATGGTTTTTGTACCACATCACTTTCAGTTTATCAGTCATCAAGCTGTTCCCACCATTGATTGAAATAGAAAACTAGAGAAATTTCTTACCAGTTTAGCAATAATAACATCAGCATCATTTTGATATGAGATAGCAATTTCCTCCAATATTGGAGCCAACTGTTTGCAATGACCACACCAGGGAGCATAAAACTCTAGCAAAACTGCAAGGTGATGTGTTATTAGTTACTATAAGATCAAGACAAACCACTTAACACATGTGATGCATACCTTCATATAAATTATACCAAAACCAAGGATAATAGCAAAAGATTGATGGCAATACAAAAGACTGAGAAAGGAATATTTGGCAGTCCTAAGAGTTTAGTAAAACTTCATTTAATATGGAATGGTTGATTGAGTTCATTATTTCATTATCTTAGTTGGGAATATAATGCTCTTTAACATACAGAATTTCTTTAGAAGCATTATTTAATTAGAGCACATTGAATGCTAAGATCTACATGAAAATTCATGGAATTAACAGATAGAAGAAGTGATGAAGTATACCATTCTTTCCAGAGTTGAAAACTATGTCCTGAAGACTCTTCCCGACTACAACCTTAACAGGTTCATCGTTAGATTCTGGAATAGGCTCAGACTTCACATGTGGTGCAACCTTTCCATCCTGAAATATTTGGAAAAAAGATAGTGAAAAACAATCCCAGGGACAAATAACGGTCATAATAAAATATTTGAAGTTAAAGAGTTAATCAGACCTTAGTCCTAGATATCCATACTTTTCATAATAAAGATGCCAAAGTGAAAACACGAAAAAGAAATAAGCATCACCTTGTATTCCTTCAACCAAGTTGAAATGTGCTCAGCCTCCAAATGGGGTTTAATAAATTTCTTCCCATCATTGTGTTGTATGACAATTACAGGTACTTGGTCTTCTTGAAGTCCGAAATACTGCCAAAACAAGCCATTCATAATGTTAAATGTTGATATTAAACACAGAATATAACTACATAAAGTTAAGTAGTGTGATACAAACCTGGAAGGCATTTTTACTAGACTCAACATCTCCAATCAAAAATCTTATGCCTTCTTTCTTATATTGCTCAGCAGCTTCACGGTATTTTGATTTCAAAGATTCAACACCATCAGCAGTGAAGTTGAAGAACAACATTGCCTACGAATTTCAAAATCTACATTTAGATTTCTAGGAGACATGATAAAATGAGAGGGAACCAAGGTAAAAGAAATAATAAATATTTAGGAAAAGAGAATCTAGGGAAAGCAAGCAAATTTTGGAAAATGCTATGATTTTCGTATGGTAAACTCGTGAGGAGAGCATTAATATAGGAGGGCCATAGTAACAACTAGTAAATAATGCTACAACAGTAAGATTAAAATGAACCCTCCAGCTTAGTGTTAAATGAACATAATTAACATAGACAGATATTACCTTCGCATAGGGACTGTTAAAGAATTTGACAACATAAGGGTGATTGGTTGGATCGTTGTTAAAGACAGTCACAAGAGGGCTACTAGATTCTTCAACAAATTTCTCTAGAGCTTCCACATTGAAATCCTACAAGCATGAGACAATTGTATACAGCTAAATGAGATATACACACAAAATATGTAAGATGACGTAATCAATCTGCATAAATTGTCACTACCTGGGAGTTAACAAAAAGCTCATCAAATGGCTTGAATAACCTAACTGCAGGCCCAGACACTGATGAATCACCCTGTGGAAGGTGTTTGGCATCCAGGGTGTGCCCAAAGTAGTAATCAGAACGTAGCTTCTCTGCTACTGCGATAAAGTTGTCAAACTCCTCCCCAGAAAATTTAGGAAAAATCCCAACCTGAAAAACATAGGAACATAAAATTAAAAGCCAGTACAACTTACAATAAAGCAAAAGCACAATGGAGGACGACTTACAATAGCAATTTTATTTTCACCAATTAAAGCAGTAGCATCATCGGCAGATTTAATTTCTGAAGATGCGGGGCCGCTTTGTTTCTTCAGATAGTCAACAATACCATCTGCTTCACGGGGTCCTTTGTAGTCTTGAATATTCTTCCCCCCTTTTCTCAGAATCTTAATTGTTGGGAAACCTTTAACATCATATTGAGTGGCAAGGTCTTTGTTCTTTGCCTCATTGGCATCAACTTTAGCCAAAACAATTGGAGGATCATGACTACTCAAAGCAGAAGCAGCCTTTTCATACTGCATAAATAACATGAAAGAAAATCAGCATTTTCATAATTAAACTGCATGAGTTCAAGGGGATAAAACAAAAAGTACGCAAATATTACCTCCGGGGCAAGCTGCTTACAGTGGCCGCACCTAGAAAGATTTAAACAAAATAAAATAATTATTCATCGTTAAGAGAAACAAAACTGCAATTCCCTAGTACAATTTATTATGCCTTAATCTATGAAATGGACATTTAGATCCAGAGTGGACACAATCAAATCAAATTAAGGCCCATTTATTTTGGTTTTTTCACATTTATATTTTTTTTAATAAATAAAAAACAAATCACATTAAAAAGCTTTTATTAAAAGTAATTCCCATGACGATAATCAAACGTAATATAGTTTTTGATATACATAAAAAGATAAACAGCAAAAATCGATTTGGTAGAGGATTTTAAAATCACTTACTAGCTAGCTTTATAACCAAAATTTAACAGAGATTATAAATCTAGCAAAGGATTTCACCGATTATACATTAATGAATAAAAAATAGACACGTCAGTATAACGCAACGAAATTCTAACAAAATACTAGTAAAAGTGAGATATGCAAATAACAATAACAGATCGGGATTCAGAACAACAAAAGAATAATCAGAATCGAAATAATACCAAGGTGCATAGAACTCGACGACGATGAAATCGTGCTTGGTAATGGTATCAGAGAAATTAGAGTGATCAAATGTGAGAACGAATTCCTTAGATTCAGCGGATTCATCAGCAGAGATCTGAGTGAGTGAGAGTGCGAAGACGAAGAAGAGGAAGCAAATCGAAACCCTAACCGCCATTGTCTTAGAACAGAGAACACTTTCTCTGTAAAGGTTTCGAAATTATTTGTTTCTGATTTTGAGAAGTGAAAAGGGTTTTTGTAGCGTGTGAGTGAGTAGAAATGGAACGAGCCAAACATGAGTGAGAAGAGGGAACACGTGAACCTACGATTTTTCAATCTCATATTCTTCGACTACGTAGGGCTCAACGAATCTACGCTTCCCACATTAGCATTATCTCTTACGTGGCATAATCGCATTGGATTAATCTTGTCACGGCTGCGTTTTTTTTTCATTTAATTTTTGTCTGAATATTTTTCAACCTTTTTTTTGTATTTGTAATCAAGTCAGGATCACACATATTTTTGTTTCATATATTTAAGAATATTATAATATATTAGTCATGGACTATTAAATTAAAATAATAAATAATACTATCCTTCATTGTTGAAATCTTTATATTCTGAGTTTTTTTATTAAGGTCATTTACTTTCGGGACAAAGTTGAATTTTCAAAATTGGCATTTATTTATTTTCCTATCCTTCGGGATTTGCTCATTAGCTTGCGTTTTGAGAGCCTAAAATATGTTAAATTATAGTAAATTTTGATATACAATATATTCGCCATAGTAGTGTAATTTCTACACTTAAAGTTTTACTTCATAGCATCAAAATAAGACATAATTGGTTAACATGAACTATTATTTTTTTGGATAGTATGTAGTTTTTTAATTCAGTGCTATTAAAATTGTTTGGTAAAAAAATTAGAGTAATGTTATAACTTTAAAAAAAGTGAATTTGTAGTGTTTAAAAATTACTTGAAATAGCATTTTAAAATTAATTGAAGGAATGAAAATATTGATTTAAAATTATTTAATTACCTTAATTAATAATTACTTATTTAATAAAATATTAAATAAGTAATGTATATACATTTTTTTAAAATTTCAACTAGTTATAAAACTAATTTTATGGAATAGCTTTTGTTTAAGGAATACATGCTTACGATTATAAATTAAAAGCTATTTTTTGCCGAACAAACCCTTAAAAATACTATTATTACCACTCCAAAGTTTACATTCATATTCCCGATTCATCAATCAAAATTTTCCTTTTTTAGTTTTTAAAATTATGTTTCGTTGACGAGGAGTGTGAATTTCATTTAATTTTTTATAGACAATGTTTTATATGTGAAATGAATAAAGTTTGAACTTAATGGTCACACTTTATAGTTCATAAAGTTTACCAACTAAGTTATTTTTTGGTGATCAGTAGATTTGTTTGTATATTTGACCAATCGACGAGAATTAATTTTTAAAATAAGTTAATTTAGGTGTCAATCTATAATCTATAATATCTGTGAAAATTCATGTACAATCAGTACATCATCAATCATTTATTTGTATCACTTTTATTTAAGTGTCAATAACAAATAAATATGAATGTTGAATGATACAATGATAATATAAAAAATTATTGCATTATCAATACATATATCTTTTCTCTTATCTTTAATGTTTTATCCATTTTCCATTAGATTAATACATTTTCTCTTCTTTAATTTTTTTTTTTTTGAAGTTTTGACAATGAATCACATGAAATAGAGATCACATGTTTAAAAAAAAGTTTATTTCAATGTCCTAAACTAATCATATTCCATCAAACAAAATAAAAGAACAACTAATCTCCTTTACTAAACATGTGGGTCCTTCAATAGTCATCACAGCACACTCATTCATTCCTTCATAACCTCAGAACTGTTGAATATTTGAATGAAAAGGGGTTTGTTTTAATTTTTTTGGTAATAAAGAGGTTTGTTTTTTGATTCGCAGAGTCATAATTAGATTATTAATTATAGGACTTCCGTGTGTTTGACAATATTTGCAATTGCTTTTTACCCGCTACTATAAAGAACCTTTAAGATATGTTTTAAATATTCAAAGGATTGAAGTAGAGGATTGTATCAATCAAGATCATATTCATTGTGCTGAAAATTATCTTAGTTGTTGTGATTGGTTGATAACGTATTAGTTTATGTACGCAAAAAAAAAAAGATCAAAAAATTAATATTAAACATTTTCTCCTAATTAATTGTTTTTAACTACACTAAATCTCCGGAGGTGACAATATAATAGGTAGAAGATTTATTAATAATAATATACTGTTAACCAAACAGGTTTGAGTATTGATGCAGTGGCATATTAATAGTTTACTAATTAAATTGAATATGAGAGATGACAAAAAAAAAACTCAACTCATAGATATCCATAAAAATATTTGTAACAATCGTCCACAATGTTTATGGGTAAGAATGAATTTTATGATACATGCCCCATGAATACTCATATATTTATAAATTTATTTTTTAATTAAATTCTAATATATTATACTTTTTATTATTATTTTAAGATTATATATTATGTACGTCATTATTATTTCATAATAAATGGTAATAATTTGACTATAATTAAAAAAATTATCATATAGTAATAATTACTTTTATATATTGATTATTACAAAATATATAATAAAACTTAAAAATTTGTTGGATACCGGTAGATACACACTACCCGTATAGGAACATGTAAACACTACCCATGTATGCCTGCAATGTTGTCATCCCCATTAATTGGGAGTGTAAAATTAGATAAGAGAAAACTAAAATAATGATAATGCAATAATATTTTTATTATACCTTTAAGAATATAATTAACAATGAAAAATATACAATAATATAATTATAACATTTTACTAAATTTATTTAGTTAGTTTAACATGTTTATCTCCGGAAAACCCCCAACTTAGGATAACCATGAAAATTGGCATTTGGAGGCTTTTAGAAATCTCTAGAAAACCTTGAAACTCTTTCCCTATTTCCCTCAACTCCCAACTTACAAAAAATCACTTCCAAACAAAGCCTAAGGCACCTCTAACTTTAATTGATTAAAGTAGTGCAAGGGTCTCTGTATTTTCAGTTCAACCTTAACATCTAGTTATGAAAAAATAAGGGAAACCATGAGCAAGCTAGACTTATATGTACCCAATCTAATTCTCTAAACTTTGTAATTCTTGTAAAGTTGTGTTGACCAAAGTGCAAGTGATCAAGAACTTTGCACTTCCTTTCGGTATCAAAAAGCTTATTAAACAAGACGCTTCATCAGTGTTATATTCCCCTTTTGATAAAACAATTTTCTCTACAGAAAATAGCTATTAACAATAAGAACGTGAGAAGAGAGTTGGGTTCCAATAGTGACCTATGTTCTCTTTGATAAAACGAGCTGAAAAGTTGGTGGAAGGTTGAACACACAGTTTAAGAACACGTTTGGTAAAACTAGATAATAAAGTGATGAAAAATGAAAAATATGATGTAAAAGAACTTATAAGTCAGAGAATTATGACATAAGTCACTTTAAGGATTCTCAAAATATCCATCAGGGTTAGCAGTGATTTTTGGGTGTCGTAGAATTGCCCCGAAAAACTGGACATTCCTAAACAAATGATCAAGCCATGGCATTTCACATCCACAAGTGACTAGCCTCTAGCACATCTATTTACACTTCCCACAACCCATCAAGGGCAGGTTTTGGTTCACCTTCCTAATCTCCGATTCTTTAGCATCCTATTATATGATAATATAGCTAATTAATGCATTAAATATGCAATTTTGAAGGGCTTGTTTTCACTAAATCAAGAAAAGAATTGCTGCCATAGAACAAAGTTTGAAGATGCAGCTAAAAAGAAGCCATAAAAACAAATCCATCTAATTTCCAAAAAGTGAAGTCAAAACTGCCAAAACAGCAATTACAATTATGATGTTTAGAAAATAGTTTGACTGCAGAGGCTTATCTGGGCTTCCGCCAACTGCCTGATATTCAGCCCGAATCTTCTGCTTCATAGCCTCTGACAACTCTCTCTGCAATTCAAATAGATACACTATTGAATTTTATTCCTATCATCCTCATTAAAGACTCCCATATATTACATGTGAAATCACATGATTTGAAAATAGCTTCTTCTTGTATTACTAAAACATACTGGCACAAGAAAATATAACAGTTGTTTTTACTCCTGCATGAAACCAGGAAAAGTAAAACAATGAACAATATGCAAATCTATATAGTTTCTGATGCAAGAATCTTGGAAAGAAAATCTAATAAATTTGGTACAAGATTGTTGAAGATTATAACCTTTCCAGAGGAGTACTTGGCCGCTACAAACTTCTCTCCTTGTACATTCGGAGAACCATCTATCACAATACCCTGACAAACAAGCCAAATGACACTCTTACTAGGCAACCTAGGCAGTTGTCTTGTTATTTGGACCAGGATATTATATACAGCCATAAAAAAGAAAAGGGTAACAATGGTTATATAAGCAAGGATAAAATCTCGAGGTCACATTGGTAGCAGAAGCACATCCATCTTAATAAGTTAAAGCAAAAAAGAAGAGAGTCAAATATTAACAAACCTCTGGAGGATCAAATTTAGCTCCAAGGTTGCTAAGTTTGGCATGGGCTTCGGCATAATCTTTAAAGAATGCTTCCTGATCTTGAGCATATTTTTCAGAGTATACCTGCATATTTCACAGTTTAATTATATGTTGACAGCCATGACAATTAAACCCCCACTACTTTACCTTGAAGGACGGATCTTCAAAAAGAGCAGCGTCAGTTGGCAGTACCAATAGATCTTCATCCCTTTTTTCTTTGATGTCCTGTATGTAACAACAGTTACAAAAAGGAAATTTAAAGCCTGCATACCTCTTCCCAATAAATAAACCGTCCACTCTTCCTTATGTAAACAAAAAGAAAGCCCAATTTCAGACCTTGAAGTAAGAGTTATCAAATTTCAACCACTGTGCTGTCCAGGATTGTCCGCCAGGTGCTCCCGGCCCATCTTTCTGTACAGAGAGTGATATACATGAGTTTCCTATTGTTTTGTTGAATAGAAGTAACATCACAATTTAAAACCAGTTGATCACCATCATATAAAATAACTCCATGAAAAACAAAGGTCGAACAGGTCTGTACTCTGGACACATGAGAATTAAACGAAGGAACTACTAACTATTAAGCACAGAGAAAGGTTGGCAATCAACCAATCAAGTGGCTTGAAGGTGCTATATGGGAATATATTTATGAAATGAGATAAAAAAAACCATCAGATGGTGGCCAACCTCTACAGAAGTAGTAAAAAGTTCTACAATAAAACATAATATCCCATGTTTCTGATTATTACCAACAGCTACTCTTACTGTTAAAACCATTGGCTATTAGTGCTCAGTCGTATGGCAACATCAAATATTAGAATTAGAAATACAATATGATTTTAAAGAGATCAAAGAAAATTACTACATAAACATTTCCAATAACTTGTAAGCAAAAGGAAGATGATATACCGTATATTTAGTCTCAGGCTTGCCCCAGCCGCTGCGATCTGGTCTAGACCTCCCCAATGTGTGTGCACCAGATAATGCAACAATTTCCTGCAGATATAGTAAGTTGATAATCAAAGTCAGAAAGGCATTGCAAGTATCCAGTACAGTACCTCCATATAGCAAACAGGAAATTACCTTGTCATTCAAACCCATCCGGTAGAAAACTTGACGCAAATGATCAGCAGGTGAGGGGGGACCAGCATCTAATTACATAAATGTCTACAAGTTAGTTAGTTGATGAATGTTAAGAAGTGAAGGGTTTTTTAGCTTAGGATAAGCTATCATCTATTAAGTTGCAAATAAAAAAAAACATGTGTGATGTCAAATGTATAAATATATGCCTTATAAATAAGTAGCTTAGATACTTAGTTTCTCTCAGTATTACTTTTTCCCAAATTAACAGTAGCTAGAGCCGATAGAGAAGCAAATAAAGTTATTTATCACTATATAACACCCTCTAGATATATGGTCTGCCTACCAGGAAGCCTTCCTTCTTCAGGGCATTGTTCAGGACTAGTTACATCCACTCTTCCATATTTCATAGGGATTTTTGGGCCTCCAGCTTCCTAAAATTTCAGAGAAGTTTGACAATTTATCATACTAATTAATTTGAATATCAAACAATCAGTCCTGAAACAGAACAAGGACTACCTCCACAGCAGTAGCACTGGCCAACTGAAATAAATCTGCATATGTCACACCAGAGTATTTGTCTTTGATTGGCTGAAGAAGTTTCAATGCACTTACAAGTCCTAGAATGGAAGGTCATCAGGGGAAATAACATGAACAAAATTCAGAAACAATCACTGTTGAATAAGTCATTACCAGCATTGGCTGCATGTTTCTGCTCAACTTCAAATCTTAAGCTACCATTGGCTCCACCTCTCTGTGGCCACTCCTCGATATTCTTATTATAAGTACCAGCATCATGCCATCCCAAGCGAATCTATAACATAAAAATCAATGTAAACAACTGAGTCAAATGAAAAACCTTCCTAAAACTATGTGAAGATACAAGTGTATGTAGCAGGTATATATCATCAAAAGATCAAACCAAAAGATTTTATGTACACCAGAGTTTGACTTTGACATCTTGAATAAATTTGTCATTTTGATTACTGACAAGTATTCATCATCCGTGGAGACTTCAGTTCATAATAGAAGTGAGAATTGACAAGCAATAAATAGCCTCTTTACAAGCATTTAGCATTTTCTTTAAATGAATGAAAAATCTATCAATATCTCAATGTCATTATGATGCAAAGAGTATTCTATATCACCATATCTGTTGATATATATGGCTCAAATTATTCCACATATCTCTAGTATGGATTCTATGGCCAATAAATTGTTGCTCCAGGTTTAAGATTTGCAAGAAATAATTATGTGCCTCCAACTAGTCTTCAACCTATGATAAAGGCTATACAACTTGGTGCAGGCTACACAACTTGGTGTTTAAGTTTTCTTATTAAATGCACAAGCTAGCTTTCTTCCATGCTAAGAATGAATAAACTATTCATAATATCAGAACATCTTCACCTATAAAAGGCAAGCCTTGTGGTGTGTATTGAACATCACAAAATTCACACAGAGAGCATTTCATTTTCTTTCATATACACGTATACATTGTGAGTATATTTTTTGTGACAATTCTTGTTCCATTTGAGAGAGTATTTGTGAGAAAAATATTGTTCTTTATCCTCACTACTATAAGAGGATTTGTTGTACTCTCTTTTACATAGTGGAATTTTGCTCTTGAAAGCCCGTGGTTTTTTAACTCTCACACTGAGGGGGTTTTTCCACGTTAAATTTTGTGTGTTATTTTCTTGCTTCTATTTTGTTCTCAATTGATCCGATCTTGTGCTTCCGCATTGCGCTCTATTCCTAACAATATCATCGTGGCCAATTAGCTGATCCCTTATTTAATTATTTACTATGACTTTTAAACCGCAGATATAGTAGATTTCGAGTTAGAATTCTGCACTGTGATGTGTGAGCATTATGCCTCATCCTTTGCATTATAGGTTTTCACCACTGAGTTTGAACCGTATTGGACATAATTCTGCATAAAGCAGTAAGGACTAGAGAGGAACTGCAAATCAAATGCCTAAAGGGAGCAGCTAAAAAGTAATAATACCACAGACCTCTAAATAACAACAAACATATCCAACTCCACGTGATATGGATTTACTCCATGATAATAAAAGTCATAATCATTATAGTTAAGTGGAACAAACTTACAAATACATATAAAAATCCATTTGAAGAAATTAAAAAACACAAAACTTGTACAATATAAAAATAAAATAAAATAAAAGAGGAGGATCCACTTACTCCAAGAGTAAGTGGAAAAGAACTTACTCCACATCTTAATCATCCAATCTTGAAAAATCCAATGGTTTAGATGTACTTACCAATTCAAACAATTGGATTTTCTAAGATTGAATGGTTAAGATGTGAAGTAAGTCATTTTCCACTTACTCTTGGAGTAAGTGGATCCCTCCCAAAATAAAAATACAGAACGCTAATCCCTTTGTAAAAGCAAGTTTTATCAAAATTCCTAACATAATTAAATTATTGAAATTATTAACATGCATAAGCAGAGTATTAATGCTTGATAGTCTTCTTAACAAAACGCGTTTGTATTCAAAAGTAACGCGAAGGCCACGATCGAAGTGTGTAGTGTATTATTTCAATTCCATAAGATTTCAGAAAAATGCAAGTAAGAATGCTCTCCAAAATTAAAATAAAATTAGAAAAATACATTTCCATAATCTTAATGAGACCTAGCCTTAGTGTTACTATAAATGTGTACATGAAATAAAAAAAATGAAAGTTACCAGAATTGGATGGCAGAACTTGGTTTTAAGAAGCTCCTTGATATCTTCTCTCGCATTCTTCAACTGATCAGGATCAGACGCAACCGCAGAAACGGTGCCGTATCTTCTACTCGAAACACGAACCTCTGAAACTCTTCGCTGAAAAAAGTAACCACCACCTCGAGTTTCAGTATAAAACAAGAAGCAAATTATATTAATCACAAATAGATAGAGAGAGAGAGAGAAAAATGAAACATAAAACCTGATTGAGAAAGAGGTTAGAAATGCGAGGAGAGGAACGCAAGCATTCGAAAGAGAAGAAGGAGCGGGAAGAAGAGAGTGAGAGTGAAGCTCTGGTAGCGGAAGGGAGGATGCGAGAAGAGACAACGGCGGCGCCACCGAAAGCGGCCATTTCGGGTTGAGATGATGATGATGAAGGGAGTGAAGGTGGAGAGGGGGAGTGAGTAACACGCGATGTGTCATTTCGGTTAGGTGGTTCGGGTTTTAATTTATTGGTTGGTTTTCCTTCTGTTTTGGATGATTATCTGCCACGCACGCATCCTTCAATCCTTTTTTCTGTATTTGCTGAGTAATAGTGTAAAGTGAAAAAACTATAGAATCCTGCATAGCACTGTGTCCATTATTCTAATAAAGTATTTTATGAGAATCATAAGATTTCAAATGATTTTGTATCCCATCTGTTATCTCTTCCAACAAGTATCATTATTTAAATTCAAATGAAAATAAATATTTGACATTGTAACTTTTATGAATACTCAATAACATCTTATATCACTAAATTAATATTTTATTGATAATATAATATACATTTAAACCTACCACTGCATAATGGTACAAGTAAATAAGGCTCTTGTTGAGGGTAGTATATCCAGTATTATTAGGTCCCGGGCTTAATTTGTCTTAAAATCTTGCTATTGATGTACCTTTCATAAAGATTTCACATTAGTTTAATGTGCATTTTAATGTTATTATTTAAAAAATTAACTCACCAAATGAGGCTTGTGCTTGAGAGCGTAAATAAACTATTGTTGTTTTTCATTGTATAATTGTTTTATTATGTCTTGTGGTGCTGTTCTGCACTCTGAATGGCTATATCCTAAGTCATAATAGTGTGATCCTATGTTTATTAAATGCTCATAAGGCAATATATTTATGTGAAATAATACAATCCCGGTTTTACTATTACATTTAGTCTTTTAGTAGCGCTGTGTCATGCCTTCTTATATGACAAACGACACAATGACCAATAATACCTGATTCAAGACATGAATATATGGAATCAAATACAAATACAATAGAGTTTCCACCCTAATTGTTTACTTCCTTCAACTACAAAAGCATTACTTTGGATTTCAGAACTAATGATGTTCCAAAGATTGAGAAATGTAGTCTAGTCAATAAAACAAAACAAAAAACAAAACATTTTGAGTGTTCTAAAATTAAATCTGATTAACATGAATCCTGCAAAATACTAAAAACCTCGGATCGTTGATTACGTGTGAGTTGCGTTGGAAACTCAACTAGAAATGTAATTTTGAGGTTCCCTCTCAACCCTGATTCTTTCGGAATTGGCATACCTTGGCCAGTGATGATCTTCTCATAGCCAGGGTATATGATTTCATCTACTGTCAAATTCATCTTATCTCCACCCAATAGTGGAACTGATATTGTACAACCTGTTAGTGCCTTTACCAAGGGAATTTCAATACCCAATTCCAAATCATCCTTTTCTCTTCTAAACAATTGGTGTCTCTTTTCTGAGATGAAAAATATTATATCTTCTCTGTATGCACCTGGTCTTTCATTCCCTTTACCTTCAAATGTAATCTTTGTCCCTTTCTTCCATCCAGGCTGTACATTTATTGTTAGCAATTCCTCCTCTTGAGTTACTCCCCTATTCAGAACAAAATAAACATAATTAGTTCTTTTCTTTTTTCATCTCCACCTATGTGATCAAAAGGATTCAAAAAGCATTTTCAAGTACCCCTTAAGCCTATCACAACTAATCAATCAAATATTGTAAATTAATAATAACTAATGATATGATTGTCCTAATACATGGATTTGGATCCTCATATTGATTTTTTCTCTCAAGTGGTGTGGTGTAGGAGAGGCATAAACATAGAAATACTTTTAGGAGTATGGATCCTCTCCATTAATGGAGAGGCGAGTGAGGTGTAAAACAATGCAAAATGAAAAATAAAAATACAATTTAATTATTCTATTATACTTGTAATGATTTTTTTGTCCTTAAAACTAAGTATAATAACCTCACTTGTTTCTCCATTAATGGAGAGGATCTCTACTCGATTTTTAGTAGGCCTAATCAGGTTTGATGAAATTTCTCTTTAATACATAAAGTGTTTCTATTTCTCCTATACTTGACCACTTGAGAGATAAAATCAATTGACATGAGCGGATACATGCAAGGTTTTTCTCTCAATTAAAGGATGGAAGGAATGCTAACCCGGTATTTGTAAGGACATCCCTAGTGATTTTAATCTTTTTCTGGCATCCATAGCACAATTCTTCAAGGGTGCATTCAATCTTTTTCTCAATTGGTGGGGGTTTTAGCATTCCAGATGAATTGGAATACATGATTGGATTGCTCCTACGGCTTGAGGTTTTTGATTGCAGATTAGGATGCTTCAAATTGCCACTGTTATTCCATGAAGAAGAAGAAGGGGAAGGGATAGAATCATAGCTCACCCTGCTCTTGTTTGGTGGGGTTTGATTCTTTCTGTATTCATTTCTAGACATATGATCCATCATGCAAGGGAAACATGAACTATCTAATTTTCTATGCCTATATACTCCTTCTCTTCTTGAACTTGTTGGATTATTTCCTCTTAATGGGTCGTCATTGAATCTGAAGCTATGAACTCCATTCATGGTTTCACCCGCTTTTTTATCTTCAACAGGTTCCTGATCAAATTGAATAGAGAACAGGTTAGAATTTTTATTATATTTTCATTACCTACGTGCATGCATGCATGCATGCATGCTTAAAGGGATCATATATAATAATACAATATAAAAAACTAGTTGTACAGGATGGATACAAGAGGAAATTAAACAAATAGATAAGATTAAATGGTTACTACTCCAAAAGTGAATTTAAATTAAAGCCTAGTTGGAATCAAATTATGAAAGCTGTATTTATTTGTAAAAACCACAATTTTTTCTGTCATGTATATTGACCCTTATTTACTAACAGAATAACAAGACATTACTTACAGCTTTTTATGAATAAAATTAGAAACATTTTTCCTCATGAGATATTTAAATTCAAGAAACAACCTGTTGAGTTTGGCTGTGACGTTTTCTTTTATGATCTTCCTTTGAGGATAATGATTTCCTACGTCTAAACCATCTTCTGATAATTGTTTTGCATGCAATGCAAATTGAACGAATTGGGTTTGTGCCAAAAACGCGGTTAAGATCCACCATGAGAAAGAGAAAATAATAGAGGAGGGAAGAGAATTATGTACAAGAGTGATAATATCCACACAGGTGAATGCTTGGTGAATCACATATGAGGAGTTTTTCAAGAGGGTCTTTTATTAGTACCCTCTGTTATTAGGTTTAGGAGACTCTCTTTTGTTTTGGTAACTTCAATTGTGGTTTCAATAGTTGGGGACTATAGGCATAAAGATCACCCACAAAGTGAGATTTGTTTCTAATAACTTAATTGGTTTGGTTATTGTTTTTTGAGACATTAAAGGTCATAAAATTGGCAGTTATGCTTAAACTTTTTAAGGGGCTATAATTACAAAGTTGTTGAATTTGAAAAACTATATTAATTCTACCAAATAAAAATTATAAAATTACCTTGAACCATATAAAAAATTGCAATGATTTGTTTAATCATTTTTTATTTTATTTTAAGGTTATGAAGCTAAAAAGGAGGATTTTTCCTAACTTAATAGTCTCCCCCTTGATCAAGCCTAATTTTTAAATTAATCATTAATAAACAAAATATTACTTTATAACATATGTCATTTTTTAATGAGTAATAAGATTTATAATAAGATATATCACTTTGTTTTTATTGTAGGTCTCTACATCTCCTTTCTAAGGTGTTTGCATTTAGGAAAGGTAATTGGTATTCTAACTCAAATATAAGAAGATACATTCAATTTTTTTAAAGGAAGTCTTTAATTACTTTCAAGATGTAAAAGTTAGAATATAATAAGAAGAATGTTGCATGTTAATTAGTTTTAAAGATTTAGACAAACCTTATTTATGAATTTAATGCAGAATGTTAATTAATTTCCCCATTCTTATATTTGAGTTAGAATCTTCTCTTCTTTCTTAATGGAGAAAACAAATATCTCAAAAAAAACAAAGGAAAATATAAATTTTTTAAAAGAAATATTTATTGAACGCTTTATTTTTTTTTAATCTATGAACTTATAGGATAAGGCTTTGGTAAAGTAAATCTCCTTTTAAATTTTCTTTTCCAATCTTAGAATTATGTGGAGTTTATTTAATCATTATATATATTTATTTATTTAAGCGAGAATAATCTTCTCTGAATAATTTACAATTAATTGTTACATGATTACGTTAGAAAGTTAAAATTATATTTATTTATTTTTTAATCTTGGTCATTAAAATATGATATTGTGAATCATATTAATTATTTTAATTTATGACAATAACCATCATTGACATTTTAATATATATAACTAGACTCTTATAATATCATTTTTTTTGTCTGACTTAAACTATTTATTCTTCACATAATTTCAAATGTATTTTTTGTTTCAAATTAAAAGGTGATTAGTCATGCATGCTGCATAGCACATGAGAAAAATGTCATCAATTTAACTTGAATCTGAAAAACTATTAGATTGATCAAAGACAATTTATAAAATTATCTTTAACCAAAAAAATGCAATGTTTGATGAAGCAATTTTTAAATTTATTTTTACGGTTATGAGCCTAAAAAATTAAGATTCTTCACAACTCCTAGATCAAGCATAATTTAGAGCTTATTAAAGGTCTCGTATTCCAGAATTTATAATAGGAGTCTACGTCTCCTTTATTTGTTTGCATTTAGGAAAGGGTCATTAGCATATTCCAGTTTCTTGTTGGCACTTGCAAACAAGAGTAGAGTATTTATTTATAAATTATAGGTTACATTCAATATGTAAAAGCAGTTTAGACTATAATAATTTTTTTGGATACATTTACACAATAATAATTTGGAAGTAGGTTTAGGTTAGTTTATTAACATTCTAGTCATGTGTTCACACTTCCTAGCAACAATAGAGTCCCTATAACCTACTCAATCATTAAGCTTAATTAATTCTTTAATTAATTTCAATATGTAAAAGTTAATTATAATTAATAAGAAGAATATTAGTGTTGTTTTGCCTCCTAACACAATTCACCACTTCCTCCAACACATTGGTTTGATCAAGAACATAAAATATTGGAAATTTTGGGGTGTCATTTGGTTGGCAACAATTTGGGCGATTTGGTTAAGTAGAAATAATCTTATATTCAACAATGTTTTGCACTCCCCTCAACAAATTCTGGATTCAGCTAGAGTCAAATCTTGGCTTTGGATTAAAGGTCAAAATGAGATGGACTCCAATACCCAATACTCTGATTGAATTGTTCATCCTTTTACTTATTTGAATATTGTGATGTAACTTTCCTTTTATTTTTTCTTTGAACATTGTAAATTTCCATCTTCTTTAATAAAAATTCTTTGGCTTATAAAAAAAATGTCACTGGTTAGTTTAGACAAACGTTATTTGAAAATTAAGATGATGTAAAATGTTGATTAGCTTCCCCTCTTTTTGATTTATGTGAAAATAATTTTTTCATCTTCCCTGAGATAAATCTAAAAAATTACTTTACCACTCTTAGATTTATATGAAGTCTATTTGAGTTAATAATTCCACTCATTAATAATTTAATCACCCTTAAAAGAAATTTTAGCAACTTTAACGCGAAATTAGTAAGTATATTACCATCTTCATTCTAAAATTAAAAGACTCTTGGAACAAAACATTCAAAAACTACATTTATAGTTTTGTAACATGGGAGGATAGGATGAATAATTGATATCAGTAATTAATGCTTTCCTATCAAACATAGTCTTGAGAATTTAGATTATCTCAGAAATTACTATTTAAAACAAATTGAAATCCTCAATCTTAGATTTCTCTATCTTTTTGTATTAGGCAAAATCATATTCCATTGATATAAAGAGGCAGAAAACTTTTGGTGTTCTGTTTCATTTAAAACACGCCCATCCTAGTTTTCTCTACTTAAAACAATACTAATTAATAATCTATTTAAAATTATATCCTATATCATATATGTTTCTATTTATAAATTTTTTAATAGTTCTATGCGAAATAAATATGACACTAATGTTATTATTTTTAGAATGGCAACTATAATAGTAATATTTTCAAATTTTCTATTCCTAAATAAGCCACGTTTATTTACTTTTTACCACTCAACTAATTAGAGTGGTTTTATCTTTTCAATTAATTAACATATGTATATTTCGGTAACAACTGTAATAATATGCTTTGAAAATAGTACAATAAAAGACTAAGCCAAAAAGATTCTTATATAAAGAATAGTATATGATTTTATCTTTATTCCATTTTAATTGTTGTTTTGAGCTATTCATGGCCACCCACTAAATAAGTTAGAAAAGTCAAAGAACTCATCTAGATTCGTAAGTGTTATCCATTCACACCAAAATATGATTAGGTTTATCCAGGGAAAGGTCTTACACATTTATGACCATCTATACAAGGTGTTTAAAAATTAGGTAAAAAAACAAAACTAAAAGGAAAAAAATAACATTATGACGCTTTTAACAAAAAGTAATGTAAAAATAATAACTCTATTTTTTGATACAGGAGATGAGTATTTTTCTTAAAAATTACTCATCAACGGTGAAAAAAACTTAGTATAAAAAATGTATACAACACCTTCTATTTAGAAACAAATGTATTTATGTTTTTTATTTTATCATTTATAATTAAATTTTACGTAGAATCCAATTTTTAATGAATTTTAAAAGTTTATTAATTATTACTATAAATACGTTTCATCTTTTTCCATCTTGATATATGAAATCACCACCTTTTAGATTAATTGTGAAAGAATTCCTTATTAATTACACCAACTTTCACCAATACTTTTCTAACATGCACGGATGTTTTGGTAACAAAAGCAATTAATTCATATAGAGCACATTTTCACTTCCAAAACATTTTCACTTCCAAAACATTTTCATTAGTTATAAAATATAAATTTAATATATATTTAATTTTTAAGATACATAAAGTAGTATAAACGTTGCAAAGATGTGAAAATTTAATTATAAATGATAAAATACAAAAATTTAATTATAAATGATAAAATACAAAAATTTAATTATAATTTTTGAGATACATAGAGTAGTATAAACGCCACATTACCATTTTCAGTGTCCTAATTCTCACTATGGATTTGAAAAACAGGTTATTCACATTAGCAGTGCTTTTTCTCTTTCTGCTTTTTTGTTTTCGATTCGCTTTCTTAGAAGCAAATTGACCCTTCTTCAATTTAACCAATGTCAACTATTGACCCTCATCTTTTGTTCTTCTGATTACAGGACCTATTGGGTATGTTACTTAATTATGTTTCCCTTAATTTTATCTATCTAACTGGTTTATTATTATATATTATTCTCTATATTTTGTACTATTTTTTTATTTATTTGAGCTCATTTTGATTGTTTAAAATATTGTTTATATATCTCCTATAGACTGAGATTGGACATCATTTGACTAATCCTCTCAACCATTTTATTTTATTTTGACAAGCTCTTGTCATTTTTCTTCTTAGGGTCCTTGTTTAGTTTCTTAGGAAATTTCACATTGTCATAGTTTCTATCGAAGTTACTATATTTCTTATTTCAACTAATGACCTTATTCTTTTGATTATTTTTACTTTTAAAATAACATTTTACCTAGGGATAACAATGGACACGGGCGGAAACGGGTAGCGCATATTTGTGCTCATACCTACACTATTTGTAGGTACTCGTGCGGGTACCGTATGGGTACCGTGCGGATAACGTGCGGGTAACGTACGAGTACCATGCGACGCTTAACATTGCGGCAGTGCTCTCATTTGAGTTGAATGTGAATACGCATGTAAAAGATGCAGAACAGTAAGCTTTTACATGAGAACATTTAGAAATATTATGAGTTATTAGTTATTACTAATCAATCATCTTATCATATGATATAATACCAAGTTGCTTAGGTTGTTTGTTGCATCCTATTGATAAACGTTATAAACCACCACATAAGAATAACTATGTGGAATGTGGGAATCCTTTGTGTTCTGTAGTTCCTAAACCACCAAACTATCAGTGTAAACCAAGTGAATGTCCCTATTTTGTTAAATATGTAGATGAAGATTCATCTCTTGGTGTGTTAGTCAAGGACAAAATTTAAATATGTAGATGAAGATTCAAGAGTTGGTGTGTAAGTCAAGGACAAAATTTCCCTCAAGTTTACCAACAATCCAAACTGGGGATGGCAAAATACCCGTACCCATCAAAATATCAATAATGGGTACCCTCAAAAATAGTTCACGGGTGGGAACGGATATCATGATATCCGCCCTGCGGGTACCCGCGTATATATTTTAATTAAAAAATTTATACATAGTTATTATTAATTTACCAATGTATTTGTTATTTTATTATTATTTTGTAATAAAATTTAGTGATATTACTATAATCATAAAATTATCATATTCATATCATATTATTTAAGTAAAAAATATTTTTATAGATTAATTATTATAAAATATATAAAAATATAAATAAAAAAGAAAACTCGTTGGGAACCCCGCTACCTGCACGGTACATGCACAGTACCCACACATTACCTACACGGTACCTGCATGGTACCCACACGGGTACCCACAAATAGTGCAGGTATTGGCATGGGTATGATTTTTGAAAAATATGATCTTTTAAAAGTGATTTTGGTTTTAAATTTTATAAAAAATAAAATTTTCAAATTTCAAATCCATTAAAATGAATGAATTGACATTCTCTAGTTATGTTCGATATGAATAGAATATTTTTAACTATCATTTAATGAATAAAATAGTTTGATAACTTTTCATATATTTTAATACAAATCTTTCATTTAGTGGACACAGATCACTTGTCCCACTTCATTTCTCAATTTTTGTCCCGAACCAATCGGAATGCTACTATGTGAATAAAACAAAAAAATTAAAAATTAAAAATAACAAAAATCAGCATTCTGATTGGTTCAGGATAGAGAGTGAGATGAGTGAACTTTGTCCCATTTAACATCATGCTAATTGCTAAATATTACTTCCTTAAAAAGGCACTATATATTTTATCTCCTTGAGTTCTATATAAATAGATGTTGAATTGAGTTTCTCTCATCTCCTTGAGTTCTATATACATAGATGTTGTATTGACTTCTATACTAAGCTTTTGTTACAACTTACAAATGTTGAATCTAATCTCCCTTGTTTATTGATACATGCTAGGTGCGGTTTTGATCAAAAGACTAATGATCTACATGCCTCCGGAATCCTTGGCCTTGGTATTGGCAAAGAAAGCATTGTGTCTCAGCTTCATAATCAAGTGATTAGTTACCTGACTAACTAAATAAGCTTCTAATGGTAGTTCCAGTTGCACATTCTTTAAACGTGTGAAGATCAGTACATCAGGCTTCAAAGAGCTTCTTAAATCATCAAAAGATTTGAAAGTCTTTGGACCCTTCCAACAAATTGGTAGTAAATATTTATTACCGGCTGTTTTAGTCCACTGCTTTTCCTTGAAGTAATTAGTTACCTGAATCATGGATGAAAGGTTAGATTGAATCATGCATCTTAATAAGAATAAAAATGATGAGAATGATCTTTATTTTTTATCTACCAGTTCCAAAACAGCTTTATAGGTTTGGTCATTGAGGAATGTGTAGGTGGTTCTAGTATCAAAGGTAAGTTCGAGATCTTTAACTGAAGTTGAATTTCCATTGAAAAACATATATGTTAGGCCTATAGTGGGAAAATTTACTTGGGTCGGCATTGTACACTTGTGTAGGGCATTAGTCAAAGGTGGAAGAGGTGCCCCAATTAATGGATGATGAAGATGATGAAGATGATGATGATGAGGAGGAAGATGTGCCCCAATTAGTTAGAGGTGGAACAAGACAACCAACACAACCAAGCTTAAGAGTCCAACCACCTCGAAGGAAAAGACCACCACCATGTGGCACATCATCTCATCGACGCCATTAGGAAATAGATTTCTTATGTTTTTTATTCCGTTTTCTATTATGAATATGTACTCAATTTGCATTTTAAGTAAAATTTTAACTTTGATTATCAACTATTATTATTTAGTTTTCTATTAAAAATATTCAATACAAATAAAACAAAACATAAAACACAAAAATAAAAAAACTACAACACATGGACTTAAGGATATCAAAAGCAATTTCTCATTCTAACACGCTACTGTAACATATGTCGCATTCTAACAATGCGACACTAATCTCGCATGCCCAAAATGCGACACAAATCTTGCATTCCTCAAATGCGACTTATCTCCAATGAATCTCGCATACGAGGAATGCGACAGCTATGTCGTGGTCCCCATCCACGACATTCAAAAAGTTACACTACTTTCGTAATTAATTTTTTCACTACACTAAAGCTGGCATAGTGTAGTCAAACTACACCATGCCACTAAATTTTCCGAATTTGTGCTTACCAAGTTGTACCCCAGTTGACAATCCCAAACAGAAACAAGGATTACTGGTCTAAAACCAATCACATTGTCTTCATGTTCCAAATCAATCACGTTGTACTAAATAATGTAAAATTGGATTAGTTAATCGTTTGGGACATGCTTAGGTGACATTGTTTAATTGGATTAGATTATGACACGTTTGGGACACAAAAAATCGGACAAGTGATTTTGATTCCAATGAGGGTTTTGACCGTATAAATACATTTTCTAATAATCTAGCCGTCTACTCCATTGAATTAAATATTTATCTAGGGACAAGACCCAACAACAGACGGGAATGACTAATTTCCAAGTTTTCTATTCCATTTTCCAAATCAAAATTATGAAAAACTATGTATTTTTAAAACAAAATTAGAATTTAATATCTATTTCAATATAAATGTTTTATTTTACAATATTTAAATGTTAGAGTTTAAATATTTTTACCATGGATCATGTATTATTTTTATTTAAAAAGAAACTAATTTATGATGAATAATAATCATATATTAATACTATAAAAATTTCAGAATTGGCATATATATATATATATATTAAACTCAAACTCAAAATGTTAGAAATGCTAACTATAAATGGTTTACATCTTCTTAAATATTGGAAAGTAAAGTGTAAATATATTTTGAGGGATCCTCTAGTAATCTACAGTATTTGGTTTAGTTGCAGAGGTGATGTTAATATGATGAGTATATTCTACCCTTGGGTTATGATATGGTCTTCCTTCAACAACAAAAAAAGAGGCAATGTATATTTAATTTTTCTGTATGATATAATAATTTCATATAACTGCAAGGTGTTAATTTAATAGTTTAATGTCTGGATGGATTCATATAGATCAAAATGTTAAAGGTCTGATTCAACATTTACTGAAAGAGACAATCATATACTTCAAAAATAATTTAAAAAATTACACATTTTTTCCGTATATTTTTTATAAAGATAATTTAACATTACAATTTTATCCTCGTAATCAAATAGAAATTAAAAAAAAAACATTATTTCAAATTAATAAATGAATGAAAGGTAATAAATGATATATAGAAATATAAGGTAGATTATAAAAGCTTTTAAGTAGTGATTTGTAAATAACGAGCTGAAAGTACTATTTATGATGGTACCTGACCAATATAAAGAAACAGAGACTTTGTATCTGATCGATGGTTTCTATTAAAAAGACGAATAGGGACGAGACAAATTGATTGAGTTATTATTAAAAGGTATCTTTGGATCCATTGGAATCTTAATTCTCTACTCTTTTTATTGCATAGAATTATTGCTTTAAACGAAAATTAATGTCAAATTGTATGTTTGCATGTCGATCACTTCATGTTAGTTGTTTAATGGTTGGTCAATTTCTACGTCCTTCAATGTTTAGTTTGATAATTGTTGAGCAAAATGTCCTTAAAAATAATTGGAAGCAAAAATTTGTGTTAATAAAGTATAGAGGGTGTTTAGCCCCAATAATTGATGATCTAAGAACTATTAAAAATTGCCTTACAACATGTCAAGATACAAGACCAATGATCCATAAATCATTGTGCAAGAACGAAATGATTTTTAAATAAATTATTATCGATACATTTATTTCATTATCATTGAATATAAATAAGATTAGAATACAATTTTGATCTCTTTATCAAAACTAAAATCACAATCTAATTTGAATTAAAGTGTATAACATGTATGAAGCTGAACTTCTTTCGGTGATGAAAATTTGATATAATAGTCGTATAGAGATCACATGTCTCAAGATTTGGTGTATCATTGTGTACCACACTCTAATAAAAAAATGTCAATTGCATAAGATTTTTTTTATAAAAACAGAAAATAGTATATTTTGACTACTTGGTGAGATTTGGTGTCTCATTGTGTACCACACTCTAATAAAAAAATGTCAATTGCATAAGATTTTTTTTATAAAAACAAAAAATAGTATATTTTGACTACTTGGTGAGATATAATTAGTTTGAGACATTGAGATAGTAACTTTTTGGGGACATGAAATATTTGTTTAGTAGTTAAACTTGATTTTCGGTGAATATGTTCATGAGATATTTGTTTAGTAGTTAAACTTGATTTTCGGTGAATACGGGCAAACATAATGATCCAAACCTATTGGGGGAGACAGGGTATCCCATTAACCCAATGCCGTGTGGAGAAATTAAACCAGATGCAACTAATGACTCATACATCAATTTTTCATACACATCTCTTACGAAAAGATTCTGTTGTTCAGCATATTTTTATTGTTGAAAAAAATGATCAAGTCCTTAAATATTTAAATTAATTTTTACCATTAGTTACAAATGGGAGCACATCTTCAATTCACGATATGACTAATTTATGTATCTATTTATTTTCATTGGTCAGACATACCTTAAATTCATATTATATTTTTTTAACAAATAAATGAGACAACAAAATGTTATCTCATATCTCTTTCAGAATTGTTAAATTTTTATTTGTGGGTCTAAAAGTAGAGAAAGGCGGTCCTATTTTAAAATGAATGAGGATCCACTTACTCTATATCTTAGCCATCAATTCTAGGGAAATTCAATAGTTTAGATCTACCCATTAATTCAAACAATTTGATTTTCCTAGAATTGATAGTTAAGATGTGGAGTAAGTTTAAAAAACTTACTCTTAAAAATCAATGGATCCCTCTTCTTTTAAGATACATCTGTCACCTTTATATTAAGAATAATAAGTGCCAAAGGGAAAAAAAAGACCTAACTATTTATTGCGCAGAATGTTAGATGCTCGAATTAATACTATATAGCATGAACTAACGTTACTCACCTTTTAAAACTTACATATATTATAAGAATAAAAGTGGGTCTAAGATCAAACAAACTCTGGACCACTAGTTAGGGGTTAGAGACGTAGGGTGAAGTGAACCAACCAACTTGAGTCTCAATCTATAAAATGTGAGATGGTTTAGGGAAGAAGAATCTTCTCCAATAATGTAAAGATAAATATTATAAAATTAAATAAAAATAATATGATAAGACATTTTTATACCGTTATGTATAAATGAATAATATTTCCGTCATTAAAAATATATGGAAAAATTAAGTGATTGTTTCTCCAACTAGGAAGATTTTTGTATTGGTTTCATTATAGAATTGGTCAAAGTAAAACATTTGAGCAATAATTATAATTATTAGAAGTATGGTGAGTAGGATTCGACCCTATCATGAGAATAATGTTGGGTTTTATCAGGTCTGTGATGTGTTTGAGTTTAAAAATTAGAACTAGACAATATTTAGGGTCGGGTATGAGACAAGTATGACCCGTCTTGATCCCGTCACATGGTTACTAAATCATCGTGTTTGTAAATGTCTCTATTCAATTATGTATAGAGTAATGACATCTCTTTTGTCGAAAATATCATTAGTTATCTAATTTTTCATCATATATATAATAAATAATAAACAATATATATATATATATATATATATCATTTCATAGGTAAAACAATGAAAATAAATAATATTGAGAATACTTTATCTAAAAATGGTAAATATGCATTGTATTTAATTTGGTATAGGTTTGGATTCAAAGTCTAACTCGGTCGACATTTAGATTCATGTTAGCTTCGAGTCTAAGGCCAAATACGAGTTCAAAAAAATGTCTCGATCAATTTTAGGGTCGTAAAATGAACAAGTCGGTCCAACCCGGCTCATGCTCACCCCTAATTAGAAGGATATTTGATGTCAAAAAATGTATCATTTTATGTGTTACTTATTGTGATTGATTGAAAAAATGTATTTAAGTTTAAAATTTAATGATTAAGTTTTTAATGACCAATTACAAGTGATGATAACACAATTTATGGAACATCATATGTCCTCCCATAATTATATATGTTAGGTTTTAATATCCTTTTCAATTTTATCTTAGGTTTTAATGTGATTCTCAAACACCTTAAATCATTTTAGTTTTAATTTGATCATCTAACAATATAAAACATCAATATAATCATATATTTTTTATAATGTTTATCATTTGATCATTATTATGCTATTGAAATATGTATTTTCTCATTTGAAGACAAATGATATACTGTCTTTGACGAGAAAATGAACCACTAACAAGATTATATATATTGTGGTGTAGATTTAACACCATTTACAAGGATTGTAAAGTTGACAAATATTAAAAATATATAATTAATTTCACACTTTATTTTATGAGGGGACTAAAGAACAAAGACCATTGTGAAAATAATATGATAACAAACTCAATAATAAATCAATATAAAATAATGAGATAAATTTAAATAAGACTAATATATCATTGGTACTAGAGTTATGAAAATAATACCACATAACTAAAATAGAATTGAGAAATTACGAATTGATACTAATATTGTGAAACTCGGGTTAAACATCAAAATGAAAGAGATATTGTATTAGGTTTAACCGATTAAACTATTAAGTCACACGAAATAATTTCATATATATAATTAATAGTAGTATAAATATATAATTATATTCAATGTTATTAATAAACGTATCGGTCATCAAACAGGTAGGGGTACTGGTACAGTGATATAGCGATTTAACTGGTGATTCATTAATTAAACCGCATACTGATAAAGTTTGATATACATATATAATATATTAATATTAATGTTGAAAAATCAATAAAAAACAATAATTATTTTTATTTTCATTAAAAAACTAATTTTAAATAAAAATCGGCTGGTGTGATCGGTAATGTTCAATTGAAAACTGGCCGGTATGACCGGTTTTGGCCGATTTTTACTGGTATAATTGCATGATCGATATAATTATTCTATCGTACCGATATTGAGACCGGTTAATCGATTGGTATGAAACGATTTTAATAAGTATGATTATATTGAATGAAATTTTTTATATTATGAGTATTAAAGTAACATTTCTCCAATTTGGTAGAAAAAATAAAACTTTAGAGTATTATTTGATTTTTTTAGTTTTAAGTGAATTGATTTTCTTCCCAAATTATTTGGTTCAACCTAATTTAATACGGCTGACCAATATTTTCCCGATTGAAAGCGGTCTAATGATAAGACAAATCAAACTGACCTGTGTGGTCCTCAAAACATTGATTGACAAAAAAATATTTAAAGTGTAAAATTCCCACTAATTGTTGAAGAGAAACGATTGTCATGTAGAGAAAATATTTATCAATACACTCAAATTTGTGAATGAAGAATAAAACATCAATTTATATAGACTCACACAACATTAACCGAATTCAATATGCATTTGATTTTATTTTAAATTTCCATAATTTTACACACCAGTCCAACAAAATCATTCCAAAAAAAACTCAAATTATCAATGAATTAGCTTTACTTTTGAGCCCTCAACCAAGATATCTTATGTGAAACCAACCCAACCGGGTCACACTTGTCTCACTTCTATGCTCACTACCTGTTAAACATAAATGCTCTATAACGTGAACTAACCTCAATGCATATTTACTAATTATACTTTTTCTTTGTATCCGATTTATTAGGAAAACCTAACTATATATTTGATTTGAATTGAGCAGAAGAAGGATTTACATTTGGTAACTTTGAAAATGATGGTTTCAAAAAATCTAACATTGATAGATAGATATATAATGACTTCAATTTCAAACATCAAATTTACCTGAAAGTAAACATGGCAGCTACTAAGTCATGATCCTATAAACAAAGAAAAATAAAAAGATAACCCATCTTTGTTCTCATAGATCTATCTATTAATAATAATATGAAACATAAACTACCGACACAACAAATATTAATTAGATGGTCCAACTTGACCTTCCATCATATAGCAAATATACCTCATAATATTCTTATCTATATCTACATTTCTACATAATAAGTGCTGTAGAGACTAGTCCAACATGCACCGTTAGATCAACTATTCATAAAGCTGTATCCAACAGCTGCATTTCTAAGTTTCAAGAACGTTCCTTTCTAGATTTAAATTAATCATCTACGCGTTTGCACAGGCACAGTCATGGACCTCAAGTCTCGTGTTACCGTGCGATGAAGCCACAACTTAAAACATGTTTTGCATTGTTCGTTCAGTTTTCTCAAAAGGGTTTCTGAAGGTACATGAATATATCCTGCAGCGGCGACATCTGATTATTATTATTGCTCTGGAACTGTTGTTGTTGGGCCTCGAAGCCAGTGTTATTGACAGCGGGAGTGGCATTCACGTAATTATAAGGAAAATCAAGGTTTTTCTCCCACTCGTCCCACTTTGGCTCACTCTGCACCTCGCTTGCAAACTCCGGCGACACCACGTGCTCCGAGCAGCTTGAATCAGTATGCAGCTTCGGAATCGAATCGGAATTGTCGAAGTACATGTAGTCCGTCATCCCCGCCGCCGCTGATTGTGGCGGTGGAGGTGGTGGGAGAGCAGTGACACGTGGCTGAATATTAGGCTTAGTATCTTCGATATCTGATAATTCAGTTTTGTGACTACCAACAAAGGTGTTTGGTTGTTTTTCAATTGCGCCCTTTTTGTTGTAAATTCGGCAAAGAACCCAATCATCCAGCTGCAAAATCAAAGAACAGTTGGATCAGTCTGTGATCAATTAAGAGCTTCAATCATTTCTATAAATGGAAACAAAAGATTGGGATTGAAAAAAAAACAGATCTTTTCACAACTTTATTAAACAATTTGCATGTGGGCGTGTCTCCAAACCATTTCCCCACATGTTATCATGAACCTTCACAGCTTCATGCACTGGCCCCAAAACATAAGGGGCAAAATAATAATTTCAACAAATATCAAGTAAATATATTTTCTATACAGAAAAGTTCAAGAGTGAAGGGTATAAAGTATAAAGTATAAAGTATGGTATATACCCTTAAGCTATTCTTTTTGCGAGCAGAACGATCTACATCAGCAAGACGATACTCATGCATAATCCAATTAGTCTTGTCACCTTTGGGAGCTTTACCAGCATAAAACACCAACGCTTTTTTAATCCCAACCGGTTTCGGATGACAAATCGGTTTATCCGCACCGGTCGCTTTCCAGTAACCCGATCCAGCGGCCCGGTTCGGTCGTGAACCGTTTGGGTATTTCCTGTCCCTTGGTGAGAAGAAATACCACTCCTTTTCTCCATAGGAAGCCAGACCTGAAAAACAATTAAAAAAAGTCAAATCAGAATGAAATAATAATTTAATTGATTAACCAAGAATTGGGAAAATAATTACCTGGAAGTTCCCAAGGATCATATTTATAGAGATCAATTTCAACTATGATTGGAACAACGATGGGTTGTGATGCACATTTGCGGCATAGATAGTGCATCACAAGTTCCTCATCTGTTGGATGGAATCTGAACCCAGGTGGTAATTGAAGCTCTGATGCCATTGCACTATTGGTTCAGAATTTGAGATAACTCTTTTTTTTTGTTGCCCTAGTAGCTTTTCTTTTATTATAAGCTTCTCTTGACTAAGAAGAACTACGGCGGCGCTTGAAACTTAAACCATAAGGGAGTGAGTGGTATTTATAGCAATCAAGGTTGCCACGTGTCATGAGTAGCCATTAGTTTCTAGAATACACGTGGGTGATAACGTTTTTCTATTTTTCTCTTGGGTGGGTGGTGATGAGCGTGAAAGGGGTGATGAGTGATGACACAGATGGACACGTGTCATGTGTGGAAGTTTGGTGCGTGCGTGTCCTGAGCCCACGAGATGAGGATCACCTGTCCCAAAATGATGTCCACATCCATGTCCCCGCCAATGATAATGTGACATATCATTTAAAAAATACATATTAATGTTCAATTAAAAAATACATATTCATTATTGGTCTTCTAAAATAATGTGACATAATATCATTGATCGGGACGTGAATGTGGACACCATTCGAGACAGGTGATCCCCATCCGAGCCCACACGATATGATTCTGTCATTGCTTACGTCACTCGTTTTGGACTGGGCTGAATGCCCTACAGTCGGTTGGGCCCCACCACTGTCCTCGGCGCTTCTATTTCATTTTCTTTTCAACGGTGGTAGGGAAGACACGTGACGTGTAATGGTCCACTAGCATTGGATCATAGATATCTCATACAGTGTCTTGTATCGATAAAAATATATCATATCAATTAAAATATTAAAACTTTTTTATTATTATTTTTTCACTTCATTATCATTGCACAAACCCCTACTAAAACAAAATTTGTAACAAGATATCTATATTCTATATGGTCTCGCGTGATTTTTTATTTATGTATGTTCTTCAACCACATCATGTGTGGTCCCATCAAACCGCGTGAGATCTTGCTCCCTCACACTTTCTTTGTTGTTTTACTTTGCCCTTTTAGTTTTTAGTTTTTACCGCATTCTAAGTTTTTTTAAGAAAAATACATTTCTGTATGATTATCACAATTAATGAAAAGCATTTAGAAGCATATAAATACTAATATTCTATGCATCATTTTCATATTTAGCTTCTCTATACAAATTTGGCACTAAATTGTCTGCATAAAGAATCATATGAAAGCAACTAAATATGCAATATTACTCCTTCTAAATATATCATCGTAACAGCTTGCAACGTATCTTCTAAAATCTATTTATGAAAAAATACATTAATGTGAAACCGAATTAGTACTCAGAAGCATAAACTATACAGTGATTATTTTTGTTTACTATGGAGCATTGAATGGTAGTGGAAAAGTAGGTAAATTAGACCCAATTCAACGAATAGCATAAGTTTGAATTTTGAAGTTAGAACACGTGTGTGGATAGAGAGATAAACCCTAAGAAGTTACGAGGCAGCTACCAAAACCCAACCATTAATAAAGTAGAAAAAAATGTTTAAAATGTGTATGAATTTTATACATCGTTATTGTATTATACATCATTTATATTTAATAATAATCGATTCTTTACAAAATAATCTAAATGAATGGTGAATGATTTAATGATCTTATATAAATCTATGCACTTACAATTTTTGTTATTTATAGAGTAAATTACATTCACCCCCGAGTTTTAATGAAATTACACAAATCACTCATCCCTTCTTTGTCCTTACACCAATCACCCATCCCTCATACACAAACCACCCCTATATTTATACATACATTACACTAATTACCCCTGCATGTTATAAAAGTGTAATATTTTAAAGAAAATACGTGTGATGAATGTAATTAAGTTAAACAAAATATTGTATATTGTGTAACACTTCAAATAGTACAAAAAAACGAGTGTTTCTTTATTATTTTTGTGTCACTAAAAAATATATTAATAATTTCAAATAAATGTTTAAATAACTCTTATACTATTTTATAACAAGCCAAATAATGAAGACGCATTGATTCTTATATTATTTGAATTTGTCTACACAATATACAATATTTTGTTTAATTAATTACACGCATCACAAAAAAGTGATGAATGATTTGTATAATTTTACTAAAATTCAGGGGATGTTAATGTAATTTACTCTTATTTATATTATTATTTTGTGACATTTATGGGTGCATTTGAAGTTTGTAACTCCCACTTTTATTTTTGTGTAATTATATTGGTCCAACTCGACAAAAACCAGTAATTGGAATTAAAAAAAGAGAGATAAGTGTGTAAGGTGTACGGATGTTACGTGGTTGATGTATCTCGTGCCGCTTCACTTTCGGTGTTCGGTGTTGTTCATTTGGCTGTTTGCTAGGGCCATAGCTACAGCCTTCTTTTAATGCTTTTTTCATGGTTCAGGCTTGGCTTCTGCTGTTATGATTAGGGTCCACCCTACACGATCCTATTCCACTCAATTTTAACTTATCGTATAGTATTAGAAATTATAATGTTACTATCCTTTATGGGTGAATATTAACCCTAATGTAAAATGTGATCGCATTTTGTATATTTTTCTGTGGTTTTAGAACAAGTAGGTTAAGTTTGGTTAAGCTTAATTCATTTTAATAATTGAGTTTCAAACTAAGCTTAACATGTAATAGTTTTAAGCTAAGTTCAATTCCTTAAAATTTATGAACTGTTAAAGCAATTAGTTAGCTCCAATTTATTAGCTTGAATGTTTATCATTTAATATATGTTATGAATTAATAAAATATTATCTTATTTATGAATTTCATTTATTTGAATTCATTTATAACTATGTTATTTAATAAGGTATTATTTGAGTTATTATTATCTTATTATTTATAGTAACTTTTGACTATATAATAAATTACTTTGAAATTTATTTGAGTCAAATCTTTATTATCTTAAATTTCTATAATATATGAACATACATTTTCTTAATTATTATATAGATGTATATAGTAATTATAAAATATTATGTATTATCTAATACAAGCACAAACAAACTGTATATTATTTTTTTTATACATATTTCTTTACCCTTTTGGGTAATGGATCCATTTCGGAGCACGTGATTGTCCTTTCCAACAAGTATCGCTCATAGGAATCAAACCTTTATCTTTTAGTTATCCTAAGGATATAGCGGATTTTTACACCACTAAATCAACACTTTATTCGAATGTATATTATTTGACATAACTCATGGGGTTGGTCGGGCATGAAAATTTTAATTTAACACAAGATGTGCCCAATTAGTGTACGAGATTCAATGAATTCTATTAAACATGTTATGCAACGAATAAGTTTCTCATCACCCATAAGTCCATACCCCCAAGCTTATTTATTCCTCACAAGAATTCAACGCAATTGAACATAGCTTTTCATGACAGCCACCCAATCTTGAAAACTAATCCACCTGAGGCACAAAACATTATGATGGGATACACATTTAATAAATCCAACTTTAAAGAATTTAATATTAAAAATTACAAACTTAAGTAGTACAACCAAAACTGATTTGGATAATTAAGTATTGGGGTTTTTGAGTATTATGAATATCGGAAAATATTTGTCTATTCAATCAGCACACTTGTCAAGTGAGCCTCATATTAATAGACGGATATCCACTACGTCCGGAATATAATATGTGGCACCAATTTTTTCAACGATTCATATTTATATTTATTTTTTAATTAATTTTTTTTAAATATCTTCTTTCCTTCGTATTTTAGTACTGAATGAATATTTCAATTCATTAATATGTTACACATATTAGACAAGTGGTGCATAAAAACCGGCCAAAGTTAGTTTGTACTATTTTCTTAACAAAATTAAAAATAACTTCAATTTTATCAAAATATTGATATAAAATATGTATCATTGTTATAGTGTTAATATCAGTGTTAATATATTGTTATATCAGTGTCTAACTGCTTTAACAAATGATGTGATATTAATAACACATTTTTAATGTTTCATAAGTCATATGACAAACATATTTTGTATTTTGTAGGAAATACTTTCTCAACTATATACTTCAACATTAGGGGAGAACATCTTAAAACCAGATTATGTTCGAAGAGTAAATCTAGTAATAAGCTTCACTATAGCTTGATTGAACCAAAGTAATATAAGATTATTCGGTAGAAATGCAAAAGAAATGGGTTCAATCAAGTAAATATATACTTACACAAAACCCCACTATAATTGCCTTAAAAGACTAGATAGTGGGTTGGTTTGACCTTTCAAACAATTGGTTTATTTTTCTTCATTCTTATTTTGAGTTTATTGAAATGTCAATATTGTCTACATGAATTGAACACATTCTGTTTATTTGTTTATAAAAAAGAGGTCACGTTTGGGGCCGAAAGATAAGGACTTTTATTTGCCGTCAGTTTTGTTAAGTTGACAACAACAGAACCAATTTTTAAAGGATATATAGAAAGAAAGATAGTAGCCGTCATAAAATTAGTTGCAATGTTCACCAATCACCTTAACATACATGAATTAGATTTAGAATTAATTAACACTACTTGAAGAAAAATAATAGTCCTGCATTTTTTTTATAGTCAAATGTTAGCATGTTAGAATTTTGTGATTGATGAGATTTGAAACATCAATCTCCTTATCACTCAACTCTTTAAGTCTTTCATCCTTACGGCTTAATCATCTTATGACTCCCTAATAGTCATGCATGTTGATATGCAAGGTATGAACAAACCATGCAACTAGTTGTGCATATTGATGAAGTGTGGATCTCATTCTTTAACTTGATGTTGAATGAATTTATATATTTGAATGTGGAAAATAACTAGAAAATTTCCAAAAAAAAACATTGTTTGTCAATGCATTTGCATGATTTATTAGAAAAGTCTATGATGAATAGGCACTTTCATAATTTATAGTGTTTTTGAGTTGGTAAAGCATATTCTAATTAAGTTACATTAAAGTAATTTAGGAAACCCACATGCATAATACTTTGGTGGTTGAATTCAAAGAATGATAGTGTTTTTTTCTTAAAAAGATTTAATCTTCTCTGCAAAATGATTTTTATAACACTTTGTGGCGGAATAGCTACACTCAAAATTTCAGCCGTCTATTTTTTTATGCATGTTAAATTTCACCTCTTATCTTTTTCAAGTTACACATTTAATCCGTTTTTGTCTTTGTTATGATTAGAGCTTTTTATGCTACAACAATAAAGTAAGAAGAACAATCAACTTTGTCATTGGTGGAATATTTTTAACACTCTTATACCACTCAATTTATTTTTTAATATAAAACAATTTTTATCACAATAACTTTTGCACTAACGCAGCGACTCTTGCGGTTGATGTTCTTTCTATTTTGCATCTACTTATATCGAGAGACCTTATTTTAATTGAAGTTTATTCAATATCTTGTTGTGTCTTTACACATTTGAAGTTACACACTAACACCTTGCATGCACTAAATAATTAACAGTGTGTGAGATATAACCTTTTTTGCAAGTTGCACCCTAACAGCCTCCAAAGAAACAGCAACGAACCTTCCTTATTCTTCATGTTCCATCAAATCATACAGATCACAGAATATAAAATGAAAGATATGCGTTTCTAACTTATTTTGGAATTTATTGATAACACTACTCTGAGTGTTGAAAAGTGAAGAAGGTGGTTACCCAAAAGCATCCCTGGCCAAGCATCAACATGATAATGACTCAACCAAGTTGGCCCATGACCCAAACGAGGACCACAATTCTGACCGAAGCAGCCTAGGATATGACCGAGCCAACATGACTGGACATGACCGAAGGAGTCCAGACCATGACCGAGACAGGAAGCACAATCGTGACCGAGGCAACCCAGGAACTGACCGAGCCAATGTGACTGGTCGTGACCGAGAGAGCAGGGATTCTGACCGAGGAAACCAATACATTTAAATGCATCAATTTAAGGCCCAGTCCGAGAGAGATGGACCAGCTGGCCATATCAGTAAAACCCAACATATTCACATTTCATCAAACACTCTTGATATATCCAAGCAGATAACTTCAACATCAAGCAATAATAAAGCCACGTGATCTTTCCTTCTTTAGGATTAGTTTTACAGCTTTATTTTGTAATTGTTAGTTAGTTAGGCAGTTATGATTCATTTTTTAGGTTCACTATTTACCTTTATATGTACTCTGCTCTACATCTTCCATTCATCTTCATCTCCTTCGATATGGAAATCTATGTTTTAACATTGAGATTATCTATTTGTCATTATCCTGTCCAGAAGGAACATATATTTTATTTGAACATAAGAGTCTTAACAGTCTCTTTGTTTTGGGGATGGGAGAGAAAATATTGCTTACTAATATTTTTTTGGTATTATTAAGGATATACTTCCCATATGGGTAAAGAATTAATCCATTTTGGGATGTGTGGTTGTCCATCCTAACAAATGTAGCTCACTGTAATTAAACTATTAACCTTTTGGTCATTCTAGTATCTAGCTAAGACCTTATAACTAGCATTAGACTGAGACCTTTTTGTATTTACTAGTTTGAACTTTGAATTGGTTAAAGGGATGGAAGGAATAACCTTTATTTTTATTCTCCTGCTTTAGCCGGTTTGTAATGGAGGGATTTATTCATGCAAAAGTGGTTAGGCCAAGATTCGAACTCTTAATTTAGTAATAAAGTATACTTTGAATGCAATCCACTGCCACTAACATTTGCAACAAATTTAGGTGAAGGGAATCTAGATTCTCATATTCTTGTTCATATCTATGATCAAAAGATGTGATTAGATAATGTCTATCTAACATAAGTACTGATCCTGAATAGAGATATATTGTTTTAAATCATATCTCAAATTTTATCTCACATCAATAAAAATATATCATGTTAATTAAATTTTTATTATTTTTTGTTTTGGCTTTATCATTATTAGTGCGAGAGACAAAAATATTTGTTCCTAATCAGTAGGATATCACTTCTCCAAATTTCTAATCCAAACATTTTAAAATTTATTAACATCCCTCTCTCCTATCCAACCAATGGCACATAAAGCAAGCTCCTATTCTGAAGAAAATGAGATAAGAAATAATTACAGAATACTTTCATTTGAATTTAGAGGTTATTGCTGAAAGTGTGATTGACTTATGACATAAGAACATAAATTTTTGGGAACAGATGATCCTTATTCTATCATTGATAAGATTTCCAATGCCACATAGATGAAATTTTTTAGAGAAATTACAGGATGAAAGTTATTAACCAATGTAATAATAGATAACAATTGTGTATTTGATGTTCTGTGAGATTGATTGTAATTGCTCTAAATCTCTTATGCTTCATTTATTTTCACAACTATAGTTTCAATCAGATTCAGATTGCATTAAATTTGCATGTACACAACAACTACAATCCAAACTGCATAATCAGGAATTGCTGTTATGAACAATCTTTGGAGCTGAAACTTCATTGCTACATATTGGACAAACCTTCTTAATTTGAAGCCACTTACTTATGCAATGTGTATGATAAGGGTGTTCACATTGAAGTGCAACAAGGGCTTCACCTTCTTCATACTCAACCTGACAAATCACACACCTATCTATTCCACTTTTGCATGCAGCAAATTGACAAGTATAAGGGTATAAGCATGAAGAGATTTCATTTCTTGATAAACCTCTATTCTCTTTTCCTATAATCTCTCCTAACTCAATCAATTCTTCATAAGATAATTCATCTGGGTCAATCTCATCTTCTTCCATTTCCATTTCATCATAATTGCTTCCTTCACCTTCAAGAAAGCCTTCAAAATCTTGGCTTTCTGAAAAATCATCATTTGCATCATCAAAAGAGGACTCACTTACATATTCATCAGTTTCACTGTCACTTTCAATTGTTGCTAGAGTTGTCAATGTTCCCTCTTGTTCTTGCAAGCTAATTTCTAAAATGAAATCATAGTTAACTTGCTCAAATTCAGTGTATGGTGTTTTGTGGGAAGTTTGCTTTCTTTCCTCATCCATTGAAGCACAAAAAAGTTTCTCCAATACAATTGGTGGATTGAGAACATAATAAAGTGGTTAACTTTTGCTATTTAAGGGGATGAATATAACCATAGTTTAAGAGAATTCTTTGGAGATGAACATAACTTGCATTTCAAGTAATGGAAACCCTTTATCAAGGATTCTCAATTTTCTAGATTCTTCTCTATTATGAGGTCCCCCATCTTATAGATAAGGCGGCCTTTGTGTAAAGCAATAGCAAAACATCTTCTAACAATATTCCTTTATTCCAAAAAATGAAGCTTATCAAACTTAGTTCTCAGCATTATTTATGTATTAAATTATTAGTACATGCATTACAGCAATGGTCAAATTCTTGAGAGAAAAAACATATACTAAAACAAACATTCAGTGTATATAAGATCTCAAATACCTCCATAGTGATTTCATGAGTGGAAAAATGGATAGAAACTTGAACATGGAGTGTTTTTGAAGTGCTGGTCAAGGTCATATTCTATTGTTCATGCTTATTTCCTTGTTATCAAAGAATAAGTAGAGACACTAAGAGAGTATAATCAGGAGGAAATCAAAGTTAAATGTTTCTCTTTCTTCTTAATAAATCATAAACATGCATTAATACAAAGTGGTTCCTATATATACCCTCTTAAATATTCTACTATGTCCTTCTTTGGAGAACTTTAGTCCTATTATTAACACCTTTTCTTGCAAACTTAGATGTCCTAGTTACCTTGATATCATGAACTGTGCTTCTATGATTGCCATACTTAATGGCATCACTAGTGTGACTAGTAGAATCTTCAGTACTATGATTATGATTCCTTTTATTTTTATAACTAAGATTTCTACTAATTTCAACTCGAGCATTATAATTTCTAGGCCTCAAAGATTTCCTCAAGTGTGAGTTTTTGTAACCCCTCCTACGTGAAAAAGATCTGCTTATTTCTTCTGAAGATATTGGAATATGGTATGAAAGGCTTTCATCACTGTAATCCTCATCAGATTTGGAGTAATAAAGCTTTTGAACTCTGATCCTTCTTCTCCTCCTCTTAACCCTTTGTAGCTTGACACACAAGAAAGTGCATGAATACTCACATACGTGGAAACAACAAGAGAAGCATGACCATATCATTTTGCAAACAGTTCGGCCAAAACATCCACATATTCCCAATTTATGTAACAAATACAAGAATAACAGAACTGCAACAAAACAGAAAACATTAAGAAAACAGTGCAATCTAGATATAACTGGAATAACTAATGCATTATGACCAAATTACATAACAGTTGAACTCACCAATGTACACCAGAACAAGTACTAAGGCCAGTTTGAAGAGATTGGCAACACAAAAATTTTCGATATAGCATACAAAATCCCATGTTGGTCCACATACTGAGCTGAAACATAAACAAAATAATAATTCCTAAACAGCTACATTAAAATTGATAATTTTAAGGTCATATAACCATGGTCGAAGCTGTATACAATTGAGTAGAGACTTTAATGGTTGTGTAAATAGCATTATTCAACTACAACATCAAAAACATCTAAAAGACAATATAGTATACTAATATCCATGTTCTTTTAAGTTGTGCCTGTAGTTACACTATGTGTAACTCTTAATTGTAGATAATTGCGAGAAAATGCAAGAAGGAAATTATGGTCATGAAGATAACAATATTACACCACAATTGTAGTTATACTAAAACAACAATCAGCCTTAGTCTCATTGATCGACTAGTTACATATCACCATTTAAATAAAACTTTTTGGCATCATAATAAGAGTAATGAGTGAATAAGAATAATATTTGTGCATGCTCTTACCTGCAAGACTTTCCAGAAAGAAATTCAATTGGAGAATTAAATAGTTTGCCAACAGCCTCTCCAAAACCCGAAGCAAATGAATCGATTACATTGCCCATAAGTTCAGCAACAATGGAGCTGTAGGATTGAACATGTGAACTGATATTACTAACACCATTTTTGTGACTTTGGGAGTTAAGAGAAGGAGAATAAAATCTCCATTTGGCAATTGACACCATAAAATCACAGCACAATTATAAAAAACAGGAACAACATACATCATCAATTATACAGAACAGGAACAACATACATCGTTAACAAAAATGGAAAAAAATAGCGAAACATAGAAAGAGAAATTCGAAAGTGAAGGAAGCGAAGTAGCGAACCAGAAAAGGAAATGGAACGGTCGACGATGAGAATTCTGGTGTAGCCACAACTTAATTGGTAATGTGACATATAGAGAGGAAGCAGACATGAGAATAAAATATGAAAGGATAGAGGAAGCAAACCTGAGAAGAAGAAAAAATGAAATGAGACAGGATTGTGGAATTGAAAATAGAGATGCATAACACAACACATGTGTCAGTTATTTTTGTAGTTTGAATTGTATCCCATATTCTAATGAATGGTGAGTATGGGTCAAAAAACTGAACTGTGATATAGTCATAGAACCCTGAAAAATGTGGCAATAATTTTGTATCCCATATTGCCACATTTGCTTCAATTTCACTGGAATAATTTTGTGCAAATGATAGATTATTTTAATTGTGACAATTTATCATTATTGCCCCTCATATATCCTCATGTTGCATCCAGCCATGAATACATATTATGCATTTACGTACAGGAAGATACTGTGGCAGTTATAACTGCTATTTAAAAATTGAGAAAATAAACTGCTGAGTAAAATTCACATATCTGATGCTTTTAATATGATGTAATCGATTACGAGTATATTGTAATCGATTACATCATGTAAAATTCACATATCTGATGCTTTTAATATGATGTAATCGATTACGAGTATATTGTAATCGATTACATCATGTAAAATTCACATATCTGATGCTTTTAATATTATGTAATCGATTACGAGTATATTGTAATCGATTACATCATTTAAAATTCACATATCTGATGCTTTTAATATGATGTAATCGATTACGAGTATATTGTAATCGATTACATCATGTAAAATGCACATGTCTGATTAGTTTATCATCATGTAATCGATTACCAGGATTGTGTAATCGATTACACTGTTTAAAAATGCAAATAATCTTAGTTTCATACATGAGTTTTTCAAAGATCAGTATTATACATATTTTCTAATTATTATACATATTTATCTAACGTATATTCTAATTTGTAGGTATGGTTGAAGGACAAAATATTACTATTGATGGATTGCTTAATTTAGACTCTTTTCCTCAAGAAGATGTAGATAGTTACACTCAAAGTACATCTTTAACCAACAATGTAAACTTAGGATCTAACCAAGACAATGATACATGGATGAATTAGAATGTTTACTCTCTAAATGAGATGTGTTTTGATTTATTGCTCTAATTATGTAAGACTTAAACTTTGATGCACTTTTATTTTGATTCATGTGTGAGCTTTGTGCAAAGTTATTCACTTATTTTAATTAATTATATAATATATGTATATATATATAATTATATATGATATTATATTGTCGTCCGGTCGGACGGCTTAACCGGTTAAACTGGTTAGAACCTATACAAGAGCTCGTCCGGTTTGACGTCCGGCTCGGGTTTCACAACATTGAATGGAACATGAAACTAGATAGAATCTAGAGTTTTTTATCTTTATTTTTTGACTGGGACTGTGTTGGTCGATAAGTTTTCAAAACGATGTTTTTCTTTTGTTTTTTTCATTTGGTAATTTTGAAAATGATTTGTTAATTTTTTTATTGGTTTCGTTATATAAATTATAAATATTCATATCGTAATGTAAAAAGTGACACAAAACATACAAACTCACGTACTAAATTGCTGATTTTAGTTCTTATTACTTAAATTGGAAGTAGAAAGATTGCATATCCTATATATGGGATCATCTCCATTAATGGATAGAAAAATAAGTATTTCAAAAACTAAACGAAAATGCAACCTTAAATGACACATATATCTCGCTAATTATAATAAAATTACAACATTGCCATTAAAAACAAAGAATATATGCACTTGACTTTCTATTAATGAAAAAGATTCTAGTTCGGATGAAAATGTAGTATAGTTGGCCAGTTTTCTAGTAGAACCGGCCAATATAATATCAAATTATCAATAACAATGGGTAAAACAAATGCATATGTTACATGATGAAGTTAAGCAGCCAATTGACATTAAAAAAATGGTAGAGAAAAATGGATTTATTCCTGTACACATAAACAGTAAAAGCCAATTGTAATTTTGATGTTATTTTACAAGGGGCTTGAACGAATTGTATTATGATCGAATCAAATTAGGTTATTACCCGAATGCTTCCTCAGAAGCAAGCAAAACCAATCAATATGTAACTTAGTCCTTGTATTGTAAGCCTTGAGCTAATCGTTTTAAAAAAGCATTCTTAAATCTTTTGTATATTTAGTTTTCTCTGTTGAAAGGTAATTCCTTAGCTTCTCTCTCCAATGCATCTCTCCATAACCTGTACCTTACCCCAAGCTTGTCATATGGTACTGGGAAATTCCACACATTGTCACCATTGTTCATTCGCTCTTGCTGCCCTTCGACAAGTCGCAGATCCTCATCTAAAACCTTTAATACGCCGACAACAAATAATACAAACAAAAATGTTAAAATGAGTTTTCGGTAACTTTCTCCCCAAGTCATTCACTCAAGATTATATCATAATAATCAAACAAAAGCTAACAACACTCTAGCTTCACTGGAATAATGAATTATGCTTTGTCTCCTGATTTCTATTTAGCACAAACATGAAAAAATATGCATTATTGGTTTTATAAACAACCTACCTGTTTTGCAAAATGCCTCCACAGATGTTGCATAAAAGGAATATGGGTAAGTAGAGGAGCAAAATCCAGTGACATTCTGTATAGAAGTCTTGTTTTTTGTTTTGAAGATGGTAAGCAGACATGGAGTTGGTGAAGGTGTGTGGCACACTGCTTAGTGCTTTTCCCCTCCAGTTTACCCGGCTTTGAAATTCCAATGGTTGATATAACCATGCACGGTGGCCGAAACTCCATATCAATAGGATACGGGTCCCAGTATCCTTGTAGGCCAGATGCAGGTGTTAAGAATTTGACCAAGCTGCGAGTTCAAATTCATGCGAAGAGACTTGAGTGTCTAAGAAGTGTACTTTTTCAGAAGATAAAGCTTCAACTTATAACTTATCTATTCATTTACGACATGAGTATGAATGTATGATACAATGATTACATTATGATACTAGGAATCCATAAACCGAGGAAAATGTAAAGTGTCGAATTCCAAGGTAATTTGACTGCTTCAGTTGCAGTGTAATACCTTTTCTATTTTTTCTTTAAAAAAATATCTTTTGAATTGCGTAGATTTTTAGTTTTATGGTAACGAGTAAAAAACAAACCTGGGAACACTCCACCCCTTGGCGAAAGTGGAAGTGTGAGTAAAAGGGGCATGCGCAAGATCCAGAAGGTTGTCCAAAAGTAATCCATGTTCAATTGGAATCTCCATGACAATCTGTAACATGCAAAAAACAACTGAGTAAGAGAACACAGATTTTTCAATGAACCATATAATCATATTCCTTGATTATTCAATCACTATATCTAATGGGACAGGTTCGCATAATGTGCCTCGGCATGGACTTTAAATCCAGAAGGAGGTTCCAAAGATGGAAGTGTGACTGTTGGGGGGTCAGTGCCAGGCCAAACCCAGATCATGCCTTCCTTTTCAAAACACGGCAACGACTTTAGCTTCACATTTCGCAGTTGAGCAGATGGCATCTTCTCACATTTTCCATCAGTAGCAAATTCCCAACCTGATTTCCAAACATTAGATATTTTCAGCATGTAAGTTTTAGTGAATGTGTTTGTGTACTCTCCAATGTAAATATATGGATCAGTGAATAATCATGTTATTGAAGCAGAAATTTCATGAAGAAATCACATCAAGTTTAATTAATTATTTACTGACTACTAACCATGGTAGGGGCATTGAATACGACCCTCATTTACGGAACCAAGGTGCAGAGGACATGCTCTGTGTGCACACGTATTCTGGACACAACCGGGCTTCCCATCTTTCCCTCTAAAGATAACCCATGGTTCCTCAAAACATTCTATTGGGATCTGAAATATAAAAAAGGATTAACATGCTTATGAGAATTCACATCCAGATAGGAGTAACTTGTATAAAACCATAACTTTATATGCAAATGTTTCTTATCTGACTGTACCTCATCACCGAAAGAAACTGAAAAAGGAAGGAAACTACAAAGGAAACATAGAGTGGTGAAATCGGAAAATTGTGAAACAACTTCATTTCAACCAGTCAAAATGTGCCATAAGAAAGTATTGTAGTAGCCTCTCACAAAAGTCACTTGGATATAGTCAAATTAGTTGATATTATGATAGATATTCCAGAATACAAATAATTATCTGTTGATCTGTTATTTGAGGAAAGACAATATTCCAATATTATATGATAATAGGTTTTCAATATATCTGGGAAATTGAAATACATGACACAAATATAAAGAATAATGTGACTAACCATTGTATCATCCTTCAAGCCAGAAGAGAAAGCTACAGGATACCAGAAATTCTTCAAGTGGGGAGGGTATGGCTGAACAGGACCTGATACTTCCAACCTTCTCCTCGGCAATCTTCTCTTTTTAATTTCTACAGAGTCGGAAGAAGTGCTGGGAGAAGACGATGTCTGAGAAACTTCAGTTACGGTTCGATCTTGCAACAGATTATCATTTACCAACTCTTCCATGTAAGCTAATTTATCTAAAGCAGTAGAAACCCTTGCCTCAGATATGTTAACCTGTTATTCAATAATTAACATTAATACAGTTAAATATTTTTTAAGTTAAAGACTACTTTCTGCCAATTTTGATGAATCTACGACATCTCAACTTCATGTTTTGCTGATTCGTCTACAAAACTGCTAGTGATTTATACCTGTCTGTGTGCTTCTTCTAATTCTTTCTGCAACTCCGCTAGCTCCTTTTTCACAGTGCCAATGGACTTATACTCACGAACTAGAGGATTAAGAACTTCCACCACCTACACCCATATTATCTGGAAGTATAAATTTACCGTGCAGTGGAATGTATAAGTGTATAACTATAACATAAAATATATTATAGTGAAACTATAATCTTATCTAAAGGTCAAGTTTTAAATATTGATAAAGACTAAACCTCAACATTGGTGATATAAAAATTCATCAAAGAATCAATAATGATTCTAAAATATACAAATCAGTTGAAACCTTTTCATGAAGAAGCATGATGGTAAGCACATCTTGCCGAGCTCGCCAATCAAAGTACTGGAGATCATATCTTGCCACTTCTAAGGCTTGATCTACATCAAATAACTTTCCCTTGTTATGCAGTGGGATTTTAGTTCTTGGATCCTCTACATGAAAGAGTGCACCCCATGCATTCTTCTTCTCATCCTCTTCTCCAATTACAGCAAACACTTTAAATTGTCCTTTCAAACCCTGCAATTCCACATCAACCACAGAAATGTAAGTTCCAGACCATGTATTACTCTTTCAGGTCAGAATGGACCATAAACACAACATATAAGTTCTAGAAAATACATAAATAATGCGTGCTATATTAACTAATCATAAAAGCCATGTTTTTCACATGCAATTTTATAAATAATATAATTTTTGTATGTTATCCCATTAAATAAATTAAAGTCTTGCTCTGCACATGATAAGCCCCACAGGTAAACGGGTTGGGATCCTCTCTGGAATGTGAGACTCATATTACTTTAAATGTTAAAAAAAATGTTTTAATTGAAAATAACTTCAAATCTGCACCGTCAAAAATTTTTAAATGTCACGTGTCGTCATCTTTGTCTGTACTGGACCCTCCATTACAGCAGAGAGGATCCGTATTCCAGATAAACCTACAAGAGTGAAAATTGTTACCAAGCATTATGCTCTTTACAACAACAACCATTACTGAGCTTAAAGATAAACCCATTATGCTAAATTTTCATATTGGACTAATTTGATCCCTTAAAACAAAATGGGAAAAAAGCTAAGAACCCCATCTAAGATTTTTGCAAAATATACTAGCTACGAAAAATAACTTGCTTTCTATATTTACATAAGCTACCTAATAAATGGAACTGAAAGCAGCAAAACATATAAAAATACTAACAATCCATTACCTAAACACCATTACATAGCCAACTTCATTTCATTTCATATTTTGCTTCGTCTTTGAAAAAAATATTACCTTTTTAACACGAAGCTTAGATGATCTAGAGAAGGATGAGAATGGGAGATTGAGAAGTGCTCCAGTTGCTATAACATTCATGACGATAATAGAGAAAGAGAGAAGAAAACGTGGGCAACGTTGTCTTGAGGATTTTTTTTGATGATAATAGTTTGTGTTTCATGCGATCTCGTTGGCCTTCTGAGAGAGGCCACGTGGAACTAGTTTCGCACGTGTTCTGTAGAGATGTGAGAGGAGAAAGATTGACACAGTGGGCCCCTCACACCTTGCCAACTCGGATTGAGACAGATCTCTTTATCCTGTTATTATTACAAATTTTCTCATTTCTTTATTATAAGATTATACAATTACAGAATTAGTTAAGACTTTTTCATTTGCTTAATATATTACGCATGATTCTTTACATTTTATTTATTTAAGAGTAACTACATTTAATATATTGAGTAAGGAAGTGATATGAAAATCAAAAATAACGAAATCAAGTTCAGCTTCTTGATTCCACGGATGATAATGGGTCCACATAACATAGATATACATTGAGTTTGATAGATATGGATCTTTGGATATCTAACTCATCCACCAAAATATAATTTATACATTTATGTACATGTTTAATATATCATGTATCTTATTTTAGACAGTTAACAGAATAATAAAAATGATAATAATAATTATAAAACATAATTAAAAATTCATCAAATATTTAAGATTCATCCATAAACATAACATTGCATTATATTACTGGATTAACAAGCATAACTTAACAATATAGTATCACACATTATTGTCTATATATATAATATATTTAGAATTAGAAATTGTGAATTTCAGTATCCACACATGGAATTGTTCAACAAGGGGTTTCATAACATTCGGTCTCAAATATTTGTGAACCTAAAAACACAATCTTAGGCCCATTGCGGGTATTATCGGCGAGTATCTGTGACTCTGAGTATACATTATCATCTCTAGTGGATCCCCATGTAATTTACTATGTCAAAAGTTAAAAGTTCAATTCATTGGAATGACACTTATTGAATATGAATTATATACCCCTAAAAAATTAGTTGTTTAGGGTAGAGTGAAGAGATACCTTATATAAAATAGAATTGTAAAGATTTGTGTGAATGGTCATTATCATAAATTTGGGCCTTGCCTCAGTGTGACTTATAAATTTTGGTCGCAAGCCTTTGAATTTCTAAGTGCATATGGATTCCATGTTTAATAGTCATAGACTCTACTAAGTGTATGTATTAGCCCCCACCGAGTAACTACCATCAAATTTATCTTCAATGTTGCTAGCAACATCCATAACACCAATCTTTAAAGTTATGATGCAACATTGCTAGAAACATGATTGATATCCCATGAGACTAAATCTAGAATAACATTATTCTTTCACCTCTAGGACCACCAAATCCCACTCATGAAAAACCTTCCTTTGGGTAAATTTGAGTTATTAATCAACTAACTAATTCAAGATTGGATAGGCCAAAAGACATTATCTAAGAATGCTACAACAAAACTGAGTTAGAACAACACCTAAGGATTTGCAGCATGTCCTCTTCAACAACGTTACACCTATTACAAACTAGAGACAATGCCAACTTTCTTTGGAAATGCAACTGGTTGGTTGGGAGTGAATCATGAACAACAAGCCAACACATGAATCTCACTTTCTCAAGAACATTTATTCTCCACACCGATTTCTAACTAGTTTGCAAAGAACTCATATCATCACATGCTTTTAATCATTTGTAACATGAATTTGATTTGTATCCTGAAGACACATGATTCTCCCAAATCCAACAATCGTCTGATTGAGTTTATGAAGGATTAGTAATATTAATGATAGTGAATTGCATTCACATATCCTAAGTTTTAGTGGAATTACACAAATCACCAATCCATTTTTTACACCTACAAAAAAAACATCTAATTTATATACATACATTGCACTCACTACCCATACTTGAGAAGTGTAAGTGTGATTTTTTAAACAAAAATTGATGACAAGTGTAATTAAGTTAAACAAAATATGATATATTATGAAGACAACTTCAAATAGTAGATGAATTAATACATTTTCATTATTCTTAGTTGATTATGTAATGTATATATAATTCTAAGAATATATTGTTTAACTCACTTATCATATTTGAACTTGTTTATATAGTATATCATATTTTATTTAACTTAATTATATTTATCTTCGTTTTTTTGTTTAAAATATCACAGTAGAAGTAGTTATTATAATGTGATGGTCATTACTCGTATTAAGTTAGGCTAGGTGATTAACATAAGAAAACATGTGGGGTGGTGGCGCAGTTGGCTAGCGCGTAGGTCTCATAGCTTCTGAGTGATCCTGAGGTCGAGAGTTCGAGCCTCTCTCACCCCATTCTTTTTTCATAGGTAAAAGCATTGCATCCTTTTTCTACAATGCACCAAGCTTACTATTTATAGAATTCTTCTAACCAACAAAACTAACTTTAACAAACTAACCTTCTATATTTGAATTACACTATTTTAACATATACTTCTATTAATTATTATTTTTGTAATAGCTATAATATCTTTTCATCCTATAGATACATAACTATTTATTTTCTCTTTCCAACAAGTGTCCTTCCCAGAAATTGAACTTTTGATATTTGGCTTAATTCGATACTTGAGAATATAAAAGTCTTATATCAATTGATCAACGTCTGATTGGTTTCTAGTGAGACTAATTGTGAGATGACTTTTAAAAAAATACATTAGGCTCGAAACTTAAAAAATAATTTTTAACACTAAAAAGGAAAATTTAAACAATCTTATGATACTTGTTAATGCTAAACAAGAATACATTCCTCAAGAATATAATGAGGCCCAGAAGATCAACATCAAATGCTACCAGAAATCCCAAAGATTCTGAATCAAAATAAAGAGGAAAAAAAAAATATTTGCCGTCAATTTTTTGTGCTATTCATCCAAACATATTACATGACTAATGAGTGTGGCTATTTTGTCAATTTTTACCAGAATTATTCTTTGATATTAATTAACACTCGCTCTTTTATTCTTTGATATCAAAAATCTACATATGCTTTTGTTCAGTATCATTACACCAATCACCGATTAGTCATAAATTCAGATCTCTTTATTTGAAAGGAAAGCATTACTTATACTTATACAATTGAAAGTATTTTTAAGCCTAGCTATCTTAAGATAAGGTTACTCATACATCACCTATGCAATATATGATCCCTCATTAAGCAATATATGCCTAAGCTTACTTCTAAAAATAATTTCATATGATCTAAAATGGTGCATGTCATTTACCTCCATTGGTCATTGTCCCTCATTGATCTTATGCTCTTGTTGATTTTAGGAAGGTGAAGATTCCTTCATGCATTGTCATTTTCGTCTACTTCTAATAAAGTTTTTGTCTATCATCCTCTTCCAATGTGGTCCTAAATGTGGAAAATTTATGGTCCTCCCTTTATTCAATCGCTTGGGGACAAAATGTCATTGTTTAGGACACCATTACGCATGTTTTACTAGGAAGGACCTAATTGGACATGCACACTTGCTGTATGGCTAGTATGTGTGAAGAACACATAATCTGATTATTGAAAAAAAAAATCTGCAAGAAATTTAATTTTCTTACAAAATTTCTACCACTTTTTAAATAAAAGAAAAAGAAAAAAATATATGCAATAACAGTTTAAGTTTTATATACCGTTAGTACATGCATGATTAATTAACACTGGTTTTTAAAAAGTAACAAATTAAGGATAGATAATATATTGATTGCGTATAAATTTTTACGATGATAATATATACATATTACACTTAATAAAAAAACCATTGATAATATTTTAAAAATCAAAAGACATTCTCCCATTAACACAGCTATAGGACAAAACCAAATGTTGTAGAATAGGGGTCCCTTCTGCTTCATTGTTTCCCACTACCCTAAAATGTTTAATGTCTTATAGTTTAATAAGTATAAAAATCAACTGTCAAGAATCCTGTGATTCATATTTGTTTTGAGAGGTAGTTACATATCATAAAAGGGTTAGTTGTTAAATATAAGATGATGAAATGCCAATTTTCTTACCCACAAAAATAAGTATAAATCTTAAAACAAAAGCAATTTCAACAAACTCTTTTACAACCTGTTCTGTCTATAATAAATGGAGAAAATAGAAGAAAAAATAGCAAAAGAATTACAGGAAGAACCTCATCCCCCAAACACACAAAGGCAAAGCTAGTATGCAAAGCACTACCCTTTTCCTTTTCTTTTTTATTTTTTTATTTTTTTATACTCTAAAGCACATTTTTTGAGAGAGTAACAAAGCTAGTTTTGACTCTGCAATCTGAATAGTATTATATCAACTTTAAGGTCACACACTGCAAAGTAATGAGAACCAAAGCCACAAAGCCCACAAGTAACTTTAATTTTTCTTTCTTTGGTGACACTTTCTTTCTGTATGAATCCTCCTTTATTCCTTGGTCTTCCTCTTTGTCAGAGACTTCATCCAATTATTACCCTTTTTCACCTTCACTCCTTCCACCTTACTTGCCACGTGGCACACACCATTGGTCCTATTATTCCACCTTATGAGCTGGAATATGTGGCCTATTCTCTTTCGCCACCTAAATGTGTCATGTGAATTTTCATGCTCTATCACACTCTTGTTCTCCTTTTTGCTGTGATGGTTCCACTTCCAATTTTCTAGGGTGACCTTATTAGAGACTGTGCTATTTTTCCATGTGGCTACCCCATTTTCTTCAAACTTGATTGATATGAATGAGTCTGCAAAAATTATTTGAATAAAAATGTTCAAACCCTAACTAAAAATGTGGATAAGTTAATGTTATATAATTATAATTCTTCAAAATTTTGGCAAAGATATGAGAAAGAAGAAAACAATAATTTGATGTTGTTTACTTTTTTGGTTTGAACTTTAAATTATGTAGTGTCTATTGTACTTAACGAAGTTAAGGAATAAAACATCAATCATGTGTCTAATTATATTAAATACTAGATAATCATCATCAGGATTATAATTGAAGTTGTCAATGTAATAGACTAATACTAGATTATACTTGATATCTATTTGAGATTTGAGTTTTAGATGAGATGGAAAAAAAAATATAATATTTTAGGGTCATTCACAAATATATTTTGCAGCTCTCAATTTTTTTATTTTATCCCTCCAAAACTCAAATCAGAATCAGAAAGCTAAGTAACATATACCTAATTCGTTTGTGTGCCTGGTTATGTTGCAGAGGGAATTGATTGAAAGGAAAATCAAAGTCAAAGTAGTTGATCTGTCACTGCAGTATACAGTAGACACTGACACAGGGATAAAAAAAAGCATGACTGATATTTTGGCAGATTAATGATGTACCCTTGTTCCTCACCAAAATCATAGACCATAATGTTATAATTTTTCAGAGTCATAATGCTCTTGGCCTTTTCTATGACACTCATTCCACGCCTAGAAGGAAGGGATGAGAAAGCTGATAACCTAATGTCTAATAAGGGAGAAATAACCCATCTCTAATAAATCCACATCATTCATTATACTATTCAATCAAATTTATATGTCACCTTATAACATTCCTAATTAGCACTATAATCATGTACCAAATATACATTTTGACCTTAATTTTGTCCTATTATAATCTAATATTCATTCCACGTGAATGAAGATGGACTAGGATGTCTTATTCATTGTCTTGTGCCAATTACCATTACATGAATAAAAAAATAAAAAGTAAAATTTTGATTAACTCAATGAATAACAATGTTTTGAAGGGATGAATATTCAAAAAAAAAATCAATTTTATTAATAATCAAGAAAAACAGTGATTAAGGAAAACATAAAATAATATTTCTATTAAAAAATACATTACTCCTACAGAAGGAAATTATTATTTAATTTATAGTGGGAGAGGGAGAGACAGAGGAAGAAGAAGAAGAAAAAGGAGTAATATATATACCTTCTGGAGTAGGAGAAACGTCATAGTGAAGGTTTTGAGATTTGCACTGCCTGGAACTGAAGAGAGAACTAAAAGAAAAGATCTTGTGAATTGAAGTTTGTTGCTTTCTGTTTGTAGAACTTTGAAGTCTATGTGAACTAGCTTTGGTGGCAGAGTTGTGGTGGTGGTGGCTTTGTTTTGCAACCAAAATGAGGAGCCTTTCATTCAAACACAAGGGACAAACCCCAATAACTATTTGTTTTGGGTGGAAGTAGCAGCATGGTTTTCCCTCTCTGTGTGCATTTCTGTTCATGTTAATTGTGGTTGATACTTAGACAGTGGATAAGAAAGTAAAGTGTAGAAGTGGAAGAAGAATAAATGCAAGGAAATTGGAAAGGAAACCTAATGTGATGTCAACTAATTTAAAAAGGGGAAGGTATTATTGGGAATATATATGGTGGGAAGGGAAGCCAAATGGAAGAGGATGGGTAGGAGAGAATGAAGATCAACTGTCCCAAAATAATCATGTTTTAAACCAATCGATTTTGTTTAAGTAATATAAAAATTTTATTTTATATTTTTATTAGTTTTATTTGTAATGAAGTATCAATTTTTCATTAGATTAGGATAAAAATTTGGGATATAGATTGAGACAGATGATCCTAGTTCGGTATGAGATATCATCATTCTTGTCTCCCTTTATGTTTTCACCCAATTAGAAAATCTTATTTCATTACAAAGAAAATCATACATATAGAAATTAATATTTTTATATAATTTTATAAAGTTTGATTGACTATGAACATGAAGATATAATTTTCTTGAAACACACTATTGTTGTTGGATGGAAGATTATTAGGAAGGACGACCTCCCCTACATCTTCACCAATGTTGGAATCTCATTTTTGGTTGAACAATAACTATATAATTTATTGGAGTCGTCGTCAAATTTTAGTGATTAAAATGTAAAAAATCATCTTTATACTTATGGTAGAAATACATTGATCTTTAATTTGGAAATCTTAACTCTACGGTTGATTAGGGATTTAGAAGGTGTCGGCATATGGTTTGTCCATACTATATGGTACAATCATGAACTAATTTTGTTGGTACAATCAAGGGTGTCTTATCATATTTTTTGGTAAGGAACTAGTATCATTCGAGATGTGTGATTGTCTCTCTCAACAAGTATTGTTCTCATCGAATCATTGACATTTTGGCCATCATGGGATCTAACATGGTCTTTCCCCATCCTTTTTAATAAATAAAAAAGTTAAATTTGGAAATAAAAAATTGATTTTTATTTATTTTGGGTTAGACAAAATTAGATGTTGATAATTTAGTTTTTTGCAATTAAAATAAAATTAACTGTAATTTAATTTTTTTACCTCTATTATCTTTTATGGTCTTGATGTTCACATTTACTTTATTTTACCCAAAATTTAACATAAAGTACATACCCATTTTGTTTCCTAATCTTTTTCGTGAGCATCAAATTAGTTCCTAAAAAATTTTAATTGTCATTTTAGTTTCCAACAATTTGAACATTAGGTCATGTTAGTTCTTCCATCAACTTCCCTCCATTAAGTCTAAGAGATTACTCACGTGATATGTTAAGTGCTCACATGACCTCTGTTGGATAGACTTATGTGGACCATTTGCCATGTTAGAAATTGGGTGCACTTCTATTACAAAAGTTGATCAAATATTGGTTTTATGAACTTGTTCTACACAATTTCACAAATGACCATATTGTTTTTTTCCTTCTGAACCTCCAATGGCGTCTCTCACAAGTTTTAGGGTTCTGCTCACATTTTTCTTCTCAGGTGCACCATGAGATATGCAAGAGTCATAAGAAGTAAATTTCGTCCTCCTCTTACATACATGTTAGACTTAACAGATGGGAGTTCACAGAATGACTAACATGATCTAATATCCAAATTGTTGAAAACTAAAACAACAATTAATTTTTCTATAGATTAATTTGATACCCACAAAAAAAGACCAAATACTATTGCACATAACCTACATTTGGTGATAACCATCCCACCAAATGGGAACATATAGGTAGATCAGTAGATGTGAGTAATGAAAGAAATACTACCTACATTTTAAATGCATCATCTTTGAATATTGAACAACAATCTAACCTATGGGAAAAAAACACTTCTTTAAAGGAAATTTAGATTCATATATCTAGTGATTTAAGATTCTGTTAAATTCCCAGAATGATTAAAAAGTTAATGTTAGATTCCTAAGAACAATACTTGTTGATAGGAACACACATTTGGAAAGAAATTAGTTATTTACCCATAAAGTAAGATAATACTATTGATAGTACCAAAAAAATTAAAGCGGATAAAAGTTTAATTTCTCACTAGAATAAGTTCATCTTAGTAATATAATAAGACATTGAATTTCACTGTATTAAAGTTAAATTCAATTTATCATCAATTGTATAGTTCAATTGACGAAATTAGTTTAGTTTCACCATTTAATATCTCAATTTTGAGTCAAAATACTCAACTTATCCAAAAAGATATAAACAGCTCAACCAACCATAAAATAGTGTACGTCCAATTATATATAGAATATTAAAATAAATAATTAAAAGTTTTAATTGTAAATTATGTATTTATTTAATTACTCCAATTATTTAATTAATAAATAACTAAATAAATATTGTATGTAATTTTTAGTCATTTTTCATGTTCAACTATTTACGAAGCTAATTTTTTTAAACAACTTTAATTTAATAAATTACCCAACTTCAAATTTTCAACAATCTTTTAAATTATCAATTACACGCTCACAAATACAAGTTGAAAACTCGTAAGTACCGGGCTTACAGTAAGCTAGTTTTGCTTAGTATACTCTGTCTTGATGAGGAGTTTAAGGAATAAAAAAAAGCAAAAATCCATATGGAAAAAATATTGTACGGAGTCAGAAGTTATACAAAAAAAATCCATACGCTTCTAATTAATTCAATACCCAAAATATATATATATATATTTTAATCTGTCCTTTTCCCTTAATAAATATTCTGGAACACATGAGAGTCAGAACTCAGAAGTTATTAAAATCAGAAAATTAAGAGAAAATTAAGAGAAACTTAGATTTATACGGAGTAGAAGCGAATAAATTAGACCGTCGTCTCTAGAAAACAAAAAACATAGAGCGTCATTGTATCCAAATCAAGACATTAAATACTAAACTTGTACTTGTTATTTGTGAATAATAATAAGGTCTAAATTTGCGACTAACACTTCATTTGGGCATTAAAGCTTTGAAAAAATCAAGAGAAAAATCGTTGTTCATGTAGGTGTAGTTTTGGAATACTCTCCCATAATAAATTCTACTCTATTATTTGATTTTGACATGCATGGAAGTTATAGTACTATCTTGTGCAAAAAGTCTTCCTTCTTGAAACTGAAACTACATTGATTAGTTTTTTCAACGACCCTGACTAAGAAGAATATATCACTGGAATCAAAATGAAATTAAGAAGAAAATCACTGCTTATATTAAAGATGAATACCATGAACTGAAAAGGTTGTCTGCCAGAATTTCTGTGATAGTACTAGCATATGTTAAATTATGGCATGATAATTAGGTCATCTTTATTCTAGGAACTTAAAAAAATCGACTAAAAAAATGACAATTCTTCAAATAGATGCTAAGATGTGGAGTAAATTTAAAAGACTTACTATTGAAGTAAATGAATCTCTCTTCTAACCAAATGGATAAAATTGTTTGCAAAGTTCCCTTCACAACTAATAAGTTTATGTGCAGATTCATTATGATATAGGGTTCCTGCACTACTGAAGTAGGCAAGCGTATCCTTATTTGAATATGTGCTAGGCACTAGATATGGAATCAATACCAATTTTCTTCTTTAACATATCTGTACTTATGTCAAACATGTGATACACCGAATACACAAAGAAGATGACCATATAAGCACTCACTTGCTCTAGCATCATATATGTTGTATCATTATTACTTCGGGAAAGAAGAGTATATATAATAATAAAAATAAATTATATGGAAAGTGAATGTAGTAGTGGGGTGGACAATAATAGGGTTGTCCATGAAACATTGGAAAATGGTTTAAAGATGATAGAAAGTTAGAAACAAACAAACTAATGGTAACATGGGGTGGAGAGAGGGACACAAATCCTCTATCTCAAAAAACATGTATCTTCTTGTCTCTGTTCAATAAACTTATACCAAGTAATATAAATTTGTTTTTATAATTTTTCTATTTTATTAAACGATATTTAATTGGTGCAAGACACATATGAGGACATAGACTAAGATAGGAAATCTTGATGGAGACAGTGGGGATTGTTTTTTATTTGGTTGGCTCCAAGTCATGCTCAAAACATGGCCCAACGTTAGATGTTGGTTTCCTTCCTGTCCCTTGCCTCCTCCATTTTTCAGTCTCATCAATTTGAACCTTTGTCTCACAACTAACTAAAGGATTGTTATATGAACAACTAAAATAAAACACTTACTTATTATGAATTCCACTTAGAGTATATAGAAGATAAATTATGGAATAACTAAGTTTTTATTAATATTCTAGGATCCACATTTTTTTAGTTTCTCCGATCTCTCACATTCTAGTACTAGAGGATCCCTACAATATAAAATTATAGTGTGGATATTAGACTAATAATAAAAAATAAGATAATTATAACCACATACTCTGACAAACTTACTTAATAGATTCACCTCTTGAATGAAATATTATAGTTATGATACACATCTTAAATTATTTACAAAATTTATGCATTTTTTAGGAACTCGTTCATAATGATGGCAACTTCAAGTTAACTTGTGAATAGGGTTGACAATATCGAGCACATTAGTGTGTTTTTAATATATTCGTGATTATCATGGACGAGTCATTTAAATATCCTCAGACAGATGTTATAAATTCAGTGAATAATACATTGTGGAGGAGGCAAAGTTTTACACAATAAGTAAATAGAGAATAGCATAATTCTTATATATACAAACCCCTTAAAATAATAATAAAAATGAAGAAAGAAAAAGGGAAAATATATTAACCAAAATAATAATTGAGAAGAAATTGCAATAACTCTATTTTCTTCATATTCATTCAGAGAAAGTAACATTTAACAACGTGAGTAACCTAAAATGTATAATTTCTATAGTTGAACATGTTCTGGTTTATGTGTTATGGCTTGCAACTGTCAGATACTTGTTTTGTTGCTTTCCTTGTTTTGAGGCAATAGATGTAAATAAAGGGACCTATGTATTAAGAAGGCTTACATTAGCTTGAATCATATATATATATATATATATATATATATTATATATTATATATTATGTGTGTTGTGTGTTGATATTTAAAACTTTTATTCCGAAATTGGAACTCAGTGTAAGAAAGAATATTCCAATTCTTACTTAGTAATCATAGCAATTTAATGATTTAGTGTCAGAGTTGTAGCAGCTAGGACTGGGACAGCCACAAATTCACATGCTATCTCTGCTAATGTAGTTGTTGGCGAGAGACATATGAATGCACTCTTTGTTGATGCGGTAAAACTATTTTAGCATGATCTAACTACACTCGTAACATAGTTCTCTATTACTCCTAATGAGTTGAGTTTCCTACAGAGAGAGAGAGAGAGTAAAAGAAAGAGGTGGTGATGGAAGAGGGCGTGATTTTCCACTGGAATGTTTTCAGATCTATCTTGTCCATCTTTCAATGGTGGGCTTTCAATGTTACTGTTATCATCGTTAACAAGTGGATCTTCCAGGTTCTTTTTCCCTTTTTTTCATTACTTTTATTATTTTATCTAATTCCTTCTCAATTTTCAAAATAACTCAGGAATTATGCTCCTCCAGTTTATTCTTGGATATTTTCTCACTATAGTTACTTTTCATTTTCTCTTTTATGGAGCTTCTCTTTATATATAAAGGTGGATAGGTTTCTTAATTTGTATTATCAGAACTCCATGTAAAGTGGAATTATTCATTTCATTATTATGACATTGATGTTAGGACAAAACTTCATTTTTGAGGACCTAAATGATTCTGATAACCACACTGTTTAGATAATACTATACATTCATCTTATATCTGTTTTATCAATCTTTATCACTTCTCCCACCATTTCACATTTTGTATTTTGATCTGATAGGAAATGCTTTTAATTATAACATTTTCTGCAGAAATTGGATTTCAAGTTTCCTTTGTCAGTCTCAGGTATCCACTTTATTTGCTCATCTGTTGGAGCATATGTGGTAATTAAGGTGCTGAAGATTAAACCACTGATAACTGTTGACCCCGAAGATCGCTGGAGAAGAATCTTCCCAATGTCATTTGTGTTCTGTATTAACATAGTGCTTGGGAACGTGAGCCTAAGATACATTCCTGTTTCTTTTATGCAAACGGTAAAGTCCTTCACACCTGCAACCACTGGTAAGGCTCAACGATCAGTAACATTTACACTACATTTCTCATACCTGCTTTATGTTGAATCTTTAACAACACTTTCATATGATATTGGTGAACTGCCACAGTTGTTTTGCAATGGCTAGTGTGGAGGAAGTATTTTGAGTGGCGTATTTGGGCTTCTCTTATTCCAATTGTTGGAGGGATTCTTCTTGCTTCTGTAACAGAGCTTAGTTTTAATATATTTGGATTTTGTGCCGCCTTAGTTGGCTGTTTGGCTACATCTACAAAGACCATCCTGGCAGAATCTCTTCTACATGGATACAAATTTGACAGGTACTGTCTTTATGTTTGCTTTCATATTTGTTCTATTTTCGGATTTTTCCATATAAATCTTTCAGTTATTTACTTGTCTGTAATAGTTATTCTATTCTATATAAGGGACAGTGGATCTAGTTGTGGTTAAATCATATCAGGAGTATGGAAATTTCTTTTGTTGTTGCTAAGAAATCTCTGTCTCAGCATCTATAAAACATTTCTTATCAGCATTCCTGAGTTTCCCTGTGTGTGTTTGATTCAGTAGTGAAGGGGAATAAACTTTGCCACTGTGCAAATGTTGACCTTTATCAACCTTTTATCACTTGCATTTGTATCAGCTATGCTTATATTCTATCGTACTCTATGCATGTGTAGGTTTCTCTGAATTGTTTTAATACAAATTTTCTGCAGTACACAAGCCACAAGCTAATATTTCTTTTTCATGTTTCTTCAGTATAAACACAGTTTATTATATGGCACCTTTTGCAACCATGATCTTGGCACTTCCTGCTATGTTACTTGAAGGCAATGGAATTCTTGAGTGGTTCAATACCCATCCATATCCTTGGTCAGCCCTCATCATTATTTTTAGCTCTGGTGTTTTGGCTTTCTGCCTTAACTTCTCCATCTTTTATGTCATTCACTCCACCACTGCTGTAACTTTTAACGTCGCTGGAAATCTTAAGGTGAGATTTATCTTGAGATTTAATTCCTCCAAAGCTTCAAGCTACTATATTTCCCTGTCTTTGAGCATGACTGGATTATTAATGCCAGGGTAGTTTGATTAGTCGGGCATACCCAAACTATAAGGGTGACTCAGTGTATGAGGCTCCTACGTAGTGGGGTCTGGGGAGGGTTAAGGCAACCTTGCCCCGGAAACTGGAGAGTTTTTGTTTCTTTGAACTTGTGACTTGCAGTTCACAAGGCAAAAACCATTGTACCTAGGCTCACCATCTATGATGCCAAAGTATGATGCTGTATACATCATAGTTATTGTGCAATTATCAAAGTATGTTTTTTGTGCAGGTTGCAGTTGCTGTCCTTGTTTCATGGATGATATTTAGGAACCCAATTTCATATTTAAATGCTGTTGGATGTGCTGTTACTCTTGTGGGATGTACATTCTATGGTTATGTAAGGCACATGCTCTCTCAACAACCACAACTACCAGGAACTCCTAGGACACCAAGAACCCCTAGGAATAAAATGGAGTTGCTTCCTCTTGTAAATGATAAATTAGAAGATAAGCTCTAACTGCTTTAACTTAGCTACTTGTATGAATGAGTATAGCAGAAGTTGCAAAAATATATAAGTGACCTTCATTACTACCCCCAATCTTTAATACAAGGTTCTTTCTTTATCCTTAGCCCTCCATCTTTGCCAATTCTCTGTTTTCCCCCTTTATAGAATAGAGCCCTATTTCTTTCTCTTTACCCCTATGGATTGCAGCATGGGAGATGTATGGTTAATTCTTGATATTCTTACCCAATATTAAATTATCACCGATTAGCCATCAATAGGAATCTTACCTGATTATTGAATTAATTACATTATCACAAAGACAATTATAAATAAATTAGATGGACGCTACACTTTAATTAATACAGTATTCTATCATTGACAATGTGAGGAAGTGTTCTATACCTCTGCCAATGACAAGACAATATAAGACCCACCCTTGTAACACTCTGTTACCTAAGACCGTACAACCTAGACTCTTGCTCCAAGCCCCAAACTATTATGCACTAGACGGGCCTACAAAGTGGCTACACGTCCTATATACAAAGTATGGATCTATAAATCACTTGGTTGACCATACTAGGAGCATTTACAAAGGAATATTCTTTTTATTTCTCTACTAAAAATAGGGGATTTCCCTCGTGTGGAAGTTTATTTACCTTTTTGAACTTACTTTTCTTCATTTTGTCTCTTACTCAGTGATATTTTATATATCTCTATCATATATTGATTTGATCATCGGAGAATATTTTTAAGTACCTCCCTCGACAGGTTCAAACATGCTGAGATTAACTAAAAGATTATAGCAGATTCCTACCATTTATATTCACCTTCTCAAAAACGAAGAACATTAGACAAATATGTTGAGGTTAAACTAAAATATTCCAACATATTTCTATCATTCATATCCACCTTCCTCAACCACAAAACACTATTAATATTAAACTACACCTATAAAATCACTAATTAATTGGTTTGATAGAAAAATGTTCCAAGTTAATATCTTGAATGTGTTTGGATGGTTTGGTCAATTATAACAATTATTGACCTGTCTAAAATTTTAAAACAGAGCACTTGTTGACCGACCAATGCTTCAAAGTTAGGAATAAGAAAAATTAACTGACCCAACATGATTTAATAATGAGTCTTTGAATTAAGTTAAAAATATTAATGAGTCCACCATCCAGCAACTGCCTTAATGCTGGCTTCAAACTAATATTCAGATTTTTAGTTTGGAAATTAAAATACGGGTGACAAAAGGTAATGCTCTATCTATTTTCTAAAAGAAATATCAAATATTTTGAACCTTCTACACAAAATCAATTTGGACACACCATACAAGGACAAACCAGTCCAGCAAAGCAACCATGGTAATTTGATTAGCATCATTGATAAATTGGACGGTCCTCTTGTATCTATAATTTTTGTCTAATTTTTGTCCTCTTTTTCTAATAATAAAAATAAATAAAATTGAAAAATAAAATCTTATGTGTTGTCATTTATTAAAATTACACTTAATGTACAAGTTTAAACAAGTTAATATTTTTATATATTTTCAAATTTAATAAAAAATCAAAATCTAATACTATGTAATTAACATCATAATACTCTATATAGTCCATCCTATCCGTTAAAAAAGTTAAGCAAAATGAACATTTTAGAGTAATGAATAAATTTTGTATGCATTGTGTGTTGAATAAATGTGGGTGAACATCATGCATAGGTTTAGCCGAAATTGCTAATAATTCTTGTAAGTCACTATTACGGATGATAATGAAAATCGAACCCGTGTGCATACGTCCAAACCCAACCATAATTTAATTGAGAAAACCCGATGTGATTATATTCGGATTCGGGTTTAACCCGGGTTTAAATTTCAGGTTTGAGTTTGGTAGAACTAAGACCATTCTCCGAACCTGCCCGAAGTAATGTTATTCAATTTGTAATTGAAAGTTCTATCATGTATCAATTTTCTTAATTTCTAATTTAACTTTATATACTATTGGATTCAGGTTTGGGTATGATACATTTATTTTCAACCGGCTAAATTTGGGTTCAAGTTTTGAATTTCGGATTCGGGTTTAGGTATCTACAAACCCAGACCCTGATCAATCCCATTGTAATTCATACTCTCTATTTGTTTTATGAACATCTTAATTTGTTGAATTTGGATTCTCTCTATCTTAGAATTATGAAACATGGCAAATGATAAAATTCATCATCTCATATCTTCCTCTTCAAGAGTACCTACTACATTGTTAGAGTGAGAGATGTGAACCTTCTCTTTCCTATCTCTTCCTCCTCATCAGCACTCAACCTCAAGGCTACCAAAAGCATAGAAGAAAGAAAATAAACCTCACCAAACTCTAACAAACAACATCTATCACCCTCTCCAAAACTTACCATTTTCTATGCATATGCTTTCTCTATGATATTATTGCACAGAGATGAAGTACTCTTAATTTTTTTAATTTTTTAATATAATGTGTTTTCTCTCCTAATGTAACAATTTTTTTGGTAATGCTAATGGATATTCTCACGCTATAAATTACACCAACAATTTGAAGAGGAAGATATGATTCCTACAATTTTTCGTGAATTAATTTATTTAAAAACATATTTCTATATTTTTAAAATCCGTTAAAAATAATTTGCCATGTGTGATAAATAGTACCAGTCTCTAGGGTAGTAGATAGGGAGTATGACTTCTCTCAAGAAGAGAAGTGACTTTTTTCTCTTTATATTTTAAGAGTAAAAATGTAATTTTATTTTAAATAATTTTCTTATCCTCTTTCATAAAATCAATTTCCTCTATTAATGGAGATGAATCATTTGGTAGATGTGATACACGCTCTAATTTGTCTTATGAACATCCGTCTCTCTCCTTTCTTGGTCCTGAGAGGTTGAAAGATCAAAACAAAAACACAGAAAACCCTAAACCTCTTTTTCTTATCCCTCCCAGCAACTACAAATTTTCACCCTTTACTTCAAACCTTTGCCCCCTTGCAGACATTGTACCATATTACTTAAACTCCTTTTTGAAAACCCATCACTTTACTTGTTAACATCACTGCAAAAAGGAGCTTCATTTCACTATCATCTGGTTTCTCCAACACCACCCATATCTACTAAAAACTGAAAAAAATCACTTTTTTAACATCTCCTTCCAAGTTTTTCTTCTGGGGTGGCCAATATTCTCACCACCATCTCACTTTAAAAGTTTAAGCCATTACCATAATGCCAAATCAAAAGCCCATTTCACACACCACCTTGATTCTCTTCCTTTCACAGCTTATTCTGATCAATGTAGCTCAAGTAACCTCAAAATCCACCATAGAACCATGCTCAAACTCAGACTCATGCAATGCCCTCCTAGGCTACACTCTCTACACTGACCTTAAAGTCTCTGAAGTAGCTTCCCTATTCCAAATTGACCCAATTTCTCTCCTAACAGCCAATTCCATAGATATCTCTTACCCTGATGTGGAACACCACATCCTCCCTTCAAGACTCTTCCTCAAGATCCCAATCTCTTGCTCATGTGTTGATGGCATTCGAAAATCGATTTCCACACATTACAAGATTCGCCCTTCGGATAGTCTTTCGTTCATTGCGGATTCGGTGTATGGAGGTCTTGTATCTGATGACCAGCTCAAGGAAGCTAATTCTATTACTGACCCTTCTGTGCTTGATGTTGGGCAGAGCCTTGTTGTGCCTCTTCCTTGTACTTGCTTCAATGGCAGTGATAATTCGTTGCCCGCGATTTATTTGTCGTATGTTGTGAAACAGGTCGATAGTTTGGCTGCAATTGCAGCCAGGTATTTCACCACTCTTACTGATTTGATGAATGTTAATGCCTTGGGGAGCAGTGCTATTGCTGATGGTGATATTCTTGCTATTCCAATACCAGGTAGTTTCCTTCATTCTCATGCCTAAATTTGTTAGTTAACCTTTTATGTTACCACATTACTAGTCATGCGAGTTTCTATTTTAAGATGGTGAAAAGAGCAAATTTAGATTATCTAACTATGTATGGATCATGATTTAAAGTTATTATGGTTGATATTGTCTATTTTAAGAAGGTGAGAAGAGTTAATTTTGACTGTAAAACTCTATGTGGTCTATGAAGATTAAGTAATTTTATGGTCACTTGTCCACTTAAAAAAAGTTGTATCCATTTATCTTTTCAATTTTGATCATTTAAATAAGATTCAATGGTTAAGATTCTCACCTGATATGGTAGATTCATGATAATATTCTCACTTGATATTGTATTTGTCTAGTGTAGTGAAATATTGACTATTAAATCATGCATGGTAATGAAGATCATAAGTTGTTTAAAGACATGAATCATGAGGCAATAAGCAGCCTGTTACCATATCATGAACAAACTCTTTCAAAAGCTTAAGGTCTTAGGTCAAAGACATGAATGGTTTTATATCTTTAACATTTACATATGATATGTTGTTCAATGGCTAACCCTATTTCTCATGTTACAGCTTGCGCTTCAAATTTTCCGAGATATGCCTCTGATTATGGTTTGCTTGTCCCTAATGGGAGTTATGCCATTACAGCAGGCCATTGTGTGCAATGTAGCTGTGGACCACGAAACCTGAAGTACTAACTATTGGATCTTTTTGTTTCTTGCAGTTTATTCCTTCTACCACTATTAAATAAATCTGTACTAGATTCTTTATTTCTTCTGTTGCATAGAAAGATGTTAAACTGTGCTTTTGTGTTTCTTACTTTCTCTACAGTTTGTATTGTATGCCAGCTTCTCTGGCTGTTTCATGCTCCAGTATGCAATGTAAAAACATCAACCTTATGCTTGGGAATGTTACGGTGCAACAGACTGGTGGTGGTTGCAATGTTACTTCTTGCAATTATGATGGTATTGCTAACGGCACCATAATAACAACGTGCGTTTATCCTCTGCACGTCTGCTTTTTTCCCGAGTTGTTTCAATATTATTTTTGTTAGGGATGTTTTTTAATAGAGCTCATTCAATCTTTCTTGCAACCCTGCAGGTTGTCCCCTACTCTTCAGCCTCGATGCCCAGGTCAGAGTGCAGCAACCATCTATATATATAATGTCACTGCATTTGAACTCAAAGTGTAGACTAGACTGTATTTGCAGAAACTAGAGTGGGTTAGATTTGGTATCATGTAGCATCATAATCTAGAATAAAGTCATGGCAGGAAAATAGCATCCTGTATTAAAGACATAATTTATGAGATGTCTTCTGAATATATTAAAATGATGCTGCAGGACCACAAGAATTCCCTGATCTTATAGCTCCACCTACAACTATCACCAGAGAATCAATATTTGCACCAGCACCGGCACCTCAATCACATGGAAGTGGTGTAACAACACCCAAATCGTCGGTGGTACCTTCAACAGGATCGTTTCCAGGATTCTCACCTGCAAATGGTCCGAATAGTGGGATTGCTTCCGGTGCTTCCGCAGCTTGCTCCTCCGCGAATCCATTGCCTGCGACTTTGGCATGTGCACTTTTGCTGTTGCTTGTCAACTTGATGCTCCCGGAAGCATTGTAATCTTTTCAATTTTGTTGTGGATCTGGTTCTACCCTGTTACTTTGTTATCTATGTATTTGTACTCTTAAATGGAACTAACTTGTGAATCTGAAAACTACGGGATTTTGGGTCTCATCACATGTTTAGCCTTTTATTGTATTTGTGCTTTACTATGCTATGTTTGTTCTTGGAATATTCTGTTATCAATCATTACTAATGCTGTAAGAATTTGATGGTGATATCTATGTAGACACTTGCAATTATGTATATTACTTTGTCTTACTATTTTCTCTGTTGTTAATTGTGCGTAATTCAAGTTCTTAACTAGTAGTCATGTATTTTAACCTAATGTAATACAAAACTACCTCGTTTTGTGTCCATTTAAAGTGGATTTAACGCGTTTGTTCCAAGGACTAACATGATTAACATCTGTCAGTGAGTGACTAAAGTGAAATTTCCTTTAGGGTATGTTTGGTGCACATTATTAGACATGAAATTGAGGGCAGGGATTGAAATAGTTTCCTATATCTCATGATGGTTCCTCTTCTCCATCCCATTTAAATCTTAAAATTTGTGATTTCTTCTTAAAAAGTTCTATGCATTGAAATAAACTTCACTTCTTCCTTTTCTTTTTGAAGAAATTCATCTCCTTCACTAGATCAACTAAGCAACAGTTACATCGTCTTCTTCTTCACGACATACTTATATGTGGTGTGTTGGTTTCAAAATTATGTGCTAAGATGGAACATGTAAAATTATGTTTTTTAAAAAATTGTCAGAATGTGGATATTCTTTGAGGGTACGGACACGATTGGTATAGATGAGTGATTATTTATTTGAACGTTATATATATGTATGGTTTAATATAAAAATAATACAATCACTATATAAGATTGAAAAATAAGTGATGATTAAATATGAACGATAAATGATACAGTAACAATATATAAAACTCATACACTATTAGTGTGTGTATATATATTTCTATTTATTTTAGCCACTATGCAAAATTAAAATTGAAAAAGCTTATGAGAGCTAATAAGGAGGATTCCTGACCCATAAGATAGGTGCTGTACTTAGTTATACAAAAAAGTAACGAAAAGGGACAGATTAGTGAGAGATGGCGCTAAACCAGTTTTTGTATAGTTGGAGAAATGAGATTATGATTGTAACATGGAAAAATCAACCAAGAGGTGAAATAATCATCTATTTTAATAAATAAAAGCTTCCTTTATAATCTAAAGTAGTTATTCAAACAAATTTACTTATCAAAAACACTTCTTTAGTCTCAATATATTTTAAATATGTATTTTTCTAATTATTTTCGAAAATTATAATTAATCAAGATAATAACATAAACTTATTATATTTTCAAATTCAACCCCAAACAATAAAATGGAATTAAATTAGAATTCTAATATATAATTTTTTACAATAAGTGAACTTTCCTCCGTTCAATAATAAAGGACCACATGATAATAAGTGTGAATTTGGAACAGTTACCATACCACAATTTTTCTCTTCTCTTTGTTTGAACTCACCGCAGCAGAGTATGAGTGCAGAAAATATGGCAGCAAAAGAGAGCGAGATCGTAACGAAGAACGAAGATAACGATATAGAATCTCAGATTCAAACCGCTATGCGCTCTCGCGTCTCTTATTTCAAACAACAATCCGAGTAACACTATTCTCTTCTCTCTTTTTGATTCTACCTCTTACAAATTTTCAATATTAATTTACCCATCTTTTATCACTGCAGTTCTTTGACATTCGAGGGCGTTCGTAGATTACTGGAGAAAGACTTAGGATTTCAAGAATTCGCTTTCGATGTTCATAAGGCATTTATCAAACAATGCTTACTCAAGGTTCAAAAAACCCTAATCTCAACCCTAGTTTCGATAAATGCAACTAGGGCAAGTATCAAGCATCTATTTTTTAATCGTAGAGTACGAAATTAACATTTCGCGAATGTTATTTTAGCTGGATTGCTATCTATTAACTCTTACTAGACTTTGATTGATTTAAGTATATAGCATATACGTGTATGGTGTTAAGTATATATTTTTTATACAACTATCATGGCTTGTCGTTGCCGATAAGATTTATTTATAACATATTTGCATTTGATTTATGGCCCACTAGTTTAAGGGTTTTTTCCAAAAAAAATTATAATTTGGTCAATAAAATCTATCATGGCAGTTGTACTCATTTGTTTGGTTGAGCTTTTTATAAAAAAAACAGAAGGTTAAAGAAAAAGCTGAAATCAGTATTTTCAAGAAACTATGTTTTTCACTTCGCGGAGAATAACTTTTTTAAGCCTAGACAAACTGGCTCTTAAGGACATGTTTGGTTTGTGTAAGCTTTTGCTGTATTCATTTTCTGCTATTATTGTTAATTATAGTAGTGACCCTGTGTTTTCATTCTACGACAACAATAACCAAGCCTTAATCCCACTAGGTGAGGTCGGCTACATAAATCAAATGACGCCATAAAGTTCTACATGTTTAATCATGAATGTGACCCTATGTTTTCATTGCACTGTTTTCACTGTTTCCTTGCATATATTTGAAACATAAGAAATGAAAGGAACACAAGAGGTCATAATTATAATCATCAATAATGAAAACAAGAAACTTTTTGAAAAGCAAAAAAAGGCCCTTGATTTTGCGAATTCTGATGTGATAAAGATTGATTTGATTTTATCTTTTGTCTGTATGTCAAAATATCAATGTGTGTCTTGTTCTCTCATTCATGATAGTGCTTAGAAGAGGTTGGTGATGATGATGCCCCAAATGTTGAGGAGGCAGATGAAAAAGATGCAAGTACACAAGAGACAGAGAAATCAAAAGAAGAATGCCAACCAACAGATGAAAAGGATGTTTGCTCTGAAGATGAGGAGAAAATGGAATACTCTCCAGTGTTAGGTCTGCTTAAAGAGCAAAAAGGAAATAAACTTGAAACCAAGGAAGTGAAAGGCAAGGAGAGGAAAGTTGCTCCAAGTGAGACCCTAATTAAGAAAGCTGTTAGAAAAAGATCTTCCTACATCAAGGCCAATGCAGAGTATGCTGCTGGTTTATTCCATTTATTATTCTAAAGTCTCTGTATTACAATGCAAACATGCTCCCTATCCTTAACTTTTGATACATTTATCCACACCATGAACACATGCTTTTACTTCAATTCTGAAGGTATGACATAGAGTGCTTTTTACATGCTAATTGCAGGACAATCACAATGGCTGGTCTACGTCGGCTATTGGAGGAAGATCTTAAACTTGATAAATTCACTCTTGATGCATATAAGAAGCTTATAAGTCAACAGCTAGATGAGGTGAGTGAAAAATCTGTCTAGAAAGCATCATTGTTTCCCCATAAGAAGCACAGCCACACACTATCTGATGCTTATATCAATTATTTGTTAAATGTGAAGGTGATAGCGTCTTCTGAAGTTTCGGAACCTGCAAGCAATGCTAAGAAAATTGTTAAGAAGAAACCTGATACCAAAGCAACTAAAAAGGTAAGCAGCGAAAAGAACTCTGATACTTCAGATAATGAGAGCGGCGAGGAAGAAAATGAAGACGATGATGTTAAACCGAGAAAAAAAAGTGTCCCGAAAGGCAAGAAACAGACCTCTGTCAGGCCTCAAAAGCGTAAAAGGGAGGAGAACAATCCATCCAATAAGAAAATGGTCAAGACTACTAAGGCAGCCCCAGAAGATGACAGTGACACAGAAGATAATGGAAAAAACTCTGAAGATGATCAGTCCCATTCATCACCAGAGAAACCAACAAAGGTATTCTAAATTATTGATCACTATATGCTGATTGCAATTAGTAAAACTGGGTAACAAGTTGGACAGTTAAGGCCATAATCATTTCTTAATTAAACAGTGATCTTTTAGCTGAATAACTGCTTTTTATATGATGAAATAGGCACATGGTTATCCTTCTGTGTGACTTTTTATGAAGCTGTCCACAACATCATGTATTATTTGTCAATTCCTAGAAGTTAATTGGATATCATATATTTAATTGCATCATATCTTTATTTTTCCCCAACTGCAGAAGAAAGAAGTTTCAACTCCTGTCTATGGTAAACGCGTGGAACACCTAAAGTCTGTTATTAAAGCATGTGGAATGGGGTAATTTTCTTCATTAGGTTCCTTTTAATGATCCTAGATCTTTGTTGAGAATGATTTCTTGATGTTTTATATTTTTTTCAGTGTTCCTCCAGTAATTTACAAAAAAGTCAAGCAGGCTCCTGAAAACAAACGTGAAGGGCAGCTAATAATGGAGTTGGAGGAAATACTGTCCAGAGAAGGACTATCTTCAAATCCCTCTGAGAAGGGTGAGCTTGATTGTTAAGCTTACGTTTGTTAGTGAATCTTCATTTCTTGATGTTAGCTACAATATTTTCACCATGGTCTGACAAAATTTGTCTTGGAGCTGTAGTAATCGGCTGTGCACAATTATCTATCATTTAACCCAAAATTTGAACCCTTTTCTGGTTTTATCTTGGTCTTCTTTGTTTTCCTCCTAACTGCCATTAGAATAACACTGTGAAGCTTTTTTTATGGGTTATTTCTTTGGAAAATTACATTATTGTTCAACTGTACATATAATTGCGGACAAATGTTAGTGTATCGAAAAATAAAAATATAAGGAGTATTGTTCAGTAAAAAAATTGAAGTTTGGGACTTTACTCTAATTTCTGAAACTCAAGGGATTGTTGATGTGCAGTCAATCTCAAGGAGATTGGGTTACTGTAGTTTTTTCTTATGATGGTCATGTCACATTTTTAAATCTATAAGCTGCAGATACTGGTAATCCCTAATATGATTTCCATTATATATTTTCACTTAAAGCTTCCTATTTGCCCCTTTTTCTTAAATTTTTTCTCATCTTTGTTAGAAATCAAGGAAGTACGAAGGAAAAAGGACAGAGCAAAAGAACTTGAGGGTATTGACATGAGCAATATTGTGTCAAGTTCACGTAGAAGATCAACAACTAGTTTTGCAGCTCTTCCACCTCCAAAGCCCAAGACTCCAGAGAAAACTAATGGCATTGATGCTAAAGACAGTGATATTGATGAAGGCAAAGATGATGAAGAGGATGAAGAAGATGAAGAAGAAGAAGAAGATAGTAGTGATGATGAGGGAAGTCAGAGTGAAGAATTTAATGAAGGTAAGTCTATTTAAGATATTTTAAGGGTTTGCTATGTTTTCATTTTGCTGGTTATATCAGAAATCATCTTATATTCTGGAATCATGGGTCTTGTAGTGTTTTTGCAGCTGTTAATTAGTTTGTTGTGAATACTGAATGATAGTTAATTGCTTTGGAGTTTGGACTGAAGCACCATGGGTGGTAGGAACTCAAAGTTGATAGTCCAATCATATTATTTTAGCATTTTATAGCTTGTTGCCATGCCCTGCATTTCAAGTTTCAGTTTAGCATCTACATGCTGACAGCAATAACTGAATTTTATTCATATAAAAATTTATTTAACTGTGGGACACATGGATTTGGCAAGGCCTTAATTCGTTAGCAATTTGATGTTATATGGTAAACAAAGCACATATAATGACAAAACACAGAACAGCTAAAGAATCTTTGGTTTTATAGAATAACTAGGAAAATAAAGAATTTCAAGTGTAATGGGTGGTGGAAGAAATTCCAGGTCCTTATATATAATTGTATCCATTTTTTCTCGATCTTTGTAATGTTTCTTGTGTTACCCAAATTTGCTCTGTGATAACTTTAATTAATTGTCGAGCTAGTGGGACAAGGACTTGGTTGTTCTATAATTTCAATAGTTCAATTCATTCTTAATGCAACGAAAAGGAAAACGTTAGGTGCATTTTACTACACAAAGCTTATTGTGATTCAAGTTTACTAATCTTGTTAAACTGTTTCCGGCAATATCTTCTTGATGACAACAATATGCATGGTTCACTGCGTTTTTTTGCTTTGTCTGGAAGTGGTTTACCGACCCCATTGTGTCCTTACATTCTTTCGTTTATGCAGATGAAGAGGACAGTGACTGAACTCAATTCCTGCAGATTCCAAAGTATTTAGAAGGTGATTTTTTTCAAAACTAATTAGGAGGTGATGTTATATAAAGTAATGTATTGCAATGTGTTCTCTTTTCTTCGATAAGTTAACTGCTGTTTCTACGTTTTCCTGAATTTTACCGTTGGAAATGGACAGTACTTGTTGCTAGTTGCAGAAATATTAACTTGTACAAGTCACTTGAGGAAGACTACTTAGTTTTCTCCTTGATTCTTTGCTAGGAACTTATACACCGGTAAACTTCACCGTTTGATTGTGAAGCTGTAGCAGTAGAGTGGCCATTAATGGAGGCAAAGTTGGTCATCTTTTAATATTTATATCATCTTTTCAACTATTGTTTAGGTATTAACGTCCTTTGGACACTGAGTGTATGTACTGATACTAGTTGGTGATTTTAGGTATAAAACTGATAGTATAAAATAATAAGATAAGGTCTGATAGTACTAGCTATTCTTTCAACTTATCCTTAAAAGCTACACTAAACGCAGCGTTTTTAGTTAGAAGACTTCAACACAGTTTCCTTCAGCAGAGACTACGAGAATCAGTGTTTTACTGTTCAAGGTGCATTAGTGCTTTACACTGCTCCAATCAAATTATCACAAATGTTCTAATGCATTACACTGCTCCAGTCAAAATTTAACAAATAAAATAGAATTAAATCTGAGTTGTTAATAATACTCTGGGAGTAAGTTAGAATTTTTGTTACCTAGTGATCCTTTGTTCATCATTACCGCCTAATAGGGAAGACCCACGATAGAAAATGATAAAGGTTGTGTTGTCTACTGGGGAATTGATATAAACCACTCTTGTGACATCACATATTCACAAGAAGAAGTGACCCCATCATCGATAGTATGATGATGAAACATACTGATGGAAGACATGTCTAAAGCCTTTGATGAAACAAAAAATAAACAAGTGTGTCATCGACGTGAAAGCCTGCTTTCCAAATCAAATAGCCTGATAGCCATAACTTAATACCCACGTTGCCATGTTCTATAGTTTGTTTACTAGAGTTTCGTTTGACTCCATTCTGACCATTTTTAACTTTCTCTCAAAGGTGGGGATCCACTTACTCAAGAGTAAGTGGAAAAAAGCTATTTCACATCTTACTCATTTATTCTTAGAAAATCTAATAGTTTAAGATCTACTCATTAATTCAAACCATTAGATTTTTGAAGAATGAATGAATAAGATGTGGAATAACTTTTTTCCACCAATCTCTCCCCTTCTTTCAATAGGTTATTAACCAACCAAAGTCTTAGATGGATTAAAGTCATAATTATAGCCCATTATTTTTTTTGGGTCTTTTTTTAACCACTATCGACTAATATTTATTTGACTTTTTTTCTTTGTTGAGACTTTTAATTGTCTTTACATTTATCTAAACCATGGGTTATTTAACCATCTTTTCTATATTATGAGCTACAATAACTTTTTCTCTAATGCATTTTTAATTTTATTTTGTTTAGTATATTCGCTCATTCAATGTAATATTGCCATCTATGTCACATTGTGTTTATTTTATGATTGACATTTTATCATCTAACATTCATTCTCATATAACATTGTTAGTTTTATGGCCACCATTTTATCCACCATGTTTGAATCATATAGTTTTATCTATCGTGTTGTATGATTAACTCAAGATACTTAACTCCAGTTATTTGTGATATGATATAATCTCCAATTTGTAGATCTATAATAGGATTTGTCACCTCTTATTAAATTTACACAATATATTATCTCACTTTAGCTTAACTAAAGGCATGTGATTCTAAATTTTGTCTTCATATTTATATATTTCCATTTAATTTTCTCCCTGCTTACTTAAATGGAGAGATTGGAATAAATTTGGGTTAGGGTCGATGTTTAATGAACCATCAAATTTGATTTAGGTCAGAAGAAGTCGTTTTCTTTTAAAAAAATTATTTTAAATATCTCAATTTGGAATTTAGGGGCAATGGAATGACTTTCGGTACATGTTTTTTCTTCTGTTATAATTGTTTGAAATCATGGTAGTCAATAATGTTGCTGATGGGTGATGGCATGACCGTAGATAATGTTATCAACGATTAGACCATTCATATACACATCAATAAAAATCCATACATAATAAGTTGTCGTGAATCTAGGACCCTAGGTTTTGAAATGCAGTTACATTGAATGAGTAAATTTTTGTATAAGTTGAGATGTAATAAATATTCATGGAACCTGTGATGAGAAGAAATATAACAAACAAGTGAAAATAATAACATGGAAAGTAAGTGAAAGAGATAATATATATCATTATGTGAGATTTGAGAGATATTGTATTCCACTCTAGTTGAGTGAGGTTTAGTGTTATCCTCTTAGATAGAGAACAAATATTATAATTCTACATTTTATAGTAGAAATATTTCTAAACTAAGTATCCTAACTTTTTACATCTCAATTTGAGAAAGTTTTCTCACATTAAAATTTTTAGTATTATTTTTCTACTTTTTTTTATTTGTATAATTGTTGCTTCCACAAATGCCTACTTGGCATCATACATGAGGAAATTTGTTTTTCTCTCTCAATGCAGCTACGCCACTAAATAAAAGCGTGTGCATTAACAAAATAATATTAAAATAAGAAAAAGGAAGAAAAAAATGTTGAAATGTGTGATGTGATTTTAACTTTAGACAAATGCTTTCTCAACCACTTTATAAATACGTGCCGCAGAAAACATAAACTTTATTATTAACACCCACACTCAATAATGTTATGTTTATCAAATATGTAGCTATCGTCTATTGGATTGTTCATGCAAAGAGGTCATGTTAGTGACTAGGCTTGTTCATGTTGGAATTGTTTTGATTTTAATAATGTTATAAATTTATAAAGCCATTATTATCACCATAAAAGTACACTGATCTTTATTTTGGTCAAAAAGATGATAACTCTTTAGAAAAATATAGTAGGTATGCCATGCTATTTATTTTTGTCTGGAACATGCATGTTTAAGATTTGTTCAATAATGCATCTTATGGTAATGGCAGTGACTAATCCTAAGAAGAAATCTAGGGCAAAACTGATTCATGCATCAATTAATTTATATTATAATATCTAGCCAATTCTAATTTAATATTAAAGCATTGCCGTAGATAAATATTGTGCTTTATTGATAGTGGAGGCATAAATCAAGAAAATAACGAACGGAAATTATTTGTCCTAAAATTTGGTGTCTATTGTGTACCAATCTAATCAAGATATTAAAACATGAATTTTTTGAGACATAAGATCCTTGTTCGAAAATGACAACATGAAAAGTTCAGGAAGGGCACGTTATTATTATATTTAACTTTCTTTAATTAATATATAACTATGTATCTTTAAAATGCTCAGTTAACAACGTTGGACTTATAACATGGTGTTCAATGTGCTTTTGTCATTATTTTAGGAAAACATATATACAGAGAGGATATATTCTTATTCATCTAATAAATTCTTCTTGCCGACCTAAAAAATATATATACAGAGAAGATAAAAGATAAGTGGGAGATACAAATGAATACATATGGCTGTACCAAAATTTTGGTATAGGTACAAATAATAGAGTTATATGTTTCTAATTAATGTGCTTTGGTGAACTTGAAAGTTAAGTTGGAGAAGGAACTTTGGGGAAAGAGGAGGTAGCAATTTTGTTAAGCAAGTAGTGTTGGACCTACCAGACACTACGCACCATAACTTGTAAGTATTGTTTGGTTAGTTCCAATGTGGATCAAACTAAAGAAGTTGGAGATGATGATGATCCATGCATTGGGACCAACGTGTCTATTAGAGGAATGCCTAAACATGAAATTAAAATTGGTGATAGCGTGTGAACTAGTAATAAGGGATGACAAATACAAGCCTATCATATACTTTTAAAAAGAATATGATATGTTAATTGAGAGGACACACATTTTTCGTCTCAAATTGTAGCTCAAACTATCTCAGTAACTAATGATATTGAACTAAAAATAGAAAACATAATGAGTATTTAATTTTTAATTAACATAACGTGTTTTTATTGGTTCGAAACATGGATTGAGATACAATTTGGGACAACAAATATTTGTCTTCATTAAGATGCAAAAATGTAGGGAATCATAAGGTAGTGTGATTGTTAAGATGAAGAAGTTTAAGGAATGAAATGAAGGAGGTTATGAGTTCGAGTGTCACCCATAACAAACTAAAAAAAATTATAAGGTGATTTGATGCAATGAGAAATGGGAAAAGGAAGTTGAATTCTTTATAGTATTATATATTTTTATACCTATATTATGTTATAGGATTATGAAATGCTCCCTTGAATAATGAATCATTAATTTAACTAAATAATAAAATAAAGTAAATAGATCTTGGTTTCTTTGCCTCTCATGTCTATGTATATTTTCAATTGAAAAATCTCATATATCAATAATACACATTCCAATTAATAGAGAGTCATTCTAATTGTTTTGTTATGAAAGAAATATATTTATTAGACAATTTGTCCTATTATAATTTTGGTTGTTTTCAAAATCAATTCTAAATATTATAATACTTGTATGTGTCACATTTTTCTACGACAATTGTCACCGCCATTATCATATGCATCAGCTAGCTAGATAGCTAGGGACACACCCCAGCAGAAGAAAAGTAACACCAAAGATATTTGATAAAAGTGAAGTGGAAACCTCTAATCATTCTCCCATTTGGGGTACAAATATTCAACTTGTTACCATATCAATTATTCTTGTAGTAAAGTCTATCCTACTAGCCTACTACACCATACCCTCAAGATTCTAATGATTCATTTTTATATATTTTTTCTGCCTCGTGTTGTTTAACTAGCAGCTAGAAGATATAACTTATGTCCATTGCAAGGAATCTCATGGAATCTTTTATTTATAATTTTTTTATTTTAGTACAAAATCTCTTGGAATTTGATTCTCTTCATAGTGCTCTTGTTTTGATTCCCTGGGACACAATGGACTTTCCCTGACAGAGCACCACCACGTAATAATGCTAGTTCCAATATATTTCATGATAGTAATGCTTTGCCCATAAAAGAATATTAATTAATCTTTTATAAATTCGATGCTGAACTTTCGTATGAGAATCATTTCTCTGCCTAACTAATGTATTGTGTGTCAAACAATATTAGGTCACCCAGAATTCTATATATTAATTTAGTTATATGTTTTCTATCACCTTCACAATGCATAAGATTTTCACTTAGTAGAGTTTGAATGTAATATATGATATATCTATACAATTTTATCATCGTAAAGGAATAATTTTTTTCCAAGAATTAAAACTCATGCTTCCATGTAACAAGGTTGTTGCACCAAGAATGATATTAATCTTTTTCTCTAAAATTGATCACCTGAACAATGTAAGAAACACTTAATTGTGAGGAGAGTAGCAAAAGCAAGAAATACCTAATGAGAGTAGCAATTGTTGGTGGTGGTGTTGACAAGGATTGTGGAAATAACGTACGGCTAACTAATACTAATAATGTGATGAGCTAGAAACCGAGGATATCGATTGCAAAAGCAAACACCATAACATAAAGTAGTGGAAAGTGCACTTAATTGATCTACATTCAACTTGCTAGAACTTTTTCTAATTAAATATTTTTAACACATTTTCTTAATAATCATCCAAACTACTAAACATTAAAAAAGTGTTGATTTTTAAAGATATTAACTCTACTTATTTTTTATTTAATAGTATAAATCAATATTGTGAAACTCAAGTCGGATGTCAAACCAGAAGATGTCACATATAATGTTTAACCGGTTAAACCATCCGATCAGATAATTTAATTTCATATATAATTAACAATTTTTATTTATAAATATAATTATATTCAAGTAACAATTCTCTATTTTTTTGGAACGGAGTAAAACAAAATATTATAGTATTGTTGCAATTTTTTTAATTTTTAGCGAACCGTCCAAATTACTTAATAGATTATTGTGGTTTAACTGGGTTTAATAAAACTATAATAAAGTTTTAATGCGGTACAATTCTCATTTAATCAAGACACCAAAATAAAACCATGAGATTTTGATGGTATAAACATTATTAAAGAGTGTATATGTGTCTCCTCACTTACACATTCTATTCATTTATACAATTAGTATGATGATTAGATTTAATTTTTATGTCGTACAAGCGGAGAGTGAGATGGAAAATGAAATAAAAAGAGGTAGAATACACTTCAAATAATCTTTTTTGATAATGACTCATTTTTATTGATATAATTTAATGATAAGAGATTCATTGACTCAGAGTAAGTTTTTTAAACTAACTCCATATCTTAGCCATCAATTCTAGGAAAATCTAATGATTTGAATTAGTAGGTATATCTAAACCATTGGATTTCCCTAAAATTGATGGCTAAGATGTGAAGTAAGTGGATCATCACCATAATCTAATTGAGCATCCATTCATCACTTTATTCAGGCAAAATACTCCAACTTAAAAATGCACAATTCAAATTGAAAATATGTTCCTCCTAAATTCTTATATTCATAAGAAATTAACAAATATTATAAAATTGTACTTTATTTATTAATTATTGATTTATAAGTAACATATATGATTACTCTCATCCAAAAAAAAAATGAATTTAAATTATTACCATTCTTTTAAAATAGGAAATCTTTTTTTTTTTTTGTAATTTTCCAAAAGTGTCTTTCCTCCATTCTCACCATATACTCACTCTTCAATATCCCAATTCCCATATTGCCAAAAAAATCATTTTTTGTTGGGAGAGTTCATTTTTGCCAATTACTTTCACTTCCAACTAACTTGTGTTAGAAATGAAAAAAATACTTCTGAAACTGATTAGTAGAAAGCAATGAATACCAAACTATTAATAAAATGCAGAATCAAACAAGGGAGTTAGAGAGGAGAAATTGCAAGTCAAAAACAAATTGTTATTTATTTCATATTCGATGCCCCCAGAAACCTTGGCTACTGTTTTGAGATGGTGTCTTTGTGACAGAAGTGAGTTACAAGATATCTAAATTTAATTCTCTTCATAGTAGTGGTGTCTTTGATTCATTGGCATAATTTTGCAGGGGGGAAACAATATTGTCAAATAATTGAATTTCTACCAAAATAAATATCCTCAAATATTATTAGTCTATGACATATACAAAGCATCCAATATCAAATAATCAGAAAGATGTAGAATAATTTTTCCATACATGGAATAATTCAATTCCAATTAATGTACGGTGACTTTTTTTCCTTTTCAATTTGGCAGATATACACGTGTTTATCATTACTATTTCTTAGTTAAACATCTAATCACACACACACACAAAAAATTTCTTGCTTGTCATATTCGGTGTTCTTTTGAATTGCTTTAATTTTTATAAATTGAATCTTTGCTTTAGTAACTATCATTTGATAAGTGGCTCAACATAAGAATAAAAGAAAAAACAAAGAGAGTAATTAAAAGACAATAACATGGAATAAGGCACTATCATATTATTTGATTTACATTACACTTTCACTTTCACATAAGCATATAATAAAAGGAGGAAAAAAAACATGAAAGACACATATGAAAATGAACTCAGTGAAGCAGGCATTGAGAAAGATTTTCACTTCACAAAATCTTTCTTGAACTCTTTCTAACTAATTATGAAAATTTATAATGCAAGTCCTAATGGACCTTCATGATCTTGGTGCTGGTGGGGCAGTATTCCCAGCCCCTTTCTTTAAAATGTTATCAGTATAATCATTGATCTCAATGCACTCGGAAATTTCTAACCCTGATTTTGTACCATCCTTTATAGGTAAATCTTGACCTTCTTTCTCTAACTCTGTAGGACGGTCTTTGCTTTTGCCCCATACCACAGTGTAAAGTCCCAACACAATGAGAATAGCTCCAAATATACTGGAAATTAGGAAAACTCAAGAAATATTAATTAGCCTAAGAATTAAATAATAATTGATTTTTTTTTGGAGAGATGTTAATTGATTTAATACATACCTTCCTAGGTGAACTTTCTCAGCTAAGACAAGAGAGCCCAATGCAGCTGTGATAATCATACATAGAGGGCTGAAAGATGTAACAAATACTGGTCCACGTTCCCTTGTCACAACTCCTTGTACGTAGTATGCCATTCCAGAACACACCACCCCCTAATTATCACAAAATTTGAGTGCAAATTAATTAGGAATCGTCATACAATGGTTTTAATTGTGAGTTTAATTAAATAATCAAAAGGCTAATATATAAAATGATTAAAAAGCTAATAAAATAATTAGCACAAGAAAGGTACTCACAGAATAAACACAAGCAAGAAGCCTTGAGTCCCACCCTATAGCCCAAACGCTCAAGTCACGTTCAAATATAAAAGAAGCAATTGAACCCTCAATGATACCCATCACACAAATCCAAGCTGTGAGTGAAAGTTCTGCTGGGTACTTCTTCAAAGTGAATGACTGTAAAATTCAACAAAGTAGTAACACAAGTGAGATTATTAATTAGTCCACAAACACTTAAAATGAACATATTTTAGGGTCATTGATCTTTAGTTTACTATATTAAAATAAATGTTCATGTGCATGGCTAAGTAGTTGACACTATATAATACTTACTTGCAAAATGAAGAAACCAGCCCAACCACATAAACTTGCAATGAGCTCTAGTGTGCCGATAACTTGGTGCTGGTCAGAGGGCTCGGTGGCTGTGGCAGAGGCGTGGTGGCTGATTGCTCCTCCGCCCTTTATAATCCTAAAGGCAGGACCTTTGTACAAGGTCATAACCATGGCTCCTGAGACTGTTATTGCAGTTCCAATTAACTTGGCCACGCTGTGAAATTTTCTGAAGTTCACCTTCTCTAACCTGGTTAGTAGAATAAGTGGCATGTCATTAGTTTCATTAGAATATTGAAGAAACAATCTAAAACACTAAATTAAAAAGAGAGAACTGAAGGAATCTGATTAAAAATGCATGTCTAGAAGAAGAAGAAAAATTAGTTGTTGCTTAACCTACCCTGAGTATACAAGAGTGTTGGACTATATTGAATCAAATTTTAATACAATAAAAATGTTAGCTGATGTCATAATGAAAAAAGTTATAAAAACAAGTTGTCATGAAAAAATTATATATTTAAGGCATTAAAATTAAATGTGATGCTAGCTTTCCAATAAAGATTTTCCTTTTATCAATTCATTAATAGTTAGGATAAACATTAAATTATGAGTATTATAAAGAGATGGCACAAAATATACTTTTGTGATATCATTTGTCCAATTAGACCTCATGCTAGTATAGTAGGATTATATCATTCTATCCGGGAATACAACTAGCATTTTTCCCTTTGCGTAAGCACATAAGGTTCCATTATTCATCTTATCATGGTGAAGTTATTGGAGCCTTACCTGAAAATAAGTGCCATAACAAAAGTAATGGCCGGCAAGACATTTATAGTGGCGGATGCAAACGTTGTTGAGGTCATCTTCATTCCCATGTTGTACAAGTTCTGATCAAGCACTGGCCTGTTTGATTTTCATCACCAACAAAGTTGTTAGCAATTATTATCAAAAGCTATACATAGCCGCAAAAAACTAGACAGAAAAAGCTAATCTGTAACTTTTACTTTTTTATGATAATACCAATGGGAATAGTTTATGGTACTTACTTTTTAAAGAGGTGAGAATTATGAAGTGTTTTGTTAGATGCTAGCTAGTTACTACTTTTAATAAAAATTTAAATATTTATTGAGATTATATTGTCATGACAATATCATATAAGTCCCTAATCAATGGCTTCAAATGGCATAAGAATTTCATGTCAACATGTATGACTATTGTCAAACATATTTTTCGTGGATGAAATTTCTTCAATCCCCTTGTGTCTGAATTCATCAACCAATAATATGTTTGGCAATTAGATTTTCATCAATAGGATATATGCATCCACCAATTAGATTTTCTTCTATTATTATTATTTTGAGATTATAGAATATAAATATATATTATAATTGTTCGTTTTAAGTAAGATGCAGAACATAATCAATTAGCAGCTACATTAATAAGGAAAAACATAATTGGTTAGAATTGATTCAGAGTTTGTGTTCTCCAACAAACAACAATAATATATTTAAGAGTGGAATAATATGCACTAAAGATTTATATATATACATTTAATGTATTATCAACTATTCATTTGTATTACTTTTATTTAAGAGTCAATTAATGATAAAATATAAATAATGAATGATGAAGTGATAATGTAAAATTTTTTACAGGGTGAGTGTATATATCTTTTTCTCTATATTTTATGTAGTACTTCTATGAAATGAATATAAATAAAGCGATAAGTTATATTATATGCTTTGTTATTTATGCATGCAAGCATGCTGAGTGAGAATAAACAAACGAAATGAATCATGCATTTGATGCTGCGAATATGTTTATATGTAGAAATGGTCCGAAAATTCTTACTCAAGGAAACCAAGAGCCACTATCCTCAGGAAGATTTGGAGAGTCATCTTTGGCCTTATCTTTCTGTAAAAATGGAAAAGCAAAATATAACCCTTATTGTTAAGCTCATGCTTGAATAAATAGATATATACTGCTAAATTGAACAACAAAAGCTGACACTTGAACACTATACATAGCTAGAGTCAACAACAAAATCTGTTAGTAATCATGTAATCAACAAATGTTAGTTGTTAGTATTTTGTTGAAAATATGTTTGCATATTGCTTAAGTATACACGGAATGTTTGAAGTTTAAACGTAAACCCTCAAGCTAGGAGGTAATCATAATTACAATTTAAAACTTTGAGTGAAAGAGGAAGAAGAAGAAAAGAGATATACCTTTCAAGGACAAGTGCAAAAGGGATTATTAAAAGAGCTGCAACTACATGACGGTACACGGAGAGTATCCAATGGCTCATGCCATGTTTAAAAGAAACCATAGTAATGATATACATTCCAGAATACCCAAACTGAAGGGACACCATAGCAAGGTAAGGCTTCAACTTACGAACCGTGCTAAACTTGGCACTACCATTTTGCTCCTCCATCACTCGTAATTGGTCTCTCTATGTATCACAAAATGTACACAAGCACAAAACTACTCTCTACTGTATTTGAGTTGGGAAACTAATGAGTTAATTTGTACGTGACACTCAAGATGCAAAACCACCTTTTATAGTGAAAAAAAAGTAATAAATTGTTGCAAAGACTAAAGAAGTCCAATTATCGCCTGTCCCAAAAATGGTATCTCAATGTGTCCTGAACCAGTAAAAATTGGCACGTAATTAATATGAAAATTAAAAAAATAGAAAAATATTTTTCTTTACATTATTTGATATAACATGATTGACTAGGACAAAACTTTTTTTTTGGGATAAATGATCTTATTAGTTTCAGGCAATGGGCCTGAACTTTTTCAAGGCACTAATTCTCTCTCTCTCCCTTCAACTTTTTTAGGATGAGGATGAGATGTCCCTATTCAAGTCTCATTTTGTGCACCAAGTTAATGAGAAGACTTCATTCAATTAAAAAGAAAAATAAAAAAATCATAAATTAATATTTTAATATTATTTTGTGAAGTTTAATTAGTTAGGAACACGGGGATATGAAAATTATGGGATAGAAGATTTTTGTCCACTTTTTTCACCCTACTAAGATTCCCCCTCTTATCCATTTTGCAAAACGACTCCTCTTATTATGTTTATATAATAGAATATATACAAAAGGAGGAAAAAAAGTTAGGGAAATATTATCTGCATGTCTCTCTATAAACTAAGTTATATATTTGTCCTCTTAAAAATTTTCTTTATTTTTCATATGTGCTTGTGTAATTGTATTGGAAGTGGGAGATGTTCTATTTCATTGACCAACTAATGGACTTTATGTTTAGTGCTTGGCAATGACGCAAGCAATTATGTTCCCATGTGGTGTTAAGTATGTGATTTGGTACTTGGTGCTGTATATGTGGACACCAATTAGGAAAGATGGATCGATGATTGAAAATAAAAATTCATTCTTTCATTTGTGGTTTTACCTATGGATATGTTCTCTTAACTAATTAGAGCATTTTTTAATGAATGCTTAGTTTTTTGCATTCATGGGATTATTAAAGTAGACTTCACCACTTTATGAGTACTTATATGAATATTTATAAATTATCCACATATGACAATTTTTTATAAGGAAAAAAATATATACATTGAGAATGTATGAATTTATACTATTATTATATCATAGATAATTCATATCTAATGATTATTGACTCTTCAAAAAATGTAATCCAAATGAATGTGTGATGATCATAAAGTGGTATGATGTTTAAGGTGAATGGGTTAAGGAATATAGTGAATGAGATTGTGAGTTCGAGTCTCACTCGTAACAAATTAAAAAAAAAGTTATAAGGTGATTTGATGGTGTCAAAGAATGAGTGAAACGAAGGAGATTGAGTGTTTGAATCTCGTCCACAATAAATACTAACATATTAGCATTTGTCGATAAAATAAATGATGGATGGTGTAATAATTGTATATAAATCTTTACGCTGATATTGTATAGATATAATACTTTTTTTTATTACCAATAAGATTTAAACTCATTATAAATTATGATTTTCTTATCAACAAGTTGAATGCATATTACATGGCTAAGTATTGGCCCCAAAATATGAATATATCATGTTATCTAGATCCACAAGCATATGCATGTCATATAATGATATAATCTATAATTATCATAGTTAAATTGAACATATAGAATCTCATACTCAAATCTTTCTGGAGTGAGATAAAGTAATAATTGGAAAGTACTAAATGCCAATATTCTTTTACCAAACTGTTGCTATAATCCTAAATTGTTAACTCTTGAATAGAACGACGATTTTTACCCTTAGATAAAACAAAAAAAGGTGTTTTCACCACCTTAGTTTATCTAGCAAAATAACTGGATTAATTAATTAAGCTGCATTGAAAAATTACGGCATGTCAAATAAGTTTAGCTCATTAATACTAATTTTCTGTTTTAACTGATTATTAAGGAGATAAGTTAATAACAAGAGTATCAATGATCTGTTAGGTATGTTATTCATCAAAAATTCTTATTCACCGACATGGATGCTATACCGCACCAGGCCAAAATAAGTGCAGTTGCTGCCATATATTTTGACTTTGGTGGTGCCCTCACGTCATGCTATATTCCTTTTAACAAAAATCAGAAACCACAGAATCTAGGCTTGCTTCTTTGTTTTCAATAATTTTTTTCTTTATTTTTTTATGCAGTACTATAAGAGATACTTCAATCCATGCATGTAGATCTAATAAAAATTACACCTTAAAAAATATTGGGAAAACAACGAAAAAATGTAACTTATATTTTTTTCCTATACGACAATTTTAAAGAACAAAGGATTAAGAAGCTAATCCGTATATGAAAAACTTGTTACGAAATAAAAGCCTAAAAGTTGGGGGTATAAGAAATATTCCAAAAACAATGTTGTAGTGCATGTGTGTTTCCAATTACTTTATCTCACTCCAGAAAGATTTGAGTATGAGATTCTACTGTTCAATTTAACTATGATCATTACAGATTATATAACATGCATATGCGGACTGAGAAGATAATATGTTCATATTTTATCTGAGCTTAGCCACTAACATTAATGAAGAGAATCGTTGTTCTGGTTAATTAAGTCGAAACTTTAATCTGACCAGCGTGGGAGTAATTGAAGAGTGACATCTCAATTAATAATAGTGGCTGGGATTGAAGATGCACATGTAAATATAATATTGCAATTATTTCTACTTTAAATGGCTCAGTCATTTAATATAAAGAAAGGAAAAAGCATATTTATAATATGGTTGATTTACTTTAGGTTGTCTTTTCTAGCAAATTGATGGCCTCATTGGATTTCAATTATACCACAAAATGGCATAATCATTGATCCCACTAACCTAAAATTATTGCCTGATGTCCAGTTTATATAATACCATTCCGTATGGAAATTTGCTATAATTTGAATAAAAATTAATTTCTTACTTCCCTTTCCTTAGATTTAGGTAAACGTTTTTATGGAAAAACTTGAATTTATAGCTTGCAAAATACTTAGGTATAGCTTTCCCTTTATGTACATAATTTTTAATTTCCCTTAAAGCTCAGTTACGTATATCTACTTAATATTAAGTTGCCAGGCAAAAAAAGGAAAATGATCGATACGGGACATTAACTCATTTTCGGCTAATTATCATCTACTAATATTTTAAATTGTAACGTGAATATAATTGTGGTTAAAATATCATGGTAGTGATTAATAATTACATTATATAAAAATATAACATGATTATAGTTACCATCAAACTATATTTAAAAAAGTCATGGATCAATTGCTTGCATACTTCATGATAATATGATTATAGCTATTGGAATCTGCTTCAGAAGACTAATTTTGGAATTGTACCATTATCTATTATTCATTTTGTATTACTTATAATTAAAAATCAATGGATAATCAAATATGAATATTGGATGATGCAGTGAGAGTATAAAAATCTTTTACACGTACGCAAAACTTGGGAGTTATAAGGTGGTCGTGAATGATTTAAGGAATGAAATGAATGAGGTTGTGGTTTCAAGTCTCACCCACAACAAATTTTTAACAAAAATAGGGAATTATAAACAAATACTAATATAGTAACATTTACCCCTAAAAAAGCAGGTAAAAAATATGTCATTACTTTATACACAATTGAATAAAGATACAAACATGATGAGTGGGTAATTATAGAATGAGTCCCCGCCATGCTTCTCCCTGCCCAATACACTAATTTTAACATTTCACTCTAAAAAAATAACATAGCTCATTCACTCAATATATATTTTAATATAGTCAAACATTAATAACCACAAAATTATAGTCAATCATTAAGGCAACTCAAATTTTGAAAACTCCTTTCACAATTTTTGTCAATAACATTCGATAACTAGGAACACATGCATTTTGTCAGAACTATATGTTGCCAATAACATTCTATAATAATTTTTAGGACCTCCTTAAAGGATCAGGGACTAGGTTATTGCCTCAATTATCATAATGCTGTGACGACTGTAACCACTTCCCAAGTGATTGTTTCAACTTGTAAAATACTCAAAAGAACTAACAACTCTTGCAAATTAATCAAACAAAGATCCATAACTTTCTAGCTTTTTGTGGAAGATCATACATGCAAGTTGTAAAAAATAGTTTAATATTTTGAAATGGAAAATTTCAATTTAATTTAACAGCAAATGTATGGTCATGGATAGATTACAACATGAACTTATGTTTTTAAATTTATTTATACTATTAATAATTACGTAGGAAGCACAAAACTTTGGGCAGACATGGCCCAGGAATTAAAGTTGGTGGTTTCGTGTTTGGATTCCATCGAGCAATCAGAAGTTCGAGTTGGTGGAATTGTACCATACGTAATTTAGGCAAAACAATATAAAATATATTTCAAATACTAATAGGTGGAGGGCTAAAGAAACCATGGAAGTTATAACATATCACAATCTAACGGAGTAAAAAGATGAAGAATATATTTCTTGAATTATGTTTTCATTGAATATCAAATGAAGATGTTACATGGTGTTTATTTCCTTTTAACGTTTTTTTAATATATGTATATAAAGAATGTGAAAATATAACTTAGACATGAAAGTAAATTAATATGTATGCATGATATTACATGTGACTTGAAAAAATGGTTGTAATAATCCAATTATGATAATGGTCAGCCACAAATTTTTTATAAATTTCATGTTTTAGGGCATGTGGGGTTGTTGAGATCCCACAAAAACAATGACCAAATATTTTTTTAAAGGTTTAGGCAGCCTTCACCTTGAGCTAGTTTTTAGGGTAAGTTAGATTCAATAAAAAAACATATGGTATTAGCATCTCAAAAAATAGTATTAGAGCCCATATTATCTCACAGCCCAAGGTCAATTTAGGATGTATTTTTTGCAGCCATAACCCTGAGGCAGTGGACAATCTTTTATTAATATATCAATGATACTCATATGAGATGATAGTTATTTGAAAATATACATAAAAGTGAAAAAATAATGAAATTTTTATCCTTTAATTTACATTTATATAATATTTCTATCATTGAACTTATGGAGATGAGTCTGACTCTTAATATAGAGGCACATACCAATAGATTTTTACATGTTTCCCTTTTTTATATATTATCATTGTATCATCTATTATTCATATCAAATCATGTATGAGTCTTTACACATACCAATAACCCTTATGTTTTATCGATATATTTATTTGTTTGTAAAAAAATTCTGGTCAAAATATCTCAACATCGTTTACTTGTAAAATGTTTATCTAAAACCAAATACAATTGATAGATGATTGATTTCACCATATCATGTTTTTAATTTTTATCATATGTGTAGAAAATATTTTATTAGGTCAGATTTTGTCCATTTTGATGCTTTTTCAGGGAAATGAACTAATCTCAAATGTCAACTCGAGAACACGTGTGGTGTAATAAAAATGATAATTAAATCATTAAAAGTGAAAAGCTTTTAGAAAGTTCAAAAGAAATTTAAACATTTATGCATGACACATTACATAAAAATATGTTTTTATTTTATTTTCTTATATAAGTAATTTATTTATAGACATTTTTAAAGGTATATAGCAGTGTAATGAAAATCGTGCCGTACTAGCCGGTTCGATTGGAAAACCGGTGAACCGGACCCCTAATCGGTACGGCACGGCTGTTGTACCGGACACGCAAGAGAACCGGTAAAAACCGGCTGGATTGTATATATATTTTTTAATTTCATCCCTAAAAAGTGAAAATACACTACCTTACATTTCAAATTTTCAATTCTTCACCAATTATTCAACTTTAAGGATTGATACTTGTGTCATTTATTTGTATTTTGCGTTTGTTAAGTGATAATTTTGGATTGATATATGTTTTGCATTTTAGACTTTGATTTTGTTAAATACTTAATGTTGTTTGTTTGTGTGAATTTGAAGTAAATTATGAATATGAATTATAAATTTGAATACCTACTTATTTGATTTTTGTTTGTTATATGTTTACATATATATAAATATAAGGAGGTATGTCCGGTTTAACCGGCATGCGGTTAAATTACTGAACCACCGGTACGGTTTTAATAACATTGGTATATAGAGATGAATGAAGATTTGTTGTCCCATTTGCTATTTCCAATGGTATCTCGAGCCAATCATAGTATATAATTTATAATTTAGGACAGAAGTGTTCTATAGTTGGCACTTGTTGTAAAACAAAAAGCAGTTAAATTATAAAATAAAAGTAGGCTATTATCTACTACTTTTACTCTTTTTTGAATGTTATTAATATCATGCCGGTCATCAAACCAGTATGGGTACTGATATAGTGGTATAGCGGTTCAACCGGTGGTTCACTAATTAAATTGCATACCGGTGAAGTTATATATACATATATAATATATTAACATTAATGTTGAAAAATCAATAAAAAATAATAAATTTTTTATTTTCATTAAAAAAATTATTTTTAAATAAAAATCGAGCGGTTAATTGAAAACTGGCCGGTATGACCGGTTTTGGTCAGTTTTAACCGGTATAATTGCATGATTGATATAATTATAGTACTGTACCGATATAGGGACCGGTTCACTGGTTTACCGGTTCAACCGGTCGATACGAAACAATTTTTATAACTATGTTTTTGTTTTTTTGTTTTTTGGTTCCTTCTCCAACTTGATGTATCAATGAGACATACCATAAATCCTAGAAGTTTCATATCTTCTGTTTAGTATATTTCATTTAATAACTTAGTGGATTACTACTTTAACTATTATATATTCGAATGCCACTAAAGAATTCCATAATGATTCTGGAGATAATGTCGAAAATTTGTGTTTATCCATAAAAAATACACAGATAATTTATACAAATTACATTTGACGGCATAGGAACACCATTTATTCCTTAGCTTCTTAAGTCTTCAATGTTTTCGGTATCTAATACTAATACTCTAAATAGTATCATATTTGGTTTTTAAAACGTTGGGTATTTGAAAGCATGGCTTCCTTACATAGATATGATGAAATATGCTTAAAATATATATGCTTCTATCCCATCCTCACCCACATGATTCTATTGTCTATATTATTCATGGATTCCCAATTGGATTAAAGAGTTTAGGAAGTGGAAAAATATTGGCATCACTAGTTGGCATATATGATAACAATGCACACACAACAATTTTATATATTAAGTCGTTGTAATATTTCCACTTGGTAATGTATGTTCACAACAATTACTTTGTTCTTGAAGGGTGGACCGGTGGAATTTGATTCACTCATCCACCATATTCAATTAATGCTCTCCTTACTAACCTATTTATATTTAGGAGGTAATCAACTTCCTCCAATAGTAAGTTTAAAAACTTACTCCACATTAATTTTAGGGAAATCTAATGGTTTGAATTAGCTAATAAATCTAAATCATTAGATTTCCTTAAAATTAATAACTAAAATGTAAAATAGGTTTTTTAAACTTACTCAAGAAATCCCCTTGTCATTTATTTATTATCATAATACAAATTAAAGGATGATTAACATTATGAGAACAATCAATCTAAACAATCCAATCGATGATCAAACTGGATAATAATTTTGGTGCTTAATATTAATTGAATACAAGACTCTAATATTTTACTTTATTGGAAGAAGAAAAAAAAAAAGTAAAAAAGTGTTACTCATATATTTATTTAATTTACAATTATTAATTATATATGACGTTATCTTTTTTGATTAGACAATTTGAACTAAGGACAATGTAAAGTATCATATGTGCTAGTGTTACAACTAACTTATTAGAGGATGACACGTGAACATTTTTGTATTTCTCAAGAAAAAGAACATTTATTATATTTACAATCAAACATTTTTTGACCTTGAAAATATACAAAAATGTCACATGTCATCCTCTAATAGATCGGGATCACTTATATGGTACTTTATCTAAGTTTTGGGGTTGAACAAAATATATACAACTTAATTTCTTGTGTTGATTTCATGGAAAGACATTTGGAAAGGAAAGAAGCTAGGATGGAGGACGATAAAAAATCTACCCATATTTTACTTTACTCTTTGCAATTTGCAAAGCACTCATTATCATGAGCGTGAGTGACATTTCCGCAGGGTATCTTCTCAACGTATTGCACTGCAATTCACAATTTGCAATTTAACGATAACATATATAATTGGTTCTTGTAAAATGTTCATCTCATATTCATTTATTCTAACATCTATTATTTATGTGTTAGAAAGGGGAAAATAAGTGGGGGCTTGCATTAAGCAATGGCAGGAAGAAGTGAAGAAAAAGAGGTAGTAAAGAACCGCTTCAGAGTAACAAACGAGTAAGAAGAAAATCTGATAAATGGGTAAAATCAAATTGTGAGTTTTGGACAAGCGTTTAGAGTTGTTGCAACCAATGGTGACAGAAAAACCTTATCATTTCAGACATGGATTTGGGACAGGTAATCTTTGTTCGTTTTGTACTTCGGATGTTTCTCAATATATAGTTTTGAAATCATGTCTCTGGCTTCAATTGTACTAGTTAAAATTATGTTATTCTGGGTTATATCAAATATATTTAATATAATGTGCCCAAAGTTCACTACCTCCCTGCAGAAATGATCGTTTGCACCATGTGCAAAGAGTATTTGAAATTTGGGAACAAAAATAAAACAGAAATTTTGACACTCATGGTAAGTGCATTGTTAGTACTATGATGAAACTAGTCATATAGCATATACTCAATTATCAAAAGTAATCTGTACCGAAGTAAATTATGAAAACTAATCCTCAACATTTGTTTAGCCTCAAGAAAGTAACAAACGGCTCATCGAACTCCTTGCAAGTGTAACCCATTAATACCCAATCATACATGAAAATTGATCCAAAAGAAGAAAAACTATACACTGTCAGAATAATCTTGTGGGGAAGTGTTGTGGTAATAAGGAAAAGAAAGCAATGTCTATATGAGCTTCTTCTTCCTAAAGAAGCGCTTCAGATACCACAACTGCAACCCAGAAACTGAAATGCAGACACCAAGAGACATGATACTGAACCAAGCTACTCTACCATTTGTTGCTTCACTAACTTCCCTCATTTCTGCTTCCCTGTAACAACCAAAATATCCAATAATAGGTAGTTATGTGCATCAATCAATCAATCATAATGAATATAAACCCCCATTACTATCATTGAAAGATATTAAAGTGGTAACTTAAACCTTAAAAGAACCCCACTTCATAAAAAGCTCACATCTAACGGGTATTTTTAATGGTGTGCATTTATCATGAGTGCCATTTACTTAAGAGTCATTAGTGTTTAACATACAAATGGTAGATGTGATGTACCAAGCGATTCAAATATTGGACCGCATCATATAATGTGGCTGCAATATTATGGTTGTAGTGACTGCCACAACCACATCACACCGCAATTGTAGTGTGACACAGAATTACAATCATACGGCCGCATCGCAACCATATCAGGCCACATTGAATTCACACACAAAAATTAATCACAGAAAAATTCATATCGCAATGGCTGTAATCCACATTGCAAAGGCCACAGTAAATGTAACCGTGACCACAATCGAATTTAAAACATCTGGATTACCTATTCTTAAAGCAATCTAAAATCAAACATAATAAAGAATATAAGAGATGTACCTAGTCTTCAAGTAAACTAGATTCTCATGGATGGCATCCACAACTCCTTCAAGTTTCCTTAGCTCAAGTTCAACACCCTTTAACCAATGTCCAAAAAGCATATCACATTAAACAGTTTTGCATATAAAAATCTAAATTACATATTGCAAAGGCAACAATTGAGAAATCATGAAATTTATTCAGTACCTCAATCTTTTCTTTTTTAGCAACAGCATCCCAATCCTTGGCAGAAATTCCAGTTCTCCATTCAAGGCTAATCGTTGCGCTTCCTTGATGATTACCTTCAACCCAAAAGCACGCCACATAGTTCCCACTCTCTGTAGTTGTAAATGCAAACTGACCGTGAGTAACATTTTCATTGTGGTGAAGATTATTTCCATAAGGAGATGTCACCTGGGATAAAAAGAGCACATAAATAACTAAAAAATATATATGATCAATTAGTCAAAATGAATTCTTAGCAATACATTGAGCTATGCCATTATTCCACAGCATTAGAGATTAAGAACATGTAAGAAACATAGTCCTAAATTTGTGTAGGATCTTTAATCTAAGTGGAAAATCCATTTTTAACAATATTTTGTCATTTACTATAGCCTTAAATATAGAAATATAGAACTAAAATAATGTTGGACCGGACTGCGATCAGGAGCCTCCAACCACCGGAAGAGTGTAGAGGCACAAGTGATGCACCACGTCTTGAATCAAAACCTTAAAACATTAGTTTCATAGTCATTTTCTACTTATAAACTCTTTTACTCATCCCGCATATCCAATGTGGGACTTCACACTTGAATAAACCGATACAGTATATTTCCTCTAGGCCCTAGCTTCCCATGTTTTGACTTCAATTTCATTATCCAAACTGAAATTTTCTCTCTTACAAGGGTACCAAATCTAGCAAAAAATGTAACCATCCCACAAAAATCTTAAACTAACATAAGTTAAACCTTGGCAAAAAAACAAAGCATAAAATGAAAGTGGCTAGTAAATCTAGATCAACAAGCTGAAACCAAAAAGGAAGAATAAGGTGTGAAATAAACCTTGACAGAAATAGTATGAAGCTGGTGACCCTCAGTATCAACAGCCACAACATAGTAATCAGCTATAACTACAACGTGTGTCTGAATTTCTTCTGACAAACACTTAGGTCCTGAAGTTGGTATGGTTAACCATATGGCCTCAGTTTGAGGGAACAGAAAAGTGGTTAAGGATAACAACAAGATCAGGAACAGAGTCATTGGAGTTTCAGATCTTAGGTTCATGTCTTTGGCCATTACTTAAGGTTGACCTTATTTTAATCAAATACTCTGAAGTCTGAAAGTTATGGGGCTCAGATCTAAGTTTCTCAATTATAGCATAGAAAGAAAGAAAAAAGAGGCAGAGGAATAAATGAAGAATAGAGAGGCTAACTATAAGTATTATAATGGTAATAGTAATATTGATAATAAAGCAATTGGTGTTGACTAATTATTATTTAGTTAGAGATTTTTAAAGTGAATTTGTTCTCAGACTTCTATTTAATTCTTCATATAACAGGAATCAAATTTCGAATAACTCTGTCATTTAGCAATTTGTATTATATCTTATTAGTGCCTTATTTAGCTGTTTTAGCAAATTTTATTCTTTAAATAGTGAGTTGAGAGAAAGGTGACTGGTTTCTAGCTTTTGTTAATGTGAAGGCTTGCAAATTACAGTCTAAGGTGCATTAATTTAGATTAAATTTTAATATAGATTAGGTGAAATAATCTCTCAATTACTCATCATATTCAATGTTTTGGATTTAACAAAATATATAGAGCCATACCTTTGTTGAGATTTATTTCTGCCTGGGTGTACAAAAGATTTGTTTGTATGAAATTGGATCGGCTAATAAAATGTTGGCCCAGTATAGTTAACCCGTTTTTTATTCTAATAAATAATGAGGCCTAAAGCCCAAAGAGTTTAATATTTTTTTTGGAATAATAAAGCAACTTTAAAACGTCCCAATCTATTTACCAACATGTTAGAATCATAGAAAATAGTGTATAAGTTATCTCCTACCATATTTACATGCAGAACAACACACATTACTTTTCACAACTTCATAAGGTTCATCCTGAAAAATGCTTCACTCTTTAGTATATTGAGTGAAATGATTTTCTTTTGAGAAAGTTGCTAAGCTTTAAAAATGGATAAATTAAATAAATTGACCAAAATAATATCAACACTTCTACTTCTACAAGTTGGAAAGTTTTTTTATAATCAAATTCTTTCATAGTAATGAATTAATTTGTTTTAGAGTTTGTGGTTTTCTTCCCGACAAGTGACATTTTAAGGAATCAATCAAATCTTTGATGTTTAGGCAAAATAATTACACTTAAAATTGACATTCAACAATGATTTCAAATATTGACTAGGTAAGTGCAGTAGAATGTAAGATTAATTAAGTGCGTTAAGAAATAGACATTAACAGTGCTAGTTAGGAACCTTTTGAAGTATTTTTAAATAAAATATAAGTGCCTCATAAGTACATTTTTTTATCTTTAAATTGTGTTATCATAAACTTAGAACTTATATAAACAACCCATAGTAATTAATCCCCGCAAATATGATAACATTTTGAAGTTTGACCGGGGTGAAAATCAACCTAAATCCCACTTAGAAAAGAAATTGTGACATGCATATCATTGGACATGTGAGTTATGGGCTGGCATTTTTCCCAAAGTAAAAAAGGAACCAGTTTGCTTTATACCGTACCTAGATTCCATTCAAAACCTTAAATCTAAAGGAAGAAAAGTACGAGTACAAGGGACAAAGATTGAGTGCATAAGTCAATATATATAGGCACAGTTGCATGAGGAAATAAGAGTACATGAAACGCGGTTTTGGAGCTAAGTACAGAGAAGCAACAACTGTGTGATTGAAAATGTATATGCAAATGGGTTTAGTATCAGAGACTGTGCATCTAGTATTTTATCTACATTAACAAATAGAATAAGTCTATATCCTAATATTTTAATTTCCAACTTTTTCTGCATAACAGCTTAATGTTTGTTAAAGCATCAGCACCAGCAGATCATGGAAGCTGCCTCTTAACTTGGAGAATCCTATGTTTCTCTCTCACTACATATGTTATTGCAAAATCAATATAGAATGGTGCCTTCCACAAATATTTACGAGTTACAACTTAAGAGATACATTAACATATAATAATGTTAATGTGTTGAGGAACAACTGGAAATTCGAGCTAATAGAGTTAATTCATGTTCTCAACCTATGACCAATATGAATCACGTGAAAATATATATTCTAAATGAAAGATATCAAATTGTCCTCCTTACTTTTTCACTTTAGTCCAAGGTTTTATTTGATGTGATCTGTAAAAAATAATCAAGGTGATGACTTATTAATGTGCTTTATTTTCCCATCACATATAATGACAATATTAACACAGTGATTAACATTATTTTTAAACTAGCAAATTTAATTTGTACAATATAACACTACAAAAAAAATTCTATACCACAAGGAAAGTAAGATATGTTTCATGTATAAAAGATTTGTATACTGATTTTATAATACATTAGTACTCAACAAGTTACGAAACTCTACCTATAACAAGTGAATGTATGTACACACAAACTTTTTTGGCTGCTAAATGATAATTAGCTAGTTACATTAATAAATTAGCAGAGCAGTATGCCTCAACTAGAGTTGACAATTTGAACTGTCTAACAAATTTTAGGTTTTATCTGGATGGACTTTAAAAATTCAGAGGTTATTCAGGAAAAATATATTTTTCTGAGTCAAATATCAAATTTTTAACATGAACATACCAACCTCTAGCAAAGTCAGATTTAGGCTTGATCTAACTAAGGTCTATCCGAAGGATTTTTTGTGCCTGAACCTTCCCATTTGTTGGGTGGAATCCAGCCCACACTCTAGAAAAAGTGTAAACCAGTCCAACCCGTGTTCCCAACTTAGTCCTTCCCATTTGCAATCTGGTCGTAATTTAGCATTTATGACTTATGAGCAAGTTAATAATTACTTTATACTTTGTACAGACAATGTGATAATGGAATTACAAATGCTTCAAAAATCAAAATGAAATGTAATCTTTAATAATATATATCTTTTTGATTATAATGAAATTACATTTTTATCATTAAAAATATAAAAAGAATATACACTCGCATCTCTATTAAGGGAGAAGATCATGACTTAGTGAAGGTGATTGGTGAAGACACTTCGGCAGTTTTGCTATATGCAGGAAGCTTCACTGAGCAGTAAAGTAAAGTAAGGACAAAGAAGTCATTTTAAGAGCTAAGTTGTCCATATTAAATTCATATTAACTAAAAACTACTATCTGGCAACAATCTCCTATATCTATTATATAAGAAATTTGATATCTTGAGACGTAACCCTCTATCTATAAATACTAAGATCCCTACTTCCCCACATTCAGCTCCAATCTTATTCTTTTCCTCACTTTCATAACACAGCAATAACAGAAGCAAAACAAAAGTTGCACAATCTGAAGAGCAAGAGAGACATCTCTTGAAAGTTGAAACACTCTTTCTACTTCAAAAAACAAAACTATTATTCTTCAACCATTTTGAAGTTGCAGCAACTCCATAACATGGTTAAGAAAGAGTTACAGATCCAGACAGAGCTATCATCAAAGGAAATGCCATCTTTGTCCCCATCATCAGATATCATGAAGAAGAAGTATAAGGGAGTTAGAATGAGGACTTGGGGTTCATGGGTATCAGAGATTAGAGCACCAAACCAAAAAACAAGAATATGGTTAGGCTCTTACTCAACAGCAGAAGCAGCAGCTAGAGCCTATGATGCTGCACTTCTATGCCTTAAAGGCTCCTCAGCAAATTTCAATTTTCCATTAACTTCTTCTTCACATTGTAATATTTCTCAAGATACTGTTATGTCCCCTAAATCAATCCAAAGAGTTGCAGCAGCTGCAGGTAATAGTTTCATTAGTGACACTGCAGCCATTATTGTCAATACTCCACCTTCTCCTGATCTTCCAGCTTCATCTTATTCATCATCAGTTTCTTCTCCATCAATGGCTTCATCTCACTCAGATCAAATCAATGATGATGTTTCACTAATGCCATCTTTTGAATATGATCAACAAGAAAATGAGTCAATGGCTTTGCATATGATGGAACCTTGGTACACCTTTGATGGCCTTAGTCCCTTCTTTCATATTGATTCATCTCAGATGCTTGACGATTTATATGAAGAAAGTGACATTCGTTTGTGGAACTTTTGCTGAGAGAAAAATCAAGTCAATACTCAATTATTTTATTATTTTGTTGCATAAATTCAATTTGTTTGTCTTCAGTGGTACAAACTTGAAGATGTTACTGACTGTGACCTAAATTAAAATATGTATACCTATTTTATGTTACATAAAGTTCATGTTGGAAGAAATTCATATTGAGGTAAAGACAATTTTTGGGCTCTATTGTTAATTTCTACATATTCGAATTTATGTATCATTTGTCATATAAATGCCATAGATAGCTTTACATGTGCTATGGAATAAAGAGAGGAACTAAAAATTATATTCCTTCCATTTTTTCTTAATGGAACTATGGGAAATAGTTTTGCAATCTATGCAAGCTCTTTAAGACCAATGGAAAATATGTCTTTTCTAAGCATTGTCTGCTATACTGTGTGACCAGAGAACAAAGAATGCTTTCTTGTTTGGCCGTTTAGTATTGTATGCCATATATGTTTCTCATAAAAAATTACATGGAAATATATATAAATCCTGGTTACTTTTCATTTTGTGCAAAAATGGATTAAGTAGCTGATGAGTTATGATCCATGTCCTTTTGCTCCTGAGCTGTAATCCTCTCCCATCCATAGTTTTGGGATGGAAATAGGAATTGTATCTAACTGAGTTGGTTAAGGCCAAAATAATGTAAGTATTGTAAGAAATAAATTGATTTTATGATTGATTAAGATTTCCTTGTTCTTCAATTGGCCCAAGTTTTTGTTTGCCCTTGGTGACATACATATCTAGCAATAAATAAATGTTTTTAGCAATGACTTCCGATGCAAGTAAGTCTTACTTTTGTGTCCCATGCTAAGATAACGTGTAGAGAATATTATATTCTTAACATAATAAGAAGGGTAGTAGAGAAACTTTGACTCTTTATGGCCAACTTTTGAACCATGATCATGTGTCTGAAAAACCATATGGTCTAGCCAATTTAGCACACGTGACCTGTCCTCTTTTTAAATGGGTGAAGGCATGGGATGCCACACTCACTTGTTCCTTTTACATTGCATCTAACTAGTTTCCTCAACAAGGATAAGGTGCCCTACATGGGCTATGCTTTCTCACAATGAAAGTGCAAAAGAAAGCTTTTGCTTTTGGTATTACTTGTTCACTACCCTTCATAGATATGCAGCAGATTAATGGTGCGGGATCTCTACCTTCCTTAATTAATTTGAATATACAGTCAAGGATATTTTCTATATGCATGCATATATTCTTGGGCCTACATAGCATTATGTCCCAACCTACAGCATCAATTACTTTAGCTTATTCTCAATTTTATGCACATGAAAATGATATAACTAAAACTAAATGACAATATAAATGTTGCATATTGAGACACAGCATGTGAGTGTTCTTATATTGGTCATGAGCATGTGAGTTTGAAGTGTTAATCAACTATAATATATATGTAGTAAATTATTGGTATCTTTTATATTAACAAGACATTGCCTTGCTGAACTTAGTATCCAACTAAATATATGGCATTTTGTGCAGATCAGTCCCCTTTGGAATATTGCTAATACTACAGAATTAGGGTTGGCATTATTAATTTTGTTCGTTACTATGTTTCCATGACATTTGATATATACAGTGATTATGCCATCTTATATAAAGAAGTCATACATAAAAGTAGAGACATTAGTTTGTTGCATTTCATTTGGGATTATTACTCTTTTCTGATATCTCATATAATGATGGGAGGGAAGTCATACATAAAAGTAGAGACATTAGATGTACTCACCAATTCAAATAATTAGACTTTCCAAGAATGTATGAATATGACGTGAAGTATGTTTTTTCCACCTACTCTTAGAGTAAGCAAATCTCTTCCCTATAATGATTGTGGCAAAGAGTAAATGGCCACCTTAAAAGATAGTAGGGGTGGTGCTAGTAGGGAAGGTTGAGATCCAACATTAAGCATTTATCTAATGATCCATGCTTGGCGTTATTAAGACATGATTTGGTTATTTATAACTAATCAATTATAAGGGTAGATTTTTTTCAATCAAGGAAATGTTTATTAATATTTCAAGTGTTAATACCGAGTGCTATTTGGAGTCTTTATTGAATCACATGGCTACCCTTCTAAAAACGACGTATTAATAAACTATGAAGGCATCTCAACAACAACAATGATTTCATTCTTCCTTCAATGCCCAGCACACAGAATTGGGTCTAAAACGTGTGAAACAATGGTGTTGTTGACAGTAAGCACCTGGTTCAAATGAAAAAATTAAATACTAAAATTAAAATATAATTTTTTTTTTATTTAGGCAGATATTCAGTACATAGTAAATGAATAAATTCATAATACATTATATTATTATATTTTAATAGTACACTAAAAGGAGGTTTATTACACGAGAATAAATTCATAATACATTATATTATATATTATTCATATAAAATTGTATATATGTCACTCATTTATTTTGTTCTAATACATTTTGGATTACTCAATGCCTTGCTTTTATCCTCTAGTCATAGATCCTCCAATGGGTAAATAGTTAAATACACACTTAATTACAAAGTTTTACATTATTTTTTGACCCAAAAAAAAAATGTATGCACCAATAGGTATCTTCCAATGGGTCAGAAAATAATCTCTTTCGAAATACGTAAATGTCTCTCCCAACAAATATCGTTCATAAAAATCAAACTTTTGACCGTTTGATCTTTCTGGAGATCTAGTGGGGCCTTACATAATGTAAGAATTTTATACAATATCATTGTATTATTGAAAATCAATTACTCTTAACAAAATGTAATAAGTGAAGGATACATAAATATTACACTCTTTTTTTTTTTGTTAGATAAGCCTAGCTTGTTAGTAGTCTGAACTATTCTATTCTATACATGTACTGGGCCAATCTTATTAGGCTAATAGTTATGGACTTATGGGTATCTTGTTAAGGTTTATATTAAAAAAACATGGGTATCTTGTTGAAGTTGGGCCACATTAAAAGCCCGACCCATATGTATCAGCTATCAGTACCGGGTTTGTTTACTGTCATCTCTTCAGTTGCAATTCCAATTTACAAACGCTTCTTCAAAGTCCCTAATTTCATCTCTGATGGGTCTCTCAAAGGAAAATCTTATTTCGCGGTTAAAGGTTTCTTATAACTATATTCTCACCCTAACTAACTCTTCTTACTTATATCATTGCCTCTTATATCCTTCTGTTTTGGATTAATTATTTTGACATATATATTTTCTTGCTTTTCAGGACCTTCAGATTGAATTTTCCAAATATGAGCACCCAGTTGTTTTGACCGTTGAGGCTCAGGTAAAATTATAATGCTTTTAAATAATCGACTCAACTTAGGTACAATCATTTCTTTGTGGTTCAACTCTCGAGTTGACTCTTAAATAATTTAATATGACCTTATGATTATAGGTCACAAAAAATTCGTTAACTCACATAGTAAATTTGTACCAGAGCTCAAGTAAAAGTCTAATAAAATCGTAAACTCACAAATAGACTAGCGAATTTAAGAGCCTCGTTTGTACACAATCATTACATCATTCACTGTTCATTTATATTACTTATGTTTAAGAGCCGATCATGATTAAATATGTTGGATGATGCTTTGGCTTTGGCAATGTAAGAAACTCTTCCCGGTGTCAATGCATATATATTTTTCACATTTATCATTGTTTGTGGGATACATAAGTTCAATTGTTTTTGTATTCTGATATATATTGAATTTATAATCTAATTTTATACATTTTTTTTGCATTTTTCTATCAAGGTGGAAACTATAGTTAGTGATATATTAAAAATCATAGGACAGTTGGGTTAAAAATTAACTTGTGTTTATAATTAGTCAATTTTATTTACTTTTTTATAAAGTTGGAATGTTGAGTAGTAATTTTGAATGTGTCCTTAAACTATGTTTAGTTACTAGATAATGTTATGAACTATGTTTTTGAGATATGTAAATAAGTCAAGTTTACCATAACTTTACTAGTTTATTTGAACTTTCGAGTTTGAAAACCTATTCTTTTGGATTTTTGTGGTACTGTTTTCCTATAAAAATCTTGCATAACCGGACTAAGCATTTCACATGTTATGTTTTTATTGGAAAATAAAACAAATAGCACTTAAAGAATTATATCTAAGCTTTGGCGTTAAAGAATCTATCTTGTATCTACTATCCTGTATATTCTGTTCTTTTTTCTTTCTAAATTCTAATCCACTATCCACTTTCCTTCAGGCAAAATATGTTGGACACTTGGGGGGTGGGCTGAGCAAAAATTTATTTTTGAAGGTACGTTATATTTTGGATTTAGAAGAAAAAGAAACTCGTCATGCTATTGCTTCCTTTTTTATTGTTAATGTATGATTATGCCCTGTTTATTCCACCTTGAAACAGGATAAGAAAAACAGGTTTTATATTGTTTCTGCTTTAGCTGATACTAAAGTAGATCTCAAAGGTATGTGTAATTTTGTAATCCTTGAGGTATCTGTTCTATTGCTTGTATCACTTACTTTAAATTGATGTTAATGATAGTTATTTGTTGCTTCAAATTTGAGCAGTATTATCTCAACGGCTTGGTTTGGGAAAAGGAGGTCTGAGAATGGCACCTGAAGAGGCTTTAGGTGAAATACTTCAGGTTTCTCTTTTCCTTTCTTCCATCATTTTGTTCTTCAAACTTTCATTTAATTCTCTTTGTTTTTTCCCTTGTTCAAGAATGTGTCCATTAAAGTTACATGACCTAAATTTGTCCCGACTTCTTAACAAACACAGTCCTTGCACAAAAGATAGTTATGATGTTTTTGTAATTGACAAAGTAGCGAAGTTACCTTGCTTATTGCTATTTATATAGTGCGTAAGGAAACTATTTCTTATTGAGGCATTTTCTGTTCTTAGTTTAATATTTTGTTAGAATGAATAATATATAGATTTATTAACTTATTATCAATGTAAAATGTTCTCTTTAAATTTTTCATTGATATTGTCATTAGGCATTACTATAAGTTTCTCCCATATGATGATTACTCTTATGCTGAGCAAAAAATTAATAATTGCATATTTTAAGATGGGAAAAACCTTATACAAATTACAGTTGAAATTGTTGTCATATCTGATGACCTTGTTTTTCCTTTTCTTACAAGGTGCCATTGGGTTCTGTCACTCCATTTGCGCTAGTGAATGAATCAGCACGGTATGTGACTCGGGAGCATTTTATTTAATCTTCTGCTTTTAAGTTTGTCAGGAAATATTAAAAATGATTACAACTCTCATGTAGGAAATAGCTAGAGTTATTTATGTTAGGAATTAGCTCATTGCTTCCTTTTGGTTTTGCATTTTATCATCTTTTACTGCACCAGTATACTTCTGATTTTGTTCTGTTTTCTTATGAGATATCTATTATTGTTTCTGTGTAATCTTGGTTAGATACATAAATTAATTGCAATACCATTCTTTAGAATTGAGATGGTGAGCCTCAGCTGCTTAGTGACCAAGCGGTCACAGGTTCAAATCCCATAAACAACATATTTGTCTGTAGGGGTAAGGTTGTATACATCTACCCTCCTCGGAACCCACTAGGCCGGAGCCTTGTGCACTGGGCCGCCTTTTTTTTACCATTCTTTTGAATTATTTACTGAAGTTATTTCCCTTTTTCAATATTAAGATAGTTTGCTTTGAGATCCACCACTAGCTATTTTGGTTGCAGCTTTCTCTCTAGTCTTAATCATACGTTACTATCTACTCTTGGTTTTCTTATCAACCTCCTTGAATTTTTTAGAAGTCTACTTTAGTTATTGTTTTGTTGCTCCTCAGTCATCTACCCTTCAGATTTAAAATGATTTTCTCTTGAATGATGAACTGTATGTGTTGAAAGGTTAAAAGATCTTAGCCAAATTTGCTTCGCTAGTGCACTAACTTCTTGGATGATCATCTTATTAGTGATGTTTATGTTTTTGCTTTTTAGGCTGTTGACAACCATTGTTCTGACTTCTGACACAGAATTATATTTATGAGGAACTAATGCCTTTTTCTTTTATGCTGCATTTTCTCTTTCTTAAGGGATGTTTCACTGTTATTGGATCAAGGATTCAAAACACTTGAGCACTGCTTCTTCCATCCATTGTCGAATGACATGACCATATGTAAGTGAAAAGAAGAAAAACTAATTGCACAATTCTTGCTACTGTTTTAGATGATGAAAATTCTATAGATGCAATCCCCATACTTTAAGGAATTCTTTCACTTGCATCTTTCCAGCACCACAGATCCACCAATTGACATCCGAAGTCCAAACAGACTTCCTTTCATGTCTTACTATTTGACAATTGTGGAAATTAAATGTGTGTATCCCATTGATATCGTTTAGCTCATCTAAGCTGTTGTCATGTCAGACGAGATTTTTAGGTCTATTGTTGAGCCACTGTCCTTTGATGACTATGCTGGTCAATAAATTAATTAGACTCCGATCCTTTACTATGGCAGCTCTAAATGCACGTGATCTCGACAAATTCTTTAAAGCAATAGGAAGGAACCCCTCATATGTTGATTTAGAGGTAAGTAATCCAAAAAAGGAAGACAATAAAGTGGCACCTCTCATAGGTCTTTTCTTTTATAAAAAAGTTAAAATATGTGTCTAAGTTCACCTTTTATTCATTAATAATCACATCACATGTTTGCTTTATCCCCTTGCAGGCCAATCCTAAGGTGGGGAAAGATGAACCCCCTGATCTAGCTTCACTAGTTCCATCCGGTTCAATAGTTTTGCCTGATCAGCCAGAAAAGCAGCCTTCACAAGTTCCTAAGGACGGAAACCATGTTTCTGGGGATAATAAGTCCAAAGCGGTTTCAGGTAAAAATTCTATTCACTGCACGGATCATTTGTGTCCACTTATGTATTATCTGCTTATGGAAACAGCTGTTTCTTGTGAATGTGCATTTAAAGTTTCAATCCTCCCACTTAATTTATGCTTTTTATAGTTTCTTCTTATCTGTATTGATATTTCTTTTCTTATCTTAAAAAATGAACGGGGGATTACATTAAAATTGAATTGACATCATGAAACCCTAGAAGTTCAGTAGGAACTTCCATTTACTCTGTAGTCCTTGCTTTTGAGGCAATATGCAATTTTATCTAATGCATATCAGTTACTAATTTCATGCAAAGTATTTCTTTTTTTGCCTTTATTTCAGTGAAGTTACAGACCTTGCTGCCATTTCATTGTAGGATATTCTTATTTTAGTGACTGATACAATGTTTAGCTTGAAGTTGTTCTGGATTATATTTTTCATGCATGGTCTAACCAGGGCTTTTACAAAAACTCATCCTATTTGTTAATCAATTTTGTTAGTGTAGCATAAACTTGTTTATGGCTTAAAGATTCTAGTGATTAAATAACTTATTACAAAGTAAATCTTTCCAATGCCAGCCAAAGTTGTCAAGCCATCTGGTAGTGAGAAAAATACAAAGGGGACACCAGTAAAAAATGTTCATTCACCAACCCCAGTTGCAGACGCTGAGCAATTCGTTCAAGAGATATTGCGTAAAACATCAGAATTATTGCTTTCACAGGTAAAATGAATAGTATTCTTTCATTTCAAACCTTTCTTCCAGCATCATGCTGAAGAATCTTGATCATACAGATCAAGGAAGAAACCATAAAGCAACATGGAGATCAGCTGGGTACTGTGGTGTCTGATAATCTAAAGAAAAGCCTCGGCTCGGATTTTAAGAACCTTTGTGTAAGTACATCATGATTCTAGTCAATTTTTTCCCTTTTTGAAAATGAAAACAATGAAAATTTGGGCCATGAGTTCCCTGTTGTTACAATCCTTATTGATAATAATCTGCTATGATATGAAATTGGTTGGTTCTTCATCACTATATTATGTCTATTGCAGACGATGTTTAAGAACACTGCATACACAGAAGGGTTCCATGCTGGTACTCAATGTCATCCCAGGCACTAGATTTGTGACAGGAAAATAAAAGAGGGACCAAATTTTAACTCTTTGTTTGTACCCTGTTTAGTTTGACACACTGAATGATTGAACATTCAAAGGGAACTGAGGAGATAAGTTGAACACAATCGATTGAGAATACAGACACGTGAAGGTGATTATTTAAAAAGAATTATATTATTGTTGATTGAATTACAGTGACTTTATATTAACTCAGTTTGAATTATATAATTACATTCAGAATTATATTATTGTTGATTGAGTTTATAACTTTATATTGTTTTTTTATATTAGTGGTATACATTTGGTATAATGGGGTGAATATAAATATTTTATACTCATTCATGTGTATTGCTTATTTTATATCAATGATACATAGCCACCTTGTTAAAAACATATATTAACTAATATTAAAAACAAGTTTAATGTGCTGTTTGTTTCTATGGTAAAGAAAATGGGACAAATTAGTGGGTATATAAGATTTATGTTTGTAGGCAAATGATTCTTATTATTGTGACTTGGACTTTATTTTGGCAATTAATATTCAGAAATTCCTCTTTCTCCTAGAGGAGGTAAACTCAAACACAATGTTACAGGGTTAACCAACTTTGAAGTATTTGGTGACGAATTCCATTTTCAATTTGAAAGCCCGTTTTCAGTTGATTGATTGTTTAACAAGCGATTTTCATTCCTGGAAAACGCATTCTGACGTGTATGTACGGAAATATATTTTTGCTGGAAATGATATTAATATATATATATTAGCTAATATTAATATTCTCAATACTAGCTTGGGAACGTGTTAACATAGTAATCCATGACGTAAATGTTCTGAAAAGCATTTTTGAACAATTGACTTATTAAAACTAAGCATATGTACATTAACACGTTTCCAATCTGGATGGATAATTGATGTAATAATGGAGTATACTCTTTTTGATGTGATACACTTTGTGAGATAAAAAATTAATTCTCACATAATGTGTGTATATTTATATCTCGAAATTTTGTTTTGAAGTAAACAAAAAGTGTATAAGGAAACACATTTTAAGATTAAAAATACAATTAACTTACTAAAAATTATGTTTATACATATTATCGCAAGAAAAACATATATTACTCATTTAACATTATGGAAGACGAGTAAAAGTATGAGAGTGGCTGGCAAAAGGAAAAGGAAAGAGTAAAGGAACAATATTTTGATTTAACAATGAAATAAGATTTTGAGCAAAAAAAAAGGCACTTTCGGAATTTTATTAAAAAGGGAGTTGGTGCGAAATGAAAGTAAGTGTGATGACAGAAGAAATTCCCTTCTTTTTGGTGAAGAATTTTTACACCCATCTATTTCAAAATCTCAAAAATACTCTTATCCCATAATTACTCATCCTTCTAGACTCTCCCACATAAGTGTATTATGTCCCATAAAATATATCATTTAATATGCTAATTATGGAATAGACAATGTTTTAATCAATCATATTAGTGATACACCGAGTAACACACTTTATGAGTGAAAAGACAAAAGATGCATTCCCCTCTCACAGTCACTTAGCCCTCATTCACCCCATCTCCACTTAACTCAAATCCTTATATTTTAGAATAAATTATACTAACAATTTTGAGTTTTAGTGAATTATACAAATTATCCCTCCATTTTCTACACATACAAAAAATCTCTAATTTTTACACATGTATTACATTGAATATCCTATATAAGAAATAAATGTAATCTTTTAAACAAAACAAAATGTGATAAGTATAATTAACTTAAACAAAATATTATATAATGTGGAAACACGTTAAAATAGCATACGAGTCAATACACTTTTATTATTTTTTACATTACAATATAGTATAAGAGTGATTTAAACAATATCTCCTTGGAATTATTGGTGCATTTTGTAATAAACCACAAATAATGAAAATGTATTGAATCGTATACTATTTGGAGTTGTCTACACAATATATTATATTTTTATTTAACTTAATTACCGTTATCATATTTTTATTTAAAAGATCACACTTATTTCTCGGTAGTGAGTATAATGTATCTATAAAAATTATAAAATATTTTGTAGGTATAAAAATGGAGGGATGATTTATATAATTTCACTTAAACTCTAAACTGTAAAAAAGATGTTGAGGAAGGTAAAATGTTTGGCAGTAGAATATAGTCAGTTAGTCTTGGTAGACAATTGTTTGTGTGTGAAAAACAAATCTACAATGAATTATGCAATAGGCTCCAGCAACATTGATGCAAGCAAAACAAGGAACATCTGTTTGAATAGGTTCATAATTCTCAATTATTTCTTTTTCATTGTTTTAAATTCTACTAAGTAATGAATGTATAAATTTACACGACTAAATTGCAGAAGTTATATTTTTTCTTTAGCTTCTATATAGTTGTATTGTTTGGTGTGTATATTATTTTTGTTGGTTTCTAGTTTTTTTAATGATTTAGTTTTGGGCTGTTTCTTTATTTTCTTTGACCTGGCTTGTGTAGCTAGGCATGTGTGTGGGTTTTCTTTATTTGCCTACTTGTTTTTCCTGCAGTGATTTTGGTACTCCCATGAAGTTAGAAGTGCATTTTAGGGATTTTAAGGATTTGTAGGGTTTAAAAAATTCAAGTTCAAATAATCTCTAATATCAAAGCGTTTAATATGGATTAAGAAGAAATGCAATTTTCTTAATTTTAAAAATCATTTTATTGGAAAAAAAATTAAAATTCGTTAAAAAAAATTGTAACACATGTCACAAACTTGATGAGTATTAGTGGGAAAATCTGAATTGAACAAAATCGCCCCACAACATGAGCTAGTCAATGCATGCTACATGAGGACAAAAAGTACTAAGACAAAGGTGGGCCATAAAATAAAGTGAAACCTTTAGTAAATGGGTTTCAATCTATGTCGACACTAGCCCATTTCTCAGTGGGCAATTACGTGCTGTTAATGTTAACAAAACTTTTCAGCCCATATTTGGGGACACAATCATGATGAACATTGATATATCTCATTCCCACACATGATCATGCAAGTGAACAAAGCACATAGTGCGCATATTTTAAGTGGGTTTATCTGAACATCTATGACCAAGTTACTACATATAGAGAATGAGGAAACCTAAAAACTTCTTAGCTTGTTTTGGCGTCACATTCTTTTTTGTTTTATTTGATGGCGATAAAATTATAAATTTATTGATCTACGGGTCACTTCTTTATATTTTGCTCAAAGAGCTAGTTACTAGTCATGACTTCGTATAAATTGATAAATCATTAAAACAAACAAACTGAGTTTTTTAACTTTCTTGTGTACAAATTCTTCATTCATACGTTTTTTAATTCTGGTATATGGCTAACCGCTTCAAATCAATTGATCAGTATCCATTAACATTACGTTGGTTTAGTGGTGTAAGGTCGTGTTATATACTCAGAGTTGTCAAAATATTAAGAGTTCGATTTCTGTGAACAACACTTATTGGAATGGGCATTTACACAAACGCATCCAAAAGAGACTAGTTTCTTATACATATGGTATTAGGGTAAGGAGATACATTTGGTAGTATAAAAAAAATCGAAAAGTATCTGAACTCTAAAGCATTATTGTTGAACCGTGCGAGCCGCGGCAGCACTTGCTAACCCTGTTTCATAAGAAAATGAAATTACAAAGGAGTGCTTGGAACTCACCGACCATGTCTCAATATTTTGACTTGAAGACAAACATTTTAAATGAACGTATGAATTACATATGAGACTAAATCATCAATATTGATGGGTGACATACTTTTCAATATAAGCCACAACCTTTGAATAAGTTCATAGACGTTAACTATGTTCAATAGAGTGACTAACCGTATTCTTTTAATTCAATTTTTAACTATTTAACAGAATTTTACAAAAATTATTCTGCCAACACTACTTGGTATCCCATATAAATGTTTTTTATATTTTTTTAATAATCATTTTTATCATAGATACCATTATGTTACCGCAATTGTAAAAAATTTGAGAAAAAAAATGTATCGTGATTGTAGTGACATAGATAGTTTCAATTTAATTATATGTCAGGTGAGCCAAATGTGTTTTGGTGATGAATTTCAAATGATGATGCACGCAGAAAATGAAATGATCATAAAAATGAGAGGGAAATGACAAAAGAACTTAAGTAATAATTACTAGATAGCAAGTGGAGGATGAATCCTTTGTATCTTTCGTAATGTACAAGTGTGTGGATTTGGTGGTACAATGATACGACTTTAAAGTAATAAAAACCTTATTTTAATGGTCAAATTAAGCAAGGTTTTCAAAATATAACTGGTAATTTATTTGCAAAACCACATCAACTAAACCTGATGAGAACATTTAGCTAGATAAGATAATGGGTATATATGAAAGTCAAGAAAGTCGATTGGATTAGGTGAGTTGATCGGTCCATTAAGGTTACAAGTGACTCTTAGTCTTACCACATTCATCACTCTCATTAATCTTCCAATACTAAATAGACTCGTATTTTAACATGTGATATAAAAAAATTAATGGTCCAAAATAAAAAAGTAAAAATTAATAAATTTATATTTTTTCCTCACATTTCAGTACTGAATATTATCTCATTTGGATTAATCAACTATATAACTTGAGGACACAAAAACTGTATAAGATAAGACATATAGCAAAAAGGTTCATAGCATCAAGGCTTTAAGTTTTGAAGTTCACATCTTATAATTTTTGTCATCCCACCCAGCTACTTTGAAGTTTGAATAAATGACAAAGCTCTGTTCTTTATATGTTTCAAAGGTTCAAACGTCACTATAACACTTTTTAGTATAATATTATTACTATTAGTAATTATTTAAATCTTCATAGCACTATAGGAAGTCAAAGAAGACATCTTCCCGTTTTTCAAGTACATATAACCATACATGGTTGTATATAGTTTGACATTTATTTAGTTATTATATAATAGTTATTTTTGGTTTGGGGGAAATATCAATCATTTCATCAACAACTAAAGTTGGGCCAAGCCTACATCACAGTATAGAGTTAGTATTATCATCTTCATTAATTGATAAACAAATACTTCAAAAAGTAAATGAAAATATAATTTTCAATGACATATTTATCTTTTTAGTTACAATAAAATTACATTTTTGCTATTAAAAATGAAATACATACATTTATCTCTCTATTAATGGAAAATATTTTTTTTTCCAAACCTGAGTTGGATTGAAGATGGTATCCACCAATTTTCTCATTTTTTCTTTTTTTGGCAGTTATATGGAATCTGATTATCAGAACTCAATAATTCGAGAGAGAAAAACCAACTAGATACCTAGTTTTATTTTATTCTTTTTGGTTAGTTAGGGACCATCTTATATAAAGACTAAGATATATATCATATTTGTAAATGCATGATTGAATCTTACAATTATTGTATGTCATCGAATATATTTTCACCCCAATAATTGTTTAGCAAAATATTTACAACCCAAACCATTAACGCATACAAAAGGGTGATTAAAAAGTGACTGATGACCATGAAAGTTGTTTGTGTCTACATACGAATTTTACTTGTAAAATTAAATTCAATTTAAAGTAATGAAGAGGAAAGTGATATAGAATATCAAAGAAAAAATAACATAACATTTATACCTTTATTATTTAAAATGGGATTACACATTTATCCTTAAAATTCAAGGTAAAAAAAAACTTCACATCAAGCCCAAGTTCTTAAAGTATATAAACGGGTTACGATAAAAAATAAAAAAGGTCAATTAAACCTCATAAAAAATATAAAAGGAATATGTCATGTGTATATAAAATAGCATTTCTGGAACTATATAAATGACAGATTTTCTATATTGATTCGCATTAAAAATGTAATGTGCTAATGTAAAAGAAAAGCATATGTTGTGTGACCACAATGTCAGATTTTCTATATTCGATTTTTTAAAATTACCACTTTTATAAAACAACCTTTCGGTGACTTCAAAACTACCCTTAACTTTCTCTTGATAAGGAAGGAAGAAACAAAATAAGAAATGGGTGTGGAATCGAAAGGGAGAATATTAGAGAAAGGACACAATAAATTAACAACATATGACTAAGGACAAGAGAATCCTTCACATGTAGCTTCAATTCAAAGTGTTCAAAAATAGATATCATAGCTGGCCAACTATCTTAGTACACTTAAAAGTTTCACTTCCTCTATCAGTTTCAACAAAACAAGTTAGAAAAATATCTCTTTCGAAAAATGGTTTGTGATAATAGTACACAGCAATATTGTACTATTGGTTTCAGCATCTGCATATACCGTATGCCATAATATTACATATTCCACCATATACTCTCTCAGTCTCCCCAATAATATAAACTAATTGTACTTAGATATCCGAAATAATTAAGCGCATACCAATATATTATTATTAAAGGTGTCAAAAAGTTATAATTTGGGATCTCAATAATAGATATATAACGTCCTACATATGCAAGTATGAGCCATGCACAATATAAACTAACTGAGCCACTCCATTATTAATTTTATGCAAAACCAAAGGTCTTGTTTACATTATGAAATTCGATTTTGATGAGTAAGTATTCTCTCTATTAATGGAATGGAGAGATAAGTGAGATGTAAAACAATACAAAATGAAAAATGAAAAGACAAATTAATTCTTTTCATTCCACAATATATACTTGTATTTCTAAACGTTAAATTGTGTATATGAAAAATATTTCGTTTGGAAATGCAAAACTTGCTTCAATATTTTTTACCTGAAAATTGATTAATATTTTACTAAGGGCTAAGAAATCATTGACTTATGTAAAGAAAAAAGAATATATTACACTAATAATAAAATGAAAATTACAGCAATAATATTTCAAGCAAATAATAATAATATGGAAGTGATTGACTTATGCCGAAGAATATGTTTCCTTTTATGTATGACCCCATATATATATATATATATATATGACATAAACAGATAAACTTATCATTGATAAAAAAAATATTTTCTTTTAATTTATCAATTAATTTTATTGTGCTTCGATGTATCACAAAACTTTGACACATATAATAAAACACAAAGTGTTACATCAGATTTAGTTCCGACTTATACTTTTAAAATATTAGTATGAATACCAAAATGCCGGCTTAGTTGCATGATTAAATATTTATTTTACATTTATTTATGCGCTACAAAATATTCTTGCAATAATTTTATAGATAAATACCCAATCATACATATCGTGTTCTTACTTTATTATAAAAATTTCATTTAAAATATTAATATTCTTATCCGAACTTAAAAAATGGATATTATTGGAACATTAATGAGGGGACAAACACACCGGGGAAATGTTCAAGTGATAATGTATTAATATAATGAATGCAAGAGCCAGACATGCTTCCCCGCTCAGAACTCTTAATATTATTATAGAAATTTTATGATTTTTGAAATTGGGAATAGTTCTACATGATCGTTCACAAAATTGAAGAAACAGAAACTGAAGTTATTGATTTCAAATTGAGATTAACTACACTATAGTAAGATATTCAATTGGAGACACTCGAAACTTGGAAGAGCCACCACACTCCCCTTTCTTAGTTACCATGTGTTTTTACAAAAAATATTGCATCACTTCTCTTTTTTTAATCATTAAGCACTTTAAAACTTTGAGCTCACATGTCACAATCAAAGACACAAAAGGCGCATTTGGTTTAAGAAAAACAATAAAATAATAGATTTGTTGGTGTTGGGTGAAGAATGGAGATGACCTGTCCAATTTTTAGTGTTCCAAGTATATTTCAATCTACTTAAAAATTGACATGTAATTAAAAAAACAGAAAATAACTATTTTTACATTACTTGATAAAATTTGATTAACATGTGGACATAGATTTTTGCGAGTTGAGTTTTTAATTATATGTATTTAAATAATTAATTACTATATAAAAGATATTATTTATCATTTTTAATCATTTAATAAATTTTAGTTAGTTCTATAATTAGTATTATCAAATAAATCTAATTTAATTATTTATGTATGCAATAACTAAATTTTCAGCTAACTTGATAGATAAGTTATAATCTTTAAGCTAGTTAGGCAAAGGTAGTAGAATTTGGTTGTATAAATTAAATACACTTCCTTCCATTTCCATTGCCTGGTTTCATGTTAGTCTTTTCTATAGTGGCAACACCACATAGTTCTCAGCAGATATATTTTTATGCTGATAATTCAACAAACCTTGACCAAGAGAAGAGAGGTTCATGAACAAGAAACAAAACAAAAGCCTTGAAAATTTTATCCAAGGAATTAGGTGTTCTGATCAGAAATTGGACCCTCCCTAGCAGACAAAACCAAAAAAATTAGCAAACAAAACCATAATACAACCAATAATGATAGCCAAGTTGGTTGTAATTGTTATCTTAAAAATTAAATAATAGTACCATGCCACAAAGATCTTATGTTATGTTCAGTACTGCACCAATAAGTTATGTTTTTTTTCTTACCCAATCTTTTCCTTCTGAGCAAGCACAACTAGATAGAGAAAAGAGTATCCCCAGTTATTGAGATTATTGATTCCATCTAAACACCTAATTGGTAAGTCAAGAGATGGTATTAATGCTTCTCACTGTATTTAACCTTACAGAACAGACCCTTTTTCTTGTTGGACTTTTCCAAGTTGCATGTGGAGTAGGTGAACAATAAAGTTTAAACAAGGAGAGATTTCAATGCAGGACTTGTATAAAATACAAAGTGAAACCACTGGCATGAAAAGAAACTCACATATATATTAATAAGACTAACCCAAAAAGAAGTAATTTATGCATTTTTTTAGAAGGGATGAAGTTCAGATTGTAGATCCAGCATGCTAGAAAAGTCATACTCTTTTTCCTTTTATTATTTGAGGAAAGGGATAAAGATCTTACCCACCACAACATCATGTGCAAAACAGTTTAAACAAAATAATAATGGAAAAAGAATTCCTGTCATTATCCTACTCCTACATGAAGACAGTAACACATGGATTCTTATTACAAAATATAATGATATTACATTGATGTAAACTTCTGTGTCTTCTCTTATAATTTTATTCCATCTAAGTAATGGCTATATCTCTTAGTAATATCTTGAACAAGATGCAACTGGCTTACATGAAAACTAGCATACATGATTTTGGTGATGGGTAATTTTGATCCTTCATAGAGAGTTAGTTGTTGGCCAAAATGGAGTCTCATAAAGCTTAGGCTTGCCACCCTCATCAATGAGTTTATTTATGTCAACAATTTGGGTGTAATAATCCAAGTATGGGCACAGCCATTAATCTGTGCACAAGAGTCAATTTTACACCAGCATCAATTTTTTCAAACATTCTTAGTTTCCTGTTTGATAATGAAAATGTCATACAACTGTACAAGAATCTTAAACTTACCTCTCAGGAAACACATCATTAGTTGTTTCCAAAGAAAAGAAGACATTGACTTCCACTGAAACCAGGGATGAATACCAAAAAGATTAATCACCCGGACTAATCAAATTTAGAATGTCACTTCACAGCCTATACAAATATTCTGAAGACAAAACAAAGAACTTTAGAAAATTCATCTTTCATTGATATACATGGGTTTATATACAAGTTATAGTGTGGCGAGACAAACAAAAAAATGGAAATTACTCTCTCAACCTCCAATAAGCTTTTGCTCGCCGGGGTTACATCTTGCAAGTACTCAGAATTAGTAAAAACTACAATTCCAAACAAAAGCTTATGCCTAATTCTTAAACATCAATATCACAAAATTTCCCATCCATCCTGTTTTGAACTGCTTTCACAGCAGCAACTCTAGCAGCAGTGGCAGCCATATTGGCAGCAATTACTGCTTTATTTACATGGTCATCCACGCGCCTCAAGTTTATAGCATTCTCCGCTGTTTTTCTTGCAGACTGCAATTTTAAGTCATCGAAAAAGAAAACACATGTATCAGACAAATGTCAAACATATGTAAAGAATTTAAAGCAAGAAGGTAAATAAACAAGATACATAAAAATCAAATGTTGATAGCAAACCAATACCTGAACTGCTCGAAGGGCAACATCAGTTATTGGTGGTATAGGGTGCTTGAGGTTTCCAGCATCCCATTCGCCACATCTTCGGTCACCAGATCGAAAAGTATAGGTGCCAATACCTTGCCTTCGGCCCTCATGCCATGCTCCCTCATAATAGTGGCCATTGGCAAAGTGGTAAATCCCAAATCCATGTATTTTGTCTCCAAAATACTCTCCAGTATATCTATCTCCATTTCTGCAACGAAATGGAAAATACAAAGACTTGAGAAAATTTTCCAAAACTACATCCAGAACCTGCTAATAGTTTACTATATCTCCTATGAAATAATATATGTTAATTAGAGAGAAAGTCTTCGCATGTCATTAATTCAACTTAGTGACTAAACATACAATAACTTCTAACAAAAGACTTCGATCAGTATGGAACAATACAATCAATTTAATCAATGGTTAATCAATTTCACCAAAGACAGTGCAGAAGGGAAAGAAATTAACTATAACTTTGTAATTCAAGTTCTGCATGGCTATGCAATAAGAAATTGAAAACAGAGAAGCTGCATCTCCTAAAGTGGTAGTAAAATCCAAGTAATAAGAATACAAAATTGAATTAGGGACACCTAAGATATATTTGAGCAACAATTTTTTCCAAACAAAACCATAGATTTACAAATCTATATAAAACATAACCAGCAACAAAATTCAGATTTTCAAAGAAACTTATTCATTACTAGAGCAAACTCTATAAAGACTCGATCGCACAACATCTGAAATCATCCAACACAAAATTCAGTAAAAGGCATCAATACAATAACAACATAGCCTTAAGCCCCCTAGGCGGGGTCAGCTACATGGATCAAAGGATATTACAATGCTCTGTCATAAATCATGTACAAAAAAAACTAAAAACGAACACGCTAATAACATGACTAAATGAGCAAAGCATAAAAAACATAAACAAGCCAAAAATTCAATCCAACAAACAGAATTAAGAATTTAAGAAACACAAAAAATCCCAAGAACCCTACTTTTTGAGTTATGTTGAATCAAAATCAAATACAAAAGAGATAGTAAATGAAACAGAAGCTTACCTAAAATGGTAACAACCAAGTCCATGTTTAACACCAAACTTAAACTCCCCAATATAGCAACTCCCATCAGAACAAGTTTGAACACCAACACCATGACTCTGACCATTACACCATTCACCAGAATAAGTATCCCCAGTGTAGAATCTATAAACTCCATAACCATGCCTCAACCCTTGTCTATATTGCCCCCTATATCTACTCCCTCTACTCCAGCTTTCAATTCCATACCCATCATACCTTCCATCAACCCAATCACCTTCGTATCTTCCATTCACGAAATAGTTATAAACCCCACTCCCATTGCTCCTTCCTCTGTGAAACTCACCCTCGTAGAAATCACCATTGCTGTAAAACTCTACACCTTCTTTTATCACCTTGTTGGTTTTCTTTACTGAACCGGATTCTGTATCGGTGTTATCGCCGATGACCCATTGAACCGGCTTTGAATGGGTTTTCGGAAAACCGGTTTTTTTCAAGGTTTCTTCCCAAGAGTGTTTTAGTGACGAGAGCGTACGGTTGATTAGGCGTTTGTTTTTAGATGCAAAGTAAAGCGCGACGGCGATAAAGATCAACGCGAGTAACACGTTCTCTGATGTTGGTACCGCGTAGAAGAAGAAGTAAAAGAGGTAGAGGAAGAGAGAACACGCGCTGAACAAACCGAACAATGCAACAGCAAGAACCGGGGTTGTAACGAACCCGGTTCGATATCGCGGAGTGGAACCGGGTTTCTTGTTTTTGTTGGTTTTTTTCTTCTTGTAGTTCTTGTCATCGTCGTCGTCTTGAACGACGTCGTTATTGAAATCATCTTCGTTGATTGAAGAAAGGCTATGAATTGAGGATCGGATTGTTCCAGAACGAAGAAGCGAGGATTGGGTTCTGGTGAGTTTGGATTGTTCCATTTATGTGTGGGCCCCACTCTTTGATTTGATCTGATTTCAATCGTTGGATATTTACCCTTTTACTGAAACCTCCGGTACCGGGATATTCTTATAACGACGGGTTTTCTTCCCTCAGCCCCCAGTAACATCTCATAACCAGTGACAACCGGCGTAAACGGTAGCAAGTAACAAGTAGTATCAGTATGAAGGAGAAGAACAAGAAGAAGAAGTGAAGTTCTGTTTCTTCGGAAATGTAGAAATTAAAATAAAGAGGTTACTTTTTAAAATATATTTGTTTTATTTTTAAATAGGAAAGAAAATTGAGTTTTACAAAGTTGGAAGTGAGTTACGAGATGGAAGGATCAACGAAAGAGGCGTGGGTATTTATTTTAAAAAAATATGAGATAGATTGAATCGGAGCCGTTAGATTTTAGAGTGATTTATGATCGTTGGATAAGTTGAATGTTGAAGTTCCGGTCTTGAAGGGAAAATATTGGTCTTCGGATCTGGAAGGAAAGAATTCATATTTCGCTTTAACTATTGCAGGCCGGCACGTGCCGTCACATAATTTATTTATTTATTTAATTATTGTTTGGAAAGGAATATTTGTTTACCATGTGACTCGTTCGCGTCAAGTTAAATATAGGTCCAGTTTTAATCACCCTTCAATGTTTTCAATTTTCATCATCGTTGACGGGGATCAATGAGATTTCTTTCATAATGTGGGGTTTGGGTTTGAAATAATTTAGATTTTACCTTAACAAATCCAACTTCTAAAATTACTTGTTTTAAAATTTTAAGGCGTGAGTTCATTTATTTAAGTAGGTTAATCAAATTTGCCTTTAAATAATTCAGCAGATATGTTTTTAAAAAATTTCTATTTAAAAATAATAATTAAATTGTATTTATATACATTTTTAAATTTAAGTAATTGTATTTATATTAAATAATATAATATTAATATATAATATAATTAAATATGTTTTTTATAATTAATATATGTTTTAAATGACCTAAATTTTAATTTATTAAGCTATATATATATATTGAATATAATTTATTTCCTAATTGGAGAAAAGTTGGAGATTTTGAATTGGTTGTGGAGTTGTGGTCCATCTCCAGCTTTTAAGAGCGGCCTCCCACGTAGGCTGTGTAGCAACTGAAAAGGGAAAGATCTTCTTTCAGGATTTTTATTTATTTGTTTATTTTAGGTTATAATTCTTAGTAGATGTGTCAAAATGTGTGGGCCGACCCGCCACAACCCGAAATTTTGTAGGACTTGAGTATTAAATTTGGCACATTTTAGTGAATCTGGACTATATCAAAATCGGGCTCGGGTCGGGCTTACCTGGGCGGGTTCGGGATACCCGTTTTCTCTTATTTTAAAACTTTTTTTTGTGACTTTTTGGCTAGGTAATAAGCTTAAGATGAAAATTATTTTAAAAAATATCTTATGATAAAAAAATAGATAATATATACTAAATATTGTATAATGAACTTCGAATAAAAAATAGAGTAATGTCTATAACATAAATATTTATAAATTACAATAATGTTATCAAGTTAATAATTATATTATTTTTCCTATTTTGCTTAATATCCTTTTAAGCACATTAGCAAAATAGTGTATCAAATTAACTGAGAACATTAAACCATATAGATTCTATTTGTTTTTTAATTGTATATTTAATTAGATTTAACTTCTACAACAAAAACATAATAAATAAAATAATTTTTACAACGAAATTGAAATACAACTTAATTATTTACCGTAGAGAACTCAATACAACCAAATTTAACATAACAATTCACAATGAAAGTGTTGATAAAGAGCATACAAAAGATATTCATACACAAAGTAAAGAAATATTACGATGATAATTATACTTCGACACATAGAATTCATTTTGAATTTGAGTCTATATTATCATTACTATAAACCAAAGTGATATTATTTTTTATTGTATTCATTTATTATATTGAGGTAAGTTACAAATTATATTTCTGATTGATAGTCTAATATAAATAAAATATTTAATGAATAAGTTATATTATGAATCATATTCGTAGACTTAACATCATGTCTTAGCTCAAACACATAACATTATATCTATAAGTTTGGTTACATTAAGTATAACAATTGTGTTAAAAAATTTATGCATTAATATTAAATATGTTAAAATTTAAATAATTTTTTTTAATATTAAATATGTTACAATTTAAATTTATACAACCCGCATAGGGCGGGTTTGAGCTACATTTTGATATACATAAATTGTATCTGAGTTTTTTAGTCCGGCCCGGTTTAGCCCGAATCCGATACGGGTTAGTCCGAACTCATCCAGGTAGCCCGTTTTGACACCTCTAGGTCTTAGTGGAAGAATGTTTTTTTATGTAAAAAAACTAATGAAGAGTAATGTCATTTGCGTTATATAGATAAGTTTGGCTCCTCTCTATTATAGGAGAGACTAATGCATACATAAAATTAAAACATGTGTTATAAAAAAAAATTAAAGATCCAGATTTTAACATTTTATAAAAAAACATCTCTTCTCACATGTCCAATACTGGAGGAATCCAATTCGATGTAGTTTATCTGGTAGATTTTTTGTTTAGTCATGAAAGGGTCAAAATTCAAATTCTAGAAAAAACCTCTTTAACAGTTAATGTTGTATATATCTATTATATATAAAAATCTAAGGGGAGAGATCTACTTACTCCAAGAGTAAGAGGAAAAAACATATTCCACATCATGATTATTTATTATTGGGAAATTCAATGATTTTAATTAGTAAATACATCTAAATCATTGAATTTTCCAAGATTTGATGGTTAAGATATGAAATAGGTTTTTTTCACTTACTCTCGAAGTAAGTGAATCTCTCCATAAATCTACTTAAGTAGATGTTTTGTACAATATGTTTTTAAATATCCACTATTTATAAGGATAAGGGATAAAAGAATTCCAAAAGACTCTATATTATCTATATTATTTAGCATTCATTTTTGTGTGTAAGAGTTAAAGTTAACTAATATATAATTGATGGACGATGTGCTCATAGTATTAAAAACTTACATTAATGCATCCATTAGTTTTCTCTATCTAAAGGATTTTCAAGTGAATGCATGTTTGTTTAGTTTATTTTTCTCTTTAATTTTCAAAATGTTATTTTATTTGTTTTTGTCACTTATAGATTATAATTTTTTATCTAAAATGTGTTAAAGCATGTGATTGATTCAAAAATATTGAGTTATTCACTAATCACATGTTCTTACACAAATTTAGAATATAAAATATTATTACCTATCATTTTATTATTTTTTCCTAAGTTAAGCAAATAATTAAAACCATCATTTTACAACACATTTTTTTTATCAGATTGATTTGTTAATAAATTAAGAGTAAATACATTATATCAAACTTTGTTTTAATTTAGTTTTAAGAATGAGACAAAAAAACATATGAGAGAAAGTACAATATTTTTATTTTAGATTAAATACAAGACAAAAAAGAAACAACCTCAAGAGATGATATACTTTCTTAATTTATGTTAATCAATCCCTTATCATCAAATTTAGGAAATAAACATTAATATAATATTACTTTTATATTTCCAAAATTAAGTTTGATAAGACCCAATGAAATTTGGAGCATATTAGACTTTTGTATTTCCAAAAATATGCATGCTGCTTGTTGTGATTTAACATGAAAATATTTAATTATTACTTTTTTTATTTAAATACATTATTTAATCAATTACCATGAAATACTTTTTGAATGAAGAACATGGAACCATTTTGAGTTTACTTCTCTTTTAATTCCCGAATCAACAACCTCATTCACAACACAATTCAAATCCTCTAAACACATATGATCAAACTCACAACCCCAAATTCAACCACATGTTTTCCCATTGGGTTTTAGAAAGACTATTCTCTTGTTCTTTTAACGGGGTTGTTTATTCTTCAGTTCTAAAATTTTTGGTGAGATTTAGAGTTGTATATGAGATAGGTTTGGTCTTGGAAACTTGAAACATTTCCATGAAATATTTACTAATATAATATTATTTTTTGAGATTTGTGTTGATTGATAATGTCCTGGATTTATTTTTATATAATACATCAAACTACTCTTCTCTTGTATTAAATATTGATGTTGAAAAAGGAGCTTTTAATCATAAAAAATGAAACTACCAAAAACGACCTTTTTCTTAAAATGAGTATATAGGTTAAAATATGACATTGCCAAACAATTTTAGCTTTAATTTAAAATGCTCTTATTTTTTAATTTCTTTTTATAAAGAGATTTTAAGAGGGGGAAAAGTCACACCAAGGCCCAAAATACACATGTTTGTTTGATGGGTCGTTTGAGCCCAATAAATCAATAACTCGTGCAAATAGACCCAAGAGAAATACTCATCTTCCAATTAAATTTCAAGATCATATTTTTGTAAATATTGAAGAGTAATACTTTGTGACATATGTCATTTTTTTGTGGGTAGAAGAATTTAGTATGAGGATATAACATTGCTTTTTCGGTAGGATTTCCTATTTTTAATCAATTAGGGCACTAGTGATAGGCCCATCACAGCAATGTACTATAGGTACTATTTACGTGGTACTTGCTTTCAATATGAGGAATGAAAAATTATCTACAAGTTATTTCTTTATTTGTTAAGATTTTATTTAGAAAATATCTTCTCAATTATTCTTCTTTTACTGTTTCACCGTAATATTGATGATTTCATTGACAATTATATTGGAAAGTGATACATACAGGCTTGACGAATGTATACTACTGAAAGTTGATATGTGATTGAAGCCGCCAACACATAAATAACTATTATCTGATAAGTGTCGATAAAGTGAAAGTCGTCATATAGTTACATTAAAAGAAGAATGATAGTACTAGGAGTCTCACATTGGATAACATAATAAACTCAAGTGGTAGTTAAACTCTTATATATAATAGTTAAACTCTTATTTAATTGTGTATTTCAAGCATATCTAGAAGTAGGTTATTAGGTTATGTTACTCTTGGGAAGAATTTGAATAATCAAATTGCAAAACAAATCTATCAGAATATTTGTTAAAAGCAGTTATCAATATCATAACACAATTTAAACTCTTATTCTTCCTCTTTTCTTTTTCGGTCTTCAACCATTCTTACTAACAATTATTCACCACATCCTAATAGCTGGCAATAATGTTAGCAAATACAGTTTTTTCTTTCTTAATTTCCTTCACGTACCATTTTTTCTACAAGATTTATTTCATTACCTTGATTTCATAGCATGATTTACTACTATTTTTCGGGCTAATGTATATATACACTTTTTTAAAGTATGCACACCTACTATAGGTTTCATTATACTAATAATTTTCAATGCCAAAATGTATTTTAATAATTATGAAAGAATGGACTAAATCAATTAATTAAATCATTTGTCAAATCTCTCCACGACAAAAAGTTCAAGCAATCAAGCGTCATTCTGGTTGAAATCTATAGGATTTCCAAATCCAATGACGAAAAAATATATGTTCTTATTTTGATATTGATATTTATGTTTTATAATACATGTTTATGTTGGGAAATTCAGAACCAATTTCTCACCCTTGTGTGATGCAAAATAGACACTTGCTGCAAGTGAATAATGTAAATAGAAAGAGTAAAAGAATGACACCAAAAATTTTAACATGGAAAAACCTTCTCATATTGAGAAGGAAACAACCACGAGACATAGTCCAGAAAATATCTCCACTATAGAAAAGTAGGATTACAATATTTGACTCTCTTACAAAGAGGATAACACTCAATCTCACCCAAAAAGGATGGAAATACAAACTCTCTCTAGTATCTCACTAGGAATACAACACTCACACTTAAATGGATATAAACTCTCTCACTTAAATGGATATAAACTCTCTCACTTTCTCTCTATGTTGCTCTTTATCACTTGCTCATGCATTTCTACTTCACAAGTTCCCTTTATATAGTGAAGGGAATGAAGGCTCCATCGTAAAGACATAATGGATGATTAATTGTTGTCATACTTTCAAGACACCTTCAAAATGTTATTCCAACTTTCTAAGTTGCGCTTCATGGTTGTCAAGAGTCAATGAGTAATTCCAAAACTTACTCAAACTTTCTAAGTTACACTTCATGGTTCTCAAGAGTCAGAGTAATTCCAAGACTTGCTCCAACTTTCTAAGTTAGGCTTCATACTTTCCAATAGTCATTGGAAGAGTCATCATACAATGGTTCATCTACAAAGTTGCATTGGTTATACTTCCACATCAATTAGGAAGAATTCACAACAGTTTAGTGGGTTTTTTTATAAAGATTTTCGAGAGTGAAAATCCTGAGACCCATGCTCATATCAGCCAACGATTTTGTTGTTTAATATTCTAATGTCAATGCTGTTTTGGGTCAACAAAATTGAAGTAGTTATCTAAACTCTATTTTACTTTCTAACATGTTATAATTAGCACTTTAGAAGCTCCAAGTCCCACATGTAAATAGCACAAGCATGAATGTACATGGTTATGACACTAGCATTCTGTCATTGTGTAACTTCACTCTCTAAACAAAGAAAACAACATATAAATCAAGTCTCTATCATTGATTGTAAGGTCCTATTCCAGACAAATAAAAATGTGCATTTTATTGAAGTCCACCAGCTTAGAGGATAATTTGTTATAAAACTCCTAACTCCAAAGTTACAGGAAATAAATATGGGGCCATAGGATGTTTTATTATTGATTCCATACATCCAAAATAAAAGGGAAAATGAACTCTTAATAACAACACTCACTACCTGATAGTCATTATCTCTGGTGATAGTATTACCCTTCAGATGTTGATTCAGTACTAGGCAGATACCCATAAAAACATTGAGGTAGATGGATGGAAAAATAACAAGTTGGTAATGACTAGATGGCCAGCACAATTCATTTCAAGCAACCAGAAATAACAAGAACCCGACATCGGGGTTTCTGGAAAGGAAATCGTTTTTAATCCGATATATATATAGCATGATTTGATCATGAATTGGGATCATTTTCTAAGCTTTTCTTTCATCCTTTCAACTGCAGCCCTAAGAGTTCCCTCATCCTTGCAGAAAGTAAACCTGACTAGATTCTTTCCATCTTCTGGATTCAAGTAAAACACACTGGTAGGGATTGCCACCACTCCTACCTCCTTAATTAGATATTCACAAAATGCAACATCATTTTTGTGTCCAAAAGGTGTGTGATCCACAACCACGAAGTAGGTTCCATTGGATGGGAATACCTTGAAGCCAACGGCCTCAAGCCCTTCCACCAAAATAGCCCTCTTTGCCATATAATCCCTCTTTAGCTCAACAAAATAAGAATCGGGTGCTCTGAGAGCTGCTGCGGCTGCAGACTGCATAGGAGTAGAGGTTGCAAAAGTGAGAAAAGAATGTGCCTGTCTCAGTCCCCATGTTAAGTGTGGGGGTGCTATGGCCCACCCAATCTTCCATCCTGTTAAAGAGAATGTCTTCCCCAAGGAGTTCATTGTCACCGTCCTTTCGAACATTCCAGGCAAAGAAGCCGGTGAAATGTGTTCCATATCAAATGCCAGCTTATCATAAACTTCATCACTAAAAACCAGAACATCATTCTCAATGCAAAGAGACGCAATGGAATTAAGCTCCTCTTGAGTGAAGATCTTTCCAGTAGGGTTGTGAGGAGTATTTATCAAAATGGCGCGTGTATTCTTTGAGATGGCGGACTTTAATTCCTCAATTGGGGCAGCAAAATCCGGAGGGCGCAAAGTGATGCTTTTAACTTTCGCACCAGCCATGGATAAAGTGGCTTCATAAGAATCATAAAAAGGAGCAAATAGGATAACCTCGTCACCAGGGTTTATTAATCCTAATATAGTTGCAGCAATTGCTTCTGTGCAGCCACTTGTAACAGTAATTTCCTTCTCAGGATCCACCACAAGTCCAGTGTCTTTCTTAAATCTCTCAGCAATGGCATTGTTTAAGTCTGGAACTCCATAACCCCGGGCATACTGGTTTTTCCCACCCTTGATTGCCTGAATTGCCGCTTCCTTCACAAAGTCTGGACCGTCAAAGTTTGGAAAGCCTTGACCAAGGTTTATGGCTCCATGTTTGACAGCAAGCATACTCATTTGAGTGAAGATAGTTGTTTTGAACTTCTCTAAGCGCTTTGCAACCTAACAACCAAAGGACAATCAGCAAAAAATAATGTAAGCACGTGGCAAACAAGTTGACTGTAAAGATCATTTTGCCTCTCATTTTTTGGAATCCATAGATACCGTCACACAATAGAACAAAACTCTCTTCCTTACAAAACCCCTCCCATTTGTACAATTATGGTCAAAGACCCTCAGTATCCTGAAATCACTCTGAATTCCGAGTTCCAACTAATTCGAGTTGAATCCAGAAGACCCATTTAAGGGTGCAAGGCTCTCCTAACGCCTATTCTTTCAAATCACAGCTCAAGGGGAACTGAGATCATCGCCAATCGAACCAAAAGGCGTTGTTTCCCCTTTGTAGAATTCAACTACACAAGATATGATCCAAGATTGTTGCACACATTGGAATGTTTTCCAAGCTAAACTTGCTAACATCTACAACCTCAACCAAGCAACAAAGCAATTCAAAAGGAACTATGAATATCAGGTACAAACAAGACAAGAAAAAAACAATGACTGACTCATAGGGTATAAATGTCATATCCTATATATGCAAGAACACTGCATCATGATGAAAATACAAAGGAAATAGTTTGAGTAGAAAAGAAGTTGAGATAAACAGATACTGCATGCACAATAAGTCAATAACGAAATTATCATTAAAACATAAGATTTTCCTACAAACAGTAAAGAGTATTATGAAAGCTACAAACTTCAAACACAGTGAACAACATAGTAGTCTTTAAAAAAGGTGCATCTTGGGAATCTAATTGTGAAACAATATATATAAAAAATAACTAAACCCTATTGAAAATGATGATAATAGTAAATAAAAACGGATCTGAAAGGGAGTAATAAGTACGCAAAACCTGCAAAGGGTGCTGCTTTATCTGGGTGATGGTGACGTCATTATGAGTGTTGGAAACAGTGGACATGGTGGCTGCAATGAAAGGTGAGAACTTTGGGGTAGAAGAGGTAATGAAATGCTTTGAAAAACAGAGGAATTTGAATGAAGAATTTATGAATCGCATTGGTTGTATGAAAGTGTGGAAATGCTTTCATTCGTTCTGATGCTGAGAGGGATAGAAAATAAGGCTTTTTTATTTAATTCTATTTTTAGAAAATATAAGGGAATTTGCACTGAATCAAGCTGTTTTTGAGTCTTAATTCGTGTATAGTTCAACATATTTTTTTAATGTGTATATAAAATAAAATAAAAAGTAATTTTTTTAAAGAAAGAACAATATATCCAAACCTCCTCTAAAACACATTTTTAGGAAGAGTTACAGTAGAAGGAAGTTTCGAAAAGTTGAATTTGGACAAATTACAACAATGCACTATTTTGGAATTATAGGCCCAAAATGGAAATGAAAAGCCCAAACAAAACAAGAATGTCTTGGCCAGTGTTATCAGAACAAGAAATTGGGCCTCACCCAAAGCTTATTAACAAAGGTACACAACCCACCAAAATTAAAGGTCAAGAAATATGAGGGTTATGCTTATTGTAAAACTCAATAAGATTCCTCGGTAAGTGAAGCTGCATGCACACATATGCATACATACATATAAGGTTGCAATTGTGAAATGAATAATAAATATAATAAGCAGTGTATGTAGTTTTTTGTTGCTGTACAGTCTCATTATTGACAATGCATTACTTTATCAAACTTATATAGATTTATTTAGAATTAATGACATCAATGTGTATGGAAAACAAATACAACGTTTGAAGAAGTAAAAAAGGGTGGAAGGAGAAACTCAGAAAAGTACCCCAGACATGTGCCTTATTCAGCAGTGCTGTTTGATATGTTTGTCTATGATAAATATTATTATCCCGGTTTTGCAATCCCACAACTCCAACGGTGGATCAGAAGTGTTAAATACTTAACTCTTTGGATTGTAGCATTTATCACTGGCAAACCAATTATAGTGATCAACATATAATAATGCAATTTCACTTGGCCCAATTTAAGTCATTTTGGGTGAGGTGATGTTATACAATTAATGAGGTATTATGTTAAATCTCATATATTAGAACCATAATTGCTTTACTCTGGTTTCTGCCCCCAACCAGATTGTGTAACATATTAGAACCATCCTTTTCTTTTTCTAAAGTGACTTTCTTTGCTGGCCTTGACACTTAAAAGGATAGGATCAGGTTAAGTTGATTGGATGGCTGGTCAAAAGCAAATACCAACTCTCTAAACTCACCACATTCAATGATCCATTTTGATGTGAGGCCACAACAAAATTAATAATTGAAACATTCTGTCATAACTAGCCTTTCAATCCTTGACTTGGAAAGTTTTTTATGAAATTTTAACTTTGTGGGTTCCTTCTTGATTTTTTTCCTGCAAACATTGTTACTCAAGCACGGGTTGTTTTATGGTACTTATTGCAACTATCCAAAATCAAACGTGTATTTAGGGAGTATATATTCTATCCCAAAATATGTATCAACCCTTTATTTTTAATAATGCATATTTTAGGATACACGAAGTGAAAATATAAAGCCTCTTATTTTTAATTTAGGGATACACAAAGTGATAGATATTTTGGCTCTCCATATATTCATATACTTGAAGATACCAAAAAAAACAATGAGTGTAAAATATGTACACCGTAAGTGTAAAGATTTATACACATTCGATATATCATCTATCATTCAACTGAATTACATTTCTTGAAGAGTCAACGATAATTAAGTATAAATAGTTGATAATACAATGATAATATATCAAACTCGTGCATATATTATTTTCTCAAAAACAATTTAGTGTAATATATCAAACTCATGCATATATTATTTTCTCAAAAACAATTTATTGTTGCTAATAATTTTGAAGTACTTTGCTTATACTTTTTTAAGGATGTTTTGCATATATGTTACTATGTTGGAGATTATTACCCTGCTACAAATTTATGAAATTAAAAGAATAAAATGCACTTAACAATTTAAATGGGGTAATATGAAGTTTAAAAAAGAAAAGGGTTATACATAAATGGTTTTCATTTATAGTGTAGTGATTAAATTAAAGTCTGGCATTGATCGAGTTTGTTTAAAAAGAGTAACATACATTCCCTTTATCTACCTATTTATATTTAGGAGAGTGATACATACTCTTCAAATTTCTTTTTCAAACAGAATAATTTATTTTTACTAAAATAAATTCGTTGATCAGCCTATGAGCTCTTTGCATGGCATGTCCTAACCAGCTTCTTAACATTTTTCTTTGTTAGATTTTTATCATGTCTAGTTATTAAAAAAAATGCTTTTAATCCTTACACATTGCGATTCAAGAGGGTGAGTAATGACACAACATTTAAATTGCATGTATTCAAATATTGAAAATAATCTCTCCACACGTGGAAAGAGATAAGACTGTGTACATATATTTTTCTTAGACTCCACTACGTAAAAATCTTTTACATCCAATTCAGTTTTTTTTTTCATTATATGGAAATGCTTTTAATTATGTCATATTAAATAACATAAAATTAGTTATCCTAGGTGTTAAGAAAATAGACATTACTTTTTTAAGGTTGATAACCTTGTGGAAGGTCACGAACATCAAGTCTCTTGATATGTCGAGTAAAGCATCACATGCAGATTAGGTTGCTGTCACGGCTTTTATTCACGTTCTGCTCATTTTACTTTTCTTTTTTTGCATCGAAGATTACTTTATACACGTAATCAAGGACGATCGATAAGTCAAGCTTACCTACAGTTGGGCCCATCTCCTGGCCCATATGGTTCAAATTTTATTGACCAATTATATAAAAATTAAATGAATACTTTTTCTAGTAAGCGTGAATAGATAATTGATTGTATATTTTATTGACCAATTATATAATTATATACAAAAAATAAATGAATAACCTAGGCCATGCTACTGGTTATCGTTTTAGGCTCTTCTGTTGGTGGTTTTTCTAATTATGCTTGCATCTCAATGGCTCTTCATGCTGAATTTTTGGGAGCAATTCAATGCTATCAATTTAAATAACATTTGAAATAATTGGAAGAAGCTTTGGTTGGATTGTGACTCAAGTCTAGTGGTTCAAAGCTTTTAGCATCTCCAAGATTGTCCCTTGCGACCTCGCAAATAACTAGTCCAATTGTTTTCATTATTTATGTAAAAAAAAATCATGTTAGTGTAAAAATTGATTTATACATCATCTTCATCATCTACTATATGAATAATACAATAACAATGTATAAAATTCTTATATCATCAATGCATATATTCTTTTTCTTTTTAATATATTTCACATTCCTAGGAATGCAATGCATGTGTTGATAAGCTTACTTCATATGGTGTCATTTGTCAATAATCATTCTCTTTTGTTGGTGGAATTCACTCCTAGATTTATTTAGGATGATCTCATCTGCAATAGGAATGGTCTTTCAACCTATAGGTTTCCTTAGTTTTCTTGCTTAAGTTTGGTTTGGCCCTAAGCTTTCTTTTGTTTTTTTTTCTTTTTATCAATAAACTTTGGGGAGCTCTTTTTCCTTTATGATCCATTTTTCCTTAAGGTTGGTTTTTCATCATAAGGTTTTAATGAGGTACTTTAATTTCATTTAATAAAGTGCTGAATAGTAGTGTGGATAGTGGTACTATAAATTTCATGGAATAGTAGTGGAGTGGAGATCGGTTGTCCCAAAATGAATATGTCTTCATGTTCCTAGCCAATTAACTTTTCCCAAATAATATAAAAATATTATTTTGTATTTTTTGAATTTTTATTTTAAATAAATTGTCACTTTTTCATTATACTGGTACATGAATTTGGGAGTGATAGATGATCCCCTATTCATAGTAGTGTATTTCATAGTAGTGTGGTCTGTGGTCCATATGGTGCTATAGATTTTACATTTTATAGATGCCTAATTTCTCACATCTTTCTCGATCGACAATTAGGCAATCACTTTAGAGAATTAGGCAATCACTTTAGAGAATTAGGCAATCACATTAATAACATGATGAATATAATACATAATCAGTATGAGATATGTGCTTAATTACTAGCTTTTCCATTTCCAGCATCATGCATGCAACTTCTACTTTGGTCTTTGTCTATTTGACCTTCTACCATAACATTTCCTATTCACATTTCCCACCCTGTAGAGTGTACTTTTCATTTAATGGTTACAAAATAGGTGAACTATGGATTATAAAGTTCATGCGAATTATTAGACGGGAGGATTTTGATAATTATATGGTTCATTTTACAATTGTTTGTACTATAAAAATTCAAAATAGAGGAAATCTCACACTGGTTTATTTGTCTACTCTTTACTTCTAGAGTGAATCTCATATTTTCTTATCAATATTTTTTTAAAATTTCTACCACCTTTTTATCTAAAAAACACATTGGATCTCCATCAACTAAGCCAAATTGAGTTAGCAAAATCTGTTCAAGAGAACAAAACTCTCATGATGTTTATATTTTTCATTTACAACTAGGACCAGATGTATTATATGCACACATTATTTTGTAGCAACAAAGCTAGGAAAAATCATTTCCCCCTTTGGTAATGTTTTAGTTAAATATAGCTAATAGCTATGTACAGAAAAAAAGGAGATAATTAACGAGAACACAAAGCAAGACCAACATATGGCAATGTAATTGCACAACAAGAAATGATTAATCAGCACATGAAATTCTAACTGTAAATTCCTATAGAGGGGTGGCCATGATTGCCATCACACCTTTAATTAGCTGACACATTCAACATTGCTTCTTCCATAATAAATAAAGTGGAATAAATGAAGAAAATAAAGTAAAAAAGTACAAATACCAATCTCTTTACACACATGTATGATCTCAAAGTATCACAAAGAAACTAGAGAAGCTCTTTATTTAAGTCTTGTGAGGGGGACACTGATAGCACTTAGCAAATAGTCCAAATGTGTCAATTTGGTGTATGAAATTAAGCATACTTGCCCATCCTCCTAACCCAAATCCCACCACCAAAACCCATACCACCACAAAAACATTCATTGAGTATGATCCTACCCAACCTCCTAAAATTGATGGTGGTCTCTCTATAGCATTCTGTCAAGAAAAATGAGACAGTATAGCACATAAGCACATAAGCACATAAGCACCAAGTGAAACATTGATAAATAAAAATGTTAGTGACATAATGTTATGTGTGATATGCTTGTGGATTATTCATCCAATGAGTGTCTCTAGCATTTTATTTTATCTAACAACCAATACGAGTTTTGTCGAAATTTTGACTATTAACTCTGATCTTATTAACCGATGTCATTTAAAGAAATGACTATATCACTTTTCACCAACCGGTATGATCCGCTGATATTCGATCTGATTGTGTAGCATTACTTTATAAAATAAATTTCTGAAATAAGAAGTTGTATGTCTAACCTCTCTAGCAGTTGCTGAAGCAAATGTGACCATGTGTGCCAAGGCAGGAATTATGTAAACAGTGAAGCTGACCAAGAGAGATCCAACAGTTGAGTTAATGGGACCAAAGAAAGGGAATATGATTGCTAAGAACCATATTGGAATCACCACAGGAACTCTAACCAATGCCCTCTTGAACAAACTCTTGGTTTCATGCACCCCAATAAATTTCTCCCACACAAAATATAGAGGAGTGCAAGCAAATCCAAAAGTTATGAACTGCAAGAACAACAAACATAATAGTCCTTTAGATAATAATGTTCGTTAGCCGACCCTTCTAGTGCGATCAAGGTTTGGTTGTTGTTGTATAATAATGATAGCTAGAATTAGTTTGCCTTAGTTTCGGATTAAAATTAATTATACTATATGTTTAAGAATATTTATTGAATAATATTTAACCTGGTGAATGAGCATAAGAATGACAGCAATATCTCTGAACCCTGTCCTTGGGAGCAAAGATAGGGCATTGGAATGGGTTAGGAGCATGTCACCAAATGCCCAATAAACTGCAGATGCTGATGGTAAAGTTAGGGTCAGGACATATAATGTTGCTATCAGATATATCATCTTAAACTTCTGTGGCTTCCACATTGCATGCATAATTTCCCTATAGTATAAAATTAAGATATGCCTGTCAGATTCATATAGCACATGAAGATATAACTTTTTCTGAGCACATAGTTAATTTGGTATCCCAATATAAAGTAAAAGTTTGGACAAAGTTCTACTTTAAGTTTCCATAAATCATGTTACTAATAGTAATGAAAAGAAACCCTTTATAGCTGTAATAAATGCAATGAAGATCCCTTTATTTATGTCATTTGATTCAGATTTGGAGTCCTCACACTGTAACAGCATGTCCACCAAATGTGTAGAGAATGTTGGTAGCCCCAGTGAAGTAGAGAACCAATTTGGTTGGCCCTGAGTGTGTCACACCCTCAACCTTCATAAACATTCAGATTGAATAACATAAATAATAAGCAAAACTGTTTCACATGTATAAATTATGTTTAGCAATTATTCCTAGTAAGGTTTGACTATATTATTTTCTTTTATAATAATGATGATGCTCATAAATTATATTAGTCCTTTACCTGTCCATGAATAAGGGAAGCTATTGTCATATACCATGCAGTGTAAGTGGTCATAATGAGGCCCAAAAATGACCAGATTCTATAATTGTGAAAAGAAGGAATGAACACTGTTGTTGCACAGCAGGCACCAAAGATGTAAGTCCAAGTTCTCTTGTCCAAATTGTCATTTATGTAGTATATGTTACTGAAGCAATTATTGTATAAGACAACAAAAAATATCAGCTATGATAATAATATAAACACACACACATATTATATATTATTAACAATAGTAATGTAACTACCTACCTTGCACAGGCAACTAGTTGAATTACTGATCCAAATAGAAGGAAAGTACAATTGAAAAAGAGACCAAGATTCCTCCAGTTTTTGCCTAGAAGTCCATCAAGAACTTCAAACCACTGCAAAACAAGATTAAAAAGTAGAATCTAAAGTAACATATTTAAGCTGTAACTTTTATTCATACAGGGGTAATAATAAGAATATGAAGTAGATGATAAACTGATAAATATAATTTACCTGAATTACATGGTTCCTGAAATCAACTTTTTCTCTTTCCTTTCTGGTTCTGTACTCAACATAAAGGGCAGTGATAAGGTAAGCAGTCCAGCTTCCCATAAGTCCATAAAAAAGCTGAAATACAATCCCAGATACCAACCCAAGTTGTGAAAATGAATATGGTAATGTCAATAGCACTTGAGCAACCTACATTTAAACCCAACAAACAATTAAATTATTATGAGATTGTTGCAACACCATAATAAGATTATACTTCTATAGATAAAATAAAAAATATAGAAGCAAAGTTGTGATTATTTGGACTAATGAATAAGTGCCTGATTAGAAGCACAGCTAAACCATGCATCATAGACAGAGCCACCATGCCATAAGAGTCTAGAAAATTTGCTAGAAGTAGACTTAAAATCTTCCTCTTCCCTTTCCATTTCTAAGTAATTCCCTGCAACAACAGTCTCAACCTTCTCAGAAGCCATTATTGTTATCTATCTCCCTACAACTGTTATGAGTGTGAGGGAAAGACAACAGATTAAGTGACTGTATATATATATATAGGAGAAGTGGTTCTTTAATTTTCACCCTCCCTAACCTTCAAATTCTTATGCAGCTTCCCTTTCCTTATATAAACTTTTGTTCAGGAAGGAACTGTGTGACCCCCAGTGGGGGGACCTTGCTTAGTTCACAATTTCACATGTAGTCACCTTTTGCTTACAATTATCATTGGCAATATGGGTAAAAGCCCATGGGCCCGCATGAAAAATGTGTCCTTCCGCCCGATATGCCATATTTGCCTAGGGACATTTTAAATAGGCAAAACGGGCGGTTTGCGTGCATTATTGGAGAAAGTATTGAAAATCAAATACACAAATGTATATCTATTTTGTCAAATGTGAGAAAGTCTATTCCATTTGTTATATGAATTTGTATATCAAATGTGATAAAGTACTATCATTTTCTTATTATATATATATATATATATATTTTTGTTTTTGTATATCATAGACATATTCATATGTATTGTTCTTTTTGTATTTTGTATCCGAATTATGTACTATGTATATGCATTTGTATTTTGTATGTATTTTCTATTTGTATGACTATTCATTATGATAAATATATTTGTATTTTTGTATGCAAAATATGTATTTTTTATTTTGTATGATTAATGTATATACATTTAGCAATTTTATTTAGTGTGGCACGTAAGCCCGTCCTACACAATGTTTAGGGCGGTCTGCAAGCCCGCCCTGCCCAATGTTTAGGGCGGGTAGGGCATGATTTTTCATGTTCTATTTAAAAACAAACATATCCATATCTGCCATAATTTAAGTAGGCCTTCATGGACATTAGGAGGGTGATGCTAATTGTCCATACTACTTACAATTCTTTTATTATCATTAGCAAATATATCCTAAATACTAATCCTATTGAGTTATAAAAAAATATTGTTCTTTAGTATTGTGTAGAGTGGACCTACTAAATCCAAACAAGAGTAGATTTGGGAACATATGTGAAGATATGCAGATAGAATGCAATAATATATGGGAGAATATTTAGTATTACAACTTTCTTATTAGGGTCTCCCATTATAATTCATCTAAGGTGGGTTATTTTGTTATCTCGCTCATTTATGGTAACCATGTATTACATACGTAATTGTCGCATGGTAGAGGATGACACATGTCGTAATAGTCTTATAGCACAAGGTCCCATAACTTGTGGATATATAAAGAATAAAATATCTTTATGTACTATAAGATTGATTATCTCATCCAACCACTATAAACATGACTTGCTCTATTTTTTTAAGTTTTTAAAAATATTTTTATAGAAAATGTTTAAATATGACACATGTCATGATTATGAATTTGTATTGGTCGGAGGAGATATTTATAACTAATACACTAATGACAAAAGTTTTACTATTTTTATTTTCCCAAATAATTCTCTCTCACATATCACTTTTGTGAAGGTGTATCCTCATCATTAGGATCATCATGTATCTGAAAATGATCATATTCTCATGTCTCTCACTAACAATTTTTTCTTAGTAATATTTTTTGGCACTATCATGAGTATCTATCACCTTTTGCCTAATGAATTAATCTATTTCGGAGTATATGATTATCCATCTCAACAAGTGTCACTCTCAAGAATCAAATCCTTAACCTTTTTAGTTTTTGTATGGATCTAGCGGTGTATTATACCACTAGATCAATATATTGTTGGTTTCTCCAAGTTATATGAAAATTTTATTTTGTGTTTTTAAAATTTTTATTATTAATTAAGTGACATTTTCCATTGAACCGATACTGAAAATTGGGACAGATAATCTTTATCTCAATGGGCTGTAGCTAGCTTGCATGCACGAGCGGGTGGTCCACCATTGGCCTATTAATTTTAAAAATCTGATACAACCCATGCACACTGATTGATCATTAATGCAGCTAGGTAGATCGTGATCAATTTTCTGCATAGTGGAAATTAGAAAAAAGTTCAGTGTGTGTGTTGAAGATGTCAATGTGGGGAAGATGTCAAGAGAGGGCTTAGTGCTAATCATGATTACTACCATGTGCTCCAACTGGCTTTACTATAATAAAAATATCATAATTAGCACAACTCTTTATTCATTTTCACTTTTTTCTGATTAGTAAATTTAGATTTTATAAATATTTTTTCGATTTGAGCCATCCTAGATTCCTAGTGTTATGGTATGGTAAGTACCAAAATGCTAATGCAATCAATTAAACTAACACTTGCCTATTGGTCTTTCATTTAGAAGGCGCTGGATTGTAATTGCCTCCTAGGCTTCTTAGCCCAATGAGTTTACTTGGACCAGACCCATGTCAATTCAAAATATAAATTATAAAGAAAGGATTCAATTATTCTAACTCCACAATATACGCATCCAAAAATTTAATGGTTTAGATCTACTCACTAATTGAAACTATTGGATTCCCATAGAATTGATGAAAAAAATGCGGAGTAAAATTTGTAAACTTACTCAGTAAATGAATCATCTCCCTAAATTTAATTCAATATTATCAAGCCAAATTATACCCCAAATCTTTATTATAAGAGTGTAATATATATATATATATATATATATATATATATATATATATATATGATATTATCCTTATTTTAAACAAAGAGAGTTCTGTTAAGTGTTAAGGGATAATTAGAGACAAATTATTTTTTAAGGGGAAAAGATGATTGAAATAGGTATAGACAATCAAGTATTTCTATAACCATGACAAGAAAAATCAAATCACAAATATTATACTTAGACACTCATAATGTCCACGTGTACCTTCGTATGTTCTCTGGCTTACCCGTATTAATGTCGTTTAAAGAGCGAAACGACAACAATATAGCATAAGAAATACGCGAAGAATCTTGATATTGTTTTCGAGGAGAGAGATAGAGAGATAGAGAGAGAGAGAGAGAGAGAGGAAAAATGGCGGGTGGTGGAAAGGTTTCGTTCAAAGTGACTCTCACCTCTGATCCAAAGTTACCCTTTAAAGTGTAATTCATCTCATTATTCTAATTCCTTTCAATTTTCACTTGTTCCTCTTTATTCTTGATCTCAATTTTTTTTAATTTGAATTTGTTTATTTTAGGTTTAGCGTTCCAGAGGCTGCACCTTTCACTGCCGTTCTCAAATTTGCTGCCGAAGAATTCAAAGTCCCTCCCCAAACCAGTGCTATCATCACTAACGGTAATTTCAATTTCCACTTTCCTTTACGTTTATTTTAGGGTTTTTTCCACACAAAAATGGTTATTTTTTACTATATGGCATTTGCATGGTTGTTTGATTGGGATTTTAAATAAAGCATAAGCTGCAAAAAGTAACTGCAATTCAGATTTCAGTTTTTTTAGTTTTTTGAGAAGCTGTAATTTTCATCTTCTAAAAAATTGCCAAAATCACTTTTTTAAAATGTAAAGCTGTAAAGAAACAGGATATGAATTTAAGGAGGAGGAGATCTTTTAATTTGGAAATTGTAATTTGATTTTGTATTGGATATTGAATAACAGTGTCTCTTTCACATATATCTCATGCTTTTCCTTCCCTCGATCAGTTTTTGGGGGGAGATTTACAAAATCAAGACTTACGACCTATTTTTTGGGTTAATCGCCAAACCACGTATCAAAAAAATTAAAAAATGAGAGAGAAGGTGGGGGTTTAAGTAGATAGGTTAATGAAAACATTGTATATCTCATATCTCTGAGACATTGGCAATTTGGTGCTCCTTGACGGTGTGATAGTGGCAATATTTTCGCTGATTTACTACCTGGTTGAATGAGCCGTTCTTCGGTATATTATTAAGATGCTGGTACATATTGTCAAACCTCACATGATTTCTAGTGGCAACATAGTGGTTGGATATCTGATAAATGTATCCTCATTACTCAGCTGTTGGTCCACAGAGATTTTAAATCACAGTGAAAATACGATCTCCACCCTTCAAAAATATTCAAATAGATTGAAAAATTGAAATTTTATTGTGGCAACTTGATTAATTTGTATTTGAACTGATTAGTTGCCAGCAATTATATGGAGAAAGCTAATCTGTCAATACCATATTACCATCATGGACATTGAACCCCATGAATGGTAATCTAGGAGTATTGTTCTGTATGTATATTTGGGCAATTGGGTTAGGTGAATTTAAGTATTTTTTTCTTTTTGATTGTCAACGTGAATATGCAATCCTATCTATCTAGTAGTAATATCCATCCTAGATTTGCTAAATTAAATATTTATATTTTATATTCATGCAGATGGTGTGGGCATAAATCCCCAGCAGAGTGCAGGTTTGTCATTTCTTTATCATAGGTTTCTTTAAATTACTGCTGTGCTCGAAGAGTTTCAAACTATGGTTACTTTCACATTTTTTTCTTCACAGAAACTTGATAAAAACAATTATTTCTTAAGGCAAAAGGATAACCATAATGATTACACGAATAAGTTATTCTGATTAAACTAAGTGATACACTAAATGGTTATGTTGAGAACTGCTTGATCTATCTGGTTCCTACAGAATATTTTATGACATTGAATGAAATAAATATAGGTTGGTCATAGTTATCTTTTTATTTGACATACTGTATTATCACATTTCTTCAGGTAATGTCTTCCTGAAGCATGGTTCAGAGCTACGCCTTATTCCGCGTGATCGGGTTGGTGCCTCTTAAGATATTATGGGGTGTTTGAGTGGATATTGACCCTGTTTTGTAATAAATCTCGGCTATTGTAGTTTCATAGTAATACTAAACACCAGAGTTACTGATTTCATATAATTGAGACAAGAGGTGTCTTTAACCAATAAAGTTTATTTCAATAAAGATTCGTTTTTGGAAAAATTATGAAGTTAACTACTATAGTCATGTCTGCTTTGAATGAGAGCTACTCTTTCATATCTCAAAGGCGTGGTTGAAATGAAGCCATATATATTAGACCTTGGAAGCAATGTACTAGTTGATTGTGTTGTATTTTAAGATGGTCCAATTGGTTCAATATGCTCATGAGTGTGAGTCTCGCACTGGGATAACGTGCAACTTTAATTATAATTTTTATAATTATACGTCAAGATGATTAATAAGAGAGATAACGAGCAGAATATAATAGAATTTTTTTTGTTCTTTTTATTTGTTTAGCTACATAATCAATGTAATGTTAGTATCCTTTGTTGGGATCCGAAAGATGATGGATTATGTCTGAGGGCCCTAGAAAACTTTGGTGGAGGCATTCAACGTTTTTATATTCTACGTTATTAATAAGAGATAATGAGTGAAATTGTGGTAAGAATAATTATCATTGAGAATCTTAATTGCGATTCCTAATGTGTGTATGAATCCTTAAACCGTAAATATCAATCAAAAAAGAACAACCAGAGTATGTTTTCAATTTAGTGCATCTGATATGGAAAATGATTTATCCTTACTAAATCCTCTTGGTAATCATCTTACACTGTATGTAACTTTTGTTGTGGGTATGAAGATTAGTACGAGGATATAACATTATTCCATATTTTTCCTTGGATAGCAAAGTTGTCATGTGCTATGAGTAACGTTCACTGTTTTGTGTGGCAATCCAAAGGCTTATGGGTTAGCCGTTAGCACATATATCTACTTGGCAATGGATTTAAACAAAATTCAGATAGCTTTACGAAGTTGCAGGTACTTTCAATCAATCAAAAATGCCAAATCACTCCATTGTTACATTATTAAACATGGCCTTCTTAATCATAACTTTCTCCTTAACAACATGATATCTGTTTATGCTAAGTGTTCCCATTTCAACGATGCACAGAACCTATTCGACGAAATGCCTCATAGAGATATCATTTCGTGGACAACTATGATCTCTGCTTTCACCAATTCTGGGAGGCCCCATCAGGCTCTTGAACTCTATAATCACATGTTGGAATCCAAAACAGAACAACAACCCAATCAGTTCTTGTATTCTACGGTTCTCAAGGCATGTGGTCTTGTGGGAAATGTTGGATTGGGCAAGTTGATTCATGATCATATATGTGAAGCTATGTTAGAGTTTGACACTGTTCTGATGAATGCACTATTGGACATGTATGTTAAATGTGGGAACTTGAGGGATGCCCAACAAGTTTTCAATGAAATGCCGTGTAAAAATTTGACTTCATGGAACACCCTCATTCTGGGGCATGCTAAAGTGGGATTGATAGGTGATGCGCTGAACTTGTTTGATCAAATGTCAAATCCAGATATTGTATCTTGGAACAGCATCATTGCTGGTCTTGCAAATATTAACAGTCCCCATGCACTGCAATTTGTTTCTATGATGCATGTGAAGGGTCTTAAACTAGATGAATTTACATTACCCTGTGCTCTAAAAACCTGCAGTTCTCTTGATGTATTAACCATGGGGATACAGATTCATTGTTATGTTATCAAGTCAGGTTTTGAATCTAGCTGTTATTGTGTATCGTCACTGATTGATATGTATTCAAATTGCAAGCTGCTTGATGAAGCAACTGAGATATTTTATCAATTCTTCAGGAACTCTCCTACCGCTGAAAGCTTGGCGCTTTGGAATTCTATGATTTCAGGGCACATTGCTAATGGAGGGCACGCCGAGGCTCTCAATTTGATTGCAAATATGCATATTTCTGGGGCACGTCTTGATTCCTATACTTTTAGCCTTGCTTTAAAGACCTGCATCTACTTCCATAACTTGCAATTAGCATCTCAAGTGCATGGTTTGGTCGTCACTTGTGGCTATGAGTTAGATTATGTTGTTGGAAGCATCCTTATTGATCTATATGCAAAACAGGGCAATATTACCAATGCGTTGAGATTGTTTGAAAGGTTGCCAGATAAAGATGTTGTAGCTTGGTCTAGTTTGATTGCTGGTTGTGCTAGAACTGGTTTAGATATATTAGCTTTTTCCCTCTTTACAGATATGGTTCATTTGGAACTTGAGATTGACCATTTTGTCCTTTCTACTGTTCTGAAAGTTTCTTCAAATTTGGCATCTCTTCGAAGCGGCAAGCACACTCATTCTTTCTGTCTTAAGAAGGGATATGAATCAGAGAGAGTTATTACAACTGCTCTGATTGATATGTATGCAAAGTGTGGTGAGATTGAGGATGCCTTAGGTTTGTTTCATTGTCTTTCAGAAATAGATATGATGTGTTGGACAGGGATCATTGTGGGATGTGCACAAAATGGAAGAGCATATGAGGCGATTAGTCTTCTGCATAAGATGATTGAAATGGGTACAAAGCCAAATGAAATAACCATTCTAGGTGTACTTACTGCGTGTAGACACACTGGCCTAGTTGAAGAGGCATGGACCATATTTAATTCTATCGAAACTGAGCATGGATTGACGCTATTACCAGAACATTACAATTGTATGGTTGACATACTTTGTCAAGCAGGGCTTTTCAAAGAAGCGATAAAACTGATTAGAAGCATGCCATTTAAGCCTGACAAAAGTATATGGTTCTCCTTAATTGGTGCCTGTGGAACTCACAACAACCGATATCTTGCAAATACTGTTGCTATGCATCTTCTTGCTACCTTTCCAGAAGATGCCTCTGTATATATATTGCTCTCAAATTTTTATGCAACTTTTGGAATGTGGGATAGTCTAAGCAAAGTAAGGGAAGCTATGAAAAAAGTAAGTAAAAAAGAAGCTGGAAAAAGCTGGATAGAGATCTCGAGTTAAGAATGCCGGTATTGTGCATGGCTTAGTTCGGCTAGCTTTGCCCTCATACAGAATGTATGAGATTTTTCCAGATCAGTCACTGGCTGATCTAACTTATAAGGAATGGGATATGTCTGAAGTATGAACTGTGAAACACAATCTTTATGTTTTAGTGGCTGTGTCAGTCTAATTCTAATAAGAAGGTAAAAAAGCATAATGCGCCATGAAATACAAAGATGCAGTACACTGAATGCAGCAGTTCAATCTGATAAGCTTTCATACCTGCTATTGCCATGAGATTTCACACATCCAATGTCCGCCTCCCCCGACAAAAAGGTTAGTAGCATTTACGCCATTTGGAATGTCAACCATAGTTTTAAGAGGTTAACATGAACTCAAATTTGGTTAAAGTTAGAGGTGGCACCCATAATTTTGTTAATCGATTTCAAGTGCATGCTAATTCACTTTAACATGCTAGTGCATCTTAGAACGATAATTTTAATGATAATATTACTGCTTTGTTTTTTAAGTTTTTTTCAATTACTTGAACTTTCTGTAAACTAGTTTCGTAATTAAACAGACTTACCCTTTCTAAAATATTTATTCCATATTCATTGTTATTTGCAGAAGTAGTCAGGTCTTAGCTCATCCTTTAGCCTGGTTGAGCAAATTGGCATTTTCAGCACTTCTTTGAAAAGCTTCCTCTGATAGCAATGGTTTTTTTTGTGTGCACCAAGGATGCCCTTCAGCCAACAGCCGAAGACTAATCCCTTTTGATTCGGAGAAATCACTCAAGTGTGTACAATATCTCCCAACAAAACAATTTCTATACATATAGTAGAAATTGAATTCCAATTGAGTCAGGCTTGTTGGTATTACTTTTTTTGGGTGTAAGTAATAATTCTTTTCTTATTATGATGGAGTCTCTTAATAAATAGGTTTAGAAGGTCTTTTGATTGGATAAGAATAACAAATAAAGTGGCTAGGCTTGATTACTTGGTTTGATGTATAACATGATAAGTGACTAGATTTTTAATACCAAATGTTTTAAGTTTTCAGGTTCTTACAATGATTGAATCTTATCTTGTTTGACTGATCTTGCAATAGTCGGTTTGTAATATGGAAATGCCACCATCCCACCATGGATTACCATCATCAACTTCCTTTTTGTCCTTTTCTGGTTCCATCCAGTTGCCCAAGGTTGAGAACAGATTGAGACAGCACTAAGCAGCATTGAATATTTGTTGGGGTGGATGCAAACCTTTAATGACCTATGTCTTCCACTTTTTTTATCATCTGATCAGAGAGGATTTTGAGCACATGTATGAGCAAGAAACAAGTGTAAAATAAAGGGAATGTTAACAAGTGCTCTTTGGAGCATTGTTTATGGTTAACAAGTGCTCTTGGAGCATTCTTTAAGGAAGTAAAAGATGCAGTTTTGCATCTGAAAATTGTGTTCTTTGTATACCAGATAGTGCTGAACTTAGATTTTCAATATTAAATTACTTTATTTGTATTCTTTAAAGAGGGTCAACACAACCCTAAAATAAAACTTTACAAATTAGCAAAAGAAAAAACTTTTATCTTTGTATAGAAAAGTGATGCTTACACAAATTTGAAACTGTACCAGGAATAGTTTTTGGTCCTTTCAAGCCATTGTAATCTGTCAAATGGCTGCTTCATGTTTGGTTTTAAAGCTTGATCAGATTTTTAGGGGCACCCAAATTAAGAGAATCCACTAAATCCTGCCAAACTGAGATGACCTATAACCTTGGGAGGAGGAATTAAAGTGGTCCTAGCAATTTAAGCCCTGTCCAAACCAATGACCATAAGAGCCTTACTCATCATAAGAACTAGGCAAAAGCAAAATATGGTTAGGTCCTACCAAGATAAGATTAATTGGTGAACCCCACTACCCACCCCTACATTATCATTCTTAGGTGGCCTGCATAAGGCCCACTTATTGCTCTGTGGTGTCTCAACCATGCATGCTACTAGTACTGTCTTCCATGGACTTTACTTTTTTGGGAACACATTATGGCACTGCAGTTTGAGAGTGTTATTCAAGGCTCTACACATATGAACAAGAGAGTCGACAAAACCCAAAATTCAGGGTTCACAATTTTTTGACAACTCCTACTGATCATCATACCGACAAGAAAGAGATATGTGTCACTTGTAAATCAATCACTAATAAATAAATTATTATTTTATGACACATGTCACTTTTTTATGAGTATGAGAATTAATATGAGGATTTAGTAGAAGAATACTCAAACTAAAATTAGTCTTAAAACCAAAAAAATTAACCCAAAGAGTCATGCTATGTCCACCATTACCGTCATATCAAATTAAAGAATAAACATATTCAGTATTTTAAGTATTTATATATAGTGAGAGAGAGAGAGTCTTATTTGTAGTGAAAATATTTTATACTATGTTGATTTTATTGTGAGGCATTGCAGCCACATTGTATCCTTAGTTCTCATTCTGACTTTCTAGGAGCTTTTCTTTTTGTTTCCATCTTCACAAGCATCCCAAGTCATGATTCCTTCACACTTTTCAATAACTAGAAGCTCACTACTAAAGTTATGGTGAAATTCCCACGCCAAGTTTCTTATTGTTCACTCATTTCGCGCCATATTTAGTTGACTATAAAGAAAAGCTAAATGATTACTACGTAGTAATCCTGAGATATTTCTATCTCATCAAATGTGTCACTTCATAATACTTAGATATTTTTGTGACCAAATCATAAATGATAACACATTCTGTGGAACAAAATATTGTATCTTTAATGATCATGCTGTCAAAATATGTCTATTTTTGGTCATAGGCATTACAAGGACCACTAGTTACCAAGTACAGACATTTTTTTATATATATTTCTAAACCCAATGAAAATGATACTTTGATTATTAAAAATCTTATTTAAGTTGGCTAGAATTACTATTTACAACAAAATGTTGTCGATCAAACATTTAAATGCTCAATCAATTTCAACCATCGCCACTATGTATTGGAGTTTTGTGAATAAATGTCATGAGGAAATTGTTTAAGGAGGACAGGAAAATGTAACTTTGAAAATTAAAATTATATTGTGTTTTCTTTCTCCCCTTAAGAATTAAAATTATATTGTGTTTTCTTTCTCCCCTTAAGCAATATTCATAAGAGTATTAACCAATTTTCAATTTGGGTGAGTTTTTAATAATGAAGTTCATAAACATATTTTGATTTGAAACCGTCGACATTTGATTGTCTTGCTGAACCGCAAATAATTCGAGTAAGTCGAAAAGACTTAGTTAAGAGAATAAATCTATCTAAATGTTTTTTCCAACTTCTGAAAAACTTACCTACTTACCACTCAAAGGAGACCAACATTCATTTGTTGGTAGATTACACAATAAATGCTGCAAATAAATTTTGTGGCCACCTAGAAATTTCTTAGAAAATACTAGTGTTTTGTTTTGTTTTCTTGTTGTTTTGTATAGAGAAACTTATATTTTAATATTCATTCTTAGTTCTCTGGATAATGGTGGCGATTATTAACCCCATGCGGGCATGTGGAGTTGCTCAACTTTGGGTGACAAAGGTTATGGCTATCTTAATCATAATACAATGAGTACAAAACAAGAGTCAACTAATGGTGCAACTAGTTCCAACTTCGAGTGCATAACAATGGTAATAGCATCTTCAATTCATTAGTATAATAAGAAATTTATTAACTAAAGTAATTGTGAAAACCGGACCGTATCAGAGAGTCCGATCAGTTAGATTGTTGATCAGACTTGAAGATGCATTTAGTTAATTATTAGATAATTTAAAATACTTACAATATTGAATCTTAAACAACATTATTATTAGGGAATTATTACTAAAACATGTATTATAATAATAGCTTAGTGAATAAATTTTTAAGATGATAAAATGAGAGACAAAGAAGAAAACTTGGTTTTTTCATGTAAGATGAAGGAAACAAAAGTAAAAGAACAAAGAACATGTTTAGAACAATAAGAAGCAAATGAAATGAAAAAATGTCCTTTGTATGTTAGTCATTGACTTCATCTTTACCTTTTGCACTAATGGATTAGATTATAAAATACTTTCTACTCACTACTACTTTCTTCCTTTCAATATCTCAATCGTCAAATGAATAATGTTTATCCACAACGATAACGATGACAATGATAACGGTACTCGTGGGTACCCATCCGAAACCAACCCAAATTTAATGTGTAGATGTCTTATCTTTCTTTTATGAACCTTTTCTTTTCAATAGCAAACATTAGTGCCCAAATAATTCTATGATTAAACACATATCATCAGGCAAATCACTAGTGCTTTTGAACAAATCATCAGGCAAATTAAATGCTGAAATATACAACAAAGTGCCCAAATGATCATTAATAAGATGATGCTAAAACATAAACCAGCTAAAGAAGCAAAGAAAGTGACAGTAAACAAAGTTCACCCCTACATTCCAAAGAAAAACCAACACAAATCAAAAACCACTATAGATTACAACAAAACAAGGCAAAATAGCTCTATGATTAAACACATATAACTCATCCAAATTTGAATAGGCCCCAACAGCACCAGCAACTGCAACAGAATCATACTCTTCCATTCCACCTTCTGCATTCTTCTTCACCCTGCCTGCTATCACCCTGCAAACCAGCATTGCCCTTTTGTCACTACATTCATCGATCGAAACACTCGCCTTATCGTGCGCCTTACCGCTTGTCGCGGTTGTTAATATACCATTCCCATTTCCACCATTGGTTTTGAACCCAAGTTTGATTATGCTACACACATTGCATTGTGGTATTGAGTTGCAAAGGTTTGAAGAACCATTTAGGCCTAATGAGCACATGAAAGTAGTGCATTGGAACCTAAGTAATTCATTTCCATCTGCTACGCAACGAGGATGCTTTTTGGATAGCTTTGTGGCCTTTGCTTTGATGGAGTCTCTGTACTCTTCAAATTTTGTGATGGTTTTTTGAGTGTTGTGAACCTTAAGGATGCGGTCGATTTTGCATACCGGTGATTGCTTCTTTAGCCAGCTTGAGTGGAATATAATTTCAACTATGTTCTTGCTTGTATCTTCTGGACCCAGCTCTGAAACTGAAATTGGTAACAAGGGAAACATAATCAAACATATATAAATTTATGGTACCTTAACAAAAAATGGAATAGAGAAATACTAGTGTTTTATGGGTGAACGCAATATAAAAGAACATAATCAAAATGTTTCATTTTTACACCATCTAATATAGTGAATGGTTGCCATTGATTGTTAAGGAGGAGAATTTTTACTACTTTTTATATAAAAACTCTTTTAAGGAGATTCTGATTATAAACTATTTAGAGTATAAATAGGTTAATCCAAATACACACTATTCTCTGTGCTCTCTCCTAGTCCTAGCTTAAGAATATCACAAACTAAAGAATGAAAAAACTTTATTTTTTAAAGCAATTAATCAATGACCAAGTACATGTAATGTAAAATAACTTAATCTAAAAAAAAACAAGTGATGTTAATTTCAATGAGAAGATAGAACTTAGAAGAAAAAGAATACCTGCATGTTTAACAGCCTGATGATGTTCCAAACTTTCAGTTTTCATGATTTCACCACAATCAGGACAAGAACAAATGCTACTCCTAAGAGAAGGGTCTCTAGTGAAACCAAGAACAGGGTCAACAACCATTCTACACTCATAACAACCAGAGAGTCTCCTGAATGGCATTCCCTTAAAAGAGCCAGTAGCAGCAGAAGAACCAGAAGATGCTTCTGAAAGTGAAGAAGAAGATGCTGACACAGTTCCATTGATTTCATTCAATGGTCCCTTCATGGATCTGCTGCTAGAACCATCATTGTTGTTACTACATGAACCACTCAGTGACACCCTCTTCTTGTGAATATCAGGAGTTCCTGTTTCAGGCCTTGCCATGACTTTGGTGTTATTGCAAAGTGAACCTGAACATTTCATCTTCTTGCACTTCTTGTTGTTTTCTTCATGTGTGACTCTTTCTGTTTGTACCTTTTTATGTTCATGTTTCTTCCTTGATTGTTTTGCTTCATCTAACTGTAGCGGTTGCGGTCGTGGTTGTGGTTGTGGTTGTTTCGGCTGCTGTTGCTGAATTTGGACATTCCTACAAGCTAAAAAACCTCTTACTGACCATGAGGGTTGTTTTTCTGTCTTCTGAGGTTGTTGGTTTTGGTCATTGCTGATAACCTTAGTAATGGTTGGTTTTCTAATGGTTTTGGGTTTACTCATTGTTGAAAAGGATGAAAGATGCTTCAGCCTAATGAATTCAACTGGGTGTTATGTATGACATGGAGATTTTTTTGCAGTAACAGGTTTGGGACTTGGGATTTGAAGCAGTGGAGCTATCTTAATCTATATTGAACTATGGTCTATGAATGAAGCTTTGAAAAACCTATAGTTCTTGTTCTAGGGAAGATAGATATATGTGATTTATTAATGATGAATATCACACCATTGATTTCTCTAGATTGAAGAGTAGTACATTTTTTAATTAATGAGAAAGTAAAGACATATGCCCTACGGGTCCTTCTTTTTATGGCTATGTGTCCTTCATACGTTATTGGTGTTTGGTGTGTGTTAGATAATGATACCTTTGGTGTAGTTGTAACAAAAATGAGTATTTATAAATATCATACTATACTCACAATGATTACTTTTGAAAAAAGTGGAAATAGACGTTTTGAGTAATAAGATTATTTCAATTGCAATATTCATGAAAAAAAAACAATTTATTGCCTAGTGAAATTCCTAATTCCCACGATGAGGAAAGTACTTGAATTTGATGCTTGTTTAGCTTTAATCCTTAAATACACAATTTGGATTTTGTATTATGGGAACAAGTTGGGTTTGATCTATAAATACTTTTTAAATACACCTATACTAATTATTGGAGTACTCGTGTGGGGTTTTACCTGTAAATTGATGGGAAATAATATTATGTTTATACAATAAGGGACGAGTACTCTGATATAATAGAATTTTAAAACTTTATTTAAATTAAAATCCTTAGCTGGAAAAAAAAGTAAAACATATTAACCGAGGGAAGGAAGAATTGATTTTCAATTTATTTCCTTTATTAATATTAGCGTGTTGATTGGCATTGTCATGTCCGTCAACTCGTTTTCCTATTATTTGTAACGTGTGCTCTATATAGCATAAATGAACCGTATTAGATATATTATAATTGCAGTTGAATATATTATAATTTGCATTGGGTTATATGGTTTTTTTGTAGAAATTAGAATATAGTGATGACAAAATAGGAAATCATTAATTACATTATGTTAGGTAGTTATTTTGGGTTTTGACTTTATTAATAATAGTATATAAATATATATATAGATTAATAGTATATATATATATATAATTCAAAAAAAAGTGGATCATGTTGTTGTTGGTACTCAAATTTCGATGATATAGATGTACTTCTTGTTCTTCAATGCCCTCGGTATATTTATTGCAACAACCACTCACCCAACTGCCTCTAGTGAACTTGCGGTACATTTTTGCTGATATTTTTTAGTGGTTTGTACTTTGGCAAGTAATTTCTCAAGTCCTTATTTTAGATTTATTTTGGAATTTTATTTTATTTTTATAATATTTTACATTTCCTAACATAATATATTAAAATTTTATATTTACTTTATTCAACTATTATTTTCCCCAAGGAAACAGTATAACTTTTAAGAAACGAATGGATACTAGTATAATGCAATGCATCACTGGTGTTGGGCAAATACACTGACTTTCGTTGCCCTGTATTAAATCACATCTCTTGTTAATTTTATAATTAAAGTAATGAGACATTTTTTCTATTCTAAAGCCAAAACATTTCATATGCATAATATCATGACCTTGAACTACCATTATAATGAGATTTAGAAACAGTTTATTAACATAGTAATGTTATATTACCATATTATATCATTCTACTAATCTTTTTGCACACAAAAAAGTAACACATGTCATAAATTGATATTTTATCTATTAGTGATTGATTTACAATTGACATATATTACTTTCTTGTAGATACGAAGATTAATAGAAGAATTTAATAAAATGATATATCATTTTCTTTATTAACCCTAGGAGTATATACCCATAAAAAAACCTATGAGTATTTTGAATGACGAATTGAACGAAATTTTCTACTGCCTCGGAAAATGCCACTGTTAGGCTTTACACAAAGACTTTTGGCTATATAATTATGCTACCATGATATGCATCATATCTTAAACAGATCTAAGATCAATGTTATTTTATTGTGTGCAATGTGCCCATACACAATGGTTATTAAATCAAGGAATTAGTAATACCAGTAAAACTACCATGTACAGAAATTATCATATGAGTAATGTTATATCCTCTACTAAATCATCCTACTAATTCTCCTATCCACAAAATATGTGCCCATATACAATGGTTAGTAAATCAAGGAATTACAAGTGACACATGTCACTTTCTTGTGGGTATGAGGATTTAGTAGGAGAATATATCATTTTGTATTAAATAGAGCAATAGAAAACTCTAATGGTCATGAGCACACAACATATATATATATATATATATATATATAAAAGATGCATTAAAGATTACTATATCTCGTTCATTCCATAACCTCAAAGCTAGCACAAATTTATGGTGGAAAGTGTAGAGAATTAATTAGGGTTGTCGTTATGCTAAGCCCAATGTGGACTTTTTTGGGCTAAGAGCGTGCACCATTTGCAAGGTACTCCACTAATTACCCCATAATAGCAGGGAAAAGCTGCTTACTTGATTCCTTTTGCCTCAAAATCATGTCACCCATATGCCATAGAATAAAGCCCTCTACTTTATTTAACATTAAAATCATTAATTCCCCCAAAGTTTTGAAAATTTTGTTTTAACCGCTAAATGAAGTTTGTGTGTGATCTTGGTTACATTGTTTGCACTTATAAGAGGTGTGGGGTTACAATATCTTTTCACCATAATCTTTTTAATAAACCAAATGGCAAAAGGCTTTTGATTGTATAATGAGAAATACTTGTGTCTCGATGTATGTACATAGAGACAACCAATAAAATATTGACAACACATTAAAAATTAAATTTTAGTTAATTTTAGTCATAAATGATGGCACCAAGAAATATAAATTCATTTGTCTCCATAAATACTAATTGCACATAAAGCAGCACCAACACGAGGCATTAAGCGTTTTTGAATTTTAAACTAGCTTGTGATGTGAGTATGGTCAGTTAAAGTGCATCTACAAATTTCAAAGGAAATTTTGATTAGATAAGTTATTATAGTACCCCAAAAATTCAACAGAAAAATGTTAAAGGTTCAAATTTTAATTTATTGATGTTAATACTGATTGGGTCTTCGTGGACATAAGAGAAAGTGTCAGGTATTGCCTACAAGGTTGTTAATAGAAATACAGAAGAGAAGGCACGAAAAGTGATGTGAGGAACAATAAAAAGAATCTTTAATGAAAGACAGATCTGAAAGATGCTACAATTTGATTGTAATTGTGAATTGTACTTTTTAAGAACCAAATATAAAATTAGGATGAGGATAATGGAAGGGGCCATAGTAGTTTCGAAAATTTGTAAGGTAGCCACTAGCGATGTATAAACGTGACTGCTAGCTTTAATGGGGGGAGTGGCTATAACATGGTTTACGAATATATTGATTTACTAATGTAATTCTTACTAGATTTTCAGAAAGAGAAAAAAGTTAATGATTTAAGAGAATAGTATTCGTAATACAAAAAAACATTGATATATGCTCTTAAAGGATAGTATAAAGCTAAACATGCATATATTATTAAATGGATTTTGCTAAACATTTGTGGGTAATGATTAAGATATTCAAAAGTTTAAAATTAACCTAGGAAATGATATATTTATTAGAATAAGATAAGACTACTATTTATAGTTATCCAATATTAACTCTGCACCTTTTGTTCCTCAATCATTTCCTTTATGACAATATATTTAGCAAAAGTCAATATATTCACTCTTTTAGATATATACTACACAGTATTAAGTAATTCAATGATTTTATACTTTGATTTTTTATACCCGGTGTTCTTACAGATTTTATTAGCCTTTGACTTAATATTGGTATCCATATTGGGGTTGAGGTTAATTAGACATAAATAAGGGAAGGGGTTTTAATAAAATCTCACTGTTAAGTTCAGTATTTTAGAAGGGATGGAATGAATATTTGAGGCTCAAAAATCACAATCTCTTTCTGATTTTGCCTTCAATCAAAAGTAAAGGGTTGTGAAGGGAAAATAATATTTATAACATTTTTTTGGGATAAATTCTTCTCATACCAGAAAATGGGAGCGAAAATAAAATTTATGTTTCCTCCCCTCGGACTTAACTAAATCAAACTACAAATATTTTGTTATCCAAAATCGTTTTGTCCTAATTTGTTGTCTATCAATTCTCATTGAGAATATTATGAATATGATATTAATTTTTCTTCCTCGAATATGATGGGTCTAAGTTGAGAAGGAAGTACATTAATTGGAAGCAAATATTATTGAAGCCAAACATACTGTTTATGGGTTCCTTTGGCCAGAAACTGATACAAAGCGGTTCAAGTTTCCAAAATTAACTAACCGATAGATATACAAATTTGAAAAAAGCTAAAGGGTTTTTATCATTGTGCCCTAACACCTTATCTGATTTGAGTAAAAAGAAGAAGAAAACTAAGTTTTTACTAATTTAGTTTTAGGGAAAAGAGGAAAGGGAATAAAAAGTACATGAGACACTTTTTTTTTGTTTCTATGCAATAAATAATACATTAAGAATGTATAAATATTTACATTAATTAGTATTAGAGATGGCAAAAAAACCTGTACCCGCGGGTAAAATCCGCACGGGTACGGGCACGGGTCACAAACGGGTACCCGCGGGTATTCCGAACGGGTTTTTTAAAATACCCGTAGTACCAACGGGTGGGCATGGGTATTGTGGTACCCGTGCCCGCGGGTACCCGCTATATATGTAATTACAAAATTATCCTTCCCATAAACTCTTTAATTCTTATTTTCCTCCCTTAAAATCCCTAATTTTTCCATTCCACTTAAAATCCCTAATCCCTTCCCTAAAATTAGTAATAGTTCTATTTTGAATTTTAATTTTCAAAATTTTATTTTATAGGATCCAACTAGCCAAGGTATTGCTGTTGAAAGGGAATGACGTCATTCATTGAAGATGACGAAATTGCATCCACGACTATATTTTCATGAATTTTCGTTTTGTTGAAGACTTAATATTTTGAAAGTAGTTTTGTATGAACAATTAATATTTTCATGTATTTCCGTTTTATATGAACAATTAAATTTTCATTAGTACTTTTCAATGTTGAAAAGAGTTGTTGGATTTGAATTACTAAAAATGTGTATATATTGGAAAATTCAATTAAAGTATAAAAAACCCGCGGGTACCCAAAAATACCTACAAAATACCCGTTCACGGGTACCCGCGCGGGTATTGGGCGGGTACGGGTACCGTTCCCATATTCCAGAACGGGTAGCGGGTAGCTACTACCCGTGCCCGCCCGTGCCCGTTGCCATCCCTAATTAGTATAGATATTACACTCTTCTATAATACAAGTGTCCCTGTTAATATAATGCGTTATATATAGCCCATGTTTTCTGTAGCGGGCTTTGATAATGAAGCCCATTTTGCGTATAAGACGAAGCCAATTGGGCGTTATCAGATGAAGCCCAATGGGTGTTATAAGAAGAAACCCATTAGAGTAGAGGAATGAAGATGAATAAGGAGCGGCAATGGAGCATAATTCAAATATAATTCATTATCTTTGTTTCTTAGCTCCACTTCAGTATTTGTTTTCTCTTCATTGGACTTCAATTTGAATACTCTAACTAATTCCATCACAACCCAAACATCGTTTTCTACTTCATAATTGCAATCAGAATGGAAATGAAAATGATTATACTAATGGATTCCAGGTTTGGGATCATTGTTCATATTTGTTGCTAAGTATCATTTGTTTTGGGAGAAAATACAGTAGAAATTCAAATGCAGTGGATATTAATATTGCTACACCATTTCCATGGATCATGATAACCCTAATTCCTCTTCTTCTTTCTCTTCCCATTCATCTCCGCCGGGCCTCATTCGCCACTTTCAAGCCGCTTTGAAGCGCCATCGCCCTCTCGGTATTTTCCTATCTTCATTAATTTCAATTTAGGGTTTTCCCTCCATATTTGATAGGTGTAATGGGTGTTAATTCTATTGGATGATTTGTCAGGTATAATGCAACAGTCTAATTCTTTGAAGCCAAAGCGCGTTCTGCTTCCGAAACGAAATGTGTCTAAGGATGTGAAGAAATCTCATGATATGTCATTGAAGGAGTCAATTTTACATAATAACAATACTCCATCTGATTCTGATACAACACCTCCATCTATTTTGACTTTTGATGAAGCTTCCAATCCATTTGTTACACAGGAACAACAACATTACGATAAACATGATGTGCCTTCTACGCAGGTACAATCTCAAAATGTTGATGCTCACAAGAAAGTCAACTTCTCTGTTCAAAATAACATTGCTCCCCATGGTAATTTTGACATCACTTTTCATTAAGGGACATTAAGGATTTTATATTTTTAATTTTTTTATGTTCTTGTTTATGTTTGGATATTTATTATGAATAGAATGAAATGGAATTGAACAATGTTACCATACAAATTTTTTATTTTTTTTGATGGAATGGAATGTATAAGAGTTGGTTGCATCTCATACCACCAAACGGGGAGATAAGAAAAATGGAGGCATTGGATGAAAATTCTATCCTATTTTAAACAATCCAAACCATGGAACCTAGTATCATTCCATCCCATTCCACTCCTTTCCCATCAACCTAATTGTGGAATTTTTTAAATTAGATGTGCATATCCCAACCTGTTTGTTACTATTCTCTGCAATACATTTGTTCTCTTTTAACACACAGGGGCCAATGATGGAAAGGCCACTGAGTTGGACAACTTATCATCTCATATGAGTTCACTTGGATTCACAGAAATGGACTGGGTTGAAAGCGGTCAACTTGAACCATCAATTGAAGAATCAAAGCTTCAAAAAATCCAGGAGGCAGAGCATGACACAAGTGTGAGAGCTGAGAGAGGAGTAAGTTCTATGTTGCCAAAGAGATCAGTAAATACTCAGGATCTTATGCAGGATTTCAAGAACTTTTTAGGTCATCCGGCAACGCAAAGTTCGGCGATGGGGACTTCATGTGCTACAACTACCTCAGTCAATTCATCCTCAGCTCCCATGCTTAACTCAGCATCCCATTATTCTCATTTGTATCTAGATAGTGGCTCTCACGTGGCTGCAGAACCTTTGGGTGAGCCTAATGTTAATCCTAATCCTATAACTGAAGGGATTATGAAATCATCAAATAGTTCCCTAAAAGACGCCAATAGAATGTCCATTGATCAAGCACCAATTGCAGTACAAGGTTCTGGCTCTTTCGTTGATTCAGAATTGGCATTTAAGGAGGGGGATCTATCTAAGGAGCAACAAGGGTGCAGTTCAAAAGAAACCAGAATTTCAAAATATACTTCTTATCATGATGACAAGTCAACTAAAGGGGAAGAACTTGCAGATGTTAACATCCAAACTCAGGCTCCAATGACCAAAACCTCATCTTCAGATGTGAAGTTGGAATCTTCGAAGTTAGAAAAGCGAGAGAAGGCCGCAAGTGGTAAAGGTTCGTCAGCCTCTCGGAGAAAGACATATGACCCTAATTTGTTTTTTGAAGTCAATGGCAAGCTTTATCAAAGGCTTGGCAAGATAGGTAGTGGTGGAAGCAGTGAGGTTCACAAAGTGATTTCATCAGACTGTAAGATCTATGCACTTAAAAAGATCAAGCTCAAGGGTCATGATTATGCTACTGCGTTTGGGTTTTGTCAAGAGATCGAGTATCTAAATAGACTCAAAGGAAAGGATAATATCATACAGCTTATAGATTTTGAGGTGCTTTTCTCAACTTCTGATTTCTGTTATGTACATAGTGGTAGTACTTACTACTTTTAGTTATTGCTGGTTTATATCTGGTTTCATACATCTGTGTATACAACAATTTACCATCACTGAAGTTTTGTATACATACTCCCCATTGGGTTATTGAGTTTTTGACATTTGGAACTAGGACTTTTTGTTGGGTTTTTACATGTATACTATTACATATTTAGCTTATGATGATTCTCATAATGTTGAAATTGTTGTGGACTTTCTTTTTAAATATTACCTTAATTATTATGTTCTAATGTACTTTGTTTTTACTCAATCAAATAATTAGGTTACTGACAAGGCATTGCTTAAGGAGGTAATGAAAGGCTCCATCAGTAATAGGGGTGGCCGAGTCAAGAATGATGGATATATATACATGGTACTTGAATATGGGGAAATCGATCTGGCTCACATGTTGTCCCAGAAGTGGAGGGAACTGAATGGACACGACCAGACCATTGATGAGAACTGGCTTCGGTTTTATTGGCAGGTTTCCAAATCTATGACATAGCTTTGAAAATATTTTATTGTTTCTCTGAACTTGTATAAATACTTTTTACTTCTTTTTTCAATCAATGGAAGTTCTTGTGTTCGAATCATCCAAAAAAATGTAAAAATCCTTCCATGCCTATATTGTTGACTACTTCAATGTTTTTGGGTGTCTAATGTATGCATCATATTTCACATAAATGATGTTCTCTTACACATGTTGCCACTTTTCTCCATTATTTGATTAGGATCAGCATCATATTTTCCTCTTTCATTTTTCTATTGGATGGAATACTATGTTTTGGAGCTCTGCCTAAGTAAATTTTTGTTGACACCAATAACCTTTGCAGCAAATTCTTCAATCTGTCAGAACTATTCATGAGGAGCGTATTGTGCACTCTGACTTGAAGCCAGCTAACTTCCTTCTTGTCAAAGGTTCCCTAAAATTGATTGATTTTGGTATAGCCAAAGCAATAATGAACGATACAACTAACATCCAGCGGGATTCACAGGTGATGTTTATTCTCTACTTATTCTTACTCCTTTTTAATCAGACATATGCTATAATTGAGATGCATGTCTCTCTCGGCTTTATTCTGCCTTTTACCCTTGGTTACTTGCTGTTTTTTGACTATTCAAAATTGTGGAATTGCTGCAATGCCTGACTAAAGGTTTTCTTGCATTGTTAAATGCAGAGCATAACTGCGTATTAGTGATGTATTAAGTTATGTTAGTAGGCCTTCCTTTGTGTATTAAGTTATATAGCTGAAGTTTAACAAACCTTCCTTTGCATATTTGACTTGTTCATTGCAGCTTTATGGAAGACTGCAATTTCTAATATTTTTTGTCAAGTCCAGAGGACACAAACTTTGAATACAATAACAATGGAAATAAAAGAATAGATGAGATAGATAATTTGAGTAAATATTCATAACATGCATTGTACAAAAAAAGGGCGGACAATGCACAAGACTCCTACTTAATGGGGTCTAGGGAGGGTAAATGTACACAGTCTTATTCCTACAAGCTGAGAGACTGTTTCCAGGATTTGAATCTGTGAGCTATGACTTCATGGTCAATAAGCAACAACCTTACCGTTGCACCAAACTTACCCTCTTAACATGCACTGTACCAAACTCTAAAATATTTTACAACAATCAGAATAAAAGCTACATTTATTTTCTCAGGATAAAACGGGAGCATTGCATCCCAAGAAATATAGTGTGGTGTTTCCTTAAAAATAGTGGTGCTCAATTTAAGGATGAGATTTGTTTGAAAAGTTATATGAGCAAGTGCACAACTCATCTTTTAACTCTTCATCTCAATTTGAATGGAAAATCAAAGTAGCTGTACATAATAAAGTTTAACATGTATTTTTCAACTCTTGTAGGTGGGTACTCTCAGTTACATGTCTCCAGAAGCATTTCTGTGTAATGAGAGTGACACAAACGGAAACATCATTAAGTGTGGTAGGTCATCAGATATCTGGTCCCTGGGTTGCATCCTTTATCAAATGGTATATGGGAGAACCCCCTTTTCAGAGTACAAGACATTTTGGGGAAAGTTCAAAGTTATAACAGATCCAAACTATGAAATTACGTATGAACCAGTTTCAAATCCATGGCTTATGGATCTTATGAAGAGGTGTCTAGCATGGGATCGCAATCAAAGGTGGAGAATTCCTGAGCTACTCCAACACCCTTTTCTTGTTCCTCCCGTGCCATGCCATCAACCATCTTTGGACCAAGATCTAAGCTGTAAATTGCTACAACTTATTGCAGAAACTTGTAAAAATGACCCTGAAGCATCCCAGCTATGTTGTCAGCTCCAACAGGTTCTTGATGATCCCCTTAAGTTGATAACTCCCCACTCACTAAAATCACGAGATCAACAACTAAAACTGCTGTCTCGGATGTCAGAACTCAATATTCAGCTGCAGGAATGTTTAAAAAATACTGATAACTAGCAGTGATGAAGAGAGCTATTGATTCATCAGTGGCTATTCAATTTTTTCAGGTTGTGTTCAGTATATTTTGGCCAATCATATACAAATGTAGCTTTCTTCGTTTTGTAACATATTTTTCACAGGTCAGCAGTTTACTGGGTGGCATTGTGTGTATTGCCCATAATTTAGAGTAGGCTGAAATGTGTGTAGCATGTGAATCAATTAGTATCTGTATAAATTTTGTGAAGTGAGACAGCAGCAAATTACACTTATATCCTTTTCTTTTTAATTTAATTTTATATTATATTACGTATATCTGTCAAGTTTTGAAACATATACTAGAAGGTGCCAGGAGTAGTATATTGGGGAATCTGAACAGGTAGCATTTGTGGAAATTTCACCTAGCAAATGAATTATCTGTTTGGTATATATGTATTGTACACAATGTGTATCTTTGTTTTCCCACTCACCCATATCTCTATTAGGTCGAAAATTTAATCAAGAGGTGACCTACGCAATTATGGGTTTGTGAACTGGTAAAGTGTGTAAACTGAGGGAATATTGGAAGTTAGAACCTTTGACTTAGAGATGTGAGCAAATGGAGTCCCTTGCATATATGACCATGAAAATGAGTTTTCTCAAGGGGAGTGTTGAGGTGTTGATTCCTTTTAGTGAAAGACACATTTGTCAGACAAACTTTGGTTTTTGAATTGTTTCACCAAAGCTACAGATATTTGCACTCATCCACTATCTTCATGTTATCTCCTTAATCAGGGTATGTTTGGACCTAGTAGGAAAAATATGACTATTACTTTTTGACCATTTTAATCATTTACTTAAATTTAGTCTTCAACACCATGATGACTATTCTTACCAAGTTCAAATACTCATTCCATTGTACTTTCATTCTACCAACAAAACTATGCCTGTAAAAGTAGCAGTGAAAGCAAGCCATCCATCTCTTTCACAACTACACACACTTCAGCTTCTTGTGTGACTGAGCAAACTTCTTGACAGGATTAAACAAGTGCAAGCATTAAAAACACATAAAATTCCTTGTGTGATCCATCTATAATGACTGGCTTGTAACAGCAGCAATAATAATCATCAACTAGTCATTCTACTCCTCTGTCGAAGACTGTTTGTAAGAAGCTTCAGCGCGAGCTTCTTCCAACTTCATCAATAGTTTCTTCATGAAAGGTGTCTTTGTGCCATGAGTAATCCTTAGTGTATCCACTGCCTTTGTCAGTGATTTAACAGCTTCTTCTGTCTCCCCCAGATACCTGCATCAAGATTCAAGACCACAGCCAGATTAAACTCAACAACAAAATCAAGAAGTCTTTTTCGACAAGATGGAGATCTCGGCTACATGAATAAAAATAAAAATAATTGATTAACCAAGTACTCAAATAGTTAGTTAAGTTAATAAGTGGTAAATCATTAAGCCAGTCTATAAAATTTGGGAAAATAAGGCTGCATACATCTACCATTCACGGACCCCACAAGGTGGGAGCCTGGGCCGACCTTTTTATTCTAATAAAAAATGTCTTGAAATGAAGAATTAAAATTCACTCACCAAATGTTGGAGTATCATTGTAGGAATTAGATTCAGGTAAAATCCAGATTTTGGCATTCATGTTGATCACTCATTTTGTTATAATCAATGCAGTAATGTATAACAAATTGTTTTTTTCAATCAGAGGCAACTTTACCTACACTGTTAAACTGGAATAATATGCCTATAGGAAAGTACTACAATCTCCATGTACAATACTAAAGAGTGAATTTCTTCAAATTTATATGGAAGGTGATGTATAAATTGAGTATATATACAGATAAACTAATATTCACAAGAGAAAAGCATGTTATTTTATGTCTGCACAAATTCTTCACAGAGTAAAACATTTCAGCAAAAACCTTGGTCCGTTATCAGACTAAATAAAAAGACAAAAGCTTCGATTCATAGACGCTAACCATTCGAGTTTTCCACAAGTATAGTATTGCAAACCAAGCAGAGGGTGAACAGCTGGATACACTCCTGCAGCAAAGTAAAACATCCAGCAGTGGATATCAGCACCATAATTGTGAAGTTTTTTTCCCCTCGAAATGGAACATGAATGGTAAACAAAAAGCAATTCAGGGACCAGAGGGTTAGAAAACTATATGAAGATGAATAACATGGGTTTAGCTTTAGCACAGAAAAATCATACATTTCTACCAGCTTGAATGTTGATATAAATTTATGTAATCAGTTAAATAAAATTCTAATTCACTGTAAATTTCTATTATACAAATTAAGAGAGTTCATTGACCTGATATTTTCTAGGTCCAAATTTGGTGTTCATTAAAAACAACAACCTAAAACCATCATTGGTTGCTTGAACCCAAATAATTCAATATTCCTTCCAAAGAAAATGATAAAGGACACTGGTATACATTTTAGAACACTAAGGAAGCTAAAAATTAAGCCATTTACTGGTTTTGAAGTTCCGGCATAACATACTTTGATAGACTGGTATGGTCAATTTGCAGTACGCTAAAGCTTCACTCCAACGTTCCAGCTCCATTAATGACTGCAAATGACACAAATCAAAATCTCATGTATTTAGATTCATGAATTCAAAGTTGAGAATTGAAACGTTAATTGCAAATATGGACTACCGTCAACATTGCTTCATGAGGCACAAAGAACAAGTTTCTGATGCAACAATATCAGATAGAAGAATACAAGTCAAGAGGATTTTATATCATGAATGACTAAATAAGTTTACTTATTATATAAAAAAGGAACAAGAGTAATTATGCAAACTTTGGATACAAATAAAGGAGACAAAAAAATATCCACAAGTATTGAACTAACTAAAGCTTCCACGGTAAGATTGAGCTTGATATTACAGAAGAATAGACAGCAAACTACAAGGAGGAGCCTACCTTCAAAATCTTGTCTCGAGTTTGCATCAACCAGATTGAGAAAGGATGATAGAGTTTTGTTTGCAGTTTCTCAATAACTTCGTATATGAAAATAGCTTCTTGATAATCTAAAGTCAGTTAAAGATTTGACTTCATGGTCACAAACTGAATGGGATGCAAATTAAAATAGTTGAGTTGATAGCAATTGCAGTTATAAGTTCTTGTCAGAAACATTAGAGGATACTGCCTGTAGAAGAAAGCTTAGAGGCTTCTTCTTCTGACAACGATCTCAATTCATTTGCAATTTTCTTTATCTCTTCCGTGTCCCTAGCTACTCCACATTGTTGGCATTGGAATCCTTTTCCATCTTCAATTTGGCAGATTTAAAACATTTTTGTTCATTAAGGGGAGAATATACCATGAAACTAGAAAACTAGTAGCTGGTAGAAGATGATAATGTTCCTCTTCCGGCTACTCGGCATTTATTATATTAATAGCTACAGACAGTCACATACCAGTTGTACGAAGCAAGAAACCATCACATTTTTCATTTTTGCATCTGTATCCTTCTAGAATCGCACTTTCTTGAATATCGTCATACTGGCCCTTCAAAACTCACTTAAGTGAATTAGCCAATGGCAGCATAATGCTAACTTCACTGAAACATACAATGCTATGAAGCCATCAAAAATATATCCAAGAGTGAGTAATCTAGCATGTACCACTTTAGAACAGCGGGGACATGTACAAGTGAATAGATACTGCTCATTGAGAGCTTTCTGTCGAGTCATAGTGCTTCCAGCAGTCTCTATATAACTTATGAATACCTTGATAAAAAATATAGAAATTTGTAAGTAATAAACCTGATGTGGAAAAGAAATAAGACGTAATGCACCATCCTCCAAAATAGTTTTAAATTGACAAAATATCATCAACTACTGAAATTTTGTGCCCCGACCCGAAAGCTTTTTTACAAATTACAAAATGCCCAGATATATTGTAACTAATTAAAACAAGGCAGCAGTGTTGAGGCAAAGTTGTCTTGATCCTAAGAAAGCCAAAGAATGAAGTTGGCTCATAAAGCATATATATATACATCAGGGATCATTTTACAATACAATTGGATCAAAAGTGGTTTCACATCATCAAATGATAATTAACCATTTATTGTTTGAATTAACTACTTCTTATTTATCTATAAAATCAAGAACTTTTTATATTGAAGTGGGTACTCTATCGTATCTTAGAACCGCCAATCATATTGATACATGTTCCATCTGAAATTTGCAAGGCAGTACCATTGATAGATGGCTAAGAGTACAACGAGAAGGGGACTATACAAAATAAATGAAGGTAATCATGAGCATCTTTGTTTACAGAGAAAAGAGACAGGCCATAAGATCAGACAAAACTATTGTGGATCGAAAAGGTTAAACCCTAACTTCCTGCCGAAGTTTTTATCAAGTTTGCAACTTTGCATAAATAATATCTAAATGAAATTTCTTGCTCTATAAGGTGGATAATTTTTTTTTGTATATTCTTATTTATACTTAGGCAAGAAGAAAAGAAATACATACCTCAGTACCTTTAGGTACATGTTGCACAGCACGTACTGATGCCGACCTTCCCTCAAAAACCAACACAGAATTGGGCAAGCAGCTACGTGGAACAACCATGATTAGAGGAGAAACAAGATGACAGTACATATTATGTTGGGAGATAAAAAAGTGAAGTGGTTACCTGTGATTGATAATTGAAATAACTGGATACAATCCAGTTCCCAAAGGTCTCAATTCACTGTCAGAAATGGTATGTGCATTGCATGCAAACTGCAGGATTAGAAGGATCTAACCTTAGATTAGAATAGCTTCACTAAAGAGACAATTCTTCATAAACATGCCCTTATCTAAAACAAATATATATAAATATGCATACACATGACCTTTTTCATAAATGGAGAGTAGTCTGTGATATCAATAGAGAACAAGTAATGCAAGTTATATAAGATAATTTAGGTTTTGAAGTACAAGACCTTAGAAAAAATTTCGGCGATTTCTTTTATATTGATTTCAGGCCACTGAAGTATTAAGTGTACAAGATTAGCCATCTGTGCGTACAGCACTAGCTGCTCCTCAGTGATTTCAGACATGTCTTCACACAAGTGAATGTTAAAAAGAACAAATCATTACGGTAAAATAGACAAAAGTATAAGTTCATTACAATAAACCTTCAGACAAGTTCAAGTAAAAGGATACGAGCCACTAGTGCCTGCACCAAGTCGTAGTTGTCCATAGCAGTGCTTAGGATGATCTGGCAATAAAATGAATAATATGTTCAATCCATCTCGGGCGAGAACACAATAGTATAAAACATACTGCAAGAAAGCAAGTTATTAACTGGAATATAAACAAAAGTCAGTATCTAAAGATGTTGCTTTTTTTCAAGCTGTGATATAAATAAAGAAAATAGTACTGGCCTTCTTACATTTCATATGAAAATAGGATAGACGAAATTGATCTTTCAATATTTACATTGATAATTCCTCCCCACTTGTAAATATTCTAGTTTGTTAATTGACATGAAACACGAGATTGGCATTGTTTATAATAATGTTAACAATTGCTTGCATTGACATCATAAGCATTTTGACAAAACACTGAAAAAAAGTACATTCTATAATGTAAATCAGTTCTTACTACAACATTTAACTTTCTCTTATATTTACCTTCTCACTTTGCAACTTCCTTCGAATATAAAGTTTCAGCATGAGTCGTATGGATGGTGTGACAAATTGTCTCTTATCCATGTCCAGTCTCGAGAAGGCTTCACACTCAAGACGATGCAACTTCCACTCTGATTTCTGAGCATCATTAAAGAAACATACAACAGTTATTCTCATGGAGAATGGAAACTAAGAGCAATGCTACACAGTCAGAAAGATTTGGCTGAATCCAGCTAGAATTTGCAAAGACTAATACCTTATGCCAACTGGTTTTTTTAGCATTTTTCTCACAATACATTAAGCCCTTAGCTATCACTTAATGGAAATGGTTGACATAATTACAAATGGCACTTATTTTGTCTCAGAAATTACATCAAACTCTATTTATATTTTCATTATTACACATAACCCCTTGACATTTAAATTGTTAATACAGTTATCAACCTTGAGCTTTATGTTATCATTATACTGACAGTCTTACGCCCCTTAAAACATAAACCTTTTCAGGTCAGTGTAATTTCTCTTAGTTAATAATAACATGTTTTCAACCCCCTCTCTGCCCTATAGACTAAACTGCAAGCAGGTTATAAAGGAAAGGATACCTGACATGTGGATCCACAATACCATACAACACGACAACGTGAGCACTTCCTAAGGTTAGTTGCTGTGAAACATCCATCACACCTTACTTGGGAAGAAGACGAGTTATTTGGTACACAAACATAAGGCTCTTGACATATAATCACCTCCCCTGCAACAACATGAAACCACATTTAGGCCTTATTTTTGGCAAAACTATCTTATAGTTGTGAATCAAAACAATAGCTGTGAGATTAAGGTTGTGTAGATAGCTTAATGAAATTTGTTAAATGACTTGAAAGGACATTTAACGTTGTATCGAGTTTGGCGTAAAACTTGTCATTTGTTGGGAAATAATGAGCAAAGAACAAGACATGTTGAGCAAGTTTATAGCTTTGGAAGATAACTTTTAAAAAAATACAATCTCCCTTAAAAAAATTGTTAAGCTCTAAGGTCTACACACTTTTTAGCTAATTCAATAACCTATAAATTTGTTATGCAAAAACACACATTTAAGTAGAAAAGCAATCAAGCACTTAAAACTAAACCAGCAAGTACTCTTTTAAACTATGTTCCGCAATTTAAAACAATTAACAAAAGAGGAACACACATACCTGGATAGAAATCCCTGGTAACAAAAAGCGAGCGACCCTTTTCTGGGACAGTGGAAACTGTCAAATTATGACACTCAAGAGCACTCTGCAATTGCTCCATTCCTATTCCACACGCTCCTTCAACTCCACAACCTCCTTCTCTACTCTACTTTCATATTTTCTTCTTGGGCCTTCATTCCACGCATAGCCCAACACGTATGAAGGTTTTTCAATTGCAAAAAAGTCCTTTTCACCCAATTGCAAAGTAACCCCTTCATAGAAACCCAATTTCGGCTTTTTCACAACAGAACCCTCTGCAACTACACTAATCTCTCTAAATCAATAACATTCATGGCCTCTTCAGGTTTCGTCACTAACCTCTTTCTCTTCATTAGAGTTAAAGTTTAAAGCTTTACTTTTAATTAACTTGAATACTAAATCAAAATCAACAGTTATAGTTATAAATCAAATATTTGAGCGAAGGTTGTATCTTAAAATGTTGATTTTTGTTCCTGCATTATTGTTTTGATCAGTTATGGAGTGAAAGGCTGTGAAGTTGTAGGCATTAGTAAGTACATAATGTTATTAAAAGATATTAAGAATGATAATATTAAATTATTGCACAAAATTTTCTGAAAGGAAGAGGAAGATCGACTTCCATTGTCAATTCGTCATAAAATTACGAATGCTGAATAGTTTGTTGGGAATTAAGTATCACGTTGTCTACCTCATTGTCTCAGAAATAGTTTAAATAGTTGCTGGACTACTTCTCTCATTGTTAATTGGTTTTGAGATAAAACATTTTAAAAAAAACAATATGTTCAGGTTATGTTTGGTCAGTTTTATAAGTCAACATGCATGATTTGTTGCAGTATTAATTTATTCTCTTATTGGTTGATCTCTTAAATACCTTTTATGGCAACACTACCCTGCATTGATGTTAGAATCAAATGCCTGAATGATCTTTACTTAAACGGCTTTAATGTCTGAGTTATGCTATGCACCTCAGCATATAAATCAAAGAATTTCAATGTCAGGATATTTTCTATGTGTAGGGTTTGATATCTTCAGGATATTTTTTTGGTTATTGATAATGACAATCTAATGTGTGTTCTTATAACTGTGTGATTAACTTGTGGACAAATCTCATGTCTGTAATTGATTATTGAGACAGTCTTTGAATTGGTCATTCGCTTCACTTATTGAGCCCACTATGTTTGCTTAAAGTAATGCTAAACCAAAACAATGGATATTTTATGTCTTCAACTTCTGAATTTGGAATACAGCTATTAGAAACAGTGTAACCTGACACATGTCAAATATAAATGAAATTAACATGGCAAGTTTAATCTGGCACAATTATAAATGAAATTAACATGTCAAATATGTTATTACATGTAACCTGACACATTCCAATAAATCAAATTTTTTTTATACATATTGTGATTAAATATTTTAGAGCTTTTGTATTCATTTTGTGAATTTATGTCAAACTTATAATCCACTTTTATTGTTTGGTCAAGATCTTCTACATAATGGCATGTAAAAGAACATAATGCAGTAGCAACGAGAAAAAAAAAAGAATATTTTTTCTTCTCATGGTAAATCTTTGTTCATGATTGCTTTATTGAATCATTGGTAAGTATTGTGGTGGTCCTTAGCCAGCTATAAATCAATTGAGAAAAGTGTTTATATGGTTCATTGTTCACAATAAGCACCTTTGATTCCAAAGATTAAAGAGTACTCGAATTAGATGCTTAATCAGATTTTGTTGACTTTGTCCTACATCTAACACCCCATCATAACCAATGGGTCCTATATTCTGTAATTTAGAGGGGTTGTCGTGTGTTAAATTGGACACATCTTGGCCATCTTGACAAATTTGATTTTGTTTGTTTGTAAACATGTAATACTGTTGATGTTTGGCTTTGAATAATAATAGTTGCAAATTTATATTCAATTAATATTTCTCTGATATATATCTTTCGTTATGTAGTATTACTATACTCTACACATTAATATTACTGTGCACTGGTAGATGTGCAGCTATAGGGCTTATGTGATTTTAGTAAGCATTTTCGGTTTTATTTTAGTAAGATTGTTATTTAGTGGTCGTGAGGTTATATTTTTGGAAACAACCTCTCATTTGCAGGAGTAAGGTGGAACCCTCATGCTCAAGTTGTTGTCATTGTTCTCTATGTGAACATTTGAAAACAGTAAATATAATGGAAAATAAAACAGAACATTTTCGCAAACAATAGGGCCCCTTTAGTTTTCTTCACAAGGGAAAACACATAGTTCATGGTGTGAGGGATCAAGTAGAACTAAGAAAGTGGCATGTTCTATGGTTGAGGGGTCCTTTCTCTTTTTGGCTGTGTGGCTCTATTTGGTTGTATTCCTATAGTAGAATGAAAGACACCATCTTTCACACATAGACAGCTTTCCTTATAAAGCATGATGCATGTCAATGTAACACCTTATATGTCTCCATCATACTGTATAATCATAGAGTTTGAGTCATTCTCAAAGGCTAACAGAACGTACAATTGAGACAAGAGAAGCTCCTCGTCACTGTTTTCATGTATGATTCTTGAAAGCATCTTGGCTTTTTCTATGTTCTCCAATTTAGAACTGGATTCGCCAGCCCACTTAATAGACAAAGTTCCATTTTCCACTAATGTTGTTTATTTCACATTTAGGAGAGATGGATAGGGTGTTTTATAGTCCGGAGTACATTTATTGTTCCATAAAAGTATATCTTATTTGTGATTGGTTGAAAAAATGTATTTAAATTAAAATTTTAACAATTAAATATTTTTATGAACAATAATATATGGAGTGATATAGTTTTTTTGGGACGGAAAATATCAATCCTTTATACTTAACCCAAATGGGGTGTTCTAGAAGAGGTTCCATTGGGAGCGACAAATCATACTTTAATGATATTTACAACTCAAAAATAAATATTTTTTTATTATTGGGTAGGGAACAACTTGATAAATAAGAAGAAAAAGCAAAACTAGAAAGTAGTGTTTTGCTTTCTATGGGAGACAATGCCTTTTGATTTGTGATCAATGCTATGGAAAACGATATGAATTAATAATGTTTTAGATTAATAAAAACATGTCATATCAATTAAAATAGATGGGATATTCATTTATTCCACATCTTAGTCATTAATTTTAGGGAAATCTAATTGTTTAAATCTAATCACTAATTTAAACTATTGAATTTCCCTAGAATTGATGGCTAAGATGTGAAGTAAGTTTAAAAAAATTGTTTTTGAAGTAAGTTTAAAAAACTTGTTTTTGGAGTAAGTAGATCACTTTCATTAAAAAAAAATATTTATTATTTTTCTATATTTTTTCTTTAATATCATAGGTTCGGGACATAGTTAGAGAGGACATTTGGAAGAGGATATCGTTCTTCTAATGGTATAGGTATTACTTGTCATCACGTCCATAGGTATTACTTGTCATCACGTCCCTTGAGCCCCATGGAATTCTTTTAGGGCATTTATTAGGAAATAAGAGCTGGTAGTTTTGGTATACGTCACAATCAAATATTCATCTGTAATATACTGAACAAGTTTATTATAACACAAATATTAATAGAGAAATGATTTATTGATTCCAATTGTAAATTTTTTAAATTTATTTCACATTTTAGCCATGAATTCATGGCTAAGATGTGGAGTAGGTGGATCCTTCTCATATTAATATTCATAATGTTGTGCAGATAATCCAAATTTTAGGCTATCTGTCCGGAGAATAAGGTTTTTCTTGTCACTACAACAAAGGTTTTGGGATTGAAAACTTCACCTAATTGTGTCACTACAAGAGGCTTCAGGAAAATGAAGATTCTATCTATGTGTTTGTATAAGAAATACTACATATTCACATTAAACGTTCAATGTGTGGACCAAAAAACATTAACGTAAGAAAATTTTGAAGATGGTGTTGTTGTCACATGAATTCTTCTATGCCATTCATTATGTCTTCTGCAGTTATTATATGACTGAAATGATTGAGATTCATCTCCATTAATAAAGAGAAAAATTGTGTAAAAAACAAACAAAACACAAAATAAAATGATATTTATATCATTGATAATTATATTCAAATTATACTTTTATCCTTAAAAATCAAAGAAAAAACTTTAATTTTCATTACTTGAGATGAGTCTTAAAGGGTCACAAACAGTAGAGAAAACTGTCCCTTCATACATAGAAAAAAAAGAACTTTAATCACACTATTGAAAACTGCCCCATGTACTGTTTTGCATAAGTGCAATATAATTAACATGAATGATGATAGTAGTATTTTTATGTAAAAAAAATTTAATATAAATTTGTCCTTGGCTATATAAAACATTGTGACACAATCGATAGTAACTAATTTTACTTAAATAATTTAAATTACAGCACAAATTCTTACACGGTTGTGGTAATATTATTCTTCAACGTAACGAGTTCCAAACAACACAACCAAATCTTATTGCAATTGATATGTGTAGGACTCCTCTTTATTAATGGAGAGATAATTGAGTTTTTTATGTATATTATAAGGGTAAAGATGTAATCATCTTTTAAATAAAAATGACATTGCATCTTCTACTTTCTTTGATTTTTTTGGGATAAGATTTAATGGAGAGAAGTTTTACTCTTGCAATAAGATTTGGTTGTCCTGTTTGGAACAGTTTCCACAACTTAGTTGTAATTGTGATTGCAGCCACTACTTTAATCTAAACTAAAATCATTACTAAAACTATTTATCTTACGCCAATGGGTGATTGGAAGTGACTATAAATGATGAATGGAATAAAGTGAAAGGGTTAAGAAGCATCTTACACAAAGAAAGACAATATATGTGGGGTTAATGGTTAAAATTATATTAACTTCATTTTTATTTGGGTCTCATACGATGTGTTATAATTTAATGCATATTTTCATAAATTAAAAATAACTTATACTTTTTTACAAATATCATTCTTCTTATGACCTATCACATAATTTTTCTCTCCTTCTTTTCCTTCCTACATCCATTTTCTTATAAGAATAATAAGACAAATATTCTTTGGAATAAATATTGTTAATAAATAAGAATTTCATAATAAAAAAATGAAGGGATGATATTCTTATTTTAATAAGAATGATGTAAGAATAAGCCATTGAAGATTAGCCACTAAGATTGGGATAACATGTATTCATTTATGTTTCATTTTATGTACTAAGTTAATTAGAAAGTTTCATTAAATTAAAAAAAAATTAATATTTAATATTATTATATAAAATTTGATTGGTTAAGAATTTAGGAACGAGAGATGATCATTGTCCGTACCAATGAGCCATCTATAGTGAATTTTATTCATAATTACATGTGGTTAATTGCAAAAGAAACCAAAAGAAGATTAGTCAAAGATCTTTTGCTTGATGACATGGGAGAGCATGCTTGGTGGGCCAGTGTAGTTGTGACTCAAATATAGAAAAGCTTTATTATGGTAATAAAGTTGGATGCCAAATAAGTCACTCCTCCTAAATATAAATATAATGATTCAGTCATATTTTTATTGTATTTTAAGGGATAAAAATGTAATATAAATATAAATTAAAATATATAAATATTATTATTTTTTAATTTTTACATCCATTTTTATATAATTGTCATTTCCGGTAATGAAGATGAATATTGTAAAGGAGTCTGGTTCAAATATAAGATGTCATTCTAATTAGTTACTCTAATTTGCTATTTACCTTTATTGAGATCTTAAGCATGGATTTAAATTCACGATTAATGTTCTTTCTATGTGTATTTTACATGATATAGAATGGAAGCTTATGATTGTCTTGCTATTATCGAAGTAGATACATTTGATTAACTGAATCATTAAAGTGAAATCGTCAAAAGGCAGTGTTCATAATTGCATGAGACCATGACATATATAAAAGACCGTTAACTAATGAAAGTACTGTCTTATTTTTAAGCAAAACATGTGGCTATGGCTCTTTTGTCAACCACTTTTTATGATGTAAAGATCATTCCCTATTGTGCATTAATTGAGAAGTATATACCTATTATGCAGTCTATTATGTTAATAATCAATAAAAGAAATAAAAGATGAGAAAGTGATTATGTACTAATGTAATAGTTCTCTACGTTGGTGATGACATCATCTAATTCATATTTAATTATTATTTAGATTTTCAAATATAAATGAATGATAGACAATATATGACTCTTTACATTACAAATGATCATACATTTTTCCCATAATCTATACTATAATCAATGAATGCATGGAATTTCAAACTCGATATTTTCCTATGAACTTTTAGTATTTGAATTCACGTGTGAGTACGACCGTACTATTATTAGTTTGAATCGTGTCATCAATATATGTGTTGGTTGTAGATTTGCAATGTACCCAATGTAGTAGTACTTGAGGTCTTGGAAGTAAAAGTACGCTTTTAAAATATTTATAGAGAATCAACGTCTCAATGTATTTTTATGGGCCATGTTTTGTAGTTAGTTACACGTTCAATAAGAAAATTGCTATAAATCCTTTTAAAATAATTATTAACAAATCCTTTTAACAACTAGTTATTAGTAGGATACTGTTAAAATATGATTTAGTTGAGTAATTGAGTTGCAATAAATGTGGTCGATTGATCACTGAAAGTCTGAAACACAATAAGTAAATTATTTAGCAGTGTTATTTTGAATATTTAAAACTTTGTAATAAACTATGATTTCCCTTACTTTTCATTTTTACCTATTCATACATGCTAAAAAAATTCACAGGTTGATTATTAAGATAACATTTTTGAAACATTCCTACACACCAAATACATACCCAATTATGCTCCATTTACAGACAAGACATATATTCATTTTTTGCCCCAAAAAATCAATTCATTCATCAATTGCCAATTAATGTATGATTTTGACCAAATAAGATATACTACCATCATTAGTAAAAAAAAATTGTTTTTTTAGTTGTATTTGGAAGTTCTCATGCTTGTACAAATAAAATCCATGTTAAAAAAACATTATAGTGATGGCAAAAACGGATAAGGTTCCCATGCATGTTTGTAATTTGTTGTAGACATAATATACAAATTTAATTTGTTTGTCTATTTTGTCTGGTCTGATTGTTCGTCAAGTCCACTGACATTTCTATTGGTTAATACATTATTTTAAAAAAACACAATTAAAATAAATTATGATATAATATTATTTAACGACTCAATTTTCTTGATATATTATCATATAAAATTATATCACCCACCATAAAATGACATTAAAATATATGAATTACAAACCAAACATTAATAAAAAAAGTAGATAAGACTTATGTAAACATGTTTATATAGCAATCAATCAACAACATATTAAAAACTTATTTCTAATTAAAATTTAGTCATAAATAATAATATAAAAACATAAATGCATTTGTCTCCAAATATAACGTGTTGGATACATTTCTACACAAGTTTTTTACTCTAAACAAAGTATTACTTTGTAACACATGTTACTTTACTTATGTTGTAGGATTTGTAGGAGAATATATAACTTCCTTTATATTTTCCTCTTTTGTATCAACATGCACTCTATGCCTTCCGACATATTCTTATTTTCGAGTATTAAATATTTAATTTTTTATAATTATATCACATTTTTATATTGAGTATGCATGATACTATAATTTTTGTAATAAAAGAAATATAAAAATGAATTGTGATATTTTAAAAACTACATTAGTAGTTTGATATTTTTGGTATATTTTACTTTCTCTAATTTTCATTAATATTTTTTATTGGTAAAAAATATTGTAATAATAATTAGTTAGAAGTGCTAATTTTCATTACAGTAATGTTTTGAGTTTATATATAGTATAGAAGTATAAATATAAATATAACTTAGAGTTTAAATATAATATTAATGGATAATAGTAAATTTATCAATTAAATAAAACACTATCATGAATGTGTTTCTCTCCAAAACGTTGATATTATCACCCAGCAGCTTCAACATGTCCCTTATTATAATAACCCACGTGTCATTCTCTTATTGAATCAGAAGCCACTTTCTTACTGGTTCTCCAGCACTCTCATCGCATCCAATCATAACCCTTCTGCAGCGAGAAGACGAGCCAATCATGATAACATATCATTCTTTTTTTACTTAACCAACCTACATAAGTAATATATTCTCCAATTATATTCTTATACTAATTTTCAATTTACATACTGATATAAAGTGACATATATCAGTTTTTTTTGTGAGATGTAACTTGTAAACTGATAACTAATAATATTAATTTGTGATATATATTACTTTTTTAAATAAGAAAATTTAGTAAAATGATATATGATCACTCTCTATTTAAAGCCTTCTCATAACCACCCTCTCTTTCACCTTTCTTCTTTCTCATTTCACCAGAAAATCCGACTCTGATTCTTATTTTTCTATCCACTATTACTCATTTAATACCAATACAAATAAACCACTCATTTAATATTCCCCTCACACACAAAAATCGAAATTAGAGCCTTTCCTTCCATTCGCAATTGATAGTTTGATACCATATATATTAATATTTATTTAAATTGATTTCACCCTTTACTTCGAACCTTTTATTCTGCTCGGAAGTAACCGCTTTATTCACGCGATTTCTGCTTCAATAAAATCCTCTCCCATTGATCATGATAATATAATATCATGAAGTTTCTTCCAATCACCACCGCTATCGCCGCCGTCAATTTCAACAGTTCACCAATATAAAATCAAATTCCACATGCATCCTTTCTGCTGCGTTTCCGCGATTTCCGATCAGTCTTCACCAGTCAAACCTTCACCAACTCCTTTCCCTGACTTCACCACCACCATGCCTCCGCTTCCTTCCACCGCTGCCGCAACTGGATCCGTTTCAATGCCCCGACACAGTCGTAATCATAGTCACGGAAGCATTCTCTCCGTCGATTACACGCGCCTGAGTCAGCGTGAACAGATACAGCAGCAGCAACCGGCGGTGATTATGGACGTGAAGATCAACGACCTCGTTGGTAACGGAATCTCTGGAATACTTCACAAGTGGGTGAATTACGGTAAAGGATGGAGGCCTAGATGGTTCGTGCTTCAAGACGGTGTTCTATCTTACTACAAGATTCACGGTCCTGATAAGATCATCGTCAATTCTGAAACCGAGAAAGGATCCAAAGTCATCGGTGAAGAATCCGTTCGCAGAATCTCTCGTAACAGCAATTCATATTCTTATCAACGCCGTCGCAAACCTTTCGGTGAAATCCACCTCAAGGTTCCAATTCTATTTCAGTTTTTTGATGTAATAATTTAATAATGTCTAGATTTTAATACTCCTATATTAATTAACAAATTTCACTTTTCTTCTATAGCAACTAAATCATGTGTTAATTTTAATTAATTAGAAAGGTTAACTTGTTTTAGGTTTCGAGTATTGGAGAGAGTAAATCAGATGATAGGAGATTTTCGGTGTTTACGGGAACTAAGACGATGCATTTGAGGGCAGATACGCTAGAAGATAGAGTGGCATGGATGGAGGCATTGCAGGCAGTGAAGGGTATGTTCCCTCGGATGTCAAACAGTGAGCTCATGGCTCCTGTGGACAATGTAAATGTTTCAACCGAGAAACTACGGCATCGACTTCTAGAAGAAGGGGTGAGTGAGCCAGCAATTCAAGACAGTGAGCAAATTATGAGAACTGAGTTTGCAGCCCTGCAAAACCAGCTTGTGCTTCTTAAGCAGAAGCACTCTATACTTATAGATACTCTGCGGCATTTAGAGGTACATCTGATGAGAAAGTAGAATTTTTGTATGGCAGTGCGAAGTACTGGTTGTTAGAGTTCATTTGAGAGAAGTGTATCAATGCTACAAATTAATATATTGTTATATTATGCTATGTTTTTTTATCCCCTTGAGCACAATCACTTCCATGTCTTGTATTCAGAACTGAGATCTGTACTTACTGATATAGTTGTCTTTGGTAGGATTCGGTATCAATTTCTTACCATGTACAACACTTAAAATCTTAAATCAATAAAGTGTAATGCTGCTTTCTTTTATAATGCTGGAGATTTTTCAGCAAAATGGTTTCATTTGTCCATGGAGATTTATTGTTTGATGTCTTTTATAATGCTGCTTTCTTTTTTTGTTTGACTTATTGATTAAGATTTTTTTAATCTTCATGAGTATTAATAAACTTGTATATATATCATTGTAGAAAGAAAAGGTTGATCTGGAGAATACAGTAGTTGATGAGAGCCAAAGACAGTGGAATGATCAAGAGGCTTCCTCTACATTAAAGCAGGGAAAATTGAGTGGTAAGTTTTTGTATGAAGGCATGTTTATTAGTTGTTAGTGCTCCTATAAGATTAACAGTCAGTCTAGCCTCCCCGTTTGTTGACAATGGTGATGACTAGAAACATATCTGCGCATGCTACTTGGAGATGTTAGATGCCATTGTCTCTTTGCACTGACGCTTTCTCCTTTCCACTGTTTTTTATGAACGCTTCCCATTTATTTTTGCTGTTGAAAATGTTAATATTCAAATAGTTTATAATACCTAATTGCTCGTACCTGCTAAGCAATTATTAGACTTCAACCTAGCTGTGCCTTTATTCCTGATTTCTTTCTCAAATATTTATTTCAGATGGAACTTTTAGTGATTCTGAGGATGATAATGAGAGACATGATGCTGCAGAGGAGGAAACAGATGATGATGAGAATGCCTTTTTTGATACTCGCGATTTTCTATCATCCGGTTCTTTCAGAAGTAACGGGTCTGATTATAGAGTGTCGTCTTTGTCTTCAGATAGTGAAGGGTTCTATGCATTTGAGTCTGAGGAGGTTGTAGATCCTTCAATAACAACTGCTGTAACCAACTACCCCCATGTTAAGCGGCGAAAGAAGTTGCCTGACCCTGTAGAAAAAGAGAAAGGTGTGAGTCTTTGGTCAATGATTAAGGATAATATAGGGAAGGATCTAAATAAAGTTTGCCTTCCTGTTTATTTTAACGAGCCTCTCTCCTCCCTGCAAAAGTGTTGTGAAGAAATGGAATATTCATATCTACTGGACCAAGCATATGAATGGGGAAAAAGGGTAAGTCTGGAATTGGCTGGTAGGCCTATATTGCTCTGCCATTTCTGTGCTAGCATTCTACTTAGGATGCCAATATGTGCAAAATGGGATACTTTAGAAGAATAGTTTCATTTGATATGAGAAAATACACGTTTTGTTGTGTTTTTCTTGCTGTTAGTTCTTTCGATGCAGTATTAGGTTTAGGTGCATTCTTTGCCTTTTTAAACTAATTGGAGATACCTTACAGGGTAACAGCCTCATGAGGATTCTTTATGTTGCTGCTTTTGCTGTATCTGGCTATGCTTCAACTGAAGGAAGAGTTTGCAAACCATTTAATCCATTACTTGGGGAAACATATGAGGCCAACTTTCCAGATAAAGGCCTTCGTTTTATCTCAGAGAAGGTCTGGTTGAACCTTATACATTGATGTTATTAATACATTACTGTTTTTCATCAACTCAGTCAAACCACGGTAATAATGAGAGCTATTTGAGTAATTTATTTCATCAAAATTGTATGTATAATACTTACATTTCCAGATATTTGATCATAATTTGAGCTAAGTTCTGTAGATCCCTATGAATACAATACAATTTGAAATTTTGGATTTTGCTGTCAACGATGGAAATAACTCTGCTTTTTTCACTCTATGTTCCCTGTTTCAAATTATTTATATTTCTGCTTTCTCTCAGGTCAGTCATCACCCTATGATAGTTGCATGTCATTGTGAGGGTACAGGTTGGAAATTTTGGGGGGATAGCAACTTAAAGAGCAAATTTTGGGGCCGATCAATTCAGCTTGACCCTGTTGGTATTTTGACTTTGGAATTTGATGATGGGGAGGTTTTCGAGTGGAGCAAGGTATATTTTAACTGCTTCAACTTCAACCGCTAACAATGCTATGATGTCTGAATAAAAAAACTGCTGTAGTGTCTTGGTTCAATACTAAACTTAAATTGACTTGTTTTTTCAGGTTACTTCTTCAATATACAATCTCATATTGGGAAAGTTGTACTGTGATCACTATGGTACAATGCGTATACAAGGAAACCGAGATTACTCATGTAGACTGAAATTCAAGGAACAGTCTATAATTGATCGAAATCCCCACCAGGTGTTTCATATCTGTTAGATGAATTCTTTCTTTTTTCAAGATGAAATATAGCCTTTACCTTTTCTATTATGTTAGATTGCCTCTGCTGTTAGTTTAGTTGCCTCACTATATAGACTTCATATGCACAAACTTTGCATGAATGTGAAGATGTCTGAGAAAAATAATGAGGGCTTTGCTATTGGACAGCCTTTTCCTTCACCGCTTTGCCGTAGTTACTGAAATAAATGAAACTTTGTTCAGAGGATTGTTTCTTCTTATTGTGGTTTACCTGCTTTTTTAGGTTCATGGTGCTGTTCTAGATAGGAATAGAAAAACAGTGTCAACTTTGTTTGGGAAATGGGATGAAAGCATGCATTATGTTAATGGAGACTACAGTGGAAAGGGGAAAGGCCTTGAATCATTATCAGAAGCACATTTACTCTGGAAGAGGAGCAAGCCTCCTGCAGATCCCACCAGATATAACTTCACCCGCTTTGCCATGACATTAAATGAACTAACCATTGGATTAAAGGTTTGTTGTGTTAACATTAACTGATTCTATTTTTTGTCTTGCACTTTATTTGTGTATCATTTTTTCACAAGAGTATGTCAGAAAAAGGCAAATATTTTCTTTATTTTCTACTGCAATTTTGTGCCCATATTAAAGTGGCCATCTTGATCGCTCTTTGCAATGTTTAGGGAACATTTTGTAACCTTTTTTGCAACAAAGGTGACATAGATCATTTCACTGTAACTAGAAAATACAAGGAAAGACACAAAGTAGTTGTATCATCATATTATGCATATTGTGTGTGTCTCTGTGTGTTTACTGTTGCTTGATACTGATTATCAATGTAATTTGTTGAATATATAGGAAATATTGCCACCTACTGATTCCAGGTTAAGACCAGACCAGAGGTATTTGGAAAATGGGGAGTTTGAAATGGCAAATTCAGAAAAGTTACGTTTAGAGCAGCGGCAACGTCAGGTGCCTATCGCATTTATGTTTTCCATACCTTGCTTTGTTGGCTTGACTTTCAGGCTTTAGCATAGTGCTTAGAGATATGACTATAGGTTTTTTATATTCTGCTAGAATTTATGAAATCTAAGTGTCCACTTCTGGTGCTATTCAAGTCTCAAGAAGCAGACAAACGTTAATAGCCATAAGAAAGTGCCCACTGTTTTAGTGTATGGTAGTAGACACACTTCTGGTTCGGTCGAGAGCGGATTTTGTCCCACTCCATGTTAACAGCATATGCTACAAGTTTATAAAACAAATCCAACCCCTTTTTACACTGCTTTGTCCTTCTAATAAAACTTACAGCCAACCCTGATTGGCAGTCTACATTTTTTAAATTGTGTAAATGGTAAATATCCTTTTACTACATGACTGGATAGGATTTTTAAGTTGATAGTTTTGAATCACTTTGTACAACCAAATCCTCTGAATCATATAAACAAACCTCTATTTAAAAACTCGTTCATTCCACCTTTTTCAATGGAATTATTTACATCTGGTTAGAGTATTAAAAAATGTAAGAGATTACTTGACGGGGTTTGTCTTTGATTCCGGTCATCAATTTTTTCATTCTACTTTGGGAAAGAACTCCTAGTGGGAAATGTAAGAGATTACTGAGTGATAGTTGTCTTTGTAAATTTTTACTTAGTCATCTGGATCTGTGTGTAGTACATACTTGCTGATAGTACTCTTTAGAAGCAATAGATGCCAGTCTATAAGGGGATTACTTCATTGTGTAAATAATAAGAGAAGGTTAGACAAATTTGAGAAGGTGCCTTTATGAGGAGATATGCTAGTGGATTTCATGTCACATCTTTATTTGTTGAAAAGATATCACGCTTTAGTGGTTTGGGCATGTGTGAAGGAAATTATTAAAATCATCATTAAGGAAAGTAGACCAAATGTAGGTTTAACCCAATTTCAAGAGGAGGAGGAAAGCTAAGAAAAGTCATAGACGAAACATTTAAAAAAGATTTAAAGGTCAATGCTTTATTAATAAATATGATATATGATAGATAATTATGACATTGTTTTATGTATGCAGTTGACTTACCTTGTGAAATTAAGACTTAGTTGTCGTATCCTTATTTGCTAAGAAAGTTTTATTAGTTCCTGGTTTGTTTTGAATGGAATTCAGGCTCGGAAGATGCAAGATACTGGTTGGCAACCACACTGGTTTTCTATGGATAAAGCGAGTGGAACATACCGCTACATCGGAGGGTATTGGGAAGCCAGACAAGCAGGAAACTGGACCTCCTGTCGTGACATCTTCGGTCAAATTCCTTCAGATCATCTTTCTGATGATGGTCAAATTACAGCTTAGTTCTTACTGTAATTCATGTTGGCTAATCAGATGAAAATACGAGCGAGTAATAATGTAGTTTCTTTCTTAAATCCAAAGCTTATTAGCAGAATGATCAATATTTGGTACATAAAAAATAGGTATTGTTATTTCTGCATATTATGATTCAAGGCTAGTGTTACCCCAATCTCAATGCCGAAATCAGGATATCTCCATCCTCATCCCTTCCCCAGCACTAACTTAAACAAGTAACGACGTTTAAGCCACTCCCTCGGCTATGAACTTCGTAATGAACGATAATGCTGTTCCGTCTGGTGCAGTTGAAATTGGTAATTTGTGATAAACTTCAATTCAGTAACCAGCAATAGTGCATACTCCCTTAATTTTTTTAAAGAAAATGCTTGAACAATCTAACTCCTTATTGTTGTGGCCTAGTTTTTTGATGCAACCTTCAACTTGGACAAATTTTATTGATACTGTTGTATAGTTTTTAATCAGATAAATTAAATAGCGACCCATTCTTGGAGTATTTACTGATGGTCTGTGTTGACAGAGTTTCTGTCCGTGACAATTTACATCATCACAAAAGCCATGAGTTCGTAAAATAGATGGCCATGATTCAAACATAAAAAGAAGCAAAAGTACAATTCTATTTACATCCAAAAAAAAGTCTAAAAATACTTACTATTATTATTGAAGAGAGTGGATGTGAAAGGTGAGGAAGGAAGTGATGCCAAAAGCTAAATGGTATTTTTGTAGGATAATACAATTAGCTGTGTTTTTTATTGGAATTTCATGAGATTAAATATGTGAATGGTTTGGAGGTAGGATGAGACTGTTGGTAAAAAGTGCAGCATCGAGACATATCAATTTAAACCTTCTGTCGTCTTACCTTTTGTTTTCTTTTTCCAAATGATTTGAAATATAATAAGTTATTATATCTATACCCCGAAAAGACACTTGTTATAGAAATAGAATAGAGGACAACATATTTTTTATCGTGGTGTATTGTATTACTGATATGAGGCATTTTTTGCATACGCTACAGTTTAGGAAGTCGGGTCTAGCTTTGAAATAAGTGCTAGAAACCTTACTGATAGTATTAGATATGGACTTATCGATCTATTCCATCATTTCCATGTGCTTCGGTGAGTGCGAGACAGACAGGCCCCAACTTATTCCAGGAATTGTTGGGTACTATTAATTCCAAATAGATGCAACACATATAATTTCGAATTACGATCATTTCCATTAACGGATAAGTAATTATATGTTTCCCCTTCGTTTTTAATAGTAAAAATGTAATTTCATTGTAATCAAAGGAATATGTTATTGATTGTTACATTTTCCTTTACTTTTGGAAACATTTGCTCTCATTAATGGAGAGGTTATGATACTAACTCTATAATTTCATCTATTCCTGAATTTTGGCAGAATCTGTTACGTAACGTAAGACATCCATGGGCTCACATGATTCAGAATCTGTAGTCTTTATCGTTTTTTCTTTTATGACAGAAGAATAACAATTAAAACTTAGGCAGGTGAGGGTCCTGTCATTCTAAACCACGTATTTGATATTATGTATATTTATTATCATCTCTTATTTACCTTTTTATCTTTAAAAAGAACACTTTGATATAACTTTTTAATATTCAAAATGATTTGCTTATAATTTTGTACATAAAAGATCACTAGATGGTGTGCATTTCAATGGAGCCATAATGTGCAAATGTAGGCACAGCTGGCTTTATAGTTACTGGTTTTATGAATATCTTCTACCCAAATAAAGGAAAACGGACAAAAAATTTAAAACAAACTTATTGTTGTTTGCTTTGATATAAACTTTTCACCCTTTTTTTTGGAGGGGGTGTTTTCTTTTTGGGTGAGAGGTATGGTAATTAATTAGTACAACTTACTCCCGAGTTTTTTATAATATACAGGTTGTCCTTTTCATTATTAATGCCACCAATCTTTATTATTATTTATTTGCGCTACCAAAAATTATTAGTGATCAAAATGTAGAAATTAATTATAGAACATATATATAAGTTCATCAATCAGAAAGTAGTTAATAAGAAGACATTCAATCTTAACTCTCATTATCTCAACTTATGATGTGATGTGACTACTTGTTAGGATGTAATTGGCTTGGGATATTGGGACAGAAACTTTTGGGGACATGAGATCGTTGTTCTGATGGCACAACCCTCCTAATTTTTTATCCTTATCATAATCTTTATACCCTTGCTCCATAGCTCGCCACAATATCACATGTCTGATTTGGATGTCTCATTTGCATCTCAGTTTAATTAAAAAAATATATCATAATAATAGAAAATATTTTTTTATATCACATATTTTTTTATCTTATAACATGAAGACATGAATTTTTTGGGATGCGATTTTTGTTCCCACATGTACTATATACATTATTCAAGCCAACATTGCCACCCCACTCTGCAATGTTCATCTCATTCTCCACCATCATCCCCCACACCCTCAACTGACATAGGAATGTGATTGTACATAGTCGACGATTAAAAATTTAATATGATATGTGAACAAGGGACACGCATAAATTCACGCTCCTACAAATAGAACAAACGTGGGGCAATTTCTCCCAAGTTTACCCGTTAGACAAGGAACTATAGCTAGATCGTACATTTTGTTTCGCACTTACACTTGTCACCTTTGTATTTTTTATCTGTGTTGATTACCCATTTAGCATGGAACACATGTTTGGTCTCTAGTGGGAAAGATCCATGTGTTGTTATCTTCATGTTCTTCAATAAGATTACTTGATGTTTTTGACATGTTATACCCACAGTGATGGTGATGGCAGCATGAAACCAGCTACATTATCTATGAATAATAAGACTCCTTTTACATATCCTTGAACCTTTTAAGGAGTTAATTTACACCAACTTCTGGTTGTTTCTCCAAACCATGTTCAGACATATGATAATTGTTAGGACTTAAACATACGAAGAGAGATCAACCCAAAAAACTAGTTTAATTGGTGTGAGAGTTTCATTCCCTCATAACTTTAATATCACATTGTGTTTGTTATTTTACTCACAATGTGAGACTCCTATCAATAGGGTAGACCTAAAAGATGGTTATAAAAGGAGTTCAGATCCTCTCTTGTACTGGAGAGTCCAGTACAGGAATGTAAGGCTAAGATTAACTTGATCATTTGCAATAAAATTTTAAGTTAAAATCAAAACCATTAAAAAATATCAAATGTCACATGTCATGATCTCATCCAGTACTGGACTATTCAGTACCGCAGAGGATCGAGATTCTTATAAAAGGTACTACAAATCCGTTGTGCTTCACACATTTAGTCAATAAAGTATTATATTAGTGATTAATGTTTTCTTTCTTTTGAGCTTTCACTCTTATCTTATATTGTAATGATGTTAGGAGTAATTAATGTGATTGTTTCTATGACTACCAAACAGTGTTCTCGCTTCTTCTTTCAGAGATGTATGAATCCAATAAGGTAACACCATAATTGAGAATAAATCAGAAAAAAACACTGCTTACAGTGGAGCTTGAACAGTTATCATCCCAAAGACGTGCACCTACTTGTGTCCGAAAGAGGGACACATTACTAACCAACTTATAATTCAAATTAAAATTTTCATCATGAAACTATTCATGTTCAAATCTAATTGGATATGAAGCTTATTATTTATTAAATGATGAGCACTTTCCTTGCTAGAATTCTCTTCTTATTGATTAGAGTTAGAAAGGCGTTGAGGATGTGATGTTACCTTATCTTAAGGATAAAGGAAAACCCATAGTAGGCCGGCTACATTATTTTCCATTTTAATGTTATTAAAGTATTAATTTTTCTATAGTATTTGTTACATAATTTACATTGATAATTTTGACTAAGTATTAATTTTTCTATAGTATTTGTTGAATAGTTTATATTGATAGGCAATACAAAATTGGGAAATGGGTATAAAATCTCCCTAAACTTTATGACTTTTGCATAACCTATTTTTTCTTCTCAATTACTCATTAAACTTTATCATTTGGTGAAATTTGTCCATGTATAAATATATTGTTAAATTACTTATAAATAACAAGAAAAATGATGCAATCAAACTCACAATAGTATGAATACAACAATGCATGTTTGTCGATGTTAATATCCAGAGAACCGCCACCAAAATACAAAATTGATTGAGAAGAAGAAAATAAGTAAATTATAGAGTTAAAAGTGATTAAGACATTAATATTGTTTTATATAAAAATAAAATAAAATTAACAGTCGCGATTTAAAAGTGCATGGGTTTAAAAAAATCACTGTTTTTATTTTAACATCATCTTTATGCAAGAATCAATTTCACCGATAGTTAAAGTTCTTATAATATATGTGAAAATGATTGGAAAAAATAAAAATGAAAGACTAGATAGTCATCTCACAAATGTATTATATGATTCTTAATTTTTTTTCATTTCATTCCATTATCATTCAAAAACGGAGAAAGAAAAAAATTGTATTAAACTTTGAGGGCATATACGGATATATATATTGCTTTGAGTGAGTGACTACAGAGAGTTTGAGTTGTGGCCTGAATTGTACAGCCAATTTAATGTTACTAGGTGGTGAAGGCTGATCAAGCATAGATTCACATAGATTACATAAGATTTAGAGTAAAATATATGTGAGATATGACTATTAAGTCTTCCAATTTTTTATCAGTTAAAGGTAGCATTTTGAAAGACATTTGTTATATGATTTGAATGGCTGCCATTTGATTCCTTTAGAAAGGTCCAAATGATGACATTTTTAATAAAAGAATCGGTGCATATGGAGGAACTTGTGGAGGAAATGAAGTGGAAGTCTTGGTTATGATTCAAATGAAATGAAGTTGGAGTCTTGGTTCTGGTATTAATATATTTAACTTATAAAAAAAAGGTTTAGAGAATAAATGATTCTATTGCTTGATCAGTCACATGCACGTACACGAGAGGCATTGGTCACCCACGAATTGCACTCATCATATATGATATTAGGGTCTGGTTGGGACGGGTTAATGCTTGTCCTTACCCGGCCCTAAAAGTTGGTTGAGTCATTTTTTTGAATCTGGACTCGGTCATAAACCCGAAGTTAAACTGATCATAAATATCCATAGGGTCAGACTTTAAATCCGGAACCGAACCTAGACCCGATTAAATATAATGTATACTCATTTTATGTAAATCGTAAAGTCTTCTAAATATTATTTATTATTGTGAATATGTAATTTGACATATAAAATAATATATGTATATATATTATTAAACATGTATATATAATGAAAAATTAGATAATCAATGACATTTTTAACAAAAAATGTATCATTACTCTCTACACATTTGAATAGAGACACATATAAACATCAAAAGTGAGTGATCATGGGATGGGTTGGGACGAATCATGTTTTGTCCCTACTCAACCCTAAATATTGACTGAGTCTAATTTTTGTCCCTACTACCCTAGACCCGATGAGACCCGACTCTATTTAGATCCGATTATGATCGGGCCATACCGGGTGAGCGGGTATGGTCGATTCCCAATCACCCCTATATGATATTACCAATCCCTATAGATAGTCCTTCATACTTTCCATCTCTATAGGAAAGCACCATTTAACAAAAGAGAAGAAAAAAATGTATATATATATATATATAGTTAACATAAGAGTTTTTATACTCTCACTATATCATCTATTTTTTATTTTCCATCATTGTAGTAACCATCTAAAATCTAAACATTGTAAACGTTAAATTAATTCTCAAGTCTCTCCGTCTGCTAAATTGGAAGTTGAATGCAATCATCCCAAAAAGTTGTTGATACAAAAGACCATTTAATTATTGACCGAAAACATATAATATTTGAAGTCATTGGACACTTGGCTATTCCAGTTTTGCAGGATTACTTTGTATGACGATGAGCATAGAAAATATATATTAAATTTGATTAATTAAATATATCGTTATAATTAGGTGAATACCAAACAAAAGAGTTAGAGAAAGGGACACGTGGGCAATGGACATTGATGCAGTTTGTAGCATGCCACGTCTTCGTGTTTGTATTCGATAACGACGATAATGTTAATGTCTTCAAAGACAGCTAAAACGTGGGTCCTTCTTGTTGCGTATTAATGCCAATGTTTTGGTCCAAACCTTCTAATTCTCCCCCTCTGTTTTTTTGTTGTTGAAGATAATAGTAATTGATAATTCAATCAAATATGAAATATTGTACGAAATAAAACACACAAAAAAACACAAAATATTGTTTTTGACATAAAAGTTTAGTTGAGACGGATTCCAATGATTTCGTATGATAAGGATAAATCTCATATTGTTTGAGTAATTTATTCACCAATTAGGCATATTAACAATCGAATTAAAGAGTCAAATCCTTAACATCAAATTAAACTTCATTTGCATAAGAGGACATGGAAATTGGAAAGTTATGCCTAAATCAACGGCATAGATTTATTATTGTTGAAGCTATAAAAACAAGCCAATTAATGGCTTGAAACTAATTATCGAGAAAAAATGGCCTTAAACTTTAAGTCGTTGTAGCAATGATTTGCAACATGAGTTATTGGACTAATCAGTTTAACAATGACTAGCCAATTTCCATATATGAGTAATTCGGTGGTTGAATGACTAGCCAATTGCCATAAAAGAGACCTACCCCTTTCCTTGGCTTCTTAGCAACAACCAACAACAATATTAAGTCTAATGGGAGTGTTGTTGCAGTGCTCTTTGTGAGGTGGGTGAAGATTCAAGAGAACAAATTACCAAAAAAATGTCTTAGATCATAGGCAAAGCAAAAAGTCTAAAACACCTAAATTATTTTATGCGAAAATAATATAGGCGCCGAGGAATTCTATGCACAAACATTGCATCATTCACTTATTCATATGTAATTATCATTGACTTTTCAAAAAAAAGTATTCCAAATGAATGATAATAGATATAACATTCTTATTTTATATGCTAAACTATATGAAAATTGATAGTGATAGGTTTTGATCTTCAAGTTAAAAAATGCTCAAAATTGAAGTCTGATAGGTTCTAAACCCTAAAGAGATGTCACCTTTCTTCTTCATCATCCTACATATATAGACCCCTTCACTTTCACCCATTCATTTAACATCATATGGAATTAAAGTTCCAAACCTATAATTGTTTCATAACTCCCACATAAAAACAATGGATGTAAGTGCATAAAACCCAAACAGTTGCACAATCAGGGAACAACATCTTGAACATCAAAATGTAAAAATATGAATATGATGAATTATTGGAAAGAACAACATTATGTGATAAACAATAATAAAAACCCAATGACTCACATCCTTGGTTGGCCCATTTGAGTGACATTTTTTTATTTTTGACGGCATGTGTGAATTTTTAAAGAAACAAATGATTTCTTTGTTTGACTTTTGAAACTTCAAAGATTTATTTGAATTTTTATTAAGTACTAATCTGACTAAAAATAACTTATGAAACAGGAGGAGGATTTTGCCTTCATTTTAACATATATATATAATATGGGCTCAACCCATAAAGCATGATAAATACACAAAAATATTGTTGTTAAAAAGTTAATACTACAAAATTATATTACGTTGACAACAGCATTACCATTATGAGTATCATTGACGTTTAATTTTAGATGATTTTCATATTTCGTTTTTACTTTTACTATTTTAGTATTTTTAACAGAAAAAGTATGGTTTATAGAATATTTTTAGTATGTTTATAATACGTCCAATGATAAAAAATAACAGGAAGTAAGAAATTGATATTTTAGAATATTTTTAGTATCTTTACTTAATAGATAGAATATATGCAAGACTTATTAACATTTTTTACATCTCAATATTTTATATTTAATTGAATCTAATCAATCCAAATTAATCTCATAAGAGTATTTATGTGACATTTTCACAATATTTATTTTTTTATTTACAAAACAGAAACCTCAAAGTAAACCAACGAACATTGAAATTTTGATATTCAATTCATTCATTTTATTAAAAATAAATAAGGTAGAAACATGTCATTTCACAGTGTAAACTAATTTTATCAAGTAATATCAATTTCATACATTAACTTATTGACGTGACAATTTTAGTACATATCTCAAGTGAATATTATTATTTCATTATTAGTGATGGCAATTTAAATTGAAACTTGAATATTAATAAAACATTGGTGGAGAGTGGTGCAAAATCTACTAAATCTAAGATATCAAGATTCAATTATTCTGAACAATACTTATTGAAAAATATATTGTATTTAAAATGATTTATTTATTTAGTAGGACAATGAAGTAAAAACAAGAAACAAAAATAAAACACCTCACCCTTCTTCTCTCTTGTATTCGCTAAAAAGGCAATAGATAAGAGACCTTATTACCAATGTCTACACTATAGTAGTAAATCTCACCACACACTCTTCACAAAAATGCATTGATTCCTTTCACCAAAGCCACTATCAAAAAACAAAACAAAAATGCGGCAAGCACTTGTACCTGATTACTCAACAGATTCAGACAAAGACACTGACCACCAAAAACCATCTTCACCGGTTCATTTAACCGGTCGAACCCGATCCCAAACCGGAACTCGAAAGGTCACTCCCACAACTACTGAACCGGACGTTATAACCGTTGAGAAGCTTTTACCCAACGGTGACTACTACATGGGTTCTTTCTCCGGTAATGCACCAAACGGTTCCGGTAAGTATCTTTGGACCGATGGGTGCATGTACGAAGGAGAATGGAGGCGTGGAAAGGCTTCAGGTAAAGGTAAATTTTCATGGCCATCTGGTGCAACCTATGAAGGGGAATTCAAATCGGGTCGAATGGAAGGGTTTGGAACTTTTACGGGTTCAGATGGTGATACATATCGTGGGTCTTGGAGCTCCGATAAGAAAAATGGGTATGGTCAGAAGCGTTATGCAAATGGGGATTTCTATGAAGGAAGTTGGAAGAAGAATGTGCAAGATGGTGAGGGTAGGTATGTGTGGAAGAACGGGAATGAGTATATTGGTGAATGGAGGAATGGGATTATTTGTGGGAAAGGGGTCCTTATTTGGGTCAATGGGAACCGTTACGAAGGGCAATGGGAAAATGGGGTTGCTAAAGGACAAGGGATTTTTACTTGGGTTGATGGGAATTGCCATGTTGGGATTTGGAATAAGGTTAATGGAACTTTTTACCATGGGAATGGGAATGAGAAGTGTTTGGATTTGAAGGGGAATGATTTTAGTATAACTGTGAGGAAGAGTAGTTCAATTGATGGTGCTGCAGAGATGAATTTTCCGCGGATTTGTATTTGGGAATCGGAGGGTGAGGCCGGTGATATAACTTGTGATATTATTGATAATGTGTCTTTGTATAAAGAAGCTGCCTTTGGAATGTGTTCGGATCGAAAAGAGATTAAACAGTTTCAGAAGAAACCTATATGTTTCTCAAATGAGGTGAAAAGGCCTGGGGAGACTATTTCCAAGGGGCATAAGAATTATGATCTCATGCTAAATCTGCAACTGGGGATAAGGTAAAAAGCATATTTGTGTTTGGAGTTTGTATTATATTCATTGCTTGTGTTTTACTGTTTCTGGATTCTGTGGATTTTGGTTTGTGTTGTGTAGGCATTCTGTTGGGAAGGAAGCTTCCATACCAAGAGAGATTAAACCCAGTGATTTTGATCCGAATGAGAAGTTCTGGACCAGGTTTCCTCCTGATGGATCCAAGATCACACCGCCGCATCAATCAACCGATTTTCGCTGGAAGGACTACTGCCCTATGGTTTTTAGGTATACCCATATAGATTTTTTATTATATTTTTTTTATCTTTACCATCACATTCAAGTCATCATTACATAATCATGTTTTGGTTGTGATCCTATGGAGATTCCTATTTGACTGGAATCTGCTTTCATATTTCAGACAATTGAGGAAGCTATTTCAGGTGGATCCTGCTGATTACATGTTAGCTATATGTGGGGATATGGCCCTTAGGGAGCTTTCCTCTCCAGGTAAAAGTGGGAGCTTCTTCTACTTGACCCAAGATGACAGATTTATGATCAAGACAGTGAAGAAATCCGAAGTCAAGGTTAGATGGGTGTTATGTACACTTTTATTTTAGACTTGTCTAGTGTTAAGTTTGAAAATTGCATTTTCATGTTCATTCAGAATAGTGTGGTCAGAGACTGGGAATAAATTCTATACCTTGCTTCAGCAAACCATGTACTCTGGTCAAATGGGCATGTTTCTATTTTAGTGATGCCTTCTTTGTACTCCAATGGATTAGCTAGTTAAATACCTTTTGGTATAGGCAGAGTTGGGTTTTATGCGGAGAGATTTCTGCCTTAGAGTTTAGGAACAAATGTATTTCAGGATAAAATCATTTATTATTTTTTTGAAGATGGACATCTATATTTATGCCTGACTTTGGTGACTAACTTTTAGGTACTTCTTCGGATGCTTCCAAGTTATTACCAACATGTCTCCCGGTATGAGAATTCACTTGTGACAAAATTCTATGGTTTACACTGTGTCAAACCAATTGGAGGCCAAAAGGTATGTATTTGATGATATATTGTCATTTTAAAGGCAGCATCTATGCATCTCATTATCTGAATATTCATTACTATTGAAATCCAGACTCGGTTCATTGTGATGGGCAATCTATTCTGCTCAGAATATCCAATCCATAGACGATTTGACTTGAAAGGATCTTCATATGGCCGTACAACAGATAAGACAGAGGAGGAGATTGATGAAACTACCACCCTCAAGGACCTGGATCTCAATTTTTCATTTCGTCTACAACGAAATTGGTTCAAGGATCTCATCAAGTAAGTTGTTGTGTGTCCTATCAAAAATTTTCTCCGCTGCTACATAGCAATGAAGCCTTATGCATATCTATTGGCTAATCTTGTGTTGACCTTATTTCCAGACAAATCGAGCAGGACTGTGAGTTCTTGGAAGCTGAGGGAATTATGGATTACAGTCTTTTGGTTGGTCTTCATTTTCGTGATGATAATACATGGGACAAAATGGGATTGTCACCATTTCTTTTGCGCACTGGTATTGCTCCATATATCACTTTCAGTCTATATAGCAGACAAGGTTCATTTAATGGTAGAATTGCTAAAGTTATTGTGTTGTGGCCACTTTTAGGCAAGCAGGATTCTTATCAGAGTGAAAAGTTCATGCGTGGATATCGCTTTCTTGAAGCAGAACTACAGGATAGGGATCGAGTTAAATCGGGCCGGTATGTTGAAACATATTCTGGTTCCTTTAAAAGTGATTTTATATTTTGTATAATGATTGGTTTATTTTAAGAATTGCATGTTTTCTGTTTATAGACACAACACACAAGGTTTTCCTTGAATCCGTGTTAGTTCCTCACCAAGAACATTAGTTGCTTTGTATTTAGTTGAGTTTGCCATCCTAGTGAAAAATAGGACATTTATACTTTTCCTCCTAAAGCCTAATATCTTTTAGACCTGTTACTCCCTGCTATGGTTGGATTCTGATTCTTTTATGGCACTTTGGATGCCAAATAACTCCCATTGTTGAATTGATGACATCCACAATAATGATTGGAAGTAGTTTGCATTATCTTGTCAAGTTGGTGGGCTTAGTTAAGCAGGCAATAGTTAGTTGTGGGGGCACATACAGGCTGTGGTTTTAATGGCATGGCTATGTTTTCCTTGTATCAATTAATGTTCCTTTAATTAATCTTCTACTGCAGCTTATACATATTGTTTGGAAATTGTAAACAATTGATTATTGTATTGCATTCCTAAACTATTCAATGTTGGGTGCTCAATATTAAAGCATAGATGTAAGCATTTTTTGGGTTAAACATATTTGCCAACTTTATGTGTTAAGTAAAATTTTCCTTGTTTCAGGAAATCATTGATCAGGTTAGGAGCCAATATGCCTGCAAGAGCAGAGCGCATGGCCCGTAGGAGTGATTTTGATCAATACAACACTGTTGGAATCAGCCATTTTACCCCTTATCCCAGCGGGGAGACTTATGATGTTGTTCTATACTTCGGGATCATTGACATTTTGCAAGATTATGATATCAGCAAGAAGCTGGAGCATGCATACAAGTCGTGGCAGGTTAACCCTTCTTCAATCTCAGCTGTTAATCCTAAGTCCTACTCCAAGAGGTTCCGTGATTTCGTGGGAAGAATATTCCTTGAAGACAGGTAGAGCAGTGAGTAAAAAAATGAGGCTCAAATATTGCCATGATGGTTAATGGTGCCTGATTGATCTGAATGCAGAGGAAAACTCGCCGGAAGTTGAATACTCTTCCTGTGCCTAGCAACTGAGAGAGCTCGCCGGAATGCAGGTTGCTCATGTGCCTAAATTTTAAAGTTACAGCCATGATTATAGTGTTTTGCAGACAGGAAAATCATTGTACATGGAGGAAATGTACTGGGTTTTTTCTCCTTTTTTATTCCTTGAGGAGGTGGGACTTAGAATTTTGATATAATATGAATATGATGTGAAAAAGATAGGTAGAGAAGACAAAGGGAAATGCCCCCCCCCCAGAGATTGGATTATAAAAGAGTGAATAGTTTGTAATAATGAAAATGTACAGTTTATACAGTAAGACTATGGATATCAGAATGATTTTTTTTATCAATGGTAAATTTCTTGCTTAGTTTGAGATATTTTATTTTAGAGACAAGGTTGTGAAATGGAGGGCCAATGGGTCTTTGGGATCTCTTTCTATCCCACACAATTTTCAAGTCTTTTTACAATGAATATAAAACAAATGTAGCTCTTAACTGTGTTGAACAACATTAAAAATTGTGGGGTGTTGTTGTTGGCTTAGCTTTTTGCAGTGAAAGTGAGGGCGTTGGCCTGCAAGCTATGAAAAGCAGATAAAGGAAGATTCGCTAGCATTTCTTGTTTTACTTTCTCTTTCTTTCTTTGTACTGTCTCTAATTGCAACTTGTTTTATAATACTGTAAACTAATCAATGTTGACCCCATTTATTAAAAGTAATTATGGGTTTCTGAAGAGAAGATAAAAAATAATAGATTGTCCCTTATATCAGTACTATAAAGTATATTATTAATCTTGATCGTGGGGGATAAGTCATGTGTTGATGGAAAAGTAAAGATCTTACAAATCTAAGGAGGGATTGGATTTGAGATTCTACAGTTTTGTTATGTCTGTGTCAATGGACATTGGGAGTAGTGTAACTGTGTAAGATGTTTCAAATTTATAGCAGAGGTCAAAGTCACTGACATGGCTATATAAAGTTCTCGTTATTCATAACATATTCTTTAACAAATACGACTACCAAAAAACGTATTTATCAAAATAATTAATAAATACCTTTTTTATTTTAATATTAATGAAATTTAATAGGTTTCATTCTTTATAAAAATAATAGTTTTGAATTCCTTAACAAAGTTTGTAAAGTCTATGCTTGTTCAGTTCAGTTCATTCATAGCTAAGGCAGTGAAGGACCAAGTCTTCAAATCTCAATCAATGTTGACCCATGTACTTTTTAACATGCTCTTCAACAAATATTAGTTCAAAATCATTAATGAATTTCACTATGATTTCAGTTTTCCCTTATTTTTTTATTCATTATAAAATACATAAGTTAAATACTGTTATAATATATTATAACTAACAAAAAATAATAAAAATGTATTAATTTGTATACTAGTTGGATTTATTTACACAATATATCATATTTTATTTAACTTAGTTACATTTATCACTATTTTTTGTTTAGAAAATTATACTTATTGTTTTATATAAGTTTAGCCAATGTAATGTATATTTATAAATTATGAATTTTTTATAAATAATATAAAAATAAATAGACGATTTATGTAATTTCAATAAAAGTGGGGAATAAATATAATTTAATTATTTTTTGATTACTTACCAAGAGCGGCAGGCAGAAACCTTGTTCTCTTTTTGTGATATTCTATTGTCTGTATGCTGACACAGGAAGCAACCGGTCTAAGTAACGTCATTGTAAGTAGTGGTGGGGCCCACTACCATTTGTTCTAAATTTCAATTTCCCTTTCTTGTTATAGTTCCAGTTGTAGTAGTGAAACTGACCATGATTTTAAAGGTGTCTCCCACGTCCTTCCTTAAATCCCAAACATCCCTTCCACTAACATTCCATGTTGTCTTCCAATCAAATTATATACATTTTCACATTTGGGTTTCAATATGCTACATAACTCATTTTAATTAATTAAATTATCAATAAAATAGTTTATCTTAAATGAACTTTTATTTTTTTCATTTAATAATAAAGTAGGTCAAATTGTCAGTATTGAACATTTTTATGGTAACATTTTTTAGGTAATGCCTTAGCACTTTTGCCACATGCAATTTGGACTCAGGTCAAGTGCAATGCTTTTTCCATGTGCACAATTCAACATCTTGCATTCAACATGCTCAATAAATAAATGTTTTACTAGTGACAAAAATAGTGTTATCTAATCACCACATTATTGTACTTTGTTATATTAATGTGCATTTGTATTGTCATCTCAATTTATGTTAACTAGGTAATGGATGGGGGAACTCTGTTTCTTAATCTCTAACATCACCCTTAAGCCCCTTCTACGGTTTTAGTTAACAGTTAATAACACCAACAATATTCGGTTTCAAGGGTTTTATGTTTTTTTCTCCAAAACAATAAGATTAGTCCTCAAGTTATTTATGGTTTTCATTTTCGCTCTATAACACTTTTTATTTTGTTTTGGTCCTGTTGATATATTTCCTCACACGTTCTCAATTCTTAACTAAAATTCATAAATTTTGTGTTTTTGAGTTGAAAATTAAAAGATCAAAGGAAAACAACTTATAGATCCAATTTAAAACAAAAAATAATTTAAAGGACAAAATTGAAGATAACTTAATAGACATATTTGAAAAAAAATCATAGAATCTACTTAAAATAAAAATAACTTAAAAAAGGACAAAATGTAGTATTCTTTTTAACAATTGAGGTTAGGCTAGACATTCTATATAACTACAGTACACTAGTTTGAGTAAATATAAAAATATATTGTATTTTGAGGTTGAATAGAGAAATTATATACAAATTATATTAAATCTAGTTCTGCAAAATGAAGTTTTTATTTATATAAAGAATACAATTCTATCTTAATTGTCTTACAATTCTATATAACTATAGTTCATGATGATTTGAATATGACTATCTTTGATTAGTGGATAATATTTGTGATTAGACTAAACTATTACATGATGAATTTCCTGTACTTCTCAATATTAAAATTTATTTGGAGTAGAATAGTGGTAGGATGTAACCCTCTATAAAATTAGTGCCTAGCAATTTTGTTCAGTTTTAATCTTAATACGCCTTTGTTGAGGCAACTAAATACTAGTTCTTTAAGGCCCATCGTTTTATTGTATTTCCTTCGTTTTTGTTTCTAGAAAGAAAAAAAAATGTTCCTATCTACATGTCTCTTTATGAAATTGACATAATATTTATGACTGTTTTTACAGCTTTATTCTTACCTTATTCATTTAATAATTAAGAGATAATAATACTAATGATGATTATTAAAATCATATGTATTTCTTACAAAAGAAGGTACACCATCCATTGGTTTTATTTTAAAATCATATGTATTTCTGTTTCAGTTGGACTAACACCTTATCTATTATGGTTAATAGTCTTACACTCTGTAGCATGTGATTCTAAGTCATGAGATTATAATCTAACATACTAGTTTTTTGGGTTGAAATTTCCTAATATACACAAGTCCCAACAATTGTTCTTTTCATCGAGGGTTTGGTCATGAAAAAAACTACATATAAGCTGAATTAAGTTATATTATTGAATACTGATATGTGAATGAAACCACCAGAAGAGAAAACCTTAAAGTCGTTTACAATAGAATGAAAAATATTGTGAACATCAGCCCCAAAAGGAGGCAACAATGTGAGACTCACTTAATAGACTAGTTTTTTAAGTTAAGCTTTATAAGCACTACATTTTTATTTTAAAATCTAATGTATTTTTGTTGCAATTGGTTTAAGAGCTTATATATTTCATCTAGGTACTTTCCATGTACACTATATTTTGTATCTCTGCTGTTAACCCAATCAATTCATTTTCTGCATCATTACACCCCAGTCCCACCGTTGAAGGCTATAGCCCATGTTACCATGGTTTGGTTTTGGAGAACCAATACATAAAGACATTTATCGTGATCAGATTCATTTCATCAACTGTTACATGATTGCATTACAAAATAAGTAGAAAATATTTGGTTGCCAAGAAATATGTTATTTTAAAGAATGACACAATCTGAACACCATTTGCTCTACATGTTGGTGTGTGTATGCTGGCAGGATATATCCTAGTTCACTAAATCTGCCGAGTATTGGTAAAATTCCTAGTTCACCGCCAGCTATAATTTCAGTGAAAAAACAAGTTTATAAGCGATCTGGTTTAAACATGAGAATGAACATACTATATTGTATAGCTTATGGCAGAGTCTAATGCAAATTAATAAGGGTTCAGCACTAAACAAACGACACTGATGAGTTTATGGTTGAAAAATAATCTCTAACCGCAGTAGTTTTATGTTTTGTTTTTAGGCACTCATCAAACATGAAACCAGTAAACCAGAAATGTGAAATGCAGTGATTAACAGAAAGATGCTATCAGGAGTAAAAATAAACTGCACAAATGCCTGACACATACAGTAATTCTGGAAATGTAAGACACATTATGGATATTACAGTTTACAAATGAACTACTAAACAGCTACACAGATGGAATCAATGTATTCACTTAATATTTAATCATAGCTGATTACTGATAACATTCCCATGGGTGGAGGCAGGGGAAACTCATTTTTAACATAATTTGGATAATGTAAGTAACATAGGATAAAGGCTTGGTTGTTGTCGTAAGTAGTATAGACTAAAATTTTGATTACATTTGCAAAACTTTTGGTCTACTAGATTTGAATGTTTTATATAAGTCTGTCTGCCACAGTAATAATCAGCTGCAAAAAAACATACAATGAAGCATACCCACTACTTATCTATTGGTCTACACCACCATTTTTCATAATGTTTCTGATCTTACAGACTAGATGTTAAAACAATAATGTTTCTGATCTTACAGATTTCAAGAGGATCATAGGACTTTATCTATGTCTGTATGCCCAGCACTAAATTTTCAACATGGCAAAGCATTGTTCATAGGATGCATTCACTAAGAAAATTAGCTGAAGTTCCAGAGAAGAAATTACAACTGATTTAATTAAAACAAAAGTGTAGTGCAGGTTGATTTTTACACACATGATAACAAAAAACAACATAAGAATCCATTCATTACACCGAAGGGATTTGTTTCAAAAAGCAATTTACTTTTTCTTCTTGCCAGGAATGGCAACTCTCTTACCCTTCAAGGTCCTGCAATTGTTCTTGGTACGCTGTCCTCTGCAAGGAAGCCCTTGAATATGCCTTATTCCTCTGTAACACTGGATCTCTTTCAGTCTCCTTATATTAAGTGCATTAAACCTTCTCTGAAAGCTCCCAAACACATCAAATTGTTACAAAGAGACCAATAGAAAATAAATGGATAGATTCTTTGGTTCTCAAGGAAACTTCTCTCAAAATGTAATAAATCACTTCAATTATGTGCACAAATCACCTCTCATTTTAACTATATTTACCTTCTTTGCAATTCCATGTTTACTTTTATTTTTGAATTTTGATACTACCATAGATGGAAATGTCTCAATAATTAGATAAACGTTAATATTTAATAAACTTGTAATAACTTATGCTAACTTTTAAAACACTATTTCTCTAATTTAGTTTTGTGAGACTCTCATATCAAACAATCACTTCCTACTCCAATTTTCTGAGAGCTTGCTTGAGGGAAACCAAATTATTTGTCAATCGGACTCATTAATGTTGCCACATTCAAATTTCTCTATTTTCAATTGAGTATAATATATATGCACCGATAGTGTAAAACACAGTCAGTACATCATCGAACACGTAAAGAAGATAAATAAGAGATACCAGGTCGCCTTCAATCATGTATTTGGAGACTTCATCCCTGAGAGTAATTAGATCTTCTTCAGTAAGCTCCTTTGTTATTTTATTATCCATATTTATATCAGTTAGAATTTGACGAGCTATATTCCTTCCAACTCCATGAATGTACTGCAATGAATACTCAATTCTCTTGTTGTTTGGAATCTCCACTCCTCCAACACGAACACATCTTATGCTCAATCCCTGAACCTGTTCCCTCAACATTACCAAATTCAATTACTCAAATTGCCATAAAAACCTTATCCAAGTAAGTGAAATGTTAGAATACCTTGGGAGGGTTAGGAAGAGAAATGGAGAATCTTGTTGAAAGAGATTTGGGATTCGAGATTAGAGCGAGTGATGGGGCCAAAGGCATTGCAACCATTTGTGCCATCTTTCTTCTTCTTCTTCGTTTTCTCTTATGATAATACTCTCAATTCAGAATCAGCAATGTTATATCCTTATCCTCTCTCGAAGCACAAGTTTTCAACCAAAGCCCGGACTGAACCGTTAGGCCTATTTATCTTTGGGCTTCTATGTGTGGGCCTGATATTTACCTATTAGTGATTTGTGCAACTAAATATGCTTCTACAGTCGGGCTATCTTAGTTTTTCTGTTTCGTTTAATAGTCAAACACGTTTTATATAAATCAAATTAAATATTAATTATAAACCACTAATATTCATTGAAATGTTGAATAATGTGCATTTATTTATTTATGTACTTTATGGTGTCATGGAACATTGGATTGGTTGTAATGTGAGTGGTAGAAAAATCAAAATCCTAAAGTAACTCAGATATCGAGTCATGTGATTTTACTAGAAGCAACTACCAAAGATCGATATTCTAAGATCGATATTCTACGTCTGCATCCAAAGATCACTCTGTATAGTTTATGAACAATGATCATCTCCAGTAATAAAGATGTAAGTGTTTATTTCTCATGTTTTTAATGTCTAAAACATAATAAATAATAAATAAAAATGTCTTTATATGTTATTTTTTATTTATTATTATCTCAAAAAGGCAATCATCATGAAGGAATGAACACAATGAAAGATAAGAAAAATTATGAGAAGAAAGAATGAAAAGAAAATGCTCAACTCTTTATTATTTTCATTGTGAAAATACAAGCAAGAGTACAATTACAAGAAATCAATAACAAACTTAACTAAAATAACAAACTTTAACTATATACAATAGTGACATCATCATTACATAAGAAATGATTGCTTGATAATTAAGCAATAAATGACCATGTTGTTGATCAAGCACGTGACCTCCAAATGCCTGGATCAAACTCACAGCTTGGCCCTTGGCACACACCATGGCCTGCCTTGTCCAAGAGATGCCTCGGTTAGATGGCTTAATGTGCCTAAGAGTCTGACTGAGATGACCTTCCTCACAGTGCATCAGATTTGCCTGAACTGATGCTGCTGGCTTGCTCTGCTGATGCACACTTGACTTGGTATTAATAACAGATCTAGACTTGACTGAGGCGCACACTTCATCGACCAGAGGCTTGACCGAGGCGCACACTTCATCATTCAACATCAGATGTTCAAGACCTTTGTTGTATTTGTTCTTTCTGACTTCACCAAGCAGCTCATGATACATGACACTATCCTGCTTTAACCTACAAGAATTAAACTTATGAGAGATGATCAAATTTAACATATTATATGACATTTGTCTCGGAGACTTACTAGTCGTTTAGACATGCACCACACTAGTGAATAGCTAATAAAAATATATAGTATGCAGAAGTTGAAAGCCTAGTATCAAAACAAAGTGAGCATCAGCGAATGTCTTCAAATTGAGACTAGAGGTAGCTTAGAATAGAGTTGAAATCCTCTCCAGTACCAGTACTGGACAGTCCAATACTGGAATATGATGCCCAAATTGCTTTGAAAATTTAAAAAAAAATATTTTAATTAAAAATAACTTAAAATTTGTACCGTTAAAAATTTGTAAATGTCATATATCAGCATCTCTGTCTGTATTGGACCCTCTAGTACAGGAGAGGATCCTTATTCCTTAGAATAGTAAGCCTACACCAAGAGAGGATTTAAGGTACCTTAGCTAATGATGAAATGGGTCAAGATAAGCAGCCATAAATGCAGACATGAATTGACTTAGTTTGCTGAATAGGACTCCTCCCCATTAATGGAGAGGCAGGTGATTTTTTTATGTGTATTACAAGGGCAAATATGTAATCTTCTTTTAAATAAAAAGGACAAAAATGACATTACATCTTCCACTTTGTTTGTACTTGTCTCTCCATTAATGGAGAGGAGTCTTACTCCAGTTTGCTTATAGCAAAACTATTCTTGTCTGGAAATGGTGAGGTGTAGCAATGGACCATTCAGTATTCCATAGATGCATGCATCAAATAACAAAGCACCATTCGAAGCACTTAATTATAGATTAGGATCCATGGGTAGAATGGTACAATTTCTTACAAAGCTACAATATGTTGCATAAATAAGATATACATATTCCTATGTTGCATGATTATGGATACATGCTAAAGATGAGAGGAAAAGTAAACCTACATAGTTGTCTAAATACAATACCTCTTTCCTTTTCCGAAAGAATGGACAATTAAACAAAATTGATATTGAAAAATACCAACTTATGAAATTGTCTACACACATACGAATAATATGTACATAAACCAATTGTACTCAATGAGTTCCCTAAAACAAGAGCAAGTTGTTCTTGATGTCATACCCGAACTTTTCCAAATTGGGCTGAACTGCAAACTGAATCATAGGTGGTGGTCCACAAGTCAACGCCAACGTGTCATCCGAAGCCTCTGGAAGATGTTCCCTCATGACACTCTCAGTGATGAACCCCACACTGTATTCCCACCCTTCTCTAATACTCTCTTGTACCACATACCAAACCTTGAACCTATCATACTTCTTAGACCAATCATCAAGCTCTTCCCTAAGCAATATATCATCCTCTGTCCGGTTCGCATATATAACATGCATTTCAGTTTCATCAGTTGGGTCCTTCAAAATCGCTTGTGCCACTTGGTAAATAGGTGTGATTCCTGTTCCACCAGCCAACATGGCTAACCTTTTTGCAAACTTGTGTTGTCCATGAACAAGAAAGTTTCCTTTGCCAGTATACTCAATGTGACCTAATGGACCTTTCACGTCTAGAAATGAACCAATAGGGAGTGAGTCCAAGTGTTGTGACATGAGGCCACCATTAGGGAACTTTGGGTGCACATTTTTTAAGTAAATCTTAACCAATAGTTCAAAATAACCCAATTCATCAACTGTACTGGTTGGAGTGTAAGCACGCATGCAAAGCTTCTCGTTGATGGTGGCACATAAGAAAATGTGCTTCCCCACCGGCAACCCTAGAAGCTGGGCATTGGAGGGTAACGCGAACCGGAAGAGCCTAACGTCGTGTGAGATGGAGGTTTTGGAAAGAAGCTTGCATGGGATTTTCTCACGTGGGTTAAGAGCTATACTTTGTGATGGTAGTGTAACTTCTTTGATGGTTGCCAAATGGGTGAATTCTGAACTTCCATGCATTGTGTTATTTGGTGAAGATGTTGATGAATCGGAGGTGTATCCAGTGGTAACAAGCTCCCCAATTCGGTAGCTTTCGAGCATTTCTTTAGCTTTATTGGAATGGATTGCATGAAATTCTTCAGTGCAATCAGTGCCAGCATTGATGAGGATGCTATCTTTGCCACCAGGGTGATGTTTGAGGAAGGTGGTGCAATCATAAACTTGGCCATGGACAATGATCCAAGCTGAATCAGGGTTGGAGTGTTTGTTGACTTCAGAGATTGAGAATGTTTTAGAGGTGGTGTTCATGAAGGGAGAGGATACACTTTTTTTGAGGGAAGAAGAGGAAGTATCTGAAGATTTCTCAAGGTGTCTTTCTTTGGCCATCCACCCACCAGATTGGTTCCCTGGTTGGGTTGGGTGCTCGAACACTATGCCAATCTCACCCTTGTGGGGCTTGCATACGTTACTCTTCACTCTGAACCAACAATTGTTCATCATTCCCTATTACATTACAATACCCAAATTTAGATACACAATAACCTTATTTTTAAGAAAAGATAGAATGAAGTGTCATACTTCTATTTTTTTATTTAAAAAAAACAAATTATAAGAAAATTAGAAACTTGTATATTTACTTTTTTATTAAAAAAAACGGGCTATAAACAGTATAATATTTTTACCATTAACAGTATAAGCTCAGTTTTTTAATTAAGATGTGCTGTAATTAACCTAATGTTTATTCAGAAGTAGTACTACAGTTTTCATAGCAAGGTTGTGTGCATACAGACACATGTTACTTGTCCACATGTTGTTTCACTAATTGTTGTAGACTAATCGGAATATTACTACATAAATAAATAATTAAAATAAAATAAAACCTTTTAATTGGTTCGAAACAGAGAATAAAACACTAAGTGAGACATGTGATATTTTTTCTTGCGAGTGTTTATGCCATTAGTTTAGTCATTAACTAGCTACAGGCCTGCAACCTACAAGTTTTATTAAAGTGCTAGATTAATAATAGTACAATTATTTATTGCTGGTTTGGGAAAAGCATGCTGCAAATTGAAATGAGCGACTGAAAAGCTTGGATTCTTGTGTCATAAGATTCAATTAGTGACGCTTACTCCCTCCTTCTTTAAAATTTAATATTTAAAGTTAGTTACATGGTTTAAAAAGATTTAATGATGTAATTAATTTAATGTTTTCACTAAAATATTTGTATTTAATTGTTAACTATTTTCATGATTAAGAGGTATGAGGTACTTTAGTGAGGCTGACGGCCTGTATGCAACGACTCATGTACTATCAACATGATGGGCAGCCAATGTGAAAAATGAAAGAGGGTGACTAATTTGTAATTTATATTTTCTAATTTAAATATTGAGATTATATTCTTAATAGAATTATCATCTCTCATAATAAAGATGAATTTGACTCATCTAGAATTGACCATATATTCTATCACATATATCACTTCATTATCATTTTGTTAAAAATATAAAATTAATGTATTTAATTTATAATATACTTTTCTAATTGATAATAAACTGACTCATACATAAATTGATACAAATTTTGGAACATCAAATATGATTCAAAATAGTCTAAAAGATTACAAATGCCAAAAACTATTATTTTATCAACAAGAACTATATTATATTTCAAAATGTCAGGATATGTCAATTTATTTCTAATTTTTTGTTCTATATTTTGCAAAACAAATTTGCATAAAAAGATGTGGTTAAAGATGTGTATACGTACCATAAGATTCCAAATAAGCTTCTCAGGCTGGGTATTAAGAGCCTCATCCCAAGCACGCACTGCAATTTCCTTAGCTCCAAGTATGTCCAACACTTCCACCTCCAACGACCAGAAGCACCAACACCAATACTTCCCATATTTGTTGGGTTTCTCTTCATGGTTCAACGTGCTCACTTGCCATGTTTCACCACCATCCATTGTCACCTCTACACGTGTCACTTTTCTCCCACCCCCTGCACATACAACAACAATGTTACTCTCACTTTCCAGCCATCTTTTTTGTTGCTAATTATAATCCCTCAATTTCCAATACAACTGTTGCATTTTTATCTTACTTTAGGTTCAATCGTTATGAATTTCAAACTTTCCATAATTAATTTTTTGTTTTCTAGCCACGTGGCTAGTTTCTATCTCATTTATCTAATTTCCATTAATAAAGTCGGCCAAAGTAGCATATAATAATACTTTAGCCCTTTGAAAATTTCAATGGGATCGAAATCGAAAGGAAGAAATAAAGTTTTCCACAAAAGGTTTAAAGATTTTTATACCATTATCACCATATTATTAAAATTTTAAATAATAGTCCAAGTTAAGAATGATGTTGTTGGAATAAGGAAAAACTCACCTGAATAAGCATAGCCTTTAAGAACATAAGGCCTCTGAGTAGTCCATGAGTTTATGGGCAAGATCTCATCATGACACGGCGTCGTTATCACCGAGTTTATATTCACTTCATTGATAATATACTCTGGCTTGTACCACCAAGCTATAATATCAAAAACCAAACAAATATATAAATATCTCAATAACCCTTTATCAACAAGGGAAGAAACATAAGGTACTATAGTAGGGTACCTTCTGCATTGGCAAGCTCAGCATCAACGTGGGAGGGAAGTACCCTATTGTCCTTATAATGATAGTAATTATCAGATTGCTGAGTAGTTACGATGATGCGTTTCAACCATTTCACCATGCGTCCACCAATGAAACCTGGTACAATAATCCTTACAGGGAAACCATGATCTGGTGTTAAACGCTCGCCGTTTTGCATGTAAGCAAGTATAATATCGCGGGAGCGATCCAGTGCAACATCCCTCATGATACTCGTTCCATATTTGGACCCATCACCGCCACCTGGCAAATCCTCAGCGCCTTCGAAACAAACATGTAAGGCTCCTTTCGTGCGGTTATAGATCCCGCACTGCTTGAGTATGCTATACAACGGTACACCCTTCCACACCGAAGTGGAAACCCCGGCAGCGCCCCAATTGAACCCTATGCTCTGTTTAACAAGGTTTTGTTCCTTCCTGCGGTTCCCAGCGCACACCAGTGTGGCTGGGAACTCGCGGGATGGAAAGTTGTTAACTAGTTGGTCCATGGTGAATCGGGTTGGCCGATTCACTAGACCGGTTACTTCCACGGTCCAGTCATCCCAGTTGATCCTTGGGACTGGACCGTGGCTACGGACGTAGTGGATTGGGACTGGGGTGATGAAGCCGTGGTGCATGAGGCGAGGAAGTGGTGGTTCGGAATTGAAGGGGTGTTTTCCGGTGAGGCGGATCAGGGTGGTGTTACGTTGGATCCAGTGGTCTGATGTGCCGTTGTCACGTGGGTCGTAGATTGAGGATTCAATTTCGGCGTTACCCTTTGAGATGAGGTCATTTAAATTGGCAACATCGTCGTTTTCGTCGTCAGAAGAAAAATCATTGTCCATGTTATCGAAATGGATGTGTGGTTGGGGTGAGATTTTGGGGTTGAAGGTGCGAGGGACGCCGTTAATAGGGGATTGGAGAACAGTGTATTGACGGTTATGGACGGAAGTAGCCATTGAGTGGATGAGGTTGTTGGTGTGAGAGAGAGGGAAACTTATGAAGAGTTAGTTATATTTTCGAACATGTGATGGGGTTATGTAGTCAATAGAGGCTGTTGTTGGTGAGTGAGGGAATGATTGGGAGAGTGGGAGTTATATAGAGGGAGAATGAGAGTTATAAGTGTACTTTTTAATAAGGGTTATAACTTCAACATCTTATGGAAAGAGGGAAGTGCATCAAAATCAAATGAAAAACAATGTTATAACACTTATTTTCTTTGAAGAACAAAAGCAATCACTTATATCTATAATACTTGAGATGAGTCTTTATCATAGTTACCAAATAAGTTTAGGTGTGATAATTATCTCGATTAATAAATAGAGAATTACCTCAAAATCAAAAGAAAATAATAATATTTGTGTTATATTTTTAAAATAATAAGTTTCACATTCCTTCATTAATGGATAAGAATCTTATTCTGTCAAAAAGTATCATCTTTAGAATAATTAAAAAGTTGTCTGTTTTTAAAATACATTGATCAAAATTAAACGTTTATACATTAATAAAAAATATCTCAAAGGATGATCAATGAAATAGATATTATGGATTCACATAAGTGTACTACACCACATGAGATATAAAAGTAAGTGTTAGAGTTAAAATACTATGTCATACTTTGAGTACCCATCTTAATTTGTCAAATATCATTTCCATTACTATGAGCTGCAAACCGAAGAGACTGACATCATTCCTCATAACTTAATTGTAATGGTTATATAAATGATAAAAATATTAATTTAATATTGTTGTGTTTTATATGTAATATATATTTTGTGGTAATATCTTGTGACTTCATTTTTTAACATAAATTTTTGACAAATGACATAAAAGTAGAGTAGAAATGAATGATTTTACCCTCTCTCGCCTTTATTTGGTAACATAGAATTAAAGTGTTGAGAAAAAAGTGATAGAGATTAAAGAGAAAGAGAGGCTTTCATCTCTTTGCTTGTGAAGAAAGAAAGAGAAAATAAAAAAATATTTGACGCTCACCATGAATTATTTCTATTCTAATTTGTGGAGAAAGTGGAGAGAAAATGATGATTTTGTATTAAATGTTAAATATACCATTCCATTTTTTCATGGTTTTAAATATTAGTAACATACATAATTTATTTTAGATATAAAAATTATTAATTAAAAAGCACTTGAAATTAAATTTTATAATTTAAAAGTATAACCTTTATTTTTAATTAATAAAAAAATAATTTTCATATCTTTTCTTTATTTATGGATATTTTTGACCTACGATGTATAAAATCATATTTCTCTTGTCACTTTTTGTCCAACCAAACAAAAGATTAAGAGAGTAAAATATATATTTATCTTCATTTTCTTTCTTTTTTTTCTTATACTAAACATTAAAAATTTACTATATTTCTCCTATTTTTCTCTCTCCTCACTCTACTTCTCATTTATTTATATCTTCTTATTTTCTTCTTGCAACCAAATGAAACATAACTGATTAGATAACCACAACCATTTTGGCAAGAAAAACATAAAATGAGTTTGGGATTCAATTAAATTATACTCACCCTAATATAAATTAAACTTCTTATAAAACATTTAACTATTAAAATGAAATAATATGTTTGCTATTAGGGCGTGTAAGTATATATATATATATATATATATATATATATATATATATATATATATATATATATATATATATATATATAAATCATGATATTCTTTTGAAATCCTAAATTAATTAATTAAAAAGGAATTTTGAAGTGATCGATAAAAAATGACTATTTAAAAGTAATTATTAAATTAAAAAGGGCATTTTCAACAAATGCTTTATAAATAAGATAACCAAGAAAACAAGTTTAAATTAAGAAAATGGTAATTTTAGACAATTAAAAGGGGTAATTTTTAATCTAAAATAAGGTACTTTTAAAATGTTTAATTTATGAAAAGAGATTATAAGGAAATAAAAAACATTGACATGATTGTTTCAAGAATTGAGAGGTTTATAATATAATACTAAGAAATGTGGCTATTTCTTAATTGAACATATAATAGAAGATAAGACACAATCATGACCTCCATTTTGAATTCTTGAAGATACTATATTTACATTTTTTTATAAAGATTTAATTATTATTTAATTCCTATTTTTAGTAACCATTACTTTCTTATTTAATTTTTTTATTTAAATAAAAATATTAATTAATTAATAATGTTATATCTATAATAAATTAAAAAAGAAATAATAAAATAAACAAAAACAAAAAAAAAAGCATAAGAAAAATGACACATATACTTGGTCCATACTCCATACTAACTAACTCCCACAGAAAGCGAGGACACAAAATGGAGGGAACAAATAGGACATGGAGCATTCAACACGTGGCATGGTGGACCAAGTGAGATTGTTATTATTGGCATGGAAATACCATAGACGACACACATGGAGATATGGTACGGGTACAATGGTAAATACACACATATCTGATGGAGGGAATCAACCACTCCACCAGGAGTTAATGCTTTGCTTTGTTGCATTGACTAGTTGGTGTGCCATGAACAAATATGCTTTGACTGAGATTAGTCATATATATTATGTAATAATTTCTAATGCAAACAAAAGCTTACTGAATCAAACCCAATGAAAATCTTCTACACGTATGTGCCCTCTTGAGACAAAAATTACTTGTCTCATACGACGTTTCACTCCTGGTACCAAACCAATCAAAATGTTATGATAACTTATTTTTTATTCATATATTAATATTTCAATTGATTTGGTATAGGGTATGAGACACCATGTTGAAAATTATGATAACTTATTTTTTAATAAAAATATTTAATTTTATTGATGTTATTGATTTTTATTGGTGGTAATATATATAATAGTGAGTCTATAAGATTTGTCTTCACCATGAGATCGCTAACTTGTGTTCCAAGCCACTTTTTTTATACATGCAGCACGAAGCATCAACACTTTAGAATAATAATTTTTGTAAATACATTGATGTTTGAGGTACGGTATTTGAGGAGAGAAATGGTAAATATTATACTAGCTAGGTGTCAGTGGATTTAGAGTCATAATTCGAGGTACCATCTTAATTTGTCAAATATCATTTCTATGATCGGACTTCAATCAACTCTATTACCAATGATCAGCAACGCAAAGAAAAGCGCACTGTTCCCGAATTGTTTATCCTCTCATATAAGATTATATTAGATCTGGTGATAATTAAAAGGTAATTATTTGATTTCTTATTGAACTCAGATGTAATAGACATTTTCATGATAATTGTAACTACATTTTACCATTTTTTATTTATGCAGAAAATATCAAAATAATTACATAGATGATGGCTAGCCTAATATTGTTAGTAAAACAACAACAATCAAACCATAATCTTATTAGATGAAGTTGACTATCATGAATGTATTGTTTATAGTAAAAATAAAATATAAGTCTCACTTTATTAAAATATAAGAAATAAGTGGTGAATATAACATTGGATAAATGAGGTTAGAGAAATAGCCAAAATATAAAAGAAAAGGATTGTGAATACACTCAATAAATTACAAGGATAATATTATTATGCCATGGGAATGGAAGAAAAGTCATGGTGTATGTTGCATTTATGCCCTTATGGTGATTGTGTTTTAAAACTTACCATTCCCGGGTATATTTATATGGTTGAAAAGGCTTAAGAAGTTAACCAAACTTCAAGAAGACTTAACAGCGAATTAATAACGTGATTACTTAAAACACAAAAGTTAAGGACTTAAATTATTTTGATTAAATTGATTAATATAAAGAGTTATTCAGTCATTCCCACAGATTTTGAATTGTACTAACTAGTAGTATTTTTGTTAATTAATGCCTTAATGGTGATTGGTGACAATATGAAGAGCCAAAGGTTTCTATTCATCCACCATGCATGTGGCGACCAGTTTTTGAACTGGCTATTAGTTCATCAAAAGTGCCTCCAAATCCAAATTCCTTATAATTTTAATCATCTGAATAAGTAAAAGACGCAATTAAAACACTAGTGGACAACTAATGATGAAAGTCTAAAATATTATAGTTAAAGAAAAGGACAGCCAAATAATTCAATTCAATCTCTGAGGTGACGGATGAAAGTGTTGGGGTAACATAAACAAATAGAAATTTTATATATCTAATACCTTATTAATCTAACTTGTTCTTTTAGCCATCTGTCAGAAACGAACATGTTAAAAATAAATTAACCTGTATTAGAAAACTATTTATTACAAAATTTACAGCGAAAACTCACTTTACTCTTTATTAATTTTCGAGTGCACAAATTTTGATGTGTGGAAAATTAACAATCCAAACAAGTACTAAAATATCATGAATATTGATCAAAATAGTTCATAAAGAATGTTTAAAATGATTAAATTGACATGCATTTGATATTTCTAGGAACTATTTTGAGTGATATAAATAGATTGTTCTCAAAATATTAATATATGATTTGAATTGATAGAAGTTGATAGGGTATGTATAAAGGGGAGGGATCCACTTACTCTAATAGTAGGTGGAAAAGACTTACTCCTCATCATGATCATTCATTTTTTGGAAATTCATTGATTTGAATTGGTGAGTACATCTAAACCATTGGATTTTCCGATATTGAATAATTAAGATAAATAGTAAGTCTTTTGTGAATCCCTCAAAGGGACAAAGTTGCAAGTTAGAAGTGGCGCATCGTGCACCCAATAGCCGAGGAAGCCAAAACATGGGGATAGTTGATGGATAGCAAATGAAGGAAGAGTGATAATGGATTGGAACATGGCAACAAAATGGAACAGTCACAAACTGGGGGTGGCTACTTGGGTACTGAGGAGGTTAATTATTTTAAGAGGTTGGCCCTTTGGTGAAGCCTGGAGTCACATTGTTTTGTGGTCCATCTCTCTTTCTTACACACTCTCTCTCCAATAGCATTTCTCAAAAATATGTTGTCTCCTTATTCCTAGCCAATAAAATTTTATTGAATAATATAGTTTTTGTTTTTATAATTTTTAAATGACATTTTTTTATTAGATGAAGGTTACAAAAGGGGACATGTGATCTTTATTACCATCTCTTAGCCCCTACACTTTTATGATTCTTTTTCTATTCATTTAGTTACTAAACTTATGTTGCATCTTCCATGCACTTTCTCTTGATGATGTTAAGTAACGGACAATTACCGACACCACAAAGTACAAAATGCGCTCCTCACACTGTGTCTGGTCCTGGAACATGAATCTGCCCAAAAGCGGTCAACAAATTGATACATAGATAAAAGTCTTGCTGATAAATGTTTAAGTATATTCTATATAAGGAAACAATAAAATTGGAAACTTGTTTCAAGAAGTTAAAAGTAAAAAAGTCAATGTGGAAATTCTCGTATATTTTTCCAATTTCATTATAAAAAAACAATATTCAAATACTAGTTATGAGGGTCATTCGTAGGCCGGTATTCAAAGTGTGATAACCTAAGATCCACGATTTAAGGGGACCATTTAAAAAAAAAACTTAATTAAATATTTTCATTTATCAGATTTATTATATCTATGTATATTTTTATAAATTATATAATTATTTTCATATTATATTTATTTGATAAATATGATAATAAGGACAAAATGTGTAATACTTTACTAACCATCAAAATTTAAAATTGATATTTTATTAAAAGTTCGAAATTAAGTTTTAGACAATTTCTAAATAAATCAATTATGATATTAGGATTATGACGCATAATGTGAGAGATCATAGCTAGACAAATTCCCTAATCCCATAAAAATATCTAGAATTTCTTTAATAAATATAAAACCCATATTTTTCCCGCATAAAATCAGTAATATCACAAAAAAGTTCCAAATACCAATACAATTTAGTAGATTTCCTTAAAAATATTTTTTAGAGATTAGATTACACTTAAAAATAAAAGTCCTAATGACAACTGGAAGGTTAGCCTGCCATTATGACTAAATAGATCGAAAACATAGGAAAATGAAAAAAATAAAATGCATTACATTTTATTTCTTACAAAATAAATTTTGTTAAAAATTATAAATAAAGAAAGTCATAAATTTCCTATGCAAACTTATCTCCTTTAGCATCAGATACTTATACCAAATAAAAATATGAAAAAATAAATAATTAAAATGTGGCCCTACGGATAACTTGTGTGTGTTGTTGAGGTAACCCATTTAAGTAGATGAGAGTTAAATAAATAGGACATGTGGACGAAGTCCATGGTGCCAATACTATGTTAAACATTCTCTTTGAAAATGTTGAATTTTTGTAGTATTTTATAATAGCAAATATTTGTTATCTCAAACTATTTTTCAAATTATATATTGCCTTAATGAAAACATGTCATGTTAATTAAAAAAATTAATTTTTTTTTCCATCCACATAGTGTTTCCTAGATGCTGTCATTCTAGTTCAAACATCTTTTGAGGCATTCTAGATCATATATATCTTGTGAGTATTAATTAATCCCTTTATTTATATTTTGCTTCAAGAGGATGCCCTATACCTCTCAATATGCTGTTTTATAAGACAATGTTTAGGGGCAGAGACATGGGTTAGCCTAGTTGAAACAAATGTTACTATATTAATCAATACACACTAAACTAAGTTATTAATTTGTTTGTTTATTTAGACACCCTAATCATTTGTGTTATGTAAACTAACAAGTTGGTTAGAAGTAGTGTTTTTAATGTTCACATAGATTATTATTACTATTATTTTTAAAGGTTTCACATAGATTTATTAAGACTTGATAGAAATATTTGGTTAGTTGTAGTTTTATGGAGAAGGCTAACATATACCAGCATTTTTTATATATAAATGAAATCAATCAAAACATTTCTATATGTGATAATATAGTTACTCCATTACCTTCTATCCCATGAATATGTGTTTTTTTTAGAGATATATTTTATAATCATGTTATTTTCACAATTAAATTGTGATAATTTTAAGTTGTCTTTTGGTTTTTAGATAAATTTTGAGATACACGTAGAACTAAAAATAAAATTAAAAATAGATATAAATAATTTAATTTATTATAATCATTAAATTCTTAAGGGTGAAAATTGGGTTTGGGGTTATTCTGAATGTATGAAAAATGGGTTCCCATGCAAAACAGATCAATGAGCATCTCGGCCTCTTACTGGCCCAAATATTAAGAGGCATAAACTTGGTCCCCCTCCTATGTAGTATGTAGACTAGGAACTAGAATTTGAGTGAGTTAAGATTTAATTACACATTTTAAACCCAATAATATATATTTTACTTTCCATACATGTATATAGACAACAAGGTCATGCATACATATAAATTGTCTACAAATATGTTTCTCCATATGTTAACAATAGAGATTGAGGTTCAAAACTACTATTACTATTTGAGAAATTAAATCTAAGATATCGAAATTAAAGTTTGTCCATTTTTGGGGTTGACCGGAAAAAGTGGAGGAATATTAATAGTACAAAGGGAATGTTAACAACTTAACATGTGTTAAGCAAAGGAAAAGGGAAATCTTGCATTTGAAAAGTGATGTTTTCATATTTTAAAAAATGATGTACTTAGTTTTTTTCCATTTTTTTTTGTAATCTAGTGTTGGTGTAATGGTATAAAATCTCATTAGATTCTAAAAAGATTAAAAAGTCAAAAAAATAATTTACGTGAATAACATTTATTGAGAGGACTACAATAAACCCAAAAAATAATTAATTATTTACGAATATAGGGTGAGAGAATATTCGTAATTCTACCCACAACAAAAATTAACACACTTATAAGCACAACCAATTGTATAAAACATTTTACCAAACAAAAATATAAAACCAACACTAATTATAAAGTATGTGGGTAACTCTACTATTGGTTGGTTTTCCATGAGACAAAGTACATGGCAGGGTACCAACAAAAACACTATTACTCCTAATTAAGTTTAAGAAAAATATATCAGTCTATCAATTTTATATATCGTTATTGTATTATTTTTTATTTATATTTAATTATTTTAAAAAATTAATATAAATAAATAATGAATTATATAATAATTATGTATATTAGTGCATACATTTTTTTACTAGCTAATGTTTATAAGTATTATTGTTTAGACAGAGGTACCTAGAAAACAATATTCATAGAAGGGTGTGAGTGAGTTTAAATGTGTGATTAAATGAATACCAGCTTAGGAAGGAATCCTAGTGATAATGGAAGAGGGATCTCCTAATAACTGTCCCAAATATTCATCCATTGGTTGTTATGGTATGTAACATTAATAAAATAAAACAAATGTTTCAACAAAATAAATACAAGTTTCATATACTGGGAAACAACATATGGAATAAAATCAGAGCATACCTAATTACAAATATCAATTATGGTAAGACAGATTACAAATAAGAGTTTAATATTGGGGAAAAATGTATGCATTAATCATTTTATATGTAGTCACAGTATGATCATACACAATTCATGTTTTCTTCCACAAAAGTGACAATGATGAATAAAATATTTGTTAAAAATGTGCATCCGAATTTTTTTTAATTTAGTTTTGTTTTTTAGTGTGGTGTTGGAGGTTGGATCGGGAAAATGTCAAGTAAGAAATCTTTTTAAAGTTGCCTGAATTGAGCTTGGCCCACTTGTGCAGGTATCTAAAAAGGTTCTTTGACGTTCAAGTTAGTATATGAATGATGTGAGGGATTAGAGAATATAGAATGCAATAGTGAGAGTTCAAGATAGAGAATAAAGATACTTCCTATGGGTGAGCCCCTTATTTATAGTGGAAGGATGCATGATATATTCTTTGGTATCGAGTTGAGTAAACCAATCTAATTAGATTATTTTCATCTTAATTTTAGATTATTTTCATTTTGTATTAAAAATATATAATATTTAGATTTATTATTTATATTCTATATAATTATAAAATTAATATGAAAGAAAATACGAAAAATATCTATTTGAAAACCCCCCTTGTTTTTTTTTTATTGTATCAAATTTGTTCTATTTTCCTTCTTCAGTTTAGAAGAAAAGAAGAAAGAGTAACCTTAGAATGTCATTTACTTTTTTACTTTCATTTTAATCCATTAGATTTAGTAGTAGGAGTTTCCATTCTTATAATATCTACAACGAGAAGAAAGAGGGTATCAGATCACTCGAAACTGGTATTCCGCCGTTTTTTTCTTTCCCCTTTTCTATTTAAAATTTTCATAAAAAAAAGCTTTATCCTTGTAATTAAGCCAAGAAAGAACCTTTTTTGTGTATAATACAAGAACAACTAATCAACTTTTTCGGCATGATTGACCGTTTAGGCTTGTCGGGCTGCCTGGACAAACATGAGACTATTTTTATCCATGTCAGGTGGCTCTGGCAAGGTCGTACTCTGTATATAGTTGACTTATAGCCTGCAGTAGGCTCATTAGCTATATTCTAGCTATGTCCTTGTTGTACAATAGGATGTTAGATGAGAGTTGCAGGTGACATGCAGCGTACGGCAGATGTCTGTGTTGCAGGCAGCATGACAACCTGTATTAACAGTGCGACAAGTGGGTGGCAGAGGTGTGGTTCTCACACTAGCCCTAAGGATTGTGTTAGACCAACATATTTATTTGTATTGTTCAATTGATCACTTCACATCATAAAGTTTTCTGAAATGTTCAATCTTTGGTCTACATTAAGAGGCTTAGCCCAACCAAGACGAGGATCATTTCTACTTGATGGAATAAGTTTGATTGGTTCTTTTCTATCATTTTTCTCCTACAAAAGGATTATGCATGAATAATAAACAATGCCAAAAATTTATAATACCATAAAAGGAATATATAAGATAAATCACAATCACGACTTATATAGTATAACTTTTAATTCCAAATTAGACTTTTGCCATGCTCTTAACTCATCACAGTTGTATACTTTCTGAAACATTTACATATATACCTGTTGTGAAGAAAACACACTACAATTAAAATCTTTGATTTGCCATGATTAGTTGTAACTTCTACATGTTAGAAGAGATAATAAAGTGCTTATTCGAGACAATTTTCCATTGCTGATTTTTTGTCCATAGAAATTTCAGATTCTCTGAATAATCCTTCTTATGGCACTGATGTCAAAAGAAATGAAAGAGAAGAATAAACAAAGTAAGAGTGTGAGTGTGCATGACAAAATCACTAACACAAATGGGGTTGTGATCACTGTGTATGTGGAATCAGTGAAAACTCGCGTAGAGTACCCCGTAAAGAAAACAAAGCCACGCCCATATTTCAATGGGTCAAGAGTTTCAGGAATACAGGGCTATGATCGAAGGGCTCAACTTCTTGCTCACTCTAGACAACTTAGGAATCAATGGTCAGAAAATGTTTCATTGCCCACAAAACAGTTACAAGCTAAAACTATAAAGGTAATCTCTATCTCTTTTATTTCGTAAAAAAATTGCAATAATTTTAAATCGTATTGTCATCTGCTCCAATAGTGAATCATTGGTTTAATTGAATAACAAAATAAAATAGAGAGATCTTGCTTTCTCTCCGTCTCAATTCTATGGATCTTCTCAATTGAAAGATCCCTATATCGACAAGTTAACAAAGTCTAATTCTAATTGTTTTGTTCTGAAATAAATACATCCATGGGGCAATTTATCCTATTCAGATATTCACGATCAAGAAGTATTGAATTCCCTTTCTTTTCGGATAGACCTGGAGGAAGAAGGAACTACATTATACTGTAATTCGCAAACTTGATTGTCCCATATCAGTCCAGTGACCCTAATTTCTCAATAGTCAAACACATACCCCTTTTACATATATTACATAACTACTTCTTATGCTTTAAAAAATTATATGAATGGATTATTAGTTGAAATAAAGTACATGTACAAAAATGCGTACAAAATGGGTATGAGATGAAAAAATTTGTATTAAAAAGTTAGAATTTTTGAAATTTGGCAGAAGGGTGTATGGTTACCTCAATCGATTCTAATCTTGCCGTGCTCGTCCTCAATGACTCGAAGGAGATGTGGACGAGTGGGGTCCAAAGAAAGAAACAAATCTCAGAAGAAAAAATCCAACAGAAAAAGGAGTTTCCCAATTTTGGTAATATGTTGATATTGCACATCGAGACACGTTGGTTAGATTTTATTTTATATTTAATTCGAATTTCATATTTTAAGTTCTTGATTTATTTATTAATTATTTTATTTGCAGATTAAAATGAGGAACATGTTGAGAGAGATGTCATGCAAAGAAATATAGTGATAAAGAAGATTATCTATTATGGTAGTGGTCTTGTGTATATGAGGATTGATAAATTTCATTTGAATGATATTTCTTTTTTGTTGTTCTTGTATTGAAACTCGTCATGTTTCGTTTGGTTTTTTGAGCTTTTTTTTCTTTCTTTTGGTGAATATGTTTTTTGAGGTTTGGTTAAGCTATCTCCACTCCAGTTGACTTTTCTAGTTTAAATCTTCAGCTAGAAGTTAAAACTAATGGACATTGAATTTTTAAGTAATAATCATTAATTTAAAGTTGGAAAGAGAATTTAGTGAATGGGTAGTTGGAAGAGTGGTTGCATTAGACCATTTATTTTCTCAATCACTTACTATCATCATAGTGACTTGTGGAAGTTTTAACTTTTAAGTCCATTTACGAGTTTAATTTAAGAGAATAAAGAAGAAAAATAGAAGGCTTTAAAGTTATATTATCTTTTATGTTTCTCAAGCTTTCCATTTATCTTATTTACTCTTCAAAATCCAACTCTCAAATAAACTCTGGAGAAAAAGAGGCACATGTGGATGCATAAGTTGGGTGTAATTTGTAAGTCATTCATATCCATAGTCATGCCTATAAGCCATCTACTGAAATAGATTCCTCCGGCTTTTTAAACCAAAGTATAATATGATGTCCAATAAATGATATCATATTCTGAATATATTCCATTTCATCAAAGACAATCATAAGAGAGAGAGAGAGAGAGAGAGAGAGAGAGAGAGAGAAATGTGTTATGTTAGAGAAGGTTTAGGAGAAACTGTTTTCCACGAGAATTATTAGGACATGGCAGTCCTTTGATAACACATAAATATTGCTAATTACTGTAACATCTGCAATGCCATTTGAGAATCTGCACTGTGTCATGCATAGGTGCTTCACTCATACATCAAAAGCATGCCTCAGGATCCTAATCAGTATGGGCTACATTTTCAATGGCGAAAGTATCCACTATGATCATGATATAATAGTGTAATAAACACACTAGACCAGGACTTAACAAAGATGCATCTGGTGGGTCCAATAATAAGGACATGCAATAGATAACATTACAAAGACATACCACATTCCTAAAACTATCAAAGATGAAAAGTCAAAATGTACAGTAGATCAATCACCATGGGAAAGAATAATTCACCCGTTTAAAATGCAATTATTTGGGACATCTCTTCCGCAATCACTTGTTCAGTTGATCATTTTGCATGCCGAATGAAAACCCGTCCAACCTATGGGACCTAACAATTATAAAAACCTTGTGATCTCCTAAACCTAGAAACCAGAAAGGCATTGTGAACTCTACAATTGCCTTTTTTTACAATCCATTTGAAAATCTAAAAACTGTAAGTCATGTACCATATCAATCAATAGACGAGATGGTACAAAACCAGAAATAAGTGTGTCTTGACTGCCATACTTGGGCAATTAAATTATAAAAATGCTCTGGCATAATAATAAAACACATCATGTCAGGGTCACTGGCATACTTTTGCAGAAGCACAGCTTCCCCCACATTTCTGTAGTCTGCTTCTAAACTCACCTGCTTGCATTCTGTGTCCTATGCCTACGTCGTCTTCTAGATCTTCCTAACAGTAGCCTATGGAGTCTACTTCCAGCCACAGCAGAAGAAGCATGGTCCTGACTATACCGAATGTCTGACAAAAAGCGGCTATTTCTTCCCAAACCAAAGGAACTCATGGAGAAGAAATCATTCTCCAGATCGTCAGAATCATACTCACCACTAAAGAAGGATTGGCTATTTGGCTCAAGCACATAATCACCCAGTACCATAGCCCCTGGTGTTGAGGATAATATTGTGCTGATCACATCATTTCGTTCTCTTTCGCACTCAAATCTTTTCCATTTCTCTTCTCGTATAGGGTCCACCTCTCGTGGTCGTGAAAATGGATGCTTAGACCGAACATGCTTCCTAAGCTGCTTGTAATTCCCCACAAAAGAGCAATCATCCTTCACACAGCTTCTTTTCTTGGCATTAAGAGACTTCCGTGCCACTTCAACCACTGTCCAACCTTTCACCTGCCGGCGACAAAGGGGGCACAGAATCTCAGTCACTTCTGTATTCTCGTTATGTTCACCTGTGCTTAAATCAAAATTTGAATTGCCTGTATCTAGGTGCAAACTTTGAACAGATGATGGTTTTGTATACGCCTTTTTGTACTGTTCAAAACAGTTTGAATAGCGATGACTAGTAGCACACATATAAGGGCGACAACCTTTGTTATAAGATGAACAAAGGAGAAGGATAGCATTGTGGGGGACCTCCATACAGACCGAGCACATTGCGTCTTCCCAATCCTTCTTCTCTGATGCTTTAGGAAAACTCTTTTTTACATTCACATCTTTCAGATTCTTTTGTGCACAAGATAATAGATATGGGGTTGCCCTATGACCTCGAGACTGGGACTTGCATCCCTCCTTACCATCTTTAGCCATTTACAATCTAAACCTGAGACTGATGAAAAATAGGGATATTAAAAAGAGAAACAAAAACAAAATAATTTTAAATAAACACAATAAGTCAAATATTTAAAATAAGTTTGTGAGATCATTCAAATAAATTTGTAGTGTTTTTTTAGCAAAACCTGCTTAAATAGAAATCAGGAACTATATAACACACAAAAATCAAACTTGTGAAATTGCGGTGAAAATATCTAAGTAATTCAATTATTTTCTACAAATTGTAGTCCTCCTAAGGTCTAAAATCATATAAGTAGAGGTCTAAGTACAAAGTAGAAATACAATGACAAGTAAACCCGGCTCATCAACCCGCACTAATCTTACAGTTCATAGCTAAACTAAGACAGAGGGCATAATGCTCAGTAAACTCTTCCATACGCTCCTCAACCTATTCAAACACACAACACAACTCTTAAGATTAAACGGTAAACATCAGGAGATAATCTTTCAGAAAATTGGAAAAATACAAACAAAAGGTTCAGAAATCCATCCATATCATTCCTGATATAAAACATCCAAGGCTAGATCAATGAATTAAATAAAAAAGTTGATCATTTTATTCATTTACGGACCCACGCTTACTTGCACATACACAGTACTAACCTGATTAAAAGCCAAGTATCATAATTAAAAGATGAATCTGACAGTTTAATTTTTTTAGATTAACCTAGCAATGCAATTTTGAAGTTTCAAAAATAAATGTCTCAATGAAATTCTCGACTACTAGCAATTATCATCTATAAGCAGACATTATCTGCCGTGAAGAGTGAGAATCACAAATGAAGCCACAAAACATCGTTCAATATGTTGACATACTCGCACAATAAAATATCAGGAATCCAATAATGGAATGCAACGCTCATAATTCACAAAGAGTACCATCGAGAGCTTTTGCGCTGAGCTCACACTCTTAAAGGGCAGCCTACTGCACGAGGATCCCACCTAGTGGGATATGGGGAGGGTAGATGTACGCAATCTTACTCTCGCAAGCAAAGAGAGCTTATATTAAACAAATTTTTTAACAAACCAATGCACATAGGAAATGCAATGAAATAGATCAGCAAAGGGAACCATCGTCGAAGGAGATAAGAATCAAAATGGAGAGGAATACCTTGAAACTGAAATTAAAAAATGGAAGGGCGTGCCTGATTTTGGCACTCACGTTCTATAAACTCCAGAAGATAGCTGCTAGTTCTACTTTTCACGCCATGGCTCAAATCTACAGTTTTTATAAATTCCATATCTTCAAGGCTCTATAGTGTTGGGCTCGAAAGCCCATTTAACAGCCCAATTTCCCTCCCCAACCCCCTCCAAATTGATAGCGGATTAGACAATCTTTGACTTGTTTCTATGTTTTCTTTCAAAATCCAGTGTTTAGGGCAAAAAAAGAAACAATAGAAGACTAGTGACTGGTGTTTCCTCGTTGACGTTTGGCTTAATCATACTCAGCACAGCTTTCATTTTAAAAAATTGTACCCTCGACTATTTTCATTATCAAGTTAGACTAAAAATTGATCATCATGCATAGAAAACAAATGCTTTTTCATTAGGAAGCATAAATGAATACTATAAATTTGTAGAAGGTTTATCCACAAACAAAAATCAGGCTTAAAATTCCATCCCAAAAAAACAGGACTAATATTCTAAATTCTAATAAAACTACGTTGGAAGATTACCACTTCGGATTTATGAATCATGACATTTCATCTTAACACAAATTGCTGCTGTCACAGCAACAAAGGACCCAAGAAAACCCAAAGGGTGAAATGCCTGGACCATTCCCAGATTCTAGAATCATATCCATTAAAATAGAAAATAGTTACTGGAGCCCTGACTCAGGGGGGAGTGCACCCATGTGCCAATTAATAGATGATGATGATGATGAGGATTTTAAATGCATCGATTACATGTAAAGAAAGCAGGAAATGCATTACCTTAAGGCATAGACTGGCTTTATGCTTTAGGCAACAAATTCCTAAATATGAACTTTAAAACAATCTACTAAAAGCTACTACAGAAGCATCTAATGCAATCAATGATATAACAAAAGGAAGTCATTCAGTCAAAGTCACATCAAATGACTAACAAGTGACAAAAGAGTAAGAAAAATAAAGTATTCATGTCAACGAGTTTCATTGCCGAGCTCAGTTAATTATCATAAGAAAAATATCATTCAGTCTTGAAATAACATGATACAAAAATCTGAAAGGCACAGCTTCATTTATAGTCAAGTGGAATTCGGTACCCTTCATTTATTACATTAATTCTGTCCTCTCATATTTGATACCTACATGACAAAAGAGCAGCTTTACAAGGACTTGAAAAAAGTGGTTTGTTGCTCACATAACAAATGGCTTCTCAAATTGGAGTTTTAACTCTCTGAAAATATAAAATCATTCTTTTTTTAAAAGCAATACGGATAGTGCTAGCTTCAGCAACCAATCCACACAAAAAATAAGCCATATGTGATCCCTTTTCAATTTATGCATATAGATGTTTTAAATATGGCATCTTCCATCACCACTTTCTACTACCTATCAAGGTATCTGGAATTAAACTGGTGGACCCAAATATCACATCCAGCAGAAGCACATCAGTCAAATAATTCACCATTTCCACAATTAAAGTAAAAAAGGAACAAAGACATTTATATTTCTTTCAAACAATAAATCGAGATCACCAATACAACATTATATCAAATTCGAAAGCATTCACGGTAACATAACTGCATATAAATGCAATTTTAAAGTTTCAAAGTTCAAACATACACGTATGAGCGAAATTCTCGAGTAATTTATATTATTACCGTATGGAATCGGACATTATCTATGAAGAACAAAGCTATAAAAAATCGTTGGACATGTTGACATAATCGCAGAATTAAATATCAATAATCTAGTAATTGAATCTAGCGCGCAAAGTTTAAAAATAGTAACAATCGAGAGCTTGATTTAGAAATGAGATTCAGATAGTAAAAAAATAGTGATGAGATAATAGATCAGAAAAAATGGAAGGAGGAGGAAGAAGGAAAACCTTGAAAGTTGAATGAAGGAAATGAAGGGAGAACCCGATCTTGGCGCTCAAGTTCCAAAAAATAGTTGAGAGAGAAAGAGTGACGTATACCGTCACTGCAACACGCACGTTATTCTGATATTTCGCACGTCGGAATTTTCTAATCTCATGTTTTTCTAGAACCTTCATTTCTCACGGCCCGTTGGGCTCATAAGCCCACTTCATTCACCTTCACGGTGGTAAGTGGTAACTGGTAATTACTTTCATTTCATTTCTTAAAGCCCATTTGCTCATAATGAATTTACTTATTGTATTTAGAGTATAATAATTATGTATTTATTTGTATTACATTTATAAGGGCTGGAAATGAGGTGAGTTAGAGCTCAACTCGATAAGAATTTCTCAGCTTGAAACTCGACTTGAGTTCGGCAAGATTAAAATCTACGATTTATCCAACTCAATGCGAAACGATTGATATACACAACTCGAATAATTAATTTAAAAAAAAATAGAAAACATTATATATATATAAATATAACAATGTTTATACATATAATAACAATAAAATTAAAAAAAATTAATATATATATATATATCGAGCAAGCTTATGAACCTAACGAGTCAAACTATGTCCACTTTAAGTTCGGCTTGTTTATTTAACGAGCTCAATTTTCAGGTAAAGTTTGGCTCATTTGGTTCATGAACCAAGTTTATCGAGCTAAATAACGAGTCGAGCTATTAAATATAAGATAATCAATGATCCCCTCATCCTATAGCTAAGGAACAAATATCTTTCATGATGCGTAGGTGCCCCTCCCACCAAGTGTCGATCTAAAGATTCGAACATTGACATTTTGGTCATCCTGAGAATCTAATAAGGTCTTAAACTACTAAGACAACTTCTTATTGGTGTATTAATACTATTATTGAAGAGTAAACAAGACTAGAAAAAATAGAGAATTACCAACAACAACAAAAAGTACAAGTTGAGGGAAGATATTTGAGTGTGGTTTTTTTTATCAGATGTTAATATGTTAGTATTCTTGTGATGGATAGAAATTGAATCATCAACCCTTATCATTTGTCTACCTTAAAACTCCCATTTTGGATCTTGGTTGATCCTCCACCCTTATCCTTCTAACTTGAATCCTCTACTCTTATCATTGCATGTTTGTATTGTCATATTATTTTACTTTTTGATTTATTTTACATAGCATTTTCCTCTCCGGTAATGGAGAGGGGTATGACTCACTTAAGAAGTGGACAAATTAAACCAAACCACAAACACCTTCAGACAATCTCGTGCAATTGGAACTTCGTAAGACTGTGCACTATCTAGAGTTGGAAGATTTACAATTGGGCATTTTTAAGCCAGTTCTCCCTCTTGTCTATAGCTCATAAATGAAAACGAAAAACAAAATGATTCTACCCTCATGCATTTCAAACAATGATTATTTAACCGATTTTGCAATTTAACCAACAGCTCTGGTTGAAGTGACGTAGTACACTGATTGAGTCAATAGAGAATTCACTGGATTACATGATAGGATAGTCAGTGTTACTTGAGCGCATGATCCAACTGCCAAAATTTTGAACTCTATGCAGCATATAAATGAAAAACCTATAAATGGCAGATTATTCTTTGAGGAGATAATGCATGAATGAAGAGGGTTAATAAGGCGATCCATTGGACTGGTTTATTGATTAATTATTTAGGCTTATATCTTAAAGTTTGAAAGTGTTCAATAGTCAATACCTTCCTATAAACCCTTTCTAGTTTATTCCATAAATTTGTCTTATAAGCTTATAGAAAAGTCATAAAGCCTCATTTGATGCTGCTGAATAAACATCTTTTTATAGACAAGTGAATAAACATCAATTGTACTTTCGATTTCACATTTTATATGTTTGGATTCCTGGACGAGTGAAACATGACCCTAACATAAATGACCCTCTACACGCATCTTCACACTGAATAAGGCTATTTACATAACATTTCCATACATAAACTATCTGAATTTTCCACTTAAACCTTTTTTGTAGCAAAACATAGACGTGGCCAAAAATGAAGTTATACCCAGACCCAGTTATGAGTTATGAGCATAACAGTTTCCTTTCTGGTGGGTATGCTGAGTACAATATATTTATAAAAGGATAAAACAATTCTCGAAGATATAGATACCAACACCACGCGACTGAATTACAAGGGACAATAGATCTTGATCAACTATATGTAACAAACAATATGAGACTCAGGTTCAAGATTGTTAGCACAATTTACATTTACTGATTTACATAAGGCCAGCTATTTCCCTCCATATCAAGTAAACAAGATGATACATAGGTGGACATAACCTGGTATATTTAAAGCTCCATATCGTGTCTTGGTTCGCCTTATTCGGGATGAGAAGTCCAGTAAACCAGTCCACTGCATGCAACAAAATTTGAATTACAATACATGTAATCAGTAAGAAAAAAAGGGTGTAGTCAATCATGTAACAGAGAAAAGGCATTATCAAACAAGGCAGTAAAATCTTAACCATAATTCAAGAATCAAGATTGACAAGAGGATCAATATTGATTTTTTCCAGCTTTTGTGATGGAATCTGGAGAAACTGAGAGACACACAATTGCACAAGAGAATAAAAAAGGGTGGTCTAGTGCAAGAGGTTCCCACCTAGTGGGGTTTGAGAAGGGCAGGTGTACGGAACCTTATTTTTGTAAGCGAATAGGTTGTTTACAATAAAACACAAGAGTTTGGTTGTGTTTTCAAGCTGTCTAAGGAAAATTCTATTAAGAGTGAAGGCCTTTCAGAAACTTCCATGACAATGATTCCAGACTTTCAGGTTACTCTAAATAGACAATTGAAATAAAAATTAGGTGCATATTTCTAATGAAAATTGAAATACTTGTTTGAAATAATTTTGAGAACAACTCTCTCAATATTCACTTCCAGGAATGCTTCTTCAACATTCTCTGTTTTTGATGGTTTTAAACACAGAATTTCGTTACTTAGAGAAACAAGGTACTTTTAAATTACAGCTAGAGGGAAAAGAGATGTTCTCAAACAGTAATAAGCTGAAGCCAAAATTGTCATGGTGTCCAAAAGAAGCAAGATAGATGAAGAGGGCATTAGATGAATCATAAAATAAAAGTCTCAAACACCACCTTTTCTATCAAAAAGAGAAGGCTCAAACACCAATTACCTGACCAAGACAAAAACACACTGCAAAACGCCTGCAACTCCAGTCCACACTGAAGGGGAAGATTTATCAAGTGAATCTTGGATCAATAGACCCGCTGATCCGGCTAAAGAAACAAAGGATACAACATATGCAATGAAGAGCCACAGCTTCAGTCTGTATAGAAGAGGAAGTTATTAAAACAAATTCTCAAGATAAGAAAGAGTAGACAAAGCCATGTGATTCTTATGTAGTTATGTTATCATCTTTTAACACATACACACACAACTCAAATTTACCTTGTTCCATATTCACATTCCTCTATAAGATAGAGTAATGATTATTTATGAGTCAATAAGATGCATAGTTTTATATTGAATGTTCGTTATTTGCTTCCACAGAGTAAGCTAGTAACATGATTAATTGATTACAATATATATTTACTATGGGATAGAGCGAGACTTCAAATTGGGCATGTATAAGGTGGCATGAAAATAAATTGGTTTTTCTATTCTCATTGATAGCAGAGTTTTGGAGGGAGTATAACAAACAACATTTAATCAGTCCTCAGTAATTTGGGAGAAAGAAAAAGCTTCTTTCAAAGAAGTGAACATGGTAATAAAATCGTATAGGGCCAGACCAAAACTTCAATAATGTTTAAAAACCAAGGGTGCCATCACTTGTTCCTTATTGTCTTATCCTGGAACTTAATAAATGGTAACACATAGATATGCATGCACAAACATATTCCAGACATGAGACATCCAAGGGCATCAGCATATCTTATCAGTCACAATAAAATGTGTTCAACATCTTCAAAAAGTGCCCGCTTATTTAAGCATAAAAAAGTAATTCTATTATAAAAGGGCAGCAGAATCCAGAATACATAAGGCTCCCAAGTAATAAGGTCTGAGTAGGATACATGCACGTATTATTACCCCTGCAAACATAGGGAACAATGCAACACCTTTTCATGTTGCACTCAGGCTCACCATCTAAAAACTGATCCTAGAACATTCCTGAAAAAACAATTTTTGTTGTATAACTTCAATGTAAATCTGAAGTTATTTTACCTTTGACTACAATTATAAAAAATGTTTTTTTACATTCTCTCAACTTTTTGGAAGAGTATTTTTCTTTAAAAGTTGAAAAACAGATGAACAAGCAAACACTCAAGTCTCAAGTGGTTTGTTTATAAGAAGAAAAAACAAGCAAAAAAATAAACAAAGCAGCCAGGGATATATAAACAAAATTTGGAGAAAGAGCAACTCCATATCTTCCTTGTGTAAACGAATTCAAACCTAAATACGAATTTTGAGGCATCAACATGATGAATTGTGTATCTAGAATCTCTTAACCCTATGGGGATTGTAATTTTAACTGCATATGTTTGAATTGAATTGAAATGAATAGAAATCAAACGCAAATGAATGTCAAAGGTGACGCACCTCCACTCGCCTTCGTCATAGGGAGAATAATCAATATCCTCTTTTCTAACGCAATTGAACATCAAAGCCGCAAGAGATGCAAATATTCCTATAATATAAGAAATCAAACGCATAATCGATTAACTGAAATTGAAACCCTAAATAAATAAAAGAAAGAGTACCAGGGAGGTAGTGAAGGAAAGGGACGGTGGTGGAGCTGCAGACGACGGCGTCAAGCCAGATCCACCATGCGGCGCCGAAGACAGCGCCTGATACGCCGGGGCCGAAGATTGCCCATAACTCTATCAACTCCATCTTCTTCTTCTTCACACCCAAAACCCTAACCAATCAATCTACACTGCTCTATTTAGTTGGGTTCGATTCAGTAAGTCTCGCTCTCTCTCTTACTTCTAAGTTCTAATCTTGGGAAATTAAATTTCTAATATACATTAAATTGAAAATATCAAAATAGCTCCCTAACAATTACCAAATTGGTGATTTTTTTGAGGTAAAAAAATAGGATTAACTCAAATGAGTATTTATTTAAAATAAAATCTTCAATATTATTAATAAGATTGTTTAGTTGTTCATTTATTTTTTATGAAAAATTAATTTTTAGTTTTTTTATGTACGGGGTCAACTTAAAATTAGTACAATGTGTTATGAATTAGTTTTGCCATCTTTATAGGTCATGTTTTTGGTAATGTCTAACAAGTGGAGGAAAGAGAATATGTGCACTAGTAGATAATAATGATAAATTCTCCAATTAAATCATAGTTTTGAAAACCGTGCCGGCCGGTTCAACCGGAAAACCGGTGAACCGGACCCCTAACCGGTACGGTACGTATGTTATACCACATATGCAATAGAACCGGTTAAAACCGGTGAAAACTGGTTGGTTTGTACATTAATTTTTTTTTTTTTAAATTTCAAATTTTCAATTCTTCACCAATTCTTCAACTTCAATGATTGATACTTTGGTCATTTATTTGTATTTTGCGTTTGTTAAGTGATAATTTTGGATAAATATATGTTTTGTACTTTAGACTTTGATTTTATTAAAGACTTAATGTTGTTTGTTTGTGTGAATTTGAAGTAAATTATGAATATGGATTATAAATATGAATATCTACTTATTTGAAATTTTTTGTTATAGGTTTACATATATATATATATATATATAAGCAAGTATGTCCGGTTTAACCGGCATGCGGTTTAATTACTGAACCACTGGTTGAACCACTGTACCACTATACCAGTACCTTAACCGGTTTGATAACCGGTACGGTTTTAATAACATTGAATTAAATAATCATTCTCATTATTAAATCAGTCATTAATAAATAAATAATATATGAATTTTATATATTATCATTATATCTTTTATAATTTATTTTTAATTATTGTTGAGTTTTTAAGAAAAAAATAGTAATAAATAATGAATAACGTATTAACTGTATATAAATATATAAACATTAGACATATATTATACTCAAACAAAATATTGTGATAAATGTTTATGATGTATAAGAATATATGATTACCATAAATCTAATTATTCATATTCACTCACAACTTTATTTTTGAAGTGCTTGTCACTATATTATATTCATAAACAAAATATTATGATAGATGTTTCTTATAATGTATAAAAATATATGATTATCCTAAATCTAATTATTCATATTCACTCACAACTTTATTTGTGAGCTACTTGCCATTATAGAAATAATAAATAGTGAATGATGTATTGAATGTATATAAATATTTAAACATTGTACATATATTATACTAATAAACAAAATATTATAATAGATGTTTCTTATGATGTATAAGAATATATGACTATCGTAAATCTAATTATTCATATTAACTCACAATTTTATTGTGTGAGCAGCTTGTCATTATACAAGTAAATATTTGGCATGCAACTTATACTCTCAAAATTGAGGTAGCAATTTAGATTGGGGTTTTGACTAGTCCGATTAATCAGACTTGAAAATGATTACATTTTGTAGTCTCAAATGAAATATTGATTGAACTGTTTTGAACTAAAGAAATTTTAGTACTAAACTCAGTCAAAATAAAATAACTCAGGAAATAAATTGAATAGTCCACTTAATTTTTTTAAAAATACAACACTACTATAATGTTTTGTTTTAATTAGATCAAAAAATATGAAGATATATTACTTTAATATAATTATACATCATTATTAATTATATGAAATTTTACAATTATATACTTATATATTTATAGATAAAAATTATTGATTATATTTCAAATTACTCTTTTTAGACGGTTTAACCATTTAAACATGAAATATTTTCTAATTTAATATTCCTCTCATATTTTATATCAATGGGGTGAGAATCAAATGGATATTACAATCCACATCTCCAAAAAGAAGTCAATTAATTTTAATCCGGTTAAGCTTATACTTATTTTGTTGGCATTTTAGTTAAGTTGACTAGAATATTCTATTACACGTTAATGTACTTTAGATAATCGGATGGATATTAACAATCCACCTCTCCAAAAACAAGTAAAATAATTTTAATCTAATTAAGCAATTTAAGCTTATACATATTTTTGGCATAAATATGTTTTAGTTAAGTTGATATAGAATATTTTATTAAGACCAAAAGATTAAAGTTTTGATTACTAAAAATGATATTTAGTGGAAAAGATATCCGTATACCCTTGAATAGATTAAATACGATAATAATACTAACTTTTTATGAAAAAATCACTTTTACAAATCACAAATTTGGTTTGTTCATTGATTTAATTAAACTGATATATTCATACTAAATCTTTATAACCATAAAAAAAATGATAAATATAGTAAGATAATAATTGATTTGTAAGAATATAATGATTAAAAGAGGATTTAAAATTATGGATGATATATTTGGTTGAAAGAGTAGGTAGCGTGTGAGATGTACGTTGACATCACTGGCATCTTGCGTGCCACATCTACATTCCTTTATGGGTACACGAATTGTATCTTAAGATGTTAGAACACTGTAGAATTACCCTCCTATATAAATATCTTCCATAAAGGATAACCTGCCTGAAATTTACGCGAATCTCTCTCTCTCTCTCTCTTTCTCTCTCTTATTTATTCTTTGTTCTTTCTCTCTCTCCTATTCTTTATTTCTCTCTCTTACCCCATCGAAAGCGAAATCGAGCTGCAACGATAATTTTCTTACAAAAACGGAACGTTAACTGAAACCCTAACCCTAGAAAAACGGACGATTATCTTCTTATCCTTCGCCCCCTTCCTCACACTGAAGAATTCACATCGTTCTCACCACTCACTCATTCCAAATCAGGTTTAATTTTATCATGATAGGGTTTTCAATTTTATGATGGAATGCTTTCGTTATTGTGCACGTTCTTGTTGCCGGCGATGAACGGTGGCCTATGTCACCGACGGACTTATATGGAGGCTTTGGAACAATCCACCGAGGAGATGTCGTGTCCGGGTTTGGCGGTGTTTCCGGTGGAGCTGCCGGAATTCGGCAAGGGCTCTGTCAAATTCGGAATGGATTTTTTATCGCAAGCTAGGAAAGCGCTGAGTGAGCGCTCTCCGTTCGAAGTTGCTGGAGAAACGTCGACTTCTGCTGTGGCAGTTACTCTGCCGAGTGAGTTGGGGAATTTGTTGAACCGTCATGGTGATAACCGTCGGCGCCACAAGAAGTCTTCTCACTCTGGTGGTGGCGGCGAGAAGAAGAAGAAATCGTCTCGGGCCAATGAGAAGGCGCGTGGCTCCAACATTTGGACTGAGATGGAGGTATACTTCAGGGACTTGACAATGTCTGATATTGATACTTTGGCTGAGGCTTCGTCGCTTTGTAATTTAACTTATAGTGAATGTTTTTCGATTCCTCGTTTGGGGAATGCTCCCAAATTTGATGTAGTTAGTACTGAGGATGAGAGAGTTGCTGCTCCAGCATTCAATTTAGTCAGTAGTGAGAATAATGAAAAAGTTGGTAGTGGGAATGAAAAAAATGCTGTTGAAGATGCAAATGGTTTGGATATGAAAATTGACGATGGTTTTGTGGGAATTGAGTCAGTGGACAATGTTGCTGTCGAAAATGATTTGCCTCGGGGTGATGAGATTCATGTTAGTTCTGATACCTGTGGTAGTTTAGAGTGGCTCTTGGGTTGTAGGAATAAGATTTCTTTAACTTCTGAGCGCCCTTCGAAGAAAATGAAGCTTTTGGGTGGTGGTGCTGGTTTAGAGAAAATTGTAATGGCTGCTCCTTGTGATGAGGGGCAACCTTTTTGTGATTATTGCAGCAGGGGAGACACTGACAGTGATTCTAATCCGTTAATTGCCTGCACTTCGTGTAAAGTTGTGGTTCATCAAAGGTGCTATGGTATACAAGATAACTTAGATGAGTCTTGGTTGTGCTCCTGGTGTAAGCAAAAGGGTGATATTGATGACTCAGAGAATCCTTGTGTGCTTTGCCCGAAGAAAGGTGGTGCTTTAAAACCTGTTAATGGCAGTGTTGAAAGTGTTGGGTCTGTCCACTTTGCGCACTTGTTTTGTGGCCTGTGGATGCCTGAGGTTTATATAGATGATTTGAAGAAGATGGAGCCCATTATGAATGTGGGGGAAATCAAGGAAAACAAGAGGAAATTAGTGTGTAATGTCTGCAAAGTGAAGTTTGGTGCATGTGTTCAGTGTAGCAATGGTATGTTGTGTGTGTGTGTGTTTGTATCCTGAAATTTCAATATCTTAGGTTGACGTCGACATGTCGTTGATAACATTATAGTATTGGAAACTGGCTGGTTAATTTTCTGTTAAAATTCTGGATTTGGCTTCTTGCTGCAGTGTTTGAAATCACATAATGCTGTATTTATCCATTCCTTCGTTTTTTGTGTGTATGCTTGCTTGCATTGCAGCTAATAAGTTTATTGGTTTTTTTTGTTAAAATCATTTGTTTATAAGTGTAGTAAATGAAATAAGCTCAATTTACTCTCTGATTATATTTGATCACCATGTTAAGCAATTTTACAATTCTATGGTTCAGTTCTTCGTTATAATTGTGCAGACCATACATTTTAACTCTTTTGCAATGTATATTTGCACAAAATCCTACGGTTCATTAACTACAAGCTATATACCATAGTGGTAATCTGGAACTGGTCAAAATTCAAACATCAGTTTGCTGCACAAAAATTAGAAGCTTTTGAATTCAAAATGATTATAAAAATTGAAGTGTGTTAACTATTCTGTCTGACTGATTCAAGCGATTACTGTTAAAATATCTAATTGACTCAACATTGAAGTAATATCATACCACCTTTATCAAGAATGGATGTATACAGAGTCTTATTCATTTTTCTTCTCTTGAAAAACAAACTCATTTGTATTTACGATTACTTTAATGCAGTTGGTAATTTTGGGAGTATGACAACTTTTATGTAGTATGTTATGTGACCCCCAAAAAATGTGACTATATTTAGGCTTTAAATAGGACTTTCTTTTTGTTCATATTTATCTTTTGTCCTTCTTTAATGTTATTTCAAGGAGGAACTGAACACACCAAAGAAAGATTTTCTGTTTTGTTAGTGATTTTCTTACTAGTGGCCATTATTTTGTTGTTTCTCTTTTTGACTACCCGGCGTGTTTAATTAGAGTAGAAATTTGAGGCTGGGGGATTTAACTCTCCCCTTGACATTCAATTAACCTTTTTTGCATATTTATTAGAGGTTAGGCTATTTTTTAAGCTAAATTGGAAATTGTATGGTGGCGGAATTGGTTTCTTACCCAGGTATCTTATAGTTCATCTTGCCCACCTGTCCTCAACATATTGGTATGCGTTATAAATAAGTCTTTGGGTGGTCAAGAACTTCTGTTTCTTACTATTCAGTATGTGTTGTCACTTTTCATTTAGATAAGTTTTCAGCAGACTCAATTTTTTTAACGTATCTATAAATTTTGGGCTTGATATTGTGTATCATGATAACATGTTAGTCATTTTGGCATTTGCTGATTAGTGATATTGAATGAGTGACAAGTGTCAATAACAAAATCATTGCTTCTATGACAGCAAACCTATATATAAATCAACAAGGTGATATATGTAAACCATGAGACCCGACTAGGGCTGGTGTTAAAAACTGGGTGTTTTGGCTTTGAAAATGATTTCTTTAACAACAGCAGCCAGGTGTTTCGTAGTTTTTTTTTTGTAATATTGAGATATAGGATTTGGGATTCGACATTTTGATGTAGGATTTTTAAGCAGTGACCTCCGGTATTCAGCCTTCCTCTTTATTTTAATTTTAATTTTTGCTCTGTTTATTTCCTAGTGTCATTTGATTAAGGTTTTATGGTACTAGCAATTGTTTGATTTACTGCAGCTACTGTTGCCATTCTTGTATGAACGGGGTCCTTTTCATCTGGTCTATTGATTTTATCTGGATGCTGGCATTCTGATCTATCTTATGCTCTTCAATATCTTCAAATATTTTAGCTTGTAACTCTTTTCTTGTGGGTGGTGTTTCAGGAGCTTGCGGGGCTTCTTTCCACCCGTTATGTGCAAGAGAAGCTAGGCATAGGATGGAAGTTTGGGCAAAGTATGGTGATGATGATGTGAGTATACGTATTTTAAGAGCTAAAATTCCATTTCCCCTTTACAGGAAAAAGTTAGAAAAACTAATCAAACAATATGATGTTGGAGACCAATATAGGAACAGTTCCGAATTCTTCAACTGTCTTTTTTTGGTCACAAATGTTTGGCTGTGTAGTATTTTGGGAGCTAATTGATGCTTGCCTTTTTATGTTACTTCATCAGGTAGAGTTGCAGGCTTTTTGCTTCAAACACTCAGATCTACAAGAGAACAGAAACATCTCTCCCTCAGGAGATTCTGTTGCTATTGGTGAATTTTCTGAAGTCAATGGCCCTCCAGTGACACTATCAGTGAACAGTGAACACAAGTTGAAAGTTGGTATCCAGAATGGAGTAGTGTGTGATAGTAGTTCAGACAAGTTAAACCATAATGAACCACAAGATGGTGGATTGTCTGATTGTAGGTTAAGTGCTCATGACCTGTTGGGATGTGGTGCTGGGGAGCAACACAATATTGGAGTGGTAGGGAGGGCCAATGAGAATGTTGATGCATCTGAATCCCTCAGTTTTGCACTTGTTTTGAAGAAGGTATTCTACGTAGTTATATGCTTGTGTGTATACATGTTAGGGTGAAATTATCGTTTGGTACACAGTTAGTCTTATTCCCTGTTTATCTGATGTCTAAATGACTAAATCCACTCATTGGCAGTTGATAGATCGAGGAAAAGTTGATGCAAAAGATGTAGCATTGGAGATTGGCATTTCACCAGATACACTAACAGAAAATATCAATGTAATGCTTGAAATTTATCATGTCCATTTTGTGGAAATTGATTAGTTTAAGTAGCACGTTTCTTTCTTTTATATTTCTTATTTGTATGTCTCAAATTTTCTACTTGTAGGAAGCTTATATGGCCCCTGATGTGCGAGACAAAATAGTCAATTGGCTAAAAGCCCATGTATATACTACTGCATTTCAGAAAGGGGTAAAAGTCAAATTCAAACCAGCAAATGCATCTTCGGATGAGGGTGGATCCGCCCATGGTTCTGAGAGTTTACCAAAATCAAATTCAGGCTTGTTGGATCCTTTTGCTGTTAAGTCTGTCCCACCAAGGAGAAGAACTGTCAGCAACATTAGGATTTTGAATGATAATAAAATGATATGTTTATCTGAGGGGGTTACTAGTGAGAATGGGATGGCAGTGGACAAGATCAGAGTACGTCAGCCTGACCATGAAAATCCAGGAAGTTTGAACGAAGCATCCGTTCCTGATGCAACTGAAGTGGTGATTTTATCTTCCAAAAGTTATTTTACTTTGACTTCTTGAATAATTGAATATTATTCCATTATATAATTCTGGATGATTTAAGGATATATTAAAGTCACCAAACTTTGTTTTTTGGATTTGGCATTACAGTCCATAGAAATTCAAGAACTGTGAAGTACATAGCCAATTTTGTTTTCCTTTTCTTCCCTTTTGATGATTGTGTTGTGTCAAAAATACTTGGTTGCATATGTCCATTGTAGTTTTAGGGCTTCTATTTGCCATCTGCTACACTAACCAAAAATAGATAAAGAAAACATTTCATTTTTGTAACTTGTGCAGAATTTAACCAAGTCTGAGGATTTTTGTCCTGCAGTTCAAGGTATGGCCTCATATTTAACTCATTTAAAAATTCTAGAGCAATTTTTTCCATAGTCTTCCTTTCTTTTTTCTTTTGAAAAAGAAGAGTATGTTATTATGTTTGGAATTGCTTGGTCTTAAAGGATTTAGATATTTATACTCCAGATGTCTCTGATCTACTTTGTATGAGTATTGGCAAATTTTATTCCTATTTTTCGTTTAATGTTAATGTGTTTTTGCAGTTGACGGTTTATGTTTTTAAAAACACGTCACTAAATTATGCAGGCAATGCTGATAAACTCATCAAATCCAGCATATCTGGATGTGTTTTAGATGAAGAGTCCACTGCTTGTTTGCAGAATGCTTCTATGCTTTCCGAATGTCCTCTTCATCCTGCTTCAGAACCACCTGATTCCGGTTTAATGTGAGCCTTTCGAAGGGGCTATTTTTTGTTATTTACAGCATGTACTGATTTCTGTTCATGATGATGTGTTAGTGGACTATCTTTCGTGTATCTTGCTCAGGTTGGGATTTTCTTTTAAAAACCTGTGTTTCATTTTTGTAATGCAGAAAGAAGGAAACAATCTCTAATTATGTTCACCCATACATCAAAAATAAGTTGCAGCGAGTTCAAGATGGGGAGATCTTGGAGGGCTTTATATGTGAGATATGAATATCTTTTGGAAGTGTTTGGGACAATTGTTCCAATTCTCTCTGTACGCTAAACCTATTTATATGATATTTGGGTATGGGAAATATGAAACTGTTTGAAATCCCGAACTAGAATATGTTGAAACCAATGGTGGGATGGTATTAATACCCAAATATAAATAAACAGGTTTCCGAGCATTTGAGAAATTAGATTGATCACATACCGAGCAACTCGTCAATGTTTTATTTAATTCTCTTTGGAATGGTCTAATAGATTCTTCACTAAGCAGGGCCAAGGGAGGAGGCAAATTCTTCGTATGAGTTCTCTGTGGCCAGTGACTGCTCAAGTAGCCGAAATCAGCAATTAACTTGCGTTGACTTTTCCAAGCCTGATCAAGTATACAAGGAGCAATTGACTAGGGCTAAAAAAATGGAACTTCTGGAATTTTCTCCAGAAGATGAAGTGGAGGGAGAACTAATATATTACCAACATAGATTATTCCAAGATAGAGTTGCAAAGAAGGGGCTAACTGGTGTGTCTCAGTTTTACATGGATTATCATCGAACGTGTTTTAATTAATTTGAAGTTTGTACTATCATTTGCTTTGTATCCTACATTGTAACTTGGGGCTGGTGAAATTTATTTGCTTTGTTACAAATTGTTTTAATATCAATTGTTCCTGATTTTGCAATTGCAGATAACTTAATCCACAATATTGCCAAGAGTTTGCCACAGGAGATTGATATGTCGCATCAGAGAAGATGGGATGCCGTGATTGTGAATCAATATCTGCAGGATCTTAAGGAGGCAAAAAAGCGGGGCAGAAAAGAAAGAAGGCATAAGGAAGCACAGGCAGTGCTGGCTGCTGCAACTGCTGCTGCTGCAGCATCTACTAGGAGTTCTTTCCGAAAAGACACCTTAGATGAATCTATGCAACAGGAGGTCATGGATGCTTTTGTTTTCTCAACTCTCTTTTCGTTAGCTAACAGTACTTTTAGCTGTTCTTATTGACAAAAAAATCTGATTATTTCCAGAATTTGGTGAAGTTGGATACTTTAAGTGGGAGGACCGGTGCTTCTTCTCAACCAATGCCACGAGCCAAAGAGACACTTTCTAGAGTAGCTATGACAAGAACTTCGTCAGAGAAATATTCGGATTTTGGCCTGTCAATCTCAAATTTCTCCAAGGAGCAGCCTAAATCATGCGATATCTGCAGACGACCTGAGACTATGTTAAACCCCATCCTACTCTGCTCTGGTTGCAAGGTTTTTAGGCCTCAGCCCTGGTGGTTCCATTTTATTTACTTATTGTCTGATTTATGCCCGGTACTAATTTTTTTTTCTTTTCTATTGCAGGTTGCAGTTCACTTGGATTGCTATCGTAGTGTGAAAGATACAATGGGTCCATGGTACTGTGAATTATGTGAAAATTTATCATCTAGAAGCTCTGCAACATCTACTATCAATTCCCGGCAGAAGCCTTATTTTGTTGCAGAGTGTGCTCTCTGTGGTGGTGCTACTGGAGCTTTTAGGAGGTCTTGTGATGGCCAATGGGTTCATGCTTTTTGTGCTGAGGTTAGTTGTTCTCTTATTTTTTGGGGAGTGTTATTGTCACCCTTTAACACCTTGATTTTCTTGGTCTTGACTTCTTGAATCTTATATACGTATCAGTGGGTTTTTGAGTCAACATTCAGAAGAGGACAAATAAATGCTGTTGAAGGAGTGGTATGCCCCCTCCCTTTTAGTTTTTATTTTCTTTTCTACTTCGAAATTTAATTATCTTACCTAACACTTATCTATGTATATTCAATTCCATTGTGGATGCTAGGAAACTTTGTTGAAGGGAACTGACATTTGCTGCATCTGTTGCTGCAAGCATGGTGTATGCATGAAGGTAATGAACGATAACATCAGAAATGTTTTCCTCTTTCTATCCTTTCTTTAAATCTGCGAGCTTTTGTAATTAATATTGCTGATTGCCAAGCATGTTGTAACGTGGTGAATGCAGTGTTGCTATGGCCATTGCCGAACCACATTCCATCCATACTGTGCTAGAAGTGCTGGTTTGTACATGAATGTCAGGACTACTGGTGGCAAGCTGCAACACAAGGCTTACTGTCAAAGACACAGTTTGGAGCAGAAGGAAAAGGTATGATTTGGTCCTTCGTAGTATAATGTCTTATTTTTTGGTCTGGTATGACAGGATCTTATGTTTGTTCTCCTCATTTGCTCAGGCTGAGACACAAAAACATGGAATCGAAGAGTTTAAAAGAATGAAGCAAATTCGGGTGAGGCTTCCTTCCCCATCCTTTTATCCTGGAGTCCATTCTCATTTTTTTTGTTAGGCTTGATGTACTCCTAGTGGCATTGTCGTATCTTTTGATCTGTGATTGAAATCAATTAATGAGATTGCTGAGTTTCCTAGGGAGGGGTTTGAAAGATTTATGAGGTTTGGAAAGTATCTCGTTGTTTTGGAGGATATAGTGGCAGAGTTTTGTAGCAAAGGACAGCCAAGTTGTGGTTCATTGAAGTCTTTTGCATTAAAGAAATGTTTGGCAAGAGAACATTAAAGAGCCTAGGATTTAAGTCTCCTATATAAAATTATACTAGATAAATTTTAGTGTAACTGAATAAGTAGTTTTATGTCCGCTACAGTTATAATACTGCTCTCAAGACAACTCAAAGGATAGTAACTGCCTCAGAATTTTAGTTGTCATGCTTTCACTTAATGAAACTCCTCCATTCCATTCATTAATGGGGATTCTTGTGCTTTTTATTTTCTGTAATGTCTTAACCCGGCTAGGTATCTTTCATTTGTTGTTAGTATATTAAGTTCCATCGTAGAGTTGTCATTTGTGAAAAACAAGAGTGAAAAATGTATACTATTATATCAACAAACACTTTGTGGACAACAATATGTTATCAAGATGAAAGTGGTCTCCCACAATATTTATATTTTCTGGTAGTTGAGTATCCTGGCAGTTTGTATTTTTTGCCTGTCCAAAAACTTCATGCCGTTGTGGCAATCACATACCTACCAATTTTGGCCTCTTACTATTGTTCCCCTAAGCTTTAGAGATATAAATTTGGTATTGGGAATTATATATTATTGTGGGTGGAATGTTGATAATTATCAGAGACTGGAGAAGATTAGCGAAAATATGGGAAGTGATATCTGGATGAATTAGCTGGTGCTTGTCAAGCCCTATAATCTGGAACAGTTGCTGTAGGGCTATAGATTTTTCTGTTTAGAAATTAGTGATGTATTGATCCTCACTTGTGTGTGCGCGAAGTCACCAATATATTTGATAGTAAGAATAAACAAAATAATTGAAATTTAAAATAACTATGCACCAACCCCAACTTATTTCTAGGTAATGTGTGTGTATGTAATGGGCATGACAGTTATTTGAGCAAGAGATCTCTGTGTGCGAAGCAGTGCTAATTGTATGTGACATGTTTTCTTTCAAGTCTATCAAATATCTTGATTATTTCTGAATGCTTTTGAACAGGTTGAACTTGAGAGATTACGTCTCCTTTGTGAAAGAATTGTCAAACGTGAAAAAATAAAGGTAACTTTTTTATTAACTCTGCAGGTCAATCACCAAGTTGTTTTCAACGTTTGGGCACTACATTGTTGGCATTTTGGCTTTTCCAGAATAGTATAGGGAATCTCTATTAGTTTTTTCATTTAGGGTGTAGGTTCTTATTGTCACATCTTTCTGGTCTTGTGGACATTTACAGCGAGAGTTGATTCTATGCTCGCATGACATGCTTGCCTTCAAAAGGGATCATGTTGCTAGGTCTATGCTGGTTCATAGCCCTTTCATACTTCCTGATGGCAGTTCAGAATCAGCTACAACATCTCTCAAAGGGAACACTGAGGGATACAGATCATGCAGTGAAGCTGTCCAACAATCAGATGACGTGACTGTGGACAGCTCAGTTTCTGCTAAGCACCGTGTCAGACTTGCTGTATCCATGGACACAGACCCAAAAGTGGATGATGACTGCTCAACCTCACAATGTCAATATAATCACAAGATTCCAGAAAGGATGCAATTTTCTGGCAAGCAGATTCCCCGTAGAGCTTCTGCCACATTGCATTATCATTCAGATGAGGGTGTAAGGAGATCCAAATCTAGGAAGGTGTGTAATTAAGAGTGACAAATGAATGAATTTAAATTTGGATGCTAATGGATGTTTGAAAAACCATCCATCAATCCATATATAAATTCATTTAAATAAAATTTGAAGTAATACAATTCATCCATGACTCCATTTTCATGGATTTGGATGGATGAGTATCCAATCCATTTTAATTTTTTATTGGAACTAAAAATATTATTGAAGAAAATCATTATTTTAAAAACTATTATTTCAATATAACATTTTTAAAATCACCTTTTAAAAAAGCACTTTTAAAAATTATGTTTTAAACTTTTAAAAAAAATTATTTTTTAGCAATATTCTACAAGCATTCGATGTTTAAGGTTCTACGTGTAAATTTTTTAACAAATACTTATAGAATGTAATATTTATGTATTGTCAGTATAAAGATTTATATATAATTGTTATATTATCCACCATTCATTTGGATTACTTTTTTTGAAGTGTCAGTGATGTTTAAATATAAATGGTAGATGATGCAGTGACAGTGTATAAAACCCATGTAGTGTCATTGCATACATTTTTTTATCATAGTTATATATGTTTTAAGATAAACTTTTAAAATTAACTATATCCACATTTCCTAGATATTAATTTAATGAAATATTAGAAGTGAGAGTGGAAATTATAGATGAATTTGCTTGAATTTAATTTTCATGAAATATTAAATGAAATTGAAAAGCAAAAAACGTCATTTTTAAATTCTTTGTTTTTTGGATGGATTGGATATCCATCCAAATGGATATATCCACGAATATCTTTGGATATAATGGATGAATTCAAATCCATCTATTATTAAAGTAATCCATTGGAATATATCAATTTAAATTCATTAGCTTTAATGGATAGATTTGGATGAATTTTTTTTTTTTTTGGATTTGGATGATTTGTACATTGTGGATAATTTTGCCACCTCTATGTGCAATGACTTCAAAGTCTTGATGTCCCTGTCACTTTTTTTATTGTTTATTTTGTCCATGGTGGATGTTGAATTTAAAAAGTGTCCTCATGCTTATTTCCAATTACAGCATGCAGAGACATTTGGAAAAGAGCTTGTAATGACGTCGGATGAAGCATCTATGAAAAATTCAAGGTTACCTAAAGGATATGCATATGTTCCTGCTGATTGCCTGTCAAATGACAAGCACTCCAATGAAGATGTATATGCTAGTGAACCAGTGGAATGATGGGTTAGAGTTTGGGATCCCAGCCTGGTTTTTTATTTGCCTGCAACACTGACATCCACACCATTTGATTCCATATTGCTCGTGGAGATGTAATTGAATATTTGAGAATGAAAAGATGCAGAGAAGAGCTCTGGTCACTGTATTCTTGCAGAACATTGGATTCTGCTCTGGCGAGGAGAAAAACTTTTGATATCATTGTTGTACATTCGTTATGAGCAAAAAGTGTACAGTGGATGGGCATTTCTTGCATTTACTTGTATTAGGAGGACATGTTTTCCTTCTTGTAACTATACAAGGAAAGATACAGGCATCACCTGTTTTTCTGTAAAGTTGGTGTACATATCATGACAGTCCTATTAATTCTGATAGAGAATGTGTTTGCTATCAGATTCATGGAGCATATATATTATGTAACCATCTCCTAAATTTGTATTATTTCTTGTGCTGTGTTTCTGTTGAGTATTAACTCCTATTGTCATTTGTATTTACTGTCACTTCTAAATTCCCTGATATTTAATGAGTAAACAGTAAGTGTTCCTATCTCATTGGTTTTTATGTCACAAACTATTTCCTTTTCATTTGTCCTATTTTCCAAGCAGTCCCTTTGGTGGACCTCAACATGTATCTCCCTTAAACAAAGGGGGAAAGGGTTACAAGAACTGAAGTGTTTGTGGATTGGAGGTCTCTACATGACATTAAACCCTTTCTGATTAACTTGATTGCTAGTACAATTTTCAATGTGCCAAATAGGTAATCTGGTTTTAGTTTAAATTTTGTTATGTTTAATATTACCTTATGCATGTGAAGATGTGGTTTACCGAAGTGGTATGGTTTATTGGCATAACCTTAATTGTTGAACCTCTTGTTTTATATCTCTCTCACTGTAAATTACTGCAGTATATTGCATAGGAATTGAGGCTGTTTTAGTTGCTAATTATGCTATGGCAATATTGTTGGTTTATTCTTTGTTGTATAGCGTCTGCCGACTGTACTAGCAGTGGCATCTCATATTTCCTTTTTGGGTTGAAACTTTCAAAACTAAGTAAACCAAGTTCTAATACAACTTGTCTACATTTATTTCCTTTAACCATTGTCTTCAATGATGACTACGATAATAAAAAATGGGAGGGAGAGAAATTCAATGGTTTAAATTAGTGATTAGATTTAAATCATTGGATTTTCCTAAAATTGATGACTAAGATGTGCTCTTAGAGTAAATGAATCTTTCATTTACATTAGTTCATATATTGTTGCACACTAATTTTCCTCTGTTTTGAGCATATCTTGTGTGCTCCAGAGTCAACACAAACGGTTGTTTTATCTGTATAGAACTGACCCATACAGCGTACCCAATAGTTTGCACCTTTTTATCAACCTATTATGTTATCCGTGTTGACCACTACAAGACTTTTGTTTCAGGAATGATATTTGCATATTTTTCTGTTACCTTTATACAACAAAACACTCTTAAGTGTGAATACCTTGTATTTGTGTGTGAAAATATCACATTTTTTCTTCTTATTTTAATGTGCACAAAGCAAATCTGTTTTGTTGTGTGTTTGGTTGAAATCATAAATGAGAAATATTTCAATGTCCAGCTTCCCAGCTTCATTTTTCACCGTTTTGAAATGGAGAAAACCGCCAACAATTAATCTGAAACAAGCACAACCTTTGACTGCATCAGTGAAAACATAATTTTTTTTAATAATGAAAAAAGAAACATAATTTCAACAAGTAAAACACTAACATTATTTTGTGCAAATGCTATTTTCATCTGCAAAAAGCAAATCCATTTTGCTAATTTATCAATACACTTTGGTAAATAAACAACTAGCCTAGATCTTAGACAGTTTGACATGTTCATTGATATACAAATATAACCTTCATATTATGCATTCCCGGCTATGTGAAATACTCCAAGAAATCAAGCAACACTTAGACATTGGAAACATATAAAACTTGAAGAAGAAGAAGAAGAAGAAACATTATACATTATATATGATCTGATATAAGTAAAAAAAAACATTTTTTTTCTAATAAAAAATATACAATTCTGGATCTATCTGATCTGATCTTGATCCCATTCCCATCAAAATCAAACACTTGTAGGATAAAGACAAATCCTTGGATGATGAATCTGTTGAAGTTGTAGACTTTTGATTCCATGCCCACCAGACCTTCTCTGCCAAATACTCTCTTCCTCCAACTTGTTCACTTTCTTGATCACAGGTAAAGGTGGATCCATATTCTCAATGCTTATAGACACAATATTCTCACCCCTACTATGAATTTTAGGCACTCTTTGTTTTCTACTTCCACAGCTTGAGATGGTGGAAACAGCAATAGTAGTTGTTGGTGTTGGTGTTGTTGTACTCTTCAAGTTCTTTGAAGAAAACAGCTTTTTGAGGTTATTAGAGTATTTGACAATAGGAGAAGTAGAGGAAGAGGTTGAGGTAGTGCTTTTAGAAGTGAGGCTGAGTCTGTGTGAGTTTGAGAACCCTATTCCTGCTATCTTGTTGTTCCTCTTTACCTGACCCATGCAACTGATTCTTGGGGACAAAGGGTCATCAAAAGAGGAACTTTCACTGCCTCTCCATCTTGGAAGACTCACATCTTTGATTGGTGATCTTGAACATAGCAGTGGCAGGAATGTGCTTCTGTGATGGATATGAAAATTCTGATGGTAGTTCTTGTGGTGGTGACTATAATGATGATGCTGATGATTTTCATTTCCCATGTGTTTCTTAATTCTTGAAGGATCCAACATTAAAGCTAGAATATATAGAGAGAAAGTTGAGGATGGTTGAGAAGAGTGAAGGTTATAGTGAGAGTAACAAGAGAATTTGTAAAAAAAGGTGTCAAATAAATATGTACAAGTTATTAGTGATAGAACTCTTTTTACAAGAGCAAAGAAAAAGAAATAACAATTAAGAAAAGATGACAAAATTGAATAGAAGAGATCATTGCATAGAAAGAGGTTATGGAAGACTTGGTGCATGCCTCAAATGGAGTGGACTAGTATCTAATATAACATATTTACACGTTTCCATTTTGCAGCTTGGATCTTCTTTCTACTCGTTGAGATCTTAATCCCAAGTTAAGGATAATGGTAAAGTATACACACTGGTATAGTGGTAAAATTGTAGGCTGGCCTACCCTTTGTTCTTCCTTTTAAGGTCCACTTTCGTGTACTAATTACTTAATGTTAATGCTGCTTATTTTTGACTTGGAGTTGGAATGTAATGCCATATAGACATGCATAATATTAGTTTGGTACTTAGCTGAGTAACTAATCTCAAATACTATATTATTATCAGCTTGGAAATATCAGTGCAATGAACCTAGGATAAGTACAACCTAGTTTAATAATTTTATCCCCCAATGCTCAATGGCTCAATCGTAATCACTTCAACTATTCTATAGTATTAAATCTATAGAATAGTTGGTATCTCTAGTCTCTCTATCATTCAAGATAAGAAAATTTATGTGAGAAGTGTAATTTGATTACATTATTCTATGTTTGGTGTATTTTTAAATTTATTTACGTGTTTGATGTAGTTTTAAGGGAGTCGTGGATGAAGTCCACGACTTTGGTAATGTCGTGCACATGGAATGCGATCCTCAAGGGGAAATCGTACATATCAAGCACGACTCTCACCATTTTAATTTTTTTATAATATTTTTTGAAGTTGTGTACCTTAAACACAATTTTAATCACAAATGTACCAACTTTCTTAATGAATTTATATGATTTGTATTATCATTATACTTTGATACTATTAATGGTATTATCTAATCCTATGAGTAAAAGATTAATTACTTTTGGGATATGTGTTTACCTTTTCTAACAAGTGTTTGCCCACGAGAATTGATTATTGATCTTTTAATCTTTGGGTGTGGGACTTGAAATATATGAATTGAATTATTAGATAACACATTAAAAAAACTTACATAATTCCCCACAAGATAAATGTTCCTTCTTGGTGCCATTGTCTTCAAAAATTGAAGTGTAGACATGAGTAGTCAAAGAATGGGAATCCAGTTGGCGTGTTTTGTGGTTGTTGTGGACCCACCCTCCATGTTCTCATTTTTACTTCAATCCAATTAAAAAATCAATCCACATTATTATCATTCATTCTTGAAAAATCTAATAATTTTAATTGGTGAATATATATAAATAATTGGATTTTCCAAAATTGGAAGAGTAAGATGTGAAGTAAGTGATTTTCACTTACTCTCTTGCAGGATCCCTTTTTTTTTTTTTTTTATGTATAACCATTCCAACTCGTCTTTTCTATTCTACTTTCACCACACGCCACGCTTGTGACCGGCTCCCATTTTCAAATGATTAAGATGGTCTTTTCTCTTGATAAAGATCTATTGTTTCAAACTCCGTCCTGCACCAATCAAAAAATGACATGTTAATTAAAAAATTAAATATTCAGTGTTTTTTCTACTTTTACTCAATTTTTATTGGTATGAAACAGAGTTTGGGACAACATATTATTATCCCTTTTCTATACGCATCAAATCTGCATATACCTTGTAATCATTACAGTTAGTGTGTTTCAACCCTTTCCGGTTCACTTCTATCTCTTTTTTTCACATAAAATTTTGAATCTCCCTTTAAAGTAAAAATGAAAAATATTCTAGTATTCAAACATATTAAATAACTTAGACATGAACATGAGTGTTCAACTTTATGGGGTGCTATAAAAAAGTCCTGCATATAAAAAACATCTCCAATTATAAATGTGGAGCAAAACTAAAAGGACCATATTTGGTATAAACCAAGAGATTTATTAATATGCTTAAATAATAATCTCCCTCATACTTTTAGAAAGTGAGAATTCGGTACTCTTATGGCAGTAATTAGGATTTCATAAATCTTATTTTTATATTGGTTGACTTAGAATGTCAAACTTTTTTTTGTTTATTCAAGTGTGAAGTTTCATTGGATACGAGGGGATGGGTAAATAAATTTATAACTAGAAAAGATCCATAAAACTAATGCCTTAAAATTTGGGTTAAAGATATTATGTCTCACTTGTGGCTGTTCAGTCTTCTCATACCCTCTATAGCAATGAAAATCTCCGATAGTTGGAAGCTTCTTAGAGTCTGGTTCAACAATGATCAAGTATTTATATTTACTATATGATAGTTTTGAGGTGGCAGAATATCTCGATTTTTCGTTCTTTTAAGTTGAGATATTAGTTATTGTCGCTCACAATGTTCATAATAACTTTAGGGACTGCTACAATAACATTAATCAATATTTTGATGTTGATGAGGTGGATGAGTGTTGCCTAACCATTCTTTTGGTTTTGGAACCTCATTGATAAGAATGGAAAAAATGATGATTAGTGTTACACCTTATATGAAAGAAAAGCAAACTAAAACATAAAGTGTCACATGGGAAGAAAATTGAGTGAGAAGTGGGTTGATGCGTATATTTGCGGCCGACACGCCATCAATGTTTGCATTTGGAGAGGCACGTCATCACACACTTTTCTACGCTGCCTTAATTTTAACTGACAAGATTACTCGTCCTACTTCCTATCTCGTTCCATGTACCAAGCCAATTACAATGCTGTTATATGGATAAAATGAAAAATTTAAAAATATAAAATAGCAAAAAGTAAAATTTTGATTAGTTCAGGACATGAAATTTGACAGGTGAACTTTGTTCGACATGGCTATCACAACTTGTTCCCCTCTATATATCACTTTTTCTTGGTCCAATGCATTGCAAATTAGCTATGATTGTAATATAGTATAAGCATTCCATAATAGTGAAAATGGTATAAACAAGTGAACATTAATGCCACTGTGATATAAAAATATTCACCACATGCAGGGATAATTAAACTAAACTAGATTTGCATCCTCACACTAAAGCTTGATTTGCATACTCACACTAAAGCTTGATTTGCATACTCACACTAAAGCTTGATTTGCATCTCCACATTCTTTTTTTTCCTCTACAAAGAGGAAAGCAAAATTTTTAATTTTCTTGACAAAATTTTCACTGGAGTTTCTAAAACTATTCAATATGTTACAGAGGACACAAAAGGAAAGTTAGGGGCTAAGGCTGCAACCTCGACAAAAATATAAGCTAAATATGAAATAGTGAAAAAAAAATGAGGGGTATATGATGAACAAAAATAAACTACTGTGGCTAGTTACAATCATTTCGAGGATTTTAGAGGTCATATAACTTAGCACCATAAGCAGTTCAAAGGACTAATCTTCAGTTTTGAGAAAAAAATAAAATTAAACAATTGTGATGCATAACATTTTGAAAGATAAGGTCATGTAACTTAGCACTATAAGCAGTTCAAAGGACTAAGTTCTTCGAGACAAAACTAATGCAGCCAACACTCAAAAAGAAGGACATGGATACATATATATGTGCAATATGGCCATGCCATGATGAATCGACCAGCATATACAACATGATATTTAACCACACATTAGATATTGTCTTGTAAAATAAGTCATAAGTGCCTTTATATAACTACTTTCCCACATAATTAAGAGATTTATTTCGATTATCAAAGTTCATATAGTGAAAAAAACTAAGCAATGTGGCATAGAACAAAATGAATACTACACATAAAAGAGCACATGGTCATACCCATGATTTTTTAAGAAGTGCAGGAAGTAATGACACCGTGCTTTAAAAACCAATTGACTTATATGCTAAAAAAACATGCACGTATCTATTTGTGTTTGAATGTTGAAATTACCTTTATGGTAACATAAATTAGCACACGGGAAGAAATTCATCAGCTCATGGAGGATTCTCATTGGAAGTTACAGAAGCATTCAGCAGCAAATTACCAATAACGTTGCAACAATTCAAGATACAGATAAGTTTGTCTCTGGGTGCCTTGTACATGCATGTTGATCTTGTCACAATAAGAATAAGACAGCAAAAGTTAGGAAGAATTCTTCCAAGGTCTCTCTACCTTCAATTGACAAATTCAGTATTTACAAACTAATATAGTGACTATTGAGAGCACAAGGATACATCAAATAGAAAAAATGATTCTTAAGAAAAACGCATGAATGTAACATTCTTGATATATTTCCCACCATGTGTTAAGCCATTCTCAAATGGATTTAGGAATAGCATAATCTCAAAATATGATAATTATTATATTATTAGGAGGGAAATTGTATAAAAACACCTTATAGTTTATGCATTTTGCAAGTAGATATAATGAACCATTTTTTCTTCTTAATTATACATTAAACTTTAACTATTTATGAAATTGGTCATACGTAAAGATTATGTTAAATTAGAAGCAATGGAAAATTCTAATTCATACATTTTTTAATCTTCGGTGTTAATTTTATTTTATTTTGTATATAAAACAATATTACTACATTAACAACTTTTAACATTGGAATTCATTTGTTTTTTCTTCTCAATCAATTTTGTATTTTGATCGCGATTTCTTTAGAATATTAATGTTGACTAACCAATATTGTTGTATTATTATTATTATGAGTCTTATCACAGTATTAATCGATCAAAATGTGTGCAAAATCCAATATAAAGGATTTCGGTTCCACCTAACTAAAGACGAATTAGGGGTGATACGAGCCCGACTTTCAATGTTGATTCCCTAGTTCGTTCGCTTCCAGGCCATTTTCATCTTTTTCTTTATTGTCTGAGTAATTACGAAGAAAAAAATAGTTTAGGATAACGAATTGCAAAACAACATAAAGCTTACATGGTTTTATGTACAATTTTAGTGGCATGTTTATTCCTTCATTGTGGGAGATGCGTTAGTGGCTATAGATTACTGGACGATGGAGAATAAACTATGCTTTCTTGAATTATTTTCCTTCTGTAGTGATGCAATAATAGACCAAAAATGACGTGACTGTCCTCACAAGCTATTTTGTTACCTGTATTTCTTTCATTTGAGGATGAATCTAGACACAAATATAAAATTATTTGTCTTGCAACTTAAATTCTGAATAGTCTCTTTATTTGTAAGAGTAAAGTTGTGTCTACCTTATTCTTCTCAAGTTATACTAAATAAGAGTATGATGCTTTGGGCCACACTTTTTGTGAGTGTATGGAATATAAAAGTGGGTAGCTTTGTGAATTCATTTGGAGTTTTCTGAATAGTAAACTCTTGAGATGGAAAAGTGGCAGAGGTACTTAGTGAAATGAAAATTCCCATATATCGTTGGTTAAGATTCCATTTTAGAAAGAAAAAAAACAGTTATCTCTTATTTTTTACCCACTGGAAGATAATTATAAAAAATTGTCAAACGTACACTTGAATCTTTACATATAAGAATAAGATACGTGCCATAATTTACTAATGAGGATGTAACATGTGTAAGTGAGACAATAAATGTCTTGTTTTTATTGGTAAATAACATTACAATAACTTAAAGAACAATAAGTTATGTGTGCAAAAGATTTTAAATTTCTAAGCTAATTTTTTTTTACATTAACATTATTTGATAATTAGATTATTTTTAAAGTCTAAACCAAAAAAGATGAAACTTGATTGTTTTGAAGGAGCTCAATGTAGCATAGCTTATAGAATAGAAGAATCAATAATGTACGTAGATGTAAGATTGAGATGAGGTTCCTTTTCAATAAGAAGAGCATCTATCCATTCATATTTTTGCATAACAAATTTATGGTATGAGAATTTATCCAAAAATAAGGAAGCAGATAAGAAAGGAGGAATAGGATGAAACCTCATAAAGAAAGAAATGAAAACGACAACGACTCGTTGGGAATTACGTATCAAACTCAACCTTAGCCAACTTCTACTTTTGCATAGCATCTAGATATATACCTTGCTTCATCAACAACCAAGACATGTGTCTCTCATTTCTTCTTTCAAATATATAAACCCAAAAGTCCTTCAATAAGATAAGAAAAGTTATATACTTTACAAATGATATTTTATTAACCAATAAGAAGTTCGTCCACTAATGCAGTGTTATGCTAGATTTTTAAAAAGACTAAAATATCAAATGTTTGATTCTTGATAGCAACATTTTTTGGAGGGACAATCATGTACTATAAAAATGACATAGAATGAGAAAATATCTTTGGTATGTAATACCAAAAAAAAAATGATATTTTATAACATATAGGAAAATATATTATTGTGTTTTTACCGGGTTGTGTATGATGAAGTCCTTCTCCATTTAATACTATCATACAGAGTTAATGACATGGTATACAAATATACTAAGATAAAGATTTCAGAATAAAAATAAAAGTATACCATTATCAGGACAAAAAATTCCAACTATGTTATACATAATTCCATTTAAAATTAATATATTTATGTTATTTGATTTAAATCTTATTTTTTTATCATGGATACTTGCCCGGGAAACTCTTTGGATTTCAACTGAGAAGCTGTTTTTTACAGACATATAATGTAAATGGGTAGTGGTAAATTAGAATTTGATATTAAAATTTCACAATCAACTACAAATATCTTTTTACAAGGTGAATTAGCTGGCACATTCTATCACTTTTAACAAGTAATATTTATTTTTGAGTTGGACTTCTTTTCCCTCCACTAAGTAGCACTAATCTTAAAAATAAAATCCTTTGATTAATGATTATAATTTTATAACCATAATGTATAAAATTGTTCCCTAGACGTAAGTCATATGCATGGACAGCTGGACATTATAATAAGATTCTTTCGTTTTTTTGGAATACACTAAATTTATAGTAATATTTAGACACTCAGAATATTTTGCTATAAACCATTTATAAATTTTATAGACAGTTGTAACTTTTAACAATCCGAAATCAACTAATCATATGTCTAATATCTTATAAATCTATCAATTGAAATAATTATTTGAGACCATATACAATTATCACTAATTTGATTTCGAGCAGATCATATAAGGAAAGTAAAACTCTCACATTCAAATACAATTATATTTAACTATTGTAAAAGTTTTATCCCTCAAAGTGTTCTTCTTGACTCAAATTAATTATGGTTCAAGGAAATTTTTAAAAACCAAAAATCTTAAACCATATTTTTAAAACATTTATTTTAATTTTATAAATGAGTCTTAATGAACACATGATTTTAGAAAATGTATATAATTATGACAAATTTAATTTCTTACATTAATTGGTCGAGTAAAAAGAGATAATGAATAAGTCTTAATGAAATATAATTTTTGAAAATATATATAATTATGACAAATTTAATAATGATAACAATATTAATCACCTTTTAATTAGGATCCAATATCATAAATGTTTATAAATGGGAGGGAGAGAGGTGAGAGAATCCCTATATTCATTTGTATCCGATAATAGGAAATATAAGAGGAGTGACTTTTCAAAAAAATTAATTTAAAAAACTAGTAAAAATCTAAACCGTTTAAATTTTGATTTTAATATGTGTCAGAATATTAGATATGCATTGGTCTCGCCTGTAATTGAGATGAGCCACACTCATCCATTTGTTTAAAGGATACAAAAGATTGTGCCATGGGTTGTCAAATTCGAACATACACAAAATTGATTATTGAAAAACAAATGGCCATTATTTTAGAAGGGGTGAAAAACTTGCATGGAATTTATATAAAACATATCAATATAGTGAGAAAAAAGATTTTACAGATATTAACATATCAATATATTACAAAGATTTTTTTTTGGTTATATCTACCTACATATTACAAAGATTTTATTGGTTATATCTACGTATATATGTTTCGACATAAGTCTTTTTATCGGAAACATGAAGAAATGTCTCAATTAGTGTTGTGATAACCGAACTGGACGGTCCGATCGGCTCGATCGCTGACCGAACTTGAAAAATGACTCCGTTTTATAGTCTTAACCGAATTAGTAGTTGGACCGCTTTGAATCGGAGAAATTCCGATTCGACCATGTTAAACCCAGTTAAACAGGAATAATTTGGGAAAAAAGTCGGACGATTCACTTAAAATGTGAAAAAAATGGAACATTAAACTAATATTTTTTTATTTCGGTCCAAAAAAGATAGATAAATGTTAATTCAATATAGTTATATAAAATTATTAATTATATAAAAATTTAAATTTATATACAATTACATATTTATAAATAAAAATTATTAATTATATTTAAAATTATCTTGATCTGACCGAACAATTTAACTATTTAAATCGATTATATTAAATTAATATGGAAGTTCTTTGACATCCCCACTTAGGTTTCACGTTCCAATAGAGAGAGAAAGAATAAGCAATTAAGCATTGCCATAGTTTTTAATTGTTGACCATGAAACAGTTGAAAACATGAACCTAGACATGATTCCAACCTAAACCGTGTATCCTTCACTATTTTCATTCCCATTCTTCCACGTTTAGTAATAATAATTATACACTCTTTGCATCCGCATATGCTTATGTACCCTCTTCTAAGTTACCCATTATACACTGTTACACTCGCCACCCCCTTTACCTTATTCTCAACCACATTCATTTCCTTCTTTCAATTTCTCATTTATCTACCTTCGCTTTTCTCATTTACTCTCAATTTCACTTTCTTCTCAAACACAACACAACTAAACAAATCCCCTTTTCTCTCTTCTTACTCATGCATTATATTTCTATTCAAAAATCTTATTTTTCATCAAACCCTAACCCTGCATCAACATCTTGTAACTGTTCCTGTTGTTTCTGTTTCTGCACATACCCAGAAGCTTAAAATCGATCAAAATCCAAACTTGTTTGTGAATTCGGGTCGATCCATGGATTCTAAATCGGGTTTAACTCTGGGGTTGAGTTCACACATGTCAACCCCATCAACCCCTTCTGTTCACACGGTTCTGTTCAAGCGTGAATCATCAGCATCATCACATTCAGAAGAAAACAACTTTGAACAATTACAAGAGGATAGTGAAACTATCAATTTCATGGGTCAAGGTCTTTCTTTGAAGAGAAGCATAGAGTCACAACAATCATGTTTCCCTTCAAAACGTGTCCATGTGGAAAAGACTATGGAGGCAAAGAGAGATTGGGTTCAAGGTTGGGGGAACCAACCACTTGCAATTGCAGATCCTGAAATCTTCAAAATCATGGAGAAAGAGAAAAGAAGACAATTCAAAGGAATTGAGTTAATTGCTTCTGAGAATTTTGTGTGCAAAGCAGTGATGGAAGCACTAGGTAGCCCTTTAACTAATAAGTACTCTGAGGGAATGCCAGGTGCAAAGTACTATACTGGTAATCACTACATTGATCAAATTGAGTTTTTATGTTGTAAGCGTGCATTGGAGGCTTTTGACCTTGATTCTCAGAAATGGGGTGTTAATGTTCAACCTTATTCATGTACTTCTGCTAATTTTGCTGTATACACTGCACTTTTGCATGCTGGGGATAGGATTATGGGTTTGGATTCACCATCTGGTGGACATTTGAGTCATGGGTATTATACTATGGGTGGGAAGAAGGTTTCGGCTGCTTCCATTTTCTTTGAGACTTTGCCTTACAAGGTTAATCCTCAAACTGGGTACATTGATTATGAAAAGCTTGAGGATAAAGCACTCGATTTTAGGCCCAAGATTCTTATTTGTGGCGGGAGTTCTTATCCTAGAGAATGGGATTATGCCAGGTTCAGGCAGATTGCTGATAAATGTGGTGCAGTTTTGATGTGTGACATGGCTCATATCAGTGGTCTTGTGGCTGCCAAGGTACTATACTCTATATAACTTGTCTTTTCTTGTGTTCGTTGTAACTTATTTCTGTTCCAACCAATTTATGAATTCTATATTTCTCCATGTTTTTATGATTTAATTTTTGTTGGACGGTAGAGGCAGTTATATAAGTTAGAATTGTAAGATTTAGTTTCTTGATTTTCATTTGAACCTGCCTGTATCAACATATTCAATCCTACTATATGTTTATCGAAAGACAAATCAATTTAGGATAGCCTTTTGGCATTTTGATATCGCAGATATTAGTAATATATCTCTGGATACATGGATAAGCATTCCGGTTAGTTCTTTAAGCATGAAGGAAAGTGGAAACACCAAAAACCAAATTACCTCTTCCTTTTCTGCCTTTCTTATTCTTCCTGAATATTCTCATGCTTAAATTTGGATGAAATTGCCTTTGTAAATGAAAATTATATAGATAATGGATGGCTTTTGTTTCCCCAATTAATGAACTTAATGAAGCAAACTAATGGTGGTACTGTGTACTGTTTATGTATAATGGAAGTCCAATTATTTATGTAGACCAGGAAGTATGCAGTGGGTTTATATTTGCGTTTCTAATGTTAGTATCTTATTGGTATGTAATAATGAAGAAATATTATGTCTTTGAACTTTGTAAAGTTTCGGAATTCCTTCATTTTATAATGTTTATGTGCCAAATGTGCTGTTCTTATTTGTTTTAATTTTTGTAATGGATTTTACTTTCACATTCCATGTGTGAATGTGCTTCTACTTATTAATGACAGTCGTTCTGTACAGGAAGCAGCTAATCCCTTTGATTACTGTGATATCATTACCTCAACAACCCACAAAAGCCTCAGAGGTCCAAGGGGTGGTATCATCTTTTATAGAAGAGGGCCAAAACCAAGGAAGCAAGGGTTTGTTCTTAATCACGGAAACAATAGTAATTATGATTTTGAGGAGAAGATTAACTTTGCTGTATATCCATCATTACAAGGAGGTCCTCACAACAATCACATTGCTGCTCTTGCCATTGCTTTAAAAGAAGTCGCAACTCCAAATTACAAAGCGTACATGCAGCAAGTGAAGAAAAATGCACAGGCATTAGCATCTGCCCTATTGAAAAGAAAATGCAGATTGGTGACTGATGGGACTGACAATCATCTCTTGCTCTGGGATCTAACTGCACTTGGCTTACTAGGTATATTTTCAAGCTTCTCTGTTTTTGCAAATATATATCAGTTATACCGAATATGGAATGAATACCGTTTTCCCCAAATAACACCTAGTTATTATTTGGTAACTGGTAGTTGCAAATGATGCAGCAATAGAGATGACTTAAACTATTAACAGGACTACAGGAGAATATAAGGAAAACCCACCCCAGCCCTTGTGTGATTGGGGGATATTATGCCTGAGCGGAACATCAACTTTGATTACCCTCTAGATGAACTTCATTGTTGTTATAGATAAAGTGAATTGGATCCTTATTTTCTATTAACAATTTTTTGCCCTAGATCTTTTCTAATCTAATCTCCTTCATTGATGTCAAACAGAAACTAGGATTAAGAAGTCAGGTAAGATTTTACAACTTTAGAATAAGTTCAACCCGAGAGCTATATTTGGAGAGGAGTACTTGCAAGCTGTACAATGATGATTTAGGACCGATTTAAGTTTTGTTCATATACCCTTCCTAGACTGTGAGTCTCGAGCATCAGGCCACACCTTTTTAGATTTAGTGTTGCATGAATTTGCAACTGGAGTTTAATAAGGGAAGATTCCTTTTGCAAATTCAAGATATTTGTTTCAGGATATAGTCGTTTGCTTTACAAGATTTTGGAGTAATCCAAAGGTAGGAAAGGGACGGGACAGGGCAGAAGATCCGAGTAGAGAGGAACTAGAATATAAAGTGCCACAACCTGCTGTTTTTGACCACTGAGTAGTAAAGATGCTAATCTATTTGTTATACTTTGTATTTCAAATTCTGAACTCCAATCTGCATGTTTTGTGCGTGTCACTTCTAATTTCTGATAATCAGTTTACATTCCCTTGTAAATTATGTCCTTAAAATTCAAGTTCTCATCTCTCTAAATAATTTTATTGTAATGCAGACAGAAACTATGAGAAGGTCTGTGAGGCGTGTCACATCACTCTCAACAAATGTGCCATTTATGGTACTATTTCTACTGGGGGAGTTAGAATTGGTGAGTACCTCTCGTATGGTTATATTTTTTTGGTTGAATATGTTTGCAGTCGCAGCCAATATCATATGCTTTCTATACCAAATAAGTTAGGATTTAATCATCTATGCTCAGCCTATGATTCTTCATGGGAACAGCAAGTCTTTGAATCAAACCTCTTAATGTACCATAGTAGTAAATGGTCCATCCAATCTCATTTTCTAGGGAATTGATGCATAGAAATAAAATATGTATTTATGTGCCTATCCATTCCTGGTGCAGGAGAGCATAGATTATCCATGTATTTTTTATTTTACAATTACTCTTGGACTTCATGATGTACATAATTTCCATTTTAAATAAATTACTATTGGGTTTTCTGAATGCCTTTATGTTTTATTCTTGTTCTCAAGTCCCTTTATTTCATCGGCTTTCAGGCACTCCTGCAATGACATCAAGAGGCTGTGTAGAGGAAGATTTTGAGACCATAGCTGATTTTCTTATGAGGGCAGCTCAGATTACCAGCATTGTACAGAGGGAACATGGAAAATCAATCAAAGACTTTCTCAAGGGTCTTCAGAATAACAAAGATCTTTGTGAACTCAGAAACAGGGTTGAAACATTTGCTTCTCAGTTTGCAATGCCAGGGTTCGATATTTGATTTGCAACTGCATAGCAAGAAATGCAATACATCCTTGACATCAATATGTCTTAGCTTAAGTTCCATTTTCACCCTTTTTTTGAGTTATTTTTGCATGGTAACTCGTCGGTTTTTTGACCCCTTAGATCTTTATCCAGTTAACTCATGTAGATTATGGATGCAAATAGAACTCAGATCAAAATGCCACGTTCATACATGTTACTCAGCAAATACCCCCTTATTACTTTGATATTGTACAAATTATTCAAGGGTGATACTGATACCCTTCTCTTCAACCACAATTTTTGTGGCTACCTTTGTTTATGGAGAACTTCGGTAATTATGTTACACTTTACTGCATGAAATACATAAAACAAAAGTGTTACTATTATTCACTGCTGGTCTTAACATATTATTTGTAATGTGCATGACATTATTCTATACTCATCACTAGATATGTATTTCTCTTTGTTCTTGTTTATGGAGCCTAATGCATGGGGTTGTAAATAGGCTTGTTGAATGTAGAAATTGGAATAACATCATGAGAAAACAACAAATACTATGATACCAAAGTTTGTCTTGTTGTGATTGAGAAGCTGTCATAGCTTGTAAATTGACCTTAGCACTTTTAATGCGTTTGATGGCTGGTTCAGCGTAAGGCAGTCATTGCTTTATTGGCAGGTGGCTCTGCACACCACCATTTCTATTTTCTGCCATTATGCTATCCACCATACTGTATTATAGCCATTATATTACTCATCTTTTTCGTCTCTATGTTTGCACTTTGAGCATTATTTTATTTTGGTTATTAAAGCAATACATATATGGAACCCTTATGAGGAGGCAAGGCATGAATTTCAGGCAAGGGACAAAAAGCATGAGATACGGTTAGAAATGAGAAAGTGACAGCTGAAATTTGTGATATATTAAACTTCCCAAAACCCCAAAAAGGGGAAGTTGAAGAATTTTGAAACAACAAAATTTCTGAGAGACTTGTCAGGCATTGAGAGATTTATTAGGTGTGAAGTTGAGGCTTTTGTCACATCCTTTTATAATCTTCTCCTATTAATCATTCTTATTGCTGAGTAATGAAAAAATGTCTCCAATATTTTAAAAACACACAAAATATTCTATATCTTATTTTCATGGAGGATTTGTTAGAAGTAGCAAAAGGATATGACATATTTGAAAGAAGTTTTTTCATCTCAATTGTTTTCATTTTCAAAGTGAACAGAATCATACAAAAGCTTCCAAAGAAACTACCTTCTAAGTTAAAGTAGTCTAGGAATCTAATAATTGTGTTGCACTCTACAGTCCTAAACCTCCCTTTCCATTATTCTCTCTGGACTAGAATGATGAGTTGTTTTCTGTGGCAAAACTCAAGAACACTCTTTCAAATCAATGTTAATAATAATGAGAAAAATCAATCACTGCCCAAAGTAAAGGAATTTAATAATAACCTGACACTGTTTAGTCATTAGTGTTTACCTCTCTATTTGAAGATAATAACTTTGAGATTCTTTTTAACTTTTTTTGTGTCCTTTTCTCCCTGTCTATAATCAGAGGACGAATAGAAGCTCCACAAAGAACTTCTATAACTCTCATGCAACATAATTTCAATGCAACTGTTACCTTAGTTTCCAAAACCCATAACTACATTCAATCTGAGAACCTTCTTCACATGCCTACTTCTACTGGAAAAAGACTAATTAACTACTACCACAAAGTCTCATTTTTTTACTACTGGTAACTGTGACAAAAGAAATAAAAAAAGATCACAAGAAAGAAAATTATAAAAAAGGGTTAATAAAAAAAAGGTACAACAACCCCATAATCAACTGTTTTTTTTTCTTCTACACCTTAGTTTTCTTTTCCTTGTTCCTTTTTTTCTATTTGTTTTTCACCTATGACTGCAAAAGTCCAAAAGCTTCTTCCTTCCTTCAACAATCTCATCAAAGAAATCATCAAGTTGTCCAACAATGTTGTCTGCCCCAGATCTCAAAACTCCAAACCACCCTCTCAGATTCTCCACTCTTTCTCTCACACCATTCTCATTCTCCCACTCCAAAATTGAACCACCCCTTCTCTCCAATTCCACTCTCAACTCCTCCATTGCCACTTTTGATCTTCTAAACTCATACATCAATATCCCATGGGTCCCACCACCACCATTACTCATTTGACTTATCTCCGCCGCCACCCTCTGCTGCAACCTCGCCGTCGATATCATAAACGCCGATCCGAGGAACAAACACCCTTCGTACCCTCCTAGAACGGAATCTGATGATTCTGACCAGCAATACACTAATCCATAGAGCAAAATCATTAGCAATAGTGAACTCACGTTTCTCATTGCGTATAGCACTCCCCTGAAACCGTTGAACCCGTTTAGTTTTGACTCGATTGATACCCTCTCATCAAAACGTAGAGATAATGGTTGGATCCTTGTTTCCATCAAAGCTCGATTCTCTTCTTCTAATCCCACAGCTTCTCTTCTACACCCTGAGATTGCTCTAATCACCTGTAGTGAAAATTAAAGAATCAACAACATGCCTCAATCGAATTATTCACACCCAGATAGAAAAAAAACATAATTCAGACATTTCCGAAGGTTTTTTCTTATCTGAGTTGTGTTTTGTTCAAACAGCATGCAAAAAAATCAATTTTGTTCATCTGTGAATATGAAAAATGGGAATTTTCTATCTGGGTGTATAAACAAAAATGGAATTTTGTAATCTGGGTATGAGAAGAAAAAATAAAAATTTTCTTATCTGGGTATATGAAAAGATGTATTTTTTATCTGGTATATGAAAAAAAATGAAAATTTGATGTAATTGTGTGTGATTGATGATGATGGTGACCTGGCGGGAGAGTTGAGGGGTGATGTGGCGATGAGAATCGAGTGAAGAAGTGATGTTAATGGCAGAAGAGTAGTAATTTTCGATTCCTGAAATGCCAGACTTAAGAACATGACATGCTTCCCAAAGTTTAGAGCTTTCATCCATGTACTCATCAAGCCACTTATCACCAACTGGGAGATGAAGCTTTTGGACCAAAAGGGTCAATTGGTTATGAAAGGATCGGAGAAGAGAAAGTGTTCTTTGAAGGAATTGAATTGACATGAAATTGTTGCTAAGGAACACTCTTTCTAGATCATCAATTCCTCTTGTTAGGAATGAGTAGAAGCCATTAACAGAGTTGGTAGATGAAGGATCCATTTGTTGTTGTTTTTTTGAAAGAGAGAAAAGTGAATGGTTTTGGAGTGATGAAGAGAAGAAGGGAAAGATGTAGTTGTGTAGAGGAAGATATTTAAATTGAGAGAGAGAAGCATAAAGGGTAGAAAAAGGAGATGAGAAAAGTGAGAAAAAGAGAATGGAAGAATGTAATGGAATGGAAGAGAGGGAATACCTTAGAAGCTCAGGTTTCTAAGGTTGAAAAGGATTGTTGGGGGCAATGATGAGTGTTTCCTACAGAGGGGAAAGGATGATTGGTAATATGCCATTTTCATTCTTGAATGGGAAGAAAAAAAGTGAGGTAAATATCATAAATAAAATACAAATTATATAATAAAGAGTATAAAATGAAAATTAATGTAGACAATTATCAGTATGGGAAATGATGAGTAGAAGTAGCAGCAGAGAAAGATTTAGCTAGCAAGGTCAATGACACAAAACCATCTTTAATTGTCTTCATTTTTTCCATTTTCATTTTGTGTATCTGTTCTGTCAACCTTTAAACAATGAATTTTAGGGATATAATTAGATTTATAGACAGTAGAAGAGGTGCAGATTAGTGAGATTTTGATATATTATAGATAAAAAATGTATACATTGTATGAGTTTTATATATTATCAATGCTTGTAATCTAAATGAATGATGAATAATTGTAAATACATTTTTATATTTAGCCCTCTATAATATATTATATGTAGAGATATATTAAGTGAGATTGAGATTTTGCTGGGTCATGGAGAGTTTGACTGGTTGACTAGGTTGTTTGATCTACATGATGAGTTTTCCATTTTGATACAGGTCATGCTTATTTTCTAGTGCTTCTTTGGCTTCTTTCTTCCTCAATTCCTTCCTCGAGCTACTGAATTTGGTGGATCTCCTTCAACTCTATGCTATTGAAATTGACAATTTTGTTTTTCCTAGATATATATTGTTCACTTGATTTTTTCAATAAGGAAGTTTTTAATGATGATACATTTCGTAATCTACCATACACAAATCAGTCTTTTGAGGCCATTTATATGCTCTTTTACCAGTTTAGTCAATTAATTAATATTTCATCACCCTTTTGTTTTTAGGAACAAAAAAAAAGATTATGCTTCCCTCATATGTGCATTATCCTTCACCAATCTTAGTTCCAAATACTAACTTTTAAGTAGTATACATAATACATAAAGTATAATTATAATTTGTATATTGTCCACACCATTACCAAAATAAATAGCATATCCAATGTCATTGATGGAGTAGGCCTTACTACCCATCAAGCAACAGATATTGGTAGGAAAAAAAAGAGAGATTTTAAGCAGCATCAATTTCATGATGATGCTTCAGTATTGCAACTGGGTCCCATAATATATGTGCATCGTACCAATTGGGTTTTAAATGATTGTTCGTTTTTAGTCACTAATTCTAGGCCACGAAATGTGTAATTTAATTTAAAGATGCCACAACTATTTTTCCTTTTCATTATTCTAATGTCAAAGTATACGTGATCCTTTCTCTCTTTTTCTTATATGCATAATCTTTTTTCATATAAAATTGATATTTACATGAATGACTTTATTTTATTTTATTTATTTTTATAGTTTGGAGAGAGGGGACCATTGCTAAGCAATCTAATCAAAACAAAAATCATCTTTACCAAAATAACAAACTCAACTAATCAAATACTATAATATGTAATAATGTTCACTTAAAAATTAATTTAATATTTATTTGATACATATTTATCAAAATTCTATTGGAGTAATGAGTTGAGTATAGGAAAATAGGATTGAAGATATCAATTGGACTAATGTAATATATATAATATTAAAATTGGTTGAGACAAGTGTCCGTGGGTTTTTGGAGAATGGGACATCTTAGAAGCATGTTGGTCTTGTTAAGATTTGAATGGAAAGTAAATAATGAAATGAGGGTAGACAAAGAAGATATTGTACGTTAATATGGCTGCCCCTTTATCTAGGTTGGTATCCTCTCCGATACTTGATAGTTCAGTATTGGGATATGAGACACATATTCATTTGAAGATTAGAAAACAAAATTAATTGAAAAAACTTAAAATTTGTATCATTAAAAATTTTCAAACTCCATATATCAATATCTCTATCTATACTGGACCCTCCATTACTGGAGAGGATCAGTATTCCTTTCTCTATCCCAATCAAACACCAATAACTTAAAGGGTACTTTGCCTTTATGATTTTATAATACACTTTCCATTAATTTAATTGGATTAAGAAATATAAAAATATTATTAATTTTGACAATAATATAAATTGTTAAAAATATCAATTGGTAATGATACTATATAATTTTTTTTTAATTCTATTAATTTTTTTAATAAATAAGAGTATTTTAGTTAAAAAATTACTTATTATAACAGATTTTTCAAAAAATACTATGAATAAGTCCAAAACAAAAATAAACAAACAACACTATAAAAAGATAGGAAGGAGTCATAACTTTATTACTTGTGTTGTTTGATATTTGTTGCTCTTTGAATAATGGAGTAATCTTATTTGAGGTATTACGATTGTCTTTCCTTATATATTATTTGGATTATTAATAATTTTAATTTTGATATATTATTATTGTATAAATTTTAAAAAATATTGTGAAGTTAAAAAAGTTATTAAAAAATTCATTGTGCCACTAAATTTTTTAAATTGAAACAAGCCATTTTTTATCCATTCCAATTTCACTGTAGCGATTTCAAAATAACAAAATCATCCCAAAGAATGTCATAACATGTACATTAGAATCAGAATAATATTAAAGCGAAATGATAATTTTGTTTTAAAAACAATGATTTCAATTTCCAGTAACAAATGAGTGCACATTTAATCATAAAATAAGTGTTTTAGATTGAGAGGCATTTCCTTACGGGTAAAAAATCAAAACATTTGCCATGTCTTTCCAACATTTGTTGTTGACTTTTATGACACAAATTGATATATATTGAGCGTTGACTTTTAACATTATACAATACTCAAGGAAATTATCCAACTGGGTGATCTCCTTCATTTATCAATAGTATATGCCAAATGTTATAAAAATTGTACTGTACCGGTCTGTTCAACTGGAAAACCGGTGAATCGGACTCCTAATCGGTATGGTACGTATGTTATACCGCATATGCAATAGAATCGGTGAAAACCGTTGAACCGGTTAAAACCGGTCGGTTTGTACGTTATATTTTTTTTTAAATTGCATCCCCTAAATGATGTCGTTTAGGGGAAAGGGTTTCCTTCAACACTGAAAAGTGAAAATACGCTGCCTCACATTTCAAATTTCATTTATTTGTATTTTACGTTTGTTAAGTGATAATTTTGGATTGACATATGTTTTGCACTTTAGACTTTGTTATTGTTAAAGACTTAATGTTGTTTGTTTGTGTGAATTTAGAGTAGATTATGAATATGAATTATAAATCTGAATACCTACTTATTTGAAAATTTTTGTTATAGATTTATATATATATATATATATATATATATATATATATAAACAGATATGTCCGGTTTAATTACTAAACCTGACCGGTTTGATAACCGGTACGATTTTAATAACATTGGTATTTGATATAGGTATTTAACCCCTAAATTTTGAAAGAGAAAATAAATGACATTAATAATACATGCAAACTGCAAAGGTAATGTATTTAATGCTACCATTTTCATATACTTAACAAAAAAGCAAGTAATGAGTCTCAAATGTCGCTTAGTTAAAAGTAGTAGTTGTGGATATAGAATCTGGTAGTGGGCAAAGGTTTGTTTGTTCATCTTTGGTAAAGGTTCCATTTCCTCAATTAGATCAGAGAAAAATCCCATTTTGCATGTGGGAATCAATTAATTTAACTAAAAGTAAGGAACAGTGGGAAGTTATTATTGGAATTTTTGAATTTCCTTAAAAAGGAGGAGCCACTGAAATGTATATTCTATCAGACTTTAATGTTTTTGCACTTAATAATCAATTATAATTTGATAAAATGAAAAAATAGATTATATAATACATTAGTTAAGAATCATAAATAACCAATTTGAGGTTTAGGTAAATGGAATTAGCATTACATTAATCCTTATGCGGGGCCATTCATTGGGCCAATATCTCTTTCATTCTCATCATGATTTTTACGTAGAAAGTGTTTCTGAAGAAGAATATTTCACTTTCTTCTTAGGTCCACACTATAGACGAATGATTGTTAACATACAAAACTCACTGGGAAAGAGAGGGCATATAAATGGGGTTAGAATCACGGAAATGCATATAAATAAAGGAAAAAGTAAATATATTCTTGTATTATCATTTTTAATAGAGACATGATACATTTGAAACAGATGATTCATGTTCGCATTTCATGATCAGCCAGCACTAAGGCTGGTGAGAGTGTGTGGAGTTTGTAGCTTGGTGAGTACTAGTTGCTTATCATATTAATTATTTATTTAATTGAATTTGTAGGGGACCATTCTTTCATTCTTCTTGGTCTTAAATTCTGATGAGTGAAATTATATAAAAGCCCACTTTGTTTAGGACGATTCTAAAGGGTACAGCAAAGCAAACCTAAAATGATTGCTTAAATTTCTCTGCATTTAATTAAGCTATACATAGCTAAGCTTAGGCATAGTATAACGTGGCTGTTTTTTTGGGTGAAATTTGAGTTTATTATACCAATTTTTGTTTGATATTATACCAATTTATGCACCTCATGGAATCGTATAAACATGTTATAAACACTGAACATTTTAGAAACTTGGTCAAATTATTTTATCAGTTTCGTTACCAGTTGCTGCAATTGTTAAAATTTGTTCGGTTAAGCCATTAGAGCCTATAGTAATATTTCATTTACATCCTAACAGGAAATCAAGATGTCCCAAAAATGGTGTTTCAATGTGTCACAGTCTACTAAAAAACTGCCACATAATTAATATGAAAATTAAAAAAATAGAAAATATTTTTTTTACATTACTTGGTGCAACATGATTGACTAGAAACATGTTTTGGGACGGATTATTTTGTTCCATCACGACCCTTAAAAAGAGATAAAATAAAAGTAATATATTTGATACATAGCATTCAATAGTTGATTTTAAATTAAAGAAATGATAAACTTTTAAGAAGATATATATTAGAATAATTGTGAGTGATTTCTTATTCTCTTCTCTTTTATTTCTCTTGAGGTTTGTTCAAAATTAAAATATAAATCAAAATTACTTGAGGCAATAAAAAGATTCAACATGATAGGAACTTTATACACTCTACGCAAAAACCATGAAATCGTGATCTTCAGCACCATGATTATCCATTTTCTTCTCCATGAATTAATTAATACATTCCCCTCTTTTTTGGTGAATCTCATAAATTATTAGTTCATTGCTTCACGAAATGAATTAATTTAGACAACCTGAAATATCATGTAGTCATGAGACAAAAGAACACAACACAAATATTTGAATCATTTCATGACCTTTTTATTCTTCTATTTGGTGGCTAAGTTATTAATTAAACACAAGCACAATAATATAAATGTAGTATAATGCCCTTCAAATATAATTAAGAGTGGTGAACAATGATAATAAAAGTGGTGATGTAGTGAGGATTGTATAATAACACCAAATAATGCATGGCAACATTAGAAATTATTTAATGAAATAAGGTAATCTTTTATATTTGTAGGTGGAAAATATTCTGTCATCATAAACACAAGCAAATTATTCCCTTCCTAAAAGTCTCAAATTTTGCTAGCATTATGGAGCAGGTGACATACACACAAACTAAACTACTAGATGTTAATTATATTCCTCACACTTTTCTCCATTATAGTACTCTTGAAATACATACAAAAATTAAATTATAATAATACTTATATCCTTTATTTTATATTGAAATAACTGTTTTATCCTTAAAATTATAAGGAAAATATAATTGTTCTTTCCGTTCCTGGAGATGAGTGTAACTCTAAAATTTAAAACTTCTTTTCGCCTGGGCCATCTTTTGACTTTATTGTCAAAAACTTCACTTCATATTTCATTCGGAAAACAATTTAATTTAATGAAAACAAAATAAATATTCTGCAGCCAATCATGTATTGCAATTATTTGGGTTCTGCTTTTCTTCTTGAGCATTAGCAAACAACCCTAATGAGATAGGAGTGACACATTGGAGACTCCTCCTTATTACTTATTGCAGAGATAACTGATATGGAATATTAGAAGAAAAACAATATATATTAATATTTGTGTTATTTTTATTTAAAGTTAAATTATATTTTTATCCTTAAAACTTAAAGAAAATAATCAATTATGTCTCCATTAGTAGATAGAAGTCTCATGATATATATATTCACGTATTTTTCCATGTAGGTTGAGAGATTAACTCAAATTAATACCTTCCAATAATACATTAATATATACAATATCTTGTATTTAAGTGAAGCAACCTTTTTACTTGGAGGAACATACATTAACATATACATTTACAAATTAATTATATCATCTTACATGTACATAAGATGCTCAATGATAATATTCACCCTTTATAATTAACTTAAACTCTTTTTTTTCTTCCCAGCTTTATTTTTTATTTATCACATACTAAAGCAAATTAGACATCTTAAAACATTTTTTATACATATTTTATATTAACAACATTCACTACTTATGGCAATCATTTTTTACACTCACTCTAATTTTGATGTACAATAATTAAAGTAGAGTTGATGAGTAATAAATTCCCATCCATCCCAAAAGTTGAATGATAATAAAAGCAGTAAAAAACACTACCAAGGAAGGTGGTGAATGCTTGCAACATCATAAGCAAGTTTTAGAGTAATAACCTCTTTTAATTTGTATTGTTGTTTTTCCTAACTCAAATATGATTACCTTCTTAAAAGTATACATGTCACTAGATAAAAAAAGTAGTATAACAACACACTCTTGTTGAGTTATGTTATTTGTATAGCAGAAAATTTAACATGTGAGATCATCAATTTTACTCAAAGACTCCATAAAAAGTTAAAATTGTCTTAGACACGGATGATCTGTCTATAAGAGTGTCTTATTCTCTATATCAGACCAATTACGTAATAAACATTTCTCTAAAACTAATGGCTCGAGATAGAAAAAAGTAACATTCTGATTGGCTCGAGATAGAAAAAAGTAACATTCTGATTGGCTCGAGATAGAAAAATGAGATTGCCTAATAAACATTTCTCCACCTTTATCAATCATCAATGATGATGGAGTCTGACTCAAATTCTTCCTCCAACATCTTTTTGTGCGATTACTCAATTACTTATCAAGATGACAGTGGGAGGCATAAAGATTAGAGAAGATTAAAGAGAAGAGTAATTGTGTGCTAACAACACGTCCACTATCATCTTTCTCTCATGGCTTCCTAAGCATATACGTAAATTTCCATCATTTACTTCCCACACCTTTCAACTAGCATCTACTTGATATCCTATGGGTCCCTTTATCAATGCAGGACTAGTTTTGCTTCTGTACTTGAGAACAAGTGTGTGAGTCACAAGAGAAGGTAAAGGAAGTGGAGAGTGGTTAAGGGAAAAGGGTTAACCATTGAGCATATCAAAGTACCCAATTGTTTGACTCTACTATGATGTACCCTATTCCCATGTTTGACTAACATGGATGTTGAAACCTTTATTTCTATTTTAGTGGATTTACTTAAGAGATTAAGATTTGATTATTTGTTATTGTTGTTTTTCTTTTTGGTCACCCAGAGTGGTCGAGCTACATGTAACTAAAGGTATGCACATGCACATCTTGGAAAATTTTCACCTATATCACTTCATTTATATTTTAATACATTTTGTACCATTCAATATAACCAGTATCTCGTGTACCCAACTCCTCTTCGGTACTGGATTATAAGGGGAAATGATGTTTACAGTTTATTTTATTAAAATATAAGTTAAAAATAGGGGCATTGAATTTTTATTTTGGACACATGTCATAATCTTAATATGATAATAGACTCTCCAGGAATGGAGAAGATTCAAATTCGTATCTCATATCATTGGTCTTGAATCCACAACTAGCACCTATTGTTTATTAGCTTTCTTCAACTTTCATAATCATATAGATTTTTAGGAGAGATGAAACCATCAACTAAGCATTTATAGAAATGCAAGTAATGCTAGTGCTCCTAGGCTTTATGAATGGGGCATCTTAAGGAGGCTTTTTATGTGGGCATGCAGGGGTATTGGCAGTACCCTTTTTCTTGATTGTGATGTTGATCTATGTGAATTTACTTTCTTCAACTTATAATAATAACTATTTCAACACTTTACCTCATATGTGACAGGGTAATGAGAAGATGCAATATGTCTCCAAAACTAATGGCTACCACCGAATGGTGCTGGTACTTTAGGCTTATTATGCCTTGTGGAGGTGCTGCTGTTTACACTAAGCATGTCAATTTTGACACATGACACTCCAGTTTTATCTTGATAAGGAGGGACCCAACAACTCTTGGACCACCAATCTTCTATATAATATTGCTTATTTACAGGTCAAGATTCAGGACAATTGCTTTAAGATATTTGTCCCTGTGATGGCCTAAAATCATGTAATTTATACCCATCAAAGTTGTTGATTTATTTTGGGGACTTGAATTCCACTGAAAATTTGATGGATCAGTTGACATGTAGCAGCAGCAACCAGTTGTTCCAGGCTTCCAGCACATAGACATAAAGTAGGTATTAGGTGGGTAAAGACTGCTACCATTATATAATGCACAGTTCAAGTATCCACCACATATATAAATGCACACTTCAATACCATGTGTATATTTATGTACTTTTTAAGCCGACAATACCATAGAGGCATGGACCAATGAAAAATACTATAAATTTTCAGCCAAGTAGTGGAGCCTTGTAATTGCTTTCAATTCCAAAATTAAAAACTAAGAGAAAAAAACTAACTTCCCCCTTCATATTCTGCCTATCTATCTCTCTTTTTTAAGTTGCTTGGTTGGTTTGGCTAAGAGTACTATGTAATAAGAAGTACAAACCTGCTCTATGTACTTGATGCATGTAGAGCAATCACAGTGGGCTTTGCATTTTTATGTACATAATAAATATTGAACTCAATGCAAATTCTGGTAGGCCATACCCATAGGCAAACACTATTGATTGTAAAGTCTTTAATGCACTTATTTACAGCACTGTGGCTTGATGGCCTTTAACTGTAAAGGGAGTGCTGCGGGTGTATATACTCAAATGTAAGTGGTTACAGCAGAAAGTAGATTAGCTATATACTGCAGAATTAAAAACTGAAGGAGCCGAAATTCAGAGGTGCAGGAAAAGTGATTCCAACTGTCTTAGGACTCATAGCTATTACTCTAGTCTTAAAAATGGGATGAAAGGAAAATGACAATATGCCATAAAGAAATGAAATCCTCTATTTTTTTCTTCATAATTTCGGTATCTACAAGCATGAAAAGGATTCATTTTGTTCTGGAGCTTGTGGCATATAAAATCAAAGACAGGCTCCTCCTATTTGTCTATATTCAGAAAAAGAATATGACTGGTTGGTAAGATATAAGGCTATATTCACCTATCCAGCATTTTCTGGTTATTTGGGGCAACAAGAATCATTGAAACAAATTGTCTCATTAGCATATTAGATTGCACAAATCATTAAACCTTGCACTAGAGAAGTTGGTAAAAGGAAAGACTCTGAAGTTTCCATTATCCATTCAGGTCATTGTCATCTGTTCATTTCTCACCATTGTCTGCAGTTGTAGCATATAACCAGCATTAGCATTAAGCTTCAGGAATTAACAAAACTTAATATAGTGCATGCTTAGTGATTTTAATATGTATAGTACTGTATTGATAAATATTAAATACCTAATTAATTGGCAACACGTTTTTATTGTGGAAAGAAAGTTGAAATACTTAAACTATCTAGTTACCAAGTACCAATCAGGTAAACAGACTGAAAAGAAAAAGTTCAAGGTGAGCAAATCTTTGTTGTTACCCCCTTTTTGTTTAATTCTACTTAGTTTCTTTTTCTAAACAATGCTAAATTTAGCTGGCATTCCATCTATAAGGAATTTATATTTGTACTATGTACACTGTTCATCCAAATTTGCAAAAAATAGAGTTCATCTTGGATTCTTAGTGATACTTTGTTAGGCATCTTTAATTCAGGAAATGCTAACAGCAAATTGTATACCTCAGAAATGGTTTCTCTGTCTTTGTAATGCCAGCTTCTAGAAGGGATTCAGTCAACATGTGCAATAACTGTTGATGTTGATTCCATGAAGAACTACCACAAGAAAACTAGCCAACCTGGAAACAAAGAAGTTTCTTATCTAAAAAAGTGACACATGCCAAAAAGCACAAGTAGTAAAATACAGCTAAGAATAAAACAAAACAAACAGAAAAAAAAACAGCAAACATTAGATTGAAGAGGATGAGAGAAACAATCCTGAGAACTGGTCTGTCCAGGTTTTGCTTCAACTTTAACTTGATGTAACTTTTGACACCATAATCAATGAGACCTCCTCCAAAGCTTGCAAAATTGTCCACATATAGCAGAAAACCAAGGTCGAAATTTCACACAAACATAAGGATTTGTTGTGAATGCTTGAAATACGTTATTACATTAGTCCCACATCACCTAGTATTGGAATAGAGTAGAGTAACCAATGTTGTATATTTGACTCAGTTCCCTTTTTGTAATGTGCACCAGATATAAGCACCAAATAGAAATACCCACATGAACACTTGGGCCCATGGGTGTGCTAGAATTTGTAATCTTTATTCTCTAATAATATATTGGTAGCCGCTCAGCGTTCCCGGGAACGTAGGCACAATTGGCCGAACCCCGTTACCAAATTCTTTCTTTCTTCTATTTATTCTATGTGATTGCATTGCTTGTGACCAAGGATCGCTTCCGCTGCACCAACAAGACTAATGGTGCTATTTCTGAAACCTGCATTAAACAAAAACCAAATTTGATTATTACTCAAGAAGAACAATGAGGGGAAGAAGTGTTCAAAATAAGTTCAACAAGTAATGTTCCCAGTAATTCATATAAAGCATGGGAAGAGGCAATATCAGGGATGCTTTGGACAGAAAGTGTATAGATTATATCAATCCTTACTGCAAACATAAGGAAGTGATAATAAAATTGAGCATTAAACAAGCATTCTGTAATCTTCTTTATGTATCACTTTAATCAGAACTTGAAATCCAAATGTGAATTCCCACAAAGATAACACTGCAGAGATTAATGAGCAGGTGGAAGAGTCCAGCATGCAAAATCTGGAATGTGAAAAGACGCCAAGTTTGATGATATTTTTGTCAAAATATGTCCAAAATATCAAATTCAATGTGTTACTTAATTCATGAGACTCTATTATCTAATAGATTAGTCTTTTGGGTTGTACTTTTTGCAAAATATCAACCGAAAACAAATTGCATTTTCTTATTGTTACTGATATATGGCATCAAATTAATTATAACTTTGCTTCAAGTATTGCTTAATTATTGATCTATGCCACAAATTACCTAATTTTCGGCTTCTAAGGAATTTTTCTCTCCCCAAAATCACTTTTGTAGCATCATTTTTTAAGCGGCTTCCAAAAACTAATATCCTTTAAACTGCAAAATATCAACACTTTATTCTGTTATTGTTAACTTATTAAAACCCTAGCTTCAAATGTTACTTAATTATTACTTTCACCAAATACCTATAAAACTAATTACAGAATAAAGAAAGAATCATCGAAGAAAACGAAAACGCAATCACATTAAAAGATGAAATATGTTGAATTAGAGTTGTTCCAGTAATCGCTGACTAGCATCGTCGCTATGAACAGTTGGAAAAACAGTTGAGTAGTTCGTTGGGTTTGGCGGGAAATTGAATCCACTATGTTTTGAAGAAGTAATGATAAGTCATTTAAATGATAGAGAGAATAAAGAATAAGCGGATCCGTGGCGTAATGGTAGCGCGTCTGACTCCAGATCAGAAGGTTGCGTGTTCGATTCACGTCGGGTTCAATTCCCAATTCGCTTAATTTTTTTTCTTCTTCCATTTATTGAATTGTGTTAATCTAATCCACAACCAAAAATAAATAAAGATATGAATTCTCACGAATCAAATCTATGAATTCTAACGCCAGTCCTTCTTTGCTTGCTGGGTCAGTTTTCTAATTTCTCTTATCCGCTGATTTATTGAGTTCATAATTATTAGGTCTATTTTCTCTTCTTTATACTTCAATACTGTTTTCTTGCTCAATTTTAATGTTTTGGGTGATGGGGAATTGGGGATTAAGGTTTGTAAGAGCATGTTTGTTTAGTTTTTTTAACAATCACTTCTGATATTTGCATGATATTCATATGCTTGTTTGAATGCGCTTTTACTAAAAACTTTTATCTGAAAAAAAAATACTGAAGCTCAGCTTTTAGGAGAAGCTGATTTTGTCACTTTGTGGAGAATCACTTTTTTTTAAGTCTAAACAAATGGGCACTTGATTTTGTATTGTGATTGTTGGGCAAGTTATGATGGATAGATGTTCTTTTTTAGTAAAGTTTTATAAGTGTAAGCCATTTTGATGGATTCAACAAATGGATCCCAAACTCTTGAAGAACAAGCCAGAGCATTTTTTGACTCTGCTCCTCCTTTGCAAAACACTCATCAAATAACTCAAAAATTGGACCAATTTATTCAACACAGGTCTTCACCATCAGGTAAGTTCCGTTCTCCAACTCATTGTTTTTGTTTAGTGATGCTTCCATGCATAATGTGTGGTGGATTTGGTACATCCAGCAAATGGAGAAAATCGGAGAATTGTTTGTGTGACATCTGGTGGTACCACTGCTCCATTGGAGCAACGGTGTGTCCGCTATGTTGACAACTTCAGTTCAGGTCATAGAGGAGCCACATCCACAGAGTATGTTGCAGTCGCCGTGTTTTATTATTAAACAGTGTTATAAATCTTTTTGATCCTGTTGACAAGAATACATTGATGGTTGTGTTGTAGGTATTTTCTGAAGGCTGGATATGCTGTTATCTTTCTGTACCGTAGGTGAATTTCTGGTCCTGCAATTTTACTTTGTCCTATGTTTTATGTCTTGGTTTGGTTTGGTTTCTTTTGGGTTTGCTAATTACCTATAAATATTAATGCAGGGGAAGTTTCCAGCCATTTTGCAGATCCCTTCCTGATGATCCCTTAGTTGAATGCTTCGTGCCCACTGATGACTTAAACATTCGAGGTTTCTGTTTCTGTTTTCTCCTCTCCTTGCACTGTTAAAAGGATAAATAAAGCAATGCCCATATCTATAATCTAATGAGCAGCCTTTCACATTAGAGATAACATTTACCATGCACTTGATTCTGTGATAGACTGAAATACTTGTAATTGTATGAAATGGTGTTAAGTGTACAATGACAGCAACCAAAGCCTTTTCCTGCTAGGTGGAATCAGATGTATGGTGTTAATTGTCTCAAGCAATTTTTTTGTAGATGATCATTACTTAGGGTAAGTCTCGGTGCAACAGTAAAGTTGTTTGCCTTGTGACTAGGAAATCACGGGTTCAAACCATTGGGCCTCCCTTTTTTATCATTACTCTTTATTTTGATTCATTGAAGGCTAACAAAGGTCTACCTATAAAATTTCATCATAAATGAGATTTTATTGTCTTTTCCTTGTTCGAATGAAGGCTACTCAAAGAATAATCTAAATTGGCAACATTGTTTCTTTTTAATATCCCTATTTATATTGTTATTTTATACAAACAACTGGGGCTGACTGAATTTTTCTGATTTATGTTGTTTGCGTCAGTTCGTGAAGCTTATTCTGAAGCTGTGAAGAGGGCTGTCGTGGATCATCATGCTGTATGATCTTAGATTAGATTTTGTGATTTACATTTATCTCCTCTGTTTTTTACCCCACTGATTTCATTTGTTCTCTTTTAATGAATTGTAGGCTATAGATTAGTGGATATATTTATAGCCTTATTGAGGTTTTCATTCCATCGCAGGCAGTGACAGGAGGGCTCTTGTTAAAACTTCCTTTCAACACCATATTTGAGTATCTTCAGGTTAGAAGCTTTACTTGCTTTTTTTTTTTTAAAATTTTAAGTACCATTTGATGTTACAAATAATGAAAACTATTGTGTGTACTCTCATCCCCTATCTATGTGGGTGTGTACTGACAATCAAAGTCAGATACAGTTGAATTTTGTGTATTTTGATTTTCATGTGTTTGTGAGATGGAAAGGTAGAGCTACTTCTTGTTTTAGTTTAACTTAATAAGAGGTGTTTAATCAGTAGATTTGACTGTCTTTTCTGATTGTGTAGATGTTGCAACTGATTGCTACCTCAATGAGATGTCTTGGCCCGTGCGCGATGTTCTATCTCGCTGCTGCTGTATCTGACTTTTATGTTCCTTGGAAGGACATGGTATGAATATATGTTAGTTCTTCATTCCATGGAAGTTTAGTATTGACTCTAATATTGGTTTAAACAATTTCGTACTTGGTTAAAGTACAAGAAATTCTTCATTCCCAGAATAATCTTGCACTGCTACTTGCGTCAAAAGATAAAAAAAATCCTTGACTTAGACATTATATAGAGAATTTTCCCACAGCTTCATTTATAATTTGTAACCACAGGAAATGGCACATAGCTTAACTAGCCTTGCTTCTATTTCAGTAAGGTATGGAATTTATGAGGTCGGAGTTATTAAATTTCAACTTCAAGCGAATTTATTTGTTTATCCTGAAGGTAGAACACAAAATTCAGTCAGGATCTCATTTTTTGGACGTGCAACTAGTTCAAGTGCCTAAGATGCTTTCAATGCTTAGAAAAGATTGGGCTCCCCTGGCTTTCTGCGTATCATTCAAGGTATTGATAGTATTTCATAAAAAAACTGTGGAAAAATAACTTGTTATGGAAGTTGAGAATGTTTTGGTCAAAGAACATGCATGAAATGAGTTTAGTTTAACTTATACACGTGATGATATCTTGCATATCAGCAAGTGCCCTTTCTGCAGTTATAGAAGATTAGATTAACATGATTTATACTAATTTTCTAAATGAACTACATTATCTATGCTTTCCACTAAGTAAATGTAGATTGGAGAAATGAAAATGAAATGTTTGAGATTTGAAGTAGCACCTCTACTGGTAGTAACAAAATCCTGCCATATAATGATCAAGTATTGAAGTTAGTGAGGTTATTTTTGTTGTTTTTCAGCAACAGACTTCTAAACATAGAAATAAATGACATATAGGTTACCTTAATACAATGTAACTGATTTGACTAATACCATTCCTACTTTATTGACAGTTAGAGACAGATTCAAACATTCTTCTAAATAAGGCTGCCGCCGCTCTTGAGAAGTACAAGATGCATGCAGTTGTGGCAAATGAACTCACAACTCGCAAGGAGCACGTTGTGGTTGTCACTAGTGCTGACAACATTATTGTTCATCGCGATAAGAGTCACTCTGGTAACGATGTGGAGAATCCCCTGATCAAACTTCTTTCCGAGAGACATGAAGCTTACATTAAGGATTCTAGTAGACTCGTCTAGGGAATCACTTTGGCATGCGTCCCCTGATAAATTTGTTCTTTAATTGTCTGAGACAGTGTCAACTTTGAAGAGTCGTCCTAATAAGGTTCTAACAGACTTTGGAAAATGTATTAAACTTGAAGCTAATCATGTATATGGCATTACTTATCTTGAAAACTCAATTTCTATAGTGGAATATCCATTTCCTTACAACTACATGTACATGTTTCAAAGCGACATGATCAACTATTTTGTCTCTTACTTTTGCAACTCTAAATTTTGCTAGTACTCATTGGAAAAACTATTGAACTATCATGTCTTATTCTATTATTAGGTTTTCCAAACTCCCAACCATTTCCCCAAACATATGCAATTGCACCAAAACATCTTTAACCCGAGGAAATTTTTACCAGATTCCACATGGATGTTGATGCCAGAAAAATACTTCCAGGAAAATTTGTTGACCTAATCCGAATGAAGGATTATGGAACCGACATGATGGAAGAACACGAATACTCAAACTAGGTTTCATTCTTCAAGATGAATGCGCCATTCTAAATTTATAGAAGAGTGCTTGAGTCGTGAAGAAAAATATAAACTAAGTATATTGGCCCTTTACTTTTCATTCTCTTACCATTATATCATCCTTAGAGTTGGGAAACATGTAGCTTAGAACAAGTTTTAACATTGTGTACATATAATAATTACAAAATACATGTACCACTATCTTCTGTGTAATGATAAAACAAAAGATTCTTAGAGGAAGACATTATGTATTGAATCAAATATTAACTATTAGTAAGGGGCATCCAAGTCCTATGTTTCACTAAAGGGCATCATCACTATCTGAATCTAGCTCAAGACCTTCTGCTGCCAAGAGCTGGCTTATTATCTTCTTCTTTTCCTCTTCAGCATTTCTTCTTACCAAATCTCTTTTCTTTAGTATAAGTGTGTGCCTTTTAAGGGTATTGGAGAAATTTTCAGCAGAAGCCTTTTTTTCTCTTGCCAATATCTTCCTTGCCTCATCTAGATCAATCTTAGATTTCACAGAATACATCCAATCAGAAAGAGAAAAAAGTAAATGAATCAACACAAATATGGAATGTGTGATACCAACATTTTCTAGCACCCATTTTTTGGGTGAGAAACAACAATTTGATATGTATATATGAAACTAGAATTCCTTGAAGTTCACTCAAACATGGAAGTGACAATTAACAACTCTAATTTCGTTGGTAGGAAAGAAAAGTTGTTTGTGGTTGGTTGAACAAAATTTGACAAAAATCTGTCTGTCTTGTCTTCTTCGCACAGTCATTCAAGCCGTACAGTAATCAGAGAACATTTTCAAGTATAACTCAATACCTTTGATCGAGAAAGTTGACGCACGCGAATATTCAACTTTTGCTGTTGCTGCTCAGCCCAAGCAGCAACTGCCATATCACCTCGCTGATCAAAAGCTTTTCTCTTTTTCATAAGCCATTCCCTCCATGCCTGAGAGGCCTGAAGTAAACAAAACACCACACATATCAACAATAATAAAAGTTATGTACTCCAATTATAAAAAAAGAATGGATACATCCATTATCCCTTTTAAAAGTTTATAACTGGCCTAGAGAAACTGCCATTTCAGGCTGTAGCAGGAAAGAATTCGTTTAGGAATGATGCTAGTAATCATAGAGAATACTATGATCCACTTAGCATCTCATATAACAAGCTCTAAACTAAAAAGTGCAAGATAGAATACTAAAGATAATCATATATAATTGCAAAGTACAAACACCTAATCGGATCCAAGATAATAAGAAGCATAAAAATAATACCTTCATAGGGTTGAATCGGTTATCCATATCATACTGACTTCTCCTCTCCTCATCTATAAGCAATTCATATGCAGCTTGAATCTTAATGAACCTAGCTTCTGCTGTTTCACCTTCCTCAAGGGTTCTTCTACCATCATAGACTTGAGGAGTAAAGTAAAAAGAGTTATTATTTATTGAGAGACTATATTCATCTTCGCGCAAGTAACACTAGCATAGCAAAACTGTATCAAGAGTTGTATAGTACACAATTAGAGAGAACACTAGGAAAATAAGCAGTCACTTGCCACAACTACCTCATAAGGAAAATACTTAAAAAAGAAAATAAATAAAAAACAATCTCCCGCGTTCTAGGCAGAATAAAAGCAAGATGCGAAAGACTTAATGCTAAGTAGTTGCAGTTGCTTAGCTACATCTTTAAAGAACATATTAATAATTTAACATATTGCTAGCTGACATGGACTCGCATGGTTAGTATAGGATTAAATAAAAGATGAGGAATCCATAATCAGTGCTAAAAAAATAAAATTGGCACGCATATAGTGTTTGGCAGACATGTAAAAACAGGACGTAACACAACATAATGCTTTTGTTCAATGTTTGGCATACTATACAAATAGTATATAGAACAGGAGTACAGAACATCAGATTAAAAACAATTAGAACATTTTGGTTCCACCAGAACAGAACTGTTTTGTCCACCCATCGAACGCAACCCGATCGGTTCATATGATAATAAGAAAGGGTTGCAGCTGGTAGCTAAGATGGAGAAACATACCATCTGGATGATAAAATTTTGCCAAACGCCTATATGCACTCTTTATCTGATCATCACCAGCATCCCTTTCCAATTCTGTTGTTTGATCATACACAATTCACAAAAAGGAACAGTTAAAACAACTAACAAACATGTACAGGGATTTTCTATTCTCATGATAGTGACAGACCCAAATAAGAATTATTTCTTATTTTTCCAATGAAATTATTTTTGAGTATTTTTCCGATGATTTTTCTTCCATTTTCTTAGTAACTTGAATTGTTAGGAGAAAAGGAACAAACTTTAAGGTAGAAATTACCAAGGGTTTCATAAGGGGATTTTTGTTCAGCCCAATTTGATGCCTTGGCCACAGTTCTTCTCTGATTCACACGAAACCAGGGTTCAGTCCTGTTAGAATCGAGCCATGTAGAATACAAAGAGGGTGATAATAAACGGGTTTTTAAATTAGGGTTCCGAAACGAATCCCTTAGCTGAAATTGGTTTCTGCAACTGATGAATGTGAAAACAGTGTAAGGTCTACACAGGGTTCTTAAATTGCTCATAGTTCCCTTTGATTCACAAAAATCAAAAACGACCCAGATGTAAAAATGGAATCTTTTTTGTCGTGGAAGATGTAAGAAGCGGTTCTGCTCCACCACCAACTATGAATGAATCTGACAGAATCTTAGAATTTTCCCAATTTTTATTTTATTTTTCTGTGATTTTTTATTTTAACAATTTAGATAAATTATTGCCAGGTGTTTTTCCCCACGAGAAATATGTGGATTCTGGACAGTTAATGGTTGGTATTACCGTTATTCATTCTCCCCCAATAATTTGTAGTGTCCAAAAAAGCACTTTTAACTCCTTTTTATTCACCTTAAAAATGAAAATCTTTCTAAGGGTAAAACTCTTTTAATGCCTATTTTTTATTTACAAGACTCGAATTTCAGTGTCATGGATGACTAAGCAAAAATATCAAATTTATTTATTTTGTAGATAGCAAATTCAAAACTGGTAAGTTCTGCATTTGTTCAATACACATAGTTTTGTATCACTTCTATTGATTCATTAAATTTTATGGAATCCTCCTTTTAATTAATAACATGTAGTTTATCTATTCTATCATTTCAAAACTGGTAAGTTTTGCATTTTCCAATAAAAAGAGTTTCCGATCAATTTATTAAATTTTATGGAATAATCCTTTAATTAGCAACACGTAATTTATCTATTTTTTCTTTCCATAATACAGTGTAGAATATGATACAATATCTAGCATGCTCTAAAGAGCAACAAATTACATAACTTAGCTTCATGTTACACACTACATGGGATTAACTTTCATCCATATAGACATTAATCCAAAACTTAAGCAATTATTAACCACATAGCACATTATCCAGATTGAGGTTCAAGTACAAGCAAGTCTTCTCTAATGAACCTGAGTTTGGGAGGCTATGCAGAATCACATGAACGATTAGCCCAAAGAGAACTAAGATTACGAAGACGGTGTAAGTATTCGCCTAATGCCACCAATCCTTGAGCAGCTTGGTGAGTTGTCAGGATGCGCGACATGTGAAGCAAAGTTTGTTGCCTCAGATGATCTGCCTGAGAGTGCATTTGATTATTAGCATTTGCATGCAGATGCAAAAACAAATTTACAATTAGAATATAGATTGTGAAATCACATTTGCAATTTGTATCTATGATGATAGTGTTTGACCCAAGAACAGAACATGATGGAACAAGATGTTTTATTCTACTCAATCTAGTTCAATTCAGTGTTGTTTTGTTTATGTAATGGTCTGTTTTGTTTATAAAATAGACTAAACTTAAAATAGAAGTATAGGACTCATGTTCTGTTCTATTCCATTCTTACAAGTTTATCAAAAAGTTACTTTAACAGTTTAACTATTCTTATAATCTTATTTGAAGAAACCAAATGCATCTAGTTCCACTGTAATTTGCAAATAAACTTACTGAGTGTAGGCTATATTGAATGTTCCTCACAAGTCACACCAAAATACAAATCCAGGATGGTCCAATATCTGATGTTACATTACCTGGTTTACAAAACCTTCTAGTGCTTCAATTTTCTCCATGGCGTCAGCGATTTGAAACTCGAAGTTCGCTGTCCCTAGTGGATCGACTCCAATGTTGTCAACCATACTTTGCTGAAGCTTATCCAGTCCTTGTGAAAGAGCATCTTCAGCTTGCTGAGACGATAAGCGGAGATTGTTAATACTAGCCATTTGTTTATCAGCCAAAGGCTCAAGTTGGGGTACAATGATCTGCAATGAAAAACAAGTGGTTTATTGGGGTTTCCACAGTATGAATTTGTAATCATATGTGCAAAATGTACCATGTAATTAACAGTAATAATATAGGTGGAAAGACATTGGTTGTAATATGAAAACGTCAAATAGATAAGGTGTTTCTGTTCTAATCCAAGAGATGTATAAAAGCAAAATTAAAATAGATTGTAATATGAGAAAAAATGATAAGTTTTCATTGTGCACAATCATTGAAGAAAAAATGTAAGCTGTTGTCAAAATCAGATTTAGGCTATGGTATTACATTTAGAAGTTGTGACGGGCGAGATCCTCCGATCCATAGGAAAATGCGCTCTACTGATGCTTTCCACACACCAGAAATTAAATAGAAGACATTAATCTTTGCAGCATCTACTTTCATTCTGAAAAGATTTGAGTAATGGTTCAAGACACTCTGAACAAGTATATGGAGCTGAACATTTGATGCATTATTTTGAAATGCTTTTCTAAGTTCTTCATTCCACCTCTGTTGCTCTTTAACCCAATGTCCATATTCAAATTCAAATGCAACAATCCCTGCTTCACATTACAGGAAGACCACTTAGAAACACATAACATGCTATAAGCACAATGCTTCCCAGACAAAAATAGCTAAGTGGCAAATGTATTTCTAAGTAATCATAGATAACTCTTGCTGCGCCCCTATTTCCGGTTACGTGACTACTATTATAAAATATGTAGTCATTAAAACTATTCTTATCACAAAACAAATGTGTAGTTCAAATTTTGATACTGAATCGAATCAAATGAAAGAAACATCGATAGAATATAATAGAATGCGTATTGCATTGTTAGATACGGGGAATTCATTTAGCAGTTCAAGAAATACAAAGTTGCCATTGCATACAAATATGACATATATAAACATGGTTGGTTACCTAGGAAACATTTAGCAACAGAATTTACAATATATTGATTTTCAATGAAAATATGCATTTGCATCCCATATAGAACATAAAAGGATAAACAATACTTCAAGTTCTTATCATATATCATAAACCTGATTGCAACTGTAAACCTGAAAGTAAACCTTATATCTAAATAATTAATTGAAGACAATTTCAAGAAAGCTTAATTAAACAGATATTATAAATCATAAACCTGATTGCAACTGTAATGTTCCCGGAGATCCCATATAACTGGCATCTAATGCACCACCAATGTACATACCCTGAAAGTAGACATTTTATATACTTAGACATGAAGGGACATAAATCAACATAAACAGCATGAGTAAGGATGATGATTCGAGTTTCGGTCTACCTGCTTTTTTGTTTTCCCTATCTCCAACTCCAATTGCATGAGTTTCAAACGGCTTGTTTCTAATTGTTGAACATAAGCCTATGAATAACAAAAGTACAAATCAGATAACAAACACTTTATATCTTCCTGCAGCTAGTTCATTCATACTACCTTTTTCCGCAGACGACTTTTCTTAGCAGCCTCGCGGTTCTGAGCTAGGCGTCTTAGCACCTACACGTAAATATTAAGCTACTATAATGTCAGAGGCAACTCCAAATCATATCATTCATTTCTACCAACATTAAAATATTCGGGAGAAATTATGGTAGATTAATAAATAATAATGTGACTATTAGAAAGAGATAAGAAAACATGTGAAATAGATATACATAAAAAATGTATATCCTGATGAAATTCTCATCACCTTACTAACATCTTTGTTAGCACTAGTAGTCTCTTGATCATTTCCACAAGGTTCCCTTGGTTCATGAGGAATATATTCTGACTGGAGAATTCAAATTCAAATGATTGTTATGATATAATTTTCACATAAAGTTATATAAGCTAACTCACATTTAAAAAATTAAGAACAAAAAAGAAGAGGAGAATTTAATGCTTTCTCACTTTAGCCTCCATATTGGTATTCACTAGTAACACTGGTGAAGCAATTGAATTCAATCCAACTTCAACCTTAAAGCTGTCTCCCCACATGTTAACTAGCTTGAATGGCTCATATATGTCCATAATCTTTCTTTTATTTCTTGCAATGCCCAGTGTAAAAAAAAGATAAGAATTTGCTGCATAATAAAAAAACTACATTAATTTCATTATTTGTTGTCATTTACTAGTACTAACAAACAAGAGATTTCTGGCATGGCAATTTAAATCACTATCAAAAGCTTGATTCCAATTCTGATTTAGTATGATTCCAATAACTCAAAAAGTTCAACTACACCAAAGCAACCCAAAATTGCATCAAAGAAGGATGTCAAAATAATCAAAACAGTTAAACTCATTCTGTCAAAAAAATTCAATGTCTTGCATGAGTTGATATTCTTTTCACAAATAAACAGAAATAAGCTGAATTATAATGTTTGACCCACTTGAGTCCAAGTTTGTGCTCAAAACGACAACCTTAATTTCAACCTGAGTGAATTGAAATTGGAACCAAACCAATTATAGGTTGAAGAAAACTAACCTATATACCTAGCTTAGATGAATCTGCAACCTCCAAAAGTTTGATTAGTCCATGAAAGACTCCTGGTTGATGCTCAGTATTGAATATATATATTTCAGAAACTCACTAGCTCAGTGCCTTTACATCAATATCATTATTATAATCTCACATGCAAACAAACTATAAAAGCAACGAGGTGGCTAAAGATAATAACAGCCATTAAAGGTAACAGGTGAATACAATAATGTATTTTTGTATCATTAATTTTTTATATCTCCAAAGTAAGATTCTGAATTTCGGGCAACGGTAAGGTTGTTTATTAATTACCACGAGTTTATCGATTCAAAAGCTGAAAATAATCTCTGCACTGAATAAAGTTGTATGTCACTGCCCTCCCTGTACCTTACTAAATACTAAGTGGGAGGTTTATACCACAAATGCTAATAAAAAAACTAATCAGTAGTCACAACTTTTTTCCTTGGTGACAAATATATGACTATACCAAAAACAATTACATGTCACATCTTGAGGTGGCAATGATTCATCCATGGTCCAGTTTCTAACTTATAACCTGAATAAGTGAATATGATATTTTAATAGATTATTTCTAGAGTTTAATATGAATGTTTTTTAATGTAAAACTTTTTATATGAATAGTTTATCATTCACAATTATAATATTAGTGCGTATATATTAAATGCTTATCTTTAATTTAACATATATTTGATTGAATTCAAGTTTAAGTCATTGCTAATCATAATTATATCATTTAGTCATTTATCCTGTAAATATAATGTATCAAATTAACCGTGCCACATATTAGGATGGTAACGGACCTATTAGTGGATACCTGTATAAGTATTTACAGGTACCTAACAAATTTTTATTTTTTTATATTTTTATCTTCATCTTTAATGATCACCCAACTCAATACGCTTTAAGGCCTCATTTGGTTGAGGTGAGTATGAGAGGAGAGAAAAGGAGAAGAAAGAAAGTGATGGTGATTTACAAATTTCCTTTGTTTGGTTGTGGAATGAAAGAGAGAGGAGAGAAAGAAAAGATGTGGATCCCATGCCATTTTTTCTTCTCTTCAAAGATGAGAAGAAAGTGGGTTGGGAGAATAAAAAATCATAAATGACTAAATTGCCCCTAGCCATTAAATATTCATGTAACCTTTAAATGTGAAATTTTATTTGATATTTTTTAAACTATTTTAAAAAGTTTAAATAAATACTAATTTATTTACACATTTTAAAACCAAATACATTTTTATAATTAAAACTTACAAAAATAAAGTTAGTATATAATTATATAAAATGGTAAATTGTATATGCATAAGAAAAACTCATATTTTATCATCATTTTTCTTTAATTCCTTTTATTTCACTACCATGTAGTTATTATTATATTTATCATTTACCTTCAAACACATCTCCTTACACAAAGATGTGAGTTACACTTGAACCTAAAAATATTATTATTTATATGTTATCATTACTATTAAAGTTCACGTTTAAATATTAATCAATATATTTAATTAAATATTATTTTTAGACACTTTAATTAAATCTATATATTTAATCATCTATATGAAATTATATATTTAGTATTAACATTATATTTCTTAAATTTTTAACTAGTATTTAATTTTAATTTAGAAATAAAATATTATTAATGTGAAAGAGGGTATAAATGTCTATTCTATAGGTGGAGAAATAAAATCATACTCTCTCCATCTTCTCTTTCTTTTCTTTTTCTCTTCTACCAAACACTCATAATTCTACTCTTTTTTCTACTCATCTTCTTTCTTTCTTCTTAAATTCTCCAACCAAATGAAGCCTAAGTGTATGTATTTTTTTATTTTCTCTTAAATTGTGGTCATCGTTCTTCATTAATTGTAGTAGTGTCTTTTATCCAAATGTATTTTTTTTTTACCTTCCGTTAAATTGTGGTCAACATTCTTCATTAATTTTAGTAGTGTCTTTTATCAAATCAATAAACCTTATATTGTTTTTAGGGAAAAGGAAAGTTTTAGTTAGAATAATGTATCTCTTTTGTTATAAGAATATAATTTATCTCTTTCAACCACTAGAATTGTGACATATGTATCATTTAATCATTTTCTACAAAAATATTTTTAAAATTAAATAGAATAATACACATGTTATTTTTTTATTCGCCGGATGAGGTAAGTTATCTTCTGGTATAATGAGATATTTTATTCTCTTAACTAAATAAATAAACACTTGACACCTCAACTATCATAATAGTAAAGTCATATCCTATCCTCCTAAATTTTATCAAAGATGCGTCATTCCAACCTCATAAGGAAATCTATGGTTCTTCATAAACGACATCCAAATATGCCTTTAAAAAGGAGAAGATAAATATATTTTTTAAAAGTAGGCTGTTTCCTTTTTTATATTTATTTTCTCTCTTTTGTCCATCACTAGAAAAAAAAAACTATTACACGGGTTCACTTTTAACCAAGAATTTGCATTGGCTTCAACTAACCGTGGTATTAATTATGAGTTCGTATTGTTAGATAAAATTGTAATTCACTTTAAATTATTAATTGATTATAGATATGATTAATTAATTAATCAGTTAATTAGTTAAGTAGTTATTTTAGATCGTTAGTCAAAGAGATATTGTTAATTGATTAAAGGAATTGTTAGTCCATTAACCATAATTAGTTTGATATCTTTAATGATGTTCATGTTTTTGTTCAATCAATACAATAAGTAAGTCATTTTGTCTCACATCTTAGTTATTCATTTTAGGAAAATCTAATTGTTTGTATCTATTCATTCAAATCATTATATTTTTTTAAAATGAATTACTAAAATGTAGAGTAAATTTTTTCCAATTACTATTGGAGTAAATGAGTATTTTCCCTCCAACTTTCGTTCTCCGACCAAAATAATGTCATGCCTACTTAACCATCACCTAAAAAACAAATTGTTGGAATGTTTGGCAGATGTAGCTATTAGCATAACATATTCTCGTGCATGTTTTAACATTTCAAAGATTTTTATTTTGATTACTCTGGCATAATATTTATTTATATTATTATGTTATAGAACAAAATTTAGTCAGGAAGTTCAGCTTAATATAATAATCCCACAATTACGTTGCACAGTTGCATTCAACAAATCTTTTTTATTCAATATGATGACTATAGTGGAAATCAAACACACATTTTGGAGTACAAATTGTCTATACCACTTTTTTATGTCACTTTTCTATGTCACCAATTATAAGCTCACAATTATGTTTTATTAACTTTTAGTTAGTTATTATGATGCAACTTTAATTGACATGTCAATTTGTAATTGATGGCACATAAAAATGACATAGAGAAGTGACATAGAAAAATTGTGTTCCATATTTTATCACCGGAGTTTATTTTTTTTCAATACAATGATTAAGTCGGTAACACAATATTTTAAGATGGGATTGACTATTAACTCTAACTATCGATGGGCAAATATCAAATTAAAAAGTGCAACATAAATTTAATACAAATAAATATATTATTATATTCATTAATCTCATCACTTGATTCCAATAGTCCACTCATTCATGCATAAATTTACAGTAACTAAAGAATTGTTTGTCAACTTTTTTGAATTCCTCATATACATACATAAGCATAGCTTGTTCGGTAAGTTTTCTTTTTATTTAAAAAGTTGAAATGAAAATTATTTAATAGGTGATTCATGTTAATTAAGGTTTTATTTCTGAGTTGGATTGTGGAGGTGAATGAAGAGAGATAAAATAATTCAGAGCCTTGAAATATACATGTATAATATAGTTTAAAAATCGTTAATTTGTCTTCATTCATCTTCAAAACTCAACTCTCACGCGAAAGTAAACCATCAAACCCTAGTGGTATATATAATATTGTATGATGCTTAAACTGCTGACACAAAAGGAAAGGATTGCATCAACCATATCAAATACTCTTGAAAGAAAGACAAGATTAAAAAGAACAAAGTAGGTAGTAAATTATTTCCAAGTGGTACTGCATGATATATACCTGGTCATTTGCTAACTGTATTTTTTAGATTTTATATATATATAATTAAAGTGAGTTGCATCTTACAGGTAAAGTATATGATTGTGATTGTTGATTTGAAAAATCAAAGAAAGTATACATGATCGCATATTTATTATATGGTATAATTGTAGTATATAGATTTTTCAAAATAAATATTGACGACCTTGGAATAATGTTTTCTAAATGTAATATTCTCTTTAAATGAGAAAATAATAATGTATCAATTTATAATAATGCATCACAAACTCACAACTTTAATTTCCTAAATAATCAAGGGTGGTCATATTTCTTCTTCTTTGATTTTTTTCCTTCACTTATAGAGGACTTAAAATTTGCCAATTAATGCTAAGTTTTCCGGGGTCATCCTGGAGTAAAAATTCTCTCCATTAATATAGAGAAAATTATAAAAAAAATAAAGAAAAAATAATGTAATAAAATATTTTTATCATTTTATATATAGTATAATAATACCTTTATCATTCAAAATATAAGGAAAATTAAATATTTGACTATTTATTAATGAAGATATTCATTTTCCTGTAAGAAATAGACATGGCTTGTGGGTCAGGGTTACTTTATTAATTATTTAAGAACCTTAAAAAAAATTTGTTTATGATGTAGCCATTCCTAAAATAAGAACTAAATCACAGCGCATGCATATATATGACAAAAATCCATGCTGTACTCCTAAATATTTTAGTGCTAAACGAGCTTGCCGAATCTTTTGGAGAATACGAAATAAGGTTTATTATTCAGCAAAACTTTTAATTTGATGATGGTGCTTTATTTTATCCATTTTCTCTCTTAACTAGTGGCATCACCTTTTCTTGCTCCCAATACTTACCACAACTCATGAGTATGTCCATTACTTCAAAAAAAAATTAAAAATTGTGATAACATAAAAGCAAGAAAATACATTTATTTATTATAAGCATTAAGAGACCGAGACTTATGTTTAGTACATGAGAGAGAAGTAGCATGTAATATCAAAAGAAAAATAATATGTATTGACATTTAATTTGTGTCATTTTTATTTAAATTTAGATTATATTTTTATCCTTAAAATTCGAAGAAAATAATCTCTTTGAAACTCGGTAAAAATACAATTTGTCTGGCCAAATCGGTCTCATCTTTCTATCTCTGCTTTTTATGTTCCTTAACAACTACTCCTAGATTATTGGTAAAAGCTTCTCAAACAGTGCAATTGTGCAAATGATACAATTATGGAGAAGTTGTTAGTGGGAATTACAGAAGCATAAAATTATTATTATCTACCGAAAAGGAACAAATTAATTAGTGGTATTAGCGAGTAAGATTCATGCCCATTATTATATAGAGAGAATATTTTCAATGGTATGCCACAACCTTGGACATAGATTCCTCTTCCACTCTTCCTAAACCACCTATAATTGACAATATTATACATCACTCTTATATGGTTTAGTTCAATTTTCATTTTCAAAAGTGAATGTTATTTGCTAATATAATATGTAACCCTCACTCTAAATTAAGGTAAAAAAAAATTAAACTTTTTTTTAAAGAATTTTATCAGTGTGTTTCAACATGTGAAAAACACGTAATTTGTGATTTTCAAACATAAAAGATCTATGTTTATAATAATTTATTAGATTATTTAGTGCTACAAAATAATGTTCATATCCTAAAATTTTAATATATGGGTTAATGACGACTTACCCATATAGGTTCATGGAGCTTGGGACCCAATAATATATATTTGATGTACACCTTATTATATAACCTATTCATTTGTTTAATGAATGAAAAAATATAAATACTTCTTTGTTGTATTCTTGGACGATTGGAACTATGAAAAACAAAATAAAGTATTATTATCCCTCTCCAAAGTTCCATGAAGTTTTTCCCTAAAGTATTGTACAGATAAAAAGGAAGTACATTATTATCTTCTCATCTTCTTTTATATCTGTTATGAATTTTTTCTCCTCATTATGTGTACCTTATGGCTGAATATTCTAGTAGTGAGAGAATTAATTGAACATAATTGCTAGACATCAAAAAGACAAAAGCATTAGATTTCCTTAACACGAAGTATTGTTATAGCAGTGGATAAGATGAATGTATTGTTATTAGACTCATATATTTGACTAATGTCACATGATCTTCTGACACACGCTTTGTTGTGCTACTTAAACTGCAAGCAATAAGAATTGAAGATTATATATTGAGCCAAGAGAGTCTATTAATGAAGCCCGCATATAATTTTAGATTTAAACCTCACTTAATTATACCAGCGTGTTAATAGGCACTGTTGTGTCTATCAACCCACTTTTCTATCGTTTGTAATTTATAGTTTATATGCAATAGTCGATAAAAAATATAGTTTATATAAAACAATTTGCACTTTATACTTTGCAATTTATATTGAAGTTAGAAGTATATATAATATAGATATAAATGATTTATATAATAATGTAATCTATGTTCCATTGAAATGAAAAAGTGTAGCATAATAACCATATAAATATAAAAAAATATAGCAATTACCTTAGGAGTAACCACACATAAAACAATAGTGGAACATAAAATGAGGAGATGAGTTATATAGTTTTTTTTTGTAGAAATTATAAAATAGAAAGGGAAAAATAGGCAACCACAAATTACATCCTGATGGATGGTTAATTTGTGTTTTGATTTTATTAGTAGTATAGAAGTATAAATATATATATATATATATGAAAAAAATATGTATTATACAATATTCATTTTCAATCATTATTCATTTTTAAATAAAAATAATATTAATAAATAATAAATACTGACTGTTTATAAATATGCGACTAAAAAAATAATGCCCCTACCTAATACCAAGTTGAACCATTACAAATTTCCAACCTTTGATCATACTTGGAACAATATGAGAAAAAAGTTGTTGACATTATGACACGTGAATGCGACTAAGAACAATAACAAATTAAAAATGAAAATTTTGAATATCTAAAACACGGCACTACGTGGGACGATGTATGGCATTTGTGTGAGATTAGATTTCCATTCACTCTATATCTTTTATTATTTGAGGTTAATATACGTTTATTAATAAATCACGAAGAGAGAAGGTTAAAATTATAGTTTGGAATTGGTCAAGTGGACTATAGATTTGAATTCTATCATAAGATCTAAAATTCAAAACAAGTTTTTTTTTAATATTATATTTTCACTTCAAAACTTTTGATACATTGAAAACTAATCGAATAAACTCTTACAATTTGGTCCCACCAGGAAAATTATTATAATTTGGTATTATAAATTTTGAATATTAGAAAGTTGGGTATATTACACTATATCAACCGATCCAGAGGTAAATTAGGTATTAGAAAATATATACTCACACCCTCAAACAAAGGGAGAAGTGTCAAACGTTTTTATAAAGTGGATCAATCATGGGGAATAAACAAAAAAAATTATTTGCAACTTAAGAACACAAAAAATAATCGAGACCTAGTTTTCTCAAACTTGAGAGAAATCCTTAATTTTTTGTACTAATAAGGGTATTACTATTTTTTAGTAAAAAATTAATCTCTTTTAAAACGTGTGGCATTTGAATAAATATGATTATCATGAATCAAACTTTTAACCTTTTAATTATTTTAAAATCTAGTGAAGTTTTACATCATTAAACTAACATAAACATTGGTAATTGAAAGTACATATAAAAAGAAAGTTAGCAAAAACATTGAAGACTAAACTAATACATAGGTTGAGGAGAAACATGAATATAAGAAGTTGAGGTTAGTAAAAGTAAATTATATTAATTATAATCAGGCGTTGTTGTATTTAAAAATATTGCATAGCTTGTGAGATTATTGTTCATAGTCATAATAAAAATCATTAAATACCATAAAGATTTATGTCGGAATATTTTAAAATTTGAACTAAATAAGGTGAAGTAAAAAAATTCAAGAAATTATCGGAAGAATATTATTTTAAAACCGTCTAGAAAAAGTTTTTCAATGAAAAAAAAATTAGATGCAGCAATTTTATCTTGAACCAAAATATTTACTTTTAAAAGGGGAAGGACTTAGTTAGAAATTTAGATGGGAATACATTCCATTACTGTGAAATTATCTGATGGTAGAAATTTTTACTGTGAAATGGATATGTGATTAGAAAATTTAATTAGTAATATCCACTATGTTTCCTCAAAGATAAAAAAAATTAAGAGTTTCATTAATATGAACGACACTTATTAGAAGAGACAAATCACACTATAAAATAATTAATTCCTCGTCTCACCGGCACGGGCAGTAAGATTTGGGCTTGGGGGCCCGCCCAACGAAGTTCCCGCTTCTCTGTCTGAAATGTCAACTTCGGTTTCTATTTTTTTCAAAGTCTCACATCAACATAACGCATTAACTCATTTCCTTCTTCCTTATCCTCCCACAATTCCCTTCTGTAACTGTAAGTCTTTTCTTTCATTTCATTTTCACCATTTCTGCTTTCATCTTATTCTTTTTTTAATTCTCTGTTATGCAATATACGATTCACATAGTTATGTGTTGGATTGTTACGGAAGGATTTTTCTTAGATTTCATGTCTGTTTCACTGAATAGTTGTATCATGAACAAGGTAATCACCATTCCAGTTTTTTTATGGCTGTGTGTTTCTGTGTGATTGTGATTATAAATCTGAACTTACTGCGACTTTCTAAATCTAATTTATGCTATAAATTCATGTTTAGAACTAGATAATTATGTGTTTCGTCTTCTTATGTTAGTTGGTGACACCCTTGGCACACAATAAAAATAGAATTATGTGTCTCTCGATGCATTTCAGTTTTTATTCATAAAGAGGATGTGGATTAATTTGGTTATTTTTATGCTCTGGTCATTCGTATTAGTGATTAGGCAAGTTTTTTACACTATCAACTAGTTCTATATATTACCATATGTGACCTTTGAGCATCGAAAAGTTATGAGTTCAAATTCTGTTGCGAGGACCTTCCACAGTCTCTCTATGTGGGAGCCTCGTGCATTGGATCGTCCTTTTATCTGACTTTTGAAATGGCTGATGTGAGAGTCAGATGCTGTTTTGTGGTATGACAACATATGATTGGATGACAATGTAAAAAAAACATTTAGGAAATGTGGTTTAGTGTGGAACCATATTCTGTCTATACACACAATAAGTATTTTATTTTTTTATTTGACCTTTTCAACTCGATAGTTTGAGGTGAAATTGGTTTTCGATTGGGCCACATGCAATTCATAACAATTCGTTGGGATTTTATTCGAACCATATAGCACTGCTCAAAACTTTTAAGGAAAATAAATAGTATGAATGTGAATTCCTAAACACTCAGAATCATTTTCATTTGACAATATTAACTCTTTAACTCCAAGTTTCATTGAATACAGCACCAGCCAATTGAACTTGTCAAATTTTGTCATGGGATATGAATTGCCGAATAACATTGTTGATACTTTTATATCAATAGTGCATCATAATTAAATCCTTAGTATTGAATGGCTAATTGCGCTATAATTATTTTTTATATTTTGGTTTCTTGCAGTTCTAGTAGTTATAGGTTAGCTTGTGAACTGTTACTTGCTTTCACCATGGAAAATAGAGAGTTAGTGGAGACAAAGGAAGCAATATCTCAGGCTGTTGAGAATATGGAACTAGATGCTCTAGATATCCAAGGTAAATATCAGGACAAGCAATCGAAGGAGTCAAAAACTTTGGATATTGGTCATAATGGCCACGGATTTGACACTGAACAAGATGATAAGTCAAACAAGATAAATATTGTTGCAGTAATTGAAACTGAAGGCAATACTGTTGCACAAGAGTATTCCCGTGATAAGGTGGATGTCAGTGGAGATTTTGAGCCTAAAAGTCAAGAGGTAGACACAAATAATGTTGTGCAGAATGACTTGGCTAAAGAGAATAATGACAGTAGAGACAAGGAACCAAAGCACATGGATCAAAATGCAGATGAAATTCCAAGTGAAGACCCCAATTTGGAGCCTGTATTTGATGGAACAGAGGTTCCCGGGATGGAAGCTTGCCGGAGCTCATCTACCCGTAAGTTGGACTCCGACCAGGAGACTCTAGTTGTGGTTGAGAAGGCAGTGGCTCTTAAAAATTTTGTCAAGGAGAAAAGTGCAGTAGCAGTCTCCACAATGCTGCGCCGCCTTTCTGGGAAAAGCGATGAAGGTGCTGCAGGAAATTTTGATGATGAAGGTAAAGATGTTTCAGGCTTCTCAAATAACAGTGAGCCCAATGCTGTTTCTGAGAAGTCAGTAGAGAAATTTGACTGGAATCCCTTAAATTATCTTAAGAAGTCATCTGATGCTGGTGTGGAAAACAAAACTGAGCGGAGGAATTCCCTAACCAGAGGTCCACCAACACCAATAGCCATGAAAGGACGGATAATACTATACACAAGATTGGGGTGTGAAGAATCTAAACAGATTAGGCATTTTTTACATATGAAAGGGCTTAGGTATGTTGAAATCAACGTAGATGTGTACCCGAGTAGAAAGATGGAACTGGAGAAGATTTCTGGGTCTACATCTGTTCCCAAGGTTTATTTCAATGAAATACTTATTGGAGGACTGAGTGAGGTAAAGACCTTAAATGAGTCTGGCAAGCTTGATGAGAAGATAGACTTTCTTATTACTGAAACACCAATATTTGAAGCCCCATCACCTCCTCTACCTGGAGAGGATGATGAGTCTAGTAGTGGGGCACTTGATGAATTGGCTCTAGTTGTCCGCAAAATGAAAGAATCTATTGCTGTAAAGGACCGATTTTACAAAATGCGCAGGTTCTCTAACTGTTTTCTTGCCTCAGAAGCTGTGGACTTCTTATCAGAAGATCAATATTTGGAAAGGCAAGAGGTAGATTGATCTTATTTCTCAAGCATGGGTCTAATGCCCACAACCATTAAAAAACCATGTACAGATCATCATATTTAATCATTTATTGTACAGAATTTGGTGTTGCTGCTGCATTTTCAATCAAATGGTTAAACAAATCATCCACTAAATTTACAATTGATTCATTGATTCATTAATACAATTTCTAGCTTCATAATGTCATTGGTGTTATTGTAAATCTTTTCTGTTGATATAGGCTGTTGAGTTTGCACAAAAGCTTGGTAGCAAATTCTTCTTTCATCATGCTCTTGAGTGAGTCCAAGTACTCTGTTTAGTGTTTCCACTTTCCATTGTTTTTATTATATTTTGTTACAGATTTGAGATTTGACAAATATATCGATTTTCAATGATTTTTGTTTTGTTTTAGTGAGAACATATTTGAGGATGGCAATCATTTATATCGGTTTTTGGATGATGATCCAATTGTGGCATCACAATGTCATAACATTCCAAGGGGAATACTTACTGTGAAGCCTAAGCCTATAGCAGAAATTGCGTCAAGGCTGAGATTTCTGTCGTATGCAATGTTTGAAGCCTATGTTTCTGAAGATGGGCGTCATGTTGATTATATGAGCATGCATGGAAGTGAGGAATTCGCAAGGTTTATTTAATATTTTCTTTCTTTTGCCTCACATTAGAACTTAAACATGGCATGCAATCTTATAGTCCATTCATTTGTTTATGGAATTTTCACTATTATTTATACAATTATCATTTTAGGTATCTGAGAATAGTGGAGGAGCTCCAAAGAGTCGAAATATTGGACTTGTCTAGAGAAGAGAAGCTTGCTTTCTTTATTAATCTTTATAATATGATGGCTATCCATGCAATATTGGTATTGGGGCATCCAGCTGGAGCACTGGAAAGAAGAAAATTATTTGGGGAGTTCAGATATGTTATTGGTGGGTCAACCTACTCACTTTCAGCTATTCATAATGGCATATTGAGGGGAAACCAGCGACCGCCTTATAACCTTAAGAAGCCATTTGGTGCAAAAGATAAGCGCACAAGGGTAAGCTATCAACATTTTTTATTACTTCCATTTAGTGCTTTGATTTTTTTGTTAGTATAGTAATTGTGTTAGTGACACTTATAAAGTAGTTATGCAATCTAGTTCAAGCAATTTAACTTTGAATATGTATTCATAACTCTAAGAGTAAAAAATCAAAGGTCATATGAGAAAATAGCATACTTTTAATGAAACCAGCTTTTATTGCATCTTCTGTAATAAAAGTACATAACTCCTTAATTTTAACTTCGAATATATAGTCATAACTCTTAAGAGTCAAAAATCAAAGGTCCTATTAGAAATAGCATACTTGTAATGAAACCAGCTTCTATTGCATCTTCTGTAACAAAAGTACATTCTAACCTTAATTATGTAGTCTTTTATAGTGTGTTATTAAATCCCTTAATGTGCCCACTCTACTTACATTTAGAGAAATTAGTTTCCCTGTATTTCACAAAAGCGTTTTGGATTTGGCGCATGTGCTTTCACTAGTTACTTGATGTGAAGTGGCTTTGATGCTCAATTTTCTTTGTCAGGTGGCACTCCCTTACCCTGAGCCTCTTATTCATTTTGCTTTGGTATGTGGTACTCGATCTGGGCCTGCACTTCGGTGCTATTCTCCTAAAAATATTGATGAAGAGTTAATGGATGCAGCCCGTAATTTCTTGAGGAGTGGAGGTGTTGTAATTGATTTGACTGCAAAGACTGCACATGCTAGTATGATCCTTAAATGGTAAGTTCGTTCAGGGTGGATTCTGAATATGATTGATTTGCTTAACAATGAACAACTCATTGAATATTTTTTGAACACAAGCACATTTTCTCACAATGAGAAGGCAAATCTTTGAAATTCTACACTTAGGTGAATGGTTCAAACTTCAAATTCAGTATCTAAATTGTATTTTTGAAGTCTAGGACCACATTGAATATCACTTCAACTTATAAATACATAAAGGGTCATGCATAATTTCAAGTGCACAACAGTATGTTGTTAAAAAATGCATTCTGATGTGTAATATTATATGTAAAAGTTAAATATGTACATGTTCCCACTATTATCAATGGTTATTGAATGAAATACTTGATAATGAGCAGTGCTAAGATTAAAATTTTATTGGTGATTTTGAAATCTGAGTGTTGTTCTTTACTTTCTTCTCCTTCTTCATTCTCAGGTATAGTATAGATTTTGGCAAGAACGAGGTAGAGGTACTCAAGCATGTATCAAACTACTTAGATCCAGCCGACTCGGAAAAATTACTGGACCTGCTTGCTACTTCGGATTTGAAGGTGACATATCAGACTTATGATTGGGGTTTGAACAGCTAGCATGTGATATCAAAGGTTCAGAGTTTTGAAAATGCCACAATAGTTTGATACTGATTTTCTATTAAAAATTATCATTCAAATGTGAATGTTATACGTTAACTTTCCTTCCTATTTCACACATCTCTATTGAAAAGCACATTAGGTAGACAATTGGGATTGAGAATATGGTTTTATTATTTCATGTTCTGCATTTACTACCTACAGTTACTTGTTCGTGCGTTTTATTTGTACATGAATACATCAAATGTACTCAACCACAAAAGCTTGAACTTGTGATGCAGTGGCATCACTGTCTCTGGGGTTATTTGGCTAGTGAGTAATAATACCTACTATTATTGCATTCCTTTTCTGAAATTTTAGGTGGTCACTATTAAACATGTTGATTTAAGATGGATCTGCTTGTACCTTCTTTGTGTACATTATGAATACATTATATCATAATTTATAAATTATGTATTAAGTCTTATAAGAAATATATTTTGTTACTACCTGCTCTAACATTGTGGCCTATTTTACTGAAAGAAATTAACAACGGAGTAAAATTAAGATAATTACAAATGTCAATGTTGAAAGAACTCACGAAACAGGCAATAACCAAAACTAGATTAAAAACATAGATTGATCTCGTTTTTCTAAGTAAAAAAAACTAAAAGAACATTTACAATTAAATTATCGTTATAACTAACAATTAAGGAGCATTGTGAAAATATAACCTCAAATTTTGTTGATGTTAAAAAGTAGTTTTATAAACGTCCAAATATATGCAAAGTTAGCAGTCTTTCCCCTTTGAAACATCTAAGCAAGAAGTTGAAGATACCAATTTCGCACAAAACTCGATTTGCAAAGCAATCATTTGTAAAAGAATCAATGTAAAAATTAAAGGATTTTCACCTATAATCAATTTAATATGATACAGCAACAAGAAATCTCTTCTTGAAGAACTATGTACATATATTGATCTTCATGTATACATCATTATAATAACAGAGAACAACAACTGATCTTAAAAAAACAACCATACATGCAAAATATGGCCTGAAGAAGAGAGAGGTGCAATGTTTATGTGTAATGTAGTAAGCTCTCTGTAAAAAGAGTTGAGTGCATCTTAGAAGTTATATCTAACATTTTTTCAACACTATACTGAAAATGCCAATAGTCTCACCCAAAATAATAATATCAACAGTTGGATATTACCAAATCGTTCAGATTAAAAATATCATATTAGTAATTGTAAGAATGTAAGTAACCAGTTAAATCCTTCAAAATACAAAAAATGATAATTACTAGTTAGTTATGTAGGAGCCTCGAAGATATTTTAGAAGTTGATTAGGTGGTTAGAAAGTTTAATAGTTATTTTGTAGTTTGTATTAATTGATTGGTTTCCAAGCTTTCTTTTTCTCTTTTTCCTTTGTATAAATAAGTCACATTGACTTCACTTTCTAATCAATGAGGACAAGGAAATTTCTACATTCTTGCTCTTTGATTTCTAATATGGTATGAGAGGAAAATAATATCCTTCCATCTTCTTTGATTGTTCTTGTTTTCTTTCATTCTTCTTCTTCTTCTTGCTTTCGGGTCCAACAAAGATTTGATACATAGTCACAGGATCTAAAAGCATGCGGTGAAGGTAATGGTAACAAGAGGTTTTACTTCATAATTCTGTTATTTGTATATGCTGCTTTTATTATTGTGTTGTTTGGTTAAGAAAAGGGAGTGGTTAAAAAGAAAAGAATGGTAAGGCAAAAGCATCAGCATAGCAAGAAGTGTTGAAAAAGGTGTGTGTATAATGTCATTTCTCATTTAATACATTTGATTTTTCAAAACTGTGTGACCATTATGATAAATATAATATTTTGGTGTGTTAACATTGTACAATCATAAATTTCCCAACTTTAATAATTGGTATTGTGATTTCCACTTTTGGTGATTTTATCTTATCCAAGATTCAATAACAACTTATGTAAAACCATTTCTTGCATCCTTCTTTTCAGTGATCCCTACTCAAGTAAACCCTTTACACCTTTTCATTAAATGTTCATCTTTCCCTCTTAATCCAAAAGAAATTCTTTATATCACAGTATCATTTTAGGTATATGGGTAGTTTAGGAAAGACAAAGATAGAAAGAGATAAAAAAAATATGTTGTCGGTGATATAATGAAAAAAGAAAATGATGTATGTATTGACAATCATTGTATCATCAATTATTTATATTTAATTATTATCGACTCTCAAATCTCTTAGATAAAAGAAATATAAAGAAAATATGAATAATGTATAAAAACTTGAAGTCATGATGTGAATGATGTAGGTGATGGAAGAGTTATTACACCATAAAGATAAAGGGTATTGAGCTTAGCTGTATCTGTGTGACATGATCAATACTCTAAGTTGAAAATTGAAATAGAGGCTCCTTCATCAAACACAAACCCATGTGTTGGAGACCACAATAGGTGACCCCCACATTTCATATTCTGCATTAAATTATTATATGGTAATCATAATGCACCACATACACATAAGTTTCATATATTCTTGCCTATTTCTTTCTCTGCATGTTTCCAACAATATACTCTTCAATGTATTTTTTTGTCTTATCTGTTTATTGTTTACATATTAGTTCCTAGACCTGATTTTGCTACTCATAATCTCTTTTGTTTTAAACTAGATACCTGAGGCAATTCCTTTAACAGTTTTACTTCATAATACCAATAGAGATTCCTATAGCAATATCAAATAGATATGATTTCATTACCATAAAGATATTCAATTAACAGATGTTGTATTTTAATAAAATTTTGTTAATATTTGGTCTAAGCAAAATATAATGCACATACACTTGAGTATCCATCAAGAATTAATTCTATATTCTATATTTTTTATTTGTATTAATAGTAAGTGAACACTCAAGTGGCACCTACTACTTATACAAATAAAAATTATAGAATTAATTCTTGATGGATACTCAAGTGCATATGCATTATATTTTGCTTAGACCAAATATTAACAAAATTCTTTTAAAATACAACATTTATCTCTGTTAATTGAATACCATTTTAAACATCTTATTTTAATATTAAAATAGACTGATAGAAGTGTCTAAACAGCACTACAATGACTTTATTGTCCTAACCCCTAAATAATGTCATAAATCTAGGAAGGATAATGAAATTTTGTCTTCATGTCTCACTTTAGTCATAATCACTAGACCATGGGCAACACAGACAAATAAACATGCAATAGAACTTTAGGAATGAAATAAATTTCTTTAACTCATAGCTAGTACTATTATCTGTTTACAATAGGCAATAATTGAAGGATAATCAGCTCATAAAAAATACAAAAAGTTTCATTAATCAAATGCTTTGGTGGGTTTGTGAAGTTGATAGAACATCTAATCCCTCAAAGCTACACTTCACCTTACTTATTAAACTCCATTTATTTACTCCTAATTCACGTCCTTATCTTCTTTCTTTCAAGTCTAACAATCTAAAACTAACACAACATACACTTTAAATAACATAAACAACATTTACATTACAACACCTTAAACAAATCTCTATCTCTCTAAACACTTTCTATTACTTCACCAAGTGGAAGTGGGTCTTGCAATCTTGCCTCCAAAGATTCAATCTTCCTTGCTTCTTAAGTAGTCACAGATCCGTAGCTATAATACCTACCCAATGTACCCCCACATTACACTACAGTATCCAATGTCCCAAAATCATTCATAAAATAATAAATAAATTATAATCAACAATATACTTAAATATTGTATTGCCACTTTGATAAATCTTAGTTGTCACCTTTTTAGTGAGCATTAGTTGGGTGATTTTAATGATTTTTTTGGGTGAATATATATCTTTAAAAAGTTAAAAACATAGGAAAATTGGGTTAATAGTAAAAGTACTTCAAAACTTTTACTTAAATCCTTGTAAAATATGAACTTATCTATCAATTGAGATAACGTTGCTGCATATACTTGATAACATGAGTTAGATGAATTAAAAAAAGTTCTGTTGGGGTCATCATCAATCACATGACATTATAGAAAGAGATATAATAAAAAAAGTGTATTAACAAGTTAACCAACATTACCCTTTCACTGTGGTAATGTTTTGGTTTGAATGTGATATATCTTTATTTTAGGATTCTCTTTTACTCTTGACTTTTGTCAGTCCTTGGGTTCTGAATTTTTTGGGTGGTTCAGTATATAGTAGTCTCATTGTCTCATCAAAGTTGAATTCTTTCAGTTCAATCTCCCAGTTTTTCAAGCCAAAAATTTCAGCTTTTCTCTTCTCTCAGCAAGGTATGAAATAAATGAGTATGCCATGGAAGAAGAAAAGAAAAGGTTTAATTTTTATTTATTTTCTTTGTTATTTTTTCTAATGGTTCTGTTTTTAAAAGGTTGAAAATAGTTATTCCATTTAGTGAAAAATGGTTAGCCTTTTGAGTTTGGATAGAGAAATGTTTCAGTTGAGTTGGAAGAACTTTTGTCAGATTGAAAAATGTATTTTCTTCAAAACGGTTTTTGATGTTTTATATTGGAGATCTAGCACTTTTGTTATAATGTTTTTGGTTATTTTCATCAAACTTGAAGCTGGAAATTATGATTCAGTTCACAGTTATAGGTTGTTAGTGCTAGATGTTCCTGTATGCAATTTTTGCTGCTTGTGGCTGAACCTTGTGAGTTTATGAATATTTACTAATTTCAGTAAAAAAACATTTGCTGGATAAATGCATTGCTTAATTTGGATCCAAAATATTTCAGAATAAACGTTTAATTCATCTAAGAAATTTTTATTTCTACTATTTGTAATTTTGGATTAATGAGTTCTAAATTGGTTTGAGGGTTTTTCAAATAACCCTGTTTCTTTTAAAGTTTGCTTAATGGGGCATGGATTTCATGAGAGTGGAATTACTTAAATTTGTGCCTAAGAAAGGATACATGTGAACATGGATTCTTTGCTTCTCTTGCATTCAGGTGAACTAATTGGATTTGGGAACTAGGAAAAAAGTGGAACCCTCAAGTTATGCAGTAGTGAATGTTAGTTGTGATTAATTTTGCGAACAATGTCAAGAGTCACTAAGTGGAAGGCTGAGAAGACAAAAGTAAAGGTGGTTTTTCGGCTCCAGTTCCATGCTACACATGTAAGTTTCCCAACTACGCAAATTTTACTTTATTCTTTGGATTCTTAATTTTAAATTTCATGACAAAAAGTTTGTTTTTTTGGTAAAGGGATAAAAGATATATTTCCTGTGAAGCTGTAACTTGTTATTTGAACTACAGCATTCTAATTTGTTATTTGAGTAAACTAGGAGTGTCCAATTATGACATTATTAAAACTAAAATGACCTACAATCTTTGTGTGAGGAATGAACACTTGGTAGATTTATGCAATCGCTGAAGAAGATTTAAAATTATCGACCAAACTTAGCATATTGTTGAATGAATCTATGTCTTGGAGAAAATTTATGTTTTAGCAATCACTATAATTAGTCGAAAATTTGGAAGGAATCTATATTAATCAGCTTATTTTACTATTGCTTATTCCTTTTACCCGTTGTAGTTCTAGATCTCTGTCTTTGTACAATTATTGAGGATAAGGTTTGTTTCTACTTGGTCTAGATTCCACAGTCTGGATGGGATAAACTGTTTATCTCTTTCATCCCTGTTGACACTGGGAAGGCTACAGCAAAGACCACTAAAGCAAATGTGAGAAATGGAACCTGCAAGTGGTCAGATCCAATTTATGAAACTACAAGACTTTTGCAAGACATTAAAACAAGACAATATGAGGAGAAGCTTTATAAACTTGTTGTGGGGATGGTAATGTTCTTTTCTGACTTTTAAATGGATATATTCTATTATGCCATAGGACTTGTAGAGGTGTCACATGTCATAAGCTAAAACCACATTATGCAAAACTAACCGTGTTGTATATGACGTCAGACACAAACCTTGATTATATCACTCACACCAGTGATGCATATTGTATAAGCTTAATTTTTTATTGGACCCATAATCTTTGCACTGAGATCTTGATTATATAATCTAGTAGTGTGTTGCAACAATTAAATATATCTTTGAATCATTTTTTATTTAATAACTTTCTTATTGTAAGTAATTAGATTTTGAAAGGACATTAATGTTGAGACTAAAAAAAAGTCCACTACTATCTTTATTTATTTATTTGAGTTTAATCATTTTTACAGACAAGCTATCCTCTCCAATGCTTGCAACCATCTTAAATACCTAAGTTCTGTCTTTAGTTTCCAACAAGAGTGACTTGTGGCCGTTTGTCTTGTTAGAAGTTAGAACTTTACTAACTTAATTTTTGGCCTACTACTTCAGGGTTCTTCACGATCTAGCATCCTTGGCGAGGCCAACATCAATTTGGCTGATTTTGTGGATGCCCTGAAGCCTACAGCTATCACTTTCCCTTTAAATGGAAGTGAGTCTGGAACCACACTACATGTGAGGATCTCTGAACTTTGTATTTCTCTGAAATATCCTGATGTTTATTTGTTTATTAGTTATGAACTTGCATGGTTGTGTAGAAGTACACTCTAATAAGTCGTGCATTTCTGTTTACATGGCAATAACATACCACTTTTGCATATTCGTCAAGAGATTTTCAGTCACTAGAGATATAACTGGTATGACATGTAATACTTTGTTTCTTCTTGTTTGAAGCCAGGTCACCGTGCAGCTGCTCACTTCCAAAACTGGTTTTAGGTACCATATAAAGAGTAAAATATTTAAGGACATCCTTGAGCTGAGAATTGCTTATTTAATGTTATTATTACTTTCAGAGAATTTGAGCAGCAGAGGGAACTCCGAGAGAAGGGCCTACAAACATTCTCTGACCAAGGTACTCATGACGAGTCTCCTGATAGCAAAGAGTCATCTCCTGACCAGAATGTCAATAGGCATATAAATAAGGTTTCATACCTTTTCTCCTTTACAAGTTTTACACTATATATGTTCTCTAAAAAGTATTAACTCTTGGTTGTTCAAAGAATCTATGCTACAAATACTAATCAATATTGAACATCTTCATACATACACTAATAAATATTCTTTTATGTTCTATACTGATATTTTACTGATCTGTTAGGAGTGTTCTATTAAAAGCATGTTGATATTTTTAATAGTCTGGGTTGATCTAGCACATTTCTGTGACAATTATGTTGTCGAACCATCCCTGTCTTACCTAAGATGTGAGATGCAATTTCCATAGATTTTGAATTCTGGTTGTTCCCTGTGCAACTGAGATTTAATTGTGCGGATTTTCTTACTAGTTACTTATCAGTTCAAATCATATATATCTATTAATTCTTGTGTTTTCGATGCTTCTTTTGGCTGGAAGAAGATCAACAAATTATTTGATAATTAACTAAGCACCTAATGCATTCTAAAAAAGAAACATATTTGAAGAGAATACTTTTATTCCTTCTTCAGAATCATGCTCATTGGCTTGGTTTACCTTTTCCCTCTCATTCTCTTGATGTGTTTAGCTTTGTTTATTTTATGAAATTAGGTCAATTCAAAAACGAAATTGAAAAGAGAAACTAAAGATCTCCCTTGTGCTTCTTCGCTCGGAGAGTCGGGGGCGAATGAAGAGTATACAGACTCAGCTGCTGGATTTGATGGTACTTCTTCTACGTCAGGAAGCATATATACTGAGAAGCATGATATCTATAGTATACATGAAGTGGACAGCCTTAAAAGCACATTCTCTGGTGATTTAGGCGTATCCCTCAGTCAAAGTCCTCAGCCTTTGAAAGGAGACACACCTGATAATCAGTTTCCATCACAGGGCAGTGATTGGGTCCATGGTTGGAGCATAGACTTCCCAGCTGCCAATAACTCAACTTCTGCTGTGGAAGATAGTATCAGTAGCAGAGATAAAGGAAATTTAGAGGCAGTTGAGTCATCTATTCTTGATCTAAAACTGGAGGTGAGCTCTTTGCAAAATCACGCTGATGAAATTGGAGTTGAAACACAAAAGTTTTCTGAGAAACTTGCTACTGAGATTATGTCAGGAAAAGAGCTAGCAAAAGTGGTTACTGTAATAAAAGCAGAGTGTTCAAAGTTTAAAGATGAATTTGAGCAGCTTAAAAGTTCTAAGTTGAGCTTGGCATATACTACTAGAGAACCAACTGAGACAGATCGGGATAAGTTATTTCAAAAGTTACTGCCTAAATGGCTTAAGGGGCTTTTGCTCATGGAAGATAAGTTAAGAGATATCAAGGTGTCTATGGGATTTCCGGAAAGGGATTTTAGGTTCATCAACCTGGAGTTAGAAGCATTGGTCGGGATTGTTCAGGATCTCAAACAAGAATCTGGAGTGCTGATTTCAGGGACCAATGTTGCCAATGCGATAGAGAGTGAGAAAATGGATTTCCACATAGGTGAACAATTTTTAACAGATATTGGGTCTGGTGAAGCTCTATTTCAACCTGAAGGAATGGCTCATTACTTTCCAATACCCGGCCTTGTGCCTCACGAGTCTGATTTGGTCGATCCTGCCCTTGCTATGAAAGCAAAAAATTTTGAACTCCTAAGAGAGCTAGATGAATCCAAAACCGAAAGGGAAAGCCTTGTAAGGAAAATGGACCAGATGGAGTGCTACTATGAAGCTCTTATTCAGGAACTTGAGCAGAATCAAAGGCAGATGATGGTTGAGTTGCAGAACCTCAGGAATGAACATTCTACTTGCCTATACACAATTTCTTCTGGTAAGACTGAGATTGAGAGAATGCACCAGAGTATGAATGAGCAGGCTATGAACTTTTCTGAAGACAAGCGTATCTTGGAGTCTCTCAGCAGCGAGTTTGAAAGAAGGGCTATTTCTGCAGAAGCAGCCCTCAAAAGGGCTAGAATGAACTATTCTATTGCTGTGGGTCAATTGCAAAAAGATCTTGAAGTACTTTCTTGCCAGATTCTTTCTATGCATGAGACAAATGAGAATCTCTTAAAGGAAACCTTTTCTGATTGTTCACTTCCAAATGGTGATGCTTGCCAACCCGTGAAATACCCAAAAACTTCAGAAACTCATACTTCCATTCGATTGCCATGTCAAAATCAGAGCTCTTCCGTACATAGACAACATATAGGTGAAGACATTTTACTAAGCGATTTGAAAATATCACTTCAGTTGCAAGAGGGATTATACAAGCAGGTTGAAGAAGAAATCTGTGAAATGCATTTTGTAAATATATACTCAGATGTGTTTTCAAAGGCTCTTCAAGAAACATTGATTGAAGCAAGTCTTGACATTCAACTCATGAAAGAGGAAATTGTTCAACTCTCTCAGCAGCTAAAGCTCACAAATGAATCCAATGGGTTACTGGTGCTGAGGCTGCAAAATGCTATGAATGACATCGTCTCACTAAATGAGTACAAGGAGATTTGCACAGCAAAGAGCAACAAAGTTTCTCACCAGAACCAAATTTTAGAAGCAAGCTTAAAAGATCTTGCTCATGAAAACAACCTTATTATTCAGAAAACTAACGAGTTGGAAGTTGTTCTGACAAATTATAGAAGTTGTGAGGGCAATTACATGGCATGCAGTGAAGAAAACTTGGAATTGAAGAGTTTATTGGAAAAAGAGAGCCGAGAAAATGGTCATCTTCATGACGAGATATCCATTTTGCAGGAAGAGTTAAAAAGTCTCAGAATTAAATTTGATGAGCTGGCTCCTTTGAAGGATAATCTGCATAATAAGGTCAGATTTTTGTGTACGAAGTTGCAGAAATTGCTGGAATCATATGGTGATAGTTGCAGTGAACTTTCTCTTTGTAGTAGATCTGCTTGTTTCGATTCAGAGTGTGGCGACGTAGAGGGTCTCCTTTTGCAACTAGAAGAGCTGCAAAAGAGTGTTTTTGATAAGATCTTGCTACTCACTCATGAGAATAAAGTTTTAGTGAATGAAAAACATATGGCTCAAGTATCTTTACACACAGCTGAATCAGATGTTCTAGTCATGAAAAAGAAGTTTGAGCATGATTTACAAGGGGTGCTAAGTAATGTAAGTGTGTCTGATTCTCTGTTGCAGAAACTTCAGTTAGATTTTGAGGTCATTGTTGACAGGATCAATGCTGGTTTTGGTCAAGGTGAAGAGATTTACTTTCAGCATCACAAAGAAATTTTGTCCAGTTTTGATCATTTGGAAGCTGAGCTACAACAACTTAATTCCAGAAATCAGGAGCTTGCTCAAGAAATCATAAAGCTAGATACTTTATCTAGTGATCTCGAAATGTGTAATCTGACATTAGCAGCAATTACAGAGCAAAAGAAAGTTATGGAATTGTCTTTACAGGAAAAAACAGAAGAATCTGCCAAGACTTCATCTGAGCTTAATGTTTTGAAAGAAAGCTTGAATTCTCTGTACAATGAGTTGCATGCTGAGAGAATTGTCAGAGATAATTTGGAGAAAACAGTTACAGATCTTACCACAGAGTTGAATGAAAAGCAATGCCAGCTGAAGGATTCTGATATGAACAGACACCAAGTGCATTCCAGAAATCAGGAACTTACAGAAGAATTTAAAAAGCTAGATACCTTATCCAATGATCTCAAAATGTGTAAGCTGAAGTTAGTGACAATCACAGAGGAAAAGAAGGCTTTGGAATTGTCTTTACAGGAAAAAACAGAAGAATCTGCCATGATTTCAGCCGAGCTTAGTTTTTTGAAAGAAAGCTTGCATTCTCTAAACAATGATTTTCACAGTGAACGAACCATCAGAGAAGAATTGGAGAAAACAATTACAGATCTTACCACTGAATTGAATGAGAAGCAATGCCAGCTGCACGATTCTGATATGAACAGACAAGAACTTAATTCCAGAAATCTGGAGCTTGCTCAAGAAATTATAAAGCTAGATACTTTATCTAGTGAGCTCGCATTGTGTAAGCGGACGTTAGAAGCAATCACAGGGGAAAAGATAGGATTGGAGATGTCTTTACAGGACAAAACGGACGACTCTGCCAAGATTTCATCAGAGCTTAATTTTTTGAAAGAAAACTTGTTATCTCTGCACAATGAGTTGCATGCTGAGAGAACCTTCAGAGAAAAATTGGAGAAAACAGTTACTGATCTAACCACAGAATTGAGTGAGAAGCAATGCCAGCTGCAGGAATCTGACATGAACAGGCAAGAACTGGTCAGTCTCAAGCAACTGGTCACAGACTTGGAATTTGAGAAATCAAGAATGTCAGATCTTCTACAGAAATCTGAGGAACGGCTTGAACATGCTTTAAGAGGATCTTCTTCTATTGACTGTCTGGAAATTCACTTTTCTGAACTACATGAATTTTCCATTGCTACAGATGTTCTTATGACTTCTACCAGAGCTCAGTATGAAGGTCATGTAGAGGAACTTGTTGAGAAACTTAAATCCACTTGCAAACAACTGGATCTGCTTCACAAGAAGAGCTTTTATATAGAATCTAAACTAAATGACTGTGTTTGCAGAGAATCGACTTACATTGCAGAGAATACAAGATTATTGACTAGTCTTGACTCCCTAAAATCTGATCTAGAGGCCTCCACCTCTCAATGTAGAGCACTAATTGATCAAAATAGTGCAATAATATCAGAACTTAATGAGCATAAGAGTAGGGCAGAGAGTGTCAGCGATGTTCATGCACGTGAAGGCCAGTGTGTTCTTGAGGTTACAAGGCTGGAGCAGGTGCTGGCTAGTCTCTTTTTGGCCAAGGAAGAAGCTGAACTAAAATGTATTGTTCTCCAGGCTAAATTGGATGAACTGGAAGTTGCAATAACTTCATTGAAACAATCAGATGATGAGTTGTTAAGGCTGCAGAGCCAATGTAATGACCTAACCAAGAGGCTTGCTGAACAGGCTCTTAAGACAGAGGAGTTCAAGAATTTGTCTATTCATTTGAAGGAACAGAAAGACAAGGCCGAAGCTGAGTGTCTTAATGCTCGTGACAGAAGAGGACATGAAGGACCACCTGTTGCTATGCAGGAATCCTTGAGAATTGCATTTATCAAGGAACAATATGAAACAAAGTTGCAAGAACTAAAACAGCAACTCGCTTTGTCAAAAAAATATAGTGAGGAAATGCTGTGGAAACTACAAGCTGCAATTGAGGAAACTGAGAATAGAAAAAAATCTGAAGCGGCTCAAATAAAAATAAATGAAGAGCTGGGAATGAAGATCTTGGAAATGGAGGCTGGGTTACAGGCTGTGATTTCTGACAAGCGCAATTTGTCAAATGCATATGACCTGATAAAGGCTGAAAAGGAGTGTTCAGTGATAACCCTTGAATGCTGTAAACAAGAAAAGCAAGAGCTAGAAGCTTCTCTTCTAAAATGCAATGAGGAGAAGTCCAAAATTGAAGTAGAGCTTACCATGGAGAAGGAGTTAAATGAGAGTTTGAAATCTCATGCCTCAGTTCCAATTGAGGTCAACGACACATCCTCTTCATTCAATTCTACAGAAAAATCTTCTCATTCAGCTTCCAAGCAAGAGCCAGAGAGTGCAAATTTACTCACCAATGTGCAATCTGAGGTTACCTTTTCTGGAAAGAATATTTAATTATCACTTCTTAAAAGAATCTTCATATATAGGATGATATTATTGGTACAACACTTAAAAATTGATTTTGATTACTGAAAAGTGTTGGTTGTCCAAATTTCTTGCTGATTTCATATCAGTGTCCACAAAGATATGTTAATTAAGAAATAATTTTTTATTTTACTAGATAGTTTATTTTGTATACTTTGGTGATGCAATCATGTCATCATAATTTTAGGTTTTCATCAATTTATAAAAGTTTCTATCAGGGCTGCTTATCATCATTGGATGTTTACTCCTATGAAAGCTACCTGCAAGACTTATTATTTATCATATTAGACCAAAGTTTTTGGAATGTATTGCTCATGTTTGCAATAAGTATTAACAGTTTATTTGCGTAATCACTTGATAGGACCCTCTTGCATCTAGAGTTATAAATGGATGTCAAACACTTGGAGCTGAAGAGGACTTGCAACAAAAAGAAAAGAAGTATGTGGCTTTAACTGAAAGTCTGAAATCCAGCATTGACCACTTGAATAAGGAGGTAATTCTTTAAGATGAACTAAATATTAGGTGCATTATTTGTACCATTTTTATCTATTCTCGTTTCCATTACTCTCTTTTTACATCCTTGCTTGTAAACTGTCCTTTTATAATATCATGCACTACAAGATATGGATAGCATTTGCAATTTTGTTGTCATCGGGTTGTTATTTTTATAGCTGTGTCTGATACCAATATGATCTCTAAGATTTGTCTTCTGATTGCAGTTGGAAAGGATGAAAAATGATAATTTGCTTCCTCAAGTTGATGAATTCAGTCATGAGCCAACTTTTCCAGGTCTTCAAAGAGAATTGATACAGCTACACGAGGTAATCGATTCTTATTGCTTGGATTGCTATGAAACATATCATTGTCCAGAATCTTATTTATTTTGTACTTTGCCCAGGCTAATAAAGAGATAGGAAACATATTCCCTGTGTTCAATGAAACCTTTGTCAGTGGTAATGCATTAGAAAGGGTGCTTGCTTTGGAGGTTGAGCTTGCTCAAGCATTGCAGGCCAAGAAAAATTCAAGCCTTCAATTTCATAGGTACATTCTTCTATGCATTACTTTATGCATAACTCAAGTTCATTTCGTTTATCTAATCTCACCCGTTTACCTAGAGTTATTTCTTTTTCTTCTATTTTCTTCCTTTTCATGCATAACTAATTTTAATTTATCGTTACTTTATGTAAAATGTGAGATACTTATTGGTTTTCCAGAAGGAAGCTCTGCAATATGCTACTACATTTTTTAGCATAGTAATATGCTTATGTAAAGTGGAGAAAAGTAATAGATAAAACAAAAGAAATACACAGTAAATCAAAAGCTTCTCCACTTTGTCTTAAGTAGAAACTTCGTGCCTAAAAAATCCAAGAGTGAGCATAAAGACAATCTTGCTAATTTAGTAGGTTTAACCAGCAAGCTGCAAGGTTGGTACTTGGTAATGTTCTCTCTTTAGGATGCACTGCGCGGAAGTCTTTTTTAACAACACTTGCTACTTAATTTTCTTCATCTGCATGTGGCTCCACAACTTACCTTAAATGTAACAAACATATAAATGTGGTGTGTTATTTTTTAACTTCATAATGATAAGACCATATGCATGACAAATACCTGCTTACTGTCTTGAAAGGTTTCCTCTCTACTATCAAATAATTAAGACCAATGCTATCATTTTTTTGCATACAGAAATGCAGTAGATAAATATATTGTTCAGCATTTATGTCCTAGTTGACTTTCTGCATGCATGAGCATTTACTGAAAAATAGCATTGAAACCATTCAACCACAAAGTTTGAGACATTTTTTGTCCTATGCTCCAGCTCTTTCTTGAAACAACACAGTGATGAAGAAGCTGTATTTCGGAGCTTCAGGGATATCAATGAGCTAATCAAAGACATGTTAGAACTAAAGGCAAGACATTCTGCTGTGGAGACAGAACTAAAAGAGATGCATGACCGATATTCTCAATTAAGTCTTCAGTTTGCAGAGGTTGAAGGTGAGAGACAAAAACTACACATGACTCTTAAGAATACTAGAACATCATCCAAGAAGGCTCCAAACTCATCATCTTTCTTCAGGGACCATTCTTATAGCTAAAGTTAATGCAGCATTTTTTGCACCCCTTGCACAGTATAATAATTCATTCATGCTTGGTTAAGATGTTAGTGGCCCCATCATATATTCCATCTTTATTATTACATAGATATAGATTATGCTATATAAGGGGTCCTATCACAGCTATAAGGAGATATTTTTGCAAGGGTTGGTATTGTGCTACATCACTTCAAAGAAGCTGATAACAATTGGTGAAAATAAATGTCCTTGGCTAATAGAATCCAAGTAAATATTCCTGTAACATCCTCTACCTGAGCCTTAATGCTGTGATTGTTTTTATGTATAGGAACAATATCTTACAAGATTGTTTCTATTTAGAATTTTTTTTGCGACAACTTTCTTTTAATCCAGCTGAACCATGATGTATATATTTTTTTTGTAATTAAAATGAAGTCATAACAAAATCTTGAATTACCCACACTATTATAATTCGGGGATAACATATGCTGCTATCTCACTTAGTTTAGCATAATTACTTGTCACCTTTTTACTGGTTGATATCTCCTTCCTTTCTCAAACCTTACCCAACTACATTATTTTAGAAATTAAATCAATTTTAAACAATAAAAACTTGTTGGCTACAAACGTGAGCAAATTCACGTGTTTTTTTAGCCAGAAAAACAACCAAAGTCACATACACATAAATAACCAATCTCAAGTATATGTTTTATGGTGCAAAATACATAGGTTACCTTGCTTAGGTTTCTTTCGTTTTAAAGTGATAAAATTTCCTCTATACGCATTTGAATAAGGTTTGAACAAAGTTTAAGTCAGTTAAAGTTCCACGATAACATGATAATTGCAATATGCATTATTTCAGTTGTCTTTTCTTGCCAATTTGGAAAACTTTGCTTTCAATATCAGTAGATTGCTACTTTGCTAGTACTTCCATAGGTGCAGTTATTCATTGCTCTCTATATCAGTAAGGGGCCTCACACCATTGAATTCATAGATAAGCTATTATTATTTGATATGGTTAAAATCATTATCACCCTAGTGGGAAGGGAAGGGCAACAAGGAGAATAAAAATATGGCGTTTAATTAATTGATATGATGTTCATGTGCCTCTAAACTTAGACCACATGCTGAATAATTTATCTGCTTTTAATCTTTATGTTCTTTTTGAGTCAGACTCCTATCCAGTAACTCCTCTAGATGACGATTCTTTTTTTTAGTGTAATTGTAATGATAAAAATGTAATATTAATGTAAATTAAATGACATAAATGTCATTATGATTTAATTTTTTATGCATTTTTACAGAACTGTCCTAAGAGTTTGTCCTTTTTCAACATTTATGTAGTTATAAATGTTTATCTCTAAAATGCAAAAAAAAAAAAAAAAAAAAAAAAAACATGAATTTTGCAAGGGCTCGAGTGAAAGAATTATGATATTTATGAACTGTATTGGGTAAAAACTATAAAGATAGAGTTATGCTTCGTTTGGATGAAATGAGAAAATAAGAAGAGAGAAATATGTGAAAAAGAGAATGAAAATAAAGAAATAAATGAGAAATATAGTGAATTTTAGTATTGTTTTGTTGTATAGAAAAAAGTGTGTTTCTTCATCACTTTTCCTTTAAATAACTTCCAAAAGATTAAAAGTATTTATTTAGCATCTCTCGGTCTCAACACATATATGACAGAGATGGGAAGACAAGCCAATTCAACCATCCTTTTCTTTTTGTCTCTACTCTATCATATAAGCCAATGAGTAATAATATGCCATCTTATACACTTAGTCTGGAAAATCTTCTATTCTACAAAAAAAATAATCTATATAACTTGTTAATCAATAATTAATGAAAAAAGTATAACCTTGTTTTTTAACGAAATAATTTCATTGATAATGTACCAATGGGACTAAAATATTACAAGTGTAGCGTTTAGAAAAGAATGATGAGAAAGGAAAAAATAATAAATTACAACAAGGATAAGTGTAGCGTTTCCTAAATGGGTTACCATTGACCACAATGAAGGTTTTGGCTTCATCTTCTCCATTGTTGGAAAAACCTCATATGAGTCATCATGTGGTCAAGGAAGCTCCATGGAGCTGAATCGAAAGTTCTTTCAAAATCAATCTTGAGAAGAGCACATTGTCTTCTTATTCTCTTAGCATCTTCAATAATTTCATTGAGGATTAATACCGCCCATCAAGAATGTATTTGCCGTTGATAAAAGTTGATTGATTGTTACTGATCACCGTCCCAATCACTCGCCTAAGCCTGTTTGCAAGCAATATTATTTTACGAGATTTTATATAGCATCCAATCAAAGAAATAGGTCTATAATCCCCCATGTTTTGTGGACTCGCTTTCTTAGGAATTATGCAGATAAAAAAAGAGTTGACACATTTGACAATTTTTTCCATTAAAATGGAAGTTGTGCATCAATTTATAAGTATAAGTACATGTCATAAGGTTATACTTATATATATATATATATAGTGAAAATTGACAAGGGCTTCCAATTTGGAAATTTGTTGTTTATCTGGAATCCACTTTAGGGCAAACAGTCGCTTCTTATTTTCACTTTATTCCCCAGGTTTTTTACCACTGTTATCCAGAAAACTTTATAAAATAAAGCCCCTTCTCCCAAATATAGGCAGAACTAACATGATGAGAAGGACAAAAAGGCAAGAGAAAACCATTTAGAAAGAAATAGCTTTAAGAGGGAATTTAAAACCATCTAAATCTCACATACCCTTATTCTGTCACTTCATATATAGTTGGATAGAATAGTCATCAATGTAAATGGGGTGGCCCCTGAACCCCGCATTTGCACTTACTTGAGTTATGCTATAATAAAACACGCAAAAGTAATGTGTTGGTCTAATTGATTAAAAGAGTTTGGGTTATCATTTAAGTGTCTCCTCCTATTAGATTTTCCTTAACTAGATGGAAAAAACAAACAATGAGATTGGGGGAAAAGGGAGACATCATTTTCATGGATATGCAACACTTTAGCACCACAAAATGAAAATCTCTAAAAACGGAGCTTTGCATTATTTATTTACATTATAGGAGTTATGAAAAATATTCTGTAGACACCAAAAATTGGACACTAATATTGAAGCATCTTATGTATAATATTAAAAATTGATATATAAATAACCGAGCTGATTGCAGATATATGTCACATAAATATGCCAAACCAAAACCCATTAATTTTCGGCCATGATTATTGCTTGTGTCCCATTTGTTGTCCACAATTATAAATGTTTGTTAAGTTTCATATCCCTCCACCAACCATGCAATTTCACAAGTGGACAATTGCTAATAGACAACACTATGAAGTGTACGAAGCACTTGGCATGCAAATCTACCATTAGTGTTTTCGTAACCAAGTTTCCGCCACATTTTTCTCCATCGTCTAAACTGCTGATGTCATCAAAATATTAGGTAATATTAATAGACCTTCAATTATTCCTGCATTGGTACAAAAATATTAGGTGGTATTTTTTCAAACATTTGACATGAGACCCTTTACCACCAATATTTATATATAGATCTCCTAACTTTTTTTTTACTTCCAATTTCGTGTATTTAAAGTTAATATATACGACTAAATCTTTGATACGGAAGCAAATCGCTTTTTACTTTGACGTTCCTAATAATATGTTTATATTAGTTTTTTTTTGTACTATCAAAAGATATCCATGTCTTTTATTATGTTTCTAAAAGAGTATCTCACACATGAGTGAACAACAACAATTATTGTATTATATTTGATGTAAGTATGAGAAACATAATTCTTTTTAGGGGAATATTAACAATATGAAGGAAGAGAAAAAATAATTTTTTTCTTAAAAAAAATAATCTTTAAATATATTAAAAATATTAGACTTACTTGTATCATACTCATTTTCTTATATTTTAAAAACTTACAACAATATTTTTTTGGAAACTTATTAAATAGCACTTCTTTTTATATGGACTCAATAACTCTCCATTCCTACTAGTGAAAATAAATCTTATATTCCCATAACTTTATATCACTTCATTTCTCGTCAATAAGAAACATATACTCCATTAACAATAGTCTTTTTTGCTAAGCAAAAAGAATGTATTAAAGAAATACAAGGTGCTTACTCAATTATAATATATATACAATCAAGTTTCGATAATGTGACTTCTATAAATAGGGTAAATTAAAATACAAGACCAAGAGTCAATGCATTATTATATAAAAGTAAATGAATATGTTCCAGTTGTGAACCAAGTCCACGACTTAATTTGGATTAAATAATCCAAAACTTGAATATAACCAGCAGGCCTATATTTCTTGGTTTCAGTAGGACTCCTTACGAGAGTTGTTTCTATCTACTATTATCTAAAAATAATCAAGTTAAGAGATTGACTCATTTCGCCATATAGACTACACAACAACAAACTATAATATTCTCCGATACTTCTATCCTTTTGCTAGTTTTACAAAAGATTCATAGAGCATAAACAGTTCAGAGGTAGTGTTTGGTAGAATTATTGGTACCTGTAACCAATAATAGAAGCATTTTCACACATTTGATCTAAAGCTACATGTAACAAAGAGATGGTCTAGAGTTTCATCTAGCTCTTTGCACATAGCACACTTCAGCTCTTCAACCTCATGAATTATGTTACTTATTTGAAGTTCATTTTTGTGTGGCTAATCTTCCTCTTAAGAGTTTTCCAAACAAAACAACACACCATTAAGGATGTACGAATTCTTATAAAACAAATTATATCTTTGAGGGTGCACAGTTTAACAAATAATTAGCTTTTATTAAAAACAAGTTAAGAATTTTCAGGTGACTATTTCTCATGATCCCCACTAGGTTAACGTCTATTAAAGCTGAAAAGAGTCATCAAGATACAAATAAACACATAGAGTGTGTTACAGTTATACTAATAAACCTTAATTTTGTGGGTCGCTCTTGAGTTATAAGGTGGTAACGTTTTTGGTTCTCTAGTTAATTAATGTGGTAAATGAATTTGAATAAAACCAAGTTAAAGAAAATTCTAGGAGATTATGACAACCCAACTTCCATATCATTATAAATAATTCAACCATTTAAGTATATATTCATAAGATCACCCCATTTTTTTTGTCACTTGTCCACCTGTTGGAAGATCAGCATATATAAATTCAACATAAAGACAAGGAGTTAATTAAGGCACCCCTCCCCATATATTATCAATATGTCACTTAATTAATTTGTTCCTATCCTTTCTATTCCAAAAACTGTATTCTCCACTCAATTTATTTGTCACTACACACCTAACCGCTTGAAACTGAAAATAGAACCCTACTTGTCGGTACTTTAAGTATATATATATAAGGTTAGGATTAAAATCATTTGTTCCTCTAATTAAGAGAAAGGAGAAAATGGGAGTACAAGGCACTTTGGAATACTTCTCTAATTTACTCAGCAGCGTCAAGAAGAAGAAGAAAAAGAAGCAAACTCAAACCGTTGCTCTGAAAATCAGAATGGATTGTGAAGGTTGTGCCCGCAAGGTTAAGCATGTCCTTTCCCGTGTTAAAGGTACTTCATATATTCTTATCATTTATATGGCTCTATTTTATGCAATACTTTTTGTGGTCTAAAGTGTCCACAACTGTATCATAGTTATATATATGTGGTAAAATTTTCATCCTATTGTGATAAATAGGTTCAAAATTATGTACGTTATCACGGCTATAATATCCCATTGTGATATATATTATGTGATTTCCCTAATGTGTTTTGTCATTGGAAAACATAAATTTTGAACAGGAGCTAAGTCTGTGGACATTGACTTGAAGCAGCAGAAAGCAACAGTAACTGGATATGTTGAGCCAAAGAAAGTGCTGAAAGCTGCTCAGTCAACAAAGAAGAAGGTTGAGCTGTGGCCCTATGTTCCCTACACTATGGTGGCTCACCCTTACATTTCTCAGGCCTATGATAAGAAGGCACCTCCCAATATGGTCAGAAAGGTCGCTGATACTTCTAATGTAAAAGAGACTATAGTGGACGACCACTACTTACAAATTTTCAGTGATGAAAACCCTAATGCTTGCTCTATCATGTGATTGATAAAAAAATTATGTATTTAGTATTGGTTATTAGTATAAAAATATATTACTAAATATATAAAAACAAATGGGGCAGTGGTTTTGTGTAGATTATATATGTTGATATATGATACTATAGTACTTTTTATGTATAGTTATGACTATGATGCATGGGTTGATTCTTATATGTCTGGTTATCTTAATCTTAATGGTTGTTGGGAGAGAAACCGAAGCTTTTACAAATGGAACAGTCTTGTAGGATGAGGATGCTGTCTTTGTCCAATTTTTTTTTATAGATACGCAGTTTTTCCTGAAATTTGAACCAGAATACTCACGTTTCATGTCCTATAGTTCTAGCAACTGAATTTTGACATTTTTTTTCTTCCTGTGCTTGACCTTTTATATATTTTCTCTTTGTTGTGTCATGTGTGTGAGGGTTTGTTCTGTTCCGTGTTTGGTAGTACTTTGAACTGCCTCAGTGCCGGTGGTTTCTTTTGTGGGGTTAAGCAATTTTTTCTTTTTGGGAAGTTCATAAAAAGCCCAAAGGAAGCTAGCTGCATGAGGGAATAAGAAAATGAATGTAGGTTTAAATCATATATTTATAATTTATTATTTATTTATGGTAATCTAACTAATTTAAGAATGGAGATCACCTGTCATATCTTTGGTGTCTTATGTGCGTCCCAGTCCAATTAGAAATTGCCACCTAATTAAAAAGTAAATTAAAAAACAGAAAATAAATTTGTTTACATTACTTGATGCAGTTTGATTGACTTAAGACATGGAGACACTAATTTCTTGGAACGGGTAATCGTTATTCCTAATTTAGCTAGTTCAATAGCAATGGAGGTTAAAACATGGCTACTAATTCCAAATCTGCTCAATTATTACTCCTTTGAATAATCTATTGGTGGGAGTAAATGTAAACCCCGATTAATGATTATCAAAATATCACCCAATGTTTTAAATTGTGTTTATAGTAGTGATTATAATTAGTGTGATTTTGATTATTGTAATTTGATGTCATGGTACAATTACATTATGATGCATTTACGGTTATCAGTGCAAGTGCAACTACAATAGTATTTTTCTTTTACACTTTTAGAGTTTAGACTCTAGATTTCAATAGCTGACCAGACCCACACACACTTCTCAACATATATGTCATTGTTTTTCAAACTCAACATTCATTAAAGATACAAAGTATATGGAATGAGAAAGATATAGAATTCATTTTACATTGAAAAATAAAATTTTGGTGAAAATAACATTTACATCTAAAAGGTGGGAACCAAATACATTCTTTAAGGAATACAAAATAAATAAGTTAACGTTGGAAAACGAAATTCAACACTTATAATACATTTGACACGTTATTTTTCCTTCAAAACAATTAAACACATTATTTTCTTAAGAGTATCCACTCTCAAAATAATTTGTAGTTAGGTTGAATTATCATTGTAAAGAAAATATTTGTGTGAAAACATTTCTTGTTTTAATTTCAATTATGACATGTTCTCACTCTCTTCCACCTCTTCAAAACTTTGAAAATACCATAAACTTATTGTGAAGCGTGAACCAAGATAAAACCATAGACTAGAAGTTTCACTCTTACATATTATTCATTAATTAATAATGCAATGAAATGGACATAAATAGAAGATAATGTTCTATATGCACTCTTTGGGTTGGTTGTCATATACTCATTAAATCCCTGAAACGCAGGAAGATCACGTAACACTACAAAAGAATGAAAAAGTTGTGACCGACTTTTGACGAATAGCTTCAGTTTTTCTACCATTTAACCACTCTGCACTATGTTAATGGATAAAAGAAATTAACAAAGTGACTCAAGATATGTATGACGTATTCTTTCCCCACCCTTTTATTAAATCTATCGATTTATACAAAACACGACAACTCAAGATTTAAACTTCGGAGTCATTATCCCAGGTTCAAAGATTAGCATGAAAGGTCACGGTGTTACCAAATTTCTTAACAAATAATTAAGTTGATGTACTAAAAATGAGACAATAAGAGATGAAAAAAATATGTGAACAAAATCACTTTTTTTTTTTTTGATATTTGCTTGTCACAATTGCTTTTCAAGGCCAACTTCATGGATTGGGCTTGACTTAGAAGTTGTTAACTTGAATTTAGCCAAGACTTGAACATTTGGTCCCTTCCTTAACCATGTAAGTCGATCCCAATTCCATAGCCCAGTATTCTCCCAAAAAAAATTCATAAATTTTCATACATAAGAATTGTCAAAATAATCTCCCTAATCTAGTGCACCAAAAAAATGTCACATTCGTATTCTCTAAAAAAAACAAGCAGAAATTGAAAGGTAGTGAGATTTAGTTATATATATATATTTGTTGACGGTAGTGGAAGATTGAGAATAGGTGGAGAAGAAGCAGGAATTGACGAAGGGGAATCTCCATGGAGGCCAGGATCTGAAGTAGGAGCCATAACTGGCATGATACCATGTAAAGTAACCAACTATAACATAAGGAGAGAAAGAGAGAGAAGAGAGAAAAATGAAATTGATATAATGATTTCATTGATTATAAAGGAGAGCTAATCCTTTATTTATAAAAAGACATAAAGGAAAGCAAGCTAAAACTAGATGAAGCAACATAAACTAAACTAACCTAAGTTACATTTCCTAATAGTTATGAATCCATTTTTACTCACTCTAAGATATAATAGAAGCAATACTAATAATTACTAGCATTTCTCATCTTGAAGTTAAGAGTAAGTAAGATACAATAGTTGTAACTTCGCTATTAAATTTTCAAAATAATTTATTAATGAATACATTTAGTTACTTTTTTATTTAAAAAATCTTTAAATTAAAAACATTTGTGTTAGAAAAGCATTTTTGGATGTACCGAACCAAATTAATTTTCTTTGACCATTCGATTCTTATTCATCAGTTAGAAAATATTCGTATTTGACAATTTTATTTTAATTAATTTATTAGTTTTATATTATATATAATAATAAATAAATACAACTTTTTGTGTGTTTTCAACGTTTACATTTTAAACTATCTTTAATTAATAAGAGAACCCAAGTATAAGAAAAAGTCCAAATGGAAATAGAAAAAGTTAGTGAGAAAAAAAAACAAAAAGAGGTCATGGAAATTAGCTACAATTAGCTACAAAAAGAGGATTTTCCGCCATTAGAGAGTATGAGAAGAAAAAAATAAAAGAATTGTGTTGGAATTTGTGCAATGACTATTTGGCTATAATTAGCCAATTATTGTAACAATGGTTAGTCGTGAGTGCCTACAATATTATCACGTTTTCAAACCCCACCAAACTCAAGTGATTAGATAGCGGTCACGTGTGATGTGGAACATTTTAAACATGTAGCCTACCTAGATTGCGAGCTGCTTCCGTATTCACTTTACAACACCCTTCATCTTTGCTTCTCTTGTATATTCTATCTATAATCATTCACCAATCATTTTGTGTGCACTAATATGCAAACATTAATTTAATTACTATCAAATATTGTTTAGATGACATATTAGTTATAATACTTCAATCTCTCACAGCGGATAAATCACAATTTTTATTAAAATATCTCTTTGAGATAAAATGTACGGAAAACATTACTTATGTTACTTAAGCCTCTCATAGTAGATAAATTTTAATAAAATATTTCATTGGGATGAAAGAAAGTGCGAAAATTAGTTCTGAAGCCTCAGTCTCACAAAACATATACAATTTAATTAGTATAAAAAATTTCCGTTGACACAAGATATAGTACAAAGATTAAGATTAGTTATGTTGTTTTACTATTTCAAAACACATAAATTTAATTAAAACAATTTATCTCTAAGATGAAATGTGAATATTAATATTGTTGCTTCTAACTCTTAATCGTGAAATATTTTCCGTTTATTTATCACTATCTTAATTAAAATAATTTATCGCTTTAGTAATTGACTTTCAATCTCAAAACTCAAGTTTAATATCCATTATTCTTCAAATTGTGCATAACATATAGTTTTAAATGTTTCAAGTGATGAAAGAGAGGAAAAGTTAAATATGGATGAAAGAGAGGAAAAAAAAGTGGATCTTAATCTTGATCCTAAATACACAATACATTATTTTCTTATTCTTATAATATCAAAAGACGCACAAATATAATATTCTTAATGCTTAAAAAATATGAAAAATAAATATATATATATAATACACAATAAAAATATTCCAAATATAATGCATCAAATATATATTAAATAAATATTGTTTAAAAATTTAAAAAATTACATTGTGATATACATCATAAATCCAGATAGGATATAAATTCCAAATGGACAGGTTTTAACATGTGTAAAATAATAGTCATCACTAAACATATCGTCGCGATTTAGTCTTTGATAGATCATCGACTACGCAACTTATAAAGATGTAGGAAGAGATTCCGACCTCTTCAAATATTTTGAAGTCATTATTATGTTTTTTTTTGTGTTTCAAAATGTGGAAAACTCAGATTTAAACTCAATTCGGAAAATATGGTTTTTAAATTTGTATTATGGGCTTCAGAATTGATTATAGATTGAGGAAAGTATTATGGTGTTTGTACCCTTAATTTGTTTCATTAAAAAATGAATTCTTAAAATAAAATAATTTTTTTGTGTCTCACAAAAGTTTATTTTACTCCTATATATCTTTATGTGCAATAGGAAAATTATAATTAATACGTTAATATTATGTTGAATATTTTTCATGGAGCTTTTGGAATGTGTTATTGGGAAAGTATTGGCCTAGGCCATTTTCCATTTTCCACATGGTCAAACATGTATGATTAACTCACCTAACTTTAAAAAGGTGGCAATGTGGATGTAGTATTTTAATTTGTTAATCACATCAATTCTTAAATCATAAAACTTTTAGTGAGTAAAATCAAAATATAATGAAGTTTAGTGGACCATAACAAAATTCATGTGGCGCTAATTCATATCACTTTAGATTGGTGTCAAGATTGATGTGACGTGGAGAATCCCTATAGAAACAAAGTTAACTAAAAACTTTTCAATATTTAAGAACTAGTCACTATAAAAAAAAACCTCTATGAATTCAAACTAAAATACATTAGACTTTTCTAGACCAAAAAGCTTAAATATATAAATTTTATACATTATATTTTATTGTCATTTTTAATTTATAATAATTTTATTTAATTAGATAAAATGTGAGTTTATAAGAATGATAACTCTAGTACTATTATAAAATCATTTAGTAGTTAGACATCAAATTTTGTTCTTGCTTTATTTACCGTATTTTATGATAGTATCTTTTATCAAATTAAAAAGAGAGATTGTGCCACTCAAAACACTAACTAAAATAATTGAAATGAATAAAAATAAAGTGGAATGAGGTGTGTTGACTGAAAAATTTAAAGATGAGTATTTTATTTATGTATATATTACTTTTTTATTATTACTTGGTGTGCATTAAGCATTTAATATGAAAAGAGCTTATATATTAGAATGAGATTTATTTTCTATACCATTTCTATTCAGCTATTATCATATTATTACTATCAATATCTAACATAATTAGTATATAGCTGAATTTCTTAAGCATGACACTACTCATAAATCCTATATGGTGATCTCTAAGCTTCAAAATGGATTGTCTTTGATTATTGACTAGGAAAACTTTTGGTGTACATCAAAAAAATTATATTTTGAGTATTTTTTTCCATAATTAATTTTATTATTAGTGACTTTTATATTGATAAATTTAGCTTCTGAATAAAGTAATCATTTATTCTCAACTTAATTTGTTTCTAAATTCTATATCTTTCTATGTATAAGGCGCACCTTTTTGGTAGAAAAGACTAATATATGTTAAATAAAATTATTATATCTTTCATGAGAATATTAGGAATGTATTTCATACCTTACCATATATTTCAGGGTCTAAATTCAGAAGGATCTATAGCTGTTCAAACAAATCAAGCTCAAAATACAGAATTCACATTCACATTGTTGAGCAAGCAGCATCCTCTAAAAAGGAAAACATATCAACATCTCTCATAGTTGTTGTGAATAATACTAAATTATTCCCCCTATTATTACCATACTCTTCAACTTTATTAGTCATAGCAGGAATAGACCAAGCCCAAAGTATTGAACATACATTCGATATTATCGGGCCAGCAACGTATCAACACATCTACAAATTATTATGGATCGTCGTGATTCTTTACAACACTTATTATCAAACACTTCACAGGTAATTATGGATGATTCTGATTTGATACCCCAGTTATTCCCAGACACTTTATCTCCCATAGTCAATCAAATACAATCAAGCTATCATTCACTACATATTATTAATGATCAACATTTACCTGTCACATATCATCATAATTCATAATAATATATATACTTCTATTCATACATGAAATGTTTTTCTTAAAACACTTCGCATTGAGATGGATGTAGATGTTTTCCAACATTACCTTACATTACATGTCATTAATTAGTTGTAGTTGACGAATTTTTGTAATCTAGTGCATTAACACATTTCTTTTACCTCAAATATATCTTATTTAACACTTGCATTAGTATTGGTCGATAGTAGGAATAGTTTTTGTACAAAATGTGAGCAATTGAACCTTCTAAACAGTGATCTGCAAGTACAGTGACAGTCACAATATTTCAGTTTTCAGAGTCTCTATAACTACAATTAAAATAAAGTTTTATTGGTTATATTTTTCCCCTCAATCATGATAATTGCAACCGTAACTTAAAATAATGTGAGTGACCAACAAAATAAATGGGGTAAAGAAAGTTGATACCAGAGTAAAAAGTTAGAAAAAAAGATTGCAGCAACTCTATTGATGCATAATTAGTTTCGCTATAAACTTTGTTTTCCTATGTAACACAACCGGAACAATTAACATTAGAAATACTTTATTGAAAATAAACATTATCTAAAAATTTATTTAACCATTTGGTAGGCGCAATTGAACCCAGAAGGAGTGAATTCGTTAATACAAGACGAAGATATAAGTGCGATGAGTGGATTTATTCAAAGGAATAATCCAGAACTATTTCAACAGAATACTAACTTCAATGGTAACGAGACATTCTCATATGCACCCTCAGTTCAGGAAAATACAGTGAGTATAAACATCGTAGAACTTTTTATTCTCAAATATAGTACTTGTGCAACTTTTTTGAGTCATTTTAACAATATTGTTGCTTATCATAACTATAAAGCAGGTAGATGCAAGGGTATGGAATCGGCAATTCATGACTAACCAAATGTCCTTGTCACCTCATCTTCGGAACTATTTTATCAACCCTCACATGACATGGGATTCCCAAGGGTACGTAACTTTACTTATATATCCCCTTATATTGGTTTCCAAAATCAATACAATATGATGAAATTCATAATTGTGTCTTGTCCTATATTCAAAATTACTATTATTTAATTTGTTTACATGCTCCTTATGTGGATAAATAAGCATGTTGTAATATAAAGTTAGGATTGTAAGAAAAATATTTTACTCTATATTATTTAGTATCTATAGTAATAATAATATAAAATAAAATGAAAGATGCTGATAAAAGATAATGTTGATATAACATATATTCAATGACACAAAAGTTTCTCTTATAACATTAACTCAGCAAATTTCTCATTAGATTGTAAAATCTCACTAATTAAAGATCTTCTAGAGTTTAGGAGATGTTATACTAAATCGAAAACTTCAGAAGTAACATTATAAAATATATTTAACACATTGGCCACTATTGCTGACATAACCTAAAAAACACATAATCATTCTTATATTTTCATGACTTCCAACATTTTTGGCATACATGCATTCTCAACAGTGTGTGCTCCCTATGTTCCAAACTTATCCCAGGTATATCTAGTCTATTTCATGTTCTTTTTAAGTACATTTTGACGAAACAATTACTTAGTATATCAACATGAAGTATCCATTATGGGTTTCAATCATATTTAGTAAATAAGGAAGCCCAATATGATACTTTAAGGTATGATCATAACGTTTATATAACTACCATTCTATCCTAATACTATCATGCTTGTTGGTTTTTTTATTATAGCATGGAGCCATACCTCCAACCTACTCATGTTCCATTACCAATTATGCTCGAGCCCCATGTTAATTCCAGGTACTCATTTTTTCAATTTAAAATTTTTATTTTCATATTCTAATATTAACATGTGTCCCCTAATCAATATGTTTATTTTAATTTAAAATCTACCTATTGAAGGTGATTGATCTAGTTTATTTTCCGGGCATAGGCTTTCAATGCACCCTAATTATCATGCACAAATTAGCCAACTGTAAGTGGCATGCAATTCCTTTGGATCATTTGGATCTTCAATGCCAATAATGTATCAAATTATTGAACTAATAATCCATTTCTACATATATGGTTATTGAACATGAAATTATATTGATAATGATAATTGGTTTCTCTCGATGTAGATATGATAATCAAAATAATCAATATCACTCACGAGGCATGATACCTAATGGTCTTATGGAGCAAGGTGTTGGCAGCTTAGTGCAACCATCTAGAGGGTAAACAATCTTAACCAATGCTCTTTTTTTATAAGTCTTAACCAATAGTCATTATTACCTCCACAAGATGCTTTTGCATTTTTCCCTTTAATATTAATAGGTGAGATATGATAGATTATATCTTATAATGTGGTTGGACATCTAATAGGTAATTGCTCCAAATAATATATTTTATATTCACATAAATTCATGGATCCAACCAAAATCATATCACATAGTTAAGTGACTCAAGCTTCTTCTATATAGACCAACACTATTGGTTGTTTAGTGTATTTTCTAACTACGTATGTATTCCATATGCTTATTTCATTACTATTTCTAACATCAATTTCCACCCAAAAAAAATAATGTTTTAGTGTTAATTGTGATTACAAATCACTATTTAAAAGTGGTAATCCATTTGTTTTCAAAATATGAAAGGTCAATGCAAGTGGTTGATGAGAGAAATGATGTGCACAATCAATTATTGGATGTCCCTAATTTACAAGGCCAGAGCTCCACATTGTTCCAACGTACAACTCTATCATCCAGCAACTCTGGTTTGCAAGTGATTAGGTCAAGGATTATGGGGCTATCAGGTACCGCCTCACTGGTTCAGATGCCTGAGAGTACACGTCTTTTAAGGTACAATATTTTTTTTTAACTAAGGGTATTATCTCACTCTATGAGTAAAGAACTAATCGATTTTTGGTGCATAACTGTCTCTCCCAACAAATGTCACTCTCAAGAATATCTAACATTTGATCTTTTAGTCTATCTAAAGGATTCAATGAAACCTCATACCACTAGATCTACACTTGGTGAAGAGTTTATTGATATGCAATTTATAATTACTCTTTAGTCTTAATGTGTGGTCATTTGATATGTCATTAATGTAATATTTTAAGGTATATCTTGTTTACTTTAGATACTTTTTTCCTTAATAACTTCTTTGGGTACATTGATGTTTTTTATATTATAAATTCTTATGAATATGAAAACACACAGACTTTTATTAATTATATGTAAAATGAAATATACAGAACATATCTTTGCAAAATACATGCAAGCTCATGTTTTCAATTGATTATATTTGAATATTAACATAGCTTTAAGAAATCCAATTCTTCCGAGTGACTGGCCTAGTTTATTTTCTTGGTATTGGCCTACATTGTACCTTAATTATCATTGGCAGTAGTGTGCAATTTTTTGAGTCAGCTAGATCCCTATATAATGAATGTATCAAAATATTGAACTCGAATTCCTTACTTTTGCATATCCATTTTATTGAACATGAACACATATTTATAAGGATAAGTGGGTTCTTCGAATGTAGATATGATCATAGGAATAATCAATATAATTCACAAGCCATGATGCCTGATGGTCATGTGGAGCAAGGTGTTGGCGACTTCATTCAACTTTCAGGAAGGTAAGCAACTTTGGTCAATAATCACATTTCTCCTATTGAAAGATTATGTTGTATTCCTTTGGTAATTGCATATGCATTAATTCCATATTGCTAATACCACAATTTAAAATTCTATTGTTATCTATAATTTCTTCCCAATAAGAAAACATTTTATTCTATAACCTTCTATATTATGATTAATATTTCATGATTTTCAAAACATGGAAGGTCGACCCGGGTAATAAGCCAAGGAAATGATGAGCAAAATCAATTATTAGATGCCCAAAGTTTTCAGGGTCAGGGCACTGCAATGTACCAACCTACAACTCTTCCAACCAGCCTTTCAGCTTCACAGGCAACAGGGTCAAGAAACATGGGGCATTTAGGTTTCAGGATAAATGACCAAACCAGTTCACAAGTTCGAGTGTCTGAGACTCGAGACCTTTTAAGGTACAGTTATAAGTTTAAAACCATTAATTTCAGCATCAATTTCAATTTGACTCTATTTCTCTTTTTATGATAAATATTCAGTTTAATATGTCTTTAACAAAACTCTTTTAAGGTACCAAATTTTTTACACTACTTCAAATATTTATTGTTTTCTTTAAAATGAAATACCCCATATACATACTAACCTATGTATTTTGACCGAATCACACACACATATATGTATATATTATAAAAATATTGGAGAAATAAAAAATAAACCAAAATATTTGAATTCTATAGATGAAATGGATAAACATAAGAGTATAGAAGATTAAAGATACCCCAATTTTAATTTGAGGTAAAAAAAGCTTTGTAACAACTTAAGAAAAAAAATAATGACATTAGCAGAAAAGACATGTATTATCACATGAAAGAACAAAAAAATGTTTAAGTGATCTAATTATACAAATTGACTTTATATATTCTTTTAACTGTTTCCTGTGGTCGCTAAATAAATGGATTTTCAGTCTTATTAGGCAGGAAAGAGCGTCCAATATACAACTGCAACAAGTGGCTCCTCCTTCTGCAAATAGGCCTACAATTTGGAAGAATTGGAAGGGTAAAAATGTAAGGATAACAATTTTCAGATAACTTCTTATCTTTTCAACTTTTAAGGCAATGATGATACTATTTATAGAGATTTGTTTAACCTAAATAAAATTATATTTTAGAAAAGTAGGATAGTATGAGTACATTTGTTAGCCTTTTGGTGTTAATAATTTGCATAGGGATTATTTATTTGAAAGATTACTATTTGCACCATAGGGTGAGGAATATGTACCGCCACGTCGTGGTCGTCCTCGAAAACGATTTGAAGTTGGAGAATCATCTAAATGTCCTAAACAACCGAAGATAGAGGTACCTAATTTTTTTTGGCTATGGTGCATATTGTTTGAAATTTTATTTTATTTTTATCTAAAAAATCTATTAAAAATGTATCTACATCTTTATATTGATTGGTTTCAGAAGGATTTATCAGGAACAGAAAATGCTGGGCCAACTTCTATACAAGAAGAAGCTAATAATGCTTCTGAAAATGAAAGTAATGAAGTTCAAAATGCCAACCCTACAAGTCCTTCTGCTCCAACTCCAAGGTTGTCATTCTTCTCCAATTCTCAGCTCCTCTTTCTAACTATCTCTTTTATGTTTCACCATCAACTTAGGTACAACAAAAGTTGAAAACTTTCATGGTTTTGAATTTTAGGGATATTGCAAATGGTTTGTATAGCGTGACATTTGAGATGAACGGTGTTCCAATTGATCCTTATCTTAGATTATTCAAAGGACCACCTGGTAATTACGATTACTTTATTGGAATCATCTTCTTTTTTTTCTTTGACTTGTTATCATGCAACAAATCAAGTATTATTAAGTTCTATTGTTAATTTGTTACTAATGATGGTTTAGTTACTTACTATATATGCTACTAGTTCATTATAGAAAATTTAAATTTGGATTAAAAACCAACATTACATTTTGAGAGAAAAAACTTCCTGTATATATATATATATGATTATAATGTTGTTTTTCTTTGAGCAGAAAATTAATGTCTTGTACCTGCTCTCCAACATAGTGATGAGGATCTGGCATATGAAGAACAGTTGAATTGGATGTTCTCACATGGTGTCTTTGAACTTTATAATTCGATGAAATGTTTACTGTTTGAAGTTATAAGCAAAAACTTAAATGAACAATTACATAGTACTTTTATGTATCAATAATGTTATTAATTGGTGGATGTTTGATGGAAGTATATGAATGATTTTATTTTATCTCAAGTTGGGATGTACAAGATTCATCTTTTCCTACTAACCCATCCTATAACTCCAAATTCATTTTGATGAGTTTGTATTTTTTAAATTAAACGTGTTCTGTGTTTCACGATAGGTTAGCCTTCTTAATATCTCACATGCTTTTGAAATGTATGGTTTTTTAACATATGACTATATGAGAATAACTAGTAATGGTTCTTCACTTAGACTGCTAATATATATTTTGTAATATATTCACATTATATTACTTATTTAATATATATATATATATAATATCAATTTATTGGATTAATTTGGTTATATCCAAGTATTATCATCGAACAAGGATCCCATGTCCCCAAAAATTCATGTCATCATGTCCCAAACCATTCATATTCTACCAAGTAATAAAAATACACTATCTTCCGTTTTTATAATTTTTTCTTAATTGCTTAGTATTTTTTGATTGGATTAGAACATAATGAGACAACAAATATTGGACATGCAGGGATAGTCTGTATAATGTATATACAAAAATCAGGTTTCGTTGTAGGGGTAAAAAATGGAGAGGTGGTCTGTGTAATTTCACTAAAACTCAGAAGGTGTCAGTGTAATTTACTCTTTATACTTTCAAAATTCCATATGTTGAAAATGACTTTAAATTCCAAACAATAGTTTGAGTAAGAATTAAAAATTATCCATTTCTGTTTAAAAGATCTCAATTTCATTTTAAATATTACTATTGATACAATTTCCTAAAAAAATATTAATTGTACTATACTATAATTTACTTTATTTACTATTCTGAATAATATACTATTATTATTTACCACTTTGATTTAAAATTATAGTAATATAGATTCTAATCATAATTGGTTTATTTTCCATTTTCATTTACAAATTTAATTACCAAGTATCAAAATAGTGATAATCATCATCTCGTGACTTGGTCAAGTTCCTCCTTACTAGAAAGTAGCTAACGAAACGAGTGGAGGACATTGTGGGAATTTGAATATGTGCACTCGATTCATATCTTATTGCTTAAGCAAACCAGCTGGCTCTAAGAAACATGAATGATTATATATGGTAGTAGATTGAATTATATCATTTTTAAATTTCTCTTATATTTGTGTAAAAAATATATTTGTTTGTAAAAGAAATGATGATTCATAAGTACAAAAAAATTCAAACTCAAAATCAATCTTAATATACATTATTTTATCTCTCACACTTAACTTTGTGTGAATCATCATTTTTTATCATTATTTTATGACTTATAGGAGATGAGTGAAGATAAGATAAACAACTCGAGATTAAATAAAAAAATTGCATTTTATATAAATAAAAAAACTAATGATATTGTAAATAACGTCGAAGTGATCTATTTTTATTTTTTAAAATATCATTACTAAAAAACAATAAACATTCAAGCTTATCTTATTGTCCAAATATTTTTTATTTTGTAGAATTAGTATGTTTTGAAAATGTTTATGGGAGTGTTAAAGGGAGAGCGGACTTGTTGCTTGGTTCAACTATAGTTGCATTTAAATTTTCTATTAAGTCATAAGAAATGATACTTTTTACGCTTAACAATATAATATGTGTCAAAACTTATTTCGTTACAAAATTTATTAGAGCGGACTTGTTGTTTGGTTCAATGATAGTTGCATTTAAGTTTTTTATTAAGTTGTTAGAAATGATAATTTTTATACTTAAAAATATAATATGTATCAAAACTTATTTCATTACAAAATTCATTAATAATTCTAAGGAAATGATGATTAAATGCACACAAAAAAATATCTTTTAATTGGAAGCAATATACGTCACTTTCTATCTTTATGCAAAGATAGAATTAAACCTATCAAATCGGAAAATTTACTGGCATGGTGTAGTTTGACTACACTATGCCAGCTTTGGTGTAGTAAAAAATTTATTTACCGCCTTAGTGTAACTTTTTGAATGTCGTGGATGGGGACCACGACATATTTGTTTGTCGCATTCCCAGTACACGACAAACTGACAGGAGTCGCATTCCTTGAATGCGAGAATCATGGGGGCTAAGTCGCATCTACGGTATGCGAGATTGGTGTCGCATTGTACGAATGCGACATCTGTTCTTCTATATAAGACAGGGGCGAGTCGATACTGTATTTACAGAGAGACGAGGTATGTTTGCCGATTTTCTAGTTTTCTTCAACATTTTTTGTATTAATGTTTTTATCTTATATTTTGTTTATGCTCATATGTAGATGGTGATTATTAGAGATATTGTCAACGAATTTAGTGATGATGAAGACATTGAGCTATGTTGTGATGATGAAGAAGATTTGGAGCTTGATAGTAGTGAACTAGCTAACATAACATACGGTACTCCTTCGTCATTTTTCGTTACCATTGATTCAGATGCTGGACAAGATATCCAAAATAGAAAAAATAATTTAAGTAATGACTTTGATAATGAACTGTTTATTGGCATGCAATTTGAATCAAAGGATGCAACAATAAATGCTATAAAACAGTTTCATATTAAGAATTCTGTTGACTACATTGTTGTAGAGTCAAGACCGGATAGATATGTCGGACAGTGTAAATATTTTGGTAGTGGATGTCAATGGAGAATTAGGGCATCACTTAATGGAAAGCGAGATTTATGGGAGATTAGAAAAATTAATGGAACACACACATGTGTATCCACTAATATTTATCAAGATCATACGAAATTAAATTCATCATTCATTGCAAATTGTATTATTCACTTAGTATCGGAAGATCCTGGTATACCAGTTAAAGCATTAGTAAAAGAAATTGTCACTCGTTTTGGTTATACGGTAACGTATAGAAAGGCCTGGACAGCTAAACAAATTGCAATGTCACAAATTTATGGTGATTGGGAGGGATCTTACAAGGAGTTACCTCGTTGGTTTAACACTGTCCAGTGTTATGCACCTGGTACAATTGTAAGATATGCATCATCTCGTCATGATCAGAGTGGTAGTTTAATTCTTGATAGAGTTTTTTGGGCTTTCAAGCCTTGTATTGAAGGATTTGGATTTTGCAAACCGATCCTTCAAGTGGATGGGACATTCTTGACCGGAAAATATAATGGAACTTTGTTAATTGCAAGTTCGCAAGATGGTAATAGACGAATATTTCCTGTTGCATTTGCCATTGTCGAAGGAGAAACTAAAGAAGCATGGGAGTGGTTTTTCTACAATGTTCGTACTTATGTTACCCCACAACCGAATATATGTATAATATCAGATAGAGGTACAGGTTTGTTGGGTGCACTTCGCACTGAGCTTTGTCAATGGTGTAATGCATATTCAGTATATTGTATTCGTCATGTTGCAAGCAATTTCAATAAAGAATTCAAAGATGGTGACCTTAAAGAAAAAGTTATTCAAATGGGTATGTAGTTAATGTTAATTATGACCTTAATGTTAAATTTGAGTTACTCAAAAGTTATTCATATTATGTAGTTAATGTTAATTTTGATGTATATGTTGTAGGATATGAGTTGATGCGGCCCCGTTTTGAGCGTATGCTTGATGATTTGCGTCAAAAAAATCCCAGAGCAGCAGCTTGGCTAGACAACATCCCTAAAGAAAAATGGACACAATCATATGATGAAGGGAGACGTTATGGGCATATGACGACTAACTTAGCAGAGTGTGTTAATGGTGTTTTGAAAGGATCAAGAGCTTTGCCTATCACTTCCCTTGTACAAGCAACATATCATAGACTCAATTCTTGGTTTCTTCACCATAGAAATGAAGCAACAAGTATGATAATGGACTCCACATTTCAGCAACTCCCAGATGATGCTACTGAGGTTGTAATCGATCAACATGCTCGTGCATTCATTCTGAGGATGATCGGGGGATTTCTGATGCCGGATACATCAGGTTCAAGAGTCCATTTGATGTATCTCCTTCTGTTGGAGGATTTATCTGAAACCTACCAATACAGTTGGGGGTCTGCGGTTTTGGCGTGCCTTTATCGAGGTCTTTGTCGTGCAGCCTTGATTAGCCGTCAAATTGAAATTGGTGGATGTTTGCTATTACTACAATCGTGGGCGTACGATCGCATCCCAATGCTTGCACCAAGATTAAACGTCCCCACTACAAACTTATTTCCACTAGTTAGAAGGTATATTTATTTTACTATTACAAATATTTAAATACATTTCTTCAATTATTAAATTTAATTTATAATTAATTTTTTTTATTATTACATGAATAGGTGGTCCCAACATTTAATAACGACAAACATTCCTGGTCATGCAACCAACATAATACGATCAATGTTGGATCGCTTGCGTGTAGATCAGGTAGTCAAATAATAATTTACTTATATGTTATTTAAATATTTTTTTGAAATATTACTTATTCATTTATATATTTTCTAACATATCTTTATATGTTGATTAGTTTGTCTGGACCCCATATCAAAATATTGATTTTATGGGTCAGATACCAGATATGGATCGATCACGCGTGCCACTTATATGTTTTGCATTAGTTGAGTGGCATGCTGCTGATCGAGTTATGAGACAATTTGGTTTACAACAACCAATCCCTCAAGATCCAATTAACCTGCAAAAACAACACAAAATGGATCTTCGAGGGAAGAATGACTACAACTGGCAACAAAAGCATGATCAGTGGATCCAGATATGGAATCATCGGGAAGATTATGTTATGAATGGTTTGCCGAATGTACAACCTTTGTATCACTACTCAGAGTACATGCAGTGGTACCTACAAAGGACAAGAAAGTACATATCTCCCGACGGGGCATATTCATCTGGATCGGTAATATTTTTTTCTTCTTTTTTTTCTTCATATTTATATTCACGTTCTTACATTATTATTTTTTTGCAGTATAATTTCATTAGATCAATTAGAGATCAATGTGCTCCATCAACCGTTCATGACAACCCGATGCAATTCATACATGGCGTTTACTTGCAGTGCAATGACATGATTGATGCATTCGCTAAACTACTTCCAACGGCCTTCTCCGATAGTAACTATCAGGCACCTCCGACTATGCCAGTTGCACCTGAGTTTCAGCAACAGTTTGAGAGTCAAACTCAAACTGATACTCATCCGCAGGCATTTACTCAGCAATCACCCGTTCCTCAACAACCATTTCAATTTCAAAGTTTTGGAGCGTTGAGTGATTATTCAATCTCTCATCAATTCGGATCTTCATCACATTATGAAGAGTCATTACCAACTATGTTTGGAACGACTTCTACAACACCATTGTCGGCATTCAACTCTGAACAATACTATCAACCTACAATGCCGACACAAGTGGATGATGAAGATGATGAAGATGATGAAGAGGAGGAGGAAGAGGTGCCTCAGTTAGTTAGAGGTGGAACAAGACAACCAACACAACCAAACTTAAGAGTGCAACCACCTCGAAGGAAAAGACCACCTCCATGCGGCACATCATCTCATAGACGCCATTAGGAAATAGATTTTGTTATGTTTTTTATTTTTTTTTCCAAATATGTACTAAATTTGAATTTTAATTAAAATTGTGATTTTGATTATCAATTATTATTATTTCGTTTCCTATTACAAATATTCAATACTAATAAAATAAAACATAAAATACAAAAATATAAGAAAAACTACAATGCATAAAAAGGGTATTAGGATAAGGGTAGAAACACCAAAAACACCAAAAAAAACACGCTACTGTTTGGAGGGATGTCGCATTCTAACAATGCGACACCAAAGTCGCATTTTCAGAATGCGACTTACACTATGCCATGAATCTCGCATGTTTGGAATGCGACACATATGTCGTGGTCCCCATCCACGACATTCAAAAAGTTACACTAAAACGGTAAATAAATTTTTTCCTACACCAAAGCTGGCATAGTGTAGTCAAACTACACCATGCCAGTAAATTTTCCTATCAAATCGGACACAAAATAAAAGTTTTCAATGACTTTCCTATTTTAAAATTAAAAGGTGCATGATCCTGATTTTGAATTGACCACTTCCTAAGTGAAGTAATATTTTCCATTAATTACATATGTACTTTCTAGAATTATATATGATTTATATTGAATAATAATATCGGTAGAGTTATAATATATTATGTTACCAAATTATTCTCCTATAATTCATTCTATATTATAAAAAAGTGATATATGTCACTTGTAAACTAATTATTAATAAATAAAGTATCACATTTTAGTATATATTACTTTGACAAAATATGAGGATATATAATTTTTCATATTTGTATAATCTTTCTATCATTTTTACCTCATGCTTATTTCAATAAAATTAGTACAGGAATACATGTGTTTTTTTGTTTATTATTAAAATAAGTATGATGGAAATCATACCTCGGTTCAATCAATTTGCCTCAAAATTAGATCATGATTTAGTATAGCCAATGTAATCAAATTCATCAACAATTTAGTTGGGATCGAACTGGGGTATAAACTGACCAAACCTAAATGGATAATTACTAGTTCATTTTTAACGAATCCTACTTGAAATAAAAGTTGAATCATCCCAATATCTCGCAAATGGTAAAGAAACATCGATACTAACATTAACAATATGGGTCAAGCCCGTGGGCCTTGTCCATATGTTGTCGTTGGGTAAATAGAGCGTGAAAACTCATTATCAAGTTTTCCGGCGTGCGAATGAGCCTGCCTCTCATTGGGCATCCAAACACATACATCAATTATCTAGATCCATAAATTAATGGTGCTTATACCTCATATAATTTTACAAAACATTTAAACATGTCCATGCAATAATTCTTTTTAATAAGGCCTCTATCCCTTAGAATTTAGTATCATCTCGCCCCTATCTCCTTCAAAAATAATTAATCTATAAAAAAAATTAATATTTTAAATAAATCATCCTATCAGAAGTCTTAATAATTTAATTAATAAAAATATATAATTATTCGATGCAGAGTTGATTAGAAACTTAATTGTAAGGACACATTTTAAATTATTTTAAAAGTATATGAAAATAATTTAAAACTTTTAAATTTTGAAGACCAAAACTTAATTTAGCATAATTTAATAATTCACTCTAAATATGGGAAATGTGTAACTAACAATTAAATATAAGGATTTGATATCAAATTTGGTCTTCAAAATATAAATGAGAGCCGATAAGAAAAGATTATCGTTATCAAATTTGGTCTTCAAATATAAATGAGAGCCAATAAGAAAATTTGGTCAAGAAACATCAACTTTGGTCAAATATCCCAGAAATTATGATTCTTAACAAGTAAATGATATATAAGATATCACATTGACATTTGTGAAAACTATACACAAGCTTTGGTAAATTTGAAGAAAGAACTGTTGTCTCAAATTTTGTCATGCACTAATAAAGATGAAGCAAAAATAGAAAAAATAATAAATATTTAATTTTTTAATTGACATGTCATGTTCTCATTGGTACAAAACATAATTTCGGACAACTACTCCTTATTTGATAAATTTTGGAAAGAACTATGATTCTTAACACTTAGGCCTATAAAAATAGCTAACACAATGGTGAACACTCATCTACCATAGTCTCCACCATAATTCATATATCAAACCATTTCCTTGAAAAACTTAGCCTCATCAACATTTATCTCTCTCCTCCCTCCATTTTTTATTACTAGAAATTTTGACCACCAATATTAATTGTTGGCTATATAGACAACACTTGTTTTATTCCTTCTACATTATGAGCTCCATCATCCCCCAAAATTATGAGAGTGAGACACAAAAGAGTTGGTTAGAAATGAGGGATGAAGGTTAACCATTGATTAGAAAAAGTTTGTTGGGTTGGCATTTTGAACTTCATTCCTTATATTCCTACACTTGTGTTATTTGTCTCTTAGGGTACATAACAACTCATGTATAGAGATAGCAAAGGAAAACTCCAAAAATTACAAGGAATGGAGTTCAAAATGTCAACCTAACAACTATCTTCTACTCTGAGTCCAATGCCAACCTAACTTTAATTCAAGTAGAAAAGGAAATCACCCTTCATGCCTACACTGGCATTGGTTATCCACAAAATATTTTAGGGGTGAAAATATATATCATGATATGGGTAAGTGTATTTAAAATTTTATTTTTAATTAAATATTTCATAAGTATTAAACTTTTTTAATTTTATAATTATATATTATCTATTTTATTCGTATAATCAATTGTGTCTATTTTATCACTCTTTTTTAGCAAAGAATTAATCTGTTTCATGATGTGTGTGAATATCCTCCCAATTATATATTTAAACTTATACCATTAAACTAAAATTTTGTTGGTTATTATATATTTTATTATTAAGTGTATATAAATTTTATTATTCATGTAATAACTATTATATTTATTGATTGTTAAAAATATACAAATATATATTTAAACATAAAAAATCATTGGGTATCCGCATATCTCTGCTAGGTGCATGAGTACCAATTTTATATATTCTATCTTTATGGGAGTATTAATTTATAATAATATTTTTATTTAATTAGATAAAATGTGAGTTTATAAGAATGATAACACTAGCATTATTGTAAAATCAATTAGTAGGTGGACATCGAAATTTGTTTTTGTTTTATTTAATTTTATTAAGGATTTGTATCTCATGATAATATTTTATTGAATTAATAAAAGAGTTTGTGCCACTCAAAACCGTAATTAAAATAATTGAAATGAAAAAAATAAAGTGAATTGAGGTGTATTGACTGAAAAATTTAAAGTTGAGACTTTTATTTATGTATATATTACTTTGTTATTATTTGGTGTGAGTATTTGATTTAAAAAAAATCTTATATATTCGAATGAGACTTATGTGCTATATCATTTCTATTCAACTATTATATCTTCATTACTATTAAACAGACCGTAAGATTCTAAAAGATAAAGAGTGTAGTAAGAAGGAAAAGTCTATAAAATTATATTTTCTTTAACCATCATTGTCTAATAGAATTAGTGGATAGGTGAATTCCTCAAGCATAACATTAGACATAAATCTCATATATCTTTGTCTTTCAAAATGGAGTAGTCTTTGACTATTGGTTAGGAAAACTTTTGACGTACACAAAAAAAAATTAAATTTTTAGTATTTGTTTCACAATTAATTTCCTTGTTAATGAATTTTATATTAACAAATTTAGCTTATCAATAAAGTAATCATTCATTCCCAATTAGACATTTTCCAAGTTCTATATTTTTTTTTTTTTTGAGAATAATGTATCTCATGATATAACGAGATAATTTATATCTTCCAGCCACTAAAATTGTGATGTACCATTTAATTATTTTCTACAAAAATATTTTTAAAACAAAATAATACACATGTCATTCTTTTACTGGTTGGAGGAGTTAAGTTATCTCATGATATGAGGTGATACTTTATTCTCATTTTTTTTTATGAATAACACGTACCTTTTTGATACAAAAGACTCTAACATATGTTAAATAAAAAATAATGATATCTTTCGTCAGGAATGTATTTCATACCCACCATACGTTTTAGCGTCAAGATTAAGAAGAATTTGTAGCTGTTTCAACAAATCAAACTCAAAATATAGAACCCACATTCAGATTATTAAGCAAACAGCTACCTTTAATAAGGAAAAAAATATCAACATCTCAGTTAGTTGTTATGGATAATGCTATATTATTCCTTGTTATTACCAAACTCTTCCACTTTACTAGTCATATGAACACACCAAGCCCAAAATATTGAATCTACATTCGATATTATTGAGTCACCAACCTTCTCTAACAAAGAAAACATATAGGTACGTCGTTCTACTAGTTATTATGGATGATTGTGATTCTTTACAACAGTTATTATTATCAGACTTTTCACAGGTTGTTATAGATGATCCTGATTTGATACCCCAATTCACATCACTTTAAATATTTCTCACGACTTATGTCATATTTTGTTAATCATATTAACAAATAATGGAGATTCCTAAGGATATGAAGGAAAACCAAAGTTTTTTAACATTTAAGAACTAATCACATTAAAAAACCTTTAGGGATTAAAACTAAAATACATTACAACTTTTGGGGAACAAAAGCTTAAATATACCAATTTTGTATATCCTATTTTTTATGTCATTATTTATTTATAATAGTATTTTTTTTGTTTAATTAGACAAAATGTGACACTATCACTATTCTAAAATAAATTAGTAGTTGGACATCGAAATTTGTTCTTGCTTTATTTACTCTTATTAAGAATTTGTATTTTATGATTATATATTTTATTGAAGAGGATAATGTGTATAGGAGGGAAATTATCTTTTCGTACCAATCAAACAATGTCACGTGTCAAGTCATTTAATATTTAATATTTTATTTTTATTTGTATTTTTTTTATCTTCTCTCTCACCTTCTTGCACACATTCTCTCACTAAGAACCAAGAGTTTTCATAGCCATATCATTCTCTTTTATCTCCTCCCATTCTTCTAGTATAATACTTTGTGACTAATTCACTATTTCACAACCTTGTCGTCCATAACTTTATCGTCCAAGTCACAAGGCAATCAACCTTATTATTGCATCAACCAAATACATAAATATTAAATCAATGATAAAAATGTAAATAATTTCCCCTTCAGACTCACATCACAACAATAAACATGTAAATAATTTCCAGATCACATATGTTCCATTATACATCAAAACAGAATAAATTAACAACAAAAACATAAAAGAATAAAATAATCAGTAAATAACTCTGTAGCAGCGGAAAAAAGAGCGGCATCGGAGGGAATGAATGAGAAATAATGAAGGGAAAGGAGTTATATGAATTAGTATATTCAAAATAATGAAAATTGTTGGGTAAAACGGTGTTTATAAGATTATTGGAAATTCTAATTAAGAATCAATTCTGAAAAGGTGAAAGGGAATGACATGAGTATGGAAACTCTTGGTTCTTAATGAGAGAATGTGTGAGAGAAAGTGAGAGAGAAGATAAAAAATATAAATAAAAATAAAATATAAAATATTAAATGACCTGACATGTGACATTATTTGATTGGTATGAGGAGGTACCACTTCAGATATTAGGGTTGAAATTACCCTAGCAGATGTGATTAAGGGAACTAATTATCTAAAGACTAAAATTAAACTAAAATACTGATTTTATTCATATCACTTGAATGAGATTTAACATTGCTTAAATAGTACTAAAAACTAATCTATGGATTGATAAATCTAATCTCAATCCCATTATTTGAAAAGTAAATCTAAAGATAATTTAAATATAATCTTATCATGATCTCCTCCTAATTAGATAAGATAATATTTAAATTTAGGATTATATTCCTTCAAAACTAATCTAACCATAATATTTAAAAGTTTAAATTTGATTGGTGGTTGAATTATTCTTTTGGATCTGGATGTACCACCATCAACAATCTTATTGAGTTCAGACGGCCCAAGAGAGCTCCACCGCCACACCCTTGCTCCCTTTTGTTGTATGTTTGTTCTATACTTCATTTTTGTTTTGAAAAATCAAATCAAATCTAATAATAAAACTAAAGTAAAAGAGCATTCTTCTTACAATAAGAAGAAAATTGAAATTTGAGTTTATTTTATTTGCATTGCATTTTTCAGTTAGCAAGACATCTATATACTATATAAGAAAACTAAGTCATTGTCACATTAGCCATAACATGTGTCATCACTACTATCCTTCTTTTTCCTCCAAATTTTTTTTCTTCATTTCTCCTCCAACATTATCTATACATGTCCATTTCATTTAAGTTTTCTACTCATATTTGATATTTGATTATGTGTCTTTAAATAATTCAAATGTCAAAAATATAATGTTTCTTTATTGTTCTAAAAAGAAATCTGCAACTTTTCATGGAAGTTGACTTATTCTTTTATCTTTGAGTCTATGTTATGGTAAAAACAAAACTTTATTATTATCAAATTAAAATATACTATGAATACAATTTCTTTATCTTATATTTTTATAGAATTTATTAATCATTACATATGTTATATATTTATTAAAAAAATGACACCATATTTTTTTAATTATCTCTCAAATGTATCGTATAAGTTAATTAAAGATAATAAAATGTCATAAATTATAACCTTTTGTTTTATTTTCTTTTTACATCTAGACAAACTTTTCAAGTATTAAAATGATCATTTATATGAATTGTGGATAATTATGAAATAATAACGGTTTTGGAGAGAATTACTCTCGAGATTTAAGAGTAATTAATGTGAACAATAAAATATAAAAATACATAGTAGAAAACTAACAATAAAGAAAAATTCATAGGGGAATAAAAATTACATAAGTGAATAATGACAATAAATTTTGTTATACTATTGTAATTTGAAATCGAATAAGTAAATAAATATCGCCTAACAATTAATAATTACTTTGAATAAATACCGTTCGACCAAAAGTGGTGAACATGAGAGAATAGAAACACACATTGTCATTTATTATGGTGCTTATGGGTGATATCGATGATGTTATTAAAGGTGGAAAATAATGTATAGTAATCACTAAATGCAAATTAGTATGTCTGCTTTATTTTAAAAAAAATCTAAAAATTTAATTATAATTTTCTCATTTCCATTACTATCTATTAAAATATTATTTTCGAAGTTATCATACTAAATCATTAAACCCATAAAGTATTAAGGTCACATGTGTCTTTTTAATGCAAACATAATATGTGTGTTTTAACAATGCAATTGCACAAATAATATATATTCTTAACCATATGAATGCATATATAATGTATGTTCTGAATCATACAACAAAAAAATATCGTACCGTGCAAATGCACGAGTCACTTGCTAGTTTTGCATTTACAATCTTGACCTTGAATGGTCAAAATACATATTTTCATCTATCATATGCTCTTCTTATACAACACATTATTTCAAATACTATTATATATTTATTTAAAGCAATACAATACAAAACTTTGTGGACTTATAATTGCAACCTCTGCTGTATATATATTGCAAGAGATATGCCCTCAAAATTAAGGGATGGAAAATTTAGAAGCCAAGCATGCATCTACAGCTTCAGCAACAGTAAGGAAAACTAATTCTTTTCCTATTTTTTCCACAAAGTGTGCTAGTTTAAGTTTGTGAATTAGTAGCCACCTTGGGTTGACAACAGCTAACTGCAGACAAACATAACAATGGACAAACATTAGAGTTATAATTGGTCTGAGAAAACCCACACATCATACACTATCATGTCCAAAGATAGAGAGGTTCATGGTTGTCTCACTTGTATGCCACGTGTATGCAACTTCTTGTGCAGTTCCTCCAACGCTAGAATCCCAGAAGTGTCAACATTCATCAGGTCTATCAAAGAGAATTACAGTACCATTCAAAAGGCAAGTTAGTTAAAAATATTTTAACTTAGTCAGATAAATACTTGTTCGGAAGGGCAATCACACACTCCGAGAAAGATAGGGTGATGAGATACTTTTGTTTATACAAAAAAAACACACGAAACAAGGCGGACACTTACTGGTCATGTCTAAGATTACTGCTTTGACCCTTCCCTTAGCAGCTTCGTTTAACTCAACTTCCTCTTTCTTGATCAACTTTAGTATTCTGGAACAAGTGAATAAAAGATTAATATATAATTAAATATAATCTCTTGAAACCAATTACTGAAGTGATTACCTTTCTCTAACAAAATTAGCATTTGCAAAGCATAGTGAGCCAGAGCTTATCCGAATAACTAAGATGCTTGGAGTGCTTATTGCCATGGGATATTGAACAACATCACAGAATGCATCTGTTCTTGGAACTCTTCCCAGAATTTCTATCCCTGGTCGAATTGATTGTATGAGTATCTTTGCAAATGAGATTGACACCTACACAAACAAAAATATCAATATCAGATTTTTTTTATGTATATTGTTCTTTATTCAGTTATCTGTTATTTGATTGTTATTCTTTTTATAAATATTATTTGACATTTGATTTTATGTCCAAGTTAACTTTATAAGGCTTGGGCAACCATGCTACCATGCGTTTGTGTGTCCGAATAATGTTTATTAGATGACAAGAATCTCACAAGTCTTGGCCCACATGGACTATTCTACTTTGAATTTAGATCAAGATTTTATAGTTGTCGATAAAGGATTATTATAGTGCCAATACTATATATTCAGTACTAGTGATCATGCAATGGATGTAAACCATAAAGTTAGAGATAAGAAGAAAAAAACAGATAAGAAAATGGTCAACAAAGCAAATATAAAAATGCTATCATAAAGTTCCATGGCTACGGAAGGATATGTCACAACCAGAAAAACATTATTTCTTTACATATCGAATGAAGGAATATAATTGATTAGATGCTATCATGTAGGCCCACCCAACTTTTTTCATTCCCTCTTGCCCAAAAAACACAAAAAAATTAATACATTGCACAAAAGCTTGAATTTTGTTACCCCTTCATACCAATGGAGTTCTCAATATACCTAATAAAAAACCAAGACAAAGTGAACAGGAGAGGCTCCTCTAATGTATAAGTTTGCATGAATCTATACCAAATTTTGATATGGATTCATTGGGTGAAATGATTTCAACTACTCCTTTCCAATGGTCTAGAGAGCAATGCATATTATCAAAATATACATTAGAGAAAACATACCCCAAACATAATGCTAGGAAAGCCCTTATTTTAGGGTAACACATAGCCTATTACTTTTCTCCTGATTTTAAAGACAAAATGACAATATTGTATATTTTAATTAGTTTAATATGTCTATCCGGAAGTTGAATAGAAGTCTTATGTACCCACTATTTTATGCCAACCACATTATAAACTAAGTAAATTAATAAAACAAGTTATTAAAATATTTAATGAGATATGTCAATTTCTTATTTATGGCATAAATAATGACATAGAATAGTGGGCATAGAGGTTTCTATTGCAGGAAGCATGCATATACATTGATGAGACACTCATGTCTATTCTATGATAATCATCAACCAAATGCACTGTTAATGATTTGCATCTTTGTTAATGGTTATAGTGATATGTTGTTGTTTAGTGTGAAATAATACACTAATATTATAGGTAGAAAGTGGTCAACAACTTACAGCAATTAGAAGACCAGTCTCTACTGATTTAAACAAGACACCAAAGAAAGCACCAGCACATGCAAGAAAATCTAATTTGTCAAGCTTCCAAATATAGCAAGCTTCATTTATGTCAATTAAACCAGGTAGTGCAGAGAGGATAATAGAAGCAAGTATGGCCATAGGAGTATAGTATAAGAGCCTTGTAAACAATTCCAGGCACAAAATCACAGTAACTCCCATCACTATATTTGATATTGATGTTTTACATCCTGCACTGAAATTTACTGCTGTCCTTGAAAAAGAACCTGCATGTATTATTAATCATGGAATTATTAATAAACTTTATACACCTCATTCTTAGTTATACACAATTTTATTCCATGGTCACATTAGACTCTGATTAATAGCAAAGTTATTAGAAAAAAATGTTACCAGTTGCCACATAGCATGAAGTTAAAGAACCAGCAATGTTCATGCAACCCATTGCTAACATTTCTCTGTTTCCATCAAGATGGTATCCCTTAATGGTAGCAAAAGATCGACCAACAGCTATTGCTTCCTGAATCAGAAGTTCATATATAACGGTTAGGAAGAAAATAGAAGGAGTTGGAGTTAGGAAAAAGAAACGTATATTTGGAAATATAAATGAAATTGGTTTACACACAGTGAGAGCAATAACAGCAGAAATCAATCCAATTTGAGCTGCTTGTCCAACATGACCATGAAATTGTAACTGATGAACTGAACTTGGATTAAGACCACTTTTGATATGCTTTATTATATTAACTCCATGTTTATCAGCTTTTGATAAGTACACTATTAAGGTTGATAATACAACTGATATAAGAGGAGCAATAGCAGGTAACCAGAAAAGTTTCTTGTTTCGTCTGCTCTGAAAATGAGATATAGAATATCACTTATCACAATTTCGAATCAAGCAGGTTATGTAGTAGACAGAAATGTTGGTACCAAAATTTTTATCACTTACAATGAACCGAGCAAGTAAAAGGAAAATCAGGAATGAACTCCCGATGATGAAATTCAGGGGGGACCACTGTCAATGCATTAAACATAGTATAATGTCAAATATCAATAAAACAAACAGATATGTTTATTGTGCAACAACCTTGTACATACAAAATTGTTTATAAATAACAGTTTTTTAATAAGAAGATAACAGAGTTGATTAGAAAACTCAAACTCATATAAATTGTTTCTTCCAAATTTGTATTTTATGGCTTTTATACATAAGTTCTCATTTTTGAGGATAAAACATAGGTAAAGTTTGTATTGCCTAATGATGTTATTCTCTGGTAAAAAAAATATCATAACTGTATTATTTGATTTTATAGTTAGGCCATAATCAATAAAACTTAAAAAGTGATAACTTCACCCTTTTTTGTCATCAAATAGAAAAATCTACTCACTTTTTCTTCAGATGTGATTTGTTGATGGAGTGACTTATAAACAGAGCCTATCACAGATACTACATCAGTGTTGGAGGTAAAGTGACTTAGCCCCAGTAACCCTTTGAGCTGCTGAAGACCAATAATGATGGCTGCACCAGCCATGAATCCTACAAGTGCAGCATGTGAAAGAAAATCCACAAGAAAACCCAACCTGCAAGTTATCAAGAATAAACTGCTTAGTTACTTTGTAAGGAAACTTTCACATGTTTACAAGAAACTTCACAAACAAATGAAGAAAGAACCTGAAAACTCCAAAAGCAACTTGAAAGATTCCTGCAAATAAGGTCGCCGTAAAGACGAAATTTCTGTAGGCATCAGGATTGGAAGAAGGATCAATCATTGTTGAGACCTGAGAGGATATCAGCAATGATACCACAGCTACAGGTCCAATTGCAACTTCTCTTGAACTTCCCATCACAGCATATATTAAAGGAGGAACAACACTGGTATCTGAAATAAAGATAGCATATTTATATCAGAAGTTGTTGATATAAATCTCCATAGAAAAAATTGCTTTTTGGAAATGACTTATGTTATATGTAGCTATGTACAATAAGTCTGGACAACTTTACCAAGAACTTCACATTTTGTAACACATAGTACTTGTGTTACAAAAGTCAAATTTGTTTGAAAATCATCGAGAATTGTTGTTCATAAAACATTCCTTTTGAAAATTTTCTGTTCTGTAAGTTTGTAGTTTGATGCATGAGTGTAGTATGAAAACATAACAGAAGTCAGATACTTACACAATCCATATTGAGGATCAAGTCTTGCTAAATTAGCATATCCTATGCTCTGCAACATGAAATGAAAATTATATAAAGTGAAAGAGATGTTGGTAATTTAAATGATCATCATCTGCAGCATTGCACTGAAAATATAAGTGATATTGGTGAATAGAAAAATGACATTCTCGTACTCTTTCTCTGTCTGTGTGTAAGCAAACTTTGTAACCATTAATGATTATAAAGTATGTATAAAAAATGGTTTTTGATGCAAAAGAGTGAGAATATCTCATTACTAATATGTATAGGACTATCCCTTCACCTAAAGCGATTATATTTCATTCTAAATGGTGCATGCAGGTTCTAAGTGTATAATTTATATTTAATTAGCTAGAAAATTGTATTACATATCATGTAACAAGCTTATAAAATTCTTTAGAAAATTGTATTACATATCAACCATATCATTACTCTTAAGAATACCTGAGGTATGCTGAGGCTGGCAAGAGTTAAACCAGCAAACAAATCATCTTTAAAATAGGAAGCTTTGTAACTTCTACACCAGCTAATGATTGGGAATAAACTCTCCAAAAATGAAATAGTATATCCATGGCAAGTTTTTTTCTTGGATGAAAATAAGAACTTGGTGTCTTTCACTGAACTAAGTAGGTTGTTCCATAGAGATGGTGGATTGGGAGGGTTCAGCACCCAGTGTGAGTGTGACCCTTCTGTTTGAGGAGTAGTATCCTCAAAACCAAGGGTCTCTTGCTCAGTGGCTCTCATTGAACTCATGGTTCATTCAAATATTTAGCTGGACTCTGCTACCTCTTTACTTAACGTATATTATTGTTAATGCATTGATACCACACACCTCTTATGCTGTGGGCAAGGCCATCTCTCTTATTCTCAATCACTCATTGTTCCCTAAACCAGGTTGTGGGTCATTTTGACAATTCAAGTTAATTTGTTATGATTTTGTGTGTATGATTAAAGTTTATCATGCTCCTACGTATCCTTAGATATAATATAAAAATAAAAATTAAGTAGTTCTCGAGTAAAAAATGTTTAATGGATATGTTAAACTTTTATTAAAAAAATCATTTAATTAATTGAAGGATAATTAATAGAAGAAGAGAATGTATTGATGGTGAATCATCTTCTCACTTCTAGATATAACATATACAACATTAATGAATGCGACAATTTCTATATTAAATGATGTACATGATATTAAAAAAAATCACTCAGTGCTAATAAGTAGAAAATTTTATTAAAAATATATTGATCACATATTGTTTGACCTACATTTTTAAACTGATCAAAGACAATATAGTTAGATGTACATGATATTAAAAAAATCAGTCAATGCTAATAAGTAGAAAAAAGAATCCAAGAAAATATTATTATGTAAATAAATTTAGGAGTATTCTAAGTACAAATCTATAGTATTATTATTACTTTATTACTTTTTGTAATTAAGCAAATGTAATACATTTTTGTTTGGTGGTGTAATTTTTTTATTTTGATTATAAAATTTATTGGGTTACTAGCAATAACATAGAAATACAAAAATGTAATATATTTGCTAAAGAACCTTGTATAAATTGATGTGCATGCATACAATTTTATAGTGTACATTCGGCTTTAATTGTATTTCCTTTGTTCCTATTTAAAGTTCTTATGATAAAAACACACGGACTAAATATGTAATTCATATGGCTAACTCGCATGAAATATCAAGAAATGGTTGGAAAACTTTAGAAATGAAAAAAACTAATGAAAATATTGTTTTGTTTTAAGGTTTTGGTTTAATGATGTATCATTTATGTGTTGCTCATTATTTTTCACATGCCTAATAACAATGAAACTTTTATATATGATTGAAGGCTCTTCGATTACATACTATTAGAGTCCATAATTCAATGAACTAAAGGTGAAGCGTAAGGTAACTATATTATATCCTCAATTGAGGGAAGACTATTAGATATATTCTAAGTATCACATTAAAAAATAAGGTAAGGTCACACTTTTTAGATAAGTTGGAGAGTCATAATTCAAAAAATATGCATTATTAGTTATCACCAAGCGTTTACATTAGTCACCACCTGACTGGACTAACTTAATTGAAGTTTTTAATTAATGTAATTGCATTAAAAACTTGATTAAAAATACTTTATCGCCCTTGAAATCTTATAAGAAATGCTTACACAAAAAATAAGCATGTGTTTTTAGAGTTTACTTTTGAAATAGATGTGTGAAAAAATAGAGTGCTCTTCGTTGAGTTTGTGGTTATATTATGATATACTAATCTTTAATGTATCGAATCACATATTTTATTTTAGAAAAATGATATATTCTCGTATTCTTTACTTTTAAGTAAAAGGCATTATACTCAATGGCAGTTCAAGGGAAATCGAGCAAGCAAAAACAAAGAGAAAAGTGAAACAGTTTTTCACTTTTTTAAATTTTAGTTTAAAGAAACAAGGACGGCCGACAAGCTAATTAATGGAAGAACTGAATAAGCATTGAATTGCTAACACTGAGAGCACCATAATTTTTGACACGAGTCAACTCAATTTGTATGATTGCTTGAAAGTGGCAACTATCATAAATGTTCTCACTCAAATCTTCAACCTTAATTTACAAATTATAGTAGGGAAAAAGATCAGATTACTCCAAGAGTATATGTAAAAAATTTACTTTATATTATCGTCATTCATTCTTGAAAAATCTGATGGTTTAAATTTATTGGATTTTCTAATAATAAAAATTAAAAATGACTAAAAAGTAGAATATGTTTTTTCACTTACTATTAGAGTATTTGGACCCCTCCCATTATAATATATATCTTCCTATAAATTTTATCTATAAATTCTAATATAAGAACAAGGAAATGACATAAATTAAGCATTTAATATATCATTTTCCATAAAATGTGACAGTTTATATGTCACTTGCCATAATTAGTTGAACAAAATATTACAATTAAAATTTTAATAATTAAATATTTTTCTAATAAATTAGAGTAAGAAAGGGGATACACTTACTCCACATCTTAGCCAAAATCCAATGATTTAAATTAGTGAGTAGTTCTAAACCATTGAATTTCCCTATAATTGATGACTAAGATGTAGAATAAGTTTAAAAAATTTACTATTGGAGTAAATTGATCATTCATCTTAGATGTAGGTTCCCCAAGAACTAGATATCACATTGAGTAACACATTTGAACACATAAGATGTGTTCTCCATTTTGTGGTGCATGTATCATTTTTTTAATTTAGAATACTTTTTATTTTATTTTTAAATTACTAATATATCATGCACCATTTAATTAGTACCAATTGTTGAGTTGTCCCTCTACTTTGATTGGATAATCTTGAAAGGTGAAATTTCTGATTGGAAATGTATTATTTAATTTATAGGACAGTGTTTAGTATAATTAATATTTTTAAAACATACTGCCTGAGAATATGATATATGTATTTTTCTATTATTATGTTTAGTTAATATAAAATAATATTAATAGCAATATGAATAATTTTTCAAAAATATTATTAACAGAAAAATAAGAGGTATAATATAAGGAGATGGCAAAAACCAATTTACAACCAAAAACTGATATTCCTGTAAGAAATAATTATATTATTTAGTTAGACATATAAATGAGTCTGGTTCCGATTTAATCAGTTTAACTGACATATTCAATCTAGTTTAACAATTGATAAGAGCTAAATAGTTTTGGTCTTAAACTGAAGAAAAAAATGTGCTCTTAGTTTTTTTTATGTAAATCACAAGTGTCTTTTCTATTTTGTTTATATTGTAGAAGCACCCTCTTCACTTGTAGACTGAAAAAATATATATACCTATCCTCCTTAAATCCTGTTAAGTAGGATTCGGTCCAATAAGCCCTAAAACTTATCCAATCAAAGACTAATCCCTTTTAATAAGGTAAAATCATTGAAGTGGATGTAGTTTCCCCAACAACTTTTTCCTATACCCAACCAAGAATCATAAAATAAATCTATTTTTCGGTGCTTATATTATATACATTGAGATGGAAATTAGAGAAATAAATCTTGATTATAAAACCAAACATATATATATATACACATATAACATATAGGGATGATAGAAATTAAAAGTTATTTAATAGTGAAATAACCTAATAAAATACTTAATGATTCAATCGTAATTGTTTATGTTTCTGCTGAAATTATTTTCTGTTTTGTCTTTGAAGGTGTTGCTAAAACTAATGTTGTCATTGGCAATTAAATGATTGTGCAAAAGCCTAAAAATTTGGTGAACTACCAAGACTAACATATGATTAACATTTAGTAACTAGAGTGGAATTTTGTAAATGTTAGGAACTTAAATGACATGTTTTTACAAATTAAAGTTAACGACCAAAGTAGTAATTTACTCGTATTGGAGTCCTTATTATTCATGGATAGGTGAAGCATAAGTATTGATGAATACATGAGAGATTTCGTTCACACCTGGCCTTCACACACATACCAAGACTTTGCCATTTAAAAAGGGACATACCTAAATGAAAACTCAAAGAAACTAAAACATAAATCTACCATTAGATGATATTAAAGTCCACCACAGTCTATGGGTTTTAGGAATCCATAATTGCAGTACTATTTTTTTAAATTAAATTATTTCCATATTTATCTAAAATCAAATCATTAGGTTGAAAAACTCCAACTATATGATGAAAAGTTGGCATAAGAGTACTAAATCATACTTCCACTTGCCTAATACATACAAAACTTAAGGTCATAAACCCTACACATTAGGCATAGAATCAATTTATGCTTGAATAACTTTATGTCACTACTCCCTGATGGATAGTGAACTACAAACATATGTGTGGATTCATCCAAACTTAATCAACAAAGACTTCCATAATAAACCTTACCACTACAATGACATATAGATTCTTAAAATAATATTTTAGCTTATAAATTTAAGACTATACATATATACTTTCTAGTAAGAGATATATGTTAGGTCTCTTAGGAAGTAAGTCTTACATCACATATCTCAATGTCTTGAAAATGATTTAAATATTTGTTGGACTACTCCTCTCATTGTCAATTGGTTTTGAGATTGAACATTAACATGATATCAGAGACAGAGCCCAACTTCTTTCCGGTTGTCATGGACCAAGAGATGCCCTTTAGTTATGGGTTAAAAGTAACCATTGTCTGGTCCGGCATGCTTATGTGGAGGAGGCATGTTGGGAAGTAAGTCTCACATTGTCTACCTCATTGTTTCGGGAATGATTAAATACATGTAGGACTAATTCTCTCAATGCCAATTAGTTTTGAGATGGAACCCTTAACAAGGTCATCACTCATAATTCACCAAACAATGCCATAAAGTATGGACATATGTAGATATGGATCTTATAAGCGTGACAATGGACAATAGCATATATGTGTGGAGGAGGTTGGTTGGGAGAGCATTATGCATAGCATCTGCCATGGTCCCCTAGCATTTGGTTTATGTATTTTTCTAGTTACTCAATGGTCAGTTATAATGATCATCCATGTTACAAGGGTAATCATGTATTAGGATTAACTTAGGAGATAGAAAGAGAATGTTAGGGTTGAAATTACTCAATGAAAGCACCAATGTTAGGGTTAAAATTACCTTAGCAGATGTGATTAAGGGAACTAATATCTAAATACTAAAATTAAACTAAAATACTTGTTTATTCATCATTTTATTTGGCTGAGTTACAACTTTAAATAGAAGAAGAAAACCTAATCTAATGATCAATTATTAAGATTAGATAAAAAGATAATGAAAGATAAACTAATTATCTTAAAAAGATAAACTAATTATCCTAAAAGATAATGGAAGATAAACTAGTTATCCTAAGAAGATAATGAAAGCTAAACTCCTTTGGGGCCTCCCAACAATGTAATTAGATTTTATTTGAATAATTAAGATTAAAATATTATATTATGTTTTAAACCATCAATGGTGAAAATATTTTCTTATAAAAAATGAGAGATAAAAATGAATATGTATAACGTTAAATACATAATCAATTACACTTACAACATGCCAGTTTGACCTGATACTATTATAATGTACGTATATTTGTAGAAGATATATGCAGCATACTTATGTGAATGAAATATTATGAAATGTCATGCTCTAAACAAGATTGTTTCGAACCTACCCACTAACTATTATCCGAACCTTATTATAGCATCTCTTTGACCCTTAATTACCTTATGTTTGCAGCCTTCTCCTTGCCATGAAAGCTCCACCCACAACATTGCAAATAAATCTGCTATACTCACTAAATAAATCTGCTATATTACTATCTTGAAGATATTTTAGATATTATTTTAGAAAATGGTTAGTTGATTAGGAAGTTACTAGTTAGTTAGGTTTGTAGTTGTTTTGACTAGTTGTTTGGTTTACAAACTTCCTTTTTATATAGGCTTCAATTTTCAATCAATGAGAATGATGTAGATAATGAAAAATAGTTACATCATTAAGAAAATAAGTAAATTTCCATAAAAAAAACAAGTTATGGGAATTTTTAATGTAGTGAATATTTGTTATTTGGGTGGTCGAGTTGAAATGGATTGTGCCTACTCAGGAGTCAAATTCTTTCTTGTCATTCACTATTCCTTAAAGTTATTCCAACTCCAACACGGAAATTCAATATTTCTAAATCCACTACTTCATACAGCAAATAATTCTGCTAGCTTTCCAATATGTGGTATAACGACCTAAAGCATGGCATCTTTAAGAATGATAGAGACAAATTTATAGCATCAATGTTGAGATTAGTTTCTCAGACTTTTAGGTTTTAATAGGATGAACACAACTTATTATATTCTAATAGGATATATGCAATGCAATAAAATTCAAAGATGCTTTGCTGTGTGAATGATTACAGCTTTGGTGGAAGGATAGAACAGGGACTGAAACAAACCATCATGACCAAATCAAGATTGTAGGGAATGACGTACTCCTTACCAAGACGTTGTAGCTTTCAAGATTGTGATCTTTGATCCAATGTCACTTCGAAGGCGTTGGGATATTTTGGAAAAATAAAATAAAAATCATATGTATGTTTCACATTAAAAAGAGAAACAAAAAAAACATAAATTTTAACTCATTCATATCAGGAGATAACTTACATCCTCCGGCCAGTAAAAAAATGACATGTGTATTGTTTTGTTTAGTTTTAAAAATATTTTTGTACAAAATGATTAAATGATACACTTGTCACAATTTTGGTGGCTAGATGTGATAATTTATCTCATTATACCAAAAGATACATTATTCTCATTTTATTATTACTTTTATCTCCTCATATTATGATATATGTTATTTCATTCTGCCACTGAAATCATGATATTGTCTTGTTTAAACATTTTTTACAAAAATATTCTATAAACTAAAAAAGTATGATATATGTCATAATTTTAGTAATTAGATAATATAATTTATCTTTTGATATGAAGATATTTTCTTTCCCATAAATGGACAATGAATACATTGTTGAGTGTTCTTCACATACATTCACAATTTCTCTTTAAAATCATCTACCCGGGTCTCTTTTTATCAAACTATTTCCTATTTTCCATGGTCGGTTCACACTTAATATGTCATAAATGTATTTGCTTGAATTCCTAGTTTCATTACTTTGTCTCGTTGAAAATTATTGCAACATCCCGTGCCTTTTATTAGAAGCAATGACAATGTTTCTAAAATCCAAGAAAGATAAGAAAAGCTTGAAGAAGAAAGAAGGAGAAAGAATTAAAGAATGGGAATAAAAGTTTTGTTACTTGAATAACACTTCTCATTATTGTTATTGATTATGAAAAATGAATACAATGATGATATTTATACATCAAAAGAAATAAGACTAAGGCTTAATATGGAAAAACAGAAAACTAACAAAACTGATTCTCAACAAACTATCTGATACACTTGCAATACATTTCTCTCTATGGGTTTCCTCAATTCTGAGGTGTACATTTCCTTTTTCTCCTTCCTTGCCTCACTTAGTTTTCTTATGTAAATAACTCGTAATAATTACATGACAACATTATACCTAAGTAGTTGAAGAATTTTTTAAGTGGTATACACAATGGGGATTGAGTTTGAGTCAAGGAAAAGATTATTTATTAGCTTCCATAAGTCAAATTTTAGGAAGTGCTAAGTAAGAACAAAAACACACAAAATGTGTAGTAATAATTCTCCTATTAGGCTTCTCAATTCTTTCTATAGTATTTTGAGATTGGATTTCTATTTCTTACACAAATTTGTTTTTTTTTGTTTTTAAGCCTAATTGCGTATTTTTTTTACTTTACATGGTTTAGCTTTTAAATATTACAATATCTTTGATATGTATAATTAATGTATTATTCTATTATATATTATTTTTATATTTTTTATCCTATTTAGATATTTCTTTTGTTTTTGTAGTATTAGTTTCATTATAGTCGGAGTCTGAATGCTCCTATTTATCATTTGTTGTAATTAATTTTAATAAAAAAAATATCTATTAGGATGAAAAACACATTCAGTAAAAATATAAGAGTTTTCTTAATCATTGAAAAACATTTCCGATTAATAATTATTAATAATTGAAAAATATCTCAAAGTGATTACAATTTAATTGTATTAACTATTAGGAGTATTTCAATATATAAATTTGTGTTTCGGATTTAGAATCTATCCTATTAACCAATTTAATCCATTAAATATAACTCGTAAAAAATCGTAATGTAATCAAGCCAACTCAAAAACTCATATTCCTTTTTACTACTTTTTTTATATAGAAAAAAAGAGAAAGGTGTGTAGATTTGTAAGCTAGTTTGAGTCGTGCCATGTTAAACCTGGGTGACTCAAGTTGCTTGAGCCGAGTCAAAACCAACACATATTTTATGACTTGGAATATAGCCAATTCAATCCAACTCAAAATCGTGATGAGTTGAGCTGGTTCACTATTTAAGCTTTTGCAAAATCAAACATGTGCTATGGTTTTTCAATGCGTCATACTTGTAACTACGACTTTCATGAGGATTTTTTTTAAGTTAACCATGCCTAATCTTCTCTCCTTCACTTTTTATAATAGAAAATATCATTTTTTTTTGTTAGGAAACATCACCTCTATTAACTACGACTTTCTATTTTTTTAATCGTAAAAATTTAATTTCATTCTAGTCAAAATAATAAATATGACATTAAAAATTGTATTTCCCTTTATTTTTTAAAGCACTTGTTTCTACATTAATATTTTTTTCTTCCTACCCTTTCGGTTAAACCAAAGGCTTAGTTTGGTATGTTGGTCTGTTTGAGTAATTCCCTATGCTTTTAACAGCAAAACAAAATTTATTGAGAGACGAAAAAGTACTCAAGAAATAGATAGATGCACAAAAACTATTTGGAAAGAAGGCCAAACCAGAGCAAACTATCACAACTAGAAACTAACCGGCCCACTTAAAACCACCAATAGAAAACTAATCATTTTATTGGTATATTCAAGTTGAACACAGATATGGCATTCGAGGAAAGAAAAATTACAAGTTGAAAATACTTAAATAATTATTGTCTTCGTTGTTTAAGATTTGATATCTCATTTGCGTCTCTTCACTTTTCTCATTCATGTTAATAATGAGATTACCTGATTGTTGGAGGTTCCCTAATCACAGACAAATCAAATAAGTATTATTAGAGTCAATGATGATTCAGTTGGGACATGATGGACTTAAGGAGAGCGAAGAAGCAAGTGAGTAGTACTCACACTTGAGAGAAAAATTATTGAATATATTCAAGTATGAAGTCTAACAATAATATAAAGAAAAAATGTAAGAAATAAATAGAAAATATCCATAAAACCATGGTATTAAATTTTTGGTTCAATACTTAATATAGTTCAAAACTGTTAGTCAGTTCTTTTAAAATAATTTAGCTCTATTTAAAGTAGTTTAGTTATTTTTGGCCCCTCACTCATCTACTTTCTAGATAGGTAGATACAGATTAGACTCAGGAAGACAAAAACATTTTCATAAGCCGAATTCGATGAAAATGATTTTTTTGTTTGGACTTTCTACTATTCTTATATTTTGCTGCTAGCAATCAGTAGTTTAAAGTAGTTTTGTTACACCCAAATTTATTATTAGTTTATCACTTTGGTTTATTGTGCCTTAAAGTTGAAAAACTGGTGCAGAGACAGAACTGAAATGACACATTTTTTGAAGTTTGAATAGAAAGGCCTGCAATGAAAATTTGGCACGGCCACATCCTTGAAAACTGAATGGGGTCACGATTGAGACATTGTTCAAACCCTATACCATTGCCATACACGTGTGGGGCCACCTGCGAGACCAAGCCAAGGCAAAAAGATAACACCAAGCACCATAGCATTGACCCAACAACTTCAACAAAAACAAAAATTCTACATAGCAAATCAATACCAAAGTCATCGCTTTCGTAGCTCTTTGACTTTTCATGCACCACATATTATTTCCACATCCCTCAGTAACAATGTTCTAATAATATATGCATCAAGAAGATCATCTCCTCCACAGAGGGAACTACATAAAAAGTAAAAGAAAAAATAAATAATATGACATTCTACTCTTAAATATAATGATATAATATATTTTTACCCTTAAAAGTAAGAATAAAGACAAGAACTTCCTTTTCTAACACTGAGTAAGTTTCTGGTTCATCTCTTACCCCCATGAGGTCGTGAGTATGGACATTTTTGTTTCACTCCTAGTAGCCATGATCTCAATTATTAAATATTTTCACATATACATTATATTTTTTAAAATTTTAATTACATTAACGGACTTTGTTATCAAAGTAATATTAGCATAAAGGGAAAATGAGTGAGTCATACTAATAAAATACAATTTTATAAAAATACATCTAATTGTTAACATATTCAATAAAATTAATCATATTAACTAATAACCTCCTTATATCCCGTAAAAGTAACTAAAAGATTCATATAGAAAGGACCAAAAATAATATAATAGAATGAAAAATTGTAATAACAATAAATTACCAATATATTTTGAGGAAATTTTAATATTTTCAAGTGTACTTTATGATTAAAATCTCTAGAGAATGAAGTGCATAAATCATCTTATAACTTATAAGGGTTGTTTTATGTTAATTAGAGGTCTTAATTTTTTTGTACTACCAAAATATTTTCTCACCTTATTATAAGTAAGGATTTTAATTTATTTCGATTTGTGTGACTGTCTTTGATGGAGGATTAGACTACTACTCTAATATATATATTTTTGTGTTTAATATTTATTAATCTATATTATTCATGAATAATTTATGTAATAATCAATTGTCTTAATTGAGTTGATGATACTAACTCCTAGGATACATATGTGGTTGTACAAAACAAAAAATAATATATCGAGGACAATTGTTAAGAAAAGGGTTTTCTCCATTGTTGGCTTTGGACCTATGTTTTGTTACATATATTCTCGGCAACCAACAAACCAGGGCTTGTCCTTCAAGGTTAACCATTCGCAACCAAACCTAATATTATGGTTTGATTCAAGAAGGGTTGAACCGAGAAGGTAAGCTAATATTACTATGCACTCCATGCATATTGTTATGGCAATAATGGATTCATCGAACCTGGACAATGATGGGTTTCTTTTTGTTTGTTTGTTTGTTTAATTTAAGTGCCCATTTTCCATGCACTGCTGAGTCTGTCTCCTCTATTTATGGGGTTTCACGTTCAACAATAAAAAACTAATCTTTTCAGAAGGACACGTGAGAACTATCCATTGTAGGGAGAGTGCAAAGCCAAGATGTAACTGTTTAATTCCAGGGTTTCATTACTCTCTTTAGGTGTATATAATATATCAGTAATTTATTTAATCTTTCACTTTTTGTGTATTCTTTTTAATATTACTTTTACTCAGTTCCTGATAGGGAGATCAAGAGTTAAGGTGCATTTGTGAAAGCAAAAAAAGAATACTTTTGGTGTTGGTGTAATTAAGATCCTCCACTATTAGTGGCTTGCATGAGAAGCGTATGAAGGATAGGTGAGTTACAAGTGAATTTTATACATTATTCTCCAACTTTATAATTTTGGAATGAGTTTTATAATTATTTCCTACAATTAGACATGACACTTTACCTATCATGTTTGTATATGGTAATTTATTTTAACTTGACATATGATACACCAGAATGTTCACTCACGTGTCATATTTTCTGTAAAAGCTCTTCTTTTTTTAAATTGACACCTAGTGATTCATATTTCATAACTCATATTCAAAGGGTAAGAGTTAAAGAGAATTGTTAAGGTAAGGCTACGCTAGATTCTCATAAGGTTAAGGGTTTGATAGTATGAAAAAATAAGAGAATTCAAAATTTTGGTCCATGTTGTTCATGACAACATGTGCTACTAATGTTAATATAACATATGATTGATTAATTATTGAGCTTTACATTATTAAGCATCAAAGTAAATTATTGTTGTTTCTCTGTTGGGCAGACGTCAAACACGGTTTTGATTTTTAGTTTTAATTATTTCAAATGGATGGACTTTTCTGATTTTGAGTTCTTTGAATTTTATTGAAGTTTATTAAGATTTTGATTCCTTTATAATCTTTTTTGAGAATGACATGTTTTATGCTATTGATTAAATTCACGGCTATGTTAGAATTAGAGTGATATTTCAGAATTTTGTATCTGTGCTTTTCTAAAGTGAGAGGAACTTTTGCGTGAGATTAACTCGACCTTCTAGAAAGAGAAGAAAGAGAAGAAAGAGACACTAACTCATACTACTATTCATTGGATAGAAAGTTTCACAATCGAAGTTCCTTATTATGATATAATATTAACTGAATTGTCAAACTATCTTTTGTTTATACAATATATCTTGGTAGTGCTCTAAAAATCCTAATAAAAAAATCTTTCAATCAAATGACTTATGAGTCTTGAGATTAGACAAAGAAACTTATAATTCCATACTCAAAAAACTAGTATTTCCAATGCATGAGTCCATACTCTTTTTTGCACTTTATTTGTGTTGAAAAAAATGAAACATTTCATTGACTTTGGTTTTCAAATAAGCAGAAATTAAAGATTGTCATATGGTTTGAATAAATTGTAGTGGTACATTTATGACATTGCTATATGACCATATGACCTTAGGTACTTAAAAAAATTGCATAGGTCATTTGGGTAGTTTGAAAGTTCTGCATTGTAGTGTTTGATTGGAATATGTTAGTTGTATTTAGGTTCACACATTAATTTTGTCATCTGTTACGGTTTGAGAGGGTTCACACATTAATTTTATTTCATGATTTCTATTTCAGCTTGAGAACATTGACCTTAAAGCTCAAGTCCTTGGAGTTATATATAATCCAACAACTTCAATAAGACTCTACAACTTAAACCTGTGACCATTCAAATATTGTGTCATCAACATATCCCTTCCATTTAGGTAATTGGCTAAACATTTGACAATTATTTCACTTAATATATATGATCTGTTCTATACTATGTTGTAACTTGTAAACAACATATATGGTAGTAGATTCTGCATGCAACAAAAAATTAACCATATTCTTGTGATTCAATGCTGCAATTGAGACTTGATTTCAATCACTAAAAAACTTGTAGGAGATATATACAGGTGAAGGGCAATAGGCCATTGCTAATGTCTTCAATGGGCCTTCCTGCTGCTGAAAATCTTCTTGAAACAAAAGAGATAAATGAGAGAACTTATTCTTTAGATGGTAAGGCACAACATCATCATATTCACAAAGTGGGAATTCCTCCAAAGCAGAACCTCTTCAAGGAATTCAAAGCAACCATAAAAGAAGCATTCTTTGCTGATGAGCCTCTAAGACACTTCAAAGATCAAACTAAGTTGCGAAAACTCGTCCTCGGTATCGAGGCCATATTCCCCATACTTTCATGGTGTAGAAATTACAACCTTAAAAAATTTAGAGGTGATATCATATCAGGTCTAACTATTGCAAGTCTCTGCATCCCTCAGGTATATTTGTTCTAACATGTTCATTTGTAACTTTTAACATGTTCATCCATTGATTATGTTTCATGTCACAAAAAGTTATTACACTATATAGTATTATATTGTTGTAATCTCTCTTTAGGCTTAAGCCCCTTTATTAAGAAACAAAACAAGAAAATAATTCATGGCAAGTGCTAGCATGTTAGCATGCAAAGGCTTGAGCTTTCTTTCCCCAACATATGAGATTTTAATGTTTGGCATTGAAAACAGGATATTGGATATGCCAAGCTTGCACATTTGGATCCACAATATGGATTGTGTAAGGATTTTGTCTCTAATCAAAAGCTGAAGTTGTTTTGTTTGGATGGTGGAATGAGATTTTGTTTGACTTTTCTTCTACTCCTTTTGCAGACTCTAGCTTTGTTCCACCACTGATTTATGCTATCATGGGAAGTTCTCGTGATATTGCTATTGGACCAGTGGCAGTGGTTTCTCTCTTGTTGGGGACATTACTTAGTGATGAGATTGATCCAAATAAACATCCAGAAGAATATAGAAGACTTGCTTTTACAGCAACCTTTTTTGCTGGGATCACACAAGCAACACTTGGGATTTGTAGGTATGAAACCCAATACTCTATGACTAATGTTAATGTTATATACATGTTCTACCAGCTCCAATGAATGTTGCATTGTTTATAATACGTCAAGTTATGATATTATATTATTATGGTTGGTTTTGTTAAACAGGCTAGGATTCTTGATTGATTTCCTATCTCATGCTGCTATTGTGGGTTTTATGGGTGGTGCTGCCATCACAATTGCACTTCAACAACTGAAGGGTTTCCTTGGCATTAGAACAAAAAATTTCACAACAAAAACTGATATTGTCTCTGTCATGAAATCAATATTTGAAACAGCCCATCATGGCGTATGCTTTCTCTCTCTCTCACACAAACAATTTAAAGTTACTAACTAGAATTGTGTACATACAAATATGTTATTTGTATAACCACATCAACAACTTTTGGCTTTATGAAACAGTAGCCAAAAGTTGTGGCATTGGGTTGTACATATAACACAGTGATGGTGTATATATGCAAGCACAAAATTGATTAATAATGTATTCCCCAAAAAAATAAAGATGCATATTAATGTAATATTTAACATGTTGCAGTGGAACTGGCAAACTATACTCATTGGAGCTAGCTTTTTGGGTTTTCTCCTCGTGGCAAAATTTATTGTAAAGCATTAAACCACCTATTTCATTTCTCTATTTAAAAACCTTAATTGTACATTTTTTTCTAATTATGTCATGTAATGTTTGATCAGGGAAAGAAGAACAAGAAATACTTCTGGGTGCCAGCAATTGCCCCATTGATATCAGTTGTGCTGTCCACATTTTTCGTATTCATAACCCGTGCAGATAAGCATGGAGTGGATATTGTAAGTGTATAGATTTTCATCCTGTATATTTCAGATTATAATTCAGCATTCATATGACTTAAGTAATAATGATAAGAATATGATAGTACTAATTGCAGAACTGAAATTTTTTCTTTACTGATATGTGAAGGTAAGACACATAGAGAGAGGGATCAATCCTTCATCTGTTGACAAAATTTACTTTAGTGGCGAGTACCTTAGCAAAGGTTTTAAAATTGGCGTGGTGGCAGGCATGGTAGCATTGACTGTAAGTAGATATTGACACCCTATTACCTCTCTTAAATAGTGTATCAGTATCACCATTAGTTTGTTCCTATAGTTCTAATTAAACCATTACTATGGTTCTCAGGAAGCTGTGGCAATTGGAAGAACATTTGCAACTATGAAGGATTATCAATTAGATGGAAACAAAGAAATGGTGGCATTAGGAGCAATGAATGTTGTTGGTTCAATGACTTCATGTTATGTGGCAACTGGTAAGCTCAAACACATGAATTTTATGACTCGGGTAGCATTTCGTAGAGGTATCAAAATGAGATGAAGTAGAATGTATAAGTTATGTTATAAATTCTCAAATGCTACCTAACTAATCTTGGTCATTAGGTGAGAGTTTAAGAAAGATGTAACTAAATTGCATAGTCATTAATCATGGAAGTGATATAGTTAGACTAACTATTTTCGCCTCTGATCTTTCTTCCTTCAGGTTCATTCTCTCGGTCCGCAGTGAATTTCATGGCTGGCTGCCAAACTGCAGTCTCAAATATTGTGATGTCCATAGTTGTGGTCTTAACACTGTTTTTCTTAACCCCTCTTTTCAATTACACTCCAAATGCAATTCTTGCTTCCATCATCATTTCTGCTGTCATCAGCCTTATTGACTTTGAGGCAGCAATATTGATTTGGAAGATTGATAAATTTGATTTTATTGCTTGCATGGGAGCATTCTTTGGTGTTGTTTTTATCTCTGTTGAGATTGGACTTCTAATAGCGGTAAGTACTAATTAAAGCATAGCTATCTTATGCTCTTAAATAATATAAAAAAGTAGTTTTTGATTGGTGTTGTTGGCATGGTTAACTGATTCTACTTATACATGTTGTGGCAGGTCTCTATATCCTTTGCAAAGATCTTACTACAGGTCACAAGGCCCAGGACTGCTATTCTAGGTAAGATTCCTATGACATATGTCTATAGAAACACCCAACAATACCCAGAAGCTACTAAGGTTCCAGGTGTACTGATTGTAAGAGTGGATTCTGCAATATATTTTTCCAACTCCAATTATGTTAAAGAAAGGTAAACATGTTTTCCTACTTTGTTTTTCCAACTCTTCAAATGAAACTGAAGTGAAACAAAATCTATAGAAGTTTTTCTGACACTTATGAGTTATTATCTATTCTTGCAGGATATTAAGATGGCTGGTAGATGAAGAAGAACAAATAAAAGGAGACTATCAAACAAAAATCCAATTTTTGATAGTTGAAATGTCACGTTAGTAGTGTCTCTATTTGCCCTTTATTTTAGTCTTATTGATTTTCCTTGAGTATGAACTTTATTTTGTTTTGTTTTGTTGCAGCTGTGACTGACATAGACACCAGTGGCATCAATGCCCTTGAAGAGTTATATAGAAGTCTTAAGAAGAAAAGTATTGAGGTAATAATTAAGCATATATAATGCATGATTTATGAATAGAAACAAAACACATAATAAGTATATCTTACCAAGAAGAGTTCTTTGTTTTGACAGCTTGTTCTTGCAAATCCTGGTCCAGTAGTGATAGACAAGCTTTACACATCAAATTTTGCAAACTTGATTGGTGTGGACAATATCTTCCTAACTGTAGCAGATGCTGTTGCATATTGTTCTCCAAAGATGGCTGAAGACCCTTGACTCAAAACTCTGAAGAAGTTGTTGCCTTAATTCCTTAGGAGGAGAGGAAAATGGGGTGAAGGGTGATATAGATATAAGGTCACTGCTAAGGATGCCTACTGCTGGAACTGGCAGTAGAAGTTAGTGGCCTATCTAATATTGCTAGTTATTGCTCTTGTATAGATAGGATGGTGATGCTCTAGATCAATCAAAGTTTATCATGTAATTGAAAAAAAAAATATAAAATTATAAATTCATATTTTATATTATTTTGTGCAATTATATTTGATAGTGACATATAGGAGTTCAAATTTAATGGAGAGACAAGTATTTCAAAAACCAAAGGGAAATGCAATATTTAATGACACATATATCTCTGTGATTACAATAAAATTATACTTTTACCATTAAAATACAAAAGGAAAATATGCATTTATCTCTTCATTAATGAAGACGATCCTCCACATAGACATATGGTCCTTTTGGAAAAGAGTATCCTATCCCTCTCGTATCCTTATCATAAAGTAGCAAATAAGAAAGCAAAAAGAAAAAGGAAAGATAAAAAGATGTGTCCCAAAAAGCATTAACTCCCCCTTTTTCTACTTGAATGTCTTACAATATAAATGTACAAAGAAAATCAATATAGGAATAACAACTATTAAATTATTTTTATTAATAAAATTTAATCTCTCAATCTTCTTCAATTATTGTGTCAGTGGTTTTTTTTGTCTCTTTAATGATAGAAACTGGTGCAATACTGCATACTTTTCTTTAAGAAAAAAGAAACTTTAGATTTGTTTTTTTTGCTAGTAGTGCATATTTACTTTCTGTAATGAGGAAAGACAAGGTGCTTCTAAAATAAACTTTCATTACTTATAATAGCAATAAACAAAGTGGTGAGTAGGCTTTCAAGAACTATAGCTAAATTATTATTGTGATATCTATTGGTGTAAATAAGTTTATCTCTTTGTGAATTGTGGTAATCTTGTTACATGGAGCTCATTCTTTTAGCATAATAAAATCTTCAGCACACTGGCAAATGCACAATTTTCTATGCATGAATAATCAATATTACAAATTATTACATATTTATTCAGATACATGAAAAGAATCAACCAACAAGCAGACCAAAGATGATGCTGCATGTTGAGATCATATGAATGCATAAATTAAATATCTAACCATGACTGATATGATTTACACTTTGAAGCAACTGATCCCTAATGTGAGAGATGCTGCTGCTTGCTTACTTACCCTTGGGGATAACAACATTCAATTGCACAACTACAAAGGGGACAATTTTACATAGTCATCAACTTGTAATGACTATGAACACAGATCACAATTGCATTATTGCAATCTAACCAAGTACTTTCCGAAGTTCATCGGTCAACTTCACTCGGCTTGATGGCTCCAACTGCACAAAATATCAAATAATCATCTCCAAGTTTCAAGATGCGATGAAGTTTTAACATAAACTTAATGTAACAGCCAAAATAAAATAAAAATAACAAACTTGCAATGCAATGAAGTTGTAAAGTGTTTTTACCTTGCTTAAAAGGGCAGCAAGACCTTGGGGTAGAGCTTGCAAATCTAGAACCGAGTCACTGATATTTGTCAGTTGAAGCAATACTTTCTGGGCACGCAATTCCTTTAGTTTATCCTCATAGTTTGCAGGATTATCCTTCCACCTGAAGAAGGCTTCATCATCCAACCATGCATTTTCTCTATCTTTAGCAATATCAGAATTCAGATACAAGTTCTTGAGCAATTCCAATGCGGATACATGTGACAAATGGTCACTACCAGCAGCATCTCTGATACTGTTGATCAATGTCTGCTCACCAATTCTCCTGTGAAGTCTGCGGTAGAAAACAGCACGGGAGTTACCCCAGTCCAGAACTTCTCTTACTACCCCCTTTGCAGCCATTCTGAAGGAAGTATCATGCAGTTCCGCGAATTTGGTAGCTATCTGGGTATACACAGGCAAAAGCTGTTTCTCGCGCGACTTAATTTGCTGTTGTAGGGATTCGATGTTCACAATGTCCCTATTACTCTTGACCTCCTGAAGTTTTGCCTTCAGAGTTATCAACTGTTGATCCAGTCTACCCATGCACTCCAACAATTCTCTTGTTCTGAATTTGATCTCAATCATCCCTTCTGGCTCCAGGACATTGCCTTTAGCTGTTCGATCAGCATACATTTCAATGTGGTCTGAATTGATTCGACTGTCAACAACAACCCACGCCCCACCACGGAGTTCGCCCATCATTGGGATGTACACAAATATGGGCTGCTTGTATGTCCTAAGGTTCTCTACAATGGTTGAACCAGCCTGAAGAATTCCTTCAAAAAGGTCCCTCTGCCCACCTGAAAAGCCTCTCCAATTTGCAAGAATGAAAAGTGGGAGCTCTTCTCTGTTGAAATCCAATATTGCTTGGGCTGTCTTGGTAGCAGAATCAGGAAACCACACTTGCCCAGCTTGAGGAACAACCCTCTCATGAGAATCAAGCTGACCTGGATCAGCAGGTATTATTTGCATTACCGTTTGTGTTTCCACGGCAACAATTCCCACAGGAATTCCTCCAAGCTTTGCCCTTCCTGTAACAACTGTCCTTGCCCATCCTTCTAATGTCTCCACAAAACTGTCCTTGTCAAAAATGCCTCCTAGCCATCTTCCATTACCATCCACAGTTCCAGCAATGGCAGCACGAGGATCACATGAGTTTTCTGGCAAGTACTCCACTTCTCTTTCCGGAGGATCAAGGGACTTTACAATGGGAAGCTTACCACCTACATGAGAAGGAATGTAGCTAAGCCACTTCAAAATAGCGGAAACACCTTCAAGGTCATCCGAAACTGTAAGGTGAACAACTCCATTAGTTGCCATGATTTTAGGTCCACCAAGTTGCATATGGGAGCTGTATACCTCGCGACCAAGAAGTTTATTTAACGCTGAAAACCCGGTAAGAATTATGGGCTGATCAAGCCTCTGTATGCATCTCATCCCGAGCCTGGCAAGATAAGCCCCTATTCCGACAGTCCTGCCAGTCACATATGTCAATGTAAAAGTTTCCTTGTATGCCCTTGAATAGGCACCAGCAATGGCACCACTACCACTTAAGTTTTCAACCCCTAGGCCATCCTCTTTCCCAACAATGGTATCTATGACCCATCTGGTTTCTCCACTTTCAAGCTTTAATTCATGTGCTATCACTGATGATTCAATTCGAGCGTAATCCTCAGGTGTTAAATATACATACTGAAAACCATGCTCGGGTCTAGATTCCTCAGACCAACCAACTTTGAAACAGGATTTGACTTCCTCGGCTACACCTAAGCGGGCACCAGAGTTTGCTGCTAAATAAATTAAAGGTAGTTTTTTCTCACATGCAAGATCAGTTACTGCACGGAAGAATGCATCCTCTCTTGGGCCAAAAGAACCAGCCTTGAAGGTTACATCGTTTGCTACAACCAATATTGTCCTTCCAGATGGAAACTCAGGGGTACGCATTTCCATTAACCAGGCTACCATGCCAACATCATTCAGTCCAGGAGAATTCTCCACAGTAATAAGAGGTGTACCCCAACCACCTTCTTTGTCAGCAAATTTAAGCTCTGTTGCTTTTAGAAGATCTGTATCTTTGGTTTTTTGAAATGCAGACTGCTGGATTGCCCATGACTGTTCCAAGGCTGTTTCAAATGCCTGCAAGAAGTATTTCTCCTCAGGAAATATACTTTGCCTAAATATGGAGTTTCACACATGCAACTAGATGCCCACACCAACAGACACAGAAAAGAAACCTACCTTTCATCAAAATTCATTAATAGCACTTACCAGGGGAAAATCATAGCAGTATGTGGTGCTGTTCTTTCTCGCTGAAAGACGTTTTCGGTCAATAACTCCCAAAGATTGATAATTTTCACTCACTGGTACACCATGCAGCGGGCCCATTACACCTACTGAACTGTATACCACTTTATGAGTGCTGGTATCCTCCATTTCTCGGTATATCTGAAATTATATAAATTCAATGAAGTCAATATTTACAAATAATTTATAATAATCCCTTCGATACAGAAGCTGACAATGATAATTTATTGCTCTCGAGTACAAGCAGAACATTAAGTTTTCCTTGCATATTTTTAGACTTAGTTTGCCTGTCAAAAGCAACCTTTGATAAGCTGAGTGGAAAAATTTTGGCATGCAAGAAAGCTTTCCCTTGAAACGTTTTAAGTAAATAAAGACTTACATGTACAGTGCATGTATGACCCGTCACGTTGTTTACAATAACCCTCCAAGCACCACTTGCCTGACCAAAGGCTGCCATCCAGAGCTTGATTTCCCACACAACAACCCCCAATCTATGCATTCTTACACCAACAGAAGAATGGACTTCATGAGCCAGTCCTTCTAAGATTGCCTCAACTGTTGTTTCTTCTTGGCCATCAACTATGTCAATTCTCCTGACATTAACATCCAAAATGTAAGACACGGATAAAAGCTACTTTATGATATGCTAAAAGAATATATATGGATAATTATGCAGCCATAGTTACTTTGGGTAAGGCACAAGATCATCTATTTGTTGCTGGCGTATGATATATAGGTACATATGAGCATGTTCAGATTTGGTATTGGCATTGTGTGCATTAAGTTCCAACTCCTCCATTGCAGCCATCAAGGACCTAAAAATGCTCCTGGAAGTGAAGGACATAGCCAATTGAGTACGAGATGTTTCTGCATCCAGCCTTTGATACAAAGAGAACCCTTCATTTGTGGTTGGCTGTCTTAGAAGTGTACGAAGAAACATTCTTTGAATTGATTGTGGTTTGTTATCCGTAACTGTGTACAGATGCCATTGACGATCTCGAGATGGGGTATACCGTATATTTTCATAGGCTTTAAGTTTGTCCTATAAGCATACAATATGTAAACAAGTTTAAAATCTAGCATACAAGTGAATTTTGTTTGTTTCCTGCCTTCTAAAGTAAAACGGGGACTTGAACCATGAACTAACTAACCAATTCAAGATAAATGGATAGGGGAGGTTCCAAATGCCGCAACAGAGGCTCCTCCTCATAATAGTGTTTTTCTGCTGACCAGTGAAAAGAGTGCCTCACCGGTGCACGCCCTTCATCCCTCTGTATGATACAGCTAATAACTCCAACACCTGCAACTCGTATAGTGGAACCCACTTCCTGATCTTTGAGAATTTTGGCTAACTTTTTTATTCTTTCTTGAGCCTGATCCTCATCACCACTGCAAAACACCAAAATGTTTCTTGTCAAGAAAACATTGGAGGTTCTGATCAGAATTTCAACACAGAATATTCGTCCACCTGATGTTGATTGATAGTATAAAGAAAGCTAAAAATATTGCCCAATAGTGATCCCATTCATCAAATCAGCCCAAGAGGATTTAAGATTCTTTTAAGGTAAAACACCAGTGCTTATCTAAAAATCCCAAAATAACTGATCTATACAACCACCCACTGATGTGTCAACAAGGACACACACAAACATGCATTTTTGGATCAAACTTCAACAGTAAATTTAACGAGTTCCCAAAACAGTACCTGTCTTGCAGTAAACTCATCTGGTTGTTGATACCCACTAGTGCAATATGCATCATATTACCATACTTAACTGGTTCGCCAGAACCACCTGTAAGTGCTTCGTGTAGGTTACTGCTTGCTTCCCTTAGCGCATCACTTATCATAGCAGGTAAAAATTGAAGAGATTTAATTATAACCATCACTCCCCATTTCTTCTCACTGTGTTTCACCACCGGTGCTTTTTCTAACATTTGGTTTTCGACCCCACTCTTCACTTCAATATACTCCTCTAAAAACTCCCATGAAGCAATAAGACCAGATCTGTTCCACTGCATCCTGACACTCCCTTTGACAAGATATGGCTGACAGCAGATACTAAATGTTAGAAATGATACTCCCTTTAACAAGAAATGGATTATTGCAGTGATGAAAGTTCAAAAACCATGTGAAAACCCCTTTGATCCCCCACCCCAAACCCAATAAAATAAAAATTATAAAACAAAAGAAGAGCAATAATAATTAAGTACCAAGTAATAATAGCAGTAAAACTTATACCTGGTAGAGCCTGCGTACATAAGTTTCCACAACCCTCCTTTGAAGGGTGTGATCGCTGTGATCAAATAAACCCACAAGAGCATCTTCAACTGCCAAAGGAGCACTCACAAGGTCCTCCATTCGGTCATTGATGGCACTCTTCCTCTTGGGAGTATCGATAGTTTCACCATCCTCGGTGAACATCTCTAGTTCAGAAAGACTTCTAGCAATGCTGGACCGCAGTTCACTCAATTTAGTTTGTTCCAGCAGTTGACTTGCCTTAAGAGCCAACTGCATCAGGATAATTACACAACAGAAATGCTCCTCAGACATTAAAGGTATCATCCACAAGATGTAACGGAAAGCAGATAATTGAATGGTATCTATTCATAATTCTCTTCCACTTGAAGAGACAAAATGAGATCTAACAATATAACATGATGAACATAGAATTCTACTTTTCAGCTTGGTCCGAAGATCTCAGGAAAATGTCCAACCTGAGAATAATTTGTATGGTTGAGTTGAGAGAAACGGATTAGTTGATCTCTGTAGGCAGCAGGGTTAGGGTAAACCAGTTTATCCATGAGTTGCAGTATCAGCTTATTTTTACTCTTGACACCCTGAAACCCAAGAAATGCGGTAACTATATTATATAAATGCCATATAATGTCAACAAGAGATCAAGGAAGCAAAACACTCTAATTGAGCATGTTATAAAGTTTATACCTGATGAGAGAGCACTATGTCTACAATCTTCAATAAATCTTTCTTATATTGAAGGCGGAGGCGTTCAATAACATCAGCCTAGGAATGAAAGGAAAAGAGTTATCAATATTCTGGAACTCTGAAAAGTTAAATGATACAGAAAACATCTTTTGTATTAGAAGATGTGCTTAGTTAGTTCCTAATTTAGATGAAGAGTGTAAATGAAGAAGCCTAAAATGCGGTGACTAATTTTCTTTGCAGTATTCCGTGACAATACAATGAACAGTTTGATTTAGATGAAGAAAAATTTCAAAATGGTCAAGTGACATCTAGTAAAAATTAAAATTAGTAAGGTGAAAAGACAGATTCTTTTTAAGTTTTACATCACCTGCCGAAAGTGGTCTAGTGGGGAAAAGTCTTGAAAGTTCATCACAGATTATATTACCCATACAATATCAGAACAAGAAGTCAAATATGATACTAACCAGTATATTATCACTGAATAGTTCTTCAACAAAAAGATACTCTTCAAAAAGGGACTGAACGATTATATGGGCATGACTCTCTCTTCCACCATCATAAGACTTCACAAGACTCAGCAGAGGTTCGACTAATCTTTCTTGAGCTCCTTTTTCTTTGTCGGGACAAGAGGAAAGATGAGCCTGCAGCGTAAAACAGCCCATGAGTTATTCATGTCAAAGGGGGGAAATCAGAACGAGGAGATCAAACAGAAACTCACTTCAAGAAATCCCTTCAATAATTTGGCAGGGAAATCAACAATTTGTGTGCTTGAAATCCTCTCGAACTCCTTATATTTTGATTCCAACTGAAAAAGCACATAGTTCAAGGCCATCTCAGATCACTGTTTACATGTTAAACCAGAGGAGAAAGCTAGCAAGGTGTCCCTTTACCTCGCTTCTCAGATCTTTGGGAAGACGATTTGCCAGAACTGCGAAGCACTCTTGCCATTGAAGAAAAGGCAATTCAGGACTATCAAGGCAATGGAGCAAACTTTGTACAACCTGAGATAGATATCTAACTCGTTAATAAGATATGCATATATCATAATAGGATTTAAGTTTTAATGAATCCAAGTGAATAATTTGCTCACATCATCAATATTGTGCTCGTACCCAGCAAGAATCATGCGTGCAGAATTTAAGCTTGCAGCACATTTCTGATGAACTCTACCAGAAATTGCAGTGGGAGGGCCCAGAACAGGGAAGCTCCCATTGAAAGGTTCTGCCTTTCTTACAGCTGAAGGATCATCGAGATCAAGCCTTGCTATAAGTTCACCAGCCTACAAAAGACATTTCTTTCTTAATCTCTCTTTTTATTCAAGCACTTGTACTTTCTTTGTGTTACACTATATACCTGCATTGCTTGACCTTCAGACATTTTGAAATGAATAATTCCAGAAGCAGGCGAAAGAAGAGGCATGCACATCTTCATGACCTCAACTTCAGCATATGGTGTGTCAGCATCAACATGACTGTCATCCACAACCAAATATCTCATAAGCTTGCAAGGAGTCTCCGCAATTAACTTTGATGGATCATGATCATTCTGCATTATAATAATAGTTTAGAAACTTGTCTCAGACACAAAGGGGAAAAGAACTTCGAGGTAAAAAATTAACTTGTTATACCTGAAGTAAGCAAGTCCTTCCATCTATTAGAAGGCGAGTTCCAGCTGCTTCTTCCTCTGCATATATTATATGACTGTTTCCATTCAGCTGTAAGAAGTGGAAACTAACAGTTAATAACTCAAGAATAAGATATAGAACAAAGAGACATATATACTTGCCTGCATCAGCAAACCTCCATCACGTAAAGTATGTATCTCTGCTTCTATCTCTGATTCATTCATTCTCAATCTATAACTTCCAGACCCTCCTCGTATCATGTCGATCTAGAAATATTTTACAAGTACAAATTACTGAAATTGGTCATTGCCAATAATGGCATAAGTCTCTAAAAAGGTAGGGAAACTGCACAAAATGTCCATCAAATTGAAATTTAGGACAATACATACCGTGTATTTGCTTCCTTCTATGTTCAAGGACACTTGAGAATGGACAAGAGACAAGTGCTGCCATAATCATTAACAAAAATCAGTTCACTAGAAAATAAGAAGAGAGATAAGTGCAATACAAACCATATATTTCACCAATTTAGGCTCTACCTTGGGAGGGATTTGTCCCTTTTCAAGATAACCAACATAGTCTGAAACCAAAGCTGCACTACAAGCAGAAGCTTTCTGCATTGATTGGAAACAGCACAGGTCATGAATTCCACAATATGAAACTAACAAAAACGCAAGGAGAAAAGAATAAAAGATGAGGAACAAGTGTACTTACATAGAGTGCCCCTCCAACAACAGAAAGATACCAGGGAGGCCTCTCTGCTCTAACCCGCATTGCAATTCTACTGTCCAGCCACCCTGTGTGAATCTTGTTATCTCTGTAGTCTGAAGCCTGAGATCAAGTATTGTACTAATGTCACTTCTGCACTCTGAACACTTCTTTTAAAATATGTCATTATGTGAATAACTTACATTCAGAAGATCAATGGTGTAATCAACATTGGTACGAATTTCTCCTCGAATTTGAATCTCCTTTAGACCCAAAACCATATTTGCAATAGCTAAACCCCTAGATTCTCCAAAAGCAAAAACATGCCCTGAAGTAAAATACATGAATGTAAGAACAATAAAGGAATTATATCATGCAGAATTGACACCCTGCATTTCAAAACTCACCAACCGTGAAGTTCTTATTCAAATTACAGAATAGATAAATCAGTAGTTCTAACTCATTATCACAAGTTCTCATTAATTCTGAGAAATTCTTAAGTAGAGATGATATTTTTCCTTATTTGCTCACTGCTGATTAGGGTCATGCATTCCGGGTTAATTATATTTTCCATAATATATATATATATATATATATATATATATATATCAAAGTTCACAATGATGTTGTTTGCTACAATTGCTGCCTGCACCTATGCTATTTAGACTGAGAGAAACACACGGATTTTTCAACAAAAGATGAGGAATTTTGAGAGTTCAGTCACAGCATTTAAACATGATTTGAAATGCAGAATCTTTGGTCATTCTAAACATATAAGGAGGATACAGGATAGACAATTCTCGAGTGGTATAGGGGTTAAAATATAGCAAGTGAATGATTTTCACACAGAGGAGTGTTCTGTGTATCGATGGGGATGTATATTTTGAGTCTACGTTAGGGCATAGGAGCCGTTCCTAGAAGATGATCCATAATTTTCATTTGACTTTGCTTGGCCCTTGGTTGTATGATTGGTTTGGTTTGGTAATATATTCACACTTTCACAGTTTACCTAAAACAAGTTCACAATGATGCCTTGGGAATTTGAAAATCAAGAATAGCTAATATTTTAGAAAATTTTTATTTATTAACAGTTACTACTTACCAAACTGAGAATCTGAGAATTCGTGGATTCCTCCTCCAGACTGCAAACATATAGTTGAAAAATAGTTAGCGTCCCAACGTTGAAGCTACGCCCACATATGAAGGAACAGAAGACTTACCTTAACAGAGAAGTATGCCCACACATTTGGCTTGCTTTTAAAGCTTAGCTCCTGCACACACAATTTAACTCAGTAAAAGTGGATGAATGAAGTAACAGTAAGATTGCAGTTGGACTTGGTAGTTAACCTGCACTTTCCCGCTTGTAGGCTTAAAACCATCATCTGGGTCCTCACTTGTGACTCGCACAGCCACACAATGACCTTTTGGCCTTGTTGATTCTACCTTGTCAAAATCAAAAGGAGTAGCTAAACCTGATGTTTTCCTCCAAGCATCATTACCCCCACCATGTTCCACCCCATAGAAACGCCTTATCTCTGTTAAGTGAGACACATGAAAGAAATGTAAGAAACGAAATCATTGAGCAAACAACAAGAAAGTTCAAAGAATTTATCTAAATGTGTACCAGGAATTTGCCAGAGAGGGATACCCATCCCAACGGCAACTTGTGCTGCTGGTAGGTTTATCTCTGCTATCCACTCTGTAACCGGGTGCTCAACCTATATAAGAATTAATTGCAAAACAATCAGCTATATTTGTGAAAAGTATTAGAAAACATAAAAATTAAAAATAAAACAGGGTATATAAACTAGGAAGAGCTATCTTCAAGCATTAGAAAATTTTATACAATATCTAAAAATACACAGAAGCGTTATGCAAGTAACTAGTTAAGCTCAAATGCCTAAGTCAATTGCTAATTCTAAGCATTATCATAAAGCATACTGCAATTTGTGTTTCTATGTCAATAGAACAATCTATATTCAGGCATATTAATCATTTGGAGAACCAAATTCAAAAGGAAAATTAATCAAGTCATAGGGGAAAAAAAAGAACTACATTGTGGGCAAAACCCAAGGTTGTAGTACAACACCTGTAGTCGGGGGTTCAACTCTAGAAAGTAGTACTCGCCGGTTTCCATGCTATAAAGATACTCAACAGTAGCTGCACCAACATAATTTACAGATTTTGCTAATCTTCTAGCTGCCTGTTCTAGTTGTTTCACCGTTGCCGGAGGAGCTACAGTAATGGGGCCCTCCTCGATAATCTGTTACAGATGAGTGATTAGGTTATAGTGAGTGACATTCATTTCACCATGGCAATTTGGTGTGATGACAGAAATTTCCGAACCTTTTGATGCCTCCTTTGAATACTGCAATCACGGCTATGCAAAGCTGCAACATTTCCATATTGATCACAAAGTAACTGGACTTCTAGATGCCGGCTCTATTTCGAAACAAGAGAGATCATCAGAAATTCAGAATATGATCGAGCATCCAAGATTCCCATTCAGATCAAAGTTCAGTGGATTATCTAACCTGCGATGCAACCTTCATTATAAATATAGGTGAGCCTGGAACTTCGCCTTGAACTTGCTTGAACAATGCCCTTACTTCATCATCATTATGAACCTAAAATATTCAAATGACTGTTAGTGTCTAAACGTTGGCAAACAAATCACACAATAATAAGGTTGGCACAATGTTTCTCAGCATTTTAGGTATTTATCCAGTTTCTGTTTGAAATAATTTATATATTCCTGGAAGACAAAATTAGCTTTCCTAGATTAGCTGCATAAATGCTACAAGGTTTTCTGAATGCTAAGTATTGATCACACAAGAAGCAAACCTTTCTTATGCCTTTACCACCACCACCCCAAGATGCCTTGATCATTGCAGGGTATCCTACAACTTGACAACTCGCAATTGCTTCTTCTGTAGTATAAACACATGCTTCCCGATAAATTTCATCAGGAATGGTAACCAAGCAACTGTCAAAAGGTATTTTCACCTGTAACAAGAAACTTCAAAGTTAAAAATTGGGCATCCCTTCAAAGAAATGCACAACTACTGGAGAATGAAATTTACATGAGAACCACTCCATGGAAGGGTTGGCACTTCCGCTGCTTGAGCAATCAACGATGAACCAATTTTATCTCCCAGTGCTGCCATAGATACAGCAGGAGGACCAAGAAATACAATTCCTTTTTCTTTCAAAGCATCAGGAAGCTCAGGATTCTCTGATGCATGACCCCAACCGGGCCATACGGCATCAACATGAGTTATCTCAGCCATCTGGGAATTATATTGCATACAAATCAGCAAGTGTTAGAAGTTATATAAGTCCAAAAAAAACATTACTGCATAAGCATTGAAATCACTAACATGAACAGATCAAGTGCAGTAAACTATAGGCAACTGGAAAGATAGTAAGCAACAGGACCACATTATGCAATACATATTTTTAACAACTGTATATTTCATGTCTTCGGAAGTAGACATGTGTTAATTTTCCTGTGAAGAAGTCTAAAAATATGTTTCTTCTTGATGACTTTCAAATTGATAACTTTCATCAAAAAGCAGCGAAGTAAAAAGTATAAACTGGTAACATTCAAAGTGATAACTTTCAAAATTGACAATTGCTTAAAGTACAAAACCTCAAGCAAAAAAATTCACACACCTCTACAATAAGCTGTACATTGGCATAGTTATTGTTATTGGTCCCACCAGGTACTTCGACAAATTGATCAGCTATTCTAATATGTTCTGCATTGATCCTCATGTCCTCTGGTGTAGCCATGGCAACCAACAGGATAGCCTTCTCTGTGCCAAAGGTCTCATAGGCCCAGCTCCTAACACTACGTATAAACTTGACTGCTGCCATTCCATTGTTTGCAATCAATATGCTATGAATTGGTTTATTTCCCCCAAGGGCGCTGCAGAACTCGGCTATATTAGATATTGTAGTCGGGTGCTTATTTGGTTGTATACCATTTATGTACCCATTCCCACGGCCAATGCCAGCCATTATTGTTCTCCTTTTGAGTGCCTCCTATGTAATGCAAGCAAAACAAAATAGATTACCAGCAGCTCAAGACATTTGAAACTCAATTAGACATTAAGATTTATTCTTTTTCAATTTATATTGCTTGTTCACTAATAACTTCTGGAAGTTTTCTTTAGAATTAGTGATCTACCTTCTTTTATAGAAGAGAGAAGCTAAAGATAAAGCAATAGAAAATTCATCCCAACTTTTAATAGCAAGATTGACAATAATAAAAACAATGGACAACAAAAAGTTGTAAGGTTGTGTTTGGTTAAACATATATGGACCTGGTAAATAACTTCAATTTAGCTATCATTCTGAATTCTGAGTGATATGATGTACTCATTTAGGCAAATCAAGGTTCCATATGTAAAATTCTAGAAGTTCAGTCTCTTTCTCTCTCTGTCTCAGATAATGAAAACATCAATTGCAAGCAATAAATAAATAAAACAAAATCACTTGGCGCGTCCATCTATCATACCTAGACCCCACTAAGTGGGAGCTTTATGTGCACCGGACACCATTTCCCAATGACAACTCACACACTAACACCTTTTCAATCATTTCAACACTCGAAAAAAGTCAACTTTTACAAAAATTAAACCAGTTCCAAACAATTAAGGATAAAAAGTTCTTCATTTCCTTCATGAATACTATAAAACTAAATTACCCTTTCAAGAACTTTCAAAAGGGTCAACAAAACACAGAAAACAAATTATGGAAATCAAGCCAAAAGATTAAAAGTGGAGAAATGGATCACAAGCACATACCTTGGGAATGGAAACAATGTAAGAGGAAATGAAAGAATAGTTTTTTAATTGAACTTCCAAATGGGTGTGTGTTTGAGGAGAAGCATAAGGAGAGGTTGAGTTATAAGTGAATAGTGGTGATGATGAAAGAAAGAGAGAAGAGGGATAAAGTAGGTAGTTAAGTTGATGAGGCTTGCAGTGAGGTAGGTTTGGTTTTGGATTAAGGCTAGTGGGTCTATTCAATGAAGAATGCACGTGGTACCTTCCTCTGCCACACTTCTTTGTAATAGTAGTAGTTCCCACCAACCCCTTTCTCTCTCTTTATGGATCACGATTATGTTATTGGTCTCATCATTCAATTCAATACCATAAATGTATACATATATGATGTGAAGGTAAAAACATGTTGGAAGATTAACCCATCAAATTTATACCAATTCACTTTTCTTCTTTCTCACTTTGCTTTTATGTGTGCAACCCTTATTCACAGCATTCCAAGCAGAACAGTAATTCGACTCTCGTATCATAAGCATTAATCTTACCAAAGGATGTGCCTCACACACTGAATTATGATATTGTGTCCTTAATTCACTTCTGCATGAACTTTGCTGTGTGGCTCAATAATTGGCAATTTGATATTTACATCTTTTAATTATTATGGGCTGTATTATGCAATCAATCTGAACCCAGAATCCAGAATCCAGAATCCAAAATCCGAAACTCGAACATAAACTTAAATTAAGTATGTTTGAATACAATGATATCATTTCCGAACGGGATGAAAACTCGCCCAAAATATATATTTCTATATGGGGAGGGATTCACTTACTCCAAGAGTAAGTGGAAATAGCCTACTACTCCACATGATCATTCATTCTTGGGAAATCAAATGGTTTAAATTGGTTAAATTGGTGAATAAATCTAAATCATTGGATTTTCCAAGATTAAATGACTAAGATGAGGAGTAGGTTTTCTCCACTTACTCTTGGAGTAATTGGATTCCTCCCTTTCTATCTATCTATATATATATAGGTTGAATGTCATTATAACTTTTTAGGTTTACATATATTAATCGGGTTGGGTTTTGAGTAAAGTATTGATCATATCAAACTCGAAAGTTGAACTCAAATAAAACTTCAACTCAATCACATTTAGTTTCCCCATTAAAATCAGGTTGGGTTCAGTCGGGTATCATCCATAAATTTGGTGGATGCCACGTTTTTTTCCAGCCCTTCTATTCTAACACATTTCTCTCACTTTCACTTTCACACAAAATTAGAAAGGTGAGAGAACTTTTCAGATCAAGGGCTCAAAACTCATTTACCAATTGAAAGTGTGACCAAATCAAGGGGATAATGTGTCCAAATGATTTTGGTACATACAATTGGGTTGCCTATGGAGCATAAACAAACTATAACAAAGAATAAATTATAATAACAATCTCGTCTACTAAAATTCCACATATTACCTCTCATTTATTAAGTCTATACAAATCATAATCGTGATGGTCAAACCGAGTATAATTACATGACTTTAAATGAATATAGGATAATTAGTACGAGAATTTAGTAAGAGAATTTATCATTACTTCTTAAATATAAGATATGGTGATTATAATTAAATGAAACTTTGACGGTATAATTTACTTTACAATATAATAATAATATAGAAATGATAAATAACCTCCTTTTATGATGTATTGGTTGGTCGTGGCCTAGTAGTAGGTGCCTCTCTTGACTGCGTTGGTTTATTGTAGCGCACCAACCTTTCTTCCTTATTATTATTATTAGATGGGTAAACTTATAATCGTATTTAAATTCCTCGTATAATCGCACCAACCTTTAGCATCGTATTGGACCCTCTAGTACTGGAAAATGTGAGTGAGGTTGAATTTTTAAAATATTTAATTTGAAAAAATTTAAAAATCTAAACCATTAAAATTTTAATTTTAACATGTGTCATCATCCTATTATATACTGGCCTCTCCTGTAATGGAGAGGAGCCAGTAGTCTACTGATAACCTTTCTTCTAGGGCAACATTAAAGTAGTCATGTTTGTCGATCCCAAATTACAATCAATAATGTAAGTTCACAAACATAAGGTATTAATTTTATAAAGGAAATATTTTATAATGTAAAGTTGTTAATATTGGATAAGTTAAAATATGTCACTCAATATTCATATTCACCTTCTTAAAAGAGTCTATATGTCTCTTTGTAGGTTAATTTTTTCAGGAAAAACATGTTTTTAAGTTAAGAGAATTATACCATGTTTTATAAATAAGTAAGAATTAATAATGAAGATTTCATGATAATTTATTACCCAATTCCTTAATTATTAAGAAATATCATACAAGTATCTTAATTTAATTTGAAAATTATTTTGTTTCTTTAGAAAATAATCAACTTCTAAACAAAGTCTTAAATACAATTGTAAATTTGAGTGATTCATTTAAGACTTTTTCTTGAATTGATTCACATTCCTTGTGTTCCTAACGGTTTGTTTAAAAATAACATGTAATATTAAATTAATTATATAAAGATTTTAAAAATATGATGTGAGTAAATCAAATACTAGTATTAAGAGTTTTTTCAGAAAAACATCTCTAATATTATATATACTAGCGTGTTGATAAACACTTACGTGTCTGTCAACCCGCTTTTCTATTGACTGAATTGTAATTGATTTGTATATTTTTATTACATTTTTCATAACTATAACAAAATCAACAAAACATGATTTGCAATTTTGTATGTTAAAAATGAAAATGATAAATTTTCGTGTTCAAATATTACATTGATTCATTTGGAAAAATTGTAAAACTTACATAAATAAACATAAAACATAAAATGTGGAAATATGTTATATGATTTTTTGGTAGAAAATATAGATTAGTAGGGGCAAATTAGGAAAACACAAATTACATCATCATGGGTAGTTATTTTGTGTTTTCCCATATAAGAATAGACAAGGATAAATTCGGAAAATGTAGTATTCTTGCGTGTACTTAGCAATCTGACATTTTTTTAATGTGTTATCTGTTATTTCTGTATAGATTGCAACTAATGTTATTTCCTTCACAATGTTTTGTTGTTTATCATTCCAATTATTATGCGGTTGACACTGATGTTAAATTCAATAATTTTCGCATGGGTCGTTTGGGTTATATTTCGTGGTTGGGTCTATATTCATGATGAGTCATTTAACATACAAAGTTACAAACTCTTGTTATAGTCTCATTAAGATATTTTAAACATTTATTAATTCTAATAATAATCAGTGGGTCACATAAGCTATATTTTTATGATGGGTTATACAAACCTTTAGCTTATGTCTACGGTTCATATTGCATTAATGAGTAGTCCCAAAAATTTCTGTTAGTTAGAACTTATCAATTTTGTCGGCCCAACT